>OY754307.1:20738398-23441398 GCA_963573325.1 Astragalus glycyphyllos | reverse complement strand
CAAATCACACGATTCACTCAGAATGAAGGGGAATCTCTTTATGATGCATGGGAGTGTTTCAAGGAAATGCTAAGGCTTTGCCCCCATCATGGACTAGAGAAGTGGTTGATCATACACACTTTCTATAATGGTTTGTTGTACACTACAGAGATGACTGTAGACGACGCAGCAGGTGGGTGCTCTAATGAACAAGAACACTGAAGATGCTTACTCGTTGATTGAGGACATGGTGCAGAATCACTATCAATGGACAAGCGAGAGAGCTATCACTTCTCCATCTCCACAAAAGAAAGAGCCAGGTAAGTACGAAGTCTCTGCCCTTGATCGTTTAGCTTATAAGGTAGATGCATTGTTTGCTAAATTTGATAAGTTGAGTGTAAATACTGTTTCACCTTCTTCTAATACTACTACCCCACCTTGTGAAATCTGTGGCATAGTTGGCCACACTGGTGCTAAATGCCAATTAGGGGTATCTACTACTGGCCCTGAGCAAGCAAATTACGCTCAGAGGGGCGATCCATTTTCTAATACTTATAATGATGGATGGAGGAGTCATCCAAATTTTTCTTATAAAAATCCTCCCTCCAACCCCTCTTTCCAACCAGAAGCTAGAACACCCCAGGATTTCAAAATCAAAATAATCAAAGAGTTCCTCAAAAATCCAATTTAGAAACATTGTTGGAAAATTTTGTTTTATCTCAAACAAAGCAAAATGAAGAATTTAAAAACCAAGCTGGATTTTTGAATGATACTCTCATCAAATTAACATCAAAAGTGGATTCAATTTCAACCCATAACAAGATGTTGGAAACTCAAATCTCACAAGTGGCTCAACAAGTCGCTTCGTCCTCAAGAAACACTGGGATGTTCCCTGGACAACCTGAACCAAACCCCAAAGGCCAACTTAATGCCGTCACTTTAAGGAGTGGTAGACAATTAGAAGAACCTAAGGGCACCAATGAGAAAAATGCGAGTGAGAAAGAAAATGAACAAAGTGAGGTGGTAGAAGAAGAGAAAGAAAAACCTTATGTCCCTCCACCACCATACAAACCACCCATACCCTTCCCCCAAAGATTAGACAAATCCAAAGTTGAGGAGCAATTTAAAAAATTTGTGGATCTTTTGAAAAAGCTCTACATAAACATTCTTTTTACTGAAGTTTTGTCTCAAGTGTCATCTTATGCTAAATTTTTGAAAGAGATTTTGTCTAAAAAAAGAAAAATAGATGACAATGAAACAATAGCTTTGACGGAAGAATGTAGTGCTATTATTCAAAACAAATTGCCTCCAAAGCTTAAAAATCCTGGTAGCTTTTCCATCCCTTGTGTGATTGGAAGTGAGACTATTGAGAGAGCCATGTGTGATCTAGGGGCCAGTGTGAACTTAATGCCATTATCCCTTTGTGAGAGGTTAGGCATAGGAGAATTGAAACCCACTAGAATGACTTTACAGTTGACTGACCGCTCCATTAAATATCCGACTGGGATTCTTGAGGATGTTCCTATTAGAGTAGGGAAATTTTTTGTACCAACCGACTCTGTGGTAATGGAAATGGAGGAAGACTCCCAAGTTCCAACACTTTTCGGGAGACCCTTCCTTTCCACTGCAGGAGCAATAATTGATGTCAAACATGGTAAGTTGGCCTTCAATGTTGGTGATGAAAAGGTAGAATTTGATTTGTTTAAATCTATGAAACAACCTTCCTTTGAGGATTCTTGTTGTAGGATTGATTTGTTAGAGTCAAACAAAGCACACTTTGATGATCCATTAGAGTTGTGCTTGGTTCGTGGACTCTCGAGTGATGGTGAGGGTATGGCATCCAAATATACCCGCTTGCTCGAAGCATTTCCTGCATTTTCATCCAAAAAGGATAACAAGGAGATTCTTGAGTCAAAGTCTAAGCCTAATGATTTGAAAGAGAACAAAGCCCCACAAAATATCAAGAGTAAAGTGGCGAAACGTGCTCGTTGAAAAGGTGTTTTAACAACGCCCACATGGGTAGATGATGTTAAAAGAAAAATGTCACATATAGGGGGAAAGATAAAGAAGTCAAAACCCCTCAAGGTCTAGAAAGTTAAAGGGACAAGCATCCCTAGGTTGGATCTAGGATAATCACCATACTCGTCAAGCAAGTGACGTTAAAAGAGCGTTGCGTGGGAGGCAACCCACGGGTTAACGTTGTTTGTGTTTTTGTAGGAAAAATAATCATCACAATGTCTCAAGAAATTTTGGGCAGCACTGAAACATGTGAGCTACTCCTACCCCTTTCATGTTGTTTTTAATTGCAAATCATTGGGGACAATACTTAGTCTAAGCATTGGGGGGGGGGGGGGGGGGGGGGGGTGGGGGTTATTTACCTTGTTTTATTTCTTTTCCCTTTAAATCTTTTTCGTTTTTCTGCTATTTTTGTTGTTTTTGCTGTTTTAAGTTAGTGAGTCTTGGATTCTCCCATGTCTTGAGTTGTTGTTGTTGTTTTCTTGCAAGCTGAATGAAAAAAAAACTTCTTACCCCTTGTTAACAATTGCATTTGAAAAAGAAAGAAAAAAATAGAGCTTAGTCTTTTCTGGGACCACAAAACTGATTTGTATGATAGACTTGTGCTAAATGTAAATGTGCGGTTGTCATGATTGGAAGCTAAGAATTAGCATGTCTGAACTGTATTGTGTGAACCAGTTACTAAAATGTGAGATATAGAGCCTTCACAAGGGGATGTTACTGAAATCATATATTTATACCCCTTTTCTTTGCTGAGTGTATGTTTCTCATATTGTATCATTCTAGAATTTGTTTGTTGACCGTTTTGAAACGAAAAATGATTTGCTGCATGCGAAAAAATCCAGGGATTTAGGAATTTTCCTTCTCGCCTCAGAGTTAGTGTTTGAAAATATTTCCGTCTAGTTGCCCCTTTGAGCCTATATTTTTATTCCTTTGCCACCCAGAAATGAAATTTTTTGTTTTTGGTAAACTTTGGAATCGGATTGGAGCAACTATTGAATTTGCATTTTTTTGTCCTACATATGAAATCATATATCTGTTGGACATAAGCTGGTTGTATTGCCCTTTTTCCTTCAAAGAAAGTAAAGAAAAACAATCAATGAAAAAAAATAGAAGTGAAAAAGAAAAGAAAAAGAAAGCAAAAAAGAAGAAAATGGCAAAATCAAGGGAAATCAAAAGGAAAGAGTCCACTCATATCTCAAAGACAAAAATCAAGTCAAAAAGAGTGGGCTCAAGTGAAAGAAATGAAGAAGATTGGAAGTGGAAGCAAATCTGGAGTATTAGACAAAAAGTGCAAAATTGGTAGAAGCTCCATTTTTTTGATTTCAAAGGTTGCTATCATTGATTTTATTTTTAGCCCTTTGTTTTTCCCTTCTTTCTTATTCCCTACCTAACACTAATACCCCAAGGCCCCGTTACAACCAAATGGAACCCCATCTTTCGTAGGCTTGTGAACTTTTTAGTAGAGATGTTGGTCAACTTACAAACCTATGGCAATGAGCATTTGTTGAAACTTGAGCGTAATACTTCCCAAGTCCCTAAAACACTCAGAGAGATTGTGAGCGAGTGCCCATGTTCGCACAGTTGTACTTTTCATGTCATAAGCCTCTAATTGGGCAAACATCTGGCTCCTCACTTGTGATATTGTATTTTGTATATCATATGCTTCTGTTTTTGGTCCCTCATTTGGCTAACTTTGTTGATTGAATTCTTTGAAAATGCAGTTATTAACTTGTGCTTGCTAGTTTAGATTGTTCTTGCTTGAGGACAAGCAAAGGTTCAAGCATGGGGGAGTTTGATAAGTACAAATTTAGAGTGTTTTTAGTATTTAATTTGAATAAAGAATTGTGAGAATTTAGTTCTTTAATGGAGCCATTTTACTACAAGTTGTTATTTTTTATTTTCAGGGATTACATTGAAGAAAGGAAGGAATTTTGGATGAAAAAAGGCCAAAAATCAAAGGAGAATAAAAAAGGGTGCAAAGCAAGGAAAAAAGTGCCAAGGAATTCCAACCAGCAGAGCTGCGAAACTTTGCACGCCCCGTGCTAAATCTGCACGCCCCGTGCATCCTTGAAATGTTTCAGGAATTCAAGTTTTCTCAAGTAGCACGCCCCGTGCAACTCTTCAGAATTTAGAAAACAGTTTCAAAACTCTTCCAATTCCTCTCTTAATGGTTTTAATGGCCACTTCTGCGAATGGAAGCCATTCTCCTCTGATTGTTGGCTATATAAAGCCTTCTTTTTTAATGTAAAGGGGTCCTCTCTTCACTTGTAATACTGACACTTTGATATTTTGTTAATCTAAATTTGTTTAAGCTTTTGCTCTCTAAATTTGAGTCTTGTTTATTGCTTTCTTTTATATTCAGCTTTTATATTCTTGTCATTTCAATTCAGTTCTTTATTTCCAGCTCTTTACAATTTCTTGTACTTTACAATTCCACTCTTTATCGCTTTCTTTACGTTCTCGTTATTTACATTTCGCTGTTTATATTTTATGCCTTCTATTTCTTCTCCCTCATCTACTATGATCATGTTTGAGTAGATCTTCTAGTCTTGGGATTGTGGGACACAATCCAATAATGGATCCCTAAATCAATTCCAAGGCTAGACTTTATCTTATTAAAAATTAAACCTAATCTAACCTCGTTGTAATAATTCATATATCAAATGTCAAGCGAAGTACCGAGAGGTGAAGCTTGACATTGGATCCACAAGGTTAGACAAGGCAATCAAACATGAAAATGCTTTTGATCGTCTTGGGACAATAAGGTTGTACTTAATGGGTCTCTGCGGTGATCAACCATGAGAATAGGCTTGATCACTGTTTCGAGACACGTTCTAGTATTCCGAAAGGAAACTAGAACTACACCAAAAGAATACCTTGTCCTTTCCTAAAAAAAATTCCTTTCAGCTAATCAAAACTAAAAATTAGATTGGTAATTGCTTAACTCCCTGTGGAATCGGTACTTTTTACTACTCGGTAGTACCGGGCGCTTGCGGGTCTATCACCAATTATCTTGCATCTATTGAGCTACACATATATGTCATAAATTAAATATCAATCATATCACAAATGCACCATTTCAATAAGAAGCAAAAGAACAACAATGTAATAGTTAAAGTAATTTAAAATTGCTTTGGGTATTACAGGAATCTTGTGAGCACCACTAATGTTTTAAAGAGGACCTAGCAAAAGAATAAAGCAAAAGGATGAAGACTTCTCACAATGAGAAGATGAAGACTTAGACACATTCTCATAAGATGATAAAGCAAAAGGATTTTCAAACAACAGTTTGAGGAATTTCTCTAGTATCTTTTGGAAGGATCAAGTCAAGTGTGCATGGTCCTACTATGTATCAGTTAAACAGAGCATAAGAGCTTATGCGCTATTGAAGGTAATCATCTTTATAAGCTCAGTTCTTAAGTGAACAATTTTTTTGTTTGACCCACCAATTTCAATGTCACTAATATGGTGTGTAGTACTTGGTCCGGCTTCATTGTCATGTGTTCCCCGAAACCGCCTATTTTGTCGCCTTCTTGATAAGTCTCGTTGTCGTTGCTCGACGCTCATTCTTTGCCTTCTATATTTTGTATCTTCCCTCCGTCTTTCCTGTCGTTGTTCTTGTTTTGATTGTCGACTATTGGTATTTCCCATAGTATCAGAAAGAATATTACCTGTGTACGAAAAAGGTAAATCATTTTATTTAAATTTTAAACCGGAAAAAAACAATTTGGAAAAAAATGAATACAGTAACCTTAGAGAGAGAGGGAGAGAAATTGTGTGTGATTGAATGAGGATATTCAAAGAAGAGAGAAAAATAAATGAGTTTATTTGTTTTAGTAGTGATATAGTAATCAGTTCTGGACGAATTTGTTGGTGCGAAAAACTACATATCCTAGTTTGAGAAGAAGATTCAAATTTGAATAAACAACTACTTATTTTCCATTGATATCCCAAGTTCAAAGTGTAAAACTACGTATCTTTTTTTGCTAAAAAAGAGATAAATTTAAAACTACCTATCCTTTATGTGAAATTGAGTTGAAGTATAAATAAATTGAATGTACGAAAAAAACATACTAACCAATTGAAAAGGCAATAATAGCAATAGTATTGGATGAACTTAAGCAATTGAACTGCTCTACACTATATACCTGTCAAGCGAATATGGTAAGAAAGCGTTAGACAACAAAAATTGACTTATATCCAAAAAAAGCACGAAAAAGGGTTGAACTAATATAGCAGAATCAATATAGATTGTTCAGAACATCCGAAACAATGGCAATTAATGGCATCTTCAGAAAGTGTAAGATCCAATAACAAACTAACAAATACCCAAGTTTGTGGCACCCAGATTCACAATAAAGATAAACATTTCTGCCTGTGGACCTACAATATTGCAGTGTCTCTAAAAGATGTTATGGAATTCTCAGGCCAAAGAAGGACTGTTCACAGGATTCTATTTCGTTTCTATATGGCCATACAACGACATCTTAATCACAAAACTCAAATAATATCTACTTCTTCAATCATTAGAATCATAACCCAAACTAACAAATAGATAAATATAAGCAATCAACAAACCAACAAACTAAGAAGAATTGTAAAATGATAGCAGGAAGGTATCATCAAATATATAATACTATCGAGAATGATATCCGAAGAGAATAAAAAATCCAAAAGATAGAAAACATGCCAAGCATAAGATGAAGTTGACAGACTCAAAGCTACTATTAAGTTTAGCATGAAGGTATTCAAATATATAATACTACTGAGAAGAAGGTTTAACTAACCATGGCTTAGTTTAAGTAATCATGTCATGTAAAATGACACCAAAGCTGTGAAGGTTAGAGAATATATATCTCAAAAGGAATGTTTTGAAATAAAATAGGTAAATCATGACTGTTATCACTAATATTTAAGATAGTTATCTTAAGTTTCACAAAGCCAAAAGCATATTAGAAAACCACATCAAAATCATTTCACAAATTTAAATAGATATTAATTAAAGAACATGGCTGTATGTCTAAGATATTGAAATTAAAGAAGTAATACATTTGATTACCTCGTGTGTTGAATTACTGTAACTGATGTTTTGCTCCACTAAGAGACAATATTAAGTATGAGAAAATCGAACACAGATAAAGGTAAGCATGGTAAAAGGGTTTTCCAGAAAATCTAGCAATATGAAACGCAAAGACGGTTAAATATGAGATATGTCACAATACTGTGCTGAAAATGAAAACTCAGAATTTAGGGGAGACTTTCAAGAAGGAGCATCAGAACAATGCAAAGAATAATTCATACATTGAAATATAGAATGATATAGCCACCTAAAAAAGAGAATAAGACAACAGATTAAAAAGGAATTAAGAAACTACTTATTCCCAAAGCAGATATTTCGTGGAGGAACTATCCTTGAAAATTCAGGCATTCCTATCTAACAATAAGCATCAGACAACAGCCAAAAAAAAATTGCACAGCCAGTCCTCCTCCCCACAATGCTCTCAAATGACATGTGAAAATGTGCCAAACTCTCCTTTGGGATGTTAGGGACCACCAATTATATTACCAGTTACATCTACTACCGAACAAACAATTGATCTTTAGAAACAGGATAGAATCAAAAACAAACCTGTAAATCTTGAGATTCCGATCAGAAAATGATGGTTGTACCGTATCAGAAACTGAATGTATATCAACCCCTTCAGGAATAAATTAGAATAAATTAGAATAATCGTGCATTTCAACTAATTACAGGACATATTCATTTACAGGACATATTCATTTACAGTCATACATATTCGTATAAGTTCATGTAAGTTGTGAAAAAGCAATACTCAATTGCTTTAGTTACGCACTACAGATCAAGCAAAAGAGTAAACCATAGGGAATTAGAATAAATTAGGGTAAAAGAGTAAATTATAGGGAAAACAAATTAGAATTGCATTGCAACTAATTAGATATATTCCAAAACAATAAACTACAGGTAAAAGAAATTAAATTGGGATCAGGGTTTCCATGAAGAAATTGGAGCAAAACTTGAACAACCATATAGCCAAATTAAAACGGAAAACGAAATTACCTCGCTAAGTTAGAAGTGTGAATTGTGCAGACCTACTGTGCAGGAGCAAAGCATAGGCGGTTGTTGCCGGCGGTAAGCACGTGCGGTGGTTGGTGATCCGGAAGCGGCAATCGTGGGTTTGGAAGAAGGTGGTTTGCGCAGAAGGGGCTGAGCGTGAGAAGAAGAGAGTTGGATTGGAGAAGAAACCGAATGTAGCGCAAGAAATAATAGAATTCCAGAAATAATAGAGCTCCGCGCCCGTCTTCCGCTAGTATAGATAATAATAATAATTAATATATATATATATATATAATATATATATTATATATATTATTATTTATTATTATTATTATTATATAGATTATAATAGATAAAGCAAACACACTAAAAAAACTGAATTTTGGTGTATCACTTTACATAACCCAATTATACCCCTACGGTTATCAACTTTCCATAATCAACGATACTTCACACTAAAAAAACTGCCTTCAAACAATTATCAACTTTCCACTCGGTTGCTGCACATGCAATAACTACTATCTTCTGCACCATTTTCCTCCCATTTTGTATCATTAGCCTTCTGTTCACACTCCACATATTCTCAAATAAGTGGACCATATCTTTCCCTTTTCTTATTTTCTTTACCCAATCACCCCTATCCAAACCTTCATATTGGTCTCCTACATATGCTACGAAACATGTAAAGCAAAAAAACCAAAACAATATAATAACATAAATAAACTAGAAATGATATGATATATGACATGTGCTATTAGTTTATATGTGCTGTGATAATCTTATCCTTTCCTGCAATGTAAATTACGTTTAACCATCTCTTACTTACTACATGATTATTGATTAGAATGGTACGTAGTGTGGTGTATAAACCAAGTAGCGATAAGTTTTTAATTCATTTCTGCATTTTCCCCCTCTAAAACCATCTTACTGATTCTCTTATTTTATTTTACTAAGAATTTAGTCTAACCATGTCATGTCTGTTCCACCGCAGATATAAGAGATATCAGAAGGAGAAGTGTATTCAGTTTAACATATTTTTTCCTGCATTGCATCAAACTAAAGGCAACCACCAAGCTTTCTCCCCTCTCTCCAGGTACTTTTATTCTATATCATTTTCTCATTTCAAATCTCTACTTCGGTTTTTTATTTTAAAGCCTGCTTCGACAGAACAAACTCCATCATAAAAAAACCAGTGTCCATTTTAGTACATGTCTTCTACGTTTGAGATGGGGAAATTGAGGGTTGATTTTTTGCTGTATGATCTTGAGACTTCTGATATAACAAGCAATGATTTTTTGTTATATATAGTTATAGACAATTGGATTTCGAAGCCATTAATAAACTATATTCCTTCACTCTCTCTTTCCTTTTATTTGATCTTTTTCCAATCTCTGTACTTTACACCCATGTGTAGTTGTAGAAAGTAATTGGGATGTGCAATATACAATTGGTTAGTTTCCTTTTTTAAGATAAAATATGTTTTCTTATATTGCTCTTAATTATTTGACCAAAAGAGGCTAGCGGAAGACGGGCGCTCCGCCCCCGTCTTTCGCTTTTGATTATTGCGCTACAGTAGATACATATGTAGTAGTGGTTTAGTGTGAGTTCTAGACTGGGTTAGCTCAGTCCAAATAGGCTTCACCCCAAAGGCCCAATAAGGACATTGCTGCAAGTTGTTATTCACACACTATTGATGTATAGGCCAAGATCGGCTCGGCGAGGTCGAAAGGCGCTTGGAACCGCGCGTGAAGACATGAGGTGTGATCTGACTTTTCGACCTTTAAAACCATTTAAAACTAACTCACTTAGAACCACCCACTAACACTAGGTCTAACCGAATTCACTTTTATAACTACTTTTGGTATATCACTTTCCTTATTCCACCTTTGCCCCTGCTACTTAGACAGCCACGGTAACTCCTATTTTCAAAAAACAAACTGATGTTCTTCCTCATTTTTAAAATTTTTCAACTGACTACACGCTCACCACATATGAACCGCTTAACAGCTTGCATTAGAAAGTAACCTCCTCAAGGCTTAACCATCTACCCTTTTCTCTGTTTCTCCCAATCCTTCTTCCCTCCTCTCTTTTTATTCTCTTTTGTCCTTTCCCTTTCTCTCTGTCTGATTTCTCTATCTATTTCCTTCTTCTTATTCTTTTGTCCAATGTTTGTTCCCATTGGTTGAATGCAATCTTTTGATGAAGACGTATCAGATAATGGAGGATCCTGTTCCTGTCACCCACGACGTCAATTCCTGGAGCGAATGCGGCAACACTTTTCTCACTTTGAAACATGCAGATTTCACTATGGAATTTTTCTACGATACGGTAGTATAGTCATAACAATATGTTAATTTGCAGTCCATTATAAAACCAAAATTTTGTTTTCTAATTTGGGGTTGCTTAGGAAGAATCGGCCATTATCATATGCTCGTCAATGACATAAGTTATTATAATGTGCTACACCGATATAGAAGTTTCTTTATATTTTTTAACCACCTTTCCTCAAATTATACTTGGGGTTTCTCTGTTGGAGAGTAAACTTGATTTGGCCCATTGTACTAATCAAGTGTTAGGCCCATTTGGTTTTAGTGTTTTAGTTTATAGAAAATTCTAGAGAGTAGTAGAGAAATGTAGAAGTGAAATATGTAATATTAAATAAGTAGTTGAGAGAAGTGTGTAGAACTCTCTCACTTGAAGTGTGTAGAATGTTGTTCTCTAGATTGATGTAGAACTCTCCCTTGGAGCCTATAAATAGGGGAGAGCTAGTCATTTGTAAACCAAGCAAAAAATAAGTAAGCAAGTTAGCAAATAAACATCAAGTTCTAAAGAGCAAAGTATCCTCTCATTTTAAGAAACCATAGTCTCCTCTTCCCTTCCTCCCAAAGTCTTCCTAAAACCATTCTACTTTCCAACAAAGTGGCATCAGAGCTAAGGTTCTGATTAGAAATCCTTCCATCCAAAGTCATGGCGAGCAATGGTGTGTCATCATTTCAAGTTCCACTTCTAAAAAGGAGCACCTATGATAATTGGTGCATCAAAATGAAGGCTCTTCTTGGAGCAAATGATGTTTGGGAGATTGTTGAAAAAGGTTATAAGGAATCACAAAATGAGGATTCCTTAACTCAAGCACAAAGGGATAGTTTGAAGGATTCAAGAAAGAGAGACAAGAAAGCTCTCTTCCTCATCTACCAAGCATTGGATGAAAATGAGTTTGAGAAAATTTCAAATGCAACATCCGCTAAGGAGGCATGGGAGAAGCTTCAAACGTCTTGCAAAGGAGAAGACAAGGTAAAGAAGGTGCGTCTCCAAACTCTAAGAGGTGAGTTTGAATCCTTACATATGACTGAGTCGGGGTCTATTTCTGAATATTTTTCAAGAGTAATCGCCGTGTCAAATCAATTAAAAAGAAATGGTGAGAAGTTAGAAGATGTAAGGATTATGGAAAAGATATTACGCTCTTTGGATACCAAATTAGAGCATATCGTCACAACCATCGAGGAAACCAAAGACTTGAAAGACCAGACGATTGGAACAGTGCTTCTAGCACGTAGAAGTAACGAAGGAATCCAGGAAAACATGTGGTACCTTGGCACCGGTGCAAGCAACCATATGTGCGGAAAAAGAAGCATGTTCGTGGACCTTGATGAATCAGTGAGCGGCAATGTCTCATTTGGTGATGATTCTAAAGTTCAGGTGAAAGGCAAAGGTAAGATCTTAATCTGCCTAAAGGATGGAAGACATGATTTTATTTCAAATGTCTACTACGTCCCAAATATGAAAAACAATATTTTGAGTCTGGGACAACTCTTAGAAAAGGGCTATGACATTCACTTGAAAGATTCCAGTCTTTCCATCAGAGATCAGAGAAACAATCTCATCACCAAGGTACCAATGTCAAAAAATAGGATGTTCTTATTGAATATCCATAATGAAGTGGCAAAGTGTCTCAAAGCTTGCTATAATGATGATGCATGGCTTTAGCATCTTCGATTTGGGCACTTAAATTTTGGAGGTTTAAGTTTGATGTCGAAGACGAATATGGTGAGAGGGTTGCCGTCTATCAACAAACCCGATCAACTCTGTGAAGGATGTTTACTTGGAAAGCAATTTAGGACGAGTTTTCCAAAGGAGTCAAACTCAAGAGCCAAAAAGCCACTCGAGCTCATACATGCTGATGTCTGTGGACCAATCAAGCCAAGCTCACTAGGTAAAAATAACTACTACCTCCTATTTATTGACGATTTTTCAAGAAAAACATGGGTATATTTCTTGAAGCAGAAGTCAGAAGTCTTTAATGTTTTCAAGAAGTTTAAAGCTACATTGGAAAAAGAAAGTGGACGAGTGATTAAGGCAATGAGAACTGATCGAGGTGGAGAATTCACTTCTAAAGAGTTTCAGGAGTTTTCCAAAGAGAATGGAATTAGACGTCCCTTGACGGTTCCAAAATCCCCTCAACAGAATGGTGTGGCAGAGAGGAAAAATAGAACAATCCTCGACATGGCTCGAAGCATGCTTAAAAGCAAGAAAATGCCAAAAGAATTTTGGGCTGAAGTAGTGGCGTGTGCAGTCTACCTGTCAAATCGATCTCCAACAAGAAGTGTATGGGGAAAGACACCACAAGAAGCATGGAGTGGAAGAAAGCCAGGTATCTCACACTTGAGAGTCTTCGGAAGTGTTGCCCATGTTCACATACCAGATGAGAGAAGAGCAAAACTCGACGATAAGAGTGAGAGATTCATCTTTGTCGGTTATGATCAAAACTCAAAGGGTTACAAGTTGTACAACCCGAACAACAAGAAGACGGTGGTCAGCCGAGATGTAGTCTTCGATGAAGAAGGACAATGGAACTTTGGACCTCAAGAAAAGGAGTACAGTTTCTTTCCTCAGTTTGATGAATAGACATTTGGAGAAGTTCAAAAAGGGGTCACATCACCAACAACATCCACTTCAGAAGACACTGGGAGTGAAAGGACAGTGAAACGTACACGAAGTCTCCAAGATGTGTATGATAATACAGAAGCTTTTTCACCGCGAAGGCTTGAAGATCTCTATGAGGAAGTCGAGGCAACGAATAATCTCACATTGTTCTGCCTCTTTGCAGACTGTGAACCTATGGACTTTGAAGAAGCTGCGCAAGATAAGAGATGGAGGGATGCAATGGACGAAGAAATTAAAGCCATCGACAAGAACAACACTTGGGAACTCGTGTCTCTTTCGAAAGGGCATAAAGCTATTGGTGTCAAGTGGGTGTACAAGGCAAAGAAGAACGTCAATGGAGAAATCGAAAGATACAAGGCAAGGCTAGTTGCAAAAGGCTATAGTCAAAAGGCCGGGATTGATTATGACGAGGTGTTCGCTCCAGTCGCTCACTTGGAAACCATAAGACTAATAATCTCTCTAGCAGCCCAAAACAAGTGGAAAATTCATCAGATGGACGTGAAGTCTGCCTTTTTGAATGGAGTTCTAGAAGAAGAAGTGTACATCGAACAACCTATGGGCTACAAGGTGAAAGGTCATGAAAACAAAGTTCTCAAGCTAAAGAAAGCATTATATGGACTGAAACAGGCACCAAGAGCATGGTATAGTCGGATTGATAACTACTTCAAAGAAAACAATTTCACGAAGTGCCCACACGAGCATGCCCTATATGTCAAGGTCAAAAATGGAGATATCTTGATCGTGTGCATATATGTGGATGACTTGGTCTTCACAGGAAGCAATCCAAGTATGTTTGAAGAGTTCAAGAAGGAAATGGTAAAGGAGTTTGAGATGACAGATATTGGATTAATGTCATACTATCTTGGCATCGAGGTAAAGCAAAAGGAAGATGGAATATTCATTTCACAACAAAGATATGTAAAGGAGATGCTGAAAAAGTTCAAGATGGATAGTTGCAAGCCAATCAGCACACCAGTAGAGTGCAAAATGAAATTATCAAAGTACGACGAAGCAGTAAAGGTGAACCCTACAAATTTCAAGAGTATGGTTAGGAGTTTGCGGTATCTGACATGCACAAGACCTGACATTTTGTATGCTACTGGACTCATCAGTCGATACATGGAGAATCCGACCACAACTCATCTCAAGGCTGCAAAAAGAATTCTTCGCTATATCAAAGGAACATTGGATTTCGGCTTATGGTTTTCATCAAATAATAATTATAAGCTTGTTGGTTACAGTGATAGTGATTGGGGTGGAGATGGAGATGATCGGAAGAGTACTAGCGGTTTTGTGTTCTTCATGGGAAACACAGCTTTCACTTGGATGTCAAAGAAACAACCGATAGTCACACTTTCAACTTGCGAAGCAGAATATGTAGCAGCCACATCATGTGTTTGCCATGCAGTCTGGCTCAGAAATTTGTTAAAGGAGTTGGGGATGTCGCAAGAAGAGCCGACCAAGATCTTTGTGGATAATAAGTCAGCTATAGCTCTAGCAAAGAATCCAGTCTTCCATGATCGGAGCAAACATATTGATACTCGCTACCACTATATAAGGGAGTGCATAGCAAGAAAGGATATGCAAGTCGAATATGTGAAGTCTCAAGACCAAGTTGCTGACATCTTCACAAAACCCCTCAAGCATGAAGACTTTATCAAGTTGCGAAGCCTACTTGGAATGACAAATCAAGTTTAAGAGGGGGTGTTGGAGAGTAAACTTGATTTGTCCCATTGAACTAATCAAGTGTTAGGCCCATTTGGTTTTAGTGTTCTAGTTATAGATCGCCAAAATCACGGGCCATGTACTGTGGGAGCTACTCTGAATGCCGTGCGGATTAAATCCATCAGCAGACAATGCAAGTCGTAGGTTTCTTGGATCCAACCCGAAATCAGGATAATCAATATCAATTTTCTTCCATTGCGGAGAATCCGCCGGGTGTCGTAGCATGCCATCTTTAATCCTTTCATCATCATGCCATGTCAAGTGTTTTGCATCTTCTGAACTATGGTACATGCGCCTAAATCGAGGAATTATGGGAAAATACCACAACACATTTTCTGGAGCAGATTCTTTCTTTTTATATCGCGATGCATTACATTTAGGATACGACTTTAACGATGCATGTTCATTCCGAAATAAAATGCAATCATTGGGACAGGCATGTATCTTCTCATAGTTCAACCCAATGGACCCTAACATTTGTTTTGCATCATACATCCGAGAAGGGAGCACATTATCCTTCGGCAACATTTCTTTCAACAGTGCGAGTAATTCCGTAAAGCTCTTATCCGTCCATCCGTGGCAAGTTTTCAAGTTATACAACTTTATCACAGCCAATAGTTTTGTGAATTCAGTACAACCTGAATACAACGGTGTCTCCGTACCCGTTATCAATTTCTCAAACATTTGAGGACAGTCATTAAGATCGTCTTCAACAGCCTTTGCCATCTCTTCAAATTGGCCCCCTTCAAATGTAGGTCTTTCGGTGTCAACCGGTGCACATCTCTCAGTACTATTACCCATATTTGAAGATTCACCTCTTTCCTCACCATGCATTGTCCAACAAGTGTAACTTTGATCTATTCCGTAACCCTTTAAATGTCCTGCCAACTCCTCTGCATTAACCGATTTTACATAACAACTCAAACAAGGACACTTCATGTTACTAGAAATCCCTAAACGTTCAACAGCACACTTCACAAAATAATCCACTCCAGCAACATATTCCTTGGACAGACGATTGGCAGACATCCACTATCTATCCATAATTTCCCAGTATTTATTTATAATAAAATCCTGATAAGAGAACTTAAAAACCTATTATAGGTGACAAACACACAAAACGAACAATTTTTTTGAAGCTAATACATTCAACTATTTTATACTAAAGAAATCAAAGACTTTGATGTCTTCCATATTGTCATTCTTCATATAATAAATACAAGAAAACAACAAAAGTACCTGAACAAGTGGAAGCAACGATGAACTCCAACCAATGCGAACCACGCACTAGCAAATGAAGCGAACAAACACGAACTCGAGCTCGAACTCACGAACCAACACGAACTCGAAGGAAGTATTTTCAATTCCTATAAACAATTCATTAATTAATTTACTAATTAAAGAACCATCATGCAAATATGGAAGACAAAAATACAATCAATTTTTGTGACATTAACAAAATAAGACAAACACTTCGCCCTTTCAATAAACCAATCAATAAGCATCAACATTGATCATCTAACATAAAGTTCCAATGCCATTAAAATTAAAAAAAACAACATGCAATCCTAAATATTCAAGTTTATAAAATCCCTTAACCGAAAGCAACATTAAATTAACAAGCATTGGACATCTCAACAAACACTAAGCCTACATCAAATTAAATTAACAAGCATTTCATTTGGGCATTTCAACAAACACTAAGCCTACATCAAATTAAATTAACAAGCATTTCATTTGGACATTTCAACAAACACTACAACTACATTTCCCCCAAAGTTTAGAAACACCATTTTAAAGAACCAATCATCAACCATAACCTTTAAATCATCTAACCTAATGTTCCAATGCCATTAAAATAACTAGAAAAACATGTAGTAATACTAAACTTTGTGAAAGAGAAACGAAAATGGGGAAGAAATCACCTTACACGAAAATGGAGAAGAAATGGAGAAGTGTGGAAGAGATGTCCTTTGGGAAAACGAAAATGGGAGAGAGCCACGAAAATGAGAGCTTGAGAGAACGAAAATGATAGCTTGAGAGGACAAAGATGAAAGCTTGAGAGGAGTGTGTGTCCGTTTGAGGCCAATGGAGGAGGAGGAGGAAGAGAGCTTGAGAGAGTGTTAGTGTGTTGAGGAGAGGACTAGAACGAAAATGTATGTGTTGAGAGGGAAAAAAATGAAAAAATAAAAAACACACCAATAGGCAGCGCTTCACTAATAAGCGCTGGCCATTGAGAACCCGTCTACCCAAAAGGTAGCGCTTGCTGCATAGGCGCTGCCTATTGCACAGTGCGTCTAACCCAAAAGGTAGCGCTTGCTGCAAAGGCACTGCCTATTGCGCAGCGCGTCAAACCCAAAAGGTAGCACTTACTCCATATGCGCTGCTTATTGCGCAATGCGTCCTGCCCAAAAGCAGCGCTTGCTTCATACGCGCTGCCCATTGCTCCGTGTTTTAGCCAAAAGCAGCGCCTCTAGCATAAACGCTGCCCATTTTAGCGCCTTTTTTTCCAATATCTGTTGTAGTGGAATCCAGTCTTCCATGATCGGAGCAAACATATTGATACTCGCTACCACTATATAAGGGAGTGCATAGCAAGAAAGGATGTGCAAGTCGAATATGTGAAGTCTCAAGACCAAGTTGCTGACATCTTCACAAAACCCCTCAAGCGTGAAGACTTTATCAAGTTGCGAAGCCTCCTTGGAATGACAAATCAAGTTTAAGAGGGGGTGTTGGAGAGTAAACTTGATTTGTCTCATTGGACTACTAATCAAGTGTTAGGCCCATTTGGTTTTAGTGTTTTAGTTTATAGAAAATTCTAGAGAGTAGTAGAGAAATGTAGAAGAGAAATATGTAATATTAAATAAGTAGTTGAGAAAAGTGTGTAGAACTCTCTCACTTGAAGTGTGTAGAATGTTCTCTAGATTGATGTAGAACTCTCCCTTGGAGCTTATAAATAGGGGAGAGCTAGTCATTTGTAAACCATACAAAAAACAAGTAAGCAAGTTAGCAAATAAACATCAAGTTCTAAAGAGCAAAGTATCCTTTCATTTTAAGAAACCATAGTCTCCTCTTCTCTTCCTCCCAAAGTCTTCCTAAAACCATTCTACCCTTCCTCCCTCTTTCTTGCTCTCTTATTAATTCCCTCTTCCACTTTTGTAAATCTAATCTTATTAATCTCATCAACTCTATTTTGTTGAATGTTCTTTGCCTTTAATTACAGGTGCCATAATTATTAATTGATCTTCTCTGATATTATCTATTTGTTGTTTATTTGCCAAGTGGACCTACAATACAAACTGCAGAGAAGGATTTGCTCAGTGAGTGTGGAGGCTTTTCTTTGTTGAAGATGATCACCAATGACCATAGTCCATGGCCATGGTTATAGGAGCAGTTTCATAAATATTTCAATCTTTGTACCAATTCTTTTCAATTTATGTCTCTTATTCCCTCTCTTTTTTTATTTGTTCTTTTATTATTCTCTGACTTTTTTTATTTATTTATTTTTTAAATCTTTTATATGTTAAATGAGGAGATCATATAACCACTAAGAAGAAGAATTCCAGGAAAAATAAATAGCTTATGATTTGGAATTGGCATTGTTGTTTAGGCTTCATCACTAGCATTTGATGAGGCTAATTGGGTTCTGCGAGGAGAATGAATTTTGGTTTATGAGTACATCACCCATGGTTACTTCACTACATCATTTGTATGACAAGAACGAGAACGACTATCTTGAGAAAAGTAGCAGCATTTTGAATTATTTGAACATGAGAATCAAAATTGCATTGGATGCTGCAAGGGGAATCGAGTACATTCACAACTATGCAGTGCCACTTACTATTCACAAAGAATTAAGTCCTCCAACATACTCCTTGATTTAAATTGGAATGCAAAAGTTTCTTATTTCGGATTGTCATCAATTTGGCATGACATTGCACAACAATTAATCTCTACGAAAGCATTTAGAATTGTTGGATACATAGAACCTGCAGAGTACTTTGTGTCGAATGTACTAATAACAACAAAAAGTGATGTTGATGGTTTTAGAGAGGTGTTGTTGCTTCTAACAAGAAATAGGGAAGTGTTCAAAACTGAGGGAGGGTCAAGTCGTATTGGGTGGTGGAATATGCAGGGCCAAGGATAGCAGCATAAGAAATGTGGAATGTATTGGATTCTTGAGTTGGAGAGCCAAAAGTGAATGAGGTTGAGTTTTTTTTTTTTGATAAGCCAAAAATTGTCATTAATCCGGAGGTACAAGGGGTACCTCAACCCTTTTACAATTTAGCTCACAAGATCAATACATACTAAGGGATTATCTACCCAATTTTCAAAATCAATAGATAAGTTCTTCCTTATCCTATTTGCAAACCACCCCCAAGATAAGCCTTTTACATGATTTAACATTTGAGTTACATTTGGGTCCCCTCTCCTAAATATCACTCTATTTCTATTAAGCCAAATCACCCATATGACAGCAAACCACACCATATACCTCAGTCTTTTTATTCTTCTTCCTGCCCATTTTTATTCCATGTATTACCATATGCTCCCAAGGGTCATGGCATTCCACTTTTACCACTCCAAGCCAATCAAATACTAGTTCCCACAGCTGTTTCACAAAGCTACAATTGAAGAATAAATGCCATGAGTCTTCATCACATGTAGTGCAGAAAACGCAAGATGGCCCTGTCTGGAAATCAAACACTCCACGCTGCTGTAACAGTAACTTTGTTGGCAATCGATCCAAAAGAAGTCTCCAACCGTGAACCAGAATTTTTGAAGGAGCCGCTGTCAACCACATCTTCCTAATGATTTTCCTCTTGCTTTCCACCAAATGTGTTTCTTCACTCTGGTTTATCAGCAATTCATACGCGGATTTCACCGAATAATGTTTTGATTCGGTGAGAATCCATCTCCAGGAATCTTCACCTTCCTTCTCGGGTTGTATCATACTTAGCGTATTTTCCAGCAAATCTTCGTCCCGTTTATTCGCTGCTGTCAGCATTTGTATCCAATTAAATTTCCAGCGCCACCTATTATTTTCCCAGCAACCAAAGTCAGCAACAGAACCTGCTTTTGCCGTGGACAGCTCGAATAACTGAGGGAACAATTCCTGTAGACTCCACGGATTACACCACTTATCTGTCCAAAATTTTACAGCAGCTCCGGTCCCTAATTTCACCTTAACCGAATTTGAAAACCAGTTTTTACCAAATGTCAAACAATCATCAATACTTTGTAAATCCTTCCACCACGTAGATTGTTGTTTGCTATTTAAAATCCCACCATCACCATATAATTTTTTCACCAAAGTGTTCCAAATGCAATCTTCGTTGCCTAGCATCCTCCACCTCCATTTGCCTAAGAGAGAGATGTTAAAGATCTCCATGTTCCTTATCCCTAAACCACCATTTTCTTTTGGCAAACACACTCTACTCCATCTAACCCATGCCATCTTTTGAACGTCCTCGCAACCGCCCCATAAGAAATTCCTTTGCACCTTGATCATCTCTTTAATAACCTTCTTGGGAGCTTTAAAGAATGAGAAGTAGTATAGTGGTAAACTCGCAAGAACCGAATTAATTAAAGTGATTCTACCTCCTATGGATAATTGTCTTCCTCTCCACAATGATAGCTTTCCCTTCATCTTCTTCACAACCGCTTGCCATGTTGACCCAATCCTAGGATTCGCACCCACCGGAATTCCAAGGAATTTAAATGGCACTTCTCCTATATCACAGTTTAAAAATCTAGCTCCTAATGACATCTCCTCCACCTCTATATTTAAACCAATTAGACAACTCTTATGGAAGTTCACCCGAAGACCCGATACTAATTCAAAAATCCTCAAAACTGATTTTAGACACCATAAGTTCTCTCTCGACTTCTTACACAATATTAGGGTGTCATCCGCAAATTGAAGAGCCGGAAAAGATACTCCTTCAACAATAGAGAACACTTCAAGAAAACCACAGTCAATGCTTTTATTAATCAAGCCCGTAAGGCCTTCAGCAACTATCAAAAACAAAAAAGGGGCAAGTGGATCCCCTTGCCTCAATCCCCGCTCCATAGGAAACTCCTCCGTTGGACTCCCATTTACCAAAACCGAGACACTACCCGTGAAGATACACGCTCTCATCCACAATCTCCATTTGTCACTAAATCCCAACCTTCTCATCATGTAGTCTAAAAACCCCCAACCAACCGAGTCATACGCTTTTTCAAAGTCCACTTTGAACATATATAGAGACTTCTTCTTCTTTTTTGCAAAATTTATAACTTCATTCGCCACCAAAACACCATCTAAGATTTGCCTACCTTTTAGAAAAGCTGTTTGGGAGGGGGAGATAACCCCTGGCAGAATTTTCTTCAATCTCATAGCCAATATTTTAGAAATGATTTTGTACATACAACCAATAAGAGAAATAGGTCTAAAGTCGTTCAAGCCTTGAGGATTTTTCTTCTTACCTATCAATGCCACGAATGAGGATGTAAAGGCTTTCGGAAGCTTTCCATTAGCATGAAATTGATCTAGCACTCCCATAACTTCCTCTTTAATAGTTCCCCAACATGCTTTTATAAAGTTGAAATTAAACCCATCGGGTCCGGGACTCTTATCCCCCTCACAACTCCATACGGCTTCCTCCACCTCTTCCATTGAAAACGGATCTACCATTCGTTGTGCTTCTTCCTCGGAAATTGTCTTGAATACTATGCCATCTAACTTCGGCCTTCCATGCACCTCCTCTTTGAATTGCTTTTGAAAATGCCTTCTTACCTCGTCTTTAATTTCCTTTACATCACACAACCATCCATCATCTACTTTTAACATTTCTATTTGATTTCTCCTCTCCCTATACTTAATTGCATTATGAAAGAACCTAGTGTTACCATCTCCTTTTTGGATCCAATCAATCCTCGCCTTTTGAGCAAGTAAGTCCTCTTTGTGATGTAGTTCTCTCCAAAAGTCCGAATTAAGTTTCTTCCATTTCTCCCCGTCCCATTCGTCCTCATTCAAATCATCTTCTTCCATACAATTCAAATCCTTGACAATGTTTTCTATGTTCATATCCATTATGCCATACACTTCCTTATTCCACACCTTCAAACTCTCCTTTAGGAATTTTAGCTTCTCTTTCACCACATGTGCCATCCACCCTTCCACCCTACACTCTTTCCACTTTTCTTCCATGAATTGTTTGCCTTCGTCATGCTTTAGCCACCCATTGATGAACCTAAATGGCTTAGGTCCCCAATTCTTAGTTGATGATAGTAACCACACCGGACAATGATCCGATACATCTCTTACTCCAATCCACTGTGCTCTTACCTTCCATATTTCCACCAAATCATTTGATAAAAGTAATCTATCAATTCTACTTGCCGCGGGACCATTCGGTTAATACCAAGAATACTTTTTCCCCAAACTCGGAGGCTCTATCACCCCCATTTCTTCCATGAAAAATTAAAAGTCCTGACTCTCCACCTCACTATACCTCGTGCTTCTACCTTTCCTTTCGGACCGTCCCGTGACTGTATTGAAATCTCCACCAATTACCCAACTACCCGGATTACGGTTTGATTTTTCCTCCAATAATGCCGACCACCATGCTCTTTTCCTTCTAATGGAACAACCGAAATACACATTGACAAAGTATACCAACCTATTGTTTACCGTAGCAGCAATACCCAGAAAACCAGATTGAGAGAACGAATAGTGAAAAACAAGCATACCTTTTCGCCAGAATGTTAATATGCCACCAGACAGCCCATTTGACGCCTGAGCCACCCATTCAACGTCATCACCACCCCAAAGACGGGTCGCCACCATACTGTCTATCTCCTCCCTCTTTGTTTCTTGTATAAAACAGAGGTCAAATTGCTCCTTCTTTACCAGGCTTTTTACTCGCCTTTGTTTGGCCGAGCTGCCAATCCCCCTCATATTGAAAGTAACTATCTTCATTTAGTAAGATTGGTTGTCTCCATCTTTCTTCTCAGTACCTTATCCCTTGATTCCATTTCTCTGAATTTCTTCACAATTTCCATATCTTGGTTGCTCCCAACTACACCAATTTTCTGAGCAAAATTCCACATTTTCTCCTCCTTTGACAAGCTTTGGTCTACCCATATAGACTTAGGGTTTGAAATCATCAAATTCGAGCTTGATTCTTCACCAGAGTCAACGGACGAAGACGAAGAGGATGAGATTGAGTCCTCATCCTCTGAATCATTGACAGAGATGGGCTGGGATTCAATTGGGATTGGTGAGCACAAAGGTAATGGTGGGAGGTCAACAATTAGGGGGATTGAGGAGATGATTTCGATTGGTAAAGATACAGGACTTGAAGGGCAGTCGAATGATGAGGAAGATGCTGATGATTGGTTCGAATTGGAAGAGATTGTTTGGGCTACAATGGGGTAAGGTTCCACCGGAATTCCTGAGTGAGAGGGGGTCTCGAGCGAAGGGACCACCGGTGAAGAGATATGGTTAATTGGAATCGCTGGTTCAGGTGGGATGAGAGATGGTTGTGGTTTAGAGATGGGCTCAAGGTTTGGATCAGGTGGACTGAGAGGAGGATAAGGTTTTGATGTGGGCTCATTATTTGGTTCAAGTGAGATAAAAGGCTCATGGTTTGGGCCCATATAATTATCGGATGCTGGTGAGATAATGGGTATAATTGATTTTGGAGAGTTACCTACAACACTCACAGTAACTTCCTTCAAGTTACCATTAGCCACTCCTTCCATTACCTTTTCATCTTCCATTGGATTTATATGGGCACTAAGTCCCACGTTCTCCATCATATGCTTTGCATTGGGCCCATCAAACGTGTGCTGCTCACTATTATTCAACGCCATCATCCTTGGTCTTCGTAATTTGCACGTTTGACATCACGCGCCCCACTGAAGACTCTTCCACTTCTTTGACTTCTTCCCTTACGTCTGACTCGTCACCGGAAACTTCATCGGAGTCGACATCGGAATCTTCACTTGATGAAGATGAATCATCAGGCATCTTTACCTCAGATCTCTTGTTCCATACTAAGGGCCCATACCAATCTTCCACAACTTTTATCACAAATAATTCCTCATTTATATTGAATCTCTCTACAAAGTTTATGATATCATGAACCTTAGTTCTGATTAAAATTCTAGCAACATCCATTGTTTTCTTTTTCTCTGTATTGTCATCCACATCAATAAATTCCCCCGTGCCTGATACTACAAAGTTGAAGAATCCTTTGTTCCAAGCATGAATTGGAATTCCATAGCATCTCACCCATGTAAGTCTTTCATTATCTACTTCACCCGGACTCCATTTTCTCACTTGTTTAAACCACGTTCCCAACCAGTCTTGTGCTCCTTCGATCAAGGCTTCCATTTCACCTTCTTCCAAACTTTCTAGTAACACTAAGTTTGACCCCATGGGAGTGGCCCTCACTGAGAAGTAACCCTGTTGAATGAATTCCTCTTGGATATTATAAGTCATTCCCGGATTATGCACTACGCCAATATACGCATTCGAATACTTCTGGATTTCTTCGACTTCCACCGTAAAATGTCGATGAGCCCATGCACGTTTTGGTCTAGGAGGGGGTTTGTAGTGAGTGTTTTGGTTAGCATTAACCTTGCTATCAGGGATAATGGGTAGGTCAGGTTTCTTTTGTTTTGGTTGGTAATGTTTGGTTTTTTGATCTGTTTCTCGGTTGTTATGGCTCTGTTATTTTGGTTGATGAGGCTGAGGGTAAAGTTGAGTCTCTACAGATATTGGCTTACACTACTATGCATTGTGTGGACTGGGAGGGAAAGGAGAGGCCTAAAATGACTAACATTGTTGCTAACTTGGAGAGGGCATTGGAATTTGTTGAGAGAGGCCCTGGTAGCCTCTCTAAATCTTCATTTTCTGCTCCTCTACAATGAATAATAATCAGCCAATACATTCCTGGAATTCTTTTATTTATTCTTTTCCATTTTAATTTCTTTTGTTTTGTAAAATTATTCTTTTGATTATACATGTATTGAACACAAAGTCGATAAGTTATGGGTCAATTTAAGACAAGCTCTAAAGATGAAAGCCGACTTAAAACTATTGTATTAACACTTTATTTTTTGGCTTTATTTTTTATTTGATTTATTATACATTTTATCTTCTTTTCATACAACTATTTAATAATATTGCACTTTTAATATATATGTGGAACGTTAAATATAGTTTTCGTACGATTTACCAATAATTATAGCAATTCACTTAATTCTTATTATAGTTATAGCAAGTCACAAAAGTTAAATAAATGCAATCTTATTGAAAATTATATTGAGTAATATATTATTCAAAGAAATTGTAAGTTAAAAACTGTTAAGTGAGTTTTAATAACTTAAAATAAAATTGGTCATGGTTGATAAATAATTAAATCGATTTATATGATATTGTAAGATATTATAACATAAAATGACTTATGGTTCAATTAATTGAATTAAAACACATTGATAAGCTTTATATTACAATTTATTATAGTACTAAAATACTCTTGTTCACATAAGAATCTATTAATTTGAGTTAAGATTTTATTACACAATTTTTAAATAAATTTACTACATTATAAAATTCTATTCAGAAAAAATAACTAAAAAAAAAAAATCATTTAATATGTAGGAACGTGTTACACACGGTATATAGTAGAAAAAACTATAAATTTAATAATTTTTTGAAAATGTCAGTTTTTATATTATTAAGTTATTTTAATAATTTGGATAGTTATTTAATAGAAAATAATAATCATAATAATAATAATAATAATAATAATAATAATAATGATAACAACAACAAACATATAAAGAAAATTGAACAAACTCGATGAAATGAAAAAGAGTAGCCCACAACCAAAAGACCCGTGAAATGAAAGAAAAAGTGATAAAATGATAGAACTATTTTTTGGAGATTTTATTTAGAGCTTAGAAAAATAGTAAAATTAATTATTAGATTTAAATAAACGTAAATTATATTTTTTAATCAAATATTTCTAATAGTAACCTTAGTAATTAATCAAAAAAATAATGATTTTCCTAAAATTATTAAAAGTTAAATTATTATTTTTTTAGTTTGCATCAAAAGACAAAAACAGACAGAAAATAATTTAATATTGATCATAAAGATTCTCCACATTACATCGTGGCATTTCAAAATGATTCACATGAACCAAGATTGGATTTTGGTTAATTATTTCTAGGGATGGGCAATGGGGCGGAGCGGCGGTGGAGAGTACTTTCCTGCTCCTCGTTCTCGCCTGCCAAATTGTCTCCCATTCGCGTCCCTGATTCCCATTTCGGGGAGTTCTCCTCCTTAAATCTCTTTCCATACGGATCCCATGATTCTCATGGACACCAGAAATTTATTAAAAGTTAGCAAAAATATGAACTAAAATATAATAAAATGGAAAAATAATATAAAAGTAAGACTGAAAGTAAAAAAGTTTAACATTTTAATATAAAAACTAATAGTGTTGATAGGGAAATGATATGTGGCCTAAATAGATGTTAAACAAATAGATTTTAATATAAAAACTAATAGTGTTAATATTATTGCCATTATCCCGGCGTACGTATATTTCTGACATGCTAATTATTCACAATTGAGCTAGTGATAGGGAAAGAATTATATACATCATGAGAAATATGATAAGTATAATGAATAAAAAATAACAATTGGGTATATAGCATTGTTTAATTGATTTATATTTGTCAAATAGATTAAAGACATTTTTTTTACCAAGAATGTGTGAGGAGTCATGATTATAGTGCGTTAATGTATTAATATTATAAACATTTATGTTTTTATCTTTTGACGTTAGTGTTGCACCCCGAAAAATCCTTTGGAGGGATTTCTCTTCGCACAACATGAATTGGAGTCGCCACCAATATTTTTTTAGAGGTAAAACATTGAAAAAAACCTTTCTTGAAAGACAATGGTCCTTGGAACCACGAGATTTGAGTTCGGGGGTCGGTTATGCATGGGGAAGGTACGAGCACCCCACACATCCTTTCTACTGAAAGGGAACCTCGATTTGACGTGTGATTTAAAAGGTTGATTTAAGAAATGCTTTGTTTTTATCTCTCTTTATCTCTCCTTACTTTATGGAAAAACTTGAGGAAAATTTAATCTTTTGCGCTTGACGGGAGGGCACCGTGCCTACGTATCCCGGGGAGGGAATCAAAGCAACGTAGTTCTTGTTTTCGAAAATTGTTTTGTTTTTAGAAATTGCCTTGTTTTGGAAAAGGGTTTGTTTTTTTGAAAAGAAAATGGTTTTCATTTGTCGTGCTTGATGGGAATGTGACCCACTCCTACGTATCTCCCAGTGCGATGGAGAATTCAAAGCTTACGTAGTTCTCGGTTGTCGAGAAAAGGTTTTTATTTTTTAGTTGTTTAATTGTGAAAATTGAATGTTCACAGTGATCAAACAACAAAGGTTTCGAGTGATCACCACTAGCATCCCGTTATTGACGATCGTGCAAGCAAAGGCTTCGCATTATCCTCAACAAAGTTTTTAATTTGTGAAATGAGAGTTCTTTTGAAAAATGAGTGTTCATGATAATCAATTGAGCAAAGACTCCAAGTGATCACCACTAGCACCCCATTGTTGACAATCGTGCAAGCAAAGGCTTCGCATTATCCTCAACAAAGTTTTTAATTTGTGAAATGAGAGTTCTTTTGAAAAATGAGTGTTCATGATAATCAATTGAGCAAAGACTCCAAGTGATCACCACTAGCACCCCATTGTTGACAATCGTGCAAGCAAAGGCTTCGCATTATCCTCAACAAAGTTTGATTTGTGAAAAATAGTTTGGAAAATGTTTTGAGAAGAAGTGAAGTTGTTTATCAATGATTATGTAAATGCAAAAAAAATGTTTTGAAGTTGGAACGTTACTAACGAGTAACAAGTTGTTTTTTGTATGCAACATGGTTTTGAAGTTTTGGAGAGTTACTAACGAGTAACAATTGGTGGAAATCAAAACAAGCAAATTGTGAACACCAATTCAACATTTTAATGCACCACAAGCACATAAACAAGTATATCAAGCATGGAGTACCAAGCTTCAATTCAAGAATGCATGAGTAGGCAAGGATGCAAGAATAGGTAAGAATGCATGAATATGCAAAATGCACGTGCATCAAGGTTAAATGAACCTATCTTTTGCCAACTTAGCATAACCCAAGATCATTTGTGGACCATAAATGAACCAAAACCCAAATTCATCTTTCTCAATTCACAAATTTTACAATTACCAACATAGGTTTGAATATTTGCAAGTTTAATGGCCAATCATCAATTTATTTCAACAAGTCAACCAAATCAAGCAAGCGAATGACATAACCAAACATAGATGCATTTATTCACAAGATTCAACCATGAGAACCAACAAAAATCATAAAACACATATTTATTTGAAGCATGCGAAATTATCATCAAAGCAAATAACATTTTATTTCAATTAAAACAACAAAATCATGCATATAACCCCAAAATCAAAGCATCAAAACAAAGATTCATGAGATTAACATATGTACAAGCATAAAAATGAAGTTAAAAGAGAGGGTCTACATTTTTGGAAGTGGAAATCTCACAAATATGCAAGAAATGATGACTTTATGCAAGGATTTACAAGAGAAGGGGTCTAGGAATCACATACCTTAAGATGAGCTCCAAATAAACACAATAGATGAAGAAACAATTAACCAAATCAACTTATCTTCAAGCTTGGTCTTCAATCTCCAAAAAACGACCCTTGATCTTGAACTTTTGTGTGATTTTATGAAGGATTGATGGTTGAAAATTAGTGTTTAGGCTTGGAAGATGGATTGAATGTGTGTGGGTAGATGAGAAATGAAGAAGTGAGTTAGAGAGAAGGGAGAGGGGGTGGCGCATAAATGGAGAGAAGGTGAGGAGGGAGTTGTGTGCTAGGGTTTATGAGTGAATGGTGAGGCCAAAAGCTTTCTCCTTTGTGAGGTGAGGTTAATAGGGTATATATAGAAAGCAATTAGGTTTAAGGGTAGTTAGGTCATTGTGCATCTCATCTCACCCTAGGATTGCATCTAAAATTTGAATGGAGGGTGAGGATTGAATCACACATGGATTGAGGTCAAAAAATGAAAATATGAGAGGGAATGAGAGGGTGAAATTCGGCCAAGAGGTAGTGGGAGTGGTCCCCAAGTTTTGCTAGTTGTCATCTTGTACTATTGTACTATTATATGACCATTCCATTATCCCTTCATTTTTGATTATTCTTCTTAGGATAATTGTACAAAAATACACCCAATTTAGGCCACATACTAGGAACCTTAGGAATATGCCATCTTATGAGATCACCATGACCAAAAAATGTCATAAAAATCACATCTTGGAACTTTTTGTAGAATATTCCCTATTGATCCTTTTTGAAATTTTGTGCACAATGTATGCATGCATGCGCATACATACATACATGACCAAAAATGTTTTGCCTTAAATAAATTTCTCTAAAATTGCACAATGATTCTTGATGAGAAATTATCTTATTTTTGACAATGACCAAAATACCCTTTTGCCCTAAAAACCTTGTTTTTTAACAACAAATGCATTTCCACTCTAACAATGAATTTAAAAGCCCTAGAATGACTTTTAAAACCCAAAAATGCATGCACAATGCTCTTCACTCTTCAAAATAAAACCACACTTCTCAAATTATTTATTTTTTTGCGGAAAATTAGGGTTTTAAACCTAGGCGGACAAAATTAGGGTATGACAGCTGCCCCTCTTTATTTGGATTTTACCAAGGAATATGAATTGGCCGAAACATATTCCGAGGCAAAATAGAAATAAAGAATTCAGAAATAATACTAATTTTGTCTATTTAGAGAAACCCGAATTTTCCTTTTCTTTTTTCTCTTTTTTTTTTTGTTTCCTTTCTTTGATCTCTCTTCTTTTGAGAGAGAGAGAGAGAGTCAACACTTGTCGCGTCGACGAGAAAGCAGTAAATTGCGTAAAGCAGTAAATGAAAGTAGTAAATGGGAAGTGCCGTAAATTGGGGAATTCGGAGGTTGCCTAAAACCTTTTAACGGACTCTCGTTGAGTCCGAGCTCTGGGGGTGGCCTTTTCGAGCGGCCGATCAATATCAGGTCCGGAACTGATATGATCAATGGATCTACGCTATGCCTTAGGTTGACACAATTAATCCGATGGACTTAACGAAGTCTGTAGGATCTGCCGCGCGCTCGTCCGCGACGTTGTGATCTGTGGAAGGAGTTCACTAACTCTGTGGGAGTTTACTAACTCTGTGCTGATGGAGTTCACTAACTCGGTGCCATGATGATTTTCTGAAAATGAGATTTCGGGGACCCATTGGTCCAAAGTAACTGACTTTTTGAAAATTTTGGGGCCTAACGAGTCCAAAGCAACTGAGTTTCTTTTTGAAAATTGGGAAGCTTTGAATGATGCATGGAATGTAGGCTCTTGATGCTGGGATGCACATGGATGCAATGAATGTTTTTAATTTTCTTTTAGCATAGGGACTTTAGGATTCTTGAGTGATCAATTCAAGCGTCCTATCGTGACGACTATGACTATTTATTAAGAATGCCTCTTTTTGTTTTGAAAACTGATTTGATGTTTGATGTGATGATGATAAATGCTATGGAATGTCTGTGTTCTTTTGCTTTTATTGTGATGAATGTGGATGATGCGAATGTAATAACATGAAATGCCTACGTGCATGAGGAGGATGAATGATTGGAGTATTTAAACATTTTTGTAAACATTTTTATGATGATGAGACGCGAGACTTTGAATGCAAGGAATTGAGATGGCTATGGACCATTCTTTGGAAAAACTAGATTTGATTCAAACTCTGGTGTTCTCAAGGTTTTTATTAACAAGCTCATTTATTTTACTTTCCATTTCCATGATGACTGAACTTTAAACACCACATGATCAATTTGTATTCTCTCTCTCTGAAGCATTGACTAGTAAGTATGCATAAGAGTGCAGATGTGGACGAGTGAGTCAGTTAACTTGGGATTGGTTTAGGACAGTGAGTTGAGAGACTGCCCCGACAGGAATTTATGGATGTGAATGACTTTAGGGAGAACTCTGCTCATTTGAGCGGGAGCGAACAGTTATGGAAATGCCCCACTTTAGAATGACAATTTCAAATGGGTTCGTTGAGTGGGTTTGTGAAAGGGGATGAAGTTATGGTACTGGTTATGAACTGAGGGTGGTATATGAATGGGATGGACAATGAACAAACTTTCCCAAGACCAGGGTGGGTGGGTGGTGAAGAGAATGCCCCAACTTTTGGATCTGAGTGGTGTTCTCAGTGCAAATCTTTGGTTCTCCATGAATGTCTTGACTTTTGGCATGAAAGAAGCCTCACTTGGTGATCACTAAACCTTGTTTTAATCTTTGGTGCAAATCTTTTCCTTTGGGCCTGAGACATGAGGACCATCTAGGGTAATAGCAACGCCAGAGCCGCGCATAAGTTTGCTTGCCATTTGAAGTGATTGTGCCCGCGTTTGTTTTTTTGCCAATTCATTTATTTGAGGGATCCCCTCTTTTCTGTGATTTTCAGAAATTTCGCAATAATTGTAATGCTTTTTGACTCATGCACAGGTTTCACAATTCAGTATCATCAATCATAAAAACATTTATTTTAAAACAAAGAGACAGAATAAGTGAAGATAAAAGACACGAAAAGCAAACACATGGAAGAAAAAGTTGAATTCTTATTGTTATGGAAGTTGGACGTGCAGAAGGTCACGCCAATTGAAAGTACATTGAAAAATTTTTAAACTGGAAAAATACAAGAAAAAGGGGAAGCAGATCTTGTGTTTTTTCTTTTGAAGTAACGATGCCAATCGTCCATACTCATGACCTTGATCACCCCTTTATCCAAACTTTTGGGAGTGCTGATTGCCTTTTTCATTTCAAGTCCAAGTTTTCTGACCCTAATTTTTGCCTGGATCGCCCTTTGCAGGTTTTCAATCCACCGGGTCTCTCTGGTTTTGCCTAGGCCGCCCTTTGCGGGTTTTCAAACTAGCGAGCTGATTCTTACTTGGCTCATCTTTCTCTTTTTTCATTTATTTCTTTAGGCATACTCCTTTCTGACTGTATCTGAATTTACTGGAAACTGGGGTTTTCTTTTCTTGCATCCCATTTTGCGAGAATTAAAGGCCCCTCCGGAGAATAAGTTCTTCGTCTTCATGATACTGGGTTCATCTCCATGGGAATCCGTTTGGAGGTTCATGATCTTTTTGAGCATTGAGTCTTCTTTGAAATTGTTGAAGATCAGCTTTCTTCGGTTTGAGCTTTCTCTTAATCTTCTTCTGACATAAGACAAATGTACTTTGGTTTGATAAGGCTCAATGAAAGTATTACTTCCATCATATGGGGTTTGCCCCTGTTAGAGTGTAAAACGAAGCCTGATTTCCATGAAGGTCATCATCGTCTTTGATATCCTTTGTTGATTGTCTCTAACTGCCCCATTTTTAGGGTGGCGTAGGGAGGGATCATGATGCTTGACCTGGAGTCTTCATACTGTCATTTGTGACTACCTTAGCTTGGAAAGCTGCGCAACAGACCGAACTTTGGTAATTACAGACTTTGTTATAATGGCAAGTGTATTATGTCAGAAGGGTGATTTACACAAACTTGTTGATTCATTGCTCTTTATCATGGCGTCAATCCTCTCCTTTGCTCAAATTGATCATGTCACTTGATTCCTCATGAGGACGGACCACTTTGTTCTCTTATTCTTGCACAACAGCTTGATTGCAAATCTGATGGTGGAGTCTGAGGAATGACTGAGGGTTTGTGGAGGGCGGGATGACGAGGTCGAGGTAGTGTTTGCGGTTTTATGAAAGGAGAGATGTATAGGAATGATGAAGTGTTTGAAGGTTTATGGAAGAAAGGGTGGTCATACACAACAAGGTGTAGGAAGGTTCATTGAGACAAGGATCTCTTACGCTTTATGGCCAAATGTATCAGCTCACAACTTATATTTCTTTCGTCTCTTTTTCCCTTGTTTTTTCATTTTTGGGATTTTCATTTTTTTGAATCTGTTCTTTTTTGTTTCATTTTTTCTGATTTTTTCATTTTTTGCTTTTGACTTGAGTGAGCTTATAAAAGTGATACACTATTTTTGGATATTTGAAGTGATCCTTGTCTGGGGTGATTGGAGAGATAATGGTAATGAAACCCCTGCAGCGGTTGGAGGATGCTTGATTGGGTTCTGGTATTAACTGGGGTGACAGGAGGTTCAGAGGGAGGAGCGAATGAGATGGGTTGATTTTGTAGAAGGGCCACTGGTAGTGAGGAAGGTGGCGATGGCAGGCATTTGGTTATGAATTTTTTTTTGTTATGGGGTACTTGTAATGGGAAATGGGAAAGTCGGTTGATCTGAGGAAGGGAAAGGGTTTGGTCGCGAAAGAGGTTCGCTTGTAACATTTGTTTGGTTTCCTCAGCATTGCTCCACTTTGCTTGAACTTGTGCTTTGACTTCATTGCCCAACCTAGTTGTGGCATCATGAATTTCTACAGCCTTAGCCAATTCTTCACTTATTAACTCCGAAGAAACATCCCAGTTGTCTTCAGCCTCTCTCTCAGTTTGGTTAATCGGGTAATCAGAGTCACAATATGAACCATTGGCGTCGTTGTTTTCAAAGATTATTTTCATTTATTATTATTTTTGATCCGCGTTGGGAGGAATTGAAAAGCAAATAACAGACACATGACAAAATGAAAGAAAGAAATTTTATTGAGGAATTCAAAATAACATTTTATTGATGATGATACTAAAAGGAAACATGTGTGCCCTTATTGAAATATCCTAAGGCCTTGGGCAGAGCCAAAGGATTGCATTACAGAAAATTGTTTTGAACTGAAAAACTACATGAAAATCAACAATCACTCATAAATGCTATGAAATGCATGACAAAGACACAAATGTTTTGATGATGCCGCTTTCACCACTTCAACCCTCTTCAACAACTGCTATCCTTGCTTAATAGTCCACAGACCCTGAGAACTTGATCCTTCCCCCCTTCTCAAAAGTTAACTGCTTGGAATCAATGAAGCCCTGAACCAAACTTTTCAAAAGATAGCAATTTTCAGCAGAATGCCCAATTGCCCCAGCATGGAGCTCGCAAGTGGCTTCTGGATTGTGCCCGCTTGGGAATGGAGGTTAAACTGATCTCATCTTGCGAGGAGTGATCCATCCATGACTGATTAGATAGCTGCATAGGTCGGCGTATGACACGGGGATGGGGTTGTATTGTGGTGACCTTCTTTTGCCCGCCACAGCACTGGTTTCTCCACTCTCCTTCACAGTCAAGCCATTAACATTGCTGTCATTGAAATTCAAATGTTTGGAGTCGATTAGATCCTGGACCGCATGTTTCAATGCTTTACAATCTTCCACAGAATGTCCCACTCCCCCTGCATGAAATTTGCACGTAGCTTCTGGGAATAACCCTAGTCTCTCTACTAGGGGTAGCAGCAGGTACCGGAATAACAACAGTCAGAGGTCTTGCCACAACCGAGCTTGAATTCAGACTGCAAGGGATTTCAACCGGTCTCCTGAAACCTCTGTTGTTTGATTGCAGAGCAGATACACTTTCTTCCTTTTCCTGAACCCCAACCTGGACCAGGTGTCTGTCTAACAGCTCTTGGAGGATGGGTTTGAAGCTCTCACAGGCCCCAACACAATAAGGGTCATTGCAGATGTCTCTTCTGGCACACCCTTCTTCGATGATACCACAACGGCATAGTGCAGCATGAATGATACTCAGGGGTGTACGAATGCACTCCACCTTCCTAATTAAGTACTGACCACCCTGATCATTAATGGCATTTGCAGTGGGCCCACCATGCCCCGGCAACGGGTTGGTGGTTACATTAGGTTGCTGAAATGATATACTCTTTGCATCAAGCAGGTCTTGCGCAACGTACTTGAACGCCTTACAATCCTCCACCACATGACCTACTGCCCCAGAATGAAAGGCACAGGTAGCATTTGCATTATACCCTCTGGGATAGGGATGCTGATATCGTTTCATCTGACGAGTGCTGATTAACTTGTTGGCAATGAGATAATTGAACAAATCCGTGTACGACATGGGGATAGGTTCAAAGACAACAGGCTTTTTTCATTGTAGTTTCTGTACTGATTGTTGGACTGGAATGGCTGAGCAGGCGGCGTCTGAGCAGGAACTGGAATGGCTTGTGGGGGATTGTTGTGTGATGGACCGCTAGCTCCGCTGATTGCATTAGTTTCTCCCTCCTTCTTCTTGTGGGTACCAGAAAAAGGCTTTTTCTAATGGGAAGGAGGTGTTGGGCCATGGGCTATTCTTCCGCTGCGCATGCCGTTCTCCACTCTTTCTCCAATGACAACCATCTCAGAGAAATTCGAAGCCACGCTGCCGACCAAACGATCATAGAACACTGGGGGAAGAGTTTCCATGAACATATGGACCATCTCTTTATCAAGCAGGGAGGGTTTTACTCGTGCAGCGAGGTTCCTCCACCTCTGGGCGTATTCCTTGAATGTCTCATTATCCTTCTTAGACACACATTGCAGCTGGGTCCTATCCGGGGCTAAATCACTGTTGTACTGGTATTGACGGATAAAGGCATCCGCCAGATCCTTCCATCAACGGATATTAGTTGGCTCCAATTGCATATACCATTCAAGGGGAGCTTCAGCTAAGCTTTCCTGAAAGCAATGTATCATCAGGTTATCATCACGGGCGTGGGCAGTCATCTTCCGGCAATACATCGTCACATGGCTGCGCGGGCAGGTTGCTCCTTTGTACTTGTCGAAAAGTGGTGCTTTGAACTTGGGTGGCAGGACTAGATTAGGGACCAAGCATAACTCATGGGCGTTCCTAGCCTGGGAACCTGTTCCTTCAACAGCTCTCAATCTTTCTTCTAACATCTGGTACTGACTTCTAGCTTCATCAGGGTAATTCGGCGGAAAACCACTCACACCGTAGTGAAGATTATTCATCGACACCACAGCTGGGGTCACGTGTGGGTCACGTGAGTGAGCGATAATCTGAGGAATTGGACCCTGAACTTGTGGATGGATTGTTGCTGGAGAATTGAAGCCAACCGGAGTTCCCGGGGTAATAGCAGGAGTAGGAATCTGAATTTGAATCTGAGGTGTCCCCGTTCCAACTTCATTCACAGCTGATTCAGGCTGGGCCTGTCCTGTGGTTCCCGAAGGACCACTTTCTGGGTTTGCACCGGCAGCAGGGGGTGTGTACCCTAATGGGAGACCATAAGGAGGCCATTGCACGCTCTGGAGAGCCTGAGAGACTCTAGATTCAGGAGGAGGATCCACTCCTGCGGCAGCAGCACCTTCAGTTATGCCAGCATGCCTTAAGGCACTTAACACTCTTATGACCTCTGCCATTTTAGCTCTTATAACTTCCATCTCAGCCCTGATTGCTCGATTCTCTTGATTCTGATCATGCTGACCCTGACCATTTGGATTCGGACCTTCTGGAACTGCATCATTCTGGATTGGTTGATGATTGCCCAGATTCGCGTTGTCTTGATTGTTGGCCATATTTCTTGGCTGTGATCGCGTCCAATACCGATGATTAACCAGCTTGCCTTACTTCTGTGGACGGAACATTTTTTTTTATGAACACAAAGACAAATGATGCAAATGCAATGCAATATGCATGTTATTATGTTTATTGCCGGGAATCACGGTGCGACTCGTCTTGTCATAGGTGTTAAGGTTCAGGTGTTTTTAGGATTGCAACAAAGTTGGAAGCAACAAGGCAAAACAAACGTACTTCAATTAAATGGAATGCGAAGGAGTATCACAAATAGAAAGCAAATCAAAGTACAATATTCCTTAAGAGTGCAATACAATGATTTTAAACAAAGTACTATTTTCCAAAGAAAGTTACAACTTCTTAAAGAAAATTACAATTTCCTAAGGATCGCTACAATACTCTAAAGGGAACTTTAAAGGCATATGGCTTTCAACTCCTCGCTCCTTTTCCTCTTCTTGCTCTCAGCTGCCCCCCGGGCTTTCTCCAGGAGTTCTTCTGTGAGAATCTTGCAGTACTCAACAAACTCACACACCTTGACAGGGGTGTTGAAAGGATTCATTTCTGCATCCGCCTTTCTTAGCTTCTTGGGAATGTCTCTCACAGCCTGATTAGCTAACCAAACTAACTTGGAGAACTTGTCTTTCCAATGTAAGCCTTCCTTTTTCAATTCCTCAAAGACTTGTTGACTTTTTACCTTACTGAGCAATTCCGCAAATTGACTCTCCCAATAGTCACTCTTCTCCCTTAGCCGGAGGTAAGACCCTTCCAAGTACTGCACATGATTGGCCAAGCTTTCCGACATCCCTTGTTCCCTTCTTAGTGCTTGCTGATAATCCCTCAGGATCCCTTCAATAGATTCCCGATCTTGCTTGACACTCTTTAATTGATCTTCCAATTCAAGCTTCATTATTCGAGAGTCTTTTCTTGACTTAATTAGTGCGTGCCTGACTGCTTGCTCTTCTTTCCATGTATCCTCATATAGCCTCTTCCACTTAATTGCTTCCGCTACAGCCTCATTCATCTTGGTAGTGCACCTCTTCACTTCCTCTTTGGCACCCTTCAAGTGCTTTTGCATTTCCCTCTTGCTTTCCCCCTCTATTTCAAGTTTTCTATTGACTTCCTCAATAGCTGCAGCTTGGAAAGCATTTTCATTTTCTAGCTTTTCCTTGTCTTGCATCATCTTTCTCAATCTATCTTGCAGAGCCCTTTTCTCTTCTCCCACCTTTGACATGGCCAACCTAACCTCTTCCAATTCTTCAATGGTAGGAATGTGAGGTTCTTGTATTTTTTCCTCAGGCAGTGGTACTCCTTGGTTGGATGACCGAGTTTCACTAATCCTCCCTTCAAGCCATTGAGAAAAAGAGATAGCAGTGGTCCTCCTGGTTAACTCTTCTCTGTCCTTCCGCACTACGGTTTCCCAAGCTTGCAGGACTCGCCGAAGTAGACTCTCGTCTTTAGGGATCCCCGCGTGGAGGTAAAAACGAAACAGCATAGCTTCGGAGGGTGAATCCCGCATAGGGTATCCGAGCTGTCGCAAGGTCAAAGAGGGGTTATAGTTTATGCATCCTTGGGTTCCCATGAGAGGAACGTTCTGAAAACTCCCACACCGAAATACCACTGAAGGCCTGTCTACCCAACATTTAGGTGAGAACCAACGAATCTGGAGAGCATCTTGGTTCTTGAAAGCATGCACCCACTCTTGAGAGTTCATAGTCTTCGGATTACAACCCAAGGCATAGGAAAGCAAATCCTTCACATCACTTTTGTTGGTACACACATGACTGATCAACCAAGCATATAACACAGGGAAGGAGCAACACATCTTATTCTTTTGGAATTCATGGTGACGAGTGAAGGCACGGTATGTCTCTGCGAGGATTGCGGGAACCGGGTTGATAGGATTTTTTGCACATTTGAAGGCGAGGAAGACACCGATTGCAGTTTCACTCACATGCCTCTCTATCTGAGGGAAGAGCACAATGCCGAAGATGGTCAGAGCTAGCACTTGCTTGAAAGAATTCCAATCATCAGACACTACATAGCTGGTCATCAAACTCTCAAAGTATTCTTGAGGAAACCCAAATACCTTATTACGTTCTATCTTATGGGCCCGCACTTTCTTAGCACTGATTTGCAACAAGGCAACAAGCTTTTCATCAGAATAATACTCCCCTTGGTATTGATAAGGCTTAAACTTGGATCGATCAAAGCCCAAAATCCTATCATACTCTTCTAGGGTAGGCGCCATTTGGAAATTCTTAAAAATGAAACGGCGAATCTCCGAGTCATAGAACCGACACAGGGCAGCAATGGCACTCTCTTGCACTTCTAGTTGTAGCAGCTTGCGAATGTTCCCAGAGGTTTTGTCAAAAGACCTGACCTCAATAGGACCTAGAAGGGATGCATACTCTTTCAGACTAGCCATATCAATCTCTTTCACAACAGGAAGCCTTGAATTGAAAACGGTTTTGCCTTTTGATTCCATTCCGTTTCTTACACTCCTATGACAAGACTTTGTGTTACGTTGCGATCTCCGGCAAACAGCTTTAATGCATGGAGGATGCAAAGAATGGAGGTTCTTTTTCAAAATTTTTGTTAGATGCGAATGCAATGATGATGATGCAAAATGACGCAGATGTGATGATTATGACCTTTTATTTACATAGAAAAGAGAGAAGAAAATGATGTTTATTGGTGGCGGTTCAAAACATTTTTGAAAATACCCGCTATATGCCACCTCATATAGGTGTTTATGAGGGAAAAAGGAAATTACTTTCTACATTTTTGGTAAAAGAGTTTCGAAAGAGGATGCCTAAGCTAATGCAACACACAATTTGCGTGCCCCCGTGTCCTACAAATGGGTAAAGATCGTAGGCTCTAAAGTCAACGACAAGGGTAATCCTCCCATGTGGGTTCTGGTCACTACCTCACAATGGCAACCAAGAGCTAAAGTCTCTCTCATGAATACACCCACAATCGTAGAGAGCTACCGATTGTGAGGTATCATGAAGAAAGCGCACTCTTGGGCGAAAATTTCATGAGAGCCAGACAGACAACGGTCTACGAATGGCAGTCACTACTCATTTCCACTCTTCTAGGGTTCTTTGCAGACCTTGGGTTTTAGGCCCCACTCAATGCTCACAAATATAAGGTGTGCAGTGTGTGATGAGGGCACAACACCTAAAAATCTACCCAAACCCCACCTGCAAAGGGAAACCAAAACAGTCCAGACAATATCAAGCAACAACATGTCGTCTACCCTAGGGTTCAATATCATTTCAACATAAGTATACTAACCTAGGGTTCCAACAACAATCGCAAGCATTGCTTACCTTAAGAAAGGGAGCCTAGAGGAGGGGACATAATAGGATTAGGGGAAATGCATGAGCTTACCTCAAGAAAGGGAGCAAAGAAGAGGGGAACATGCTAGGATTGGGGAAATGTATGAGAAAAGCATATAAACGACGAAAGTAAGAGGAGAAGAAGAAGAAACTACTCTTATTTTACGCAAGAAGCAAATATAGAAGAGGAAGAAGGCTAACACACAATGCACGCAAGCACAACATCACAAGAATGCACACGAAAATTCTAAGAATAATGCAAGCATGTTTTTAAAGGCAAAGGAAAGAAAGAAGAAAGGGAAAGGAGGAGAGATATAACAAAGCATTCAAATCAACGAAATAAATCACATGTCGAATCGATTGGCTCGACCCACTAAAGAAAGGTCCCCAGCGGAGTCGCCAGCTGTTGCACCCCGAAAAATCCTTTGGAGGGATTTCTCTGCGCACAACATGAATTGGAGTCGCCACCAATATTTTTTTAGAGGTAAAACATTGAAAAAAACCTTTCTTGAAAGACAATGGTCCTTGGAACCACGAGATTTGAGTTCGGGGGTCGGTTATGCATGGGGAAGGTACGAGCACCCCACACATCCTTTCTACTGAAAGGGAACCTCGATTTGACGTGTGATTTAAAAGGTTGATTTAAGAAATGCTTTGTTTTTATCTCTCTTTATCTCTCCTTACTTTATGGAAAAACTTGAGGAAAATTTAATCTTTTGCGCTTGACGGGAGGGCACCGTGCCTACGTATCCCGGGGAGGGAATCAAAGCAACGTAGTTCTTGTTTTCGAAAATTGTTTTGTTTTTAGAAATTGCCTTGTTTTGGAAAAGGGTTTGTTTTTTTGAAAAGAAAATGGTTTTCATTTGTCGTGCTTGATGGGAATGTGACCCGCTCCTACGTATCTCCCAGTGCGATGGAGAATTCAAAGCTTACGTAGTTCTCGGTTGTCGAGAAAAGATTTTTATTTTTTAGTTGTTTAATTGTGAAAATTGAATGTTCATAGTGATCAAACAACAAAGGTTTCGAGTGATCACCACTAGCATCCCGTTATTGACGATCGTGCAAGCAAAGGCTTCGCATTATCCTCAACAAAGTTTTTAATTTGTGAAATGAGAGTTCTTTTGAAAAATGAGTGTTCATGATAATCAATTGAGCAAAGACTCCAAGTGATCACCACTAGCACCCCATTGTTGACAATCGTGCAAGCAAAGGCTTCGCATTATCCTCAACAAAGTTTTTAATTTGTGAAATGAGAGTTCTTTTGAAAAATGAGTGTTCATGATAATCAATTGAGCAAAGACTCCAAGTGATCACCACTAGCACCCCATTGTTGACAATCGTGCAAGCAAAGGCTTCGCATTATCCTCAACAAAGTTTGATTTGTGAAAAATAGTTTGGAAAATGTTTTGAGAAGAAGTGAAGTTGTTTATCAATGATTATGTAAATGCAAAAAAAATGTTTTGAAGTTGGAACGTTACTAACGAGTAACAAGTTGTTTTTTGTATGCAACATGGTTTTGAAGTTTTGGAGAGTTACTAACGAGTAACAATTGGTGGAAATCAAAACAAGCAAATTGTGAACACCAATTCAACATTTTAATGCACCACAAGCACATAAACAAGTATATCAAGCATGGAGTACCAAGCTTCAATTCAAGAATGCATGAGTAGGCAAGGATGCAAGAATAGGTAAGAATGCATGAATATGCAAAATGCACGTGCATCAAGGTTAAATGAACCTATCTTTTGCCAACTTAGCATAACCCAAGATCATTTGTGGACCATAAATGAACCAAAACCCAAATTCATCTTTCTCAATTCACAAATTTTACAATTACCAACATAGGTTTGAATATTTGCAAGTTTAATGGCCAATCATCAATTTATTTCAACAAGTCAACCAAATCAAGCAAGCGAATGACATAACCAAACATAGATGCAATTATTCACAAGATTCAACCATGAGAACCAACAAAAATCATAAAACACATATTTATTTGAAGCATGCGAAATTATCATCAAAGCAAATAACATTTTATTTCAATTAAAACAACAAAATCATGCATATAACCCCAAAATCAAAGCATCAAAATAAAGATTCATGAGATTAACATATGTACAAGCATAAAAATGAAGTTAAAAGAGAGGGTCTACATTTTTGGAAGTGGAAATCTCACAAATATGCAAGAAATGATAACTTTATGCAAGGATTTACAAGAGAAGGGGTCTAGGAATCACATACCTTAAGATGAGCTCCAAATAAACACAATAGATGAAGAAACAATTAACCAAATCAACTTATCTTCAAGCTTGGTCTTCAATCTCCAAAAAACGACCCTTGATCTTGAACTTTTGTGTGATTTTATGAAGGATTGATGGTTGAAAATTAGTGTTTAGGCTTGGAAGATGGATTGAATGTGTGTGGGTAGATGAGAAATGAAGAAGTGAGTTAGAGAGAAGGGAGAGGGGGTGGCGCATAAATGGAGAGAAGGTGAGGAGGGAGTTGTGTGCTAGGGTTTATGAGTGAATGGTGAGGCCAAAAGCTTTCTCCTTTGTGAGGTGAGGTTAATAGAGTATATATAGAAAGCAATTAGGTTTAAGGGTAGTTAGGTCATTGTGCATCTCATCTCACCCTAGGATTGCATCTAAAATTTGAATGGAGGGTGAGGATTGAATCACACATGGATTGAGGTCAAAAAATGAAAATATGAGAGGGAATGAGAGGGTGAAATTCGGCCAAGAGGTAGTGGGAGTGGTCCCCAAGTTTTGCTAGTTGTCATCTTGTACTATTGTACTATTATATGACCATTCCATTATCCCTTCATTTTTGATTATTCTTCTTAGGATAATTGTACAAAAATACACCCAATTTAGGCCACATACTAGGAACCTTAGGAATATGCCATTTTATGAGATCACCATGACCAAAAAATGTCATAAAAATCACATCTTGGAACTTTTTGTAGAATATTCCCTATTGATCCTTTTTGAAATTTTGTGCACAATGTATGCATGCATGCGCATACATACATACATGACCAAAAATGTTTTGCCTTAAATAAATTTCTCTAAAATTGCACAATGATTCTTGATGAGAAATTATCTTATTTTTGACAATGACCAAAATACCCTTTTGCCCTAAAAACCTTGTTTTTTAACAACAAATGCATTTCCACTCTAACAATGAATTTAAAAGCCCTAGAATGACTTTTAAAACCCAAAAATGCATGCACAATGCTCTTCACTCTTCAAAATAAAACCACACTTCTCAAATTATTTATTTTTTTGCGGAAAATTAGGGTTTTAAACCTAGGCGGACAAAATTAGGGTATGACAGTTAGTACGATACATTGTTTCATATTTTACGGTTACTAATATTGTCATTTGTGCCTTATGGTTAATAATAGTAATTATGTATTTGTTGTATATAATATATATTTGTTTGAATATATATTACATAATGATTGTTCAAGATATTATGAATTGGTCATGAAAAAATATCTTAAATTTTTTAATGGCGTGCCTAAATAAAGGGTGTCAAATATAAGTCACTGACAATAGAAAAATATGCCAACAGAGTATGAATAATAACCGATTCGTTGCTAACAAAATTAAATTAGGTTGAACCCATTGACATTGTGACTCGAAACCAATAAGATTGGGATATGTGTATAGCCTTTTTTTTTGTCAAAGAATGTGTATGACTATTTTTTTAGGAAACAAATGTGTATGGCTTGATTCATACATTTTTGACAAAAAGAATATGTACACTATCCAAAAAAAATATATGGAATAATTGTAGACTATTTAATCAACAGCGTTGATTTGTTTGATATTCTATTTTCATAATAGCAGGTGTCTTTATTAGGGTATATTTTTGCAAAAACTCTATGGTGGACATCGACTGAAATGTTAAAGTTTTATGAGCATATCCAACGGTGAACTCATTGCGGGTAGGAATGGCAATGGGGTGGGGCGGGGTCAGGGAGTACTTCCCCACTCCCCGCTCCCCCCTCCATTATTGTCCCCCATCCCCATTCCCATTCCCATTCCCCGCTTCGGGGAGTTTTCCTCCCCCATCCCCATCCCCATATCTACGAATATAATAAAATTGAAAAAATGTATAAAAGTAAGACTAAAAGAAAAAAGTCTATCATTAAATATAAAAAGAATATAAAATTTAGTCTTAATTTGATATTTTAATATTTAAAAAGTATAAAGGTGAGAATAAAAATCTAAAAATTACCACAATTTATATTTTATTAATATATTCATTTAAAATCAAATATTAAAAGACTAATAAATATATTACTTAGAATATAATATATATATATATATATATATATATATAATAATAAAAATATTTATGTAATATATTTGGGGGCGGGGTTCCTGCGGGGCAGGGGATATGGACCCCGTCCCCATCCCCGAATTGACTGCAATTTTAATCAGAAAGACAAAAACAGACAAAATAATTTACTGCATCAAAAGACAAAAACAGACAGAAAATAATTTAATTAATTAAGTAAATGCAATTTTAATGTTTTTCAATATAAAAATTCTTCACATTACATCGTGGCATTTCAAAATGATTCACATGAGCCAAGATTGGATTTTGGTTAATTATTTTTAGGGATGGGTGTAACAGCCCGATTTTCGCTTTAGTAATTTTTGTGATATAATGTGCGTCTTAGTAATTATGCATTTTAATAACATTTATTATTCTAAGTAATAATAAATGTTCCACCGCAGCCTGCTGCAGCTCCACCACGCCCAGATTTTCCTCCGCAAATTCCCTCTAAGTAAGAATGGAGATTGCAAATTATTTGACGCATGCTGATATCTTTGAATCGTTGCCAGCTTATTCACAGACAGTCCATTAGGTAAGCAGCATCATATTCCTTCACGTTTTATTTTATCATTTTGGAATTAGATTTCCAACAAGAGCCATATTATCACGTAGACTATATTTCTATAGAATAGTTATTATAAAGTCTTTTTTGAAGAGATTAAACAATAGCCTTTAGCTTTATACTAGTGGCTTCCTTATTTTAAGTAGTTAACATCTGTTGCAAAATCATAAAAATTTAGAATAGTTTAATATTTTAGTTTTGATACAAATTAATATTTAGCTAATTGAAGTTAGTCATAGTATACTCTGTTAAAATGTCTATGCATCAAAAATGGGTTATATAGTTAAGTATCGGATATAATTGTTTAATATATCCTATTGTACTTTCAAGTATGTATTTCACTTCGCTAATATGAGTAGTTAATTAAACATACATATTTATATTATTCTTTTATTGGATAGTTTGCTGAATCTTTTGTTAGCACTGCCTGATTGTATGTGTTTGAGTCAATGGACACGCTGTCAAAATTAGATCACGCTCGAGAGTTCGTGACTCGTTCTTTCGTTGTGCCAAAGGAGCAATCGCAATTGGATATCAGGTAGGGGGGAAGGGTTTCTATTCTATATGGGGAATAAGGGATAGGACTAGAATGGTGTCGATTATCATTAATTCTGTTTTACTTGCTTTTATTTATTATTTATATTGTCTATTTAATTTGGATGACTGTAATTATTCTGTATTACTGTAATTATGTCGGATGACTGTAATTATTCTGGATGACTGTAATAATTTAAATGTTTGTAAATAAAGTGCTAATGGAGTATAACGATAGGTATGACTAAATGATACAAATTAGTATTGCTTGACTTCCCGATCGATAGCTTAATCTCTGTAACGTAGCCGAGATTGACTCGGAATTGTTAAGTCATTGAACGACTTAATGTTCCTGCTCGTGGTGATTACTGGTTGACTCGTGTATTGTTATGGGAGACTTGTCGCACAAGGGACAAGTTATCCTTCTTCGATGATTAGTAAGCTGGTTCGTGTTGAAGAATCTTGTCGCAGCATGGGCAAGAACTCGTTGCAGTATGGACGAGTTGTATCTTCGTAATCGAGGGTTGTTTAAGGAACCTTGTCGCACTATGGGCAAGGACTCGCTGCAGTATGGGCGAGCCGTACTTTAGTAATTTAAATTCTAGGAGGAACCTTGTCGCAGTATGGGCAAGACTCATCGCAGTATGGGCGAGTCGTACCTCCAAGGATGGTGATAGGTGTTGTTGTCATTGTCATTGTCATTGTCATTGTCGTCGTCGTTAGTGAGGGCATTATCGTGCAAGGTATCCCGTTCGGGCAAGGTATCCTGGTCCTATAGTTGTTGTTGTTGTTGTCAAGGATGCTGATGGTCCTGATCCTGTTGACGTTGTTGTTGTTGCTTATAGTCCTAGGACCATACGTGAGGTCGCGATGCTAAATTTTTTATTGAAGTAGCGAAAAGTTCCTTTTTTAACATTAAACTGAGGGGTTTTTTAAAACCTCCGCAAAAAAAACCCCGCAATCTGTTCCGTTTTTTGTAGTGCAAGGATAAGAAACTTTACCTGATGGATCTTCGCCGAGTCCTCAAATACCATGATAGCTAATTTCTAAGCTTTGTCTTGAGAAACTACTGGTGCACAGTAGGAGAAACAAGGGTCTACCTCAACTGGTGGCCTATTTTCTCCAAACCCCTGACTGATTACATTAATCAGTACTTAGGTGTCGCAAGAGGCCTCCCTTCCCAACTGAAAGCTGTAAGTGTGGCTGCCAACTCAAGGCCACCACCAACAATGGCTACCAAACCTTCGACTCTCCAATCAGAGAAGAAGAAGAAACTCACTTTAGTTCCTTCCCCATGTCAACGAACTACCCCTCAACTCAAAGAAACAGCACCTCGTGAACTAGCTCCAAGTATGTTCTTAGTCGACTATTTTTCCTTTAAGTTATCCCTTGCACTTTCCTCGGTTGATTCCCCTCTGTTCTATGCAACATAAGAACAAAACATCATTTTCCTTGATGAAGACGACGAAAATGAAGATGGCGACATTCCTGTTTCCTAGAGGACTGCAACAGCCTCGGCAGGAAAAGAGCAGGACTACCCTTTAAAGCATTATGGGTGACATAACTTTCTATGGGTAATGTCTTAACCTCTTGTGTTCATCCCTAGCCATGTTTCTAGCTCCTACTGCAGAAAACCTTTGATTTATCAGGCAATGACTCCTCTTCTTGATCAAGCCAAACACTTCGGTAGGCTACAGTAAGCCAAATCTAACTTAGCTCGCTGAGAACTTCTACTACCCTTAATGAGGCTAGTAAGTTCCTCACCGTTCTTCAGGTCCAAACGGACGAAAAACCACAACAGGACCTCAGGCGTAACTTGTTTGAGGATGACGTTTTGATGCCTTCACCTTCAACTCACCATGAAATTGAAGCTGAGCCCATGATGACCAACAAAGAGCTTGCGTGGTACTTCATAAGTTGGATGGTCCTCCCGCCATTTCCACTCCTACGGATTACGACTTGTAAAAGGTTGAAGCCGCTCTAGCTGGGGAGATCCCTAAGGACGAAGAACAAGTAGCTGAGCCCAGAGTTTCCATTTTCAAGCTTATGGAATTTGCCAAGGTGCCTAATTTGAAGGATTGTAGAGAATATTCACAGTTATCTATCTTGGTTTATTTGTTTGCTAATTACTTGGTTGTCTATTTTGCGGATAGAGAAGGATTACGGAGAGTGAATCTATAAAACATTAAAATAAATAGGGAATTAAATAGTAATTCAGGTAAAAAGTTAAAAATAAATCAATTTATTCTGGTAAAGATTCAAGATATCATCACTGAATATATAAAACACCGAATCAGAACGTTATACAAGTGCTACTAGTCACATTATTTTTAGGAACGGGAAAGATATTTGATTAAAAACAACTAATATTTGAGTAATAATGGAACTCAAAAACCTTTACGTGAAATTCACCCTACACCAACCCAAAAAAGAAAAAAAACTCTAGTCCCATTGAAATGGTGGAAGAACCCTTGGAGGTGGCATACGTTTGAATGAATGTTTATACGGGTAATGTTGACTAAATTCTCCCTCGTTTACATTATAGATACCCATATCAAAAGGCCCGTTAGGGTAAGGAAATGGCGGGTTGTCATAAAAATCATCGGTGAAATAAATGGAATCCTTTTGAAGACAATTGGAAAAATAAGAAGCCTAAAGAGATATGGAATCACTATCACCGACGAATAAAACATTATCTCCCAAACTATCGAGTTTTAACATCTGTATTAGTTTCACACTTTGAGGATCCAACTCCAACTTATACACTTTGAAACATATAGTGCCACTGCTCGGGGCGCCTGCGTCTTCGGGATAACCAATAAATTTTCTCACTAACCACAAGTCTCCCTCCAATGATTTCACAAGATAAGCTCGGTGAGCATAACCATCAATATCACCAAACGAATTTCTTGGTGAAACAACATTTGGAATGATCTTCTCAGTACCAGAGGAGTCCTTTGAATAAGTAAGATCAAAAGAACAATGTTATTCCGTAAACCAACGGCAAATACTCGGTCTCTGTAGAATGTAACATCGTTGAAACAAAAATGATCATCATGAATGTATGTCCAAAACTTTTGTCCCGCTTTCATAAAAGCAAGGCAGTTACGCTGACTATGAATTGCTACGACCACATAATGACATGGATTTGTCATAGGATTAGTTGATAAAACAACCTTGTGCGTATTCAACTCATATAACTTCTTGTTCATGTGTCACTCCACGATTGATAGGCGGCAAAACTATAGGAGCCACATTATTCTTAAAAGGATTCAATAGAGTTATAACATAGTAAGGATCTACCGTTGCAATCCAACCATGACTAGACCCACAAGTCCTCCTGCGACAAAGCACTTCAAGTTGGAAACGATAGACTCTCTTAGACGGAATTCCATATAAACTTTTCTTTGTTCTTCTCTTTCTATTCATGGGGATCATTAGCATTGGCATTACATTATTTCTGAATTTGCATCTTGATGGTTAAGCTTTGCGATTGAACACCAATTCTTGCCTACTAAGCTGAACCAAACGTGATCTATACCCTCCGATAACTTGTCCAGAATCAAATTGAGAGGAAGTACCGCTAGATTTGCCCAATCAGCCTCTTCCTCCATTGATGAGGTTTTTTGAGCGAGAGAAGAAATCTTGTGAAGCAAAAAATGAAAGGAGAGAAGTTAAAAATTGTGAACCGATAAAAGTTAAAAAGTCAAGCTTTATATGGTTGCAGTTGATAAGTATTTATTATCTTTTTTGGGAGATTTTTATTTTGAATTTAAATCAAATTAATTTAGATTTGTTTTTTATCACTGAATTCAAATTTTAATTTTGATACCAGACGTTATCTTTAAAGTTGTTACGAAATTATCTTCTGGAAAAAAGTTGTTTTAAAACTAACTAAAAGAAATCTATAATGTTTTAAAATTTAAAGTTGTCATTTAAAAACAAATCTAACCGTTTAGAGAGATCCATATAAAAAAATTGAATAATAATAATAACTGGAATAATTAACAGAAAAAACATTTCAGGTTTTCGTATCAAAAGAAAAAACTATCAATTGGGATCTCGTTTGTCAAACATAAAAAATTTGGAAATAAAATCAATTGGGAAAACATGGTTTTCACAAAATTAAAAAGTAAAATTTTTTGACAATATCTTGATCCCCATAACCAAACAAGGCCTTGAAAACTGATAAAAAAAAACAAGGCCTTGAAAAGTTCAAATTTCATATCCCAGAGAATAAATAATTTCTCCAATATGTGCAATCATTAATAGTTAATTATTCAGATTTAGCATCATAGAGTGAAAACCATCTACTGATCCCTCCATTACTGAATATAAACAAAAATGGCTAAACGAAAGTTGATGTATCTAGTCCAAATTTTAAATCAGATACATCAACTTTCTTTGACCCACTTTTGCTTACATGAGGAGTACATTCTATGAAAAGTTGTAGAAAATATTTAATATTCACAATTATTTGACTTAGTGTACGTACTTATTAATTAGTTGGTTGTCTATTACTGTGGATAGAGAGGGATACAGAAAGTAAATAATTATTCAAGTAAAAAGTGAAAAATAAGTCATCATATTCTGGTAAAGATTCAATTTTAAATATAACAATATTTTTTCTTATGTATTTTTTTTGAAAGTCTTTTTTTATAATTTTTTTAAATATAGCAATATTTTTTTTTATAATTAAGATTGAAATTCTAGATATTGCCATCATGATAGTTAAATTTGATTATATTCCTATATTTCTATTTCTTTAGATAGAGTAGTAATAGAAACTATACAAAGTTTCATTCTTTACTATAAAACCGACTAAAAATGGATTGAAAATTGTTACCTGGTCTTCCTGCAAATAGTCTTCCACCATAGCTGCAAACTGTTTTGCTTTTGAGAAAGATGAAGTAGAACGCAAGTATCTTTCTCCTATTGTAAAAATACATCCTTCAAGATATCATTGACTATATATATAATAACACTGAATCTGAATCTGAACGTTATAATTATAGAGGTGCTATTTAAGTATATATTTTGGTAGAATTTGATTGAATGCATGTTCTTTGATGTGTTTTGGATGTATTTTTGGTCTATGCAATTGAGATATTATTGGTATTTTAATGCGTTTGGACACTCCAATAAAAATAAATTGTTAAGAAAATTATTTCAAAAAATAATTAGTATGAAAAACAACTAAAAACACTGAAAATTAATCATTAAAAAGTTTAAGCAAACTTATGCAAAGGCTAATCGATGGTAGTCAATATTGATTAATTAATATAGTAAATCCACATGGAAATAAATAACCAAATAAAATAAAACAAATAGCAAACTTCAAGTTTAAGCTATGCTTTGGTAAGAAACATTAGTTACTAGTCACATAGTTTAAGGGGAAAGATATTTTATTAATAACAAATAATACTTAGGTAATAAAGGAACTCAAAATCCTTTACATGAAATGCACCCTACACGAACCCAAAGAAAAAAACTCTAGTTCCATTGAAATGGTGGAAGAACCCATATTGCAGGTGGCATTCGTTTGAACGAATGCTTATACGGGTAATGTTGACTAAATACTCCATCCTTTACATTATAGATACCCATATCAAAAGGCCCGTTAGGGTAAGGAAATGGCGGGTCGTCGTAAAAATCGTCGGTGAAGTAAATGGAATCCTTTTGGAGACAGTTGGAAAAATATGAAGCCGAAAGAGATATTGAATCACTATCACCAACAAATAAAACATTATCTCCCAAACTATCGAGTCTTAACATTTGTATTAGTTTTCCACTTTGAGGATCCAACTCCAACTTATACACTTTGAAACCTATAGTACCGCTGCTGAAGGCGCCATCTTCGTCGGGATAACCAACAAATTTTCTCACTAACCACAAGTCTCCCTCCAATGATTTCACAACATCTTCGTATGTATTTCTTGGTGAAACAACATTTGGAATGATCTTCTCAGTACCAGAGGAGTCCTTTGAATAAGTAAGATCAAAAGAAACAATGTTATTCCATTTACCAACGGCAAATACTTGGTCTCTATAGAATGTAACATCAGTGAAACAAATATTATCATCATCATTAACGTAGGTCCAAAACTTTTGTCCTGCTTTCATAAAAGCAAGGCAGTTACGCTGACTATGGATTGCCACAACCACATAATGACAAGGATTTGTCATAGGATTAGTTGATAAAACAACCTTTTGCATATTCAATTCGTATAACTTGTTGTTCGCGTGTGACAATCCACGGTTGATAGGTGGTAGAACAATGGGAGCCACATTATTCTTAAAAGGATTCAATAGAGTTATAACATAAGAAGGATCTACCGTTGCAATCCAACCATGACTAGACCCACAAGTCCTCCTGCGGCAAGGCACTTCAAGTTGGAAACGATAGACTCTTTTAGACGGAATTCCATATAAACTTTTCTTTGTTCTGCTCTTTCTATTCATGGGGATCATTAGCATTGGCATTACATTATTTCTGAATTTGCCATCTTGATGGTTAAGCTTTGCGATTGAGCACCAATTCTTGCATACTAAGCTGAACCAAACATGATCTATACCCTCCGATAACTTGTCCAGAATCAAACTGAGAGGAAGTGCTGCTAGATTTGACCAATCTGCCTCGGCATCCATTGATGAGTTTTTTTTAACGAGAGAAGAAATCTTGTGAAACAACAAAAGAAAGGAGACAAGTGAAAAATAGTTAACCGATAAAAGGTAAAAAGTCAAGGTGTGTATATAATAATGGTTGCAGTTGATAAGTATTTATTATCTTTTTTTTTGGAGATTTTTAATAAATCAAATTTATTTAGTTTTTTATCACTGAGTTCGATTTTTAAAATTGATACCAAACGTTATCTTTAAAGTTGTTACGAATTTATCTTTGGAAAAAAAAGTTGTTTTGAAACTAATTAAAAAATAAACTACTAGAAAGTTAAATTTATATTTGTTTATGTTCCTATATTTCTATTTCCTTAGAAACAATACAAGATTGCTTACAAGGCTCTCAAAGTTTCATTCATTATCCTATAAAACCTACTACAAACGGATTGAAAATTGTTACCTGGTCTTCCACCATTGTTGTTGAAATTTGAGTATCAAACACTTATTATTTGCAGTTGTAAATGGAGTTGAAACTGTTTTGAACACTTTTTGCTTTTGAGAAAGATGGAGTAGAACGCAAGTATCTCTCCTATGTAAAAATACTTCCTTCAAGATATCATATTGACTATATATATATATAAAACACCGAATCTGAACGTTATAGTTATAGAGGTGCTATTTAAGTGGGAAATATTACTCTTGTCCAACAAATTTCTCCGACTTTACCTCCGACTTTATGGGTTCCATTTAGCTTAATTCTAGAATGGCTGTTGACCGATGTGGGGGCTTGTGGGCCTTATTCCAACATGTACTTGAATAAGAACATTTTTTATTTAACGTTGCATGGGTTCTTTTGGATTAAGATCCTTCTAAGGACAAGAATTGATAGCTAACTAAAGGAATTAATGATGCTTATCAAAAAAAAAAGGAATTAATGATTCAATCATTAATAGTTATAATTGGTCTAAGTATTACATGTAAAACTTAATGTTTAGAACTGGATGCAGGTCTCTGTTAAGATTATGGGCCAAGATGCTCATAGGCTACAATCGTGAATCTGTCTTTTCATGTGATTTTTATAAGCGGTCTTCGGACCTGTATTTTTAGAGCGAAATTTCACTGTGCAATGATCTGTTGTTATAGTTTCTATTGGGGTTGTTTTATCCTTGGGACGTCATGACTGATAGTCTGCTTGCATAATTCTGAGCAGTGTCGCGAAAGGTCTTAAAGAGAGCGACTTAGTCCGCGACTCAACCTAGTAATTGTTGAGACAAAACTCCTAATTCAAGTTTTGATGATAGTAAACAGTTTTGATAAGCTCTTTAAGCTTTCTGATTCATTAGTGTCGTAATAAACTCTTCTTGAGTATAATCAGCAAGTCCTTGATTAGTAGTCTGCGCAGTCGTACCATTAGCCGTAGCAGATGGCATAACTAGCGGCATTCCAACATGTCTTGATGTTCATGAGGATTGAAGAAATACAAATGGAAGAAATTGATCGAGGATTGATTTCAATCCGAGTTTGACGAAGCGAAGAAGGAAGCAAGGAATACGAATGATACCATGTTAATCTTGCATAGATTCAGCAAGCTCATCAATCAGAAATCTACAATAGGAATGAAGAAGAAGCTCATAGAGCTGACAATTGAAGAAATGAAACTTCATTTTCTGGTGAATCAATTACAACAGTTTCTCAGATCAGCTTATATATATCAAGTAGAAGACCTAACCGAAAAACTAATTTCTGTTACAATTGAACTATACAAACAGCTAATTTACTGGTCAAACTAACTAATGTGTGGTTAAGTCAAAATAAACTAAATAAACTTAACTAATGTAAACTAAGTGTTAACGATCGTTTACATTTCAATAATAAGTGTTTGTTTACCAAACTCTTCATCAAAAATTTTCACATTGGGAGCAAGACAAATTATGGTGCAAGAAGCATTACTGTATATTAAAGAAACAAAAGATGGAATTTAAATAATCGACCAACACAAAATAATATCTTGCATTGATATTTTCAGGTGCAATATCCTTATCAATCTCAACATTCACTATGATATCCGTAATGATATATTCAAAGAATATAAAAATAAAATATAAAAATAATAAGTAATTGAGAAAATGGATGAGTGAATTGAAGAAGCTTTGTTCCCCTCATCAACACTTGGAATGTTGTCGCAAGTGCCGATGAAGCAGTGTATTCATGTTGTCGAGACCACAGCCACTGTCGCATTATCCAGAAGACCATCCCTCTTCACCGACGGTGTCACTAAAGTCCCCAAAAGCCAACAGTTGATAAATCCTCACATTGTGAGATAGAGGGAGAGGATAAAGCAAGAGAGTGTAAGCAAAGATTTATGAAAGCTCAAGGAAAAGTACTGAAAAGATTAAATGAAATTGGAAATTAACAAAAAAAAAAGTTGAAATGAGAAGAAACTGAAACAGATATAGGAGAGAAATAGTTAGATAAAAGAAACATCATGGATGAAAATGAAGTGAGAAACACATATAGAAGAGGAAGAGGAAGGTGGGAGCACTTTTTGCTACATACAGTTCCTTTGGAGCACAAGAAGAGGAAGAAGGCTAGGCACTTGGTGTGGGTTGCGGTACTATGGACTCTGGGGGTTTTATTTTATTAGTAGAAGTCAAATTGCATTTAGGGTACTCAAAGGGTGGTACAGCAGATTAAACTATTGTCATGGGGTGGTTTACTCAAAGGGTGGATACTAAAACTTCTATCATTTTAGAATGTTGGTGTGGGAGCTCCCTTAATAGCTTATCATTTGAAGGAAACATTTGACTTGTAATTGTACTGAGATGTAATTAGGATTGTGGTACCCCTTGTACCCACTATTAATTCACTTTTGACTTATCAAAAAAAAAATAGATGAGTTTGCAAGAGCAAAAACAAGAAAACTTAAACGAATTTGTTCAGCTTTTCTTAATTTTCATCACGATTTTATCCTCTTGCCTACAAGGTGGAGCAAAGCCAGCTTGTATTAGAGCTATAACCACAGACCTAGAAGCCAGTTTTCAGTTTCTTACCTCATAAATGTAGGATGGTCCTTATATGGCTTAGCTCTTTGAAAGAAATTGTCTTTTTGTGCATGACAGAGTTAATAAGCTTAAAAGAGATCCTGAAATCAGTCACACATCACTAAGGTGATCCAAACCCCAATCCATTACAATAAACAAACATTAAGCAATCAGTTAATGTCATACCCCAATTTTGTCCGCCTAGTTTCAAAACCCTAATTTTCAGCAAAAATAAATAATTTTGTGAGTGATGCATTATTTGAGAAAGGGTTTAGCGTATTTACCCAAGCATTCTAAGGTTTTCAAAATCATTTTTGAGAAATTAAGGAATTTTGGGGCATTTAAAAGGGGCATTGTTTGGTCAATTTCAATTTAATAAATTTTTGCTAGTTGAAAATCCAATTAATTAATTTTTGGGAATTTATTCAATGAAATTGTATTATTTTGAACAAAAAATAAAAAATAAAGAAAATCATTTTTCAAATTGTGCGCATATTTTATATGTGTAGTAAAAAAAATCAAGTTCAAATTAATTCAAGAAAGCATTTCAAAAAATAGTACAAGGAATATTCCCAAAAACTATATGATAGGATTTTTGTTGGCAATTTTGGTCATCTCTCATTTTCAAAAATGGCATATTCTTCAAGATACCTTGTATATGGCTCAAAATGGTTAGATTTATGTATAATTATCTTGAAAGGAATAATCAAAATTGAGAGGATAATTGGAAGGTTCATGGATAGTACAATAGTACAATTGCCAACTTGCAAAACTTGGGCACCACTCTCATTACTTGGCTGAATATCTACCCCTTCATTCCCCTCTCATTTTGCATTTTTTTCGCCCATCATCAAGGTGTGTTTCAATCCTCACCCTTGATTCAAAATTAAAATGCAATCCTAGAATGAGATGAGTACACAATGACCTAAATGCCCCTAAACCTAATTGCACATTATATATACCCTCATATCCTCATCCCTCAAAAGTTTTGGCACACAATTCACACTCAAAAACCTAGCCTCTCCTCTTCTCCCTTCTTGGCCGAATACCCCTCTTCATTCCCTCACCTCATTTCTTCACTTTTTCACTTCAAATCAACATTCTAGTCCTAAATCCTTCATCATCCTTGCATTCTCTTCAAAGATCCATCTTCAAATCTCAAGAATCAAGCTCAAGATTGAAGATTAGAGGGTTGATTCAAGTGGTTTAGTGTTCATTCACCTTATTTCTTTCGCTATTCTAGCTTGGAGTTGAGGTATACTCTCAATCTTAGCATCATCAAAATTTTAGCATCAAAAATGTAGATCATCAATCTACTTTTGCATATCAAGCATTTCTTTGCATTTTAGTGCTCTATTTTATGTTGAAATGTTGATATAATTGTTGTTGTTGAATGAGAGATGTGTTTCAAGCATTTTGACAAACACTTTGGGAGGTTTGGATGCTTGAAATGCATCTCTCTCTTGGAATAAATTGTGCGTTTGTGCTATTTTCATTTTGTGCTTGCATTTTCATGAATAAAATTGTGATTTGGGCTTATGTAGGAGCGGGTTCACCTCCCGTCAAGCACCCTTTTAAAAAATAATAACAAAAAGATTCTTCTTTCCCCAGTTTTCAAAAGCATTTTCTTAAATAAAAAAAGAAGAAAAGAAGTAGAACAAAGCGTTTCAAATCAACAGTCAAAAACCACACACTAAATTAAAGGTTCCCTTTCGGTAGAAAGGATGTGTGGAGTGCTAATACCTTCCCCACACATAACCGACCCCTGAACCTATATCTCTCGTTTTCAAAAGGCCAATCGCCTAAAAGGATTTTTCCAATGTTTTTTCCTAAAATAAAATATTGGTGGCGGCTTCATTGTTTTTCCCGTTGTACGAAGAAGGATCCAAACCGGATTTTTCGGAGTGCATACAGCTGGCGACTTCACTAGGGACATTTTTTTTTAAGAGGGTCGAACCTATTTAATTTAGTGTGTGGTTTTAATTGTTTGATTTGAATGCTTTGTTCTATTTCTCCCTTTTCTTCTTCTTCTTTTTCTTTCTTTCTTCATCAATGAAGTTTGAGTGTTAATTGCTCTCTTGCATTCTCATACTATCGTGTTGCATTCATGTGCATTTACTTCTTCCTCTTCTATGATTGCTTCTTGCTTGAAGTGTAGTTTCTTCTCCTCCTCTTCTTTGTTTATATGCTTATGCTCATGCATCATTCTCCCCAATTCCATTATGTTCCCTTCTTCTTTGCTCCCTTTCTTTGAGGTAAGTTCATGCATATTTCCCCAATTCCATTATGTCCCTTCTTCTTGGCTCCCTTTCTTGAAGGTAAGCATTGCACACGATTGTTGATTGGTACCCTAGGTTAGTTTACATGCTTATATTAAAATGATATATGTTTGCAAAACCCTAGGGTAGACGACTCTTTGTCTAGACTGTTCTGGTTTTTCCTTGCAGGCGGGGTAATTTTAGATTGGGTAGGCTTTAGGTGCTATGCCCTCATCACACAATTTCACACCTTATGATTTATGTGCTATGAGTGGGGTCCTATACCCGGATCTGAAAAAACACATAGGAGAGTGGAGACGAGTAGTGACTGGCATTCGAGACCTTTGTCTGTCTGACTCTCATGAAAGTTTCAACCGGAGTACGCTTTCTCATGATACCTCACACTTGGTAACCATTGTGAGGATGTGATTTAGAGCTACATGGGAGGTACCTTTGAGTTGCCTTAGACCCTAGGATTCCCACCTTTGTAGGACACGAGGGCATACAAATTGTGTGCTGCATTGCTAGCTTAGGCATGTTTTCCTCAAAGTGAGCCTTTCAAAAAAAAGAATCTTCAAAAAAAAAATCCAAAATATATCTTTTCTTTTTCCATAAACCACTACGTGAGGCGGCACGTAGCGTGTTTCCTAAATTTTTGAACGGTTCATGAGCATCGTCCTTTTTTTCCACATGCATCAATAGCATCATAATTGCATTGCATCATGCCGCATTTATAAAACCAAATGTAAAAAAATATATTGCATACATTTTGCATCTCATTCATATTTGCTTGCCGGGAATAGCCAAATAATGTACCGTCCTGTCATAGGTGCATAAAGATGGAATCGAATAGTAAAGCTTCACCTACTTCCAGGTTTCCGGTTGTAAAAAGGGTTGATGTTGACAGTTTGAAGCAATGTGCCGCACTGATGGGTCAGATTGAGTTGGGGTCCTTTGACGAGACATATGGGAACATTCGTAGGCTGCTGCAGTTAGATGTTCAAGAAAATGCTCTTGTGGCTCTAAGTCAGTTTTATGACTCAGATATCAGATGTTTTCTCTTCAAAAACTTTCCACTATCGCCCACATTGGAAGAGTATGAACAACTTTTGGGGTTCTCTAGGTCGCATGTCACGCCGTACCGATATCAAGGTCATTATTACACTGATGAAAAGCTAGCATCATTGCTCAAAATCAGTTTAGAAAAACTGAAGCTTCAAAAGTTGGAAAGGAATGGTATAGCCGGGTTTCCGCAAGAGTACTTTGAGGGTTTGATGCAAACTTATGCTCTGGCCAAACAGTGGGGTCTCTTCAAGCTGGTGCTTGCTCTAACCATTTTTGGGGTGGTCCTCTTTCCTCAGATAGAGAGATATGTTGATGAAACTGCAATTAGTGCTTTCTTGGCATTCAAAGACACCAAAAATCCTATCAATCCTGTTCCCGCTGTTCTCGCCAACACTTATCCAGCTTTCACCCGTTACAGTGATTTCCACAAGAAGAAAATGTGTTTCTCCTCTCACGTCCTCTATGCTTGGCTTGTCGCTCATGTTGTCAACAACCGAAAAGAAGTTAGGGAGTTGATCTCCTATGCCTTAAGCTGTGATGTAAAGATCATGACTTCTCTTGAATGGGTTGAGGTCTTGAAAAGTCTCAACGATCTCCAGATCCGCTGGTTTACCACTGCTTGTTGGAAGGAAAGGCCTATGGTGGTGTTCAGCTGTGGAAGTTTCCAGAATGTTCCTCTCATGGGAACGCAAGGGTGTATCAACTATAATCCTTCACTGACCTTAAGACAACTTGTAACACCCCGGAAATAATTTAATTAAAATAGTTGATTGAATTATTAAAATAATTTGGAGGCGGGATATAGATAAATTAAAAGGTTAATATTTTATATGCGTAGGAGGTGAAACGAGTAAAGGAGGTGGTGACGTAGAGAGCCCAGTGTTTACTGAGCCCTCAACTTAAACCCTGGGGGTTTAAGCCAAACCCTCATTCGCAGCAAGCAAAAGAAAAACGAAAGTGAGAGTGAGAGAGAGAGCACGCGGCGCAAAGAGGGAGAGAAGAGGAGGGTTTCGCGAAGAATTTCAAAAGGGGATCGTTCGTGTTGCTGTGGTTTTGTTCGTGTCTCGTTCGTCGTGTTCCGGAGCTTACGTTATTCGAGGTAAGGGTGGGCTTAACCTTGATAATGGGTTGATGATAATTATGTGTGGGTAGTCTAGGGTTTTGTTGAATTGTTCGTGTTGTTGCATATCGTGTTTTCGTTGAGATTGGTGCTTTGATGATTATTGCACGTTATTGTGATTTGTTTCGTTATTTGTTGTTGCGTGATTGTTGTATCACGATGATGGTGTTGTTATTGTTCGTGTTTTTGTTGTTGCTGTGCGTGGTTGATTTTTGTTGTCGCGTTGTCGAATTGTCGTTTTTGTTGTGGTGGTTGCGGTGTCGTTGCCGTTAGGGTTTGGTGTTTGGCAATTTAGCGATTCTGGACACAGGTTCGGTTTTTCTAAAACTGGAGCTGTTTGGTTGATCCAAAAATTATGAGGTTGATTGTTTTTGAAAATAGACTTAACGCCGGTCGTTTTGGCACTGGTTTCGTCAAATTCGGAGTTGTATAGCTCGAGTTATAGGCGATACAAGTTAGGTTAAAATTCTGGAAACGATTTGGGTATAGATTCGGTATTTCGGTGACTGGGAACGTTGTATTGACCGAAAAATTATGTGGTTTATTTTTCTGGAAAATAGACTTAATGCTTGTTAATTTGGCACTGGTTTGGTTGCGTTTAGAGTTGTGTAGCTCGAGATATGAATTCCACAAGTTAGAGTAAGATCCTGGAAACAATCTGGACACAGGGTCAGTGTTTTGGTTACCACGTTTTCAAAAGAACTCCTTTTCGAACGAATCCAATTTCTTTGAAAACTAGACAAAATTTTCCCCAGTTTATGCACAAGTTTCATGCAATTTGATTGAGTTTTGGTCACTTTGGAATTGCTTGAATTTGAAGGACAGAAACTGTCCTCTTTTGCAACTAGCCTGTGTGCTTTTCGAAAACTGTACCTATTGGACACTCTCCTTCAAAAACTGAACTTAGGGATGATAACCAGACCCAGAGGGCTTTCCAACAAGTATTTATTTGTTGAAATCCGATGTCGTTTGCTATTTTAATTAATTCGCTGAAGTAGGTGCGATGTGCCTAGGCGCTGTGCGCCAGTCTTGTGCGTGGTGTGCGTGCGTTATGTCCGCGTTGTGGAGCCGTCTGGTGTTAATATTTCAGGTGCGGTGCTGGTATGCTCAGGAGAGTTTAGTGGTAGCTGTGATGCTACAACTTGGTGCTATTTTTGGTGAAACCATTTGTTTTGATTCTGGTGATATAGTATTTATTTTAAATACTTGTTATGGTGAGTTGGTGCATAATCATGGTGTCGCATTGTCATATGCATGTTTTGGTGATATAGGCTCTGCCTCTGGTGTTTATTGGTGATATGCCCGTCGTGGCTCATTTTGGTGATCGGTACCGCATGCATATGCCCACTGGAGGGGTTGCATATCATCCCATTGTCTATGAATGTTATAATTTTGGTGGTTCACTGTCAAATGGACTTTTCCTTTGGTATCTGGTGCTGTGATATGGTGTAATTGTATTGTGTTGCTGTAGTTACCTGATGCTAGCATATTTTTATCATCTGCTTATTACCTCTGTTAGACTCACCCCTTCTGCTTGGAATGTTGCTCTCATGCGGCAACGCTGCAGGTGATCGCTAGTGCTCGTGGAGGAATTGCTAGGTTTTGCTTCCTCTCTCGTTTGGGTCTGTGTCAGCTCTGATATGTAGCACCGGGGAGTCGTTAGTTATCGTTTTGAACTATTATTTTAGTTATTGGAAATTGTTTTAATTAATTTTGGAGATGTCTTTAATTGTTAATTCTGGAGATGTTTAAACTGGTTAATATTTCCGCTGCTTGGTGATTTCTTTTATATAAATTATTTTGGAGATTTTTTTTTTTTTTTTTTAAAATGGTGAAAAATGTAGCGCCCTTCGAGGTGACTCTGATAATTGTCTATTTAGTTGTAATAGTAAAAGAGGGGTGTTACATTAGTGGTATCAGAGCAGTTCGGTCTGTCCGGCCAAGTTGTCGAGTCGTCGAGTCGAGTAACACTTGAGTAATTGTTACTCGTTTTTGATTATAGTTTCTGTTGCAGTGTTAGGTTGAGATAGCAGGACGGAACGATGCTGCACTCGCTGCTGCTTTGCAGGCTGTGGCTCAAGCTGTGGAGAATAACCCAGGTGCTGCTGGTGATGCTGGGTCGCGCAGTTTGGCTACATTTCAGAGGGAGAATCCTCCTACCTTTAAGGGCAAGTATAACCCTGATGGTGCTTTGGCGTGGCTGAAAGAGATGGAGAGAATCTTTCGTGTTATGGATTGCTCTGAGGCGCAGAAAGTCAGGTATGGTACTCATATGCTGGCAGAGGAGGCTGATGACTGGTGGTTGGAGGTGAGGCAGAGGTTGGCGACTGTGAATGAAGAGGTCACTTGGGCTGTGTTCAGCAGAGAATTTCTGAGAAAGTATTATCCTGAAGATGTCCGTGGGAAGAAAGAGATTGAGTTTCTGGAGCTGAAGCAGGGTAATATGTCGGTGACTGAGTATGCTGCCAAGTTCATTGAATTGGCGAAGTTCTATCCACATTATGGTGAGGCTGGTGCTGAATTCTCCAAATGCATCAAGTTTGAAAATGGGTTGCGGGCTGATATCAAGAAGGCGATAGGGTATCAGAAAATTCGGGTGTCATGGGAGTTGATTGACAGCTGCAGAATCTTCGAGGAAGACAGTAATGCTCATTCTAGAGTCATGAGGGATAGGCAGAAGAATTTCTCGAGTCGTGGGAAGCCGTATGAGGTTCCAGCTGGTAAGGGCAATCAGAGAACTGCTGTGGGTAAGAGACCTAGTGGGGGAGATGCTGCTGCTAGTGTGGTATGTTAAAAGTGTGGTAAACCCGGTCATAAGCGTCCTGACTGTCCAGGTGATGTGAAGAAGTGCTACAAGTGTGGTAAAGAGGGTCATATGGCGTCTAGCTGTGATCGAAAGGATGTGTTATGCTACAACTGTGGTGAGGGTGGTCATATCAGCACTCAGTGTCCTAAACCGAAGAAAGAAAGGTCCGTTGGGAAGGTGTTCGCTCTGGCGGGGTCAGATGCAGTGAATGAGATCAGAGGTACATGCTATATTAATAATTCTCCTCTCATTGCTATTATTGATACTGGTGCTACCCATTGTTTTATTGCTACTGCATGTGTTGAGAAATTAGATCTTGTTTTATCTCCTATGTTGAGGGAGATGGTTATCGATACTCCGGCTAAGGGTTCGGTGACTACCTCGGTTGTTTGTGCTAAATGCCCATTATCGATATTCGGTAATGATTTTCTCGTTGACTTGATTTGTTTGCCGCTGAGCGGAATGGATGTTATTCTAGGTATGGACTGGTTAGTTGATAACCATGTTCATATCAACTGTCATGAAAGGTCTGTGAGTTTCTTTTCTCCTGAAGAGGAAGAGTCTGGTTTGTTGTCTGCTGGTCAGTTGCATAGGGTAATGAGGGAAGACGTCCAGTTGTTTTCATTAATGGCGTCATTGTCTGCTGAGAGCCAAGCGAAGGTTGATGAGTTGCAGGTGGTGCGAGAGTTTTCTGAGGTTTTTCCCGACGAGATTCCGGATGTACCACCAGAGAGAGAGGTTGAGTTTGCTATTGATCTGGTACCTGATACTAAACCTGTGTCTATGGCACCGTATAGAATGTCTGCATCTGAATTGTCAGAACTGAAGAAGCAACTCGAGGATCTGCTTGAAAAGAAATTTGTGAGGCCAAGTGTGTCGCCGTGGGGAGCTCCAGTGTTGTTGGTGAAAAAGAAAGATGGTAGTATGAGGTTGTGCGTAGACTATCGGCAGCTGAATAAGGTGACTATTAAGAACAAGTATCTGTTTCCGAGGATTGATGACTTAATGGATTAGTTGGTGGGTGCTCAGGTGTTCAGTAAAATAGATTTGAGATCGGGTTATCATCAGATCAAGGTGAAAGACGAAGACATTCAGAAGACAGCTTTCAGAACCCGTTATGGGCATTATGAGTATTCCGTGATGCCTTTCGGTGTGACTAATGCGCCGGGAGTGTTCATGGAGTACATGAATCGTATCTTTCGTGAGTATCTGGATCGGTTTGTGGTGGTATTCATTGACGACATCCTAATTTATTCTAAGTCAGAAGAGGAGCATGCAGAACATCTGAGATTGGTATTGGAAATTCTGAGGGACAGGAAATTATATGCGAAGCTGTCTAAGTGTGAGTTTTGGTTGAAGGAGGTTTGCTTTCTGGGTCATGTTATTTCGGGGAATGGAATTGCCGTGGATCCGTCTAAGGTTGATGCCGTGTTACAATGGGAGTCTCCGAAGTCAGTTACTGAGATTAGAAGTTTTCTGGGTCTGGCAGGTTACTATAGGAGGTTTATAGAAGGATTTTCGAAGTTGGCACTTCCGTTGACTCAGTTGACTTGCAAGGGTAAAGCTTTCATCTGGGATGACTGTTGTGAAGAGAGCTTCAAAGAATTGAAGAAGAGGTTGACGACGTCTCCTGTTTTGACGTTGCCTAATCCGGAAGAGTCGTTTGTGGTGTATTGTGATGCTTCCAAGATGGGGTTGGGAGGTGTGCTTATGCAGAATGGTAAGGTAGTTGCCTATGCGTCGAGACAGTTGAGGACTCATGAGAAGAACTACCCTACCCATGATTTAGAACTTGCTGCAGTTGTGTTCGCGTTGAAAATTTGGAGACATTATCTGTATGGTTCGAGGTTTGAGGTGTTCAGTGATCATAAGGGTTTGCAGTATCTGTTTGATCAGAAAGAGTTGAATATGAGACAGCGCAGATGGTTGGAGTGGCTGAAAGACTATGACTTTAGCTTGAACTATCATCCGGGAAAGGCTAATGTGGTAGCTGACGCTTTAAGTCGAAAGACGTTGCATATGTCAGCAATGATGGTTAGAGAACTCGAATTAATTGAGCAGTTCAGGGATATGAGTTTGGTTTGTGAAGTGACGCCTCAGAGTGTCAGATCGGGGATGTTGAAGATTGATAATGAATTCATGGCTAGCATTCGAGAAGCTCAGAAGTTAGATGTTAAATTAGTTGACCTGATGGTTGGGATTGATCAATCCGAGAATAAAGACTTTGAGTTGGATGCGCAGAATGTATTGAAGTACCGTGGAAGAATCTGCATTCCTGATGATGAGGAGATGAAAAGAGCAATTTTAGAAGAAGGTCATAGGAGTAAGTTGAGTATCCATCCGGGAGCTACAAAGATGTATCAGGATCTGAAGAAGATGTTTTGGTGGCCTGGTATGAAGCGTGATGTGGCGCAGTTTGTGTATTCCTGCTTGACTTGTCAGAAATCGAAGGTTGAGCATCAGAAGCCTGCTGGGTTGATGCAACCGTTGGAGATTCCGGAATGGAAGTGGGATAGTATTTCTATGGATTTCGTGATAGGGTTACCTAATACTGTGAGGGGGCACGATTCGATTTGGGTGATTGTGGATAGATTGACGAAGTCTGCTCATTTTATTCCTATCAATATCACGTATCCGGTGTCGAGATTGGCAGAGATTTATATTCAGGTGATTGTGAAGTTGCATGGTGTTCCTTTGTGCATTGTGTCTGACAGAGATCCTAGGTTCACTCCTGATTTCTAGAAGAGTTTGCAAGAAGCGTTGGGTTCTAAATTGAGGTTGAGTTCAGCTTATCATCCTCAAACTGATGGGCAGACAGAGAGGACCATTCAGTCGTTGGAAGACTTGTTGAGATCTTGTGTTCTTGAGCAGGGAGGTGCGTGGGATACTCACCTTCCGTTGATCGAGTTTACTTACAACAATAGTTACCATTCTAGCATCGGGATGGCACCGTTCGAGGCATTGTATGGTCGGAGATGTAGGACTCCGTTGTGTTGGCATGAATCTGGGGAGAGTATTGTTCTTGGACCCGAGGTTGTTCGAGAGACTACTGAAAAGGTGAAATTGATCCGTGAGAAAATGAAAGCGTCGCAGAGTAGACAGAAGAGCTATCATGATAAGAGGAGGAAGGATTTAGAATTCCAAGCTGGTGATCATGTGTTTTTGAGAGTCACGCCTATGGCTGGTGTTGGGCGTGCATTGAAGACAAAGAAGTTGACTCCTCGTTTCATTGGACCGTATCAGATCACTGAGAGAATTGGTAATGTTGCTTATAGGGTGGCCTTGCCGCCTAATCTTTCGAATTTGCACGATGTATTTCATGTGTCGCAACTTCGGAAGTATATTTCGGATCCGTCCCATGTGATTCCGATGGATGATGTGCATGTGCGGGATAATCTCACTGTGGAGAAAATGCCTGTGCGAATTGAAGATCGTGAAGTGAAGACTTTACGTAGCAAAGAGATAAACCTGGTGAAAGTGGTCTGGTTAGGAGCTGCTGGTGAAAGCATGACATGGGAGTTGGAGAGCAAGATGCGAGAGTCCTATCCGAAGCTGTTTGAATCAGGTATGTTTTCGAGGACGAAAGATTCTAAGTGGGGGAGGGTTGTAACACCCCGGAAATAATTTAATTAAAATAGTTGATTGAATTATTAAAATAATTTGGAGGCGGGATATAGATAAATTAAAAGGATAATATTTTATATGCGTAGGAGGTGAAACGAGTAAAGGAGGTGGTGACGTAGAGAGCCCAGTGTTTACTGAGCCCTCAACTTAAACCCTGGGGGTTTAAGCCAAACCCTCATTCGCAGCAAGCAAAAGAAAAACGAAAGTGAGAGTGAGAGAGAGAGCACGCGGCGCAAAGAGGGAGAGAAGAGGAGGGTTTCGCGAAGAATTTCAAAAGGGGATCGTTCGTGTTGCTGTGGTTTTGTTCGTGTCTCGTTCGTCGTGTTCCGGAGCTTACGTTATTCGAGGTAAGGGTGGGCTTAACCTTGATAATGGGTTGATGATAATTATGTGTGGGTAGTCTAGGGTTTTGTTGAATTGTTCGTGTTGTTGCATATCGTGTTTTCGTTGAGATTGGTGCTTTGATGATTATTGCACGTTATTGTGATTTGTTTCGTTATTTGTTGTTGCGTGATTGTTGTATCACGATGATGGTGTTGTTATTGTTCGTGTTTTTTTTGTTGCTGTGCGTGGTTGATTGTTGTTGTCGCGTTGTCGAATTGTCGTTTTTGTTGTTGTGGTTGCGGTGTCGTTGCCGTTAGGGTTTGGTGTTTGGCAATTTAGCGATTCTGGACACAGGTTCGGTTTTTCTAAAACTGGCGCTGTTTGGTTGATCCAAAAATTATGAGGTTCATTGTTTTTGAAAATAGACTTAACGCCGGTCGTTTTGGCACTGGTTTCGTCAAATTCGGAGTTGTATAGCTCGAGATATAGGCGATACAAGTTAGGTTAAAATTCTGGAAACGATTTGGGTATAGATTCGGTATTTCGGTGACTGGGAACGTTTTATTGACCGAAAAATTATGTGGTTTATTTTTCTGGAAAATAGACTTAATGTTTGTTAATTTGGCACTGGTTTGGTTGCGTTTAGAGTTGTGTAGCTCGAGATATGAATTCCACAAGTTAGAGTAAGATCCTGGAAACAATCTGGACACAGGGTCAGTGTTTTGGTTACCACGTTTTCAAAAGAACTTCTTTTCGAACGAATCCAATTTCTTTGAAAACTAGACAAAATTTGCCCCAGTTTATGCACAAGTTTCATGCAATTTGATTGAGTTTTGGTCACTTTGGAATTGCTTGAATTTGAAGGACAGAAACTGTCCTCTTTTGCAACTAGCCTGTGTGCTTTTCGAAAACTGTACCTATTGGACACTCTCCTTCAAAAACTGAACTTAGGGATGATAACCAGACCCAGAGGGCTTTCCAACAAGTATTTATTTGTTGAAATCCGATGTCGTTTGCTATTTTAATTAATTCGCTGAAGTAGGTGCGATGTGCCTAGGCGCTGTGCGCCAGTCTTGTGCGTGGTGTGCGTGCGTTATGTCCGCGTTGTGGAGCCGTCTGGTGTTAATATTTCAGGTGCGGTGCTGGTATGCTCAGGAGAGTTTAGTGGTAGCTGTGATGCTACAACTTGGTGCTATTTTTGGTGAAACCATTTGTTTTGATTCTGGTGATATAGTATTTATTTTAAATACTTGTTATGGTGAGTTGGTGCATAATCATGGTGTCGCATTGTCATATGCATGTTTTGGTGATATAGGCTCTGCCTCTGGTGTTTATTGGTGATATGCCCGTCGTGGCTCATTTTGGTGATCGGTACCGCATGCATATGCCCACTGGAGGGGTTGCATATCATCCCATTGTCTATGAATGTTATAATTTTGGTGGTTCACTGTCAAATGGACTTTTCCTTTGGTATCTGGTGCTGTGATATGGTGTAATTGTATTGTGTTGCTGTAGTTACCTGATGCTAGCATATTTTTATCATCTGCTTATTACCTCTGTTAGACTCACCCCTTCTGCTTGGAATGTTGCTCTCATGCGGCAACGCTGCAGGTGATCGCTAGTGCTCGTGGAGGAATTGCTAGGTTTTGCTTCCTCTCTCGTTTGGGTCTGTGTCAGCTCTGATATGTAGCACCGGGGAGTCGTTAGTTATCGTTTTGAACTATTATTTTAGTTATTGGAAATTGTTTTAATTAATTTTGGAGATGTCTTTAATTGTTAATTCTGGAGATGTTTAAACTGGTTAATATTTCCGCTGCTTGGTGATTTCTTTTATATAAATTATTTTGGAGATTTTTTTTTTATTTTTTAAAATGGTGAAAAATGTAGCGCCCTTCGAGGTGACTCTGATAATTGTCTATTTAGTTGTAATAGTAAACGAGGGGTGTTACACAACTCGGTTACCCAATGCGGAATTCACCCTCCGAACGCATGCTGTCTCGCTTTTACCTCTATAAGGGGAGTCCTAAATGCGAAGACTTGCTTCGGCGAGTTCTGCAAGCATGGGAGTCCGTAGTGCATAAGGAAGGCGAAGAGCTGTCCAAGAGAACCAGTAGCATCACCTTTAACCAGTGGCTCAAAGAGAGGCTTCAAAATGCAAAATTACCAAATCAAGGGGCACTATCCCTTGAAGAGGAGATATCAGAGCCTTACACTCCTACCTTTGAGGAGTTGAAGGAAGTCAAGTCAGCCATAGCAAAAGTGGAGGAAGAAAAGAAGGCATTGCAAACAGAATTGGAGAAAATGACCATAGAGAAAGAAAGGTTAGAGAAAGAAGATGCTATCAAGATGATCGCTGTTGAGGAGAGCGTCAAGCGATTCAAAAGAGAAGAGAAAAGCAAGCTAGAGGCTCAGAAATACCTGAGGGGAGATAGAGAAGAACTCCAAAGGTGCAAGCAGAAAACAAGAAAAGCACTTGAGGAAGCCGAAGAGCGGAAGAGTATAGCAACTAAGTCAAGACAAGAATCCCGCTTGGTGGTAGAATTGAAAGGTCAGCTAAGGAACCTTGAGCGAGAGAGGAGTTCTATTGAAGATATCCTTAAGGAGTATCAGCAAGCTCTGAGGTTCGAACAAGGAAGATCTGAGGAACTGGGGAGGAATCTCAGGTGTCTAGAAGGGGCTTATAGGCAAGTGCAAGCAGAAAGCCAGTACTGGGAGAAACGCTTCATGGCATTGGTTGGCAAAATAGAGGATCAAGAAATCATCAAGGAGCTAAGAGAGGAGATTCAGCTTTGGAAGAACAAATTTTCAAAGCTGGCAGAGCTAGCTAGCCAAGCCATTGCGGGAGTCCCCAAGAATTTGAAAATAGCCGAGGCCGAGATGCACTTCCTCAATACCCCACCCGAGGTTTACCAGTTTGTGAAATTCTTCAGGGCTTTAATCACGGAGTTCCGAGAGCGATCCCGAGATGCGAACGTCAGCAAGAAAAGGAAGAGGGTCGGAGATTTCAAAGCTCTTTGTATTTGAGCTGTTTATTTGTACCTTTCATATTGAGTATTTACTTTCCATTTGAGTATTGTATTCCTGAATATTGTACTCTTTTATTTGCTTTCGAGTATTGTACTCCATATGAATATTGTACTATCCTTCCCTTTAAGGAAGTTGTTAAGGCTTTTGTTTGAATTCCCGATGTATGAAGTGTGCTGACTTGCTATTTCGATTCCCCTCTCATTGCATTTCCAAAATTAATTAAAAAAGAGAGAGAGAAAAAACGATTATGTGCTTATGACAAGACGAACTATGTCGCGATTCCTGGCATCAAGCAACATAAAATCATATGCATCTGCATTGCATTCATTCATTAATTCATTCACGAGCTCATATAAGTGTTCCATCAACAGAAAGTAAGGCAAGCTGGTTCGCCAACATCGTTATTGGACACGTTCTCAAGCAAGAGGCATGGCAACGATTCTGAACGATCTTGATCAGTCCCATCCAAGTGCGGAGAATCCGAAACAGGCAAATCTGAGCTCAGAGATCAGAAACGAGACAGGCCCAAGTCCAGTAGTGCAGAATCAGGGTAACCCAACTCCGGATAGTTCCAGTCAAGGTGACCAAGAAATCAGAAATGAGATGAATGCTATGAAGGCACAGATGTCAGAGATGATGAGGGTCCTGCTGTCCCTGAAGAATGGAAATGACTACCAAGCTGCTCAATGGCCTCCTTTTTGACTGCCTCTAGGCTACACTCCTCCTTCAAACCCAGAAGTTAACCAAGGAACTGGTCCTTTGGTGAATGTCGAGAATGGACAACCTGCATCTGCAGGATCAGAGGGAGCAATGGGCGAACCTCGGGTTCAGTCTCCACATCCCATTGTCATACCTCAGGTGACTCCACAAGGCTTTACTCCCCAGCCACCTGCAAATCCTCCGGCCCAAAGCCTCATTCTTGGGAACTCTGCTTATCCTCATGCTCCGCATGCAGTTTCAACCATGGCTCCAATGTTCCGTCCCCACCTTGGAATGAACAATTTCCCCCAAGGCTATTATATTGAGCACCAACAAACTAGAGAAAAGTTTCAAGTGTTAGAAGAGTGCTTAAAAATGGTTGAAGGATCAGGCTCTATATCGAGAGAGGCTCGCGATTTATGTCTCATTCCCGATGTGGTTTTACCTCCTAAGTTCAAAGTGGCTGATTTCGATAAGTACCGAGGTGTAACTTGCCCTAAGAGCCATCTGACCATGTATTGTAGAAAAATGTCTACGCATTCTCATGATGACAAGCTGTTAATCCACTGCTTCCAAGAGAGCCTTGTTGGGGCATCTCTCAACTGGTACATGCAGCTAGAACCGTCCCAGATTCGTTGTTGGAAAGACTTGGCTGATGCCTTCCTCAGACAGTACCAGTACAACACAAATATGGCGCCGGATAGAACACAGTTACAGAGCATGGCAAAGAGGGACAACGAGTCATTTAAAGAGTATGCCCAGTGGTGGAGGGCTCTAGCTGCACAAGTGTCACCACCTCTGTTAGAAAAGGAATTAGTCTTCATGTTTATGGAAACTTTGCCTCCATTATACTATGATCGGTTGATCGTCCTCCAACTTTTCAGATATGGTAATCATCGGCGAGAGATTAGAAAATGGGCTGAGGAGCGGCAAGATTGCCCATGGTTCCGCAGGTACAAGCACCCATAAAAAGCCGTTTTTCGGATTTCCAAAGAAGAAGGAAGGAGAGACCAACACCATTACCATAAGCCCACCTTATCAACCACAAGATATCCCTGTCCCCACTCAAACACAACCAACCCGCTCACCACAAAGTAATCACCATAGAAATTATCAAGACAGAAAACGAACCACCTTTGATCCCATTCCTATGTCATACACCGACCTCTTTAACTACCTTGTCACCAACGAGCTCATCAACACCAGACCCATGAAACCAGTCCAACCACCTTACTTCCGAGGATACAATCCCAACGTTACCTGCAGATTTCATGAAGGGGCAGTCGGACATGCTGTGGAAGACTGCAAGGCCTTCAAACTTGTAGTGCAAGATCTAATTGACACCAAAGGGATAACCTTCAAACAAGAAAACCCAAGCATTACAACTAACCCGCTGCCTGGTCATGAAGAACCTGCAACCAACGCCATCCTTGACACGGGAGGCCAACCCTTAATCAGAACTGTGGAGTGTATTCAGACACCACTGAAGGTCATTCACGCAGAGCTGTGCAAGTTTGGGGTCATCAAGAAAGGCTGTACTCAGAAAGAAGTCTGTGCTGATGATAATTGTGCTGGGGCATGTGAGGCCTTCAAGATAGTTTTGCAAGACCTGTTGGATCGTCATATAATCCAAATAGGTGTGCAAGAAAAAGAGGAAGATGTGTTGACTTTCCAGTCTGATAAGAACAGAAGTGTCCAGAAGCCTATTGAAGTCCCGTATAGTCAAAAGCCGAGCATGGAGAAACCCAAGACAATTGTGATTCCTGTCCCAGCTCCTTATCAAAAGGATAGTGCTGTTCCGTGGAGTTATGGTGTGCCAGTTCAAACTCAGAATCCTCAAGCTGTTCCCGATGTCACAAACATTGCGGGAAGCAGCGGAGTCACTAGAAGCGGACGTGTCTATGTCCCTGAAGCCCTTAAAGTGGGTCCATCAAAAGAGGATGAGGGAAGAATTCGAAAGAGTAAGGGTAAAGAGCAAGAGCCCGTGGAAAGTAAAAGGGTGTCAGAGCAAGAAGCTTCCGAATTTTTGAGAATCATGCGGCAAAGCGATTACAAAGTGGTGGACCAGCTGCACCACACTCCTGCAAAGATCTCTATCATGTCCTTGCTGCTCAGTTCAGAGGCCCACCGTGCTGCCCTAGTGAAAGTGCTGGATGAAGCCCATATAGCCCAAGACATCACTGTTAACCAGCTTGATGGCATCGTAGGGAACATCGTTGCTTCCAACTATATTACCTTTACTGATGACGAGCTCACCCCTGAAGGAAAGGGACATAATCAAGCATTGCACATTTCAGTCAGATGTGGTGAATATACACTTTCTCGGGTCCTCATAGACAATGGATCCTCTTTGAATGTCATGCCCAAATCTACAATGAACAGGCTAGACGTAGACTGTTCATATATGAATCCTAGCTCAACGCTAGTCAGAGCATTCGACGGATCCAAGAAAAAGGTTATCAGGGAAATAGAGTTTCCAGTGCAGATAGGGCCTGAGGTGTTTTATGTGAACTTTCAAATCATGGACATCGCATCATCCTACAGCTGTCTCCTGGGAAGACCTTGGATTCATGCTGCAGGAGCTGTTCCTTCATCTCTCCATCAGAGGCTTAAGTTTGTAGTCGACGACAAACTGATAGTCGTCTTTGGAGAAGAAGAGTTTATGATTAACAAGCCCCATCCCTCTCAATACATCGAGGCTGCAGAGGAATCCCTTGAAACTGCTTTTCAGACATTGGAAATTGCAAATGCCGCTTTCGTAGGAGAGGAAGCCCCACTGCCTGCACCAAGAATGTCCAATGCTGATATCATGGTCGCCAAGGTCATGCTGAGAAATGGTTACCAGATCGGAAAGGTGTTAGGAAGGTCCGAGCAAGGAATTCTAGCACCTGTCCAGTTGCAAGAGTACAAGGATAGATGTGGGTTAGGATATTGGCCCACTCAAGCTGATAAGAAGAGAATGGCTGAGGAGAAGCGAGAAAGAAGACTAGCTAAGCTTCAGGGGCGAGAACGAAGCTTGAAGAGGGTTCCCATCTGTGATCTCAAGCAGAGCTTCAGGAGCGCGGGCATGCTGGACCCCAATCAGGTGGCTGTCATTGGGGAAGAATCAGCTGTGGAAGACAAGAGTGTGGACCTGGTGCGTCGCAGTGCTGCAAATGAAGAGCTCGGCAATTGGAAGATCATCGATTTCCCTGTTGCTTTCATTTCAAAGTAATGATTTTGTAATGCGAATCCTTTGGCTCTGCCCAAGGCCTCAGGACTTTTCATAAGGGCATGCATGTTTTTCCTTCGAATATCATTAATCAATAAAATGTTGTTTTGAATTCTCAAATGAATAAAATCGTTTTTCATACCATTATTGTGTGTCTTCATCTTGTGTTTCTATTTTGCTTGTTCATTCTGTTTCTATTCCCGCAAATGCAGATCTAAAATGAACATCTTTGAAAATAATGATGCCAATGATTCATATGTTAACTTTGATTACCCCGTTAACCAAGCCGAGGAGGATGTTGAGGATGACTGGGAAACTCCTCCAGAATTGATGAGAATGGTTGGGCAAGAGGAAAAGGTTATTCAGCCGCATGGGGAATCTGTTGAGACAATCAATCTGGGCACAGAGGACAGTAAGAAAGAAGTCAAGGTTGGTACTTCGATGAATGAAAGTGAGCGTAAGAGGCTAATTCAACTCCTGCATGATTATGATGATGTCTTCGCATGGACTTACCAGGATATGCCAGGGTTAGATACTGATATAGTGGTGCACAAGCTTCCAGTCAAGCCTGAGTGTCCTCCAGTGAAGCAGAAACTGAGAAGGATGAAACCAGAAATGTCCTTAAAGATTAGAGATGAGGTGAAAAAGCAGTTTGATGCTGGTTTCCTAGCGGTAGCAAAATATCCGCAATGGGTTGCTAATATTGTGCCGGTTCCGAAAAAGGACGGGAAAGTCAGAATGTGTGTTGATTACCGAGATCTGAATCGGGCCAGTCCCAAAGACGATTTTCCCCTGCCTCATATTGATGTCTTAGTGGATAGTACAGCGCAGCATTCACTGTTCTCCTTCATGGATGGGTATTCAGGGTACAATCAGATTAAAATGGCTCCTGAAGATATGGAGAAGACAACTTTCACAACTCTTTGGGGAACGTTCTGTTACAGAGTCATGCCATTCGGGTTGAAGAACGCCGGTGCTACCTATCAAAGGGATATGGTCACATTGTTTCACGACATGATGCACAAGGAGATCGAAGTCTACGTGGACGATATGATTGCAAAGTCTAAAACCGATGAGGAACACATTGTCAATTTGCAAAAGCTTTTTGAACGGTTGAGAAAGTTCAAGCTCAGATTAAATCCGGCCAAGTGTACCTTCGGTGTGCGATCAGGGAAGTTGCTGGGATTCATTGTCAGCCAAAGGGGGATAGAAGTTGACCCAGACAAGGTGCGGGCAATTCTTGAAATGCCGGTGCCTAAAATAGAGAAGGAGATCCGTGGTTTTCTTGGAAGACTGAACTACATCTCTAGATTCATATTCCAGTTAACCGCCACATGTGAACCAATCTTCAAGCTGTTATGCAAGAATCAAGAGACTAAATGGAATGACGATTGTCAAGAAGCTTTCGAAAAGGTCAAGAAATATCTTCAGAATCCACCTATCTTGATGCCTCCTGTACCCGGCAGACCTCTCATCCTGTACCTAACTGTGCTAGACAACTCAATGGGCTGTGTGTTGGGACAACATGATGAATCCGGGAAGAAAGAGCGTGCCATCTACTATATGAGCAAGAAGTTTACTGACTGTGAAACAAGGTACTCGTTGCTAGAAAAGACTTGTTGTGCATTAGCTTGGGCTGCTCACCGTTTGAGGCAGTACATGCTAAGTCACACTACTTGGTTGGTATCTAAAATGGATCCTATCAAGTACATCTTCGAGAAGCCCGCACTTACAGGGAGAATTGCCCGCTGGCAAATGCAGTTGTCAGAATATCACCTCCTGTACGTCACTCAGAAAGCCATCAAGGGTAGTGCGCTGGCCGAGTACCTAGCACATCAGCCTATCGGAGACTATCAGTCGATGCAGTATGACTTTCCAGACGAGGATATCATGGCCCTATTTGAAGAAGGGAAATCCCCGGGAGATGAAAGATGGAGAGTGATATTTGATGGTGCCTCCAACATATATGGGCACGGAGCTGGGGCAGTACTGATTTCCCCTGATAGTCGCTTCATCCCATTCACTACCAGACTGAGTTTCTATGTCACAAACAATATTGCAGAATATGAGGCATGTATTCTTGGCATTCAGGCAGCCCTAGATTGGAAAGTTAAGAGACTAGATGTGTTTGGAGATTCAGCTCTAGTCATTCACCAGGTAAACGGCGATTGGGAGACCAGAGATCCTAAGTTGATTCCTTACCGAGACTACATCCGAGAGTTGGTTGAGCCTTTTGAGGAAATCACATTTCAGCATCTTCCTCGCAATGAGAATCAGTTGGCTGATGCACTGGCCACTTTGTTTTCAATGTTCAACATCAACTGCGACAAAAACTTGACTCACATCAGAATTCAGCATCGGGACCTGCCAGCCCATCACTACTGCGCAGCAATTGAAGAAGAATCTGATAGTAAACCCTGGTATCATGACATCAAGCAGTACATCTTGAACAGAGAGTATCCTCCCGGGGCCTCCGAGAATGACAAGAGAACACTCAGAAGGTTGTCGATGAATTTCTTCTTGAGCGGCGAGGTGCTCTATAAAAAGAATCATGATAAGGTACTCCTCAGGTGTGTGACAAAGGAGGAATCAGAGAGAATTATGAGAGATGTCCATGAAGGCTCGTTTGGGGTTCATTCCAGCGGGCATACCATGGCAAGAAAGATATTGAGGGCCGGCTACTATTGGTTGCGAATGGAATCCGACTGTTACAGCTTTGTGAGAAAGTGCCACAAGTGCCAGATCTATGCCGATCATATCCATGTGCCACCTGCTTCCTTAAATGTTCTGACTGCATCTTGGCCGTTCTCAATGTGGGGAATGGATGTCATTGGTCCTATTCAGCCTAAAGCGTCAAACGGGCATCGCTTCATTCTAGTCGCCATTGACTACTTCACCAAATGGGTTGAGGCCGCCTCGTACTCCAGCATAACCAGCTCTGTGGTTGCTAAGTTCGTAAAAAGAGATCTGGTTTGTCGCTATGGCCTTCCAGACAAGATCATCACAGACAATGGTAGCAACCTGAACAGCAAGATGATGAAAGAGCTGTGCAAAGACTTCAAAATCCAACATCATAATTCTTCTCCATACCGTCCCAAAATGAATGGGGCAGTCGATGCAGCCAATAAGAACATCAAGAGGATCGTGCAAAAGATGGTAGTAACCTATAAAGATTGGCATGAGATGCTTCCTTTCGCTCTGCACGGGTATTGCACCTCAGTGCGCACTTCAACCGGGGCAACCCCCTTCTCTTTGGTTTATGGGTCGGAAGTAGTCCTCCCTATCGAAGTTGAGATACCCTCCCTGCGGGTGCTGATGGAAACCAAGTTGGAAGAAGCTGAATGGTTTCAAGCTCGTCTGGACCAGTTAAACCTCATTGAGGAGAAAAGAATTGCTGCCCTGTGTCATGGACAACTGTATCAACAAAGGATGAAAACAGCCTTCGACAAGAAAATGCGTCCTCGAGAATTCAAAGAAGGAGACCTCGTGCTCAAAAAGATCCTGCCTATTCAGAGTGACCCTCGTGGGAAATGGGCTCCTAGCTATGATGGACCCTATGTGGTAAAGAAAGCCTTCTCTGGAGGAGCATTGATACTCACCAGCATGGATGGTGAAGAACTCAGAAACCCAGTCAATTCAGATTCAGTCAAAAAATACTACGCCTGAGAATAATGAAAAGAAAAGAGAAAGATGAGCCAAGCAAGAATTAGCTCGCTAGGTTGAAAACCCGAAAGGGCGGCCTAGGCAAAAAAAGAGTGACCCGGTGGACTGAAAACTCGCAAAGAGCGGTCCAGGCAAAAATTAGGGTCAGAAAAGTTGGACTTAAAAGAAAAAGAGGCAAGCAGCACCTCCAAAGGTTTGGATAAAAGGGTGATCAAGGCTGCAAGTATGGGTGATTGGCACACTTCAAAGATGAAAAGCGCTCCTAAGATCTGTTGCGTCCATTTTTCTTGTTTTTTTTTTCTTAGTTTCAAAAAATTCCAATGTACTCTTTTCAGTCGGCGTGACCTTCTGCACGTTCGGTTTCCATATGAATAAAAGTCCAAGTTTTTCACTCCATCTGTTTGTTGTTTTACCATTTGCTTTCTTTTCATTTCTGCTTTAAAATGATGTTTTATGGTAGATGATAAATGATAATGAAAATGTGCATAAATTAGAGCATTAAAATCATTGCGAAATTTTTGAAAATTACAAAGAAAAGAGATGATCTTTCAGTCAGGTAAAATTCACAAGAACTAAACAAAAAGCACTGATTGCATCAAAACAAATCTCAAAAAGGTTGGGGCGTGGCTCTCGCACTGTCAACATGGACGATCATTGTGCCTCGTAACGCAAGTCCAACGATTTGGTCGAGCCAGCAAAAGAAAAAGCCAAAAAGAGCAAAAGAGCAACAACTAGCAAAAGAAAAGAAGAGAAGAAAAGCTAAAAAAAAAAAAAGAAAGAGCAAAAGAGCAATAAGAAAAAAGAAAATCATGCATTACATTGCATTCATCAAACATAAACAAAAAGAGAAAGTCATGCATTACATTCATTCCATCAAAACAACAATCATGGCATTTGCATTGCATGCATTTGTTCATCTCACTTGCAGGTACAAAGACGGATAAATACTTCGGTGTTAATCCCCGCACTCAGTTCCCAGAAAACGCTCCCTCAGTTTGGAGTTCAAATGCTTTTCAGTTCAGCGCTCAAGCGTGCATTGCAGTTTGGAGTTCAAATCGCTTTTGTCAGAGTTCATCGCTCCCTTCTGTTCATGGTCTCACGTCGTGTACGAGCAACACGATGGACCGCAGCCCCATGTGAGGTTCAACGGAATAGTTGTATCCGCCTAAGATACAGTGGACGCCGTGCATTGATCAGTATATCAGTTCCGGAGCTGATAACGATCCCCCCCGGTCGCTCGAAAGGCCATTCTCAGGATGCGTGCTCCTCAAAGCCACGTGCAAACGAGGACTCGCCAAGGGTTCGTTTAAAGGTTTTAGGCAACCTTGCATTTTACCGCTTTCTTTATCGCTTTCTTCATTTAGCGTTTTCCTTGCTTTTCGCAGTTAGCGTGCAAGTCGTTAATCATTTCATTTACTACTTTCTCATCAGCGCGCCAAGCGTTGATTTTTCAAAAAAAAAAAGAGAAGAAAAAGAAAAAGAAGAAAAAGAAAAAGAAAATTCGGGTTTCTACAAGTAGACAAAATTGGTATAATTTCTGAATTCTTTATTTTTATTTTATCTTCGAAATATGTCTCGGCCAATTCATATTTCTTGGTAAAATCCAAATAAAGAGGGGCAGCTGTCATACCCCAATTTTGTCCGCCTAGTTTCAAAACCCTAATTTTCAGCAAAAATAAATAATTTTGTGAGTGATGCATTATTTGAGAAAGGGTTTAGGGTATTTACCCAAGCATTCTAAGGTTTTCAAAATCATTTTTGAGAAATTAAGGAATTTTGGGGCATTTAAAAGGGGCATTGTTTGGTCAATTTCAATTTAATAAATTTTTGCTAGTTGAAAATCCAATTAATTAATTTTTGGGAATTTATTTAATGAAATTGTATTATTTTGAACAAAAAATAAAAAATAAAGAAAATCATTTTTCAAATTGTGCGCATATTTTATATGTGTAGTAAAAAAAATCAAGTTCAAATTAATTCAAGAAAGCATTTCAAAAAATAGTACAAGGAATATTCCCAAAAATTATATGATAGGATTGTTGTTGGCAATTTTGGTCATCTCTCATTTTCAAAAATGGCATATTCTTCAAGATACCTTGTATATGGCTCAAAATGGTTAGATTTATGTATAATTATCTTGAAAGGAATAATCAAAATTGAGAGGATAATTGGAAGGTTCATGGATAGTACAATAGTACAATTGCCAACTTGAAAAACTTGGGCACCACTCTCATTGCTTGGCTGAATATCTACCCCTTCATTCCCCTCTCATTTTGCATTTTTTTGCCCCTCATCAAGGTGTGTTTCAATCCTCACCCTTGATTCAAAATTAAAATGCAATCCTAGAATGAGATGAGGTACACAATGACCTAAATGCCCCTAAACCTAATTGCACATTATATATACCCTCATATCCTCACCTCTCACAAGTTTTGGCACACAATTCACACTCAAAAACCTAGCCTCTCCTCTTCTCCCTTCTTGGCCGAATACCCCTCTTCATTCCCTCACCTCATTTCTTCACTTTTTCACTTCAAATCAACATTCTAGTCCTAAATCCTTCATCATCCTTGCACTCTCTTCAAAGATCCATCTTCAAATCTCAAGAATCAAGCTCAAGATTGAAGATTAGAGGGTTGATTCAAGTGGTTTAGTGTTCATTCACCTTATTTCTTTCGCTATTCTAGCTTGGAGTTGAGGTATACTCTCAATCTTAGCATCAAAAATGTAGATCATCAATCTATTTTTGCATATCAAGCATTTCTTTGCATTTTAGTGCTCTATTTTATGTTGAAATGTTGATATAATTGTTGTTGTTGAATGAGAGATGTGTTTCAAGCATTTTGACAAACACTTTGGGAGGTTTGGATGCTTGAAATGCATCTCTCTCTTGGAATAAATTGTGCGTTTGTGCTATTTTCATTTTGTGCTTGCATTTTCATGAATAAAATTGTGATTTGGGCTTATGTTTCATTTCGCATATTGTAGAAAAATTAGAGTTTGTGTGATTTTAGTGCATTCCTTTGCTTAATCATGTGAATCCTTGCCAAAAAGTTTGATCTATGTCATTTGATTGCATGATTTTGTTGCTTTCAAAGAATAAAATGAGGTTTTAGCTCTATGTTGGTGTCGCATTTCATGAGATAATTAGGGTTTGTGCTTGTTTTTGTTGCTTGCTTTGAAAATCATGTTTGTGTTGATGATCTGGTAGGAGGATTTGACGCTTATGCACTTGTGCATATCCCAAGTGTTAAAGATTACCTAAAGGGATTCAACACCTTAATTGCATATGCTTGCTAAATAAAATGTCAAATTGATTTTTCATGGCTTGCTAATGATCTTACTTGAGGCAAATGCCCTTTCCAACTTATTCCTTTCATGTGGTTGATTGTAGAAATATGCTAAATGTTGATGCCATCAAAATGACACTAGTGGAAAAATGGGATTCAAAGTCGGACATTTAGGACTTTTAAAGTCGGATTTTCACCCGACTTCTATCAAAGCGACTTAGAAAGTAATATTTTTTAAAGTCGGATTAAGGTCCGACTTTAAAAGTAGGTTTTTAAGTCGGAGTATCAGTGCGCCCGACTTTAATTACGGCCTGTTTCCTGCGGTGTTGACCTCTGTGGAGTACTTTTAAAGTCGGGCTATTTCTGGAGTCCGACTTTAAAAGTGTTATTTTAAAGTCGGATGAATAAAACGCCCGACTTTAAAAATGTTTTTTTTTTATTTGTTTCAATTTTTTGATTTACCATATTGATACAAATATATTTAGCACAGTTTCAGCAGCTGGGTAATTAAAATTCTACACTTAAATATAGAGTTAAACTCTTTGATTTCATACCAAAATGTATGTTAATGTACTACATGACTTTCATCTATGCAAAAAAACAAGGTACACAACTTCTTGATATACCAAAATGTACGCTAATAATATACCAAAATGTACGCTAATGTCCTACAATTTCACTTAAATTTTTTTCTTCTTTCTTCCTTTCCAATTGGCATACGCTCCGCATACAACCTTAGAAAGAACTCCGCCCAAACTTGTCTAATGTTCTTCAATTCTTCCAATGTGAACGGACGAGTCGTATTGAATACCTAAAACGATAACCATCATATTTATCATGGGTTAATCTAATATCTACTCAATAAGAATTATTCACCTTAAAAGTTAAAAAATTCAAGTACCTTTTTCCAATTGTTAGTGATAGTTGTAGAAACAATAGTCATCATATTTATCATCATATAATAGCCACAAGAATATCCATCATTTTGTTTTGCCACCTACAAATGAATATAAAATATCAAAATTGAATACAATTGACTAAATTAAAAGGAAGGTATTGTACAATTGAATATCCACAGAAAATATATAATTAGAAAAATATAATGAATATAAAAAAAGACTTACTTTAGGTGTCACCCATTGAGGCTTTGGTTTTTTACGACCTTTCATCCTGTTGTATACATCCAAAGCTCTGTGGTAACAATATAAATAGTAAGTTATAAGTCTAAAGTAAATTGAATCACAGAATTATGACCATTAGAAAAAGAAAACATACTTCTCAACTATTCCAACCAAGTCCTCATTTGGAGGATTATGAAGCGAACACATCCAAACAATTGTATTAACAGTAGGACAAATTACAAACAACTGCCAATGATTGCTGCAAAATTAGACAACAATAATTAAATCACAATCCGACAAAGAATTGATACACTATAATTTTAGACAAGTTATACTTTACTTCATCAAATATGGCGCTAGAAAGCATGTTTTGTCCTTGTCAATTAGCTTCTTCTGGATATATGTTTGGATGGCCTCTGCTTTGTGGCCATAACTACCACAAACTTTGTAGGGATCTAAAAATCCATACACATCACTAATCTCCCTTTCTATACATTGGCGATGCAAATACCTAAAATATTGAAAACAAATTATTCAGTAATTAGAACTAGAAAGTATTTAGGAATAAGTTTTATAAATAACTAATGTATACTTACGTGCACCATATTCCCAAATGGCTCAACTCAAGATGAGCAACACCTTTAACCATATCTACAATTTCCTTGGATCCAATGTAGAAATGTTCTTGGGGTTCATGGTCCAAGTCGAACTTAATATTTTCTGTCATGTCATAAGATGCAATATACAACTCTCTCAACCAATCATTCAGTTGCCTTATTTGACATAAACTAATATATTTGTGGATGAGAGTAGTAAATAAGAGGTAACTACGTATAAAAATAACTGATTGTGAAACTGAAGTGCCAATTGTACCAGGAACTAAGCCTACTTGTCTTAGTTTCTGGCATAATATATATGAATCCTAGTTTCTGGCAAACTGGTTAGTAGATGAATTACCTTAACATATCATCTTGATGTTCATTAAGCCCCAACTATATAGTTACCTCATATTTACTACTCTCATCCAAGATATATTAGTTTATGTCACAAAATTCATATAAAAATCCTCTGTTTTGTTCGCATCAACTTCAGTCAATGAACTTTACAGTACTACAATTACTAACTACTTTTTTTTTTGACAAGTACAATTACTAATTACTAACTACTATTACTAAATACTTACCAGAAACTTTTCATCCATGCGACTCTTTACGAACAACTCCCAGGTTTCAGTTGTTATGCAACTGTATTTCTTAAATGGAGTAGTGTTACCCTGTTTGTCTCCAGAGCCAAAGACATAATCCCTAGTGAGTGTTGCCTTAAACTGCGTCCAACGTTCACCGGCATACGAAATCCAATGATTCTTCAACTTCTCGTCATTAGGAATGTCAAATGTTAGCTTACGTACACACAAAAAAAAATTGTTAGTAACTAATAACCTTTAAAGTAAAAAAATATATTACGACGATATATATATATATATATATATATATATATATATATATATGTGGTGATAAAAGTTAATACCAAGATATCCTGCCAGATCAAGCCCTTGACCAGGTCATTCACATCTCCCCAAGTTTCCGCTAATATGCTTGCCTTGTTTCGTGCTAGCATAGCCACATAACTCTTAAATTTGGTAGCAAATTCACCCAAAGGCTTTCGGGTAACTTGATCAAATTCAAGCCGGAACCTATAACCTGTCGGTCGTCTTGACGTAAATTGTTGTAATGTTGTGGCACGTCTAGTGCTCTTCTTTTTTGGGGGGTCGGTAGATGAATCACCCATGATTCCTGTTTAAACAAAACAAAACAAAAATGTCAATATATATAAAAACACTTATAAAAAATGTCAACAGATAATTTTTTTATTAGGAATGGATAAATGACAAATACTTATTAAAAATGATTAAATAACCTACATGTACCTATAATTTCTTTCTAGGGGTCAAATTAAAACATCTTCCCATATTCCTTCATTATGATCATCACGAGTCGCATGTACACCATCCACATCATTGTCCTCAACAAATGTAGGCATTTGTGTAGTGAAAGAAGGAGTCTCAGAAATTTCAAGGGATGGATCTCCATCTTCATCATTACCATTTATGATTCTTCCTTGTAGGACTACTGACCATTTTTTGTTAGAAGGATCATGGACAAAAAAAACTTGTTTTGCTTGGTCAGCCATGATGAAAGGCTCATCCTTATAACCTACCTTGTCTAGGTCCACCAATGTAAAACCTAACTCATCGGTTTGTACACCACTTTTACTATTAACCCACTTACATTTAAAAAGAGCCACTTTAAATTTACAGTAATCGAGCTCACAAATCTCTTCAATGACCCCAAAGTAAGCAATTGATGCTAGAATAGGGTTTTTATCCTTTGAACTAGAGAAGTGCATTGAAGAAGCCATGACCATAACCCCACTATTTTTCCCAATGCTCTTATCATCTTGTGACTTTGTACAAAATGAAAAATTATTTATATCATACCCAGACCAACACAAGACCTCAAATTTAGGTTCATATGCTAGCCACTTTAATGTATCAGAAGCACTATTATCCTTCATAATATTCTCTTTAAACCAGGTTGGGAATGTCTTGTTGTGCTCTTTCAACAACTCTATTTCATTCATGTGAGGATTTTGGGCCTTGACAATTTGTTCATGAGTAGCTAAATAAGGTAATACCTCATCGGTGTTAATCAATACGTACATATGTGCTTGCAACATTTCCGCTCGATCAATACTCTTAACCCTTCGACCTCGTGTACCCTTACCTTGACACGTCCCTGTATGACGAGACTTTGGAAGCCCTACAGGTTTTGCTCCTGCCAAATAATCTGAACAAAACTCAATAGCTTCTTCAGTGACATACCTTTCAACAATAGATGCTTCAGGACGATATTGATTCTTCACGTAACCTTTTAAAATCTTCATATATCGTTCAACTGGGTACATCCACCTTAAATAAATAGGGCCACACAGTCTAATCTCTCTCACTAGATGAATAATTAAATGAACCATGATATCAAAAAAAGAGGGAGGAAAATACATCTCCAATTGACACAAGTTAATAGCAGCCTCATTTTCCAACTCATCCAATTTTTGAGGGTCAATGACTTTGACACATATATCATTAAAGAATAAGCACAACCTAGTTATGGCATGTTGAACACATTTTGGCAAGATGCCACGAATAGCCACTGGTAGTAGTTGTTGCATCAAAACATGACAGTCATGAGATTTTAAGCCAACTAATTTGAGATCTTTCATTGACACGAGCCTCTTAAAATTTGAAGAATAACCTTGTGGAACTTTGATACCATGTAGACACTCACACAAGCTTGTTTTCTCTTTTTTTGACAATGTATAACATGCTGGGGGCAAATATGTACGTTTACCTTTTGCCTCTGGGTATAATTGTTCTCTTATGCCCATTTCTCGCAAATCTAAACGGGAATTTATACCATCCTTTGTCTGGCCTTTAATGTTGAGAAGCGTCCCGATAACACTGTCACAAACGTTTTTCTCGACATGCATTACATCAAGACAGTGCCTTACATAAAGACTAGACCAATACGGAAGATCAAAGAACACCGACCTCTTCTTCCACTTGCTTTTCTCATTGGGTTGCTTCTGCTTTTTGCCAAATACAACATTGATGTCCTTAACCACTTGGTAGACTTCTTCTCCAGTTAAGACATTCGGAGTAGTTCCATTCTCTTGGCAACCATTAAAAGCTTTTTTCAACTTACGATACGGGTGATTGCGTTTGAGAAATCTCCGATGCCCAAGGTATACAGTCTTCTTACCATGTTTCAGTTGATGGTAGCACGTGTTTTCTGCACAAATAGGACAAGCTGTATGTCCTTTAACACTATACCCTGACAAGTTCCCGTATGCTGGGAAGTCATTAATTGTGCAAAATAACATTGCCCGTAGCTTGAAAGTTTCATTGGAATACCCGTCAAACACATCCACGCCTTCATCCCACATTTTTCTCAAGTCTTCAACTAACGGACTAAGGTAAACATCTATGTCATTTCCTGGCTGTCTTGGACCAGAAATCATCATGGATAACATAATATACTTGCGCTTCATGCACAACCAAGGAGATAGGTTGTAAATTATAAGAAGAACAGGCCAAGAGCTATGATTCGTACTTAAGTTACCATATGGGTTCATCCCATCCGAAGCAAGCGCAAGCCTAAGATTTCTTGACTCGACACCAAAATCCGGAAACAAACTATCAATCTTCTTCCATTGTAGAGAATCAGCCGGATGGCGAAGTTGTCCGTCACGTTTCCTCTCATCTGCATGCCATCTAATGTTCTTTGCGTCCTTTGCATTAACAAACAAGCGTTTGAATCTGGGAATTATCGGAAGATACCATAACACTTTCACTGGAGAGCCCTTTGTGTCGTCATCATCGCAACTAGATTCACCAGACTTAACTTTGTAGCGCGACCTATTACACACAGGGCACTTATGCAGCTTCTCAAAATCATTCCGATACAATATGCAATCATTGGGGCATGCATGTATTTTTCTATACTCAACACCCATCGGACACAAAACTTTCTTCGCTTCGTACGTACGAGACGGCAATGTGTTACCTTCTAGAAGGATGTCTTTCAACAACTCAAGCAACTCAGTGAAACTCTTATCAGTCCACCCATTTATTGCCTTTAGGTTGAACAACTTTATCACCGTATACAATCGTGTGTGTTTTGTACATCCCAAATACAAAGGCTCTTCTTTATCTTTGCACAAAGTATCATAGGCATGTGCTCGCTTAAAAGATTCCGGACCAATATCACGTATCATGTCCTCCATTCGATCATCCATATTTGCATCTACGAAATTCTCGCTTACGGACACACTTGGGATATCTAACTTCTCACCATGCCATGTCCATGTTGTATAACCACGACAAATCCCATTAACAAGAAGATGATCTTTTATTGTGTCAACCGATTGTGGTGTTAGGTTCACACAATTAACACAAGGACAATCAAAAATTCCACCACTATCTATAAGATTTGTTTGAGCAAACTCTAGAAACTCTTCCACCCCGTTCGCATACTCGTCACTCAACTTACTAGTTTGCATCCAACTACGATCCATAGCTACACTCAAAAAATAATAACGAGAAAGGATTCAAATTTGATTGCAACAAACAAACATAGCATATTATTATTGAATTTAAAACAGAAAAAGTTGCACTGCACCCCTATTCTTTTCGTTTTTTTCCTTTTTGTATAGTATTAATTAATGTCTCTCATTATTTTTTATGTATGGCAGTTATGATGAAGTGTTTTGAGTTATAGAAGAAGCATAGTAACTAAGATGGATAGACATCCCTGCTGCCTCAAGGAGATCAATAAAAATACTTGGTCACGAGAAGAAGATGAAACTCTCTCCAAATATGTTGCCATTCATGGAGAAGGATAATGGCAAAAAGTGTGCCAAAATGCAGGTGTATATATTATTTTTTATGTATGGCAGTTTATGATTAAGTGTTTTTTAGTAATAGAAGAAGCATGGTAACTACATACTTGTTCAAATTCAAATGATCAATTTACTATAAAGACTATCTTTCAAACTAAATTTTACTGTACTGATCTTGACACTCTAAGTAAGACTCTTCATTCCTTTTTACTATTCTTTGGTTTGGTATTATTATAAGATACTTATGGCATGTTCTACTACTATATTAAACATGACCCATGATCTGAACAAATGACAATTAAGCTATATAAATTAGAAGATATGTACATATTTGCATTGTGGATGTGGTGTCCTATCTGATTAGCATGAACTGATGATATTTTGGAAATGTGGAATGTGTGCTTAGTAGATAGTAGCAATTTTTATTTATGCCTTTAGTGTATTTTCACCTATAGTGTCTTTTATGTTTTTGTCAAACCTATAGTGTCTTTTTAGATTAGATGGTAATATAAAGATTGGAGTGACTAAATTGGAACCAAATTCACGAACTGAGTCAACATGATGTTTGATACTAAAAAGTCTTATTTCTATTTGTCTCAATTTTTGTAACAAGAAACTATTGGAACACTAATCTCTCAAAGAAGTATGAACAAAAGAAGACCAAACAAATCCATGTAGAACCAGAAGTTCCAAAGCCAAGGAGATTGAAAGCAGTTCAATATAACAAAATAATGCAGAACTCCTGGAAACAAAATTATGCAGAACAATTAATTATGCAGAACACTAATCTCTCTTATTCTTGTTATAAAGCAGAAAGAGTCCCCACAAAAGAGAGGAATTGATATCAGCCTAGAGAAATACTGGAAACAACTCCTTGTTGTGACAAAGCAAAAACAGAATATCCTAATAGGGTAATCACTCATCATAAAAGACCACACTTCAACACAATTACTTCTTGATCTGTTACGAGACTTTCTACACTTTATATACTTATTTAACACTTAATTGAATCTTTTACCATGTATTTGAGCCAAAATAGTTAATTTTTATTAATTCTTGAAAATCATATAAACTAAGAAAGGAAGAGAAGTTAGAAAAAGTGAAAAACATATGTTTGTACCTTTACCCTTCATCCTCTAGGGCAGCGACCACTTCCTCCTCACCACCTATCAGGTTGATCTGTCAACTAAAATAGAACAAGAGAACCTCAAATTAGAGAGAGGGGGTCGTTTTTATAGCAAAAAGAAAGAAGAAAATAGGAGTGGTTTACCTTTCAGAAAAACCAAAAGAAAGAGAATCAAAGATGGTGACAGTGACAGGGAAGAGACTGTGACGACGAGAGAGATGCAGACGGCGGCAGAGAGGAGAGAACGGCGGAGGAAGACGGCGGCAGAGAGGAGAGAACGGCGGAGAGAATCAGGAGAAGAGAGATGGAACGGTGGAGGTGGAGTTTTGGCGGAGTGAGCGTGAGACTAGGGTTCAGATCGCGTTAAGTGAGGTTGGACTGAGACAAACTTAAAAAAAACGCGTGTGGCTTTCAGTTTTTTTCACGCAAAAAAAAAAATTAGACATTTAACGTCGGACGTAAATTTTGTCCGACTTTGAATGTTAGCGCCAGAATTTTTTTCTCGTGTTTATTACAAAATTGCCACCGCGTCCACTTTTAAAGTCGGATATTTAGCCATCCGACTTAAAAACCTCTATTCTTTTCCAATTTTTCCACTAGTGTGATACCACATTGTTGCTTATGTCAAATGTTGATGTGAAATCCCTAGGATTGTGCAAGTGATTCATTAAATGTTTGAATTCACTTGTGCTTTGTAACTTCCTTGCCTACTCACATGTTGTGTTATAAATGCCTAGTTAGGTTCATTTCTTGCCATGAGTTAGGTTCATTTCTTGCCATGCATCTTCAATAAGATGTGCAATCTAGGTTCATTCTCTTGCCTATTCATGCATTTTTGCCAAAATGTTCGACTTGGGTTCATTCTTTGCCTATCTATGTATTGTGACATGATATGTGTAGTCTAGGTTCATCTTTGCCTATTCATGCATTGTGTATTCAAATGTTGTAATGAGATGTTTTCAACATGAAAGGGTAAGTTGCAAATTGTGTCTATGTTGTTGCTTGCTTGATAACATGATATCAATGAATGTGCTATGCTTGCATCTATGAACTTTCTTGCATTCATTGTTTTCTTTTCTAAACAACTTGACATGAAAATGGTTACCAGTTTAGATCATTGCATGAATTGTAGTTTAGCAATTTGCATTTTGGTTATTGACTTGGAACTTGATTGAAAATGTTCTACTAGTTTTCCAAAACTCTTTTCCAAAAATCAAATTGCTTTCAAACTTCTTTTCTAAACTATGTCTTTAACAAATTAAGACCAATTTCTTTTCCAAGCTTAAACCCTAAGTTTTTCGTAAACAAAATCATTAGTGGCCACTCGAAGCCTTTGCTTGTTTGATCACTAATGAGGAGTTATTAGTGGTAGTCACTCGAAGCCTTTGCTTGTTTGATTATCATGAAAGCTCCCAAACCTTAAATACATGCGAACCCTATTCAATTCCAAAAACAACACGAGTCATTAGTGGTAATTGTCCTAAGCCTTTGCTAGATGATTATCACCGATGCTCGCCTCATTTGCAAAAAAGGATAAAAAAAAACGTTGTTACTTACAATCACTCGAAGCCATTGCTTGTTTGATTATCGGTTTCAACTTATTTTCTTTCGACTTAGTAATGAAAACCACTCGAAGCCATTGCTTGCTTGGTATTAGTGAACACTCGAGCCTTATTTCAAAAAACACCTAAAAACTAAAAAGCTAAAAACAAAAGAGCCTTTTCAAAACAAGACTAGAACTACGTAGCTTGGAATTCCTCATCGCACCGGAGGATACGTAGGAGCGGGTTCACCTCCCGTCAAGCACCCTTTTAAAAAATAATAACAAAAAGATTCTTCTTTCCCCAGTTTTCAAAAGCATTTTCTTAAATAAAAAAAGAAGAAAAGAAGTAGAACAAAGCGTTTCAAATCAACAGTCAAAAACCACACACTAAATTAAAGGTTCCCTTTCGGTAGAAAGGATGTGTGGGGTGCTAATAGCTTCCCCACACATAACCGACCCCCGAACCTATATCTCTCGTTTTCAAAAGGCCAATCGCCTAAAAGGATTTTTCCAATGTTTTTTCCTAAATTAAAATATTGGTGGCGGCTTCATTGTTTTTCCCGTTGTACGAAGAAGGATCCAAACCGGATTTTTCGGAGTGCATACAGTTAACTAAAATAAATGCATAATGTGCAATAGGTTATATTCGGTATAGAATCTTTACTAAAAGAAATGAGGTCTAATAGAAATGAGGTCATGAATAAGTTAAATGCTGTATCACAAAGTTCTTTTCTCAATACGTACTTTAGAGCCTAACTTTTTTAACATGTTAACAACTTCCAATATTATTTTACTTAGAGTAGCGATCTGTACCTTGAGATCTTCTGTGGAGATGGTCAAGGGACAGGTCGTCTGATGCTGTTGAATAAGGATGACCTGAACGCGCGCGCGCGGGGGGGGGGGGGGGGGGGGTGTACCTGCAAGAATACTTCGACCCCCAAGTCAGCTATGTCGAGCTAGAACAGTATCTAGTGAATATTCGAATGAATTGCGTACTTGACACCTGGTGACTGCTATTATTTATAGTGGTTAGTCTGGATCGTTGATACTGGATAGCCCAGTTGCGCTGAGGGCCCAATAGACAGTTGGGCTGATCATTCTGCTGTTGGGCTGGATGACCACCTATGGATTGGGCCTGACGACTGGCCCAGTCCAGAACAGTTTCCCCCCAAGCCAAGGTCGATCACTGAGCGGGCGTAGGCTTGATTAGCGGTTCTAATGGTCGTGCCCCCAGTTTACTACTTGTGAACATTTTTCGTGATCGGGATCGTAACGGATCATTTGATAACTGAGGGATGGTCGTCAAAAACTTCAATTTTTCTTCAAAAACGTTCCTCTGGGCGAGGGGCGATCACTTAGTCCACTTGGGCGACCACTCACTCGCGGACGGACATCCACTAGGGCGACCACATCCATACGGTGAGCAATTCTTTTGGGCGACCAACCTGCACGGCAAGCGACTTCTTGTGGGCGACCAACTCTTTTTGGCTGATCACCTCTCTTGGGCGACCAGCTCTCTTCGGCACCCTTATTTCGATGGCGACCACCTCACACTCACACGCGGGCGAGCGATCTGGAAGGAGAGAGACGGGCGACCACGTGAATCGGACGTGATCATCTTCCTCCGGCGACGATCTTCCTTGAGGTGAGCGACCCAAAGCCATCCACGCGAGATCCAGATTTCTAGCGTTCTCACGGGGCGATGTCATTAACAACTTTTGATCTACTCACGCACACCCACAGGCGATCATTTCATCTAAGGGGCGATCTCCGCTTGTTTCACGGAGTGGACGTTCCGACCATCACGTTCGCGCGATTTTAGGCGATCTGCTCTTGCGAGCGAGCTTAACTTCCGGTGGATTCTTCTCGGGCGCTCACTCTTCTCTTCGGCAACCAATCACACGGGCGATCTCTCTCTAGATCCGACCACCACCTTTGCGCAATTTGTCTCGTTCATGGGCGACCAGATCGTTTCGTCGATTGGCGACCTCCTCCTTGGTGTGAGACGTGCTTTTGGTATTTTTCTTTCCTCTTGTTCTTGTATTATTCTTTTGCTTGCGTGGTGAGCCTAGTAGGATCTGAATAACTTAGTGATTTGCTTTGGATTTTCAAGGTTTTATCGTGACCTTATCTCTCTGTGATCTGGTGGTTTGATCTAGCTATCAAGGTGTGCTACGTTGATTTTGTTGTTAATAACTTGTCAAGATTGTTGCCTGTGTGCTCTTAATTGTAACTCTTCATTCTGTTGTCCTCCTGTGTGCCTGATCATGGTCTTGTTTTTATCTTCAGTGGGTTATCTAGATCGCGGATGCTGGATAGTACAACGGTACTAGGGGCCCAATAATCAGTTGGACTGATCATCCCCCTGTTGGGCTGGACGACCACTAATGGATTGGACTTGGACTGGCCCAGTCCATAACAGTTTCCCCCAAACCCAAGGTCGATCGTTGATACCCAAGAGTAGTAAAAACATATACATCATGGCAGACAGATAAGAAGAGAGAGCCTCAATGCAACAACCTAAACATTAAACAACATGCAACATATTCAACATAAAAACACAAAGCATAATAATAACATAAGCACATAAGGCTTAACATCATTTCTGTTTTATATGTATCTTAGCTCTTGATACAAAATCACTAGTCAATGCACGATTTCTTAGCTCCTCGGATATCTATTGTACGAAATACCACAATAATTTGAAGAACGCATACATAACTTCAGCCACAGAATTCATAACGACCATTTAAGAATGCAAATTGCAAAACATGTATCAAATATACTATATGTGAAGCTCTTCTAGAGATAAACCAGATTTTAGTTCATACCTTTTGTTGTGCCGTGAGTGCTTCTTGATAAGCTTCTTTGAGCTTTTGATAAAATGGATTCATTGAGTGTGAGAAACTTACAATTGAGTATATGTATGCAGTTAGATCTACAACTGATCATCTAACTGCCTAACAGAATCAGATCTAATAGATGACTAGGCACATGGTGCATTGCACCAGATTACAAGATGTACCACAGTATCAAAACTAGAGTAAAATGACTATAATGCTCTATACATTACATTTGCTATTATATTTACTCTATTACTCCCCCCTCAAACCAACAGAGGGGTAAGGGACCTCTTTGAGTTTGTTCCTGAAGCTGTTGAAGAGTGCAGCAGGCAGTGATTTGGTAAAGATATTAGCAAGCTGATTGTGAGCAAGCACATGTAAAATGCTGAGAGCTTTTGCTATGACCTTCTCTCTGACATATTGAATATCTAATTCATGATGCTTTGTCCTGCAGTGCAGCACTTGGTTGTCAGCAATCAACACAACACTCTGATTATCATACAGTAAGACTGGGGAGTGATGTCGAATATGCAATTCCTTGAGAAGAGATTGTATCCAGAGTAGTTTTGTTGCTGCATTGGCTAGACCACGATATTCTGCCTCTGCACTTGAGCGTGCCACAAGAGTCTGCTTCTTAGAACTCCATGACACAAGATTAGGACCAAGGAATATGCAGGATCCCGAGGTGGATCTTCTGTCATCTGGGCCACTGGCCCAGTCACAGTCACGGTATGCACGAAGAGTTACCGGTGCAGAGCAATTTGAAGGTTGAATGAGCAGGTGATGAGTTGGTGTGCTACTTGGGTACCTCAATATCCTCTTTACTGCTCAGAAATGAGATTCCAGTGGCTGAGAGAGAAATTGGCAAACTTTATAGACTACATATGCTATTTCAGGTCTGGTCAATGTTGCATACTGCAGGGCCCCTACCAGTGACTTGTAAGAGTGAGGATCATGTAATTTGTCAGAAACCCAGTTTACTTAATTTGGTTGTAGATGTCATAGGTGTAGATATGCCATTACAATCAGTCATGGAAGCTTTATGAAGTAAATCTATGATATATTTGGTCTGAGTGAGGACCACAGAACCATTTTGTTGGTATTTAACCTCAAAACCCACGAAGTAATCTGGTTTACCCAGCTGTTTGAGAGCAAATGACTTGTTAAGTTGCTTGATTAAGTCATGTATGAGAGGAGTGGCAGATCCTGTGATGAGTATGTCATCCACATAGACCAAGGCAAATAACTGAACCCCTTTGGAGGAACGCACAAACAATAATGGGTCACATTTGCTGGGGAGGAATGCAAATTGGGGTAGAGTGTGTTTCAATCTTTCATGCCAAGACCTTGGGGCTTGTTTCAAGCAATAGAGAGACCTACGGAGTCTGAAAACATGTGTCTTGTCCTTGCTTTGAAAGCTAGGTGGCTGTACCATGTAGATGTCTTCATTTAGATGGCCATTGATGAAGGCATTGTTAATATCAATTTGCTGGATATTCTAATTGTTGCAGGCTTGATGACATGTGATAAAGTTTCCCCAAAATCTATTATTGTTGACAAGAGCCTAAATTTCTGTTTGCATGGCAGACTTCCATTGAGGGACTGCTAATGCTTGCTTTGTACTGGAAGGCTCACAATGTTTGAGATAAACTTTAGGTTTCAAAGATCCAGTGTCCTTTCTAGTGACCATTGGATGTGTTTTGATTGGTTCAGTTGGTAATGGTGTAGGGATAGGTGGGGAGGGATGTTCAGGTACTTGACTTGTTGGATTGGAAGTGACATGCCCATTTCAGTGACATGTCTATGTTTCCTCTCAACAGTGCCATTTTGATGGGAACTATAAGGACATGTGAACCTGTGAGTGATACCCAAGTTAGCGAGATATTTGGTGAAGGGAATAAATTCATCTCTTCCATCAGATTGTACTGCTTTTATATTTGAAGAAAACTGTGTTTGAACGAATTTATGAAAGGTGATGAAAGCTTTGAGAGCCTCAGATTTGTGTTTCAAAAAATATATCCAAGTGAATTTAGTAAAGACATCTACAAATGCAATGTAGTAATGAAAACCTTCACTAGAAGCCATGGGAGAAGGGCCCCAAAGATCAGTGTAAATGAGGTCAAAAGGTGCAATGTAAATGGTAGTAGAAGGTGGTGCATACTGTTTGTGAGACTTGCTAAATGCAACAAGAATTACAGAAACCAATAGAGGATTTATTGCCACCTTTCACATTACACAATTGCATTACATGAGATACAGCAAGTGAGTTAGCATGACCTAACCTAGAATGCCATAATGAATGAGTGTCATGTGAACTATTTGTGCAAACAGAGTGATCTACGGGTAATGAGACATTATTAGCAGAATGAATGGAATGTGGAACCAATTTCTTCTTGAATTTTCTAGCAATAGGCAAGCCTTTGAATACGTATAAACCATCCTTTTCTAGAGTTCCTTCCAAGACAACACGATTAGAGTCCTGTGAAGTGACAAGGTAGTGAGTATCATTGAAAGTAAAGGAAACATTGTTATCTTTGGCAAGTTTTGAGACTGACAACAAGTTTTTGTTAATGTTAGGGATATGTAATAGATTATTAAGCACTAGATTGACATGAGGATGAATAGGTGATGTAATTTTGGAAGAGCCAATGGATGCTATGGCAGCACCTTGGCCATTTCCCATGGTTATAGTACTATTACCATTATAAGGAGTACTGGATTGTAAATTATCAGAATCATCTGTGACATGGTGCGTGGCACCTATGTCTCCATACCAGTCAGGTTCATCACTACTATGAGATTGCAAATCAGAAATGATACCTGTGACGTCAAGAGTTATAGCCTCATCAAGATTGACTTGTGGTGTCGCAGATGTGGTGGCTGTATCAGAGGTCGAAGCATTTGGCTCCTGTGCAGCAGCTAGTGGTTGAGTTACAGTTGGAGGTGGCACATATGATTCGTCAAACCTGAACCAGCATTCAAGAACGGCGTGGCCGTAGCGACCACATAGCTGGCAGGAAGGGCGAGGTCCAGTAGTGCAAGCACGTCCATGGCCATGACCACACCCTTGGGGACCACGACCACGGCCAAAGGCGCGATTTCCTTGTTAAGTTTCATGACCTGAAGTAGATCCATATTTTATGTTGCCAGAAACACGAGCATTGTTCGCCACAGTAGTGAAAACGACAAGTTCTTGACGAAACTTCTCTAACTGTGACTCCTGTACCAGCAAAAGAGATTCAACCTCACTGTGTGAAGGTGGATCCGAATTAGCGTAGATCTGCATGATAAAAGGATTGAACTCCTCTGTGAGGCCATCTAGGATCACATCGCTGAGATAGGTTTCCGATACTGTTTCTCCGGTGGCGATGAGCGAATCAGCAAGGGAATGAACTTTGGTGAGAAATTCTGACACTGATTTAGAGCCTGTCTTGGTGTTTTTGAGTTCATTGCGGATCTGTCTAACTTTGGCTTTGAGATGCGCAAAGTAGTGTTGTTGGAGTTTTTCCTAAATTTGCCAGGAATGGTGGCAATTGAGATCACGAGGCAACACAGATTCAGAAAATGTTGAGAGAAGCTAGGTGAACAAGGTTTGATCTTGGACCAACCATTTCTCAAACTCATCGGAGACGACGTCAGCTACACGATCTACTTCAGTGGAATACTTCGCTGGAATCGTTGGATTCACAAGGAGACAGTGAAGCTTATGCATCTTGACAATGCCTTCTACTTGCTGATTCCATAGTAGAAAGTTCTTGTTGTCTAATTAACTGGATAGCTTCGGACCGGTGGCGAAGTGAGTAGCAGATGAGGAGTTGGTCACACCTTGAAACACTGATGCAACGCCGTTGCTGTTTCCATCACTGTTTGGTGATTGTTGTGAGAAATCCATGGCGACGGAGCTGCGGTGGTCGGAGCGGCGGAAGAAATTTTTAGATGTCAGGATCCTACTGAGCGAATGATAGCATGATAAGCTTCTTTGAGCTTTTGATAAAATGGATTCATTGAGTGTGAGAAACTTGCAATTGAGTATATGTATGCAGTTAGATCTACAACTGATCATCTAATTGCCTAACAGAATCAGATCTAATAGATGACTAGGCACAGGTGCATTGCACCAGATTACAAGATGTACAACAGTATCAAAGCTAGAGTAAAATGACTATAATGCCCCTACATTACATTTGCTATTATATTTACTCTATTACTTCTTTACAGGCTGTGTTATACACCTCCATCACCATTTTTGGCTGAGTTCATGACCGCAGCATCATGAACTCAACCCGAAGAGGAGGGCCAGAGCATGACTAATTTTCCTCCCATAACAATAGCCCTGATAGAAGAGTACCCTTGTAGAATTAGGTGGTCTTGAAATTCCAAAACCACCTTGATATCATCATGTAAAGTGTCGACTAAACAACCTCCAAAGATTTTCAGCTTTTCTTCATCAATAGCCACAAAGAGGGATAACGGTTTAGCCAAGAGATTAGGGTGTTCTTTGGTCCCTGATGTTTTCCAGGCATCATTAGAACAAGAGGCTTTCAGATTGGCAGCTTCAGTGTCAATCCGCACATTACCACCTTCACCATTTCTTAACCTGTTCCCTTCGAAAATAGAAGGAAACTTTGCTGCTGCCTTGACTCCGGAAGGCCATGCAGCCACGCTCCACTTCTGCTCCTCCCCAAGGGCGGATCTTCCCTAGGACTGGGGAGGACCACGGCCCGCCCTAAAATTTATGTGAAATTACTATAGTACCCCTACTATAAATCAATTATCCAATTAATAAATGTTTTGCGAAATTGGTTCAAAGTTCTTGTTGTGCCTTAATGTCTAAGTAACCTTCATTTTGCTGAAAGACTCCGGGTTCAACACCCACTTTGGCCATTCTGCTGTTTTGACTTTTTTAATAACACCATATATGATATTTAGGCCATTTTGCTGTTATGTCTTTTGAATAACACCATATATAATATTTAGCACAACACAACTACGTCCTTCCTCACCCAATAAAGCTTTTTTTCACTTTATAGAATCTATAATCTTTTTCCTCACTCTTTTAGCATGTGTGTAATTTTCCCTATATATAAATTTTTTGGAGTATAATTTTTTTTCGTGTTTTTAATATATATATATATTTAACTATTTTGCATTTCTGCGTCTCTACTCATGTATTTCTGACTTTTTATTTCTCATTTACTAGCGGCCCACCCTAACTTTTTAGTCAAGATCCGCCACTGCTCCTCACCCCTTCCAAACTTAGGTAAATTAACCCAAAGTTTATGATCTCCAATGAAGATGTTGTCTAGTTGTCTTTGTAGTCTAAGCTTATCCTCAACCTCAAGAAATCGAACAAACCCAAATTGCTTCTCACGTTTGTCCAACTTTTTTGGAACAAACACCTCACCCACATATCCATATAGTTCAAACAACTTAGTTAGCTCTTTTCTCCCCATACCTGTTGGAAAGTTTGTGAAGTAGTAGGACACAGTAGTGAGAGGAAAAATTCTTCCATGTCTAAAACAAAACCTCCTATTTTCCCTAAAGCTCAAATCTTCCTTTCTCCCTCTTCTCTTTCTACTCACTATTGACCAAGATCCACCTTGTTGAGCATCCTCTGTTTCTTTGCCAAAGACTTACTTACCATATAGGAGACTTGCAACACGTTCCATGAGAGAGAGCTTCACGACCACTTACAATTCATCAATGAATGATACTTTTCACATACCATGGAAGATGTTAAGAATCATAGGATCATACATGCATAGATCAAAGCCATAGGACAGGTATTGAGCATAAGAGTACACATGTGGTAAAAGAGGTCAAAACTCTTCAGAAGGAATCATATTGAAAAAAGATAGTAAAAGTGAATACAATGTGCTCTATATATAGAGCTCTAGGAGATACTAACTAACTAGCGAATTACTAATTAGTCCCTAAGAGAATGTAAAAATTAGCTTGAAATACATAATTATTCCAAGCACAAAAAAGTAAAAATTAACAGATGAGAACAACAACAAAAAACATAAAGGCATTGAGGAGCATTCTTGTTTGTATATTATATAGATATAGATAATTTTAATACTAATTCTGAGTTGTGGGTTGATGTTATAGGAATTGTCTAAAGAATCAAGACTTATTTATGGTATACTTTTCCTATTTTTAGGATTTAGCCAAAAATTAATTTTTAACTAACCAGTATACGATACATCACACCGAATTTATTTTCAATATTCTGAATTATTTTAAATTCGAAATTTTTTTAATAGACTTTTATAAATTCTCACATAAAGGTGACATTACTCTTTTTACAATATAATACTTACCTTTTTATTATATTTTTATATATTCAAATGTTAACTTTAACTAACAAACAAATGACACATCGCACCGCATTTTATTTATCACAGAATGATTAATAATTGTCATAAAAAAATTAAAAATTCATTATTGTTATTCATTTTATTTTGAATATTTTTCTTTATTTTAATTTTGAAATTTTTTTAACAGATTTTTCAAACTTTCCACATATAACTATTTTTTATATTCAATAAAGTATTTAATTCAAATTCTTTTAAACATTGTCTTAGCTATCTTAAAATAATTAAAAGAGAGTAATTTATATATTACATATATTTGAGTAGATTATTTTCTTTAAGATTTATAGTAGCCATTTTTTATATTAGTTAATTTTAACTTCGTTTTAAAATTTTTTGACGGTGGCACCTTCATCTTCCACAGCAAATTCCAACACCCTTCTACATGAACATGAGCATTATTGGTGATAGTTTGTGTGGCTAAACGATAAGCACTTCTAGCCGTCTAAATACCATTCCTTTCACCTCTCCAACATAAATTATCCTCCGTAACACATGTTCATAAAGGGGTTTTTAAAATGGAATTAGCGGACTGTGCATCCAAAAGAAAGGAAACCAGCGCTTTATTCCACACCTTCCGACTAGGGGTATTTAAAACTGAACCAAACCAATAGAAAACGGCAAACCGAACCAAACCAAACTGAAAACCACAAAAACCGCTTCTTTTTGGTTTTGTTCGGTTTCTTTTTTCATTGCACCGCGCGACTCGGTTTGGTTCGCGGTTTTGATTACACAATCCAAACCAAACCAAACTGCAAGTAACACAAAGGCTAATTGACTTAGAACCTTTCTTACTAACTTACTAGCCCAAACGCAACTAAAACCCAACTCTCACCCACTTACTAGCCTAAATCTAATTAATTCTTTGATTCACTTACAAACAATCAATAATGTTATGCTATATTTAAAAACTACAATAAAGTATTTAATTCAAATTTTTTTAATCATTGTCTTAGCTATCTTAAAATAATTAAAAGTGAGTAATTTATATATTAAATATACTTGAGTAGATTATTTTCTTTAAGATTTATAGTAGCCATTTTTTATATTAGTTAATTTTAACTTTGTTTTAAATTACGTTTAGTCTTGGAAAAAATTGAACCAACTATTAGAGACAATTACGGCTAATGTACTACTCTTCTTTTCTGTGATTAATGTACAAGTTCCCTTTATTGTTATTTTATTACCTTTACACTAATGTACTTTGGTCATATGCGTTTTAGATTAACTATTAGAGACAATTATGGCTACTTATATGTCGTTGAAATCAGAAACCTCTCTTGAATGCACAAGCCGCTATTGAAAATATTTGAGAAAATTTTAAAGTATATTTTGTTAGAAGAATCTACCATTTCTTCTCCATCGGAAAAACCCAAGAACAAAACTAAGAAAACGACAATTAATAATTAATACTCACTCTTCTACGCTATAACCCTTCACCTCACTGGCTAAACCAAACAACGTAGAACGGCAATGCAATCACTAACGGCAATGCCATCAAATGGTATGAAGTAATAAACGCCAAAAGAAAATTAGAAGGGAAAAAATAATGATAATATCAAGAATATGTTGTTTATAATTCAAAATATATCTTATCAACTATAGAAATTTAAAATTTATCACTTCAATTGAAAAGTTGGAACAAGAATGAAAGTAAAATGAAGGTACCCCTTTGTGCTTTTGAACCTTCCCCAACAAATTTGGCAGTCGAGAGGCCCCGCCATTTTTGCTTCTTCATTAGCCATCATTTGGTGTGAGGAATTAATTAATCTTCTGCTTTCTAACTTTGTTATTCTCTGATAGATGAGTTTATATAATTAATGCTTTAAAGGTGTTGCAACTGATCAGGGTTTGTTGGAGTTAGTTTATAGGTAGTTTTCTGTTATTTTAGTTTGTTTAGTGTTTCGTTTTCAAAAGGAACTCATTTTAACGTCCACAAAGATTTGACCACACGATTTGATCCAAGTGAAATATATAGTGAGGCTTTCATTTCCTCCTTTGCTTTTTTTTTCCACGCATTCCCTTGTGTGATTGAATAAGTGTACGTTTTTATGCTTTTGTTTTTCTATATAAAACAATAACACAGCGAGGAACTCACATCATTGTCAATCCGTGTGCCATGCCTCAAGAACGGTAGAGATCGCGCGGCTTAGTTGAACGGCTTAGATCTCACCTATTCCTTGTACACCAAAGCACCCATTAATCCATCCTAGCGCCTATAAATAGGCCTCCATTCAAAACCAAAGGTACACAATTCATTTCTCATAACTTTTGCTCATTATCACTTCCCTCTCTATCTTGAGTGTCGGAGTCTCTTTGCAGGTACCCCCACAGCGGCCCTATGCCTTCCCTCTGATGTCAGAGTTCGGAACTCCATCAGAGGCCGAAGGAAGAAGTCCTTGCGGCTTTTGCCCCTCTTTCGCCCCGTGCGAATGTGCCTCCTCCCTAATCTCCGAGCTCAGCTCCATCAGGGACCAAGGAAGAAGTCCTTGCAGGTTCGGTCCCTCTTGACTCCGAGCTTCAATGCTCAGTCAAGAGCCATACAGATCCACAGCGATCCCCGAGATGGATCCACAGCGATCCCAGAAATCAAGGTCGAACCCCCAAGCCTCACTTCCGGTATCTCTATCTCTCTCCCATGTATTCGACTATTAAATACTTGACACATGGCATCTCAAGCCGAGACCGCCATTAAAATAATTCACTACAACAGAATTGTTAAAAAAGGGCGCCCCCATTAGGGGCGCTTTCTAAAAAGTGCCCCTGAAGCCCAAAATACGGATGTCCTTCAGGAGCGCTTTCTAAAAAGTGCCCCTGATGCCCAAAATAAGGCTTTCCGTATATTAGGCATCAGGGGCGCTTTCTATAAAGCGCCCCTGAAGACCCTCCGTATTTTGGGCATCAGGGGCGCTTTTAAAAAAGCGCTATAAAGCGCCCCTGAAGGCCCTCCGTGTTTTGGGCATCAGGGGCGCTTTTGAAAAAGCGCCCCTGATGCCCAAAACACGGAGGGCCTTCAGGGGCGCTTTATAGCGCTTTTGAGAAAGCGCCCCTGATGCCTAATATTCTAATATTACCGTTTCAATACTCCCTCTCACGTCTCAGTACTCGTCTCTTTCCCTCTTCTCTCAGCCTCTCTTACCTAAAACCTCTTCTCTCACACTCTCATCAGTCTCTCAGCCTCTCTTACCTGAAACCCTCTTCTCTCCCTCTTCTCATTAGCTGACCAAAAAAAAACTTATCACTCTCCACTCACTCACTTAACCGTAAAACCCAACACTAAGTCACCACTCACCAACACGTGAAAACTGAAAATACCCCTAACGAAAAACGTCAAAACCAGACAACACCAGCGCCACCGCCAGACGCCAGTCAACCACCACCACCCTCTGTCGTGCTCCGCCGCCGCCGCCGTCTCCACTTGTTCCGTCGTCGTCCCTGCTCTTTCTCAGTCAGTCATTCTCTACTTTCAAGGTTAGATTTCCACAATGCATCAATATTGATTCTGGGTTTTTTGATTCAATCCGTTTCACCAGCCCTTCTTCAATCTGTTTTACTTCGTCATTTCTATTTCATTGCTTCTTTGATTTCGTTTGCATTGTTTCAGTCAGTTAGTCTGTTTTACTTTTTCTTGATTCCTATTTTTATGGTTTGTGTGATTTGGGAATTAGGAATTAGGAATTGGCAACTAATGTTGATGTTAGAAATTAGGAATTAGGAATTGGGAATTAGGAATTAGGAATTGGCCTTGGTTCTGTTTGAAAGAAAATAAGCTTGCGTAAAGTAATGATAATTTGGCAACTAATGTGAATTTGGCAACTGATGAAACAAATAAATGATAATTTGGAAACTGAATAGCCAGCTAAAAGGATTCAAGAATATTATTGGCTATTATATATGATATACTAGGGGGCCCTATTTTGAAAATAGTTGAATTATAGGATTTTCCTAAGAAATGGGATTGATAATATAACACAGTGTTTAAGTGAAAGTATAAAAGAACAAAGTGCAATTTCTTAGTTTCAAAAAATTGTACTTTGTGTGTTTTTCACCATTAATATGTTTAAGTTCTCTTATCAGGAATTTATAATAAATTTCGGTCTAATATGGATAGAAAGTGGATGTCTGCCAATCGTCTGTCGAAAGAATATGTCGATGGAGTGAAATATTTTGTGAACTTTGCCGTTCGACGTTTAGGAACTTCTAGTAAGTTCAAGTGTCCTTGTTTAAGATGTTGTTACGCCAATCGAGTTACTGCACTTGAGTTGGAAAGACATTTAAAGGCCAACGGAATCGATCAAAGTTATATTTGTTGGACAATGCATGGTGAGGAAAGAGGTGAACCTTCAAATATGGATAATAGTACTCAGAGATGTGATCCGGTTGATTATCCTGAAACACATACGTTTGATGGTGACCAATTTGAAGAGATGACAAAGGCGGTTGAAGACGATCTTAATGATTGTCCTCAAATGTTTGAGAAGTTGATAACCGATGCGGAGACACCGTTGTATGTGGGCTGTACTGAATTCACAAAGTTATTGGCTGTGATAAAGCTGTACAACTTGAAATCTTGCCACGGATGGACAGATAAGAGCTTTACGGAATTACTCGCACTATTGAAAGATATGTTGCCGAAAGACAATGTGCTCCCTTCTCGGACGTATGATGCAAAACAAATGTTAGGCACCATTGGTTTGAACTATGAGAAGATACATGCTTGTCCGAATGATTGCATTTTATTTCGGAATGAACATGCGTTGTTAAAGTCCTGCCCTAAATGTAATGCATCGCGGTATAAGAAGAAAGAATCTGCTCCAGAAAAGGTATTGTGGTATTTTCCCATAATTCCTCGATTTAGACGTATGTACCGTAGTTCGGAAGACGCAAAACAGTTGACTTGGCATGACGATGAAAGGATTAAAGATGGTATGCTACGACACCCGGCGGATTCTCCGCAGTGGAAAAAGATTGATATTGATTATCCTGATTTTGGGCATGACCCAAGAAACCTACGCCTTGCATTGTCTGCTGATGGATTTAACCCGCACGGTATCCAGAGTAGCTCCTACAGTACATGGCCTGTGATTTTGGCGATTTATAACTTACCTCCATGGCTTTGCATGAAACGCAAGTATATGATGTTGTCTTTGTTAATTTCTGGCCCCAAACAACCAGGAAATGATATTGACGTATACTTGGCTCCTTTAATAGAAGACTTGAAGCAAATGTGGGAGATTGGGGTAGAGGTGTATGATGGGTTCAGAGAAGAAAGTTTCATTCTGAAGGCTATGATTTTTGGTACCATTAATGACTTTCCAGCATACGGCAATCTATCTGGGTACAGTAACAAAGGTCAATGTGCATGTCCTATATGTGAAGATAATACAGATTGGATGTGGTTGGAACATGGTAAGAAGAATATATATCTTGGCCATCGGAGATTTTTGCCTCTAACTCATCACTATCGGGTGTGGAGAAAGGCATTCAATGGGAATTCAGAAACTCGTAAAGCTCCTCTGCCTTTGACCGGTGAACAACTATTTGAAAAGGTGAAAGATTTGGACATTAAGTTTCGGAAGCCTTTTGCAGGAGAGCTTGCCAAACGAGGGTGGAAGAAAAAATCGATTTTCTTTGAGTTGCCATACTGGAAGTCATTACACGTAAGGCATTTCATTGATGTGATGCATGTTGAAAAAAATGTATTCGAAAGTGTCATTGGTACCTTACTCAATATGCCAGGGAAGACTAAAGATACCATCAACACAAGGTTGGATTTGGTTAGTATGGGGTTGAGACCAGAATTGGGTCCGATTAAGAAGGGTACACGTACATATCTACCTCCGGCAGCTCATACTCTATCTAGAAAGGAGAAAACTGTCTTTTGTAAGTTTCTTCATGGAGTTAAAGTTCCAGAGGGGTACTCTTCAAACGTTACGAACCTTGTATCGATGAAAGACCTCAAGTTAAAGTCTCTAAAGTCTCATGATTGTCATGTTCTCATGGAGAATTTGCTACCAATTGGTATACGATCCATTATGCCCAATAAAGTGCGTCAGGCCATAACTAAACTTTGTTTCTTCTTTAAGGCGATTTGTAGTAGGGTGATTGACCCTGGATTGTTGCCAGCTCTGCAAAGATCAATTACTATCACTTTATGTGAGCTTGAGATGTTTTTTCCGCCTTCATTCTTTGACATAATGATTCATTTAATAGTTCATCTAGTTAGAGAGACACAATTGTGTGGCCCATGTTACATGAGATGGATGTACCCGTTTGAGCGGTACATGAAGATATTAAAAGGATATGTTAAAAACCGATCACGACCCGAGGGTTGCATTGCTGAGCGCTACATAGTTGAAGAAGCTATTGAGTTCTCCACCGACTATCTATCTAGTGTTGAATATTCTGTTGGGATGCCAAGGGAGCGTCACACAACAAGTGTTGGTAAAGGGATGACAGGAAGGAAAATAGTGATGGTATCTAGGAACGAACTAGAGCAAGCACACTTATATGTTCTGCACAATGATAGTCAGGTTGATTCATATATTGCCAAACACATGGAGATTCTTAAGAGTGATCACCCAACTAAGAGTGAAGTTTGGTTAAAAAAAGAACATAATCGGAGTTTCATACTGTGGCTAAAAAATCAAATTGATATTGAGTTTGTTTCGAATCCTACCTCGATTTCAGAAAGATTGAGATGGTTAGCCAAAGGTCCAAATATACATGTTTTCTCTTACACTAGTTATCTACAAAACGGGTACACGTTCTATACAAAATCCCATGATGATCAGAGTAAAATGCAAAATAGTGGGGTGACTCTTGTAGCTGAATCTATGCATACATCAAGTGCCAAAGACAGAAATCCCATTTACGCGAATATGTCATACTTCGGTGTTATTGAACACATATGGGAGTTGGATTACAATATGTTTTCGGAGTCTGTGTTCCAATGTAATTGGGTTGACAATAATAATGGTGTACAGATGGATGACTTGGGTTTCATGCAGGTGAATTTCAACAAGTTAGGGTATAAAGATGAACCTTTTATTTTAGCCTCGCAAGCCCAACAAGTGTTTTATGTCACTGATCCAGTTGATATCAATTGGTTCATTGTTTTATTGACAAACAAAAAGTTATTGGTGAATGACATTGGGGATCAAGCGCACGAAGATGTTGACATTGAGGATGACCCTTTCTTCGGGATATTGCAACCAATAATAGGGGAAAGTACTTCTAATGACGATATTTTGTATGTTAGAAAGGATCATAACGATGGAATTACATTTCGTCGAAAACAAAGTACCAAGAAGCAAAAAACAAAATATCATACAAATAAACAAGTAGCTAGTAACGTTAGATCGAGGAAAAGGAAAAGGTAATATATCATGCGTAGTTTCTTTTTTATTCATTTTTCATATTGTAAAAATTAACTAACATATAGTTATTATAAAATAACATTTAACCTAATAACAATGATTATATTATGTTGCAGGTGAGATGACTTCCCACAGTGATGATAGTGCACATGACAGTGGTCATGAGAGTGAACATCTGCCCAAAAAAAAGTTCACTCCTCGTGGAATGACAGTTAAGAAGAATATCATCAATCGGGGGAATAAAGGGCTTCCTAAACTTATAGTATGATACTTACTAATTAACTAACTTTGTTACATACTTTTAATTGTTTGTTATCTAATTTACCTAAGTAATAATGCAGGTCGAATGGAATGTTAAAAACCAAGCGATCGGTGGCAATGGTAAACAGTTGAGAATCTTCATTGGTGTCAGAGCAAGGCAGGATATACCAATTACAATCAGCAGTTGGAATAGTAAAAAAGATGCCTCTATCAAGAAGCATAAAGATGAGCTATGGCATATGATACAGGTATGAGTCTTATTTTTGACTATTCAGTTATTTTATAATTAAATATGTAAGTATATTTATAATCATTTTGTTGAATGTAAACAGAAATACTTTGATGTGGATGACTCTCGAAAAGACTATTGTCTTATGAAAGCTGGAAAGGCGCATAGAAAATTCAGATCAATTCTAACAAAGTGGGTGAAAGATGAAGAGGGGAACACCAGAAGCCATCCTCCACCACAGTATGCTGGGATTATACCATTGGAGGATTGGACTGCATTTGTTATTTCACGCGAAGATGAGGAATTCCGGGTTTGTACAATTACTTATCATACATATACCTATATTTGACAATTATGAGGTATTAATGTAAATAGATGTGTCATTATAGAGATTAAGCAATGAAAATCGCGAGAGAGCGACAAGTCCTGAATACCCTTATAGAGCCGGTGTTACTAGTTATCCCGAGATTGAAGAACGATTGGTAGGCACATTATCTTATATTTTATCTTTCATTTATTAAATTAATATACTGATTTATTTACTAATACATGGTAAATTTTAATAGCTGCGAGAGGTCGGAAAAGATCCTGCTCATGAATCTATTGACCGACAAGTTTTGTGGTTAGAAGCCCGACAAAACAAAGATGGTGTCATTGACCACCCAAAAACGAGAGAGGTGTATGAAAGAATTGTAAGTATGATAAAATTAAAAAAGAATTCTTTCATTGAAGGTGAATAAACTTCTTATTTTTTTGTAATGTCTAATAATGTTTGTGAATCAGGAGTCAATATCTCAATCAGTATCACAAGGAGAGATTACTGATTCTGATTTTCCAAATGACATCCTTGGTCGTGCATTGGGAACTGAAGAGTATCCAGGACGTCTACGGGGTTTGGGATTTGGCATTTCTCCAACGACTTTTTCGAGTTCAAAGAGGCAAAAAAAAAGAAGAGGAACGAGAAAGTAGAGAAAGACGGTTGGAAGCCACTGTATTGATGCTAGTAAAAGAACTTAATGAACTTAAAGAAAGAGTTGGTCCAAGGACTAATGATGTACCATCTCCTAACCCAGATAGCTTCAGGGATAGTTGCAATATTGCGTCCAATGAGGTAATTATCGTTGGACCTCTTTTTTATTTTTTATATTTTACAATAACTTATAAGTATTAATATTTGGTTATCAATTAATTTAGGTTAACAATTGTCATTGTGAATTATATTTATCAAACCCGCTTACGTTGGTCGCAAAGGGCTTTGTTTGTAACAATGAGGACTCCACCTTGCACAATCTTCCTATTCCTCCAAATCATGCGAGAGTCAGAGTTGAGTTTGTTGTTGTGGATGATGCTGAATTGCCGGTACCAGTTGACACTGCAGAGATGACTTTGTTAACTGTGAATGATGCACTTGGCACCTTGGTGGCATGGCCATCAAATCTTATCAATGTAAGGAGCACTTAATATATTTGTTAATAAATCATTGCCTTATTGTCTCATATATTCATAACTAATTATATTTCTAAATATATAGGTAAGGAAAGGAAGATCTCAGATTTCTGGGCATGTTGGCAAATCCCAACCCTCCCCTTCTATTGGTCGCAAGAAGCATGTGTCTAGGGGAGAAGCTAGCAGGAATGAGATTCAATCCCAACCCTTCCATTCTATTGGTCACAAGAAGCATGTGTCTAGGGGAGAAGCTAGCGGGAATGAGATTCAATCCCAACCCCCCTCTTCTAAGGAATTCATCAGTTATCTAAAGATTCATGCCTCAACAATGGCGAGTGCTGATTTGATAAATGTATTGGTTGATCCAGACATCTTTGGAGTTGACCACCAAATTTCTCTTTCAAATGATGAACTTGAAGAGGTATATGAGCACAAGTGGGCATCTGCGGCTACTATTACAATGTACATCAGGTATTATCATTATTATTATTATTATTATTATTATTATTAGTACTACTACTACTATTATTATATGTTAATTTATTTGTATGCATTTTAACTATAGGTATTTGTACCATGAGATTATGAGCACCATGGAACAAACAAAAAGATTTATATTCTTGTGCCCCCAACATACTTTTCTACGCAACGTCCGCATTGATAAAGACATGTCAAAAGAAAAAGTTGGGGAATTGAAGGAAGCGGTTAAAGAAAACAAGGAAGCGGTAAAAGCATATATCAATAGTCGCTTGGCTTTGGCACGGGAAAGCATATCTTGTTTTTGGCACCCATCAACTTAGGGTAAGAAATTTAATCTATATATATATATATATATATATATATATATATATATATATATATATATATATAAAACGTGTTATTGAAACATGTGTTATTTATTTGGTTATCCAATTTTTTTGTAGGATGCATTGGATATTGTTGGTAGTTGATCCTAGGAGAAATAGAATTTTCTATTTGGATTCGTGTCACGGTCATTATAACAACCACACCATGATGAGAGGAATGTTTGAAAGGTGTGTATTTAGATACATCGCATATTTCATCATATAAATTATATATATATATATATATATTTCGATTAATTAATATAGTTATATGTATAATGTTTCAGTTGTGTGGAACTTATTGGGCATCGAATGAGGTCAGGACTAGAGGTGGGAACAATAAAACAAAATGGATAGTAATAAAGGTAAGTTTATAATCAATATTCTTATCCATGTAAACTTTGCTTGCATTTTAATAATTAATTGTTATTTTGATTTGTAGTGTCCGAGACAACCCAACAATGACGATTGCGGATATTATGTTATGAAGTTTATGAAGGACACAATCACTTACAATCAAATGGAAATTCCCCAAAATGTATGTAATTTCCATTTTTTATAGTTTGTTTTTTTATAAGTATTTCCATATCTAGCATTTAACCACTTAGTTCTAAGTTTATTTTATTTTATTTTATTTTGATAGTATTTTCCAGGACACGCGGTTGGAGCTCCATTTTCTGATGACCAACTTACTGAGATCAAAGGAGAGTGGTGTCGTCATGTTGCTTGTTTGATTAATGAAAATCGAAATTCAAGTAATTTTGGTTAGCTTGTATTGGATGTCATATCATTTTTGTTGTCTATGTTGACATTCAAAATTTGATTTTCAATTGGCTAGCTTGTATTAGATGGATTTATAGGTTTATTAGTTGGAATTTGATTTTCAATTGGCTAGCTTGTATTAGATGGATTTATAGGTTTATTAGTTGGAATTTGATTTTCAATTATTGGCTAGTTTTAATTTTGATTTACAATTGGTCAGTTGATTTGAAATTTGGTAAATATAGGTTGTTGTTGGTTGATGAAAAAGAGAGTAGGGAAGTGCTGCCAAATATTGGATATACCAGAAACACGAAAATTTTTTAAAAAAAAAACATAGAATCAGGGGCGCTTTCTACGAGCGCCCCTGATGTTCTTAGAGTACTTGACAATCAGGGGCGCTTTAAAAAAGCGCTCCTGTTGGTCAAGACAAGAGGGGCGCTTCTAACAGAAAGCGCCCCTGATTGTTAGTTGCGCGTAAGACCATCAGGGGCGCTTCCTACAAGCGCTCCTGTTGGCTAACATTTAGGGGCGCTTCTTGCGCGCTCCTGTAGAGTGTTTGGCAACAGGAGCGCCAGATTTAGGGGCGCCCGAAAGCGCCCCCAATGGATAAAAAAAAGCGCCCCTGATGCCTTTTTCTGTTGTAGTGATTAAAAGAGAGTAATTTATATATTACATATATTTGAGTAGATTATTTTCTTTAAGATTTATAGTAGCCATTTTTTATATTAGTTAATTTTAACTTTGTTTTAAATTACGTTTAGTCTTGGAAAAAATTGAACCAACTATTAGAGACGATTACTGCTAATGTACTACTCTTCTTTTCTGTGATTAATGTACAAGTTCCCTTTATTGTTATTTTATTACCTTTACACTAATGTACTTTGGTCATATGCGTTTTAGATTAACTATTAGAGACAATTATGGCAACTTATATGTAGTTGAATTCAGAAACCTCTCTTGAATGCAGAAGCCGCTATTGAAAATATTTGAGAAAATTTTAAAGTATATTTTGTTAGAAGAATCTACCATTTCTTCTCCATCGGAAAAACCCAAGAACAAATAGGCCTCCACTCAAAACCAAAGGTACTCCTTACTCTATCCTTGCGCCTATAAATAGGCCTCCACTCAAAACCAAAGGTACACAATTCATTTCTCACAACTTTTGCTCATTATCACTTCCCTCTCTAACTTGAGCGTCGGAGTCTCTTTGCAGGTACTCCCCGGCAGACCTCGACCTTAGCCACTTGGAGGTTGGCCTCGGACACTTGAAGGTTGGCCTCAGACACTAGAAGGTTGGCCTCGGCCACTTGAAGGTTGGCCTTTGGAGGTTGGCCTCGGACACTCGAAGGTTGGCCTCAGGCACTTCCACCTCGGGTTGAAGACCTCACCAACCCGGACAAGCCATTTACCTCTACCAGGTACCTTTTCTTTTCTCTCTATTGAGTTCGGATACGAACACGTACATATATAATAATTTACTTAAACTCGTTAGGGGATAGCAACGGTTGAGTATCCTGTGAAGATAAAATGTAACTAATCAATGGTTGAGTATTCTGTTAATTAGTTATAGTTAGTTAGGTTATTAGTTAGGGTAGTTATTAGTAGTTGGGATTGTTCAGAGCTGTTAGTATCCAGTGCTCTATACCCTTCAGTATATAAATGGGTTATTAGATAATGGAGAAGGCATCTAAAACTATAAAGCGAGGAGTCGCAGGTCGTGTGCAACTCCCCGCATGTGGCATCGAATTTTTTTTCTAACCATTTGTTTTTTTGTTGTTTTAATTATGTTTTAACTGTTTTCTCAAATTTTTGTTTTACACATTTAATCAACAAGTGAAACTATTATATAGAATACATAAAGGAAAACAAACGAATAAGTGTCAGAATAACTCAATATCAAAATAAGAAAGGTATGTGGCTTAAGAATGTCCTATACATGTGTATTATTTATGATATATGGGTTTGTAGTTGTGATACATCTATCAATTTCCTTTCACTTTCATCCCAATTATTATATATTTATTTTATAAACATGCTTCAAATGATTTTTCTATATTAACATATCACCGTTTCTTATTTACATGTCTTCCCTTCAGACTCTCACGTAGTTGCTTCATTTGGTGTGTTATTGGATGCCATTTGCATTTGTTGAGGATGATGATAATAAGGTGTAACTTCGGTTTTGCGGAGCAACCACTGCTTTGCTCAGCAACATACTTGGTCTCCTTCACATTAGCAACATATTTGGTCTCCTTCGAATTAATTGTGGTTGTGGTTGGTTTAAATAAATGGCGCTACGTTCACCGGATGAATATAATTATTATTTGTCATTTTGGTTAGAGAACATAGTTGCTTCACTTAAAACGTGTAACCATTAATTTCAATTTGGTCTCATTTTTTGGTTTCATATATGTTTTAATTTGGTGTCATGCACATATTTTTTTAACCCAGTGTAACATGTGTTTCTTTGAAGAATTAGAGGAAAAAACTATTTATTTTTTTTGTATTTGCTAAAGTATAATGATATTTTTTCTTTGATGCCATTTATTGTTTATAGAGTTTTCCTTGAACAAAATTAATTACATATAAATATCTGAACATTGGAAATACTTATTTTCCACAATGATCAGAGGAAAAGGTCCAAACATGTTGTTATTGATGTTGGAAAGGGGAAAAAGAGTGATGAAGTTGAAGGAAGTATGGATATTAATAAAGGTGGCGCCTTTATCAGTCTCCTTCACATTAGTTTTGCTGGGCGACCATTGCTGTGCTCAGCAACATACTTGGTCTCCTTCGAATTATTTGTGGTTGTAGTTGGTTTAAATAAATGGTGCTACTTTCACTGGATGAATATGATTATTATTGGTTATTGTTGTGATTATGGAGATACTTTTTTTTACCAAATGTAACATGTGTGTTTCTTTGAAGAATTAGGGAAAATTAGTGTTTTGCGAGGCAACCACTGCTTTGCTCAGCAACGTACTTGGTCTCCTTCACATTATTTGTAATTCTGCCTGATTTAAATAAACAATGCTACTTTCACCTGATCAATATTATTATTATTATTATTATTATTATTATTATTTATTATTGTTGTTGTAATTACACAACATAAATATCTAAAATACAGCTATATTGTTTATAGAGTTTTCATTGAACTAACATGAGAGATTATGGTTACAAAATTAATTACACATCATAAATATCTGAAAATTGGAAGTACTTATTTTCAACAACGATCAAAGGAAAAAGGCTAAACATGTTGTTATTGATGTTTTTTTGACGCAAAATGTTATTGGTCTCATTTTTTGGTTTCATCTATGTTTTAATTTTGTGTTATGCACACATTTTTTTAAGCCAATGTAATATATGTGTTTCTTTGTAAAATTAGAGAAAATAACTATTTATTTTCTTTTGTATTTGATAAGCTTAACATGATAGTTTTGCTCCACTAAGAGACAATATTAAGTATGAAAAAATCGAACAAAGATAAAGGTAAGCATGGTAAAAGGGTTTTCCAGAAAATCCAGCAATATGAAACGCAAAGACGGTTAAATATGAGATATGTCACAATACTGTGCTGAAAATGAAAACTCAGAATTTAGGGGAGACTTTCAAGAAGGAGCATCAGAACAATGCAAAGAATAATTCATACATTGAAATATAGAATGATATAGCCACCTAAAAAATAGAATAAGACAACAGATTAAAAAGGAATTAAGAAACTACTTATTCCCAAAGCAGATATTTCGTGGAGGAACTATCCTTGAAAATTCAGGCATTCCTATCTAACAATAAGCACCAGACAACAGCCAAAAAAAATTGCACAGCCAGTCCTCCTCCCCACAAAGCTCTCAAATGACATGTGAAAATGCGCTAAACTCTCCTTTGGGATGTTAGGGACCACCAATTATATTACCAATTACATCTACTACCGAACAAACAATTGATCTTTAGAAACAGGATAGAATCAAAAACAAACCTGTAAATCTTGAGATTCACCAGTCCGATCAGAAAATGATGGTTGTACCGTATCAGAAACTGAATGTACTAGGGCGAACACCCGTGCTCTGCACGGGATGGTGTTTATACGATGTATTAAAGACTATGTGTGAAGATAAGTTGGAATGTAATAGGTACTATGTTATTAACGTGAGTTGGGTTTTTAGAGTTAGGGATTGTGACATTGTTTTACCACCCAATGAAGTATGGGATATACTAAACGTAAATGATGAATTACATAAAACAGGCAGCGAGTGTCATCAAAATAGGACGTTGGTTAAAAGCAATGTGTACATATCGCCGTCGTCATGTGTCGTGAAAGTATTAATAATCAAATGTCACTCATTCGATACCAACTATAACATTGGTCTTTCATCATTGCACTTTCATTTTGTTTTTGCTTAATGAATGCTTTAACCTCGTTGAAATGATTAATAGATTAATTCAATTGCCATAATGGTGCTGCCTCAGGGTTAATAGGAATTGAATTTCTGAATTAATCCTTTCTCCAACACTTTGTAAAGGTACAGAAATTGGCCCAGGTGTCCATTACCGCACTAATACTTCCCGGTCAAAATAGAAAACAAAAGGACTAAAAAATAGGCACACAAAAAAGTTACACAACAAATAGACTGATAATGGAATAGAGATAAGAAACTTTGGGGCTAACATACATTGTTCTTTCTAATTAAAGTACATCATTAATCAAAATTAAATAAAGAGAGAATGGTTTGAGTAATCGCTTTCTATGAGGGAAGCATAATCACTGTGAATCTGAAAACTTAAATTTTCACCAAAAAAAATAATCTGAAAACTTAAATTATTTTTGACATCAAATATAAAATGTTATATAATATCTTTTATACTTAAAGAAGCATACCATGAATGCTTCCCGCATATCATGTAGTCTTCTGAAAAATAATAGTGATATTTTTTTATAGTACACTTCTTTGTTCATGTACTTGATACTTGAATCATCAAAAAAAAATGTACTTGATACTTGAAGAAATTTCAAATAAGTCACCTCTTGTAATGACCGACCGATAGAACACTACTATTATTATATACTACCAGCATACTTGAATTCACAAAAGGTTTGCTTATTTTCAATGCACTTACGATAGGATGACATGAAAAACAAAGATGAAGGCGCATCATAGTATCCTGCACAAAAGTAATTAGGGAGAATGAAAAATCAAAAATGGTTAGAAAGTAGTAATCAGTAATTGAATAATTGACTTTCTTTTGAATAATTGCTTTTCTATTTTTGCAACTTCTCAGCTGGTCTAAGAGTACCTACTTTCTAAATATATTATGGAGTACTTAAGTTCCTTTGTGAGAGGCCGAATAACAACCATATATGTAGAGGCCATTTAAAAGCATTCTCTTTAAGCATTGTATGTCAAAGATTAGAAACGAATGACCCCGAGCGGTTAAGGCTACTAATCACTTATAAATGCTACATCGTTTATTAGCTAATTACTAAGATTAAATTGTTTTTTGACATACACATAATACAACCGTTAGATTCATTTTGTGCTTCACTATCATAACCCAAATTGCAAAGCATGTTGATATAATCCTCCTTTCCAATATCATAAGACCAGGATCAATAGCCTCAGTAGGAGTGACTTGTCCTGATCCATAACCATTCACACCAATTTCTTTCTCAACAGAAGGTTTTGCTGTAGTCATTATAGCTGATTTGATAGCCGTTGGAGACCAATCCGAATGAAAACTTTTGACATACGCAACTATTCCAGTAACATGTGGACATGACATTGATGTTCCAGATAGTATGTTATATTTAACAGATTTTTTATCAGCAATGTTACATGAAGGTGAAGCAATTGGTGAATAAGAAGCTAAGATTTCTACTCCAGGGGCAGTGATATCTGGTTTGAGGATTTCTGGAACAATGGTAATTAATGACTACAAAAGCAATCCAAATAAGAATTATGATTATTATCACAAGACAAAGAAAATGATCATGTAATAGTAATAGCACTTAAAATCATTAAAACCAAAAACCTTAATAAGGCCAACTGTTGCTGCAGAAGGTTTTGAGTTGCCTATGTTATGAAAATGAACTTCCAAAGGATCATAATAATGAGATAGATATTCAGACGTTGATGGAAAAAGATGGGCAGTGGATTGCAATGAAAGGATCATATCATAACAGATTCTATAGGAAATGCAATCTCAAATCTCAGAATTAAGCCCAAAAACATAATTTAGAGAAGATGAAACCCAACAAAAGCAATTATCACAGGGTAGGGGACATAAAGAGATGAAGATATAGAGATGACAATGTCTGACAGAGGCGAAAAGACGGTTAGCTCAGAAGAAAACAGAAGCAGGGAGGAGAAAGGGAAGAGATGAAGATGTGGAAAAAGGTACGGGAGAGAGCTATGTAGTTTCAAATTTGAATTCAAAACTTGAAAAGCAATGAAAGAGCTTTGTCAGAAAAAGGTGAGAGAAAGAGGTGAGGTTTCTCAGCTGTGGTTTTCGTCATAGTACAGGTTTATGTCAAAATACTGAAAGGTGATGCTTTTTTCTGTTGTAATTGCAGGTTTCTAATGCATGAAAAGTCAATGTGATAGTACAGGTTTCACCTTTGTAGTTTTTTCACTTAATTAGATTTTGTTGTTTACCTTATGGGTTCACTTTATTTGAATGCAAATGCAAAGACAGATATCAGAGATATTTAGCAGTCAAAGTTCAAAGGCATGGTCACTTACACAACATAGGCCCGTGCTTTGGCTACCAACAAAGTCTATAAGAAGAATATGATCACACTACTTCCTTTCAGAAGCACACTGTCCCCAATTTGGGTACGATCATCAATGAGCTGACATTATGAGAAAGGGATTATGCACATTTGTTGATGTCTTTTAGGCATTTATAATGTACATTATGAAATTACAAATACACACACTTGTTCATTATAAATGGAAGATAAAAAGGAAGAAAAAGGGATTATGCACAATTAGCTGACATTATGAGAAAGAGGGATTATGAACAATTAGCTCACATTATGCACTTTCAATTTTGTAATCTGTAATAGGGATTACGCACATATATATATATATATATAGCACTTTTGAGCTGCTTTTTTCTCCAATTATCCATTGAATGAAACAACAATATAGATGCTAAATGTAACACCCCTCTTTTACTATTACAACTAAATAGACAATTATCAGAGTCACCTCGAAGGGCGCTACATTTTTCACCAATTTAAAAAAAAAACACCATTTATTCCAAAAAAAAAATCTCCAAAATAATTTATATAAAAGAAATCACCAAGCAGCGGAAATATTAACCAGTTTAAACATCTCCAGAATTAACAATTAAAGACATCTCCAAAATTAATTAAAACAGTTTCCAATAACTAAAATAATAGTTCAAAACGATAACTAACGACTCCCCGGTGCTACATATCAGAGCTGACACAGACCCAAATTAGAGAGGAAGCAAAACCTAGCAATTCCTCCACGAGCACTAGCGATCACCTGCAGCGTTGCCGCATGAGAGCAACATTCCAAGCAGAAAGGGTGAGTCTAACAGAGGTAATAAGCAGATGATAAAAATATGCTAGCATCAGGTAACTACAGCAACACAATACAATTACACCATATCACAGCACCAGATACCAAAGGAAAAGTCCATTTGACAGTGAACCACCAAAATTATAACATTCATAGACAATGGGATGATATGCAACCCCTCCAGTGGGCATATGCATGCGGTACCGATCACCAAAATGAGCCACGACGGGCATATCACCAATAAACACCAGAGGCAGAGCCTATATCACCAAAACATGCATATGACAATGCGACACCATGATTATGCACCAACTCACCATAACAAGTATTTAAAATAAATACTATATCACCAGAATCAAAACAAATGATTTCACCAAAAATAGCACCAAGTTGTAGCATCACAGCTACCACTAAACTCTCCTGAGCATACCAGCACCGCACCTGAAATATTAACACCAGACGGCTCCACAACGCGGACATAACGCACGCACACCACGCACAAGACTGGCGCACAGCGCCTAGGCACATCGCACCTACTTCAGCGAATTAATTAAAATAGCAAACGACATTGGATTTCAACAAATAAATACTTGTTGGAAAGCCCTATGGGTCTGGTTATCATCCCTAAGTTCAGTTTTTGAAGGAGAGTGTCCAATAGGTACAGTTTTCGAAAAGCACACAGGCTAGTTGCAAAAGAGGACAGTTTCTGTCCTTCAAATTCAAGCAATTCCAAAGTGACCAAAACTCAATCAAATTGCATGAAACTTGTGCATAAACTGGGGAAAATTTTGTCTAGTTTTCAAAGAAATTGGATTCGTTCGAAAAGGAGTTCTTTTGAAAACGTGGTAACCAAAACACTGACCCTGTGTCCAGATTGTTTCCAGAATCTTACTCTAACTTGTGGAATTCATATCTCGAGCTACACAACTCTAAACGCAACCAAACCAGTGCCAAATTAACAAGAATTAAGTCTATTTTCCAGAAAAATAAACCACATAATTTTTCGGTCAATACAACGTTCCCAGTCACCGAAATACCGAATCTATACCCAAATCGTCTCCAGAATTTTAATCTAACTTGTATCGCCTATAACTCGAGCTATACAACTCCGAATTTGACGAAACCAGTGCCAAAACGACCGGCGTTAAGTCTATTTTCAAAAACAATCAACCTCATAATTTTTGGATCAACCAAACAGCGCCAGTTTTAGAAAAACCGAACCTGTGTCCAGAATCGCTAAATTGCCAAACACCAAACCCTAACGGCAACGACACCGCAACCACCACAACAAAAACGACAATTCGACAACGCGACAACAACAATCAACCACGCACAGCAACAACAAAAACACGAACAATAACAACACCATCATCGTGATACAACAATCACGCAACAACAAATAACGAAACAAATCACAATAACGTGCAATAATCATCAAAGCCCCAATCTCAACGAAAACACGATATGCAACAACACGAACAATTCAACAAAACCCTAGACTACCCACACATAATTATCATCAACCCATTATCAAGGTTAAGCCCACCCTTACCTCGAATAACGTAAGCTCCGGAACACGACGAACGAGACACGAACAAAACCACAGCAACACGAACGATCCCCTTTTGAAATTCTTCGCGAAACCCTCCTCTTCTCTCCCTCTTTGCGCCGCGCGCTCTCTCTCTCACTCTCACTTTCGTTTTTCTTTTGCTTGCTGCGAATGAGGGTTTGGCTTAAACCCCCAGGGTTTAAGTTGAGGGCTCAGTAAACACTAGGCTCTCTACGTCACCACCTCCTTTACTCGTTTCACCTCCTACGCATATAAAATATTAACCCTTTAATTTATCTATATCCCGCCTCCAAATTATTTTAATAATTCAATCAACTATTTTAATTAAATTATTTCCGGGGTGTTACACTAAACATTCATTTTATAGTCATACACGTTCTTTATCAAAACATCAAGATATATGAAGTATGCAGCAGATATGTGCCAAAACAGTAAGATACATCTAAAGATCCAAGCATCTAGTGTAGCTTGTTTGTTTTGAGACATATTAAGACAAAACCATATACACTCATCCCATTATGTTTATCACTTCTAAGTCATGATTCATATATATGTTTTGCTGCTTAACATTATTTAATGTCAACCAACTAATTAGATATATTCCAAAACAACAAACTACAGGTAAAAGAAATTAAATTGGGATCAGGGTTTCCATGAAGAAATTGGAGCAAAACTTGAACAACCATATAGCCAAATTAAAACGGAAAACGAAATTACCTCGCTAAGTTAGAAGTGTGAATTGTGCAGACCTACTGTGCAGGAGCAAAGCATAGGCGGTTGTTGCCGGCGGTAAGCACGTGCGGTGGTTGGCGGATCCGGAAGCGGCAATCGTGGGTTTGGAAGAAGGTGGTTTGCGCAGAAGGGGCTGAGCGTGAGAAGAAGAGAGTTGGATTGGAGAAGAAACCGAATGTAGCGCAAGAAATAATAGAATTCCAGAAATAATAAGGTAACTGCACAGCTTTGGGACTGGGTTCACTCGGACCGAATGGGAGTGCCCGGCTTCTGCTAGTCTCTTTTAAGGTTGAAGCAATCCATATCAACAATATAGTTTGAAACAAATTCTACTCAAATTCAATAGGAAAATAGGTCCAAATTCAGAACATGAAATTATAAATTACCAATGCAAAGGGCTTCTTCCATCATTATCAGGATCGGCATTCCATTTTGAAACATGGTAAAAGAAAGCCGTTTGACCATATTGAGCAGCAACATGTGTCGTCTGCATCCAAGTTAATTAATATTAGTTAAATTGACAATTACCAGCGCTCCCCAACTTCAAGCAAAAGGACAATCTGATGCTACCCCGTGATTTTTTTCTATGGTTGATTTACTCTTTTGTTATATGTAGGTGTCAAGGATTGTTACCTTAACACAACCGCAATCACAACAGAATTTGAAACGTTGGTTAAAATCAATAACATACTACCTGGACTACATCACCAATTGAAGCACACGAAGACTATGCCAATTATCACGAACTGCATCTTCATATAACTCAGAGAGCCCATTATTTTTTGTAACTGCCTTTCTAATGGGTGTGCGAGAGTTTTAATGCGGAAGTTTTGATTTAACAGTTGTTAGTTTCAAATTTAAATGGACACCACTTACAGTTTCTTTTAAATACCAGTTGCAGTTTTTTCATCGAATGCACCTACCCACAACACTAAAAACAACCGCTTAATCCAATAATCAACTTCTTTGAAAACACAAACTCACACACCTAATAACTCCCAGGCGGTTACCTCAGCAACCACTATACATTGTCTTCCTCACAATGGTTATATTGGTGTACACCACTGTCTAATTTCTTTGTTCCACGGTTTTCAGTATACAGTTATACCCTCTTACCCCCCAAAGTATACAGTTACCCACATACCACAGATACAGTGTTAAAATTTGATAACCGTGGGAGACATGGGGCGCTGAATGTCTGCAATGATGAAAGATCCAAATAGCCTTCTTCACCGTCCACACATTCCTTTCTCTATCATCTATCCTCTCTCTTCTAACAATTGCTCGGTTTATTTTAGGGAGCACCTAATTCTTCGACTTCATAGGCACCGTTAGTATATACTTGTAAAACTCGAAATAGTCCTTCCCAATTCGGTGACCATTTGCCTAAGACTCTATCTTTTTTGTCCATGGACAATATAACTTTCCAAACAGTCTCCTAAGGCAAAAGTTTTCAACTTAACTTTTTTATTATAAGCCTTAGCTACCATTTCTTTTTGCCTTATCAGGACATTTAATGCATTTAATCTTTCTTCGTCTAAATCAACCAACTCATCCAACATCATATTCCAATAATAATCTGATGGAATTTCAAATTGCCTTTGAATTTTGGCTGACTGTAAACAAATTTCGACTGGTAAGACTGCATCATGTCCAAATGTTAGTCTAAAAGGAGTAGTATTAATTGACTCTCTAGGAGAATTTCGACAAACCCACAAAACTTGGTCAAGAGTTTTATGCCAATTTCTAGGCTTTTGCCCAATATGCTTTTTAATCAAATTAATAATGATTTTATTAGCTGCTTCAACTTGACCGTTGGCTTGAGCATAGTATGGTGTCGAAGTCAGTAACTTGAAACCAGTTTCAGAGGCAAAATCTACCATTTTTTGACCAATAAAAACTGTACCTTGGTCTGTAGTAATGGTTTCTGGAATTCCAAACCTATATAAAATATGGTTTTGAATAAAATTGATTACTGCCTCTTGATTAACATTAATTAAAGGAATAGCTTCTACCCACTTAGTAAAACAATCTATCCGAACTAATATGTAACGATGTCCTTTCGACGAAGTTGGTTTAATCTCACCAATTAAATCTAAAGCCCAACCTCTAAAAGGCCATGGTTTTACTATATAATGCAATTCACTTGCTGGCACGTGTTGAACTCCCGCATGTCTTTGACACTCTTGGCAACCTTTAGCGAACTCTATGCAATCTTTTAACATAGTTGGCCAGTACACTCCTTGTCGAAATAAAAGCCATTTTATTTTGTGGCCTGCTTGATGAGACCCACAAGTTCCACCATGAGTATTAGAAATTGCTAAATATGCCTCACTCTCATTAAGGCATTTAAGTAAAACTCCTTCAGGAGTCTTTTTGAACAACTCATTTCTAATAATCACGTAGCTCAAGGCTCTATACTTGGTTTTTCTATTAGTTATTCCTGTTGGATTTTCCAAGTATTCGACAATTGGTTTTCGCCAATCATCATTCGACATATTGTCAATGGCAAAAATTTCAACTTCAAAATTTTCAAAACTTTTAAAATTTTCCACCAGATTTAACATCTCCGCCCCCTCAAGTTTTGTCATTGACAATTGGGCATTGGATGAATCTGTCGAAATCTGTTTGTGTTTGATTTCTATTAGCTCTAATAGCTTTTCTTTTGAAATTTTGTATCCTGATGCTATTTGTACCAAATCATTTGCCTCTTGATTTTCCATACGAGGCACGTGTTTTATGTGAACAGTGTCAAACTTCTTTAACAACGTATTAGCAATGGCAAAATACATTATTAAGTTCTCTTTGATGCATTTGTATTCTTTTGTTAACTGTTTCACAATTAGTTCTGAATCGCCTTTAATTTCGACATGTTTTGCCCCCAAATCTAACAAGATCTCAAGTCCTGCTATCAAGGCTTCATATTCTGCCACATTGTTAGAGCATGTTCCTTCAATTTTAAACTTATACTTTGTTGGTATTTTTGTTGGTGAAATAATTAACATTCCAACTCCAACACCATTTTTGTGGCTGGACCCGTCGAAGTACAATTTCCAAGGTTGAGTTTCGACCAAGTTTATTGTATTTTCGACCACTGAATGGTCAACTATGAAGTCAGCCACTATTTGGCCTTTTATAGCCTTTAAAGGCTGATAAGTTAAGGAAAATTCAGAGAGAGCTAAAGCCCATTTACCTATTCTACTATGTAAAATTGGTTTCGACAGCATATGTTTAATAATATCATAATGCGAATAAACATACACATCAAGAGCCCTTTAGAATTCTACTGAGGTAATAAATGGCTCTTTCGGCACCATTATCATCTTCTTGAGCTAACATGCTTCCTATAGAAAATTCTGAAGCTGCTATATACAATTTCATTACTTTATTCCTAAAGCTTGTTGGTGTTCATCAGGTATGCTTTAATCTCGTCGAAAGCTTGTTGGTGTTCTGCATCCCACCTAAACACATCTTCCTTCTTCAGTCGAAGTAATGGCGAAAACACTTGAGTCTTGCCACTTAGATTTGAAATAAATCTTCTAAGGAAATTGATTTTTCCTAATAATGACTGCAATTCTTTTTTAGTCGAAGGAGCTTTCGTTTCCAAGATTGCTTTCGTCTCTTTTTGATTGATTTCAATGCCTTTTTTGTGTACAACGAAGCCCAAAAAGTCACCCGCACGTACACAGAAGGCACATTTGAGTGGATTCATTTTCAATCCATATTTTCTCATTCTTTCAAATGATTGTCGATGATGGTCTATATGACCAATTCCTGAGGAAGACTTAATTACGATATCATCTATGTACACTTGCATAAATTTTTCAGTAAAATCATGGAACATAGATTTCATTGCCCTTTGGTACGTTGCACCAGCATTTTTTAGGCCAAATGGCATTACAACCCATTCATAGACACCTAATGCCCCTGGGCATCGGAATGCTGTTTTCGACGTATCTTCTTCAGCAATATATATTTGGTTATATCCAGAATAACCATCAAGCATACTTAGGTATTCATATCCTGCTGCTGAATCCACCAGCATTTCTGCCACTGGCATGGCATATTCATCCTTAGGTGTAGCATTATTTAAATCTCTAAAATCTATACACACTCTAAGCGTGCCATTTTTCTTAATTACAGGAACTATATTAGCAAGCCATTCGACATACCTGGCAGTTCTGATGAACTTGCTCTTTAGTAACCTTTCTATTTCTGCTTTGATCTTCAACAGGATTTCTGGTGCAAATCTTCTTGGTGTCTGCTTCACTGGCTTCTTTCCCGGTCGAATTGGTAGTCTTATCTCAACAACGTTACGACTCAACCCCGGCATTTCATTGTAATCCCATGCAAAGAAGTATTTGTACTCCTTTAGCAGTTCGACAATCTGCACCTTCAATGCTTGATCAATCTTAGCACTTATATATGTTGGCCTTTTCAAAGAGCCATCTCCCAAATCGATTTCTTCTAAGGGATCTTGTGCTTGGATCCTTTTGGTCGAACCCATTGGATATTTTTCAAAACCTAAAGGCTCGTCATCATAGACACAATCAAGCCTCTGGTTTTCGACAACATTGTCTCTATTTTTGTCCTCAACGCCTTCAGCAACTAATTGTTGTTGTAATTCAGCTTCTAAAACCGCTTTTTGCTTATTCTCGGCCACGTAGGCCGTAATTCTATCCCATGCAGTGGGCTTATCCATAAATAACTATTTATGGGCCTTCCCACCCTGTAGGCCTAACAGAGCCTTGTGGGTAGTTGTCTTCATCTATAACCTCTCTATCCCAAATGAATCCATAATTGGGATGAAGTATCACTGAAGATCTAACATTGTTTTGGCTTTCATAACCAAGTTCAGAAGAAATACATGGCGCAATGTTTGCCAATTGTTTATCAAAGGTTTTCTTGGCAATAGTGTTTACCTCAGCCTTGAAGTAACTCTGATCACCTTCAATATTTTCGACTAGACCATCTTCTCTCCAAATGATAAGCCTCTGGTGAACTGTCGAAGGTATTGCTCCCACACCACGGATCCATTCTCTTCCCAGCAGCATGTTGTAGTTTGCCTTTGTTGAAATTACCATGAACATCGTTGGTCTCCTGATGCTTCCAACAGCAAAATCAATTTCAATGGCTCCAAGTGAGTGGCCACTTTTGCCTTCATAGTTGGTAAGAATTACATTGTGTGTTTTCAAGTCAGTCTCACACTTTCAAATTCTTTTCAGCATATGTTGTGGCATTAGGTTTACAACAGCACCACCGTCAACCAGAATTTTATTGACACCAATATTGTTCACCTTTGCTTGAATATACAAAGGTTTGAGATGGTTCATCATTCCACAGTCTAGTTTTTCAAACACATCGTGTTGCTCTTCAACGCGCGCAACCATTTTTCAGCACATAGTAACAAATTGGTTTGTAAGTGGTTTCTTCGTCGAAATCTTCTTCGACATCATTCACTTCAGAAACCACATCATACTCAATTGGGAGAATTGAGACTACACCACACAAGACGTCGAATTCTGACCCAGAATCAGCGAAATCTGAGCCCATTTCTTCGTCTTAGTTGAGACCCTCTTTGATCACTGAAAGTGGTGGAAATATTCTTTCAGTAGCTGGCTTTCTAGACATTTCAAGAGATTTTGAAGGTATTTGTTTACCTTTCTCTTTGTTTGAATTTTCCACCTTGCCTGCAGCAGCAACCTTTTTCTGGCGTTGATATCTATGCCACTGAGTTCTTGTCATAGGGTTCTTCCCTTTGTAGTTATTATTATAGGCATATTTATTAGACTCAAATGCCTTGTTTTGGCTAGTAGCACTAGTGCTACCCTTAACCAATTTTGCTGATTTTTGTTGATTTCCAACATTCTTTCCAGCATAATATACTGGATAATAACCAGTACTTTTTCAACCAGAGTGCACCCATTTCTCGACAGGAGACTTTCCTGGAGGAACATAAGTTTTGATCCGTTCCTTTTGAGGATTTCTTGTCGAAGTGACTTTGTATTGAATACCTCTGTTGTTGTAGCTGAACTTTGGTCTTTTGTCGACCCACTTTCCTTTACGTTTCAGTTGAGGCTTAAATCCCTCCAGATTTTTGGCAGCCTCTTTGTCGAAGACAGAACTACACCTTGGACAAAGCATAACTTCAGTATAGTTGATTTTGCAGTGATTGAGAAAATCAATCAATTCTTCTTCAGCCCTTGGATACACTATCTTCATTTTTTCAGAGTACTGGTCTTCAGTGACCATTTCGACATCAACCTTGTCGACAGCCTTCTCTACCTTAGCATTTTCAGCAACAACCTCTGTGACCTCAACCACATTGAGATCGACTTCAACAAGCATTGCATCAGCTGTTGGCAAAGGATCCGCATCAATCCTCATTGGTGGCTTAGATTTGTCACCAAATTTCAGCCTTCCCTCATTGAGGGCGTTCTGCACCAAATCCCTGAAAATAACACAACGAGAAGTGTTATGGCCCAAGAAACCATGAAATTTACAAAAACCTCTTTTCTGTCGCTGTTCCAATGGTGGAATTTTCAGGCCTTTAGGCACTAAAATTTGACCATCAGCCACTAACAGATCAAATATTTCATCACATTTAGAAACATCATAAGTATAAGTTTTTGCAACAAATTTATCATTCTTAGGCTCAACAGGATTTTTCCCATTAGAAGGTTTCAACAATTTGCAAGTATAAGGAGGTCCCGGTTTCAGTTCTGCTATATTAATCTCCTCTTCGACATCTTCATAAGATATGTCGAACTCGTGGTCACTGTCATTAGTTTCGACATATGCAACTTTTTATTTTTTATTTTGAAACCTGCCTGATTTGGCCTTTTCAGCTTTAAGTCTTTCTACTTGTCGAACTCTATCAGCTAATTGTGCCATATCTCTTAAGTGCAATGTATCTAGCTTCTTTCTTATCGAATAATCTAGACCACCAGCAGCCATTTTGACTAACTCATGTTCAGGCACTTGAGTAAAACACCTTGCTTTGAGAAGTCTAAATCTATTGAGATAATCATCAATAGATTCTGCCCCCTTGAGTTGAACACTAGCTAGTTCCTTAAGACTAATCTTGCATTGGCCCATATAGAATTGTTCGTTAAAGGCCTTCTCTAACTGACTCCAATTAAATATGGAATTTGGAGGCAGGGTGGTGAACCATGTAAATGCATTCTTAGTTAAAGAATTTGGAAAGTATTTCATTCTTAAATGCTCGTTATGCGCAATATGACCAGCCTCAGTCAAATAGCGAGCCACGTGTTCGACAGTAGATTCACTGGTTTCTTCAGCAAATTTTGTGAACTTAGGGATTTTCCATCACCTAGCAGCTCCGTTTGTAAGGTGTATTCCGACAACGGCAACACAAAATTAGGCCTATGTAAACCTAAGTTAAGGCCATTCTGGGCTAGAATAGTTTCGACCATATTAGCCAGATTATTTTGTGCTCCAAAATTGTTTTGTTGCACTTGTCTGACCACTTCATCTGCATTTTGGTTTCTATTTACTAACACAACTTCAGGGATCGCCTCTACCCTCATAGGCTCTTCGACAACCTGTTGTTGTCCTTGGTTTCCCTGATTTAGAGGTATTGGATTGTTAGGCCTTTCAACAGGTACTTCGACAGGCCTGACATTCTGAATTTGGGGAATTTACTGGTTATGGACTGGTGGAGTACCAAAGAAATCAGCAATTCTGCCCATTTGCGCTGCTAACATTTGGTAACTGCTATTAGTGTTTTGTATCAAAGGATTAAACACTGTACCAATTTGTTGTGTTAACATATTGACCATATCATGATTGTTATCATCCATTTGTTGCCTCAATGCCAACAAAGATGTTGTAGTCAAATTGGGTTGGGCATTTCGACTAAAAACGCCTTCTGATGGACTATGAGTAGGGGAATAGCCTGCGATTGCATTTTCTGCAAAAGTAGACGAATTTGTCTGAAGGCCCGCAATCAATGCCGTTGGCATGCCATAAGGGTAAGGTCTACCACTCATAGTAAATGGCAAGTTTCCAACCATTGGGTTTGCCATCAAAGGACTCGTTGGTCCTACTATTGGTGGCACAGAAGCCATTGTATTAACATTCGTTAATGCTGCAGTGGTCATCATTGACACAGGGGTAATTATGGGAGAAGTTATAGCAGTTACTCCCATTGTTGTCGAAGAAGGCATAGCAACGGTTATGCCTGCGACATTTGCAGCGTTAACGTCACTAACTGTAGTTTGTTCTTGTGTACTTTGTGCATTTGATGCAGAAGCATTACTTGTACTAGAGCGTGCCATCTCTGAAAGATGTTTACCACTCCTTAATTGCATGCACAGATAAACACAAAGTTTAAGAATTCAACGAAAAAACTTTAAAATTAGCACAAATGGCCCACCGGGCGTGCCAATTTGTTTACTGTGGTATTTGGTAAACACCGCTAGTTTGAAATTGCTTCTGTTTGCAGGATCAACTAGTAAATCCTATGACCATTTGAGTTAAAGTTTTTTCCAGAATTATGTGTGTTCTTGCGGTTTCAAAGAAAAGAATGAAGATAACTGTCAGTTTCACGCGAAATCGTCGACTATCTTCAGATAGGGACGAAGTGAAAAACAAAGAAAAAATTACAGAAAAGCAATAAAGAAAGCAAATTAAAATGCATTAATTGAAAAGGGAGTTGGTACACAGATCATACATTCTTCTCTGACTCGTTTTCTCTGTAATGTGTTGGAAGTTAGAGCGTGAGAATTCTGTAATGAGTTTGTGACCCGTTTTTCCTATGAAAAACTACTATTTATACAAGGAGGGAAAAAAAACATAACGAACTAACTGCAGAGAATTTTAAAAAAAAAACAGTAACTGCTGCGCCTTTTCGACCAAAGTAACTGCTGGGCTATTTCGACAACGAGTACTTAATTCCTGATCTTTCACCAAACTCTAGCTTCCTTCCTGTCGAACTGACACTTCTTCAATCCTTTATATTCGTTAAGTTCAGAGCCTCATCGAACTTACTTTCTGACACAATTCTTTAGTGTCGAAATTAACACTTTCCTCTGAAACTAGCAAATCAAACCTCGTTGACTGCATTTAATTTAGCCTGTCGAAAATGCAGGCTAACAAGGACATATGTGTGTTGTGACAGTTACTGTCTGTTGACTTTTTTAAGCGACATGTGAAATTTTTTACGAATATTATTGAGATGAGTCACCTAGCCTTTAGGCGAGGATGGTGTTCGGATAATATCTTGTTTGTGACGTACTTAGCCAATGATAGGCAATGATGGTACTTTAATTTCTCGTGGTGTGAGGAGGAAAGGTGGATATTCATTTGCATTTTATTTTGAAGAAGCATGCATCAATTAAGTTGTAGAAGGAAATTAGGTGGGTGGATTGTAGCCATGAATTGGGACGGTGGAGGCCTCGATGGGTTTTCTCAACCTGGCCTTGGGTTTTCTCAACCTGGCCTTGGGGGTGATTATGCTCCGGTTTGGAACTCCAATGACTCTTGTTAATCCCTTGACGTCGGGGCATACTTCGAAAGCTGGGCAACCCTGACTAGTCACCTGACAATCTTATACTAGTGAGAGTGCGAAGTAGTGAAGGCAACCAATGAGGTGTTGCTCTTCAACGGAGGAGCTAAGCATGTACTCCTAGTCTACTGTCCTGAGTTAGTTATATGGTACCACGTGCATCCGAAGTAGAGGCGGAGGATGCATTACATTGACATAACTTTGTTTTTTTTTGACTATATAGCACTGTGAATCGATTGATTATTTCGATGGTGTGTCTGTGTGTTGTTTCTATCCCGTATTGTTGTTATACTCTTAACATGATGTAAGACGTAATCACCCCCTCTTTTCTATGTGTTTTCTTTGGTATGATGTGTCTGCAGGCTATACTTAGGACAATATTGATAAGTAGTGTTGACGTTTTCATCCATGAGGATGAAGTGGAAAATAATTTTCTCACTTATGCGGTTATGTTATTAGTCTTTGTTGGACTATTGTTAAATTCAATTTGATTGTAAGGATCTGATATTGTGACATCGGGGTTGAGATTGATATTTGGGTGTTGAACCTTATTTTTTTATTTTACCAAATTATTTTTATTTATGTTAAACAAAGATTTAGAAATGTGATGCGTAGTGATGAAGTGATACGTTTTTTCGGACGAAGGTCAATTATATCAATATTATTATTATTATTAATATTATTATTCCATTTTATTTTATTACTATTATCCCTTAAAAAATTACTTTTTTTAATCCATTTAAAAATTAATTTGGGGTTTAGGCTGTCACAAACTCTGGCGAAAACCACTCCATCGCACGCCGCCGCCGCAAACCCCCACCGTGAAACCTCCGGTCGTCTTTTTCGGCATCTTCCTCGTCGCGAGCATCGCAGTTTCGGCGTAGCTGTGGTCATCTCGTCGCCAAACCTCCGATTTTCCTCCCCCTTCTTTCGTCGTCAGCTCTGCACCAAATCATCACCGTCGCCGGCGCCGCACCACGGTCCCCTCCGGCGACGTCGTCCCTTCCGGTGACGTCCTACTGTGTCCATTCCTCTTCCTTCACCTTCTCTCCCTCTCATCTTCTCTCACCACCGTTCCCATCTCTTTCTCTCTCTATTTTTGGAATGCTCTCTCTACTCTCTCTTTTCAAGCATGCGGCGCTGATAGAGGAGTGGAGTCAATTAGGTTTTCCTGATTCACTTATTCCCTTATATATCATAATCCTTTTTTATATTATGTTTTCTTCTTTTATTTTTAAAAATCAGACTCATATTTACACCCCCATGTTTAGTAAACGCAGCTTCCCTGCGCAAAGGCCCTCACAGGAGTCACAGCCCAACCAGTTCAGAGTCCAAAAACAAAAAACGCAGACTGGGCTGATGCCTAACAGTACCACTAACAGCACCCTCTTTTTACTAATACACACCCCGTTATTTTGCTAATTACACCTCCCTCATTATTGTTTTACAACTTAGTACGTTTTGCCTATTTTATTTCGTCAAAATCCATTTTCTCATAAATATAAAATACCAAACATAGAAATATTTTCTACCAAGAACTACGTGTGATTTGATTCTCTACCAAGAGATACGTAGGAGCAGAGGGCGGCCGACCTCTGTCAATTGCACTAATAAAACCCCTTTTTTTTAGTTTCTCTTCTAACTTATTCGTTTCTATCTCTCAAGAAAACGACAAAAAACAACTAACTATTTATCAAGTCTTTTATTTAATTTTAATTTGTAAAAGGGTAAATTAACATTTGTTTTCACGTTTAGTTAAGAGGTAACCTTCCTTAGGAAGGATGTCGTAGGGTGCGAGTACCTTCCCCACGCATAACCGACTCCCAAGCCCATATTTGGTTCCTATAGACCTTTATAGGGGATTTCTCAATGGTTGCCTCTTTAACTTAAACTTTGAAGGCGGCTTCACCTTAAACCTCGAAGGATTCCTCCTTCGGATTTTTGGGTCGCTACATAGCTCATGAGGGATTTATTTACAACGAACATATGATAGTGTTAAATTATTATTATTATTATGTCTAATTTGTTTCTATAATTAGGAAGTATGAATCAGTATTTTCTTTAGACATAGTCTCCGCATTACGAGGATGGTAATGTGGTTCCATCTATGTTTACGGTTTCCATTGTTTCTATTTTAATTTATGTGTAAGGCTATATATATATAGCCAAATTCTTTCATTTTCAATATAACAAGGTATTCTCTCTCAGAACAAGTATAGTTGTTATTAGTTTTAACAATTGGTATCAGAGCTCCATTATTGGGGCCTGATCCATAGTTAGTGAGTGTGAGAGAAACAATTGGGTGAGAGAAATAAGTGTGTATTAAGAAAGAAATTGCAATTTTCTTTCAAATAGAAGGAGTTTAGAAGAATGGCAGAAAATGATAGTAGCAATTTCGTACAGTCTGCTATTCCCAAGTTTGATGGTCATTATGACCATTGGGAGATGTTGATGGAAAATTTTCTTCGTTCGAAAGAATATTGGGGTCTCATTGAGAATGGAATATTGGTTGTGGCAGCAGGAGTAGAGCCAACAGAGGAGCAACGCAAATTGATTGAAGATCAGAAGTTGAAGGACTTGAAGGCCAAAAATTATCTTTTTCAAGCAATTTCTCGTGATGTGCTTGAAACAATCCTCAATAAGGACACGTCCAAAAGTATTTGGGATTCAATGAAGCAAAAATTTCAAGGTTCAAACCGAGTCAAAAGGGCACAACTGCAAGCTTTACGAAGGGATTTTGAAATTCTTCATGTGAAAGAAGGAGAAACCGTTAATGCTTATTTCTCTCGCACTCTAACCATTGCTAACAAAATGAAAGCTCATGGTGAAAGTATGAGTCAAACAATCATCACTGAGAAGATTTTGAGATCAATGGTCTCCAAATTTGATTATGTGGTATGCTCAATTGAAGAATCCAACAACTTGGACACGATGACTATTGATGAGTTGCAAAGTAGTCTTCGTGTTCATGAACAAAGGATGAAAAGCCATGGAGAAGAAGAACAAGTTCTTAAGATATCCCATGAAGATAGAGCTGGAAGAGGAAGAGGTAGAGGCGTGTTTAGAGGAGGTCGGGGAAGAGGAAGGGGGCGCCAACCCTACAACAAAGCTGTTATAGAGTGTTTTCGGTGTCATCGGTTAGGACACTACCAATATGAGTGTCCTGAATTGGAGCAAAAGGCCAACTATGCTGAATTTGAAGAGAAAGAAGAAGAAGAGATATTATTGATGTCCTATGTTGAAATCAAACATGGCGAGAAGGAAGAAGTGTGGTTTCTTGACTCCGGTTGCAGCAATCATATGAGTGGAAACAAGGAGTGGTTCTCAGATTTAGATGAAGGCTTCAGACATACTGTAAAACTTGGAAATGACAATAGAATGGCTGTTATTGGAAAAGGCAGTGTTTGTATGCAAGTGAATGGATTTACTCAGGTAATTTCTAATGTTTACTATATTCCTGAGTTAAAGAACAATTTATTGAGCATAGGACAACTACAAGATAAAGGTTTATCTATTTTGATTCAACATGGAAAATGTATGATATGTCATCCAACAAAAGGATTAATTACGGAGACAATGATGAGTTGAAATAAAATGTTTTGTTTGGTGGCTTCCATGGAAATGAGTCTACATGCTTTCAAAACGTATCAGAAAATGAATCTTATCTTTGGCATTGTCGGTTTGGTCACTTAAGCTATCAAGGATTGAGGACATTGTTTTATAAGAAAATGGTAAACGGGTTGCCTTCAATCCAAATTCCAAAGAAGCTATGTACAGAGTGTTTGATCGGCAAGCAACATAGAGACTCTATGTCTAAAAAGAGCTTATGGAGAGAATCAAATAAACTTCAACTTGTGCACGCAGATATATGTGGACCCATTAAACCAGAATCAAATAGCAACAAAAGGTACTTCCTAAGTTTTATAGATGATTTTACTCGTATGACATGGATTTACTTCTTACATGAAAAATCAGAGGCTTATGCAATGTTCAGAACTTTTAAAGCTTGTGTTGAAAAGGAGTCAGGTGCATATATCACCTCTTTGAGGACAGATAGAGGTGGTGAATTTACCTCAAATGAGTTTGAAGAATTTTGCAAAGTTCAAGGCATAAGCAGACAATTGACTGCAGCCTATGGAGTTGCTGAGAGAAAAAATAGGATGATAATGAACATCGTGCGCTCTATGTTGGTTGAGAAGCGAGTTCCTAAAAAGTTTTGGCCCGAAGTTGTAAAATGGAGTGTGCATATTCTCAATAGATGGCCGACGTTGGCTGTGCAAAACAAGACTCCCGAAGAGGCATGGAGTGGTGTGAAGCCAACAATTAATTACTTTAAAGTTTTTGGATGTGTGGCTCATGCACATATTTCAGACCCGAGAAGAAGCAAGTTAGATGATAAGAGCAAGAAATGTGTTTTTCTAGGAGTAAGTGATGAATCAAAGGCCTAAAAACTATATGATCCAGTTTCCAAAAAAATAATCATTAGCAAGGATGTGATTTTTGAAGAAGATGTATGTTGGAACTGGGACAACAACAAAGATGAATGCAAACCAGATGTTTTAGAGTGGAAAAATGATTATGAAAATGAAGAGGGAGGCAATAATGACAATGAAGAGGGAGTAGAGGGCAATGAAGTGGGAGGCAACAATGGCAATGAAGAGGGAGACAACAATGATAATACAACAAATTCCATTGAATCTAATTCATCTTCTAGTGAATCACATGAAGATGACTCACCAAATGTGGTTGAAGGGAGGGTAAGAAGAGCACCTTCTTGGATGGCAGATTATGAACTAGTGAAGGCTTATCTGATGAAGATAATTTGAATGCAATGATGATGCTCACTGAAGATGATCCACTCTCATTTGAGGAAGCTAGCAAGAGCAATAAGTGGAGGGATGCAATGAGGGCAGAAATTGAATCAATAGAAATGAACAAAACTTGGGAGCTTACTATTTTGCCGAATGGAATCAAACCAATTGGAGTTAAGTGGATTTATAAAACTAAGCTCAATGAGAATGGAGAGATAGATAAGTACAAGGCGAGACTAGTGGCGAAGGGGTACGCACAACAATATGGAGTTGACTACACTGAAGTATTTGCTCCAGTGGCCAGACTGGATACCATTCGATTGATACTTGCTTTGGCTGCTCAACACAGTTGAGATATTTTTCAGTTGGATGTGAAGAGTGCATTTCTTCATGGTGAACTTAATGAAGAGGTATTTGTGAACCTGAAAAAAGCTTTGTATGGCCTTAAGCAGGCACCAAGAGCATGGTATTGCAAGGTAGAAGCATACTTTGTTCGAGAAGGCTTTGAAAAATGTTTTTGTGAACATACATTGTTTACAAAAACAAAGGAAGGAAGCAAGCTTTTAATTGTAAGTCTTTATGTTGATGATTTAATATATACCGGGAATGATAAGAATATGTGTGATGAATTTAAAAATTCAATGATGGTAGAATTTGACATGTCTGATTTGGGAAGAATGCGGTATTTTTTGGGAGTTGAGGTAATACAAAATCCAAATGGGATTTTTGTGTGTCAAAGAAAATATGCTCGTGAAGTCTTAGTGAGGTTTGGAATGAATAATAGTAACTCAGTGCAGAATCCTATTGTGCCAAGAACAAAGTTATCAAAGAATGATGAAGGAGCAAAAGTTGATGCAACTTTATACATGAAAATGGTTGGCAGTTTGATGTATTTGACTGCAACAAGACCTGATTTAATGTATGGAGTAGACCTTATTAGTAGATTTATGTCTTGTCCAACTGAATCTCACTGGCTTGCAGCAAAAAGAATACTAAGGTACCTCAAAGGTACAACTGAATTGGGTATTTTTTACAAAAAGGGAGGCAACTTAAACTTGGTGGCATACACTGACAGTGACTTTGCTGGTGATTTGGATGACCGGAGGAGCACTTCTGGATCAGTTTTCTTGCTTGGTTCTGCAGCAGTGTCTTGGTCCTCTAAAAAACAACCTGTTGTGACATTGTCCACCACCGAGGCTGAGTATGTAGCTGCTGCATCTTGTGCTTGTCAATGTCTTTGGTTAAGGAGGATGTTAGAGAAGCTTGGTCATAAAGAGAAAAAGAGCACTATGATTAAATGCGATAATAGCTCTATAATAAAGCTTTCAAAGAATTCCGTTTTTCATGGTAGAAGCAAACATATTGATATAAGATTTCATTTTTTTAGAGATTTGGTAAAAGATAGAGTTGTGGAATTGAGCTACTGCAATTCTCAGGAGCAAGTTGTAGACATAATGACAAAGCACATAAAGTTAGATCAATATTTGAAACTTCGCAGGATGATGGGAATGGTTGAAGCTTCAAAAATAAACTAAATGCATTCTGCATATAGTTTAAGGGAGGGAATGTTAAATTATTATTATTATTATTGTTATTATTATTATTATGTTTAATTTGTTTCTATAATTAGGAAGTATGAATCAGTATTTTCTTTAGACATAGTTTCCGCATTACAAGAATGGTAATGTGGTTCCATCTATGTTTACGGTTTGCATTGTTTCTATTTTAGTTTATGTGTAAGGCTATATATATAGCCAAACTCTTTCATTTTCAATATAACAAGGTATTCTCTCTCAAAACAAGTATAGTTGTTATTAGTTTTAACAGATAGACTAATGACAGTGTCTTAGATCTTTTTAATTTTAGCTTCTCCTATTATTGTATCACTACAACAGAAAAAGGCATCGGGGGCGCTTTTGGGCGCCCCTAAATCTGGCGCTCCTGTTGCCAAACACTCTACAGGAGCGCGCAAGAAGCGCCCCTAAATGTTAGGCAACAAGAGCGCTTGTAGGAAGCGCCCCTAATGGTCTTAGCGCGCAACTAACAATCAGGGGCGCTTTCTGTTAGAAGCGCCCCTGTTGGTCTTGACCAACAGGAGCACTTTTTGAAAGCACCCCTGATTGTCAAGTACTCTAAGAACAACAGGGGCGCTTGCAGAAAGCGCCCCTGATTGTATGTTTTTTCTTCAAATATTTTTTTCGTGTTTCTGGTATATCCAATATTTGGCAGCACTTCCCTACTCTCATTTTCATCAACCAACAACAACCTATATTTACCAAATTTCAAATCAACTGACCAATTTCAAATCAAACTTCAAACTAGCCAATTGAAAATCAAATTCCAACTAACAAACCTATAAATCCATCTAATATATATATATATCAACAAAGTACCAACAAAAATTACATAAATCATTAATCAAATTCTGAATGTCAACATAGACAACAAAAATGATATGACATCCAATACAAGCTAACCAAAATTACTTGAATTTCGATTTTCATTAATCAAAGAAGAAACATGACGACACCACTCTCCTTTGATCTCAGTAAGTTGGTCATCAGAAAATGGAGCTCCAACCGCGTGTTCTGGAAAATACTGTAAAAATAAAATAAAATAAAATAAAATAAACTTAGAACTAAGTGGTTAAATGCTAGATATGGAAATACTTATCAAAAAACAAACTATAAAAAATTAAAATTACATACATTTTGGGGAATTTCCATTTGATTGTAAGTGATTGTGTCCTTCATAAACATAATATCCGCAATCATCATTGTTGGGTTGTCTCGGACACTACAAATAAAAATAACAATTAATTATTAAAATGCGAGCAAAATTTACATGGATAAGAATATTGATTATAAACTTACCTTTATTACTATCCATTTTGTTTTATTGTTCCCACCTCTAGTCCTGACCTCATTCGATGCCCAATAAGTTGTCACACAACTGAAACATCATACATATAACTATATTAATTAATCGAAATATATATATATATATATATAATTTATATGATGAAATATGCGATGTATCTAAATACACACCTTTCAAACATTCCTCTCATCATGGTGTGGTTGCTATAATGACTGTGACACGAATCCAAATAGAAAATTCTATTTCTCCTAGGATCAATTACCAACAATATCCAATGCATCCTACAAAAAAATTGGATAACTAAATAAATAACACATGTTTCAAAAACACGTTTTATATATATATATATATATATATATATATATATATATATATATAGATTAAATTTCTTACCCTAAGTTGATGGGTGCCAAAAACAAGCAATCACAGATGCTTTCACGTGCCAAAGCCAAGCGACTATTGATATATGCTTTTACCGCTTCCTTGTTTTCTTTAACCGCTTCCTTCAATTCCCGAACTTTTTCTTTTGAGATGTCTTTATCAATGCGGAGGTTGCGTAGAAAAGTACGTTGGGGGCACAAGAATATAAATCTTTTTGTTTGTTCCATGGTGCTCATAATCTCATGGTACAAATACCTATAGTTAAAATGTATACAAATAAATTAACATATAATAATAGTAGTAATAATAATAATAATAATAATAATAACAATAATACCTGATGTATATTGTAATAGTAGCCGCAGATGCCCACTTGTGCTCATATACCTCTCATGACCACTGTCAAGTGCACTATCATGACTCTCATGACGACTGTCATGTGCACTATCATCACTGTGGAAAGTCATCTCACCTGCAACATAATATAATCATTGTTATTAGGCTAAATGTTATTTTATAATAACAATAAGTTAGTTAATTTTTACAATATGAAAAATGAATAAAAAAGAAACTACGCATGATATATTACCTTTTCCTTTTCCTCGATCTAACGTTACTAGCTACTTGTTTATTTGTATGATATTTTGTTTTTTGCTTCTTGGTACTTTGTTTTCAACGAAATGTAATTCCATCGTTATGATCCTTTCTAACATACAAAATATCCTCATTAGAAGTACTTTCCCCTATTATTGGTTGCGATGTCCCGAAGAAAGGGTCATCCTCAATGTCAACATCTTCGTGCGCTTGATCCCCAATGTCATTCACCAATAACTTTTTGTTTGTCAATAAAACAATGAACCAATTGATATCAACTGGATCAGTGACATAAAACACTTGTTGGGCTTGCGAGGCTAAAATAAAAGGTTCATCTTTATACCCTAACTTGTTGAAATTCACCCGCATGAAACCCAAGTCATCCATTTGTACACCATTATTATTGTCAACCCAATTACATTGGAACACAGGCTCCGAAAACATATTGTAATCCAACTCCCATATGTATTCAATGACACCGAAGTATGACATATTCGCGTAAATGGGATTTCTGTCTTTGGCACTTGATGTATGCATAGATTCAGCTACAAGAGTCACCCCACTATTTTGCATTTTACTCTGATCATCATGGGATTTTGTATAGAACGTGTACCCGTTTTGTAGATAACTAGTGTAAGAGAAAACATGTATATTTGGACCTTTTGCTAACCATCTCAATCTTTCTGAAATCGAAGTAGGATTCGAAACAAACTCAATATCAATTTGATTTTTTAGCCACAGTATGAAACTCCGATTATGTTCTTTTTTTAACCAGATTTCACTCTTAGTTGGGTGATCACTCTTAAGAATCTCCATGTGTTTGGCAATATATGAATCAACTTGATTATCATTGTGCAGAACATATAAGTGTGCTTGCTCTAGTTCTTTCCTAGATACCATCACTATTTTCCTTCCTGTCATCCCTTTACCAACACTTCCTGTGTGACACTCCCTTGGCATCCCAACAGAATATTCAACACTAGATAGATAGCCGGTGGAGAACTCAATAGCTTCTTCAACTATGTAGCGCTCAGCAATGCAACCCTCGGGTCGTGATCTGTTTTTAACATATCCTTTTAATATCTTCATGTACCGCTCAAACGGGTACATCCATCTCATGTAACATGGGCCACACAATTGTGTCTCTCTAACTAGATGAACTATTAAATGAATCATTATGTCAAAGAATGAAGGCGGAAAAAACATCTCAAGCTCACATAAAGTGACAGTAATTGATCTTTGCAGAGCTGGCAACTTTCCAGGGTCAATCACCCTACTACAAATCACCTTAAAGAAGAAACAAAGTTTAGTTATGGCCTGACGCACTTTATTGGGTATAATGGATCGTATACCAATGGGTAGAAAATTCTCCATGAGAACATGACAATCATGAGATTTTAGAGACTTTAACTTGAGGTCTTTCATTGATACAAGGTTCGTAAAGTTTGAAGAGTACCCCTTTGGAACTTTAACTCCATGAAGAAACTTACAAAAGACAGTTTTCTCCTTTCTAGATAGAGTACGAGCTGCCGGAGGTAGATATGTACGTGTACCCTTCTTAATCGGACCCAATTCTAGTCTCAACCCCATACTAACCAAATCCAACCTTGTGTTGATGGTATCTTTAGTCTTCCCTGGCATATTGAGTAAGGTACCAATGACACTTTCGAATACATTTTTTTCAACATGCATCACATCAATGAAATGTCTTACGTGTAATGACTTCCAGTATGGCAACTCAAAGAAAATCGATTTTTTCTTCCACCCTCGTTTGGCAAGCTCTCCTGCAAAAGGCTTCCCAAACTTAATGTCCAAATCTTTCACCTTTTCAAATAGTTGTTCACCGGTCAAAGGCGGAGGAGCTTTACGAGTTTCTGAATTCCCATTGAATGCCTTTCTCCACACCCGACAGTGATGAGTTGGAGGCAAAAATCTCCGATGGCCAAGATATATATTCTTCTTACCATGTTCCAACCACATCCAATCTGTATTATCTTCACATATAGGACATGCACATTGAGCTTTGTTACTGTACCCAGATAGATTGCCGTATGTTGGAAAGTCATTAATAATACCAAAAATCATAGCCTTCAAAATGAAACTTTCTTCTCTGAACCCATCATACACCTCTACCCCAATCTCCCACATTTGCTTCAAGTCTTCTATTAAAGGAGCCAAGTATACGTTAATATCATTTCCTGGTTGTTTGGGGCCAGAAATTAACAAAGACAACATCATATACTTGCGTTTCATGCAAAGCCATGGAGGTAAGTTATAAATCGCCAAAATCACAGGCCATGTACTGTGGGAGCTACTCTGGATACCGTGCGGGTTAAATCCATCAGCAGACAATGCAAGGCGTAGGTTTCTTGGGTCATGCCCAAAATCAGGATAATCAATATAAATCTTTTTCCACTGCGGAGAATCCGCCGGGTGTCGTAGCATACCATCTTTAATCCTTTCATCGTCATGCCAAGTCAACTGTTTTGCGTCTTCTGAACTACGGTACATACGCATAAATTGAGGAATTATGGGAAAATACCACAATACCTTTTCTGGAGCAGATTCTTTCTTCTTATACCGCGATGCATTACATTTAGGGCAGGACTTTAACAACGCATGTTCATTCCGAAATAAAATGCAATCATTTGGACAAGCTTGTATCTTCTCATAGTTCAAACCAATGGTGCCTAACATTTGTTTTGCATCATACGTCCGAGAAGGGAGCACATTGTCTTCCGGCAACATATCTTTCAAAAGTGCGAGTAATTCCGTAAAGCTCTTATCTGTCCATCCGTGGCAAGTTTTCAAGTTATACAGCTTTATCACAGCCAATAACTTTGTCAATTCAGTACAGCCCACATACAACGGTGTCTCAGCATCGGTTATCAACTTCTCAAACATTTGAGGACAATCATTAAGATCGTCTTCAACCGCCTTTGTCATCTCTTCAAATTGGTCGCCATCAAATGTATGTGTTTCAGGATAATCAACCGGATCACATCTCTGAGTACTATTATCCATATTTGAAGGTTCACCTCTTTCCTCACCATGCATTGTCCAACAAATTTAACTTTGATCGATTCCGTTGGCTTTTAAATGGCTTTCCAACTCAAGTGCAGTAACTCGATTGGCGTAACAACATCTTAAACAAGGACACTTGAACTTACTAGAAGTTCCTAAACGTCGAACGGCAAAGTTCACAAAATATTTCACTCCATCGACATATTCTTTCGACAGACGATTGGCAGACATCCACTTTCTATCCATATTAGACCGAAATTTATTATAAATTCCTGATAAGAGAACTTAAACATATTAAAGGTGAAAAACACACAAAGTTCAATTATTTGAAACTAAGACATTCGACCTTGGATAAGGTCTTTGCTAATTTGATATTATTTTTATTTATTTTAGATAGCTTCTTATTTGAGCTCAAACAAGAGTCACAGTATTTACTAACTGTGCAGAAATTTAACATCCATCAGCATGCAATTTAATCCAATTTTCCATGCAATTTCAACTAACTCAAACAATCCATCAATTTCAAATACACCAATTATGAGTACATATGTGAACTGCTCAAGTGTCTAAACAATAACCACAATAAAAAGAAAAGAGAACAAGAAAAGTACCTTAACAAGGGGAAGCAACAACGAACTCGAACTAGATGTGAATGGCAACAAGAAATAACTCGAAGCTCCGCAAAAAGAACTCGAACTAGATATAACAAAACGAATTAATCAACAAGTAGGATTAATATTCCTCAAGGGGTTGAACTGGGACATGTGAAAGTGAAAGCCAATGCAAGTTACAAGTAAAAATAAGTCAATCCAAACAGGCCCTAAATTCACGTAAAAATAAGTTGAACCGTAAATAAAATTTCTGAAAGCAAAAGCTACATATTCTAACTTCAAGTTAGATTCAATTCAAACAAGGAAATCAATTTTATCTAATTGCCATAGAGTTTTGCTCTTTCATTAATTAAAATTCTCCTCCAAATTCTAACCTTTACCATAAAGATGACAAATGAAAATGGAAGCAAAACAATGAAGGACATTACAATGACTGCATCATGTATTTGGTGAGCATGTAAAAGTAAAATAACAAACAGACCTTTCATATAGAAATATCATATACCATATATATCAAATGCCATATATCTTAAATTACTGCTTAATTAGACAAATGCTGCCCAAATCTTGTAAAATAATACTCTCGACCAATGTAGTAAAAAAATGAATTTTAAGGTTAAAATATTTCTAGTTAAGTTTGCTTGCCCAACTATCATAAGGCTCTGTAGCAAGCAAGGTCACACTAGAATAACACCTATTGAGTAATAGTGGTCTAATAGTTGAAGAGAGTCATTACACATTAACATAAGATAAGGATTCTGCATATTCCAAAACCAATACAAAAAATGTTGAGCAATATTCTCAATATTCTACCTATTGAGTAATAGTGGTCTAATAGTTGCAGAGAGTCATTACACTATTTTTAATACTAATAGCCACCAATTTAATTTCAATTTCGGTTAACTATGCCATTTTAGTATCAGTTTTGAAGCAGAAGTTGAAAATTAATGAATTCAAAAACCCCGTATAAGCATAAACAAGCATGTGCATTAGTCTGACTATGTTTGCACCTCTAATTGTACTCAAACCAATGGAAAGGGGAAACGGAAAATGAATATGACATTTAAAGTTTAATAATAAGGCATCTGAAACTGATATAACCCCCATTTGATATTACTATAAATAAACAAAGAAATTTAAGTAGAAGAATGGCAATCTACGAAAAAGACCTATATTGGGGTTAACATAGTAACAGTTTTTTTTGATGGAATAACATAGTAACAGTTCAACAAACAACATTGCAAATTCATAACCAAATAATAAAAACATGAAAGAACAAAGCTAGTGACAAAATCACAAGTCCCAACTATGAACTAACACCACTGAAAAGGGGGAAGAAAAAGAATTTTTCCACGAACCTGAAAGTGAGGACTGTTGAGGCAACGAGAAATCTGTTTGAAAAGTTGAACCATACAGCGTTGGAATTCTGCAGCTTGTGTGGCCTCAAGAGATTACCCAGAGATTTTCTAGAACAAGGGAGAGTGTGAGAGAACGTGGGGGATAATGAGGGAAATTGAAAAAAAAAAGAGATTTGGAGGTTTAGGGTTTTTTGTACGTTGAGAGTGTGAGAACGTTGAGAGAGCTTGAGAAAGGGAAAGAGGGAAAGAGACGAGTACTGAGAGTGAGAGGGAGTATGAAACGGTAATATTAGGATATTAGGCATCAAGGACGCCCCTGAAGGCCCTCCGTATTTTGGGCATCAGGGGCGCTTTTTAAAAGCGCCCCTGTTGCCCAAAATACGGAGGGCCTTCAGGGGCGCTTTTTAGAAAGCGCCCCTGATGCCTAATATACGGAGGGCCTTATTTTGGGCATCAGGGGAACTTTTTAGAAAGCGCCCCTAAAGGACCTCTGTATTTTGGGCTTCAGGGACGCTTTCTAAAAAGCGCCCCTAATGGGTGCGCCCTTTTTTAAGAATTCTGTTGTAGTGTATGGTTTGATAAATGACGATGCCATGAACCGTGTCATAGCATTGATGTTCATCTAGGAATTATATTACTTTCTTTTCAAATGGAATTCAGTTACTAATAATAAGTATATTTTCATTCAGGTAAGCCGTGAGCTATATGGAGACAACTATCCTAGGTTCTTCACCTTTTGGACATTAAGTATTGCATACTATGCTTTTTTTTGTTTTCCATTGTTTCCATGTCCCCTTGTTTCTTTTACATCTTAAAATATGCTTGCTTCTGTGTCGAAATCGGTTGAAATCATGGTGGAAACACTGTGGCCATGAAAGCTACAACATGCACGCATGTTTATATCTGCTAGCCGCGGTTCCAAACACTTACTTACACACACACACACATATATATATATATATATATATATATATATATATCTATCTGATATTTCAATTTGATAAATGGATGCATATCAAGAAACTGGATGCTACACCTTACTATTAGCCAAAACATGCACATGTCATTTAGTAGTTGAATGCACATGTCAACTTAATGCAATATTAGCTTTACTCATCTTCAAAGATATGATGGTCTCAGCTTTAATTTAACATCTTATAATTATTTACTTTAATTAATAATTGTAGTGTTGTTATTTAGTAGCTAGTCATATTTTTGACAGAAGCAAAATGTTTCACTGCATTATGGTCTATTTCAGGCCATGACATAAGGTAAAATTATTATTTTCTTTCAGTCATCAAGACATTATCTTCCTGGAAGTGATATATTTAACTTTCAACTCATCTGACCCACTTTTTTGTTTCTATTGCAGATTATCTTCCTAGAAATAATATGCAATGATGATGACGATAATATAATTGAGAGAATTATTCGTCTTAAATTTCTACAAATTAAGTCCTCACCATGTAGAAGAGCAGTGTTTTGTTTAAAACCAATGATATCTTGTCTTGATTGCTACATGGATACATATGCAGTTAAACATTGTTTGCAGGGCAGATTTTAAGGCTGGATTGCAAGACATCAAAAATCGTCTAGCCAATTATGAGAGGGCAAGTCCTTACAATGTGCTTTTAAATTTCTTGATTGTTCTAGATGATCTTTTTCCATTAACATTGTTGATTTGACATAACCAGGTTTATAAGACAGTAGAAGAAGGATCTTATATCAGTTCAATCCCTCAGCATGATCTTACTTGGCCCGTGAAGACATTCTTCATTTTGGACCATAGGTAGAAGTTAATACTTTCCCTAATTGCAAGTTTAGTTTGTTGAATGATACTAATTTTTGAATTTGAACTATAGAGGATGATATGGGCTCTTCCATATTAGGTCAAGCTCAGTTGGATGCTCACTCTACTGTGCTTTTCCTTGGAATATTGCGAACAGGACGCACGGACCATGCTTCCAATACACACGGACCGTGCGTGAACACCTGATACTTGGCTCCATTTGCTTGATTTTGCTCCTTTGACCTTGCACTTTTAATCCTTGCCTTTAATCCACCCAAATTCTTCCATTTCTTCATTATTTGATCCTGAAAATAAAAACCAACATTTTGTAGTAAAATAGCTCTAAGGTAGAACTAAAATTCCACAATTTCTATTTATTTCAATTACTAAAAACACATTAAATTAAGTGTTCCGGAGTGGGCCGAAGCCCATTCCAGCGACTCTACCTGGACCAGCCCAGCACTAAAGGGGCAAAGGAGCAGAGAAACGGATCAACGACCCCGATTGGTCCGTACGAATAGATCCAACGCTCGAGGATCGTCCACCAGCGCTATAAAAGCATTGATGGCGTCTGTTGTCAGGTACACACTATTCATTAGAATCTGTATTCTGCTCGTTCGCTCCTGACTTGGGCGTTGGAGTGTCTTCGCAGGTACACCCGCCTCCTGAAGCGAAGCTCGGAGTACGGCCAGATAAACATACCGAGGTCTGATACCTGTGAAACAGTGGTTAAGTGATCAAAGGTACAGATCAATTGGCGACCACAGTGGGAGCCCGCGCGCTTTCCACCAAACCCGAAGATGCCCCAGAAGGCACCCCGAGGCCGACCAAAGGCCACAGCTCGTTTACAAAGCGAGATCCCAACTCGACCACCACCAACGGGTGTTGAAGGCAACAACACCGTCCCTGCACAGCCGGTCACAGTAGAGCTTCCTGCCGACCTAGTCCAAGAGCTGCGAGAACTACTGCGCGATCGAAATCAGGCTCTGAATCGCAACGATGACCGCCTCACGCAATTAGAAGATCAGATCGCCTCGAGACGAGCACACACGGCCCCAGAGCAGCGACAACATCATGAGGGCACTTCGGCCGTGCGAGCACGCCCTTCAAGCCCTCATCGATCGCCTCCGCGAAGGCAACTGGTCCATCGATCTCCACCCCCGAGGAGGGGACGAGGAGGAGCGGCCACCCCACCGAGAAAGACTCCGTCCACATCTGATTACACTTACTGGCCTAAAGGGTCATCACACGAAGGTTCCTCTCGTGGTTCGACCAGTTCACCTACTCGTTCTCGAAGCCGATCTAACGAGCGATGCTTATATCGGTCGAAAGATTATTTTAACGACCACGGTCATGGAGCAAGCTACTCAGAAAAGCGACTGTGCCGTCAAAATAAGAAGGATACCAGCCTTGGACCATATACGAGAGAAATAGATGAGTTTCGCATCCCACGCTCGTTGGAGAAGCCTCCGACCGACCTTAAGATGTACAACGGCGTGAAAGATCCTGACGCCCATTTAAAGCACTTTGATATTATGATGAAGTATCGCGGAGCCCCCGGACCGGTAAAATGCAAAATCTTCCCCCTTACTCTAGAAGGGTCGGCCTTGGAATGGTTCACCGAGCTAAAGCCCAACACCATTTCATCTTGGGAACAGATGGCTAGGGTGTTCACCGCCCACTTTACGACCTCCAGGATCACCGCCCGCTGATTCACCTTGGTAGACTGCTCCGTCAAACCGGAAGTAGCGATGGCAAGCTTGGCTTCAGCATCTACCTTGGCTGTTATGGCCGCATCACGTTCAGCAGTGACCGAGCCAAGTGCGTTCTTTGTCGGTTGGAGGGCGACCTCAGCATCCTCAAGCTTTTTCTTGGTACTCTTAAGTTCTGCCCGCAAATCTGTAATATGACCAAGAGCGGACTTATACTTGTCAGTTTTATCCAAGAGATCACCCTCCAACCATAAGTTTCTATGGAGTAAGCGCATACCTGCTTGACGGCTAGCTTCCTAAGATTTATAGCGAGCAAGCTTTTGAAAAGCTGCTTGGGCAATTTCTGCAACGAACAGTAGAGGGTCTGCTCGAAGGCGTTCAAAATCTACATCCTTAAGATCGTCCAAATCCAAGGACGACCTCCTCGGTATTTCTCTTCTTTTTTGGGGAGGGTCAAGGTCAATCGCAATGGCGTCTACAGAATTCTGAGCCCGATCTCTCTTCTTAGAAGCGGAGTTCGTTCCCTGTTCACGAACGGGAGGTCTATGATCGCCCTCAGCGTGGAGAGGTTGAGGAGAAGCAAAGGTCACCCTCTTCTGCTTCCTTGACTTTGTCTTGGTCAAAAGGGCTTCAAAGCCTATGCCCGACATTTCAGCTGAAAAGAGAAAAAGGGTTAGAGGCAAGACGGAGTAGAAACGATCAAAGATAACAAACAAAAGAAGTAAAAGCACACCAAGTTTATTTTCAGCTTGCTCAGACGTCCTAAGACAAGCGAATTTGTTGCAAGGAATAACCCCTTCGGGCAGCCAAGTAACCAGGGTCTCTAGCATCAAGACGCTCTCAATGTCGTAATCGCTCAGCCTCCTCTGATGCCGATAGTGGATGGTGTCGCGGTCATAGTGCGAGTGCGACCAGCCCAGAGGGAATTTCATGGAAGTAATATGACCTTCAGCATCCACAGTTCCCACCATCTCCTTAGCCCGATCTTTGACTGGAACGACCCAGAGGAAAGCATGCCTCCAAGGTTTGGCTGATTCGCATAAAGGTTTGAAGAGTCTGATCGTGCCCTTTCGCCCCTTCAAAGAAACATGTTCCCATTGCCTGGGTTCACTCTTCATCTCCACGGTACGACTAACATCGAATAGGGAGAAGAAAAGACGACAATTCACTTCCTGGTCAAGAGCGGCCATTACTATCTCGAAGGATTTAACAAGCGCCCAAGCGTTGAAATGAAGTTGAGAGGGGGCAACCCCAAGGGTTCTCAGGACGCGTCTCTGGAAGAAGGTGAAGGGAGGTCGCACCCTCAAATCTCGGAGAACATTGGTGTACATGATAAATTTTAGCGAGGTCGGGATCATGGCAGCTTGCTCGTGAGCCGGGACACCCTCAGCTAGCCATTCCTGGTCGCCATAACCAATTAGCTTAGTAAAAAGCGGCAACATCTCATCACCTGGTGGAAAGACCGAGCGCTCGTTGGTTATAGCGGAAGAAATCCAAGAACGGTCATCATCAAGCCTACCCCTCCAATCGTGCTCTTCAGGCAGCACCTCATTGGTCGGAACGGGAGGAGGTGCAGGGTTCACTCGAAGAGATTGAACGGTGTCGACAGTGTTCGACGAGCGACCAGACGATGACGAAGTAGAGAGATCGGTGGAAGAGAAAGTCTCGGACGGAAGCCCGCTCGCACTAGTATCTCCAGAGCGAGCAGCACACTCAGCCATCTTTGCAGATTGACGGCCGGATATCCTCGCAGTCTTCTTTGTTCGCGCCACTACCTTACCCTGCAGTCTTCTGTGTATGGATATGCAACAATCTAACTATCAAATGTTATGTTTTTGTGTATTATTATAATTATGAAACAACACTGGCGCCCTTGATAAACCAAAATCACTGAGTTCTTCTATTAAATCTTGGTAAGTTTACCATAATTAAGCTTTTGCCTTCCAATGATGATATTATCTAACTTCACACCGCGAATCTGTCTGGTTCTCGTACGTTTACGACCCTAACGAAACCAAATCTCTTCCCGTGTTTATCCCTCTTCGCCGGAATAAAGACTTATTCGGCATCTCCATATTTCAGAAAAGCTGTCAACATGTGTTTGGCTCTAAAATTTTGAGGAAAGTTGGTGAAGAAATATGTTGTTATTGCATCTTCCTTTTTAACGTAGATGTAACTTCTTGCTACGTCTGTGTGCTTTTGTGCTAGCTCATGCTTCCTTCTCCGTACAACCTGCCAGTCCGACGTTACCAGCTGCTGATCCTTTCTAACATTCTCTCTGTCAGTTGTCCCGTTGCGCTCACTCTCTGAGAATATCACCCAATGTCCACTCTGGTTATGTTGCACTCTTCCTATTTTTCTCTCTCCGAATCTCTCACTGTTTCTCTCTCTAAGTGTGTAAGTTTAAAAACAGTTTGTTTTCCAACGAACAGTTTGGCTTTGTAACAATACAACTCATAGATTCAATTCGTATCATTGGAATTTCATACCAAAAAAATACTAATATACTAATTAATCGTTGAATACAAGTTTGAAGGCAAGCCAAACCAACCAATAAAAAATTGCCGCAACTGAATTCATCGTACTACATAATAATAGAATATAAGTTACCTAATCCTTATGAATTGAATTCAGAATTCTTGATATACTGAATCTTTAAAAAAGCAAAACAATAACATAAAAACTGAATTCAACTTTTATTTCTTAGTGAACACTCAATTGTTGAAACGTTTATCATACTTTGCTAAAAATTTCTTGAATTCAAAAGTTTAACATACATAGTCAAACATTTTGAATCAACATGGAATTACTATGATTTCTTCGTATGAAGGTACTACATGATTTCAAATTAATTAGTCTATTACAAATTAGAAAAACAAGAATGCATCAAGACATAAGAATTTACAATATAATAAACCTATGTATTCTTCTGACAGGTTCTTGAGGCCAAATGACTCTTTCTTGCTAACTTTGTATCAAATCCCCTGAAACAATTGAAGCAAGCGTACTTCAGCTTATGGCTTCCAATGATGTGTTGCTTCAATGCCTTCATGGTGTTGAATTCTTTGCCACAAGCATTACACTGCAATGCCTCAGAGGTTCTTCACCCATCATCCTTCAGCTTTCCACTTTCTTGAATGCAAAACCTCAAATGAATTCTATTCTTCTAAATGAATTTTACTTCCCGCCTAATTCCCTTTTATTTGTAAGTCACATATATTGGATCCCTTATAATCCAATATTGGCCTTATGTGAATAATTATATATTATGGGCTATCTCTTTAAATTAAGCCCAATATTTTCCCACACCCCCAAACCCTATGGTGCAAATGGGTGCAAAATTTAGGCTATTGGTGCAATTTAAAATATTTAGGTGTGTCAAAAAAATATTTCTATAGGGTGGTAAGCCCAAAAATTTTGGCGGGTTCTACTGAACCCCCTTAATAGTATGTGGCTCCGCCACTACATCTAACATGCATTTGTACATTCAGAAATTACGCATTTACGCATTTGACATGCGGGAGCATACTTCATTGAAAAGTTAAAAGTCAATATTTAAATAAGAGAATTAATTTTTTTTGAAGCAAAAGTAAGAGAATCACTACAAAAAAAACATGTAAATTGCGGCAATTTTAATATGGCGGCTCATAACAACCACCATTATTCACGGTGCATTATGGCAGTTTTATTGTCTCCCATAATATACGATTATAATGTGGCATTTTAGATTGCCGTAATATTATAATGTGGCAATTTCCTTTTGCAAAAAAAAAAATAAATAGATTTCAATTTATTTTTTTTTTGCAAATTTCATTATCCAAGTTTTAATTAGCTCTATCTTATTGTTAAAATATAAGTAGTAAGTCCATTAGTTGGTTAGTAAGACCCATTAGATAGTAATGTCATTAGTAAGGTAGATGGTACACTCATTTGTAACTATCTTCTTCTCATTAGTAAGATTTTTTATCAATTTCAATATAATAGACTTTTAGGGTTTTCTCTCCAATTTCCATGGATGCCATGTTTGTCCCAGGAAGGTTGCTCAGTTGGTGAGCTAAGGGACATGAAGGAGGTCCCCGGTTCAATCCCCAGAAACTAACATTCCCCCACCCCACTAACATTCGTTTATAAAAGAAAAAACATTGAATGTGAAAAACCCTAACCCCTCATTCATAGAATCATATCCCCTCATTCACATTGAATTGTTGCACAGGTGATAGGAATGGGATATTAGCTGATGACGTTTTGCTGGCATTTTTTTTTTTGGTGAACATTGCTGGCATGTTCAAAGCTTTGGAGAAATAATGTCCCAACAAAAGCATCTGTGCTAGTGTGGAGGCTGCTTATTAACAAGATGCCTACAAGAGATGCTTTAATAAGGAAAGGAATCATAAACTCTCTACATAATAGCTGCTGTGCTTTTTGCTTCGAGGAAGATGAAAGTCCAGCTCACCTTTTCATCATGTGTAGGCGCATTCAAGAGGTATGGCAGAAAGTCTTTACTTGGTTGAATGTTGATAACATACAAGCACAAAATCCAGTACACCATTTCTTTCAATTTGGAGAATTACTCAAAGGAAGAAAGTTGAAGACTATGAAACATCTAATTTGGATTTCCACCATTTGGGTGATTTGGTTCACGAGAAACAAGATTATGTTTGACAGAGCTGTGGTAACCGTAAACAACATGACGCATCATATCAAACTCATATCGTGGGGCTGGTTCATATCAAGGAAGGGAAGAAATACTAACCTCACTTTTTCTGAGTGACTCAATTGCCCTATTTGTTGGAAAGTAGAATGGTTTTAGGAAGACTTTGGGAGGAAGGGAAGAGGAGACTATGGTTTCTTAAAATGAGAGGATACTTTGCTCTTTAGAACTTGATGTTTATTTGCTAACTTGCTTACTTATTTTTTGCTTGGTTTACAAATGACTAGCTCTCCCCTATTTATAGGCTCCAAGGGAGAGTTCTACATCAATCTAGAGAACATTCTACACACTTCAAGTGAGAGAGTTCTACACACTTCTCTCAACTACTTATTTAATATTACATATTTCACTTCTACATTTCTCTACTACTCTCTAGAATTTTCTATAAACTAAAACACTAAAACCAAATGGGCCTAACACTTGATTAGTCCAATGGGCCAAATCAAGTTTACTCTCCAACACCCCCTCTTAAACTTGATTTGTCATTCCAAGTAGGCTTCGCAACTTGATAAAGTCTTCATGCTTGAGGGGTTTTGTGAAGATGTCAGCAACTTGGTCTTGAGACTTCACATATTCGACTTGCACATCCTTTCTTGCTATGCACTCCCTTATATAGTGGTAGCGAGTATCAATATGTTTGCTCCGATCATGGAAGACTGGATTCTTTGCTAGAGCTATAGCTGACTTATTATCCACAAAGATCTTGGTCGGCTCTTCTTGCGACATCCCCAACTCCTTTAACAAATTTTTGAGCCAGACTGCATGGCAAACACATGATGTGGCTGCTACATATTCTGCTTCGCAAGTTGAAAGTGTGACTATCGGTTGTTTCTTTGACATCCAAGTGAAAGCTGTGTTTCCCATGAAGAACACAAAACCGCTAGTACTCTTCCGATCATCTCCATCTCCACCCCAATCACTGTCACTGTAACCAACAAGCTTATAATTATTATTTGATGAAAACCATAAGCCGAAATCCAATGTTCCTTTGAATAGCGAAGAATTCTTTTTGCAGCCTTGAGATGAGTTGTGGTCGGATTCTCCATGTATCGACTGATGAGTCCAGTAGCATACAAAATATCAGGTCTTGTGCATGTTAGATACCGCAAACTCCCAACCATACTCTTGAAATTTGTAGGGTTCACCTTTACTGCTTCGTCGTACTTTGATAATTTCATTTTACACTCTACTGGTGTGCTGATTGGCTTGCAACTATCCATCTTGAACTTTTTCAGCATCTCCTTCGCATATCTTTGTTGTGAAATGAATATTCCATCTTCCTTTTGCTTTACCTCAATGCCAAGATAGTATGACATTAATCCAATATCTGTCATCTCAAACTCCTTTACCATTTCCTTCTTGAACTCTTCAAACATACTTGGATTGCTTCCTGTGAAGACCAAGTCATCCACATATATGCACACGATCAAGATATCTCCATTTTTGACCTTGACATATAGGGCATGCTCGTGTGGGCACTTCGTGAAATTGTTTTCTTTGAAGTAGTTATCAATCCGACTATACCATGCTCTTGGTGCCTGTTTCAGTCCATATAGTGCTTTCTTTAGCTTGAGAACTTTGTCTTCATGACCTTTCACCTTGTAGCCCATAGGTTGTTCGATGTACACTTCTTCTTCTAGGACTCCATTCAAAAAGGCAGACTTCACGTCCATCTGATGAATTTTCCACTTGTTTTGGGCTGCTAGAGAGATTATTAGTCTTATGGTTTCCAAGCGAGCGACTGGAGCGAACACCTCGTCATAATCAATCCCGGCCTTTTGACTATAGCCTTTTGCAACTAGCCTTGCCTTGTATCTTTCGATTTCTCCATTGACGTTCTTCTTTGCCTTGTACACCCACTTGACACCAATAGCTTTATGCCCTTTCGGAAGAGACACGAGTTCCCAAGTGTTGTTCTTGTCGATGGCTTTAATTTCTTCGTCCATTGCATCCCTCCATCTCTTATCGTGCGCAGCTTCTTCAAAGTCCATAGGTTCACAGTCTGCAAAGAGGCAGAACAATGTGAGATTATTCGTTGCCTCGACTTCTTCATAGAGATCTTCAAGCCTTCGCGGTGAAAAAGCTTCTGTATTATCATACACATCTTGGAGACTTCGTGTACGTTTCACTGTCCTTTCACTCCTAGTGTCTTCTGAAGTGGATGTTGTTGGTGATGTGACCCCTTTTTGAACTTCTCCAGATGTCTCTTCATCAAATTGAGGAAAGAGACTGTACTCCTTTTCATGAGGTCCAAAGTCCCATTGTCCTTCTTCATCGAAGACTACATCTCGGCTGACCACCGTCTTCTTGCTGTTCGGGTTGTACAACTTGTAACCCTTTGAGTTTTGATCATAACCGACAAAGATGAATCTCTCACTCTTATCGTCGAGTTTTGCTCTTCTCTCATCTGGTATGTGAACATGGGCAACACTTCCAAAGACTCTCAAGTGTGAGATACCTGGCTTTCTTCCACTCCATGCTTCTTGTGGTGTCTTTCCCCATACACTTCTTGTTGGAGATCGATTTGACAGGTAGACTGCACACGCCACTGCTTCAGCCCAAAATTCTTTTGGCAATTTCTTGCTTTTAAGCATGCTTCGAGCCATGTCGAGGATTGTTCTATTTTTCCTCTCTGCCACACCATTCTGTTGAGGGGATCTTGGAACCGTCAAGGGACGTCTAATTCCATTCTCTTCGCAAAACTCCTGAAACTCTTTAGAAGTGAATTCTCCGCCTCGATCAGTTCTCATAGCCTTAATCACTCGTCCACTTTCTTTCTCCACTGCAGCTTTAAACTTCTTGAAAATATTAAAGACTTCTGACTTCTGCTTCAAGAAATATACCCATGTCTTTCTTGAAAAATCGTCAATAAATAGGAGGAAGTAGTTATTTTTACCTAGTGAGCTTGGCTTGATTGGTCCACAGACATCAGCATGTATGAGCTCGAGTGGCTTTTTGGCTCTTGAGTTTGACTCCTTTGGAAAACTCGTCCTAAATTGCTTTCCAAGTAAACATCCTTCACAGAGTTGATCGGGTTTGTTGATAGACGGCAACCCTCTCACCATATTCGTCTTCGACATCAAACTTAAACCTCCAAAATTTAAGTGCCCAAATCTAAGATGCCAAAGCCATGCATCATAATTATAGCAAGCTTTGAGACACTTTGCCACGTCATTATGGATATTCAATAAGAACATCCTATTTTTTGACATTGGTACCTTGGTGATGAGATTGTTTCTCTGATCTCTGATGGAAAGACTGGAATCTTTCAAGTGAATGTCATAGCCCTTTTCTAAGAGTTGTCCCAGACTCAAAATATTGTTTTTCATATTTGGGACGTAGTAGACATTTGAAATAAAATCATGTCTTCCATCCTTTAGGCGGATTAAGATCTTACCTTTGCCTTTTACCTGAACTTTAGAATCATCACCAAATGAGACATTGCCACTCACTGATTCATCAAGGTCCACGAACATGCTTCTTTTTCCGCACATATGGTTGCTTGCACCGGTGTCAAGGTACCATATGTTTTCCTGGATTCCTTCGTTACTTCTATGTGCTAGAAGCACTGTTCCAACCGTCTGGTCTTTCTCTTCCACATAGTTTGTCTCCTCTTCTACTCTATTCTTTGAAAATCTACATTCTGAGGCATAATGCCCAAACTTCTGACAATTATAGCATCGAGTTTGAGATTTATCAAACCTTGTGTTTTGAGATCCTCGTCCACACCCTCTTGTTGAGCTTTCTCCCTTCTTGTAATTGTTGTTTGTGAAATTCGCACCTCGTCCATTAGTTTGGCGTCCAAACTGTCCTCGGCCAAAACCTCGACCTCTACCTCGACCTCGACCTCGATCTTGTAGGCCTCTCTCATTTCCTTGACTTCCTTCCTTCTCTTTTAGTTGCATCTTGAAGAGTTGCTCGGTGATCTCCTTCTTTTTCTTATGTTTCTCCTCATAAGCTTGCAATGATCCTTGGAGTTGTTCAATCGTCATGGTCTCCAAGTCTTTGGTTTCCTCGATGGTTGTGACGATATGCTCGAATTTGGTATCCAAAGAGCGTAATATCTTTTCCATAATCCTTACGTCTTCTAACTTCTCACCATTTCTTTTTAATTGATTTGACACGGCGATTACTCTTGAAAAATATTCAGAAATAGACTCCGACTCAGTCATATGTAAGGATTCGAACTCACCTCTTAGAGTTTGGAGACGCACCTTCTTTACCTTGTCTTCTCCTTTGCAAGACGTTTGCAGCTTCTCCCATGCCTCCTTAGCGAATGTCGCATTTGAAATTTTCTCAAACTCATTTTCATCCAATGCTTGGTAGATAAGGAAGAGAGCTTTCTTGTCTCTCTTTCTTGAATCCTTCAAAATATCCCTTTGTGCTTGAGTTAAGGAATCCTCATTTTGTGATTCCTTATAACCTTTTTCAACAATCTCCCAAACATCATGTGCTCCAAGAAGAGCCTTCATTTTGATGCACCAATTATCATAGGTGCTCCCTTTTAGAAGTGGAACTTGGAATGATGACACACCATTGCTCGCCATGACTTTGGAAGGATTTCTAATCAGAACCTTAGCTCTGATGCCACTTTGTTGGAAAGTAGAATGGTTTTAGGAAGACTTTGGGAGGAAGGGAAGAGGAGACTATGGTTTCTTAAAATGAGAGGATACTTTGCTCTTTAGAACTTGATGTTTATTTGCTAACTTGCTTACTTATTTTTTGCTTGGTTTACAAATGACTAGCTCTCCCCTATTTATAGGCTCCAAGGGAGAGTTCTACATCAATCTAGAGAACATTCTACACACTTCAAGTGAGAGAGCTCTACACACTTCTCTCAACTACTTATTTAATATTACATATTTCACTTCTACATTTCTCTACTACTCTCTAGAATTTTCTATAAACTAAAACACTAAAACCAAATGGGCCTAACACTATTGGCTGCCTTATTGCAGTTTGATAAGTCAGTGTTGTAGACTGGTGACAATTCAAGCTGCATGCTGTTGGTGTTTTGTTGGTTAGGCCACCGTGCGACTGGTGTTATGCGCTCTGATGTCGTTGAATTTTTGCCTCCGCATCTGCTGTCTGTTTGCAATCTTCGGGAACTAGAGAGCTGATAGTGGGGGGATGAAGAAGTATTGGATTGGAGTTAATCTGTTTTGGAGTCTTTTTGCTATGCAGGTGTTTGATGGAGCCAAAGTGCTTGTGGCAATTTTGGTGCTACTCAAAGAGGCTGTGATGGTGCATTTTGAGGATTGATTCAATGTTTAAGTAATGTGGGGGGTGGGATATTAGCTGCTGTGATGGCTTCTGGGGTCTGTTACGACTTTTTTTGCTTTTTGGGCTCATAGTAGATTCTGTATAATTGGGTAATATCTTAGTGCGTGGCGGGGTACTCTTTCCTATCGGTGTCTTTTTCCCTTTGGATTTTGGCTCCGATAGGTTTTAACGAGGCCCATTTGTTTCTCTCTAGGCTACCTTTGTAATGGGTTGGTGCACCCCTTGTGCCTCCATCAATAAATCTTGTTGCTTATAAAAAAAAAAATTGAATTGTATCAAAATAATTGTCGTTTAAGGTTTTTACACACATTAAGAAATGCAATGATTAGAAAAAAGAGAATAGGTATTTCACCAAATTATCTTTATCAATTATTGGTGTCTTTTTCACTATCATTAATACAAAGTAGAAGTAGTATTTGTGAAGTAGTTTACATTGTGAGAGATTGTGAGATTGGGAAAGAATTATCATTTAGTTAGCAACATGAAAGCCAAACCGGTAATTATAATAATTTATAACCCAGCTACCATATCAATTCAATATTTTAATGCTATTCAACCACCCCATTATACGTGCCTCACTATTATGGTTTAATCATATCATTTCAATTCCATCCACTATTCAACAGTCTAACTATCAAATGTTATGTTTTTGTGTATTATTATAATTGTGAAACAACACTGGCGCCCTTGATAAACCAAAATCACTGAGTTCTTCTATTAAATCTTGGTAAGTTTACCATAATTAAGCTTTTGCCTTCCAATGATGATATTATCTAACTTCACCGCGAATCTGTCTGGTTCTCGTACGTTTACGACCCTAACGAAACCAAATCTCTTCACGTGTTTATCCCTCTTCGCCATAATAACGACTTTTTCGGCATCTCCATATTTCAGAAAAGCTGTCAACATGTGTTTGCCGCAACTGAATTCATCGTACATAATAACAGAATATAAGTTACCTAATCCTTATGAATTGAATTCAGAATTCTTGATATACTGAATCTTTAAAAAAGCAAAACAATAACATAAAAACTGAATTCAACTTTTATTTCTTAGTGAACACTCAATTGTTGAAACGTTTATCATACTTTGCTAAAAATTTCCTGAATTCAGAAGTTTAACATACATAGTCAAACATTTTGAATCATCATGGAATTACATGATTTCTTCGTATGAAGGTACTACATGATTTCAAATTAATTTGTCTATTACAAATTAGAAAAACAAGAATGCATCAAGACATAAGAATTTACAATATAATAAACCTATGTATTCTTCTGACAGGTTCTTGAGGCCAAATGACTCTTTCTTGCTAACTTTGTATCAAATCCCCTGAAACATTTGAAGCAAGTGTACTTCAGCTTATGGCTTCCAATGATGTGTTGCTTCAATGCCTTCATGGTGTTGAATTCTTTGCCACAAGCATTACACTGCAATGCCTCAGACCCTCCTTCTTCACGCATCATCCTTCAGCTTTCCACTTTCTTGAATGCAAAACCTCAAATGAATTCTATTCTTCTAAATGAATTTTACTTCCCGCCTAATTCCCTTCTATTTATAAGTCACATATATTGGATCCCTTATAATCCAATATTGGCCTTATGTGAATAATTATATATTATGGGCTATCTCTTTAAATTAACTTTATCCTGTATTGTATAGTTAAATATTAAAGATATTTTTCTTCAAGTATTAAAATACTTAAAATATGACTATCATTATTTTCAATCTAATCAAAGATTTATTTATAATTTCCAGATAAGAAACACTGTAGTTTTAAATCTTCTCATTATCTTTATTTATATTTATATTTTAATTCTAACATCTAGATGAGCGTTTTTTTAATTTTTTATATACAATTAAATTTTAAAACTTGATATCTATCTTTCAATATATATATATATATATATATATATATATATATATATATATATATATTAAATTACTAAATGAAGCTTTTTTGGAGCCTCCACAATGTTTCACATCATTTTTATTCAAAATAATATATATTTATAATTTAAATATAAGACTTTAATTGTATCTCTTAATTTGATATAGTTAAAACACATAATTATACCCACTAACTTACTAATGCCATCATTTTTTACTCAGTAACAAGAAAACAGGGTGTTACTATTTATTGTAACAAAAAAAAGGTGTTACTATTTATATAATTTTTTTTTTGAAATAGCATTATGATGGAATAAAGTTAATTCGATTCTTTTTTAATCTTTTGAAATAATTTTTATATAAAGACTACATCATACATATATATATATATATATATATATATAAAAGTAGGTATAAATTGTATATAATATTTTCTCAAAAAAAATTGTATATTTCACTTTTTTTTTTTTTGATAAGTCAATAATTTTTATTTCTATAGAGGTACAAGGGGTACCTCAACCCTTTTACATTCAGCTCAACAAGTTAAGACAAGATGAGGGATTATGGATCCAATTGTCCATTACAATTGACAAATGATTTCCTACCCTATTTGCAAACCACCCCCAATATAAACTTTTAACGTGCTTTAACATTTGATCAACCGTTGGGACTTCCCCTTCAAATATGGCTTTGTTTCTTGCATTCCAAATTACCCACACGACAGCCAACCATACCATGAATCTCACTCTTTTGATCTTCTTTCCCTTTATTTTGAGCCCATGATTTACCAAATGTTCCCACGAGTCTAAGCTTTCTGCTGCCTCCAATCCTATCCAATTGTTTATACCAGCCCATACCTCTTTCACTACACAACAATTAAAGAATAGATGCCAACAATCTTCATCATGTCTTAAACATAACACGCAAGAAGGACTGACTTGGGTGTTAATTATTCCACGATGCAGTAACAGTACCCTTGTAGGCAAACAGTACTCCATTAATATTCGCCACCCATGCACCAAGTACTTTGAAGGCACAGCTGTCAACCAAAACTTCTTGATAACCTTTCTCTGCTCTTCATCTATTTGGGTTGCTTCACTTTGATTGATTAACAGAGAATAAGCTGATTTCACCGTGTATTTCCTTGTGTCCGATAGCAACCATCTCCATGTATCCTCCCCATTTCTTTCCAGTTGAATCATTGAGAGCATATCCAGTAGAATTTCCTTATCGTTCTTGTTTTCTGCAGACAGCTCCTCAGTCCAATTCAGTTTCCAACACCAGCGAGATTCTCACCAGTAACCGAACTCAGCAACAGACCCTGCTTTCAGCGAAGACAACTCATATAACTGCGGGAATAGTTCATTCAAGCTCCACGGACAACACCATTTCTGGTACCAAAATTTTATTCTGTTACCTGAGCCTAGTTTCAACTTTGTTGAGTCAGTAAACCAGCTGCCACCAAATGGAAGACTCACTTCAATACTCTCCAGGTCCTTCCACCAAAGTGATTGGTGATGAGATTTTAAAATTCCATTGTTCCCATACAACTGCCTCAATAGCTCTCCCCATATACCTTCTTCTTTATTTAGTAATCTCCCCTTCCATTTGCCTAAGAGAGCAATGTTGAATATCACCATATTTCTGATTCCCAAACCTCCCATTTCTTTTGGTAAACAAACTCTACTCCATCTCACCCAAGCCATTTTTTGAGTGCCTATGCTGCTACCCCATAAGAAATTCCTTTGAATCTTAACCATTTCTTTCGCTACTTTTTTTGGAACTTAGAAGAATGAAAAATAGTACAAAGGTAAGCTTGATAGTACCGAGTTGTTTAGAGTGATTCTGCCGCCAATTGATAGATGCCTCCCCCTCCACAATGATAATTTATCTTTCATCTTCATCACAATCGGATGCCATGTAGAACCTATCCTAGGATTTGCACCGACCGGGATTCCTAGGAACTTAAAGGGCACATTCCCTATATTACAGTGTAGAAATTTTGCTCCCAATCTTAGCTCCTCTTCATCAATATTTAGGCCTATTAGACAACTTTTGACAAAATTCACCTTTAGCCCGGATACTAGCTCAAAAATCCTCAAAACTGATTTTATGCACAACAAATTCTCCCTTGACTTCTTGCACATGATTAGAGTATCGTCCGCAAATTGAAGCACCGGAAAAGATAACCCTTCATTCAATGAAAATGCCTCAAGATAACCAATCTCTTTACTTTTATTAATTAAACCCGTGAGACCTTCAGCAACCATCAAAAAGAGAAAAGGGGCCAATGGATCCCCTTGCCTCAACCCTTTCTCCATAATGAATTCATGTGTTGGACTACCGTTTACCAAAATTGATACATTACCCGAGAAAATGCACGCCTTGATCCATGATCTCCATTTATCACACAGCCCCATTCTTATCATCATATAGTCTAAAAAGTTCCAACAACAAACCGAGTCATAAGCCTTGTATATTTCACATATAATCACTACTTATTTTAATTTCATGAGATGAAGTTTCTTTTTTAAAATTTCTTCCTTTTGATTTCAACAACGTCTATGTCTTTTTTTGGTATAATCAATAACGTCTATATATTATGACAAATCTCAGTAGAATATTTTAAATTATATTTGCTTACAATGAAATTAAATTATTATTATTATTATTATTATTATTCTTAAAATTTCTATAAGCCTAATTTAGATGTCTTTAATCTAATTTATTTTTGAAATAAAAAACAATTATTAGGCCTTTTGAAATTCTTCTTGATGTAACATTTGTGCATTAAAAGGGAAATATTTAACATTAATATGAATTATTCCTTTAATTGACAATAAACTCATAAGTTAGTTAAATATTAGTGGAAGATGTAGAGTTTTAGTCAGTTATAATAAGAAATAACTATTAAAAGGGAAAATTTTTGGAGGGTCAATAGAGATACTTTGGTAAAAAAACTATAGTGAAAAATAAGATGTACATATGAGTAGAGGAAATGAGTGAGTTTCACGAGAAAAGACGGAGTGTGCAAAAAAACAATAGAAGGTTTCATGTTTGGAAAGCGTTGAAGCAGTCAAAGAGGCATAAAGATATATTTCGATCACTTAGTCAACAATACAATTGGTGCAACAATGTTTTGTAAAGTTATGGGCATTCTAGAATTATGTTTAATTTTAATGTTATTCTTAAGACACATATATTTCGAAATTATATAATTTGTGTACATGATTTGCTTATCTTCCTTTTATCTCTACTTAGAGAGTGCATGAATGTGAGAAACAAGATGTACATATGAGTCAAAAAAATGAGTGAGCTTCACGAGAAAAGATAGAATGTGTAGAAAAAATAGAAGGTTTAATGTTTCGACAACTTTGAAGTAGTAAAAAAGGCAGAAAGATAAATTTGTATCACTTAGTGAACAATATAATTGATGCAACGATGTTTTGTAAAGCCATGGCCATTCTGGAATCATGTTTAATTTTTATATTATTCTTTAGACAAATATTTAGTTTTAATAATTTATGTGAAATTTTATAATGTGCTAGATCTAAATGATTTGCTTATGCTCCTTTTATCTCTACTTAGAGAGTTCATGGATCAAATGTGATGAGTATACCATTTTGTTTCTAAACTTTGGAATACTTTTTTAAACAATTGCTGGAAGAATATTTGCTGGAATCAGTAATAAAGGGATTGCTGATTTTGTGGATCTAAATTATGTGTCCTGACTCTCTCTTCTTCTCATCTCTCTCGACTCTTCTCTTCTTCTCTCCAACTTCAGTTTTCATCTCTGCACAAATAACCTCTGTCACTTCTCTCACATCTCTTCTCATCTTCTTTCATTCTAAATACTCTCTCATCATCTTCCATACTCTCTCTTCTTCTTCACTCACCAAACCCTAAACCCCGAAATGGCTGGGTCACTAAAAAAACCAGAGCCCAAACTAAAAATCTCTCTCACTTAGGGCTTTCAATCTCACCTCAAATGGAACACAACACCTTTATCATTTATGAGTAACAAAAAAATAGCTCTTCCCAATATGGCGCTTTACGACTATTCATCTCTGAGTAACAAAAAATCGCTCTTCACACCCTATAGGATTTACGGTTTGTGGTGTGATAGTAGTTTTTCTACCCCCTCTCTCTCATGCAATTTCTGTAGATATGTTGTTTTTTTGTTTGTATAGGATACTAACCTTTAGTGTTTGATTCTTCTGATAACTATCTCTGATATTGCGTTCATCTTCTATCTCTCCATTTCAAAGTAATTTTTTTTTACCTCATTTTTCGGTTCAGCATATTCTTATTAAAAAGGCATATTTCTCTGTTTTCGCCCCACTCATCTGTTCCTTGCATCCATGTTTCTTGAAGGTAACAAACAACTGCTATTAGCCTTTGAAGGAAACAAAGAAGTCCTCCACTTTCAAGGATCCAGTGGGTTAAATGTTTTTCCCTTTTGATTTCTAGACTTCTAGGATTTTTTTTTTGAGAATATTGTGGTAACTATTTGTTACCTTTTACTCTTTTCTTTTCAGCTGGAGTGGGTTATGGATTACATACCAAGCACAGGAAAAAACTCCAACTTCACATAGGGAAATCTGTATTTTCTTTAAAACCTTCTAAGAAAGAATGGATATAGAACTACCTTGGAAAGCCAATGGATGTTAAATCTGTCACGAACACCAAAATATCGCCTTCATTTTATTGTTTTAATATTTAGTATTCTGTTGTAATTCATTATAGCATGATTTGGGTACTTATTCTTGCACTTAGTTAGCCTTCTTTTCTATATGATTTTATTGTGTTCTTAAAATTGTACCAATGTTATTCTGTTATCATCTATGAGTTGATGGTTTTTGGAATTGGTTTACTTAGTTAACTTGAAATTTAGTCTTTATAAAACATTGATTTTAGGCATTTTTGTTCAATTCTGTCATTCAATGAATCAAACAAAGCACACTGCTCAATCCATTTATGAGTTTGATAGTCAAAATGTGCTACAAATTGAGTTTTGGCTTAATCCAACTTACTTACCTCTCTTCTTTTGTTTACTTGCATCTATGCCATATTACAGGTTTTAGTACATAAATATTCTGCTCATACATTGCTCGGTCCTTTATTAATGTAACCAATTTTGGGAATATTTTGCGACATTTTTAGTTAAATGTCCAAGTAGCAGTTCACATCTTACTTTGTTCTTTGTATGCAACTTGCTACTGGTGAATTCATATGGTGTTGTTGAGCATTTTTCTATAGCTTTGCATGTTTGACCTTCATTCAAACTGTAGTTAATAAGGCTTCAATGGATTTCATTATATTGTGGTATGTTTGGTTGGCTTAATTCCTCAGTTTTGTTAGTGTAAGTGATATATCAGTATTTTGTGAAGTGGAGTATCTCTGCTACTAACGTTCTTTTTTGTTGTTTTTCAGCAGCAATACATCATTCTTGACCTGTATTTTTTTAGTCGCTTTGATAAAGTGTGAAAACCCAATTTGGTAACCTTACCTGATTTGCTATTCAATCATTGATGCCACTTATTGATGGAGCAACAATTTTTGTACAGAGTTCATCTAGGACCAATGATCTTCTTCTTCCCAAGATAAATCGAACATATATGAAGGTATGGTATTTTTTTTTCAACGACAAAATGGGCTCTGGTGTTTGTATATCTCCTTCTCCTCCCATCAACCTATGTTTATTTTATTTTTGAATCTTTATTATTCGTAACAACAATTGGAATGGGGTCTGGTGGCTTTGTGGTGTGTAGATTGGAATCTGTTGCTACTAAGATGGGGCATAGTCAACTAAGGTTTTTTCTCTTTTTCTCTTACACATTCTCTCCCCTCTCCTTTCTTTCTTATGTTCAAACCCTTTTTGTATTTTTTCCTATTAGCGGCTACAATTGCTTCAGCAACTTCAAGTGGTATAATGCTTAAAGATTCAATATTTGTTTTTCCAATTTATTCTCCTATTATTAATTATTAATTGTTTCAGAAACTGAAGTGAGAAGTGACAGTGGGGCAATGAAGCATTTGTATGAATTTTATTTTTTTAATTATTTCTTTTGTCTGGCTCAAGTCTTCAATGTTTGTCCTGCATTAAACCCTTGGGTACATTTTAAATTACCGTAATCCATCTTGCTAATATTCCTTATTTTTCGTTTCAAATGAACAAAACAACCATTGTGGACGAGACCGACCAATAAGAAGCATATACAAAGATTGATCAAGTTTGGAAGTTAGAGCAATGAACAATCCATAACATGCATAGGATGACCTGTAGGTTATATTATAATCATGAAGTTCATTCTGACATTTATTATTTAGGTTGGATAAATATGATAAGGGACTGTGAATACATTTATGTTGTTTTTGTGCAATGAAACAAGCAACAGATTTTTTCATTGACTTTTGGATCTCCGATACTATTTATTTGATTTTTATTAACTAGAATATGAAATAACATTTTCCATCATCTTTCAGTAACTTTTTCATGAAGATTTTAGCAATTAACACTTTAGAGCAACCTTCGGTTATGCTAAAATTATAGTTAGTTGTGAAAGGGCTTTATATGATACTATGCTATTCTCATCAAGCAGATTGCACCTGAAGCTGATTGAAATCATGCTTCCTTTTGGTGTCCGATTACTCTCATGTGAATGGAGTTGTTCGATACCTTATACATCCATATGCTCTAACATGGCGTCTAATATGTCCACTCACCTTACCTCCACTATAACTATCCAAACATTTAGAATATTCATATATCATAACTTTTCCATTTGGGGTTGATAGATGGCTTGCGTATTTTTTTCTTTTTGGGTAAGAGATGCCTTATGTGTGGTAACATGAGCAACGTATAGGTTATGGATATATTGCTGATTATAGCCACTTTTCTTTTTCTTTTTCTTTTACTTGGCAATTCCAAAACCTCTTTCTATCTTTGAGTTTCTAAAGTACACAATAGCCTCATCAAACTACAATGTTCCCACTTTAATAATTAGACACTTGATCTTCTATTTGAATTATTGTCAATTAAGAACATTTTCTATTTTGCATTACACATTTTTTTTTGTTGGATGCATCACACATTCTTATTATCTCTAAATGCACATTAGAATTTAATAATGAGGGTGATGCATAATTGAGTAATTTTCAATCACAAAGGTATTAAAAATAAGTTAGCATTGTATAATGGTTTGGGAACTAACCTGATAATATGAGCACTGTTTTGAAAGAGGGGAAGCTTCAGAGTAATACTTCTCAATAGCGTTTGATGTTTTGGTTACCAATGGTATTATAATTTAATCTCTGACTTTATTCCAATTATCATGAAAGTCACATCTACAATGATTTATCATTAATTGACAATGTAAAAAAGTTTTACCTGTTGGTGCTTACCAATGGTATTATAATTTAATTAGGAGTGGCCATTTCTATCCGTTAATGGGGATATCCATCGGGATTGCCCCCTCCAGACCCCATCGTGATGGGGACGGGGAGGGAATCCCCCGCAGTTAATTTTTTTAATTTTGATTGGAGTACTAATCGTACATAACGCGATCGCCCATGCGTATGCACATACTAATTTAGAAGTCTGTTTACATATATCAAATTCAATAGTATGAAAAAAGATCAATATATGTAAAATATCAAACAAAGCAGAATTACAGCAGTAATAAATTGGGACAAACTCTGAAGTTGTATCTTTCAAGTCACATTTTCCACATTAGATATTGCAATATTAGTAAAATATTGAAAGAACAAGTGTATTTTTGCAATTGAAATTCCGCAGAAAATATACAATACAACAAAGGACTAACTAATTGGATATTGAATTTCTTCAAATGAAATAGCCAATAATTGGGTATTGGTCCCTATATGTAGATTTTTCTTCAGATATTGTGAAATCAATCTAAGGACTAACTAATTGGGTATTGAATTTCACAATGTCTACGATATCTCCAGTGCTACATATTCTCTATAGAATGGATAATCTGGGACAAGTAATGTTTAGAGTATAACCCAAATAAACGAATCAGCGTGCATATATGATATATCTCCATTATGAGATTTGTTAAGACAGTTTAGTTGCCTCATTGATATAAGTATTTCTTTTTAATTTATATGGAAGTGTGGCTCAATATGTACTAATTGAGAGCCTAATGCACACTTATTTTCTACAGTTTGTGCTCAAGCATTGGCAGAGTCCCAATCCCCTGCAATTCGAAACCCACAATTAAAACCCAGAATGAGCAATTCCTTCAATGCAGGCCTTTAAAAAAGAATCAACAAAATAGATTGTAAGATTATACATTATGGCATATAGAATCCAATACAAAAGCACAGTAAACAAAACAAAAATTGACCAAGGAAGAAGCGAACACGGTGCTTGATGCATCACTTTCTGTTAGATACAAAACATGAAGCAAAGGTAACTAAACTCAATACTATCAGAAATTTGTACAAATCCAGATTAGAATCACAAATTGAATAAATACACCAACAAATCCAAATCTAAACAAGTTCGTACCTTCGATAGGTAGAGAATATATATAAACTAATTAGAATCACAAATTACATACATCCACCAACGAATCTAATATATATACCGATTAACCCACCCAAAATCGTGATTAAAAATCGTACCTTGGGTATTGATTTGTCCGCCGTTACCTGCGGAGACCTTACGGTTAATCGGAACCCGTGACGTGGCGAAGATGATCCATACGTTGTCTCCATTGTTGATTTTCAATGGGAAGAAGAAGAGGAAAGTGGGTAGAAGCCGTCGCATGAAGAGGGTTTAGGTTTGGTAAGTTCAGTTCAACTTACACCTAAAAGACGGAAATAACCCTTAATTTGGTTAGAATACCGAAAACACCCCCTGTTTGGAAATAGACCTATTATCTTTATTTTTTGGCTGCAAATTATGGTTTATTATTTGAGTATTTAAAACTCACTTATTTGTATGTACTGTTTAATAAACTTTATTTTGGTTAAAAATCTAAATGTTTTTACTAGATAATCACTTTAAAAAGTTACTAAAAAATTCAATATATCATAATAATATTATAAATTTGACTTGGAATCATTTTTCAATTAGCACTACTATTAGTCCTACTAGTAAATCAATAGTAACTGTAATCACAACTGTGTTAGGACAATATAGGTATGGAATAGTCCCTTCACATTACTAAATAATTACATAAATAAATCTACAAATTTAAATTTATTTTTTTGCATTGAAATCGTTCTTTTTAGTATTTAATATTTATCTAAATATATCTTAGTCGATTTATTACTAACATATAATTTTTATTTCTTTTACAAAAAAATTACAAAACAAAATTCAAAAGATATGTATACCCGTGTTGGCACGGGTGATACATACTAGTAAATAACTAAAGGAAACTTTTTTGGAGCCTCTAAGATGCTCCACATCATCTTGATTTATTTTTCAATAGATTTTTAATTTATTAATATATATTTTTTAATTTAAATAGGAGACTTTAATTTTCACTTTTAATTAGATGTAGTGAAAACACATGATTGTCACCAACTTATTAAAAGATGCTATTAGTGGAACACAAATCTATTTGATTAATCTTTTTAATTGCCCTTTCTAACTCATTTCAAAATTACACTAAATAGCATTTTATTTGGTAAAATAGTTTATATTGGTGATTTTAAATATTAAGATTGCAACATGTGGAACTCTTTTGACATGAATGAATGCTTTTTCCGAACCTGTAGAATGATCCTCAATTTTTTAGTATATTTTTCTACTAAACAATATCATCACTCTTACTCCTCATTCTTTTGATCTATCTATCGAATATTCAACTTAACCCAAAAAATAACTTACCTTTTAATCGTACACTAGCAATTTTTTTAAAATCTAATCTATATACATGAATGATCATCGTAAAATGAAGAGCCAACTAATGAAAACCGACCAATGAAAAATGTAACGGCTAACGTAATTTACATTAAAATAGTAGTGGCTCAAGTGTGTATTTAACATGTAGACAATTACTGTATTAGCAACATGCAAAAAGCTGGTTTGGATCTATAACATCCTGGTTTGTAGATATACTAGTATGAATGACCCGTGCACTGCACGGGTAGACATTACATTTTTAATTATTTTATTAGTATGAAAATATTTGAAGTAGAAATATTATAATTAAATGTTTGACTCTATATATTATTATTCTTCAATATATTAATATTTTTTACTTAATGAAATTTAGGTATTTGACTATATTGTTTTTTCATATTGGTCTAAATGAAAGGAAATTAATTTATTATAAATTTGGCGATCTCATGGCGACTAATCATGATTTGAAACTGTCATGAGAAATGGACAACACAATGAACACAATGTGTTAATGGAAATTGAAATAGTTATAGTTGAGTTATTTAACTCGAAAAGAACAAATAAAAGACAAAAAATAATACAATGTTCTCAACATATATCATACTGAATTATCAAAATATTTTGTTTATTTATTCAGAAGATTATTTTTTATTAATCTCTAATTATAAGTAAAAATAAACCTATGTTATTAATTTGTGCTAATTTGATTAAAAATAAACCTTTCCATATAATATCAACATAATAAGAGAATTGGAACAAAGTTAAAATTAAAATTCAAGATAAAACATGAGTACCTTTTCTAACAATGTTAAAAAGAAAGAAGGATTGTTTGTGTAGTACAAATGGAAAATATATTTAACATCCAAAATAAAGAAAATGACATTAAGATAGAATACCAATCTAAAGGACTGCATCACACCTTTCATGGAACATCCCTCTTCTTGTGGAACAAAGCACAAAATATAGTTAAAACAAATGGCTATTCGTTACACCTTGCAAACAGAAAAGATAGTTGAAATTAACACTCATGTAACTAAAAAGTTCAAAGTAAAGACTCGAAAAACATTAAGAGTTAGAAAACTAAAAGTAGCTCACATGATTAAGGGATTAAGTTAGGAAGAAAACACAACTATTTTAGTCTTCTGAGTACGTAGTTTCATCAATTTAGCCGAGAACTTTCAGTTATAATTTTTTTTTTTAAAAAAATCAAATCATTATGTAACGTTATTGATGAAATTTATTGGGGGAGAGTGTGTGTAACCGAAACAGGGTTGGAGCAAAATGAGAAGCTAATGATATATTTGATGAAAATTACTGCCATTGTGGTTTAAAAAATTTCCTCTTGAATTGCATTAAGGGTATTAATGGGACAGTGGGGAGTTGAAAACTTAATATATTGCTAATATTAGATACCATTTAATGTCAGCCGTTATAATGTACCCTCAATTCAAAAATTCATTAGAAAAATACTATTTTAATAAAATCTGTGTTTTTATTGATTGGTAACATATATTATTGGTGATAATGCATGGTAATTTTTTATGTCAATTTATATTGTGGAAATATATACTACTTTCAAAATTCAAAATATGACAATTTTAATGGCTCCCTATTATGACGTTATATGTTGTGAAAAGTATTGTATATATAATTTAGGTATTAAATGCAAATTAATGGATTGTTTTTCTATTCTTATATTGATATAAATTCAAATTATTATGGTCATACTTTTATTGTAATAAATGCGATAATTCAGAGTAATTGTACATTTAAGTATTATGATTATTGTAATAATTAGCATAAATTATGGTATGTTTTAATTCTCTAAATGCCATGTCAGCATTGTTTGGCTATTAGGGGTGGTTAAATGGTGACATTTGGCTAATTAGTTATGGTGGAAAATTCCCAATTGTATTATATATAGATATAGATATAGATAAAAAGCTAATCAAAGAGAAAAGTAACTTCCCATATGTAATTAAGTAGTTAGTTGTAACCTGTCAAAAATAAAACTTAACTGCAAGGTAAACAAAAAGACTACCTACAATAACTAAAAGATCAAAATTAAAATGATCCGTAAAAACTCAATTTACTACTATCACATAAACATATATTTTGAGTAGACTTGAAATATCACATAAATATAATTTTGTAGCAATTAGATCAGTTACACTTATTTTTTTAGCGGTTATTATTCCTATTTAATATATCGTTTTCCAACCTTTGGTTACCCAATTTAATTAAACTAATTAAACATTATTTTATAGTTTAACAAAAAAATAATGGATGCCTATATAAGCTTTTTCCATAGAGGTGACATGAGGGAAGAGAGTCTCAATTGTAATCAGGAAAATGCTAAATCCTACGAGGAAGTTCTCGTGGAATTCCACACTAAGTGCTGTGATTGGTTAGTCAATCCTATTTTTATGCTAATCTCTTTACCCACTAACCTCTCCATGTTGTGTGAGTTTTTCCTAGTTTATTCAATTTCCTAATTTCATGCTAACTTTTTATGATTTGTGGATTTTTATTTATTTATTTATATAATAACACACAAAACTACTCCTCGTGGAATCCACACGAAAACTACCCGTCGTGTGATATAGCATTACTCTTGTAATCACTATAGCTCTGGAGAAGTTTGGTTGATTATTTTCTGATTATTTTTTAAATAGATAAGAATCAAACTGATCCATCAAATTTTGCTACCTATGTCCATCCTAACTCCATAATAACAAGGTCCTATAAATTTACTATAGATGTGATTGCATTGTTTATAATTTCATGGGGTGTTAGCTAGCTATCGAGTTAGAGAAAGCGACTACTTAAGATCAAAATCATTGATCATAAAGTATGCTACAAAAAGACAAAATAAATTTATTAATCGAACTTCTTTAGTCTTTTTCATATCTTCTTATGTCGTATCTTAATTCAGAGTGTTGTATGTTTGATGATAATGGGTGATTTGTAAATGTCTTTGAAGAGAATAACACTAGGGTTAGAAGAATGGATTCCATGAAGGTGATTACATGGCGGTTAAGTGGAGATGGTTTCCATAAATGTGGTACTATAGAGCGGGTGTATATGGGGTGAAGAGTGAAGAACTTGATGTTGGTGAATCAAGTTAGGTATTTACTCAAAGGATGTGAGAACTTTTTCCAAGGGGGAAGAATCAATTCAAATATATTTTGCAAGCATTCATTGTTTCTCACCAAACAGTGTTTCAAAAAAGATATTTTCATGAGGTTTTTTTTTTAATAACCTAATGCATGAACATATGGGTGTTGCTGTACATGGACAACAATGTAGATGAATGAAATATGTAATGATACCTTAAAAAAATATTGGATGATGACTGAGGCAAGAATAGAAGCAATTCTAATTTTGTTTGACTAATGTATTTGAGATGGAAATGAATGAAGAACTTTTGTTTTTTGTTTTTATGATGCATGAAGAGGATGCATTTAAATAAAAAATGGATATAATTTTTTATAATATCAAGGTGACATATTGTCTGTGTATGGATATGCAAGATGATGCAATTTTGAATAAAAAAAATGATATCTTTGTTATTTTTTTTATATGATGAGATGCATGATGGGGCAATGGTAATGGGATGCATAAAAAGAATGATTTTATTTTATTATGAATGCATGGTGATTTTTTTTATATTTAGAAATGATTCATGTATGAAGAAATATGCATCTGAAGTAGGATGAAAATATGATCAATGATCTATGAATGTCTCATGCAATTCATAATAATGATGTTGCAAAATGATGAGATGCCTACACTATTTGATGATTTTTTTTCAATATTTATGAACTATGCACATATGATAAACGGAGTGATGATGAGATGCCTACTCCAATGGTTTTTTTCTAACGTAAGGAGTGAGAAATACATGATTTTTTTAAATAAAAAAATAAATAATTTTTCTTTTGGGGATAATGATTTTGTATGATGAATGAAAATAAACGACGTGTATGCAAATAAAAGAAAGAAGCATGAAAAGGTATTTTTTTGGTTTTATTTCTGGAGATATGTTAACCAGGTTGATACAAAGAGTAAGTATAATGCCATTGTGTCCTAGGCGGGTGTTAACTCCCAAAAACAAATAGGTCGTAGGCTGAGGACCAAAAAAGGAAAAAGGAGTATGACGTGTAGGCAAGCCGTATGACAAAGGGTAGAAAAGGTATTTCGCCAAAGAAGAGTGAACCTAAGAGGGTCCTCGGGGTGTGTTAAATGGAAGGAGACCCCCCAAGGGAGGATTACGCCCGAGGACCAATAAGCTAAGCCGAGGGAAAGTAACCACCCCATTTCATAGAGTGCTAAGGTCTCGGTGGCTCAGACGCTCAGACCATTACCTAAGGTAGGGCCAGGATGGCCGAGCCACCATACGGCCGAGGCAGGATGGGAGGTTACTTGGAAGGAGGGATACGGCACGAAGGAAGTACGTGGGAATGGTTGAAGTTCAAACGGGAGAGCGAGGCCGGAAAACCTGGAGAGACGAGCACTCACCCCACTAACTGTGCTAGTGGGGATCGTGGGCAGTTACTTCGCTGTGCAGAAGGCCTAGGAAGCAATGAGAACCGTTGATCTTAGATCGATCCAACGGCAGGCAAATGTTGACTAGCCTAGTGACCGACGAGGGCCTTGTATATAAATAGCAATAGAGTGAATTGTAAAGACACACCCAACCAAATCAAACTCTACTTTTACTTCATTTATCTTCTTTTCGCATTTCCTGCTTTTACTTTATTTTAATGCATTAGCCGTAGTAATCCAACACTCGCATCCTGTAACACCCCCCTTTTACTATTACAATTAAATAGACAATTATCAGAGTCACCTCGAAGGGCGCTACATTTTTCACCATTTTAAAAAAAGAAAATCTCCAAAATAATTTATATAAAAGAAATCACCAAGCAGCGGAAATATTAACCAGTTTAAACATCTCCAGAATTAACAATTAAAGACATCTCCAAAATAAATTAAAACAATTTCCAATAACTAAAATAATAGTTCAAAACGATAACTAACGACTCCCCGGTGCTACATATCAGAGCTGACACAGACCCAAACGAGAGAGGAAGCAAAACCTAGCAATTCCTCCACGAGCACTAGCGATCACCTGCAGCGTTGCCGCATGAGAGCAACATTCCAAGCAGAAGGGGTGAGTCTAACAGAGATAATAAGCAGATGATAAAAATATGCTAGCATCAGGTAACTACAGCAACACAATACAATTACACCATATCACAGCACCAGATACCAAAGGAAAAATCCATTTGACAGTGAACCACCAAAATTATAACATTCATAGACAATGGGATGATATGCAACCCCTCCAGTGGGCATATGTATGCGGTACCGATCACCAAAATGAGCCACGACGGGCATATCACCAATAAACACCAGAGGCAGAGCCTATATCACCAAAACATGCATATGACAATGCGACACCATGATTATGCACCAACTCACCATAACAAGTATTTAAAATAAATACTATATCACCAGAATCAAAACAAATGATTTCACCAAAAATAGCACCAAGTTGTAGCATCACAGCTACCACTAAACTCTCCTGAGCATACCAGCACCGCACCTGAAATATTAACACCAGACAGCTCCACAACGCGGACATAACGCACGCACACCACGCACAAGACTAGCGCACAGCGCCTAGGCACATCGCACCTACTTCAGCGAATTAATTAAAATAGCAAACGACATCGGATTTCAACAAATAAATACTTGTTGGAAAGCCCTATGGGTCTGGTTATCATCCCTAAGTTCAGTTTTTGAAGGAGAGTGTCCAATAGGTACAGTTTTCGAAAAGCACACAGGCTAGTTGTAAAAGAGGACAGTTTCTGTCCTTCAAATTCAAGCGATTCCAAAGTGACCAAAACTCAATCAAATTGCATGAAACTTGTGCATAAACTGGGGCAAATTTTGTCTAGTTTTCAAAGAAATTGGATTCGTTCGAAAAGGAGTTCTTTTGAAAACGTGGTAACCAAAACACTGACCCTGTGTCCAGATTGTTTCCAGAATCTTACTCTAACTTGTGGAATTCATATCTCGAGCTACACAACTCTAAACGCAACCAAACCAGTGCCAAATTAACAAGCATTAAGTCTATCTTCCAGAAAAATAAACCACATAATTTTTCGGTCAATACAACGTTCCCAGTCACCGAAATACCGAATCTATACCTAAATCGTTTCCAGAATTTTAACCTAACTTGTATCGCCTATAACTCGAGCTATACAACTCCGAATTTAACGAAACCAGTGCCAAAACGACCGGCGTTAAGTCTATTTTCAAAAACAATCAACCTCATAATTTTTGGATCAACCAAACAGCGCCAGTTTTAGAAAAACCGAACCTGTGTCCAGAATCGCTAAATTGCCAAACACCAAACCCTAACGGCAACGACACCGCAACCACCACAACAAAAACAACAATTCGACAACGCGACAACAACAATCAACCACGCACAGCAACAACAAAAACACGAACAATAACAACACCATCATCGTGATACAACAATCACGCAACAACAAATAACGAAACAAATCACAATAACGTGCAATAATCATCAAAGCACCAATCTCAACGAAAACACGATATGCAACGACACGAACAATTCAACAAAACCCTAGACTACCCACACATAATTATCATCAACCCATTATCAAGGTTAAGCCCACCCTTACCTCGAATAACGTAAGCTCCGGAACACGACGAACGAGACACGAACAAAACAACAGCAACACGAACGATCTCCTTTTGAAATTCTTCGCGAAACCCTCCTCTTCTCTCCCTCTTTGCGCCGCGTGCTCTCTCTCTCACTCTCACTTTCGTTTTTCTTTTGCTTGCTGCGAATGAGGGTTTGGCTTAAACCCCCAGGGTTTAAGCTGAGGGCTCAGTAAACACTGGGCTCTCTACGTCACCACCTCCTTTACTCGTTTCACCTCCTATGCATATAAAATATTAACCTTTTAATTTATCTATATCCCGCCTCCAAATTATTTTAATAATTCAATCAACTATTTTAATTAAATTATTTCCGGGGTGTTACAACCCTCCCCCACTTAGAATCTTTCGTCCTCGAAAACATATCTGATTCAAACAGCTCCGGATAGGACTCTCGCATCTTGCTCTCCAACTCCCATGTCATGCTTTCACCAGCAGCTCCTAACCAGACCACTTTCACCAGGTTTATCTCTTTGCCACGTAAAGTCTTCATTTCACGATCTTCAATTCGCACAGGCATTGTCTCCACAGTGAGATTATCCCGCACATGCACATCATCCATCGGAATCACATGGGACGGATCCGAAATATACTTCCGAAGTTGCGACACATGAAATACATCGTGCAAATTCGAAAGATTAGGCGGCAAGGCCACCCTATAAGCAACATTACCAATTCTCTCAGTGATCTGATACGGTCCAATGAAACGAGGAGTCAACTTCTTTGTCTTCAATGCACGCCCAACACCAGCCATAGGCGTGACTCTCAAAAACACATGATCACCAGCTTGGAATTCTAAATCCTTCCTTCTCTTATCATGATAGCTCTTCTGTCTACTCTGCGACGCTTTCATTTTCTCACGGATCAATTTCACCTTTTCAGTAGTCTCTCGAACAACCTCGGGTCCAAGAACAATACTCTCCCCAGATTCATGCCAACACAACGGAGTCCTACATCTCCGACCATACAATGCCTCGAACGGTGCCATCCCGATGCTAGAATGGTAACTATTGTTGTAAGTAAACTCGATCAACGGAAGGTGAGTATCCCACGCACCTCCCTGCTCAAGAACACAAGATCTCAACAAGTCTTCCAACGACTGAATGGTCCTCTCTGTCTGCCCATCAGTTTGAGGATGATAAGCTGAACTCAACCTCAATTTAGAACCCAACGCTTCTTGCAAACTCTTCCAGAAATCAGAAGTGAACCTAGGATCTCTGTCAGACACAATGCACAAAGGAACACCATGCAACTTCACAATCACCTGAATATAAATCTCTGCCAATCTCGACACCAGATACGTGATATTGATAGGAATAAAATGAGCAGACTTCGTCAATCTATCCACAATCACCCAAATCGAATCGTGCCCCCTCACAGTATTAGGTAACCCTATCACGAAATCCATAGAAATACTATCCCACTTCCATTCCGGAATCTCCAACGGTTGCATCAACCCAGCAGGCTTCTGATGCTCAACCTTCGATTTCTGACAAGTCAAGCAGGAATACACAAACTGCGCCACATCACGCTTCATACCAGGCCACCAAAACATCTTCTTCAGATCCTCATACATCTTTGTAGCTCCCGGATGGATACTCAACTTACTCCTATGACCTTCTTCTAAAATTGCTCTTTTCATCTCCTCATCATCAGGAATGCAGATTCTCCCACGGTACTTCAATACATTCTGCGCATCCAACTCAAAGTCTTTATTCTCGGATTGATCAATCCCAACCATCAGGTCAACCAATTTAACATCTAACTTCTGAGCTTCTCGAATGCTAGCCATGAATTCATTATCAATCTTCAACATCCCCAATCTGACACTCTGAGGCGTCACTTCACAAACCAAACTCATATCCCTGAACTGCTCAATTAATTCGAGTTCTCTAACCATCATTGCTGACATATGCAACGTCTTTCGACTTAAAGCGTCAGCTACCACATTAGCCTTTCCCGGATGATAGTTCAAGCTAAAGTCATAGTCTTTCAGCAACTCCAACCATCTGCGCTGTCTCATATTCAACTCTTTCTGATCAAACAGATACTGCAAACCCTTATGATCACTGAACACCTCAAACCTCGAACCATACAGATAATGTCTCCAAATTTTCAACGCGAACACAACTGCAGCAAGTTCTAAATCATGGGTAGGGTAGTTCTTCTCATGAGTCCTCAACTGTCTCGACGCATAGGCAACTACCTTACCATTCTGCATAAGCACACCTCCCAACCCCATCTTGGAAGCATCACAATACACCACAAACGACTCTTCCGGATTAGGCAACGTCAGAACTTATGACCGGGTTTACCACACTTGTAACATACCACACTAGCAGCAGCATCTCCCCCACTAGGTCTCTTACCCACAGCAGTTCTCTGATTGCCCTTACCAGCTGGAACCTCATACGGCTTACCACGACTCGAGAAATTCTTCTGCCTATCCCTCATGACTCTAGAATGAGCATTACTGTCTTCCTCGAAGATTCTGCAGCTGTCAATCAACTCCGAGAACACCCGAATTTTCTGATACCCTATCGCCTTCTTGAGATCAGCCCGCAACTCATTTTCAAACTTGATGCATTTGGAGAATTCAGCACCAGCCTCACCATAATGTGGATAGAACTTCGCCAATTCAATGAACTTGGCAGCATACTCAGTCACCGACATATTACCCTGCTTCAGCTCCAGAAACTCAATCTCTTTCTTCCCACGGACATCTTCAGGATAATACTTTCTCAGAAATTCTCTGCTGAACACAGCCCAAGTGACCTCTTCATTCACAGTCGCCAACCTCTGCCTCACCTCCAACCACCAATCATCAGCCTCCTCTGCCAGCATATGAGTACCATACCTGACTTTCTGCGCCTCAGAGCAATCCATAACACGAAAGATTCTCTCCATCTCTTTCAGCCACGCCAAAGCACCATCAGGGTTATACTTGCCCTTAAAGGTAGGAGGATTCTCCCTCTGAAACGTAGCCAAACTGCGCGACCCAGCATCACCAGCAGCACCTGGGTTATTCTCCACAGCTTGAGCCACAGCCTGCAAAGCAGCAGCGAGTGCAGCATCGTTCCGTCCTGCCATCTCAACCTAACACTGCAACAGAAACTATAATCGGAAATGAGTAACAATTACTCAAGTGTTACTCGACTCGACGACTCGACAACTTGGCCGGACAGACCGAACTGCTCTGATACCACTAATGTAACACCCCCCTTTTACTATTACAATTAAATAGACAATTATCAGAGTCACCTCGAAGGGCGCTACATTTTTCACCATTTTAAAAAAAAGAAAATCTCCAAAATAATTTATATAAAAGAAATCACCAAGCAGCGGAAATATTAACCAGTTTAAACATCTCCAGAATTAACAATTAAAGACATCTCCAAAATAAATTAAAACAATTTCCAATAACTAAAATAATAGTTCAAAACGATAACTAACGACTCCCCGGTGCTACATATCAGAGCTGACACAGACCCAAACGAGAGAGGAAGCAAAACCTAGCAATTCCTCCACGAGCACTAGCGATCACCTGCAGCGTTGCCGCATGAGAGCAACATTCCAAGCAGAAGGGGTGAGTCTAACAGAGATAATAAGCAGATGATAAAAATATGCTAGCATCAGGTAACTACAGCAACACAATACAATTACACCATATCACAGCACCAGATACCAAAGGAAAAATCCATTTGACAGTGAACCACCAAAATTATAACATTCATAGACAATGGGATGATATGCAACCCCTCCAGTGGGCATATGCATGCGGTACCGATCACCAAAATGAGCCACGACGGGCATATCACCAATAAACACCAGAGGCAGAGCCTATATCACCAAAACATGCATATGACAATGCGACACCATGATTATGCACCAACTCACCATAACAAGTATTTAAAATAAATACTATATCACCAGAATCAAAACAAATGATTTCACCAAAAATAGCACCAAGTTGTAGCATCACAGCTACCACTAAACTCTCCTGAGCATACCAGCACCGCACCTGAAATATTAACACCAGACAGCTCCACAACGCGGACATAACGCACGCACACCACGCACAAGACTAGCGCACAGCGCCTAGGCACATCGCACCTACTTCAGCGAATTAATTAAAATAGCAAACGACATCGGATTTCAACAAATAAATACTTGTTGGAAAGCCCTATGGGTCTGGTTATCATCCCTAAGTTCAGTTTTTGAAGGAGAGTGTCCAATAGGTACAGTTTTCGAAAAGCACACAGGCTAGTTGCAAAAGAGGACAGTTTCTGTCCTTCAAATTCAAGCGATTCCAAAGTGACCAAAACTCAATCAAATTGCATGAAACTTGTGCATAAACTGGGGCAAATTTTGTCTAGTTTTCAAAGAAATTGGATTCGTTCGAAAAGGAGTTCTTTTGAAAACGTGGTAACCAAAACACTGACCCTGTGTCCAGATTGTTTCCAGAATCTTACTCTAACTTGTGGAATTCATATCTCGAGCTACACAACTCTAAACGCAACCAAACCAGTGCCAAATTAACAAGCATTAAGTCTATCTTCCAGAAAAATAAACCACAAAATTTTTCGGTCAATACAACGTTCCCAGTCACCGAAATACCGAATCTATACCTAAATCGTTTCCAGAATTTTAACCTAACTTGTATCGCCTATAACTCGAGCTATACAACTCCGAATTTAACGAAACCAGTGCCAAAACGACCGGCGTTAAGTCTATTTTCAAAAACAATCAACCTCATAATTTTTGGATCAACCAAACAGCGCCAGTTTTAGAAAAACCGAACCTGTGTCCAGAATCGCTAAATTGCCAAACACCAAACCCTAACGGCAACGACACCGCAACCACCACAACAAAAACAACAATTCGACAACGCGACAACAACAATCAACCACGCACAGCAACAACAAAAACACGAACAATAACAACACCATCATCGTGATACAACAATCACGCAACAACAAATAACGAAACAAATCACAATAACGTGCAATAATCATCAAAGCACCAATCTCAACGAAAACACGATATGCAACGACACGAACAATTCAACAAAACCCTAGACTACCCACACATAATTATCATCAACCCATTATCAAGGTTAAGCCCACCCTTACCTCGAATAACGTAAGCTCCGGAACACGACGAACGAGACACGAACAAAACAACAGCAACACGAACGATCTCCTTTTGAAATTCTTCGCGAAACCCTCCTCTTCTCTCCCTCTTTGCGCCGCGTGCTCTCTCTCTCACTCTCACTTTCGTTTTTCTTTTGCTTGCTGCGAATGAGGGTTTGGCTTAAACCCCCAGGGTTTAAGCTGAGGGCTCAGTAAACACTGGGCTCTCTACGTCACCACCTCCTTTACTCGTTTCACCTCCTACGCATATAAAATATTAACCTTTTAATTTATCTATATCCCGCCTCCAAATTATTTTAATAATTCAATCAACTATTTTAATTAAATTATTTCCGGGGTGTTACACATCCCTTCTCACCTTGCCTGACCCTTTCTAGAGGAGTCACGAAACCCATAGTCGAGGAGCAGAGTTCCCTCCTCGGCGCAATTGCTTGAAGAAAAGGAATCAAAGACTGTCGAAACCTCTGGCCGACCCCACGGCTAGGACCTAAGAGTTTGACGACAACAAAAATTGGCACACCCAGTGGGACTGGAAAGGGTTAGCCAATGCTTCCGTTTGATTCGCCTGGACTAGATTACAGTTGGGGTATGCACTTGCACTCTGGCAGAAACCTAAGTATGGAGCCAGCATCAGAATCGAAGAAGGTAACTGCCACGACAACGAGAAACACGGAGCCAACGAGTGTTTCGGGGGCAACACCCCTAACGGTTAGCGCTGAGTCTAAGGACGGTTCCCCACAACATTGTGAGGAGCCTGTGGTCATGACCACGTCGTTTATCCGGCAGCAGATCGACATAAGGATTCATGATATCATGTATGAATTTTCCCTCCAATTGGCTGACATAGTGAACCCTATGGTGCACAATGAGGTGCAACGGGCTAAATAAGTGGAACAAAGACGTCCTGTCCAAGCCAGTAGCACCATGAACTACGTTGTTTCCGGCCAATCATAGGGAGGACAACCTTCTTCTCTGGGAGGACCGCATCAGGCCCCGCCGTATACCACCAGTGCTAGACCTCAGCAGGCATCTCCCTATAATCCTATCGAGAGCATGCATCAGTGTCCACCGAGTGGGAACATGACTGGGACACAACAGGCTTACTCTCATCAGGTAATTCCTAACCCTACGATTCCTCAGCCGAGTACTTTTGCCACTACCAACATTGAGGGGCAGTTCTTGCCGAATGGCACTAACACGACTTCTCTTCAGCAGGGACAGGTGCAATTGGCCAGAAGGCCGCCCGAGGCCGCAGGCCCCGGCAAGGATCATCCTATGTATGTTCTACCGCGGTTAATTCTCCGGCTTACGCAGGGGAGCAAGCCTTCGCCCCAGAATCAGGGATTGGCTGGAACAGTGGTTTTTGCCTAAGTCAGCAGCCATGGGTCCAGAACCCACCTGGCTCGGCAAGTCTACCTCCTAGTCAGCCATACCCCGGTGCACCCAGTACCTATCCGACGGGTTCCGATATGCAGACACAGATGAATGTTACCCCGGTGGAGCAGCCATGGAATCAAGTTCCACCTCCCCGAGGCGCGCAGGCACCTGTACCAGGAACTGGCCTTTCTAACCTGGCTCAAGTGGTACCTGGGCAGCCATGGACAGATGCTCCACCTCAGATACTACCGCAGCCAGGGGCGCAGGGTCCCCCAGACACAATGTGGCGCCCAACGCCTCCACCCGGATCAACAGGCCCCCAATTCCTGGACCCTAATCTCATTGCTGACACCATCAAGAGATTCTTTGGTGTGCAGTTGAAATCGCTTGATCGTACAGTGTACAGGAAGCCTTACCCCGAATGGGTGGACTGTCTAGTGCCTCAGCCAAGAGGATTCAAAACCCCTAATTTCGCCACGTTTTCCGGGGATGATGGCAAGTCTACTATGGAGCACATCGGCCGATTCACGTCCCAATGTGGGGAAGGAAACCAGAATGAGTATCACAAGTTGCAGTTGTTCCCTCTGTCCTTGACAGGGACGACCTTCTCGTGGAATTCTTCTCTCCCACCTGATTCAATACAAACCTGGGCAGACATGGAGAGGTGCTTCCATGACAGATTTTATTAGCCGCAGCCTGAAGTTACCGCAGCCGATGTCATGAGTTTACGGCAGAAGGTGGACGACGCAGTGACCGATTTCATTGAGAGATTCAGAAAGATGGCTGGAAAATGCTCGGTGCCTTTCCAAGATTCACAGCTAACTTCCATGGCCATCTCTAGAATGCACCCTCAATTGAAAGAAAAGCTTGTGGGACAAGCTTGTAGTGATCTCAGAGGCTTAGCTTCCCGAGCAGTTCAAGTGGAACAATACGTCCAAGAGAGGGAAAGGAAGAGAGCCACAAGGGGTCGAGGGCCACAGTTGGTATCCGTGGTTAACGCAGTCGAGGATTCGGACTATGATGAGTCAGCCAATTACGCGGTAGACATCCTAGTGGCCGAGATAGTTAAGGGGAAGGCTTACATCTATTCAGCTCTTAGACCTGCTAAGGGTAAGGAGAAAGAGGAAGAAAGGGTTGAAATTTCGTTTGACATCTCCAAGGCTGACCAAATCTTTGACTACCTCCTCTAGGACAAACAGATCAAGCTCCTTGACAGCCACAAGATCCCCCCACCTGAGAAAATAAATGGGAAGAAATACTGCAAGTGACAAATTCCTTCAATCATGCCACTTCGAATTGTATTATCTTTCGCTGAGCTATTCAGGAAGCCATCAGGAAAGGAAGGTTTAAAATGGCTGACAAAGGGACCTCGGAAATGATTATCGACACTGACCCTTTCCCCTGCATGAACGTCAACATTGTCTCCTTCTCAGGGAGCGATCGAGGGAAAGGGAAGAAAAAGTACGTGTGGGTCCCGAAGGGAGAGGTTTCCCAGGACAAAGAATCATCTGTGTTCAGCCGCTTAGGCTGACCCCCACGGGGATCCACAGTTGCAGATCGAAAAGCCCTACTCGAAGAAAAATTACAGATAGGGGCGCCGAGTCAATCTCAGAAACCATAGAAGAAACTTCCCAAACTGGGAAGTCTTGTCCACAAGCTTAGGGAGTTGCATCTATCCAAGCTCAACTCCGACAGGCACGCACATAAGACAAGGGACCTGAGGGAAAGGCTCCAAGCTATCCCGCATGGGGGGCAAGGTAGGCCCGCCGATAATCTCATCGAGCAGGCCACCATGCCTGCCCTTGACCGGGAGACTCGCCCCAGAGAAGAAAGAAGGGTAGCCCAAGTCACAGGGACTCAAGACTCAACCTCGGTTGACATCACGTTACTCAACGATCGAGACTTGAGAGCCATCAGGACAGTCATGCCTCCGGCAGAAGTGACGCTGGATCAATGGATGACTTAGGCATCCGTTGAAGTGCCAGCCCCTAAAGTGGTCGCCCGATCTCGTTCGCAGAAAAGGAGGCTACAGAGGGCAAGGGCGTTCAACAGGATGAAGGAGACCCTCTAGATGCTCACGTCCACCAGAGATGGGAATACCCAGACCATCCCAACAACATCTATTGCGGCGACATTGGAACAGGCGTTCCCAAAACCAATAGTAGATGCAATCGCAGAACGGCCTCCCAGAGTAGCTGGCGTAGAGCCACCTGTGGATCGTGGAGAAGAAGACCAGACAATGGTGGGCATGGTGTAGGCACCTCACAGTCCTCTCACGAAGGCGGTGATAGAGTGCCTCTACGGGCCTCATTGTCCAAAGCGATCCCAGCCAGCCAGTAAGCCCCTGGTCGGGGATACAATGACCGAACAAGAGTTACAAGAAGATGACCTCTTAGGGGAAGAAGAGGAACATCTCTCTAGTCCTAGAAACTTCGACGGAAATTCCATCACCGAATCAATCCTAGATGACTTGATGGATGAAGCCGATGTATAAGGACATTGAGATGGTGGGTCTCCTTCCACCGGAGTTCTGGGGGACTAGGGACCAGCTGGGAACCCTCGACTGAGATGTCTTCGCCGAGGAAGCCGAATGGGCTGCATTGACATAAGCCGAGGGACCCCACCTGAAGCCATTGTACATCCAAGCCCAACTTAACGGGAAGCTGTTCAATAGGGTCTTCGTGGATGGCGGGGCCGTACTGAATATCATGCCACTGTCAACTATGAAGAGGCTAGGTAAGAACGCCGAAGATCTCATCCCCACTACCATGACCATGACCAGTTTCATGGGCCACCCATCTCACGCACTAGGGGTGTTGGTGACCGATGTGACGGTTGTGTCCAAGAAGACTCGGGCGGGCTTCGTACACGGTGATCCTGGGGAGGGATTGGATCCACAGCAGTGAATGTGTCCCCTCCACCTTACACCAGAAGCTTATGATATTGGTGGAGGATAAGGTGGAGATAGTGGAAGCGGACCCCAATCCTTTTCCAGCTGAAGTAAAGATGTTCGAAGCCGTATTCTACTCACCGTACCTGTGCCCGATTTCCATCCCGGGGGACTATAAAGAAGTTGGTATCGAGTCGTGCGACTGGACCAAGGAGGGCTTTGAATTCAAAATGTTGACCGACCCACGCCTGACGAAGAGAATAATGATTACTCCTCCGGATGTACAAAGCCTGCTGGATCGATTGCGCCTATTTCAGATGGAATCCAGCATTGAAGAGGCTATGTTCGGGGCCATATATAGAGAAGACAAGGACTCAGAGGGGATGCCGGATGACCGTGAAGACGATCCGTCGGTCTAGCCTCCCTACCTAGAGCCCATAAGAGGAAAATACCCATCTTCGAGGCTCAGGACCCACTAGTCGAGGTAAACTTGGGAACGGAGAGTGAACCAAAAATGACGAAAATTAGCGGCAAACTACAGCCACTGCAACACGACTAGATGGTAGCCTTGATTCGGGATTATCGTGACTACTTTGCATGGAACTACCATGAGATGCCAGGCCTTGACAGAGCCTTGGTGGATCATAGGTTGCCCATCAAGGAGGGTTGCAGACCCCACAAGCAACCACCGAGAAGGTACAACCCACAACTAATGCTGCAGATCAAAGCCGAAGTGGAAAGGCTTTTGAAGGCATGATTCATCAGGACTGCCAGGTACCTAGAATGGCTGTCTAATATAGTCCTCGTGATAAAAAAAAATGGCCAGGTCAGGTATACCTGAACTTGGCCACTCCGAAAGATGAGTAAGGTATGCCTGTGGTCGACATGCTTGTCGACGCCGCGGTGAACAACGCCATCTTGACTTTTATGGACGGCTATTCTAGTTACAATCAGATTTAAGTGGCCGAGGCAGACACTCATAAGACTGCTTTCTGGTGCCCAGGTGCCCTAGGCATCTATGAGTGGCTCGTAATGCCTTTCGGCCTCAAAAATGCTGGGGCAACGTACCAGAGGGCGATGAACGCCATCTTCCACGACCTTATTGGCAAAAACATGGAAGTATACATTGATGATGTGGTGGTCAATTCCAAGAGTTTCGAAGCCCACTTGGGCGACCTCGAACAAGCTCTAATGCGGATGCGACTCCACAATCTTAAGATGAACCCCGCTAAATGCGCTCTTGGCGTATCTGCAGGCAACTTCCTAGGGTTCTTGGTGCATAACCAGGGCATTGAAGTAGACAAAAACAAAGCCCGAGCTATATTGGAATCAAGGCCCCCGAGGACGAAGAAGGAGCTGCAGAGCCTGTTAGGCAAGACCAACTTCCTAAGAAGATTCATCGCCAACTCGGCAGGGAAGCTCAAGGCCTTCTCGCCGTTGCTACGAATGAAGAAAGACGAGGAGATGATCTGGGGAGCCAAACAACAGGAGGCCTTCGACCAAATCAAGGCTGCCTTGGCTAAGCCTCTTGTCCTGATACCTCCGCAGTCGGGGAGGCCTCTGAAGCTATACATTGTGGCCGAAGACCAGGCTATCGGCCGTTTGTTAGCTCAAGATGATGATAGTGGCGCGGAACGCGCAATATATTATCTCAGTAGGCTACTCAATGACGCCGAAACTAGATACTCACCCATTGAGAAACTTTGTTTGTCACTATTTAATGCTTGTACTAAACTTGAATACTATCTCCTACCTAAGGAAGTTTTAGTTATGTGCAAAGTTGACATTATTCGATATCTGCTTAATAGGCCTGTCTTATAGGGAAGACTCGTTAAGTGGGCCATTAAGTTAAACGCGTTCGCCTTGACGTATGTACCACACAGAGCTCCCTGGCCAACTTTTTGGTCCAACACCCATGTGTAGAGACACCAGATGCTCTGGCCGAAGCCATCCGCTACCTAGGCCTCAAACCCTGGGTCCTCATGTTTGACGAGTCCAGCACTCGGACGGGAGCCGGAGTAGGCATAGTCATCACCAGCCTTTGTGGCCAAACAGGGAAGTTCATGTGCCGGATAGGAGACCAGGCCTCCAATAATCAAGCCGAGTATGAGACCCTGATCATGGGGCTGGACGTCTTGGCCGACATGAAGGCGCACTATGTAGAGATAAGGGGGGACTCCCAGCTGGTGATCAAACAGATCACTGGGGAATACAAGTGTTACAATGCTAAACTCAAAGAGCTGAGGGCCTCGGTGCACAATTAGAGCAAGTGTACTCTTTCGCAGAAGTAGTATAAAAGATTATCATCTCCACAGGGATTAATTAACAAGTATCAAAATAATCAAGATTGTCTATTGTTTAGACGAACCAATAGTTGAGTTGTAATGAAAACAAATAAAAATAAATAAATAACAATAATTAAAATATTAGATTTGTACGGTACCGGAGTACGGGGTTGAGGCTCCCGAAGCCGGACAGGGTCCAAGTCCGGGGCTCAGTTACTCTTGTGTGCTTCCAATAAGGTAGATCCTTGCGGAAGGGTGGCAGACTCGGCTGGTAGATGTTGGAGCTCGGATTGCCCAAGGTAGTCTTTCATCCACACCGGGGGGTACCTACAAGACACTCAGACGCCAAAGTCAGTAAGGGATAAAGATGGAAAGTGATAGGGAGATCAGAAGGATGCAAAGAATATAAGCTCGGCACAATGCCGAGGTGCGTGAAAGGGAGTTCGAGCTCCGTATGCGTGTGTGCACGTGTGCTGTAGCAGGACACAACGTGATGTAGCGTAATATGTCGTACCTGGATCAGAGGGCAGAGCCTCTATTTATAAGTGAGGTACCGTACTTGAGCCGTTGGATGCGTGGGATAGATCCTGACCGTTGGGTACGTTTGGGATACGGATTCGGTCGTTCTGAGATACAGAAGTGGGCCAGGCCCAAACCAGTGAAGGATTTGGCCCAGTCCATAACAGTGGCCCCTCAGGTCGAGGATGGGGTAGCATGAGCCCTACCTTGGCTTGTTTTCTTTTTGCCTTTTCCTGAAAGATTAGTTGAACGAATACACAACGTTTGAGGGAGTTCGGGTACTTGTTCGCGCAAATTCGAGGAGTCACGCATTCAATACGTTGTGACGCTTCACCTCCTGCCCCCATAAAAGGCGAGCTGGAGATCCATCTGGTCATTCTTGCGCATTTTGTGGTTGTCAGTTCTGCAAGGCGAATACTTTTCGTAGACACGCGAGATCAATTATTCAATTGTCGACGTCATTTTCTGGGATTTTTCTTCGCGAGGTCAATATTCCGTCTGACATCAGAAAGTACCTGCATAAAGGTTAGTTTCCTGTACAAAACTTTTTAAGTGCTTTAATATTCTGCTAGCGGTCGACGTCGCTGTGTTGGCGGCTGTCGCTGCTCACTCCAAAGGGAGGAGGTTTTCCGGCCTTTGGGGTGCCCGAGGCCTAGACGCATACCGCAAGTAATTAAGATAGGAAGTATGATACCAATAGATTTAGTGATAGCGCTGTCCTCCCCTTGCAGATAATGACCAGATCTAGGAGTGAGGAACGATCGTTCCCAGAGATACCTCTTGGTAAACCAATTTTGTGGAAGTCGAATACAGGAGACCCGATGCTGGCCCCTAAGGGTGCCCCCTTCTCTGATGTCTTAAACCTACGCTCCTTCTCCAGCTGCGTTGGGAGCTTCGGCAAGGGAACCGGTTCGGGAGACTTCGGAGCGCACAGTTGAGGAGAACCCAGAAATGGAGGATGCCGAGGTCGCATCTTGGGCGGAAGAGCTTGAAGCCAAACTGGTAGCTGTGGCGGAGGTGGCGGAGGTGGAAGTTCTGATTGAAGACCAGTACCCCTGGGTTGCAAAGAAGATTTGCATTACTGCTGCGAGGTTGAGGGTGGACAAGCCCCTCTCTTATTATGAGAAATTCATAGCTGGTACTGCTGAGCAGAGATGAAAGTTGTTTGAGGCTGAAGATTTACCAGTGTGCATGGATCACGACGCAATAGGATTATTCTTCTACGGGGTCCCATTGGAGATCATGGGGGTCCGAATCTCGCTGTCTGAGTTTCAGAAAGGTGTGCTTAGATTCTTACACGTGGCCCCTTCGCAACGGACGCCAAATGGTTAGGGCTTCGTCCACGGCTTCGAGCTAGTCAAGGAGCGCCTCGGGAGGGTCCCTACCGCGAAAGTTTTCTTCTGCTTCTTCAATGTGCTCTGTTCCCCGGAGGAATGGACGGAAAGGAAGAGGAACGGACAAGTAGGGCTGAGGTGCAATGCTTCTCGGTCTTACTTTTTTCCGGCCAACGACTCGAACCGGGATTTCAAACCAAACTTCTTCTTTGTCCGAGCTATAAGCAGCGCTGCCAAACTTGCTGTTGGAGATCTTGAAAAGAAGAAGTTGAAGAGAGCGCACTTACCACTTGCCTGGGACCAAAGCCATTATATTCGAGACAGGGTGGAGATCGAAACTCAGAGCTATATGATGAATCCTGAAAAACTGACCAGAGAAGACAAGAAATCAGATGAGCTGTTCAATAAGTGGGGGGAAATAATGGTCAAGGCCGGCCTGAGATTTCATTGCGGCTCTATGATAGACGCCGTGGTCGAGTCCCAGGCCAAGCTAGATAGATATTTTGACACTTGTAATTTTGCTTTAATCTTTTCTTGTTGATTTGCATTATGCCGGCTTCAGCTAGCCATCGTTGCTGATCCTTGTCTTTTCTTGCTGCAAGTAAAATGGACGAACTAGACCTGAATGCTGTCTTTGACGCGGTCGGGATGGATACTTCGGCCAAAGTAGACAAGGAAGCTCCTGCACAAAAAGCAGACAAACCTCCTGGGTCGGCCTCGGGGATCGGCCCATCAGATAAACAGGCGGACAAGTCCCATTCTGGGGGCAAGCTTGCCTCAGAAAAACAAACGCCGATACACCGGAAATCTCCTACTGTCCATTCTTCAATGCCGCAGAAAAATTTGGGGCTCGGCCGCAAGAGGACCAACGCTGAGGGCGCCTCGGATGATCCTGCCAAAATTAAAAAACAAAAGCCACCACAACAAAGCACGGACAAGGGGAAAGGTCAAGCTTCCCTTGCTGACTTCAAAGCAAGTATTCAGGTCGGCCAGACTGGGGCTGCGGTCATCAAAGAGCTGAAGGAGCTGGCGGCGGACAAGATTACTCATCGCTAGTGAGGTAAGATCTCCGCCCTCAATGCTGAAAATATAATTTTACAAGGCAAATATATTCATATATGTCGCGAACTTAGTACTTACCGAGACCGTAACTTGGTAGCCTACTCCGAGGAGAACCGGAGCCTGAAGGAAGAGTTCGAGAAGTTGAAGGAAGCTCGGCAGTAGCTTGACAATGCCAATGCCTAGGTCAACCAGCAGAAGAAGGTGATTGCCGATCTTCCAAAGCTGAAAGCTGATCTGACGTCGGCTGAGGAGAGGATAAATGCCGCCGAAGTAGAGAAGGAGAAAAAGAATCAGGAGGTGGAACAACTGAAGGCAGATAAAATCGACCTCACGCAGAATATGGCGAGGGCGGCCATGTTTGGCTTCCAGTGTTGTCTTAACATGGATGTGGTCCTGGAGCCCGATTTGAACATTAGCCTCCTAGATGCTAAATATAAGGCTGAAGGCGGGAAGATTTTTCATAGGGGTGTCGTGATCTATGACCCTGCTGCCACCCTTGCTGCTGAGGAAGAGGCTGCTGCAACCAATCCAGAGCAGGAGGCCGGGGCAGAAGATAAAGCTGCTTGATTTCTCTGAACTTTTTCCTTTTTTCGATTGGTCTCGGGCATATCCGGGGCCAACCCTAAGTTGTAATATACAATGGGCACCATCCCTTTTCTCCAGCCTTTAACCTGTTTTTGCACTTTATTAATTCTGCTATTATTTTACGGTTTTGTATGCATGTTTCGAGTGAATGCCCGTAGTAGAGTAGAAGAACGTTGCTGATATCAGAAAATAAGCTGTTGTAGGATGGCCAGAATAGTATAACTCCTTTGTGGATACGAGAGTGGAAATCTGAGGTTGTCGACAGAGACTCAAAGTTCTTACCGGATTCCTGCAGTTTAGAACAAGAGTTTAAGAGAGATTTGCTAAGGTTCGTGCTTGAAAGATGGGAAGGCCGCTGCGGGCCCCCCTCTCCGTAGTTGGATTGCATAAGAGAGCCGCTGCGGGCCATAGCCTTTATAGATGAGAAAGCCGCTGCGGGCTCCTCTCTCCAAAAATTCCTCCAACGGAGATCGCTGTGGACCCCCGCCCTTCAACCCCTGATGGAGCACAAAGCTCGTAGATCAGAGGCGCTATAGGCTCGCACAAGGCAAAATTGGGAAGACCTCGGCCTCTGATGGAGCTCGTCAGCTTGGAGATCAGAGGGAGGATGGCTCGCACGGGGCGAAATTGGGAACCCTTCAATCCCTGATGGAGCTCGTCAGCTCAGACATCAGAGGGAAGGTCGGACTCTCTGTGGGCTATTGGCTTGACGCTGAGAGCATGATAGAGATCCGAGATTGGATGAAAACCTGCAAAGAAATCTGCGAGCTCAAGACGTGCTTGGGAGGGGAGCAGAACCTGCGAGCTCAAGCTGTGCTTGGGAGGCGAGCAGAACCTACGAATAAGAAGAGAAGAGAGAACCTGGGGTGATTCCAGACTTGGGACGTACCTCGGAGGGAGCAACTGGTCCGGGGGGGATATGATACTTTAGAGTATAGAAGCAAGGGACGATGCTCCCACTGTGGTCGCCAATGTTCGGTATCGGAGTACGGGATTGAGGCTTACGAAGCCGGACAAGGTTCAAGTCCGGGGCTTAGTTACTCTTGAGTGCTTCCAATAAGGTAGATCCTTGCGGATGGGTGCCAGAATCGGCTGGTAGATGTTGGAGCTCAGATTGCCCATGGGTGGAGGGTACCTACAAGACACTCCGACTCCCAAGTCATTAAGGGAAAAAGATGGAAAGTGATAGGGAGATCAGAAGGATGCAAAGAATATAAGCTCGACACAATGCCGAGGTGCGTGAAATGGAGTCCGAGCACCGTATGCATCTGTGCACGTGTGGTGTAGCAGGATGCAATTTGATGTAGCGTAATATGTCGTACCTGGATCAGAGGGCGGAGCCTCTATATACAGGTGAGGTGCTGTACCTAAGTCGTTGGATGCGTGGGATAGATCCTGACCGTTGGGTACGTTTGGGATACGGATTCGGTCGTCCTGAGATACGGAAGTGGGCCAGGCCCAAACAAGTGAAGGATTTGGCCCAGTACGGAACAAGATTTAATAAATGGAAAGAGGTCTAGGGTCACGGTTTCACTTGCAAGTTCGATTCCTCTATGTCTAATTCTATCTGAATTCCCTTATTTTATTTAATTACCAGTCCCTTTACTAAAACTATTAATCTGTTTGGTCATTCGCGATTAATATTCTTTTTCCTTAACTAACCCTTGTTTGGTCATGCAAGAATTTAAATTTAAGAAAAGCATGAAGAACAAACAGGTTTGAATGACTGGAAGACTAAATTAAAGTTTGGTTATGCATTAATTATAGCCCCAATTATCCTATAGGTCCACCCACTAATTGCAGTATGGTCGCTGATCAACTAATTGTTTATGAACATGAAAAGGGTAGCTAATCCTAATTATGTGATAAAAACAATAGAACAATATTAATTGAAACAAAAACAGGAATTCAACAAAAAGTTAGAAAATAAAGAGGTCTCTAATAATGCAAGATTCACCTATGACCCTAGAAGAGGATTTAGGTATCCATATCTATCAAGAACAGTAAAATAAAAATAAGGTTCATGAATTACAGAGATTAGAATAACCTGGTAAATAGAAAAATTCCTGGTCTAAGTCTTCAATCTCCCTTTTATGCTCTAGAGCTCTCTCACGGTTTCAAGAACGGTACCTGATATCCTTTTTCTCTCCCTCCGCAGCGTCCGTGTAACTGTCGTTTTTGTATGTGCCGCTCCTCCTCATTCACATGTGAAGCCCACCTTTTATATTCGTTCCTTTTCTTTCTCTCCAAGCTAGGTAGTGTGTTATTCCTTTTTTCTCAAGTCAAGATTGCTTCCTCTTTTAATTGCAAGAGAACGTTTTTATCTCAATCCCTAAATATTAGGATTTAGATCCTTCCTTAATATGTGTTGCTTGCTATCCACTCCATGCCTCTTTCTTTCTCTACAAGTCACATGTGCATCACTTTCAATTGAAATCACCAAGAGAATCTTCTTCTTTTTTTTACCGAGGGCCTTCTTGGTTTAATGGGTTTGGGCTTGGGCTTAGGCTTGGACTTGCTTTCTTTTATTTGTTAGACATATATATATTACATTTAAGTGGCTCTAAGTTGATTTTTTATTCTTTTTCATATTTCGTTCTTTTCTGCAACTATCTCTAAAAATGAATTACATTGGGGTTTATCAGCAATCTGACACAATACTTGTAGTAATCCCATGCAATCTCACTACACCCCTCTAATATTCATCAACTAGCTTGGAAACTTTACTATTAGAATGAACACGAATGAAGTGAGCGGACTTGGTTAAACGATCCACTACGACCCAAATGGAATCATTACCGGCTTGCGATCTTGGCAATCTCATAACAAAATCCGTCGACCTGGTGCTCTTTCTTAACCCTTTGACAAGTTAGGCATCGAGACACAAAGTCCGCAATCTCTACATTCATCCCAGGCCACCAAGACATATGTTTCAAATCCCGATACATCTTGGTAGATCCAGGATGTGCGGAATATTGACTCCGGTGAGCTTCCTCTAATACTTGCTACTTGACATCTTCATCATTTGGTACACAAATTCTACCATTGAAACAAATAATGCCATCATTGTCTTCGGTAAAATTTGTTAACTCCCCGTTAAGATTGCAGCTTCTCATTAATTCTTGAGCCGAGCGAATCAAATTTCTCAATGAACTCGAAATCCGAATGTGGCTCAACACTAACCGGTTCCTCTTTTGTTTCACCTTCAGATTCAAGTCTCTAAAAGACTCCAACAACGCCATTTCATAAATCATTAACTCTGCCGCGTGAAGAGACTTTCTACTCAACGCATCTGCCAAAACATTGGCCTTTCCCGGATGATACTTCAACTCCAAGTCATAATCTTTCAGAAATTCAACCCATCTTCTCTGCCTGTTATTCAATTCCTTCTGATCAAGAAAATACTTCAAGCTTTTGTGATCACTGAAGACTTTGAAACGAGAACCATAAAGGTAATGTCTGTAAATCTTCAATGTGTATAAAATAGCCGCCAACTCCAAATCATGAGTTGGATAATTTTCCTTATGTGGCTTCAGTTTCCTAGATGCATAACCTACCACTTGCTGATTTTGCATGAGAACACATCCTAAACCCTTCCAACATGCGTCACTGTAAATTTGGATTCCCAATGACGGATATGGAAGAATTAGGATTCGAACAGAAGTGAAACGAGACTTTAATTCTAGGAAACATTCCTCACAGTCAGCATCCCACGTAAACGGCTGACCTTTGCAAGTTAATCGAGTAAGTGGAAAAACTAACTGTAAGAACCCTTGGAAAAATCTTCGACAAAAGCTAGCTAGTCCCAATAAACTTCTCACTTATGGTTCCTTTTTATTTCCAAAAATACATGTCCTCACACGTGTACTATGTTACAATTTTTCTTTCATTATATATTTTGAGGGATGGATTAGGGTTGGAAAACAATCGGTTTGAGATCGAAACATTTGAAAAATTGTGAGCAAAACTGATCCAGACATGGCCACCAGTGGCAAGCAACACGGGTCGTGTTGGCTGGTTGCAATTTTTAGGATGCAAACCGAGAGCCACACGGGTGCCCGTGGTGGCTGCCACGGTCTGTGGTGGACCAACAATGGCCCTGTTTCGCTGAATTTTTGTTCCGCTTCTCAATCGTATTCGATTCTGTTCCTTTCCTAACTCAGTCCCAACACCATAACAGATATTATAAACCTAATAAGCAGTCCAAACCATTCAATAATCAATCCACACATCAATCTATAAGTTGACCAATAAATCGTAAAACATATAATTTTTCGAAAATAGTTTCCGACTTGTAAAATTCTAAAAAAACGAACGAAACAAAATAAACCAACAAATAGACCAGCACATTCAGAATTCAAAGTCTCTAAATGTGAATAAAACTCACCGATCGTGATGAAAATCAAAATGGAGCTTTAAAACTCGAAAATGGTAGAATGATGAGGAAGATGATTGAGCTATCAAAAGTGGTATCAATGGAAAGAGCTTGAAAAATGATGAAGAATGATGAGCTACATGCATGAAGAGATGAGATTGTTCCAAGCTCTTCTTCTCCCTCTCTCTCTTTCTCCACTCTCTCTCTCTATTTTCCTTCTTTGCCGAATTTGTGAAATGAGAGAAGGTTTGGTTGTGTTGAGTGTTTGGAGCTGAGGGTCACTAATAGTAAGAAATTGAGTAAAATGCCCTTTTATCCTAATACTCCCTTAAATCCATTTATACCCAAACAATAACACAACAACTCATACAACTAAATACATAATACATGTAAACCATATAATTGAGCATTTAAATATTGCTTTCGCGACAATGACATATCCATGACTCGACTTATTATTTACTCGAATAAAAATTCGCTATTTAATTTCATTACTTGAAATTAACTGAACTAGGGATGTCACATATGGCAAAAATTAAAATATGGCCTTTGGAAATGAGTTATAACAACACAAATTATAGGCCTTTAAAAACTTAAAATCCATTGTTTACAGATAAAAAAATTAATATGGAAAATATTTACAATTATCAAAATTAACAACAAAGAAGAAAAATAAAGTTGTTCTTTTTGGACAGAAAAGAATTTATTTTTTAATTAACTGCCCATAAACACTTTTTCATTTTCATCAAAGGGATACTTACAATGAAATCATGATTAAATATTCATAAAGGGTTATGTGTCACACATAGATTCATCAATACTTAAATACCACAAATAATAATTTGAATATAATCTATAAATTATTATAAATCACTCAGTATTTATTCAGTGTGTTAACTGAATCCATTCCTAAAATAACTCTGGACATACAACACGAAGAAACCCTCTAGATACTTCCTCAACATATTTAAATTTATATTGGAAAATCATTACTGTAAACATTACTGTTTTAAGGAAAGATTATTTAAACATTATGTTTAAAAGTATGTTGGAGAATCATTACGACAGTTTTCCCCCGTTATTCAATATTCTCACCAATATTGTAACAAAATTGTGCATACCCTCGAGCGATGGAGTGCTCCGTTCCCACTCCCGTGTAAACTGTAGTGCCAGTAGTTCCGTATTTCTTTCCCATACGTGTTCCAAAATAGAAAGATTAAGTCTGTATAACTTCTCTTTTATTACTTATCTTTTTTTTTGAAGGGTAGATATAACTTCACCTATAAAATCTAGACCACATATCATATTTTTTCCTGAGATGTTACTAAAACCTATTTAATTAACGTGTTTATTAGTTTCGATAATTCGGTATAGGATATCTAAAATTTAAATATATTAGTTTAATTTTATTTGTTTTGACAATAATATATATATATATATATATATATGTATATATAATAAAATGGTTTAAATATGTATTTAGTCCCTGCAAATGTCCCTGTTTTTCGATTTAGTTCCTGCAAATTTTTTTTTTTTAAATACATCCCTGCAAAATAACTTTTTTTTTAAATACGTCCCTACAAAATAAACTTTTTAAATACGTCCCTGCAAAATAGCTTTTTTTTTAAATACGTCCCTACAAAATAACCTTTTTTTTAAATACGTCCCTGCAAAATATCACAATTTTTTTTTTGTTGGGACGTATTTGTTAGCCTGTAATTTCGACAGGCTAAATTAAATGCAGTCAACGGGGTTTGACTTTGGTTTTCTCAGAAGAAGGTGTTGGTTTCGACACAGAAGAGTTGTATCAGAAGGCAAATTCGACAAAGCCTTAGACTTAACAAGAATTGAACGGTGATATTTCGACAAGAAGAAGGCTGTGATTCAATAGCAGGTCAAAATCAAGTGCTCACCGTCGAAGTTCTGGCAGTTACCCTAGTCGAAGGCTGAAGCAGTTTTCTTTTTTAAATTCTCTGTACAGTTAGTTGGTTATGTTTTTTCCCTCCTTGTATAAATAGTAGTTTTTCATAGGAAAAACGGGTCACAAACTAACTACAGAATTCTCACGCTCTAACTTCCAACACATTACAGAGAAAACGAGTCAGAGAAGAATGTACGATTTGTGTACCAACTTTCTTTTCAATTAATGCATTTTAATTTTCTTTCTTTATTGCTTTTCTGCAATTTTTTCTTTGTTTTCACTTCGTCCCTATCTGAAGAAATTCGACGGTTTCGCGTGAAACTGGCAGTTATCTTCATTATTTTCTTTGAAACCGCAAGAACACGCATAATTCTGGAAAAAACTTTAACACAAATGGTCTTAGGATTTACTAGTTGATCCTGCAAACAGAAGCAATTTCAAACTAGCGGCGGTGGTTACCAAAAACAACGGTAAACAGTATTTAAAAAAAAAGGTTATTTTGCAGGGACGTATTTAAAAAAAAGATATTTTGCAGGGACGTATTTAAAATTCCAACTTTCGGAAGGGCATATTCAAAAAAAAGTTATTTTGCAGGGACGTATTTAAAAAAAATAAATTTGCAGGGACTAAATCGAAAAACAGGGACATTTGCAGGGACTAAATACATATTTAAACCTACAATTATATCTCCTTCGTAATCTATTAGTCACCAATTATAGGAAAGTTTTCACTTTGTTAGCAAGACTTATTCTCATTATCAAAATGTAAATCATTCTTTCTTTTTCAACATGACCACCGTAGTAAGAACTTACTTTTACAATCCAAATATAAATTAAATTTTGTTTATTTTTATTGCTTATCGAAATATTAATTAGATTTTGGTTAGAATTTTTTCAGTATACACAACCTTAAGTTACTAATCGTACTTTATCTTTATTTTTCTTAAATATTAATTGTATATACACTTAATTCAAATCAACTAACATGATTTCTTGTAATTGAATTTTACTAAAGTTAGATATACTTTTATTTATTTCTTTTATTTATTAATGGTGTTGCTTTTTTATCAAAATTATTTAAATTTAAGATTATACACGAAAATGATTTCCCATGCATCGCACGGGTTACATATATATATGTAGTACTTGTAAATTTTCAAACACACATCAATCATTACACAAGTCTTTTACTTTATCTTTTTTTATCGCATTTCTTTATATTTTCGTAATCTAGTACATAGTCGAGGAACAGAGTTCCTTCCTCGTTGCAATCAATACACACATCAATCAATACACACGTCCCTCTCACACCTAACCTAACACTCATAGTCGAGGAACAGAGTCCCTTCCTCGTTGCAATCGCTTGAAGAAAAGAGGAATCACTAATTGTCCTAACATTTAGTGAATCACACAGGTAGAACTGAAGTGTTTGACGATAACAATCTTGAACCTCTTTTATTCTTCCAATATTCTCTGTACAGTTAGTTGGTTATGTTTTTTCCCTCCTTGTATAAATAGTAGTTTTTCATAGGAAAAACAGGTCACAAACTCACTACAAAATTCTCACGATCTAACTTCCAACACATTATAGAGAAAACGAGTCAGAGAAGAATGTACGATTTGTGTACCAACTTTCTTTTCAATTAATGCATTTTAATTTGCTTTCTTTATTTCTTTTCTGCAATTTTTTATTTGGTTTCACTTCGTCCCTATCTGAAGAAATTCGACGGTTTCGCGTGAAACTGGCAGTTATCTTCATTCTTTTCTTTGAAACAGCAAGAACACGCATAATTCTGGAAAAAACTTTAACACAAATGGTCTTAGGATTTACTAGTTGATCCTGCAAACAGAAGCAATTTCAAACTAGCGGTGTTTACCAAAAACCATGGTAAACAAATTGGCACGCCCGGTGGGACCTTTGTGCTAATTTGAAAGTGTTTTTTCGTTGAATTCTTAAACTTTGTGCTTATCTGTGCATGCAATTAAGGAGTGGTAAACATCTTACAGAGATCACACGCTCTAGTACAAGTAATGCTTCTGCATCAAATGCACAAAGTACACAAGAACAAACTACAGTTAGTGACGTTAACGCTGCAAATGTCGCAGGCATAACCGTTGCTATGCCTTCTTCGACAACAATGGGAGTAACTGCTATAACTTCTCCCATAATTAGCCCTGTGTCAACGATGACCACTGCAGCATTAACAACTGTTAATACAATGGCTTCTGTGCCACCAATAGTAGGACCAACGAGTCCTTTGATGGCAAACCCAATGGTTGGAAACTTGCCATTTACTATGAGTGGTAGACCTTACCCTTATGGCATGCCAACGGCATTGATGGCAGGCCTTCAGACAAATTCGTCTACTTTTGAAGAAAATGCAATCACAGGCTATTCCCCTACTCATAGTCCATCAGAAGGCGTTTTTAGTCGAAATGCCCAACCCAATTTGACTACAACATCTTTGTTGGCACTGAGGCAACAAATGGATGATAGCAATCATGATATGGTCAATATGTTAACACAACAAATTGGTACAGTGTTTAATCCTTTGATACAAAACATTAATAGCAGTTACCATGTGTTAGCAGCGCAAATGGGCAGAATTGCTGATTTCTTTGGTACTCCACCAGTCCATAACCAGCAAATTCCCCAAATTCAGAATGTTAGGCCTGTCGAAGTACCTGTTGAAAGGCCTAACAATCCAATACCTATAAATCAGGGAAACCAAGGACAACAACAGGTTGTCGAAGAGCCTATGAGGGTAGAGGCAATCCCTGAAGTTGTGTTAGTAAATAGAAACCAAAATGTAGATGAAGTGGTCAGACAAGTGCAACAAAACAATTTTGGAGCACAAAATAATCTGGCTAATATGGTCGAAACCATTCTAGCCCAGAATGGCCTTAACTTAGGTTTACATAGGCCGAATTTTGTGTCGCCGTTGTTGGAATACACCTTACAAACGGAGCTGCCTAGGGGATGGAAAATTCCTAAGTTCACAAAATTTGCTGGAGAAACCAGTGAATCTACTGTCGAACACGTGGCTCGCTATTTGACTGAGGCTGGTGATATTGCGCATAACGAGAATTTAAGAATGAAATACTTTCCAAATTCTTTAACTAAGAATGCGTTTACATGGTTCACCACCCTGCCTCCAAATTCCATATTTAATTGGAGTCAGTTAGAAAAGGCCTTTCACGAACAATTCTATATGGGCCAATGTAAAATTAGTCTTAAAGAATTGGCTAGTGTTTGACGCAAGGGGGCAGAATCTATTGATGATTATCTCAATAGATTTAGACTTCTCAAAGCAAGGTGCTTTACTCAAGTGCCTGAACACGAGTTAGTCGAAATGGCTGCTGGTGGTCTAGATAACACTATAAGAAAGAAACTAGATACACTACATTTAAGAGATATGGAACAATTGGCTGATAGAGTTCGACAAGTCGAAAGACTCAAAGCCGAAAAAGCCAGGACAGGTAGATTCCAAAGTAAGAAAGAAAAGGTTGCTTATGTTGAAGCTAATGACAGTGACCAAGAATACGACATATCTTATGAAGATGTCGGAGAAGAGGTTAACATTGCAGAACTAAAACCAGGACCTTCTTATACTTGCAAATTGTTGAAACCTTCTAATGGGAAAAATCCTGTTGAGCCTAAGAATGATAAATTTGTTGCAAAAACTTATACTTATGATGTTTCTAAATGTGACGAAATATTTGATCTGTTAGTGGCTGATGGTCAAATTTTAGTGCCTAAAGGCCTGAAAATTCCACCATTGGAACAGCGACAGAAAAGAGGTTTTTGTAAATTTCATGGTTTCTTGGGCCATAACACTTCTCGTTGTGTTATTTTCAGGGATTTGGTGCAGAACGCCATCAATGAGGGAAGGCTGAAATTTGGTGACAAATCTAAGCCACCAGTGAAGATTGATGTGGATCCTTTGCCAACAGCTGATGCATTGCTTGTTGAAGTCGATCTCAATGTAGTTGAGGTCACAGAGGTTGTTGCTGAAAATGATAAGGTAGAGAAAGCTGTCGACAAGGTTGATGTCGAAATGGTCACTGAAGACCAATACGCTGAAAAAATGAAGATAGTGTATTCAAGGGATGAAGAACAATTGATTGATTTTCTCAATCGCTGCAAAATCAACAATTCTGAAGGTATGCTTTGTCCAAGGTGTAGTTCTGTCTTCGACAAAGAGGCTGCCAAAAATCCGGAGGGATTTAAGCCTCAACTGAAACGTAAAGGAAAGTGGGTCGACAAAAGACCAAAGTTTAGCTACAACAACATAGGTATTCAATACAAAGTCACTTCGACAAGAAATCCTCAAAAGGAACAGATCAAAACTTATGTTCCTCCAGCAAAGTCTCTTGTCGAGAAATGGGTGCACTCTGGTGGAAAAAGTACTGGTTATTATCCAGTATATTATGCTGGAAAGAATGTTGGAAATCAACAGAAACCAGCAAAATTGGTTAAGGGCAGCACTAGTGCTACTAGCCAAAACAAGGCATTTGAGTCTAATAAATATGCCTATAAAAATAATTACAAAGGGAAGAACCCTATGCCGAGAACTCAGTGGCATAGATATCAACGCCAGAACAAGGTTGCTGCTGCAGGCAAGGTGGAAAATTCCAACAAAGAGAAAGGTAAACAAACACCTTCAAAATATCTTGAAATGGCTAGGAAGCCAGCTACTGAAAGAATATTTCCACCACTTTCAGTGATCAAAGAGAGTCTCAACTTAGACGAAGAAATGGGCTCAGATTTCGCTGATTCTGGGTCAGAATTCGACGTATTGTGTGGTGTAGTCTCAATTCTCCCAATTGAGTACGACGTGGTTTCTGAAGTGAATGATGTCGATGAAGATTTCGACGAAGAAACCACTTACAAACCAATTTGTTACTATGTGCTGAAAAATGGTTGCATTGAAGAGCAACACGCTGTGTTTGAAAAACCAGACTGTGGAATGATGAACCATCTCAAACCTTTGTATATTCAAGCAAAGGTGAACAATATTGGTGTCAATAAAATTCTGGTTGACGGTGGTGCTGTTGTAAACCTGATGCCACAACATATGTTGAAAAGAATTGGAAAGTGTGATTCTGACTTGAAAACACACAATGTAATTCTTACCAACTATGAAGGCAAAAGTGGCCACTCACTTGGGGCCATTGAAGTTCATTTTGCTGTTGGAAGCATCAGGAGACCAACGATGTTCATGGTAATTTCAACAAAGGCAAATTACAACATGCTGCTGGGAAGAGAATGGATCCGTGGTGTGGGAGCAATACCTTCGACAGTTCACCAGAGGCTCATCATTTGGAGAGAAGATGGTCTAGTCGAAAATATTGAAGGTGATCAGAGTTACTTCAAGGCTGAGGTAAACACTATTACTAAGAAAACCTTTGATAAACAATTGGCGAACATTGCGCCATGCATCTCTTCCGAACTTGGTTATGAAAACCAGAACAATGTTAGATCTTCAGTGATACTTCATCCCAATTATGGATTCATTTGGGATAGAGAGCTTATAGATGAAGACAACTACCCACAAGTCTCTGTTAAGCCTACAGGGTGGGAAGGCCCATAAATTGTTATTTATGGATAAGCCCACTGCATGGGATAGAATTACGGCCTACGTGGCCGAGAATAAGCAAAAAGTGGTTTTAGAAGCTGAATTACAACAACAATTAGTTGCTGAAGCCGTTGAGGACAAAAATAGAGACAATGTTGTCGAAAACCAGAGGCTTGATTGTGTTTATGATGACGAGCCTTTAGTTTTTGAAAAAGATCCAATGGGTTCGACCAAAAGGATCCAAGCACAAGATCCCTTAGAAGAAATCGATTTGGGAGATGGCTCCTTGAAAAGGCCAACATATATAAGTGCTAAGATTGATCAAGCATTGAAGGTGCAAATTGTCGAATTGCTAAAGGAATACAAAGACTGCTTGGCATGGGATTACAATGAAATGCCGGGGTTGAGTTGTGACGTTGTTGAGATAAGACTACCAATTCGACCAGGAAAGAAGCCAGTGAAGCAGACACCAAGAAGATTTGCACCAAAAATCCTGTTGAAGATCAAAGCAGAAATAGAAAGGTTACGAAAGAGCAAGTTCATCAGAACTGCCAGGTATGTCGAATGGCTTGCAAATATAGTTCCTGTAATTAAGAAAAATGGCACACTTAGAGTGTGTATAGATTTTAGAGATTTAAATAATGCTACACCTAAGGAAGAATATGCCATGCCAGTGGCAGAAATGCTAGTGGATTCAGCAGCAGGTTATGAATACCTAAGTATGCTTGATGGTTATTCTGGATATAACCAAATATATATTGCTTAAGAAGATACACCGAAAACAGCATTCCGATGCCCGGGGGCATTAGGTGTCTACGACTGGGTTGTAATGCCATTTGGCCTAAAAAATGCTGGTGCAACTTACCAAAGGGCAATGAATTCTATGTTCCATGATTTTATTGAAAAATTTATGCAAGTATACATAGATGATATTGTAATTAAGTCTTCTTCAGGAATTGGTCATATAGACCATCTTCGACAATCATTTGAAAGAATGAGAAAATATGGATTGAAAATGAATCCACTCAAATGTGCCTTCTGTGTTCGTGCAGGAGATTTTTTGGGTTTGGTTATACACAAAAAAGGCATTAAAATCAATCAAAACAAGACGAAAGCGATCTTGGAAACGAAAGCTCCTTCGACCAAGAAAGAATTGCAGTCATTATTAGGAAAAATCAATTTCCTTAGAAGATTTATTTCAAATCTAAGTGGCAAGACTCAAGCGTTTTCGCCATTACTTCGACTGTAGATGGAAGATGTGTTTAGGTGGGATGCAGAACACCAACAAGCTTTCGATGAGATTAAAGCATACCTGATGAAGCCACCAATTTTGTTACCACCTATTAGGAATAAAGTAATGAAATTGTATATAGCAGCTTCAGAATTTTCTATAGGAAGCATGTTAGCTCAAGAAGATGAAAATGGTGTCGAAAGAGCCATTTATTACCTCAGTAGAATTCTAAATGATGCAGAAACTAGGTATCATCCTATAGAAAAATTGTGTTTATGTTTGTATTTCTCTTGTACAAAATTGAAGCAATACATAAAGCCTGTTGATGTGTATGTTTATTCGCATTATGATATTATTAAACATATGCTGTTGAAACCAATTTTACATAGTAGAATAGGTAAATGGGCTTTGGCTCTTTCTGAATTCTCTTTGACTTATCAGCCTTTAAAAGCAATAAAAGGTCAAATAGTGGCTGACTTCATAGTTGACCATTCAGTGGTCGAAAATACAATAAACTTAGTGGAAACCAAACCTTGGAAGTTATACTTCGACGGTTCAAGCCACAAAAATGGTGTTGGAATTGGCGTATTAATAATTTCACCAACAAAGGTACCAACAAAATATAAGTTTAAAATTGAAGGGACATGCTCCAATAACGAGGCAGAATACGAAACCTTAATAGCAGGACTTCAAATCTTGTTAGAATTGGGGGCAAAACATGTTGAAATCAAAGGAGATTCAGAACTAATTGTGAAACAATTAACAAAAGAATACAAATGCATCAAAGAGAACTTAATAATGTATTTTGCCATTGCTAATACGTTGTTAAAGAGATTTGACACTGTTCACATAAAACACGTGCCTCGTATGGAAAATCAAGAGGCAAACGATTTGGCACAAATAGCATCAGGATACAAAGTTTCAAAAGAAAAGCTATTAGAGCTAATAGAAATCAAACACAAACAGATTTCGACAATTAATCCAATGCCCAATTGTCAAAGACAAAACTTGAGGGGGCAGAGATGTTAAATCTAGTGGAAAATTTTAAAACTTTTGAAAATTTTGAAGTTGAAATTTTTGCCATTGACAATATGACGAATGATGATTGGCGAAGGCAAATTGTCGAATACTTGGAAAATCCAACAGGAGTGACTGATAGGAAAACCAAGTATAGAGCTTTAAGCTATGTTATTATTGGGAATGAGTTATTTAAAAAGACTCCTGAAGGAGTGTTATTGAAATGTCTTAATGAAAGTGAAGCATATTTAGCAATTTCCAATACTCATAGTGGAGCTTGTGGATCTCATCAAGCAGGTCACAAAATGAAGTGGCTGCAAGTGGAGTATATTGGTCAACTATGTTGAAAGATTGCATAGATTACGCCAAGGGTTGTCAAGAATGCCAAAAACACGCAGGAATACAACAGGTGCCTGCAAGTGAATTGCATTCAATATTAAAACCATGGCCTTTTAGAGGTTGGGCTTTATATTTGATTGGTGAAATCAAACCAACTTCGTCGAAAGGGCATCGTTTTATGTTAGTTGGGATAGATTATTTTACTAAGTGGGTAGAAGCTATTCCTTTAATTAATGTTAATCAAGAGGCATTAATCAATTTTATTCAAAATCATATTTTATATAGGTTTGGAATTCCAGAAACCATTACTACAGATCAAGGTACAGTTTTTATTGGTCAAAAAATGGTGGATTTTGCCTCTGAAACTGGTTTCAAGTTACTGACTTCGACACCATTTTATGCTCAAGCCAACGGTCAAGTTGAAGCAGCGAATAAAATCATTATTAATTTAATTAAAAAGCATATTGGGCAGAAGCCTAAAAATTGGCATAAAACGCTTGATCAAGTGTTGTGGGCATGTCGAAATTCTCCTAGAGAATCAATTAACACTACTCCTTATAGACTCGCGTTTGGACACGACGCCGTCTTGCCAGTCGAAATTTGTTTACAATCAGCCAGAATTCAAAGGCAATTTGAAATTCCATCAGATTCTTATTGGGATATGATGTTAGATGAGTTGGTTGGTTTAGACGAAGAAAGACTAAATGCGTTAGATGTTCTTATAAGGCAAAAAGAAAGAGTGGCTAGAGCTTATAATAAAAAGGTTAAGTCAAAAACATTTGCCTTGGGGGATTTAGTGTGGAAAGTCATATTACCCATTGATAAAAAAGATAGAGTTTTGGGTAAATGGTCACCAAATTGGGAAGGACCATTTCGCATTTTACAAGTATATACTAACGGTGCCTACGAAGTTGAAGGCTGATGGTCGAATTTTGCAAATAAATGGCAAGTATTTAAAGAAGTATAGGCCAATTTTGCAGGAAGTTAAAATAACGCAAGATTAAAGATGAGCAAACCTCGAATTTGGCATGTCAAAAAGATTAAACGCCAAAAAAGGCTATTGTCGAAGTACAGAATGTGGAAGTGAAAGATAAAATTACAAAAGTTCCAATGCAAGACGTGGCCCACTAAATCTGAGATGGTGGCGCCATAAAGTGCCTTTTTTGCTGAAACGTCTCATCAGTGTTGAAACGTGATGTTAATGACGTCATTAGAGCAGTTAAGAGGAATTTCAAAAATGTCATTTTCTTCTTCTCATAAAGCTTCAGTCGAAAAAGACATTTTTGGGTGGCAATTTGTTAGCCTGTAATTTCGACAGGCTAAATTAAATGCAGTCAACGGGGTTTGACTTTGGTTTTCTTAGAAGAAGGTGTTGGTTTCGACACAGAAGAGTTGTATCAGAAGGCAAATTCGACAAACCCTTAGACTTAACAAGAATTGAACGATGATATTTCGACAAGAAGAAGGCTGGGATTCAATAGCAGGTCAAAATCAAGTGCTCACCGTCGAAGTTCTAGCAGTTACCCTAGTCGAAGGCTGAAGCAGTTTTTTTTTTTTAAATTCTCTGTACAGTTAGTTGGTTATGTTTTTTCCCTCCTTGTATAAATAGTAGTTTTTCATAGGAAAAACGGGTCACAAATTCACTACAGAATTCTCACGCTCTAACTTCCAACACATTACAGAGAAAACGAGTCAGAGAAGAATGTACGATTTGTGTACCAACTTTCTTTTCAATTAATGCATTTTAATTTGCTTTCTTTATTGCTTTTCTGCAATTTTTTCTTTGTTTTCACTTCGTCCCTATCTGAAGAAATTCGACGGTTTCGCGTGAAACTGGCAGTTATCTTGATTCTTTTCTTTGAAACCACAAGAACACGCATAATTCTGGAAAAAACTTTAACGCAAATGGTCTTAGGATTTACTAGTTGATCCTGCAAACAGAAGCAATTTCAAACTAGCGGTGTTTACCAAAAACCACGGTAAACAGTATTTAAAAAAAAATGTTATTTTGCAGGGACGTATTTAAAAAAAAAGTTATTTTGCAGGGACGTATTTAAAATTCCAACTTTCGGAAGGGCATATAAAAAAAAAGTTATTTTGCAGGGACGTATTTAAAAAAAATAAATTTGCAGGGACTAAATCGAAAAACAGGGACATTTGCAGGGACTAAATACATATTTGAACCTACAATTATATCTCCTTCGTAATCTATTAGTCACCAATTATAGGAAAGTTTTCACTTTGTTAGCAAGACTTATTCTCATTATCAAAATGTAAATCATTCTTTCTTTTTCAACATGACCACCGTAGTAAGAACTTACTTTTACAATCCAAATATAAATTAAATTTTGTTTATTTTTATTGCTTATCGAAATATTAATTAGATTTTGGTTAGAATTTTTTCAATATACACAACCTTAAGTTACTAATCGTACTTTATCTTTATTTTTCTTAAATATTAATTGTATATACACTTAATTCAAATCAACTAACATGATTTGTTGTAATTGAATTTTACTAAAGTTATATATACTTTTATTTATTTCTTTTATTTATTAATGGTGTTGCTTTTTTATCAAAATTATTTAAATTTAAGATTATACACGAAAATTGATTTCCAATGCATCGCACGGGTTATATATATATATATATATATATATATATATATATATATATATATATATATATGTAGTACTTGTAAATTTTCAAACACACATCAATCAATACACAAGTCTTTTACTTTATCTTTTTTTATCGTATTTCTTTATATTTTCGTAATCTAGTACATAGTCGAGGAACAGAGTTCCTTCCTCGTTGCAATCAATACACACATCAATCAATACACACGTCCCTCTCACACCTAACCTAACACTCATAGTCGAGGAATAGAGTCCCTTCCTTTGTCCTAACATCTGGTGAATCACACAGCTAGAACTGAAGTGTTTGACGATAACAATCTTGAACCTCTTTTATTCTTCCAATATTCTTTCTTTTTCATGGACGACGTCTCAATTTGTATCGGGTAATTTTACAATCGCCGTTTGGAGCATATTGAGGAAACTGATAAAATTGAGCTAACTTTTCAAACTTAGCGGTATATTCCCCAACTTACAACTCGCCTTGCTAAAAAGTCAGAAATTCTTCCTCTTTCTTCTTTTTCACCATTGAAGGAAAATACTGTTTGAGAAAGATTCTTCCGAAGTTTTCCCATGTCATCGCGGTTTCCCGAGCCACCATATAGGCATGAGCTACTATCCATCAAACTTATGTTTTGTTGTTAAGCATATGAGCTACAAAGATACCTTTTTCTTCCTCCGCAAACTGAAGTGTTTTGTAAATATTCTCCATGCCGTCAATCCAATATTGGGCCATCATTGCGTCTGAGCCTCCCTTAAATTCCGGAGGATTCATCTTTTTGAAAACAGAAGAAGGCTCTATTAGGATCTTCTTGTGGCTGCATAAGAGGATGTTGAAGCAGGTTCTGCTGTGCCTGAAACATCTGTTGCATCACTTGATTGACTGCTGCCTACTGATCTTGTGTGGTTTGCACCATTTGTTGCTGGTTCTGCATGGCTTGTAATATCTTTCCCATCCACGCCATGTCCAGGTCTTGCAAAGGATTACCTTTATACTGAGGCTGTCTTTGTAATACCCTAGTATCTCTACCATATAGAAATACTAAGATATTCAATTTAACATACATCAGAGAATATAACTTTAAGTCTAAGGTTTTTCTCAACTTCACATAACCTAGTGTTCAATATCCAAATACAAAGAAATAGCGGAAACGATTTATAACTTCTAACTAGTACAAGTCATATAATCGAGAGTACAAGACAACAAGGAAATAACATAAACGTTAAAGCTAATTCTTCATCATCCTCAAATGGCACCCCATCTAGCCATGCTTCTTTGCCTTAGCCTATCCCTGTGTCTCTGTAAAACCACAAAACATAAAAAATGAGATAAACATCTAAGTGAGTCCTATCGAGACCCCTTACTACTCTCGCGGTTCAGTTATGCAGCTTTCGTTCATAGTTCAATTAAACAAGGCTTAAATACGTTTTTACCCCCTGCAAATAGGAGGTATTTTGCTTTTACCCCCTGCAAAATTTTTTAAAACACCTTGCAAAATCAACTTTTTTGGTTTTAGTCATTCTGTTAGACAGACGTTACAAAAAACGTCTACGTGATATTGATGTAAGGAATATTCACAGGTGCTTAATCGATTTCTAAGGAAAAGGAAATACAACACACAAAATTCAATTAAAATGCACTTAAATCCATATAATTTAACACAGAAATTCACCAAAAATTCATATAAATTCTTTGAGATTAAATTATTTGAGAAACGTGTAACCAACTCATATTTTTATTTAAATAGATGATGAATCAATGATTCCAAGTTCTCTTCGAATAAAAAAGAAACTTTCTTTTTGCAATGGTTTTGTGAAAATATCAGCTAGCTGTTTTGACGACTCAACGAACTCAATCACACAATCGCCTTTCTGAACATGATCTCTAAGAAAATGGTGTCTAATCTCTATATGCTTAATCCTAGAGTGTTGAACGGGGTTCTTTGAAAGATTAATTGCGCTTGTGTTGTCGCATTTAATCAGAATATGATCTAACTCTACACCATAGTCAAGAAGTTGTTGCTTCATCTAGAGGATTTGTGTGCAGCAACTTCCTGCTGCGACATATTCTGCTTCAGCAGTTGACAGTGCGACACTGACTTGTTTCTTACTGTGCCATGAAACTAATGCACTGCCTAAGATGTGACATGTTCCACTAGTGCTTTTCCTATCTAGTTTACAACCAGCAAAATCAGAGTCGGAGTATCCGACAAGACTACATGTGGCGCCCTTGGGGTACCACAGACCAACATTTTGTGTTCCTACGAGATATCTCATGATTCTCTTGACTGCTACTAGATGTGACTCTTTTGGATTTGCTTGATATCTAGCACACATGCAAACACTAAACATGATATCTGGTCTACTAGCAGTTAAATAGAGTAGTGAGCCAATCATACCTCGATATTTGCTTAATTCTACCGGTTTACCTTCTTCATCCTTGTCTAAGTAGCATGAGGTGCTCATCGGGGTGGTCATTTCTTTTGCCTTATCCATTTCAAATCTCTTGAGAAGTTCTTTGCAATATTTTGTTTGAGATATGAAGATGCCGTTCTTGGTTTGCTTTATTTGAAGCCCATGAAAGAAGTTGAGTTCTCCCATCATCGACATTTCAAACTCATTCTGCATAATACTAGAAAATTCTTTGCAAAGCAATTCATTAGTAGCACCGAATATAATATTATCCACATAGATTTGTACAAGTAAGATGTCATCTTTTGACTTCTTTATAAATAGTGTAGTGTCAACTTTCCCTCTTTGAAAATCATGATTGAGTAGGAATTTGCTCAATCTTTCATACCTTGGAGCTTGCTTCAGACCATAAAGAGCCTTTTTGAGTTTAAAAACATGATCTGGTTTTTCATAATTTTCAAAGCCAGGTGGTTGTTCAACATACACTTCTTCTTGAATAAAGCCATTCAAAAACGCACTTTTGACATCCATTTGATATAGTTTAAAATCCATAATTGATGCAAATGCAAGGAGCATGCGAATAGCTTCTAATCTAGCTACGGGTGCATATGTTACATCGTAGTCTATTCCTTCTTCTTGATTATAACCCTTAGCTACTAGTCTGTTTCTAACAATTATGCCCGATTCATCTAGTTTGTTCCTAAACACCCATTTTGTGCCTATTATTTGATGATTGTCAGACCTAGGGACAAGATCCCACACTTCACTTCTTTCAAACTGATTTAACTCTTTTTGCATAGCAATGGTCCAATGTTCATCTTCTATAGCCTCATCTAGATTTCTAGGTTCAATTTGAGATACAAAAGCTATATGTTTACATGCATTTCTAAGAGAGTTTCGAGTAGTTACCCCTTTTGATACATCACCGATAATATTTTCAATTGAGTGGTGCCTTGGGATTCTCCATTCCTTTGGTAACTCATTGCTTGATTCCTCTTCATTTCTTTGTTGAGGAGTAGACTCAGTCTCCTTCTCTTTAATTTCATCTTTCTTCTCTTCATCTAGTTGTAATGCTTCAAGCTCATCTGCAACATCATCAATAACCTTTCCCAACCTTTTGGGGTTAGTTTCTTCAAATGTAACATGTACAGATTCCTCAATTACTTTATTTCTTTTATTGAAGATTCTAAAGGCTTTACTAGATAAAGAGTAACCGAGAAAAATTCCTTCATCAGCTTTAGCATCGAATTTTCCTAGGTTATCTTTTCCATTGTTCAAGACAAAACATTTGCATCCAAAAGTATGTAAGTGTGAAATGTTTGGCTTTCTCCCTTTGTAAAGTTCATAAGGGGTTTTCTTTAAAATAGGCCTAATCAAAACTCTATTCATAACATAACAAGCAGTACTTACAGCATCAGCCCAAAAATATTTTGGGATGTCATGATCATTCAGCATTGTTCTCGCAAGCTCTTCCAAGGATCGATTTTTCCTCTCAACGACTCCATTTTGTTGAGGAGTTCTAGGTGCTGAGAAGTTGTGGTCAATACCAAGTTCTTCACAGACTTTTTCAAACCTTTCATTCTCAAATTCTCCACCGTGATCGGTTCGGATGGAGACAATTTTCAGCTCTTTCTCGCTTTGAATGCTACGAGCAAGTTTCTTAAAAGCTCCAAATGCGTCGCTTTTATTTGCAATGAATAGTGTCCAGGTGTACCTTGAATAGTTATCTACTATGACAAGTGCATAGTAATTTCCACCAAAGCTTTTCGTCCGTGAGGGACCAAATAAATCCATGTGTAAAAGCTGCAATGGTTTGTTAGTAGACACAATATTCTTTGATTTAAAAGATACTTTGACTTGTTTACCTTTTTGGCATGCATCACATAATTTATCCTTTTCAAACTTGATTTTAGGAAGACCACTAACTAATTCCTTAGAGACTAATTTGTTAAGATGATCCATATGAATATGAGCTGCTCTACGATGCCATAGCCAAGAGTTTTCTTCCTTACTAATGAGACAACATGCATTATGAGATGAAACTTCATCAAGATTAATCATGTATATATTTTCTACTCTGTTTCCTATCATTCTAACTTGTTTGCTCTTTTTATCTTCAATGATGCATGATCCTGAATCAAATATTACTCTATTTCCTTTATCACATAGTTGGCTAATACTTAATAAATTATGTTTAAGACCTTCAACATAAAGCACATTATCAATAGCAGTAGATAAATCTTTACCAAATTTACCTTCACCGAGGATTCTTCCTCTATTGTTATCACCATAAGTCACATAACCGCTTGATCTGGGGGTAAGAGTTAAGAACTTTGTTATATCTCCAGTCATGTGCTTTGAGCATCCGCTGTCAAGGTACCAATCTGACCCCCGTACCTTGAAGCATACTTGCAATGAGTTTAAAACACGGTTTTAGGTACCCAAATCTCTTTGGGTCCTTGTGGGTTAGTACTTGGTATGGTCCCTTTGGGAACCCACACCTTTTTCACAACTTGTCTACCTCTAGCCATGCACACGGAAGCAGTATGTCCAGGTTTAGCACAGTAATAACATTTGATATATGGACTAGTAGTAAATTTAGGTCTATGATGCACATGCCTTTTCATGAAATTGTTTCTAGGAGACTTAGGATGCACATGTTGTGTATTAGACATTTTTCCTATTGTCCATTCAAGCTCATGAATCTTCTTTTCATATTCAGCGCACTTATCACATACATAATTAGCTTTAGAACAACCAAGACTATAGTTTTCTTTTCTAAGTTCTAATCTTTCCTTAGTCAAGGAGATAACTTGATTTTGAAGATGATTAACTGCTTTCTTAGAATGTGTTAATGCTTTAGCTAGTTTCAAAGAATCACTATGCAATTCAAGAAATGCTTCATGTAATTCATCATATGCATTATGCGAAGTTTCAGAGTTAGAATCTACCTCATTTTCGCTTTCACTTTCACTTCCATGATTGGCCATGAGTGCAACTTGAGCTTCTTCACTTTCTGAATCATCTGATGAGTCCATGTCATTATCTTCCCATGCTATGTAGGCTTTTCTACCTTTGTTTTCTTTGAATCCCTTTTTCTCATATTTTGACGCCTTTTTTAGTAAGCTTGGCCACTCCATCTTAATATGACCAGGTTTTCCACATTCGTAGCAAGTTGGAGGACTAGATGAGTTTTCCTTGCTTGAGAACCTTTTTGGAGGAAAGCTCTTCCTAGGAATATTTTTCTTTCTCATGAACTTTTTGAATTTTCTAACCATAAGCGCCATGTTCTCATCCTCTTCATTTTGAGTCATCACTATCATCAGGTCGATTTGAACTAGAAGCCTTTAAAGCCAAGCTTTTCTTTTTCTTATCTTTTTCTTTATGCTCTGCCAGACGAGTGAGCTCTAGTTCGTGCTCTTGTAGTTTGCCAAAAAGAGTGGCGAGTGTCATGGTAGCTAAATTCCTCAATTCAGCTATAGCAGTTACCTTCGGTTGCCATTCTCTATTCAAACACCTTAGCACTTTGTTGATTAAGTCTTCAACAGGAAACGATTTTCCTAATGAACCCAATTGATTCACTGTGTGAGTGAACCTCTTTTGCATTTCTTGTATGGTTTCTCCTGGATTCATTCTGAATAATTCATATTCTCGGATAAGAGTATTTGTTCTTGCCCTTTTTACCTCACTAGTACCTTCATGAGTGACTTGAAGATTATCCCACATTTCTTGTGCAGTTTTACAATTTGACACCCTAAAGAACTCATCGGGGCTTAGTGCGGAAGTAATGATGTTTTTGGCTCGGAGATTGCGTTGTACCTTTTTCTTATCATCATCAGTCCATTCAGCTCTTTCTTTGACAGTGAGAATACCATTTACCATGTGCGTGGGGACATAGGGTCCATTTTCCACAGCATCCCATACATCAATATCAACCCCTTCTATGAATATTCTCATTCTTTCTTTCCAATATGCGTAATCTTTCCCGTTGAATCCCGGAGGACGGGTAAGAGACGCACCCTCTTGCGTAGACCAACCTGAAGCCATTTCTCTTGAAGCTGCTAGGCCCTTTAAACAAGAGTCTAGCTCTGATACCACTTGTTACCAAGTGGCTTCAGTCTCATGAGGGGGGGTGAATTGAGATTTTTGAAAATAGTTCCCCTTTTAACGACTTAGTTTGATTTTCGCGCAGGTTTATGAAATAAAAGAATTTGAACGTAAAATAATAACGAACACACGAGATTTATACTGGTTCAGTCACCTCCCAGTGACCTACGTCCAGTCCTCACAACCCTTTGTGAGATTTTCCACTATCAAAACAAAGCTTTCAATCGGGTGCTTTAAAACCCTTACAGACGCAGGCGCTCTTCACCTAAGATACCCCACCTAGTGCAAGAGCCCTTAACAACAATTACAACAAGAGATACCCCACCCTTGTTACAATCAGAAACCCTAGAGAGATAACCCACTCTCTAGTAAAAAACCCAATACAGTATTACAAGAAATTACAATAACAATAAAATAACAAATACCTCTAGCATAAAGAAGAGTTCAATTAAACTTGCAACGATTGAGAAACAAAACTTTTTGGACCAGGATATAACAAACAAAGAGATCAAAGTTAATTTCCAACTTGTAAGCATATAAAATAGTTTCATATCATTATCACAAAAGAATCTATATCAAGAAAATACCAAAAAATCAATGAATGGGACTTTTAGAAAGTAAATTCAGTAACACGAAGATATCGTAATGTCCCACTTAGTAAGTGCCATTCCCTTCAAATAAAAATGAAAAGAAAATAAAACAGTAAACTTCATTTTTCATGAAATCAACTTGTGACCATCCTCAATTTATTAAATGCTAGTGATAACCTAAATTTTAATGCATCACATTTAGTAAACAAGCATATTAAAGATAACTGCATATTCAATAAACAGGCCAAGGTTTGCATTTCCAAGGTACTAGAGGGTGATTATCAGCAAATTTGATTTCAGCTTAGAGATTTGACTAGGATCATACAAAGCATCAACTCAATTCATAACACATCATATAGACTCTAAAACTTAATGAAGCACCATCAGGACACAAGCAAACACATACATGTAGGAATTCATATAGCAGGTGCTACTAGTTACATTGTTTTTTGGAATGGGAAAGATATTTTATTAAAAACAACTAATATTTGAGTAATAAAGAAACTCAAAATCCTTTAGGTGAAATTCACCCTACACCAACCCAAAGAAGAAAAAAACTCTAGTCCCATTGAAATGGTGGAAGAACCCATATTGGAGGTGGCATACGTTTGAATGAATGTTTATACGGGTAATGTTGACTAAACTCTCCATCCTTTACATTATAGATACCCATATCAAAAGGCCCGTTAGGGTAAGGAAATGGTGGGTCGTCATAAAAATCATCGGTGAAATAAATAGAATCCTTTTGAAGACAATTGGAAAAATAAGAAGCCGAAAGAGATATGGAATCACTATCACCAACGAATAAAACATTATTTCCCAAACTATCGAGCTTCAACATCTGTATTAGTTTCCCACTTTGAGGATCCAACTCCAACTTATACACTTTGAAACATATAGTGCCACTGCTCGGGGCATCTTCGTCTTCAGGATAACCAATAAATTTTCTCACTAACCACAAGTCTCCCTCCAATGATTTCACAAGATAAGCTCGGTGAGCATAACCATCAATATCACCAAACAAATTTCTTGGTGAAACAACATTTGGAATGATCTTCTCAGTACCAGAGGAGTCCTTTGAATAAGTAAGATCAAAAGAAACAATGTTATTCCGTAAACCAACGGCAAATACTCGGTCTCTGTAGAATGTAACATCGTTGAAACAAAAATGATCATCATGAATGTATGTCCAAAACTTTTGTCCCGCTTTCATAAAAGCAAGGCAGTTACGCTGACTATGGATTGCTACGACCACATAATGACATGGATTTGTCATAGGATTAGTTGATAAAACAACCTTGTGCATATTCAACTCATATAACTTCTTGTTCATATGTGTCACTCCACGATTGATAGGCGGCAAAACTATAGGAGCCACATTATTCTTAAAAGGATTCAATAGAGTTATAACATAGTAAGGATCTACCGTTGCAATCCAACCATGACTAGACCCACAAGTCCTCCTGCGACAAGGCACTTCAAGTTGGAAACGATAGACTCTCTTAGACGGAATTCCATATAAACTTTTTTTTGTTCTGCTCTTTCTATTCATTGGGATCATTAGCATTGGCATTACATTATTTCTGAATTTGCCATCTTGGTGGTTAAGCTTTGCAATTGAACACCAATTCTTGCATACTAAGCTGAACCAAACATGATCTATACCCTCTGATAACTTGTCCAAAATCAAACTGAGTGGAAGTGCCGCTAGATTTGCCCAATCCTTCTCTCTCTCCATTGATAAGGTTTTTTTAACGAGAGAAGAAATCTTGTGAAGCGAAAAATGAAAGGAGAGATATTAAAAATTGTAAACCGGTAAAAGATAAGAAGATATATAATGGTTGCTGTTGATAACTATTTATTATCTCAGTCAGAAAAAAGATAAGTATTTATTATCCTTTTTTCTAGATTTTTAATTTGAATTGAAATCCAATTTAATTAGATTTTTTTTCACTGAATTCACGTTTCGAAATTGATACCAAACGTTATCTTTAAAGTTTTTACGAAGTTATCTTCAGCAAAAAAAATGTTTTGAAACTAACTATGAAAGAAATCTATGATGTTTTCAAATTTAAAATTGTCATTTAAAAAAATATCCAACCGTTTATATACGACTTTAGAGGAGCTAAACTGAACTCCTCGTTTAGAGATCCATATCAAAAATTGAATAATAGTAATAATAATAAATAAAAAAATAATTAGTAGAAAGAAAAATTCAGGTTTTCCTATCAAAAGTAAAAACTATCAATTGGGATCTCGTTTGTCAAAAAAAGACAAACATAAAAAATTTGGAAATAATTAATTGGGATCTCCAATATTTGCAATCACTCATATTCAAATTTAGCATCATCTATAAAAGGTTGTAGAGAATATTCACAATTATTTGTCATAGTGTACATGCTTATTAATTACTTGGTTGTCTATTACAAGGCTCTCAAAGTTTCATTCTTTAAACTATAAAAACGGAATGAAATTTGTTACCTGGTCTTCCTGTGAGGAGTCTTCCACCATTGTTGTTGAAGTTTGAGTATCAAACACTTATTGTTTGCAGTCGTATAACACTTATTATTCTTTGTGTTGTTGATAGAGTAGAACGCTTTTTGTTTTTGAGAAAGATGGAGTAGAACGCAAGTATCTCTCCTATGTAAAAATACTTCCTTCAAGATATCATATTGACTATATATATATAAAACACCGAATCTGAACGTTATAGTTATAGAGGTGCTATTTAAGTGGGAAATATTACTCTTGTCTAACAAATTCCTCCGACTTTACCTCCGACTTTATGGGTTCCATTTAGCTTAATTCTAGAATGGCTGTTGACCGATGTGGGGCATGTGTGGACCTTATGCCAACATGTACTTGAATAAAAACTTTTTTGATTTAACGTTGCATGGGTTCTTTTGGATTAAGATCCTTCAAAGGACAAGAAAAGGAAGTTAACTAAAGGAATTAATGATTCAATCATTAAAATTATAATGGATCTAAGTATTACATGTAAAACTTAATGTTCAAAACGGGATGCAGGTCTCAGTTAAGATGTTGGGCCAAGATGCACTCCTTTACGTTGATACAACTTGGGTGTATGTGCACACACTTCAATGCTTAAGTCAGCAAAAGAAAAAGTTGGCAGGCTATATTCAATGCGTACCTGACATATTTATGGGACAACGTATTTATGGGGAATAGTGCCAGAAACGTGACATGATTCTATTGGTTTTGCGTCATACAAATAGGGGAGAAAAAAATCCTTGCCATTCAGTCATTGTGGATCATGGGCCTGGCTTAATGGTTAAAGTGCAAGGGCCGAGTCTGGTCCAGAATAGTTGCCCCCCAAGTCGGCGTCGTTCTGACGCAAGGGCCTCGACTTGAAAGTCTGATGAGTCACGCATTGACTTTTAGTGCGTTTCAGACTCGTCTATTTACAGGGTACTCGACAGTCCTCTCGTTGACCCCCAAGTGTGCTTAGGTGGATCACCGTGTTTGGCACTCTAAGAGGAAGGCCTGGTATCTCGGACAAGTGTGAGGGCTCGTTGGTACAGTTCTCTTCAGAGTGCATAACATGGGTAGATTTATGGTCGTCAGATCTTGATGTGACAGTTGATGATGAGTCGGCGTGACACATGGCGTTTGGTATTTATGGGGAATAGTGCCAGAAACGTGACATGATTCTATTGGTTTTGCGTCATACAAATAGGGGAGAAAAAAATCCTTGCCATCCAGTCATTGTGGATCATGGGCCTGGCTTAATGGTTAAAGTGCAAGGGCCGAGTCTGGTCCAGAATAGTTGCCCCCCAAGTCGGCGTCGTTCTGACGCAAGGGCCTCGACTTGAAAGTCTGATGAGTCACTCATTGACTTTTAGTGCGTTTCAGACTCGTCTATTTATAGGGTACTCGACAGTCCTCTCGTTGACCCCCAAGTGTGCTTAGGTGGATCACCGTGTTTGGCACTCTAAGAGGAAGGCCTGGTATCTCGGACAAGTGTGAGGGCTCGTTGGTACAGTTCTCTTCAGAGTGCATAACATGGCTAGATTTATGGTCGTCAGATCTTGATGTGACAGTTGATGATGAGTCGGCGTGACACATGGCGTTTGGTTTTTCTGCTTTAACTGAAGCGTCTTGTCAATAAGGCCTTCGACGTAGTCCATTTTTTCTGTGCTGGGGGGTACTCATCGTTGGCTAGGGTTGCATTGTTTGGGCTTTGCCTTCTCAAATTCCCCACCATAGTATAATTAGGGAAGGCTCTTTCTCTATTTGTACATTTTGCCCACTATAATATTTTTCTATTTCCGCACCATAAGTACTCTATTTCTTGCTCCTGCGGCCGATGTCAAGTTCAAAGAGAAGCTCCGAGGTGCTAGTGGTTTTAACCAACTTCTGATTATTTACTCAGTTTCCAGGTATTTTTACACTTACTTTGTCTTTTATTTTTTATTTTGCTCTTTAGACCTCTCCCTAGTTACCCTCCAGTCGTCCGAACTTATGATATTAGTCGTACGATGGTGGATTCTTTAGTGATGAAGTATTTCTACCTAATGTGGGGCTTCTTAGGAGGAGGGGGTTAGCAAACCTTAAATTGTCATTTTAGCACTCCGAGTAAAGAGGAGAGTAGTCTTCTCTGACTTTATGGGGTATGATCACGAGGCAAGCTTATGTAGATTAGCTATGAAGCCCGAATACGGGATATGACACGATACGGATATGGGGATACGGGAAAATTTTGAAAATCAAGATACGACACAGCTGTGATACTTTAATAAAAAATTAAATTAAATTTTAAATATGTAAAAGCAAAACAGAAAAAAATGGAATAAAAACATAAATAGAAAAAAAAAACAAAGATAAAAACAGAAATATTACATTTTATAGAGATGATAAAAAATTGCCCAATATAATTGACTGAGGGGAGGAGCTTGCCTTAAATATTGAGGGAAGTGATAATTACTAACTAATAGATTATTAACTGAGAAGCTCACATACATGAGTTTATATATATTTATATATATATAAGAGTATAATTTTACTAAGATATTCTAGCTTGAGCATCACTGTGAACCCACTCTACCCACCTTCTATTATATATGATCATCACATTGTAGAAATAAATTCTTGTGATAATATCAAATAGATTTTTTTAAAAAGAATTTAAAAATTATTGGATACTCTCTGGGTACGTATCGGGAAGTATCAGGTGCGTATCAGTATCGGATACGTATCGGACACGGGTACGTTGCCATTTTTGAAATATCGGGGCTTCATAGGAGATTAGGCTTTCTTTTGTTGGAAACTTTCCAAGGTGACTTGAAAGTGATCGGTGAATTGAATAATAATAATAATAATAATAATAATAATAATAATTAACAGAAAAAACATTTCAGGTTTTCCTATCAAAAGAAAAAACTATCAATTGGGATCATGTGGGCCTTTTTTATAATTGTACCTCATGGATGGGTTCCATTTAGCTTAATTCTTTTTTTTGTCCAACATTTAGCTTAATTCTAGATTGGCTGTTGACCGATGTGGGGCTGTAGGCCTTACGCCAACATGTACTTGAATAGGAACTTTTTTGTTTTAACGTTGCATGGGTTCTCTTGGATTCAGGGACGGATGTAGGTGATCCATATTGGGGGCACTTGCCCTCACTCCTTTAATTAGTTTTTAACTAAAAAATTGATATGCTATTACTTTGCCCCCAGATGAAATATTTGGTTTGCCCCCACATAGCACACTAACAAACCTAGCTGCAAGTCTCTCACTGAATATGGCCTAGTTACTAAAAGTTTTTAATAATTGATAATAATAATAATAATAATAGCATAATAGTTGATATGATATATTATTAAATATCTATATGTTAAAGTGCTTTATACATGTTGGAAACAATGATGCTCAGTACTTTATATATAACTCTAAATTGCTTTTCATCTTTTAAAAAAAGGCATTTTCTTTCTTTAAAAAATGAAAGGGAAATGGAAATAGCATAGGATAAACAATTATTTTGGTCCCTGAATGTGTGATTTGTTGTCATTATAGTTCTTGAATGTATCAAAATTACAAACACGTCCTTCACTGTCTCCTTTTTAGTAGTTTTAGGGACTAAATTGATTGACAAAAAAATACATTTGCGGACCAAAACGACTAACAAAAAACACATTTGAGGACCAAAATGACTTACTAACTAAAGAGACACTTGGGTTGGGGATATATGTTTGCGAATTCGATATATTAATTCAAGGACTATGATAGCAGCGGTTCACACATTTAGGGACTAAAATGACTGTTTATCCAAATAGCATATGTGCTATGTTAGAAAAAACAACGCGATGTGTAGCAAATGAATGAAAAATGCAATGACTTTGCCCCCACGAATTGAAAATTCTAGATCCGTCCCTGCTTGGATTAAGATCCTTCTAAGGACGAGAAAAGGAAGCTAACTAAAGGAATTAACGATTTATAGGGATATATTCGATGCATACCTCACATATTGATGGGACAAAAAGTTGGCAGAAACGTATTTATAGGGAATAGTGCCAGAAAGTTGGCAGGCTATATTCAATGCATACCTCACATATTGATGGGACAACGTATTTATAGGGAATAGTGCCAGAAACGTGACAAGATTCTATTGGCTTGGCGTTGTACGATAGAAGAGGGCAAATCCTAGCCATCCAATCATTGCGGATCATGGGCCTAGCTTATTGGATAAAGTCCAAGGGCCGAGACTAGTCCAAAATAGTTTCCCCCCAAGTCGGGGTTGTTCTGACCTAATGGCCCCAACTTGAAAGTCTGATGAGTCGTTCATTTAGTTTTAGTGCGTTTTGGACTCGTTTGTTTACAGATACTTGGCAGTCCTCTCATTGCCCCCTAAGTGTGCTTATGTGGATCACCGTGGTTGGCACTCTAAGAGGAAGGTCTCGTATCTAAGACAAGTGTGAGGGTTCGTTGAAACTGTGCTCTTCTGATGTGAACTAGACATATAAGTTCACTAAAAATCCAAGGATCCTTCCATAAATCATAATTTTTCGAAACACAAACAAACTAAAAAGGCAAGAACTTACAAATGTGGAAGAGAAAGAAATGATTCAAGGAAGTGAAGGAATGCCATATTCAAGGATGAATGATAAATTCAATTGTTGGACCCCCACAAGCACAATCAAGCCTTGATAAGATCCATGGAGGTTCTAAGAAGAACTAAGAGGAGCAACTTGCACTAAACTCACAATATCATAAAATGATCAAAGGTCCCCTTACATGAGGCAATACCAACCCTTTTTTTTTTGTCGAAATTGTATGATTCTCATTAAACTTGCAAGGCCCAAACCAGTACAATCATACATTGTCAACATAGGCTCAGAACAAACACCTGAGTGAATCAAGGGACTTACATCACAACGGCCCAACAAGTTCAAACATTTTAGCCCAAAGGCTTAGCACAAAGAGGGACTTACAATTCAAACTGCCCTAAGCTAAAGCCCTATACTACCTAGGAAATGAAATTACATAAAAACAAAACATGACCCAATGGGCCACTACAGCAGTTCATCAGCTCATACCAGCCCATTAGGGTTTCCAAAGCCCTCAGCCAAAAGTACCAAAGTGCCCTCCATGTCATCACCGCCCACCGAGGTCAGAACCAGCCTCCCAGCATGCAACCGACAACAAACTCCACCACTGGGCAAAACAACAGCCACCACCGCCAAGAAACGGATCCACAAAGAAAACCATGGGGAAAAAACGGAAAGTCCAGAGCTCTCCCGTAAATGTAGGCCAAACGTCTAGGGGGAAACCGATCCTTCAGACATGGCAATACCAACCCTTATATAGGTAGGGTTTGGCCATGGCAACACAAGTAAAATAAGGCCCACATACAAGCCCAAAACATGGCCCAAGTAGTTTATCACATGGCTACATATTTAAACTCAAGTTTCAAACTTAAAGTATAGCCTATTACAATTTTAATAAAATAATGTTCATCCTAATTTTAATAAAAGTAGGTTATCTTGCGGTCCGCATCATTTCCTCCTTCTTGAAGAAATTTGACCTTGAATTTGATCTCCGGTGTATCCTACATAAAGAAAGAACTCAAATCAATACCAACATACCCTCGGGGTTAAATGGAAATTGGGAAAAATCAACACATTTGACAAACATAAGCAACAACCAACTCCATGCAGAAGTAAACAATGAAAAGTAAAAGATAGGAAGCAATTTATACCTTTTGGAGTAGATACCTAAAACCAAATTTACTTTTGTTTGCATGAACATTGAAATAACAACATTGTTTGTTTCTCCTTTCGAGGTTGGAGGAATAATTGACTCCACATGAGGACTCGTATTTTCAAACTTAGGCAATAGGCACAAGTTAGACGATCTCATCATCAAATTTGTAAGATTTTCAAGAACGCGATAAAAGGAAAACTTATGCAATGCAAGACAAAAGTTGTTCATCATGTATTTAGAAATCTTAATTGTTTTGACACTCGTGTAAGGAATCAAACTAAAAGAAAACTCCTTGGGATTAACTTCTTCAAGAACATGGCTTTCCTTAGAAACTTGCAACTTGGGAGTAGCACCATAAAGCACCAATCCATGGGTTAGCATTCTTGAATATTCGTCCCTATGCATGCTCAATAAAAGATCAACAACACTAGCGAAATTGTTAACATAAGAAGACAAACAATTACATGGAACTTCAAGTTTAAGCATAGGTATTACCAACAATGCTCTATTGACCTCAATATCCCTATTTAATACATCCTCCGTTTCATTTTAATAGGATTTCACACATATTAAGAAAAACGTGTAAAAGGAAGAAAGAGAAGAATAATTTTACGTAACTAACCTTGCTAGTGATTGGTGCATTCACCACCATCATAAATGCAAAAATATGATAATGCATTGAGAGTGATGCTCATAGTATTAATTAGAGTGAAATATTGGTAAAAGTTTTATTAAAATTATAAAGTGACAATTATTTTGAAACAACATTTTTAGTAAGTGAGACAATTATTTTGAAACGGAGGGAGTACGTTTTTACTCTTCCCCACCTTCTTTCTTTTCATTCCTTTAATTTTCTCTCTTTTCTTCTCTTTTACCACACTCCTTTTCATTTTCCTTCAACTCTTCTTTTTCATTTTCTATTTTGAGTTTCAAAGTTATCATGTCTTCTTTAGCCTTATTTGGACTAAAAGGGTGAAGAGTGAATTTAATTCTATTGTGAACAAAAGTGTATTTGTTGGATTCACCATCATGAATAACTTAAGCTTAAGCTTTGACACTAACCTAGTGCTAGCAATATTTGCACAACTACCTCCATCAACTATCAAAGAGCATACATTTCCTAGAATGAGACACCTAGTTTGGATATATTAGTTCTTTTTGACTCGTTCTCATTTTAATTTCTCACACGCTCCAACAAATTTACTAACCATGAACAAATCTCCCTCTTGAGGTGTTTCATTACTTTCACTCTCTTGTGAACTAATGCACCCATTTTTCCTTAAGACCATAATTCTCTTAGTTGGGCAATTTAATGCAATGTGCCCATACTTTAGGCATTTAAAACATTTCATGTTCTTTAACTTGGGGTTCAAAGAAGAAGAGTTAGAGTTTGTACCTTTACCCTTGGAAGCTGCAACATCATATCTTTTGGATGGAGACCCCTCCTTCTGGAACTGTTCTTCCAACTTGAAGAGTGGTAATTTGAAGGAGATTTCTTGTAGGCATTATTTCTTTGCAATTGTTTTTCGACCTTTATGGCTTGATGGACAAGATCTTCAATTGTTACAAAATGGCGACACTCAACTTCCTCCATTATCTCTTCATTTAGCAAGAAACCTATCCATGGTATACTCCAAATTCTCCTCCACATTAGTTCTAGTCCTAGCCACTTCTAAATTCTCAAAATACTCATTAACACTTTTACTTCCTTGAGTATGCCTATGCAACTTGTCACTCAACTCCTTATGGGTATGGGTATGCCTATGCAACATGTCTCCTCCTCATCATGGCCTTCAAATCTTTCCATTTTTCAATAGATGTTCACACTTGCCTTTTTCGACTTCCTAAAAATTGTCACTCATGAATGTAGAAAACTTAAATGCACACAATGAAATGTATCATTCAAGAGGTCAAAAAAAATACAAAATGAGACTCTAAGACGCAACCCAAGAATTTAGAAAATAAACAAGAAAAGGACAAAGAAAGGAAGCATATGATGGTAACTATTTGCAAATCTACGAAGAATCAATGCCCCAAATCTAGATATTTGCCTTTTTTTCTTTTCTTTTTCAGCACTTATCTTTTCAATTTTTTTCTAAGTATTTGAATTTCTCTTTTTTTTTCTAATCAATTTAGGCTTTTGAATTTCCAGATTTCAGCTAGAATCGAAGATATAACACAAAATTTAAATTTGCAAATAGAATTAAAATCCAAATAGTTACTCACAAGAACAGAACGTGAAGCACACCAAGGAAACTTTTTTTTCTTTTTTTTTTTTTAACTAAGAACTGAATGCGAAGCAAGGAATTGAAAATAAAACAGCTAATCACTTTTGCTTTTTTTTTTTTTACGCTAACATTAACAACATGAAGCACCTGAATGACAAATTCACACGAATTGGTAAAGATAGAGCAGGTTTACAATTTTTTTTTTGTTTTTGTTTTTCAGTAAATTTGAAACAAAAAAAGTTATGATCAGATCTAAGCTTTTAATACCATACTAGACCCAGGACCCGTGCTTCGCACGCGTTGGCTAAAGGGGAGGGTGGATATCGTTCCTGATTGTTAGCGCGTGATTTTAAGTATTTATTACGTGCAACAAACAATAATATGAATGTGGAATTTCTTTTTTTCCGCAATACGATCAACAGAATTTAGAATGAACTCTGTGTCTCGTGTGACATCTTACTTTTGTTATATTAATGAATTAGTGATTTGAACATTTACTTAAGAGTTTGCACTTCGAAATTTAAAAATTATAATCTATACATACATAAGAAAAATGATGATGTGCATGGGTTGAGTTATTATTTTGGATGCTCTTTGTTCTGTTTGTGTTGTCTGGTACCGATTCCTCTTGCTCAGCAACATCCTCAAGGGCATTCTGAATGCGATTGGTGTTTCCTGTGGTTTTTCACTTTCTTAGATCAATTACTTTATTTCCTTCATATTTTAAAATAGAGTCTATACATGTATAAAAAGAATCATTATGTGCATGTATTGAGTTATTATTTTTGATTTTGTTTATTCTGTTTATGCTGGTTGGCACCGAATTGAAAGGGGGGGGGGGGGAGAGGGTGGGGGGTAGTATTGTTTCTCATTGCTAGCAAATGAAGAGTTGGTATGGAAAGGTAGGATGTAATGTGGTTTCTAACTGGTGAATCAGAAATCTGAAATAACTACTACGCTTAATGATAGTAATGACGAAAATTAATAATATGTTTTCTTCTAAAGTAGAGTGAATAATAATAATATTGTAAGGGTTTTATGAATGGTGAATTAAATAAGTTTTTGAATGGTAAATAAATAAAGTAGGTGCAAATAATAATGGGTTTCAATAATTTTGTACGAAAAAAAATAATTTGAAAAAATTGGTCCATTATGACAAAGCCCAATAGTATATAGAATATATGTCCGGCCAATTATATTGAGGGAAAAAAAACAACTTTGAAAAATTTTGAAAGCAACAATCGTGATTCATCAAAAACACACCGTTTTGGAAACACACCAAGTACAAATAAATAGTTCTATTTGGTGCGCGCCTTTGTCATATCAGACAAAATTTGCCTACTTGAAATCAAAACGGTTTGCTATTACATCAACGAAAATCAACTTGGAACTACAAACACGCTTGCAATTGTTCAGTCACTGTTCATATCCAAGGGAAAATGATGGAGCACTCTGGTAGAAGACAGTGGAGAAAAGAATTTGCAGTGAAAAGGAATAAAAAAGGTTATAGTTTTCTTCTTAACCTAACTATATGTATGGATAATAATCTGTTGTTGTTATTAAAGAACCAAAAAGAATGGATTTTTTGTTTGTCAAATGTGGGATTTAATTATTTTTTAAATCTCTATTAGCATGTTTAAAACAGAGGCAATGTTATATTTTTTCTTGAATCGTTTGATCAAAACTGTTTGAGTAATAACATGCTTGAGCAATCTAGTTATTAGTGTCATTTTTTTGCATGTATAAATTCGTGCATTTTAATTATACTTTGTTTTGGGAATCTTCTTCAAGAAATAACTAATTTGGGGGGTTGAATGCATGGTAAGATATTTGATTATATTTAATAAAAATAGATTAACTGATTGCATGTTCCAATAATCTGATTTTTTACTGTATTAAAAGTTTGTTTTGACAATTTTGTTCAGGGGAAACTTCGAATGTCGACCCCTTATTGCGTCGCCGGTATTCTCACGTTGGTGTTGGTAATGAGAATTATGTGATCAGCATTTAAATACTACTATGCATATTGTGAATGTTTTTTAATGCATTCATTTATTTTAAAGTTTTATATTAAAGATGTTGTGTTTATTTTTGGAAATTTATGAAATTGTATTATTATTTGCAGAACAATCTATGAATGCAGCGCAAATAGATTCGTTTGCTTGTGCCTACAAATCTGTAAATTGCAAGGAAGTGGTAAGGCACTGATCTCAAATTCAAATGTTAACATGAAATAAAACAGAAATTCAAATTCATTATTAGAAGGTATAAGGGTTTTATGAATGGTAAGTTAAATAAGTTTTTGAAAATTCAAATGTCTTTGTAGGTATTTCCTGAGGGATTTGTTCAGGAATGCTGGTACTTATTGAATAGTCCTATAGAGTTGGTTTCTTCAAGTGGTGTTAGATCAACGGTTCATGTGTAGAACGATGGAGGTAAGTTAGTTCTTGGAAATGGTTGGGGAGAACTTGCAAGTGCACATTCCAAGGGATGTTCATTAGAAGTTATGTATTTTAGGCACCTCGGAGAAAATAAATTTAATGTATGGTTTTTTGGAGAGGATGGTATGGAGGTGCAAGTAGTGTTTGGTTCATGGCGCTACACTCCTGTTTGCTTTTGTATTCCATATAGGAGACCGACTGATGTCCATGTAACATCAGTAAGTAATGAAAATTAAATCTTATGTTTTTTTATTGTTTTAATATTTGAAACACAGTATGGTAACACTTTTTTCCCTAATCATTTTTTGGTGTATAGAGAATACCTGGGGGATTTGTAGAGTTTCACAAAAATTACCTTATCAACCCCCTAACCATCCATTGTGAAAATGAGTCTTTATATGAAGTATGGTTTCCGCAGTTTGGGAAAGAAATATGGTTAGAGGAAGGGTGGGAATTTATGTTTAATGATCAGGATATTAAGGGTGATTGTTACATGTTCTTCACTTATTTGGGAAATTCGGAATTCACTATGAAGATTGTAAGTGAAGTTGGTAAAAATCTGGAATACACCTGTTATGACTCTCTTGCAAGACAACCCACATAACGATCAACAGAAGTGGATCTATGGATAGCTTGCATAACACCCTACATGGTTGATCAAAGAGCCGCTGGTAACAAGAAATTTGTATTGGATGTTGTGATAGTTTTATTGTCTTAAATCAATTAAATATAACAACGATTTGTTTGCAGGAAGTGCCAATTGAAGAGGCTTCGAAGCTTGTTGTTGTCTGGCAGAAGAATTTGGAAGTGATGCTCCCAGGAGGTGAGATGGAAAGTTGGCCGTTAACATGACATGCAATTGGTGGATCGGATAGCCTAATTTCATTGAAATGCTGTATACAGGAGAATTGGCTTGAATTTGCAAGGCGGGGGATAGCTATATTATGAGATAAGCTTAGGTTCTTTAGAAGGGTTGGTGAAGCAGTGGTTAGGGTTGAATTGCTGAAATGGATGCAATAGAAAAAATTGTCAAGCTTTGAATTTATGTAATAGATATAAGTATGTAAAGTTGTGAAGTTGTGAATATGTGTTATATTTTGTGAAGTTGTGTAATAGATATAGACAATTGAAGAATTATATATGTAATTATATATTTGGATAAAATATTATCCTAATCATGTATCTTTGTCCTAACAATACATAATCAAATTCATTATGTATCTGAATTTTATTATGTATCTTTTTTCCTAACAATACAATTAATAGAGATCTGATTTCAATTAGTCTATGAACATATGATTCATTTTACCTTTGCCTCGCATATTGATTGGTTAGCGGTGAAAGTTGTGGTGGGTCTGAATAGGATGTCAAAGAATTGTTTGGATAACTGGGATTAAAATGGCAGAATCATAATTCAATGGTTGGAAACAGGAATAAGATATTAGGTGTTGCTATTCTATTCGTTTATTGTTGGTCCATGTAAACTTTTTTGACCAGTTCATTAAAGCAACATATATAGAATTCTATAATTGTTGTATGATTTTTAAGTAATAGGTATTAATGTTTATGATATAAAAAAACTTAGGAAAACCCACTTCAACAAAACATTGATTATATTATATTAGAGAGATGTAACATTATAAAATAGTCTAGAAGACATCCACATAACTAAAAAACCTAGTAATTTAGGAATAACTGGTATTATCCTTGAGAAACAACCATTGTTTAACATTAGACATTCGTTAGCATAACATATTGTAGCTAACCAAACCAACTTAAACTTAGGAACATGATGTTTGGGTAGTCTTTTCTGATTCCCAATTTAATTGGGTCACCTGCTTTCAGCCCAAGAACCTTACTAAAAGAACCCACTCTCCTGCAAGGTAGCATTCGGTGTTGGCTCTCTTAGTTTGTGATGTGAAGTGTGCTGTTCTCTCAATAGAACAAATCCAGCCTCTCTGCCATTCATCCATAACAATAATGTTGACTAAGTGACGCGGGATAGCAGATTTGCAAAATTCTGAGTGGAGGTGCTGCATAGTAATAGGAAAATGTATGTAAACAATGAACAGAGAATAAATATTATTAAAAAATAGTTCACAGGACAAATATTACCAAACGTGTTGGTTCTCCTGAAGGCACTTTGGTACAAACAGATTTTTCAAAGTAACGTCTAGGATGAGGAACCATAGCATTGCTACATGACTCTTCCTTGCAGAACACACTGGGCACATCAATAGTATCAAGATAAAAAGTTTTAGCTGGAACAGGATGTTGCACCCCGAAAAATCCTTTGGAGGGATTTCTCTTCGCACAACATGAATTGGAGTCGCCACCAATATTTTTTAGAGGTAAAACATTGAAAAAAAAACCTTTCTTGAAAGACAATGGTCCTTGGAACCACGAGATTTGAGTTCGGGGGTCGGTTATGCACGGGGAAGGTACGAGCACCCCACACATCCTTTCTACTGAAAGGGAACCTCGATTTGACGTGTGATTTAAAAGGTTGATTTAAGAAATGCTTTGTTTTTATCTCTCTTTATCTCTCCTTACTTTATGAAAAAACTTAAGGAAAATTTAATCTTTTGCGCTTGATGGGAGGGCACCGTGCCTACGTATCCTGGGGAGGGAATCAAAGCAACGTAGTTCTTGTTTTCGAAAATTGTTTCATTTTTTAGAAATTGCCTTGTTTTGGAAAAGGGTTTGTTTTTTTGAAAAGAAAATGGTTTTCATTTGTCGTGCTTGACGGGAATATGACCCGCTCCTACGTATCTCCCAGTGCGATGGAGAATTCAAAGCTTACGTAGTTCTCGGTTGTCGAGAAAAGGTTTTTATTTTTTAGTTGTTTAATTGTGAAAATTGAATGTTCACAGTGATCAAACAACAAAGGTTTCGAGTGATCACCACTAGCATCCCATTATTGACGATCGTGCAAGCAAAGGCTTCGCATTATCCTCAACAAAGTTTTTAATTTGTGAAATGAGAGTTCATGATAATCAATTGAGCAAAGACTCCAAGTGATCACCACTAGCACCCCATTGTTGACAATCGTGCAAGCAAAGGCTTCGCATTATCCTCAACAAAGTTTGATTTGTGAAATGAGAGTTCTTTTGAAAAATGAGTGTTCATGATAATCAATTGAGCAAAGACTCCAAGTGATCACCACTAGCACCCCATTGTTGACAATCGTGCAAGCAAAGGCTTCGCATTATCTTCAACAAAGTTTGATTTGTGAAATGAGAGTTCTTTTGAAAAATGAGTGTTCATGATAATCAATTGAGCAAAGACTCCAAGTGATCACCACTAGCACCCCATTGTTGACAATCGTGCAAGCAAAGGCTTCGCATTATCCTCAACAAAGTTTGATTTGTGAAAAATAGTTTGGAATTGTTTTGAGAAGAAGTGAAGTTGTTTATCAATGATTATGTAAATGCAAAAAAAATGTTTTGAAGTTGGAACGTTACTAACGAGTAACAAGTTGTTCTTTGTATGCAACATGGTTTTGAAGTTTTGGAGAGTTACTAACGAGTAACAATTGGTGGAAATCAAAACAAGCAAATTGTGAACACCAATTCAACATTTTAATGCACCACAAGCACATAAACAAGTATATCAAGCATGGAGTACCAAGCTTCAATTCAAGAATGCATGAGTAGGCAAGGATGCAAGAATAGGTAAGAATGCATGAATATGCAAAATGCATGTGCATCAAGGTTAAATGAACCTATCCTTTGCCGAAACTTCACAAGCTTCAAACAACAATTTACAATAAACTCAAAGAGCAAAGAAAGCATGATTAAACTTGAGGATGCATCAAGGTCATTGGAGACCAATCATGTGCGCAAATTCAATTGTTTATAGACCCCTTTTTGCTCACATTTCACAAGCACATCAAATGGGAATTGAATTTTTAAATGCTTACAAGCATAGGCATCAAGGTTGAAGTAACCTATCTCTTGCCAACTTAGCATAACCCAAGATCATTTGTGGATCATAAATGAACCAAAACCCAAATTCATTTTTCTCAAATCACAAATTTCACAATTAACAACATAGGTTTAAATATTTGCAAGTTTAATGGCCAATCATCAATTTATTTTAACAAGTCAACCAAATCAAGCAAGCGAGTGACATAACCAAAACATAGATGCATTTATTCACAAGATTCAACCATGAGAACCAACAAAAATCATAAAACACATTTATTTGAAGCATGCGAAATTATTATCAAAGCAAATAACATTTTATTTCACTTAAAACAACAAAATCATGCATATGACCCCAAAATCAAAGCATCAAAACAAAGATTCATGAGATTAACATATGTACAAGCATAAAAATGAAGTTAAAAGAGAGGATCTACATTTTGGAAGTGGAAATCTCACAAATATGCAAGAAATGATGACTTTATGCAAGGATTTACAAGAGAAGGGGTCTAGGAATCACATACCTTAAGATGAGCTCCAAATAAACACAATAGATGAAGAAATAATCAACCAAATCAACTTATCTTCAAGCTTGGTCTCCAATCTCCAAAAAATGACCCTTGATCTTGAACTTTTGTGTGATTTTAAGAAGGATTGATGGTTGAAAATTAGTGTTTAGGCTTGGAAGATGGATTGAATGTGTGTGGGTAGATGAGAAATGAAGAAGTGAGTTAGAGAGAAGGGAGAGGGGGTGGCGCATAAATGGAGAGGAGGTGAGGAGGGAGTTGTGTGCTAGGGTTTGAGTGAATGGTGAGGCCAAAAGCTTTTTTTTCCTTGTGAGGTGAAGTTAATAGGGTATATATAGAAAGCAATTAGGTTTAAGGGTAGTTAGGTCATTGTGCACTAGTTGTGCTCTAGGATTTGATTTTAATTTTGAATCAAAGGCTAGGATTGAGGCTCACATGGATTGAGGACATTGAGAAAACACAATATGAGAGAATAGAGAGGGGGTGGCGCATAAACATTGGGAGGGGTCCTTGGTGACCAAGTTTTGCAAGTTGTCATCTTGTACTATTGTACTATTATATGACCATTCCATTATCCCTTCATTTTTGATTATTCTTCTTAGGATAATTGTACAAAAATACACCCAATTTAGGCCACATACAAGGTATCTTGAGGAATATGCCATTTTATGAGATCACCATGACCAAAAATATCATAAAAACCTCATCTTGAAATTTTTGTAGAATATTCCTTTTTGATGCCTTTTTTGAATTTGAATTTTGTGCACAATGTATGCATGCATGCGCATACATACATACATGACCAAAAATGTTTTGCCTCAAATAAATTTCTCTAAAATTGCACAATGATTCTTGATGAGAAATTATCTTATTTTTGACAATGACCAAAATACCCTTTTGTCCTAAAAACCTTGTTTTTTAACAACAAATGCATTTCCACTCTAACAATGAATTTAAAAGCCCTAGAATGACTTTTAAAACCCAAAAATGCATGCACAATGATCTTCACTCTTCAAAATAAAACCACACTTCTCAATTTATTTATTTTTTTGCGGAAAATTAGGGTTTTAAACCTAGGCGGACAAAATTAGGGTATGACAGCTGCCCCTCTTTATTGGGATTTTACCAAGGAATATGAATTGGCCGAAACATATTCCGAGGCAAAATAGAAATAAAGAATTCAGAAATAATACTAATTTTGTCTACTTAGAGAAACCCGAATTTTCCTTTTCTTTTTTCTCTTTTTTTTTGTTTCCTTTCTTTGATCTCTCTTCTTTTGAGAGAGAGAGTCAACACTTGTCGCGTCGACGAGAAAGCAGTAAATTGCGTAAAACAGTAAATGAAAGCAGTAAATGGGAAGTGCCATAAATTGGGGAATTCGGAGGTTGCCTAAAACCTTTTAACGGACTCTCGTCGAGTCCGAGCTCTGGGGGTGGCCTTTTCGAGCGGCCGATCAATATCAGGTCCGGAACTGATATGATCAATGGATCTACGCTATGCCTTAGGTTGACACAATTAATCCGATGGACTTAACGAAGTCTGTAGGATCTGCCGCGCGCTCGTACGCGACGTTGTGATCTGTGGAAGGAGTTCACTAACTCTGTGGGAGTTTACTAACTCTGTGCTGATGGAGTTCACTAACTCGGTGCCATGATGATTTTCTGAAAATGAGATTTCGGGGACCCATTGGTCCAAAGTAACTGACTTTTTGAAAATTTTGGGGCCTAACGAGTCCAAAGCAACTGAGTTTCTTTTTGAAAATTGGGAAGCTTTGAATGATGCATGGAATGCAGGCTCTTGATGCTGGGATGCACATGGATGCAATGAATGTTTTTAATTTTCTTTTAGCATAGGGACTTTAGGATTCTTGAGTGATCAATTCAAGCGTCCTATCGTGACGACTATGACTATTTATTAAGAATGCCTCTTTTTGTTTTGAAAACTGATTTGATGTTTGATGTGATGATGATAAATGCTATGGAATGTCTGTGTTCTTTTGCTTTTATTGTGATGAATGTGGATGATGCGAATGTAATGCTTTGAATAACATGAAATGCCTACATGCATGAGGAGGATGAATGATTGGAGTATTTAAACATTTTTGTAAACATTTTTATGATGATGAGACGCGAGACTTTGAATGCAAGGAATTGAGATGGCTATGGACCATTCTTTGGAAAAACTAGATTTGATTCAAACTCTGGTGTTCTCAAGGTTTTTATTAACAAGCTCATTTATTTTCCTTTCCATTTCCATGATGACTGAACTTTAAACACCACATGATCAATTTGTATTCTCTCTCTGAAGCATTGACTAGTAAGTATGCATAAGAGTGCAGATGTGGACTAGTGAGTCAGTTAACTTGGGATTGGTTTAGGACAGTGAGTTGAGAGACTGCCCCGACAGGAATTTATGGATGTGAATGACTTTAGGGAGAACTCTGCTCATTTGAGCGGGAGTGAACAGTTATGGAAATGCCCCACTTTAGAATGACAATTTCAAATGGGTTCTTTGAGTGGGTTTGTGAAAGGGGATGAAGTTATGGTACTGGTTATGAACTGAGGGTGGTATATGAATGGGATGGACAATGAACAAACTTTCCCAAGACCAGGGTGGGTGGGTGGTGAAGAGAATGCCCCAACTTTTGGATCTGAGTGGTGTTCTCAGTGCAAATCTTTGGTTCTCTATGAATGTCTTGACTTTTGGCATGAAAGAAGCCTCACTTGGTGATCACTAAACCTTGTTTTAATCTTTGGTGCAAATCTTTTCCTTTGGGCCTGAGACATGAGGACCATCTAGGGTAATAGCAATGCCAGAGCCGCGCATAAGTTTGCTTGCCATTTGAAGTGATTGTGCCCGCGTTTGTTTTTTGCCAATTCATTTATTTGAGGGATTCCCTCTTTTCTATGATTTTCAGAAATTTCGCAATAACTGTAATGCTTTTTGACTCATGCACAGGTTTCACAATTCAGTAACATCAATCATAAAAACATTTATTTTAAAACAAAGAGACAGAATAAGTGAAGATAAAAGACACGAAAAGCAAACACATGGAAGAAAAAGTTGAATTCTTATTGTTATGGAAACTGGACCTGCAGAAGGTCACGCCAATTGAAAGTACATTGAAAAATTTTTAAACTGGAAAAATACCAGAAAAAGGGGAAGCAGATCTTGTGTTTTTTCTTTTGAAGTAACGATGCCAATCGTCCATACTCATGACCTTGATCACCCCTTTATCCAAACTTTTGGGAGTGCTGATTGCCTTTTTCATTTCAAGTCCAAGTTTTCTGACCCTAATTTTTGCCTGGATCGGCCTTTGCAGGTTTTCAATCCACCGGGTCGCTCTGGTTTTGCCTAGGCCGCCCTTTGCGGGTTTTCAACCTAGCGAGCTGATTCTTACTTGGCTCATCTTTCTCTTTTTTCATTTATTTCTTTAGGCATACTCCTTTCTAACTGTATCTGAATTTACTGGAAACTGGGGTTTTCTTTTCTTGCATCCCATTTTGCGAGAATTAAAGGCCCCTCCGGAGAATAAGTTCTTCGTCTTCATGATACTGGGTTCATCTCCATGGGAACCCCTTTGGAGGTTCATGATCTTTTTGAGCATTGAGTCTTCTTTGAAATTGTTGAAGATGAGCTTTCTTCGGCTTGAGCTTTCTCTTAATCTTCTTCTGACATAAGACAAATGTACTTTGGTTTGATAAGGCTCAATGAAAGTATTACTTCCATCATATGGGGTTTGCCCCTGTTAGAGTGTAAAACGAAGCCTGATTTCCATGAAGGTCATCATCGTCCTTGATATCCTTTGTTGATTGTCTCTAACTGCCCCATTTTTAGGGTGGCGTAGGGAGGGATCATGATGCTTGACCTGGAGTCTCCATACTGTCATTTGTGACTACCTTAGCTTGGAAAGCTGCGCAACAGACCGAACTTTGGTAATTACAGACTTTGTTATAATGGCAAGTGTCTTATGTCAGAAGGGTGATTTACACAAACTTGTTGATTCATTGCTCTTTATCATGGCGTCAATCCTCTCCTTTGCTCAAATTGATCATGTCACTTGATTCCTCATGAGGACGGACCACTTTGTTCTCTTATTCTTGCACAACAGCTTGATTGCAAATCTGATGGTGGAGTCTGAGGAAGGACTGAGGGTTTGTGGAGGGCGGGATGAAGAGGTCGAGGTAGTGTTTGCGGTTTTATGAAAGGAGAGATGTATAGGAATGATGAAGTGTTTGAAGGTTTATGGAAGAAAGGGTGATCATACACAACAAGGTGTAGGAAGGTTCATTGAGACAAGGATCTCTTACGCTTTATGGCCAAATGTATCAGCTCACAACTTATATTTCTTTCGTCTCTTTTTCCCTTGTTTTTTCATTTTTGGGATTTTCATTTTTTGAATCTGTTCTTTTTTGTTTCATTTTTTCTGATTTTTCCTTTTTTGCTTTTGAGTTGAGTGAGCTGATAAAAGTGATACACTATTTTTGGATATTTGAAGTGATCCTTGTCTGGGGTGATTGGAGAGATAATGGCAATGAAACCCCTGCAGCGGTTGGAGGATGCTTGATTGGGTTCTGGTATTAACTGGGGTGACAGGAGGTTCAGAGGGAGGAGCAAATGAGATGGGTTGATTTTGTAGAAGGGCCACTGGTAGTGAGGAAGGTGGCGATGGCAGGCATTTGGTTATGAAATTTTTTTTGTGATGGGGTACTTGTAATGGGAAATGGGAAAGTTGGTTGATCTGAGGAAGGGAAAGGGTTTGGTCCCGAAAGAGGTTCTCTTGTAACATTTGTTTGGTTTCCTCAGCATTGCTCCACTTTGCTTGAACTTGTGCTTTGACTTCATTGCCCAACCTAGTTGTGGCATCATGAATTTCTACAGCCTTAGCCAATTCTTCACTTATTAACTCCGAAGAAACATCCCAGTTGTCTTCAGCCTCTCTCTCAGTTTGGTTAATCGGGTAATCAGAGTCACAATATGAACCATTGGCGTCGTTGTTTTCAAAGATTATTTTCATTTATTATTATTTTTGATCCGCGTTGGGAGGAATTGAAAAGCAAATAACAGACACATGACAAAATGAAAGAAAGAAATTTTATTGAGGAATTCAAAATAACATTTTATTGATGATGATACTAAAAGGAAACATGTGTGCCCTTATTGAAATATCCTAAGGCCTTGGGCAGAGCCAAAGGATTGCATCACAGAAAATTGTTTTGAACTGAAAAACTACATGAAAATCAACAATCACTCATAAATGCTATGAAATGCATGACAAAGACACAAATGTTTTGATGATGCCGCTTTCACCACTTCAACCCTCTTCAACAACTGCTATCCTTGCTTAATAGTCCACAGACCCTGAGAACTTGATCCTTCCCCCTTCTCAAAAGTTAACTGCTTGGAATCAATGAAGCCCTGAACCAAACTTTTCAAAAGATAGCAATTTTCAGCAGAATGCCCAATTGCCCCAGCATGGAGCTCGCAAGTGGCTTCTGGATTGTACCCGCTTGGGAATGGAGGTTGAACTGATCTCATCTTGCGAGGAGTGATCCATCCATGACTGATTAGATAGCTGCATAGGTCGGCGTATGACACGGGGATGGGGTTGTATTGTGGTGACTTTCTTTTGCCCGCCACAGCACTGGTTTCTCCACTCTCCTTCACAGTCAAGCCATTAACATTGCTGTCATTGAAATTCAAATGTTTGGAGTCGATTAGATCCTGGACCGCATGTTTCAATGCTTTACAATCTTCCACAGAATGTCCCACTCCCCCTACATGAAATTTGCACGTAGCTTCTGGGAATAACCCTAGTCTCTCTACTAGGGGTAGCAGCAGGTACCGGAATAACAACAGTCAGAGGTCTTGCCACAACCGAGCTTGAATTCAGACTGCAAGGGATTTCAACCGGTCTCCTGAAACCTCTGTTTTTTGATTGCAGAGTAGATACACTTTCTTCCTTTTCCTGAACCCCAACCTGGACCAGGTGTCTGTCTAACAGCTCTTGGAGGATGGGTTTGAAGCTCTCACAGGCCCCAACACAATAAGGGTCATTGCAGATGTCTCTTCTGGCACACCCTTCTTCGATGATACCACAACGGCATAGTGCAGCATGAATGATACTCAGGGGTGTACGAATGCACTCCACCTTCCTAATTAAGTACTGACCACCCTGATCATTAATGGCATTTGTAGTGGGCCCACCATGCCCCGGCAACGGGTTGGTGGTTACATTAGGTTGCTGAAATGATATACTCTTTGCATCAAGCAGGTCTTGCACAACGTACTTGAACGCCTTACAATCCTCCACCACATGACCTACTGCCCCAGAATGAAAGGCACAGGTAGCATTTGCATTATACCCTCTGGGATAGGGAGGCTGATATGGTTTCATCTGACAAGTGCTGATTAACTTGTTGGCAACGAGATAATTGAACAAATCCGTGTACGACATGGGGATAGGTTCAAAGACAACAGGCTTTTTTTCATTGTAGTTTCTGTACTGATTGTTGGACTGGAATGGCTGAGCAGGCGGCGTCTGAGCAGGAACTGGAATGGCTTGTGGGGGATTGTTATGTGATGGACCGCTAGCTCCGCTGATTGCATTAGTTTCTCCCTCCTTCTTCTTGTGGGTACCAGAAAAAGGCTTTTTCTGATGGGAAGGAGGTGTTGGGCCATGGGCTATTCTTCCGCTGCGCATGCCGTTCTCCACTCTTTCTCCAATGACAACCATCTCAGAGAAATTCGAAGCCACGCTACCAACCAAACGATCATAGAACACTGGGGGAAGAGTTTCCATGAACATATGGACCATCTCTTTATCAAGCAGGGAGGGTTTTACCTGTGCAGCGAGGTTCCTCCACCTATGGGCGTATTCCTTGAATGTCTCATTATCCTTCTTAGACATACATTGCAGCTGGGTCCTATCCGGGGCTAAATCACTGTTGTACTGGTATTGACGGATAAAGGCATTCGCCAGATCCTTCCAACAACGGATATTAGTTGGCTCCAATTGCATATACCATTCAAGGGGAGCTCCAGCTAAGCTTTCCTGAAAGCAATGTATCATCAGGTTATCATCACGGGCGTGGGCAGTCATCTTCCGGCAATACATCGTCACATGGCTGCGCGGGCAGGTTGCTCCTTTGTACTTGTCGAAAAATGGTGCTTTGAACTTGGGTGGTAGGACTAGATTAGGGACCAAGCATAACTCATGGGCGTTCCTAGCCTGGGAACCTGTTCCTTCAACAGCTCTCAATCTTTCTTCTAACATCTGGTATTGACTTCTAGCTTCATCAGGGTAATTCGGCGGAAAACCACTCACACCGTAGTGAAGATTATTCATCGACACCACAGCTGGGGTCACGTGTGGGTCACGTGAGTGAGCGATAATCTGAGGAATTGGACCCTGAACTTGTGGATGGATTGTTGCTAGAGAATTGAAGCCAACCGGAGTTCCCGGGGTAATTGCAGGAGTAGGAATCTGAATTTGAACCTGAGGTGTCCCCGTTCCAACTTTATTCACAGCTGATTCAGGCTGGGCCTGTCCTGTGGTTCCCGAAGGACCACTTTCTGGGTTTGCACCGGCAGCAGGGGGTGTGTACCCTAATGGGAGACCATAAGGAGGCCATTGCACGTTCTGGAGAGCCCGAGAGACTCTAGGAGGATCCACTCCTGCGGCAGCAGCACCTTCAGTTATGCCAGCATCCCTTAAGGCACTTAACACTCTTATGACCTCTCCCATTTTAGCTCTTATAACTTCCATCTCAGCCCTGATTGCTCGATTCTCTTGATTCTGATCATGCTGACCCTGACCATTTGGATTCGGATCTTCTGGAACTGCATCATTCTAGATTGGTTGATGATTGCCCAGATTCGCGTTGTCTTGATTGTTGGCCATATTTCTTGCCTGTGATCGCGTCCAATACCGATGATTAACCAGCTTGTCTTACTTCTGTGGACGGAACATTTTTTTTATGAACACAAAGGCAAATGATGCAAATGCAATGCAATATGCATGTTATTATGTTTATTGACGGGAATCGCGGTGCAACTCGTTTTGTCATAGGTGTTAAGGTTCAGGTGTTTTTAGGATTGCAACAAAGTTGGAAGCAACAAGGCAAAACAAGCGTACTTCAATTAAATGGAATGCGAAGGAGTATCACAAATAGAAAGCAAATCAAAGTACAATATTCCTTAAGAGTGCAATACAATGATTTTATACAAAGTACTATTTTCCAAAGAAAGTTACAACTTCTTAAAGAAAATTACAATTTCCTAAGGATCGCTACAATACTCTAAAGGGAACTTTAAAGGCATATGGCTTTCAACTCCTCGCTCCTTTTCCTCTTCTTGCTCTCAGCTGCCCCCCGGGCTTTCTCCAGGAGTTCTTCTGTGAGAATCTTGCAGTACTCAACAAACTCACACACCTTGACAGGGGTGTTGAAAGGATTCATTTCTGCATCCGCCTTTCTTAGCTTCTTGGGAATGTCTCTCACAGCCTGATTAGCTAACCAAACTAACTTGGAGAACTTGTCTTTCCAATGTAAGCCTTCCTTTTTCAATTCCTCAAAGACTTGTTGACTTTTTACCTTACTGAGCAATTCCGCAAATTGACTCTCCCAATAGTCACTCTTCTCCCTTAGCCGGAGGTAAGACCCTTCCAAGTACTGCACATGATTGGCCAAGCTTTCTGACTTCCCTTGTTCCCTTCTTAGTGCTTGCTGATAATCCCTCAGGATCCCTTCAATATATTCCCGATCTTGCTTGACACTCTTTAATTGATCTTCCAATTCAAGCTTCATCATTCGAGAGTCTTTTCTTGACTTAACTAGTGCGTGCCTGACTGCTTGCTCTTCTTTCCATGTATCCTCATATAGCCTCTTCCATTTAATTGCTTCCGCTACAGCCTCATTCATCTTGGTAGTGCACCTCTTCACTTCCTCTTTGGCACCCTTCAAGTGCTTTTGCATTTCCCTCTTGCTTTTCCCCTCTATTTCAAGTTTTCTATTGACTTCCTCAATAGCTGCAGCTTGGAAAGCATTTTCATTTTCTAGCTTTTTCTTGTCTTGCATCATCCTCCTCAATCTATCTTGCAGAGCCCTTTTCTCTTCTCCCACCTTTGACATGGCCAACCTAACCTCTTCCAATTCTTCAATGGTAGGAATGTGAGGTTCTTGTATCTTCTCCTCAGGCAGTGGTACTCCTTGGTTGGATGACCGAGTTTCACTAATCCTCCCTTCAAGCCATTGAGAAAAAGAGATAGCAGTGGTCCTCCTGGTTACTCTTCTCTGTCCTTCCGCACTACGGTTTCCCAAGCTTGCAGGACTCGCCGAAGTAGACTCTCGTCTTTAGGGATCCCCGCGTGGAGGTAAAAATGAAACAGCATAGCTTCGGAGGGTGAATCCCGCATAGGGTATCCGAGCTGTCGCAAGGTCAAAGAGGGGTTATAGTTTATGCATCCTTGGGTTCCCATGAGAGGAAAGTTCTGAAAACTCCCACACCGAAATACCACTGAAGGCCTGTCTACCCAACATTTAGGTGAGAACCAACGAATCTGGAGAGCATCTTGGTTCTTGAAAGCATGCACCCACTCTTGAGAGTTCATAGTCTTCGGATTACAACCCAAGGCATAGGAAAGCAAATCCTTCACATCACTTTTGTTGGTACACACATGATTGATCAACCAAGCATATAACACAGGGAAGGAGCAACACATCTTATTCTTTTGGAATTCATGGTGACGAGTGAAGGCACGGTATGTCTCTGCGAGGATTGCGGGAACCGGGTTGATAGGATTTTTTGCACATTTGAAGGCGAGGAAGACACCGATTGCAGTTTCACTCACATGCCTCTCTATCTGAGGGAAGAGCACAATGCCGAAGATGGTCAGAGCTAGCACTTGCTTGAAGGAATTCCAATCATCAGACACTACATAGCTGGTCATCAAACTCTCAAAGTATTCTTGAGGAAACCCAAATACCTTATTACGTTCTATCTTATGGGCCCGCACTTTCTCAGCACTGATTTGCAACAAGGCAGCAAGCTTTTCATCAGAATAATACTCCCCTTGGTATTGATAAGGCTTAAACTTGGATCGATCAAAGCCCAAAATCCTATCATACTCTTCTAGGGTAGGCGCCATTTGGAAATTCTTAAAAATGAAACAGCGAATCTCCGAGTCATAGAACCGACACAGGGCAGCAATGGCACTCTCTTGCACTTCTAGTTGTAGCAGCTTGCGAATGTTCCCATAGGTTTTGTCAAAAGACCTGACCTCAATAGGACCTAGGAGGGATGCATACTCTTTCAGACTAGCCATATCAATCTCTTTCACAACAGGAAGCCTTGAATTGAAAACGGTTTTGCCTTTTGATTCCATTCCGTTTCTTACACACCTATGACAAGACTTTGTGTTACGTTGCGATCTCCGGCAAACAACTTTAATGCATGGAGGATGCAAAGAATGGAGGTTTTTTTTTCAAAATTTTTGTTAGATGCGAATGCAATGATGATGATGCAAAATGACGCAGATGTGATGATTATGACCTTTTATAGAAAAGAGAGAAGAAAATGATGTTTATTGGTGGCGGTTCAAAACATTTTTGAAAATACCCGCTATATGCCACCTCATATAGGTGTTTATGACGGAATAAGGAAATTACTTTCTACATTTTTGGTAAAAGAGTTTCAAAAGAGGATGCCTAAGCTAATGCAACACACAATTTGCGTGCCCCCGTGTCCTACAAATGGGTAAGGATCGTAGGCTCTAAAGTCAACGACAAGGGTAATACTCCCATGTGAGTTCTGGTCACTGCCTCACAATGGCAACCAAGAGCTAAAGTCTCTCTCATGAATACACCCACAATCGTAGAGAGCTACTGATTGTGAGGTATCATGAAGAAAGCGCACTCTTGGGCGAAACTTTCATGAGAGCCAGACAGACAACGGTCTACGAATGGCAGTCACTACTCATTTCCACTCTCCTAGGGTTCTTTGCAGACCTTGGGTTTTAGGCCCCACTCAATGCTCACAAATATAAGGTGTGCAGTGTGTGATGAGGGCACAACACCTAAAAATCTACCCAAACCCCACCTGCAAAGGGAAATCAGAACAGTCCAGACAATATCAAGCAACAGCATGTCGTCTACCCTAGGGTTCAATATCATTTCAACATAAGTATACTAACCTAGGGTTCCAACAACAATCGCAAGCATTGCTTACCTTAAGAAAGGGAGCCTAGAGGAGGGGACATAATAGGATTAAGGAAAATGCATGAGCTTACCTCAAGAAAGGGAGCAAAGAAGAGGGGAACATGCTAGGATTGGGGAAATGTACGAGAAAAGCATATAAACGACGAAAGTAAGAGGAGACGAAGAAGAAGCTACTCTTATTTTACTCAAGAAGCAAATATAGAAGAGGAAGAAGGCTAACACACAATGCACGCAAGCACAACATCACAAGAATGCACACGACAATTCTAAGAATAATGCAACCATGTTTTTAAAGGCAAAGGAAAGAAAGAAGAAAGGGAAAGGAGGAGAGATATAACAAAGCATTCAAATCAACGAAATAAATCACATGTCGAATCGATTGGCTCGACCCACTAAAGAAAGGTCCCCAGCGGAGTCGCCAGCTGTTGCACCCCGAAAAATCCTTTGGAGGGATTTCTCTTCGCACAACATGAATTGGAGTCGCCACCAATATTTTTTTAGAGGTAAAACATTGAAAAAAAAACCTTTCTTGAAAGACAATGGTCCTTGGAACCACGAGATTTGAGTTCGGGGGTCGGTTATGCATGGGGAAGGTACGAGCACCCCACACATCCTTTCTACTGAAAGGGAACCTCGATTTGACGTGTGATTTAAAAGGTTGAGATGGAAAGTTGGCCGTTAACATGACATGCAATTGGTGGATCGGATAGCCTAATTTCATTGAAATGCTGTATACAGGAGAATTGGCTTGAATTTGCAAGGCGGGGGATAGCTATATTATGAGATAAGCTTAGGTTCTTTAGAAGGGTTGGTGAAGCAGTGGTTAGGGTTGAATTGCTGAAATGGATGCAATAGAAAAAATTGTCAAGCTTTGAATTTATGTAATAGATATAAGTATGTAAAGTTGTGAAGTTGTGAATATGTGTTATATTTTGTGAAGTTGTGTAATAGATATAGACAATTGAAGAATTATATATGTAATTATATATTTGGATAAAATATTATCCTAATCATGTATCTTTGTCCTAACAATACATAATCAAATTCATTATGTATCTGAATTTTATTATGTATCTTTTTTCCTAACAATACAATTAATAGAGATCTGATTTCAATTAGTCTATGAACATATGATTCATTTTACCTTTGCCTCGCATATTGATTGGTTAGCGGTGAAAGTTGTGGTGGGTCTGAATAGGATGTCAAAGAATTGTTTGGATAACTGGGATTAAAATGGCAGAATCATAATTCAATGGTTGGAAACAGGAATAAGATATTAGGTGTTGCTATTCTATTCGTTTATTGTTGGTCCATGTAAACTTTTTTGACCAGTTCATTAAAGCAACATATATAGAATTCTATAATTGTTGTATGATTTTTAAGTAATAGGTATTAATGTTTATGATATAAAAAAACTTAGGAAAACCCACTTCAACAAAACATTGATTATATTATATTAGAGAGATGTAACATTATAAAATAGTCTAGAAGACATCCACATAACTAAAAAAGCTAGTAATTTAGGAATAACTGGTATTATCCTTGAGAAACAACCATTGTTTAACATTAGACATTCGTTAGCATAACATATTGTAGCTAACCAAACCAACTTAAACTTAGGAACATGATGTTTGGGTAGTCTTTTCTAATTCCCAATTTAATTGGGTCACCTGCTTTCAGCCCAAGAACCTTACATAAAAGAACCCACTCTCCTGCAAGGTAGCATTCGGTGTTGGCTCTCTTAGTTTGTGATGTGAAGTGTGCTGTTCTCTCAATAGAACAAATCCAGCCTCTCTGCCATTCATCCATAACAATAATGTTGACTAAGTGACGCGGGATAGCAGATTTGCAAAATTCTGAGTGGAGGTGCTGCATAGTAATAGGAAAATGTATGTAAACAATGAACAGAGAATAAATATTATTAAAAAATAGTTCACAGGACAAATATTACCAAACGTGTTGGTTCTCCTGAAGGCACTTTGGTACAAACAGATTTTTCAAAGTAACGTCTAGGATGAGGAACCATAGCATTGCTACATGACTCTTCCTTGCAGAACACACTGGGCACATCAATAGTATCAAGATAAAAAGTTTTAGCTGGAACAGGATGTTGCACCCCGAAAAATCCTTTGGAGGGATTTCTCTTCGCACAACATGAATTGGAGTCGCCACCAATATTTTTTTAGAGGTAAAACATTGAAAAAAAAACCTTTCTTGAAAGACAATGGTCCTTGGAACCACGAGATTTGAGTTCGGGGGTCGGTTATGCATGTGGAAGGTACGAGCACCCCACACATCCTTTCTACTGAAAGGGAACCTCGATTTGACGTGTGATTTAAAAGGTTGATTTAAGAAATGCTTTGTTTTTATCTCTCTTTATCTCTCCTTACTTTATGGAAAAACTTAAGGAAAATTTAATCTTTTGCGCTTGACGGGAGGGCACCGTGCCTACGTATCCTGGGGAGGGAATCAAAGCAACGTAGTTCTTGTTTTCGAAAATTGTTTCATTTTTTAGAAATTGCCTTGTTTTGGAAAAGGGTTTGTTTTTTTGAAAAGAAAATGGTTTTCATTTGTCGTGCTTGACGGGAATATGACCCGCTCCTACGTATCTCCCAGTGCGATGGAGAATTCAAAGCTTACGTAGTTCTCGGTTGTCGAGAAAAGGTTTTTATTTTTTAGTTGTTTAATTGTGAAAATTGAATGTTCACAGTGATCAAACAACAAAGGTTTCGAGTGATCACCACTAGCATCCCATTATTGACGATCGTGCAAGCAAAGGCTTCGCATTATCCTCAACAAAGTTTTTAATTTGTGAAATGAGAGTTCATGATAATCAATTGAGCAAAGACTCCAAGTGATCACCACTAGCACCCCATTGTTGACAATCGTGCAAGCAAAGGCTTCGCATTATCCTCAACAAAGTTTGATTTGTGAAATGAGAGTTCTTTTGAAAAATGAGTGTTCATGATAATCAATTGAGCAAAGACTCCAAGTGATCACCACTAGCACCCCATTGTTGACAATCGTGCAAGCATAGGCTGCACATTATCTTCAACAAAGTTTGATTTGTGAAATGAGAGTTCTTTTGAAAAATGAGTGTTCATGATAATCAATTGAGCAAAGACTCCAAGTGATCACCACTAGCACCCCATTGTTGACAATCGTGCAAGCAAAGGCTTCGCATTATCCTCAACAAAGTTTGATTTGTGAAAAATAGTTTGGAATTGTTTTGAGAAGAAGTGAAGTTGTTTATCAATGATTATGTAAATGCAAAAAAAATGTTTTGAAGTTGGAACGTTACTAACGAGTAACAAGTTGTTCTTTGTATGCAACATGGTTTTGAAGTTTTGGAGAGTTACTAACGAGTAACAATTGGTGGAAATCAAAACAAGCAAATTGTGAACACCAATTCAACATTTTAATGCACCACAAGCACATAAACAAGTATATCAAGCATGGAGTACCAAGCTTCAATTCAAGAATGCATGAGTAGGCAAGGATGCAAGAATAGGTAAGAATGCATGAATATGCAAAATGCATGTGCATCAAGGTTAAATGAACCTATCCTTTGCCGAAACTTCACAAGCTTCAAACAACAATTTACAATAAACTCAAAGAGCAAAGAAAGCATGATTAAACTTGAGGATGCATCAAGGTCATTGGAGACCAATCATGTGCGCAAATTCAATTGTTTATAGACCCCTTTTTGCTCACATTTCACAAGCACATCAAATGGGAATTGAATTTTTAAATGCTTACAAGCATAGGCATCAAGGTTGAAGTAACCTATCTCTTGCAAACTTAGCATAACCCAAGATCATTTGTGGATCATAAATGAACCAAAACCCAAATTCATTTTTCTCAAATCACAAATTTCACAATTAACAACATAGGTTTAAATATTTGCAAGTTTAATGGCCAATCATCAATTTATTTTAACAAGTCAACCAAATCAAGCAAGCGAGTGACATAACCAAAACATAGATGCATTTATTCACAAGATTCAACCATGAGAACCAACAAAAATCATAAAACACATTTATTTGAAGCATGCGAAATTATTATCAAAGCAAATAACATTTTATTTCACTTAAAACAACAAAATCATGCATATGACCCCAAAATCAAAGCATCAAAACAAAGATTCATGAGATTAACATATGTACAAGCATAAAAATGAAGTTAAAAGAGAGGATCTACATTTTGGAAGTGGAAATCTCACAAATATGCAAGAAATGATGACTTTATGCAAGGATTTACAAGAGAAGGTGTCTAGGAATCACATACCTTAAGATGAGCTCCAAATAAACACAATAGATGAAGAAATAATCAACCAAATCAACTTATCTTCAAGCTTGGTCTCCAATCTCCAAAAAATGACCCTTGATCTTGAACTTTTGTGTGATTTTAAGAAGGATTGATGGTTGAAAATTAGTGTTTAGGCTTGGAAGATGGATTGAATGTGTGTGGGTAGATGAGAAATGAAGAAGTGAGTTAGAGAGAAGGGAGAGGGGGTGGCGCATAAATGGAGAGGAGGTGAGGAGGGAGTTGTGTGCTAGGGTTTATGAGTGAATGGTGAGGCCAAAAGCTTTTTTTTCCTTGTGAGGTGAGGTTAATAGGGTATATATAGAAAGCAATTAGGTTTAAGGGTAGTTAGGTCATTGTGCACTAGTTGTGCTCTAGGATTTGATTTTAATTTTGAATCAAAGGCTAGGATTGAGGCTCACATGGATTGAGGACATTGAGAAAACACAATATGAGAGAATAGAGAGGGGGTGGCGCATAAACATTGGGAGGGGTCCTTGGTGACCAAGTTTTGCAAGTTGTCATCTTGTACTATTGTACTATTATATGACCATTCCATTATCCCTTCATTTTTGATTATTCTTCTTAGGATAATTGTACAAAAATACACCCAATTTAGGCCACATACAAGGTATCTTGAGGAATATGCCATTTTATGAGATCACTATGACCAAAAATGTCATAAAAACCTCATCTTGAAATTTTTGTAGAATATTCCTTTTTGATGCCTTTTTTGAATTTGAATTTTGTGCACAATGTATGCATGCATGCGCATACATACATACATGACCAAAAATGTTTTGCCTCAAATAAATTTCTCTAAAATTGCACAATGATTCTTGATGAGAAATTATCTTATTTTTGACAATGACCAAAATACCCTTTTGTCCTAAAAACCTTGTTTTTTAACAACAAATGCATTTCCACTCTAACAATGAATTTAAAAGCCCTAGAATGACTTTTAAAACCCAAAAATGCATGCACAATGCTCTTCACTCTTCAAAATAAAACCACACTTCTCAATTTATTTTTTTGCGGAAAATTAGGGTTTTAAACCTAGGCGGACAAAATTAGGGTATGACACAGGATAAATGACTTGGGAAAAAGTCCTATCCATAATTCGAATATGAAGATGAGTCAGTGAAGCAAATGTTAGCTGTATCCATCCACCATCAATAAGGCCACAATAGTTACCTAGGTTCTTCCAACATTGATATAAGTACATAATCCCTTTATGTACTCTAGTAGTAACATGAAATTCATTCTCCATACAATAAGTTAATCGTAAGAATGCAGGAAATGGTTTGTGATATTGCCCTGGAAGTAATGAAACAGCACCATACTCCTAGTAACATTCAGAAAATTAAAACATAAATCAGTCAAATCAAATGTGAATGACAATAATAATATGTTAAAATTGAAAAATATATGGTGAAAGGTGTAAAACCGATGATGGATCATATCCACATAGATAGGTCTTCTTCCTCTGCCCAATATCTAGAATATATTGATCTAAATCAATCACTAAAGGGGGAAAGTCATCCTAAGTAATATTTGGCAACAAAACAAAGTCAAAATAACACTTCATTATTATGAAATAACAGGTGATGTGTGTAAATATCTGATTAAAAAAAACTATAAGCCAAAAGAGAAATGCATCAAAGATAACTGTATTCTTTATAGAACTCAAATTGCATGCAAAGTAAATCAAAAGGGAAAAAAATTAAGCTGTAGAGGATAGCAAATAAAATTATCTGTTTATGTGGTGGATGTTGGAATTATGTTGTTGGTATTGCATGCTAGAGAAAATGAATGTGACTGACTGAGATTGAAAAACAAAGAAAGCTAACATGACACTCACTCAAGTAAAGAGAACAACTAAAAGAAACTGGTGGAAGTGGACGTAAACAACATGCAAGAAAAACAGAGAATCATTGGGAAAAAACAAAAAGGGAAGATAAAGAAAGTATAATTTTGAGATAAAGAAGCCAGCAGACACAAATAATGTTAAAATAGGCAACCTTTTCAGCATTTGCATCTGGAAGTTTAGCAGAAGGGGAAGGCATTCTGATTGTGGAGAATTAGAAACTTAGAGTAAATCATCTATGGTCAGTTGAAGGAAGTTAGTTATGGTTAAAAGGCATCCAATTAATCACGAACAACACATAAGGCTATCGATAATGACGTGTCCAATTTTTTTATCTCACAAACAGTAACAAAACAGAACATGCAACAACACCTGGCCTGTAAAAATGTTGAATCACTACCTAATCCCACTATACAAATTTTAAGGGTCATGTGGCATTATAATTATCCAACACTTTGTCTATATAACTGTTAGAATGCAAAATAAAAATTGTCTAAACTTAATCTTTATAACTGTTAGCATGCAAAATTAAAAACATGATTTGTCAACATGGGCAAATACGTGGCAGTAGATAAAATTGAACATGTAATCAAAAAATTTGGCTATTATATTGATCCAAAACTTCTAGGAGATAGAACTTTCGTAGGAAAAGAAGTGTCACTACTTCTCTTGGAAGTGGACTTCTTAATACAAGAGGATAATTAATTAATAGACGGGAGAAAGAAGAAGATTGAAGCAGATTAAGAAACTGATTCTAATTGCTCTTCTCTTTTTTTTTCATTCATTACAATCGTTGAGTTTATATATAAAACTGTTTTTCCTAAAATAGAAACTAAAAATAACAAATGAATATAAACCATAAAAGATAAATGGTTTATTTCTTCAGTTAATGTAAACCATTAACTTTGATCAGTTTAAAACTAAATGTTTTAAACCATAAAAGTTTTAATGGTTTAAATTATTGTGATAATATAATATGATATATTTAATATCATATTGCGTAAGATAGGAAGATCCTCCTGGATCATGGCTCCCCTATTTAGAATCCTTGAGCTCCTGTTCAAGGTATGTTGAGATGAGGAAACTCTTTAACTGCCTTTGTTCGTAGGTACCACTTGGATTTGCTGGGAAGTTGACCTTTTCTTCCAATGCGAAAAGTCTCATACTTGCTATTTCGGTTTTCACGAACTTTCTGCTCTAAGATACAGTCCTCCTTTAATGGATCTTCTCGTTCCATCTTCAAGTCATCAACTGAAGGAAGACGAGTATCTTCATTAGGATCATCATCCAATAGAGATGGTTCAAAAAGCTTCAAATTCTCGGCATTAATGACCGAGTACATATGCATATATGGTGGTAGGTCAAGCTGGAAAGCATTGTCACCAATTTGTTTGATGATCTTGAACAGTCCATAGCGAATAGGCTTGAGTTTCTTTCCTTCACCTTGTAACCGCTCTTTACCAATGTGTAGCCATACTAGGTCACCTTCTTGAAATGTACACGGAACACGATGCTTATCATGTCGGGTTTTATAGCGTTGCTGAGAGCGTTTCAGTTGTGCTTCCACTTCTGAATGAATCTTTGAAACTCGTTCTAGGAACTTTTGTGCTCGAACATGTTGCTCTTCTTCTGTTCCATTCAATGGCTTGTCACCATCTGCTGGTATGCACAATTGGCTTCCTTTGTACATTAGCCCATCTTTCAGTTGAAACTCACTAGTCTTTCCTTGTTGCAGCTTAGCATGAGCTGGACTAAAATCAGCGTCAGTATCATACCCTTTGGCAAATTCGGAAGGAACAATAGGTTGGATCTGCATTGCAACCAATAATGCGGAACTTATTGGTGCAGGGGGTCGAGATAGCATATCTGCCAACTTATTAGTCATCCCTTTTTTGTACTTGATTACAATATTGAATTGTTGTAGGTAAGACATCCACTTCATATGTCGAGCTTGCTGTAACTTCGACTGTGTACTTAGATACTGAAGAGGCTTATGATCTGAGTGAACCATGACTTCTTTTCCTAACAAGTAAGCTCTCCGATGTTTTACTGCTTGATGCAATGCATAAAGCTCCTTGTCATAAGTCGGATAATTCAAAACCGGTCCACTAAACATCTCAGAATGGTATGCCACTGGTCTACCTTCCTGAAGTAATACGGCTCCCATTGCATAATTCGATGCATCTGCTTCAACTTCAAATGCTTTCTGCAGATTTGGCAATGCCAATATTGGGGCCTCTGTTATCTTCCGTTTCAACAACTGGAAAGATTCATCTTGTTTCTTTGACCATTCAAATTTTTGATTGGCCTTTGTAAGAGAGTGTAATGGTGCTGCAATTAGAGAGAAATATCTAATAAACTTTCTCAAATATTGGCATGCACCTATGAAGCTTCGAACGTCGGTAACTGAAAGGGGTGTAGGCCATTGAGTGATAACTTTGACTTTGTCTGGATCCACTTTGAGCGTTCCGGTACCAAGAATGAACCCTAGATAGATAAGCTCTTGCTTCCCAAATTCACATTTCTTCCCGTTCAACCGTAGTTGGCTCGCTTGCAAAACCTTCATAACTTCAGCAATATGACGAAGATGGTCTTCCCATGTGACACTGTAGATTAGTATGTCATCTAGATAAACAATGACAAAGTTATCGATGAAAGGACGAAGTACTTCATTCATTAACCGCATAAAGGTTGCTGGAGCATTGCATAGTCCGAATGGCATAACCAACCACTCAAACAATCCTTGCTTTGTCTTAAAAGCAGTTTTCCAAGTGTCTTCTTCATGGATGCGTACTTGGTGATAACCTGATTTGAGATCTAATTTGGTGAAGTAACGAGCACCATGCAATTGATCTAGAAGATCATCAATCCTCGGTAGTGGATACCGATTCTTAATGGTAATCTTATTGAGTGCTCTATAGTCCACACACATGCGCCAACCTCCATCTTTCTTGGGTACAAGGAGCACTGGTGAACCACAAGGTGAGCAACTGGGTTTGATAACTCCTTGTTCAAGAAGTTCTTGTACTTGTTTCTTGATCTCTTCACTCTCCGTCAGTGATGTGCGGTATAAACCCAAGTTTGGTAGAGGTGAATCTCCTACCAACTGGATATCATGTTCTACAGCTCTCCGCGGTGGTAATCCCTGTACATCTTGAAAAAGTATCTTGAAATCCTTCTGCAATTTTCCAATATCGGAATATTGTGAAGGTGTTAGACTTACTACTGACAAAGTAACAACATTAGTATGTTGTTCTTGTGGTCGAATCATCAATAAAACAAACCGTCCACAAGAGTTAACCAATCTTTTGGCTTGGTTAACCGTCAGCAAAGTGTTTGTAGATTGTGGTTTACAAGCGTTGATGTGGAACTCTTTTCCATCCTTCACCAAACGATACTTGCGAAGCCTTCTATAGTGAATTGCATTACGGTCCCAAAGATACGGACTACCCAATATAACTTGGCATACGTCCAACGGAACCACCTCGCATGTCACTTCATCGATATACCGATTAGTGATTGCAAATTTGAAGGTACATTGTTTTGTAATTTGCATGTCAATGTCCTTCTGAATCCACCCTAGTGGGTAAGGCTTAGGATGAGGCAATGTTTCTAAGCCTACCTTCCTTACTAGAGCTTCTGAAATCAGATTCTTTTGACTTCCCGGATCGACAATTGCTTGTACAACACTTTGTTTCACTTGAATGTTTAAATGAAACAGCTCTTCACGGTTGTAGGCATTTGTAACTTCTGTTGGTGAAGTCATTAAGGCAAGTGTTGTGTCAGGTTGCTTCAACTCTAGAAGCTCTTCTGCCTGTTGCACAGTCAATGTGGCCTTCCTGTCATTCCTTCCCTGATTATTCCTCTGGTTCTTGGGTTTCAACTCAGGATGAAGTATCCAGCACCTGTCTGTGACATGTTTACTGGTACGACAGTGATCACAGTAGTTCTTCTGTTTTGGTCCATCATTGTTCTGCTTGCCTTTATTCTTCCAATCAGATTTGTTTACAGTTGTTTGTTTGTCGCCCTTCTTGTCAAGCCTTTTATACTTGGCTTCAATGGCGATGGCCTTAATTGTAGCTTCTTCAATTGATTCTACGGAGAACAATTTCAGTTCTTTCTGTATGTAGCCGGCAAGACCTCCGATGTATTTCATGAAGACTTCATAATCGTCAACATCTATATCCAACACCAAAGCTTGGTTGTGGAACTCAGAGGTATAATCTTGTACCGATTGACCGAATTTCTGATTGAAGTGCTGCCATCTGTACCATCTTTCTTCTTCATATCCAACAGGATAAAATTGTTTTCTCAATAACTTCTTGAATCTACTCCACGTCAATTCCGCAACGTTGTACCGTTTTCGGTATGACTTCCACCATGTGACAGCATGGTTTGAGAGTTTCAAGCTTGCAAATTGGATCTTTTCAACATTAGAATATTTATGTATAGTAAAATATGTTTCTAATGTGTCTATCCAATTATCTAGTTTGTCAGCATCCATAACACCGTTAAATGTAGGAATTTCTACCTTAAAATCAATTTTTAAGGCACTTACAGGATTCTTCTGATTTCCTGTATCCTCGGCGATATTTTCACTTGTGTCTTCCTCTTCTTCACTGTCATCTTCAACCTTTCTTTTGGAAGGCGATGCATGTGAAAGTTTTGAGGCTTTTAAATTTTCCACAAGCTCAGAAATTGATGCAGATAACAATTCCACCTGTCGTTCAAGATTGGTGATACGTTCACCCTCACCATCTAATTTTGGAACTTCCCCTGTCATTGTTCCTCTCTTTATCCTTGGTTTTCGATGAACGAGCAAAGGACCTAGAAGTTCTTCTTTAGAAATTCTACGTCGGCTGCGAGTTAGGACCATAAACCACCTTTACCCCGTTTTGATCTGAGGCTTTGATACCACTTGATCCAAAACTTCTAGGAGATAGAACTTTCGTAGGAAAAGAAGTGTCACTACTTCTCTTGGAAGTGGACTTCTTAATACAAGAGGATAATTAATTAATAGACGGGAGAAAGAAGAAGATTGAAGCAGATTAAGAAACTGATTCTAATTGCTCTTCTCTTTTTTTTTTCATTCATTACAATCGTTGAGTTTATATATAAAACTGTTTTTCCTAAAATAGAAACTAAAAATAACAAATGAATATAAACCATAAAAGATAAATGGTTTATTTCTTCAGTTAATGTAAACCATTAACTTTGATCAGTTTAAAACTAAATGTTTTAAACCATAAAATTTTTAATGGTTTAAATTATTGTGATAATATAATATGATATATTTAATATCATATTGCGTAAGATACGAAGATCCTTCTGGATCATATATATTGCAGGAAATAACATAAGCGAATAGCAAATAATAATAAAAAAATTATAGGTGTAAATCAAGATTTAGTAGATATTTGCTAATTAAGCAATATTTATATATATAGAAAATTATTTATAATATATTTTATACATGTTATAGATACATTACATTAGTCGAAACATAAAAGAGTTGATAGATAGCTGGATATCGTTATTAATTGTTGTTATTATGCAGATGGTCTTGATCAACTTCATCTTCATATGAAATTTGGGATTCAGCATCTTCATTGTTAAGGACATTTAGTTGAGCATTGTTGTTGATGATATTAGCTGCCAAATATTCATTTTCAATGTAGCTGGAAAGCCTAGGAATGGATAACTGTAATTGTCCATTTGAATGATATCAGATACACATTACAGTATGATGAACATATCCATGATCAACACAAATCTGACAAGTTGTTGCCATAAGATATGTTGTATTTTGTGGAGTAACAACCAAGCGAGCAATATACAAAAATCCAGCAGTGCTTCGAAGAACAACTTCTGGTGGAAATCGTTGCATGAATATCTCATGGAAGGCATGCGGAATTAAAATAACTGGCTGGAATAGCCAAAAAAAGGGGAAATAAATTGTAATACGATAAAGGTGAAAAAGAGAAACAAAAAATTAAATGCTATGAAAGAGCAAAAAATAGAGGGAATTATATTAGCATCATTAACAATTGTCATAAACCTTCGAGGTCGATGGTTAAGATTTTCTCCCATGGTGGCCTTTGTGTGAATTAAAAGCTCAGGATTTTCTAAATAAAAGAGGGTGAAATTAAGTGTTGGTTATAAATAAATTAAGTGTGACTTATAAAACGACAATTGTTGCAATTGTGATTTATGATTTAAGTATTAAGTGTTGCATGTCCACCATGTGTTAATATACATGTCAAAAGAAGTGTGATTTTACTATTTGATTACATGAAGTATTGGTGATTCTGTATGTTAAAACTTTTGTTGTCCCATGATAATTGATTTTAATTTGAAGTGAAGAAGCATTATTGTTTTCTTGGCCTTTAATACTATTTCCACGTATATACATGGATAATTGTTAGAGATTCGTCAAATTTCGTTGGGATTGCATCTTCTAAGGATTGATATATGTATGTATTAATGCTTTCATCATAAGTGTGATTTGTCATTTAAAATGTTATGTGTTGTATGGCCACCATGTATTAGTTAACATGTCATAAGAGTATTGGTTTAATATTTTAGTATACGACCAACAAAAAGTATTATTGTTTTGTTGCCCTCTAATGATATTGCCACGTGTACATATGAATAATTGTTAGATATTGGTTGAATTTGTTTTGGATGGTACAGTGTACAGTTGGAAGTTATAGTATACAGTATTATTGTTTTGTTGCCCTCTAATGATATTGTCACGTGTACATATAAATAATTGTTAGATATTGGTTGAATTTGTTTTGGATGGTACAGTGTAGAGTTGGAAGTTATAGTATAACTCTAGTATTGCTACGCACCGCAATGTTGTTGCTCAGCAACAATATCAATAATTTTGAAGTATCATTATTGCCAGTTTGAAATCGTTGGATAAAAAAACTTAAACATTTAAATACTTACATTTAAAATGTTATGTGTTGCATGGCCACCATGTATTAGTTAACATGTCATAAGAGTATTGGTTTAATATTTTATTATACGACCAACAAAGAGTATTATTGTTTTGTTGCCCTCTAATGATATTGCCACGTGTACATATGAATAGTTGTTAGATATTTGTCTAATTTGTTTCGGATGGTACGGTGTACAGTTGGAAGTTATAGTATAACTTTAGTATTGTTGCGCACCGCAATGTTGTTGCTCAACAACAATATCAAATAAACTGTTTATTAAGCATAAGTAATCATAGGAACATAAAATCAAATATCTATTTTGGTGGTCATGTGCAAGTTCTGAACTTGACAGAGGCTTCACTGTTAACTTATTTTTTAATGAATTATATATATATATTAATTTTAAAATTTTTTTTACATATAACTTTGTAATCTTCAAAGGTAAGTTTTATTGGTTGGAGTGGAGGTGGATAAGTTGGAATGCAGGTGGATAAGTTTTTGTCCGTTTGTTTTTTGTTATATTCATTAACATGTCAATCACTTTTTTTAATGTGTCGGTAGTTTTTATTTTTTTATAATAAAAATAGTTGAAGTTGTATTGTTATGCATGAGTGCAATTTATTTCTTTGTATATATAGAGCTGAGTGGTTTACTGACTTAGTAACGAGAGTTGTTCATTTCTTTACTTACTTATTTGAGGCTAATCTCTTCATGTTTGAGACCAAACCTCCATCTTCGAGTACCCTGAGTATTCCTGCTAGTGTTTTGATGCATCACAGGAATAGCAGGGCATTCGATGTAGGAGTCTTTGATCTGCAAGATTTATGGATTTTATTTCTTGCTAGTTTTATTCTTCTTCTTCCAGGATTACTCAGGGAACTCGAATGGTTAGACGGAGTCAGGGCGGTGGTGGTGTATCCTCCTTTTCAATCTCTGAATCGTACATGATTAAAGTTGCACATTATAAACATTAACATCGTCCGACTCACTATAAATATCTGAATATATAATAATAGGTTTCTCGGCTACTGAACCAGGAGCATTACTGATAAAGGCGTTACCTTTATCTATATCCATACCACTTCCTTCAACTTCATCACTCTTTTTTCCCTTTTCAACATCAATAACAACATGTTTAGCCTTTTTCCTCTGATCATTCTTGAAAATAAGTATTTCCAATTTTCAGATATTTATCACTTGAGTTTGTCAAAGAAAGCAACTTCAAGATCGGCAATATTGTTCAACTTTGTATGACTTTCTTACCACCTATGCTTATGTATGCTGATGGTGTACGAAAAGTATAAGGGGAAAAAATCGGTGTTGTTTGTAAATTTTACATTAGTCGGTTTATTTTGTGTTTTATTAGTTAAAACTATAGTATTTCTTCGCACGAAATTATCTTGCCCAGCAACACCATCAATAAACTTTGAAATGCATTTCATAGGGACTAGTGCCTATGAAAAAATCTCTAAGTTGTTTCATATCTGTTTTTTTGGTTATTTAATTTGTGTTTAACATGTAATGTTTTGTTGTTTTTTTGGCTTGATGTGTTCTGAAAGTTAGTAAAAAAATGTTCATTTCATTAAATAAAAAAACATAAATTATTAAATAAAATGATCATGTAATACTTGAATACATTGTCTCATTAAGATCAAGGAATATTTTTTGATACAAATACATGATAAATGGCACTAATCATAACAAAGAAAAACACTATTTCGAAAATCAACGGGTATTTCTAACCGAATTCGAAATCCCTCAAAAAAGTTATATTTATTTAAAATAGGCGGCCATCCTCTCAAGATTGAATCACGGGAGTTAAGGGAAAGTTTTTTCTTTACTTCTCCTTGCCATGGTTCTCCATCATTAGGATAAACCAAATCATAGAATTCCAAAGGTACGTGCTGGAGAAAAGGAAAAAAGTTAGTAGTAAAACAAAAACATATATAAATTAAATGAGAAATTTAAATAACATACCAAATACATAGTTGAAATATCTTGCAATGTCAACTTTTTGTGTAGAGCATAAATTGTGGTGGGATTGCGACCTATATACATTGAGTGGCCAAGACGATCAGATTCTTGATCATTTTGACGTATGATAGGTTCTTGGTTGAGCCTAAAATTTTTTGGGGATCCATGACTGCGAGGAATTGTAAGCAATCTCGTTCTAACTTCTAGGAAAAATCGATCAAATCTCAAAAGCGTTATTCTAATCCATCCTCCATCGAAAAGACCATAATAGTTCTTCCCTATTTGATTCCAACCCATAGTAAAAAAAACAATCACCATCTTTATTAATCACCCAGATTTGAAATTTGTTACCATGTGCATCAATTAGATCAACAATAGGGGGGAACCATCTGCTATGTTGACTGGATAGATAATAAGGCATTTTAGCTTCTCTCTGTGGGAAAAGGTAAAAATTAATCATAATAACAAAATCGTAGAAGACAAAAAAAAAACAGAGGAAAAATCTTATTTTATGGTTAAATAAACAAAAGACAACTTATAGCTATAGGAACGTATTCGATTTCATATTGTTCAAACTTGATAGCCATAGAGTAGTAATAATCTAACCTATTGGGTTGATTTGGTCGAGGATTCATAGTTTTGAGAGATCACAAAAAGATTATAAGAAAAATTATGAGAAAAATCAAAGGGGGCTAGTGACATCTATCATTTATATGAGTTCACAAAAGACATATGAAATCATTTATATTGTTTTTATTATATTTGCTTTAAGATTGGTCATTCTTTTTTCGATGATGTAAAAAGTAAAGTAAGACGTGTATGTAGTATGTATGAAAATGTTTGCATGTCTTACAAATGTCGATGTAATTTGTGTTTAAAAATTATGTATGTCCTATGTCTTAATTTGGTGGCATCTTTTAAAGATCACACCTAATATAAAATTATGGACACTAAAGACCTATTCTACTTGGTATCTTATTGAATGCCAATAGTAGTTTTTATATTGTTAAAATATATATGTCTCTTACAAATAAATATTATGTGTGCCAAAAATTATCCATGGAAATGACAAATATAAATATAAGGCATCTAACTTCAATGTTGTTAGGCATCAACTTCTATTGCTCAGCAACATCATCAATAGATTTGGGAACCTGAGTTTAAGCCTTTATCGTATTTGTTTTTTGAATCTAATTAAATCATATCATTTATACATGTGAAATTGTTTGATCACTTAGTTAAACCAATTTGTATACAACTCTATTATTGTTCTAAGGTTATTGAATAACATGCATTCACGTGTATCATATAAAATAAAGAATGGAAACCAACTTGAAGAAACATAGATTATATATTAGAGAACTGTTGCATGACAAAATAGTCTAGAACCTATGCACACAATTAAAAGGGCTAGCAACTTCATACTGACATGATACTTGGACACACATCGACGCTTCAACATTACACATTCATTAACATAACATATCTAAGTTAACTAAACCAACTTAAACTTAAAAACATTCTTTTTTGGTAGTCTTTGTTGAGTCACAATCGAATTGGGGCACCTGCTTTCAGCCCAAGAACCTTGCACAAAACAATCCACTCCCCTGAAAGATAGCACTCAGTTTTAGCTCTCTTGGATGCCTTTAACCGCTCAACTCTTTGGTTCCTTTTTTACTGGAACCAACTTTCTAGTTTTTGTTGCTGCAGCATTCTTTGCACGCAGACTAACAGGAGATTTGCCAGATGTTGTTGAACTTGGAGCTTCAAGATCAATCACCAAATGATTGTTGTTTTTGTTTGTTGTATTGTCAAACACAGGGTTTTGGTCTTGAGGAATTCTGGTGCCTGCAGTATTATCCATGACATTCACTGAGATCTTAGAAGATGAAGCAATGCTAGTATTGGAATTAAAACTGGGGTTATTGTCGATCAATGATTCCTTGCAAAGAAGATCATCTTTAGCAACACCCATGCGTTCATAATTAACAGGATCTTCTAAAACAACTAGCGAAGCAATCAAATCCTGTGAAATAATACTATGTATGTTAAATACATTGTTGATAGGTCAGTAAACAGAGGTTCTATAACATTAGATGGAAATGATTAATCTATTGGCATTATCATGCTAACCAAAACAGAAGAAGGAGAATTAGTTATCTCGGCAACATTGGAAGTATCATCAATTCCCTGAAAATATAAAATGTATCAGCATATATACAAATGCTTAATATATGAACATCATAAGCCTTAATAAAAGAGGAGTAACTTAATTAGGTGCCCTTACAACATTCAATGACAAATTAAAAGGCATACTTAAACATACTATTCAATAGACAGGGACATTGAGAAAGACATTAGAAATTTGGCTGAAAGAATACCTCAACTGGGACTCTCTCCTTGTATTCAGCAATCATAGTACTGTCGGATATCAATTTTCTAACTGTATAAGATTGTCAATTCTGTGACAAATTACCCTCTATAATGGTTACTTTAAAAAGGAGTTGCTTCTCATAAAAATTGTCAAGTAATGCTGGGAATGACTCAATTTGGGCTCCTGCATCAAGCAATTGCTGAGTTGATTGCCCTAAAAAGAGCTCAACAACACGATCAAACATGACAAATGTAGTTGACCCTGTATTATCTATAACTGTTGCACAAATATTGTACCTAAGAATATAATAGGTTAAATAAATAACAAAGTATAATAAAGCCAAAGCTATAATGTAAATTTGGAATTTAATGATGTGAAATATTACTTAATCAATGGAGTGGCAATTTTCTTGCAACTTTCGCAATAAAACTTGGAAGAATATCGTTTCTGATTGTTGATTGTTAACGCATGAATGAAGGAGAGGAGGGTGAATATCATTTCTGATTGTTAACGCATGAACGAATCGTAAATATTTACAACGTGCAACGTCAATAATAGACTTCAGAATGCACCTTGTGTCTCCCGTCATATCTTACTTTTGTTATATTAATCAACTGGTTTCTTTGACATTCAATTGAGAGTTTGCGTTTTGAACTTTAAAAATTATAATATATAGATATATAAGAAAAATGATTAGGTATTTGCATTGTGTTATCATTTTTTATTTTATTTGTTCTATCTGCGTTGTTTGGCACCGATTCGTTTTGCTCAGCAACAGTGTCGAGGGCGTTGGGAATGCATGATGTGTGATCTAAATTATATTAGGCATTACACGACAAAGATAGATGAAATAAAACATGTTGATATAATTGAAATTACAAAAGAAGACAATAGGGTAGAGTTTACACAAATTGAAGTTCTTTTGCATAAGTTTGCCAAGCAATGCGGTTGCACTGATTCCTTGCACTAGACTAATTCTATGAAGAAGTGAAGGGAGAAGTTGTCAAGTCCTTCCTTACCTTCTTACAACGAAAAACTATCTAAAACTAGAATGTAAAATATAGTATATGAGAGATGAAAAGATAGATGTCTTCAAGTGAGAAGTGGGAGTCCTTATATAGCCTTCAAAAGTAAGCCCTTCCTTGGAGATGAAGTTAACCAAAGGGGTTAACTATGGTTACTTTTCAGATCACCATAAAGTAATTTGAATCCCATACTCAATTGCAAATGGAGGTCCAATTAGGGATGGCCAAGTGTCCCATATGAATGACTCTTCAAAGTGGTCTTCTATTGTGGGCGCCGAAATTTGCATGTTGGCATGTGCCCCATGTGCTTCATGACTAAGCATGATGTCATCATTGAAGTGCTGTTGCATTGATATGGTCTTGAGGTTTTTCATGTATTGTTGTCTGTCTTCATTGCAGGAGCATCAGTGCAGTTGCACTGTTATATTCTGGTGCAGTTGCACTTGTCATGTTTCTGCTTGTTCTATGGTGCAGTTGCACTGTTGTTTTCCGGTGCAGAAGCATCAACTGCAGATGCACTGAACAAACACATCAGACATACCAATATATATACAAAATGCTAGTCTTAAGTGTAACTCTCCATGAAACTTTGAATGTTGTTATTTTATTTATAAAACTATTGGGCTCGTCAAGTTGAGGCTACTTTGGAGGATGACCTTGGCTTGAATCCATTGTTGAGCTTGCCCTAGCAGGCCAGACGATCTCTCTCTGCAGGCTATGTCGCCCCTGCCGGCCAGGAAGTCCCTCCTCGCAGGTTATGTAGTTCTTGCCGACAAAGATAAGTCTCAGACTATGGAGATGATTCCTTTATCTTTCCCAATCTTAAGTGGTTCTTGGAACAAGTGCAAACGATAATGAACAAGTGCAAAAGCCCATAATTGCAAAATGAACTTTAGTTAGTCATTCATATCGAGCTTTTACATTCAGCATGTGTGCTTATTCAATGTATTTTCTCAACTAGGTCCAGGTCTGGGTGATCGGTTCCCTACTCAAAGTCAGGAATCTCGTCTTCTTCTTTTTTTACGTACTGGGCAAGCTTCCCTTCGTGAATTAGTTATTCAATGTCGTCCCTTAGGGTGTTGCATTTGATGGTGCCATGCCCATAACTTCTTTGATAACAACAGTATTTCTTAAAGGTCCAACCTTCCCTTTGCACAAGAGGTTCAGGTCGTTTGATGTCCCAAAATTCCGCGTCGGTGCATTCGGCGAGGATCTCCACCTGAGATGTATTCAACAAGGTGTGCCCTGTGAAACAGCTTTGTCAGGGTCGGGACTCGCAAGGTGTTCCCTCAGCTCGGGCTCGCTCCTGCCATGGTTCCCTCATCTCGGGCTCCCTTTCTGCCCGTGACTTGGCAATGGATCTGCAAGCCAGCTCGTCCTCTTCGTAGTCCATGTGTTTTTGGGATCTTCGAAGGAAATCTCCCAAGTCGTGGGGCTTGCTGACCTCGATTTCTATTTAGAATAAGCTTCCTTTCTGGAGGACGTCCTTCATCCAGAAAAAGCCTCCTATTGTCTTCAAGGTTCCTAACATTCACAACTTCTTCGTTGAACCTCTCTAGATATTCCCTAAGTGTGTCTTTCTCTCCCTGGCTCCCTGCCTGGCCGCCCCGAGAACCTCCTCAAATTTGGGCTACAAGCCGGAGGCGACAAAACGAGCTGAGAACATCTGTGCTAGCTCTCTCCAAGATGAGACTGAGTTTGGCCTAAACTCCTGGAACTAAGCCAGAGCGGATATCTCAAGAGTAAGGGGGGAGATCCTACACGTGACGGGCTCCCTTGCCCCCAGGTATCGCATCCTCAAGGCGAAGTATGAAAAATGGTCGTCCGGATCCCTGGTCCCATTGTACATATTCAGGATGGGGGTTTTCTCCTGTGCCCTCGGGATCGAGCAATCGTTAATCCTTCTGGTGAATGGATCCCCCTAGGACGTGTCGGGGATGTAACGAGGCGACCAGTCCCCGAGATGGCTGTCTCGACGGTGACGTCGTTCTGGGGATCTCCTAGACCTTGAACGTCGGTGGCGTTGCCTAGGGGACCTGTCCCGTCTTAGAGATCTGTGACAGAAGTTTGACGATGCAAGTGAAGAACTCCTACTAGAAGATTCGTCCGGCCAGTAGGTTCTATCTTGAGAAGTCGGGGGAGAACTCGAGGAACAGGGTGATCCCCGTTTTCCGCAGCAGCACGAAGGTGATCTGTGAAGAAGTCTCCTTCAGGGTGGAGATCTGTGATGAAGTCGTCTTCGGGGGTGGAGACCTGTAGCGTCTTGACCCCATCGTCCTTGCAGGCAGTGTTCTTTCGCGAGGATGACATAGCTCGAGTATGGCATTTGCTCGTTTAGATACAAGTTCCCTGCCACCTGAGTAAGGTGCTCTTCTTGCTGAGCCACAACTTGAGATAGGTCATTCAAAAGGCTCAGGAGTTGTTGGACTACCTGGGCAAGAACTGGGATGTCGCCCTGGATGGCAGGATTCGGTTGGGGAACCAATACTGACACTGGCTGCGAAGCTGGAATGCGCATGTCGTCCAGGAGGGTAGGGGCTGGCTGGGGAGCCGGGACTTGAAATGGCTGTGGAGCCGGAACGTACTGAACGTCATTGGTGAGCGGAACAGTAACAACCACGGCCTCAAGAGTGACAGGGGGTGGAGTTTGAGCAACAACGACGCTCAGGACACGAGATCTAACACGAGGTGCCATCAGAATGCAGGAGCAAGTCTTCTGTAAGTGAGAAGGAATGAGGTAAGAGATGTGTCTCTCCCACGTTGTCGCCAATGTTCTGTACCTTGCTATCGTTCGAGATGATTCGAGACTGTAGTTGAAACTGCTCTTGTCGGGTCAAATCTTTGTTTTTTTTATAAGTAAATGTTAGTGGGGGTGGGGGAATGTTAGTTTCCGGGGTTTGAACCCTGAACCTTCTTCTTGCAACTCCTTCATGTCCCTTAGCTCGCCAATTAAGCTACCTTTCGGGGACGGGTCAGATCTTTGTGTTTTGAACTTGAAAGGGGGGGTGCCTGCAAAGCCACTCAGACACTGAAGTTAGTATTAAGAATTGAAGAGTGTGCAGGAAAGTGAATAATGTGTACCTTTTGTGGCTATGTGAGCTAGTATTTTTAGGGATTTGTGCCAGCTCTGAGCCGTTGGATCGATCAGATGCATCTGAGTCGTCGATGCGTTATAAAAAAGGGCTTTAGATATGGATCCTAGCTATTAGGCCGATCCAGGTCCGATTGGCTTAGTGGGCCTCATGGCCCAGTCCAAAATACACGGTCTTAGACATGGATCATAACTATTAGGCTGATCCAGGTCTAGTTGGCTTAGTGGGCCTCGTAGCCCAGTCCAGAACACATTTCATAAGTAGTGTGCTAATCGTGTATCCTAAATATGCAGAATTACTTTTATTTGTATATTGTTCAGAATAATAACCTAGTTATATAGCTCAATTGACAAATATTGAAATTGTTAGGTCAGATATCATTACGAACTTATAACCTTATAATTATAAGTATGAGTTTCACGTGACACTAAAAAAATACTTTGTTACCGGAAAAAACAATTCAAAGTAGAATAGGAAACTGATTTCTTTAAACGCCGTCGTTACTCGTTAACATCGCCGGCTGCAACGAGGAAAACACAAACACCATCCTAATCATAATCGTTCGTATCAATAAGAGAGGCAGAGAGAAACACGTTGAATTTTCCAATCTCATCGTTCCTGAACCCCAACTTGAAAATCCAAACCTCTCTCTCTCATTCAACGAAACTAAACCCTAAGCATAGCCTTCTACATTCTCCCCTCGATTTTCTATCCTATACACAGGTATGCTCTTTTTTAAATTTCAATTTTTCTCTTCTATAAGCTTTGGTTGTTTTCTCCGTCTTGTAATTTTTTACCTTCTTCTACCCGTTCATCTTTTTTTTTTCTGGAAAATTTGGGACCTTGTGGGTTCAATTTTGTTCTACCGTCGGTGGATTTTGCAGATCTGTTATTAGTTTTGAGAATTGGTGTTTTTAATTTATGCATTGTCTTGTATTCTTTTTTACTTGTTTGATTATATTCAATCGTGTTTGTAAGTAAAGTAGAAAGTTTCGTTTTTTTAATTTTCATCGGGCTTATTTCGTTCCTTTTTTCTTAATTAAATTGAGCTCAACTTTGATTTGGAGTTTAATGTTATTTTGATGGGTGAGTTTGGATAATCGTTATTGTTATTTTTCTTTTATTTTTGTGTGTTTTCTTTGTTGCCCCTTTCGGTAATTTAATCGCCGGCTTTGTTTTGAACATTTGACATGCATGTGTTGTTTAACATGGTCTTTGTTTTGCTGTGTTGTTTAACATGGTCTAGTTTATTTGTGTTCAGTTTCGATTTGTGATTTTTTAGCTCATGTGGTTCAGTGGAATTTCTTTGTTAGTTTAAGTTTCAGGGAGTTCATTTTCAAAGAACTATATGCTGTCTATTGTTTAATATGGCCTGTTTTTTTATGTGGGTTCTAGTATTGATGCCTGAGTTATTTTATTAAGTTAATAAGCAATCTTTGCTTTTTTGAGTCGAATTAGTAGGTGTTTCACTGAAATGATTAAATCAGTTTATAGTTTTACTCTCTGAGGGTGTGAATAAATTCTATTTTAGTGTCATAGGAAGCCAGGGTTGCATTGCATGTGATCCTTGATAGTTTTTCTGACAACTGTATTGCTCTATATGTCAGTTACAACGCGCAAACTATTCTCTAATAGTAATTGAACAGAGAAATTTTTATAGATTTTTACTTGCAGATTTCATGTAGCAGAAGTTTAGTCAAGAAGTAATTGATGGATGATGATAGTTCAAATGGATAAAATGCCTGCTCCTTCATCACGGGAGCGTGCACAGCGCCTTTATGAAAAGGTATCCATTTTTCTCTTTTTTGGTCATTCACAGGGCTAGATGGAAATGATGAAAAAATAGATAAACGAACACTGGCTTATTGATGTAAATCTAATAGTGTCTGCCAAGCAAATTATAGTAGGAATTTGGTTGATGTTAGTTGACCAGAATTCACCCTCTTGGAATTGTTGGTCCATCAGATTTTTCCTGTTTGTTGGTCCATGAAGAGAATTTGGTTTTATTGCCCAGTTTTCTTTTTGCTTTTAATGGGCAGATGAATCTGCAATGCATTGTCATGTGGAGTTTGCTCAAATTTCTAAGATTCCAATTTTGAATCAGTGCTAGGGTGTTATCAGCACATACTGATAGCTGTGGTTCCATAAGAATTCGGATTACAATCTTAAAAAATGAATATATATTCAACTGGAACATGTAGGGAAAAAAGTTATCAGATGCTTTTTTTTTCACGTTTTTTAATTGATTTGCATACGCTTTTTGGTGAGAATGCTAGAGGTCTGGTTTGTGACATTTGTATTATTTTATACTTAGAATCTCGAATTGGAGAATAAGCGTTGGAGGTCAGCTCCGGTGCGGGTCTCATCAGATCCAAATGCACGGCAACAAATGCGGGTCTCATCAGATCCAAATGCATGGCAACAAATACGTGAGAATTATGAAGCAATAATTCTTGAGGATCATGCTTTTTCTGAGCAGCTCAATATTGAATATGAGCTTTGGCAGTTGCATTATAAGCGGATTGAGGAGTTCAGGGCATATTTCAATGCTGCCCTTTCTTCTACAAGCTCAAACCTATCTCAGGGAGGGAAAGGCCTTTCACGACCTGATTGGATAACTAAAATAAAGCTGCAGCTCAAGACTTTTCTTTCAGGGGCAACTGGATTTTACCATGACCTTATCATGAAAATTAGAGCAAAGTATGGACTTCCTCTTGGTTACCTCGAGGATTCACAAAATTGGATTATGCTACAGAAAGATGAAAAGAAATATGCTGACGTGAAAAAAGGTATATTATCCTGTAATCGTTGTCTGATATATTTGGGTGATCTTGCTCGTTATAAAGGAATGTATGGTGAAGAAGACTCAATAAACCGAGAGTTCACAGCAGCTTCTAGTTACTATTTACAAGCTGCATCTCTTTTGCCTTCAAGTGGTAATCCCCATCATCAGGTATTTGGCATCATTACTCCATAGTCCATCCATATTGTGTTTTTTAGTGTTGCTTAGGATGAGTTGTGGTTCATTGTTACCGTAATCCATACTGATGGTTCTGTTCTTATCAGCTTGCTTTACTGGCTTCATATTCTGGATATGAGATTGTGGTTATTTATCGGTATTTCCGTAGTCTGGCCGTCGATAGTCCATTTACAACTGCAAGAGAAAACTTGATAGTTGCATTTGAGAAGGTAATGTGACCCTGAGTTTGCTCATGTTGTTTGACTTTTGTATCCAGAATGTTTGAAATTGTTATTATTTGAGGAGTTTGTGTTTCATTCTTTGTTTTGGTTTTTCCTTCGCCATGATGGACATTCTATCTTTATTATTGCATACTAAAATATTAATACGAGGATGAAATTCATTCAATTTCACTGTGTCTGATATTAAAAATCAAGTTGCTTTAAAAAGGTGTAGACACTCAAATTGGGTTGCAATATAATCATGGTCGTCAAACTCAAGACTTCATTTAAAATTGGGATCCCTTCACCATGTGTGGGTTAATGTCCAATGACTGATGGTGATGGGAGCATGGATCGACCTTGTTTCACTTTGGCATCTATTGCTGCCTCTTGGAAATTCTGATTAGGTTGTTCTAGAAACGGTGATGTTAGTGTGTTTAGAGTGTCAAGAGAGAGACACATCCGTATTGTGTTGACAGTTGTTGCTTTCACTGGTAGTAACCCACTGGCAACCACATGTGTCCGATGATTTTTATGGCAGTGGAGGCATGGTTGAACAACGCATAGCTTGGATCTCCATTTCTGCCACTTGAAGTTTCCAATCTGACAGTTTCATCAATGGCATAAAGGTAACCATCACACACTCATCGCACAAAAACTGGCTTATAAGTAGCTCTAAAATTTGGCTTGTAAGGTGAGGACTGCTCCAGCTTTATAAGGATTATTTAAACCATATCTCTAGCTCTGTAGTTAATAGCGGTGGTAGCGGCCGCAATCACAGCGGTGCGTGGCATGGCGGAGGTCCGACGCAACGCGAAACGCCGTTGCGGTGCGATTTGATGTTGCGGTTGTCGTGCTCTGTATCGCGGTGTAAATAGCAGCCAAATCGCAGAAAATTTGTGAAGAAGACAGCACAACTGTGAAAAAATTAGGGAAAGTCAAAATTACCCTTTGTTTTGTTTGTTTAGGGTTTTTTGTGCACCTTTTTGTCTTTTTACGTTACTCTAATATTTTAATCTTTTGTCTGTTTACTTTACCCTAATATTTTAATCTTTTCTCTGTTTACTTTACCCTAATATTGTAATCTTTTCTCTTTTTATTATACCCTAATATTTTGATCCTTTGCCTTTTTACTTTACCCTAATATTTTAGTGAACCGAACACGCGACCTTCTCGTATTCTCCCCTTCGCTTTTTCAAAAAAAAAGTCTTCTCTTCTCTCTTCTCTCTTCTCTGCGACGTCTCCTCTCCTCTCAACTCTGCAACAGCTGCCGACGTGCAGCTCCGGCGTGGCTGTTGGTCACTCCAACACTGCTTGTTGTCTGCGCAACGGCTCTGTAATTCCCCTCTGTTTTTCTCTGCCTAGACTTCTAGGTAGCGGCCATACCGCCACCCGCAATAGCGTTTTGGAGGTTGTCCGCTACGCTACGCTTTTTGCTATTAACTACATAGATCTCTAGTTGATATGGGACTCTAGCATACCCCCTTCACGCCCAAGACTGGCATCTGAAGCATGGACAAATGGGTGGAATAATAGAGATCTTGACCCCATAAGAGAGATCTAGGATTCGTGTTGATACCATCTTAACTTTAGGCTTAGCTTCATCCCACAAAGTTGGCTTGTAAGGTGAGAATTGCTCAAGCCTTTTAAGGATTATTTAGGCTATATCTCTAGTCGATGTGGGACTCTAACAATAGCAAACCATAATCACAAGTGTACTAGGATATTAGTACTAGATAATATCATGATACTTTCATGACAAAATCAGACATATATTAACACCAGTTACTAATCTGAAATAATTTTTAAAAACCAACTGTGGATTTAACCCAACACTTGCATAATTTTTAGTCTAACAGTTATAGTGTTCGGATTCACACTGGATTTCTCCAAAACCGCACCCCATTGCACTTTATGGTAGAACCTACAACTTGTAGCTTTGGCAGCACTATGTGTCTCTACCGTGTTTCCAAAGACTGTAGTACTTTATTTAGTAGCTGAAAAACAAAGAAATAATGCTGAAAGTGTAAATGAACTTTATAAATCTAATATATATTGCAGTACATAGGTAATCCAACATGGACAATAATTTGCATTTTAAAGCCAATTCAATGCACAGTTATAGGCTCATAAACTCTAATAAAACCAAGAGTTTATAGATTTTATCAGTTTTTACTTGGGCTCATATTAGTTTATCAATACCAAAAAGAGAGGTTACATGTGACTGAGTTAATTTATTTTTCTGATCTAGGATAGCAAACTTGTAAGAATTTAAGAATTAACTTGAGAGTTTAACAACCATGCTCCCACCCTTTGATCAACAGTGAGGTCAAGCATGACTCCATCCGTACATTTAAGTATTTAATAATTCATGTGTTTCATGCCAACTTCATTTGCTGAGAACTCTTCAATGCTTATCTTTATGGGCTTAGTTCCCTTGCCCAAGAATCAGTCATATTAGCACACAACTTGACCTTTTGTTGTCAGAGTTCTCGGCACCCTTTGTTTCGGCAGAAACTTGGTCCCTGCTGTTTGAAGCTCTGTGCGACGTCTCTTGCACAAAAATTATACCGAGACATTTCCACATCAGAGGGTTGTCTTCATCTTAAGATAGAAGTTCGGCATATTTGGCATTAATTTGGTACTTTTCCATGACAGGAGTTGTGATTTTACTTCCAAACGGTTGGTTTTGAATTTTCTTGCACTCAGTGTTCATGTTTGAAGAACACGAAATAAATTGGTTTGCTGCTGCTAGAACCACGGCCAGACTCAAACTTGATCATGAAGGAGAAGGAAACTACCGAAATACTGATAGAACAAACAGATCACGAGAAAATATGTGAGCAGTATTGCGAAGAAGAAAGAAGCCGTGGAAGGGGGCGACATAACAGAAAATGACAGCGTGAAAAAAACGGAATTCCCACTATGGGAATACCCCCCACCCCCACTGAGATGAGTAAACTCAAACGTCCGTCTCAATTCCCATTTCAATTCCTCCCTGCTTTCCTTCCTCCGTAACTACCCTCTTATGCACATTCTCCTTTCTCCCATCCCTACCTAAATTTCCATCACCAATATGCGACTGCCACATATACAATCAGTTATTTTCCCTCCCCCCACCTCATTTCCTCTCCATTAGTTACTCGCTGCCCGTGCCTATCCACTCTACCCTTTTCTATTTCGCCCCTTCTCTTATACACATGTTTAAAGGGCCTATCATGACAGTTTTGATGGAGAAAAGATCTCTTTTTGTTGTTGTAAAACCTGGTTACATTTTTAACCATATAGTTGACATTAAAAGCTAAGTCACGGTCTCATTTGCAAAACCGAACTTGCAAAAAAAGATCAGACTCATATTCTACATTTTGCGATTTACTGCAGTGACTCTGCCTTATTGCATCAACACGTGATTCTGCATGGAATGAATCGCAGAGCATTTATGATTTTACAACTCAAAATAACTGTATTTTGGTGCTATAGAAAGCTCTGACAAGATAACCCTTTGAAAGCTAATCTGTTTATTTGGCGTGGATCATATTGGGGCTTAATGAATATGGCATTGAACTTGTTTCTATGTTTATTTTCATGCTGTTGTGCTATTGATGTGTTGAATTTGTCTCGTTTTCGTCCTTTTATTTAATCTATTCTCTGTGACTGATTGTTTGGCATTGTATTGTCATTCTAACTAGTTATTTATATAATTCCATGATAGAATCGCCAAAGTTTCTTTCAGCTACCCAGTGATGCCAAAGCTGTTGCAGTGAATGAATCTTCAGGGCGATTAGCAGGCAAAGGAAGAGGCGAAGTAGTAGCAAAACTTGGAACAAGGGATACCGGTGTTGATGCAAGTCCTAGAGTAGATGGAGCATCCAATAAACAAGAAACATATAAACACTTCTGCACTAGCTTTGTCCGTCTAAATGGAATCCTGTTTACACGTACAAGGTATATATTCTTAACATTTCACTTAGTCTGTCTTTAGATGTGTAATCACTAATGATGAATCTGTTCTGACTGTTCGTTTTTTGTCTTTCATATTTTATCGATAGCCTCGAGACCTTTGCTGAAGTTCTTGCTGCTGTTAGCACTGGCCTGCATGAACTTCTGTCTCCGGGGCAAGATGAGGAGCTTAATTTTAGCCCTGATGGTGCTGAGAATGGACTTGCCATTGTCAGAGTTGTCTGCATTCTTGTATTTACAGTTTATAATGTGAATAGGGAGTCTGAAGGTCAAACTTACGCAGAGATTGTACAGCGGGCTGTACTGCTTCAGAATGCATTTACTGCAGCTTTTGAATTGATGGGTTATTTCATCGAGATGTGTACTCAGCTGCGTGATCCTTCTTCTAGTTATCTCTTACCAGGCATTTTGGTTTTTGTTGAGTGGTTGGCTTGTTATCCAGATCTTGCTAAAGGCAATGATGTGGATGAGAATCAGGCAACTCTCAGATCGAAATTTTGGAATTGTTGTATATCCCTTTTCAACAAACTGATTTCCATTTGGCCAGTGCCTTTTCTTGATGATGAGGAGGAGACTCGCTTTAATAACATGACCAGGTATGAAGAAGGAAAAACCGAAAACCGACTTGCTCTGTGGGAGGACTTTGAGTTAAGGGGGTTTATTCCACTTCTTCCTGCACAAAGTATCTTGGATTTTTCTAGGAATAATTCTCTTGGAAGTGATGTTGATAAAGAAAGAAAAGCTAGGGTCAAAAGGATTTTAGCTGCAGGGAAGGCTTTAGCAAATGTCGTTAGGGTTGATAATAAGACGATATATTTTGATTCAAAGGCAAAGAAGTTTGTAATTGGTGTTGAGCTTGAGCCTCAAACCTCAGATGATTTTGTTCTTGCCACCTATTCAGGCATGCTGAATTCAGAAGACTTGCTGCAGGAAAATCCAGCAGACAAGTCAAGGGTGGAAATTCAGGCAAACCAACACCAATATATGGAAGGAGACGAGGATGATGAAGTTATTGTTTTTAAGCCTATAGCGTGTGAGATGCGAGCTGATAGAGTTATCTCATCATGGGTTCCCCATGATCTTTTGGAGCCTGCTCTAGAACCATCTGGAGGGGATTTACAATTTCATGCCAGTTCTACCTCTAGCCATCTGAATAATCTAAATCATCGAACTTCACCTGTTTCTGCTGGTGGTATGATGCCTCAACACCTGCAACCAGTTCAACCATACACATCAAGGTGGATAGAGGAAATTTCTCTTGCTAACAAGTTAAAAGGGCTTGGCTTATTTGAGAATGGGCATGTAGTGAAACCTTGCCTAGAAGAAGCTGTAGGCATCTCAAATCACGTAGCACTAACTATGCCTATTCAACAATCTGTTGCTACTGATACTGACAGCATGTTTTATGGTCTCTCAAAAGCTTCAGAATCTGTGATACAGTCCAAAGTTGATGCCATTGCCTCTACTGGAGTAACTACTGTTAATTTATCTGGGAAGGACGCATCAGCATTGCAAGCCGGTTTAAGAAAAACTCCTGTCAGTCGACCTACTAGGTACCATGGACCTCCTCCTGGTTTCAGTTCCGTTTCTTCTAAAGAAGGTATTGATTCCACTGTTTCTGATTCAATAAGCGGGAACCCAATTATGGATGATTATGGTTGGTTGGATGGATATAATTTGTATTCATTAACCAAAAGCTTAGTCCCCAATTGTCCTCTTACATATTCTCAGACAAATTCTCAACAAGTCAGTAACAATAGCTTGAACGAGATTGTCAGCTTTCCTTTTCCTGGGAAACAAATTTCATCTTTGCCTCTTCCGATGGAGAAACAGAATGGTTGGCAAGAGTACCAATCCTATGACCTTTCGAAATCACACCATGATCAGAAACTGCAGCCTCAGCAGCAGCTAACATCTGGAAATCAGCAGTTTTCTCCTCTGCCCGAGCAATTTCAAGGACAATCAATCTGGACAGGCCGTTACTTCGTGTGATGTCAGTATGAGAGTATAATTGGTATGCTCCTGGTGTTGATTTATTGCTGTTTTTTTGATGTATACCTATCATCCTGTTCAATTTTTAAAATAGCTAACATAATTATGTATTTGATGTCCTTGAAGGCTTATTGCGAATGTGCTGCATCCTTACACTTCAAACTCCAACTTTGTTGCCTTGTTATTGGATGTTGTTGGAGTTCCTTTGGCCTTGACTTGTTGCAGGCTGTTGCTACTACAAAAGGTGAGTATCAAATTATTCTTTAATTTGTCGATATCCGTGATTTGAAGCACAAACAATCATGTAGTCATACCTATCCATCCTCATGCACTGAATTTTCGTCTAGGTAAAATGGGCAACTTTATGCTAGAAAACTTTCCATGTTAGATAGCCTAGCCTTGTACATGCAAGAGGCTGATATCATCTTGGTGCATCCACGTACTATTTGCTGTTTGACTCTGGCTTCTATAACTAGCTTTCTGTTTGTGTTGAGAAGTGCAAAGAATTATGTGTGCTGCCTCATAATCTGAATGAATTCCAACTTCTCTTGCAATTTTATCTTCAGATTATGCCAAGCTCTTCAGCCGGGATTATGGAAGATAATCAAACATCTTTGCAGTTCGAAGTTCGTATGATTCAAATGCCATTGTCTGGTCGGTTCAGGTCGATAAGTGTTGCTAAATAAATGACTAGCTTGTATCTCTGAGATTGGTGGTGTTACAATGGTTCGTTCACGTCTCTGGTGGAAATGTCATGATGATGCAGCTGTATTAACACGCCTGCTTGCAAGTGATGTATAGCTCTGATTTTTCCTGCAATGCTTCAGACATAGTTGGGAAGGTAGCTAGGTAAGAAGTGGGTGTCAAGTTGGGTAATGCGATGATATACTCCCTCTAGTTCTTTTATAAGGAAAAGGTGGTCAACCCAAGTTGATGTATTTGGTCCAATTAACTTCCAAATAATTTGGTGGATATATAGCCATCTGTCTTTTTTTTTGTTGATGTATTTGGTCCAACTAACTTCCAAATAATTTGGTGGATATATATCCATCTGTTTTTTTTTTGTCACCATATCTATCTTTGTCTTGTATGAATGCAATGATGTATCTGAAGTTGGATTCAGCATTTTACTTATTGCTTTTTTCTTTTTGATGGAATCTTTACTTATTGCTTGTCGTGCTAGACTTGTGTTTTTGGGTTGTAGTATGAAAGACTACCGTGAATCAGAGCAGCAGATCTTTCTTGGTGACAGGATCCCTGAAAATTTTCTCAAAATATTTAGACATAATATATTTTCGACAAATTTGCTTTTAGGGTTCTTTAAGTTATTTTCTTGATTCTGGTTAGTCATTTAAGTTTTTTCATCCATTTAAAACGTTAGCATAGTTAACTTTTTTTTTTCCTTTCAATTTTCATTAAATTTTCGTTAAGAAAAACCTGTGGTTGTGGCATGTACTACTTGACTTTTTTTATTTGTATCGTACTTTTTTAAAATTTTATTAAAAATAAGATAAAAATTAAGTTAGAGTTCTTCTAACTCAGAAAATTCATCCCCAAAAGAGAGTCGACGCCCATGTTCAACTTGCAGCTTGCACAACCGTTGTTTGATACATGACTGCAGAGCTGCATCCCAAACAGAAGTGGAATCCCAAATTGATGCAAATTGCAGATACAAATTCAGTTTGGAGAAATGAAAAATAAAAAAGAAATCAAAATTAAGGAGTTAGGAAGAGAAATGCGAGGATGAGACATTGAAGGGATTTGAAGTGAGAGGTTTACTTGGAAGGAAAGCTACAGGGGTTTGTTGATGAAGTAAGCCTAGGGTAGGTGGTTTTTATTATATTTTGATGCCAAAATTTTAAAAGAGAAATTGTCGTCGGTGTCTGGTAAAATGAAGGGGTTCTACCAGCAAAGGAAAAACTCGATGAATATCAACAGCAAATCGCTTAGGGGAGGAGATTATAATTCAAGGGAGATTATTGTAATTCAAGCATCTCTTAGGGGAGGAGATTATAATTTACTCCAAGTTTTTATTTCTCAAGGGAAGGGAGTGTATATTTTAACATAAGAGAGGAGGGAAGTGTAATGCAAGCTTCTCTCAAGGGAGGGGAATGTAATTTACTCTAAAATTAATGACTAATCAACATGTGGCACATGTATTTTACATTGTAGCACCCATATCATCGTTATAATGGATACGTCAGCATTTTTTTTGTAACAAGGGAAGGAAAAAAAGGAAAACTTAAACGTATTAAGACTTAAATGACCTAAATGGGGGAAAAAACTAAAGGACTAATCCAATAAAAAAAATAACTTAAAAGATCATAGAAGTAATTTTGCCTAGATTTTCATTATTTTGTCTATATATCCATGGTTCGATATTAAATAAAGACATTTATACGAGGTTTTTTTAACACTTCCTTTCATACTTTTCAATTTTCTCTACCCAATTGAAATTATCTAAATACTCTTACTTTAAAATCCCTTCTTCCCCTTTATTTCCTTGCCACATTCACAATTCTGCCACACCTCCCTCTCTCTCCACGACCATCATTGACCGCAACAAGCGCCACCATCTCAGTCACCCACCCTCCCACCACGTGCACATGCCCAACGTCCCTCTCTCCATCACTTCAGGTAAAAGTACATCAAGCTCATTTTTTTGGTACGTACCTTGATATATTATCTTAACTTTAAACAACATACCGAATGTGTTACCGTTTTGTTTCCCAGATATCGCACTCGGTACCTTGAAATTAAAGGGGTTATGTATTAAAGTACCAAGTGTGTCATTTTGGAAACAAAACTGTAACACGGTCAATACCATGGTATCGAGGGAACTTAGTGTTTTGATATAGAATCACATTCTTACTAAGGTACTGAGTGATTAAAGTTGCATTATGTTATTTGGTTTTAAAATTGTAATGGGTGTGAAACTCACCTCTTAATTTGTTGTAGTTGTGGCTAAAACTCGGGGCAGAAGATCTTTCGAACCTTCTACTCACCTTGAGCGCCTGTTGTCTCTACCAAGGACAAGAAGAAGGCACGCGCCTGTGTAAATGCCAAGGAGTAGGATTCTCCTGCTAATGTTGGGACCTCAGAGCAGCCTGAGCAGCAGGATGCTCCTCCTACTGTCAGCCTAGAAGGAAGATCATTCCTCATGATTTTTGGCTACCATGTTGCCAGGGACCTATATGAGGGAAAGGTGAGTAACAAATATGTTGTTGATTGTTGTATATTATTTGGTTTAACATTTGACTTCAACTAAGGGTAACCACCTTGATACCAAAATCTCGACAAGCTACGGAACATCATTCACTCACGTAGTAGAGATATGATGGTCCTTGAAGTTGAGATCGAGTATTTTTGATATCATGACACCAAGAAATTTCAGTATTTTGATACTTGGTGTAAACAAATCATTTTTTTGTACAACAGTTGGTATATTAGTATTGAATCTGCTCGATTACAAGATATTAAGTGTGCTAGTTTGTTACCACGCATATTAGGTACTAAATACTGAAACAAATGGAAACACGGGAAAAAACAAAGGTGGGGTTGTTAACGCGTGGAGAGTAAGAGTAGGAGGCGAGTGAAGATTGGAGGAAGTTACGAAGAGTCGGGAAGGAGTTTAGGAAGAAGTTGGTAAAAATAAGTGAGCACATTTTGGCATTTTTAGGTGGATGGGGGAGTATGAAGAGTATGAAAGATAATGCTAAAAGAAAAGACCCTTCAATGGTTATCTGTCTTTTTGCAAATTTGAGGCCCAAAGATCGAATTTAGCAGCATAAACTTTGAATTTACATTCTATGTACACTAACGTTTTCTCCCATGATATCCCACTGTCATAGTCACCTGTCATTGTTGATCCAACTATGCCATCGGACCAACAAGCTTAGCTGAAGGATATAAACGAAATGATCAATACCTTTTAAGCGACTGCTTGAACGCTTTTACTTCTAGTACTGTACTTATAACGTCCATGATCTTTGAGACGATCTTTCGTCTTCAACGATATCATAGTAATCCTTTACTTAATTTGGGTGCATTTCACAAAAACATGGATAAACTTAAAACTTAAATCATCCATTTAGAAAAACATATATTATATATGTAGATGATCCAACGTAACCAGTGTTTACAAAATATGTGGTCCACCTAACACCACTAAGTTCACATTTAGCTATGTAGTCCAATTGGATCCCACTATCATTTAATCTCAGTAGCCAATCTGGATGACACCAAATTACTACATATTAGAGTACACATAAATCAAAACAATAGAAAAGATGACACATGTTCGAAAGAGAATTATTTTGACAAAGACTCTAAAAGTCTGATACACTAGCTATTTAAACACAATGGTTCTCTTTGTGAGACACTTAACTTCATCATACTAAACCGGCGTCTCGGTGTCTTCTATGTCAGCTGTAGAGGGAAATGCACCATTATATGCTACAAATGTCTTCTCGACAATATCTAAGCGATACGAACAAATACACAAAAGAAAAGAAACACATAGGGGCTAACATACATGTATATGTGAGAAAAATTGGAAGATAAGGCAAAAACATTACACAAACATGTCACACACACATATAATCAGTTTATTCTTTAATTCAGCTTTTAGACTCTATCTAATCACGACTATGTATCATCATTATATGTTGACTCTGGCCACAACCTGATGCCACTAACATCTTGATATATACATCAGAAATTCATAAGTTTGATGACGTCCCACAATGTTTTGGCAACACCCCTAATGATGTGAATTATTGTTACTAATTCAACTAAAATAGAGGATCGTTCCATGATCAAAGAAATAACGATACAATAAAATAGAAAAGACAAGAAAGGGGAAGAAACTTGAAAAGATGGAGAGACAAGGAATCAATCTATGTGGTGAAGAGAAGCCACATCTTTCATGGAAAGATGATAATCCTCATATTTGGATCGCCACAAAAACCCTAAGCTCTTGATAAGATCCTAAAGACGGTTCAAGGAAGAACCCTAGAGAGAGCACTTACGCTAATTCCTCTCAAATTAAAAATATGACCAAAGTTTCTTTACAATTTGCAAAACCACACCTATTTGTAGAGAATAGGTTGTGGACTTACTAAAAAGAAAAACATAACAACTAAAAGCCCAAATTCAAGCCCAAACTAGGCCTTATACAAATAGGCTTCTATGAAAGGGAAATAACATGCCTAAAAATGTTTGACTTATTACAATTATAATATTCTTATAACATCTTAATTATAAAAGCGTTTAAAAGACAATGAACAATTCTTTAATCTTCTTTGCTTTTCCTTCCAAGTGTCAAGTCTTGAATCTCGATGCTCTTTGTGTTCATAACACCTAATGTAATATATGCAACCACGCCACCCAAATGTCTCAATTGAGTTGAATGTTACTAGTCATTCCCCTACGATAGTTCATATAAGCAATAATCCTACTGTCACCCAATGAGATCGTTGAGTTTGTTAGAGGAATTGACCTCGTGTGTCAAACACACAACTTTGGACTTATGACTCATTGCAATCTATATAATTCTTTTTTCATTACACCTTAAACCCTATGCTTTACTCATTTTGTTAATCAATATCTTGTATCATCTCTTGTACTACAATTAAGTGTTCATTCCACATTATATCTATATGACTCTATTTCACTTTTCACACCTAAGTTCATTTTGCAACGTTAACTTAGTTTTCTCATCATACTTATATATAATATTCCTATCATGAAGTAAAATCATGCTTCTGAACATAACTATATAAATAAGACATTACAATAATTCAACAGATGATCACAAATGGCATAGAAGCATTTCATAATATTTAAACAATCAAAGTGAACCAAAAAGCAACACAATTTGCCTTAATATCAGTATCTAAAGCAATCGATCAGTATGTCACTCGTTCAGTCAAATAATAATATAGATTTTTCCTATGCATTAACTGGTCCTCAACGACCTAATTAAATTTTGCTTAACCTTACTTCGAAGAGTAGTCAAATGTTCTTTAGGTATCAATGATTCTTTTATTTCAATAGAGCTAATGTCACTCTATACATATTTAAATTAAAACTTCATGCTAACCTTGTGGACAAATATGATATATATTAGTAGAGCTAAGTATTATAGAATTCAGAAGACATTTTAATCCGCCTCTGTAAAATAACAAGTATTAAACTTAAGAACAAAAGTAACAAATGTAAAGGATTTTCAAGAAACAAAAGACACGAAAATTACTGATTCTACAGATATGACTAATAGAAAAATCTTGGAAACCATAGTATTCTGCCCGCGTGACGACTCCCTCCAATGTCCTCATCGGATTCTGCCCATTGCAATAAAATTACAATAAACTAATATAAAATAAATAATAAAAAACCCTTCTCGATTTACACCTAAATGATAAATCCGGAAAGGGCTTTTAAACATTTTCTCAAAAGTACCTAAAAGGAGATATTTTGGAAGTGAAATCGTGTTGCGGATTTTAATCCTATAGGTAAGTCTAGAAGGAGCATATGTGAGTTTCCAGAATTTACTATGTTGAGATAAACCCAGAAGTGAAATTTGTGTTCCAGACTTATCTCATATGGATAAATCCGAAATAAAATTAACTCCGATTTTTTTTTTGTATTTCCAAGAAGAAAACAAAACCTGACTTACTATGTGTTTCGAATATAAGTGAGTTGTGTAGTTTTTTTTGGTTCATGTAAAGAGTTGTGTAGTTTTTTTTGGTTAATGTAAAGAGTTAGTAGTTTTTTCGTATGACGAAAATTTTCTTTTGCATGAGTTTCATGGTTTTTCTGAAGACCATTTCCTTTTTTATTTGGTTTCATTAATTGTAATGGAAGTCCAAATTAAGACATATTATTCTTTCTTTATTTGAATTTTTCTGAAAATGATATTTTACTAATAACCCAATACCCAACCCAACCCAACCCATTTGAGATTGGGTTGGGTTGGTTTGGGTCACACAAAAATTTGGGTAGAATTTTACCGAACCCAATCCATAAGTATTTGATTGGGTTGGGTGTTTAAACTCATCAAAACTCACCCAACGCCCACCCCTAATTGGAAGTTTGCTTAATTCAAGGGAGGGAGAGGGGGGTTATGTGGGTCCAGTGGAGGGTATATAAATTATGGCCCATGTTTTTCCCACATCCCCTCCTACCCCACACACCCCAAACTAAAATATTCCAAAATTACCTTCACATGAAACACGCATGGAAACCCTTCACGCTGTATTTTAGAATGGTTCGGTTGCCCGTCTCTGAACTGGTTCGGTTTCCAGTCTCCGAACCAGTTCAGGTGTATTGTACCGAACACCTCAAGAACAAAATTCCTCATCAGACTATAGATGCGCGTTAATCATGGCTAGAAACAATTCAAAACAATAGAAGCATGATTACAATGATTCAGAAGATCAACATCCAATAACTCATTTAAATAAGTTAATTTTAGGAATTAGCTAGAAACTAGAAACAGAAGGAAAATTGGGTGGAAATAGTGTTAGGTTTTAGGGAAGATTGGGAGTTTTGGGGCTTTAGGGAGACGATATCATTCAATAGAAAAGAAAATAGAAACGATTACAAATTTAGAGACAGAGCCAGATAAACTGAATATTGTTCTTGAAGTCCACATGAAATATAGGGAGCTTCAAAGCGATACCATTGTAGCACGTGACCATTGAAACAAACAACGATGCATTTCTGTCATGACTTCAAGGCTTGGAACATGTTCGGCTGAGGCAACCCGAACCTTGTAAATTTTTAAAAAAGGCGGTGTCTGTCAAAATATATAAGGTACGGCTGAGGGCAGTCAAACCTATTCGGTTGCCTGTAGCCGAACCCATTAAAATTTCAGGAAAAAATACGGAGCGCTGGGTTCATAAATGGTGTTTTGGTCATTTTTCATGGTTTAGGGGTGTGGGGTGAGTAGGAGGGGAATGTGGGAAAAGCATGGGCCTAAATTATAACCCTAGGCCTCCATATTTAAGCCCACTATTAGACTTTAAAAAAACTTTTTAGCCAAAAATCAATTCAAATAGTTGTACACAGTATCATATCTTTATAATCACTCCCATTGGGGGGCTTGAGATATATAGGTAAAACATTTAGGTCTAAAGGGCCTAAGCCGTATAGATACCTTAATGGACCCCACTCAATCCCAAACCCTAAGTAGGATGGATTCCAAACTAAAAAACGAACGCACATACTTTTCCCACATCCCTCCCTATTCACTCTACACCCCCAAATTTTACGAAATGATCAGTATGCCATTAATGAAGAGCACTGTTTTCACCGATTCGGTTAGGGTCTACCAAATATATTTGGTTAGGCACAACTGAACGTGTATTTTTTAGACACACCCCATTTTACACTATTCGGTTGACCTCAACCGAATCCATTAGTTTACACAATATATTGATTTATTGATACAAACTCCGCCTCTATTTGCACGCGATTCGGTTGACCTCAACCGAATCCATTCGGGAGACCTCAACCGAATACATTCGTTGTCCTTCGTGGGGGTGTTTTTGATTTAAGGTATTTTAGGAATTTAGGAGCTTTGAGGGTGTGGGGTGAGTAGCATGGGGTGTGGGAAAAGTCAAACCCAAAACGAAAATGTTATATACTTACTAAAGTCCCATCATTCATTATTTTCATTTCAAATAAAATTCTTCGAAAAATGTTAACTAAATATATAATTTAACAGTTACATACACTTACCATAAATATGTTTTTATGCATTTGATTGGACAATTACTGAATAAATTTTTATATATTTTTTGTTTTGACAGTAAATTTTTTATATAGATTATAGATAGTACATGTTCTTTAAACCCATAAATTCATGAATCAGTGGTAAGACTTCTTTTCTCATTAAATGAAACCGAAACGTTTCCATTAATATTTTACATGCAAAATTAATGAGAAAAAAATATTAATTGGTATTCCCATGACGGCCAACCATAAATTGTTTATTTTGACCATAACTACTTTTCTTTTTGACGGATGATAATACTACTTTAACATTGTTATAAACAAAAACTAATTTTTTTTTAGGGGTCTTTGACCCCCCTCATGTGTCCGGAAAAGGAGCCGTGAATAATCTGGAGTTCTGTCGGGAGGCAAGTAAAATTTGACTCCAAGTAAAATTGAAAAGTACAATGTAGTGAAACTAAATAAAATTCACATAGCTAAGAAAAAATGAATTATCATCGTGAAAAACGAAAAACTGAATGTGAACTTTTTTCTCTCCACACATACATTTGCACACTTTCTTTCAGTTTCATTTACACGACAACAAAGCGTATTGCAGTTGGTAAGATATTTCAACTACATCTAAATGGTTGTGGGTTCGAGTTATAGAGGGAGAAAGTGGAAAACACAATTGATTTCCTTAGAAAAAGCAGTTCCATCTACACACGGATTTGTGTGGTCATGTTCAAAGCCACGCGCCTTCTATTAAGTATAGTCGTGCCAGAAGAGTTACCCTTTGCTCCTCTTTTGCTTCTTATTGATCTCATTCCTTATAAATTTTTTATATTTTTTGTGCTTTGTGGAGCGAAGTTTACTGAGCTTTACTTATTTTTATTATTTGTTCTGGCATTACGTATGATGTGTGATTTTTTTATTATTATTTTGGCTGTTGTGGTGTTCTCGCTTTTAATTGTTCTGAGTTATTAAGACGTACATATGATGAATACGCAACATGTTATTACTTTCTCCATGTCCTACAACTTTTGATGTTTTAGCAAATGACGTCACAAGGAACAAAAAAACATTAATTAGGTAAATATGTTGACTAAAATACTGTAATTTGATATTTCGTCCGCTCTAAAATGTCTTACACTTTCAAAGTATGTGCATATGAAAGTAGTATGGATAGTGAGAATATTCACTATTATTTGTTAAGGGTATAGTTGAAAATAAATGGTTAAATTAGCATCGAATTTGTAAAATATTAAAAATTGAGACAAAATTAGAAGACTAAAATTTCAAAAGATATGAGATGGATGGAGTATTATTATTGTTTAAAACAAAATACTACGTAGTTTTAGGTTAATTGAGCAATTGATGTATCTAAGCTTCTATATTATAGACTAAATACATCAATTATTTAATAAAATTAAAATTGCATTTTCGCTTATAAATAAATAGGCTCAGAGAGAGTATCATATTAGGATTATGCCATTATATTTGTTTTTAGATGGAGAATACAAAAATACATTATGCAATAGAAAAAGGAACCAACAACTACGATAGAATACCTATGCAACAACAACGTTTCCCTTGTTTTTAGTTATCATGTCATTAATGCGTAGTTTCCATTGACTTAGCCGATGGCTAATCTACATCGAAAAATCTTACTGGCCACGAGTACCCTTCCTTTCGTAATGTATATAGGACAATTATTTAAAAAAAATGCATATAGGATATAATCGATACAATGTGCAAAAAAGTTGACGTGGAAAGTGCATCAGTATTTTTTTTTGAAGCAGTATTCTTTTTTGAAGTAGTATTACGTGGAAAGTGAAACAGTATTAAATAAACATTTTAAAACTATTTGACCAAACAAATAATTTTGAATCGTAGGAATGGATAAAAAGACCACAACAAGCTCACATATTTTTGTTCTGTAGTGTAAAAATTGTGGGCTGGTTTGTTCCTTTCTAGTTGGTTGTTTTTCTAATGAAATGCTTTTTTGACCAAAGCAAAAATATAGAAAAGAGACCCTACTTTTTGAAGCCCCCACAGTTTCACATCACCTCACCCTCTTTTCATTCTGAACTTTCCTTGTGTGAACCCCTCATATCTGACACTAGTACTCTCTCACTCTCCAAGCTAAGATATCTTTTTAATATTCCTATTTTGTCCTTATAAGAAATTATGTGTAATCCCAACCAAAACAATTTTTAAAATCAATAATCAATAAATGAATTTATAAACCTCATACTAATTTCTTACAAGAATTGAAGTCTTTAACATTAAACAAACCTAGTAACATAAAACACGTCAAATTTTAAGATTCTAAATGTTTTATTATAAAGTTATTTATTTTATAAAACCTTATAATTCTTTTATTAGGTGGCTTCTACATTGATATATCAAACACTCAATTTAACGTGTAAAATAGTGAGGCATATAGTATGAAATGTTATAAATGTTTAAGATTTCGTATTGATCGACACAATCTCAACCACTCATAATATTTTATATTATATATCAAACAATCAATTGAATTTGTACACAATGGTGAGGGATCTAGTTAACTTCTCACCCTAAAAAACGACTTATCACAACTCGTATTATTTTATATTATATCCGACGTTACACTGATGAGTGACGTACTCACCCTCAAAAACACCTTTTTATTAAGTGAAATATTTGTTTTTTCTCAAACTAGCGAAAATTAAGGAGTGTACCCCCACTATAAATTCTCTTCAAAGGAAACCCTTTACCATCGTTGCAATTGCAAATCACCCACAACCTCTTTCCTTTCTCTCTCTATCTTTGATAACTTTCTCTCTCACCAATGGCTGATCATGGAATGCAAATGTCTCTCTCAAACACATCCTCAGACAACTCCTCAAACCAACAATTACCACCACCCTATAACACCAACATAGGAGGCTCCTCTCAAAACCCCTTCAACATACCACCACCCAAAAAGCCACGTGGCAGACCACCAGGTTCAAAAAACAAACCAAAACCACAACTCATAGTAACCCAAGAAAACGACCGAGCAATAAGATCAGTCATGATAGAAGTTGCCGCCGGTACCGACATTATCGAAGCCATCATCCAATACGCCCTTCGCCGCCGTACCGGAATCTCAATCGTCAATGGTTCCGGTACAATTAATAAAGCTACACTTTGTTACCCTCTTTCTAATTCTCCTGCTGTAACTCTTCATGGTCCTTTCTCTTTGCTAACTCTCAGTGGTACTTTTATGTATCCACCTTCACCACCACCACCACCACCACCTTCTTCTTCATCATCAAACCCTAACCCACCACAAGAACCTAATAGTTTTGGAATAACTCTTTGTGGTGCTCAAGGCCAGATTTTTGGTGGTGTTATTGGTGGGAAAGTTGTTGCTGGTGGTGATATTGTTAAGGTTATGTGTAATATTTTTAAGAATCCTGAACTTCATAGAGTTGGTGGTGTTAATGATGTTGGTGAAGAAGGTGATTATGATTATGATGATGATGGTGGTGACCCTAATGTAGGTGGTGAGGGTAGTGGTGCCGGTGGAAATGAAAATATGCCTGCTGGTTTTATGCATTGGACTCACCCTCACCCTCCTAATTACTGAAGAGTTGTGTAGCAGCGACATTGAAGACGTGTATCAACACTTCAATTGTTTCTACTTTACAAATCAAAATTAGTGTGTACATGTCAGGGTCGTGTCTGGTATCTGTATGTGTCGATCTTTCGTAGATGATGATGTTAGAAGAAAATTTAAATAGTGGTCGGATTTTAACTTTGCTTGTTTCTAGATATTTGTAGCTATTTAAACATTTTCTAGGTGCACAAACATGGCTTTCTTTCTTTGTGTTGGTAGAAGTGTTGTCGCAAGCATGGTTGTTAACTGAGAAAGAAAGAATTACTACATGTTATTCAATAAATAAATGCTGGTTTGTTATTCAATTTTGTTTTTGATACTTCGATTAGTGTGAGTAGAATTTCATAGTAGTACCATATATGCTAGCTGATTCCTCGGGAAGGCCCCTGTTTTGCAGGCCTATCTATCTCCAATGCTGCTGAGCATTGAGAAAAAAAGAGAGAAATTAAAGAAGCTTGTCACAGAGGGTGACTCGACTACACAACTTTCCTAGTTCCACTTACTTTCAACATTCACTTTTACTAATCTCATGTCTTTTATAACCAAAAGTTGGTCAACTCATATAAAAGAGACAAGAGAGAGTTTACATATTAATGAAAAAGTGGATTTATATTAATTTTTGTTGAATAACTTTTATTTATAATAGAGACTTGTGTATATCATATTAAGAAAAAAGTTTGAATTATTGTTAGTCTTAAAACTGAAATACCTAAAAGCAATTGGACTAGATTGTTTGGGTCTCTTCTAGATTAACTAAAATTCTAGGTTCGAATCTAGTAGTCTTGGGAATGTAGTGTGGAGTGGTGTATCTATGACTCTGGTCAATGGTGGTCAAATAATTTAATTTTAATACAATTTTAAAATTATATATATATATATATATGTGTGTGTGTGTGTGTTTATCTCACCTACCTTAAATGAAAGTCGGTCAAAGACGTCATGATTTTTTTTATGTAGAATTTTTTTTTTAAAAAAAGTGAGTCAATCACGAAACAACACATCATGAAAAATATTTGATTTTATCTCACACTTTAAAAAGTTTTACAAAGATGATGTATGTCAATTAAACATATTTTGCTCCTCTAATTTGATAATTTTGATCCCTCTAATTTATTTATTGCACTTTTGGTTGCTAAAAATCATGAGTTGTGCAATTTTAGTCCTCCATTTTCCTAAAATTCATGAGTTTTAAGCATCAAAATTGCAATTAATTCATGATTTTTGAGGATAACAATTGCGAAATTAAGAAAAATAGGGATCAATATTTTAAAAGTAAAAAAGAATGACCAAAATCATCATATTTGTTTGTATTAATAATAGGTTAATAGGACTTAAATTAATGAACTTGTTATTGTTCTTTTATCTCCTTAGACAAATAAACATGGTTGGGGTAGCTAAATACTAGTATAAAATATACTTAATTATTCGAATACATATATTATTTTCTGGTAGTCAAAACTACTCCATAGTTACAGTACCAATTGCCCTTGGAACTGCAACCAGAAAGAATTGCTAGTAGTAGAAGAAAAAAAATAGGAGCTGAGTGTGCAAAAAACAAAACTAAAGGTGTCAAAATATATTTTTCATAAGGGTATTAGTGCAAATTTTTAAACTTGAGAGTGTGCAGCTGCACACCCTCAAGTGTATGTAAATATCCTCCCCTAGCAATGTGCTAAATCTATTGAGGCAGAGCTTTACCGCTAGAGCAGTCAAGATGGGTGACCCAGCCCAGCCACTGGGCCAAACATAAAAGTGGACTGGAGCAACCCAATTATCATTTGGGCCGGGTTTTGTGTAGCCCAGCCCAACCCAAAACACTAAGTCATGGGTCGGACTACGGCCCAATCTAAATTTAACAAAGAAAGTCATAAAAGTTGTTCAATAAATACATAAAAAAAGTAGGCCCAGTTTGGCCGCCCATGGGGCAACTGGGCTGAGCCAAAATGGACCTTAGGCCGACCCGTTGGGATGGGCCAAAATTGACAACTCTATTTGGCGCCCATTGTGGTTCTACTCAGCTCGAAGGATTAGTCTCTGCACTTTCGCACAGAGGATTTCCGAGGATTAGTCTCTGCAGTTTCGCGTAGAGGATTAGTCTCTGCACTTTCGCACAGCTGAAAATTTGTTATCATTAACACTTAATTCTAAAATTAGTTTGTTATTTCAGTTTTTCATATATACATTTGAAGGAAATAAATTAACCTTTTCCTAGGTATTGTGCCTTTAATCCATTTTGTTACTTTGATTCTCTCTCATTTTGTGTCTTTTAGTTCTAAAAAAATCTAAAATCAACGTAAGTACCTACTAATTATCAAAAAAGGTAACAAGTCCTAATATCAATGGTCAGAGAGAGACCCTTGCATCATTCCATTCCATGCTCATGCATTGCATAAAATCTTAAAATAAATAAAATTCATCTTTTAGCATCCAATGAATCTAATGAGAAATTAGTACACATACCTAATGTTGTGGCGGAAATGATCTATTAAAGGCTTTGATATGGAATAGAAGAAATCTAACAAAACGCTTTGATATCGGCTTGATATCATACCATAATTAATGACTGAAATTTGAACCATATTAGTAAAGCAGATGTTTAATCTGCTCTATTAAAGTTGTAGTAAATATTACTTTTTATGCACCTTTATTTAGAATGAAATCTTTCAACTAACAGGAAACTTCGGAAAACTAACATTCCCCCTACCCCACTAACAATGCTTATAAAAAAATGTTTGAACTATTTATTAATGAAATATATAAAAAATTTATAAAAATTACTTTGTATTTTAGTCAAACTCATCATAATTCATAGATAATAAATAACATTCATAGGTTCGGGTTTGCTGTTTAAGAAATGAAAAATCTTATATTGTTCGTTAAAGAATTTATTAGTCCAATTACTCCACAAGGGAGACTAAAATATCCCTAAAAATTATAGAAGGACTAATTTGACTAATATTTGAGCACTAAATCTCAATACCTACACTTGCACACTTTCCATCAGTTTCATCTAAACGACAACGAAGTGCATCTTAGCTTTTAAGATGTTTCACATACACGTAAATGATTGTGAGTTCGAGTCATAGAAGGAGAAAGTGGAAAACACGATTTATCCCATTAGAAAATAGCAGTTTCATCTACACACAGATTTGTGTGGTCATGTTCAAATCCCCACTTCTATTCAATGTAGTCGTACGCTAGAAAAGTTACCCTTTGCTCCTCTTTTTCTTCTTACTGATCTCATGCGCTATCAATTTTTTATGTTTTTATTTGCTTTGTGGACCGAAGTTCACTAAGCTTTAATTCTTTGTTTTATTTGATCTGGAAAAGATGTGTGATGTGTGAATTTTATATTTTTATTTTGGTTGTGGCGGTATTCTCGCTTTTGTTCTGAGTTATGAAAACATATGATGAATAGGCAAAATGCTATTACTCTCCTTGTCCTACATCTTTTGATGTTTTAGGAAATGGCAAGTGGAATAAAAATATATTAACTTGGTAAATATTAGACTAAATATCCTAATTTGATATTTCGGCCGCTCTTAAATGTCTTACACTTTCCAAGTAAGTGCCTATGAAAGTAGTATGAATAGTGAGAATATTCACTTTTGATTTATTAAGGGTGTAGTTGAAAATAAATGGTTAAATTGGCGTCAAATTTGTAAAACATTAGAAATTTTGAGACTAAATTAGAAGGCTAAAACTTCAAAAGATATGAGATGGATGGAATATTATTATTGTTTAAAACTAAATAGTACGTAAGGTTAATTGAATAATTAAAATATCTAATGTATATGATAGACTAGATACATCAATTATTCAATAAATTTACATTTACTATTGGTCAAATTAGTCTACAAGGGAGACTAAAATATCTTTTAAAAATTGTAGAGGGACTAGTTTGATTAATATTTGAGCACTAAATCTCCATACGTACACTTGCACACTTTCCATCAATTTCATATGTACTATAACGAAGCGCATCTTCGGTGGTAAAATGTTTTACCTACACCTATATGGTCGTGGGTTCGGGTCATAGAGGGACAAAAGTGAAAAACGCGATTGATCCAAGAGAAAAAGGATCCAAGAGAAAAAGAAGTTTCATCTACACACAAATTTGTGTTGTCATGTTCAAATCCCCCCTTTTATTAAATGTAATCGTACGCCAGAACAGTTAGCCTATGCTCCTCTTTTGCTTCTTATTGACCTCATTCCCTATCAATTTTTTATTTTGTTTTGTGCTTTGTGGGCCGAATTTCACTAAGCTTTAATTATTTTTATTAGTTGATCCGGCAATGACGTGAGATGTGTGAATTTTTTATTTTTATTTTGGTTGTTGCGGTGTTCTTGCTTTTAATTGTTCTGAGTTATTAAGACATATTATGAATATGCAAGATGTGACTACTCTCTGCATGTCTACGACTTTTGATGTTTTAGCGAATAACGTCACATGGAATAAAAAAACTTAACTAGGTAAATTTGTTGACTAATATACCCTAATTTGATATTTCAGCCGCCCTTAAATGTCTTCCAATTTGCAAGTATGTGCGTATGAAAGTAGTATGGAGAGTGGAAATATTCACTTTTGATTTATTAAGGGTATAGTTGAAAATAAATAGTTAAATTAGCACCAAATTTGTAAAACATCATAAATATTGAGACAAAATTAGAAGGCTAAAACCTTAAAAGACATGAGATGGATGAAATATTATTATTGTTTAAAACAGAGTAGTACGTAGTTATAGGTTAATTAAATAATTTATGTATCTAAGGTATATGATAGATTAGATACATCAGTTATTCAATAAGATTACATTTACTATTAGTCAAATTAATCTACAAGGGAGACTAAAATATCTCTAAAAAATTTAGAAGGACTGAATTGATTAATATTTGAGTACTAAATCTCCATAGTACACTTGCACACTTTCTATCAGTTTCATCTGTACGACAACGAGGCACATCTCAGTTGGTAAGATATCTTACCTACACCTAAATGGTCGTCGGTTAGAGTCATAGAGGGAGAAATCAGAAAACCCGATTGATCGCCTAGAAAAAGAAGTTTCAGCTACACACAGATTTGTGTGGTTATGTTAAAATCCCCCCTTTTATTAAATGTTGTCGTACGCCAAAAAAGTTAGTCTTTGCTCCTCTTTTGTTTCTTTACTGATCTTATCCCCTATCATTTCTTATTTGTTTGTGCTTTGTGGACTGAATTTCACTGAGCTTTAATCATTTTTGTCATTTGATCTGACAATGACGTGTGATATGTGAATATTTTATTTTTATTTTGGTTGTTGCGGTGTTCTCGCTTTTAATTGTTCTGAGTTATTAAGACATATGATGAATATGAAACATGTTATTACTCTCTGCATGTCTACGACTTTTGATGTTTTAGCGAATAACGTCACATGGAATAAAAAACTTAACTAGGTAAATTTGTAGACTAATATACCCTTATTTGATATTTCGGCCGCCCTTAAATGTCTTACACTTGCCAAGTATGTGCATATGAAAGAAGTATGGATAGTGAGAATATTCAGTTTTGATTTATTAAGGGTATAGATGAAAATAAATAGTTAAATTAGCATCAAATTTGTAAAATATTAGAAATACTGAGACATAACTAGAAGGCTAAAATCTCAAAAGATATGAGATGGATGGAATATTATTATTGTTTGAAACAGAATAGTACGTAGTTATAGGTTAATTGAATGATTAATGTATCTAATGTATATGACAGATTAGATATATCAGTCATTCAATAAATTTACATTTACTATTAGTCAAATTAATCTACAAGGGAGACTAAAATATCTCTAAAATTTTTAGAAGGACTAAATTGATTAATATTTGAGCACTAAATCTACATAGTACACTTGCACACTTTCTATCAGTTTCGTTTGTACAACAACGAAGCGCATCTCGGTTGTTTGAAACAGAATAGTACGTAGTTATAGGTTAATTGAATGATTAATGTATCTAATGTATATGACAGATTAGATATATCAGTCATTCAATAAATTTACATTTACTATTAGTCAAATTAATCTACAAGGGAGACTAAAATATCTCTAAAATTTTTTAGAAGGACTAAATTGATTAATATTTGAGCACTAAATCTACATAGTACACTTGCACACTTTCTATCGGTTTCGTTTGTACAACAACGAAGCGCATCTCGGTTGTTAAGATGTTTTACCTACACCTAAATGGTCGGGGGTTCGATTCATAGAGGGAGATAGTGGAAAACCTGATTGATCCCCTAGAAAAACTAGTTTCACACACAGATTTGTGTGGTCTTGTTCAAATCCCCTCTTCTATTAAATATTGTCGTTCGCCAGAAAAGTTAGCACTTGCTCCAATTTTGCTTCTTATTGATCTCATTCCATATCAATCTTTTATTTTTTATTATTTTATCTGACAATGACGTGTGATGTGTGAATTTTTTATTTTTATTTTGGTTGTTGTGGTGTTCTTGCTTTTAATTGTACTGAGTAGTTAAGACATATGATGTTATTACTCTCTGCAAGTTCTACAACTTTTGATGATTTAGCGAATAACGTCCCATGGGATGAAAAAATTAACTAGATAAATTTGTAGACTATTAAACCCTAATTTGATATTTCGTTCGCCCTTAAAAGTCTTACACTTTCCATGTATTTACATGTGAAAGTATTATGGATAGTGAGAAATCTTACTTTTGATTTATTATGGGTATAGTTGAAAATAAATAGTTAAATTAGCAACAAACTTGTAAAACATCAGAAATATTGAGACAAAATTAGAAGGCTAAAACTTCAAAAGATATCAGATGGATGAAATATTATTTTTGTTACCAAGTGGCTTCAGTCTCAAGAGGGGGGGGTGAATTGAGACTTTAAAAACTTTTTCCCTTTTTACGACTTAGATTAATTTTTCGCGCAGGTTTATGAAACGAACGAATTAGAACTTAAAACAATAAAGGACACACGAGATTTATACTGGTTCAGTCACCTCCCAGTGACCTACGTCCAGTCCTCACAACCCTTTGTGGGATTTTCGACTATCAAATCAATGCTTCCAATCGGGTGCTTTAAAACCCTTACAGACTCAGGCGCTCTTCACCTAGGATACCCCACCTTGTCCAAGAGCCTTTAACAACAATTACAACAAGAGATACCCCACCCTTGTTACAATCAAAAACCCTAGAGAGATACCCCACTCTCTAGTACTACCAATTGACATACAAGAGATACCCCACCCTTGTTACAGTCAAAACCCTAGAGAGATTCCCCACTCTCTAGTAAAACAAAATAAAAGTAATTGAATAAATTACAATAAACAGAAATACCTCTAAGAAGGCGAATACAACAACTTGAAGAATCCCAACCTAACCCTTGAGAGAGATCAGCTCAAAGTGATGAAGAACGTGAAGAGTGAGTGTGACAGTGAATAAAGTTCGCGTTCTGCTTTTGAGAATTGCTTGTTGTAATTGAAACGTAAAACCTAGGTCCTATTTATAGAATTTGTAGAAATATGACCGTTGAACGTTTTGTTAACACTAATATGATAAGTGAAAAATCGATTAGTGGCTTGAAAAACATAGAATAGAAATCGATTTAGTGCTTCTAAATTAATAGGAACCAAATCGATTTCTTGCTTGAAGAAATAAGTGAGGAATCGATTTTGTGCTTTAAGGAATAAGTTAGGAAATCGATTGTTTGCTTTAAAAATAAGTAAGTCAAAAATCGATTGTGTGCTTAATGAAACAAGTATATAATCTATTGTTGACTTTATAAAATCAAGTCATATAATCCATGAATCAAGTCATATAATCGATTGTTGGCTTTAAAATAGGAAGCCATGAATCGATTGTTTTCTTCCAAAAACAAGTTCATTTGAAAACATAAGTACATAATCGATTCTTTTCTTTAAAATAGGGATCCATGAATCGATTTTGCACTTTAAAACACATATGCATAATCGATTCTTTGCTTCAAATAAACAAGGTAATCAATCGATTATTTTCTTTCCAAAACAAGTTCCTTTTTAAAACCATCAAAATGCAAATCGATTTCTAGCTTTAAACAATATGAATGAAAATCGATTTTTGGCTTAAATAATGAGAATGAAATCGATTTTTGGCTTAAACAATATGAATGAAATCAATTTCTAGCTTTAAAGTACCAAATCAAGAATCGACTCTTTACTTCAAAAACAATTTCTTTTAAAACACTAAGCCATGAATCTATCTCTTTAAAAACATGTTTTTATCAATTGAAGACATATGTGAGGTTTGTTTGTGTGAGTGCTAGTGTGTTGAGTGATTTGAGTTGATCATCAAAAGCAGTTTACAATTCATTCCTAAGACACGTCCCGACTTCCTAGGGACGATTACCCTTGACACGGACTTACTTCAAGAGTTGGTTGTGCGTTTGAGTTCCATTTGTCACTTTGTCTTAGATTACTTCATCATCAAAACTTAACCTGCAACACAAGATATCCACATTCTCCCCCTTTTTGATGATGACAAAACTTTTGATTCATCTTAGGTGGGAGGTTAGTTCATCAAGCAAAAAAATGCACTAATATTGAAGATACGTATCTAGACTCCCCCTTATTTGATGCTCTTCCTGTTTAAATGCATAGTTACAATCCTAGTTTTCTCACCCTTTTTTGTCATGATCAAAAGGGTTAATGCGAAACGTTGTTGGTGAGTAGAAAACACAGCTAATAGTAACAGTGAGTTCATTGCATTTAAAAAGGATAGGCTTAAACCACAAAATGACATGAGAGTCGAGTTTCAACACAAGATGGCCTAACAAAATTCAATCAGCAGTTCATAATTCATTCAGATAAGGGATAAATTAATGACTCCAAGTTTTCTTCGAATGAAAAAGAAATTTTCTTTTTGCAATGGTTTTTTTTAAAAAAAGTATCAGCTAGCTGTTTTGAATACACCACTAAATCAATCTTTCAATCAGTTTTTGAACATGATCTCTAAGAAAAAGATGTCTAATCTCTATATGCTTAGTTCTAGAAAGTCAAACGGGGTTCTTCGATAGATTATTGTGATTTATATCGACACCATAGTTGAGATGATGTTGTTTACTCTATTTCCTACTACTTTAAGTTGCTTACTTATTTTGTCCTCAAAGGTGCATAACACAAAGTCAAATATTAATAATCACATATTTGTCTAATGCTTAGAAACTTATGCTTAAGATATTCTACATAAAGCACATTATCAATAGAGGTGGATAGATATTTACTAATCTTACCTTCACCGAGGATTCTTCCTCTATTGCTGTTATCACAAGTCACATGACCGCTTTTTCTGGGGGTGAGTGTTAAGAGCTTTGTCATATCTCCAGTCATGTGCTTTGAGCATTTGCTATCAAGGTATTAATTTGTCCCCCATAACTTGAAGCATACCTGCAATAAGATCAAGTTGAAAATTTTGGTACCCAAATTTCTTTGGGTCCTTGTGGGTTAGTACTTGGTGGAGTCCCTTTGGGAACCCACACCTTTTTCACAACTTGCCTGCTTCTAGCTATACAAACAGATGCAGTATGTCCTAGTTTCGCACAGTAATAACATCTAATAAATGGACTAGTAGTGAATCTAGGTCTATAATGCACATGTCTTTTCATGAAATTATTTCTTGGAGACCTAGGATACACATGTTGTATGTTGGATGTTGCGTTAAAAACACACTTAGAGTAAGTGTACTGTTTCGCATAAGTAGTATAAAAGATTATCGTATCCACAGGGATTAATTATCAAGTACTAAACTAGTCGAGATTATATATTGTTTAGACGAACCAATAGTTTGATGTGAAGGAAACAAATTAGAAATAAATAAATAACAACAATTAAAAGGTGACACTAAATTAATGGAGAGAGGTCTAGGGTCGCGGTTTCACTTGCAAACTTCGATTCCCCTATGTCTAATTCTACCTGAATTCCCTTATTTTATTTAATTACCAATCCCTTTACTAAAGCTATTAATCTGTTTGGTCATTCGCGATTAATATTCTTTTTCCTAAATTAACCCTAGTTTGGTCATGCTAGAATTTAAATTTAAGAAAAGCATAAAGTACAAAAAGGTTGAATGATTGGAAGACTAAATTAAAGTTTGGTCATGCATTAATTATAGCCCCGATTATCCTATAGGTCCACCAACTAATTGCAGTAGGGTCGCTGATCAACTAATTGATTATGAACATGAAAAGGGTAGCTAATCCTAATTATGTGATAAAAACAATAGGACAATGTTATTTAAAATAAAAATAGGAAATCAAACCAGAAATTAGAACATAAAGAGGTCTCTAATCATGCAAGATTCACCTTAAGACCCTAGAAGAGGATTTAGGTATCCATAATAATCAAGAACAATGAAATAAAAATTAGGTTTATGAATTACAAAAATAAGAATAACCCGGATGTAGAGAAAGTCTTAATCTTCATCTTCAATCTCCTTATTCTACTCCAGAGCTCTCTCACGGTGTCAAGAACGAGTACCAAAATTCTTCTCTCCCTCCGCCGCGTCCGTGTAGCTCTCCTTTTTGTATGTGGTGTGTGGCTTTTTCCATTCACAAGTGAAGCCCTCCTTTTATATTGGTTCCTTTTCTTTCTCTCCAAGCTAGGGATCAAGTCAAGATTGCTTCCACTTTTAATTGCAAGATATGCCAATCCCTAAATATTAGGATTTAGATCCTTCCTAAATATGTGTTGCTTTCTATCCATTCCATGTCTCTTTCTTTCTCTCCAAGTCACATGTGCATCACTTTTAATTGAAATCTCCAAGAGGATCTTTTTCTTTTTATTACTGTGGGCCTTCTTGCATTAATGGGCTTGGGCTTGCTTTCTTTTATTCTAACGTTTGTTCTAATTTCAGCCCACATTTACATTATTTTCTTTTTCTACCTTCCTGCAAATATAGAGTAATTTTAGTCAGTTATTTATTTAATCAGTAATAATTACTCTAAAAATAACTCAAAATATCTCTAATAAATGCACTAAATTAGAGTTTATCAACTCCCCCACAGTTAACTTTTGAGTGTCCTCAAGCAAATTTTCTGACTCAATAAAATTTTCAAATACATAATAGAGACATGCAATTAAGGACCCAAAACTAGAAGCACAATGACAGACAATAGACAATATAGCACATATGAGGTGTCAAGAGGTTTCTCAATTAGAGGCTCATGTCCCTGAAGAATACATTTCTGTGAACAAGGGCACTCGCTCACAATCTCTCTAAGTGTTTAGGGACTAGGGAAAATACACTCAAGTTTCAAGAAAATGCACATTACCATAAGCTTGTAATTTGACCAAATCTCCACTAAATAGTTCACATGCATGCAAAAGATGGGGTTTCATGGGTTGTAATGGGGTTAGGGTGAATTCATGCAGGGTAGGAAATAAGAAAAAAGGGATAATCAAAGGGCTAATAAAACAAGAAGCAAATAGTAACCTTTGAAACCAAATTTGGAGCTCCTATCTATTTTACAATTTTTGTCCAAACTCCAAATTAATTTCACTTTCATTCTTCACTCTTCTTTTTCTATTGAGTCAACTCTTTTTGATTTGCCTTTTTTTTAAGTAGACTCTTTTTTTTTTGATTTGCCCTTTGGCTCTTTCATTCTTTTGATTTGCTCTTTGGCTCTTTCATTCTTTTGATTTGCCCTTTGACTCTTTCATTCTTTTGATGTGTCTTTTCCTCCTTCTTGCATTTTTTTTCGTAGGAGGAAAAGGTAAGTACATGAAAACTCCTATTTTGTTTCCTTTGTATGAAAATATTTTTGTAAGCACATGATTCACTCCATTTTTTCTCTTCATCCTGACAAGATAGATAACTAAAGTATAGGACGAAATTTCAGTCCTGATAATATAGACAAGTAAAATATAGAACGAAATTGTAATTTTCAATAGTTGCTCCACATTCAATTTCAAATGGTTACCACAAACAAAAAAGAAAAAATTATATCTGGGTACCAACGAAAAAATATAACAAATAGGCTCAAAGAGGGCAACTAATTGATAATTTCAACAAACAACTCTGAGGCTAGAAAAATACTTAAATTCCCCAAATCTTTTTACATGATACAAATAAATTAAACCTTGAAATGGTCAAAAGACAAATTCTAGAATGTAGCAAATTGGGAAACACACTCATAGAAAGAAAAGGGGTAAAAATTTATGATTTAGTATCAATCCCCTTATGAAGGCTCAGATCTCACATTTAGAAGCTAGTTCACAAAAAATACTCAAGAGGGACAAATGCTAATTATCAGTTTCCTAAGGATAACCCCATAGTTACAATTAAACACAAGTCTATCAAGTGAATTAATTATGGGATCCCCTAACGCCAAAATCTCTATTTTTTTTTCAATTTAAGCATAGTTCATGCAAAACAAGCCAGAAAAAATGCTATCAACATATGTAGTGGGTATGGGTATGTGCATTAATAGAGAACAAGTGACCAAATAACGCTCCTCCCCCACACTAGTATGAACCATGGTCCTCAATGCAAAATGATCAAATAGAAATAAAAAGAAATAAATGAGAGAGAGAGAGAGAGTAAGAGAGACTTCCCTGAGAGAGCATGTAGTTGGAGTTTATTCCTAAAAACAAAACAAAACAAAACAAAAGCAAAATAAAATTAACTGAAAATAAAACACAGGTTGCCTCCTATGAAGCCCTTGTTTAACGTCATGAGCCTGACGATAGTTGGTGCTCAATCAGGTGGCTCTCCAAGAGCAAATTTTACATCTAACGCAATGCACCTTCTTAGTTTTCTAACCATGTGGTTGACATTATTCTTTCTTTTTCCACGTGGTGGGTGAACTTCAAAGGATTGTGGAATTTTTATTTTGTTTCCATCCACCACTATGCTAGAATCTTGCAAAATAAAATATTTTTCCAAAAGGTCCTGCATCTTCATATCACTAAAAATATTAGTTTTAACCACATCATTAAAAGGAGGAGACGTAAAAGGAGAGAAATTGTCACTTGAATTTAAAGCTTTAATCTAATCCTCTTCTTTACCACTCATTAGAGTTACCTTTCCTTTATGGACCTCAATCACAGTGTCACCAATGGTTAAAATAATTTTCCCACAATTTGGGACTTTATCCTCTTTCTTCAAATCAAGAACCAATGGATCTTTCTCATCCTCCTCACAAATGCTCTCATCATTGAAATATGTTGTTTCAATTTGATTACCTTCATTAGGAGTCATTATTTTGATTTGACTCCCTTCAGTAGGAGTCTCTTCATTTTTCATGAGAGCTTCTTCCCCTAGATTATCATTCATGGAGAACTCTTTATCACTTCTAAGAATATTTTCTCTGTATTGCTCAGATTCTTCATTTGGGGTAGACTTTGTTTGTAAATAAAGAGTTTCTTGAGCCAACTGAGTTGTTACCATATCAATAACCTTTGACAATTGATTCTTCAAACTATCAAGTGTTTCATTTGCCTGCTCCATATTTTTCTTACAACTATCAAGTGTTTCATTTGCCTGCTCCATTTTTTTCTCACATCTATGAAATCTTTCATTTGTTTGCTCCAAAAATTTGACTAAGACCTCATCGATATCACATTCTTCCTCTTTCCTCTGCACTTGTAGTTGCTCATAATTATCCCAGTTGGAGGAATAAGGAGTTGGCTCATAGTCATCCCAATAGTTTGAATAAGGTTCATAAGGAGGAGGAGGAGAAATTTGGGTCTGACATTGAGACATATACCAATAACACTTCTCTAAATTTCTTTTTGCCTCTGCCTCTCTAATGTAGTCTCCAAGAGTCTTAACCATGATTTAAACTTTTCTCTGCAAAAAAGTGAACTGCAACTGTCTCTTGGGAAAGTATTAGCAATTTTTTTTTGTATTTTTTCAATAAGATAAAAAAAAAGTAAAGCATAAACAAATGTCTAAAGCAATAAAAATCTTTTTCGTTTAATATTGAGAATTAATCCCCGGCAACGGTGTTAAAAACTTGTTGCGTTAAAAACACACTTAGAGCAAGTGTACTCTTTCGTAGAAGTAGTATAAAAGATTATCGTATCCACAGGGATTAATTATCAAGGACAAAACTAGTCGAGATTATATATTGTTTAGACGAACCTATAGTTTGATGTGAAGGAAACAAATTAGAAATAAATAAATAACAACAATTAAAATGGGAGACAAAATTAATGGAGAGAGGTCTAGGGTCGCGGTTTCACTTGCAAGCTTCGATTCCCCTATGTCTAATTCTACCTGAATTCCCTTATTTTATGTAATTACCAATCCCTTTACTAAAGCTATTAATCTGTTTGGTCATTCGCGATTAATATTCTTTTTCCTAAATTAACCCTAGTTTGGTCATGCTAGAATTTAAATTTAAGAAAAGCATAAAGTACAAAAAGGTTGAATGATTGGAAGACTAAATTAAAGTTTGGTCATGCATTAATTATAGCCCCAATTATCTTATAGGTCCACCAACTAATTGCAGTAGGGTCGCTGATCAACTAATTGATTATGAACATGAAAAGGGTAGCTAATCCTAATTATGTGATAAAAACAATAGGACAATGTTAATTAAAATAAAAATAGGAATTCAAACCAGAAATTAGAACATAAAGAGGTCTCTAATCATGCAAGATTCACCTAAGACCCTAGAAGAGGATTTAGGTATCCATAATAGTCAAGAACAATGAAATAAAAACCAGGTTTATGAATTACAAAAATAAGAATAACCCGGATGTAGAGAAAGTCTTAATCTTTGTCTTCAATCTCCTTATTCTGCTCCAGAGCTCTCTCACGGTGTCAAGAACGACTACCAAAATTCTTCTCTCCCTCCGCCGCGTCCGTGTTGCTCTCCTTTTTGTATGTGGTGTGTGGCTTTTTCCATTCACAAGTGAAGCCCTCCTTTTATATTGGTTCCTTTTCTTTCTCTCCAAGCTAGGGATCAAGTCAAGATTGCTTCCACTTTTAATTGCAAGATATGCCAATCCCTAAATATTAGGATTTAGATCCTTCCTAAATATGTGTTGCTTGCTATCCACTCCATGTCTCTTTCTTTCTCTCCAAGTCACATGTGCATCACTTTTAATTGAAATCTCCAAGAGGATCTTTTTCTTTTTATTACTGTGGGCCTTCTTGCATTAATGGGCTTGGGCTTGGGCTTGCTTTCTTTTATTCTAACGTTTGTTCTAATTTCAGCCCACATTTACATTATTTTCTTTTTCTACCTTCCTGCAAATATAGAGTAATTTAAGTCAGCTATTTATTTAATCAGTAATAATTACTCTAAAAGCAACTCAAAATATCTCTAATAAATGCACTAAATTAGAGTTTATCATTGGACATTTTTCCTATTGTCCATTCAAGCTCATGAATTTTCTTTTCATATTCAGGACACTTATCACATACATAATTTGCTTTAAAGCAACCAAGACTATGATTTTCTTTTCTAAGTTCTAATTTTTCCTTAGTTAAAGCAATAACTTCGTTTTGAAGATGAGCAACTGCTTTCTTAGATTGGGTTAATGCTTTAGCTAGTTTCAAAGAATCATTATGCAATTCAAGAAATGCTTCATGTAATTCATCATATGCATTTTGTGAAGTTTCAGAGTTAGAATCTACCGCAGTTTCATTTTCACTATCGTGGTCGGCCATGAAAGCAACTTGAGCTTCTTCACTTTCTAAATCATCTGATGAGTCCATGTTATTGTGTTCCCATGCTATGTAGACTTTTATACCCTTGTTTGGATTCCATTTTCTTAAACTTTGACGGTTTTCTTTGTAAGTTCGGGCACTCCATCTTCATGTGTCTGGATTTGCCACATTCGTAGTAAGTTGGTGGACTTGAGAAGTTTTCCTTGCTTGAGACTCTTTTGGGTGAAGAATTTTTCTTGGGGAAGCTTTTCCTTCTCATGTACTTTTTGAATCTTCTGACCATTAGCTCCATATTCTCATCGTCTTCATCATCTTCATTTTCTGAATCATCACTATCATCAGATGAATTTAAACTAGAAGCCATGAGAGCTAAGATTTCCTTTTTGTTGTCTTTTTCTTCATGTTCTGCTAGACGAGTGAGCTTTAACTCGTGCTCTTGTAGTTTTCCAAAAAGAGTGGCGAGTGTCATAGTAGCTAAATTTCTTGATTCAGCTATAGCAGTTACTTTCGGTTGCCATTCTCTATTTAGGCATCTTAGCACTTTGTTGATCAAGTCTTCTGCAGGAAATGATTTTCCTAATGAGCCTAGTTGATTCACTATGTGAGTGAACCTCTTTTGCATTTCTTGTATAGTTTCTCCTTGATTCATTCTGAACAGTTCATATTCCCGGATGAGAGTGTTTGTTCTTGCTCTTTTTACCTCACTAGTACCTTCATGAGTGACTTGAAGATTGTCCCACATTTCTTGAGCAGTTTTACAGTTTGACACTCTGAAGAACTCATCGGGACTGAGTGCTGAAGTGATGATATTCTTGGCACAGAAATTGTGTTGAACTTTTCTTTCATCATTATCCGTCCATTCATTTCTTTCCTTGACTACGAGTACGCCATTAACCATGTGTGTGGGAACAAAAGGTCTGTTTTCCACAGCATCCCATACATCTATATCTACCCCTTCTATGAATATTCTCATTCTTTCTTTCCAATATGCATAATCTTTCCCGTTGAATCCCGGAGGACGGGTAAGAGATGCACCCTCTTGTGTACACCAACTAGAAACCATCTCTCTTGAAGCTGCTAGGCCCTTTAAACAAGAGTCTAGCTCTGATACCACTTGTTACCAAGTGGCTTCAGTCTCAACAGGAGCCGCGGGGGGGGGGGGGGGGGGGGGGGGGGGGGGGGGTGATTTGAGACTTGAAAAACGTTTCCCCTTTTTACGACTTAGATTAATTTTTCACGCAGGTTTATGGAACGAACGAATTAGAACTTAAAACAATAAAGGACAAACGAGATTTATACTGGTTCGGTCACCTCCCAGTGATCTACGTCCAGTCCTCACAACCCTTTTGAGATTTTCCACTATCAAATCAAAGCTTTCAATCGGGTGCTTTAAAACCCTTACAAACTCAGGCGCTCTTCACCTAGGATACCCCACCTTGTCCAAGAGCCTTTAACAACAATTACAACAAGAGATACCCCACCCTTGTTACAATCAAAAACCCTAGAGAGATACCCCACTCTCTAGTACTACCAATTGACATACAAGAGATACCCCACCCTTGTTACAGTCAAAATCCTAGAGAGATTCCCCACTCTCTAGTAAAACAAAATAAAAGTAATTGAATAAATTACAATAAACAGAAATACCTCTAAGAAGGCGAATACAACAACTTGAAGAATCCCAACCTAACCCTTGAGAGAGATCAGCTCAAAGTGATGAAGAACGTGAAGAGTGAGTGTGACAGTGAATAGAATTTGCGTTCTGCTTTTGAGAATTGTTGGTTGTAATTGAAACGTAAAACCTAGATCCTATTGATAGAGTTTGAAGAAATATGACCATTGGAACATTTTGTTAACCCTAATATGATAAGTGACAAATCGATTAGTGGCTTGAAAAACATAGAATAGAAATCGATTTAGTGCTTCTAAATTAATAGGAACCAAATCGATTTCTTGCTTGAAGAAATAAGTGAGGAATCGATTTTGTGCTTTAAGGAATAAGTTAGGAAATCGATTGTTTGCTTTAAAAATAAGTAAGTCAAAAATTGATTGTGTGCTTAATGAAACAAGTATATAATCGATTGTTGACTTTATAAAATCAAGTCATAGAATCCATGAACCAAGTCCAATAATCGATTGTTGGCTTTAAAATAGGAAGCCATGAATCGATTGTTTTCTTCCAAAAACAAGTTCATTTGAAAACATAAGTACATAATCGATTCTTTTCTTTAAAATAGGGATCCATGAATCGATTTTGCACTTTAAACACATATGCATAATCGATTCTTTGCTTCAAATAAACAAGGTAATCAATCGATTATTTTCTTTCCAAAACAAGTTCCTTTTTAAAACCATCAATATGAAAATCGATTTCTAGCTTTAAACAATATGAATGAAAATCGATTTTTGGCTTAAATAATGAGAGTGAAATCAATTTTTGGCTTAAACAATATGAATGAAATCGATTTCTAGCTTTAATGTACCAAATCAAGAATCGACTCTTTACTTCAAAAACAATTTCTTTTAAAACACTAAGCCATGAATCTATCTCTTTAAAAACAACAAGTGCCTAACCTATTTAACATGTTTTTATCAATTGAAGACATATGTTAGGTTTGTTTGTGTGAGTGCTAGTGTGTTGAGTGATTTGAGCCGATCATCAAAAGCGGTTTACAATTCATTCCTAAGACACGACCCGACTTCCTAGGGATGACTATCCTTGACACAGACTTAGTTCTTGAGTTGGTTGTGCCTTGGAGTTCCATTTGTCACTTTGTTTTAAATTACTTCATCATCAAAACTTAACCTGCAACACAAGATATCCAAAATTTTTGTTTAAAAGAGAATAGTACTTAGTTATAGGTTAATTTAATAATTAATGAATCTAATGTATATGATAGATTAGACACATCAGTTATTCAATAAAGTTACATTTACTATTAGTCAAATTAATCTACATTGGAGACTAAAATGTCTGTAAAAAATTTTAGAAGGTCTAAATTGATTAATATTTTAGCACTAAATTTCCATAGTACACTTGCACACTTTCAACGAGTTTCATCTGTACGACGACGAAGCGCATCTCGGTTGGTAAGATGTCTTACCTACACCTAAATGGTTGTGGGTTCGGGTCATAGAGGGAGAAATTTGAAAACCGGATTGATCCTCTAGAAAAAGAAGTTTCATCTACACACAGATTTGTGTGGTCATGTTAAAATCCCCTCTTCTATTAAATGTAGTCGTACGCCAAAAAAGTTAGTCTTTGCTCCTCTTTAGTTTTTTTACTGATCTCATCCCCTATCATTTTTTATTTTTTTGTTCTTTGTGGACCGAGTTTCACTAAGCTTTAATCATTTTGGTCATTTGATCTGGCAATGACGTGTGATGTGTGATTATTTTATTTTTATTTTGGTTGTTGCGGTGTTCTTGCTTTTAATTGTTTTGAGTTATTAGGACATACGATGAATATGAAACATGTTATTACTCTCTACATGTCTATGGCTTTTGATGTTTTAGCGAATAACGTCACATGATATAAAACACACAACTAGGTAAATTTGTAGATTAATATACCATAATTTGATATTTCGGCCGCCCTTAAATGTCTTACACTTGCCAAGTATGTGCGTATGAAAGTAGTAAGGAGAGTGGAAATATTCACTTTTGATTTATTAAGGGTATAGTTGAAAATAAATAGTTAAATTAGCATCAAATTTATAAAATATTAGAAATATTGCAACAAAATTAGAAGGCTAAAATCTGAAAAGATATGAGATGGATGGAATATTATTATTGTTTGAAACAGAATAGTACGTAGTTATATGTTAATTGAATAATTGATTTATCTAATGTATATGATTGATTAGATATATCAGTTATTCAATAAATTTACATTTACTATTAGTCAAATTAATCTCCAAGGGAGACTAAAATATCTCTAAAAAATTTTAAAAGGACTAAACTGATTAATATTTCAGCACTAAATCTACATAGTACACTTGCACACTTTCTATCAGTTTCATCGGCACGAGAACGAAGCGCATCTCGGTTGTTAAGATGTTTTACCTACACCTAAATGGTCTTGAGGTCGAGTCACAGAGGGAGAAAGTCGAAAACACGATTGATCCCCTTAGAAAAAGCAATTTCATCTACACACAAATTTGGGTGGTCATGCTCAAATCCCCCCTTTAATTAAATGTAGTAGTACGCTAGAAAAGGTAGCCTTTGCTCCTTTTTTGCTTCTTTACTGATCTCATTTCCTATCATGTTTTATGTTTTTTGTGCTCTGTGAACCTAATTTTACTGAGCTTTAATTATTTAATCTAGCGACGACTTGTGTGACTTTTTTATATTTATTTTTGTTGTTGTAGTGTTTTTGCTTTTAGTTGTTCTGAGTTATTAAGACATATGATGAATATGCAAGATGTTATTACTCTCTGCATGTCTAACAACTTTTGATGTTTTACCGAATAACGTCACATGAAATAAAAAACATTAACTAGGTAGATATGTGGACTAATATACCCTAATTTGATATTTCGGTCGCCCTTAAATGTCTCACACATACCAAGTATTTGTAGATGAAAGAATTATTTATAGTGAGTATATTCACTTTTGATTTATTAAGGGTATAGTTGAAAATAAAGAGTTAAATTAGTATCAAATTTTTAAAACATTAGAAATATTGAGAAAAATTAGAAGGCTAAAACTTTAAATGATATCAGATGGATGGAATATTATTATTGTTTAAAACCGAAAAGTACTTAGTTATAGGTTAATTTAATAATTAATGTATCTAATGTATATGATACATTAGATACATCAATTATTCAATATAGTTACATTTATTATTGGTCAAACTAATCTACAAGAGAGACTAAAATATCTCTAAAAAATTGTAGAAGGCTTGATTTGACTAATATTTGAGCACTAAATCTCCATACGTGCACTTGCACATTGTCCACCAGTTTCATCTGTACGACAAGGAAGCACATATCCGTCGGTAAGATACTTTACCTACATCTATATGGTCGTGGGTTCGAGTCATAGAGGGAGAAAGTGGAAAACACGCTTGATTCCCTTAGAAAAAGCAGTTTCATCTACACACAGATTCGTGTGGTCATGTTCAAATCCCCTCTTCTTCTAAATGTCGTCGTACGCCAGAAAAGTTAGCCTTTGCTCTTTTTTTGATTCTTTACTGATCTCATTCCTTATCACGTTTTATGTTTTTTGTGCTTTGTGGACCGAATTTTACCGAACTTTAATTATTTTTATTATATGATCTGGCAACGACGTGTGATGTGTGAAAATTTTATCGAGTGATTAATGATTGTGATCGAGCGACAATGTTCCCGTGCCCTCTTTTTCACCCTTTTTGAAGTCAGCCGTCATACGGAGTTTAAGAGCGTTCCAAAGCGATGGGAACAGTTAAGTCTGAAAGGGCGCCAGGATGCCCCCAAAATCTTTAAGCCTTACTGTGATTCTTTAATGCCTTGGAGGCATGGTTATGTGTGGGTCGTTCCCGTTTGTGATCGAGCTCGCGAGGTAGTCGGATCTTTGAATGAACAAGGTGATATTGTGAGCATGAAATTTCCTCTGGCATGGACGTACTCTCATTACAATCGAACCCTGATCAACTATTGGACAAGGCATGAGCTCGGGTAGTATGGTAAGGAGAGTCTCCGAATTCTGAAGAACATGGCTAGTTGACTGGAAGATGGACGGTTCCCATGCAACCACCTGGCACAAGCCAAGAACCTTGAGTTTGTTAAAGAAAAGCTTGGTGCGACTAGTCGTTCGCCCGTCTCTTATTTAACTTGTTCTCTTTTGCTTCTTCTTTTATTTGTTATTTTTGAAGTGCTTCTGATTGGTCGTTTATTTCCCTGTAGGTGAAATGCCTAAAGTTGGTTATGAGTCTCTTTTCCGAAAATCGAAGAAGGAAAAGAACAATCAATTTGCTCCTTTTCCTTCCACCACCATTAATCTGGACAACGGGGAAGTTAGAGCTGAAGCTGGTAAGGGGACGGGCCCCAAGCGGAACAGAGAGACTCACAGAAGGTCGTCCTCTCCTGTCGATTTGGATGACCTTACGGATGTAGACGTAGATCGTCTTCGTCAAGATCCTCTTCTCTTCATGTCCGGCGTGGCCAAACCGGCCTCCTCCAAGGTTTCCCGTTATAAGGATGAGGAGGCTGAACGACAAGCAGGTATGTACCTTGTCCACACTAATTTATGGTTGGAGAGTGATCTCTTGGATAAGACTGATAAAAATAAACGTGCTCTCGCTCATATTACAGAACTACGGGCGGAGTTGGAATCCACCAAAGAATAAGCTTAAAGAGGCTCAAGCCGCTCTCCAACCGACTACTGATGCTTTGAAGACAGTCACCACAGAACGGGATACGGCCTTGCCTGCCAAATTGGAAGTTGAGAAAAAGCTAAACTCTGAGACGACCAGAGCAAAAGGGTTGTTTGACAAAGTCAAAGGGCTTGAGGAGGAGGTGAGTGGTGTAACACCCCATTTTTTCTATATTTACTTGCCGGAATATAATAGTAATTTTGTGACATGATTTGTGTGTTTTTGCCTTTTTAATTCATATATTTTAGTAAAGTTTACTATTTTGTTATTTGAATTATTTGTTTATTTATTTACTAATTTTATAAACTATTAGTTATGATTTGTTGCCATTTTATTATCATTATTTTTTAGTAGTTCAGTGTTAATTATATTTTGATATAATTATTAATATTGATATTGTTATTTTGAGATAACTATATATTATATATTATATATTAGCATGTAACAATAGGAATATATTATAGTTTTGTTTTCTTAAATTTTTAATGGCTGCACCATCCATTTGCTAAGTGCGCCTTACCTGGTTTCTTCTTTATTTTATTATTTAGTTATCTTTCACGCTTCATCTTCTTCTCCATGAACCAAATGTAACTGTTGTTACCAAACCCTTAACTTTTTCTTGTTTGCCTTCGTTCTCTCCCTCTAGACCACGGTTTAGTCCCAAATTTCACTACCCAACTCAAAATCATCTTCTGAATTCGATTCTAACCTCTGTTTCGTCAAAGGAAGCACCGTTTATCGCGTATTTTCACTCTGGGTGGACTGTATTTCGCGCTTTCCGACCACTACAGTCTCTGGTTGGAAAAACGGACGTCGTTTTCGGATTCTACTCGTCGAAACCTTTAGGAAGCACTAGTCTCTTTTTCGTTTCGGTGAAGTTGACGTCGGTCCCCTTTTTCGCTGTATTTCACTTTCTATACGACCAATGGATTTTACTTTGTGTCGTTGAGTGCTGAATTGTAGCTGCAGGCCGACTTTGTTTGCTGTTGTTGATACCACAAGTTATTTTATCGAGGTAAGGGGGTAGTTTGACTCTATAGTAGTGAGTATGTTAGATAATGAGCAATAGGGATGTCCCATGATCCCTAAGCTTCACACGGTTTTAAGTGAATTAGTACCATCGCCATTGTGATGGGAACAATTACTTCTAATGTTATGTAAAAAATTATATGATTGTTGGTAGTGACTAATAGTGTTGTAGTGCTTGATTCACCATAAGTTGTTAATGTTGTTGTATTGTTTTAAGTTGTTATTGCTATTGTTGTTAAGTAGCATTCCACAAAATACTAAAATTGTTAAGTTGTTATTATGGTTGTTGTGTTGTTGTAGTGGTTGCTATTGTTGATATTGTATCATTGCTTCTATCGTTATTATTGTTGTTGTGGTTATTGTTGTTTTTGATTGTTCAATAGTATTCCACTAGATACTAAAGTTCTTGAGTAGTTGTTATTGTTGATTTTGAAGTTGTTGTTGTTGCTGATGCCACATTGTTGTTTTTGCTAATGTTACGTTGTTGTTCTATTGTTGTTGATGTCGCAGTCGTTGTTGCTGATATTGTTGTTGTTGTTGTGGTTGTGATATTGATCGATGTTGTTGTTGTTCGTGTTGATGTTCTTGTTCTTGTTATATAGTTATACTAAAGTTGTAAATTGGTTGTTGTTGTTGCTATTTTTAAATAGTACATATACTAAAGTTGTTAAGTTGTTGTTGCTGTTGATGTTAAGTGATTAAGTTGTGGATATTGTTGCTGCTGATGGTAAGTTGTTAAGTTGTTGTCTTTGATGTGTTTATGTTGTTGGTGCTGTTGTGATGTTGCGATTGCTATTGTGTTGCTATTGTTGTTCGTTGTTGTTATTGTTGTACCTAGTTGTTGTTATCGTTATTATTGCTACTGTTGTTGTTGTTCGCCGTCGTAGCAATAGTTGTTGTCGCTAATGCGGTTGTTAGACACCACTTCGATTAAGTCCATAAGTCTGTTGTCGTTGTTAATAGAGCACTATCGGGAAAGGTATCCCGTTCGGGCATGGTTCCCCGGTCCTCACATTGTTGTTGTCGTTGTTAATAGGGCACTATCGGGCAAGGTATCCCGTTTAGGCATGGTATCCTGGTCCTGCGATTGTCATTGTTGTTAGTAGGGCACTATCGGGCAAGGTATCACATTCAGGCATGGTATCCTGGTCCTACGGTTGTCGTCATTGTTGTTGTTAGTAGGGCGTTATCGGGCAAGGTGTCACGTTCAGGCATGGTATCCTGGTCCTGCGGTTGTTGCTCCTGTTGTTAGTAGGTCATTGTCGGGCAAGGTACCCCGTTCGAGCATGGTATCTCAATCTTATGGTTGTTGTTGTTAGTAATACAGTTGATGTTGTTGTAGTAATATATCATTGCATAATAGTATGTTTAGTGGTTGGTAATAATATATGTTCTCATAGGTGTGGATGTATGTGATGCTTAATTATTCAAGTAAGAGGTGTTGTTATAAAGTGCATTGCTCATTTATCTCTCTTACCGTAAATGCTACTTGGATGTATGATGACTAACCCCTTTGTGGCTATGCATACACCATTGTGTATGTATAGATGATGTGCTTGCAGGTGTTGGTGTTGATGGACCCGAGGAGTAATTATGCTCTCGGAGTTACCGTAGTTAGAATTAACTATTTTTCGCTATTGATTAAAAGTCTATTTTTCTGATGTACTTTTGTAAGGGTCAGCTCTGAACTATTGTGGCATCGGGAATTTGGATTATTTGCTTTACTTATAAGTTGGTATTTTTTTTCATTTCCGCAAGTTTGGAAATGTGATGTCTTCACCCCGTTAAATTAAAATTTCATTTTGGACAATACTTTGTTTCTGTGAGCAGTTTTTGAATGCACATAACTTAAGCAATTCTTAACCAAAACTATCCAAGCCAGTGCCTATTGTGTATAAATTTTTTTCTATTTTCATATGGTTCAAGTCCCAAACTGATATGACAATTATTCAAGGAGTTATGGCTACAATATGGTGACTGGTCCAAAATCGTTACTGTTACAAAAGTGAAACTTGTAAGTAATTTTCTCCCTCACTACTCAGTCAAATCAGGTTGTTCTTGTGCCTAACTTTAAGGTTTTTGTATCTAGGTTCTAATGAAACAAAAATGGATTTCAAATAAGCTCTATGTAGTGAGATACGAAGAAAATACCAATGACTACTCAAAAATGATTTTCTGCAGAATATTGTTATTCGTTTGCATCTTCAATCCCACCACAAAGTACCACGAATTTGAGATCCAATATTCTAACCATGACTTCAATATACAAGCTTACATCTTCCTCTAACTTCCTATGAGTCACCATGTCACCATTCAACTCCTAACTAGGGCATGCAAAGCTTCTAAAGTGGTTAAAACTCTTATTTCTTCTCTGAAAATTTCCAGCAACATACTTCCTTCTTCCATCCTTCATGTCTCCACGAATTAGGCTTCAAAACCTTAACCCCAGCTCCCATAGTCTTCCTTTAATGATCCTATACTCATGATTCAACTCCTATGACCTCAATATGGTTCCAATACCCACATGCAAACTCAAACTAAAACCCAATTGCTCCCAACTTGAATGTTTTCGAAAATGTAGATGAAGAGGAGTAGAATGGAACACTAACTCTCAATAGCTTCAGAATTTAAGTGAAGTAGAGATGAGGAAACTGATTTTGTGTAGTTGAGGGTTAGGGATTGAAGTTTCTCTTCTTCTTTCTTTTCTCTCCCTCTCGTGCTCACTCTCTCTCTCTAACCTTTTCTTCTCACTTTCAAAAAAATTGTTTTTATGTAGTGTGTGTGTGTGAGTGTTTGGGTTAGGGTCTTTGTGAGAGTATGGAAAGTGAGTAAATACTTTCAGCGGAGAGTTTAATTATAGAAAACAAGGCAAAAAGACCATTTTACCCCTATGTGATAAACACTCTACCTTATTACTAATACACTACCCCAATGCAACCTAATTGCAGAACCAACAATAATTCATCTTAATCCAATAGATCACACAATAAATTTACTTCATTTAGCAATTTAATTCGATATCCTAAACTCAATGTTGCTCAATTACTTAAATTAACAATCAATTAAATAAGCAAAACACTTGCTAATTTCTATTATCGAAATTAGTCAAACTGGGGATGTTAGAAGAATAGTACGTAGATATATGTTAATTGAATAGTTATTGTATCTAATGTATATGATAGATTAGATACATCAGTTATTCAATAAATTTGCATTTACTATTAGTCAAATTAATCTAGAAGGGAGACTAAAATATCTCTAACAAATTGTAGAAGGACTAATTTGATTAATATTTGAGCACTAAATCTCATTACACTATAACAGGAAAAGCAATCAGGGGCGCTTTTTTTATCAAATGGGAGCGCTTTCGGGCACTCCTAAAGATGGCACTCCTGTTGCCAATCCCTCTACAGGAGCGCGCGACTAGCCTTCTAAATATTATGCAACATGAGCGCTTGCGGTAAGCGCCTCTGTTGGTCTTAGCGCGCAACTGACAATCAGGGGCGCTTGCAGTTACAAGTGCCCCTATTGGTCTTAGCGCATATGACCAACATAAGCGCTTTTTGCTGAGAGCTCCCCTAATTGTCAAGTGCGCTAAGACCAACAGGGGCGCTTTTACTGCAAGCGCCCCTGATTCTATGTTTTTTTAAATATTTTTTCCTGTTTCTGGTATATCCAATATTTGGCAGCACTTCCCTACTCTCATTTTCATCAACCAACAACAACCTATATGAAGTCAATAAATGTCACAAGGAAGGGCGGGTTGGAATTGTGACCCTCTTTAAATTCACCTGAAATAGAAGAACTATCTTCACCAGGATACTTCCTAAGATGAAGTAAGTTCAAAGAAGATGTGAGAAGGGTTGAAAAATGTGTTTTAGTTTAGAACATTTCTTAGCAGAGAAGAGTCAGAATGCTGCCTTCTCAGTTTTCACAAAGCTTCTCCTAAAGGAGAGTTTTTCTCATGTAGTGTAAAACTAAGTTGTGAAAGCAGTAAATAACACAGTGATTTATAGTGGTTCACCCAAATCTTTGGGCTACATCCACTCCTCACTTCCAAATAGTTTACAACTTTCACACCTCCCTAGGCTAAAAGTACTCTTGGTAGTTTTCTTCACACAGCTCTACCTACTGTGTACACCCTAATAGCCTCCTTCTGATCTATTAGACTGCTTCTATCACAGAAGCACTCACTTCTCAAGCCCTACAGCAACACATGCTACTTGAGAAGGTTCCCTACAGGTTTTCTGTTAAGTGTTTGGGTTTGTGTAATTTCTAGAGCTTGGTTGATACAAATGGAGTATACAATAATTACAACAACATAAGACTTAATACATACTCAGAGATCAAGTGATTCCCTTCAGTTTTGTAGCAGCTAAGTATGGATGAGAGAAAACTTTGACACTTGAGTAGGTTGGAAGTTTTGTAGTAGCTGAGTATGGATGAGAGAAAACTTTGACACTTGAGTATTGGCAAAAGCATATAGTCGTTTATAGCCGTTGGAAGATGCTTCCTGGATAATACAACCGTGTTTCTGCTTTTCTGCAGAAGACAACTGTTTCTAGTTGTCATGACTCTTCTCAATTGTGACAGATGTTGAAGATGATGCTTCTCAAGTTGATACTTCTGATGAAGATACTAGCAGTATGAATCTTCTCAACTTGACTCTTCTCATCATGACCCTTCTGATGGTCATGACTCTTCTCAACTTGATTCTTCTCATCTGATGCTTCTCATCTCCTTCTTCATGGTTCTGTCATGATGCTTCTTAGGTGGATCCTTCTAGTCTAACCTTCTCATGTTGCCACTTATATAGATGAAGCTTCTCATGATGATCTTTCTTAGGTTTACCATATGGTCTTGATCATTTGATCTTATCATGAGAAGGTTTCTTCTTTAAGAATATTGTGAGCAACATTCTTTTTAGTCTTCTCACATATAATGCTTCTCATAAGCATATACCTTCTTGAGATTTAGCTTGGATGTTCCTGTTCTTATCTTTCACTCAAGAAGAATCATTAGTAGCATATGAAATCAGATAACTTAAGCTTCTCACATTTGAGGTTTGTTAATCATCAAAACTAATTAGGGATTTTGCCTCAACACTATATTTACCAAATTTCAAATCAACTCACCAATTTCAAATCAAATTTAAAATCAACTAACCAATTGCAAATCAAATTCCAACTAAAACTTATAAATTCATCTAATAAACATACATATATATACATATCAACAAAGTACCAACAAAAATTATATTAATCATTAACCAAACTCTGAATGTCAACATGGACAACAAAAATATGACATGACATCCAATGTGAGGAAAAAAAAGAAGCTAACCAAAATTACATGAATTTCGATTTTCATTAGTCAAACTAGCAACACGATGACACCACTCTCCCTTGATCTCAGTAAGTTGGTCATCAGAAAATGGAGATCCAACCGCATGACAGTAATTGATCTTTGCAGAGCTGGCAACTTTCCAGGGTCATAACTCTACTACAAATCGCCTTAAAGAAGAAACAAAGTTTAGTTATGGTATCTTTAGTCTTCCCTGGCATATTGAGTAAGCTACCAATGACACTTTCGAATACATTTTTTTCAACATGCACGACATCAATGAAATGTCTTACATGTAATGACTTCCTATATGGCAACTCAAAGAAAATCGACCTTTTCTTCCACCCTCGTTTTGCAAGCTCTGCTGCAATTGAATGCCTTTCTCCACACCCGATATTGATGAGTTGGAGGCAAAAATCTCTGATAGCCAAGATATATATTCTTCTTACCATGTTCTAACCACATCCAATCTGTATTATCTTCACATATAGGACATGCACACTGACCTTTGTTACTGTACCCAAATAGATTGCCTTATGCTGAAAAGTCATTAATGGTGCCAAAAATCATAGCCTTCAGAATGAAACTTTCTTCTCTGAACCCATCATACACCTCTACCCCAATCTCCCACATTTGCTTCAAGTCTTCAATAAAAGGAGCCAGGTATATGTCAATATCATTTCCTGGTTGTTTGGCCAGAAATTAACAACAACAACATCATAAATTTGCGTTTCATGCAAAGCCATGGAGGTAAGTTATAAATCGCCAAAATCACAGGCCATGTACTATGGGAGCTACTCTGGATACCATGCGGGTTAAATCCATCGGCAGACAATGCAAGGCGTCGGATTCTTGGGTCATGCCTAAAATCAGGATAATCAATATCAATCTTTTTCCACTGCGGAGAATCCGCCGGGCGTCGTAGCATGCCATCTTTCATCCTTTCATCGTCATGCCAAGTCAATTGTTTTGCATCTTCCGAACTACGGTACATGCGCATAAATCGAGGAATTATGGGAAAATACGACAATACCTTTTCTGGAGCAGATTCTTTCCTCTTATACCGCAATGCATTACATTTAGGGCACAACTTTAACAATGCATGTTCATTCTGAAAATAAAATGCAATCATTCGGACAAGCATGCATCTTCTCATAGTTCAAACCAATGATGCCTAACATTTGTTTTGCATCATACGTCCGAGAAGGGAGCACATTGTCTTCCGGCATCATATCTTTCAATAGTGTGAGAAATTCCGTAAAGCTCTTATCCCTCCATCCGTGGCAAGTTTTCAAGTTATACAACAGTGTCTCCGCGTCAGTTATCAACTTCTCAAACATTTGAGGACAGTCATTAAGATCGTCTTCAACTGCTTTTGCCATCTCTTCAAATTGGTCGCCATCAAATGTATGTGTTTCAGGATAATCAATCGGATCACTTCTCTTAGTACTATTATCCATATTTGAAGGTTCACCTCTTTCCTCACCGTGCATTGTCCAACAAATATAACTTTGATCGATTCCGTTGGCCTTTAAATGTCTTTCTAACTCAAGTGCAGTAACTCGATTGGCGTAACAACATCTTAAACTAGGACACTTGAACTTACAAGAAGTTCTTAAATGTCAAACGACAAAGTTCACAAAATATTTCCCTCCATCGGCATATTCTTTCGACAGACGATTGGCAGACATCCACTTTCTATCCATATTAGACCCAAATTTATTATAAATTCCTGATAAGGGAACTTAAACATATTAAAGGTGAAAAGCACACAAGGTACAATTTTTGGAAAGGTCTTTGCTAATATGATATTATCTTTTTTATTTATTTTAGATAGCTTCTTATTTAAGCTCAAACAAAAAATCACAATATTTACTAAATGTGTAGAATGCATGTGGAGCCTATCCTACTAGCTCTTAACAATGAGAACCTAGCATTTCAATCAAATTCCAATTAACCCCCATATTTAGTAACTGTGCAGAAATTTAACATCCTTCAGCATGCAATTTAATCCAATTTTCCATGCAATTTCAACTATAACTCAAACAATCCTTCCATTTCAAATACACCAATTTTGAATACGTATGTGAACTGCTCAAGTGTATAAACAATAACCACAATAAAAAAAGAGAACAAGAAAAGTACCTAAACAAGGGGAAGCAACAACGAAGTCGAACTAGATGTGAACTGGAACAAGAAAGAACTCGAAGCTCCGCAAAAAGAACTCGAACTAGATATAACAAAAAGAATTAATCAACAAATTTATTAAACCACTTTTATTAATCAACAAACCAAACCACAGTTTCCACAGGTCAACCGAAATTGAAATGTGAATTCAAGAAACCAATAAATAATATATATAACCTCAGAGGAATAAGCAATTAAAAAAAGGAAAGTATAAGCTTAGGAGCTCTATAATACCTGGCCAAGCAATAATTAATCAAATACACAACCCGCAGACCAAATGTCAATGGTTGTGGTGTGCTCAGTAGCACCAAATATAAGCTCAGCAGCTCTATAGTACCTAAAACAGATGTACGATATCTTTTACTGTTAGTCTATTTTAGTCATATAATGATGCATCTAATTTTATCGAACATAGAGAATAGCAAATCTATTAACTATTATTGATTATCTGTGAATGATTGGCAGTACAAATATGCACTCCCTATTACTATGCTCAACACAAATAGCATAGTTGTTGAAGCAACCAACTCTGTGGTAGCAGCAGATTGGAGTGGAACAGGAGGCGAAACAGATAATTGTTATGATGATAAGAAAAAAAAAAGGACAAGGAAAGTAGAAGGAACAACATTGTTATAATCAAACGTTTTATTTATGTACTCAATATCACACTATACAATTTCCTTTGCTTTTTAACTTATCTTCTTCCAAAATATTATCAGAATCCTTACTTTTTAAACAATATGTACCTCTTAATTTGATAAGCTTTTGCTCTAGTGCCATATCTCTATTATTTGTTAGATAATCCAAGCTAATTGAATCCTACTCTATTCAAAAATAACTCTAGAAAAAATAATCCTGTTCTATTCAAAAACAATTCTAGTAAAATAAATAAATATCGTTGAAGTTTGTAAACAAAGATCTACGGAATAGCCTAATTGAAATACACATAAATAAGTACAAAACTTGTGAATGATGCTTTATTGGATGGGCTAATAGAAATATTATAGTTTGAACATACAAAACAGCTCAAGGAAAATGCACATTGTTCCGGACTGGGCAAAACCTTCACTGGCTTGGGCCTGATCCATTCCCGTACTCCGACGCATTCGTGTATGCACTTCAACCGTACTTCACGGCCAGGATCTTTCCCACGCATCCAATGGCTCAGGTACGGCACTCTCTCTATAAATAGAGGCTCCGCCCTCCAATTCCAGGTATGACGATCACTACTACAACGAGACATAACAAACATAATCCAACTATTCTTCAATTAACTCACTCTTCTCTCTTCCTTCTCTTTACTGTCTTGGGCGTCGGAGTGTCTTGCAGGTACCCCCCCACCCAACGTGGACAAAGGATTACCTCGGACCTTCCGATCTCCAACCCCGATCTACCAAGCTCAATCTCCATCTCCATGGAGCACCTCAACTGGAAGCACTCACCTATCCTGAACACCAGCCTCAAGTACCTCTGGAGCTCGGGTGATTCAAGACCGTACTCTGGTATCGAACATTGGCGACCACAGTGGGAGCATCGTCACTTGCTTCCGAACTCTATTGAGTCTAATTCCTCCTTATTACTCGGATTCTCTTAACGGGAAATAACTCCAGCATTCTCTGGACTGGCTCTCCTCCCCGAGGTACGTCTCGACTTCCGATAATCACATCGTGTACGACGTTCTCCTTTTGTCTGCAGGTCCCGCTCGCCTCCGACATGGCTTGAGCTCACCTCCAAGACAAAGGCAACAATGCTTATCAACTTATTCTGGACTTTCGGCTTATTCTGGCTTGCTCCATCCAAGCACGAACTTCTCTGGATCTCCTTTTAATCTTGGATTCTCGAAAAATCTCGCTCGCCTCCCAAGCACGCCTTGAGCCCTCGAAGTCTCACTCGCCTACCCAGCATGGCTTGAGTTTCCATCCTATCTCGGATCTCTTCAATCGTCAAAATGGATCTCTTGGAATTCTGGCTTCAGATCCCGGACTTCTATTCCTAATTGGATCTTCATCTAGCCTCCATCAAGGAGATTTTTCTGCAGGTTTCTCTATTTGACCTCGGATCTCTGCCTCACTCTCCTGGCATCCAGCAAATAGCCCGCAGCGGCTCCAATAGCTCTCTGATCTCCGAGCTACGCGCTCCATCAGAGAGTCCGACCTTCCCTCTGATGTCTGAGTTGACGAGCTCTATCAACGGCCAAAGGGTTCCCAATTTCTCCTCGCGCGAGCCGACCTCCCTCTGATCTCCGAGCTAACGAGCTCCATCAGAGGCCGAGGTCTTCCCAATTTGTGCGAGCCTGCAGCACCTCAGATCTCCTAGCTTTGCGCTCCATCATAGGCTGAAGGGCGGGGGTCCACAGCGACTTCCGTTGGAGGAATCACCGGAGAGAGGAGCCTGCAGCGGGTTTCTCATCTACGAAGACTAAGGCCCATAGCGGCTCTCTTACGCAATCTTGCTACGGAGAGGGGGCCCCGCAGCGGCCTTCACATCTATGAAGCTCGGCCTCCAACGACTCTCTTTTGGATCTTGTTTTATATTGCAGGAACCTCGCAGGTGTCTGGACTTCTATTATCTACAACGGGCCTCTCCTATTCTACCAGTGAAGGAATTATATTATTTTAACCTGCGCTAGAGTCTGGCCTTTCTACAAATTTTGTTCTCTCATCTCGACAAAAGATCCCTACTCTACAACAAGCATTCCATCAAAACACGCAGATAATTCAAGGCATGCAAAGCAAAATGGATAAAGTGCAGAATGGATTAAAAATCGAAGAAAGGGGACGGTGCCCAATGTGCTCTACAAATGAAAATTGGCCCCGGAGATGTAATGAGGACATGAAGCACCAAGATACCATTCAAAGCTTAGGAGGTCCGATGACTAGGGCAAGATCAAAGAAAGTCCAAGAAAGCTTAGTCCAATTCATGACTAAGGCTATTGCAAAAGAGGGCAACAATGTAATTGCACCGAAAACCATGCTTGTCATACAAGCTATGGAGGAGGCGCAATTTGCATGACAAAGGCCCCAAAGCTATTTCATTTTTATTCCATAAAAAGTGCATGTGACCAATTGATTTATTTGGGACCAAGGCACTAAGTTATTTCATTTTAAGTTAATTTTTTTAGTGTGTTTAATCCACTTCAAGTGGTCTATGTGTGGAACATATTTTTGTGAGTTGATGGAGTCAACAGACTTGCTAATCAAGCAACTTGCTAATCAAAAAAGGCAAACTTGCTAATCAAGAAAGGCAATAAGAGGAGAAAATATTACAAGATCCAAGACATTTATGGCCCATCAAGACAATCAGAGCAAAAAAGGAAATAGAAGATCCTAATCATTAATTGTGCATTCAATGCCTAATCAACTAGGATATTTTCTTAAATTGTTTTGTCTAGTATTCTTGTAATTGTTGAATACCCTTTATTTTTTCCTTGTATTAGCAAGAACCTCCCTTATTATAAATAGGGAGTATAAGTGTCAATGAAAAGGGAGAAAGACTTTATCAAAGATTTTGAGTTCATACTCTTTGGTTCTGGATTGGACTAGCTTATTCGATCTTATCAAGAATTCCTTTTCTTGTGGTGATCCTCACACTCATACGCTTATTGTCTTGGATTAGACCAAGGTGGCGCCCCTAACCTAAACACCATCTTCTGCACGAATTCAAAAATCAATTCATTCTTCTCGTTAGTCTTAAACTGTTCCTAAACTCCCCATCCCAAAACCCACAAAATTCTTCACTCCCTTGCCCCATTATTCATCCTTTTATATCCAAAAACACAAAAATATAAATTACAACCAGACTCCATATTGAAAATCAAAAGAATGGCCATTTTCCACATCAAGGAGGCCATCATGTGGTATCAGAGCAAGGTTCTAATTTGTTCAACCAATTTCAGGTTTTGTTTACATCTCTATTGCTTTTGAGATTTTAAAAAAAAAAAAAATTAAAAAAAAATCAAAAAAAAAATTCTGGTTGTTTTTTTTTTCTTTACTAGTTACTACTATACCTTGAGATTTGCCTACTAAAAAAAGAAAACCTATACACTGAAATTCTACTCTTCCTTATTCTGACCCACAAACCTTGTTTTCAAGACTTTTCCTTGCAATTCCAAGCTTTTTGTGTGTGTCGATTATTATTTGAAATTGTTTTTTCTTTGTTTTGATCATTTGCTGGTTTCTTTAAAGAACCGATAAGAGTTATGGATCCTCAAAATCAATTACTACTAGAAGCCCTCACGGCAAAAAAATGAAAGAACTTTTGAAACAGGAAGTTGAAGGTATACATGAAAGAATTGCTCAATTAGAAAACAGACAAAATAATGGTGACGAGGAGGCTCAGGGGAGAGGAAGGCGTGAAGAGCATAGAGGAGATAGGTTGGGTGGTATAAAAATAAAAGTACCACAGTTTGTTGGGAAAAATGATGCTGATGTGTATTTGGAATGGGAAACTAAGATTGAACAAATTTTTTCCTGTAACAATTACACTGATCTTCAAAAAGTGCAGGTTGCTTCCATTGAATTTACAGATTACGCTTTGGTGTGCTGGGATCAATTGACAAAGGAGAGGAGAAGGTACCATGAGCCAGCCATTGCCACTTGGGTGGAGATGAAGAGGCTCATGAGGAGGAGATTCATTCCATCGTACTACAACAGAGAGTTGCACAACAAATTGCAGCGGCTCACCAAGGCAACAAAAGTGTTGATGAGTACTACAAGGAGATGGAGGTGGTGAAAATTAGAGCAGATATGGTGGAAGATGAAGAAGCAACCATGGCCAGATTCTTGCACGGTCTAAATCGTGATATAAGTGACATAGTGGAACTACAACACTATGCCCAACTAGACGATTTAGTTCATCAAGCAACAAAGGTAGAACAACAACTTAAGAGGAAACACAAATAAGAAGGAGCACTACTACTTCCAATCCTCAAAATTGGAAGAGCAATGTTAAGAATGAAGGTACTTCATCATCCAAAGAAATCATGGCTGATCCAAAAGGTAAAAACACTACAACTAGTCCTTCTCAAATTGTTTCAACTAACCGGGTTGTTAAGTGTTTCAAGTGCCAAGGTTTAGGACACATTGCATCTCAATGTCCTACCAAAAGACTTATGCTTGTAGAGGAGAATGAGGAAGAGGATGAGGGGACTGAAGAGTATGAAGGGGATTTTGATGAGGAGGAAACCCAAATGCCTAGTGGAGAGTTACTTATGATGAAAAGGTTGTTGGAAGCCGTGGTAAAGGAGGAAGATACTACTCAAAGGGAGAACATATTTCACTCAAGGTATCTCATACAAGGCAAGGTATGTTCCCTTATTATTGATGGTGGAAGTTGTACCAATGTTGCTAGCACAAGGTTAGTTTCTAAACTCCAACTAGAAACTAAACCACATCCCAAACCATAAAAGCTTCAATGGCTTGTCAATGATATTGAAATGATTGCAGATAAGCTAGTAGAAATTTCTTTTTCAATTGGTAAATATGAGGATGTGGCTGTTTGTGATGTAGTTCCCATGGAAGCTAGTCATGTCTTGTTAGGAAGACCTTGGCAATTTGACAAACGGGCCATTCATGATGGGCATACCAACAAGTATTCATTGGTCCATCGTGAAAAATGAATTGTATTGGCTCCTTTGACTCCAAGTGAGGTGAGAGCTGATCAAAAAGAATTGAGAGAAAAATGTGAAAAAGAAAAAGAAAAAGAAGAAAAGATCGCCAAAGAAAAAGAGAGAAAAAAGAGTGACAAAAAAAAGATTGATGAAGAAAAGAAAGAAAGTTTGATGGCGACAAAAGGGGAGGTTAAAAATGCTATTCTTGCAAATCAGCCCCTATATTTGCTTTTTAGCAAAGAGGTGGCCTTGCTAGAAAATTTACCTAACACCCAAGAATTGCCAAATTGCATAAGTTCTCTTTTGCAGGAATTTGAGGAACTGTTTCCTATGGATGTACCAAGTGGGCTGCCACCTTTGAGAGGGATTGAACACCACATTGATCTAGGGGCCTCATTGCCTAATAGACCAGCCTACCGGAGCAATCCGCAACAAACGCAAGAGATACAAAAGCAAGTGACTGAATTGGTAAGTAAAGGTTGGGTAAGAGAAAGTTTAAGTCCATGTGCTGTCCCTGTTATTTTAGTTCCTAAGAAAGATGGTAGTTGGAGAATGTGCACTGATTGTAGGGCTGTTAATAATATCACTGTTAAGTATAGGCATCCAATACCTAGGTTAGATGACTTGCTTGATGAACTGTTTGGTGCATGCTTATTTACCAAAATTGATTTGAAAAGTGGGTACCATCAAATTAGGATTAGGGAAGGGGATGAATGGAAAACTGCTTTCAAAACTAAATCTGGTTTATATGAATGGTTAGTTATGCCTTTTGGATTAACTAATGCACCCAACACTTTTTTGAGATTAATGAACCATGTTTTGAGGGAATTTTTGGGAAAATTTGTTGTTGTATATTTTGATGATATCTTGATATATAGCAAAAATTTAGAGGACCATTGCACTCACCTAAAGACTGTTTTAAATGTGTTAAGAAAAGAAAGTTTGTACGCAAACTTGGAAAAATGTGTATTTTGCACGGATCAAGTTATTTTTCTAGGTTTTGTCATAAGCTCTCATGGAGTACATGTGGACGAAGCAAAGGTGAAGGCAATCCAAGAGTGGCCAACTCCCAAAAGTACAACTGAGGTAAGAAGCTTTCATGGTTTAGCAAGTTTCTATAGGAGGTTTGTCACGGACTTTAGTACTATTGCGGCTCCTCTTAATGAAATTGTTAAAAAAGAAGTTGGTTTTAAATGGGGTGAGAAACAAGAAAAAGCTTTTTCTAACCTTAAAGAAAAGCTCACCCAAGCACCAATTCTAGCATTGCCTAACTTTTCAAAATCTTTTGAAGTTGAGTGTGATGCTTCCAATGTTAGAATTGGGGCTGTTTTCATGCAAGAAGGACACCCAATTGCTTATTTTAGTGAAAAATTAAAAGGGGCTGCCCTAAACTTCTCAACTTATGATAAAGAATTGTATGCATTAGTAAGAGCATTGCAAACATGGCATCATTACTTGCTGCCAAAAGAATTTGTCATTGATAGTGATCATGAGTCCCTAAAGTACCTGAAAGGACAAGGTAAGTTGAACAAGAGGCATGCCAAATGGGTTGAATTTTTGGAACAATTTCCTTATGTGATTAAGCATAAGAAGGGTAAAGCCAATATTGTGGCTGATGCACTTTCAAAGAGGTACGCATTACTCTCTACCCATGAAACTAAAATTTTTGGTCTTGAGCACATTAAGGATTTGTATGAGCATGATCTTGATTTTTCAGTTAAATATGTTGAATGTGTGCATGCTGCTCATAATGGATTTTTTAGGCACAATGATTATTTATTTAAAGAAAAAAGGTTGTGCGTGCCAAAAGGATCCATTAGAGAACTCTTAGTTAAAGAGGCACATGAGGGGGCCTTAATGGGACATTTTGGTGTTCTTAAAAGTTTGGAATTTTTGAAAGAACATTTTTATTGGCCTCACATGAAAGTTTATGTGCAAAAATATTGTGAAAGACGCATTGTTTGCAAAAAGGCCAAATCCAAAGTTATGCCCCATGGATTGTATACCCCATTACCTGTTCCTGAATATCCCTGGATTGACCTTTCAATGGACTTTGTCTTAGGGTTACCTAGAACAAAGAACGGGAAAGATTCTATTTTTGTTGTTGTCGACAGGTTCTCAAAGATGGCACATTTCATCCCATGCAAAAAGGTGGGTGATGCCTGCCACATTGCTGATTTGTTTTTCAAAGAAGTGGTACGCCTACATGGCCTACCAAAAAGCATAGTGTGTGGATATCTTGTGTTGCAAGTTAAGTTTTGATGATGAAGCAATCGAACATAAAGTGACAAATGGAACTCCAAGGCACAACCAACTCAAGAAGTAAGTGTGTCAAGGGTAGTAGTCCCTAGGAAGTTGGGTCGTGTCTTAGGAATGAATTGTAAACCGCTTTTGAGAATCGGCTCAAATCAATCAACACTCTAGCACTCACACAAGCAAACCTAACATATATGTTTTCACTTGATAAAAGCATGCTAAATAGGTTAGACACAAATGATTACAAGCATATAATCAATCACTATATGAGAAATGAGAAAAAGGAAGCACATAATGGATTGTCAGCTTGTTGTGGACTCATAAACAAGCACACAATCGATTGTTGCCTTGCTTTTGGAAGCAAGCAATCGATTGTTGACTTGCTTTTGGAAGCAAGAATGTTAGCAATCGATTCTTGACTTGTTTTTGGAAGCAAGAAATCGATTATGGACTTTGTTTGGAGGCAAGCAATCGATTACATACTTATTGTTTTAAAACAACTTGATTTTGAAGCCAATAATCGATTTTAACTTGGTATTTGAAGCTAACAATCGATTTTGAGCTTGTCCTTTGGAAGCTCCTAATCGATTTATGACTTTCCTATTTTTAAGCAAACAATCGATTCCCTTCTTATTTCTTAAAGCACAAAATCGATTCCTTTCTTATTTCTTTAAAGCCCACAATCGATTCTCAACCTATTTTTTGGAAGCACAACTTGTTTTTAGAAGCACACAATCGATTAAGATCCTATGTTTTTAAAGAAGATAATCGATTACTCACTTATAAAATAAATTGCTTCAACGGTCATATTTTTACAAACTCTATAAATAGGACCTAGGTTTTACGATCAAAACACACAACCTACGGTTCTAAAAACGCAGAACGCGAACTCCCTCACTGTTGTCATACCCTAATTTTGTCCGCCTAGGTTTAAAACCCTAATTTTCCGCAAAAATAAATAAATTGAGAAGTGTGGTTTTATTTTGAAGAGTGAAGAGCATTGTGCATGCATTTTTGGGTTTTAAAAGTCATTCTAGGGCTTTTAAATTCATTGTTAGAGTGGAAATGCATTTGTTGTTAAAAAACAAGGTTTTTAGGGCAAAAGGGTATTTTGGTCATTGTCAAAAATAAGATAATTTCTCATCAAGAATCATTGTGCAATTTTAGAGAAATTTATTTGAGGCAAAACATTTTTGGTCATGTATGTATGTATGCGCATGCATGCATACATTGTGCACAAAATTCAAATTCAAAAAAGGCATCAAAAAGGAATATTCTACAAAAATTTCAAGATGAGGTTTTTATGATATTTTTGGTCATGGTGATCTCACAAAATGGCATATTCCTCAAGATACCTTGTATGTGGCCTAAATTGGGTGTATTTTTGTACAATTATCCTAAGAAGAATAATAAAAAATGAAGGGATAATGGAATGGTCATATAATAGTACAATAGTACAAGATGACAACTAGCAAAACTTGGTCACCAAGGACCCCTCCCAATGTTTATGCGCCACCCCCTCTCTATTCTCTCATTTTGTGTTTTCTCAATGTCTTCAATCCATGTGAGCCTCAATCCTAACCTTTGATTCAAAATTAAAATCAAATCCTAGAGCACAACTAGTGCACAATGACCTAACTACCCTTAAACCTAATTGCTTTCTATATATACCCTATTAACCTCACCTCACAAAGAAAGAAAGCTTTTGGCCTCACCATTCACTCACACAACCCTAGCACACAACCCCCTCCTCACCTTCTCTCCATTTATGCGCCACCCCCTTTCTCCCTTCTCTCTAACTCACTTCTTCATTTCTCATCTACCCACACACATTCAATCCATCTTCCAAGCCTAAACACTAATTTTCAACCATCAATCCTTCATAAAATCACACAAAAGTTCAAGATCAAGGGTCATTTTTTGGAGATTGAAGACCAAGCTTGAAGATAAGTTGATTTGGTTGATTGTTTCTTCATCTATTGTGTTTATTTGGAGCTCATCTTAAGGTATGTGATTCCTAGACCCCTTCTCTTGTAAATCCTTGCATAAAGTCATCATTTCTTGCATATTTGTGAGATTTCCACTTCCAAAAATGTAGATCCTCTCTTTTAACTTCATTTTTATGCTTGTACATATGTTAATCTCATGAATCTTTGTTTTGATGCTTTGATTTTGGGGTTATATGCATGATTTTGTTGTTTTAATTGAAATAAAATGTTATTTGCTTTGATGATAATTTCGCATGCTTCAAATAAATATGTGTTTTATGATTTTTGTTGGTTCTCATGGTTGAATCTTGTGAATAAATGCATCTATGTTTTGGTTATGTCACTCGCTTGCTTGATTTGGTTGACTTGTTAAAATAAATTGATGATTGGCCATTAAACTTGCAAATATTCAAACCTATATTGTTAATTGTGAAATTTGTGATTTGAGAAAAATGAATTTGGGTTTTGGTTCATTTATGATCCACAAATGATCTTGGGTTATGCTAAGTTGGCAAGAGATAGGTTACTTCAACCTTGATGCCTATGCTTGTAAGCATTTAAAAATTCAATTCCCATTTGATGTGCTTGTGAAATGTGAGCAAAAAGGGGTCTATAAACAATTGAATTTGCGCACATGATTGGTCTCCAATGACCTTGATGCATCCTCAAGTTTAATCATGCTTTCTTTGCTCTTTGAGTTTATTGTAAATTGTTGTTTGAAGCTTGTGAAGTTTCGGCAAAGGATAGGTTCATTTAACCTTGATGCACATGCATTTTGCATATTGATGCATTCTTACCTATTCTTGCATCCTTGCCTACTCATGCATTCTTGAATTGAAGCTTAGTACTCCATGCTTGATATACTTGTTTATGTGCTTGTGGTGCATTAAAATGTTGAATTGGTGTTCACAATTTGCTTGTTTTGATTTCCACCAATTGTTACTCGTTAGTAACTCTCCAAAACTTCAAAACCATGTTGCATACAAAGAACAACTTGTTACTCGTTAGTAACGTTCCAACTTCAAAACATTTTTTTGCATTTACATAATCATTGATAAACAACTTCACTTCTTCTCAAAACAATTTCAAACTATTTTTCACAAATCAAACTTTGTTGAGGATAATGCGAAGCCTTTGCTTGCACGATTGTCAACAATGGGGTGCTAGTGGTGATCACTTGGAGTGTTTGCTCAATTGATTATCATGAACACTCATTTTTCAAAAGAATTCTCATTTCACAAATTAAAAACTTTGTTGAGGATAATGCGAAGCCTTTGCTTGCACGATTGTCAACAATGGGGTGCTAGTGGTGATCACTTGGAGTCTTTGCTCAATTGATCATCATGAACACTCATTTTTCAAAAGAACTCTCATTTCACAAATTAAAAACTTTGTTGAGGATAATGCGAAGCCTTTGCTTGCACGATCGTCAATAATGGGATGCTAGTGGTGATCACTCGAAACCTTTGTTGTTTGATCACTGTGAACATTCAATTTTCACAATTAAACAACTAAAAAATAAAAACCTTTTCTCGACAACCGAGAACTACGTGAGCTTTGAATTCTCCATCGCACTGGGAGATACGTAGGAGCGGGTCACATTCCCGTCAAGCACGACAAATAAAAACCATTTTCTTTTCAAAAAAACAAACCCTTTTCCAAAACAAGGCAATTTCTAAAAACAAAACAATTTTCGAAAACAAGAACTACGTTGCTTTGATTCCCTCCCCAGGATACGTAGGCACGGTGCCCTCCCGTCAAGCGCAAAGGATTAAATTTTCCTTAAGTTTTTCCATAAAGTAAGGAGAGATAAAGAGAGATAAAAACAAAGCATTTCTTAAATCAACCTTTTAAATCACACGTCAAATCGAGGTTCCCTTTCAGTAGAAAGGATGTGTGGGGTGCTCGTACCTTCCCCATGCATAACCGACCCCCGAACTCAAATCTCGTGGTTCCAAGGACCATTGTCTTTCAAGAAAGGTTTTTTTCAATGTTTTACCTCTAAAAAAATATTGGTGGCGACTCCAATTCATGTTGTGCGAAGAGAAATCCCTCCAAAGGATTTTTCGGGGTGCAACAACTGTCACACTTCTCATTTCACGTTCTTCATCACTTTGAGCTGATCTCTCTCAAGGGTTAAGTTGGGATCTTCAAGTTGTTCTATTCACCTTCTCAGAGGTATTTGTTATTTCATTGTTACTGTAATTTGTTGTAATACTGTATTGGGTTTTTACTAGACAGTGGGGTATCTCTCTAGGGTTTCTGATTGTAACAAGGGTGGGGTATCTCTTGTTGTAATTGTTGTTAAGGGCTCTTGCACTAGGTGGGGTATCTTAGGTGAAGAGCGCCTGCGTCTTTAAGGGTTTTAAAGCACCCGATTGAAAGCTTTGTTTTGATAGTGGAAAATCTCACAAAGAGTTGTGAGGACTGGACGTAGGTCACTGGGAGGTGACCGAACCAGTATAAATCTCTCGTGTTCATTATTATTTTACGTTCTAATTCCTTTATTTCATAAACCTGCGCGAAAATCAATCTAAGTCGTTAAAAGGGGAACTGTTTTCAAAAATCTCAATTCCCCCCCCCCCCCCCCCCCCCCCCCCCCTCTTGAGACTGAAGCCACTTGTATGTCAAGATAGTGTCCGACCGAGACAGTAAATTTCTAAGCCACTTCTGGAGAACTTTGTGGGGTAAGGTGGGAACTAAGTTACTATTCTCTACAACTTGTCATCCCCAAACTGATGGGCAAACTGAGGTAGTAAACCGAACTCTCTCTACCCTTTGAGATTGTGTATGGTTATAATCCTTTAACTCCTCTTGATCTTTTATCTTTACCTAACACATCTCTCTTGAAGCATAAGGATGGCAAAGCCAAAGCTGAATTTGTCAAATGTTTGCATGAGAAAATCAAATTCCAAATTGAAAAGAAAAATGAAAGTTATGCCAAAAGTGCCAACAAAGGGTGTAAACAGGTTACTTTTGAACCCGGAGATTGGGTTTGGATTCATATGAGGAAAGAAAGGTTTCCATAACACAGGAAATCAAAGTTAATGCCTCGGGGGATGGCCCATTTCAAGTGATTGCCAAAGTCAATGATAATGCTTATAACGTTGACCTTCCCGGTGAGTATGATGTTAGTGCCACTTTCAATGTTGCTGACTTGTCTCCTTTTGATGTAAGTGATGAAGATTGCAATTCGAGGTCGAATTCTTCTCAAGAGGGAGGGAATGATGAGGACATGAAGCACCAAGATGCCATTCAAAGCTTAGGAGGTCCGATGACTAGGGCAAGATCAAAGAAAGTCCAAGAAAGCTTAGTCCAATTCATGACTAAGGCTATTGCAAAAGAGGGCAACAATGTAATTGCACCGAAAACCATGCTTGTCATACAAGCTATGGAGGAGGCGCAATTTGCATGACAAAGGCCCCAAAGCTATTTCATTTTTATTCCATAAAAAGTGCATGTGACCAATTGATTTATTTGGGACCAAGGCACTAAGTTATTTCATTTTAAGTTAATTTTTTTTAGTGTGTTTAATCCACTTCAAGTGGTCTATGTGTGGAACATATTTTTGTGAGTTGATGGAGTCAACAGACTTGCTAATCAAGCAACTTTCTAATCAAGAAAGACAAACTTGCTAACCAAGCAAACTTGCTAATCAAGAAAGGCATTAAGAGGAGTAAATATTAGAAGGTCCAAGACATTTATGGCACATCAAGACAATCAGAGCAAAAAAGTAAATAGAAGATCCTAATCATTAAATGTGCATTCAATGCCAAATTAACTAGGATATTTTCTTAAATTGTTTTGTCTAGTATTCTTGTAATTGTTGAATACCCTTTATTTTTTCCTTGTATTAGCAAGAACCTCCCTTATTATAAATAGGGAGTATAAGTGTCAATGAAAAGGGAGATAGACTTTATCAAAGATTTTGAGTTCATACTCTTTGGTTATGGATTGGACCAGCTTATTCGATCTTATCAATAATTCCTTTTCTTGTGGTGATCCTCACACTCATAGGCTTATCCTTGTCTTGGACCAAGGTGGCGCCCCTAACCTAAACACAATCTTTTGCACGAATTCAAAAATCAATTCATTCTTCTCGTTAGTCTTAAACTGTTCCTAAACTCCCCATCCCAAAACCCACAAAATTCTTCACTCCATTGCCCCATTATTCATCCTTTTATATCCAAAAACACAAAAATATAAATTACAACCAGAATCCATATTGAAAATCAAAAGAATGGCCAGTTTCCACAACAAGGAGGCCATCAAGATGCCCGGAACCAACCAACAAATAAAAAATAAAAGAAACAAGAGTTTGGCAGTTTTCTCTACTTCTTTCTCAGCCTCCGCCTCGGCGGCCTGCTCCGAAATGGTTGCAGCGGCTTCAGCTTCAGGAGCTGGGGATGGTGCGGAAGTAGGGTCGTAGATCACCGAACCTTGGTAAACGATCTTCCCGTTCTCTGCCTTGTACTTGGCATCCAACAGGTTGATGTTCAGGCCGGGTTCCAAGACCACGGCCATATAAAGACAGCGATCAAAGCCAAACTTGGCTGCCCTTGCCATTTTCCTGGTGAGCTCTGCCTTGTCTTTCTTCAACCGCTCCACCAGTTGGGCACTCTCCTTATTATCAGCCTCGACAGCCTCCAACCTCTCCCGGACCGCCTTAAGATCAGCCTTCAGCATCGGGAGATCAGCAATAGCCTTCACCTGCTGACTGACCTTGGCATTGGCCCCGTCAAGCTGCGCCAGGACTCCCTTCAGCTTCTCAAGCTCTTCTTTCAGACTTCGATTGTCTTCGGAATAAGATACCAAATTATGGTCTCGGTAAGTACTCAACTCACGACATGTACGAATTAACTGGCCGTGTAAATTTCTATTTTCAGCATCAAGAGTAGAGATCTTACCTCGGAGGCATTCAGTCATTTTGCCTGCCACCAGCTCCTGTAGCTCTTTAATGACCTCGGCACCGGTCTGGCCGACCCAGATGCAGGTCTCGAAGTCAACCAGGGAAGCCTTGCCTTTCCCCTTCTCCATGCTTTTCTCTTGCTGCATTTATTTTTGTTTTTTCAGCACGGCAGGTTCATCGGAGGCAGCCTTAGTGTTGTCCCTCTTGCGGTTGTCCTTGGTGGCGGACCCCGAGTTCAGTTTCAGGGTGGAGGGCCGAACTGACAGAGACTTTGTTTGAGTTTGTGGTTTTTGTTTTTCTTGAGCAGGCTTGCCCCCAGAATGGGACTTACCTGCCTGTTTATCTTACGAGGGGCCGGTCCCCGAGGCCGACCCCGAAGTTTTCTTCTCCATGGTCTTTTTGACAGGAGCTTTTTCTACTTTGGTTGATGTGTCCAACCCAGACTCGGAAAAAACAGCATCAAGATCCAATTCTTCCATTTTACTTGCAACAACAAAGAAGCAATTAGCAACGATGGCTTGCCGAAGCTGGCATAATTCAAGTCAACAAGAAAAGATCAAATAATAAGCAAATTACAAGTATCAAAGTATCTATTCAGTTTGGCTTTGGGCTCGGCCATGGCTTCGATCATAGAGCCGCAGTGAAACCTCAAGCCTGCCTTGACCATCACCTTTCCCCAATTATTAATTAGCTCATATGATTTTTTATTCTCTCCCTCCAACTGGTCAGGATTCACCATGTAACTCTGGGTCTCCATCTCCACTCCATCCCGGACAAAGTGTCCATGATCACACAACAGCGGGAAGTGCGCCTTCATTAACTTTCCATCCTCAAAGTCTCCAATTGAAAGCTTGGCAGCACTGCTCAGAGCCCGGACGAAGAAGAAGTTCGGCTTGAAGTCCCGGTTCGAGTCATTGGTTGGGAAGAAATAGGAATGTTCGGCATTGCATCTGAGTCCAACGTGTCCTTGCCTCTTATCCTTTCCGGCTTCTGGAGAATGGAACACGTTGAAGAAGCAAAAGAAAATTTGAGCAGTGGGAGCCCTCTCGAGGCATTCCATGACCATTTCGAAACCTCGGATAAAGCCCCAGCCATTCGGGTGCAGTTGTGAAGGAGCCACATGCAGAAACTTCAGCACTCCTTTCTGAAAGTCGGTAAGAGGAATCCAGACCCCCATGGTCTCAAGGACGGCCTCGTAAAAGAAGAACCCTATTCTGTTATGCTCCGTGCACACCGGATAGTCCTCGGCATCGATCAACTTCCATCTCTGTTCAGCAGGCGCGACAATAAATTTCTTGTAGTAGGATATGGGCTTGTCCGACCTCAATCTTGCAGCAGTGTTACAGATCCTGTTGGCAACCCAATCATACTGCTCCTCAGTTACAACTTCTTCTTCATCCACCTCGACCTCGGCCTCAAGTTCTTCTGCCCGAGATCCAACTTTAGCATGTCCCGCTTCAGGATCCTCCTCAACTGTGCACTCAGAGGTCTGACGAACGAACTTCCTTGTCGAAGCTCCCGACATCGCAAAAGAGGGGGCGTACATCGAAGACATCAGGGACGGAGAGCCCCTAGGGGCCGGCATCGGATCTCCCGTGGCCGACTTCCTCAAGATTGGTTTGTCAGGTGGCTTTCCGGGAATCAGGTGTTCCTCACTCCTAGTTTGGACCATTATCTGCACGGGGAGGACAGTGCCATCACTAACTAAGTCTATCTATATCAGGCTCCCTACCTTAAGTTTTAAGCAGTATGCGTCCGGGCCTCGAAAATTTCCGAGGCCGGACTACCTCCTCCCCATGCAGTGAGCAGCGACAATCGCTGAGGTGGCGACGTTGGCCGTTGACAAAAGCATACTGAAGCATTTAATAAGCTTGTAGAAAGAAACTAACCTTTATGCAAAAAGTCGCGGATGTCGGACTGAATCTTGATCTCGACGGAAAAACCCAGAAAATGACGTCGACGGATGAAATACTGATCTCGCGCACCAACAAAAAGGATTCGCTTTGCAGAGCTCAAAATGACGAAGTACGCAAGAATGATCGAATGGATCTCCAACTCGGCTTTTATAGAGGCAGGATGTGAAGCGTCGCAACAAATTAATGCGCGCATCTTCAGCTCTACACAAACAGGTACCGGAGCTCCCCAAAGCACCTCATATTTATCTGACTTACCTTTTAGGAAAAGACATGGCTCAACAAATCCTCACCTCAAAAGCAAAACAAGCCGAGGCCGACCTCATGCTTCCCCGTCCTCGACTTGAGGGGCCACTGTTCCGGACTGGGCCAGACCTTCACTCACTGGCTTGGGCCTGGCCCATTCCCGTACTCCGACGCATTCGTGTACGCGCTTCAACCGTACTCCACGGCCGGGATTTTTCCCACGCATCCAACGGCTCAGGTACGTCACTCTCTCTATAAATAGAGGCTCCGCCCTCCAATTCCAGGTATGACGATCACTACTACAACGAGACATAACAAACATAATCCAACTATTCTTCAATTAACTCACTCTTCTCTCTTCCTTCTCTTGACTGACTTGGGCGTCAGAGTGTCTTGGAGGTACCCCCAAACCCGACGTGGACAAAGGATTACCTCGGACCCTCCAATCTCCAACCCCGATCTACCAAGCTCAATCTTCATCTCCATGGAGCACCTCAACTGGAAGCACTCTCCTATCCTGAACACCGGCCTCAAGTACCTCTGGAGCTCGGGTGATTCAGGACCGTACTCCAGTACCGAACACAAATTCATTTACCTTGTGCATCCAATCAAGGGAATCTCTAACAATTATGTGCGAAGATACAAAGTCCAATAATAAAGTCCACTTTTTGCCTTGCAAACCCAATCAAAACAAAATACTTGAATAGACTACAATACTCACCTTGCAGAAAGAAGCCATCCTAGAATAATGCTTTGCCCCAAAGAAAATGGTCGTCCGCCAACAACACTTAGCGAACGCTGAGTTTTAAAACAATAATTAACTTATCAATAAAACTTTCATGTAAATATATAATGTAAACCAATCTTTTAAATTAATGTTAAATGAATGAAAAAAAGATAAGCCCTTTACATATCTTGAGCTCAGAGGTAGAGACTAGAAACGGTGTGTGTGGCGGAAACAAAAAGAAGCAGATCAAAGTGGCAGAGTGCACATGAAATGAATGACGTTGAGCAATATAACAAAACCATTTAACACTTCAAAGAGACTAGAAAGTAGAGAAACCATAACATACCAATAATGGGAACACACTATCTCCCTCTCTCGTAGTTTCTATTTCCTGATCCCAAACTAAACCCTAACATTTTAAATTGCACAAGTCATGGGAACATATCAGAAAAAGGGAGCTCAAACACAGAACAGGAAGCAGCGCCGACGACGCGATGACGCCGTGGTCGTTGACGGCGATGACTGCAGAAGGGAGTTTGATGGCGAGATTAGAATTTTAGGGCGTGAGAACGTTCTGAGAGAAGAGGGAAAGAGAGGGAGTACTAAGAGTGAGAGGGAGTATGCAACGGTAATATTAAAATATTAGGCATCAGGGGCACTTTTTATAAAGCGCATCTAAAGGTCCTCCGTATTTTGGGCTTCAGGGGCACTTCTTAAAAAGCGCCATTAATGGTGCGCTCTTTTTAACAATTCTATTGTAGTGTTACATAAACTTGCACACTTTTCATCAGTTTCATCTGTACGACAACGAAACACATCTAGGTTGGTCAGTTATTTTACCAACACCTAAATGGTTGTGGGTCCGAGTCATAGAGGGATAAAGTGGAAAACTCGATTGATGCCCAAGAAAACGCAGTTTCATCCGCACATAGATTTGTGTGGTCATGTTCAAATCCCCCCTCCTATTAAACGTAGTCGTACGCAAGAAAAGTTAGCCTTTCTCCTCCTTTGCTTCTTACTGATCTCATTCTATGTCAACTTTTTTTTTGTGCTTTGAGAACCAAATTTCACTGAGCTTGAATTATTTTTATTATTTGATCTGGCAATGACGTGTGATGTGTGAACTTTTAATTTTTATTTTGGTTGTTGCTGTGTTCTTGCTTTTAGTTGTTCAGAGTTATTAAGACATATGATGAATACACAAGATGTTATTAAGACATATGACGAATTTAGTCCCATGGAATAAAAAAACATTAGCTAGGTAAATATGTAGAGTAATATACCCTAATTTGATATTTTAGCCGCCCTTAAATGTCTCACACTTTCCAAGTATTTGCATATGAAAGTAGTTGAAAAAAAGTAGGGGATAGTTGAAAACAAATAGTTAGATCATAATCAAATTTGTAAAACATTATAGATATTGATACAAAATTAGAAGGCTAAAACTTCAAAAGATATGAGATGGATGAAATATTATTATTGTTTAATCTAGAAGGATGGTAGATTAGATACATCAGTTAATCAATCAATTTTTATTTACTATTAGTCAAACTAATCTAGAAGGGAGACTAAAATATCTATAAATAACTGTAGAAGGACTAATTTGATTGATATTTGAGCACTAAATCTCGATATGTCCACTTGAACACTTTTCATCAGTTTCATCTGTACGACAACGAAGCGCATCTCCGTTGGTAAGATACTTTACTTACACCTATATGGTCATGGGTTTGAGTCGTAGAGAGAGAAAGTGGAAAACACAATTGATTCCGTTAGAAAAAGCAATTTCATTTACACACAGATTTGTGTGGTAATGTTCAAATCCCCCCTTCTATTAAATGTCGTCGTACGCCAAAAAAGTTGGCCTTTGCTCCTTTTTTGCTTCTTTACTGATCTCATTCTCGGTCATGTTTTATGTTTTTTGTGCTTTGTGGACCGAATGTTACTGAGCTTTAAGTATTTTTATTATTTGAGCTTGCAACGACGTGTGATGTGTGAATATTTTATTTTTATTTTGGTTGTTGTGGTGTTCTTGCTTTTAATTGTTCTGAGTTATTAAGACATATGACGAAAATGCAACATGTTATTACTCTCTGCATGTCCTAAAACTTTTGATGTTTCAGCGAATAACGTCACATGGAATAAAAAAACATTAACTACGCAAATTTGTACACTAATATCCCCTAATTTGATATTTTGGCAACCCATAAATGTCTTACACTTTTCTAGTATGTGGATATGAAAGTAGTATTGATAGTGAGAATATTCACTTTTGATATATTAAGGGTTTAGTTGAAAATGAATACTTAAATTAGCATCAAATTTGTAAAACATTATAAGTATTGATACAAAATTAGAAGGCTAAAACTTCAAAAGATATGAGATGGGTGGAATATTATTATTGTTCAAAACAGAATAGTATGTAGTTCTAAGTTAATTGAAAATTAACGTATCTAATGTATATGATAGATTAGATACATCAGTTATCCGATAAATTTACATTTACTATTAGTCAAACTAATCTTGAAGGGAGACTAAAATATTTCTAAAAAATTTAGAAGGACTAATTTGATTAATATTTGAGCACTAAATCTCCACACGTCCACTTGCACAATTTCCATCAGTTTCATCAGTACGACAACGAAGCGCATATCCGTTGGTAAGATACTTTAAATACACCTGTATGGTAGTGGGTTTGAGTCGTTGAGGGAGAAAATGGAAAACCCGACTGATCCCTTAGAAAACACTGTTTTATCTACACATAGATTAGTGTGGTCATGTTCAAATCCCCCCATCTATTAACTGTAGTTCATACGGCAGAAAAGTTAGCCTTTCTCCTCTTTTTCTTCTTATTGATCTCATTCCATTTTTACTTTTTTTTAGTGCTTTGTGTACCAAATTTCACTGAGCCTGAATTATTTTTATTATTTGATCTGGCAATGACGTGTGATGTGTGAATTTTTTATTTTTATATTTGTTGTTACGGTGTTCTTGCTTTTAATTGTTGAGTTATTAATCTAGATGGGAGACTAAAATATCTCTAAATAACTGTAGAAGGACTAATTTGATTAAAATTTAAGCACTAAAGCTCCATACGTTCCCTTGCACACTTTCCATCAGTTTCATCAGTATGACAACGAGGCGCATCTAGCTTGGTAAGTTATTTTACCTACACCTATATGGTCGGGGGTTCGAATCGTAGAGGGAGAAAGTGGAAAATCCGATTGATTCCCTTAGAAAAAACAGTTTCATCTACACACGGATTTGTGTGGTCATGTTAAAATCCCCCTTCTATTAAATGTAGTCGTACACCTGAAAAGTTAGCCTCTCTTCACTTTTGCTTCTTACTTATCTCAGTCCATGTATATTTTTATTTTTTTGTGCTTTGTCTACCAAATTTCACTAAGCTTTAATTATTTTTATATATGATCTCCCAATGAAGTGTGATGTGTGAATTTTTTGTTTTTATTTTGGTTATTGTGTTGCTTTTGCTTTTAATTGTTTTGAGTTATTAAGACATATGGTGAATACGCAAGATGTTATTACTCTCTGCATGTCCTAAAACTTATGATGTTTTAGCAAATAACGTCACAAGGAATAAATAACATTAGCTAGGTAAATATGTAGACTAATATCCCATAATTTGATATTTTGTCAACCCTTAAATGTCTTACACTTTTCAAGTATGTGCATATGAAAGTAGTATGGATAGTGAGATTATACACTTTTGATTTATTAAGGGTGTAGTTGAAAATAAATACTTAAATTAGCATTAAGTTTGTAAAATATTATAAATTTTGATACAAAATTAGAAGGCTAAAACTTCAAAAGATATGAGATGGATGAAATATTATCATTGTTTAAAACAGAATAGTACGTAGTATAGGTTAACTGAAAAATTAACGTATCTAACGTATATGATAGATTAGATACATAAGTTATTCAATAAATTTACATTTACTATTAGTTAAATTAATCTAGAAGGGAGACAAAAATATCTCTAAATAATTGTAGAAGGACTAATTTGATTAATATTTGAGCACTAAATCTCCATATGTCTACTTGCACACTTTCCATCAGTTTTATCTGTACGATAACGAAGCGCATCTCCGTTGGTTGGATACTTTACCTACACCTATACCATAGTGGGTTCGAGTCGTAGAGAGAGAAAGTGAAAAACCCGATTGATCCCCTAGAAAACACAATTTCATCTATACATAGATTTGTGTGGTCATGTTCAAATCCCCCCTTTTTATTTTTTTCGTACTTTGTGTACCGAATTTCACTAAGCCTTATTTATTTTTATTATTGGATCTGGCAATGACGTGTGATGTGTGAATTTTTTGTTTTTATTTTGGTTGTTGAGGTGTTCTTGCTAATAATTGTTCTGAGTTATTAAGACATACGGTGAATACGCAAGATGTTATTACTCTTTGAATGTCCTAAAATTTTGATGTTTTAGTGAATAACGTCACATGGAATAAAAAAACATTAACTACGTAAATAAGTAGACTAATATCCCATAATTTGATATTTTGGCAGTCCTTAAATGTCTCACACTTTTCAAGTATGTTCATATGAAAGTAGTATGGATAGTGAGAATATTCACTTTTGATTTATAAAGGGTATAGTTGAAAATAAATACTTAAATTAGCATCAAATTTGTAAAACATTATAAATATTGATACAAAATTAGAAGGCTAAAACCTCAAAAGATATGAAATGGGTGAAATATTATTGTTGTTTGAAACAGAATAGTATGTAGTATAGGTTAATTGAAAAATTAACGTATCTAATGTATATGATAGTTTAGATACACCAGTTATTCAATAAATTTACATTTACTATTACTCAAATTAATCTAGAAGGGAGTCTAAAATATCTCTAAAAATATGTGGAAGGACTAATTTGAGTAATATTTGAGCACTAAATCTCCATACGTCCACATGCACACTTTCCATCAGTTTCATCTGTACGACAACAAAGCGCATCTCCGTTCGTAAGATACTTTACCTACACCTAAATGGTAGTGGATTCGAGTCGTAGAGGGAGAAAGTGAAAAACCCAATTGATCCCCTAGAAAACACAGTTTCATCTACACATAGATTTGTGTGGTCATGTTCATATCCCCCCTTCTATTAAATGTAGTCGTACGACAGAAAAGTTAGCCTTTCTCCTCTTTTGCTTCTTACTGATCTCATTCTATGTCAACTTTTTATTTTTTTTTGTCCTTTGTGTACCGAATTTCACTGAGCGTTATTTTTTTTTTATTTTATCTGGCATTAACGTGTGAAGTGTAAATTTTTTGTTTTTAATTTGGTTATTGTGCGTTCTTGATTTTAATTATTCTGATTTATTAAGACATATGGTGAATAGGCAAGATGTTATTAATCTCTGCCTGTCCTAAAACTTTTGATGTTTTAGCAAATAACATCACATGAAAAAAATAACATTAACTACATAAATATGTAGACTAATATCCCAAAATTTGATATTTCTTGTGCTTTGTGTACTGAATTTCACTTAGCTTTAATTATTTTTATTATTTGATCTAGCAATTACAGGTGATGTATGATTTTTTTTGTTTTTATTTTGGTTATTGTGGTGTTCTTGCTTTTAATTGTTCTGAGTTATTAAGACATATGGTGAATACGCACGATGTTATTACACTCTGCATGTCCTACAACTTTTGATGATTTAGCGAATAACGTCACATGGAATAAAAAATTCATTAGCTAGGTAAATATGTATACTAATATACCCTAATTTGATATTTCGGCCGCCCTTAAATATCTTACACTTTCCAAGTATTTGCATATGAAAGTATTCAGACTATGATGAGACAGCCGATTACACGGCAGACATCTTAGTGACCGAGATAGTTAAGGGGAAGGCCTACCTCTGTCCAACTCTCAAGCCTGCCAAGGGTAAGGAGAAGGGCAGCGAAAGGGTTGAATATTCCTTTGACATCTCTAAGGCTGACCAAATCTTTGACTACCTCCTCAAGGACAAGCAGATCAAACTCCTTGACGGCCATAAGATTACCCCTCCTGAGGAAATACAAGGGAAGAAATACTGCAAGTGGCATAATTCCTTCAATCATGCCACTTCGAATTTCTTTCGCCGAGTCATTCAGGAGGCCATTAGAAAGGGGAGATTCAAAATGGCCGACAAGGGGGCATCAGAGATAATTGTCGACACTGACCCTTTCCCCAGCATGAATGTCAATATGGTCTCCTTCTCAGGGAGTGACCGCGGGAAAGGGGAGAAGAAGTATGTGTGGGTCCTGAAGGGAGGGATTTCCCCAGAAAGGGATACATCCATGTTCGACCGTTAGGGCTCACCGCCTCGGGGATCCACTGTGGCAGAACGAATGGCCCTGCTACAAGAAAAACTGCAGATAGGGGCGCCGAGTCAGCGCCAGACCCCTCAGAAAAAACTTCCTAAGCCAGGGAGGCTTGTCCACGAGCTCAGGGAGTTGCATTTGTTCAAACTCAACCCCGAAAGACAGATGCCCAAGACCAGGGACCTGAGGGAAAGACTCCAACCCGCCCCACATGGGGGCATGGTAGGCCCGCCGATGACTCTATCGAGCAAGCCACCCTGCCAACTCCAAACGGGGGAACTCGCTTCAAAGAAGAAAGAAGGGTGGCACAAGTCACCAAAACCTTAAGCTCAACTTCGATAGACATCACAGTCCTTAATGACCGAGAGCTAAGAGCCACCAGGACAGTCAAACCTCCGGCGGCGTACTGCAGGACCAACGGATGACTCAAGCGGCCGTTGAAATGCCAGCCCCCAAAGTGGCCTCCAAATCTCGCTCGCAGAAGAGGAGGTTATAGAGGGCAAGAGCTTTCAACAGAATGAAGGAAACTCTCCAGATGCTCACCTCCACTAGAGATGGGAATACCCAGACCACCTCCGCACCACCCATTGCTACGGCGTTGGAACAGGCCTTCCCAAAACCAGCTGAGGACACAGCTCCAGAGCAGCTTCCCGAATCGGCTGCCCTCGAGCTACCTGTTGATCACAAGGGAGGATACTAAGCAATGGTGGGCATGGTGGATGCACCCCATAGTCCACTCACAAAGGCGGTGATAGAATGCCTCTAAGGACCTCATAGTCCCGGGCAGTCCCAACCAGTCAGTGAGCCTCAGGGTGGGGGTGCAATGACAGAGCAAAAGCTGCAAGAAGAAGACTTCCTGGGGGAAGAAGAGGAACACTCTTTCGGTCCCCGAGATTTCGACGGGAATTCCATGACTGAGTCAATACTAGATGACTTGGAGGACGAGGCCGATGGGGAATTCTACGCAGACATAGAAATGGTAGGCCTCCATCTACCAGAGTGTTGGGGAACCAGGGATCAGTCAAGGGCCCTCGAAGGAGATGTCTTCGCCGAGGAGGCCGAATGGGCCGCCTTGACGGAAGTCGAGGGACCAATCATGGAAGGCATGCTATCTGAGAAGCCAACTGAAGACATGACCAGACACCTGAAGCCATTGTACATCAAAGCCCACCTCAATGGGAAGTTGTTCAGTAGGGTCTTCGTGGATGGTGGTGATGTACTGAACATCATGCCACTATCGACTATGAAGAGGTTAGGGAAGAACGCCGAGGACCTCATTCCCACTACCATGACCATGACCAGTTTCAGAGGCCACCCCTCTCATGCATTGGGAGTGTTGGTGGCCGACGTAACGGTTGGGTCAAAGGTAACTCGATCGGCATTCTTCGTCATAGAAGGAAAACCCTCATACACGGTGATCCTGGGGAGAGATTGGATCCACCCAAGTGAATGCGTTCCCTCCACTCTGCACCAGAAACTCATGATATGGGTGGAAGACAAAGTGGAGATAGTAGAGGCCGATCCTAATCCTTTCCCTGCGGCGGTAAAGATGTTCGAGGTTATGTTCTACTCCCCCTACCTACGTCCTATTTCCATCCCGGGGGACTACGAAGAGAGCGGTATTGAGTCATGCGACTGGACCGAGAAAGGCTTTGAATTCAAAATGTTGGCCGACCCACAGCCTAACAATGTGAATAATGGTTAGTCTTCCTTCGGAGGTACAGATCCTGCTGGACCGATTACACCTATTTCAAATAGAGTCCAGCATTGAAGAGGCTACATTTGGTGCTGTGTATGGAGAGGATGAAAGCTAAGAAACTCCTCCGTTGGAGGTTTCGGATGACATTGGCGGCAAGACGTCGGCCGAACCCCCCTACATAGAGCCCATCCAGAGGAAGATACCTACCTTTGAAGCTCAAGACCCCCTGGTCGAGGTAAATTTGGGAACCGAGAGTGAACCAAGGATGACTAAAGTTAGTGGTAAGCTCCAACCGCAGCAACGTGATCAGATGGTAGCCTTGATACGGGACTACCGTGACTGCTTTGCATGGGACTACCATGAGATGCCAGGCCTTGATAGAGCCTTGGTGGAGCATAGGTTACCCATCAAGGAAGGCTGTAAGCCCCACAGGCAGCCACCGAGGAGGTTCAACCCACAACTAATGCCGCAGATCAAAGACGAAGTGGAAAGACTCTTGAAGGCATGGTTCATCAAAACTGCCAGGTACGTAGAATGGCTGTCTAATATAGTCCCCGTGATCAAAAAGAATGGCCAGGTCAGAGTCTGTATTGATTATAGAGACCTAAACTTGGCCACTCCGAAAGATGAGTACGGTATGCTTGTGGCTGATATTCTCGTCAATGTCGCGGCAAACAATGCCATCTTGACTTTTATGGACGGCTATTCTGTTTACAACCAGATTTATGTGGCTGAGGCTGACACCCATAAGACTGCCTTTAGGTGTTCAGGCGTGTAACACCCCGGAAATAATTTAATTAAAATAGTTGATTGAATTATTAAAATAATTTGGAGGCGGGATATAGATAAATTAAAAGGTTAATATTTTATATGCGTAGGAGGTGAAACGAGTAAAGGAGGTGGTGACGTAGAGAGCCCAGTGTTTACTGAGCCCTCAACTTAAACCCTGGGGGTTTAAGCCAAACCCTCATTCGCAGCAAGCAAAAGAAAAACGAAAGTGAGAGTGAGAGAGAGAGCACGCGGCGCAAAGAGGGAGAGAAGAGGAGGGTTTCGCGAAGAATTTCAAAAGGAGATCGTTCGTGTTGCTGTGGTTTTGTTCGTGTCTCGTTCGTCGTGTTTCGGAGCTTACGTTATTCGAGGTAAGGGTGGGCTTAACCTTGATAATGGGTTGATGATAATTATGTGTGGGTAGTCTAGGGTTTTGTTGAATTGTTCGTGTTGTTGCATATCGTGTTTTCGTTGAGATTGGTGCTTTGATGATTATTGCACGTTATTGTGATTTGTTTCGTTATTTGTTGTTGCGTGATTGTTGTATCACGATGATGGTGTTGTTATTGTTCGGGTTTTTGTTGTTGCTGTGCGTGGTTGATTGTTGTTGTCGCGTTGTCGAATTGTCGTTTTTGTTGTGGTGGTTGCGGTGTCGTTGCCGTTAGGGTTTGGTGTTTGGCAATTTAGCGATTCTGGACACAGGTTCTGTTTTTCTAAAACTGGCGCTGTTTGGTTGATCCAAAAATTATGAGGTTGATTGTTTTTGAAAATATACTTAACGCCGGTCGTTTTGGCACTGGTTTCGTTAAATTCGGAGTTGTATAGCTCGAGTTATAGGCGATACAAGTTAGGTTAAAATTCAGGAAACGATTTGGGTATAGATTCGGTATTTCGGTGACTGGGAACGTTGTATTGACCGGAAAATTATGTGGTTTATTTTTCTGGAAAATAGACTTAATGGTTGTTAATTTGGCACTGGTTTGGTTGCGTTTAGAGTTGTGTAGCTCGAGATATGAATTCCACAAGTTAGAGTAAGATTCTGGAAACAATCTGGACACAGGGTCAGTGTTTTGGTTACCACGTTTTCAAAAGAACTCCTTTTCAAACGAATCCAATTTCTTTGAAAACTAGACAAAATTTGCCCCAGTTTATGCACAAGTTTCATGCAATTTGATTGAGTTTTGGTCACTTTGGAATTGCTTGAATTTGAAGGACAGAAACTGTCCTCTTTTGCAACTAGCCTGTATGCTTTTCGAAAACTGTACCTATTGGACACTCTCCTTCAAAAACTGAACTTAGGGATGATAACCAGACCCATAGGGCTTTCCAACAAGTATTTATTTGTTGAAATCCGATGTCGTTTGCTATTTTAATTAATTCACTGAAGTAGGTGCGATGTGCCTAGGCGCTGTGCGCCAGTCTTGTGCGTGGTGTGCGTGCGTTATGTCCGCGTTGTGGAGCCGTCTGGTGTTAATATTTCAGGTGCGGTGCTGGTATGCTCAGGAGAGTTTAGTGGTGCTATTTTTGGTGAAATCATTTGTTTTGATTCTGGTGATATAGTATTTATTTTAAATACTTGTTATGGTGAGTTGGTGCATAATCATGGTGTCGCATTGTCATATGCATGTTTTGGTGATATAGGCTCTGCCTCTGGTGTTTATTGGTGATATGCCCGTCGTGGCTCATTTTGGTGATCGGTACCGCATGCATATGCCCACTGGAGGGGTTGCATATCATCCCATTGTCTATGAATGTTATAATTTTGGTGGTTCACTGTCAAATGGACTTTTCCTTTGGTATCTGGTGCTGTGATATGGTGTAATTGTATTGTGTTGCTGTAGTTACCTGATGCTAGCATATTTTTATCATCTGCTTATTACCTCTGTTAGACTCACCCCTTCTGCTTGGAATGTTGCTCTCATGCGGCAACGCTGCAGGTGATCGCTAGTGCTCGTGGAAGAATTGCTAGGTTTTGCTTCCTCTCTCGTTTGGGTCTGTGTCAGCTCTGATATGTAGCACCGGGGAGTCGTTAGTTATCGTTTTGAACTATTATTTTAGTTATTGGAAAATGTTTTAATTAATTTTGGAGATGTCTTTAATTGTTAATTCTGGAGATGTTGAAACTGGTTAATATTTCCGCTGCTTGGTGATTTCTTTTATATAAATTATTTTGGAGATTTTCTTTTTGGAATAAATGGTGTTTTTTTTTAAAATGGTGAAAAATGTAGCGCCCTTCGAGGTGACTCTGATAATTGTCTATTTAGTTGTAATAGTAAAAGGGGGGTGTTACATTAGTGGTATCAGAGCAGTTCGGTCTGTCCGGCCAAGTTGTCGAGTCGTCGAGTCGAGTAACACTTGAGTAATTGTTACTCGTTTCTGATTATAGTTTCTGTTGCAGTGTTAGGTTGAGATGGCAGGACGGAACGATGCTGCACTCGCTGCTGCTTTGCAGGCTGTGGCTCAAGCTGTGGAGAATAACCCAGGTGCTGCTGGTGATGCTGGGTCGCGCAGTTTGGCTACGTTTCAGAGGGAGAATCCTCCTACCTTTAAGGGCAAGTATAACCCTGATGGTGGTTTGGCATGGCTGAAAGAGATGGAGAGAATCTTTCGTGTTATGGATTGCTCTGAGGCGCAGAAAGTCAGGTATGGTACTCATATGCTGGCAGAGGAGGCTGATGACTGGTGGTTGGAGGTGAGGCAGAGGTTGGCGACTGTGAATGAAGAGGTCACTTGGGCTGTGTTCAGCAGAGAATTTCTGAGAAAGTATTATCCTGAAGATGTCCGTGGGAAGAAAGAGATTGAGTTTCTGGAGCTGAAGCAGGGTAATATGTCGGTGACTGAGTATGCTACCAAGTTCATTAAATTGGCGAAGTTCTATCCACATTATGGTGAGGCTGGTGCTGAATTCTCCAAATGCATCAAGTTTGAAAATGGGTTGCGGGCTGATATCAAGAAGGCGATAGGGTATCAGAAAATTCGGGTGTTCTCGGAGTTGATTGACAGCTGCAGAATCTTCGAGGAAGACAGTAATGCTCATTCTAGAGTCATGAGGGATAGGCAGAAGAATTTCTCGAGTCGTGGGAAGCCGTATGAGGTTCCAGCTGGTAAGGGCAATCAGAGAACTGCTGTGGGTAAGAGACCTAGTGGGGGAGATGCTGCTGCTAGTGTGGTATGTTACAAGTGTGGTAAACCCGGTCATAAGCGTCCTGACTGTCCGGGTGATGTGAAGAAGTGCTACAAGTGTGGTAAAGAGGGTCATATGGCGTCTAGCTGTGATCGAAAGGATGTGTTATGCTACAACTGTGGTGAGGGTGGTCATATCAGCACTCAGTGTCCTAAACCGAAGAAAGAAAGGTCCTTTGGGAAGGTGTTCGCTCTGGCGGGGTCAGATGCAGTGAATGAGATCAGAGGTACATGCTATATTAATAATTCTCCTCTTATTGCTATTATTGATACTGATGCTACCCATTGTTTTATTGCTACTGCATGTGTTGAGAAATTAGATCTTGTTTTATCTTCTATGTTGAGGGAGATGGTTATCGATACTCCGGCTAAGGGTTCGGCGACTACCTCGGTTGTTTGTGCTAAATGCCCTTTATCGATATTCGGTAATGATTTTCTCGTTGACTTGATTTGTTTGCCGCTGAGCGGAATGGATGTTATTCTAGGTATGGACTGGTTAGTTGATAACCATGTTCATATCAACTGTCATGAAAGGTCTGTGAGTTTCTTTTCTCCTGAAGAGGAAGAGTCTGGTTTGTTGTCTGCTGGTCAGTTGCATAGGGTAATGAGGGAAGACGTCCAGTTGTTTTCATTAATGGCGTCATTGTCTGCTGAGAGCCAAGCGAAGGTTGATGAGTTGCAGGTGGTGCGAGAGTTTTCTGAGGTTTTTCCCGACGAGATTCCGGATGTACCACCAGAAAGAGAGGTTGAGTTTGCTATTGATCTGGTACCTGATACTAAACCTGTGTCTATGGCACCGTATAGAATGTCTGCATCTGAATTGTCAGAACTGAAGAAGCAACTCGAGGATCTGCTTGAAAAGAAATTTGTGAGGCCAAGTGTGTCGCCGTGGGGAGCTCCAGTGTTGTTGGTGAAAAAGAAAGATGGTAGTATGAGGTTGTGCGTAGACTATCGGCAGCTGAATAAGGTGACTATTAAGAACAAGTATCCGCTTCCGAGGATTGATGACTTAATGGATCAGTTGGTGGGTGCTCAGGTGTTCAGTAAAATAGATTTGAGATCGGGTTATCATCAGATCAAGGTGAAAGACGACATTATCTGTATGGTTCGAGGTTTGAGGTGTTCAGTGATCATAAGGGTTTGCAGTATCTGTTTGATCAGAAAGAGTTGAATATGAGACAGCGCAGATGGTTGGAGTTGCTGAAAGACTATGACTTTAGCTTGAACTATCATCCGGGAAAGGCTAATGTGGTAGCTGACGCTTTAAGTTGAAAGACGTTGCATATGTCAGCAATGATGGTTAGAGAACTCGAATTAATTGAGCAGTTCAGGGACATGAGTTTGGTTTGTGAAGTGACGCCTCAGAGTGTCAGATTGGGGATGTTGAAGATTGATAATGAATTCATGGCTAGCATTCGAGAAGCTCAGAAGTTAGATGTTAAATTAGTTGACCTGATGGTTGGGATTGATCAATCCGAGAATAAAGACTTTGAGTTGGATGCGCAGAATGTATTGAAGTACCGTGGAAGAATCTGCATTCCTGATGATGAGGAGATGAAAAGAGCAATTTTAGAAGAAGGTCATAGGAGTAAGTTGAGTATCCATCCGGGAGCTACAAAGATGTATCAGGATCTGAAGAAGATGTTTTGGTGGCCTGGTATGAAGCGTGATGTGGCGCAGTTTGTGTATTCCTGCTTGACTTGTCAGAAATCGAAGGTTGAGCATCAGAAGCCTGCTGGGTTGATGCAACCGTTGGAGATTCCGGAATGGAAGTGGGATAGTATTTCTATGGATTTCGTGATAGGGTTACCTAATACTGTGAGGGGGCACGATTCGATTTGGGTGATTGTGGATAGATTGACGAAGTCTGCTCATTTTATTCCTATCAATATCACGTATCCGGTGTCGAGATTGGCAGAAATTTATATTCAGGTGATTGTGAAGTTGCATGGTGTTCCTTTGTGCATTGTGTCTGACAGAGATCCTAGGTTCACTTCTGATTTCTGGAAGAGTTTGCAAGAAGCGTTGGGTTCTAAATTGAGGTTGAGTTCAGCTTATCATCCTCAAACTGATGGACAGACAGAGAGGACCATTCAGTCGTTGGAAGACTTGTTGAGATCTTGTGTTCTTGAGCAGGGAGGTGCGTGGGATACTCACCTTCCGTTGATCGAGTTTACTTACAACAATAGTTACCATTCTAGCATCGGGATGGCACCGTTCGAGGCATTGTATGGTCGGAGATGTAGGACTCCGTTGTGTTGGCATGAATCTGGGGAGAGTATTGTTCTTGGACCCGAGGTTGTTCGAGAGACTACTGAAAAGGTGAAATTGATCCGTGAGAAAATGAAAGCGTCGCAGAGTAGACAGAAGAGCTATCATGATAAGAGAAGGAAGGATTTAGAATTCCAAGCTGGTGATCATGTGTTTTTGAGAGTCACGCCTATGGCTGGTGTTGGGCGTGCATTGAAGACAAAGAAGTTGACTCCTCGTTTCATTGGACCGTATCAGATCACTGAGAGAATTGGTAATGTTGCTTATAGGGTGGCCTTGCCGCCTAATCTTTCGAATTTGCACGATGTATTTCATGTGTCGCAACTTCGGAAGTATATTTCGGATCCGTCCCATGTGATTCCGATGGATGATGTGCATGTGCGGGATAATCTCACTGTGGAGACAATGCCTGTGCGAATTGAAGATCGTGAAGTGAAGACTTTACGTGGCAAAGAGATAAACCTGGTGAAAGTGGTCTGGTTAGGAGCTGCTGGTGAAAGCATGACATGGGAGTTGGAGAGCAAGATGCGAGAGTCCTATCCGGAGCTGTTTGAATCAGGTATGTTTTCGAGGACGAAAGATTCTAAGTGGGGGAGGGTTGTAACACCCCGGAAATAATTTAATTAAAATAGTTGATTGAATTATTAAAATAATTTGGAGGCGGGATATAGATAAATTAAAAGGTTAATATTTTATATGCGTAGGAGGTGAAACGAGTAAAGGAGGTGGTGACGTAGAGAGCCCAGTGTTTACTGAGCCCTCAACTTAAACCCTGGGGGTTTAAGCCAAACCCTCATTCGCAGCAAGCAAAAGAAAAACGAAAGTGAGAGTGAGAGAGAGAGCACGCGGCGCAAAGAGGGAGAGAAGAGGAGGGTTTCGCGAAGAATTTCAAAAGGAGATCGTTCGTGTTGCTGTGGTTTTGTTCGTGTCTCGTTCGTCGTGTTTCGGAGCTTACGTTATTCGAGGTAAGGGTGGGCTTAACCTTGATAATGGGTTGATGATAATTATGTGTGGGTAGTCTAGGGTTTTGTTGAATTGTTCGTGTTGTTGCATATCGTGTTTTCGTTGAGATTGGTGCTTTGATGATTATTGCTCGTTATTGTGATTTGTTTCGTTATTTGTTGTTGCGTGATTGTTGTATCACGATGATGGTGTTGTTATTGTTCGGGTTTTTGTTGTTGCTGTGCGTGGTTGATTGTTGTTGTCGCGTTGTCGAATTGTCGTTTTTGTTGTGGTGGTTGCGGTGTCGTTGCCGTTAGGGTTTGGTGTTTGGCAATTTAGCGATTCTGGACACAGGTTCTGTTTTTCTAAAACTGGCGCTGTTTGGTTGATCCAAAAATTATGAGGTTGATTGTTTTTGAAAATATACTTAACGCCGGTCGTTTTGGCACTGGTTTCGTTAAATTCGGAGTTGTATAGCTCGAGTTATAGGCGATACAAGTTAGGTTAAAATTCAGGAAACGATTTGGGTATAGATTCGGTATTTCGGTGACTGGGAACGTTGTATTGACCGAAAAATTATGTGGTTTATTTTTCTGGAAAATAGACTTAATGGTTGTTAATTTGGCACTGGTTTGGTTGCGTTTAGAGTTGTGTAGCTCGAGATATGAATTCCACAAGTTAGAGTAAGATTCTGGAAACAATCTGGACACAGGGTCAGTGTTTTGGTTACCACGTTTTCAAAAGAACTCCTTTTCAAACGAATCCAATTTCTTTGAAAACTAGACAAAATTTGCCCCAGTTTATGCACAAGTTTCATGCAATTTGATTGAGTTTTGGTCACTTTGGAATTGCTTGAATTTGAAGGACAGAAACTGTCCTCTTTTGCAACTAGCCTGTATGCTTTTCGAAAACTGTACCTATTGGACACTCTCCTTCAAAAACTGAACTTAGGGATGATAACCAGACCCATAGGGCTTTCCAACAAGTATTTATTTGTTGAAATCCGATGTCGTTTGCTATTTTAATTAATTCACTGAAGTAGGTGCGATGTGCCTAGGCGCTGTGCGCCAGTCTTGTGCGTGGTGTGCGTGCGTTATGTCCGCGTTGTGGAGCCGTCTGGTGTTAATATTTCAGGTGCGGTGCTGGTATGCTCAGGAGAGTTTAGTGGTGCTATTTTTGGTGAAATCATTTGTTTTGATTCTGGTGATATAGTATTTATTTTAAATACTTGTTATGGTGAGTTGGTGCATAATCATGGTGTCGCATTGTCATATGCATGTTTTGGTGATATAGGCTCTGCCTCTGGTGTTTATTGGTGATATGCCCGTCGTGGCTCATTTTGGTGATCGGTACCGCATGCATATGCCCACTGGAGGGGTTGCATATCATCCCATTGTCTATGAATGTTATAATTTTGGTGGTTCACTGTCAAATGGACTTTTCCTTTGGTATCTGGTGCTGTGATATGGTGTAATTGTATTGTGTTGCTGTAGTTACCTGATGCTAGCATATTTTTATCATCTGCTTATTACCTCTGTTAGACTCACCCCTTCTGCTTGGAATGTTGCTCTCATGCGGCAACGCTGCAGGTGATCGCTAGTGCTCGTGGAGGAATTGCTAGGTTTTGCTTCCTCTCTCGTTTGGGTCTGTGTCAGCTCTGATATGTAGCACCGGGGAGTCGTTAGTTATCGTTTTGAACTATTATTTTAGTTATTGGAAAATGTTTTAATTAATTTTGGAGATGTCTTTAATTGTTAATTCTGGAGATGTTGAAACTGGTTAATATTTCCGCTGCTTGGTGATTTCTTTTATATAAATTATTTTGGAGATTTTCTTTTTGGAATAAATGGTGTTTTTTTTTTAAAATGGTGAAAAATGTAGCGCCCTTCGAGGTGACTCTGATAATTGTCTATTTAGTTGTAATAGTAAAAGGGGGGTGTTACAAGGCGCCTTATACCTATGAGTGGCTCGTATTGCCTTTTGGCCTCAAGAATGTTGAGGCAACGTACCAAAGGGTAACGAATGCCATCTTCCATGACCTTATTGGTAAAAACATGGAGGTGTACATTGACGATGTGGTGGTCAAATCCAAGAGCTTCGAAGCCCACCTGATGGGTCTCGAACAAGCTCTGAAACGGATGAGACTCCACAATTTCAAGATGAATCCTACTAAATGTGCATTTGGCGTGTCTGCAGGTAACTTCTTTGGGTTTCTGGTGCATAACCAGGGCATTGAGGTGGACAAAAACAAAGCTCGAGCTATCCTATCGGCTGCTTGTTGGCTCAAGATGATGATAATGGCGCCGAGCGTGCTATATATTATCTCAGTAGGATCCTCAGTGATGTCGAGACTAGATACTCTCCTATCGAGAAACTTTGTTTGTCTTTGTTTAATGCTTGTACAAAACTTGAATACTATCTTTTACCTAAGGAAGTTTTGGTTGTATGCAAGGTTGACATCATTCGATATCTTCTTAATAGGCCTGTCTTACAAGGAAGACTCGTTAAGTCGGCCATTAAGTTGAACGTGTTTGCTTTAACTTATGTACCTTTGAGAGCTATAAAAGGCCAAGCCTTGGCAGACTTCTTGGCTCAGCACCCATGTGTAGAAGTGCACGATGCTCCGAAAGAAACTGCTAATTACTTGGGCCTTAAGCCCTGGGTCATCATGTTCGATGGGTCTAGCACCCAGACGAGGGCAGGGGTAGGGATAGTAATCACCAGCCCTTGCAGCCAAACATGGAGGTTCATGAGCCGGATAGGGGACCAAGCCTACAACAATCAGGCCGAGTATGAGGCTTTGATCATGGGGCTTGATATCTTGGCCGGCATGAAAGCTCACTACATGGAAATAATGGGTGACTCACAACTGGTGATCAAACAAATCACCGAGGAATACAAGTGTTACAATGCCAAGCTGAAAGAGCTAAGGGCCTCGGCGCACGATTTGCTGAGTTGTTTGCCGATGTCGTCTGTACAACGAAGCGCATCTTCGTTGGTAAGATACTTTACCTACATCTATATGGTAGTGGGTTCGAGTCGACGAGGGAGAAAGTGAAAAACCCAATTGATCTCCTAGAAAACACAGTTTCATCAACACATAGATTTCTGTGGTCATGTTCAAATCCCCCCTTCTATTAAATGTTGTCGTACGCCAGAAAAGATAGCCTCTCTCCTCTTTTGCTTCTTACTAATCTCATTCCATGTCATTTTTTTTACTTTTCTTGTGCTTTGTGTACCGAATTTCATTGAGCTTTAATTAGTTTTATTATTTGATCTGGCAATTATGTGTGATGTGTGATTTTTTTGTTTTTATTTTGGTTATTGTGGTGTTCTTGCTTTTAATTGTTCTGAGTTATTAAGACATATGGTGAATACACAAGATGTTCTTACTCTCTGCATGTCCTAAAACTTTAGATGCTTTAGCGAATAACGTCACATGGAATAAAATAACATTAACTACGTAAATTTGTAGACTAATATCGATCCCATAATATGATATTTTGGCAGCCCTTAAATGTCTCACACTTTTCAAGTATGTGCATATGAAAATAGTATGGATAGTGAGAATATTCACTTTTGATTTATTGAAGGTATAGTAGAAAATAAATACTTAAATTAACATCAAATTTGTAAAACATTATAAATATTGATACTATTAACACCCAAAAATGAGTAAGTCGTAGGCCGAGGGCTAAGAGAGGAAAAGGGGAATTATGGTGTGAAGGCAAGCCACTCGACAAGGGCAGAAAAGGTATTTGCCAGAAAGAGTGAAACCAAAAGGAGGTCCTCGGGGCGCACTAAATGACAAAAACCCCGAGGGAGGGCTATGCCCGAGGGCCAGTGAGCCAAGCCGAAGGAAAGTAACCGCCCCAGCCTATAGAGTGCCAAGGCCTAGGTGGCTTGGACGCCTGAATCATTACCTAAAATGGGGCCAGAGCAGCCGAGCCACCATACAGCCGAGGCAAGGCAGGCGTTGCTTGGAAGGCAAGACACGGCACGAAGATAGAACGTGGGAACGGTTGAAGTTCAAGCGGAAGAGCGTGGCCGAAAAACACGGAGCAACAAGCAGTTACCGCACTAACCGTCTGTTTGCTGGTGTTTTTAGCAAACAATCACTAGTTTTATTAGAAGGTTTGTGAGATCAAACTAGAAAAATCTCAAAGCAATTGCCTTTGAATTGCAAAAGTTTTTGTTTCAGAAAATGTAGAAAAGGGGACGATTTGCAAATGATTAACAGAATTGAAAAGAAAAGAAGCAGTAAAAGGTGCGTGAATTGTAAAGAAAAGAAAAACAAATTGCATTGAATCATAAAAGTGGTACACGATCACGTACAGCGATTCTTCCACTCGTTTTTCGCTCTGGCTTGGAAGTTAGAGTTTCAGAAATCGGGTTCTGTATTGTGATCTTCGACCTCTGTTTCTTCTCAGAAACAATTATTTATACAAAGGAAAAGAGGGGGAAAAACTGAATTCAGTAACTGCCTAGAAATTTGAAAATAAGTAACTGCTCCTACTTTCGACCAAGTAACTGCTCCTATCACGCTTCGACCAACTGCTAGTCTTCAACGCATAACTGCTTTGTTTTCTGTCTGTCGAAAGCCTGTGTCGATTTTCCTCTCTCTTGCTTTTGCTTCCCCGTAAGCTTGTTGAGTTTACCTTGCGCATGACCATTTTCTCTGTCGAAATAATTTGGTCTTCGTCGAAATATAAGTCAGGCCATGTTGACCATCTTTAATGAAGCCTGTCGAAATTACAGGCTAACAAATTGCCCCCCAAAAATGTCTTTTTCGACTGAACTTGAGGAGGAAGAAGAGAAAGACATTTTTTGAATTCATCATCGAAATAACTTTGCACTTGAGTAAAAATAGCTGTATATCTGATGTCACCACTGTTAAGTGTTGTTTCCATATTCAAACCTTGAGCAATTCTTATTCTGTGCTTTCGACAATGTTTTGGCAACTTAAATGCCATGTTTTTACGCTTTCTTTATATTTATTCCAGCGTTATTTTAACTTCGTGCAACGTTGGCTTATACTTTTTCAAGTATTTGCCATTTATACGCAAAATTCTTTCATCAGCGCCAATCTCTTCGACCTCATATGCGCCGTTTGAATAAACTTGTAAAATTTTAAATGGTCCTTCCCAACTTGGGGACCACTTACCAAAGACTCTATCTTTTTTATCCATAGGCAATAGGACCTTCCATACTAGATCACCTGAATCAAAGGTTTTAGACTTAACCTTTTTATTATAAGTTTTAGCTACCCTCTCTTTCTGTCGAATAAGCATATCTAAAGCTAATAACCTTTCTTCGTCTAAATCAACCAATTCATCAAGCATCATATTCCAATAATAATCAGAGGGAATCTCCCACTGTCTTTGAATTCTTGTTGATTGTAGACAAATTTCAACAGGCAACACTGCATCGTGTCCAAATGTTAGCCTATAAGGAGTAGTGTTGATAGATTCTTTGGGTGAATTTCGACAAGCCCATAATGCTTGATCAAGGGTATTATGCCAATTTTTTGGTTTCTGCCCAACATGTTTTTTAATCAAATTAATAATAACTTTATTGGCAGCTTCTACTTGACCATTGGCTTGCGCATAATATGGTGTCGAAGTTAATAACTTAAAACCAATTTCAGAAGCAAATTCTACCATTTTTTTACCAGTGAAAACTGATCCCTGATCTGTAGTAATGGTTTCTGGAATTCCAAATCTATAAATGATATGATTTTGAATAAACCTTATCACTGCTTCTTGATCAACATTGGCTAAAGGTATAGCTTCAACCCATTTGGTGAAGTAATCAATTCCCACAAGGATATATCTATGGCCCTTCGACGAAGTTGGCTTTATCTCTCCAATCACATCTAGAGCCCAACCTCTAAATGGCCAAGGTTTGACTATGGCATGCAATTCATTTGCAGGTACATGTTGTATCCCAGCATGCTTTTGACATTCTTGGCATCCCTTAGCAAATTCTATGCAATCTTTCAGCATAGTTAGCCAATACATTCCTTGTCGAAATAATAACCACTTCATTTTGTGGCCTACTTGGTGTGAACCACATGCTCCACTATGTGTATCAGAAACTGCTAAATATGCCTCATTTTCACTAAGACATTTTAATAATACTCCTTCAGGAGTCTTTTTAAACAATTCGTTTCCAATTATCACATAGCTCAAAGCTCTGTATTTTATCTTTTTATTGGTATTTCTTGTGGGATTTTGCAAATATTCCACAATAGGCCTTCGCCAATCATTATTGGTCATATTGTCAAGAGCAAAAATTTCTGCTAAGTCAAAGTCACCAAAAAATTGACGTTTTTCGACAACGACTAGTTCCTCGTTTGCGTTTGTTGCCCCCCCAGTTTTTGGTGTTGACAATAGTGACGAAGAATAGTCATTAGAAATGATCTTATCCTTTATTTCAATTAACTCTTCCAGGCTTTGTTTTGAAACTTTATAGCCTGAAGCAACTTGTGCCAATTCATTTGCCACTTGATTATCAATTCGTGGTAAATGTTCTAAGTGAACAGACTCAAATCTTTTTAACAAAGCATTGGCAACAACAAAGTATCTGATAAGGTGCTCTTTAATGCATTTGTACTCTTTTGTCAATTGTTTGACAACCAACTCAGAGTCGCCCTTTATTTCGACATGACTTGCCCCCAGCTCAAGTAAAATTTCAAGGCCTACTATTAAAGCCTCATACTCAGCTTCATTATTGGAACAAACACCTCGAATTTTAAACTTATACTTCGTTGGAATGTTAGTAGGAGATATTATTAAAATACCAATCCCAACTCCATGTTTATGGCTTGAGCCATCAAAGTACAACCTCCAAGGATATACGTCTACAAAACTTAATGTTTCTTCGACAACAGAATGGTCAACTATAAAATCAGCAACCACTTGTCCTTTAATTGATTTTAGAGGTTGATAAGTTAAGTTGTATTCTGACAAAGCCAAAGCCCATTTACCAATTCGGCTATGCATTATTGGTTTCGACAGCATATGCTTAATAACATCAAAATGCGAATAAACAGAAACATCAGCTGGTTTTATATATTGCTTTAACTTTGTACACGAGAAATACAAACAAAGGCACAACTTTTCTATAGGAGTGTACCTCGTTTCGGCATCATTTAAGACCCTACTGAGGTAATAAATGGCTCTTTCGACACCACTATCATCCTCTTGTGCTAACATGCTACCTATTGTTCTATCAGAAGCTGCTATATACAATTTGAGCACTTTGTGTTTAATAACAGGCAACAAAATCGGTGGTTTCATCAAATAAGACTTGATTTCGTCGAAGGCTGCTTGATGCATTGGTTCCCATTTGAACTCTTCTTCCTTCTTCAGTCTTAACAATGGCGAAAAAACTTGTGTTTTGCCACTTAGATTTGATATAAATCTTCGAAGGAAATTGATTTTTCCCAGCAACGACTGAAGCTCCTTTTTGGTCGAAGGGGCTTTCGTTTCCATAATTGCCTTAGTCTTATTTTGATTGATTTCAATGCCTTTTTTGTGCACTATAAAACCCAAGAAATCACCTGCACGTACACAAAAGGCACATTTTAATGGATTTAATTTCAATCCATATTTCCTCATTCTTTCAAAAGAACGGCGAAGATGGTCTAAATGACCACTTTCTGAGGAAGATTTAACCACCACATCATCTGGCAGTTCTGATGAATTTGTTGCTGAATAGCCTTTCGATTTCCTCTTTGATCTTAGCCAACACTTGAGGAGCAAATCTTCTTGGCACTTGCTTCACTGGTTTCTTCCCTGGTCGAATTGGTAATTGCATTTCCACTACTTCTCGACTTAACCCAGGCATTTCGTCGTAATCCCAAGCAAAGCAATCTTTGAACTCCCTTAGCAATGTGATGACTTGGGTTTTCAGAGAAGCATCAATATTCGCACTAATATAAGTCGGCCTTTTTATTGAGCCATTTCCCAAATCAACCTCTTCTAACGGGTCTTGAGCTTGCATATGCTTTGTCAAATCTCTAGGATCCTTTTCAAAACCTAATGGATCATTATCATAGATACAGTCAAGTCTTTCATCTATGACTATGCTATTTTCTTCATGTAACTCACTGGCTTCGACAGCCATTGTTTGTTGAATAATTTCGGCCTCCATAGCCGCTTTAAACTTGTTTTCGGCCATATAAGCCGTAATTTTGTCCCATGCATTGGGCACTGACATGAGAACATTTTCAAGAACCAGTGTTCCACCCCGTTGGTCGAAAAACACCATCAGGATAGACACTATCATCTCCCATTATTTCTCTTTCCCAAACAAAACCATAATTTGGGTCAAGATGAACTGAGGCAAAAACATTATCCGCAAGAACATATGCCTCATTAGAAGATGAACATGGCGCAATCTTCGCCATTTGTTTCTCAAAATTTTCCTTGGTAACTTGGTTCACATCAGCACGGAAGTAGCTCTGATCGGCTTCAACATACTCTACCAAACCATCTTCCTTCCACATTACTAAACGTTGATGCAAAGTTGAAGGGACAGCACCAACTCCATGGATCCACTCTCTACCAAGGAGTAAATTAAAATTCGCTTTAGAGGCTATCACTAAAAACAATGTAGTCCTCTTTATGGAACCAACGATTAAGTCCACCTCAATGGACCCCAAAGAATGGCCAGTTTTGCCTTCATAATTGCTTAAGACAATGTTATGTGGCCTGAGGTCAGTATCGAACTTACCAATCTTCTTCAAAAGACCATGTGGCATCAAATTCACTGCAGCTCCACCATCCACTAACACTTTGTTAATTCCAACACCATTGACTTTGGCTTGGACATACAGGGGTTTCAAGTGGTTTTGCATACTCATATCTGGCTTCTCGAAGGTAGCCATTTGGTCTTCGACACAACCATTGTTCATCACATAGTAACACATTGGCTTATGATAAGCCATATCCTCTGTGAAATCCTCTTCAACGTCATTTGGTACTGTGATAACATCGTACTCAAGAGGCAGTATTGATACCACATTGCAAACAACGTCGAAATCATCTTCAGAATCATTAAAATCAGACTCCATGTCTTCATCCATGTCGAAATCAGCATTTCTTTCTTTCACTGTTGACAATGGAGGAAATATTCTTTCAAGAGCAGGCCTTCTTGGCTTTTCTGTTACCACAGCCTTGCCTTTGGCCTTATTCGCTGCACACACATGACTAGCAACATCAGCATTCCTCTTTGTGGCAACTTCAGCTTTGTGAACCTCACTCTTCGCCACTATCATGCTGCGTGGAACTTGATTATTAGCCAAATGACTTGGAACCTGGTTAATCACAAAGTGTGCCTTCTTCTTCTGTTGTCTTTGGTAACGACGCCACTGTGTTCTAGTCATAGGGTTCTTACCCTTATAGTTATTCTTATAATTAAACTTAATAGCATCAGTACCTGGCTTGACAGCTTTAGCACGTTGATTATTGGGCACCCATGCTTCGACAGGAGCACTAGCACTTGGGACAAAGGATTTACCTGTTGACAGCTTCAAATACCCTTTTGCTGAGGACTTCTCCTTAGCAAATTGTCGTTTACTTGTTGAAGGCTTTGCTGACACATTAGCCTCATAGCCAGGAAGATCTCCTTTTGCAAAGTCAAATTTTGGCCTGTTATCAAGCCATTTTCTTTTGCGTTGTTGTTGATCCTGATAACCTTCGACAGCTTTAGCTGCTTCTTTATCGAAGACAGCACTGCACCTTGGGCAAAGCATAACTTCAGAGTTATTCCACTTACACCGATTGAGGAAATCTATCAATTCTTCCTCAGCCTTTGGATACACAGCGTGTATCTTCCCATCATATTCTTTTAGGGTCACCTCCTGTTTCTTACCTTCAGCATACACAAAACCTTTTAATTTCTCGGTGGCAGTCTTGACACACTTAGGAGGGTCTGCCATTTGAGCATCCACCATGCCTACATCAGCTTCGACAGGTTCAGAGTACATAGCTTCAGCCTTAGGCAATGGATCAACATCAATCTGCATAGGAGCTTTCATTTTCTTATCAGCAAATTTGAGTCTTCCTTCGTCAACTGCTTTTTGCACAATATCCCTGAAGAGCACACAACGGTCAGTGTTATGTCCCAAAAAATTATGGAACTTACAATAACCCTTTTTCTTTCTTTGGTCAAGAGTTGGTATTTTAAGGCCTTTAGGCACTAATATTTGACCATCAGTTACTAAAAGATCAAAAATTTCATCACATTTAGTAACATCAAAAGTATAAGTCTTAGGCATAAATCTATCATTCTTAGGCTCTACAGGGTTATTCCCATTCGCAGGCCTTAATAATTTACAGGTATAAGGAGGACCAGGCTTAAGTTCAGCCACGTCTATCTCCTCTTCTTCGACATTACTACACGTAACGTCAAATTCTTCTTCGACATATGCCACTTTTTCTTTTTTATGATACCTATTCGACCTAGATTTTTCCTCTCTAAGCCTTTCAACTTGTCGAACTCTATCAGCCAAATGAGCCATATCTCGCAAATGAGATGTGTCTAATTTCTTTCTAATTGAGTAATCAAGGCCACCAGCAGCCATTTCGACGAGCTCATGTTCAGGGACTTGTGTGAAGCAACGAGACTTCAACAGCCTGAATCTGTTTAAGTAATCATCAATAGTTTCAGGCATTTTGCGCCGAACACTAGCCAATTCATTAAGACTAATTTTCGACTGGCCCATGTAAAACTGTGCATGGAATGCCTTTTCTAATTGCCCCCACGTGAACATAGAACCCGGGGGTAAGGTCGTGAACCAAGTGAAAGCATTTTTAGTTAGAGAATTTGGAAAGTATTTCATCTTCAAATTCTCATTTTGTGCTAAGTCCCAAGCCTCAGTCAAGAAACGAGCAATGTGTTCGACTGTGGACTCATTTGTATCACCACCAAACTTAGTAAACTTGGGAACTTTCCATCCCCTTGGTAACTCAGTTTGTAATACGTATTCACATAATGGTGATACGAAGTTAGGCCTTTGTAAACCTATGTTAAGGCCATTTTGCGCCAAAATAGTTTCGACTAAAGTAGCTATATTGTTTTCTGCGCCAATATTGTGTTGTTGCACTTGTCGAACAACTTCATCAGCGTTCTGGTGTCTATTTACCAAAACTACTTCAGGGACGTGGTTTACTGCCCCTTGTAGTTCGCCTACAACTGTCGACGCTTCGACTGCAACTGCTTCTTGGGGGTTAACTGGCGACGCATTACCCGCAATAATAGGAACGTGCCTATTATTAACCGCTGGAGCCCCAAAGAAATCTGCAATCCTACTCATCTGATTTGCCAACATTTGGTAACTGTTATTGGTATTTTGAATCAAAGGATTGAAAACTGTACCAATTTGTTGGGTAAGCATATTAACCATATCGTGATTACTCTCATCTACTTGCTGTCTTAAGGCCAACAAAGACGTATTGGTTAATGCTGGGGGATTTCGACCAAATACGCTCTCAGAAGAGACATGTGTAGGGGAAAAGGTCGAAATATGTGGCATTCCAGTAGGCATGGCATAAATTCCCAAAGGAAATGGGGGTAGATGCACGTTATTCAAACGTGGGTCTGAACCGTTTCCCATTGCCATGTAAGGGCTATGAAGCCCTGCACTTAACGGCAAAGACATAGGCAAAGATGCCATTTCTGACTGCGTTGAACCAACATTAGTCATTGATAATGAAGGAACGGTTATCGACGATGATGGTCCTGCGCTAATGTTTGCAGAATCCATTGTTGTTCCTTGCCCTTGTGAAACCACAGTGTTGGAACTAGATGCATTATTCGTACCAGAACGAACCATTTTACCACTTCTTAAGTGCATACAACAGCGAATACAAATAAGAGAGTACGAGAATGAACAAAATCAAAGGCAAAGTCCCACCGGGCGTGCCAATTTGTTTGCTGGTGTTTTTAGCAAACAATCACTAGTTTTATTAGAAGGTTTGTGAGATCAAACTAGAAAAATCTCAAAGCAATTGCCTTTGAATTGCAAAAGTTTTTGTTTCAGAAAATGTAGAAAAGGGGACGATTTGCAAATGATTAACAGAATTGAAAAGAAAAGAAGCAGTAAATGGTGCGTGAATTGTAAAGAAAAGAAAAACAAATTGCATTGAATCATAAAAGTGGTACACGATCACGTACAGCGATTCTTCCACTCGTTTTTCGCTCTGGCTTGGAAGTTAGAGTTTCAGAAATCGGGTTCTGTATTGTGATCTTCGACCTCTGTTTCTTCTCAGAAACAGTTATTTATACAAAGGAAAAGAGGGGGAAAAACTGAATTCAGTAACTGCCTAGAAATTTGAAAATAAGTAACTGCTCCTACTTTCGACCAAGTAACTGCTCCTATCACGCTTCGACCAACTGCTAGTCGTCAACGCATAACTGCTCTGTTTTCTGTCTGTCGAAAGCCTGTGTCGATTTTCCTCTCTCTTGCTTTTGCTTCCCCGTAAGCTTGTTGAGTTTACCTTGCGCATGACCATTTTCTCTGTCGAAATAATTTGGTCTTCGTCGAAATATAAGTCAGGCCATGTTGACCATCTTTAATGAAGCCTGTCGAAATTACAGGCTAACACCGTGCCAGTGGGATCGTGGGCAGTTATTCCGCTTTGTTGAGGGCCTATGAAGCGATGAGAGCCGTTGATCTTAGATCAATCCAACGGCAGACAAATGTTGGCTAGCATAGTGACCGATGAGGGCCTGTGTGTGTGTATATATATATATATATATAGCAATAGAGTGAAATGTAAAGACACGCATCAATCAATCAACCTCTATGTTTATTTCAATTTATCGTCCTTTATCGCATTTACTTTATTTTACTTTATGCATTAGCCGTAGTAAAATCCAACAATCGCGTCCCATCTCACCTTGCCTGACCCTTTCTAGAGGAGTCAGGAAACCCATAGTTAAGGAGTAGAGATCCCTCCTCGACGCAATGGCTTGAAGAAAAGAGGAATCAAAGACTGTCCAAACCTCTGGCCGACACCACGGCTAGGACCTAAGAGTTTGACAACAGCAGATACAAAATTAGATGGCTAAAACTTCAAAAGATATGAGATGGATGAAATATTGTCATTGTTTAAAAGAGAATAGTACGTAGTTATAGGTTAATTGAATTAACAATGTATCTATTGTATATGATAGATTAGATACATCAGTTATTCAATAAATTTACATTTCCTATTAGTCAAATTAATCTAGAAGGGTGACTAAAATATCACTAAAAAAATGTAGAAGGACTAATTTGGTTAATATTTGAGCAGTAATTCACCACGCGTCCACTTGCACACTTTCCATCAGTTTCATCTGTATGAGAACGAAGCGCATCTCCGTTGGTAAGATTCTTTACCTACATCTATATGGTAGTGGGTTCGAGTCGTAGAGGGAGAAAGTGAAAAACCTAATTGATCCCCTAGAAAACACAGTTTCATCTACACATAGGTTTGTGTGATCATGTTCATATCCCTCCTTCTATTAAATGTAGTCGTACAGCAGAAAAGTTAGATACATCGGTATGAGAACGAAGCGCTTCTCCGTTGGTAAGATACTTTACCTACATCTATATGGTAGTGGGTTCGAGTCAACGAGGGAGAAAGTGAAAAACCCAATTGATCTCCTAGAAAACACAGTTTCATCAACACATAGATTTGTGTGGTTATGTTCAAATCCCCCTTCTATTAAATTTTGTCGTACGCCAGAAAAGTTAGCCTCTCTCATCTTTTGCTTCTTACTGATCTCATTCCATGTCAATTTTTTATTTTTTTTGTGCATTGTGTACCGTATTTCACTGAGCTTTAACTATATTTATTATTTGATCTGGCAATGACGTGTGATGTGTGAATTTTTTGCTTTTATTTTGGTTATTGTGATGTTCTTGCTTTTAATTGTTCTCAGTTATTTAGACATATGGTGAATATGCAAGGTGTTATTACTCTCTGAATGTCCTAAAACTTTTGATATTTTAGCGAATAACGTCACATTGAATAAAAATACATTAACTACGTAAATATGTATTCTAATATCCCCTAATTTGATATTTCGGCAGCCCTTAAATGTCTTACACTTTTCAAGTATGTGCATATGAAAGTAGTATGGATAAACATATTGATACATAATTAGAAGGCTAAAACTTCAAAAGATATGAGATGGATGAAATACTATCATTATTTAAATTATAGGTTAATTGAATTATTAATGTATCTAATGTATATGATAGATTAGATACATTAATTTCTCAATAAATTTACATTTCCTGTTAGTCAAATTAAACTAGAAGGGAGACTAAAATATCTCAAAAAAATGTAGGAGGACTAATTTCATTAATATATGAGCAGTAAATCTCCATACGTCCACTTGCACACTTTCCATCAGTTCCATCTGTACGACAACGAAGCGCATCTCCGTTGGTAAGATACGTTACATACACCTCCATGGTAGTGATTTCGAGTCGTACAGGGGAAAGTGGAAAACCCGATTGATCCCCTAGAAAACACAATTTCATTTACAAAGAGATTTGTGTAATCTTGTTCAAATCCCCCATTCTATTAAATGTAATCTTACGGCAGAAAAGTTAGCCTTTCTCCTCTTTTGTTTCTTACTGATCTCATTCCATGTCAACTTTTTATTTTTATTTTTTTGCTTTGTGTTCCGAATTTCACTAAGCCTTATTTATTTTTATTATTTGATCTGGCAATGACGTGTGATGTGTGAATTTTTTATTTTTATTTTGGGTTTTGCGGTGTTCTTGCTTTTAATTGTTCTGAGTTATTAAGACATGTGATGAATACGCAAGATGTTATTACTCTCTGTATGTCCTAAAACTTTTGATATTTTAGCGAATAACGTCACATTGAATAAAAAAATATTAACTACGTAAATATGTAGTCTAATATCCCCTAATTTGATATTTTGGCAGGCCTTAAATATCTTACACTTTTCAAGTATGTGCATATGAAAGTAGTATCGATACTAAGGATATTCACTTTTGGCTAATATTTGAGCACTAACTCTCCATACGTCCACTTGCACACTTTCCATCAGTTTCATCTGTACGAGAACGCAGCGCATCTCCATTGGTAGGATACTTTACCTACATCTATATGGTAGTGGGTTCGAATCATCTACCAGAAAACACAGTTTCATCTACACATAGGTTTGTGTGGTCATGTTCATATCCCCACTTCTCATTCCATGTCAACTTTTTATTTTCTTTTTGTCCTTTGTGTACCGAATTTTATGTATAGGAGGGGGAGCTGAAGCGTCACAACGGAATAAATGAACAACTCTTTACAAACAGGTATTCAAAATTCCTGAGGCATTGCATGTATATTCAAATTACCTTTTCAGGAGAAGATAAGACCTGTCAAGGGTCCACCTCAGAAGAAGACAAGCCGAGACCGAGTTCAGGCCACCTCGCTCTCAACTTGAGGGGCCATTGTTCCGGACTGGGCCAAACCCTTCACTGGCTAAGGCCCGGCCCATTTCCGCCTCTCAGGATACTAACGTCTGTACTCCATATCTGACCAACGATCAGGATCAAATCTCCGCATCCAACGGTTGAGGTACGGCGTCTCGTCTATAAATAGAGGTTCCTCCCTCCAAACCCAGGTACGATTCACACACACGATTCACTCATAAGAACGCTAAGACACCGCACATACCTGATCCTCCCTCGAGTTTGGGCACACAGAGCTCGGGCACTCAGTCATGCACCTCGGCACAGTCCGAGATTGTATTCTTTATATCTTATTATCTCTTCATCTTTCACATACTGACTTGAGCGTTGGAGTGTCTTGCAGGTACCCCCCACCCGACGTGGACGGAGCTCTACCTCGGACGTCCGAGCTCAGCTTTCTAACTACAGCATACCTCATTGGAAGCAATCAAGCACTTAGCCCCAGGTTTGGAGTCTCATCTAGCCTCGGAAGCTTCACTCTAGAACTGAGCTCACGACATATTTGAATATATTTGCCTTGTAAAATTCTATTTTCAGCGTCAAGGACGAAGATCTTACCTTTGAGGCGGTCAGTCATCTTGTCGGCTGCTAGATCCCGCAGCTCCTTCATGACCCCCGCACCGGTTTGACCAACCTGGATGCAGGCTTCAAAGTCGTCCAAGGAAGCTTTTTCTTTACTCTTATCTGTATTCTGCTACGTAGACCTATGTTTTTTGGCAGGATCACTTCCAACGACCTCGGCGTTGCTCCTCTTCTTGCCTATCCCAGTGTCCTGCTGCGGAGTAGAGGAACGAACAATAGGAGATTTTGGAGGAGGTTTATTCTGACTTGATTTTTGTTTATCTACTACGGGCGCCCCAGAGTCGGACTTGCCTGCGTTCTTGTTTGATGGGCCGGTCCCAGTGGCCGACCCAGAAGACTTGTCTGTTGCCTTCTTTGCAGGTGTATTCTTGTCGATAGTGACCGTCGTCGCAACCCCGGCCACCTCGAAAACGGTATCCAAATCCAGGTCATCCATTTTACCTGCAACAACAATAAAAGGATCAGGCAACAATGATACACCGAACTAGGCTCTACGCAAAGTAAGAAACAAGAAATTAAAGGCGAGGAAGTAGCAAAATATTGATCCAATTTGGCTTTGGACACGGCCAAGGCCTCTATCATTGAACCACAATGAAACTGGAGTCCGGCCTTAACCATTATTTTTCCCCATTTATTGAACAGCTCATAGGATTTTTTATCCTCTTCGTTCAACTTTTCATGGTTCGACATGTAGCTCTGGGTGCTAATCTCAAATTCGTTCCGGATGTAATGGCTCTGATCCCAGAAAAGAGCGAAGTGCCCAGCCACCAACTTTTGATCCTTGAAGTCAGCAACAGCAAGCTTTGCTGCACTACTAAAGCTCTGACAAAAAAGAAATTCGGCTTGACATCCCGGTTCGAATCATTAACAACAAAGAAGTAAGACCGATTTGGGTTGCATCTCAGTCCGACGTGCCCATGCCTCTTGCCCTTAGATCCAGCGTCCGGGGAACGGGGCACGTCGAAGAAGCAGAAGAAGACCTCCTCCGTTGGAACTCTCCCAAGGCGCTCCATGACCAGCTCGAAACCTCGGACGAAGCCCCAACCATTTAGCGTTAGCTGTGAAGGGGCCACGTGTAGAAATTTGAGCACATTCTTCTGGAACTCGGTCAGTGAGATCCGGACTCCCATTGTCTCCATTACAACTCCGTACAGGAAAAATCCGGCCGCGTCATGCTCCATGCACACCGGATACTTATCAGCATCCATCAACTCCCATCTCTGCTCAGCAGGACCAGTGATGAACTTCTCATAGAAGGATAGGGGCCTATCCAGCCTCAACCTCGCCATGGTATTGCAGATCCTTGTCGCCACCCAGAGGAATTCGTCTTCACAAGGACCTCAGGCTCCTCCACCACGGCTTCGACTTCCAGCTCGGCTTCAAGTTCTTCGGCCCAAGAAGCGACTTCAGCGTCCTCCATCCCAGGGTTTTCCTCAACAGTGCATTTCGAGGTTTGTGGGACTGGCTCTCTGGCCGAAGCGCCCGACCCGGCAGGAGAAGGAGTGCAGGTTGAAGACAGTAAAGAAGGGGCCCCCTTAGGGGCCAACATCGGTTCACCCGTGGCCGACTTCCTCAAGATTGGTTTCCCAGGCGATTTCCCTGGGGCTCGTCATTCCTCACTCCTAGTTCGAGTCATGATCCCCAAGGCCTGACGGCTCCTCCCCTTGGAACGAGCAGCAACGGCCACTGACATGGTGACGCCCGCCGCGACTAGAATGATAAAATACACAATAACTGCGAAAGAACTAACCTCGGTGCAGGTATTTTCGAATGTCAGACTGAATGTTGACCTCGCGCGATTACAAAAAGGTTTGCCTTGCAGAGATCAAAATCAGGAAAAATGCAGAATGACAAAGGAAATCTCCAACTCGCCCTTTTATAGGAGGGGAGGTGAAGCGTCACAACGGAATAAATGCACAACTGTTCACAAACAGGTATTCAAAATTCCTGAGGCATTGCATGTATATTCAAATTACCTTTTCAGGTGAAGACAAGACCTGTCAAGGGTCCAACTCGGAAGAAGACAAGCCAAGACCGAGTTCAAGCCACCTCGCTCTCGAGTTGAGGGGCCACTATTCTGGACTGAGCCAAACCCTTCACTGGCTAAGGCCTGGCCCATTTCCTCCTCTCAGGATACTAACGTCCGTACTCCATATCTGACCAACGATCAGGATCAATCCTCCGCATCCAACGGTTCAGGTACGACGCCTCGTCTATAAATAGAGGTTCCGCCCTCCAAACCCAGGTACGATTCACTCATAAGAACGCTAAGACACCGCACATACCTGATCCTCCCCCGAGTTCGGGCACGCAGAGCTCGGCACTCAATCATGCACCTCAGCACAGTCCGAGATCGTATTCTTTATATCTTATTATCTCTTCATCTTTCACATATAGACTTGAGCGTCGGAGTGTCTTGCATGTACCCCCCACCCGACGTGGACGGAGCTCTACCACGGACGTCCGAGCTCAGCTTTCTAACTACAACATACCTCATTGGAAGCAATCAAGCACTTAGCCCCAGGTATGGAGTCTCATCTAGCCTCGGGAGCTTCACTCTAGTACTCCGGTACCGAACAATTAGATACATCAGTTATTCACTAAATTTATATTTACTATTAGTCAAATTAATCTAGAAGGGAGACTAAAATATCTCTAAATAATTGTAGAAGGACTAATTTGATTAATATTTAAGCACTAAATCTCCATACGTCCACATGCACACTTTCCATCAGTTTCATCTGTACAACAAAGCGCATCTCCGTTGGTAAGATACTTTACCTACACCTATATGGTAGTGGGTTCGAGTCGAAGAGGGAGAAAGTGAAAAACCCGATTGATCCCCTTGAAAACACAGTTTCATCAACACATAGATTTTTGTGGTCATGTTCAAATCCCCCTTCTATTAAATGTTGTCATACGCCAGAAAAGTTAGCCTCTCTCCACTTTTGCTTCTTACTGATCTCATTCCATGTCAATTTTTTATTTTTTTTGTGCTTTCTGTACCGTATTTCACTGAGCTTTAACTATTTTTATTATTTGATCTGGCAATGACGTGTGATGTGTGAATTTTTTGCTGTTATTTTGATTATTGTGGTGTTGTTTCTTTTAATTGTTCTGAGTTATTTAGACATATGGTGAATACGCAAGATGTTATTACTCTCTGCATGGCCTAAAACTTTTGATGTTTTAGTGAATAACATCACATTGAAAAAAAAACAATAACTACGTAAATATGTAGACTAATATCCCATAATTTGATATTTCAGCAGCCCTTAAATGTCTTACACTTTACAAGTATGTGCATATGAAAGTAGTATGGATAGTTAGAATATTCACTTTTGATTTATTAAGGGTATAGTTGAAAATAAATACTTAATTTAGCATCAAATTTGTAAAACAGTATAAAAATTTATACAAAATTAGAAGGCTAAAACTTCAAAAGATATGAGATGGATGAAATATTATTATATAAAAAAGAATAGTACGTAGTTATAGGTTAATTAAATTGTTAATGTATCTAATGCATTTGATAGGTTAGATACATCAGTTATTCAATATATTTACATTTCCTCTTAGTCAAATTAATCTAGAAGGGAGACTAAAATATCTCTAAAAAAATGTAGGAGGAATAATTTGATTAATATTTGAGTAGTAAATCGCCATACATCCACTTGCACACTTTCCATCCGTTCCATCTGTACGACAATGAAGCGCATCTCCATTGGTAAGATACGTTACATACACCTCTATGGTAGTGAGTTCGAGTCGTACAGGGAGAAAATGGAAAACCCAATTGATCCCCTAGAAAACACAGTTTCATCTACAAAGAGATTTGTGTGGTCTTGTTAAAATCCCCCCTTCTATTAAATGTAGTCATACGGCAAAAAAGTTAGCCTTTCTCCTCTTTTGCTTCCTACTGATCTCATTCCTTGTCAACTTTTTATTTTTATTTTTGTTTTGTGTACCGAATTTCACTGGGCATTATTTATTTTTATTATTTGATCTGGCAATGACGTGTAATGTGTGAATTTTTTATTTTTATTTTGGTTGTTGCGGTGTTCTTGCTTTTAATTATTCTGAGTTATTAAGACATATGATGAATACGCAAGATGTTATTACTCTCTGCATGTCCTACAGTTTTTGAAGTTTTAGCGAATAACTTCAAAATGAATAAAAAAACAACAACTACGTAAATATGTAGACTAATATCCCATAATTTGATATTTCGGCAGCCCTTAAATGTCTTACACTTTTCAATTTTGTGCATATGTAAGTAGTATGGATAGTAAGAATATTCACCTTTGATTTATTAAGGGTATAGTTGAAAATAAATACTTAATTTAGCATCAAATTTGTAAAACGGTGTATATATTTATACAAAATTAGAAGGCTAAAACTTCAAAAGATATGAGATGGCTGAAATATTATCATTGTTTAAAACATAATAGTACGAAGTTGTAGGTTAAATGATTTATTAATGTATCTAATGTATATGATAGATTAGATACCTCGGTTAATCAATATATTTTCATTTCCTATTAGTCAAATTAATCTAGAAGGGAGACTAAAATATCTCTAAAAAAATGTAGAAGGACTAATTAGTTAAAATTTGAGCTCAAAATCTCCATATGTCCACTTGCACACTTTCCATCAATTTCATCTGTACGACAATGAAGCGAATCTCTGTTGCTAAGATACTTTACCTACACCTATATGGTAGTGGGTTCGAGTCGTAGAGGGAGAAAGTGAAAAACCCGATTGATCCTGTAGAAAATACAGTTTCATCTACACATAGGTTTGTGTGGTCATGTTTATATCCCCCTTCTATTAAATGTAGTCGTACGGCAGGAAAGTTAGCCTTTCTCCACTTGTGCTTCTTACTGATCTCATTCCATGTCAACAATTTTTTTTTCTGCTTTGTGTTCCGAATTTCAAGGAGCCTTATTTATTTTTATTATTAGATCTGGCAATGACGTGTGATGGGTGAATTTTTTATTTTTTCTTTTGGTTGTTGCGGTGTTCTTGCTTTTAATTGTTCTGAGTTATTAAGACTTATGATGAGTACGCAAGATGTTATTACTCTCTGCATGTCCTACAACTTTTGATGTTTCCGCGAATAACGTCACATGGAATAAAAAAATCACTAGCTAGGTAAACATGTATACTAATATATATTTCAGCCACCCTTAAATATCATACACTTTCCAAGTATTTGCATATGAAAGTAGTATGGATAGTGAGCATATTAACTTTTGATTTATTAAGGGTAGAATTGAAAATAAATAGTTGAATTAGTATCAAATTTGTAAAACATTATAAATATTGATACAAAGTTAGAAGGCTAAAACTTCAAAAGATATGAGATGGATGAAATATTATTATTGTTTAAAACAGAATAGTACGTAGTATAGCTTAATTGAAAAATTAACGTATCTAATGTATATGATAGATTAGATACATCAGTTATTAAAAAAATTTACATCTACTATTTGTCAAATTAATCTAGAAGGGAGACTAAAATATCTCTAAATAATGGTAGCAGGACTAATTTGATTAATATTTAAGCACTAAAACGAAGCGCATCTCTGTTGGTAAGTTAATTTACCTACACCTCTATGGTCGGGGGTTCGACTCGTAGAGGGAGAAAGTGGAAAACCCGATTGACTCCCTAAGAAAAAACAGTTTCATCTACCCACAGATTTGTGTGGTCATGTTCAAATCCCCTATCTATTAAATGTAGTCGTACGCCAGAAAAATTTGCCTCTCTCCCCTTTTGCTTCTTACTGATCTCGTCCCATGTCAATTTTTTTACTTTTCTTGTGCTTTGTGTTCCGAATTTCATTCAGCTTTAATTATTTTTATTATTTGATCTGGCAATTACGGGTGATGTGTGATTTTTTTTGGTTTTTATTTTGGTTATTGTGGTGTTCTTTCTTTTAATTGTTGAGTTATTAAGACATAAGGTGAGTACGCAAGATGTCATTGCTCTCTGCATGTCCTAAAACTTTAGATGTTTTAGCGAATAACGTCACATGGAATAAAAAAATATTAACTGCATAAATATGTAGACTAATATCCCGTAATTTGATATTTCAGCAGCCCTTAAATGTCTTACACTTTTCAAGTATGTGCATATGAAAGTAGTATGGATAGTGAGAATATTCACTTTTGATTTATTAATGGTATAGTTGAAAATAAATACTTAAATTAGCATCAAATTTGTAAAATATTATAAATATTGATACAAAATTAGAAGGCTAAAACTTTAAAAGGTATGAGATGGATGAAATTTTATCATTGTTTAAATCAGAATAGTACGTAGTTATAGGTTAAATGAATTATTAACGTATCTAATGTCTATGATAGATTAGATACATCGATTAATCAATATATTTACATTTCCTATTAGTCAAATTAATCAAGAAGGGAGACTAAAATATCTCTAAAAAAATGTAGAAGGACTAACTCGGTTAATATGTGAGCATTAATTCTCCATACGTCCACTTGCACACTTTCTGTCAGTTTCATCTTTACGACAACGAAGCGCATCTCCGTTGGTAAGATACTTTACCTACATCTATATGGTAGTGGGTTCGAGTCGTAGGGGGAGAAAGTAAAAAAGCTAATTGATCCACTAGAAAACACAGTTTCATGTACACATAGGTCTGTGTGGTCATGTTCATATCCCCCCTTCTATTGAATGTAGTCGTACAGCAGAAAAGTTAGCCTTTCTCCTTATTTGCTTCTTACTGATCTCATTCCATGTCAACTTTTTAGTTTTTTTTGTGCTTTGTGTTCTGAATTTCACTGAGCCTTATTTATTTTTATTATTTGATCTGGCAATGACGTGTGATGGGGGAATTTTTTATTTTTCTTTTAGTTGTTGCGGTGTTCTTGCTTTTAATTGTTGCGTTTTTAAGAAATATGATGAATACGCAAGATGTTATTACTCTATGCATGTCCAACAGCTTTTGATGTTTTAGCGATTATTAGCTAGGTAAATATGTATACTAATATACCCTACATTGATATTTCAGCTGACCTTAAATATCTTACACTTTGCAAGTATTTGCATATGAAAGTAGTATGGATAATGAGAATATTAACTTTTGATTTATTAAGGGTAGAGTTGAAAATAAATAGTTAAATTAGTATCAAATTTGTAAAACATTATAAATATTGTTACAAAACTAGAAGGCTAAAACTTCAAAAGCTATGAGATGGATGAAATATTATTAGTCTAATTCATCTAGAAGGGAGACTAAAATATCTCTAACTAATTGTAGAAGGACTAATTTGATTAATATTTAAGCACTAAATCTCCATACGTTCACTTGCACACTTACAATCAGTTTCACATGTACAACGAAGCGCATCTTCCTTTGGTAAGTTATTTTACCGACACCTATTAGGTCTGGGGTTCAAGTCGTAGAGGGAGAAAGAGGAAAACCCGATTATATCCCTTAGAAAAAATAGTTTCATCTACACACAGATTTGTGTGGTCATGTTCAAATCCCTCTTCTATTAAATGTAGTCGTACGCCAGAATAGTTAGCCTCTCTCCTCTTTTGCTTCTTACTGATCTCATTCCATGTCAGTTTTTTTTTGTGCTTTGTCTACCGAATTTCACTGAGCTTTAATTATTTTTATTATTTGATCTGGCAATGACGTGTGATGTGTGAATTTTTTGTTTTTATTTTGGTTATTGTGGTGTTCTTGATTCTAATTGTTCTGAGTTATTAAGACATATGATGAATACGAAACATGTTAATACTCTCTGCATGTCCTACAAACTTGGATGTTTTAGCGAATAACGTCGCATGGAATAAATAAAATTTAAGGGTATAGTGGAAAATAAATGGTTAATTTAGTATCAAATTTGTAAAACATTATAAATATTGATACAAAATTAGTAGGCTAATACTTCAAAAGATCTGAGAAGGATGAAATATTATCATTGTTTAAAACAGAATAGTACATAGTTATAGGTTAATGGAATTATTAATGTAATTAATGAAATTATTAATGTATGATAGATTAGACACATCAGTTATTCAATAAATTTAGATTTCCTATTAATGAAATTAATCTAGAAAGGAGACTAAAATATCTCTAAAAAAATGTAGAAGGACGAATTTGACTATTATTTGAGCACTAAATCTCCATACGTCGGTCTACTTGCACACTTTCCATCAGTTTCATCTGTACGGAAACGTACCTACACCTATATGGTCGGGGTTATTAAGACATATGATGAATAAGAAACATGTTATTACTCTCTGCATGTCCTACAACTTTTGATGTTTTAGCGAATAACGTCACATGGAATAAAAAAAACATTAGCTAGGTAGATATGCATCCTAATATACCCTAATTTGATATTTCAGCCGCCTTTAAATGTCTTACACTTTTCAAGTATGTGCATATGAAAGTAGTATGGATAGTGAGAATATTCACTTATTTGTGTGGTCATGTTTAAATCCCCGCTTCTTTTACATGTCGTCGTACGCCAGAAAAGTTAGCCTTTGCTCCTTTTCTTCTTCTTTACTGATCTCATTCCCTATCATGTTTTATGTTTTTTGTGCTTTGTGGACCGAATTTTACTGAGTTTTAAGTATTTTTATTATTTGATCTTGCAACGATGTGTGATGTGTGATTATTTTATTTTTATTTTGGTTGTTGTGTTGTTCTTGCTTTTACTTGTTCTAAGTTGTTAAGACATATGATGAATACGAAACATGCTATTACTCTCTGCATGTCCTACAAATTTGGAGGTTTTAACGAATAACGTCACATGGAATAAAAAAACATTAACTAGGTAAATATGTATACTAATATACCTTAATTTGATATTTCGGTGGCCCTTAAGTATCTTACACTTTTCAAGATTGTGCATATGAAAGTAGTATGGATAGTGAGAATATTCGCTTTTGTTTATTAAGGGTATAGTTGAAAATAAATACTTAAATTAGCATCAAATTTGTAAAACATTATAAATATTGATACAAAATTAGAAGGCTAAAACTTTAAAAGATATGAGATGGATGAAATATTGTTATTGTTTAAAACAGAATAGTACGAAGTATAGGTTAATTGAAAAATTAACATATCTAAATTATATGATAGAATAGATACATCAGTTATTCAATAAATTTACAGTTACTATTATTCAAATTAATCTAGAAGGGAGACTAAAAAATCTCTAAATAATTGTAAAAGGACTAATTTGATTAATATTTGATCACTAAATCTCCATACGTCCACTTGCACACTTTCCATCAGTTTCATCTGTACGACAACGAAGCTCATCTCTGTTGGTAAGATTCTTTACCTACACCTATATGGTCGTGGGTTCGAGTCGTAGAGGGAGTAAGGGGAAAACACAATTGATTCCCATAGAAAAAGCCGTTTCATCTACACAGATTTGTGTGGTCATGTTCAAATCCCCCATTCTATTAAATGTTGTTGTACGCCAGAAAAGTTAGCCTCTGCTCCTTTTTTGCTTCTTTACTAATCCGATTCCCTCTCATGTTTAACGTTTTTCGTGCTTTGTGTATCGAATTTCACTTAGCCTTAATTATTTTTATTATTTGATCGGGAAATGACGTGTGATATGAATTTTTTTTTTTATTTTGGTTGTTGCGGTGTTCTTGCTTTTAATTGTTCTGAGTTATTAAGACATACGATGAATACGCAAGATGTTATTACTCTCTGCATGTGCTACAACTTTGGATGATTTAGCGAATAACGTCACATGGAATAAAAAAACATTAACTAGGTAATTTTGTTGACTAATATCCCCTAATTTGATATTTCGGCGGCCCTTAAATGTCTTACACTTTTCAAGTATGTGCATATGAAAGTAGTATGGATAGTGAGAATATTCACTTTTGTATATTAAGGGTATAGTTGAAAATAAATACTTAAATTAGCATCAAATTTGTAAAACATTATAAATATTGATACAAAATTAGAAGGCTAAAACTTCAAAAGATATGAGATGAATGAAATATTATTAATGTTTAAAACAGAGTAGTAAGTACGTAGTCATAGGTTAATTGAATAATAAATGTATATAATGTATATGATAGATTAGATACATCAGTTATTCAATAAATTTACATTTACTATTAGTCAAATTAATCTAGAAGGGAGACTAAAATATCTCTAAATAAATGTAGAAGGACTAATTTGATTAATATTTGGGCACTAAATCTCCATACGTACACTCGCACAATTTCATCTGTACGACAACAAAGTGCATCTAGGTTGGTAAGTTATTTTACCTACCCCTAAATGGTCGTGGGTCCGAGTCATAGAGGGAGAAAATGGAAAACCCGATTGATCCCCAAGAAAATGCAGTTTCATCTACACATAGATTTGTGTGGTCATGTTCAAATCCCTGCTTCTATTAAATGTAGTGGTACACCAGAAAAGTTAACCTTTCTCCTCTTTTGCTTCTTACTGATCTGATTCCATGTCAACTTTTTATTTTTTTTGTGTGTTGTGTACCAAATTTCACTGGGCCTTAATTGTTATTAATATTTTATCTTGCAATGACGTGTGATGTGTGAATTTTTATTTTTATTTTGGTTGTTGCGTTGTTCTTGCTTTTAATTGTTCTGAGTTATTAAGACATATGATGAATATGCAAGATGTTATTACTCTCTACATGTCCTACAATTTTTGATGTTTTAGCGAATAATGTCACATGGAATAAAAAAACATTAACTAGGTAAATATGTAGACTAATATACCCTAATTTGATATTACAGCCGCCCTTAAATGTCTTAGACTTTCTAAGTATTTGCATTTGAAAGTAGTATGGATAGTGAGAATATTCACTTTTGATTTATTAAGGGTAAGTTGAAAATAAATAGTTAAATTAGTATCAAATTTGTAAAACATTAAAACTATTGATACAAAATTAGAAGGCTAAAACTTCAAAAGATATGAGATGGATGAAATATTATTATTGTTTAAAACAGAATAGTACGTTGTATAGGTTAATTGAAAAATTAACGTATCTAATGTATATGATAGATTAGATACATCAATTATTCGATAAATTTGCATTTACTATTAATCAAATTAATCTAGAAGGGAGACTAAAATATCTCTAAATAATTGTTGAAGGACTAATTTGATTAATATTTAAGCACTAAATCTCCATACGTTCACTTGCACACTTTCCATCAGTTTCATATGTACGACAACGAAGCGCATCTCCGTTGGTAAGATACTTTACCTACACCTATAAGGTCGTGGGTTCGAGTCGTAGTGGGAGAAAGTGGAAAACTCGACTGATCCCCTAGAAAGCACAGTTTCATCTACGCACAGATTTGGGTTGTCAAGTTCAAATCCCCCATTCTATTAAGTTTAGTCGTACACCAGAAAAGTAAGTCTTTCCTCCTCTTTTGCTTCTTATTGATCTCATTCCATATCAATCTTTTATTTTTTTGTGCTCTGTGGACCAAATTTCATTGAGCTTTAATTATTTTTATTATTTGATTTGGCAATGACGTGTGATGTTTGAATTTTTTATTTTTATTTTGGTTGTTGCGATGTTCTTGCTTTTAATTGTTTTGAATTATTAAGACATATGATGAATACGCAACGTGTTATTACTCTCTGCAAGTCCTACAACTTTTGATGTTTTAGCGAATAACCTCTCATTGACTAAAAAAACATTAGCTTGGTAAATATGTTGACTAATATACCCTAATTTGATATTTCAGCCGCCCTTAAATGTCTTACACTTTCCAAGTATTTGCATATGAAAGTAGTATGGTTAGTGAGAATATTCACTTTTGATTTTTTAAGGGTATAGTTGAAAATAAATAGTTAAATTAGCATCAAATTTGTAAAACATCCAAAATATTGAGACAAAATTAGAAGGCTAAAACTTCAAAAGATATTAGATGGATGGAATTTTACTATTGTTTAAAACAAAATAGTATGTAGAAAGCGGAGGAAGGTTGTGGCAGAGACAAAGAATGTTTACTTGGAGCGCTAATATTCAATGCACGTGGACATGCCGCATTAGAACAGTTAAGGTCTAGGAACGGAAGATCCCGTAGAAAGCGGAGCAACAAAGGATGAACCCCACTATCCCGTGCTAGTGAGGTCGTGGAGTAGAGGCTATGAGTTTTTTGAGATGGGAATGAATGAAGGTCGTTGATCTTAGTTAATCCAACGGTGGGCAGATGTAGGCTTCAGTAATGGACAACGAAGGCCCATGTATATATGTAGTAGCACTTGTAAAGTTTTAAACACACATCAATCAATACACAAGTCTTTACTTATTTTACTTTTCATTTATCTCTTTTTCTTTATGTTTTCTTAGGTTCGTAGATAATCCAAGCCACACGTCCCTCTCACACCTAACCTAATACTCTTTGGAGGAGTTAGAGAACCCATAGTCGAGGAACAAAGTTCCTTCCTCGACGCAATCGCTTGAAGAAAGTGGAATCGCTGACTGTCCAAACCTCTAGCCGAACCTACAGATAGGATTGAAGTGTTTGACGACAACAGAAGTCAAGGTTCAAGTCATGAGTTGTGTTATGTGTGGGTTGTTGTGTTCAGGTACAATATAATTCTTTTTAGTGTAAACTGGGTATCCTCTACATACAACTGCAGAGACTAATCACTCCAACCAGGTAGACTACAATGGGTGGCAAATCTCTCCATCAAGAGTTTCAATGGTGCTGCATTCTCAGGGCTGGATTCAAACCCAGGACCTCTAGTTAAACAAGAAGAGACCTGAACTATCTTATTCAAAGTGATCCTGTATTTATACCATATAATTCTTTTCGCACAAAATTTAACAGTATTGAAGGGGCATAAATTCTCCCTTTTTGCTATGGAATAGGTTTAATTGTGCTTGGTTAGCTGGTTAACACATTTAGATAGTAGCCAAAATTGCTTCAGGCAATTAATTTGATTGCAGACACTAGCGCTAAAATTTTTTTCTGATGATGTTTCGTGTTTAGGCGAAACATTTAATTATATATTAATTGCTATCCGGATAACGCTATTAGAAAAATATATGGAGATAAACACTATGTTTCTCCAACTAATGTTTTCGGAATGCGTAGGCATTTCATTGAATTTGTCCAAGTTTGTAGCTTAAGCCAAATGAATATCGAGAACTTAAAAAAGCAAGTGTCTTGGAAAAAAACTAATAGGATACAAAGAAACTAAAGAACAACTTACACAAACCACTCAGAAGCTTACACAAACTTATGAGTAGTTTGCACACAAAAAAATCACATGACAAATTCTCAGAAGTTCCTGCAACATAAATTTGGATATGAGTTATCTATGTTCAACCTATAGGCTCACTTCCATATTAGTTCTAGTTATTTAGAGTATGTAAAAGAACATCTAGTTACTTGTTTGTCGGCTTTCATTGTTGTTGTTCTTTTTTTTGAAACTATTATAACTTTTATTTCATGCTTCATGTTAGGTGATTATTACCTTCACTGGAGAATCTACATATATTTAAGTGGGTTCAAATAAACCCCTTGAAAAATAAAATTAGCACTAATACCTTAGGGAAAAATGTTTTTGCATTAATGAATATTGTGAAGAATAGGTTGCATAGTCGGATCGGGATACATGGATGAACGATTGTTTATTATGAAATGTATAATTTATTTATTTAAATATATTATAGTTGCTTTTAATTATATTTTTAGTAAATTTTGTATTTAAAAAATTTGACACCCCTGATCCCGGGGTCCTGGGTCCGCCACCTTGTTAATGGATGTTAGCCTTTTATCATTATGATCTACATAATATTTTATTCTATATTAGACATCTTTATTTGAATATATTTAGATTCTTTACTTAGTCATTATGTACGGGTATAATTGAATTATATTATTATTGGCAAATTACCAAAATTAGCGTTGTATAGTGTGAAAATTAATTTTTTTAAGAATAATAATGACTAGGTTAGCCATGGTTCAACCGTGGGCAACTATTGAAATTCATTGGTTTGGATGGAAGGGTGATCAAGGTCAAGGACATAAATGTTTGGCATTGTTCCACAGAGACGGACATTTAGAAACTAGCTTTTCTCTCTTTTTCGTGTCTTTTTGCAGTTTAAATTTTCAAATGTATTGAACAGTCGGCGTAACTTTCTGTACGACCGGTTTCCACATCAATAAAGTTCAATTTTTCTCATATCTGTTTGCTTTTCTATTTTCTGCTTTTTCAGCTCAAAATAAACGTTTTATGATGATGGTAATACTGAATTGTAAAACATGTGCATAAATCCTAGAGCATTGCAATCATTGCGAAATCCCCAAAAGTCACGGGAAGGAAGTCATTCCTCAAAAACAAATTAATGTTGCAAAGAAAATAATTGCGCCCATCAAACACTTCAGATGGCAAATCATAAAGCAAACCTGCACCCGGCCCGGGCGCTGCAGCAACTCTAATAAGTTCCCCAGTCTCGTGCCAGGAGTGTCGGGGGTCGGTTGAACCAGCAAAAGAATAAGCCTTTTATTAAAAAAAAAAAAGAAAGCTGATCAAGAAGAATCAAAAGAAAATCAAAAGCACCTTTTTCTAAAAACCTTTTTCCCCAAATAAAGCACCTTTTTCTAAAAACCTTTTTCCCCAAATAAAGCACCTTTTTCTAAAATTTTTTTTTTTTTTCAATAAATCACTTGCATCTTCAAATCATTTTTAAATTTATTTTCTAAATCATTTTCCAAAAAAAATGAAATGAAATGAAATAAGAGAAATTCCTTATGCAATCGTTCCTTGGGTAGAAGTGCATCTTTGAATGATGAAGGGTAATATCTCAAATTTGTTTGTGCACTACAAATTTGAGATGATACTCTACGATATCGGGGCACTTTGACCCAATCAGGCGCAGTTTGTTTTCAAATAAAGTGAATAAGTGGAGTCAACCAAATGTCGAAGCATTTCAGTATATTGCGTGAAGTATTGAGTCAGGATCCACTCAATGTTTCATGCAAGTTACTCAGAGTAACTACAATTGGTTGCCTCACGTCATCATTTTCGCAAAAAGGGGCATTGGTATTTCAGATCTTGCCGTGCCTCTAAAGAATAAAAATCATTTTGAAAAAATATCATTCTTGCATCTTGCATCATCCAAAAATGCATTGGAGTTTCGTATTTCACCTTGCATCAAAAACAAACAAAAAAATCTCCTTTAGAATAATTACACTTTTCAAGTGGTCATTTTTCATGCATTTGCTTATCATGATTTGTTCATTCATACATTGCATAAACCAAATAAAAAAGTTGTGATGAGAGACGAGACGCTTTTGCAAAATAATCTGTTGAAAAAGTTTACCCTTACTTATTTGCAAACTCAAAATGTTCCAAGGCACTCAGTTTTTCAAATCAACAGTTCATTTGCATCTTCTTCAAAAAAGGCATTGCATCTCATCCATTCCATGATAAAAGACTGAAACAGTTCATCAAAAAAAATTTCCATCATGTTTTAACCAATGTTAACTCTCTACGAAGCATTCTTCTAGTGGGCGTGCATGCCATGTGCAGTTTCTCTTGTTTGAGTCTGTCAGTTTCCTTCCCTTATCATCATTCTCCATCCAAGTTTGATCCCGCCCCATCCACCCATAAAGTACATACTCTCCCCGCATTAGTACACACTTGACTTTTGGTTTAAATCCTCCATACAAGAGGGCAATTTTGTAATCACTTAATTACCTTGTTAAGATTGCTTTTCTTTGGTGCAAGTCTAAAAATGTGCATGCATTTGTTCAGTCATTCGTTCTTGTGCTTACCAAGGCCTTAGGATATTTCAATAAGGGCACACATGTTTCCTTTTAGTATCATCATCAATAAAATGTTATTTTGAATTCCTCAATAAAATTTCTTCCTTTCATTTTGTCATGTGTCTGTTATTTGCTTTTCAATTCCTCCCAACGCGGATCAAAAATAATAATAAATGAAAATAATCTTTGAAAACAACGACGCCAATGGTTCATATTGTGACTCTGATTACCCGATTAACCAAACTGAGAGAGAGGATGAAGACAACTGGGATGTTTCTTCGGAGTTAATAAGTGAAGAATTGGCTAAGGCTGTAGAAATTCATGATGCCACAACTAGGTGGGGCAATGAAGTCAAAGCTCAAGTTCAAGCAAAGTGGAGCAATGCTAAGGAAACCAAACAAATGTTACAAGCGAACCTCTTTCGCGACCAAACCCTTTTCCCTTCCTCAGATCAACCAACTTTCCCATTTCCCATTACAAGTACCCCATCACAAAAAAATTTCATAACCAAATGCCTGTCTTCGCCACCTTCCTCACTACCAGTGGCCCTTCTACAAAATCAACCCATCTCATTTGCTCCTCCCTCTGAACCTCCTGTCACCCCAGTTAATACCAGAACCCAATCAAGCATCCTCCAACCGCTACAGGAGTTTCATTGCCATTATCTCTCCAATCACCCCAGACAAGGATCACTTCAAATATCCAAAAATAGTGTATCACTTTTATCAGCTCACTCAACTCAAAAGAAAAAGAAAAAAATCAGAAAAAATGAAACAAACAAGAACAGATTATGCATTTGTGCATATCCCAAGTGTTAAAGATTACCTAAAGGGATTCAACACCTTAACTGTATATGCTTACGTTTGCATTGTTGATTGTTTTGCTTGCAATTTGTTAAATGTTGCACTTTGGTTCTTGATTTGGAAATTGATTTGAATTCTCTACTTCTTTTTCTTTTGGATGCCACGCCATCCCAACAAACTTTTGTGATCAATATCACCCTCCAACTCTTTTCCTCTCTTCCTCAAGTCATTTCTTTTTCCAATTTATTTTCCAAATTAAAACTTTTCTTCAAATTGTTTTTCTATAGCAATCGAATTTTTTCAAAGATCAACAACAAACCTTTTTGAAAACTCATAAGGAGGCAAGTCGGACGTACGGCCGGTGTTGTCTAGCGTCCTAAGATCAGAGCTGTACAGCTCAAACATCTTGGGATACTTATGAGAATTAAAACAAGTAATTAACAACTTGAACCCTATTTCAAAAAAATGAGTAAGGAATCGAGTCGGATGTACATCCGGTCTTGGTTAGCGTCTTAGGGTTAGCGGGCTGTACAGTTCGTGCGAGCCTAAGATACTTGCTCAAATAAAAGCAACCAACCTCACAACAAATCTTTTTCTTCCCTAATCAAAAAAAAACATTTTCAATAAGTAGGGGGCACGTCGTCTGTACAGGCGGGGTTGTCTTTGTTCTAGGTCTAGTGGACTGTACAGTCTAGGACCGAAAACCCCTACAATAAAAAACACCAACACAAAGTTTCTCGACTAAGGAGAACTACGTAAGCTTTGAATTCTCCATCGCACCGGGAGATACGTAGGAGCGGGTCACATCCCGTCAAGCACACTTTTAAAAAATAATAAAAAGATTCTTCTTTTCCCCCGTTTTCAAAAACACTTTTCTCAAATAAAAAAAGAAGTAGAACGAATTGTTTCAAATCAACTCTGTCAAAACCGCACATCAAGTTAAAGGTTCCCTTTCGGTAGAAAGGAGGTGTGGGGTGCTAATACCTTCCCCACACCTAACCGACCCCCGAACCTACATCTCTAGTTCTCAAAGGACCACCCGCCTTAAAAAAGGACCCTTTTTCAATTTTTTGGTCCCTAAATAAAAAATGTTGATGGCGGCTTCACAAATTTTCACGTTGTACGATGAAAGGTCCAATCCGGATTTTTCGGGGTGCAACAGTGCGTCGTGCGTGTTTCCCATCTAGATAGGCACGGATGAAACAATGGCTAATATAGGAGTTTTGGAAGTATGAAAGGAGGAGTCAACCACAGGTTCACTGCAGCTAAGAGGAAAGATAGCTCTGGCTAAACAAATGTCTCAATTGTTTAAGTTCGCATTTCTCACGACAACAACGGTCGTGGCTAAATGTTGGGGAGTCCGGGGGTGCAACAACGAGCTAATATTGACCAAAACCACTAAGAGATTCGGACGCCATAACTCCACTCAAAACTTTAAGATGTTGAGTATATGAATCACCTCTCTTATATATCCTTCATTTTGCTCATTTCAAATCAATGTGAGCTACTCACACTTGAATTTCCCACAATCTCTCCCTCAAATGTGAGCCACCCACATCCTAGACTTGATCCAAACTATTACTTACTTCCAGCTTCTCTGCCAAGCCGAACCACGACCCTCAAGTGTGACCTCATGACCAGGACCACCCAAAGACTTGAACAACACATCTTCACCCATAACCTTATGAGTATATGGGTTGTCTCTCTTATATATGCTCCATTTAGCTCATTCATCGTCGATGTGAGTTAATTACTACTCACACATTGTTGCTAAGTTTATTTTCTTCGGTTTTGGAATCTATTTGCCACGGCTCTAGTCGTGGCTAATCACCACATTTTTTTGTAGTGAAGTCTTTAATTATATTATACACAATAAATGTATTAGCAAAAAAAAAATGAATATAAAACTCAACATACCTAACATTACAATGTATTTGGGCATTAATGTATTGAGTATTTAAGTACATTTTCGTATTTGTACATTTGTAACTATTTAATTTTACTACATTGATTATATGTTAATTTATGTTTTTCCAAAGCAATTATCAGCGTTTACGGCGGTGATGAGGAAACTGTTTCCCACCATCAAATTAAAAGGGTGCTACTTTTGTACTTAATTTTAAAAAAGTGATAGATTTGTGAATAATTTTAAATAAAAAAAAAAGTGCTACGGTAATTGTTTTTGCCACAAACATGGGGCTGGGTGGTATCTTGCTTATATAGGTATTTTTTTTATAAGCTATACCAACTATCTTGCTTATATTGGTTGAAATTCTCTCTATTTATTGACAGTTTGAAACAAGGAAAAGGGAACCACAAAGAACAAAATAATGTTATTTGAATAGTTTAAATTATTTTTCTTTTGTTTTATGTATTTTTCACTTTTTTAGGTCTTATTGTGGTTTTGTCCCCCTATTTTATTAAATTTGCAATTTTAGTTTCTCATTTTATGTTTCACAATTTTGGTACCTAAATTTTATCAAATCAGTAATTTTGTCCCCATTATTTTTTTCTCGCAATCTTGGTCTCCCAATTTTATCAAATTTGCAATTTTAGTGCCATCGTTAAATTTCCATCCATTTTTTTTGCAGAAATACTAACATGGCAGACGCGTTTCGTGGTAGTATAATCATTGGGTGTCGAGTGGCAGGTACATATCATACCGACACCGAATAATATACAAAATATACACTTAACACTGTTTGGTTTTGGTCTAATAATATATAAATGAAAATATAAATATGTGAACATCTAACAATTACGCTAGTACAACGCTTCTCTACCACTTCACCACCATATTGTGATATCAGCATTTCCGTCAAAAATTGGATGGTAATTTAAACGAGGGACTAAAATTGCAAATTTGATAAAATAGAGGGATCATTGCAAGGAAAAAGTTAAAGGACCACAATTGCAAGTTTAATGAAATTAAGCCTCTTCGAGGTGGTTTTCAGTTATGAAATTTTCAAAAACCAAAACCTAATTTAGTTTTGAATTAAGAGATTTTCAAAACTGAAATTCAGTTTCAAACATAAACGTAACAATAAATATCATTATAAACTTATCTTAGTCAAAACAATATATAACATTAGGTTTGAAAAAAATTAAAATAATACAAACATATAATTATTTATTTAGTGGTAATTTTAATAATAGTGGTCAAAAGTGCTTGTTGTTGAAAAACGCCCATTTGAGTGGTAATCAGTTGTAGTCAGAGTGGTGGTGGTGGTGGTCAATGGTGGTGACCAGTGGTAGTCATACTGGTGGTCATGGTAGTGACGAATGCTGGTCATAATGGTGTTTTTAGTGGTCACTGTAATGGTTAGAGAGATGGTCGTTGGTGCTGACCAATATTATTTAAAGTAGTGGGTTCTGGTGGTCAGAGTGGTGGTTAGAATGGTAGTAGGTGATGGTAGGATTGGTGATCAGAGGTGGATGAAGTGGTGGTCGGCGCTCGTCGGAGTAGAGGTCGATGGTGGTCAGAGTGGTGATCGGTGGTGGTTGAGATAGTGATTGGCGGTGGTCGGATTGGTGATCATAGGTGGATGGACCGGTGATCGATGGTGGTCAAAGTGGTTGTTGGCGATGGTCGAAGTAGTGGTTGACGGTGGTCTGAGTGGTGGTCGTAAATTCGTAATGGTAAGCAAGAGTGGTCCGATTAGAGATCATAGGTGGATAAAGTGGTGATCTGATGTGGTCATAATAGTCGATGGTGGTCAGAGTGGTGGTTGACGGTGGTTGATTTGGTGGTGGTTGGTGGTGGTCGGAATGGTAGTTAATGGTGAGATTGATGGTTAGAGTTTATAAAACAACTTGACCGCATTTTACCCAAACATGCTTTGGTTTTAAAATTGACTTTTAAAACTATTAACAACCAGAGATAGTGGGTTGGGCCGACCATCGACTAAGCCCAAAAAGAGGCCCAATATCACAAAGCCCAATATAAGGCCTATATAAGGGTTCTTGCCAACATTATCCATATATGCCTAAAACCCTACTAAAAATACTAGAGGGAGATCTAACTTGAGTATCAGAGTGGCTTCGTAAGTACACTCACCTCAAACAATGTATCTCCTATAGCTTCAGACCCAAAAAAAACCAAAACAAAAAACTCAAAACCACTTTGAAGGGACCCTTAAGAATTTAAAATTGCAAAAAATAAAATGTGGGATTAAAAATTACAGATGGGTTAAAACAGAGGAACAAAAGTGGAGTTAAGCATTTTTTTATATATCTTTCACTCTTTGTCTTGGATGTTTCTTCTAAAATAAAACACATATATTTTGAATAGAGGGTGATTGCTGAGTTTGTTGGAAGCTTGCGAGGTCAGTGAGTGCGACCTATTTTGAATGAGTAGGGGTCAGCGGGTGAATACTGAATACATAGGGGCCTCGTTCTGATCAACCCGTACACTGATAAAGCAAAGCAACAACACATCAGAAGTCTCTTTTATAGGTTAGACTTTAGGATAACATTCTCCAACGCTTAGGTTATTAGGAGTAAAATATGTACCAACCACCAAGCACTTTGGACATGACAGTGACAAAATGTGATTGTGTGGTACAACGGTTATGATCCAGGGGTTCTTTCCATGCTCTTCCTTGCCTTCTAGTATCCAACGGTATTTACACCTATAGCACGTGGGGCCATTCGTACGTTATCTAGAAATTGGGGAAGAAATACTTATACAGAGAATGAATGGGTTTAGTTTTCTCATCGACCTATTTGACCAATTTTTTTTTCAATTTTGTAATATTAGAGACTTATTTGGCCCAAAATATTGTCGTATGTCGCATTTAACGTTATATAGTGGCACATGCGGAGGGACTAACATGTCCTATTTTGAAATCGTCAATGACTAATTTGTCCAGAAAAATTATTACAGACCAATTTGTGTCACGAGAAAATTGTCACGGACCAACTTGGGTTTTTACTCATTTTTTTAGATATGCAAATAAATAGTGGATAAGGTGTGATGCATTGTCATTATACTCTTTAAATATTTCAAAATTACAAAGAGACAATAATTTTAGATATTGTTCTGGACTGGGCCAAACCTCGCAGACTTGGGCCTGGCCCAATCCCGTACTCAAAGTAGCACAGCACCCACTCCGCAGCGGGTGCCCATATCCAACGGACCATCCGAGTCCAATCTTCAATCAACCTGAAGTCCATCTTCAACCTTGGAAGCACATCTCTTCATCACGTGCCCCGGATTCGGCCATCTGGAATCTAGGTACCGAACAATGGCGACAACAGTGGGAGCATGATCACTTGCTTCCGAACAGTACCAAACATCTATCTTCTGATCTCTCTATTACTCTACTGTTTCTCTTTAAACAGCGGCAATCCCGGTCTGCCTCCCGACCTGGTCCTTCCTCCCGAGGTAAGCCCTTATCTCCACTCACTGAATCATTGGCTATCATCCCGCATTCCTCGCAGGTTTCGCTCAAAAACGGCTTGAGCCCGTCTGCATTGCAAGAAAGACAAGGACTCTTGTCTTGTATCCTCACCCCGCCTCGGATCCTCATGTTACTTTGGACCTTCAAATTATCTCGGATCTACATACTATCTTGGATCTTCGTATTACCTTGGATCTTCTGGGGTTTTCTCCCTATCTCGGATCTTCATCCTCTTCCGGGTTTCCTATGCTTTGATCTCGGACTTCCCTTTATTGATCAGACCGGATTTCTACCTGGAATTCCTATATTCGATCTCGGACCTCTATCTCAGTTGGATCTCTTGTAAATAGCCCACAGCGGCTTCAACAGCTCTCTGGTCCCCGAGCTCCGGCTCCATCAGAGAGTCCGAACAAAGAAGTCCACAGCGACTTCCTCCCAATTTCGCCTCGCGCGAACCGACCTTCTCTCTGATCTCCGAGCTGACGAGTTCCATCAGAGACCGAAGGTATCCCAATTTTACCTCGTGCGAGCCGACCTCTGATCCCCGAGCTTCGCGCTCCATCAGAGGCAGAAGGGTGGGGGTCCACAGCGACCTCCATTGGAGGAATCATTGGAGAGGGGGGCCCATAGCGGCCTTCCCATCTTGAAGGCTTCCCCGTCTTGAAGGATTTGGAGAGGGGGGGTCCGCAACAGCCTTCCCATCTTGAAGGTTCTGGAGAGGGGGGTCCGCAGCGGCCTTCCCATCTGTGGAGCACGGGAGCCCACAGCGGCTTTCCCACTCATGACTTTGCATCATCCTCAGGAATCTCGATTCTCAGGAATCTTGCTCAAGAGTTATTAACAGTATTATCTACATCGGAATCCTAATTCTCTATATCAGCATTCTACTTTGGCGTCGGCCTATTCAAGAGTTATTAACAGTATTATCTACGTCGGAATCCTAATTCTCTCTATCAGCATTCTACTTTGGCACCAGAGTTCTGGCATTTTATCTCGGCACCGGAATCCTAATCTTTATCCTGTCATTCAATCAACATTCAACAACCAAAACACATAAGGCATTCAAAGACGAGCAAAACCAGAATTAGCAAATTGGCAAGAATTAGCAAATTGACAAAGTAGTCAAGGCCGGAAAAGGACGGCGCCCATTGTACGTACAAGTCAGAGTTGGGCCCGGAAATGACCGAGACCAACCTCAAATGTTCAAAAGTAAACGACAAAATTTAATCTACATTTTACAAATTTTTCTCTCCTTCGATCTCGGCAGCGGGAGCATCAATTCCAACATCAGCTTGGCCTTCAGAGAGCTTGGCCTTCGGAGAACGGGTCATAGAGCATTTGGCCTTTGTGCACGATCTTCTCGTCCACAACCTTGTGCTCGACCTTGAGCAGGTTGGTGTCCAGTGTAGGCTCGAGGATGAGGCCCATCTTCAAAGAGCGTGTGAAGCCGACCACAACTCCTGTAGCTACTTTGTTTGTGAGGTTTGCCTTGTCTTTCTTTAGCTGATCGATCTCCTCAGCATTCCTTTTCTTTTCAGCCTCGGCCTCCTCCAGCTTATCTTGAACTTTCTGGAGCTCTACCTGCAACGTCGGGATCTCAGCTATCTTCTTGGCCTGCTCCCCGGCCTTGGTGTGCGCTTCATCAAGCTGTTTCTGCACCCCAGACATTTTCTCCGGCTCGGCTTTAAGACTCCGATTTTCTTCAGAGTAAGCTACCAAATTATAATCCCGGTAAGTTCTCAGGTCGGCAGAAGTGCGAATCAACTTACCATCTAAAAATCTATTGTGAGCCTCAAAGTCAGAGATTTTACCTCGGAGGCGGGCAGTGGTTTTCCCAACTATCAGCTCCTCCAATTCTTTGAAGGCATCAGCACCCAGTCTGCCGACTCGGGCACAGGCTACGAAATCCTCCATGGTGGCTTTCTCCCTTCTCTCCTCCATCTTCCCATCCTGCTTTTCTTTTTGTCTTTTCAGGGCGGAGGGGTCAGCATTGCCAACATTCGGATGGCTTCTCTTTTGAGTCTCCTGGTTGCTGGACTCCGAGATTGACTTCGAAGACTTGATAGTAGGAAATTTGAGTTTTTCGGCAGGCTTTCCCCCAGCTGATTGGGGCTTGCTTGTCGCCTTGTCCAGAATGGGGCCGGATCCTGATCCCGTCCCCGTGCTCTTCTTATTTTCAGGCACCTCTATACGAACAGAAGTGTCAATGTTGGAGTTTTCGAAGATGTCATCGAGGTCGTCCATTTTACCTGCAAAAGGAAGGAAGACGGTCAGAATCAGTGCATTTCTGAGACCGACTAGGATTATAACAACGACATAAAAATAAATAACTAAAGGTGTCAAAGTATCACTTGAGCTTGGCCTCAGACTCGGCCACGACATCGATCATAGAACCGCAATGGAACTTCAAGCCTTTCCTGGCCATATCCTTCCCCCACTTGTTGATAATCTTGTACGAATCCGCATCATTCCCCTCCAGCAAGTTTGGCTTCACTATGTAAGACTTGGTCTCAATCTCGTCTCCGTCCCGGACACAATGTTCCCAGCTCCAAGACAACGGGAAGTGCACCCTGGTCAGATCTTTCCCACGTAATCCGCAATGGATTTCTTTGCTGCATTATTCGACGCTTTGACAAAGAAGAAGTTCATCTTGAAGTCCTTGTTTGAATCGTTGGCCGGAGCAAAATAGGAGCGTTCTGTATTGCCCCACAGTCCAACGTGTCCCTGCCTCTTGCCACCGGTCCCCGCCTCCGGGGAATGGAACACGTTGAAGAAGCAGAAGAAGACCCTTGCTGAAGGAACCCTCCTGAGGCGCTCCATGACCAGCTCGAAGCCGCGCATGAATCCTCAGCCATTCGGATGCAGTTGAGAAGGGGCCATGCGCAGGTAATCTAGTACCTCTTTTTGAAATTGACTGAGGGGAATCCGAACTCCCATGGTCTCCAAGACGGCTCCATAGAAGAAAAAACTCATTCCATCATGTTCAGTGCACACTGGCATATCGTCAACCGCCATCAGCTTCCATCTCTGATCAACAGAAGCGGCAATGAACCGTTCATAGTAGGACACAGGTTTGTCCGACTTCAACTTTGGGCAGATATTGCAGATCCTCGTGGATACCCAGTCGTACGCTTCCTCGGCCGTTCTCTCATCTTCTTCTACGGTGACCTCGAGTTTCTGAACTTGAGAAGCGATCTCGGCGTTTTCTTCAACTGTTCCATCCGAAGTCTGTCTGATGAACTCCCTAACCGAAGTACCTGACATCGTGGGAGAGTCTACATGCGTCGAAGAGAGCAAGGACGGAGCTCCCTTGGGGGCCGGCATTGGCTCCCCAGTAGCCGACCTCCTTAAGATCGGTTTACCAGGTAGTATAAAAGGCTGGGTTTCCTCACTCTTGGATCGGACCATTGTCTGCAAGGGGAGGACGGCACTATCACTATCTAGTACTATCCATCTAAATCTATTTATCTAGAGCTAAAGCGGTGTTAATCCCGGCCTCGGTAAATCCTAGGGCCGGCCTATCTCCTCCCCTTGAGGCGAGCAGCAACGGTCACCAAAGCGGCGACGTCGGCCGCGGGTAAAATGTGATGACTAAAGCATTTAAATCAAGCAGGAAAGGAAACTAACCTCTGTGCAGGAATTTTCTGATGTCGGCTTGAATTTTGCGGTCAGATGAACGAGCAATGGTCTCGCCTCTGCAAAAACCCAGAAAAAGGGGCGGCGGATGGTGGCACTGATCTTGGCACGGTGGTCAAAAAAATTCCCACTCCTCAGATCACTCAGAGCTTGCTCTCTCAGAAAAATGCAAAGTGGACAAATGAGCCCTCAACTCACCTTATATAGGGGCGAGATGCGAAGCGTCACGTCACTTCAATGCGTCTCTTCAGCTCAGCGCAACAAGACACCCTCGATCTCACCAAACGTCACGCCTCTGTTCCCCCATTCAGAACATGACACGTGGCACGAAAGTATCTCAAAGCAATGGTTGTACCAAGCCGAGGCCGACTTTATCCTTCAGCCGACCTCGACTTGGGGGCCACTATTCCTGACTGGGCAAAACCTCGCAGACTTGGGCCCGGCCCAATCCCGTACTCAAAGTAGAACATCACCCGCTCCACAGCTGGTGCCCATATCCAACGGACAGGGATCAACGTGCCCGCATCCAAAGCCTGTGGTACGGCGCACTGTCTATAAATAAAGGTTCCGCCCTCCAAACAACGGTATGTTCTCATTCCTTCCCTTTTCCTAATAACACTCTTTTTCCTTACGGACTTCAGCGTCGGAGTGCCTTGCAGGTACCCCCACGCGACGTGAACGTACGAGCAAGCTCGGACCATCCGAGTCCAATCTTCAGTCAACCCGAAGTCCATCTTCAACCCTTGGAAGCACATCTCTTCATCCACGTGCCCCAGATTCGGCCATCTGGAGTCTAGGTACCGAACAGATATTAAATTAGTTAATAAAAAGTTCATTTAATTAAGGACTAAAATGATTAGTAAAAGACACATAGGATGACCAAATAGACAGCTGATGATGTATTTGCAATTTCGATACATTTTGAATATAATGACAACATTTCACGTATTTAGGGATGAAATGGGGGTTTACCTGCTTTTTGATTCAGACAATTGCTAGCTATCTACATAGTGTCTCAATGCTTTTAATCGTGTCTCTTAGAAGCATATCCCACGCTTGCAAACATCGAGTTCTCACTGCGGGAGTCGAACTTAAGAGCATCAAGTCAACTCTTGTATTCCAAGTTAATTCAAGCCACTAGACCAACGATACGATGTTTGTTGAATGTGTTACATTTATCACAATTATTAGATTAATATTTTTTGCCTAATATTATTTTATTTAGATTTCAAGTTTTATGATTTACTTGCTTCACTTTCACGTATAAATAACAAAAAAAAAACATGTCCCTTAAGAAATATGATAATTATCATTTATAATAAGGCTTAAATATGTTTTGTCACTGCAAATATACGTTTGATTCAGTTTAGTCTCAGTAAACATGAAATTTTCTTTTTCGTTACGGCAAATATATGTTTTATCCAGTTTGGTCATAGTATTATGTGAAATATTTGATTTCGTCCTTTTTGCCACTCATATTGAAGGGACTAAAATCCAATTTTTCCATATTACAGGGACCAAATTGGATAAAACGTATATTTGTAGGGAAGAAAAATAAAATTTTATTTTTACAAGGACTAAACTGGACAAAACAAATATTTGCAAGGATGAAAAACAAAAATTTGTTTTTATAGACACTATACTTGATGAAACGCATATTTGCAGGGACTAAACATATATCTAAACCTAATAATAATAACAATTACATCATATTAATGACAGACTATTGACTTAACTGCACCACTCCGAGAGCAACTGTTAGTAGAAAGAGAGGGATATGCCTTTCTTATTGGTGTTGAATATGAACATGTGCTTTCGTTCTGCAAATCATGTAATTGCCTCGGTCACTCGATTCAAAACTGCAAACATGGAAATACAGCGGAACATGCTGTCAAAAAAGCTGATTTTGTTATGACAAAGAATAGAGCGAGGAGGGAGGTCCCACAGAAAATCCCCCACGTCATTTGCCTCGATATGTTCCTAAGACTGACAAAGGAAAATCTAATGTTGTGGTTGAAAATGAGGCTATTGTTGGGCCTTCTATAACTGTGCCTCAATCTAAGGCAGTACAGGCCCCAGAGATTGTTATATTAATAGAGGAAGATAATGATTATAACCGATTCCGGGGTATCAACAACATTGTTTTGTCTCCTCAGGAAGTAGAAGCGGATCCAAATCCTTTGCTGGGTAGGGTGGCAGCCACGACTATGGCAGGTAATGATAACCAGTTAATGGGATTTATAGAACTACTTAAGGCACAAGAAGTGAATAGAGGTGTTTCTAGTGAGGAAACCAATTCGGTCCAAATTATCCCAGACTCACTTGCTTCAGACAAGGGTGTAAATCAGCCTGCTCAAGATAACTCTATTCAGATAGCAGATGTTTCTGATACCATTAGTGGTTGTAATATGGATACTCATATTGTTCACTCTAATGCAAACGTTGCGAATGATATGCATATTGCTAGTCATCTAGGGTGGTGAGTCTGAAGATGAGCATATTTCTGAAACAGACGATTCCAAGGTTCAGTCATCTAAGTATCTGGTTGACTCTAACAGTGATAATTTTACAGAGGTTCTATCTAAATCTCAAAAGAAAAAATTGTGCAAGAAGCAATTGTAAATTCAAAAGACAGGAAGCTATATGACCCGATCAAAGGGTAGTCTCCAACACTCTTTTCAATGTTAAAGATCCTTTATTGGAACGTCAAGGGTCTTGGTAATCCTGACACAAGAGTAGTGTTAAAAAAGCTTTGCAAAATGCATAAGCCTAATTTTTTGTTTATTTCTGAACCTTGGGTTGGAATTGATCCGATTCCAACTAATTTTTTTACTAATTTGCATTTGAAATTGTTTGCTGAGAATAATAGAGGATCGTTGTCATCTAATCTTTGGTGCTTCTGTACAGATGCTTATAATCCTGCAGTTATTTCTTCTACTAGACAGCAGGTGGCTTTCTCTATAGTTGTGGAAAATCAGACTCTTTACTTCTCTGTTGTGTATGCAGCGTCCAATAATCACATTGCTAGGCGGCAACTTTGGAGAGATTTGACTAACTTGCAGCGGGAGCACTCTGCTCTATGGGGTTTTATTGGTGATTTTAATGCAGTTTTGGGTGCTCATGAGTACAGAGGTCAGGGGATTCCTTTAGCTATTTCTTGTGTTGAATTCTCATCGTGGACTGACTTGAATCATTTGATCCATATTCCTATGCGGGGATCTCAATTTTCTTGGTCTAATGGCAGACTTGGAAATCATTATACAGAGAAGAGACTTGATAGATCCATATGTAACGAGGATTGGCTCAATTTTTGGGATAGTGTTGACTGTTGCACTCTTACTAGAAGTAAGTCAGATCATTTTCCGCTGCTCCTCCTTATGAAAAAGGAGTCTTTACAAAAACATTCTTCTTTTAAGTTTATGAAAATGTGGGTTCAACATCCTGATTGTAAGAGGCTTGTCTCTGAGGTTTGGGAAAACCCTGTTGTTGGTTGCCACATGCATATCTTATCGCAGAAGTTGAAAAACTTGAAAGCCAAGCTGAAGGACTGGAATACTGCAGTTTTTGGTAATGTTTTCACTAATCTTAATGAGGCTTTAGCCAAACTTGATAATATCCAGGGTCAGATTAATAATCTAGGTGGCTCCGATGATTTATTCTCTCTTGAGAAGGAGGCTCAAACTAATTTGCAATATGCGCTAAATTATGAAGAAGCATATTGGAAGGAGGCTCAAACTAATAGAGTTAACTAGCATAACTTTGGGGACAGAAACACTGCCTTTTTTCATAAAATGACAAAAATTGAGAACCATATTTTGAATTACTATCAGAATTTATTTTCGGTGAACAATGACTGTTGCCTCAATGATCTTATTCGGGATGTTATTCCTGCTTTAGTTTCGGATCAGCACAATATTATGCTTACTAATTTACCTTCTCTGGATGAGGTTAGAACTGCGGTTTTTTCTCTCAATGGTGATGGCGCCCCTGGTTCTGATGGATTTGGCGGTTTCTTTTTTCAGCACTACTGGGATATTGTCGCTCAAGATGTTTATAATGTTGTGTTGCAATTTTTTCAACAAGGTTGGTTGCTCCCTAACTTTAATTCTAATATTGTTGCTCTGATTCCAAAAGTTGATGGAGCTGATAGAATAGAGCATTACCGACCTCTAGCTCTAGCTAATTTCAAATTTAAAATTATTACTAAAGTTATAGCTGACAGACTTGCCCTTGTCGCTCCTGCCATTATTTCTAATAATCAAAGGGGATTTGTGAGAGGTAGAAACATCTCTGATTGCATCTGCACAGCCTCCGAACCCATCAATCTGCTTCAGAAAAAGACTTTTAGAGGCCAATTAGCCTTGAAAATTGACATTAAAAAATCTTTTGATACTATAGACTGGAATTTCTTACTTCAAGTTCTGGCTGCTTTTGGCTTTAATGAGAAGTTTCGTTCTTGGATTAATATTATTCTTCATTCAGCTAAGCTCTCTTTTTCTGTTAATGGCTCTGCTATTGGTTTCTTTGGTTGCAAAAGGGGAGTTAGACAAGGAGACCCATTGTCCCCTTGATTTGGCTTGGATTTAAGTCTTGTATTTCTGTGATTCTCGAGCACTCAACTGGAAGCTTGGAAATGGTATTAGAATTAATTTTTGGACGGACTCTTGGCTCTCTAGGCCTATTGTGGATATCATTGGTATGCCTCCTAATGTTCACAAGGACCTCAAAGCTACTGTTAGGAATTTTATAGTAAACGGAAGGTGGTCTATCCCTACCGATTTCATTAATGATCTTCCCCCAAATTTATTTCGAAAATCAGAAAATTGTTATCCCAAATATCCCGGTGGATGATCAGTTGATGTGGGATTGCACTAATTCAGGAGATCTGACTTTCAGGGACTCTTTCCTTTTTCATGCTCCCGTTGGGCAGGTTGTTCCCTGGACTAAAACAATCTGGAAGACTTTTATTCCACCCTCAAAATCATTTATTCTTTGGAGGGCTATTCATAATAAGATGCCAACAGATGACCAACTTTGGAATAGAGGTTGCACTGTGGTTTCTGTTTGTAGCATTTATGGTAGAGATTCAGAGACTTCTCACCACATTTTCCTGGCCTGCCCATTTGCCAAACACATTTGGAATTGGCCCGGAGGAATCCTAAGCCTCAACATTGACACTGCTTCTTTCCAGAACATTTTATTGTTGACTTCCCATGGTTGGAGTCCTCAATTGAGCGACATTGTCTTTGCTGCCATTGTAAACATTTTTGGGGTGATTTGGTATTGTAGGAACCATGCTAGATTTGATAATCACGTGATCCCCCTTCATATTGCTATCAATTTAACTACTTCCAATGTGTCTTTAGCAGGAAATGCCTCTAAATCTACAATGGCTTCCTCTGTTGCTGAATTTATGATTATAAAAGTCTTTAATGTCAATGGTGATTACAGGAATTCTTCAACCATCAAAGAGGCAATTTGGACCCCATCTGCTCCATACATGATTAAGTACAATACAGATGGTGCTGCTAAAGGGAGCCCTGGTCCAGCAGCTTGTGGTGGTATTTTTAGAGATAGGAGTGCTGCTGTCCTTGGATGTTTTTATGCTTCGATAGGTAACAGTTACGCCCTACATGCTGAGCTTATTGGAGCGATGCTGGCTATTGAGATTGCTTTTGATAAAAGTTGGAGGTCTTTCTGGTTAGAATGTGACTCTCAATTAGCTGTTTCGGCCTTTAAGAACTGTAAGTTGTTCCTTGGAAACTCCGCAACAGATGGAACAATTTTTTAAACTTGACTAGACAGATGAATTTCGTTTGCACACACATTTATAGAGAAGGTAATGCTTGTGCTGATAAGCTTGCAGGTCATGAAACTAATTCAAGTGGCTTTACCTGGTGGAATTTCATCCTGAGCTTCATTACAGAGGACTTTTTCAGAAATAGGTTAGGTTTGCCTAACTACAGGTTTTGTTAGTTCCTCTGTCCCTCGATGAGCTGGGTTCGTCTTTTGCCTCCTATTTTTGGTGTGCTGCAGATGATTGTTAGCGACTATGGTGTCGACCTTGTTGGGATGAGAGTCGTTATAGTGATGCTTTTGCGCACCTTTGTAGATTTGCTTTTATTTTTTTCCTAGCTATACTGATGATTATGCTCATGGGTTTTGGTCTAGTCCCCCATGTTTTCTGTACTTTTTCTCTTTTTTATCAAGAAAATTTAGGGGGAGTACTCTTTCCTTCCTGGTGCTTTTTCCCTAAAGAGGGTTTTGCATCAGAAGGTTTTAACGATGCTCCATATCCCCTTCTTTTGTTTGAAAAAAGAATATTAATGACAGACTAATTTGCTATGAAAGTTTGTGCACGTTAAATTTAATTGATGGTATTTTTTGGAATAAAAGTATTTAGTGGAGTAAAATATTTGTCAAATTTTTCTTTTACTATATTTTATACAAAACATTTGACTTTTTTTTGTTAATAAATAGAGGTGTTAAATTCGGCGGCTCGATCAGACTTTGCCAAACATTTCAGCAAAATTGTAATATCGAGCTGCTCGTCCGACCATAACTTCATTGAGTCATATATCTTGTGATGTCCAATGGCAAAGCAACATTAAGGTGAGGTGTGTACTTGTACTTTTTGAACCAGTATTTAAAGAATTTAAACAAACAATGGTCAAATTAAAAAATGCTTGATATGTGCTAAGAAAGATTCTGAGAAACTTTATTTTTGTATAAGTAAGAAAGATCCTAAGAAATTTTGATTTTCCCATGCAAGCCTTCGCCTCTACCAAACATTAAGGTGAGGTGTGTACTTGTACCTTTTGAACCAGTATTTAAAGAATTTAAACAAACAATGGTCATATTAAAAAATTCTTGATATGTGCTAAGAAAGATTCTAAGAAACTTTATTTTTTTATAAGTAAGAAAGATCCTAAAACATTTTGGTTTTCCCATGCAAGCCCTTCGCCTCGGCCAAACATTAAGGTGAGGTGTGGACTTGTACTCTTTGGACCAACATTTAAAGAATTTAAACAAACAATGGTCAAATTTAAAAAACCTCGATATATGCTAAGAAAGATCTTGAGAAACTTTATTATCTTATAAGTAAGAAAGATCTTAAGAAATTTTGATTTTTTCTTCTCCCTCATTTCATCTCTCTAACCCTAAGGAAAATGGGTATAATAGGGATTTTAGCTTACATTTAATGATGTGGCAGTCCACATGTACTAGGGATCCATGTCACCATTTCCGCTGAAGTTAAAAAAGTGACATATCAGCTTAAAAATGACATTAGGGACCAAAATGATTAAAAACCATTTTAGAAGGTCCTTTCTTTAAAAAACTATTTTTGCAAGGACCAAAATGAAATTTCATTGTAATTATAAGGGCCAAAATGATATTTAAACCCGTTTTTATTATGATTTTACTTTTAATAGTAATAATTTAGGCTTTTTTTTGGCAGATGATCCTGCTCCTAGTACGAGGATCAGATTGGTTAGACAGGCCGGTCACGCTTCTGAGCGTCGGAGGCGTGTCTGTCAGCGACAGGACCAAAAGCAGCCTGCTCAGCAGCCAGAGATACAACAGCTTGAGCAGCCAGAGATACCACTGCCAGACATACCACAGGCTGAGCAGCCAGACATACCGCTGCGAAAGATACCACAGGCTGAGCAGCTAGATATACAGGAGCCTGCTGAGCATCAGGCTGAGGCTGCTGCTGAGCGGCCTTTGTTGCACCGCTTAGTGGATCACCGCGTCAGTCGGCTACTGGCCGGGGAGGTAATAATAAGAACTTTATTTATTTTTTACCAAGAATTATTTAATTAGTTTAAATTATTTATTAATTACTTTTATTTTTTTACAGGACCGAGGTACGCTGAAGGTTGCATCTCACGGGGGGAAGATGTCCACTATTCGACCTGAGGTGCACCACCCTCAGATTGCAGCATGGTTGGAGCAGGCGAAGCTATTTCAGTTGGACGCCACACCTCTCAACAACATCAACCATGAGCTTGTATCTGCTTTTGTTGGGAGGTGGCATTCTGAGACTAGCTCCTTTCACATGCCTTGAGGGAGATGACCATCACATTGGACGACGTGGCTGCGTTGCTCCACTTGCCGCTCACCGGCAATCATTTGGTTGAGCCTCTACATCTTTCACATGCTGAGGCCGTTCAGGCTGGGGTGGATTTTCTCGGAGTAGATGGGGCGGCCTGCTGGACCGAGTTTAATTCCTGCAGGACTCCGGCATTCAGATTCAGATTTTTAGAGGATGCCTACAGAGATAACATGCATCGGGGGCAGTTTGATCATGCAGCACGGTGCTAATTCTACACTTGTTGGGGGGCGACATTGCTGTGACATATATGGCTGACCGGGTCCGCTGGCAGTTTGGGCGCATCTAGCAGATCCCTCCTGCACCCATCTCAAGACCACGTCCATCAGTGATCTCCATTTTAGAGAGATTGTCGGTGTATCCATCCCCAGCCGTGGTGAGTGCACCGATGACTATCTACCATGGTATCAGCGGGTGTCCATTCCACGACTGACTGCAGCTGAGGATGTACCAGAGCAGCATGTACCAGATCAGCAGGTTGTAGCTGAGGATGTCGGTCCATGGACCTATCAGGATGCGATGGATGCTGCCGCTGGACACATACTTGATGCTATGGGTTATGAGGGAGGCATTCCAGCCGATGTATATGACAGTCTCCTTCAGACTTTAGGACAGTTAGACTTTCAGTCGTAGATGTATTTATTTTGGTTTTCTTTTTGTATATGTACTCGTGGTTTATCGACTTTATTATATTACGTTTTTTTCCTTTTGTTATCGTTATCGTACTTTATCAAATTACTGTCGTTATCGTCTAATTTATCTGGTTAACTCCAGCTTTGTCTGGTTAACTCCGTCCCTCTCGACGCTTCTTCCCTAGTTATCTAGCATCTCCAGCTCCTCTGTGGGTTTCGAATCTACGATTTCGTTTTGCTTCTATATTTCGGTTCTTCGTGCTCGATTTTGTGGCTGTATTTCGTGTCTGTGCTTCGTTTTTGCTTCAATGGAGCCATGGAAAGAGGTTCCTCTTTCGAAGGAAGAAGAAATTGGTTTCTCTGCTGATGATTCTGAGCTTTGCCAAGATGACATTTTCGAGAGATCCTTTGTGGGTAAGCTCTGGACAGATTGTCCTTACAATGTGAGGGCTTTTAAATCAACGATTGTTAATGCCTGGAGATTGAAGAACCACGTTGAGATTCAAGACCTCAATAAGAACCTGTTTGTGTTTCGTTTTACCCAGAAGAAAGACGCTGAGGTAGTGCTCCGAAACGGACCGTGGAGTTTTTACCAGAACATTCTGATTCTCGAAATGAAGAACAGCCATCGGATATCAACATGTGCAGGGTGTCGTTTTGGGTTCGGGCATACGATCTTCCTTTGGAACTCAGGTCTGATGCGATTGCAAGGAAGCTTGGTGGTCTTATTGGTTTGTTTGAAGAGGTGGATCAAAAAGAGATTCACAAAATGGGGAGGTTTATACGGTTTAAGGTTTCGATTGATGTAAGGAAACCACTGATGAGAGCTACTGTGATTCGGTTTCAAGAGAGAAGTCTCAGAGTTTACTTCAAATATGAGCGACTCCCAACTTTCTATTTCTCTTGTGGAAGAATTGATCACCAAGTCAAGGATTGTGAAGCTGTGGAAGGAAAAGAAGAAGAGGGGTTCGAGGATATTGAAGAACATGAACATTCTTTTGGTCCATGGTTGCGTGCATCACCTCTGCCAAAGCCTTCTTATGATCAAAAGCCTGATTTGAGCCCAGGTAATTGCAGCAAAAATTTATTCTCATCTTCTAGCTCTAGCAAAGGTAACACTAGTAGTAGTTTGAAGGGTGGGGATAAAATTGTTGAACAAGGGGCTGGTCATAAGGTTGGGAATTCCCTCATTGTTAATGCTGATCCCATTGGTGTTACGGCACTGTTAGTTTGAATGGGAAAGGGGCTGTCTCATTGCCTACGGTTGTGGGGGATAACTCAAAAGAAATTGAAAAAGTTGCTGAATCATTAGGAACTGTGGCCCTCTCGGCTCCTTTTGATATTGGGACTAGCACTAAGAAGGAAACTAAGAATAAAGGGAAGAAGTGGACTAGGCAGAAAGGTGGCAGAAAATCAAAGGGGACAAAGGTGACTAAGGTTGAGAATGAATTGGGGAAGAGACAATTGGTGGATGTTCTTATCTCAGAAGGGGACTTTGAGGTGATAAGGGGAGGTGAGATGAAAAAGAAGCAAGACGTGGTTATGGTGGACAGTGTGGATATTTCTAAAAGGGAGGTGCTGCTTGATCAGCACATCCCTCCACAATGAAAACCATAAGCTGGAATTGCAGAGGGTTGGGGAATCCCTCTGCAGTTAGAGCCTTGTTGAGGCTCCTTCGAATTGAAAATCCCACTGTGGTCCTCCTGATGGAGACAAAATTAAAAGCTAGTGAATTTGAGAACTTGAGAATAAGGAGTGGTTTTAGCTCCGGGTTGGCTGTGGACTGTTCTGGTAGTGGTAGAGATCGTGCTGGGGGTATTGCTCTGTTGTGGCCTGAACAGATCTCTATTGATATAAAATCCTACTCTTTGAACCATATTCATGGCACTTGTGATGATGAGGAGAGTGAGGAGCCGTGGCACTTCATTGGTATCTATGGTTTTCCAACTAAGCACCAAAAATGGAGAACTTGGCAGCTTATTAGGAATCTTTCTAGCCAATGTGAGGGCAAATGGGTGTGCTTTGGTGATCTAAATGATATTATTGACTCAAGGGAGAAAAGTGGGGGCAATGATAGGTCCGATTATCAACTTCAGATTGGTAGACAGTGTATGGCTGATTGCAACCTTTTGGATCTGAATTTTATTGGTTACTCATTCACGCGGTCTAATGGAAGACAAGGGTAGGAAAACATCCAATGCAGACTTGATAGGGCTTGCTGCAATGCTGAATTTCAATCAAGGTTTGCTCCTATCCAGGTGACTCACCTTCCTAGATATGGTTCTGATCATGCTGCAGTTCTAATCCATCTTGAGGTCCCTAATAATAGCCAGAGGAGAAGGAAGCCCCGTGTGTTTAGATTTGAGGAAGCTTGGTCAAAGGATGAGAGATGTGAGTCGGTGATTTGGAGGTGTTGGAGTGAGGGGCATAATTCTTGTGTTGGTAAGATTGATGCTATCAAATCCCTGGACATTGAATTTGATGACTATAGAGTGGGGGTGGTAAAGAAGTAGATTATTAGAGTGGAGAAGATCCTTAAGGAGAGCACTATGTGGAATGGTGGTAGAGAGGAAGTTCTTTCCTATAAAGAGTTGGAGAGATACCATGAGGAGCTTTTGAGGAAAGAGGAAACAATGTGGAGACAAAGAAGTAGGGCAATGTGGCTGCAACATGGGGACAAAAACACTAAATTTTTCCACCAAAAAGGTAGCCAAAGGAAGAAGGTCAACGAAATTAAGAAAATCAAAGATGAGAATGGGGTTTGGTGGAGGGGGGAGGAGATGGTGGAAAGAGCCATTATTGATTATTTTTGAGTTGTTTGCAACCTCTAACCCGTCGGAGATTGATGAGACTTGTCAGGTGGTTAGTAACAAACTCTCCGATGATATGAATGTTTGGTGCGATGAACCTTTTTCGGCTGTGGAAGTGGCAGCAGCTTTATCCCAAATGCATCCCCTCAAGAGCCCTGGTCCTGATGGCCTGCCTGCGCTTTTTTATTAGAAATATTGGCATATAGTGGGTGGTGAAGTCACTAACCTTGCTCTCAACATTCTTAACCACAACAGATCCCCTGAAGATGTTAATAAGACTTTCATTGTCTTGATCCCAAAGTGCAAGAATCATTCTTCCCCAAAGCACTTTAGACCTATTAGCCTGTGCAATGTTGTTATGAAGATTGTCAATAAGACTATTGCTAATAGGCTCAAACACATTCTTCCTGAGGTCATTGATGAGGAGCAGAGTGCCTTCATCCAGGGGAGGCTCATTACTGACAATGCCCTTATAGCAATGGAGTGCTTCCATTGGTTGAAAAAGAAGAAGAAAGGCAAGAAGGGGAGTATGGCTCTCAAACTGGATATGTCTAAGGCTTATGACCGGATTGAATGGAGTTTTGTTGAAGGTGTTCTCTCAGCAATGGGGTTTCCTTCTCACTTGGTTCAGCTGATTTTGAAGTGCATCTCCTCGGTTTCCTACCAGGTGCTCATTAATGGTCATCCTAGCTCCACTTTCACCCCGGAGAGGGGCTTGAGGCAAGGTGACCCGTTTTCTCCTTACTTATTTATTTTGTGTGCTAATGTTTTTTTTGGGCTGATTCATAAGGAGGTTTCCAATGGAAACATTCATGGGCTCAAAGTGGCCCGAAATGCTCCTTCAATTTCTCATCTGCTCTTTGCGGATGACAGCCTCCTGTTCACGCGTGCTAATACTAATGAGGCAGAGATTGTCCTTAATTTTCTTTCTACTTACCAAAAAGCTTCGGGTCAAATTGTCAATTTGGAGAAATCAGAAGGTTCCTTTAGTCAAAATGTGCTTGCATTAGATAGAAACATTATCTGTAACAGGATGGGGGTAAAGACTGTGGAATCCCATGATAAATACCTAGGACTACCAGTTCCTTCTGGTAGGTCCAAGAAGGTTATATTCTCTTTTGTGATTGATAGAATTTGGAAGAAGCTGAAAGGGTGGAAGGAGAAGTGTCTCTCTAGAGCTAGTAAGGAAACTTTGATCAAAGCAGTTGCCTAGACTATCCCAAATTACATTATGGGATGCTACAATTTTCCTGAAGCTTGTTGTAAGGAAATTGAATCCATGCTAGCAAAGTTCTGGTGGGGATCAGGGGAGGGTGAGAGGAAGATTCATTGGATGTCGTGGGCAAGAATGGCAAAGACTAAGAAGAAAGGGGGTCTGGGTTTCAGGGAAATAAGTGAGTTCATTACTAAGGAGGGTTCTTTGATTGAGAAGGTTTTCAAGAGCAGATATTATCCTAGAGGTTCTTTCCTTGAAGCAAAACTGGGGCATCAACCTAGTTATGCTTGGAGGAGTATGCTCAGTGCTCGGGAAGTGGTTCAGAAAGGTGGATGCTGGCAAGTGGGCAATGGTAAAAAGATAAGGATATTCCATGATAATTGGTTTCCTGGCCTGTCTGATTCTAGTATTAGGAGCCCTGCAGGTTTGTTGGAGTCTAGTGCAACTGTGGATGCGTTGATTGTAGAGGATTCTAAGCAATGGAATAGAGAGATGATATTTTCTTGCTTTTCTACCTTTGAAGCTAAGCGTATTGTCAATACCCCTCTCTCTTTTAGACTTCCTGAAGACAAGTTGTTTTGGAAGTGGGAAAAAGATAAGGAATACTCAGTTAGATCCTCTTATCATGCTTTATGTGAGGAAAAATATAGAAATGATGCTAGTTCCTCAAACTCAAATTTGAATTCTCTTTGGTCTCAAATTTGGAAAGCTCTGATTCCTAATAAAGTTAGGAACCATCTTTGGAGACTTGCCAATAATATCCTTCCCTCTCGTTGTAACTTGACTAAAAAAGGCATCCAGCTTGATACTTCTTGTCCTCTTTGCAATGAGGGTGAGGAAGACGTGGATCATATGGTAATGAGGTGTAATGTTACGAAGATGGCACTCTTTGCTTCTCAAATTGGGGTTCACATACCCCATAATATGCACTACCATGATTGGATTTCTCATTGGTTAACTGGCTCTGAGAAATTAGGAGCCCAAATTTTTGCTATGACCCTATGGAAAATCTGGTATGCTCGGAATCAAATGGTCTTTAAAAATGTGAAACCTGATCCTAGATTGATTGCTGAGTCTGTTAGTTGTCTTGTGGCTGAATTTAATGAGACTAACCCTCGTGGCCAGCACCTGCAGCATGTTGCTGCTGCTGTCCCGACTGCTCCTAGCTTTTTTTGGTTCCTTTGTTTTTGTTGATGCAGGGGTTTTTGAGGATGAAACTGCTGGGTGGGGGATGATTATAAGAGACAGGCATGGTGTTCTAATCTTTGCTGCTTGCAGGTCTGTTTTGGCTGCTGCTGACCTGACTCTAGCTGAATTACTTGCTGTCCGATGGTGCTTGGAAACTTTGCTTGAGAGGAGAGTTCCATCACCCATTATTGCTTGTGATGCTTCTGTGGTGGTTGATTGTATTCATGGTAAAATCAAGAGAGCGGCTTTGGATCCTATTGTGGTTGATTGTAGAGAGCTTCTTTCCAAAATCTCTGGAGCTGATATCTGACACATTAGAAGAGATAGTAATTCTGATTCTCATCATCTTGTGGGTCATTCTAGATCCGTTGGGGACCAATCTTGGTCCAATTTAGCTCAGTTAGCAAGTTTATCTTCTAGTTGTAATATTTCAATTATGTGTAATGACTTTGAGTTCAATTAATGCTATTTGAGTTTGATTTCAAAAAAAAAATTAAAACGAATAAAATAATTAAACCACGCCTATAGTATTGACAATTCAAGTTCCAATTTAATTTTAAAAGAATAATGCTAAATCTTGCAAGAACGTCTATCACTAGCGCACAATGAATAAGTTAACATTGACGCTTGAGTTTCTCTCTAAGATATAATTAGATTAGATTCAATAAGAATCTACCAAAACGAAACAAACAATCCCAAAAAAATTGATCTCATCTACAATAACTTCATCAACCTAACTAATTCAATCCCCAGGGCTGATTCTTTATTTTACCAACATGATGTGGCACAAGTGGTAGATACTTGGGTCCTTTAACCATTTGGTCTTGGGTTCGATCCCTAGCCAGTGCGTATGGAAAAACATTTGTTGGGAGATGTCAACCCCTTGCCGTGGAGGAGAAAAGAGGGCCTCAAAAAATAATAAACTTGCTTATTCTATATGTATTATGTTTGCAGTAAATGTTATATTTCTAAGTAATGGAGTGATGGTTTGCTTTTTGGTTTCCAATTTGTTGTGCATGTTCTTGAAAAGGGTTTTTATGCATTGTAACATTTTTTATGCATACTTTCATTTTAGTCAAAAAAAATTCATACTGAAAACGTAGTTAATGTCCAAAAATACAAGAAATTAATCTACTGCACCACATATAAAACATGGGTATAATTAATATCGATATACACCAACATTGGAAAGATTTTTTACACTAACAATCAATAAAAAACAAACACGTCACAAAAATAACTGACTTAGTCTTCCATGTATTATTAGTTAACAGTGCTAATTTTTTACATTAGTCGTGTATACTAATTAAACTCTAAAAATATTTATCACATTTACAAATAAATATCTCACAAAAATTTACATGTACATTTACATTTACATATTGAACATTTAAGGGCTTCACCTTAATATTTGCTTTAGGCCTCAACATAAGTTGGGCCGGCCCTGGGAGGATACATTGGTTTACAAAAAAAAAAGGCTGGTTCTTTATTTTGGTCTCTTCAAAAACAAATCTTTGGGGGGAAGTGGTGGAACTCGACAAGAACCCGCTTTCTGAGATGATTGAATTTGGGTTTTTGATGTTATACTCCCTCCAATCTTTTATATAAGTAAAAAGTTACATGTATCTAGTCCACATATAGACTAAATGCATTTAGGTTTTTGCTTATATAAAAGACCGGATGTAGTAATTGTTTGCGGCAAGTGGTGGTGGATTAAGCAATACGTGGTGGCATTGAACCTCTCAAATTTATCACTTTCCCATCCTCTTCTTTGTGGGGATTCAATTTATTTTATTTTAAATTCTTCTTTATATTTTTTTTAGTTTCAATATGTTCCTAAGATATACTCAATCTTTTGTCAAAAAAGAAATATTCTATTTACCAGATTTTAGAAGTTACATTGGAGCTTGTTAATTCAACAGATGTGGTTTTGGCTTCTACTTGTTCAACCAGAGAAATGTTGTTTTACACAAGAAGAAAATTGAGAAGAAAGAGGAGAAAATATTTAGTACACACTAAGTTTTGTTTATACGGACACGTAGGTTTGTGAATTTCGCGATAAAAAATATTTGCTATATTTTTTTTATATAGCTTTTTTTTTATGAGTGAAATAGTGTATTAACGGGAGTAAATGGGTACTTAAACCCAATTTTTTTTATTGATTTTAAATACTTTGGATGAAATTAAGTCTTTTGATCCAAGATATGATGACTAAAATGTTGTGCCCCCAATAAAAGGAGAAAACGTTGGCAACTTAATTAACTTATAGTAATAATTTTTTTTTTTTTGATAATATCTTATAGTAATAATTTATAGTAGTAACAACAAGACATGTCTCTAACAGACAACTTTAAAAGATCACCCGTTAAACCTTGTTAAGGAACAAATTGCCGTTTTATTTTGCAATCCGAAAAATTCTCTTCACCCTTGCTTGTCTCAATAAACCCTATCCCTTACCACGTAATACACACGCCAATGACTCTTTCAATTGCTTTCCTACAATCTCTCACCATCAATACCTTCCTCTAATTTCATCAACATCCCAAGCTGTGAACTAACAAAATTACTAAACGATATGACAGACAAATAGACAGACAGACACCCTTTGTGTTTTTCCTTTTTTTGTTTTTTAGATTTTTAATTTTTCCCTATCTACTCTGTCTCCAAACAAATCATTCATTCAATTTCCCTAAACCCAATATTCACCATCCCCTTTGCCATATTCCAATCCTAACTACCTCTCTCTCTCTCTCTCTCTCTCTCTCTCTCACTCTCTTTTTCTTTCATCATTTCTCATTTTTTTCTTTTTCCTCCACCCTCCCTCCCTTCCACCATGGGAAATTGTTGCTCCCAAGGCACCGCGGCGGAGGCACCTCCAGATACCGCGGTCAACAAGGGAGAAACCAACCATGATAACGAACCATCTAGTACTGCAACAACAACAACCCCACCACCAACATCTAAACCACCGCCCACAGCCTCACCAAAACCCTCGAAACCGGCTCCTATTGGACCCGTCTTAGGACGTCCAATGGAGGACGTGAGAGCCACATATTCGTTAGGGAAGGAGTTAGGGAGAGGACAATTCGGGGTAACCCATTTGTGCACGCACAAAACTACCGGGGCGCAATTCGCATGCAAAACCATCGCAAAAAGGAAGCTTGTAAACAAAGAAGATATAGAGGATGTAAGAAGAGAGGTACAAATTATGCACCATCTCACAGGTCAACCTAATATTGTGGAGCTTAAAGGTGCATATGAAGATAAGCAATCGGTTCATTTGGTTATGGAATTATGTGCTGGAGGTGAACTTTTTGATCGTATCATTGCAAAGGGACATTATACAGAACGTGCTGCAGCTTCATTGCTTAGAACCATTGTGCAAATTGTTCACACTTTTCATTCTATGGGTGTTATTCATAGAGATCTTAAGCCTGAAAATTTCCTCTTGTTGAATAAGGACGAAAATGCCCCCCTCAAGGCCACAGATTTTGGTTTATCCGTCTTTTACAAACAAGGTTTTTCATATCTTTGTCTTTTTTTTTTTGTTTATTCATTATTCTCGCCATTAATTTATTTCATGCTATAGTAACTATGGAGATATGATTCATTTTCATTTCCATTTAAGAGGTAGATAACAATTTTTTTAATATTTAACACCATTCTTAATAATAACTCAAAACATGTGTTCATAACCGAGATTTAAAAAACTCATATTTAATTGCTTTCATTTTGTTTATATAAAAATAATAATGAAAATTGTTTCTATATACTAAACCTGTAAAAATGAATATATAGTGATATTTTCATGATTAATAAGGACACAAGATTTTCCTACTCCATTTTTCATTACCCAAAAATTTTAATCCTAAAGTTGAATTATAGAATAATATGAAATTATGAATGCAGATTTTAATAGAGAATTATTATCATGTTGTTTGAACAGGAGAAATGTTTAAGGACATTGTGGGAAGTGCTTATTATATTGCACCAGAGGTGTTGAAGAGGAGATATGGGCCAGAAATTGATATATGGAGTGTTGGTGTCATGCTATACATTCTTCTATGTGGTGTACCTCCATTTTGGGCAGGTTAATATATATTTCTCCTCTTCTCATTTCCATGCTTACTACCTCGTATTGAGTTAATATTGTTATCGGTAAAACCTAACTCAACTGATAAATACCAAAATTGTTAGGCTAACTGAAAAGAGATTAAATTGATTTGACAGAATCTGAGCATGGAATATTCAATGCAATCTTAAGAGGCCACATAGATTTTACTAGTGATCCATGGCCTTCAATTTCACCAGCAGCAAAAGATCTTGTAAGGAAAATGTTAAATTCAGATCCAAAACAAAGGTTGACAGCATATGAAGTTTTGAGTAAGTATTTTCTTTGGTGATTTTAGATACTAATAATTAAGCAAAAATAATGATAACTAACGAATTTGTTTTGTCATGAAAGATCACCCTTGGATTAAGGAAGATGGTGAAGCACCAGATAAACCTATTGACAATGCTGTGCTCAATAGGCTCAAACAATTCAGAGCAATGAACCAGTTTAAGAAAGTTGCTCTAAGGGTAATGTTTTTTCTTTAACTAGTTTTTATTTTACCACTAAAAAACAAATTAACGGAACAGCTCAACCGGTTAAACCATCACGTGACATTCCAGTTTAGTAATTTGAGTGGATCGGTTGTAGTTTTATCTAGATTCAAGCAGGTTTAAAGCAGTTGAACCATGACTAGGAGATCTCTTCGGTTTAATATTCGGTTTGATTTTCAAAACATTGGATAAAACATCATTTGAAGCTCTTACTTATGATTATTACCAACAACTTTTTTTGTTAGCCAGACAACATATATATGATTTTTCTTGTTCACATGTATCGTATGTTCACTCATAGAAAAAGTTGAAATAACAATGAAAAAAATTAGTCTTTAAATTTCACGTCACTATCACTAATTAGAAGCGGAATTAGAGGCAAGTTTTATTAGTTTTCATCTCTAAATCTATGTGATTATTTCATATTTTTCTAGTGGTGATATTAGAAGATACTAAAAGAAACAAATGAACGCAGGTGATTGCGGGATGTTTATCGGAAGAAGAAATTATGGGGTTGAAGGAAATGTTCAAAGGGATGGACTCTGATAACAGTGGAACCATTACAATTGAAGAGCTGAAACAAGGGCTTGCAAAGCAAGGGACCAAACTAACAGAACAAGAAGTTAAGCAGTTAATGGAAGCAGTAAGTTATATATATCCTTAATTCTTTTATTTTATTTATTTTCTCGATAAATGTACTTATCGATAAAAAGTTATACAACAAGGACACGAACCAAAGAATTTCTCACCGGTGTACCAATTAAATTACAGGCTGATGCTGACGGCAATGGAACAATAGACTACGACGAATTCATCACAGCAACAATGCACATGAACAGAATGAACAAAGAAGAACATCTTTACACTGCCTTCCAATACTTTGATAAAGATAACAGCGGGTAAAAAAAAAACAACAATTTTAAATCCAATACTTGAATGGTGTGTTTTATAAAATTTAAGGTTTCTGATCTTATTTGTGTACTAGGTTCATTACAACTGAAGAACTAGATCAAGCTCTCCGTGAATATAACATGCATGATGGTAGAGACATCAAGGAAATCCTTCAAGAAGTTGATGGAGATAATGTAAGTGCTATCCTTCAAAAAGTTTATTATACTTGCATTGTTATATCTAGTTCTCTCCGTAGCACCGATATTTCAGGTTGAAGATGCGTCCGATGTCTAACACGTGTCGTGTCGGACATTGATACTGACACTTCAATTACTTCTATTTTCTAAATTATTATTTGTCTAGTGTCTGTGTCATTGTCGTGTTCAGTATTTGTGTTTGTCAATGCTTCATAGCTAGTTCTATATTGGAATGGAAGTTACTTTAATATCCCATAATATGTATATATAAGACTGACTTGGATTGACTTAAATGAGCTATCTACTATCTACCGGCAAAAACACGTATGACACTATTAGGGAGAGCTTGTGAAAACAACTTATAATATATCTATAAGTCGCTTTCAGCTTACTTCTATAAGTTCTTCAGGATAGTTTATTGAAACAGTTTAAAGTTTATATGAAAATAATTTGATTTTATTTAATCTTTTATTATAAAAATAACTTATACATAAGCGCTTATATGTGCAGGATGGGCGCATTAACTACGATGAATTTGCGGCAATGATGAGAAAAGGAAATCCAGAAGCTCATACAAAGAAGAGGCGTGATTCATTTGTTTCACTTTAGTGGAGGGATATACCTTATAAAAAGGGTTCATTTGTTTGTTGGATGGGAAGGGATATAGGACACAGAATCAAAGGTGGAAACAAAAAATAATGGGGGTGGAAAAAGAACAAAAACTAACCTTTGAGAAATTGGGAAGATATGCTAGGTATTTGGTTTGAACAATGTTTTTTCTTTTCCTTTTCCTTTCCTTGTGAAAATTGTAACAAGATGTATTGATATATTGATGTTCACTTAATTAGGAATGAAACAAAGGGTGTTTGTATATTATTTTTCTCATATTTATGTAAGTGAACTAATTCCTCCTCAATACAAGGTATAAATATATTGATAAGAAATACAAGGTATAAATATATTTCGTGCATTGATTTTTATGACTATCATCATGCTAACAGAAAACTTGACATGCCGATAGTACCTAAATTTTGTTTTTTTTCTAAGAATTTATTTTGAGTGTTTTAATTGGTTTTATTGGGCTGTTCTGGCTTTAAAACAAGGTCCATACTTCTTACACTCTCCGTCCTACTCATAAAACACTCCTAACCCTGCGAAATGACAAAAATACTCTTAATGAATAAAAAAGTCTAAACACGTCCCTTTTTGTGGGCTTTAACGAGTACGACACTATGATACCGTGCCAATTCGGCATCATAGTGTTGTGGCTTATATCTTAGCAAACACCCCTATTGCATGATTTTTAACAGGTACGACACCATAGTACCGTACTGATTCGGCATCATAGTGTCGTATACACTAAATCAGTTTTTAAAAAAAAATTGAAAAATTAGGTTAGGTACTATAGAACTGTACCGGTTCAATACTATAGTGTCAGACCTGTGTTTTTCAAAAAATTTAAACAGTTTCGTACTATAGTACCGAACCATCCTTAAATGCGGAAAAAAATACGTGTAACAAAGAAATAGATTAAGAGAGAAAGAAGAGATGGAGGTGGTGAGAAGGAGGTGAAGGTGAAGGTGAAGAAAATAGGGGAGGCGGATGTGGATGTGGTTGTAGTTGTGGTGGTTAGAGGGAGGGAGGGAGGTGGTGGTGATGGTGGTGGTGGTGGTGGTGAGAGAGAAAGAGATGGTGGTGGTAGTGGTAGTGGTGGTGAGAGGGAGAAAGAAATGGTGGGGTTGGTACGTGGGAGGTGGTGGTGGTGAGTGGGAGGTGGTGGTGGTGGTCGGGAGAGGGGGCGTGAAGGTGAAAGAGGGAGGGGGTGTGAAGTAAAGAAGATGGAGGGTAAGTGTAGGAGAAAGAAGTTTTTGGAAGGGGGTGATTTTGGAATGTTTGAGGTTTGGGTGTGTGTCATGAGTAGGAGTGGGTGAATAAGAAGTATGGCCCTAAAGTAATATGGAAAAAATCAAATATGTCCAATTTTGTTATTGGGCTTCAGAGCCCATTATTACTGTCAAGTTTATATACCCCAACTTGGCCCATATACCCCTACATTTTCGTTTACTCCAATTTTCCCCTTTAAAAAATGCTCAAAAATTTAATTCAGAATTCCAAATTTTTTATTTTTACCGAAATTATTATGTAGGACATAATTTCCGAATGTCATTTTCAGAATTTTTCGGATTTATGTTTATTGACATGAATTCGGACTGTTTTTTTAATTCCGGGTTTAAAAAAAAATACATTCTGGATTGGTCAAAAACATAAATCTGGAACTAAAAATTAATTTTGGGAAGTTTTAATAGCGGTTATCTGAGTAAGCACTATTAAAGAGTATAAAACACAAACGATTTTAGCACATCCAACACTACTACAGTGCTTCTGGAATCATCTCTGCATAATTCGAAATATACCTTTAACCGCGCTATTAAAAGTCTCCCCTAAAATCAATTTTTACATTTCGGAATTATATTTTTGACATAACTCTGGAATGTATTTTTTTAATTTCGGATTTATGTCAAAAACATAATTCCTGAATTAAAAAATACTTTCTGAAATTATGTCAAAAATATAATTCCGAAATTTTAAAATAATATGAGGGTGCATTGTTAAAATTAAAAGGTAAAATGGGAAGTTATTAGTTTTGTGGGGGTATATAAATTATAACCCCAAGCTTTTTTAGAAATAATCATTTCAATCCATATTTGTAATAAGTCTTAGGAACCCTTTTTTACAAGAAGAATTAGTTTTTTCTTTTTAAACGAAAGGAAAATCAGGTGGCTTATAGGGAGAGGGTGCTTTAGGTCTCGAAACATACGCCTTGCTGACAATCTTGGCAGCAGGAGCAAAGGAAGGGCTAAGGCGGGCTCGCTCCACGACCTGGATATCATCATTTCCAACCCAAGCAAGGATATCTTCAAAGGACCCCTCCTCACTCATCTTATCTGCAAAGAAAACGAAAACACAAATACTGGTTAGAAACAAGCATTCCAAAAGACATGTAAAAGTTCAAAGCATACACAGTAAGATAAACCACCCAAGGCCGCAATGACATCGCCCATAGTCTCCGATTTTAGTAAGTCAAGAGTTTTAATCAAGCGAGTCTTGAAATTCTTAATTATGGCTTAAAGCATAGCTCATGTTCGCTGGTCCTCCGAATCCATCTGATTCGGCGCAACAGTATAGTCAGCACTGGTATAGTTGGCACACTCCTCGGACCAAGCTAGGAGAAAATTCTTCTCGACGAACACGCCATCGTTGTCTAAAGAACCTATAGCTTTTGCCGCACTTCGGTCAACAGAGACGACCCAAAGATACTTATGGCTCCACTTCTTCTGAGAGTCCGTATACACCTTAAAAATCGGGTGGTTGCATTAGCCGCGAAAGCACACATGCTCATAACGATACCGATCCGGAGCGCGCACCCTCCTCCGAGAAACCTCAAGTATGTTAAAGAAAACATCACTTGACAGTGTCCTTCGCATAGCCCGCATCATAAGTTCGATGACTCTAGAAAAGGCCCACTCGTTGGGATGCAACTAGGTAGGAACGACCTGAAGAAGTCTAAGAATCCCTTGTTGAAAGTGGGAGAAAGGGGGTGGATATCTATCTTGGACAGCATGCTGGTGATAGACCATGAACTTCAAGGTTTTAGGAGTTTGGCAGACCCTCTCTCCTTGTCTAACGCCCTCTAACCGCTACTTTTGGCCCTCATGCCCAACTAAGGACTCAAGGTCTAACAAATCCTTTCCAAAATCAAAACCACTCTTTGCACCACGAAGCTTCTGAGAGACCCAATCATAGTCAACCTCGTCAAACTCCTCCAACTCAAACTGAACCTCCTCTAACTCCTCGGTCTCGAACTCAGAGCCCGACATCTAGAAAGACAACAATGAATTGGGGCAAGTTAAAGAATCAATATCCTTTTCTTGCGTGTTGGGCATATATACGACCACCATACAAGACTTTTACAAATGGTGGCCCTCGATTAGTTCCTCCAATCCTCACCGTCTATTTGGTCCGTGGCATCAACTAAACCTGCAAGATGAGGGCATGTAGTCAGAACAAGTATCTACTGAGAGAAGGGATGACTTATTGATAAACCCCCCTCCTGAGGCTGCCTAAATGAAGTTTAAAAAGAGGGGGAAGGACTGACAAACCTAAGACTTCTTAACCCAAGTTCAAAAGAAACCTAGAGCGCAAAATGAAAAAACTCCAAGGTATGAAGATAAGTAAGTACCTTAAGTCGGGTTTGTTGATCAACGACGGTCCTCTCTGAAGCTCCAACTACAATCACGACGTCTCAAGCTAGGCACACTGAGATCTCGGTCCTAAATGTCACGAGACAAGGACCTAGCTTCATGAGTCTTCTCATAAAAACGAAACACAGAGCTAAGAGCACAAAGCAAGTAAAAAGAAAAATACCTTTAAAGTAAAAGACAGGCCAGATCTGGTGGACATCGGGTATGCAAGTTAAAAAAGGGTGCCCAAGAATCCAGCATTGAAGATATACGCCAGGTATACGATCACGTCGTATTTGCCCACGTGAAGACTCAGGTCGGCTCCATAGAAGCCGTCGGTTCTCTCTGCTTCAACGTATGAATGTCGGGCCTCCTCCTCTTAAACAGGCTGGGTCAAAAACAAATAAGCTCAACACGTCACGACCTCACACCACTTCTCACCACGTCAGGTCTCCATTCCTCTCGAAGACGCCGGACCTTGCTCGGATCTCTGCCTCTTGGCCTAGATCTCGCACAAATGGCAACACTGGGTCACACCTTGGTTTAGTCTCAAATCCACAAGCAGTAGTAAAACACCTTGGTCCTCCCTTCTCAAGCAACATTAGGTCGGGCCCGGTATACTCCAAGCAAGCCCAGTCTCAGGTTAGTGAACTTTGGAGATCAAGATGTGCACGTCACCCCTCCCTACGGAATCAACAAAAATCGAAGGCAGGAGCCTCGCACAACCCTAGGTCAGCAATTTTTGATCTCTGTCCAACAAACTCTCTCTCTCTCTCTCTCTCTCTCAAACGTTGGGTCTCTCTTTAACAACGACTATAGGTGCCCTTCGTAAGCATTGGAACACGTCGAGTCCAAGCTTGACATCAACTCTGGTCTTCGCAAAGTCTGATGTCTAGAAAATGGTGGGGAGCATCGGGTCTTCGAACACGTCCGGTCCAAGGGTGCCCTCTTGAGACACGCCGGGTCTCCCTCCTAGAGCTCGTCCCTTCCCTAACAACTTCTCTCTCAATAATTGACCTTTCTCACTCTCTCTAAGAAGTCTTGTGGTGGGGCTTGGTGAGAGGAAAGTGAAAAAGGGAGCATCCCTATTTATAAGAGGTAAAAAATGATAAAAAAAATTACTTACAATCAATCACCTTAGTCAAGACAAATTAATGCAAATTACCAAGTGATGGACGAATTAATTACTGCAAGAAGTCATCATTGACACACATTGCTAAAAATAGGGACATTCTCATTTTCTACTACACTCTACTAGTCTCAATATTCACTTGAGCGTCAAAGTGGCATCGCAGGTGCCCCACCCAAGATCACTCTAAAACTACCCGAGATCACTCTGAGGCCCAACCTGATTAAGCAGGAGCTCTACCTACTAATATTCCGGTCCTACGTACCCGAGGTAAGGTAAAGGTACAGATCAATGTGGCTTATTGGGAGAGGGGTTAATTAAGTCCATCACCGGTGAACCACTACAATTGGCCATTGTATATTGTTTAAAATGCTATGAGTGGTTAAAATTGAATCAACCAATATTAAATCTCAACCATTGATGAGGTTTTATACTATGTCCTACAGTCAATTTTAGTAGTTCACGGGTGAGGGAGTTAGTTCATTCTTCACCGTAGAAGCACCCATAAAATCTATGTCAGTAAAAAAATTTATTTGTTATTGGAACCCATTTTACTTTCCTTTGACCCCAATTACGATATTAAAGATAAAATAATGTAGGAAAATTTAAAATGAAAAAAACTTTAAAAAAGAAATAGAACACTTGCACTTGGAAATTGCCCCTCATGATTTCAGTATGTAGGCAAGTTGAACTCTCTTTTTTTTTCCCTTAAAAAATGCAACATTTTATTGATATCGGGCAAGGCCATCAGAACATTACATAGAAAGTGAACTTGAAGCTTACAAGAAGCAACTAAAAATCCACATAGGGATATCATCCAAATCAGGTATAGCTGAGACTTTTAAGATTAACAATACACATAAGAGCAGCACCTGAACCAACTAAGACCCTAAGGAGATAATTAACATAAATCATAACATCTAAACATCCAGATCTATAGAGCTAAGATAACTAAAAACAGGAAACATAGCATAATGCACCCTAATACATCAATAATCACAATCACTCCAAGGTAGCCAACACTCACAGCCTTCACTGCAGGTATAGACCAGAACCCAATGAAATGCAATCATCGAACAAGCACCACGACCGACAAGGGCGGTAGGCTCCACATCGTCAAAGCACTAGATCCCCGAAGTTGGAACAAGACGTAAGACAGAAAGTGCAAACTTACCCCGTATTTGAAGGCCAAACTGGCCCTGAGACCTACTGAACAGAAACTGAGAGCCAAAAGGAGATGAGGTGTGACCTATTTAACGACAAAGACTTCGAAACAGCTACTGGTTATAGTACCCACTGTGAAGAGAGAAAGAGCAGAGAGAGGAGACAACAATTAAGGTGTACCAGGGTAGGCATAAGAGGGTAGCTAGGTGAATAGATCTAGAAGATCTGAGGGAAGAGGAGGGTCGAGAGGTTCTGGTGGATGGCGAGCATCATCACCGTCAGCAGGAGGAGGAGCAGAGGAGTCAGGCGGGTGGTGGAGTCGTCGGGTTGCAGCGATTCTGGTTGGATACAGCGGAGGAGCATCGTGCTTGGAATAGAGAAGGCGCATCCTGGAGCGCTGAAGATGGAACCATCGAGAGTTTTCATTGCAACTAGCCAAAAACCTAGCAGAACTAGGTAGAAAAGGCGCCACCAAGGGACGCAACCAAACCCTAGCAAGTTGAACTCTCTAAGAGCTTTAAAAATAGAGCAAAAGCTGAAGAAAGTTGAGAAGGAGTAATAAAACAAGGAAATCATTTTACAATATTTTTAAAACTAGAGAGCACCATAACCATTCTTATTTCTCATTCACAAATCTTCTATCTTTTATAATTTATATAATCTTTGACAATCCATATGGTCGTTTCATCTTGTTGAAACTTTGTTTAAATGTCTTATTTTTTCGCATTATACAATTATGTTATTTTTTTTATAAGCAAAAATAGTATGAATAGAGAGTACAAGAGATACTTTAATCTTAAATATTTTATTCTGAATATTACAAATAACTTAGGGAATTCCAATGCCAAACTGGATATTCTAATCTTGAAATTTCTATGCACACTCCAAATGAAGACAACTCTAAGACAATTTTTATAAAGGATAATACATAGTTATAATCTACTATATACTTCCCTAAAAATTTGTCTTGTTTCTAACTTCTCAATTTCTCATAATAAACAACTTACTGCAAACTTGAAAAAGTACAATAAAATAAAGCAAGCAAAAATTAAATAAATCTATTAATTAATTAGCCATATATATATATATATATATATATATATATATCAAACAGATTTGGATTAAACGCAGTCAGACATCTGCGTAGTCATGTAAGTGGGTTTGGAGTCGTCCTATTAAGACAAATGGTCCAGATTTTAAGAGTACTTTTTATTTTTGCTTAAAAAAAATTGCGACTTTGAAATCAGAACCTTCTAATCAAGATCAGGCGGTCCTAAACTTATTGATTGTCTGACTGCATGCAGTTTCGACTGCTCACAACACCGATCAATATCAAACATAAGCATTTGGGAGCAACCGAGGGCTAACAATAGCTGACAAAGGAACTGCCTTTTGCAAAGTAAGTCCAAAGGCCTCATCCATGTTCATCTCTACTCCATTAGGTAACTTCCAATTAAAAGAGTGCACCAATGTGCCCAAAAGATGCTCAATCACTATAATAGCCATTTTATACCCAACACAAATCCTTCTTCCAGCTCCAAAGGGAATCAATTCAAAATCAACTCCATTAGGTTCAATTATTGCATTTTTTCCACTTAAAAATCTCTCTGGATTGAACTCTAATGGGTTAGCCCATACATTAGGATCTCTCCCAATAGCCCATATGTTAACATTTAATCTTGTATTCTTGGGGACATAGTAACCATTAACTTGACATGCTTCAGTGGATACCCTAGGAACACCAAGGGGTGTAGAAGGGTGTAAACGATATGTCTCTTTGCAAATTGCTTCTAGGTATGGTAATTTGGGTAGGTCAGATTCAATAAGCATTCTTTGTTTTCCTATAACTTGATCAATTTCTCTTTGTGCCTTTATCAATATGTTTGGTCTTTTTAGCATCTCAGATAATGCCCATTCTATGATGCTTGTTGATGTGTCTGTGCCTGCGGTGAACAAATTCTTCATATATAGGAATATATAGGAAGAGAGATATTTGTGTTAGAACAGCCAAAAGTCACACTAATTACTTTAGCTACATGTATCAATATTTAATGATTAATTTTATCATATAAAATAGTTAATTACATTAATTTAAGAAATGATATACTATATTTTAGATGAAAGGGTGGCTTGTATAAATAATCTAAGTAGGTAAGCTGTCAATTCAGTTTGATAATTAATCAAATAATTAAAAAAAGGTTACCCTATCACATGATATTGGATGGTTATTCACTTTTTATTTTGTGAATTATGATTAATAATTAAAGGGAGCTAATTTCCATTATTTGCATATTCTAGTGCTAGTATGGAAAAGAGTTTTTTTAGTTACAAGTATGGAAAAGAGTTTATATGTTCAAGTTTCGAAGGAGTTCATTATAATTAAGCTATTTTTATAATTATGAGTTAGGCCTAAAATTCTAAGATGGTATTATAACCTATTCTAGATCAATGGATCTCAATACCTTAACAAATCAATCTCTGCAATTGCGTACAAAAGATACATTGATTTACTAAAAAATCCATTCTAAATCCACCGAACCACTCATTAATAATATCTATAGACCGAGCCCAATAATGTTGGGTCTGAGGGTGTGTATTGGGGAAAACACATGTCCTACATTGATTAGAAATAAATTCTCAAAAGAGTTTATGGTAAACTGAGTTAGCACAAAATTCTAAGAGCAGTGGTACACACTTATTAATTCCTAGAATTTGGGTTTGGTCTAACTCAATCCGACAATACCAACTTATAGAGTGAGGAATGCCTCCCGTTTATATACTTATTTTCAGGCCACATTACATTCAATGGGCAACGCTTAACATTAATAAGTAAATATTTTTTAACAAAACCCTTCACATCAATAGAATTAAACTATCAAACGCATAAAAAGTGAGAATAATTACTGAAAAAACAGAGAAATAATTAAAGAATCATGGTAGAGAGAGGTACCAATAGTAAAGCCTTGATGTTGGACAAATTGAGACTCTCATCACTTTCCCCGTCACCAATATTTTCCATCAGAATATCAAGAAAATCTGGCTTCCCCTTACGATCAAAAGCATTCTCCACATGTTCTTCAATCATCTTACTCAAAAAAACATCAAACCTCTTATGCAAACTTTTCATCTTACCCACCACACCTTGTAAATCCATCCAAGCAATGCAAGGTACAAAATCACCAACATTATTTACCCCAGATAATGTCATAAACTCCACTACCATTTCCTTAAACTCCTTAGATTCCCACCCCTTCTTTGCAAATATGCGATGGCTTAACACCACTTGACTCACCATATTTGTTACTGCACAACTCAATGAATCATTCACTTCAATTAATGCTTCCCCTTTTTTCTCACACTCTTGCACAATGATTTTAACCATGTGTTTTACCTCATTTGCTCTAATATGAGCCCAATCCTTAAGGGCCTTCCCACCAAATATGTGTAAGGTTGTTAGTTTCCTAAGTAGCTTCCATTTAGGTCCATAATTTGCGAAAACTAGGTCTTGTGAGTTGTACCCTAAATGAATTGCACCTGCGCAATATAGGGATTCATAAAGTTGTCTAATGGTTAAGTGGAAAAATATAGGAGTTGAAAAGATAACGGCAGTAGCAAATCCAGGACACATGATTAGGTGGTTCAAAATTTTAAAAGCACACATCGCAAAAAATATAATTAAAAATAACATTAATATATGTAAATAAATAAATTATACAATTCATAATTGTCTTTTACGTGATTTCATAATTGACCTGAAAGAGAAATGACTTGTGAAGTGTGTGTGAGTAGTTTCGTCTTGGGTGCAATTACATGTGCAAACTTAGGTGTACTAGCGCAAATTTAAAATTACAGGGGGTTTAGAAAAATTTTACATAGGGCGTAAATAGAATTTTTCCAAGGGCACAAGTCCACCTCTCGAGAAGGGGTTGTGGGTTCAGATCTCTCAACTAATTTTTTTAACAGCTAACACTTATTTCTTTTGTTTCATAATACATATTGTTTTAAGTTTATTTACAAATATTGTAAAAAAAAGTTTATTTACAAATAGGGTTTATTTACTAATAATTTTATACTTTTCATAAAATATTTGTCATTTTTCTATAAAATACACTTAACTATTATTTCATATTTCTCTAAAAGGTTAAATATGTTTATGGTCCCTATAAAATTTTAGTTTTATGTTTTTAGTCCCTCAAAAAAATTTCACCAACTTTTGGTCTCTATACAATTTGTGTTTTTTTGCTTTTAATCCCTCAATAATGCTTCATGATTTTTAATAGCACTCTTTTGATATTTTATAAGCGCTATTAAAAGTCGTGAAATGCTATTAAAAATCATGAGTGACTAAAAGCAAAAAACTTAAAATTTCATAAGGTCCAAAAGTTGGGAAACTTTTTTTGAGGTACTAAAACAAAGTAAAGCCAAAATTTTATAGCGACAAATATATATTTAACCTTTCTCTAAATGAACCGTTTCACATATCAATAGTTTTTTTTTTGTTGACAAACCACATACCAGTAGTTAATATTACGTTGAACTTTGAAAATGATAAATAAAATAAAAAATATATTATTAAAAAATTTATGGATTAAGAGAGAGACAGAGTAATATTTGCCATTCAAAAAGTTTACCTGCAATAGTGGGCCTATTTGAGAAATTATGGTCCAAAGTCTTGAGGAATGATCTAGCTGCATCTGGGCTTGAGGCAACAATAGTGTCACAAGTGCCCATTTTGAGGTACATGATGGGTCCAAATTTCTTAGCCATGTTTGTAAGTGTGACATGAGGCATGTTCCCCAAGAGTGGTAGAGCACCAAGAATTGGCCATCCTCTTGGACCTGGTGGTAGATTTTTAGAACTCCTTCTTAGGATTAAGCGAATGGAGAAAAGTGAGATCAAAAAGATGAAAACTGCAACACAAATGTCTTCAAAAGTCATATTGGATGATTGAAGAAGAAGATATGGGAAGGTAAATGCAATTTGTTTATATAAATAAAGGTGTAAAGTTTTCGATACGTTTCGCAAGTTACGAGGAAAAGTTACATTTATTTTATTTTATTTTAGGGGAAAGTGTTAGGTGTATAGGTTAAGTCCACGTGCATTAGTTGTTGGACATACAAGCATGTTTGCTTGACACGTTTTTTTGGTAATCTGTGCGCTTAAGAAGGTTCATCGTTTATAAAATAACTAGCCGTGTTAACTGTGCCGTGCACGGGGGGCGAAAAAAACAGAAGTTGCGACACAAAAGTCTAAATATTACATCCCATAGTAATAAAAGTTTCAACAAAGGTAAAATGTCTTGAAGGTACATGCCACTAAAAAAAGTCATTACATAATAATAGGATTGTGAGCACTTTGGTCAACTTCTTCATGATGAGAAGAGTTAGTCCTATGAATGGGATGACAGCCTTCATAAGGGTAGAGCATCTAAATTGGAGGCGGCTGATTGCGCATTATTCTAAGACGAACACGTGCAGCAGTCATCGGACAATGGATTTTGAAGCAATCCTTTGAAATATAGGTTAAAACGACCTCACTCCTAGTAGGTGTTCCAATCAAACCATCAACACCAAAGAGATTCATAATCTCAGTAATCTTGGTCTTAATATAAGGCACGTTGTGTTGCTATTAGGTTGTTAGCATACCCACCATCGACATAAGCACCGTTAACATTTCCACCATAAGCATTTTGATTAAGATACTCCACTTGGATGGAAGGTCATTGATTACGCATAATACGTCATCAACGACAATCAACAATAGTTGTCAAGGAACATGAATATTGAAATGCCCTTGAGATACATAAGTGAAATCAAAAAGTGCAGGACCTTCAAGCAAAAAGATTCATTATAGCAGTGATTTTGGTCTTTAAGTATGATTGCCCAGTCTTATTCACAGAAAGAGTATACATCAACATAAAATGTTTCTCAAAACATAAAGAAAGTGATTTTAGAGTACTAAAAATGCCAAGCATTTAGTAAGTGACACACATTTTATCAACTTCCCAATTACTGAGCCTGATCCAAAGTGGGTTTCTTGATGACAAACCCATTCAAACTAATTTACAAATTTAAATATGATTCCAATCAACGGCTTTCAAAATTTAACCCCTACCAAACCCTTTATTCGCCCCAAAGAAAACAATCTGAAGACAAATCAAACTCTACTCGTTACAAATTCAACACAAGAAAAAGAATGATATAAGACGTCGTCACTCTACTCTCAAAGTGTGGTGTTTTAAAATGTAGTGTAGAATGATACTGCAAACTTTTGTCCCCTGTAGCTTTAACTTTGTCTTCATCTTCATCAACCCACCTTGTAATCCTATGAACAAAATAGAGTTTTCTGGTTAGTGTCAACTTATTATAGGCCGTAGCTATTCACATGCTAGAGAAAATATCCAAGTTTTATAGGTTTATAGCTGATCTTTATCTTAAATAGGTGGCATTGGCACGAGGTAAAAACTCTAGTTAATATAGAATTGTTATTGGGTAAAATTTGTTTTTTAAATTGCAACATGAGAAAACTTTGTTTAAATTGAAGGTAAGTATAAACTAAAAAAAATATTTATTTAATAAAGGCAATTGCGGACTTAAAAACTAAAATAGAGTGTGTACATATTTGTCACGAAATTATTATTTCTCACTAAATCGGTTATTGAGGAATGGACTCTGAGTACTTGAACGGTAATTTTTTTTTTCAAACACTAAAGTACCAGAAAATACGTTGCTTAGCATTACATTTTACGTATTTTATCATGAAATTATATATTTTTTCACTAAATCGGTTATTGAGTCACAAATTTTTGACATTTGAATAGTAGATTTTTTTGGAAACAATAAAGCATAAAAAAACACACTACTTAACATTGTACTTTACATATTTTTTTGAATTTACTTTTTCACCAAACCGGTCACTGAGGAACAAACTTTGTGTATTCGAACAGGTAAACTTTTTTTGATATTTAGGAATGAATTTTGAGTTTTTGAAAAAGCATCACAAAAATACATTGGCCAGCATCATAATTTATATATTCTATTATGAAATTAATTTTCATTTTTTAGGAAACCGATTATTGAGGAAAAATTATTATTTTTGACAACTAATTTTGTTTCGGACTCTAAAGAACCTCAAAAAATTGCTAGCATCACATTTTACATAATATATCACGAAATTAATTTTCGTTTTTCACCAATCTGATTATAGGAAAAAAATAATTTTTTTTCAAAATTTTAATGTAATATAAAAAAGAAAAATATTAAAAAAATGGGGGGTAGGGGAGGGGTAGAGGGGTGGGAGTTTTGGAGGGAAAGTGGAGTGGGAGACTCCACAAGATTTATATTTTAAAGATTACAACAAAAAATATGAGTTGTTTTATTGGGATAGTTTAAGTTTTCTTTAAAATAAAAATAATTGAATCGTATAATTTAGTTTTTAATTTTAAAAAATATAGATAGCCCGCAATCTCCGATGTCTCTAAGAATAGATATACAACATAGGGAGTTTTTAGAGAGAAGAAGACACGCTTTGTGAAAATAAGGTGTGTTTCATTAATTGTAATTTTTTTTATGATAGATATGAGCCTAGCCGAGAGCGAAAAAACACAGACTACACATTGGATCCGTGAAGCCCAACTCTCTCAGAATTGAAGGCTTGGATCAAAAAATTGGAATTACATTAAACACATTACAATTATTGCTGAGAGTCAAACTCTGCTTCGCAATAATATCTGCCAACCGATTTAGATCACGATCTATCTTCTTCCAAACGAAATCTTCAACTTCTGGTCACAGATCAAGAATTGCACGAGCCAAGTGTTGAAGATCATGACACTGATAATTACGGGTTCTAAGAAGGTCCACTACATCAGAAGAGTCCACCTCAATTATCAATTTCTCAATTCCTTTTTCACGAGCTAGCTTGATTCCATGGTAGATTCCCCACATTTCAACTTCAATTACACTGTTACCATTGATGCATGTTGTAATAGCATTCACAAAATTCCTAATTCTAATTACCGATGCCTGTGTATTTGTACGCTTGTGGGAGAAAATAATGTTGTTTTAATTCTGCCAAATTTGATCAAGAACCACTCCAAAAAGGATATGCCAGCGATCTTCCTCTTCGCCAAACTCTTTTTTGCATATATTTGAGGAGAAACAAGAGTTCCAGTCCACACTATTGAAGAATTGTTGAGGTTTGCGAGCATGGAAACAGCTCCAAATGCCCAAACTATCACTGCAATCACGAAACCTATGCAAGAGAGTCTCGTCCGCATTACCACACTCCTCACACGTCTTCGAGCTAGACATCATTCTTCTACATCTTTCAGCATTTGTGAGGATCATTTGATGGGCCAACTTCCACAACAAGGTAGGTAATCTTTTTGTTCCCTGCCATTTCCAGATATTGTTAAAAATAGCATTAGAAGCAATAGAATTAGAGCCCTCCAGGGCTGTATAAGCTAATTTGGTACAAAACACACCATCAGGGGTAACCCCCCATTTGTAAGCATCTTCCTAGGCCATAACTAAAAGAGGAATTTTGTGGCTGATAGTTTCAACAGTAGTAGTGTCAAGGAATTGGTTTAGCAAATCCAAATTCCAGGAACCATCATAGTTAACATGGGAGCTGATAAGAAGGTCTAAAGCATCTTCAAATTAAGTTTCATTCATATAGTTGATCAAATGATTGAGTTCAAGGCACCAATTGTCTTTCAAAAACGTGATTGCTTCCCCATTCCCAATCTCCCACGTAAGGAACTCTCTGAATTTTTCCACAGTATGCATGAGACCATTCCATAATTTAGATCCCTTTCTTTTAGGATCCATTTTGGGGAAAGAAGTTCCACCCACTTGTATCGTATCTCCAATTCTCCTTTGCTAATGTGAGAGTAAACTTCAACCTCTAACAATTCTCTGCAACTATCTTTCTTATGGCCATATTTACCACATCTAAAACAAATTGAGTGAAGTGTTTCGTACTCTAGATAGAGTTTCTTCCCTCTAACAAAATATGGGAATCCAAAGGCTCGTCAAGGTCAAGTTTCACACAAATGCGAGCAAACTTCCCCTTTTCATGTAGAGAAGTGAGTCTGTCTACCTTGAGCATGGTCCCTAAAGAAGCTCCAACTCTAGTAAGGAATCTTTCATTGCATAGTTCAACCGGTAGTATTGAATCCTTATCCACACAGCTACCTTTTTAGAGATAGAAGCATTGAAGGAGAAAAAAGGTCTCTATCTTTGAACTATCAAGTAGTGATCCGCAACTTTCCAAGGTCCTTCAAATAGGGCATGTCTATAATCTTCCATAGATGTTAGTTGAACCAAAAAGAAGTCATCATCCATATCACCCAATACCTTCATAGTTTGTTCTCAAGCTGCTTAAAGTTAACCCTCTTGCTCATAACCTTGACTATTAGGGCATTCTTCCATGGTTTAGACCATGTCTGCATTTCATCTCCAGTAACAGGAATGGCAGGATTCAAAGGTCGCTTTTTTCGCCCTAGATTCATCTCATCTACGGGCTCCTTGTACCAATTATCTTTAGGAAGCGCAGGTTGGACTAAATCACCCCAACATTCATCAACAAAAACCTCTTCAAAAAATGACTCAAGCAGAGCATCCTTAAAAGATTTCGTTGATTCAGCTTCTGGCATTTGCTCTGTCATTTTGTATTTCATTGCTTTGCACTGTTGCATTTGTGTTATCTAATTTGGACATTTTGTTTTCTCGTTGCAGTGATTCGGTGGATGCATCAGATTCATGGATGGGCGAAGGGGGAACCGCCATAGGCGGTGTTACCGTTGGGGAAGCAACAGCTGTGCTCATGCCCTAGTAAAGCGCATAAGACAAAATTTTTAGGAATTTTTAATTGATAGGGTGTTTTTTCATTAATTGTAAACATCTGTTTATATACCCCAATTGATTACATAAGGTCACTATCTCTTCCACAAGCTCATGCTATTTATGTCTCATCGGCAATTTACTCTAAAAATTAAAGATAAGATCCCCAAATATCAGAAACATAAGATTAAAGGAAGATAAAAGCATCATAAAAGCAATATTAGTAATGTCGAGAATTTAAGTGTGAGTGGTAGTTTGTCCCATATCAGTTATGAATGAGTTAAATGAAGGATATATATACGAGAGATGACTCATATAGTTAATGTCTTAAGATTTTGGGTGGAGATGTGGTGTCTGAGTCTGTTGGTGGTCCGGTTCATTGATCATGTTGCAGAACCCGATTTTTCCGCAGAAGTAACAGAAATTGCTAAGTTTTTCATGAATGGCATGAAAAATGGTAATACTGTGGTTGCCCACACAACCCTCACAGACTCACAATGTGAAGAACGAGCTAGTACAAGGATGGTCAGTGAAGAATACATGCTTTAAACATTTTTAGGAAAATACACTAGTCAAGCAAGACCTCGTGCTTGAATTGATGTTGTTCTTGACGGAATGATCATTCATTTCCTTGGTTTTTTTTCTTCAATTCAGGTTTGTGCTTTAGTATCTCCTAATCTTTGATGTTCATCCATCATTTGCTTTGATTTTGTTATTTGTGTTGTGTTATCATAGTACCTTGTTAGAAAGCTTATGAATTAAATCCAAAGGTTCATGCTAACCAAAGGTTCAACTTGACTTTGATTTAAATCCAAAGGTTTAGGGTTTAGACATTCATAAAACCCTAATCTGGGCATTTTTCCTTTCTCTTAACCAAATGACAAACACACATTTATGCAAATATAATCAAGACCAGTACCACAAACTAAACAGGTTCCTTATGGATTCAACACGTGATATTTGCCCCTTTTCTACTGGCCTTAAAGGTTTCTGCCCCTAGTCTCTGCAGCTCTTTCAAAACAAAGTGTTGCCATGTCAAAGTTATCTTGTAGATTCATCTGCAGAAAAAATAAACATCCCTATTATTAAGGTTTGAGGGAAATTCACCAAAATATGCAGTAGTAACTATATTCCTATATTTTGTAAAAATAAAATAAAATTAGATCTCCATTAGTCTGATTTAATTCCCATGTAGCCGCTGCATGATGTAGTGGCATGTAGGAACGTCAGGTCAAGAGAACCTATCTCGATCAAACGGCCCTACAGACTACTGCACAATACAGTGGCTACTGAGGATCCAAAAACCTACTAGTCAAATTTGTTCGATAATTTATTAAATTCTAAAGAAGTCTTGCTAACTAAACATTTCTAGATTTCAAGGATGTTGTGTTGATTAAAAGGAGAAAAGTCAAAATGATTTACCTTGTCCCCTCTTAATCTCCATTCTTCACCACTGCTTTCTTCTTTCATTGTCTCAACAAGAGAACTATCTAGTATTTGGAATTGTACAAGCTTTTTATTTTCCCAATAATCAAACATTGGTTTACAAAACTCTTCAACATCCTCACAAATCCACAATCGATTCCTTGTTCTAGTTAAAGCCACATATAATTGCTTTAGTTCTGAGCACAAAACATTGTGCTTTGAATCAACAAAACTTTGACTGATTTTAATACGTGCTCTAGAGTCCAATATATTCTTTTCCTTCATATACTCATATATTATCCCCCATCGCCTTTTTAGTGTAGAAGAGGTAAAAAAGTTATACAGCAATACATCCTGAAAAATGCCAAAATAAATAAACATAAGAAAAGATTATGATTGAAATGAATAAAAACTAGATTTAATTAGTATGCACCTACTGAGTAAAGAATTTTACACGAGCATCCAATCAGAAATTAACAAGTCATAAAATGATTGACTTTTATCTCAGTTAACCTAGGAGTCACACAAACCATGAATTCTTATTTGTTGATAATGTAAAAACTCTTTACACCAACATCGCTTAACACATAGTTAAAAAACATACACTATCAGTGTAAAAGTTTTTACACTGTCAACCAAATAAAAACTAAGGTATGGGTGACTTTTCTAATAGTTAAGATATAGTCAAACATTTTTAATGACGTATTATTTCATGATTGATTGATAGTGTAAAAAGTCTGTGAGGATGTATATATTAAATCCTGAAAAGCATATAAAAAAGTTAGATGAATTGAATGCTTTAGTTACCTTAAATTCAAGGCCTTTGCACTCTAAAATGGTCAAAACCAGAGCTTGTTTCCCAACAATGTGCATGATTTCCTTTTTACAAGAATCATCTCTTACCAAGATAACTTGATCTGCCCCAAACCCTCCAACATTCTTACAATTCCATCCACTTCCTCCAAAAATAATTTGAATTGGATTTTCTCCATTTCTTGATTTTATCACAATTGGAAGCTCCCCATGTTTCAAACTAGTCTCCACCTTCAGCATATCAACAGAATGAGGAAAGAAATGAAACAAAAGCTCAATCACACTTTGTGATAATTTAAGCACCTCATCATGTGTCCTAAAATTTTGACTCAACATGAAAATATCTGAAATATGCCCTTTCTCTTTTCTTTTTTCCTTATACCAATTCTTTGATTCCAACACAAACTTTGTGTAAAAGAGGTTTCTAACATCTTGGAGTCTAAAGTCAATACCCTTTCCAATAGTTTGTGTTGTATCACCACAAAATACAAAACCCTCTTCCACATTTCTGCATATGTGTTTGAATAAAGCTAGCTGAGCCATTGTAAGATCTTGCACTTCATCAATAAACATGAAATTCATTTGATCGCCGCAGTATCCTTTAGTCTTCAATCTGTCGTGGAGATCAATTACAATATCTGCTAAGTCATACTCACCCTTGAACAACTTCATTTTTTCATAATTTAGAAAGATATCATATATCATCTCTCTTGTTTTCATGCTCAAACTAGATACTCGGCTTTCGGATAAAGTACAATAGTCCTCGCGACTCAGGCTACCGCTCTCGGCGACTTTTACGCCACCCTTTATATGTGACATTATTTCAGTGAACACAAGATAAGAATCCAGCTTTTTGGTTATCTGGGAATTGAAATGAGGCCAGTATAATGAATCAAACTTTTCATAGCTCACTTCTTTGAGACCTTTGAGATCAGAAAATCTCTCCAAATAAGAATTACCCATTGTTTCATCAAGCATTTGCAAAAATTTACGAAATGTGATCACAATTGGATATAAATTGGATGGAAGATCATAGAAGGAATCTGGGATATTCTTGAATTGTATTGATGTATTTCCAATATCTTCATCAATTGAAATACTCTCAGATACCATACTTTCCATGCAAAGGGACCTATACATGTATCCAAAAGAAAAATATATAATTAAATGAAATTATGAAAGGACCAAAACAAAATAAAATTGATGTTACATATGCAGCAAGTTATTTTGAGCACTTTACATATGCAGCAAGTTAATTTGGAATAGGTAAAGCAGTTTTCAATGGATACATAGTATTGAGAAAGAAGCAACATACCTTTTCAAACAAGTAACATGATGTTGTACCTCTTGACATAATCCAGGACTAAGTGTCACAAATAACTGTCGTAAAACTGGTTTCTCGGTCTCAGCAACAATCTCCTCAGACTGACTTGCAAAACAATTGGATCCATAAGCTGTCTCAACTGCTATGTGGTGCAATTTCTCATTTTGAATTAGCTTAGTGGTAAGAACCGTGGTTTTTCCTGTGCCGGATCGACCCAATACGAAGGTACTTTCGCGAAAGAGAATTATGTTACGTTGTTCTTCGGTTACCTCAATTGGAAGATCCACTTCAATTGCATCATGTTCAGTGAGCAAGTAATCTTGTGAAATAGAGCAGTATTTCATCAACAAAGTACTCTCCTCAATCATTGAATTTTTAGCATTATCTTGAGAAGCTTCCAAATCTTCTTCATCCATTGCATTTACTATACCATCCCTCTTGAATTTTTGGATATTTGCTGATATTGGCCAACTCAAAGGAAATTCTGTTTTTCTGTTCACAAAGATTCGAAAGTCTCCATATCAGTTTACAACTAAGAGTAAATTACATTCTTTTTGATAAAATCATGACTGCTTGACCTATGAAGCACTAACACAGATACAGACACAACACAAACACAGACGCCGGTTTTATTTTGATAATGGAAGTAATTGAAGTGTCAGTTTACCAAAACCAGAATGTATGAATTGTTTTGAAACTAATGCAACCGAAGAAAATGAACTTACCCATAAGAACCTTTCTCTTTGCAGCAAGTAATATATTCATCAGTATATCTACAGAATACAATGTCAAGGCGCTTAACCAATTTGGGGATATCCTCTAGAGGCAATATGTCCCAAAACTTGAGAATCTGAATGTACTTTGAATCCTTCATAATCTCTATTGAACATATAATATAGCATCTTTCAACCTTAAATTGTTTCAGAATCTGTGATGAACTTTCACAAGCCACTTCTACACTAGGACCCCTCGGCATCCATCCGCTAGCAAGTCTCTCCAAAACATTTATCACCGAGTTTTTGCTATGTTGCGTGCGCAACAGTCGTTTGAATGATCTCAAGAATTTATCACTGAAATCCACCTTCCACTTTGCATTTCTGAAAAGAATGCTATTTGAATCAAGTAAATCAAGAGACTGATCTAATTCTTTCTTGGAATCCAAGATAGCCTTCGCCATTTCTTTGTCTTGATCCGCATTGAAGAATGATTTTCGATTCTTAGAGTTCAGCACCAAAGTCTTCCAAACATTTTCATTCTTAGCAAGTGCCATTTCATTGCCCAAAATCCATAAACAATGCCTAGCAATCATCAAAAACCAGCAACAGATTTTGACTTAACATAAAATAGTCTTCAAAGTTTAAACAAATAAAACTTAAAAAGAGTTTGAGAGTGTAAAATAAGATATACCTAGCCCTTGTAAGAGCAACATTAGTTCTTTGTGGAGATGAAATGAATTGAAGAGAAGTCCTGCAATTTGTTCTAACAGTTGATAATATAATAACATCTTGCTCACCACCTTGAAATCCATCAATTGATTTTACATTCACATTAAATCCTTCAAGACTATCATACTTTCTCCCTATTTTCTCTTGAATTATAAGGACTTGACCAGCATAAGGAGAAACTATTCCAATGGAGACTTTCTCCTTTGAGGCAAGCCATGCTGCAACCAGGAAAAAATAGCTATGTAAGAATCTATGAAGCATAGACTCAGACACAAACACCAAATACGACACAGATACAGATACTTAAACACTGCTAATGTCTAAAATATAGGACATTGGTAATCACAATTTAAAGTATAAAAATAGATCTAATAAATTGCATACATGAACAAACCTTTGTGTAAATTCTTCAATATTGTCATTACAACAGCAGCTTCAGCCATATTTTTATAGCTTCTGCCATCATCATCAAACTCTTCTCTTCCCCCAACAACATTTATAAAAGAATAGGGACCAAACATTGGCCCCGGAAGATATCGCTTCGCGTAGTTCCTTTCAACATTTGGGGCATCATGAATTTTGTTAGAATAGAAATATGAACTTGGAAACAAACTAATTTCAGGATGCATCCTGTGCTGCATGTTGAGAAGATGCTTTGAGTGACCCAATAAGCTCAACCTCTCAAATAGACTTCTCCCAAAACCAGCTTCAGATGAAACCTTACAGAAAGAACAATTACAAATGTAAATTAATAATTGAAGTGTTTTAGATTTTAGAGATAAAGAGTTCACCAAAGTTTTAAAACAAAGTCCACACAACATCATGATTTTTGATGTCTCTGCAATAACTAGGATTGTGGCGTGACCATGACCAAATATGCAACTTATAGTATAAGCATGATGGTAGAAAATGACATACATTACTTCTGACCATAGAAGGTAATTGTTGCTCATCACCAACAAGGATGGCATGGCTCATTCCCGGTAGAAGCAGCGGTATTACTGATTCGCATTCTTTAAGCTGCGCGGCTTCATCTATCACCAACAGATTTAAAGGCTTCATAGAAACTTGGTGTAACATATAGGAACTAGAAGTTGTGCAAAATATTATTGATGATGATTTGAAACAAAATTCTCTAATTGATTCACTCTCAGTAGATTTTATCAGCTCGAGACTGTCAAGCGAATCCTTCGCAGTTTCTAAACCACGTAAAAATTCATTTCTCTTCTTGAACAATTGAAGTGCAAGATTCTTCTTATAAGACCAACAATAATTCTCCTCAACTTTATCCATACCAGAGAAGACTGTTTCCATTTCTTTTGAAGGCGAATTCTCTTGAAACAACATTTCTTGAAAGGATTCAAGTGTCTCATTTAATCTCACTAAACCGCGATAATTACCTTCTAAAATGAGAAACATTGGTACATGTGTGCATAAGATATCAATACAGCTTTTCAGTTGCAATGCTCTAGAAACAAATCTTTCTCTCAGAAACTCAAGAAATGATTTAGCCTTACTCTTCTCCATGTAATTTTTTTTCTTCACCTCATTCTCATTGAATATACGGTAATCCGAAACACAGTGTTGAAGAAGATCAATCATTGAATTAAAACAAGATCTCCATCCATTAAAACGCGAAAAACATTTTCCGAGCTGCTCAATTCGATTATCCAAAAACATATCATCAATGTCTGAACCAACATCTAACCTCTCATTATTTCCAAACAAGAGCATATCACCTGTGGAACACAACATATTACCATATTTGCTACAAAGTGAGTCTTGTACTATGCTCAACACACGTGAAGCTACTTCTTTGATGGCTACATTTGTTGGAGCACAAACAAGGATTCTATATTTCATTTTCATTAATAGAAAAAGCAATGTGCTTAAAGTTTTAGTCTTTCCTGTCCCTGGTGGACCCCAGATAAGCTTCACAGTTGAGTTATGATGGCAAAGATCAGAAAGACAAGCACTAATTGCCGTGTTTTGAGATTCATTCAGCTCTGATGATAACTTTAAGTAAGAACTATCATCCCTTAAAGCTTCAGATAGAGAAATGCAGCTACAGCTTTCCTTTATCTGTTTTTCAGCATAAACAAATCAGTTCTAGCAGTAATTTCAAAACATTAAAGCTTATATAAATACATCACTTCACAATTTGACAAAAATCAATAAAGCTAATTAGAATGGGTGCGTTGAATACTACATCTTGAATATGCGCGGACAATCTTGCAAAAACAAAATACTACACTCCACAGCATGCAAAAAAGAACAGGTATATCGCATTTTAATTCAGCAGAATATGATAACTTTAAGATGATATACTAAACTGCAAGATGATATGAAGTTTCATACCTCATCAGTGGGGCATAAGATTTGTTTGACTAGCTTCAAATTCCCAGGCATGTGAAGTCCATTCCATATTCTCCCATTTGAATTTACATTTGTCAAGAAAACCAAAAATAGAGATTTGTGTTTCAGTTCATAAGAATCAAGATCTTTTGATGCCTTAACTTTACAAAAGATAGACATATTATCATCAAAATCATTCTCTTCTTCTCTTGTCTTTACAACTCCAACAAAACTCCAATATCTACCAAACCTTTGCAAATCTTTCACACTTTCAGGTTTACAATCAGTCAAAAGTAGAATATCTCTTGGCAGCATTTTATATGGCTCTCCACGTGTAGTAAACCTTTTTTCCCACCCATCAATTTTCAAGTTATAAAGTTTACTTTTTTCTTCAAATGGTTTTGCTAGTTCAAGACCTATTACACTTGCAATAGGAGCTTGGTTTATGAGCTCCATAGTTGAGCATAGTTGTGCTCTAGTTTCTTCTAACAAAGGGTTTTTGTATGAGCCAAGGTAGTGATCAAAGGAATCAAATGTTAGTCCAATCTTCTCCACCTAAAGAAATAAAAAAAATAGACTCAAAATTAAGGTCAAGCTTAAGGTTTTAAAATAAGAGCATTGGTATTTCTTACAAACAATTTTTGCAAGAAAAATAAGAATGCATAAACATAGGGTACTTGACTCAAAATCAGCAACATGGATTCTTCTCTTTCATGCCGGTATTCTTCTCTTTCTTGCAAAGATTTCTAGTAACATTTAGCATTTTCCTTAAAATAAAGTCCACAATCACAACAAAGATTTTAATGTCCCTATGACCACAATGCAACCGTGATTGAAGACGCATCATCATCAGTCGTATTTTAATGATCGCAATTCTTGAAAATATTAAGAATGCCGTGATCAATCTTTTGAAATATCAAGAATCGCGACACAACCGCAACCCTCAAGTGCTGATTTAAAAATTTGGTCAGGATCAAGCCATATATATAAATGGAGAATGAGTGTAAAGAAAGAAAGATAGAAAGAAAGCCATCTATAAAGGAAAATTTGTGAAGCATAAAGAAAAATCATTAAGTTTAATATTTATTTAGTATAAGATAAAATGCAGTGAGGAAGAATATATACGAACCTTATCTCTGTAAAGTTCTTCATTTATAATGTCTTCAATGGACCAAGAAAAGATCAAGTCCATGAAGCCATAGTCATTGTAAGCCACTCTCTTCTTACTCGAAGACTCTCCTCCTTCTATCATTCTCTTATTATCTGTGTGATGTTTCGGAACTGAGTACAAAGAATGCATGGATCCCAAGCAAATATAACTATAACTATGTGAATGTGATGAAGTTGATATTCAGAAAGAAAGGGTGGAAGAAGAGAAGAGAAATGAACTGTGTGTGGTCTTTAGAACTTCCGAGGCTTGTATATAATAACCTCTTTCCTTAACTCCTTTTTTTGTGGGAAAATGTAAAAAACTGTTTAACTTCCTTCGCAATTAAGGAAGTCTGTTTGCTTCTCAATTAACAGTAACCAACTTTTCAAGTCTGTTTGCTTCTCGCGGTCAAAAAAAAAGTAACCAACTTGCATGCTAGCTTTTAGATTTATTAGCACTAGACCATGACCCGTTTAATAAATTTTGTAGATAATACATTTTTTAAAAAAAAAAGATATATATAGTTTTTACTAAAATGATATATTTTATTGTTTTTACTATAGGAAAATGAAAATAATTTGGTCTCAGTGGTGTGGCTCATGTGGTTTGAGCTAAAGACATCTTTCGTATGCTCTTGAGTTCGAATTCAGTACGCGACACTCCCAATATCTATTTTCCTTATATTTGGCCATTGTGCCGGCCTATTGAAAAAAAACTGAAAACAATTTAAATAGATGTAATGATCTAATAAATGGTGTTATACCACGACTAATATAACAATTAAATGAATACCACATTTTTTTTGAGTGAAAAAGAATACCACCAAGTTATTTGAAGATGTAGAAGAAATTTAAGACAAAGTATGTATCAAATATTGTAAATCATTCAACTGAATAATATCTGAGGATAATATTTATATTAGTTTGAAAAAAATAGCGTATAAAATATTAGATTAGAAATTTGAAATTTCATCTTGGCAATTCCACGACTTGGAAACATAGGCTCCTGTGTTCAAACTTGAAACTCGGGTGTGAGAAGTTGTAGTGTGCGTGTGGTGTTTATTTCTCATTTCATTTAAATAGACGAAAAAATTAAAAATTTGAAAATAATAACATAATTAAGAACTAATAGTTTAAATTTTTGTTGCATATATTTAACACAAAAATTTATTAACGTATTTTTTTAAGCACCTCCTGTTAGGGTTGGACTAAGTCTCTAATCGATGATGTACCACTCAAATTAACCATGTGATATAATATAAAATACTATGAAAGGTTGTGATTGTATCAACCACTATGAAATATCAATCATTTTTAATATTTTGTTATCTACTATAAAAAGTTGCCATTAACCCTCCACCAAATTTACTATCCTGCTCTCCTTCCATTAGTTAAAACAATATACCTTTTTGGTCAATTTGCAATGTTTTGAAATTCAAAAACATTTTTTTGTCTAAAAGTTTTCCCCTCTTTTCTAATTTTTCAAGTCTGTCCTCTGTCTCTCTCACTCAAAATCTCTCATTCTCATCTCTTCCTCTTCATCTCTCAATCTTTCTTCAATCTATCTCTGATTTCATCTCTTCTTCGCTATATCTCTTCTTTTTTCACTTCACTCTATTTTCTTCTCATAATATCAGGAATCCCTACTCTTTTTTCCTTTCTCACGATCTCGCTTCACCTGAGTCTCTCTTTTTCTTCGTTCATTACAAACTCAGTTCTTCTCTCACAGAATACTCTCTTTTATTACCAAAATCTAAACCCCTGATCTTCAAATCAAGAAAGCCCTAAACCGAAGAAAAGAAGAATCGATCACTGTCAACGATTGAGCCCAAAAACCAGGTATTTCGCTTTCAGTCACGGTTACTCTCAGAAATTTGCAGTAAAATTAATGTTCATATGATTTTGTTGTTGTTTAGGGGTTCCTAGGTTTTGCTTTGGGTTGAAACACAACTGTTAGCAGAATATTAACCAAATCCTAAACCCCCATCTAGGTAGGAACTGTCTTTTCCTAATTTTCATATGATTTTGTTGTTGTTTTGGTGTTTCTCATGCTCCAATTTCTAGAGGAAGACAAGTTCAAAGAATCTGTGCACAAGTAGGCCCCTTTTTTGTCGTTAGGTTATCGTTGTTGCGTTTTTCTGCTTGCAATTTTCACTTATCAGTAGTATGCCATTTTTGCAACGAAAATTAGGGGAATTTTTGTTTTAATTATTATTATTCTAATTATTAAAATAATTAATGTTATAATAATTATATTGGTCGACTGCTTTGTTAAAATTGAAGGGGTCATTAGAAAACAGCTAATCTATTTGTGTAATGGTTTTCGTCTTTAGCTATGTTCTGGATTGTGAAGTGTGAACTGTATGAGAAATAAGTTGAATAATTGAGAAGTTTAGTTACTACATAATGTTCTGCAGTTCTGCTACTATGATAATGTTGTGTACAATTGTTCATCGGAAGGTTTGTGCTTTGGCTTTAGATAAAGCTCACAAATCAATCGCTTTGGCTTTACATTGCTTCTGGCTTTAGAATGTGCTTTGGCATTGATCATGTCTGTCACTGCTTTAGATTACTTTGAACTATATAGTTATTTATTTATCTCATGTGCCTTATAATCATTATATTTTGTCTTCCTCATTTAGTGATGGCTACAGAGACGGCGACGGGAGATGGGAGACGGTTACGCGGGACAGCGACAGGGCGGCAACGGGAAGTGGCGACAGGAGCGTTGTTCGCAGTGATTGCTACGGGATTCTTATTCACACTTTAATGGTGTAGGAAAATCTTCATTTTATTTAATAGGGACACTGCTATTCATTGTGTGCATTTAGCTTATCTGCAGTTTTCTATGATCTAGGAGCACATATGTGATGTGACATATAGCTTGGTTAGGCAACCGCTGTTCTGAGAACTTTTAGCCAAAGGTGAAGCAGGTAGGCAAAATGGAATGATTTCTTCTCTCGAAAACTATTTTGGTTTCCTCTTTACAAAATGATCTTTTCTACTGGTGGAAAATTGAAGCATCATTCTTGCAGAGGCTTCAATGATGCTGTCAATGGATTCAGTGATGATGGCTGATTGGTGTTGAACCGTGATGGTGCTGAGGATGTTATTGTTGCAGTTCATCCAAACAAGAATTTCAGTGATACTTCAAATGCAGCAACTTCCCATACACTTCTAATGCTGCATCACTTAAAACTGGCTCTTATGCCTATCTTGGAATGAGGGCTGTGAGGTTCACTGGCGGTCAGTCAAGTAATGATGCCTCCTCTTGGATGTACAATTGAGCATGAAGAGGTATGCACTTATGTACGCACAAATAGAAGTGCATATTTATTTGTATTATAGATCCATCAGAGATTTTGGCTTGCTCGACATTGTATTTTTATTTATTGTTTCTTAGATGGTAGATGCATATTTTCATTGGGCTAAGATTTGGTGTATATGTCTGTACCTTTTATGCTTTTCACTGCAATATTGTCAACCATCTATGCCAGATCACTTTAAAGTTGAAACACATCTTTTCAAGCAACATTCATGCTGATTTGTGTTAAAATTTTAGATACTAGAAGTTATCCGCCTTGAATGTCACTCTCTTGCTCAAGAAGATACCTTTGTTTCTAGGGACATTCATCTCTTACATGAGAATTGTGTCCTAATAGGAGTAGAAACACCTTTGGGCTTAATGGCATTATTAAGCTTCATGGTGTCTATAGGTTAGTGAAAACATAATTGCATCTATTCACTCAATTAAATTCTGTACTATTGCGATTTAATTACATCTATTCATTTTTGTAAGTTGAGAGTTACTATGGAGAATGAAAGGTTGTGTTTATAAAAGAGCAACTATGGTGAAATATCAATTAACGTGAATTTGATGACACGGGCATGCAATGAAGATTTGGGTCAAATTACATACTTTCTCAATCATTTTTGTAGAGGACAATTCATCTTGCACGTACATATCAACTATTTTATCTAATTTTACAATTTTTACAAAATTTATGACTTCATAGCAATTTATAATAAGTACGGTATCACCCGTGCGGATGCACGGGTATAGTACTTGTATCTTATGATCAATTTGACTGGTACATCATTAAGAGACATAAAATAATTTACTATGACTTGTTGCACCATGTACTTAGGAGATCCTTGTCTTACTAATATCCTTAAAAAAGTAAATATTTTCATCTTCTTTACCTTAATCGACTTGGGAGAAAATAAGACAACTAAATATAATAGAATCTCAATAGCATGACTAATACAATGGTTCATTGACAACCTTTAACAAACAAATTTAATAGTTGTGGGCTCGACACCATTTAAACAAAAAGTTTCACAAATAATTGTAAACAAATACGAAAAAAATTGTAAACAAATACACTCCAAATATTCCAACGTAGGACACTCCTTGCAGCCATGGGTGCAGGAAACAAAGAACAATAATTGCAGGACACTTCTTGCAGCCAGTTTGACCTCTCCTCCCTTACCACTCAGACACTGACTTTCTCCATCTCCTCTTGCTCTCCTAATTATAAAACCCACAAATACAAACAACAAAGAGTAATATTCAAGAGAAACAAATAAGCAATTATCATTCATAAATAAATTTGAGACAATCATAGAAATTTGAAATACTTCCATCTTTTATAACCATCAAGAACCCGCCATCCCTTCCTCCCCCAAAATCCATTACTGAATGCATCACCCAAATACTCAAACTTTCTAGGATATTAGCCCAACTAACCATCAAGCGACAGTTGTGAGCAAATTCAGTTTCCAATCACAATCTGTCAACATTACTATTCCTATCTTATACACAAAACTCAGTTGTGAGCAAATTCAGTTTCCAATCACAATCCATACTATCTATATAACTTTTTAAATGGGCAATGAGTAACAACGCAATCAAGGAGATCCAATACATCCTTACATAAATAATGACTCAGAGTAGATAAGTTATCACAATATGATTACGACCGAACCCTTGCACCTCGATTTAAACCGAGCACTTCACACGCTATTTAGACATTTAATCAAACACGTAATAAGCTTTATTTTCAAATCACAGTGCATGTTAATTTTCAAAAGCTCTATATCCCCCAGCGAAACAGGTGAGAGACTGCCACAAAATGGAGACACCCACAACACAAAATGAAAATGTATAAGACTCTGAAGGCCATACCCCAAAAAGTACAAAAACCAAAATAACCACACCCCATATCAAACAAATATTTACCTTTCCACTCTTGGACAATAGAATCTCTCTAAAGAAATCAAAAGTAATATAAAATTTTCAAGAGAAACTCATCTTGCATGACAAAAAAAAAAGGAGAAGTGAACATAGAGAGACATACTTGAGCCAACGAACTATGTTGCCTGGTGCCTGCATCTTCCGATATTTGCCTCGACTAAGTAGGTCGTTTTAGACCACCATTACACAACACCTCATTTCCTGATGTTCTTTGATTTCTCTACCCTCGTCTTTTATCTCCTCCCTCGATAACTCTTCTTATTCTCTCTCTCTTCTCTTATCTGTTCTTGTGCATTTTCTTTTTTTCCTTAATTAATGCATAGTACCTCTTTCTATAAGCTGTGCACAAATAAAAGATAATTAGTGAGAGAGACTTTCAAGTTTCCTTTGGAGGGATCTTCAAAATTCTTGAAGTGGGATATTATGAGCGAGAAAAAAACTGAGGAATCTCATGACCCTTCGTATGCAAGACCCGACTCAGCCTTGTAACTGTAGAGCTGTCAATTCGGGCGGGGCGGGCCCATTCGGGCCAAAGTCAATTTTGGGCTCTGGCGGGTTGGGCCAAACTTACTTCGGGCTCAAAAATAACCAGCCCATGCGGGCTGTGGGCCAAACGGGCTGGCCCATGGGCCCTTTAATTCAATTTTTTAGCTAAAAACTGATTTATCAATTTGAAATTCTTAGTTAAATACATCATATTCTGAGTACACACTATGTTACAAAATATATCTTAGTATTATAAATCTTGTTAGACTCATCATAATATATATTATGAGTACACCCCTGTTACAAAATATCCGTTTGAACATGCTATTTTGTAACTTAACAAGCATGCTATTTTGTAACTGATTGGGCCAAGCATACTAACTCATAATACTCATAATCAGTTTGAACATCTCTTAAACTTTAACAATTAGAATAATTACTTCGATACAATCATTTGGGGATAGAGCATAAATTATTTATGTTCAATCAAGTCGATAACAAATAAAGTGCACGATACCTGTTATTTATGTTGACCCAGTGTATGGAACATAAATAATTTATGTATGGAACATAAATATTAAATTATTCTGTTGGCCCAGTGTATGGAACATAAATAAATTATCTGCACTCTCCTCAACTTTCCAATCTGCTCCTAACCCAATATTTTCATTCCTCTTTTTCAGTTTGCAACTCTGTTATTTTCTTTTTATCGCCTTCTGTTCTGCTAATAAAGCTCCAACGTTTATGTTTTTGTTTAGGGTATCGTGTATATAGCATAAATATGTAATTATTCTGTTGATCCAATACAATATCTGTTATTTTCTTTTTATCGCCTTCAATTTGCATGATACCTGGAATCAGGTTTTATTTTTTAGACCCAAACTAGATCATTTTTTTTTGGACTCAAACTGGGTCAGATTTTAAAAAAATATGTAATTACACTGTTTTTTAAAATTGTCGGGCCAGCGGGCTGGCCCATGATGGGCTGATAATTTTTCGGGCAGGCTCGGGGCGGGCCAAATTTTTTATAACTCCTTTTCGGGCGGGCCCAAATCACTTATTTTATCAGGCGGGTTGGGCCGACTCGTCTGGTTGGGCTCATTTTGACAGCTCTACTTGTAACTAATGCTAGGTCAGTCCACTTTCTCATTACCCTCGAAAGGCCAAACAGTATTTTTAATTTAATTCTAGAAATATCTATGCTTGGGCGGGAACATTTTTTTAAAATGACACTTTACATTATTTGAGCGCCTAATGATTGCTCAGTCTGAAACTCTCAACAAAAATTAATCAGTCTGCCAAAGTATTTTATTTAGGAGGGAAATTTCCCTCCATACAAAAGGTAAGCAGTCCGCCAAAATGACTGCTACTTTTATTAAGATAAAGATAACTACTGTTTTAATGATGATGTCAACTAACACTATTTTTATTTTTACCGTTAAGGTTGGTCCGAGTAGTAATTTGATATGGATCCTACCCACAGTCTCAGGTTCAAATATTGAGTGTGGCAAAAAAAAACTCTGTTTGGAGGAGAGAATCACGCGGGTCGACAAAGTCGGGTAGTCGTGATTAGCTAGGTTTCCCAGTGAAGATTAGTCATCGGCAAAGCCGGTAAAAAATTTGACTATAAAAGAATGTATTTGTGTGTTTATTTTGTTGGTATGGTGATTGAGTGTTTTGGTTTTGTGACTACTACAAGAATAACTTGCAGCGACTTTTTCTTAACATCAATAGAGCTGTTGGCAAAAAATTGCATATGTCAACAATATTTACTAATTGTTGGGATAAGAAGATCTTTTCTCAACAACATCATTATAGATGACAAAAGTAGATATATCCCAATAGTGACCAAAGTTGTTAGGAATAACATAGCTATTTACCAACAACACAATGAGTTATTGGCAAATCTATATAAATTTGTCAGCAATATCTTATGTCGCCACAAGAGGCTATCTATGTATGCCAACCACTTTATCAGATGTTGGGACAAATAGTGTACACACATATGCCAACAACTTTTTTCTAAGGAGAATGAAGTTGTTGGTAGAAAAGAGATTTGGCAATGACATTTACACATTGTTGGAATAAGTAAATATTTTTCCCGACAATATCCTAATCTCTAGGATAAATAAATATATCTCAACAACAGAAAAATAGTTAATTAAAACACATTTATTTTAGATTATAATCACATCTCCTTCGAGATGCCTCCAATCCAACGAGGGGATTAGTCATTGCGTTCGGCAGTGGATACCCTGGTCTCGACCAAAAAAAAGATTATAATCACATCTATAAAAATATTACATTTTTAACACTTCATAGTATTAACAAAACTACTTTTAAACTATACAATTACTTTGGTCAGAAAAAAAACTATACAATTACTAAAAAAAAGTCCAACGTGTTTCTTAAGCAAAAATGAATGTGTTTTTGTAATAAAAAAACATATTTTAAGAAGCATACTTTTTAAAAGAAGTATTATTTCAAATCACATACATTTTTTCTATATTAAATTATTAATAAAAGAATGTTAAATATATTTAAATAAAAAATCTTTTTAAGTAAAAAAAAAAACTTTTATTCACACTAAGCTATCATGTTGAACCACAAAAAAATAACTATCATATGATGAATTGGACGTGGAAGTTTCTTTTCTCCATTCAACATTTTTTTAAGATTCTAAACATGTATATGGTGTAACTTCCACTAGTGGTGTAACGTCTAATAGTGGTGTACCTTCTAGTAGTTCCACCACTTTGATTTACATTTTAACAACTTTTTCTACATGTGGATTAGCTATATAAAGGAACACCATCCGTAGATTAAAACTCATCCAACGGTTACCTTTGCTCATTGTTGCATCTTTATTTTTGTATGTTCTCTATAAAGCAATCCTAACACCTCCACTAATTTTTACTTGTTTTTGCATCATCTTCTCTCCCCCATATGATACTCAAATACTACATTCTATTTGTTGCATAATCATCACATTCTGCCAAAGCTTCAACTAGAAAAGAATGCTCCTTGTTGTTCAATCATCACGCTGCCAAAAAATTGACTATAAAAGAATGTATTTGTGTGCTCACAAAAAGTAATGGAGCATTTAGAAGAAATGAGATGGAGAGAGAAAAGGGAAAGTTCCATAAAAATTGGTACAAAGTATATGAAAGTTGGTGTTCGATTCTTCATTTAAAATGAATGAACATTTGTTGATGAAAGGAATGTACTAATTAGTGATTAGTATCATATTCATATATAACTGAATATCATTTTCAAAGTGATTAATAGTAATCACTAAATTAACAAAGGTTATTAACATCATTTTTTTTAAATTATTCAAATAACATTTGACATAATCAAATATAGTACTGAGAAAATTATAAATATATATATATATATATATAGATTAATAATGCAACAAAAAAATATGGATAAGTTGATAGTTAAATATCAATTTTAGTTGTATAAATATTCCAAAATAAAATTTAGAAATGCAATTTTTACCATTAATTTTTTTTGCTATATGACACCATGCATAGCTAAAAACAAATAAAATATTATAGCAGCGACTATTTTTGTTAAGATAAACAAGATAAAGCAACAACTTTATTAGTTAATATATTCTTATTGCAGCGACTTTAATTGTTGAGACATTTACCAATCGTGGCAACTTTAGTGGCTACCACAAGTTAGATACGACAACAAAAGAATGTCCAAATAGCAGAGACATGCAATTGTTGTTGTAAAAACATGAGTAATGACAGCGACATCAAATGTCGCTACGAACCTTTTCGTAATGGGACTTAAGACAGCAACATGTAGCGACTTTTTCTTTGTTGAAAAAAGCAATTTTCTCAGCAACTTTAAACATTTGGCAAAGACTTTTGTTGTTGCAAAATACCTTTTATGTGGCTAAGACACCATCTTCAACATAAGGCTTAAATATATGTTACCCCTGCAAATATACCCGTTATCCATTTACCCCTGTAAAAATATATTTAAGCGTAAACGGTTTATATTTGCAATCTCTTTTTTAAGAGTTTTATTTTTATAGGGGGTAAATGGATAATGAGTATATTTGTAGGGGGTAACATATATTTAAGCCTCAACATAATTAACTATTTACGCGATGGGGATAAGAGAGAAGTTGAAGCTTCTCTCAAGAACCATCTTTTCTCCTCCCAACCCGAGGGTCTCTCCCCTCCACCAAGGAGGCTCTCCCCTCCACCATGGAGGCCCTTTTCCTCCTACCAGTTGGGCTTTGCTACCAACAACAAGGATCCCATCCACCGCATTTCCCTCCATCGTAACCCCCCACTGCTAGAACCCAAAACCCTCCTCCTCCACCGGCCGTTCACCCTCACCGCAACCTTTCCACACCAGCAACCAAACCCCCTTCGATCTCCTTCCCTTACACCTCCTCATCATTTCTAGCAGCTCCCTTTCACAGAACGCTCCTCCGTTACCTGTGGGGACCTTTCTCTCTTTGGAAATCTGCTTCGGCCGCCTAGTTTTGCCACCGTCCCCCTGACTGCGCCGCCACAAACTCCACCTAAGCCTCCACCATGCACTCCCAAAAAGTTGTTGCATCTCATGTTTGTTTCAGCACTCCCTCCTCCTATTGGTCAGATGCTCATTCAGCCATCTCCAAAGCCACCATGGCCTTTCCACAGTTCTATTGTTTTGCTAAGGTTAAACTTTGTGTATGGTGCTTCGATGGGTGCTCTGCTTGTTCTTTTGATCACTAATCATGCTAGGTCTAGAGCTGCACTCATACTATCTGTTAAAAGGTGTCATAGAGATTTTTGGTGTATTTTGCATTTTGCTGTGTGCATTTTGGCACCTTATAGTTACTGAAGAGGCTTGTGTGACTAGCACCTATTGCTTTGGTCTCTCCTATAGTATCTTTCAGTTATCTAATACCGGGGAAATTTTGTGAATCTTGGGAACAAAAATAGTTGAAATGAGCCTTTTAGAAGTCAAAAATCATCTGTAACTGGATTGGGTGCAGATTGTCTTTTCATAATTGCTAATGACTAGGAGAGGAAGCTACTTATAGTTTGGTTGCTAGATTGGTGTTATTGGTCTGTCTATCTTTCTATGGTCTCTACAAAGTCTATGAGTAGTGTCTATATATTTATGTGGATCTCTTAGAGATGATGATCTTAGGTTGTGGATGGGAAATGTCCCCAACGCATATGCTTTTACTCTTCTTGTCATGTTGCCTTTGTTTCAATTGAATGAAATTGTTGTACCTTCAAAAAAAAGTACCATCTTCAACACTCTAGTTACTTAGACTTGCTACTATTTTTGAAAGGGTGATTGGCTTGGAAAACACAAAAGATTTCTACTCACTTCATCAAATATTAGCTTATCTTTCTACCCAGCGGGGAGGGATCCTCTAACTTTTTGGAGGGAACTTCCCCCTAACTTTATATAACTTTATATCTATCTCTCTCTTGTGATACATTCTCTCTTATCATAATTTCCTCCATTTCCCTCCATTTTTTCTTTTCTCTCTCATAAAAAAAGACTAAAGTTAGCAAAAGTTAGAGGTTGGAAAGTTAGAGGATCCATTTCCCAATGCAACTAAGTTCTCTCGATTATTTTCTATTCTCTTCAGCGCCGTTCCACACTACTTCCAGAGGAGAGAGAACGAAATTTTAGGGAGAGAGAAAGAAGGCTTGCGAGAGAGTATGAGAAAGAAAGGAAACGCGATGGACTGGACGGCGCCGGAGGTAGGAGGTTTACCGGCGACGGCGATGGTTTCACGACGGGGAGAGAGAGATGTTTGCGGTGAGAGAAAAAAGGGAAAACGAGCGGGAGAGGGACAGTTACGACGGAGAGGTCGTGGAATCGCCGAAAGTGACGGCGTTTTGGGTACGGCGTTGGTGCGCCGGTCAAAGGGACGGTGCTGCTGGAAGACGACGGCGATGACTGCGCCGCACCACCGCGACGGCGGGCTCCACCACGACGGCGATGACTGTGATGCTCGCCGGCGAGTCCGACGGTGGGAGGGTGACGACCACCGCGTGCGGTGGCCGGAGATCATTTCAAAATTTACACTTGCTTTTAACTTTCTTATTAGTTTCTTTCTCTTCCACTCCCTTCTATCTCTGGTTCTTCTTTCTTTTCTTGTTTTTGCAACACTAATTTTTCTAACTAACAATTATTTGCTACTGATTTCTATTATTCACATGTTACTATCAACAATGTTTCAAAAAAAAAACATGTTACTATCAACAAAATCACTTTACTTGTTTATTTATTTACAAAAAAAAACGTGTTCCTCTTTCACATATTCAAGTTCATATTTTTATCCGTTATCATTTATATTTACATTATATTCAAACACCAAAAATAACTCTAAGCACATGGATTTAAAGTACTATTTTCTTTACATGTTTTTGGACTTAAATACATTTCAGAAAACTTACCTGTCTCCGACATCTGAACTTCTTATTTACTATTTACATGTTACTGCTGCTGGCTGTTGCCTCTGCCTTTGCTACCATTTTGACTGCTTCCGCATCTATTCCCCCTTTCTCGCTTCAGAATTTTGTTGAGGCAATTTTAGTAAATAGGGTTTTGATGTGAACCACTAATCCTTTAGGTTATTTTCTGAATTTTTTGGTCTCCCCTTTTCCAATGAAATTGGTCTACTTTTATAGGTGAAAACGCAATTAAGAATTTATGACTAACGATCTTTTGTTTCCCTATTCAGGTATCAGTTGGTGAGCAAGAATAGTCCCTGAGAAGCCCATAGAAGCAACTGTTGTTGACCATCTATTTTTTATTATTTTCGTTTTTAATTTTTTTATATTTTTGTTCATTTTTTAATAATTGTAATATTAATTTTAATTAATTCTGGTTTTATTTAATAATTTTGGTGATTTATGATTTTATTTATTAAACAAAAGTGAAGTTGGGCAAAAACTGAGAACGAAAATTTGGCCCAACCAAACAATGCGCTAAAACGAAGCCCAATTACAAGAAACAGGCCCGAGACTTAGAAATATTATTGCATGTAAAAAAATACTGCAAATAAAAGGAATAAAAAGAGAGCTCGGACAAAATTGGGGTATGACAGGTGCTCTGCCTGTTCTTTTGATCACTAATCATGTTAGGTCTAGGGCCGCTAACAGACTGTCTGTTAAAAGGTGTCACAGAGATTTTTGGTGTATTTTGCATTTTGTTGTGTCCATTTTGGCACCTTATCGTGACTGAAGAGGCTTGTGTGATTAGCACCTATTGCTTTGGTCTCTCCTATAGTATCTTTCAGTTATCTAATATTGGGGAAATTTTGTGAATCTTGAGAACAAAAATAGTTGAAATGAGCCTTTTAGAAGTCAAAAATCATCTGTAACTGGATTGGGTGCAGATTGTCTTTTCATAATTGCCAATGACTAGGAGAGGAAGCTATTTATAGTTTGGTTGCAAGATTGGTGTTATTGGTCTGTCTATCTTTTTATGATCTCTACAAAGTCTATGAGTAGTGTTTATATATTTATGTGGATCTCTTAGAGATGATGATATTAGGTTGTGGATGGGAAATGTCCCCAACGCATATGCTTTTACTCTTCTTGTAATGTTGCCTTTGTTTCAATTGAATGAAATTGTTGTACCTTCAAAAAAAAAAGTACCATCTTCAACACTAGTTACTTAGACTTGCTACTATTTTTGAAAGGGTGATTGGCTTGGAAAACACAAAAGATTTCTACTCACTTCATCAAATATTAGCTTATCTTTCTACCCAGCTTATTTTTAGTTTAATCATTTTGATTTCATTACAACTAAGTTCTCTCGATTATTTTCTAAAAATATATTCCACCCGTGACGGCTTTCTACAAACATGTTGTTGCTGAAATTGTTTCTGCATCAACCGTTGTGTGAAATTAAGTGATAATTTCCTTTCAAAACGTATCTAGCAAAATAAATAATAAATATATCCTTCAAATTGAAGAAAATAAAATAAAATGTAGCCTTGGTTGAATTTCAACCGATACTTACAAATTAAAAAGTCTAAGTTTTGCAAGTTGTGTTAATGAGTAATATTTAGTAAACTCACATTATAATTATATATATATATATATATATATATATACAACCCTTTTTTATTGGATTAAAATTTAGATGCCTAAAGCAAGGGTTTGACCCTCTTTATCCTTGGGCTCTCTCTGAGAAATTTTAAAATAGAGTCAACAATTTGGTGAAGTGGCATGTGACTTGCTTATCAGACACTACCTATTCAAAAATAACTTCTACCCTACTGGGTCTGCACTCAATCTATCTAGCCAACGAGCCACAAAATCACCAAGCCTGACTAGGTTGAACTGTTCTGATCCATAGTGTAACACCCAAAATTTCAATCGTCAACGAAATTTAGAATATCAATCATTTTACCAAAATCAGAGAAATACGCAGAGAACAACATGGATTGTGTTCTAGACTGGGCCATGAGGTCCACTCAAGCAATTGAACCTGGATCAGTCCAATAGCTAGGATCAATATCCACAATAAATCAGCCCACTTATGACTATCATGTCTAAACGGCTCAAATTCATCTGATTGGTCCAACAGATCAGGGTTGACACAGATCCCTATAAATGCTTACCCACTCAACTGAAAAATGTACACTCTCATTCCCTGCTACACACTACAATTCTTAAACACTAACTTGAGCACCAATGTGGCATTGCAGGTACCCCACCCAGTTTGAGACCCAACTTGGACGATAGAAGATCTACCAGCTGCAGTCCCGAATCTATTCGTACGACCCCAAGGCACAGAACAGATTGTAACACACAAAATATAAATGTTCCGGACTGGGCCAAGAACCAACCACTTGGGCCCGGCCCAATCCGTCTAAGCCTGCCAAAAGGCCAAAGCTCCGATCCGCATCCAACGCTTCAAATCCGCCTGTCTAATCCCACGAAGCAGGGGCAATGCCACCGCCTATATATATGGTACTCGCTCACCATTCCCAGGTGCGCTTTTACTCCCGTGTCTAATACCTCTTCACTTCCTTTGCTGACTTAGGCATCACAGTGCTTGCAGGTACACCACCCGAGGCGCGGGAGAAGGCTATCTCGGCCAATCCGAGGTCTGATCTCTATCATCCGAAGTCAACCTTGCATTCTCGCGGCGTGCGCTCATCCGAGGTAACGACACGTACTCCGGTACCGAACATTGGCGACCACAGTGGGAGCAATCGCTCCTTATGGTGATTTCGGGTGGCTCATCCGTTTCGACGACGGAAACTAGAAAGACCCTGAAACGTAAATGGAGGGAAATAGTCAGCTTGACCTCCAACTCAACCTCGACTCCGGCTTCGTCACGAAGGCCTCTTTTCTTCTCCGACCAAGACTACCTGTTGGACGAACCAAACGAGTTCATTCCCCTCATCATCTCGGCCTACATGCTTGACGTCGAGGTGAAGCGAATCTTGGTGGATCAAGGAAGCGCTGCCAACGTCATGTTCCAAGACTTCCTACCCAAGCTCAGTCTGTCCCTCGCGGACTTGTACCCTTATCTCGGGACTGACCTATCCGAGCTGGGGGAGGAGAGAGCTCGTCCTTTGGGATACCTGGACATCATGGCGACCTACGGGCGGAAGAGACTCGCTCGGACCGTCAGGACAACATTCTTGGTGATACCGCTCATCACCCGGTACCACTGCATCGTCGGAAGACCGACCTTGGCCAAGCACGGAGCCGTCGCCTCTACAGTACACTTGAAGATGAAGTTTCATGCTCTGACAGGAAGCGTCGTAACCATCTTGGCTGACATCAACGCTGCGGAAAGATGCCAATACCTTGCTTTGAGAGGCACCCAACGTTGGTTGCAAGAGCTTTCCGAACCACCATCGACCGCCACCCAAATGCACCTTACCGAGGTCGATGCCCGATACGACCCGGACAGCTCTAAGGATGAGAATGAGGACGACTTGGCTAGAGAGTTGAAAAGGAAGATCAAATGCGTCGAGCCCCAGGGCAAGTTCTTAGAAGCCCCCCTGGGGAGCGACCCCACGAAGACTGTCAAGGTGGGGGCCGAACTCAGCGAAACCCTCAGAGAAAGCCTAGTCGCCTGCCTGCGACGAAATGCCGACCTATTCGCATGGTCCGCCTCCGAAATGCCTGGAATTCCCCTTGAAGTGGCCGGTCATCACCTGGCAGTCAATCCCGATGCCAAGTATGTGACCCAGCGGCGCCGAACCCAAAGCGATGAAAAGGCCGAAGCTGCGACAAAGGCAGGCACCGATCTCTTGGCGGCGGGCTTCATCAAAGAAGTGAAATATACAACCTGGCTATCCAACGTAGTCTTGGTCAAAAGAACAACGAGAAATGGAGAATGTGTGTGGACTACACCGACCTCAACAAAGCATGTCCCAAAGATGCCTTTCTCGTACCCAGCATCGACAAACTCGTCGACAATGCATCCGGATTCTGACTTCTATCCTACCTGGACGCCTACTCCGGCTACAACCAAATAGCAACGAATCCTCCGAACCAGGAGAAAACAACCTTTCTTGACAAGCCAGGGAAACTACTGCTACAGAGTGATGCCCTTTGGGCTCAAGAATGCTGCGGCTACTTATCAACGGATGATGAATAAGGTCTTTCGAAAGCAAATTGGCAGGGTCGTGGAAGTCTACCTCGACGACATGATTGTAAAAAGCAAAACCGATGAAGGCCACCTAGCCGACCTTCAGGAGATCTTCGACGAGGCCAGAAAGAACAACCTCAGGTTTAATCCTGAGAAGTGCACCTTTGGCATCCGAGGCAGTAAGTTTCTTGGTTTCTGCTTGACCGAAAGAGGCATAGAGGCGAATCCGGCCGGGCCATGACCGACATGCGACCCCCAACTACCAAGAAAGAAGTACAGAAATTAACAGGCATGGTTGCGGCCCTCTCCAGATTCGTCTTCAGGGCGGCCAATCGTTCTCTTCCCTTTTTCAAAGTCTTGAAGAAAGGCGTGGAGTTTCAGTGGACACCCAAGTGCAAGAGCCCCCTCGCCGAGCTCAAGCGAATATTGCCCGAGCCCCCAATACTGCTGAAACCGATTGAAGGGGAAACACTCTACCTCTACTTAGCCGTGGCCGAGGAAACGGTGAGTGTAATACTCATCCGAGAAACAGAAAAAGGGCAAAGGCCAGTGTATTTAGTGAGCAAAGTGCTGTAGGGGGCCGAGTCCCGGTACCAAAAAATAGAAAAGGTAGCCTTGGCCTTGGTCATCGCAGCCAGAAGGCTGAGGCCGTACTTCGTTGCTCATCAGATCGTCGTGAGAACGGACCAACCAATCCGCCAAATCTTACATCGCCCCGACCTTGCAGGGAGGATAATCAAATGGGCAGTAGAACTGTCTGAATTCGGCATTAAGTACGAGGCTCACTCCGCCCTCAAAGCCCAAGTCCTAGCTGACTTCGTCGCAGAGATGACGCCGTCCCAACCTGAGGCAGATCCCTTACAATGGAAGCTCCACGTCGACGGCTCTTCAAATTCAAAAGGTAGTGGCGCAGGCCTCATCCTGGAAAACTCCGAAGGACTGATGATCGAGGTCTCCCTCAGTTTCTCGTTCACAACTTCGAACAACCAGGCGGAATACGAAGCCTGCATTGCTGGGTTGAAACTGGCCTCGGACTTCGGAGCAAAGACCATCGAATTAAACACGGACTCATTACTGGTAGTGTCCCAGATCAAAAAGGACTTCGTGACAAATGATCCTATCCTGCAATGATACCTAGCACGGGTCCGGGACTTACTCCACCGACAAAACCAACGGACAATCTGCGAAGCATCATCCAGGAAAGGCTGACAAAGCCAAGCGTAGACTTGTCCCCAACCACAGTGGCCGAGGTCATTGCGATCGCTAAAGGTCCGAGCTGGAAACAACCCATCAAAGATTACATTGAGTACGGGGCCGAACCGGACGACCCAAAAGAAGCCACCGCAGTCCGACGACGGGCTACGTTCTACTCCATTATAGACGGAAAACTCTACCGGCGTGGGTTCTCTACCCCCCTCCTAAAATGTATTGAGGGGGACGAGGCCGAGTATGTACTTGAAGAAATCCACGAAGGGATATGTGGACAACACCTAGGTGCCCGACAACGGGACGCAGTTTGCGGACAAGGGTTTTCGGAAACTGATGACGGACCTAAACATTAAACAACACTTCACCTCTGTTGAGCACCATCAGACCAATGGGCAAGTGGAATCAGCAAAGAGGGTTATCCTCAAAGGACTAAAGAAGAGGCTAAAAGGAGCGAAGGGGGCCTGGCCCAACGAGCTACCATATGTCCTCTGGCATACCGGGCAGCTCCGCACTCTACCACCAACGAAACTCCTTTCAGGCTAACATATGGAACCGAGGCCGTCATACCGGTCGAGGTCGGAGAATCCACTTGGAGAACTTTGTAATCCCTAAGCAACGACGCAAACAGCCAAGCAGCAAGGGAAGAGCTCGATCTCGTGCAAGAGGTCCAGGATAAAGCGCAACTTGCCGAGGCTGTCGTCAAAGCCCGTATCGCCAGACGATACAACCAAAAAGTCATTTCCCGAGACTTCAACGTTGGGGACCTCGTCCTCAGGTGGGCTGATATCAGCAACAAGAACGACAACGAAGGGAAACTTGCACCCAATTGGGAAGGACCTTACCGAGTCACAGCCAGGACTGGGACGGGAGCTAATCGCTTGGAGACCATCTCCAAGGAGCCGATACCCCGAACCTGGAATGCTACCAAACTCCGGATATACGATAGCTAGTTTCATGTAACATTCGGACCGGCAGTGTCCCTGAATAAAAACATTTTGAAGCAATCATTATTTCCTTCATTTACAGGGATCACGGCGGCGCCATACCCCGACCGACGAGCAACGCCCCTCTCACCCGGGTCCGACACCGAGCTGGCCACTCGGCGGACAACGGTGTGAGGCGAGGCCACCAAAGAACAACACGCCCTTCCCGACTTCGAGCTTAAATGCTCAGTCGAGAGGCGCGCTACAGTCCACAGCGACCCCGAATCTGCTCTTTGCGAGCCAGCTTCCTCTTCGACTTGGCTTAAATGTTGAGACGAAGACCGGAGGAAGAAGTCCCAGGCGACTTTGACCCCGCTCTACGAGCACCTGCCTTCTCCCGAACTCTGAGCTTCGATGTTCGGTTCGGGACCGAGGAAGAAGGCCACAGCGACTTCGAACAATCTTGACTCCGAGCTTAAATGCTCAGTCGAGACGCAATTGACCCCGAGCTTGAGTGCTCCGTCAAGATTTACTTGATCCCGAGCTTAAATGCTCTGTCAATCCTTTTTTGCAGGAAAACACAAGAAGGCACGAGTCCGACTTCTTCAAGCCAAGATCGACCCTGGTCAGCTCGACCTCAGCTTGGGGGGCCACCGTTCCGGACTGGGCCAAGAACCAACTACTTGGGCTCGGCCCAATCCGTCTAAGCCTGCCAAAAGGCCAAAGCTCTGATCCGCATCCAACGCTCCAAATCCGCCCATCTAATCCCACGGAGCAGGGGCAACGCCACCGTCTATATATATGGGACTCGCTCACCATTCCCAGGTACGCTTTTACTCCCGTCTCTAGTACCTCTTCACTTTCTTTGTTGACTTAGGCATCGGAGTGCTTGCAGGTACCCCACTTGAGGCGCGGGAGAAGGCTATCTCGACCAATCCGAGGTCCGATCTCTATCATCCGAAGTCAACCTTGCATTCTCGCGGCGCACGCTCATCCGAGGTTACGACCCGTACTCCGGTACCGAACAATAAATATCTGAAACGACTTGTCATAAGGTTAGGATAAAACCATAATTACATATACCTCAAGTTACAACTTGATAAGGTTCCTCAAGAGTCAAAAATCATACAATCCATATCTGAGGTTGTTGGAACAATTACGAACACACTGACGAACACAAACAAAATAGGCTAAGTGACGGACTAGGTCGCTCTCTTTAAGACATTTCACGGCTCTTCCCAATTAGGTGTGCAAGCAGTCTCTCCTAGCCCCATCGTCCCTAGGATAAAGCAGCATTCTCTAAATATATGATTCTCCCTGCACCTAGAAGAACCACCAAACTCACACTCCCTCTTTTAATATATTGCTCGGAATCTATTATTCAAAGTGGGCTCTCTATTTCTGTTCAATCAAGAATGTTGTTTCTTGCCATTCTAAAATTTTGGATTTTATAAACCAAAAACAACAAATCCGTTGGATCCATGGTAAAAAACGTAAGGATAATTATATCCTATTAATACAAAACGGTAATAATAAACAAGACAAACGGTTTTATATAATAATTATAAGGCTAAATACCTGTTTTGGTCCTTTATATTTGGGCAAAGCTTCAGTTTCGTCCTTTATCTTTTTTTTTTGTTCCGTTTTAGTCCTTTATGTTTTATTTTTGTTTCGATTTAGTCCCTGACGTTAGTTTAAGTTGACAGACGCCACGCTGGCAGTTAACTGCTGACGTGGCGTCCCTTTTCATTAATTGACGTGACAAGTTTTATATTATTTTATTAAATTAGAATTTACAAATCAGCTAATTCACTTAAACTATTTAAAACAATTAAAACATAAAGGAAAATAATAGAAAACTTTAAAACTTGAAATTAAAAAACTGAGAAACTGAAGAACAATTACAAAGACAAACCACAAAGAATCAAAATTAGAAAGTTTGAAGAACATGGTTGAAGAACAGGGAAGAACATAAGGTGGAGATTTAGAACCCTAAATCAAGCCCCAAAACTGAAAACCCCATCTTCTCCACGAATCCACTGCCCCAAAACTGAAAACCCCAACTTCATCTTCATCTCCATCTTTTTCATTTAATCAATAGCATCTACAAATTTGAATAACTACCCATCTACACAAACTCAATCTTCACCTATGTGTTTGTGTAATGAAAAATGTGTTGTTCGTACAGTGAAGAGAGAAACCACAAACAAGGGAAGGAAGTTCTGGGGATGTATTTGTTGGACATTGTATTTCACCATTGTTGTAGATCTGGGTTGCAGATCTGGGTTTTCTGAAGAAGCACTATTTGTTTCATTTTCCTCCTCTGCTTTTTTGTTTGGTTTCATTTTAGTCCCTCTGAGTTTTTAAGTTATTTCGGTTTGGTCTCTGACTTTGTTATGTTGTTGATGTCTAGAGACACAGTGGCCAGAGACACGACATGGAAAGAAGGAATGTGCAGATTGTGTTCAAAAAGGAATGGAGATAGTTGAACTGAGAAAGACTATTAAGGACATGAAGAAGGATGTAGACTCGTCAAAATATTTGTTGAAAATTGTGTTGTATAGTATTTTCCTTTTGGTGGTAGCTTGTGTAATTCTTATTGTCAAAGGTGGAAAATCTGTTTAATGATGTAACTTTTGGTGGTATCTTGTAGAACGTTGTTTGAATTATAAATCGTATTTCAATTTCGTGTACATTTGCCGAATGTTTACAATGTTATTGCTGTATGTATAAGTTCAGATTGAGGGACGAAACTGAAACTCTTAAAAAACATAGAGGACAAGACTGAAACATAATAACAAACATTAAGGACCAAAATGAAACCTAGCATACATACTTAATGTCATCATGTCTCTTGGCTATTAATAAACAACCAGCCAATTAAGCAACAAAAAAAGGATTAAACATCCAATCCAAAATACCTATTGGCTATTAATAAACAACCAGCCAATTAAGCAACAGAAAAGGATTAAACATCCACGTCCAAAATACCAAGTTTTTACAAAATAAACATAAAGCAAAAGAAACCAACAGACATATTCAATGCCTCTTCCAAGTTGGAAGTTTTGGCCTAAAACTCTTTCTTTGCACAGTAGCAGCAACAACATTAGAAGATCCAATTTTCCTTTTAGCAACACCAAGTGTTTTCTTTACCCTTTTTGCTTGAGGTCCAGTTTTTGGTTGGGTGGTGGTTTGACTTGGTACATTGGTTGGTTGGTTTGCTCGAGTTGGAGTTGGAGCATTTTTGCAAGATCTTGAGTTGTGTCCAATCTGCCTGCATTTACTACATCTACCAGCCCATCCCTTTCTAAACACATTTTCACTTGCTGTTTGCTTTTCATCTCCATCTTTGTTCCTTGCTTTTTTTGGTCTACCTGTTAAGTAATACATGTTAAATACCTACAATTTAATGATCATTAAAACAGATATTTGTGAAGTAATACATGTTAACTACCTGGCATTTTTTTGTGTGGAGGAGGGAGGGTGTCTGGATATGGGGTGCGTTGCTAAAGATTTTCACCATTTGTTGGATAAATAATAGGATGGTAGCATGCTTCATAGGTTGTTTTCCTGTAGTAAATAGGAATCAATTCCTCAGGATCTTGATGTTTGTCATGGCATACAGTTACCACATGACGACAAGGAATCCCCGTGAGCATCCATCTTCGACAAGAACACTCCCTCCTATGAAGGTTTACCACAAACTTCTCTCCACTATTGTTTACATACCTCACATCATATATGTGATCACCAACACACCTATTAACACCTATTAACATCATTATTGGTTTCATTTTGGTCCCTCACTTCTCCACCAACATGGACAGTTTCAGTTTGGTCCCTATAAACATCATTATTGGTTTCATTTTGGTCCCTCTGACCATCACAGTTGCTTTCAAGATCTATAACAATTTGGGCTTCAGTAGTGTTTCGGTGGTGAGGAGTATTTTGGGCTTGAGGAGTGGTTTGGGTTTGAGGGAAATTAAATGTTTTTCTCAAGTGTGGGGCTGGTTCATTGAGTTGGGGCCCAAGAGGTATTTCACATTCAATTGATTCACATATTGGGTGAAGGGTGTACAAGTGGACACATCCATTACTTTGGGCCCACTTGAGGATGTCCATGGCTACTTGGTCATTGTCAAACAATTTTTTGACCCCATTGAAGTCATACCAAATTCCAATAAGTTCTAAGTAACCCATATCCTTTAGTAGACCCAAAACTTCAAAATATGACCACTTATCAGGGTCAACTTTCCATGTATCCATTTCCCCTACATATTCCCTCATTCCTTCATCAACAAAATAACCCCCATGATGCAATTCAACTTTCAATGTCTCCATGATATTTAACTGTTACAACAATAAACAAACAATAACAATAAAGAATAGCTAAAGCACAGTAAACAAAAACAGAAGACACATGTGGAGGAGAGCCACAATAAACAATAAATGTCCTCATCAAACCCAAAAACCCCAAATAATCAAAAGCAAAAACAAAACCTGTCCTCATCAAACAACCCCACCCACAAACCCCACAAACCCCATAAACACAACACAGACCCCAGAAACCCCCACAAATCCCAAATAATGGAACCAAGAAACACATGCAACATTACAGTTACACGACACAGAGACCACAAACCCCCAAAAATTGAACCCTAAACTCAAACAACCCCACAAATTCAACAATAATCATACAGAAATACATTAACGAGGTTCAAATACACAAAAAAAAAAACCGAAGACTAGGTAGAATACAGTAACTGAAACTCTAATACCTAACAAGCACAGAAAATTCGAGCTTCTTACCTTCAATAATGGCGAAAACAGAAAGCTAGCCTTCGTTTTTGCTTCGTTTGTGCTTCGATTTCACGTTTTCCCTTCCATTGCTTGCTTCGTCTTCTTCGTCGTTCTCTCTTCTTCAGTCTCTGTCTTCGTCTTCTTCGTCGTTCCCTTCAAATGGTTGTTTCTAATTCCAGTTTCAACTTTCAATCTTCTGTTTTTGATTTTTGTTTTATTGTTTTGTTTTAAAAAAATGTTTAATGTTTATTTCTGTTGTTTTTCTTTTTAATTGTAATTTCTATTTTTGCTTTAGTTGTTTTATATCATTTAAATCATTTAGCTGATGTGGCATATAATATATTAATAAAACAATATAAAACTTGCCACGTCAATTAATGAAAAGGGACGCCACGTCAGCAGTTAACTGCCAGCGTGGCGTCCGTCAAATAAAACTAACGTCAGGGACTAAACCGAAACAAAAATAAAACATAAAGGATTAAAACGGAACAAAAAAAGATAAAGGACGAAACTAAAACTTTGTCCAAACATAAAAGACCAAAACAGGTATTTAGCCTTATTATAATTATAGAATATATAAACGGCTCCTCATGACGATTAAGAACAAAACGTTCATATAAAATCCTTTTAAAGGACATAAAGACATGCACGTCCAAAGTATAATGAATTCACAATATTACTTAATTTAAAAAAAAAACAGTTTTAAGACTTAGAATCAATAGATTTAAAAGTTGGTTTTAATCATAGTTTTTCAAACGTAAATGTTGAAGCAATAAGATTCTAAAAAAAAAGTTAAATAAATTATTATATTATTTTTAAATAAAACACAAAATACAAAAATCCCCGACTTGTTTTCTTTAAAAATTTCATCGAGCAGTAAATCATTCTAATATAAGATTGAGCATAAATATTGGTGTTCGTAAACTTGAACCAATACGTAGTGATGATGTTTCCGATTCAACAAGAGTGACTCGTAGTCTTGAACTCTATTTCAGACAACATTACACACTCAATCTTTCTGGGTGTAGTTTATAAGCCCGTGCATTATGACCCTGCACGTTATCCCAGTATAGTGAACGCTCTAGCAAGTTTTTCCCAAAACATCATAGGAAGCGGTCACACTTCCACATTCACATAGATGAGCCTATCAAGAGTACTCATATAGTTACGTACCCCACTCTATATAGAGTACAGAACTCATTAAGAAATTAATTCAACCTTCCAACACTACATGATATCATGCTCCACACTATGAATGAGACTTAAAATTATTTGTGCATGATTCGACGTCTTATTATAAGTTGTTATTACCACATTGAACCTATTTCTTGGGATCTCTAGTCTGTTAGGTCGGGTTACCCTTATAAAAGATAAATTAATGGGCATCAGTCTCATTCCTCTTGCTAATCCTTTCGTCAAAGGATCAGTCAAATCTTCATCAAACAACATATGATATTCTTATTTGCTTTGTGATAGTCGCGGTTCTTTCACAATAGATTCATATATGGTTGGAATCATCTTTTCGTACTTAGGAATATCTAATACTATTCCATTCATCATCACTATAACTTTATAGCACATTGGGAAACTTCTTTTTGCAATCTTAGGTCCATGGTCATTACTAGAACTACTAGTAAATGTATATAGTAAAAGAAAGATGATTGGGAATATTCTGGTTTTGAGTGTTGTATAGAGAGCCAGATCACAGATGATGATGAGGAGTAAGAGATGGAAGTTAAGTAACTAGTTTGGAGGAACCATGACAAGGGTTTCCATTTTCTTGAACACAATGTCTCCCTATTCTCTTCTCACTCTCTCTCAAGCTCTATTTTTCTATCAAGTTCTATCTCTCTCAAAAATGAGTTGAAATTGAGGTATTTCCATCTCATGATCATCAGGTTACTCACTTAAAAGTGAGTTGGGTTTGTCCTAGGTTTTAGGCTTGGATCAAATAAGAACTCTATCTCTAGTAGCACCCCCTCTTATTTCTACCATACATAGATAATTCTTTTAACAAACTCAACACACAAAGTACTTAATTAGTAAAATCAATCAAGTATTCAAACACATATCAGTGAGCTAAAGTGGCAACGATAAAATACAAAAGTAATACTTAAACTGGTTATAATACTTGGGGTTGTGTAACGCCCTTAGTTTTCAGTTTATTAGATGAGCAGTTAGCCCATTTTCGTTTAGATATCGGTTAGATGAGTAATGAGTTAGTTTATCTACTTGATATATTTTAAGTAATTAAGTAAGTGATTAGTTAATTTTGCTTGACTATGGGCTAAGTGTCATTTAATTTGTATAATGTGTGTTTTAATAGAGTTAATATTGTGGGATTAGAGGGTTAATGAGAGAAAACCTTAGGAAATTACTCTTATACCCTTAATGAAACACACACTCTCACTTAACCAAAACATGTTCGGCACCCATTCCCTTTCTTCTCCTCATTTTCACGAAACAAGAGAGAGAGAGAGAGAGAGAAAGAAAAGAAAAGAAGCAAGACCATAGAGAGAGGGAGAGAGGCCGTTGAGAGAAGGAGGGAGAGAGGAGAGGATCTTCATTGCATGTTTTCTTTTCTTCCACCATTAGAATCAAATTTCCATCCTCTTTCCAACCATACAAGAATCATCATCAACAACACTCCCATCCTTTTTCCATCCTCTTTCCACTATATTCTTCCACCATTAGAATCAAATTGGGTTTCTTTTCATCTCTTTTGAACCTTAGGAGCATTGAGTGCTCAAGGAATGGTATAGTTGCTGTTTTGGGAGTGATTAGTGGCGATTCAAGCTCTGGGTCAGAATTGAAAGCTCAAGGGGAAGAGTTTGGTTCATGGTTTCTGGTTTTGGTTGGTTAGAAGCCGTTTTTTTTAAGCTTTGTGGGTGTCATTTTGTTTATTCCGCTAGTTCAAACTCCTCTTCGTGAATTGAGGTGAGTTCTCCATTTTGTGCTTAAATTTACTGTTAAAAATGTGTTTGATTCTGTTTGTATTATTGTTGTGTTTGTTGGTACGAAATTTGGTGCAATTTGGAGCAATTATTGATAGCAAAATCATTGTATAGGCATTCTGGACATAGGTGCGGTTTTTTTGAAACTGGGAATGTTCTGCTAATCCAAATATTATGGGTCCTACTTTTTATAAACTAGACTTAATTTGGGTCATTTTTGTTATTTAATTTACCAGCACAACAGTATTCTGCACATAAAATTTATTAGTGTACATAATAAGTTATATCAAAAAGTAAGATTATAATTATGACACTCCACAAGATCGTAAGAATATTTATGGTCAGCCTCTTTAAAAATATTGAACCTACGTTATATGCCTGCATAACACTGAAAGATGAGTTGAAGACTCTTCACAGAAGTAGGCTTTCCACTAAAAAATAGGTCTGCTGGACCCGAATTTTAGTGTTGTCTGAAACAAAGATTATGTGTAAGCTCTTAAGTATTAAGTGGGGCATTGGCAACATCTCAAAAAAGTAAACAAGTACTGCTAAGTAACATTTAGTTTAAAACACTTACTCTGAGGAAATTTGCACTATAGGTTTCCAAACAATTCCAGATTTGGGAATGAGCTTATTTCCAAAGAATAAAAACCCTCCTCCTTGTGAACTTAAGCAATGACCCACTACATTGAGTATCAAGCCTAGAGATTGAAGTGGAGAAACTCTTCTTTCTCCCACTCTTGATCCTAAACCAGAACCATACCCCTGAATAAGTTGGGGCATTCATCAGTTGCTCACGAGGCCACACTTCTTTCTCATGAAGCTCATTAACCATATTAACTATCCAATGCATTTAGGATTCATTAGTCTACAATACAGGATTTTCCGGATCTAAATTAAGAAGCTGTTCATGTTGGACATGTCCATTTAAAAACGTTTATTTTGTATTTACTTATTAAAACACTCTCAAAACAAATAAAAAATAGACATGACTGCACCCATTCACAAAATCAAACAGAAAACATGCAAACACAGAAGTATTTTGTATCCACATACAGTTCTGCTATGTCAAGTTCTCTTTTGATCAAGAATTGAGAATATGGATAACCCTTGCACAAATAAATCGTCTTTCAAAATTAATGAACTAACCTCAGCACAAGAATTGAGAAATTTCCAAGATTAATGAACTAACCTCAGCACAAATAAATCCTCTTTAAAAATCGGTATGGATAACCTCTGCAGCTTGAGGAGCCTCTGTCAGGCGTCTACTTTGCCAACACTTAACATGAAAGAAGCAAATTATACCCAAAATATTATGGTAGAGTCAGCAAATCTTCTAAGCATGTTCACTAGTTATAAATTCTTCATTTCATTTTTTTATATAAGTAGTTCACATTTGCATTGAAAAGTGACTACCATGTCGTGCTCACTATCAATATTTAATTTCTCTGACAGATAGAGGCGTGAACTTTGGCCACTGCAATATTTACAAAAGCTAATTCATAGAAGAACTACTACAAACTGAACAACTGGTACCATAAAGTCCAATTTGCATTAAATTGTGAGAGTCTAAAGACTACTAGAAACAGAACAATTGCTACTATAAAGTCCAATTTGCATTAACTTATGAGAGTCTCTCAATCACAATAAGTTTATGCATAAAAAAATCCTTACAAGCTTATATGTATTTATGGAGATGTTAATTGAAAGAGCATTGGGCAAAAAATTAGATACAGAAACTAATTTCAAATTCTATAAAATGGTATTATATTTAAGGATAAAGTATATACACCATATTTCAATAGCAGGATGAGAAAAGCACCTTGTTGATATAGAAGTACTTCACTTCTTAGTGCAATATGAGAGAAGCAGCTTGTTGAAAAGAAGTAATACCGAGGAAGCTATTCTCTGCAAAGATGAATTAGATCATTGTTGGGAGAAATAAAGCAGAATCATTAGGCGACTACCAGAAAAGATAACCTACTATCCAATCTTTCTTTCCTATTTCCTCCAAAGTCTCTCTAACCTACTGTCCAATCTTTCTGTCCTATTTCCTCCAAATCCTCTCTCTCTTTCTCTCTAGAATATTAATGCAACCATTAGCAATAGCAAGTGATGATGAAACTTTGAGTTTGCTTCACCCTTTTTAGGAAAAAAAATCCCTCACCAATCTCTGGAATCAAAGTGTTTAATATTACTCAATAAGGTACCACTTACAACTGCAAAGAGCAAAATTGAACAGACCACTTCAATAAACTCTCTCATCAATCCCTTCACATTCTCAATAACAATTAAATCTTCTTTCACTTCATCATTTACAGGTAGGAACATATGCATCAACCCTTCTTCACTTCATCTTCTATTTATGTCTCTCAAAAAATTAAAATTAAAATTAAAGTTAAAAAAAACACCAAAAGGTTGTTTCCTTTCCTTCTCAATTTCTTTTTTTGTTGTTGTTTTAATTTCATTTACAGTAACTTATAAGAGCAAAAAACATGAACCGTGAAATTTTTCAGAGAGAGAGATCGATGTCATACCGATTGCGAGGTGAGCGACGAACAAAATTTGGGGCACGAGCTAAGAACCACGACAGAACCACGGCAAAGAGCGACGAACCACGATGGAGAGAAACGGCGACGACGACTCCTTAAATCAGAGACTTCAGAATGTCACAAACATAAATTTAAAAGAAACAAAACAGAAAACCTGATGGAGATGCGTTTAATCATAAATTTCAGAATATCACAAACCTGATGACGCGTTTCCGAGGAGAGAGAGAGTCTGGTAGCGTTTCTGAGAAGAGGAAAGCAGCAAGCAATGGAAAAGTGATTTTAAAAATGAAGAGATTTTAGGGGTTTCTGAGAAGAACAATCCAACGAGAGCTGTTTTCTTCATCTCATCATACACGATCTGTTTTGCGTTGCCATCTCTTCATTCTAGGGATTTTAGGGGTTTTTTTTAGGGTTTGGTTAGAAGATCTTGATATTGGGGGCTGGAGAATGACATTTGCGGGAAAGGAAAATGGTGAATCTTAAGATTTGGGGGAAATAAGAGCGAGAGTTAGATCGGGAGAGATGAGGGTTTGTGAGAATGCTATTGTCCAGAAATATTGAGAGTGATGTGAGGTTATGGAAAACGAAATTAGTGAGGTTGAAGGGAAAAAGAAAAGGTAAAGTGAAAGTTATTAGGAGGGAATCTAAAAAAACAATGGGGACTCCGGTTCCTCACTATTAGTGAGGATACTTTTTCCTCTCAAAATTTGTCTCTAAACATCTTTTCAACATTTTGTGACGAATTTAGCTACGAAATTTTTAGCGATGGATATTTTTTCGTCTCTATGTTTGTCACAAATTTAACCAAGAGGTACGGTGATGAATTTATTTTTTTCCGTAGCTAAATCCCTCACTAATAGTGAGGGATATTTATCCATCTCAAAAATTCCTCTCTAAAAACAATTTTTCTAGTAGTGATTGTTTCTAAATACTGTACTAATTGGCTCATTGTTTTGAAAACCTAAAGACAAGGTAAGAAACTAGACATCCCTAGATTTCTAATGAGTTCTCATTTGTAATTTTTCGTTAACTTTTGATAGGTTAATTGATTTCCCGAAGTTAAGGCAGGAATGCTGAAATTTCTGGTTGGTTAGATGTTGTGATTGTTTATGTCTTATTCTATTGTGAACTTGAAACTTGCTTGTCCTAGTTGTGGTGCTTCATAATGAATTTGGTATACCAATGTGCTATGTTTAAGTGCTTATCTAATTGCTGGCTGAACTTATTACGAAATGTACGGGTGTCTCACTAGACTAGCCCATATGTAAGGGCGCTTAATTAAATTGGTTAAAGAATTATGAGTGTGCTTGGGGGGGTGTCATGAACTTCACCGAAGACCTTGAGTAGTGCCCGGTTTATTATACAGGAGGTCGGGTTTCCTCATTGTGTACGTGTCAGCTTTTTTAGATGTCAATCTGCACATTAGGAGGATTACACTCTAGGCTAAATAACTTAAAAATGAACTACAAGAGATATATTAGTAAGGGTAATGAGAACTCACTGAGATTTTGTAATCTCATCAGATATTGTTTGTTGATTTTCAGATTCACAGATAAAAGAACAGAGTAGAACAGTGAAGGCCAAGGGGTCTATGCCCTAGTTCGAAGATCGTCCCTTGGAGCTTGGATTATGCTATTGTGTCTAGTTTAGGATACCGGTTTCACCGGATTGTACTAGGACCTTTATGCACCAGATTATGTATTTTGTAACTGGATTATGGATGTATCATTTTAAAAAAAAAACATTGTAATTCACTCAGATTTCGTTATGTTATGAAAACCATCCTTACCGGTTGTTTTATAATTGATTTCATCAATTATGTGTTGAATCCGTTTGTGTGCATCTCTGATTTTTTTGAAAAGGGTTAGTCTTGAGTTTCAGTGGTCGATCCTAGACTTGGGATGTTATAGGTTGGGTTTTGGCTTATAAGCTTGGGCTAGCATTGTCAAACTTTTATGTTCTATCTGCACCCCTCCTTTTACTAAGCATACATAATTCTATTGGTAACTCAATCATACAATAAATGCTTAATTAATATCACAAAATCAATCAAACATGTGAAATGTCTATAAATAGCTTTAAGGAACACCAATGTAATTTTAAAGAATTAAATCATATAAACACCGAAATATGTAATTTAAATGAAGCACAACAAAGTAATACTCAAAGTAATTAGGTATTCATTTTCGGTAGAGAGAGAGAGAGAGAGAGGACATATTTAATTTATACACAAATAATATGAATTGTCCAAATTTTTGTTTTTAGTAAATTCAACAACTGAAGTTCACAACTTTTACAATCTTTCGCCCACTAAGTTGATAGTAATAGCCATGTTTTACGGGGTGTAATGCTACTAAATCAATAAAGATCGTTTATATTTTCTAAAGGTAAATATTTTTAGTAGCCACTAAGATATTCCGACTTGTGGCCAGTCAGGTTCTCCGACGTAGATTAGTTGTCGGTAAAGCTGATGGATACTGCGCTCCAATAACACAGTAACAAAACAAACTAAGTTATTCTGACCAAATAAACAACCATGATACAAATCAAAGATCATCAAAACCATTTATAGTTTATAAGCTTTAACTTGAGCATAACAAGTTAGCCTTGGTAAAACCATTACAAAATTCAAAATGATATAAGAATATAGTACGCCCAACCGTAAAAGAAAATGAAGTCTTGCAAAAAGAGAATGTTAGAGACAAAGTAAATTGACAGAAGAAAATAAATTGGCAAAAGCAAATGAATACATGACATCTATAGCAAATTAGGAAAGATAAACTAGGCAGAGAGAGTTAATTAGAAAAATCCACATAAGATCTTAAGTAGATTTATAATCAGCAATCCAAATCCATCTTGTTATTATAAATTTCCATTACTACAAAACACCAAATTATAACTCATGTCAAGTGCATCATGTCAAGTGCGTTCATTCGGTGGAGGTCTTGAAGACTATGCGACCACTGCAGTGATCGTGACCTCTTGCCTACCGGGGCGGAGCCAGGATGTGAGGAGTGTGGGGGTGAATATATTTTCAGTTTCACTTTGTTTGATTTCCCCCCCAAGAAATCTCTACTTATGAAAAAGTTTTGGTTTATTTACAAATAAATAATGAAAAAATGAGTTAATATTTAGGCAATAAAATTCACATGTATTCAGTATTGGAGTATAATGTGGATGTGTTTGTTGAATTGAATAATCATAGACAAGGTTAAGTTTTCTAGCATATTATTATCAACTACACTTTCTGATTGTTATGGGCCTCCTGACCAACCAGTTTGATGTCCTCCCCGATTGCGAGTAAGAGCAGCTTTAGTTTCTTCTGGACCATTTGGCATGAATTCCCCGCAACCATCAAGCACATATCCTCTAATAGCAGCAGCATGATTCAAAATGCATTCTTTATATATGATTGTTGCTATTTTCTCCGGTTCAGATCCCTTTTGTTGCTGATCTTTTCTTACAACAACTTCACATTTTTGTGTCGACATGGTATAAAACCCTGCAAAAATTAGGTTAGATTTATTAATTGTTTGCCTTGTAATCAAAATCTTAACCTGACTAGAGAGGGAGAGATAGAGATAGCAATACAGAAGGAGTGATGTGAGTGATGTACATACAACTGCTCAAACCATAGAGGATGTATTTAATTTATACACAATTAATATGAGCGGTCCAAATTTTGGTTTTTAGTAAAATCAACAACTGAAATATACAACACTTACAATCTGTGGCCCACTAAGTTGATAGTAATAGCCATGTTTTATGGGATTAATTTTACTAAACCAATAAAGATTGATTGTAGTTTTTTTAAAGGTAAATATTTTTAGTAGGAGCAACTAAGATATTCCTATTCGTGGTTAGCCAGATTCTGTGGCGTAGATTAGCTATTGCTAAAGCCGATCGATATTGCGCACCAATAAGACAGTAACAAAACAAACTAAGTTATTCCGACCCAATCAACAATCATGATACAAATAAAAGATCATCATGACCATTTTTAGTGTATTGGCTTTAACCTGAGCATAACAAGTTAGCCTTGAAAAACCATTACAAAATTAAAAATGATACCTATGTATAGCCATGCTTTGGATAACTAGAATTGAGCACTTGACATAAAACTCAAATAATTCAATTAACTAATAACTCTAACAAGCATCGAAATATAACTAATAGCTAAAGTAGTTTTAAGGTAACATCCAAAGTAATCATTAATTTTTTTGGGTATTACATTGGCCATATCATAATGAATAAAATATAGATAGTATATGTAAAACTAGAAAACCTACATCTTAAAATGAAAAAAGAGATTATTTATCGAAATAAAAACCTAATTCATAATCAGTTAGAGTAGGAAATATATGAAGCATATAATGTATGTATGTGTAAAAATATATATATATATATATATATATATATATATATATATATATATATATAAATTTGAAGCTTATTACCTTAATCAAGGAAATCACAATCGTTGGAAATCTATGTCTGATGTTATCAAAACAATCGATTGAGCAAACCATAATCGAGATAGCGTAAAAACATCAGAGAAAATCAAAGATTTTCATCCAATCAATTAAGTTTTGTTGTCTCACTTATGGACCTAGCGTAGACAAAGCAACAAAAATTAAAAAGGATAGAATTAGTCAACAAAAAGTACATGAAATAAAGAAGTGAGCATGATGAACAACCTAGGATTATCCACACATATTGAATTGGTCTATGTAGAACAAAGAAGCAACTTATATAACTCTCCTATGCTTATCAACATAATCAATTCAGTACTGTAGATGTGTATGTTTGAACATACCTTATATGTGAATGACAGATACAAAGATAGTGGACACCCCACCTTGCAACCCTATTCAAAAGACAATCATAGAGAGACAGGGAGAGGGAGAGAGAGAGAGAGAGAGATCGACGACGGGAGTGAAGCTATTCGCAGATCTGAAGCAACACTGCTGGCGATTTGGGGTTTTTTCTTGGAAATGTGTGTTGTTGTTAATTTGTGGTTGTGGGCCTGAAAATCTGTTTGGGATTTGAGAGGGAGGGAGGGAGGAATGGAGATGGGGTGTTTTAGGTTTTCGGGAAACGGCGCCGCGGTACTGGTTAATGTCACTATTGTGAAAATGGTGACCGTAAGCGTATATTTATAATGAACAAATTAGGTTAAGTTATCACACATCTATATTTTTAATAGTATATTACGAATATTAAATATGGTGTTAAAATAAACGATCCGCATAAAATATTTTATTTATCAAATTCTTTCTAAGTAAATATTAGATGAAAGTATGAATAAAAATCAAACAATTTAGTTAAATATGATTTAAACAACAAATTATTTGAATTTAATAAATAATTTCATTCAAATACTACAGGTTTTAAATTTATCTTTTAAGACCACATCTTAAGAAAATAATGTATTATATTTATACAAAAAAAGGCTTTATTGCAGTTTTAGTCCCCCTACCTTATTTGACACGAAAGTTTAGTCCATTTATTTCAAATTTCATTTTACTGGTCTCCCAATTTCACACAAGTTTGCAATGTTGGCCCTAACCTATATTTTTGGGTCAAAAAAATTCGATTTTTTGGTGCAAATGTAATCAAGTTTCGGCCTCAATTTTGAATATGAGGAGAAAACGCAAAAAATTAACCCTTTTGATGCCAAAAATCACCAATACTGAGTCTGAAAAACACCACTTTAGGGGTCAAATTTTGAATTAGGACTAAAATTGGAACATTGTGCCATTGTTTAAAATTGAGTGTCCAAAAATCTTGTTTTCAAAATAGGGGGACTGAAATTATAATTTAGGTATAATTTATTTTTGGTACAAACCAAGTATCCTCTGCGCCCAACTGTAGAGACTAATCCCTCGAGCCGGGTAGGACCATAATGGGCGGAAAACCTCTCCCTCAAGAGATTTAACATTGTTGTATGCCTACAGCTGGAATCGAACCCAAGACCTTGGTTAAGCTGGAAGAGACCCCTACATAATTTAGGTATAATAAAGATGACCAAAAGTACAATTACGCCAAAAAAATATCAATTCTCTAATGGTTTTTATTACTTATGGAAGCATTAAAATTTGAAATTTCTTTTATTTAGTGCTATAAAGAAATGTTATCATACTTATATCAATCATTGACTTTCCTGGAACGCATAAACATTATGCCAAAAGCATTGTCTAGGAACGATACTTAGATAAGAGTTGTCCCAAGTAATAACTTATGAAAGGTAACTAGATATTAAGAGTTCGTATTGTTTTATTATTTCATAGAACTCATGTCAAAGTTCGGTTTAGGCCTCCGCAATCGCTGGGCCGACCCTGACTCACACAGAAGTAAAGTAGAGATTGGGTGATCTTTAAGGTGGACGTTGAGGAAGTTTATGATTTCATTGAATGGAGGTTCTTAGATTATATGTTTTGGAGGTTCATATTTTATAACAAACGAAGTCATGGATTCGAGCATGTGTCTTTCCTGAGAGCCTATAAATTCTAGTAAATGGATTCTTAATGGCGAAAATTAATATTCGAAGAGACCAAAAGCAAGGGGACATTCTTGACATTTCCTTTTCCTCTTGTGGCGGGGGGCTAGGAAGCCTCATTAGAAGTGTTGTGGATCAAAATATGTTCACTAGGTTTAGAATAGGAAACTTTTCAAGGGTCTCATATCTACAGGCGCTGATGACACTCTCATGATTAAGGAAACATTTGTAACTAATCTCAAGACGGTAAAGCAAATTTTGAGGCCCTTTGAACTATTTTCAGCCTCAAGCTTCACTTCTGGAAGAGTGTTCTGATGGGTGTTAATGTTCAGGAATCCTTTACAACTTTGGTTACTGATTTTCTCCACTACAAATTAGGTGTTTCTCACTTTCAATGAGAGATACACTACTTCCACTTCTTTAGTGGAAGTCCTTCAAATGTTTTGAAGGGAATGGAGCTACCAGATGGTTGTGAAACAGGATAAATTATTGTGCCACTTAATTCATGCTTTCTTTACCAAATTTGAACTAATACGCTTTTATAAAATGGTATTAGAAAACAAAGTTTGCAAAAATATTTTGAAAAATATCTATTCCGGCCCCCTTTCTAGTGTTTTTCTCATTTCTTGTCTGCAATGTTTGAAAGATAAGGTGGAGCACGAACAACCAGTTGGAAGATTCAATCATTAATTGTACATTCCAACGTGGAATGGAATAACATATCAATCGACTTTGTGGTGCGAATGCCAAGGACCCTAAAGAATATTTGGATTAAATTTGGGTAACTGTCCATATATTGATCGAGTTATATTATTACTTACCTAATATGAATTTCCAATTTGATTGATGAACAGACCTCCCAAGTTGAGAATAGGAAATTTTCTTTATGGAGACAAAAGGAAATGATACAAGTTGAACATTGGAGAATCGTCAAGCTTGACGAAAGAAGATGCCATTTAATGTGGATTTCATCTCTTCCTTTTAATTTAACCATTTTACAAGGTCGGTACTTTTGTACCGAACCCATATGGTACTTTAGTACCGTACTAGGGGTCTGGGGTAAAACATATGCCACGGTACCAAGTTACCGTACCTGGTTTGGTACTAAAGTACGGTACCCATGAAAGCAAAAAAAAAAGGGACGTGCTTCAAACTATTTTGTTCATTAAGGGTATTTTGGTCTTTTCGCAGGGTTGATGGTGTTTAATGAATAGGAGGGGGCGTAATAAGAATGGACCTTTATTCCTTTTCAATTCAGAACTTGGTCCATCGAGAAGATTGGAGCAATTAAGAATAGTCCATCAGTAAGTTTCAATTCAGAACTGAGTTACCTACGTGGGACCAAACTAAGGTCCATTCTTTTTCAACTGAGTTTTGGTGAAAAAGTTTGGTGGAATCGAAGCTTGAAGGTAGATCTTTAAGGTGGAGTTTGAAGCAGAACATTTCATCGACATCTTTTTCTCAAGCTAGAAGTGATCTTCTAAAATTTTGGGTGAGTTTCTCTAGTTTTTCTTCTCGTTTCTTTTGTTAAAATCTTACTTCATGTGTTTAATGTTGTTTCTAGACTACTGTTTCATGATTTTACACTTGATTTTCAAACCATTTCCAAGAAAATGTTTCAAAACAAAGTCATAAAATCTTTTTTTAGCCCTCAAAACCTTGGGACTACTAGAGGAAAAAACTAGAGAAAACTGTACTTTACTTAAGGATTGATTTTTATAAGGTAGAGGAGTAGATCCTTAAACAACAACTCATTTTGTCAAGTTTTGAGTAACTTTGGTTTAAATCCATCAAAGGTTTTCTAAAAGATTTGGGTAGTTAACTTGACAATAAGTTCATAAGATTTTCAATACAAATAGAAAAGCATTACTTTATGAAAAACTTAAATATTTATAGCATGAAAGTTTTGCGCAAGTCACAATGCATGGGAAAAAGGGGATGAATTTTCCTTGGTCTTGGAATTTATTCTTTGGACCAGGGACATGCACATTCAACTTTGGAGAATGTATTTGGGAGTTTCTATTGGAATTGTGGAATTAGTTAACCTCCATCAATCACTTTTTTTTTTGGAGAAGCCACATTATTCACCTATAAATAGGAAAACTTGTGAAGAGTTGAGACACATAGTCTAAGTGAAGAAATCCTAAGAGAATTAGATATCTTTTGCATTCCTCTTTGAGAGAAAGAGAGAGTTCCATAAAGAGAAAATTCGTATAGCATCCGAAAGGGTGAGATTCATAGAAATATCCACGGAGATTGAAAGAAACAATTTGTAATCCTACCTTTAAAGTGGAGATCTCAAACATGACAAGGTCCTGCGGTTTTTCCCGATAGGGTTTTCCACGTATAAATTCTGGTGTCATCCTTCTTCCGTTCTCTTTTATTTTACGCTTTCGCATAATGGTCATTTTTCATTTACAGAGGAGGGAATAGGTACTGTTGTTTCGTAATAGTGGTATCAGAGTTATTGGTTCGAAAAGTCTGTGCCCTTTGCAACTCAAGATAGAAGGAACGTTCACTCACGACAGAGACATGTTCAAGCTAACTACAGATAATTATCACTACTGGAAGCCGATGATAGAAACCCAAGTATAGGTTTGTCTCAAGTAATAAATTTCTCGAGAGTCCGAGTGTCGAACCATAGGGATATTACGAAGAACAAGGTATGTCAATCTAGTTGTGAGGTTTGAAGTTTATATAAGATTAAGTATTAGAGCTTTGGGGTTCCACTTAAGTAAAATCATAGAGTTGTTCTTGGCTAAACTTGATAACTCGATTGAAATCCAACAATCAAGTGATTTCGATCGGAAGATAAAACATTAAGCACTTAGAAAACTTTGTAGCTTTTGAAAACTATCTTTGTTGTTGTCTTAACAGTTTATGAAATCAATTGTTGCTATGTAAAACTAAGCATTCATTGTGCCAAATATGTCTACAACAAATCAAAGCTTTCACAAAACAAAACCATTTTTATATCTCATTAAGCAACTCAAAAGATTTAACATTGAAGATCATTTTGAAAACCAAGAACAATACTACTACTTTACAAAAGCTTCACCCTTAGCTCTAGCTAAAGGTTTAGCTACTCATACTACAAAAAAAAAACTCAAATGTTTCATAGAAATACTAGATATATACTACAATGATAAAGCTAGAGAGTGATGCCTCCATGGCTTGCCAAAGCCCCCTTTATATAGGCTTCAAGGTTGAAGCCACTTGCTTCCATCAAACCAAATTCAGACCCTCATATTCAATGCAGAAAAAGACATTGTTCCTATCCATGAGAATCATCCTGAAGATCAAATGTGGGGCATTGAGTCCTCGTTCCAATGCAACTGAAATCTCTAGAATTGGACTCTCCATGTGAAAGATACAGTCCAAATACTATCCCTTGGTCAATATCTCAATCTCAGTTTTGGCAGCTTCTCATGCCCCACTTCCCGGACTAATTACACCACGAATCCGATGTCTAATGCATTTGGGCCCTGAAGATAAAATGTGGGGAATTGATTCCTCGTTCTAATGCAATTGAAATCTCTAGAATTGGACTCTCCATGTGAAAGATACAGTCCAATTACTGTCCCTTGGTCAATAGCTCAATCTCAGTTTTGGCAGCCTCTCATGCCCAACTTCCCGGATTAATTATACCACGAATCCTATGTCTAATGCATTTGAGCCCTGAACAAAGTTTATAGACACATGAGTTAGCTAGCCAATGAAACTCGAATTGGATCAATTGAATATGTATTGCTAAAGATATGGGCCAAATACTAAAGTGTGTCATTGATCAAAACCCAATCAAAATTTGGACAAAAATGTTTCTCAACCTTTTTGAGGTTTATTGGACTTCAATCTTGCAAGGTTGGTTTATTAACCCATTTATATCTTTAGTACATTGTACTAGGTGTCCAAGAACATCAATATCACAATATTTAAATGAGTGTAACTTAGGTTATGACCCAAACATCAAGCAATACACACACTAACCATGTTCAATCATGCATATGCCTTTTATTAGTATAGAAAATTGGATATTAATAGTTAAACTAGATAATACCTAATTATGTATAAATAAGACACAAATACTATGATACAATAGCTAAATAGCACATAAAGTTGATATAACATATGCATATTTACACACTAATCATGTAACATCCCCAATTTGGTTAATTTCAATTAATAAATTTAGCAAGTGTTTTTATTTAATTAGTTAGCTCATTTGAGTAATTTAGCATACTTGACTATGTGATAGAAAATTTAATTGCTAAATGAGGTTAAATGATTGTGTGATTGATTTAATTAAAGTGAATTATTGTTGATTGAGGAATTGTTAAAATAGGATTGCATTGGGGGTAGTACATTAGTAATAATGGGGAGTGATTAGCTAAAGGGTAAAACAGTCTTTTGTCCCATTTATTTTTGAAAAACCCTCAGCTAAGTCTTAGCTCTCACTCCCACACTTCATTAGCACCATCCAAAAAAACAAAACACACAATTCAGAAACTAGAAAGATGAGAAAAGAGAGGCACAAGAGAGAGAGGGAGGGAGAGAGAGAGGGAAAGCCGAGAGAGAAAGAAGGGAGAAAAGAGAGAGTTTAAACCAACCTCATCTTCATCAACAAACTTAAGTTCCTCACCTTCTTTTAATTAAAATTCTGAAGTTACTGAACTTCAGTTCTTCACATTACTTTTTTTTTAGATAAGCAAATATATTAAGGGGCGCACAAGGGGTGCACCAACCCCTTACACTTAGAGGGCCTCATTAAAACCTCCGAGGGCCAAAACCCAATGGGAAAAAGACCCAAGGAAGGAAAAAGAGTACCCCAAATACATCAATGTCTACAAAATGGAGTTACAATAAAGATAAACATCCCAACAGACAATTGTACCAATCCGATCATTCTATCCTACAATTTCTCCCCTTCCTTGCCTTGAACCAACTCCATGCGCAATAATTGATACCCGTTACAATTTCGGAACTTGAAGCCATATCTCAGTTGAAAATTGCATTGTTTCTTGCCAACCAAATTCTCCAAATAGTCGCCAACCAAATGAGATGTTTAACACCTTTTTGCCTTTTCTCCTTCTCCATTTCGAAAGCAACAACAATGGGGGTATGATTGGGTTGATATTTGAGCTTGCATGTTGATGAAAGTGGCTCTAGGAGGTAAACAAGTGTTTGCATGTCAAGATTAGGGCTAGATTGGAGTATTCCAGAACCCACATTGTAGTTTGGGAGCGTTAGAGTGAAGGTTTGATGGCTGAGTTTAGCTTTAGAACGACTGAGGTCTTCGTTGGAGCATAGAATTCGAGTTTAGGACCGTTCGAGATGTCTACTTGGTGTTCAAGCTCCGCTGATTTGTTGATTTTGTGATTTTCATCACAATAGGTGAGTCCTATGCCATTTAGGTTTCGTTTATTCGAATGTGTCGTTGCATGTTCTGCTTCAAGTCGTTCGTTGATTTCGTTTTGAAATTTCCAAAGTTACAAATCATTAAGTTATGCATTTCGTGTATCGGAATCGTTGTTTGATTTAAGATAAATGTTATTATTGATGTTGGTGTTGTTTGATTGGTTGTTATGATATGTTATTGTACTTTTATTGTGTATGTCTAAGATTAGATAGTATGGTTCACCGGGATTAGCCATGTGGCAGTGGAAGTTATGCTAAAACTTATGAAGTATGGTTCACCGGGATTAGCCAAGTGACAGTCGGTGTCGTGCAAAAATTATGAGGCACGTAGTTCATAATTGAACCGCAAGTGTAGTAAGGGGTCTCGTTAAGACTCATTGAGATTTGTAATCTCACCCTTTATGTTGTGATGTTTTTACAGAGAAACAGGGAAAGAGGAAAGCTAAGAGGCACGAGTAGAGGTTGTGCTCGAGTTGAAGATTTAAGACTTAGTTTTCTGTCTATGTTATTGATTTTCGCTAGTTGTCTTTGTATTCCGATAATGTGACTTGAATTTATTTGAAGTTATGTAAACGTTTCCGCTACTCTTGTGATGATATTGAACACTAGGATTGTGAGGTTATTGAAAGAAAGGGAACCGTTATGGTTTTAATTAAGTTATGACAAGTTATGACTGTTTGATATTTATTATCGAAAATTTTAGTTGTGTTCAATATCTAAACAGGAAATATATCTCTGATGTATGCTAAATTGTGCATTCTAGTGTTTCTACTTGATAGAGATATTAGGGTGTTACAGATATGTATGAGACATTCACAAATGAGAACATGCCAGAAGGGAAGACTTACAAAGAATGGGAGATTCTAAATCAAAAATTTGTTGTTATGATTTGAAAGTACATCAACAAAAGCTTGTTTGAGCATGTATCGATTTATACCAATGCGTATGAGTTATGGTCTTATGGATGAAGCTTGAGTGTATGATTCATAAGAAAACTTTTAAGAACAAAGCTCAACTTGTCAAACGAATGGCAAAATTGGAGTACTCTGACCACCAGAATACGATCGGGAATTTGAACACCTTCAAAGGTGTTGTGAAGCAATTAACGAAGGCAGATATGAAAATTGATGACAAGTTGCAAACTCTTCTACTCCTTAGTTCTCTACTTGAGTGTTGGGACACATTAGTTGTCACTATCAGCAACTCAACACCAGATGGAAAGCTTAGCTTGGATACTATTACAAATGAAGAGTCCTGAAGGAAGGAAAGAGTAGTCACTCCAAAGCCAATGTTGTTGAGAATCGAGGAAGGAGTGAGCATAGAAGCAAAGGGAGCCTGGAATATTACAAGGAAAATCCAAGTCTCGCCCTAGAGGTTTGATCTTTTTCTACTGTGGAAAAGATGGTCATAAGAAGCCATAATGCAGATTCTTGAAGAGGGATCAGAAGGACGAAACATTCTATCCTGATGAGATAGACCCCAAAAAGAAGTTGGAAGAAAAACCTACAACAGCAGTGGCCTCACACGTTGAGAACATATTCCTTGTTGGTGAGGTAAATTATCTAAATGTTATTGATTGCATTTGGATAGTTGATACCAGAGAATCTTTCCATGTCACTACAGGGATAGTTTCTCCATACATAGAACAAAAAGATATGGAGATAGAGGGTTCCCTTGCCGAAGTCCCCTGGAATGAGTGAAAGATGGCAGGCGCTTCTCGTTCCAAATCAACGAAAGAGACGAGGAAGTTACACAATGCATTATCAACTTTATAGTAACTGTTAGGAAGCCAAAATCAATCAAACATTGTCTCAAAAATTCCTAGTTAATATGATCATAAGCTTTCTACAAATCTATTTTATAAGCCATATCTCATGGAGTGAATGACTTCTTGCAAAATAATTGCATTATCATTTGTACCACGACCAGGACCCACAATCTGATCCAAAAATGGTCTCAACTTGTTGACTAGCATTTCATAATCAGCTTGTACACCGTGTTGTAAAGACTAATGGGCCTAAACTCCTTAAAAGTTGTAGGGCTATCAACTTTAGGAATAAGAGCTATTAGAGTCTTTGCAATATCTGGGTCGAAAGTCCCGATAATAAAAGCATCATGCACTGATCTTGTAACATCTTGGCCTAGGATGTGCCACTATTTTTTGAAGAACACCCCTTGAAAACCATCAGGCCACGAACATTTATAGGGATGCATGGGGCAAAGGGCATCGGTGACTTCCTCATAAGTAATCTCTCGTTTTTATAGCCTGAAGAGCATTCTCTTGCAAGCTAGGATAGACCATTTTGCTTCCTATAGAAGTATTAGCGTAATTATTGTTAGTGCCATTATGACCAAATAAATTGCTAAAATATCTGAGGGCTTCCGTTTAGAGGGTAGAATCATTAGCGCACCAATTCCACTTGTGAGATGAAGACCATGTATCTTATTCTTCCTTCTAGTGATGGTTTGCATATGAAAGAATTTTGTATTTTTTCCTCCAAGTTGCACCCATTTTTCCCGAGACTTTTGATACCAAAGCATTTCTTCTTGAAAAAGAATGCCATCATATTCACGTTGAAGATCTTGTTCAAGGTACAAAAATAGAGGTGATTACATTCGCTCCATGCTTCTTTGAATGACCATAAGCCTATTTTTGATTACTCTCTTTTTCTTCCCTATATCGCCAAATACTTCCTTGTTGAAAGTAAGAGAATCCTCCCTCACCCTAGCAAGACGATTAGTGAGGTTCAAGTTTGTATCATTCCAAGCTTTATGCACAACGTCTATATATTCTGGATGCACAATCTAGGATGCCTCAAATCAAAATGGACGAATGCTTCTAGCGATTGGCATACCAGCAAAACGAAGGAAAATAGGATTCTGATCAGAGTGGAGCCGACATAGGACTTCGACAAACCCTTCTTGAAACATATCCCTCCAATCAGTAGTAGCCATACCTCTATCTAGTTGCTTCGCGACACTTTTGTGACCTCTACAAGTATGATGTTGTTAGCCTGTAATTTCGACAGGCTTCATTGAAAATGGTCAACAAGGCCTGACTTATATTTCGACAAAGACCAAATTATTTCGACAGAGAAAATGATCATGCGCAAGGTAAACTCGACAAGCTTCCGGGGAAGCAAAAGCAAGAGAGAGGAAAATGGACACAAGCTTTCGACAGACGGAAAACAGAGCAGTTATGCGCTGAAGACTAGCAGTTGGTCGAAGCGTGATAGAGCGGTTCTGGTCGAAAGTAGGAGTAGCAGTTATTAATTTTCAAATTTCTAGGCAGTTACTTAGTTCAGTTTTTCCCCCTCTTTTCCTTGGTATAAATAGGAGTTTCTGAGAAGAAACAGTGGTCGCAAATCACAATACACAACCCGATTCCTGAAACTCTAACTTCCAAGCCAGAGCGAAAAATGAGTGGAAGAATCGCTGTACGTGATCGTGTACCACTTTTACAATTCAATGCAATTTATTTGTCTTTCCTTTACAATTCATGCACCATTTACTGCTTCTTTTCTTTTCAATTCTGTTAATCATTGCAAATCGTCCCCTTTTCAACACAAACCACGCGCAATTCAAAGGCAATTGCTTTGAGATTTTTCTAGTTTGATCTCACAAACCTTCTAATAAAACTAGTGATTGTTTGCTAAAAACACCAGCAAACAAATTGGCACGCCCAGTGGGACTTTGCCTTTGATTTTGTTCATTTTCGTACTCTCTTATTTGTATTCGCTGTTGTATGCACTTAAGAAGTGGTAAAATGGTTCGTTCTAGTACGAATAATGCGTCTAGTTCCAACCCTGTGGTTTCACAAGGGCCAGGAACAACAATGGAATCTGCGAGCATTAGCGCAGGACCATCATCGTCGACAACCGTTCCTTCATTATCAATGACTAATGTTGGTTCAACGCAGTCAGAAATGGCATCTTTGCCTATGTCTTTGCCGTTAAGTGCAGGGCTTCATAGCCCTTACATGGCAATGGGAAACGGTTTAGACCCACGTTTGAATAACGTGCATCTACCCCCATTTCCTTTGGGAATGTATGGCATGCCTACTGGAATGCCACATATTTCGACCTTTTCCCCTACACATGTCTCTTCTGAGAGTGTATTTGGTCGGAATCCCCCAGCATTAACCAATACGTCTTTGTTGGCCTTAAGACAGCAAGTAGACGAGAGTAATCACGATATGGTTAATATGCTTACCCAACAAATTGGTACAGTTTTCAATCCATTGATTCAAAACACCAATAACAGTTACCAAATGTTGGCAAATCAGATGAGTAGGATTGCAGATTTCTTTGGGGCTCCAGCGGTTAATAATAGGCAAGTTCCCATTATTGCGGGTAATGCGTCGCCAGTTAACCCCCAAGAAGCAGTTGCAGTCGAAGCATCCACAATTGTAGGCGAACTACAAGGGGCAGTAAACCACGTCCCTGAAGTAGTTTTGGTAAATAGACACCAGAACGCTGATGAAGTTGTTCGACAAGTGCAACAACACAATGTCGGCGCAGAAAACAATATAGTTACTTTAGTCGAAACTATTTTGGCGCAAAATGGCCTTAACATAGGTTTACAAAGGCCTAACTTCGTATCACCATTATGTGAATACGTATTACAAACTGAGTTACCAAGGTGATGGAAAGTTCCAAAGTTTACTAAGTTTGGTGGTGATACAAATGAGTCCACAGTCGAACACATTGCTCGTTTCTTGACTGAGGCTGGGGACTTAGCACAATATGAGAATTTGAAGATGAAATACTTTCCAAATTCTCTAACTAAAAACGCTTTCACTTGGTTCACGACCTTACCCCCCTGGTTCTATGTTCACATGGGGGCAATTAGAAAAGGCATTCCATGCACAGTTTTACATGGGCCAGTCGAAAATTAGTCTTAAAGAATTGGCTAGTGTTCGGCGCAAAATGCCTGAAACTATTGATGATTACTTAAACAGATTTAGGCTGTTGAAATCTCGTTGCTTCACACAAGTCCCTGAACATGAGCTTGTCGAAATGGCTGCTGGTGGCCTTGATTACTCAATTAGAAAGAAATTAGACACATCTCATTTGCGAGATATGGCGCATTTGGCTGATAGAGTTCGACAAGTTGAAAGGCTTAGAGAGGAAAAATCTGGGTCGAATAGGTATCATAAAAAAGAAAAAGTGGCATATGTCGAAGAAGAATTCGACGTTACATATAGTAATGTCGAAGAAGAGGAGATAGACGTGGCTGAACTTAAGCCTGGTCCTCCTTATACCTGTAAATTATTAAGGCCTGCGAATGGGAATAACCCTGTAGAGCCTAAGAATGATAGATTTATGCCTAAGACTTATACTTTTGATGTTACTAAATGTGATGAAATTTTTGATCTTTTAGTAACTGATGGTCAAATATTAGTGCCTAAAGGCCTTAAAATACCAACTCTTGACCAAAGAAAGAAAAAGGGTTATTGTAAGTTCCATAATTTTTTGGGACATAACACTGACCGTTGTGTGCTCTTCAGGGATATTGTGCAAAAAGCAGTTGACGAAGGAAGACTCAAATTTGCTGATAAGAAAATGAAAGGTCCTATGCAGATTGATGTTGATCCATTGCCTAAGGCTGAAGCTATGTATTCTGAACCTGTCGAAGCTGATGTAGGCATGGTGGATGCTCAAATGGCAGACCCTCCTAAGTGTGTCAAGACTGCCACCGAAAAATTAAAAGGTTTTATGTATGCTGAAGGTAAGAAACAAGAAGTGACCCTAAAAGAATATGATGGGAAGATACATGCTGTGTATCCAAAGGCTGAGGAAGAATTGATAGATTTCCTCAATCGGTGTAAGTGGAATAACTCTGAAGTTATGCTTTGCCCAAGGTGCAGCGCTGTCTTCGACAAAGAAGCAGCTAAAGCTGTCGAAGGTTATCAGGATCAACAACAACGTAAAAGAAAATGGCTTGATAACAGGCCGAAATTTGACTTTGCAAAAGGAGATCTTCCTGGCTATAAGGCTAATGTGTCAACAAAGCCTTCAACAAGCAAACGACAATTTGCTAAGGAGAAGTCCTCAGCGAAAGGGTATTTGAAGCTGTCAACAAATAAATCCTTTGTCCCAAGTGCTAGTGCTCCTGTTGAAGCGTGGGTGCCCAATAATCAACGTGCTAAAGCTGTCAAGCCAGATACGGATGCTGTTAAGTTTAATTATAAGAATAACTATAAGGGTAAGAACCCTATGACTAGAACACAGTGGCGTCGTTACCAAAGACAACAGAAGAAGAAGGCACACTTTGACATTAACAAGGTTCCAAGTCATTTGGCTAATAATCAAGTTCCACGCAGCATAATAGTGGCGAAGAGTGAGGTTCACAAAGCTGAAGTTGCCACAAAGAGGAAGGCTGATGTTGCTAGTCATGTGTGTGCAGCGAATAAGGCCAAAGGCAAGGCTGTAGTAACAGAAAAGCCAAGAAGGCCTGCTCTTGAAAGAATATTTCCTCCATTGTCAACAGTGAAGGAAAAGAATGCTGATTTCGGCATGGATGAAGACATGGAGTCTGATTTTGATGATTCTGAAGATGATTTCGATGTTGTTTGCAATGTGGTATCAATACTGCCTCTTGAGTACGATGTTATCACAGTACCAAATGATGTTGAAGAGGATTTTACAGAGGATATGGCTCATCATAAGCCAATGTGTTACTATGTGATGAACAATGGTTGTGTCGAAGACCAAATGGCTACCTTCGAGAAGCCAGATATGAGTATGCAAAACCACTTGAAACCCCTGTATGTCCAAGCCAAAGTCAATGGTGTTGGAATTAACAAAGTGTTGGTAGATGGTGGAGCTGCAGTGAATTTAATGCCACATGGTCTTTTGAAGAAGATTGGTAAGTTCGACACTGACCTCAGGCCACATAACATTGTCTTAAGCAACTATGAAGGCAAAACTGGCCATTCTTTGGGGGCCATTGAGGTGGACTTAATCGTTGGTTCCATAAAGAGGACTACATTGTTCTTAGTGATAGCTTCTAAAGCGAATTTTAATTTACTCCTTGGTAGAGAGTGGATCCATGGAGTTGGTGCTGTCCCTTCAACTTTGCATCAACGTTTAGTAATGTGGAAGGAAGATGGTTTGGTAGAGTATGTTGAAGCCGATCAGAGCTACTTCCGTGCTGATGTGAACCAAGTTACCAAGGAAAATTTTGAGAAACAAATGGCGAAGATTGCGCCATGTTCATCTTCTAATGAGGCATATGTTCCTGCGGATAATGTTCTTGCCTCAGTTCATCTTGACCCAAATTATGGTTTTGTTTGGGAAAGAGAAATAATGGGAGATGATAGTGTTTATCCTGATGGTGTTCTTCGACCAACGGGGTGGAACACTGGTTCTTGAAAATGTTCTTATGTTAGTGCCCAATGCATGGGACAAAATTACGGCTTATATGGCCGAAAACAAGTTTAAAGCGGCTGCAGAGGCCGAAATTATTCAACAAACAATGGCTGTCGAAGCAAGTGAGTTACATGAAGGAAATGGCATAGTCATAGATGAAAGACTTGACTGCATTTATGATGATGATCCATTAGGTTTTGAAAAGGATCCTAGAGATTCGGCAAACATATGCAAGCTCAAGACCCGTTAGAAGAAGTTGATTTGGGAAATGGCTCAATAAAACGGCCAACTTATATTAGTGCGAATATTGATGCTTCTCTAAAAACCCAAGTCATCACATTGCTAAGGGAGTTCAAAGACTGCTTTGCTTGGGATTACGACGAAATGCCTGGGTTAAGTCGAGAAGTAGTGGAAATGCAATTACCAATTCGACCAGGGAAGAAACCAGTGAAGCAAGTGCCAAGAAGATTTGCTCCTCAAGTGTTGGCTAAGATCAAAGAGGAAATCGAAAGGCTATTCAGAAACAAATTCATCAGAACTGCCAGGTATGTCGAATGGTTAGCCAATATAGTTCCTGTAATAAAGAAAAATGGGACTCTTAGAGTTTGCATAGACTTTAGGGATTTAAATAATGCAACTCCCAAGGATGAATACGCAATGCCTGTGGCAGAAATGCTAATAGATTCAGCAGCAGGATTTTATTATCTTAGTATGCTCGATGGTTATTCTGGGTATAATCAAATCTTCATTGCTGAAGAGGATGTGTCGAAAACTGCTTTTAGATGTCCAGGGGCATTGGGTGTTTATGAATGGGTAGTAATTCCCTTTGGCTTAAAGAATGCTGGTGCTACATATCAGAGGGCCATGAATTCTATGTTTCATGATTTTATTGATGATTTTATGCAAGTATACATAGATGATGTGGTGGTTAAATCTTCCTCAGAAAGTGGTCATTTAGACCATCTTCGCCGTTCTTTTGAAAGAATGAGGAAATATGGATTGAAAATAAATCCATTAAAATGTGCCTTTTGTGTACGTGCAGGTGATTTCTTGGGTTTTATAGTGCACAAAAAAGGCATTGAAATCAATCAAAATAAGACTAAGGCAATTATGGAAACGAAGGCCCCTTCGACCAAAAAGGAGCTTCAGTCGTTGCTGGGAAAAATCAATTTCCTTCGAAGATTTATATCAAATCTAAGTGGCAAAACACAAGTCCTTTCGCCATTGTTAAGACTGAAGAAAGAAGAAGAGTTCAAATGGGAACCAATGCATCAAGCAGCCTTCGACGAAATCAAGTCTTATTTGATGAAACCACCAATTTTATTGCCTGTTATTAAACACAAAGTGCTCAAATTGTATATAGCAGCTTCTGATAGAACAATAGGTAGCATGTTAGCACAAGAGGATGATAGTGGTGTCGAAAGAGCCATTTATTACCTCAGTAGGGTCTTAAATGATGCCGAAACGAGGTACACTCCTATAGAAAAGTTGTGCCTTTGTTTGTATTTCTCGTGTACAAAGTTAAAGCAATATATAAAACCAGCTGATGTTTCTGTTTATTCGCATTTTGATGTTATTAAGCATATGCTGTCGAAACCAATAATGCATAGCCGAATTGGTAAATGGGCTTTGGCTTTGTCAGAATACAACTTAACTTATCAAACTCTAAAATCAATTAAAGGACAAGTGGTTGCTGATTTTATAGTAGACCATTCTGTTGTCGAAGAAACATTAAGTTTTGTAGACGTATATCCTTGGAGGTTGTACTTTGATGGTTCAAGCCATAAACATGGAGTTGGGATTGGTATTTTAATAATATCTCCTACTAACATTCCAACGAAGTATAAGTTTAAAATTCGAGATGTTTGCTCCAATAATGAAGCTGAGTATGAGGCTTTAATTGTAGGCCTTGAAATTTTACTTAAGCTGGGGGCAAGTCATGTCGAAATAAAAGGTGACTCTGAGTTGGTTGTCAAACAATTGACAAGGGAGTACAAATGCATTAAAGAGCACCTTATCAGATACTTTGTTGTTGCCAATGCTTTGTTAAAAAGATTTGAGTCTGTTCACTTAGAACATTTACCACGAATTGATAATCAAGTGGCAAATGAATTGGCACAAATTGCTTCAGGCTATAAAGTTTCAAAACAAAGCCTGGAAGAGTTAATTGAAATAAAGGATAAAATCATTTCTAATGACTATTCTTCGTCACTATTGTCAACACCAAAAACTGGGGGGGCAACAAACGCAAACGAGGAACTAGTCGTTGTCGAAAAACGTCAATTTTTTGGTGACTTTGACTTAGCAGAAATTTTTGCTCTTGACAATATGACCAATAATGATTGGCGAAGGCCTATTGCGGAATATTTGCAAAATCCCACAAGAAATACCAATAAAAAGGTAAAATACAGAGCTTTGAGCTATGTGATAATTGGAAACGAATTGTTTAAAAAGACTCCTGAAGGAGTACTATTAAAATGTCTTAGTTAAAATGAGGCATATTTAGCAGTTTCTGATACACATAGTGGAGCATGTGGTTCACACCAAGTAGGCCACAAAATGAAGTGGTTATTATTTCGACAAGGAATGTATTGGCTAACTATGCTGAAAGATTGCATAGAATTTGCTAAGGGATGCCAAGAGTGTCAAAAGCATGCTGGGATACAACATGTACCTGCAAATGAATTGCATGCCATAGTCAAACCTTGGCCATTTAGAGGTTGGGCTCTAGATGTGATTGGAGAGATAAAGCCAACTTCGTCGAAGGGCCATAGATATATCCTTGTGGGAATTGATTACTTCACCAAATGGGTTGAAGCTATACCTTTAGCCAATGTTGATCAAGAAGCAGTGATAAGGTTTATTCAAAATCATATCATTTATAGGTTTGGAATTCCAGAAACCATTACTACAGATCAAGGATCAGTTTTCACTGGTAGAAAAATGGTAGAGTTTGCTTCTGAAATTGGTTTTAAGTTATTAACTTCGACAAGTAGAAGCTGCCAATAAAGTTATTGTTAATTTGATTAAAAAGCATGTTGGGCAGAAACCCAAAAATTGGCATAATACCCTTGATCAAGCATTATGGGCTTGTCAAAATTCACCCAAAGAATCTATCAACACTACTCCTTATAGGCTAACATTTGGACACGATGCAGTGTTGCCTGTTGAAATTTGTCTACAATCAACAAGAATTCAAAGACAGTGGGAGATTCCCTCTGATTATTATTGGAATATGATGCTTGATGAATTGGTTGATTTAGACGAAGAAAGGTTATTAGCTTTAGATATGCTTATTCGACAGAAAGAGAGGGTAGCTAAAACTTATAACAAAAAGGTTAAGTTTAAAGCCTTTGATTCAGGTGATCTAGTGTGGAAGGTCCTATTGCCTATGGATAAAAAAGATAGAGTCTTTGGTAAATGGTCCCCAAGTTGGGAAGGACCATTTAAAATTTTACAAGTTTATTCAAACGGCGCATATGAGGTCAAAGAGATTGGCGCTGATGAAAGAATTTTGCGTATAAATGGCAAATACTTGAAAAAGTATAAGCCAACGCTGCAAGAAGTTAAAATAACGCTGGAATAAATATAAAGAAAGCGTAAAAACATGGCATTTAAGTTGCCAAAACATTGTCGAAAGCACAGAATAAAAATTGCTCAAGAATAAAATGGAAGAAATTTCATTATAATGTTGCCAAGTTACATGTGCCAAAGGAGGCATTTGTGAATTACATAGTGCCGAAAGGGTAAATAAACTAGGCATAAATAAAACGCTGAATTGCAGTTGGTCTTTTACGACCAAGTAACTTCTCTTTTGGGTGATCTTCTTCGACCACGTTGACGCTTCCCGTCGTTCGGGGGGTCATTCTTTCATCTGTGCGTTAGGCTTGTAAGCCTTTCAACTGGGCGTTTCCTTGCTTGGTAAACCTCAGGAAGCCCTTCAGAGAGGAGATATTGATGTGAAGAGAATGGGGAGAAACCCTCTAAGCTTCCCCAAGGAAGACAGTCATCATCAAGGCAAAACACCTGATGAATCTTCCTGCTCCCACTTTGAGTCTCCCGCATAAACTCAGAAAGTTGCAAGATCAAGTGACATGAAGAAAAAAGGAGCAAAGCCATAATTCGCAGAGATCAAAAACCATCACTTTGAACCTCCAGGCAACCTCACTGCAATTATGAGAGATGAGGTTACGCGGAAGACTCAAAGCAAAGGGAATGATCCTGGAACGGGAAAGGAAAAGAGGAGAAATCATGGAGTGGTGAAGATGAGACACAAAACTCTTCTATTTATAAGGAGAAGTATGAAAGAGCGAAAGTTGGTTACGAGTTTGGCGTTCCGAGAGAATCATTCAAAGTTAAAACAGAGAATCAGTAAACATAGTCAAAGGCCGAAATTACAAGCTGTTCAAGTTCAAGGTTTGAATATCGATTATTGATGGCAACTTATGAGGCAAAAGAAGTGGAAGAATTGGAGAAGCCTTATAGGAAATGGTGAGATAAGGCATTTACTGAGAAGTAAAACTTTGAAGGCCACGTAAAACACCAATATAGGAGTAACGTCAACAGCACTTAACAGTGGTGACATCAGGTATACAGCTATTTTACTCAATTGCAAAGTTATTTCCATGGTGAATTCAAAAATGTCTTTCTCTTCTTCCTCCTCAAGTTCAGTCAAAAAAGACATTTTTGGGGGGCAAGTTGTTAGCCTGTAATTTCGACAGGCTTCATTGAAAATGGTCAACAAGGCCTGACTTATATTTCGACAAAGACCAAATTATTTCGACAGAGAAAATGGTCATGCGCAAGGTAAACTCGACAAGCTTCCGGGGAAGCAAAAGCAAGAGAGAGGAAAATGGACACAAGCTTTCGACAGACGGAAAACAGAGCAGTTATGCGCTGAAGACTAGCAGTTGGTCGAAGCGTGATAGAGCGGTTCTGGTCGAAAGTAGGAGTAGCAGTTATTAATTTTCAAATTTCTAGGCAGTTACTTAGTTCAGTTTTCCCCCCTCTTTTCCTTGGTATAAATAGGAGTTTCTGAGAAGAAACAGTGGTCGCAAATCACAATACACAACCCGATTCCTGAAACTCTAACTTCCAAGCCAGAGCGAAAAACGAGTGGAAGAATCGCTGTACGTGATCGTGTACCACTTTTACAATTCAATGCAATTTATTTGTCTTTCCTTTACAATTCATGCACCATTTACTGCTTCTTTTCTTTTCAATTCTGTTAATCATTGCAAATCGTCCCCTTTTCAACACAAACCACGCGCAATTCAAAGGCAATTGCTTTGAGATTTTTCTAGTTTGATCTCACAAACCTTCTAATAAAACTAGTGATTGTTTGCTAAAAACACCAGCAAACAGATGCCAAGTAAATTTACCTCTCGTAGTAGGAAAATCTGTTAGGTTGCAGCTTTCCATCGCATGGTTAATGTTGAAGATCTGTTATGATGATAAACACCACCCATGTGCTCACTAGGGTGCATGATCTCATTGAAGTCTCCAATCAACATCAAGGGACCGTTGCCAAATAGAAGGGTGTGCAGCAGGTGTTGGGCTTGCACACACACACATATATATATATATATATATATATATAGAATAATAGTTTTCATTTCCAATAGTCAATTTCAAGGAGATTGCATGGTTATGGATATCAGTTATAGTTTTGGTAAGGTTACTACCCAACTAATTCAAATCCCGAAGACCTCCGGACTGACCTTGGGCTTCCACTATTTCCACTTTCTCATATACCACACTATTCCAAAACTTTTTGTTTTCTCAAAAACACCATGAGTCTCCAAAATAAATAGGAAGGTAGGATGATGCTTCCACTGAAATATCTTGAAAATCATTCATTAAAACACACGTCAAAAAGGAAGGGCACCCCCATCAAAGGGGCTAAGTTGTTGCCAACATGTGATCCTCCCAAGAGTTGGGAGTCTCATTGACTACTTCATCACCGTCACACAAAGGAGACTGAGAATGTTGTCCTTGAGTAGGCTCGTTCATAACATCATCCTTCCCTTCAACATCTCTGGCAGGGAAGCAATTTAAGTGCTTAATATTAATCTCAGTATACGTACTTGGGCTAGGTTTGCATGATAGCTATGCCCTCCTTTAACGCTCATAGCTTCAGGCTGCGTTGTGTGGGGAGTTGTGTGGCCCAATTTAGATGGCCCAGTAACTACATGACCAGGAACGTTTGCAATATTTGTAGCTTGGGCCTCGTTTTCCCCAACTAGGCTGACATCTTTCATTCGTCGCTTTAAATGGGCCAAGTCCTTAAGTGGCCCACTCGAAGCTATTGGGCGCCATTGAACAAATGTCTTTCGAGCTGAATTCCCTCCATTACCCTTGCTTGACATGTGGCTCCTAACAGATTTCTTCACAGTAACCCCCTCCAAGCCTTTCCTTATTTGTTTCTTGCAATTTAATGCTCCATGCTTTTTACGGCTAACTACTAGCCACTCTCGATGAAAACTAATTGTTTCACCTTTCCCATGTTCAACAATTTCCTTATTTGGAGCCAAAATTACCTCCACGTCATTAGTGTTGAGGCAAAATCCCTTATACTAGTTTTGATGAAAACAAACCATTTTGACAAGTGGCTAACTTATCTGATTTTATGTGGATCTAATGTGTTTTCTTGAGTATAGTACAAGGCATTATCCCTCACAACTCAAGAAGATATCTGGAAAGCAAAAGCATGATCTGAAGAAAAGTTATGATGGTATATCAGAACACATATTAAATGAAGTGACAGTGACTCCACACATCCAGAAGAACTTAATGAGAAAAACCCTACAATTAGAAGACATCATCATCTGTCTTAATTAAGGATTGAATGGTGATCAACAAGAAGACATTAAAATGGATCAAATGCTTCTCAAACATGAGTAGATATGTTCTTCAATAAGGAAGAAACCTTATAAGCATTTCCTCATGACTATGGAACTCAATGAAAAAGGCAGATGTACTTCAGACAAGTTATTAAGATGAGAAACTCTATTCAATGTTAAGACAACCTTCAGTCGATTGCAAAGCTCATCAATAAGGATCTTCTTATGACAATAGTAGTTTTAGCCAGAAGCTTCTCAGTATGGGAAGAAGAAAAAAGACTATGCCTAAGATGTGAATAAAAAATGACTCTCAAACAACAATGAGATATCCCTTGAAGTATCTTATGGTCAATACATGACATGTGCAAAATCTCTTCATTCTTAGAGTGACAAAAGATGCAATAAAGAACTGTGCATAAAAAAGCTCATCAGTATCTAGACAATTCAAGTCTTAAGTAGATACATCTCTACATGTATGATGTGTTCAGAAGATATAGTCATCAAAGAGGAAATCCATGGAACACTCAAATGAACTTAAAAGGTCATGTGTCTATGACACAGTGAAGGAAAGAGAAAGAGATGACAAACTTTAGCTTCTTACAAATACATGAGTAACTCAGAAGATCTCCAGAAGGTATTCAGAAGACTCTTCACAGAGTTTAGAAGACAAAGTTTAGAAGACAGACAAAAGAACATGTTCAGAAGATATGTTCAAAAATCACATCACAAGCTTTCAAGTTCAACTTAGTCACCTAGCCAATTTCTTCATTAACAGTATATATATGGTATATCAAGTGCCCAGAAGACTGGTATTCAAGTTTCAGAAGATGTCATCAAAGCACTTGATGAAGCTCAGAAGCTAGAAGCGCACAGAAGCTTCACTGCTCAGAAGCTGCCAACGTAAACCTGCTGTAATAGTGTATGGCTCTGCCCAGGCACAAAAAGTCAACATGGTTACCGTTAGAAGCCTGCAACGACTACCTCAAGCCACAGGAAAGGATTTGCAATAGACCTATTGGTTGGAAACTTTATAAATAACCAATAGATGTTCACATTCAAGGTGTGAGAGTAGACCACAACCCAAGACAATTCTCCCTTCATATTTCTTAACATAGAGCTTCTGAAGCTCCTCATAAAAGCTTCTGAATATCTATAATCTCTCACAACCATACTCAGTGAGCTTACAAATTCACATGGGAATATTATTCTGAGTATGCAATAGCTTAGGAAAGTATAGATTGATATACATCATGTAATCACCCTAACTAAGTTAGTTCCCAAACAAAACAGCAAAATAGTCTTATTTGTTGTCCTTCTTAACAAGGCATGTGTTGCTAGATTGTTAATGAAGATGCCTAAGTAGGTCTTAGGGGTTAGATACCTTCCAAACAATAAGATTTGGTTGCTGTATTGTGAGGAAAGAGAGCTAAGACGTTGTCTTAGAGGTTTAAGTTGTTAGAACTTGGAAAAAACTAGTGTGACGGTTGATAGAGCTGTGGAAAAAAACTATCTGTGCATATCCTCTATTGGCTTGTAACTATTTGTGAAATAGTGGATAATCTCACTGGATGTGAGGAGTGGATGTAGCCCATGGCGAGTTGGGTGAACCAATATAAATCCTCATAGCGCAAAGTCTCTAAAAGAAACCCTTTTCCACTCTGTTGTAAGAATCATATTACAATATCAATGATGAGCCATCTTGAGCTATCTTCTAATCATCTATTATTCTCTTAAACCACCAACCTTCCCTCAATATAATGCACCAACATCAGATATGTGAGAAAGTCTGAAATACATAGAAACAAATTCCTAAATACCTTCTCACATTTCATATCCTCTGTTAGAAGACCATGCTTACAGATTCACCACACCTTGTCTTCTCTCCATAATCTAGCTACTTAGAAGATGCTAAATTATTTATACACACATCCAAATCATCTTCTTAGTACTCTAACTTACATCTCTAGTTTTCACCAATATGCATTCCTTAGAATGATATATTCAGAAGATACAAGTTACCTTCTAACCACGTTCTGCAAGTGGTCTTAACTGTACCAGATTCCTCTCACACTTAAGTAGATTTGTTGATCTATATCAAAAGTTTAAAAAGGGTCACAATTAAAACCCCCCTTTTTTGTGACTCCAGTTGACTTCAACCCACTTCAGTTAGTAGCATTGACTAGGGTTTCTGGTTAACTCTTAGCTGCGGTCGCCGGCGCAGGTTGACCCTCAGTCCCTCTATCCGTCGTAGGTGAAGTTGCCGTAGGTTTTTCCACGACACAACTGCGAGTATGATTCCCGTAACACCCGCAAGTTCCACAAATAATAAGGAGTCCTTTATATTTCACTTTGGGCCATTAACCATTGATACAGACCTTTCCCACCAATAGATTCGTGAGATCAGTCTCTACACATATGCGTGCGAAACAACCTCTTTCTATTTTCAGCATATTCGTATCTACTTTGACTGGTATCCCCACCTTTGCAGCCAACCCTAAAAGAACACTCTCATAACAGTGCACTAAGTTAAGGCCAGGAAATCTGATCCAGACAAGAGTTTTTTCCACCTTAGCCAAAGGAGAGGTGAATTCTGGCATCCGTTGCATAACTGCTAGGTAGTGCTTGAACAACATCCATGGACCTTGTGATATTATTTTCTCCTTATCAAATAGTTGATCACATTTCACCATGTAGAACCCGTTGTCCACATCCATAATCTCGAAGTTACCTTGAAACTGCCATAGCTTGGTTAAGTTCTCCTTCATGATATGATATCCCACAATTTTCCCTATTAGTTTGATAACCAAAGCCTCCTTCCACCGCCCACACAATTCAGAAAAAAGGTTTTGATCAAATGTTACCTTAGGCAGTAACCTATTCCTTCCCTCAAATTCAATATTCATCAAGCCCTTTGCTATAAGGTCGACTTTCTCCTTGACTGTTGCACTAGTTTGACCCTCCATAAGCATGTCCCTGAAAGAATGTTTGGGGGGAGCCCTCCCCTTCGTCGTATCATCCGGTGGTTTCTCCGGTGGCGGTAGGCTTTGCCCCCATGAAGACAAAATCGTGTTGTTCTTCCATTCGTGAGAGCGTTAGGCATGGTGGATCTGTTTGAATTTTTCCTCACAAAAATTACAACCGTTCCAAATATTACTATATCTAGACTGATATATCTATTTTCTAATACTTAATCTATTGTACAATTAGTTTGATTTGATAGCATAATGTAACATTCATCTTTCATCATATATTGATATCTAATTTCTATATTGACATTCAATATTTTAGTTTCTATACCTCCTTATTAATATAAGTGAAGTTGCAGCAACTTAAAAATAAATATTGTAAGTATAGCAGTGAATCAAAGACAAAAGATGAAACGAAGAAGATGATGACATCTGTACTTGCTCAACTTCTTACAAAGCAATGGAGCCCGTATTTGGTGCACTTCTTAATTTTACTGTAATATGTTCTCATTTTTACATGGTTTATTAAAATTCTTTAATAGTTTACCTAAATGGCAATTTTTTTCTTCTATTGTTGTAGTAACAACAAAATCCTGGTGGTCACTCTTCGTCATCAATAACAACCAGCTTGTGAAGAGATATTTATGCTTAGTGCTTATTTTGAAATGTAAGAGCTACTTGTGAAATTGTTATGTTGTTTACAAGAGCTACTTTATAGAGCTATTTGTGAAATTGTTATGTTGTTATAACGAGCTACTATATACAGTTATTGTTATTATTTTGTTAGGGCTACGTTTGAGAGTTAATGTTAACTTCTACTTATTTCCGTTATTGTAGTTTAAACTAATTCTTTGAGTTCCCAAAAAAATTGTATAGCTACATCTATAAATGAATATTTATATATTATTCTAAATATACTAAATGACAATAAATAATCATCGGATTTTTAATTAGAAAAATCTCATAGTAAAAAAAATGCTTTCTGGTGAATTTAGTGTCTGTTGTAACCGATGCTATATGAATTTATTGATGTTGTAGAAATCGACGCTGTTCAACCTAGGTTCGCCATATTTAGTGGCAGTTTTGGGCCTAGTGGAAAGAATTGTGGCGATTTCAAACATGCAGAAAAGTGACTAAATGTCGCGAACCTTGTGCTATAGCATCTATGTTAGCACTTAGGCATTATTAAAAAGTAACATAATGAAAAAGCATTCCAATTGGTTCTCAATTTGAATTTCCACAATCACTTTATTTTACTTGCTCTTTAATGATAAAATGAGTTCTACAACTTTGTTATTTTATTTTGATTTTACTTACTAGCTTACTTACAAATTTAAAGATTATTAGAAGGTTTAGTTATTTCTCTCATTCTCTGTCTCATCATAATTAAAGATTATTAGAACCAAATTGAAGTGGGTTTGACTCAAAGTAATATTGAGCTGAAGTTTCTTCAAAGTTACTGCTACTACTGTTACTACTACTGAATTGGGGTGCTGTATTGTTACTACTACTGACATGGTAGTTATACATAATAATGATGTTAAATGAGTTAATGGTACTATTGTTAATGTCAGAGCACCCAGTTACTTCATAATCCCAAATGAATTACTATTGTTACTATTATTATTTTACATACTGAATTGGGGTGCTGTTTCACTCATTATGTAGTTATTCTGTTTGGAATGGGGAAGTAACATTTGGGATTGATGGATGGCATATGAATCTGGGCATGCATCAGTTGGGTTGGTTTGCTCCCAGTTTTGATTCCATGGAATAGCTATTGTTTTTGTTTTTTTGTTGGTTTAGTTCTATGATTGTTGTTTAGCTATGCCTTTATTAGTTATTACCACATTCTGCCATATTATGCGCAATTTCATAGCTTTTGCTGTTTTGTAGCTAAATCAAATACAAGAGTATTAGTTATAGACCATTTACTTTGATTTTTGATATTTGAAATGAGTCAATCTTTCTTTTGTTATTTTAGGCAAGTGATCATGCAAGTGAGCCTCATTCTCCAATGGATGCAAGTAGATCATTCGGTGCTAGCAACATTTAATAGTTTTAGGATCCTTTAGTATAGGATTTCTTTAATGCTATTATCATTTTGAGTTGTTTGACAATAGATATTTGAGCTACAATTGTTTCTTGATCTTATTATGTTTTTCAGTTGGATGACATTAAATATTTTAGATATTTGACATTACATTTATGTTTTCACAGTTATTTTTTTAATGAAATTTTCCGTTTTTTGATTAGGCTTAGTAAGTGTTATGTAAGATATATGGATAGTTATTAGAGATAAAAATATGGTAATGAGATAAGGAAAATAATTCTCAAATTGCAAAAGAAATATTGTCTCTATTATAGTAGGTTGTAACCCGCACAAAAAAGTCCTATAAACTATATGGCAATCAAAAATCTCCACAAAAATAAAACTCCTACAAATCATTCGGTTAAGGGAGGTTTATAACCCCCTCAAAAAAACCTCCACTAATTGCGGGGATTAAAAACCGGATTAATACTCTTTTATTTTACACTTTTAACAAGTTCAAAAAAGTTCATCAAATCATCATTTTTTTTTTACAATAACCATCACTTGTTTTTGCTAAAAAAATCATCATTTTTTTTACAGTAACCATCACTTTTTTCCTAAAAAAGAATAATCACTTCTTATATTATTTCTAGGTTTTTGTTAAAAAATAATAATTTTTTAGGGCCCGTGGGCTGGCCTCGGCCAAAGCCCACATAGGTCTGTGGGTAATTTTTCAGTTTCGTTTCATAAACAAAAAATTATGGGCCTTGGACTGGCCTTGACCCACTGGGGCTTTATGGGGCTTGGGGCTCATGTGGCATTTTGAAATGTGGCCTTTTGGGCCCATGGGCCTTTTGGCCCTAGGGCCATGTGGGCCTTTTAAATTTTACATCCACTCCTCACACCCAATGACTATTACAATATTTCTCAAATAGTTACAACTTTACAACCAACCTAGGCTTAAGGTTCTTGTGGTAGTTTTCTTAAACACGGTTCTACCTACGCTTCTCACACCTAATACAATCTTTCTGATCTATTAGGTAGCTTCTAACTCGCTTCTCAATCCTTAGAACAATACATGCTAGTTGAGAAGATTTCTTACAGGTTATACATATCAGTATGAAGGTTTTGTGGGATTACAAGAGCTTGAGTGACACAAATGGAGTTTCAACAGAAACTTAAACACAAGCTAAAATACATATTCAGACATAAAAGAAATCCTAACAATTTTAGAATGGCCGAGTATGGTTGAGAGAATGCTTGACACTTTTGAGAATATTGGAAGATTAATTGAGCTCAGCGCACTCTCACACCTTTCAGCGAGGATCCTTTATGTTTATTTATAGCTGAATGTGTGTGTTATAACCTTTGGTCCATGAAGTTGTTGCATAAAGTTTATAGCTGTTTGTAGCCGCTAAATATGTGTATTTCCGCACTTCTGCAGAAGATAACAGTTTTACAGTTGTCACCATCCTTCTCTGCTTTCGCTCTTCTCAAGTCATGGGTCTTTTCAAGTTAATGCATCTCAAGTTGATACTTCTCATGTTGATGATTTTCATGTTGGTACTTCTCAACATGACTCTTCTCAACTTGTTTCTTCTCATCATGACCCTTCTGATCTTGACTCTTCTTGTCATGATGCTTCTCGATTTGACTCTTCTTATGACTTTTCTCATAACTCTTCTCATGATGAATCTTCATATGATGACCCTTCTCTTGATGATATTTCTCAAGTTTACTCTTCTGGTCTTGACTCTTCTCATCACATCAAGGGTTGTTAAACTTATTTGATATAGTCAAAAAAATTGTCTTGTCATTGCTTCAAGTCTTCTCAACATTGATGCTTGTTGAAAGCATATTATCTTCTTGAGAGTGGCTAACAAATCCAGTTCTTAAATTTCACTCAATAAGAATTATTAGTGTATATGTAATCAGAGAAGTTAAGCTTCTCAAATATGAAGTGTGTTAACCAACAAAACTTGAATGGGATTTTGCCTCAACAGATACATCGAGACCTTTCTCCAATACTGAGGAGACATGGGTTCCATCAAGTGCAAGATCTTCCTTCTTACCTGACCAAAGCAACTCTAGTTTGGTTTCAAGAGTTGCAGCCAAACTCTGTTTCATCGTGGCATCAACTTAGAAATGTTCGATAGTTAGAGGGTTAAACATTCAGGGAATACATTGAATGGTTTAATCTTGTAGCAGATAATGTCAATGACATGATCGATGAGATGCAACTTTACTTTATGGAAGACGATCTCCTCAAAGGTAGCTTGATCCACCAAGAGATCAGTGTGTGAACCGACCGGCACCTAGAAGACTTTCTCCTTCGCTCAGAAAATTTCATTGGCTATGAAGAGCACTAGTTGGTGTCCACTTCTGTACGCAAACCCATTGCCGATAAGGGTAAGTCGAGTAGAGAAAATAGGTTGAAGAGGGAACAAGGGGTACATTTCGTTATTTCGAAGTTCGTGCTTCCTGATTTTACGAGCTCACTCCTTAAACGCATCTTGGGCAAGATTTACAGTGAATATGTCAACCCCAAGTTCAAAGATGTCAAACCTCCTAAGCCTTTGGAGGCAAAGTCGTGGATGAGAAAAAGAAAATATTGTCGTTACCATAAGAGTAACGAACGTGATTTCAATAACTACGAAGCTCTAAAGGACGACATAGAGGAGCTCATCCAGAAGATTAAGTTGAAAAAGTACATGTCCAACAAGAAAAAGGGGGAACGAAAGAGTTCCCGATCCCCTCGTAAGGGTAAGGGCAGGGGCGGCTCCTTTTTGTATATGGGGTAGCCAATGCTACCCGAAAAAAAAAAGAAGATAAGTACAAAGCCAAATATACTATATACTATGCTATTTTGTCAACCCAAAAATATAAATTGATATTATTAGATATATTTAATACTTCATTTGTCTCACAATAAGTACCATACTTACTCATTTCACACAACTTTATAAATGAAAGAGAGTAGTACTACTCTTGACTTATATTGTTTATTGTTTTAGTAAAATTTTGAGGACACCCACATGTACTTCATTGTTATTTTTTTAACTAAACTCTTAATAATTTTAGTTTTCTTTAATAAATTTGACATAAAAAAATTACTTAATTTTTATATTTAGCACCCTCATAAAAAAATAGGGTAGCTCCGCCACTAGGTAAGGGAATAGCCAACACGATCGGCAATTCCTCCAAGCCTGCAAACAGCGAGCCAACTTCTAACTATGAAAACCGGAAGTCAAAAGGTCGACTTGTGGCTATGGTTATCTCGGGTGGATACCCAGTGGTAGGAAAGGAGAGCATCAAGACAATGAAGACGGAGTTCAAGGAAATCATAAACGTATATTCCTCTTTGTCAGCTATTGTAAAATCCACTCGGCCGACGGCTTCTTTGGGAGACGAGGATCTTCTTGATGGGCACCCGAATAAATATAATCCACTGCTCATACGGGACGCAATGGCTAATTTTGAGGTCAAGAGGATCTTGGTCGACCAAGTGAGTTCAATCGACATGATTTACATTGAGCTGCTCACCATGCCAGAGATCTCGGAGAGTGTTCTCACTCCCCACAGGTGGTTGGTTCTCTCAGGATTCAGGAAAGAGGAGGCTTTGGGAGGATATGCTTAATCTAAAGTGTTCTAATTCTAGTGGGAAGTGGTGCATACTTGGTGTCTTGTGTGGAGGAAAGGAAGGGGAGAAGTGGCATTAGTTCTGCTCGAGAGATAGCTGACTTTAATAACTTTATCACTGATATGGAATTAATTGACGTGTCGGTGTCAACTAAAAAACAATTTTGGTTCAGTTCTGATGGTTCCTCTATGAGTAGATTAGATAGGTTCCTTATTCTGATGGGCTTCTTGAAGTTTGGGATATTTTGGGTCAATGAATTGGGAGGAGAGACATTTCGGACCATTGCCCAATTTGGTTGCTTCGTTCCACTAAAAATTGGGGTCCTAAACCTTTTCGAGTTTTTAATGGTTGGTTCGATCACCCTGATTTCTTGCCCTTTATTTTGGATTGTTGGTCGTCGTTTGTTGTCTCAGGGACCAAGGCTTTTGTTGTGAAAGAAAAACTCAAGATGCTCAAAGAGAAGTTACGCAGGTGGAACAATGGGGATGGTAGATCTAAATATTGATGCTTTGGTCCGAGACTTGAATGCCTTAGATCTTGTTCTTTGTGAAGGTTGGGATGGAGATACCGTTATGAACCGAAAAGAAGTGTCATTGAAATTTTGGAAAGAAATCCAACTGAAAGAATCTATGTTGTCCCAAAAAGCTAGAGAGAGGTGGATCAAAGAGGGCGATATGAATTCCAAATATTTTCATTTCGTAAAGAAGTATAGAAGAAGGAGAGGTAATGTGGTGCTTCTAGAGGATAATGGTGCTATTTTAGAAGAGGTCGATGTTGTTAAGCTTCATGTCAAGAATCATTTTGAAGAGCGTTTTGTTGAGCATTGCTATAATCGGCCTACTCTTGGGATGTTGCCTTTAAACAATTGACCAATGTTGAGGCTGATTTTTTGTTGGAGTCGTTTACGGAAGATGAGATCCGTTTGGAAGTTTGGAATTGTGATGGCTACAAAAGTCTGGGGCCGAATGGGTTTAATCTTCCGAATGGGTTTAATCTGGTGAAGGTGGATGTGATCGATTTTATTAATGAATTCTATGCCAAGGCAGCCATTCCTAAAGCTATTTCCGCGACTTTTATCGCTCTTATTCCTAAGAATGATAATTCGCAAGGTTTGGGTGAGTTTAGACCAATTTCCCTCATTGGTTGTCTCTACAAGATTTTGGCAAAGGTCCTAGCTTCTAGGATCAAAAGGGTGCTGCCCAGTATTATTTCCAAATGTCAATTGGCATTTCTTTGTGGTAGACAAATTTTAGATGGGGTGGTTGTCGTTAATGAGATAGTTGACTTTGCGAGAAGAACAAAGGATGAGTGCTTGTTGTTCAAAGTTGATTTTGAGAAAGCCTATGATTCATTATCGTGGCATTTTCTATTTTACATGATGGATAGGATGGGGTTCCCTTTGAGATGGATTAGGTGGATGAAGGCTTGTGTGTGTTCAAGCCCTATGTCGGTGCTTGTGAACGGTAGTCCAACCGGTGATTTTAATGTGCACAGAGGTTTGAGACAAGGGGATCCTTTGTCTCCTTTCCTTTTTCTTATTGTTGCTAAAGGGTTGTGTTCTCTGGTTGCCAAAGCGGTAGATAACGATTCTTTTCAGTGTTATTCTATCAATGAAAATTTGAAGTTCTCAATTTCGCAGTTTGCAGATGACACAGTGTTGATGGGTAGAGCTTCTTGGGACAATTTATGGAGCATCAAGACCATTTTGAGCAGTTTTGAGCTTGTGTCGGGCTTGAAGGTTAATTTTCACAAAAGTAAGCTTATAGGCATCAATGTTTCAGATCATTTTCTTAATACCGCAGCTACTTTCTTACATTGTAGAATAAAATCTATCCCTTTCAAATTCTTGGGAATTCCGGTGGGGGCCAATCCTAGAAGGGCTTCTACTTGGAAACCAATTATTGACATGCTTCGCAAGAGATTTTCTTCTTGGAAAGGGTGCATTTTATCTATTGGAGGAAGGGTAACACTTATTAACTCGGTCTTGAATAGTATTCCTCTTTACTTCTTCTCTTTTTATAAGGCTCCGAGGGTGGTAATCCAACAAATGATTAAGATTTAACGAGATTTTTTGTTGGGCATTAATGATGGAGATAGAGGGATGTATTGGGTGGCTTGGGACAAAGTGTGCAAACCAAAGAATGAAGGGGGGCTGGGCATCAAAGATTTAGAGTTGTTTAATGTGGCTCTTTTATCTAAGTGGAAGTGGAGGTCTTTGGTGGAGGGTGATGTAAGCTGGAGGGGTTTGTTGCTGCATCCTTACGGGGATTTTTCATCTTCCCACGTTCACAGTTCTGCTGAATCTATTAATAGAGGTTTAACAGGTTCTCTTTGGTTTTGCGTGACTTGATTTTATTGGACTCTTCTTTGCCTTTGGACCGTCATATCAAATCAAGCATCAGGAGAGGATTGGGGGATGGAATGTCGTTTAATTTTTGGAATGATCATTGGCTAGGACACACTCCATTGTTAGTGGTTTTTCCTTCTATTTATGCAGGTTGTACTAATGGGAATGCTACTGTCGCTGACTATGGTGCGTGGACCGGTAATGTTTGGCGTTGGCAATTACCGTGGATGCAAAGTGGTGACCAGAGTTTTAGAGAGGAAGCTGTCTTGCTGCAGTAGATTTTACTTGATATTAAACCATCGCAAGGATCTCTCGATAGGTGGATGTGGACGCATGAATCGTCTAAAATGTTCTCGGTCAGATCCTGTTACACAGCGATGCTGGATGCTGCTGAACATTCTGGTACGGTTTCCGCTCTTAATAAGATTCTAGCGAAGATTTGGAAGTCAACAACTCCATCAAAGGTTAACATATTCGGTTGGCGTTTGTTCCGAAATTCGTTGCCAACTCGCGGACAGCTTCTTCACTGCCATATTATTTAATCCATATATGATGCAGTCTGTCCTATTTGTGCACTGCAAACTGAGGATTCAGCCCATTTGTTTATGTCATGCACGTTTGCAGTTGAAGTGTGGACAAATATATGTGTTTGGCTGGGTGTACAGCAAGTGCATCATCTATCCTTGGAGGATCACTTCTCTTGGATGGGCAGAATTTTGTAAGGGAAAGAAGGAAAGGAAAACCCAATATTTGATTTGGTTGACGACGTGTTGGTGTCTATGGTTGTCCCGGAATGCGGTCATCTTTCAGAATGAGAATGCTAGTATAGCTGATGTCATTAATCGGAACAAAAGTTTAGCTCGGTGTTGGTTTGTTAATCGTGTCGGTAGCGACTCTAATTTGTCTATTTCTTCATGGTGGATTAATCCACTTCCTAGCCTAAACAATGTGTAACTTCTCTTGTATTGTTTGGGCTTGAGAACCCCTAGTGCTCTTTTAATGAAGAAATTGCTTATCGAAAATGTATTTGTCAAGAATCCTTAGTGGGTAAGAAGTATCTAAGATGTATCTGAAAAGTATCGAGTGAAGTGCCGTGCTAAGTCTGATAAGTCCAAAAAATTATATATTGGTTTTTCTGGGACAAAAACCAATATAATTTCACATGCAGTTTTTGTTACCCAAATCAGTTTTGTGGAACCGTGCACAAAAGCTCAAGTTTTTGGAGCTTCTACCAATTTTGCACTTTTTTGTCTAAGACTCCAAGTTTGCTTCCACTTCCATTCTTCTTCATTTCATTCACTTGAGCCCACTCTTTTTGACTTGATTTTTGTCTAACTGATTTGAGTGAACTCATTTCTTTTTGATTTCCCTTGATTTTGCCATTTTCCCCCTTTTTGCTTTCGTTTTCTTTTCTTTTTCACTTCTATATATTTTTTGGCTTAAATATGTATTCTGCCCCTGCAAATATCACCATAATCCAGTTATACCCCTGTAAAAATAAAAACTTTAAAATTACCCTTGCAAATATAAATCGCTTACGGTTATGCCCCTCGGTCAGCTTCCCATCCAAAAAATAATTTAAATAAGGTTTAAATATATGTTCTGCCCCTGCAAATATCACCATAATCCAGTTATGCCCCTGCAAATATCAGCATAATAGAAAATTAAAGATTTTGACAGGGGCATAACTGGATTATAGTGATATTTGCAGGGGCATAACTGGATTATGGTGATATTTGCAGGGGTAAAACATATATTTAAACCTTATTTAAATTATTTTTTTGGATGAGAAACTGACCGAGGGGCATAACCGTAAGCGATTTATATTTGCAAGGGTAATTTTAAAGTTTTTATTTTTACAGGGGTATAACTGGATTATGGTGATATTTGCAGGGGCAAAACATATATTTAAGCCTATTTTTTTTCTTTGATTGATTTTTATTTTCTTTCTTTGAGGAAAAATGGCAATACAACCAGCTTATGTCCATGAGATATATGATATGACATGTAGAACAAAAACCTGCAAATTCAATAGTTGCTCCAATCCGATTCCAAAGTTTACCAAAAACAAAAAGAAATTCATTTCTGGATGCTAAAGGAATAAAAATATAGGCACAAAGGGGCAACTAGAGGGAAATTTTTAGCAAACACTAACTCTAAGGCCTGAAGAAAAATTCCTAAAATCCCCTGATTCTTTCGCATGTTGCAAATCATTTTTCGCTTCAAAACGGTCAACAAACAAATTTTGGAATGATACAATTTGAGAAACATACACTCAGCAAAGAAAAGGAGATAAAATATATAATTTCAATAACATCCCCTTGTGAAGGCTCTATATCTCACATTTTAGTAGCTGGTTCACACAGAGTACAATTCAGACATGCTAATTCTCAGCTTCCAATCATGACAGCCTCACATTTACATTTAGCACAAGTCTATCATACAAATCAGTTTTGTGGTCCCAGAAAAGACTAAGCTCTATTGTTTCCCCGGCAACGGTGCCAAAAACTTGATAGGCCGCAAGTGCACGGTTCTATCGCGTAATAAAAAGTATCGATCCACAGGGAGTTTTTGTGATTACCAATCTAATTTTTTTGATGGTGATTAGCTGAAAGGAATGATTTGAAGAAGAGATTTTTGATTAAATTAAATTCAGGAATGTAAAGAATCTCTTCTTCAAATCATTCCTTTCAGCTAATCACCATCAAAAAAATTAGATTGTTAATCACAAAAACTCCCTGTGGATCGATACTTTTTATTACGCGATAGAACCGTGCACTTGCGGCCTATCAAGTTTTTGGCGCCGTTGCCGGGGAGTAGTGATAGTAATCAACCTTTTGGTACCGGTTAGACTGAAAATTTCTGTTTTCTTTTGTTACTTTTCTTTTGAATTCTCTTTTTCTTCAATGCGAAGAGTCCGAAATCTCGAAGATATTGTTCAACCAATTCCTGAGATTGAATGATTCTGACACCAAAGAAGGAGAGAACTGCGCAATAACGAAGAATGGCTGCTAATCCAAACCGTACTCTTAAAGACTATGCTACGCCTTCTACGGCTGAGCCACATGCAGTTATTGTGCATTCTAATATTGATGCAAACAATTTTGAGCTTAAACCTTCTCTACTTTCTATGGTCCAGCAGAACCAATTTTCAGGTTCAGCTACTGAGGACCCAAATCTTCATCTTTGAATCTTTCTTGAATATTGTGGTACTCTCAAACTGAATGGAGTATCCCCTGAGGCCATAAGACTAAAGCTTTTCCCTTTTTCACTAAGGGATAGAGCTAGAGCATGGCTACATTCGTTACCAAATGAGTCTGTTACTACATGGGATCAACTAAAGCAAGCATTCCTTGCTAGATTCTTTCCCCCAAGGAAAATCGCACAAATGAGGAATCAAATCACACGATTCACTCAAAATGAAGGGGAATCTCTTTATGATGCTTGGGATCGTTTCAAAGAAATGCTAAGGCTATGCCCCCATCATGGACTAGAGAATTGGTTGATCATACACACTTTATATAATGGTTTGCTTTACACTACAAAAATGACCGTGGATGCTGCTGCGGGTGGAGCTCTAATGAATAAGAACATAGAAGAGGCTTATGCACTAATTGAAGATATGGCGCAGAATCACTACCAGTGGACAAGTGAAAGAGCCATCACTACTACACCTCCATCAAAGAAAGAATCAGGTAAGTATGAAGTTTATGCTCTTGATCATTTAGCTTCTAAGGTAGACGCACTTTTCCAGAAATTTGAAAAACTTAATGTTAATGCTGTCTCACCTTCTTCTACTCCTGCTGTACCTCCTTGTGAAATATGTGGTGTTGTTGGTCATACCGGTGTTGAATGTCAACTAGGAGTGTCTGCTAATGGTTCTGAGCAAGGTAATCCTTTTTCAAAAACTTATAATTCTGGATGGAGGAATCATCCAAATTTTTCATATAAAAATCCTCCAGCCAATCCCTCTTTCCAACCAGCAGCAAGAACACCCCCTGGTTTTCAAAATAATCAAAGAGCTCCTCAAAAATCCAATTTGGAAACTTTATTAGAAAATTTTGTGATAACACAAACAAAGCAAAATGAAGAATTTAAAAACCAAACTGGATTTTTGTATGACTCTCTCATAAAATTAACATCAAAAGTGGACTCTATTTCGATTCACAACAAAATGTTAGAAACTCAAATTTCCCAAGTAGCTCAACAAGTTGCTTCATTCTCTAGGTCCTCTGGAATTTTTCCAGGGCAGCCTGAACCCAATCCTAAAGCCCAAGTAAATGTTGTCACCCTTAGGAGTGGAAAACAATTAGAGGAACCAAAGGAAACTAATGAGAACAATGTGAGTAAGGAAGAAGAACCACAAAATGAGAGGGTAGAGGTTGAGGTAGAAAAAGAAAAAGAAACACTTTATGTACCACCACCATACAAGCCTAAAATACCATTCCCACAAAGGTTTGCCAAATCAAAGCTTGATGAGCAGTTTAAAAAATTTGTTGATTTGTTGAAAAAGCTCTACATTAACATTCCTTTCACCGATGCACCGTCTCAAATGCATCTTATGCAAAGTTTTTGAACGAAATTTTATCTAAGAAAAGAAAGATAGATGACAATGAGACAGTAGCTTTAACTGAAGAATGTAGTGCTATTATTCAAAATAAACTGCCTCCAAAGCTTAAAGATCCTGGTAGCTTTTCCATCCCTTGTGTCATTGGAAGTGAGACTATTAAAAGCGCCATGTGTGATTTAGGAGCTAGTGTGAGCTTAATGCCCTTATCCCTTTTTGAGAGGTTAGGCATAGGAGAGTTGAAACCTACAAATATGACCTTAACATTGGCTGACCATTCCACTAAATATCCAGCTGGTATTCTTGAGGATATTCCTATTAAAGTAGGAGAAATTTTTATTCCAGCAGATTTTGTTGTGATGGAAATGGAGGAGGACTCCCAAGTTCCAATTCTTTTGGGGAGACCTTTCCTTGCTACTGCAGGGGCCATAATTGATGTTAAGCATGGTAAGTTGGCCTTCAATGTAGGTGAAGAAAAGATTGAGTTTGAACTTGCTAATTTGATGAAGAGTCCTTCAATTCAGGACTCTTGTTGCATGATTGATGTTGTTGACCATTTCGTGAAAGAGTTCTCTTTAGCACCATCTTCAAGCGATGGTTTGGAAGAATGTCTGATTAACAATGCAGGTAAAGAATTAACTGAAGATGCCCAAGTCTATGCACAATTGTTGGATGAGAATCCTCTTATAAAAGACTTGGATATTTGTTGCACCCCGAAAAAAATCCGGATTGGACCTTTCATCGTACAACGTGAAAATTTGTGAAGCCGCCATCAACATTTTTTATTTAGGGACCAAAACATTGAAAAAGGGTCCTTTTTAAGGCGGGTGGTCCTTTGAGAACTAGAGATGTAGGTTCGGGGGTCGGTTAGGTGTGGGGAAGGTATTAGCATCCCACACCTCCTTTCTACCGAAAGGGAACCTTTAACTTGATGTGCGGTTTTGACAGAGTTGATTTGAAACAATTCATTCTACTTCTTTTTTTTATTTGAGAAAATGTTTTTGAAAACAGGGGAAAAGAAGAATCTTTTTATTATATTTTTTTTTTAAAAGTGTGCTTGACGGGATGTGACCCGCTCCTACATATCTCCCGGTGCGATGGAGAATTCAAAGCTTACGTAGTTCTCTTTAGTCGAGAAACTTTGGTGTTTTTTTTTTATTGTAGGGGTTCTCGGTCCTGAACTGTACAGTTCACTAGACCTAAAACAACAAACATTCTCGCCTGTACAGACGACGTGCCCCCTACTTTTTGAGAATGGTTTGAATTACTTGAAGAAAAGGATTTGTTGTGAGGTTGATTACTTTTATTTGAGGAAGTATCTTAGGCTCGCACGAACTGTACAGCTCGCTAACCCTAAGACGCTAACCGATCCCGGATGTACATCCGATTTGATTCCGTACTCATTTTTTTTAAAAAAGGGTTCAAGTTGTTAATTACTTGTTTTAATTTTCATAAGTATCCCAAGATGTTTGAGTTGTACAACTCCAATCTTAGGACGCTAGTCAACACCGGCCGTACGTCCGACTTGACTCCTTATGAATTTTCAAAAAGGTTTGTTGTTGATCTTTGAAAAAATTTGATTGCTATAGAAAACAATTTGAAGAAAAGTTTTAATTTGAAAAATAATTTGGAAAAAGAAATGACTTGAAGAAGAGAGGAAGAGAATTGGAGGGTGATATTGATCACAAAAGTTTGTTGGGATGGCGTGGCATCCAAAAGAAAAAGAAGTAGAGAATTCAAATCAATTTCCAAATCAAGAACCAAAGTGTAAACTTTAACAAGTTGCAAGCAAAACAATCAACAATGCAAGCGTAAGCATATACCTTAACCATTACTACACTGGTGCACAAGAACGACGCTTAGTCATCTAACATTTAATGGCCATGAACATGCATGATCAACATTAACCAAATAGATTGCAAGAATAGGCACACAAATAGATAATGCAAAAGTTTAATTCAAATAGGCATCAACACAAGATAAAACACAAGGTTGAATCCCTTTTGGTAATCCTTGACATTTAAGACAATGCACAAAGGCATAAGTGTCTAGTCCTTTTACCAAATCATCAACATAAAACAAATTATTAACCTAGAATGAACATCGCATTTGCATGATCACAAGTGACCAAAAGAAAGCAATAACAAGTCATTTTGTAGCCAAAATTGATTAATCAAGTTAGAGAACTAGCATTTGCATTTTTAAACAAGAATTGCACAAAGGAAGTTGAATCATCTTAGGCAATCCTCAACATTTAAAGTTAAGTGCCTAAGGCACAAGTGTGAGTCCTCTTGCCAATCATCAACATAGAGTAATTTTGCAAACAAGTTACTAACAAGCAAACCAAAATTTTCAATCAAAACACAAGGTTGTGTTGAATCATCTTAGGCAATCCTCAACACTTAAAGTGAAATGCCTAAGGCACAAGTGTGAGTCCTCTTGCCAATCATCAACATAGAATAATTTGCAAGCAAAGTACATAACGACCAACATCAAAACAATTTGAGAAATCATTTTACTCACAATTGCAAACCCCTTTCACAAAGAAATAACAAAACCCTAACTTATTAGAAACTTGCGAACCAAAACATAACCAAACAACAATTTCATTCAACAAATCCACAAAATCAAGCAAGCAAATGACACTAGCAAGACTTAGGAACATTTATTCACAAGATCCAAGCAATCAAACACCAAAATCAACAACTATTCATATTTTTTTTGATTTTTGTGAAAGTAAGAAGGCATGAAAAATGAATATTTGCAAAATCAAACAACATGTTTGGACATGGGAACTTCAAAATCAAGCCTCAATAACAAGATTGCATAAAGAAATGCATCAAAACTCGATTAAACCTATTTTATACTAAGGGTGCGAAACATTCATAGCTTCCTAACACAATTTTATTTCACAAAATGCAACAAACAAAATGATAACAACACAAATCACAATTTATTCAAGGGTGAGAAGCACTCTCAAACACCCAAGCCTCCCTAAGTGCTTGTCAAAATGTTTGAGACACCTCTCACCAACAACAATCAACAAATCAACAATATACCAACACTAAAATGCATGAATATGGTAGGATGCAAGATTAGAAACATGATTTTTACATTTTGATGCAAAAAAAACTTAGTGAATGATGCAAGAGTTTTGAGGTATACCTTGAATCCAAGCTAATAAATAAAGAGTATGAAGAGAAAACCCACAAATCAACTAGATCTTCACCAAAACCTTGCGCAACTTGCCTTGTTCTTGAGATTGGATGATGAACACTTGAATCTTGGTAGAAGAGATGGATGATATATGAAGTAGGAGTTAATATGAGATGGAAAATGGAAGTGAAATGAAGAAAAATGGAGGAGGGAATGGTTGTTGGTGGTTTCGGCCAAAGGAGGAGAGGAGAGGAGAGGTTTGTGTGCTAGGGTTTTGTGAATGAATTGTGAGGCCAAAAAAAAGGTGTGTGTGAGATGAGGTTTCTAAAGTATATATAGAGAGCAACTAGGTTTAAGGGTATTTAGGTCATTGTGCATCTCATCTCACTCTAGGATTGCATTTAAAATTTGAATGGAGGGTGAGGATTGAAACACAAATGATGAGGGACAAAATGAAAAATTGGAGAGGAAATGGGGAGGGAATGGCGCAACATTGGGGTAGGGTGTGGTCTTGGTCACCAAGTTTTGCAAGTTGGCAATTGTACCATTGTACTATCCATGAACCCTCCAATTATCCTCTCAATTTTGATTATTCCTTTCAAGATAATTGTACATAAATCTAACCATTTTGAGCCACATACAAAGTATCTTGAAGAATATGTCATTTTATGAGATCACCATGACCAAAAATATCATAAAAATCACATCTTGAAACTTTTTTGTAGAACATTCCTTTTTGATGCCTTTTTGAATTTTTTGTGCATAATGCATGCATGCATGCGCATGCATATATACATGACCAAAATGTTTTGCTTCAAATAAATTTCTCTAAAATTGCACAATGATTTTTGATGAGAAAATATCTTATTTTTAGAAAATGACCAAAATACCCTTTTGCCCTAAAAACTCAAAAATGCATGCACAATGTTCTTCACACTCTTCAAAATAACGCCACACTTCTCAATTTATTTATTTTTGTGGAAAATTAGAGTTTTAAACCTAGGCGGACAAAATTAGGGTATGACAGCTGCCCCTCTTTATTTGGATTTTAACAAGGAATATGAATTGACCGAACATATTCCGAGGCAAAATAAAAATAAAGAATTCAGAAATTATACCAATTTTGTCTACTTATAGAGAAAACCCAAATTTTCTTTTTCTTTTTCTCTCCTTGTTGCTTTTCTTCTTTGAGTGAGTGCTAGCCCTCAGTAAGCTAACAAAACAGGAAATCAACCGGTGCCAACCCTCAATAAGCCAGCAAAGGCAGTAAACGAAAGCAGTAAAAAGGTACCAACCCTCTATAAGCTGACACCAGAGGCTGCCTAAATCCTTTTAACGAACCGCGCACGACCCGAGTTTGCACTTGGGCCTGGGGAGCACGTGGGCTCAAAGGGGTGGTCTTCAGAGCGACCAAGAGGGGGGGGGGGGGGGGGGTACAATACCAAGCCTAGATCTCGATACTTCCCTAGGACTGCGCCATGTCTTAGGCCGACACAACTATCCTTTTCGACTGGACCTATTGAGGTCAAAGGGACTTACTCGCAGCTCGAATACGAAGTGAAGTCAATCTTCTGGGGACACGTGGGTCCAAAGGGGGATCCGCAAATCCAATTAGTTTTCTTCAGTTGGTCAATGATGCCGCACTGATCCACAGTACCTGCATACGTTAGCAGATGCAAGGCATAGTACATGGAGCATGGGTGCATGTTATGCAAAAGCATGTTATGCGAGTGCGTGTGATGCGAGTGCATGTGATGCGATGATTTGATGAATGCCGTGAAAATGCTTTTGATTTTCTTTTGATTCTTCTTGATCAGCTTTCTTTTTTCCGATCGTTTTTTTTTTTTTGCTCTTGACTTATTTTCTCTTTGCTGGTTCGACCGACCCGTGACACTCATGGCACAAGACTGGGGAACTTATTAGAGTTGCTGCGGCGCACGGGCCGGGAGCAGGTTTGCTTTATGATTTGCCATCTGAAGTGATTGCTGGGCGCAATTATTTTCCTTGCAACATTAATTTGTTTTTGAGAAATCACTTCCTTCCCGTGACTTTTGGGGATTTCGCAATGATTGCAATGCTCTAGGATTTATGCACATGTTTTACAATTCAGTATTACCATAATCATAAAACGTCTATTTTGAGCTGAAAAAGCAGAAAATAGAAAAGCAAACAGATATGAGAAAAATTGAACTTTATTGATGTGGAAACCTGTCGTACAGAAAGTTACGCCGACTGTTCAATACATTTGAAAATTTAAACTGCAAAAAGACACGAAAAAGAGAGTTTCTAAATGTCCGTCTCTGTGGAACAATGCCAAACATTTATGTCCTTGACCTTGATCACCCCTCTATCCAAACCTTCAGGAGTGCTGTATGCCCTTGTTTATTTTCATGCCCAAGTTTTCTAACCCTAATTTTTGCCTGGATCGCCCTTTGCGGGTTCTCAATCCACCAGGTCGCTCTGATTTTGCCTAGGCCGCCCTTTCGGGTTTTCAACCTAGCGAGCTAATTCTTACTTGGCTTATCTTTCTCTTTTTTCGTCTATTTCTTTCAGGCATAATACTTCTTCACCGAATCTGAATTGACTGGGTTTCTGAGTTCTTCACCGTCCATGTTGGTGAGTGTTGCACCCCGAAAAATCCGGATTGGACCTTTCATCGTACAACGTGAAAATTTGTGAAGCCGCCATCAACATTTTTTATTTAGGGACCAAAACATTGAAAAAGGGTCCTTTTTAAGGCGGGTGGTCATTTGAGAACTAGAGATGTAGGTTCGGGGGTCGGTTAGGTGTGGGGAAGGTATTAGCACCCCACACCTCCTTTCTACCGAAAGGGAACCTTTAACTTGATGTGCGGTTTTGGCAGAGTTGATTTGAAACAATTCGTTCTACTTCTTTTTTATATGAGAAAAGTGTTTTTGAAAACGGGGGAAAAGAAGAATCTTTTTATTGTTTTTTTAAAAGTGTGCTTGACGGGATGTGACCCGCTCCTACGTATCTCCCGGTGCGATGGAGAATTCAAAGCTTATGTAGTTCTCTTTGGTTGAGAGACTTTGTGTTGGTGTTTTTTATTGTAGGGGTTTTCGGTCCTAGACTGTACAGTCCACTAGACCTAGAACAAAGACAACCCCGCCTGTACAGACGACGTGCCCCCTACTTATTGAAAATGTTTTTTTGATTAAGGAAGAAAAAGATTTGTTGCGAGGTTGGTTGCTTTTATTTGAGCAAGTATCTTAGGCTCGCACGAACTGTACAGCTCGCTAACCCTAAGACGCTAACCAATACCGGATGTACATCCGACTCGATTCCTTACTCATTTTTGAAATAGGGTTCAAGTTGTTAATTACTTGTTTTGATTCTCATAAGTATCCCAAGATGTTTGAGCTGTACAGCTCCGATCTTAGGACGCTAGACAACACCGGCCGTACGTCCGACTTGCCTCCTTATGAGTTTTCAAAAAGGTTTATTGTTGATCTTAGAAAGAATTTGATTGTTTTATGAAAACAATTTGAGAAAAGATTGAGTTTGGAAAAGCTTTAGAAAATGATTGATTTGAGGAAAGGAGAAGGGAGTTTGAGGGTGACATTGGTCACAAAAGGTTTGTTGGGATGGCGTGGCATCCAAAAGGAAAAGAAAGTAGAACATTCAATCAATTTCCAAGTCAAGAACCAAAGTGCAACATTTAAAAAATTGCAAGCAAAACAATCAACAATGCAAGCATAAACATTACCGATTACAACATTTGAGCGCAAGAATGACACTTAGTCATCAACATCTAATGGCATGCATATGTAAGATCAACATTAACCAAATAGATTGCAAGAATAGGCACACAAATAGATAATGCAAAGGTTTAATTCAATTAAGTGTCAACACAAGATAAAGCACAAGGTTGAATCCCTTTTGGTAATCCTTGACGCTTGAGACAATGCACAAGTGCATAAGTGTCTAGTCCTTTTACTAAATCATCAACATTAAAGCATAACATTGACCTAGAAAGAACATCACATTTGCAAGACCAAAAGTGACCAAAAGAGGGCATTAACAAGTCATTTTTGTAACCAAAATTGATTAATCAAGTTAGAAAACTAGCATTTGCATTTACAAGCAAGAATTGCACAAAGAAAATTGGATCATCTTAGGCAATCCTCATCACTTAAAATGAAGTGCCTAAGGCACAAGTGAGAGTCCTCTTGCCAATCATCAACATAGAATAATTTTGCAAACAAGTTACTAACAAGCAAACCAAAGTTTACAATCAAAGCACAAGGTTGTGTTGAATCATCTTAGGCAATCCTCAACACTTAAAGTGAAGTGCACAAGGCACAAGTGTGAGTCCTCTTGCCAATCATCAACATATAACAATTTGCAAGCAAGATACAATCAATTAGCAACAATATTTTGCAATCAAAACATCAAATCAATTGCGTTGAATCATTTTAGTCAATCCTCAACACTTAAAGTTAAGTGCTCAAAGGCACAAGTGTGAGTCCTCTTGCCAATCATCAACATAGAGTAATTTTGCAAGCAAAGTACATAACAACCAAACCAAAACAACTTGAAGAATCATTTTACCCAATATTGCAAACCCATTTCACAAGAAAATTAACACCCTAATTCTAATCATGATTTGCGAAGCATCACATCATTTTATTCAACAAATTGCAAAATTATAGTGAAAACAAACATAAATCACAATTTTATTCTTGAAATGTAAGCACAAAATGAAAATAGCACCAACACAAAATTTATTCCAAGAGAGAGATGCATTTCAAGCATCCAAACCTCCCAAAGTGTTTGTCAAAATGCTTGAAACACATCTCTCATTCAACAACAACAATTATATCAACATTTCATCAAAAGAATGGAGCACTAAAATGCAAAGAAATGCTTGATATGCAAAAGTAGATTGATGATCTACATTTTTTTAAGCTAAAATTTGGATGATGTTAAGAGTGAGAGTATACCTCAACTCCAAGCTAGAATAGCAAAAGAGATAAGGTGAATGAACACTAAACCACTTGAATCAACCCTCTAATCTTCAATCTTGAGCTTGATTCTTGAGATTTGAAGATGGATCTTTGAAGAGAATGCAAGGATGATGAAGGGTTTAGGACTAGAATGTTGATTTGAAGTGAAAAAGTGAAGAAATGAGGTGAGGGAAGGAGGGGGTGATTTCGGCCAAAGGAGGAGAGGAGAGGAGAGGTTTGTGTGCTAGGGTTTTGTGAATGAATTGTGAGGCCAAAAGTGTGTGAGAGGTGAGGTTTCTAAGGTATATATAGAGAGCAACTAGGTTTAAGGGTATTTAGGTCATTGTGCATCTCATCTCACTCTAGGATTGCACTTAAAATTTGAATGGAGGGTGAGGATTGAAACACACATGATGAGGGACAAAAAATGAAAAATTGGAGAGGAAATGGGGAGGGAGAATTCGGCCAAGCAAGGGGGAGGGTGTAGCCTTGGTCACTAAGTTTTGCAAGTTGTCATCTTGTACTATTGTACTATTATATGACCATGCTATTATCCCTTCAATTTTGATTATTCTTTTCAAGATAATTGTGCATAAATCTAACCATTTTGAGCCATATACAAGGTATCTTGAGGAATATGCCATTTTATGAGATCACCATGACCAAAAATATCATAAAAACCTCATCTTGAAATTTTTGTAGAATATTCCTTTTTGATGCCTTTTTTGAATTTGAATTTTGTGCACAATGTATGCATGCATGCGCACACATACATACATGACCAAAAATGTTTTGCCTCAAATAAATTTCTCTAAAATTGCACAATGATTCTTGATGAGAAATTATCTTATTTTTGACAATGACCAAAATACCCTTTTGCCCTAAAAACCTTGTTTTTTTAACAACAAATGCATTTCCACTCCAACAATGAATTTAAAAGCCCTAGAATGACTTTTAAAACCCAAAAATGCAAGCACAATGCTCTTCACTCTTCAAAATAAAACCACACTTCTCAATTTATTTATTTTTTTGTTGAGAATTAGGGTTTTGACCTAGGCGGACAAAATTAGGGTATGACAGAGAAGGCTTTCTTGACCACATAAGGTCCATCACAAGTGGGAGTCCATTTTCCTCGGGGATCGCTCTGAATGGGCAATATCTTTTTGAGCACAAGATCTCCCTCGTTGAACTCTCGAGGGCGAACTTTCTTGTCGAAGGCCGTCCTCATCCTCTGTTGATACAGCTGTCCATGACACAAAGCTGCAATTCTTTTTTCCTCAATGAGATTTAGCTGATCCAGACGAGCTTGTACCCATTCAGCTTCTTCCAACTTTGTTTCCATCGATACCCGCAGGGAGGGTATTTCAACCTCAATAGGGAGGACTGCCTCTGACCCATATACTTGAGAAAAAGGGGTTGCCCCAGTTGAGGTACGCACTGAAGTGCGGTATCCGTGCAAAGCAAAAGGAAGCAACTCATGCCAATCTTTGTAGATTAGCACCATCTTTTGAACTATTCTCTTGATATTCTTGTTGGCCGCTTCGACTGCCCCATTCATCTTGGGTCGATAGGGGGAAGAATTATGATGCTGGATTTTGAATTCTGTGCACTGGTCTTTCATCATCTTGCTGCCCCAGCACACACCCCATCGAATTGTCTAACACGGTTAGGTACAAGATCAGCGGTCTTCCGGACACCGGTGGCATCAGAATTGGTGGATTCTGAAGATACTCTCTAATTCTCTCGAAGGCTCTCCGACAATCATCGTTCCATTTGGATTCTTGGTTCTTGCACAATAGCTTAAAGAGAGGCTCGCAAGTGGCTGTCAGTTGGGATATGAAGCTTGAGATGTAGTTCAATCTCCCAAGAAAACCACGGACCTCCCTTTCAGTCTTTGGTACTAGCATTTCGAGGATTGCTTTGACTTTATCTGGATCAACTTCTATCCCTTTCTGACTGACGATGACCCCAGTAGCTTTCCGGATCTTACACCGAAGGTGCATTTAGCTGGGTTTAATCTGAGTTTGAACTTCCTTAGACGTTCAAAGAATTTTTGCAGACTCACAATATGCTCTTCATCAGTCTTGGATTTAGCAATCATATCATCCACATACACCTCGATTTCCTTGTGCATCATGTCGTGGAACAATGTCATCATGGCCCTCTGATACGTCGCACTGGCGTTTTTGAGTCCGAAAGGCATCACCTTATAGCAAAAGGTTCCCCAGAGAGTTATGAAGGTTGTTTTCTCCATATCTTCCGGAGCCATCTTTATCTGATTTTATCCTGAGTATCCGTCCATGAAGGAGAATAAAGAGTGTTGGGCTGTACTGTCCACCAGAATATCAATGTGGGGTAGGGGGAAATCATCTTTGGGGCTGGCTCTGTTCAGATCCCTGTAATCGACACACATCCTGACTTTCCCGTCCTTCTTCGGAACCGTGACGATATTGGCAACCCATTGAGGATACTTGGCAACCGCTAGAAACCCGGCATCAAACTGTTTCTTTACCTCATCCCGGATTTTCAACGACATCTCTGGCTTCATTCTTCTCAGTCTTTGCTTTACAGGCGGGCATTCTGGCTTTACTGGCAACTTGTGCACAACAATATCGGTATCCAACCCAGGCATATCTTGATACGACCATGCAAAAATGTCAACGTAATCGCGCAGGAGCTGAATTAACTTCATACGATCACTGTCGTTCATTGCGGTACCGACCTTAACCTCTTTCTTGTTCTCATCTGTACCCAAGTTGATTACCTCAGTTGATTCTCCATGAGGCTGAATGACCCTTTCTTCCTGTTCCATTAATCTCATTTGTTCTGGAGGAGCTTTCCAGTTGTTCTCAACATCTCCCTCAGTTTGATTAATTGGATGATCAAAGTCAAAATATGTATCATCGGCATTGTTATTTTCAGAGATAATTATTGTTGATCTGCATTTGCAGAGGCAAAAAAAAAAGTAGAATGAAAGGCGAAACAAACAGGCAAAATAAAATAAAGCGGAGAAGACACATGAAATTAAGAGAAATGATTTTATTGATGAATTTCAAAAACAACGTTTTTATTGATGATGATAGCAATGAAGATAAAAACATGCGTGCCCCTAACAACTTATCCTATGGCCTTGGGCAGAGCCACAGGGGTGCATTACAAATTATTACTTTGAATTAAAAGCCACGGGAAAGTCAGCAGCTTCCCAATTCTTCAACTTTTCACCGGCAAAGCAACGGCGGACTAGGCTGGTATCACCTTTTTCAGCTCCAGGACCATCCCCAATGGCAGCGATTTGATTAGGGTCCAGCAACCCTGCACTCTTAAAGCTCTGGCGAATATCACAGATAGGGATCTTTTTTGACCAAGGATCACGGCCTCTCAGTTTGGCCAACCACCTGCTCTTTCTTTCCTCTGCCATCCCCTTTCTCTCGGCTTGATTAGGATAGTACCCCAACCCACAACGGTCTCGATTTTCCTTCAGTTGAATAGGCGCAAGAATCCCCTGACCAGTCTTGCCTAAACCACATCCCACCTTGTATCCTTGTTCTATCATGATCTTGGCGACCATTTCCTCGTTCCTTGACAATTTTGACCCTGGTGACGGAAACTTGCTCCCTCCGAATACAGCATTAGCAATTTCAAGGGACTGAAAGGAGGTCTCCAGAGATTCCTCAGCGGCTTCCACATAACGGAATGGGGATGGCTTGTTGACTAACATTTCTTCTTCACCAAACACAACAACAATCTTGTCATCTACCACAAACTTGACCCTCTGGTGTAGGGAAGAGGGAATAGCTCCCGCCATGTGAATCCACGGTCTCCCCAACAGGCAGCTATATGATGAAGTGATGTCCATGATCTGGAAATTCACATAAAAGGTCTCCGGCCCAATCTGAATTGGGAACTCCACTTCCCCTAGCACTTCCTTCTTCGACCCGTCAAACGCTCTCACCAACGTCGAACTAGGCTTCATATAAGAGCAGTCCACATCCACTTTGTCCATGGTGGACTTCGGCATGACATTTAGTGAGGACCCATTATCAATCAAAACCCGGTTTTCTTGAGCTAGCTGCTCGGGGTTGAGTATCTCTATAACCGGATCATCCGGACCCGAGTGGTAACTCTCAACCTCAATGTCCGGATTTTCTTGATTCTCTGCCATGAGCCTTGCCTGTAGACGAGTGTAATAACGGTGATGGCGAACCAGCTTGCCTTTTCTGTTTGTTTAAACATTTATTGTGTAAGAGCCTGAATGAATAGATGCATGGATGCATGAAATGAATGGATGCATAAGTATATGTGTATGCATGCGATGCAAAATGCATTTTTTTTTCACGTGGTGCCGGGGATATCACATATTTTATTTGGGTAAACAACAAGGATCGAGAATGTGGAATGAACCATACAATTTTATTTGAACTGAAACACATAATCCTTTTATTTATTCATAACGTAAAAGCAGGAGCACATCATAAAGAGTTCTCAAAGCAACAATTAAAAAGAAACTATAATAACCAGAATTTCAAACAACAACTAAGTCCCTGCATTGGTTCCTCTTCCTCTTTCTTGAAGTGGAAGGACGATTTGCCTGCCCCCTCATCTCCAAGATCAAACCCCTGACATACTCGACGAATCTTCTGACCTCTACCGGAGTAGTGCACACATCCACGGCAATCTCTGCAGCTCTGAGGCGCCTTGGGAGGCCTGTAACAGTATCATAGAACAGCTTGGACAAAAGTGCATACTTCTCTTGCAAGCGCCGGCAATGATCATCCAATCGTCGATGCTCTTCCATCAAGTAGGACATCTCAGCCCTGAACCTCTCTAGCAAATCACCCTGGTGCCTCGCATGGTCCTCCAATGCCCTAGATTTCCCGAGCTCCCCCTGAAGCAGCGCTTGACAGTCTTCAAGCCTCTCTCGCACCAGCTTTCTTGCTTGCACCTCAGTTTTGAGCTTGCTCTCATAGTCAGCAGTAAGAGTCTTCAACTGTGCTTTTGCTTCCTTCAATTGGCCCCGCAAACTCCTCTCTAATTCCTTGGAGACATTCAACTGAACCTTCCATGCACGGGCATCATCAAGCACTCTGTTTCTATCCAGATTTCGCACCCTGATTTCGCCTGTAGCACTTTTGAGACCACCCTGCATGTCAATGAGCTTTTGGTCACTGGCGGCGATTCTCTCTTTGAAGTCAGCAAGACATTTCTCTTTGAATTCATTTTCTTGCTCTAAGTTCTTTTTCTCTTGGAGCAGCTTTTCCAACCGGGCCTGCAATTCTAACTTCTCTTGCTGGGACTGAGATAAGGCAGCCTTGAGCCCCTCAACTTCCTCATTAAGAATAGGAGCAGGAGGAGGAACCTCAACTTCAACCTGAGGAATGCCTCTAAATGGGAGCTTAACTGCTCGAGCCCGGAGCTGGACCCACTGAAGGTACTCTTCCCCCACACTTGTATCTCTGCGACCCAACTCATTACGCCCTTTCTTTACCGGCCTGTTCCAAGCACGAACAATCCTTCTCAACAAACTCAAATCCCCGGAACCTCTATCATGTAACACAAAGCCAGCCAAAGACTCAATCAATGGTGGGCTTGTCATTGGGTAACCCAACTGCCTCAACGCAAGAGCAGGGTTGTAGGTGATACATCCCCTAGTGCCAATGAGTGGAACATTCGGAAAGCCGTTGAGCTGAGAGATGAATTCTAGTGTATCCCGGGCCAGAGTGCACCACGAGATATCACCTCCTCTAAGGCTAGCAATAAACCACTTCCACTCATCTTTTCCTTTGTTTTCAATGTGTCCTTTAAACACATGAGAGGCGAACCACCGATACAGAACTGGCAAACAACACCTAACCATCCCTCCTCCCTTAGAGTGACGATCAACAAGAGAATAGTACAAATCAGCTAAAATAACAGAGGTGGGGTTTTGTTCCCGCTTTTTGAATGCAAGGAACACATCAATAGCTGCAGCATCAACAAAATTCTCAACACAAGGGAACAAGACAACTCCATAGACAAGGAGGGCAAGCACATCAGAGAAAACTTTCCACTCCTTCTTGGCAAGTAGGGCCTCAGCTTCTGCTTCTAAGAATTTTCTTGACAGACCTTGCCTTTGACCCTTGACTTCCACATTTTTAATCAAAAATTCCTCTTTAATCTGAAGAATGCCAGCCAAAGCCTTTGCTAATGAATACCTCTCCACATAAGAATACGGCTTGCAGTTCGCAGCAGGAAAGCCCAAGATCTTCTCAAATTCTTCTAAAGTTGGGACCAGCTGATAATCTTGGAAAGTGAAGCAACGGTATTCGGGATCAAAGAACTGGGTCAAAGCAGTGAGGGCCTCAGTTTGAACATTCACCTCTAGCAAATCGATGAGATTACCATATGTACCCTGATAAGCCTCTTTTCGCCATGGGGGAAGCTGATTACCGAACCTAACCAAGCTTTGGACGTCCTGTTGCTTAAAATTCCACTTGAGGGTTCTTTTCACATTCTGATCCATTTTTCTTTCTCTTCTTTTTTTTTTTGGTATCTACAATTTCCCCGGCACTGGTGAGAATGCATGCAAAGTGTATGAATGGATGCATGATGAAAAAATAATAATAATATTTTCAACATAACAGTTTTTCAAAAGCTAGAAATTCACATACATTTTTTTGAAAATTTTTGGTTTATTTGCAAAAATCTTTATTCAGATGCAGGGGTATGCAGCTCCTTTGTGCCCTACAAGGTTTCTTAGAGACAGGGTCTACAGCTATTTCTACGGGTACACACTTCAAGGATAGCACTAAAAGAAGGACCCTAAATAAGGTTCCTAGAGCCAACGACCTCATCTGAGAGCACCGATCCCAGGGACGTACGTCCAAGTGATGATGTCTTCAATCAAAGCCAAACTCTAGGTGAAGTCTTCGCAACCACCCAACAAGACGTACGTCCAGTGAGCAGCCACTAATGACTTCGTTCTAGCCTAAGGTATGCTCTAGCCCGGGTATAGGGCTGTCTCACCAAGAAATAAAGGTAAAAAGTGCAACGTGGGTGTAGGAGCACAATGATAAATATACCCCCCACCTGCAAGGAAAAACCGGAAACAGTCCAGACAAGGAGTCGTCTACCCTAGAGTTTTGCAAACACATATCATTTCAACATAAGCAAGTAAACTACCCTAGGGTTTCAACAATCATATGCATGAGCTTACCTCGAAGAAAGGGAGCGAAGAAGAAGGGATCATAGTAGAATTGGGGGAATGGTGCATGAGCTTACCTTGAAGAAAGGGAGCGAAGAAGAAGGGGACATGGTGATTGGAGAAATGCATGATCATATTAAACATATAAATAAAAGAAGATGAAAGGAGAAGAAGGAACAAGAAGCGAACATAGAAAAAGAAGAGTCAAATGCACATGAATGCAACATAACAACACGAGAATGCAAGAGAACATTCAAACATCAGAAAGAGAGAAGAAAAAGAAGGAGAATAAAAGAGAGAAATAGAACAATCACATTCAAATCAAACAATTAAACCGCACATCAAGTTAATTAGGCCTGACCCTCGTTTTAAAAGGAAAGTCCCCAGTGAAGTCGCCAGCTGTTGCACCCCGAAAAAAATCCGGATTGGACCTTTCATCGTACAACGTGAAAATTTGTGAAGCCGCCATCAACATTTTTTATTTAGGGACCAAAACATTGAAAAAGGGTCCTTTTTAAGGCGGGTGGTCCTTTGAGAACTAGAGATGTAGGTTCGGGGGTCGGTTAGGTGTGGGGAAGGTATTAGCATCCCACACCTCCTTTCTACCGAAAGGGAACCTTTAACTTGATGTGCGATGTTGACAGAGTTGATTTGAAACAATTCATTCTACTTCATTTTTTTATTTGAGAAAATGTTTTTGAAAACAGGGGAAAAGAAGAATCTTTTTATTATATTTTTTTTTAAAAGTGTGCTTGACGGGATGTGACCCGCTCCTACGTATCTCCCGGTGCGATGGAGAATTCAAAGCTTACGTAGTTCTCTTTAGTCGAGAAACTTTGGTGTTTTTTTTTATTGTAGGGGTTCTCGGTCCTGAACTGTACAGTTCACTAGACCTAAAACAACAAACATTCTCGCCTGTACAGACGACGTGCCCCCTACTTTTTGAGAATGGTTTGAATTACTTGAAGAAAAGGATTTGTTGTGAGGTTGATTACTTTTATTTGAGGAAGTATCTTAGGCTCGCACGAACTGTACAGCTCGCTGACCCTAAGACGCTAACCGATCCTGGATGTACATCCGATTTGATTCCTTACTCATTTTTTTTTAAAAAAGGGTTCAAGTTGTTAATTACTTGTTTTAATTTTCATAAGTATCCCAAGATGTTTGAGCTGTGCAACTCCAATCTTAGGACGCTAGTCAACACCGGCCGTACGTCCGACTTGACTCCTTATGAATTTTCAAAAAGGTTTGTTGTTGATCTTTGAAAAAATTTGATTGCTATAGAAAACAATTTGAAGAAAAGTTTTAATTTGAAAAATAATTTGGAAAAAGAAATGACTTGAAGAAGAGAGGAAGAGAATTGGAGGGTGATATTGATCACAAAAGTTTGTTGGGATGGCGTGGCATCCAAAAGAAAAAGAAGTAGAGAATTCAAATCAATTTCCAAATCAAGAACCAAAGTGTAAACTTTAACAAGTTGCAAGCAAAACAATCAACAATGCAAGCGTAAGCATATACCTTAACCATTACTACACTGGTGCACAAGAATGACACTTAGTCATCTAACATTTAATGGCCATGAACATGCATGATCAACATTAACCAAATAGATTGCAAGAATAGGCACACAAATAGATAATGCAAAAGTTTAATTCAAATAGGCATCAACACAAGATAAAACACAAGGTTGAATCCCTTTTGGTAATCCTTGACATTTAAGACAATGCACAAAGGCATAAGTGTCTAGTCCTTTTACCAAATCATCAACACAAAACAAATTATTAACCTAGAATGAACATCGCATTTGCATGATCACAAGTGACCAAAAGAAAGCAATAACAAGTCATTTTGTAGCCAAAATTGATTAATCAAGTTAGAGAACTAGCATTTGCATTTTTAAACAAGAATTGCACAAAGGAAGTTGAATCATCTTAGGCAATCCTCAACATTTAAAGTTAAGTGCCTAAGGCACAAGTGTGAGTCCTCTTGCCAATCATCAACATAGAGTAATTTTGCAAACAAGTTACTAACAAGCAAACCAAAATTTTCAATCAAAACACAAGGTTGTGTTGAATCATCTTAGGCAATCCTCAACACTTAAAGTGAAATGCCTAAGGCACAAGTGTGAGTCCTCTTGCCAATCATCAACATAGAATAATTTGCAAGCAAAGTACATAACGACCAACATCAAAACAATTTGAGAAATCATTTTACTCACAATTGCAAACCCCTTTCACAAAGAAATAACAAAACCCTAACTTATTAGAAACTTGCGAACCAAAACATAACCAAACAACAATTTCATTCAACAAATCCACAAAATCAAGCAAGCAAATGACACTAGCAAGACTTAGGAACATTTATTCACAAGATCCAAGCAATCAAACACCAAAATCAACAACTATTCATATTTTTTTTGATTTTTGTGAAAGTAAGAAGGCATGAAAAATGAATATTTGCAAAATCAAACAACATGTTTGGACATGGGAACTTCAAAATCAAGCCTCAATAACAAGATTGCATAAAGAAATGCATCAAAACTCGATTAAACCTATTTTATACTAAGGGTGCGAAACATTCATAGCTTCCTAACACAATTTTATTTCACAAAATGCAACAAACAAAATGATAACAACACAAATCACAATTTATTCAAGGGTGAGAAGCACTCTCAAACACCCAAGCCTCCCTAAGTGCTTGTCAAAATGTTTGAGACACCTCTCACCAACAACAATCAACAAATCAACAATATACCAACACTAAAATGCATGAATATGGTAGGATGCAAGATTAGAAACATGATTTTTACATTTTGATGCAAAAAAAACTTAGTGAATGATGCAAGAGTTTTGAGGTATACCTTGAATCCAAGCTAATAAATAAAGAGTATGAAGAGAAAACCCACAAATCAACTAGATCTTCACCAAAACCTTGCGCAACTTGCCTTGTTCTTGAGATTGGATGATGAACACTTGAATCTTGGTAGAAGAGATGGATGATATATGAAGTAGGAGTTAATATGAGATGGAAAATGGAAGTGAAATGAAGAAAAATGGAGGAGGGAATGGTTGTTGGTGGTTTCGGCCAAAGGAGGAGAGGAGAGGAGAGGTTTGTGTGCTAGGGTTTTGTGAATGAATTGTGAGGCCAAAAAAAAGGTGTGTGTGAGATGAGGTTTCTAAAGTATATATAGAGAGCAACTAGGTTTAAGGGTATTTAGGTCATTGTGCATCTCATCTCACTCTAGGATTGCATTTAAAATTTGAATGGAGGGTGAGGATTGAAACACACATGATGAGGGACAAAATGAAAAATTGGAGAGGAAATGGGGAGGGAATGGCGCAACATTGGGGTAGGGTGTGGTCTTGGTCACCAAGTTTTGCAAGTTGGCAATTGTACCATTGTACTATCCATGAACCCTCCAATTATCCTCTCAATTTTGATTATTCCTTTCAAGATAATTGTACATAAATCTAACCATTTTGAGCCACATACAAAGTATCTTGAAGAATATGCCATTTTATGAGATCACCATGACCAAAAATATCATAAAAATCACATCTTGAAACTTTTTTGTAGAACATTCCTTTTTGATGCCTTTTTGAATTTTTTGTGCATAATGCATGCATGCATGCGCATGCATATATACATGACCAAAATGTTTTGCTTCAAATAAATTTCTCTAAAATTGCACAATGATTTTTGATGAGAAAATATCTTATTTTTAGAAAATGACCAAAATACCCTTTTGCCCTAAAAACTCAAAAATGCATGCACAATGTTCTTCACACTCTTCAAAATAACGCCACACTTCTCAATTTATTTATTGTTGTGGAAAATTAGAGTTTTAAACCTAGGCGGACAAAATTAGGGTATGACAATATTGAAGAACTGGTTGAGGAAAAATCTGATTCTCTTCCCATAGAAGCATCAAAGGTTGAATTGAAAACTCTTCCGTCATCTCCAAGGTACGAATTCATGGGTTTGAACTCTAATCTTTTCATTACTAACAATAAAAACTTGAGTAAGGTGGAAATTCTCGAACTAACACCCAAACATAATGAATTGAAAGAGAACAAATCCCCACAAAAGATCAAGAGTAAACTAGAAAAACGTGCTCGCCGAAAAGGTGTTTTCACAAAGCCCACATGGGTAGATAATGTTGAAAGAAAAATGTCACATATACGGGGAAAGATGAAGAAGCCAAAAATCCTCATGGTCTGGAAAGTAAAAGGGACAAGCATCCGTAGGTTGGATCCAGGATAAGGACCATACTCGTCAAGCTAGTGGCGTTAAAAGAGCGCTGCGTGGGAGGCAACCCGCGGGTTAACGTTGTTTGTCTTTTTGTAGGAAAAATAATCATCACAATGTCTCAAGAAATTCTGGGCCGCCACAGTACTTGTGAGCTTTTTTACCCCTTTCATGTTGTTTTTATTGCAAATCATTGAGGACAATGCTTAGTTTAAGCATGGGGGGTATTTACCTTGTTTTATTTCTTTTCCCTTTAAATTTTTTCATTTTTTCTGCTATATTTTGTTGTTTTTGCTATTTTAAGATAGCGAGTCTTGATTTCTCCCATGTCTTGAGTTGTTGTTGTTGTTTTCTTGCAAGTTGAATGTGAAATTTTTTTAGCACTTGTTAATAATTGCATTTGAAAAAGAAAAAGAAAATATAGAGCTTAGTCTTTTCTGGGACCACAAAACGGATTTGTATGATAGACTTGTGCTAAATGTAAATGTGAGGCTGTCATGATTGGAAGCTGAGAATTAGCATGTCTGAATTGTACTCTGTGTGAACCAGCTACTAAAATGTGAGATATAGAGCCTTCACAAGGGGATGTTATTGAAATTATATATTTTATCTCCTTTTCTTTAAAAAGAATTAAAAAACTATTGGATACTCTTTAAGTAGATATCAGGAAGTATCAGATGCGTTTCGGTATCGGATATGTATCCGACACATGTACGTCTCTATTTTTGAAGTATCGGGACTTCATAGTATTTCGTGGAAGAATATAACGATGATGCGTAGCAACAGTAGTAGTGATCGCAGCTACCAAACGTCCAAGTCAATCCTATCTATAATGTGGAAGTGATCACAGTTACCATTCTTTAGTGGAAGACTATAATATAGTAATTCTAAGAACATTGATTTGTTTAACGCTTAAAATAATTGAGGTCAACGATTTTCACGATACACGTAGAAGAACAGCTTATGGCAGTACATGTTCTTGGGGTAGCAACTTGCAAGCTCAGCTAAGAGAGAAAAGAAAAAATTATTTCGATTCAACAATCACAAAATAGTAACATCTGAGTCATACATACATCACTAAATAAGGAAGATTAGTCTAACTGGCGATAACAATTGGAAATGAATCCTCTCAAGTGACATGAGAATCCAATAAAATTTCCACCATCTATATTTAGAGAGCGAGTATTTTTTTTTGATAGGCAAAGTGGTTAGAAATTAGTGTGTTAGTAGTTAAAGGGGAGGGTGGAGTGGGGTTCGAACCCCGTACGCCTACATTTTCACCAACGATGCCCCTTTCACTCAACCACATGAGCTACCCTTCTAGAATACAGAGTGAGTATATATATATGCTTACATTACAATAGATTCCCGATCTTGCTTGACACTCTTTAATTGATCTTCCAATTCAAGCTTCATTATTCGAGAGTCTTTTCTTGACTTAACTAGTGCGTGCCTGACTGCTTGCTCTTCTTTCCATGTATCCTCATATAGCCTCTTCCATTTAATTGCTTCCGCTACAGCCTCATTCATCTTGGTAGTGCACCTCTTCACTTCCTCTTTGGCACCCTTCAAGTGCTTTTGCATTTCCCTCTTGCTTTTCCCCTCTACTTCAAGTTTTCTATTGACTTCCTCAATAGCTGCAGCTTGGAAAGCATTTTCATTTTCTAGCTTTTTCTTGTCTTGCATCATCTTTCTCAATCTATCTTGCAGAGCCCTTTTCTCTACTCCCACCTTTGACATGGCCAACCTAACCTCTTCCAATTCTTCAATGGTAGGAATGTGAGGTTCTTGTATCTTTTCCTCAGGCAGTGGTACTCCTTGGTTGGATGACCGAGTTTCACTAATCCTCCCTTCAAGCCATTGAGAAAAAGAGATAGCAGTGGTCCTCCTGGTTAACTCTTCTCTGTCCTTCCGCACTACGGTTTCCCAAGCTTGCAGGACTCGCCGAAGTAGACTCTCGTCTTTAGGGATCCCCGCGTGGAGGTAAAAACGAAACAGCATAGCTTTGGAGGGTGAATCCCGCATAGGGTATCCGAGCTGTCGCAAGGTCAAAGAGGGGTTATAGTTTATGCATCCTTGGGTTCCCATGAGAGGAACGTTCTGAAAACTCCCACACCGAAATACCACCGAAGGCCTGTCTACCCAACATTTAGGTGAGAACCAACGAATCTGGAGAGCATCTTGGTTCTTGAAAGCATGCACCCACTCTTGAGAGTTCATAGTCTTCGGATTACAACCCAAGGCATAGGAAAGCAAATCCTTCACATCACTTTTGTTGGTACACACATGACTGATCAACCAAGCATCTAACACAGGGAAGGAGCAACACATCTTATTCTTTTGGAATTCATGGTGACGAGTGAAGGCATGGTATGTCTCTGTGAGGATTGCGGGAACCGGGTTGATAGGATTTTTTGCACATTTGAAGGCGAGGAAGACACCGATTGCAGTTTCACTCACATGCCTCTCTATCTGAGGGAAGAGCACAATGCCGAAGATGGTCAGAGCTAGCACTTGCTTGAAAGAATTCCAATCATAAGACACTACATAGCTGGTCATCAAACTCTCAAAGTATTCTTGATGAAACCCAAATACCTTATTACGTTCTATCTTATGGGCCCGCACTTTCTCAGCACTGATTTGCAACAAGGCAGCAAGCTTTTCATCAGAATAATACTCCCCTTGGTATTGATAAGGCTTAAACTTGGATCGATCAAAGCCCAAAATCCTATCATACTCTTCTAGGGTAGGCGCCATTTGGAAATTCTTAAAAATGAAACAGCGAATCTCCGAGTCATAGAACCGACACAGGGCAGCAATGGCACTCTCTTGCACTTCTAGTTGTAGCAGCTTGCGAATATTCCCATAGGTTTTGTCAAAAGACCTGACCTCAATAGGACCTAGGAGGGATGCATACTCTTTCAGACTAGCCATATCAATCTCTTTCACAACAGGAAGCCTTGAATTGAAAACGGTTTTGCCTTTTGATTCCATTCCGTTTCTTACACACCTATGACAAGACTTTGTGTTACGTTGCGATCTCCGGCGAACAACTTTAATGCATGGAGGATGCAAAGAATGGAGGTTTTTTTTCAAAATTTTTGTTAGATGCGAATGCAATGATGATGATGTAAAATAACGCAGATGTGATGATTATGACCTTTTATTTACATAGAAAAGAGAGAAGAAAATGATGTTTATTGGTGGCGGTTCAAAACATTTTTGAAAATACCCGCTATATGCCACCTGATATAGGTGTTTATGAGGGAAAAAGGAAATTACTTTCTACATTTTTGGTAAAAGAGTTTCGAAAGAGGATGCCTAAGCTAATGCAACACACAATTTGCGTGCCCCCGTGTCCTACAAATGGGTAAAGATCGTAGGCTCTAAAGTCAACGACAAGGGTAATCCTCCCATGTGGGTTCTGGTCACTACCTCACAATGGCAACCAAGAGCTAAAGTCTCTCTCATGAATACACCCACAATCGTAGAGAGCTACCGATTGTGAGGTATCATGAAGAAAGCGCACTCTTGGGCGAAACTTTCATGAGAGCCAGACAGACAACGGTCTACGAATGGCAGTCACTACTCATTTCCACTCTAATTATTGAACATATGCGAACCAAATAACCGAAGGAAATCAAGATTTACATCTTGTAACCATTCCTTTTGGCACAAAAGCTCACAATCATGGTTCATATTCAAATAATTATAAGATTAAGCCAACAAACACCCAAAAATCAACATCAAACCAAATTATCTCAAAATATGCGAAATACATACATGGCCAATCATCAATTTATTTCAACAAGTCAACCAAATCAAGCAAGCGAATGACATAACCAAAACATAGATACATTTATTCACAAGATTCAACCATGAGAACCAGCAAAAATCATAAAACACATATTTATTTGAAGCATGCGAAATTATTATCAAAGCAAATAACATTTTATTTCAATTAAAACAACAAAATCATGCATATAACCCCAAAATCAAAGCATCAAAACAAAGATTCATGAGATTAACATATGTACAAGCATAAAAATGAAGTTAAAAGAGACGATCTACATTTTTGGACGTGGAAATCTCACAAATATGCAAGAAATGATGACTTTATGCAAGGATTTACAAGAGAAGGGGTCTAGGAATCACATACCTTAAGATGAGCTCCAAATAAACACAATAGATGAAGAAACAATTAACCAAATCAACTTATCTTCAAGCTTGGTCTTCAATCTCCAAAAAATGACCCTTGATCTTGAACTTTTGTATGATTTTATGAAGGATTGATGGTTGAAAATTAGTGTTTAGGCTTGGAAGATGGATTGAATGTGTGTGGGTAGATGAGAAATGAAGAAGTGAGTTAGAGAGAAGGGAGAGGGGGTGGCGCATAAATGGAGAGAAGGTCAGGAGGGAGTTGTGTGCTAGGGTTTATGAGTGAATGGTGAGGCCAAAAGCTTTCTTTTTTTTGGGAGGTGAGGTTAATAGGGTATATATAGAAAGCAATTAGGTTTAAGGGTAGTTAGGTCATTGTGCATCTCATCTCACCCTAGGATTGCATCTAAAATTTGAATGGAGGGTGAGGATTGAATCACACATGGATTGAGGTCAAAAAATGAAAATATGAGAGGGAATGAGAGGGATAGGCGACACACAATGGGAGGGGTCCTTGGTGACCAAGTTTTGCAAGTTGGCAATTGTACTATTGTACTATTATGAGACCATTCCCTTTTCCTTTTATTTTTTATTATTCTTTTCCTTTTTTTGAGGAATATGCCATTTTATGTGATCACCATGACCAAAAAATGTAATAAAAATCACATCTTGGAACTTTTTGTAGAATATTCCCTATTGATCCTTTTTGAAATTTTGTGCACAATGTATGCATGCATGCGCATACATACATACATGACCAAAAATGTTTTGCCTCAAATAAATTTCTCTAAAATTGCACAATGATTCTTGATGAGAAATTATCTTATTTTTGACAATGACCAAAATACCCTTTTGCCCTAAAAACCTTGTTTTTTAACAACAAATGCATTTCCACTCTAACAATGAATTTAAAAGCCCTAGAATGACTTTTAAAACCCAAAAATGCATGCACAATGCTCTTCACTCTTCAAAATAAAACCACACTTCTCAATTTATTTATTTTTTGCGGAAAATTAGGGTTTTAAACCTAGGCGGACAAAATTAGGGTATGACACAACATAGACATCAGTTATAGCAAATTATTTTCCAAATGTTTTGTAAAACTATATGGATAGGTAATGTCATTTTATCATATGTGTTCAAATTATATTATCTCAATGAGGGATTGAGACTTTTCCAATGTGTGTTTGTTTTTGTGAGAATGAGTGAAAGTGAGTGTATAAGTGTGAGGTTTGTTTTTCAGTTGGGGGTTTATTTTAAAAGAAACTGAAATTCCCTAATTACCCTTATGTTATTCACCTCATCTATTTACTCATACACCACCCAAATAGAATAAACAACTAGCACTTAATTATATCATTCAATCATGTATTAAAGCATACTCAATCAACTAAATTAAAAATCAATGGAACAAAATCAACTACTAATTTCAAGAATTGACATTACCCTTTTGGGGATGTTGTAACCAGGTTTAGGACAGCATCATGAGCCACTGATTGTATGGAATTCTAAAGTCCAGCTGAACGTCAAACCTCTTCCGCTTTGTTGCCATTCATTTTCATCATGCAAATCACACATTGGGCGTATTGTTGGACAGTCAACACCACGCCTACGGAGATTGAGATGGCACAACAAAACACCACGAGCCGCACGCCAAAGATGAATGCGAACTTTATGGGGTACCTGCAAGTTCCAGAGTTGTTTCCAGTCACCTGCAACACGCATCTCAGAGCTGTCTATTAATTCATTCATCGCCGCATAATATGCAACATTTTGGATTCACTTTAATTATATCTTCTTCTTCTCTCATTTCCATATTCTTTCATCTTATCATGATCTCTTTTTTTTTATATTTGCTCCATTTTTAGCATTTAAAAAAGGTAATAGATTTTTTTAAATTTTAAATTTCTTAGGGCGTACAGGCGACGATAAGAGGCGACAATAGGGGCGTCGACCATGACCAAATATTCTGAGGTCAATTAACTCAATTCAAAGAAATAACAAATTTGTTACAAAGTTAATAAAAGGGTTACTTTGTTAAAAATTTGAAACATAAAAGACCAAAGTGATAAAAAAACATAAAGGACCAAATTGAAATTTGAGATAATTATAAAGAACCAACATGAAATTTGAAATAAATATGAAAGACCAAAAATGCATTTGTCTAAAAAAGAATCAATGTTATGAATATTATTAGTGGATGTCCATCTTCTCCCATCTTCTCATTACTCCCTTGTAGCGGCTTTTCATTGGTGACCTCTCACTTGCCAATTCTCACCCTATAAATAGGGTTCACCCTTATGTATAGAGATGTACCTGTGAAGAGAACAATATACAAAGTTCTTAGTCTTCTACATATTTGTTCTTGTTCTCCTTATCTTTTCCACATTTCTTTTTGATTTATATCTTATTTTATAACACGTTATCAGCACGAAGCTCAAATAATCTAAGGTACGTAGTAATATTGGTTCCGTAGTTAATCACTTCAATTTTACCTTATATGCTATGTTAAGTTTTATGAGAAAAATCCATTTGAAACACATCAGAAATTAGCATAGGATTTCTGAAAAACTTTTTATTTGACTAAAATAAAATGCTCTAGATTTCTTAAGAATCTTCCATGTTGTAAACTATTCGGTACCATCAAAATCAATACCATACTTTTATTAATATATTACTTGGATTAAATTCATCTTTCCAGAACATCCTATAATTTATGTACGTCCATTAGCTTCAATCCTATAATTTTTATCATCCTATAATATTGAATGCCATGCTTCTAAAATTTCTGATGTTTCAATTGCTGGGATAGATAGTTCATGATATTACTTGTTATATATAGTTAGCATTTTTTTTCTTCCATAAGCTATGAAGTAGGTTTTATTTAAAGAAAGAAATTCTGAATCTGATTTAAAGAATTGTTTTTGTTCTGGACTGGGCCAGTTGTCAGGCCCAATCCACTAAGTGATCATCCAACCTAGCAAGGGGGGGATCAGCTCAACTGATACTTGGGCCCCCAACGCAACTGAGCTACCCAACGTCAACGATCCGAACTTATCACTATAAATAACGTCAGTCACCAAGTGTCTGGTACGCAATTCATTCGATTATTCACTAGATTGTACTGTAGCTCGATATAGCTGACTTGGGCGTCGGAGTGTCCTTGCAGGTTCACCCCCCCGCGCGTTCAGGTCATCCTCAGCCTCCAGTAGCAGGCAACCCGTCCCTTGATCATCCACGCGGAAGACCCCAAGGTACGGTTCATTGGCGACCACAGTGAGAGCATAGAGACCATCCCACCAACATTCCCAATGCCTCCAAAAGCAACAGCAAAGAGGGGCAGGCCGCGGTCGACCCTACACCAAAATGCGGCTGAAATACCAGCCCGGCCACCACCAGCACTGGAAGGACAAATGACCAACGCTGAGGTTGTCGCCCCTGATCCCCAGCCAGGCACGATCCAGCAGGTGACGTCACTCTTCCAGCAAATATGGTTCAAGAGCTCCGTGATCTACTCCGAAATTGGGACGAGCAAATCGCTCGGCAGAATGACCTCCTCACTCAGATGGAGGAACAAGTGGCGTCCAGGGGAGCCAACACAGCGCCTGAACCACGTCGTCGCCACAACAGGTCGCCCAGTCCATAGGCCGACCTATCTAGGAGACATCGCTCACCTCCCAGAAGACACCTCGTCCACAGATCTCCACCCCGCAGAAGGGGAAGAGGAGGAGGACCAACACCGCCCAGAATCACTCCCTCCGCATCAGACTACACCTACTGGCTAGAGGAGTCTTCACAATAGGAATCCTCATATGACTCGTCGGGCTCACCCGGATCGCCCACTCGATCGCGCAGCAGGTCTTACGAACGGTATCGACGCTACGAGGACCGACCACCTCGTAAAGGTAGAGTTGACATGAGTCTGAGGCCTTTCACCAGAGAAATAGACGAGTTTCACATTCCACACTCGTTACAAAAAACCCCGTCCGATCTAAACATGTACAACGACGTGAAAGATCCTGATGCCCATCTGAAGCACTTCGACATTATGATGAAGTATAGGGGGGCGCTCGGGCTTGTCAAATGAAAAATCTTCCCAGTGACCTTGGAAGGATCACCTTGGAATGGTTCACTGAGTTACGGCCTAACACCATCTTTTCATGGGAACAGATGGCCAGGGTCTTCTCCGCCCGTTTCACAACCTCAAGGGTAAAGCCTAAGTCTCAGAATGTCTTGATTGCGATCAGACAAGGGCCCAATGAGTCCCTCCGAAGCTATGTGGAGCGGTTCAATCGGGAGGCCGACCAGGTGAGGAATCTGGATGACAACCAAAGGTTGTAGTTCTTGAGGACCGGACTCCTCCAAGGGAGTAGATTTGAAGTCGAAGTAGGCCTACACTTGCCAAGAGATTTGGAAACCTTCCTCCGCAGATCTCAGAGGTTCATGAATTATGAAGAGAGAACGATGGCTATTGAAGCCGCTGAGAGGGGAATGAATCGACAACCTCGTGAAGATCGCGACCAAAAACCTAGAAGGGATCAGGGAGGACCACCAAGAGACTCTAAGATCGGGAAGTTCACGGACCGAACGAAGCTAACTACCTCATACGCACAGATCCTGTCAGAATGTGCGAACGCAGAGTTCAGAGAGATGAGAAGACCAGACCCACTCGTCCTCAAGGAAGGGTCGCGCCCATCCAAGAAATACTGTCATTACCACAAGAGCAATGGGCATGATACTAACAATTGCATGGCCCTCAAAGACGACATCGAAGAGCTGATCAGAAAAGGGAAGCTGGCCTAATATGTAAGGAAGGACCAAGCCGACTGGAGGGATGACAGGAAGGAGGTGCGATCACCTAGAAAGGAAAAGGCACCGACTGACGAAGTGGCCAAAGTCAGAGAAGAAGAGGAGGATGAGGACGATGATGTCTCGGATACCAGAAGATCAAGGGGAAGGCAAGTTGCCTTGTAAGAACTGATTGTATGTCATGAATAAAAAGACGGGCGAAACACTCTTTTTCCCACAGGGTGTTTTATCGAGGTCCGCCCGACCGTTAAATAAGACAATACATTTTCTTTTATATATGTGTTCATATGTCTCTTTAATTATGAACGGCCAATCGAGAACGAAGCTCAAAGTTTCGACCTGCCGTGCGAGTTAAGTTCGAACCGCGTTCGATAAATTGCGTGGTCAGGATACAACACTTAAACGAATTTAAGCACAAACGAAGCGGCCTAAGATTGGTCGCACCCCCGAGGGAGAGTTCAATCCGAGTTCAACTTGGTAAACTGCCCAAGGGCGCTTAAACGAATTTAGGCACAATCGAAGCGACCTGAGATTGGTCACACCCCTGAGGACGAGTTAAATCCAAGTCGAACCTTGGTAAACTGTCCAAAGGCACTTAAACTAACATGTCAAGGGGTAGGGCCGAGACCCGACCAGTTAAGAATAAAGACGACCTCACTCAAGCACGAAGCGCAAAAGAGGAATCTTGCCCTCACATTAGTCTGCAAGCCATAACGTTGGCTACGTTTATCTTATGGGGGCGTGTGAGCATGCGTTGGAAAGATAAGAAGCATGGCTACAACTTTCATGTTGTACTCAAAGTCTAATTCGGACGTCTTCCCCCCCAGATGGTCGCCTAATATTGGGGCGATCCCTTCTTGGTCGCCCGCGCGCAATCTTGGAGGACGGTCTGGCCTGAAGACCATAACCTCGTCCATGTTTATCTGATGGGGTCGTGTGAGCATGAGTTGGAAAGATAAGAAAAATGGCTGCAACTTTCATGTTAGACTCAAAATCTAATTCGAATGTCCTCGACCCCTTCTGGTCGCCCAAGTTTGGGGCGACCACTTCTTAGTCACCCGCGGGCAACCTTGGAGGACGGTCTGGTCTGAAGAGCATAACCTTGTCCATCTTTATCCGATGGGGGCGTGTGAGCATGCGTTGGAAACCTAAGAATAATTCCTACAACTTTCATGCTTAGCTCAAAATCCAATTCGGACGTGCTCGACCCCTTTTGGTCGGCCAAGTTTGGGCCGACCACTTCTTGGTCGCCCGCGCGCAACCTTGGAGGACGGTCTGATCTGAAGACCATAACCTCGTCTATGTTTATCCGATGGGGGCATGTGAGCATCCGTTGGACAGCTAAGAGGCATGCCTACAACTTTAATGTTGGACTCAGTCTAATTCGAACTTCTTCCACCTCATATGTTCACCCAAGATTGGGGCGACCACTTCTTGATCACCCGCGCGCAACCTTGGACGACGGTCTGGTCTGAAGACCATAACCTCGACCATGTTTATCCGATGGGAGAGTGTGAGCATGTGTTGCAAAGCTAAGAAGCATACGTACAACTTCATGGTTGCCCGCGTGCAACCTGGGAAAGCTGTCTAGTATGGAGACCATAACTTGGTCCATGTTTATCAGATGGGGACGTGTGAGCATGCGTTGGAAATCTTAAAAGCAGAGCTACAATTCTTATGTTGAGCTCAAAATCTAATTCGGACGTATTCAACCCCTGCTGGTGGTCTAAGATTGGGCCGCCCACAGCACAAAAATGGGCAATCGGCACCACGGAGGCATGGGCAGCCCAATGATACTGAGCATCGATCGTGCAAAGATGAAAGAGAAAATGTACTTAAAACAAAAGATTATCAAGCGTGCAACAAAGTGTCAAAAGCACAAACGATCAAAGTTTGGATTACTACAAAATTCAGAACAAATGCAAATTTTGATCCTCCAGAGTAGCGTGGGAGCTGTCGTTTGGATTCTGTGGGGTAGGAGGAGCAGAGGTCGAACCCTCCACAGGTCCTTTCCCAGCCCGTGAAAGCATCCGAGCGAAGGACGAACATTTACCCACCATCTTATCTGCAAAAGAAGAAGAGAAAAACATTAGTCACAAAGAAAAGATGTTAAGCAAAATAATGATCATGGGCAACCCATAGAGTATCGGCGACCGTTCTCGCGAGTCGACCCAAAGATTTTGGGCAACGATACAAGAACCAAGTCATAAGATAAAGAAGACAACAAACCTAAAGCCCCAACCAACTCATCAGGAGATCTAGCCAGATCTAGATCGTCCAACTCTAGATCGTCCAAGAAGGGTAGCTCCTCCAAAGAAGGCTAGTAACCCAAGATGAGGCCCCAGTAGTGGTCGTCCCAGACATGAAGTGATCATCTAGAGAAAGAAAGGAAGTGATTTCCCAAGAGGGGAAGTGATCGTCCATCGAAGTGGGGCGATCAATCGCCCAATAGGGGAAGTGATCGTCCAGAGAAAGAAAGTGATCACTCGCCCAAGAGGGGAAGTGATCATCCATAAAAGAAAGGAAGTGATCGTCTCAGACACGAAGGGAGCAGATCTGGCTCACGAAAAGAGAAGGACGCTCACGAAGTGATCGCCCAGGCCCAATCCATTAGTGGTCGTCCAGCCCAGCAAGGGGAGGATCAGCTCAACTGATACTTGGGCCCCTAGTACCGCTGTACTATCCAGCATCCGCAATCAAGACCACTCACTGAAGATAGAAATAAGATTATGGTCACCCACGAGGAACATTGATCAAGCAAGGGATGACCACGAGGCACAATGCCAAGGTCGTCCCCAGAGACTTCACAAACAATTGTCACAAGTTACTAATAACGAAGTTTAAGGTAGCATACCGTGAAAGAAAGATCAAGCCACCCGGAAGATCAACCTACCAAATCGGGAAGAGGCAAGATCACGATGAAACTTGGAAGATCGAAAAATCAAATAATCTGGTTATTACGATCCTAGCCGAAATCACTACATCAATATTTGAAAAAAGGAAGAGGTAAATACCCAAAAGTATGTCTTACACGAAGAAGGAAAATACCAGCGAAGGGTCCCCCAAGTCACACAATGGATGGTCGCTCCCTAAAACTGCAAATCGCCCACCAACAAAGTATTATGATGTGGAGTGCTATAATTCATAACACGCAGATAATAATCGTGGCAAAGTTACTAAGTGTTAAAAATCGAGGCCGTGTAGCTTGAGGACCAGATCAAACAAAAGCGAGGAGTAAGTACTCAAAACATCCTAAGTTTAGAACACGCAGACAATAAATCATGGCGAAGTCATCAAGTAGTAAAAATCAAGTTCGTATAACTTGAGGACCAGATCAAACACATATGAAGAACAAATACTCAAAATTTTCTAAGTCATTCTGTTCCTACCAAATTTACTACATCAAAGTAAAGTAGGAAAAAAACTTATGTTTGCACCAAGGAAAAGAACTTTGAATTTGGAGCACACCAACCGTACCCAAAACTGGTCACCCAATGAAGCGAGCCACGCCAAAGAGGCGATCGACCTCACCTCCGCAAAATCACAGGTCGTCCACCGCAGGAGGATCTGATCGCCCAAGATAGCTCGCACCGTGGAGGCGCGCGAGCACCCTATAGACCCTTCACTTACGATCTGACCACGAAACAAACAGCCGAGGTCACCCCTCCAAACCGACGCCCTGAAAACGTTGAAGATCGCTCCGAGGTGATGGGCAGGTCGCTCACCAAGAAAGAGCAGGTCGCCCAAAACCTTAGGCGCGAGGACGAGCAGGACGCTCACCGAGGGGAAGAGCGGGTCACCCGTGAGCAGATCGGCGAGGGAAAAGAACAGGTCGCGCTGAAGAAAGCGCCAATCCGATCGCCCGAAAGGGCGTGCGCAACAAGCCGATCGGGTTGCCCAAAGGGGCGTTCGTTGTGAGGGAGGAGCTCGCCTAGAAAGACGGGTCATCCACGCAGGAAAGAACGGAGGAGAGGGTGCCTGGTTGCCCCCCTTTTTAGAAGCTCCCCCGGAATGGGCTGGTCACACCACGAAGGAGATCGCCCCAGAAGTGGAGTTGCTCGCTCCAAAGAGATCGCTCACGACAAGGGTATGGTCGCCCCAATAGTTTCAGGTGATCCTCCCATAGATAAATTTTGGAAGAAAAAGGAAAATGTGTTTTTGACAAGTGAGTGGTGAGAGTGAAGGGGAAGAAAGACCCCTCTCATCAGTATATATATGGGCCCAAGAAAATAGCCCAATAAAACATTAAAAATATTCAAGATTCAGTGAAGTCAAGATGACGCGGAAAATACCCACCAATGATCAAACGATCCGTTACGATCCAGATCACCGAGAAACTTCGCAACTAACGACTGGGGGCACGACCATCCGGATCACACGTCAAGCCTACGCCCGCTCAACGATCGACCTTGGCTTGGGGGGGAACTGTTCTGGACTGGGCCAGTTGTCAGGCCCAATCCACTAAGTGATCATCCAACCCAGCAAGGGGAGGATCAGCTCAATTGATACTTGGGTCCCCAACGCAACTGGGCTATCCAACGTCAACGATCCGAACTTATCACTGTAAATAACGTCAGTCACCAGGTGTGAGGTACGCAATTCATTCGAATATTCACTAGATTGTACTGTAGCTCGATGTAGCTGACTTGGGCGTCGGAGTGTCCTTGCAGGTACACCCCCCCCCCCCCCCCCCCCCCCCGCGCATTCAGGTCATCCTCAGGCTACAGTAGCAGGCGACCTGTCCCTTGATCATCCATGCGGAAGACCCCAAGGGTTTTGATATATGACAATTGCATAAGGAGTTTATAAGACAATTTTATAATATGTTTTAGATTTTGTACAGAATGAATTATGATTGTTTTCCCGTGAGTTTGTGTTGATCTGTTATAAAAGGGGATGTCTTCAGGTGGTATATTCAAAATCTAGTATTCAATTCTGTTACTTTGGGTTTGTTTTTCCATATAATATATGTTCAGTAACACTATTGAATCTGAAAAGGACAAAGAAAGGACGAAATTGCAATCGCTTTTTTTTTGGATAAATGATTTTTGTAACTTCGTTACTAGTTCTATTGGTATTGGTGATTATGGTTTGGATTTCAACTCAAGCTATATGAATTTTGATCCTGTAATACTAATATATTGATCGATGCGGATATCTAGGTTGATTCTTAATTAGATACTTGCAATGAAACTTTTTGACGAACTACATACAATGACATCAAAGATATGTTACATACAATGACATTGAGACATCGAACTATTGATATGATATACTTTGATTATCTGTGTGGTTAATCATATTGTAGACAAGTGTAATTCAAGTCAAAGCATTTTATGTCGAATCAATTTTGCTTATGTGACTGCCTAGTTAGCACTACTTACTAGTCTAAGTCAAAATTGTTTTGTTATTTTTCACTCTCTTTAGAGTATCACTCAGTAGCTAAACACTTGGCCTGTAAGTATGAGCTACTTCATTGATTGTATAAATAAGTCAAAGTAAATCAATGAATAACTACTTCTGCTGAAACTCACAATTCTGTTATAACAGCTTTTCTCTTCAAGTGTGTGTGTGACTTTCTCCGCAGATTCATCGTGTGAATGCAGAGAAAGTGGAACTTCGTTCCAACAAATCATGATACTACGATCTAGTTATAATATCCTAGTTAATTAGACATCTACTATAATGGGGCTGAAATTTTATGGATGATTACATGTTGATCAGCGGTCGTACGCGAGTCAAAATAATTATAAAGATAGAAAATATAGTACAAGGTAAGTTAACCTTGGTCGTCTCTCGAGGACCCCTAAATACTAAAATTATCGAAATCAAGAACCAAAATAAACAACAAAAGGGGTTTTTTAGGAAAAGAGTTTGATGTGTAACGAAGAAAATCAATTAAAGATAAACAATCAATGAATTGGTTTCAAGTGTGCTTCTTGGATTTCTCATCGGTTCTAAAATAAAGTTTCGTGCAAGATTTGATAATTCTTGATTGATCATAAACTAAGTGAACAAGCGCCGGTCAGTTTATACAAATTCGCACTTTTTAAAGCAAGCGTTAAAAGAGTGTGTTCAATCAATCGTGATAGTGAACAAGCGCCAGTAACACAATTAGCATCATAACTGAATTCTATCAATCCTATAAACAAGCGTCATAGACTCTATCAATTCCTATCCAAACTAGATTAAACAAGCGATAAAATAGTTTCAATAATTAAAGTTGCAAAACAGAATCATGATTAAGTGATTAAGCAAAACTGAATCATAAAATGAGTCATATAAGCCAATCACAGAATTTGAGTAATTAAGCAAAACACAAACCGAATTTGCAGCAAGAATTACAGAGATGAAATTGATAGAGAAGGAATTAAAACCATAAAAACGAAATAAACATTAAGCACCGAACCTCAAAATCCTTACAGCAACACCCATCACTAATAGATTGATCTAGGGGTTTAGGCTTCCATGGAGGTTACGCTACCAAATCCTCAAAATTGTATAATAATGCGTAACAGAGTCAAAACGGCTCTGAATAGTGTATTTAACTAGGACAAAACGAAAACCCTAATTCGCTAACTGGGTTCTTGGATAAAAGCCCGATAAAAATAGTAAATTGGCCCATAAACCCGTAATTGACTAAACTACTTCGGTATTTCGCAGTTTTGACATTCAATGCTTCAGAATTGGGTTTCTAGATCAACAGAAGAATTGTATCTCTGTTCCTTAGCTTTCCAAACCATGCTCGCACTCCTCAATCCGATAATCACAGTCAAAGTTATGGCCTGCAGAGTAGACAGGGGTCAATATATCATATTGTTTAGTGAAACGAGAAACCAATTTTAGTACTATATCTGGCTCTTCAAAGATAATCGAAGACTACGAAAGAGCTAATATATTGTTTTCCTGGGGAACAAATTTACACATTGAGAATGCATTATATTCTCTTAATTAAGTTTCGAATATATTTGTCTATATATCATATTGAAACGGCAGATGAAAAAGATATTGAATATCCTTATATAACGAGACATACATTGGAAAAATAAGTGTAGTGGAAAAGATGTTTACATTTTCCTCTGGTTTGTACTACACTTATATCAGTGCAATTGAAACACATCTCATCTAATCTAATATCTATTTATTCAGACAAACAACTTACAAAAATACAATTTTAGACATTTCCCATTTTTTAATAATGCATTTTAGTTTTATTTCTCATTTTTTAATTCTATTTTATCTTCCTCTCTCTCTCTCTCTCTCTCAATTTCACATTTCCCAATATTTCTCACTTTTTTACATATCTACTATTTGTGGCCTCACACCCTTTATTTAAAAATATTTCTTTTCCTAATTGTTTTTAATCTACTATACAATTTAATTTCTATTTATTATCTAATCTAATCTAATATTTTCTCACAAAAAAAAATCTAGTCTAATATCTATCTATTTATCTATTTATACAAAGAAACCACTTAAATTACCCAAATAAGACTCCCTATTTACTTGACAACGCTTCTAACTAGTGACAAAATTGTAATTTACTATCATATATTTTTTCAAATTTATTCTCCCAATCCACTTTCTTCTCACTCCCACTTTTTTCCTACTTTCCCCTACTTTTTATGTGTGAAATGAGCTAAAACGACCATTATTTTGAGACGGAGGGTGTATAATTTACTAATCAACTAAAATAATCAATTGAAACTAAAAGATAACTGCACTGATATATAAAAACACAGGATAACTATACTGATATATAAAAAAACATGAGATTAACATCTAAAAACCAACAAGACTTAATGACTATTTAAACTACTGATTAATATTTAAAACACATGTAACAAATATTTGTCACTAATACCTATAAAAAGACAAATTAAAGATTTCCTTCACTAACCAGTTAGTACAGAACTCATCATAATTATACCTACTGATCAGCAAACTTCATGTCATTCAAAAAGTCTATGGTTGGGGAAATCAAATTTGTTAAGAACACATAACTAAAGAGAACCCCATTGAAAATAAATAACAAGACATTGCAAATCATAACTCGTTGCAAATAAACAATAACTAAAGCAACTAATTAAAGATTTCTTTCACAAACCAGTTAGTACAGAAATCATCATAATTATAGATTTCTGTTTAAGTTGCTAGATTAAAAACTAAAAAGGCTAATGATAGATTTCACAAAGGTCAATTGGTCTACCTATCAATTCAGAAAAAGAACGTAGACTCATCATCTTGCTATGCATAGGATATTTCAACAGCAAATGAAGTAAATACAAAAATAGGAAGGAAGACCAACGCTACCATCGATATAAAAATGCGACAAAACATATATTGATCAAGTTCATCAAAAAGTGATTATAGACCTGCCAGATTTGTTGCTCAAACTACCGCCTAGCTACAGCTTCATTTTGTTGGTGCACAGACACCTTTGAATATGAACCTGTATCCAAATGCATGACTTGTTTCTTGTAAGAAAAAAGTGGACGATTACAGGTAAGACATGCAACCCCTATTCCAAAAATCCCTAAATCAGTAAATAATTACTACTCATCCCTAAAATCAGTAAAATCCTTATCCTAAAAATCCCAAAAATCAGTCAAAAATGGAAAATCCCTATTCCGAAAATCCCTAAATCATCAAAATTTCTATCCCTAAAGTCAGTAAAATCCAAAGAGTGGTGAAGAAGATAAAATAGAAAAGTGGTACCAAAAAAGAAAGTTGACTTTAGGAAACCAAAAATCCAAAAAGTTTTGTAAAACTAGTAGAAGGAACTGAGAATGGAAGAAACAATTTACCTCATTTGGAAGAATATGAAAGAGAGAGAGAGAGAGAGATTTAGGGACTGGAAGAGAGAAGGAGTGATGGTTGAGAGCGAGATTTAGGGTTTTCTAGGTTTGAGAGAGAGAGAATGAGCTTTGAAAATTTTTGGAAGTGAAAAGAGAAAGATGAAAATGGAAGAGGAGCTTGCGTTTTTGATTTGCTGAGAGATGGAGAGTAGCTTGCTTTGAAGGATTTTGGTTTTAGTTTCAGGGGTGGGGTTACGTTTGGGAGGGATTATGGGTGGGAATGAATTTTTAGCCAAAATAAAAAGACTTTTGTTTTGTGAGGGATTTAGTGAGGAATTATTTAGAGAGGGAAATAAAAATCCTTCACAATATAAGGATAGAGATTTTTTGTTTGTGAGGGTTTTAGTGAGGGAGATCAAAATACGTCTCTAAATCAAATTGTAAAGATGTGGAGAGGAATTTTGCAACTAATTGTTAGAGACAGATATTTTCCGTTTCAAAACTTGTCTCTAATAATATTTATTTTCTTTTGTGACGGATTTTGTGAGAGAAACGTTAGTGAGGTATATTTTTCGTCACTAAACTCGTCACAAACAACTGTAGAGCGAAATTCCATGCACTACAAGAAATAGTGGATTTACTGTCGAAAACTTTCCGGCGGATATAAATCCGTCGGAAACTTTCCGGCGGATTTGATCGATTTCCGGCGGATTTGATCCGACGGTAGTTTTCGGCGGATTTTTTGGACTTTCCGGCGGATTTATAATTTTTTTTTTTTGCAAAAATCCGTCGCAAAATACCAAAAATCCGCCGGAAATTTCCGGCGGATTTTTTGGACTTTCCGGCGGACGGATTTATAATTTTTTTTTTTTTTTTTGCAAAAATCCGCCGGAAAACACCAAAAATCCGCCGGAAATTTCCGGCGGATTTTTCGTAATTTCCGGCGGATTTTTTGGACTTTCCGGTGGATTTTCCAAAATTTTTTCTTTTTTTTTTTCAAAAATCCGCCGGAAATTTCAAAAAATCCGCCGGAAATTTCCGGCGGATTTTTTGTCATTTCCGGCGGATTTTTTGGACTTTCCGGCGGATTTTCCAATTTTTTTTTTTTTTTTTCAAAAATCCGCCGGAAATTTCAAAAAATCCGCCGGAAAAATTTAGAGGGAAGAAAATTCGTCTATAAATACAACTTTCTCCTACACTCATCTCATTCTCTCATTTATCTCTTTCTTTCCTTCTTATTCTCTTCTACATTTTCTCTATCTTATCTTTTTTCTTCTTTCTCATACTCTCTAATCTTCAAAAATTTCTCTACATATCTCTCTTCTATAATTCTCCTTTCTTCTTCATTCTCACTTCTTTATTCTTATTCCTTCTTCATCTCACTATTTTATTCTTATTTCTTCATAATTCCTCATTCTTATTCTCTCATATATCATTTCTTCTCATATTCTCTTTTATTCTTTCCTTTTTCAGCAATACCATTCAACATTTGATTTTACTTTCGTTTTTTGACTTCTTTTTTTTTTGACAAGATTTTTGACTTTTATTTAAAACACATATTAAGTTATAAAATTCAAAAAAAGTTAAAAAAAATTCGGATTTTAAAAAAAAAAAAAAAAATCCGCCGGAAATTTTTTTAAAAAAAAAAAAATTCCGGCGAATTTTTGGTAGTTTCCGGCGGATTTTCCAAAAAAAAATAAAAAATAAAAAATTAAAATCCGCCGGAAATTACCAAAAATCCGCCGGAAACTACCAAAAATCCGCCGGAAATTACCGGCGGAAAATCCGCCGGAAACTACCAAAAATCCGCCGGAAACTGTTTGCGACGAGGGTTTTTCCGGCGCCAAAAATCCGCCGGAAAGTCCACATTTTCGGCGGATTTTGGTCATTTCCGGCGGATTTTGGTCGCCGAAAAATCCAGTTTTTCTTGTAGTGATGGGTTCCCTCATTTTCGTAGCTAAATTCGTCACTCATAGTGAGGGATATCATTCCCTCACAAAAAGCCCTCTCTAATATCATTTTTTCTAGTAGTGGAAGACATGTCAAAAAAAAAGAGTTAAGGGACATGAAGAGCTAGCTGTTAAAGCTTTTCGTAGCAAATGAAGAGTTAGCTATTAATTAAAATATATATTGTTGAGATTTAATTACTTTTAAATTTTTTCTTATTTGTATTTGTATATATGTAATCAAAATTTTAAGTATTGATTTTTTTTCTACCTAATATATACATCATTTAAAATAATAGTTGTTGAGTTTTAAATAAATTCATACTAGGGGGATGCCCGTGTGCTGCACGGGTTGTTATAATATATTTTTTGATAATTTTAGTGGAATTTAAATATGAAATATATAGGTTATTAATAGAAATCATGTATATTAAAATTATAGTATTATTCAGATATGTTATTGTATTTTTAAAATAAAAAATTATTATTTTAGGCAATATTCTTATATAGATAGCTAGACACGTTTTTAATAAATAACTGTAAGTAATTTTAATTAGGTTAATTGTATGTAATTCAAATACTATTTCTTATTTTTACAAATTTGATTTAAGATGTGAATTGGAAAATCAACATTAAATAGATTTTTTTTAAGGAATTTTTTTTTTGAAATTACTATAGATTTAGAATATAGATATAGCCGTGTCACATAAACATATAGGACGGTGATAATGAGGAGAGATTTGAAGGTGATATGGATGTCAAATATCCTTTATTTTGACTGATGATATTTTATGATTTTAGTAATTGAATATTACTATCCTCTTGCAGTGAATTAATCTATGTTGGTCACATAGTAGTGTATTGCAGACTTTTTTAGTGGATTTAATAAACCTTTATATCAACTATATTATCAATTATGTTATGATTCTAAACTATTTAAATTGAAATTTGATTTAATGGAAAATTTATTTATAATTGATGTTAATTTTAGTGAAAAGTTTTGTAAGGCATAAAATTAAACATTCTTTTTGAAAAGTATTTTAAAGTTAAAAACAGAATGCTATATCACTCTTCGAGGTGCCTCCAATTTAGTGAGGAGATTAGTCACTGCGTTCGGCGGTGAATACCCTGTTCTCGACCAAAATAAGAATGCTATATCACTGTATTTTATCTGCACACTCTCTAATTAGAGAAGGAAATGTCTTCCTTTGATCTTGATCTGAAATTGGTGAACATTCAAGTAACATAAGCAAATTATTTAGACATAGCGCATCAACATTCACAGAAGCTATTGAAATTAAACATTTGTCAAAAGAACAATATTAAAATTGAACATGATTCTTGGATGCTTATAAGTTTACAAAACATTGTTGTCTTAATTGCATTTAAGCGAAAGTTATATTTTTGCATCTTTGACTACTTCAAAACTATATATAAAGAATATGAAACGCTCTATTTTTTCCTAGTCACTCTATTTTTCTCATGAAACTCCCTCCTTTTTTTTTTGGTTCTACACTATCTCCTTTCTTCTACTCCTATGTACATTTTATTTTTCATTCCAAATATTTTTGCCAAAATCACTTCATTCACCATCCACAATAGTCTCATTTAATAGTTTCTCGTTATAACTGACTAAAACTCTACATCTTCTACTAATTCACGACTTTATTGTCAATTTAAGGAATAATTTATTCTAATGTGAAACTCTTCCATTTTAATTCACAACTGTTCCATCAAAAGAATTCCAAAGACCCACTGATTATTTCTTCTTTTAAAAACCTAAATTAATTGTGATTAAAAGGCAAACATTGTGCAATGTAATCTTCTAAATTCATCCAAACTATTATACTAAGTAAATATATTGATTCAACTAATTTATTTGTTCTTTTTAAATTTTGGTAATAATATAAGTTCATTCTAAACGAATAAAATTTCAAATAATCTATTGGGATTTATCATAATACATAGACATTTTGAAAACTAAAAGGAAAACATAAAGAAAAACTTGATCCAATGAATAGTGAATGAATAGAAATTAATATAAAATACATTAAATTATAGAAATTGGAAATTTAATACTCTTTGTTTCTTTATTTCTTCATCATTTAATAATTCTTAAATATTAATAAAAAAATTGAAATTCAAAATAAAAGTGATAGTAAATAATATATATTTAATATGAAACTTAGAAAGAGAAAACATTTTAAAATCATTTATTTATTTTTATTATTTATAATGATAGGAAAAAATATATGGTATTACACAATTTGAAACAAAAGATTTGATTTAATAGAATGAAGTTTTTGATACAACTTCTAATCTAAATAATCTAAAATAAGAGTAAATATATAATATTTCAAAAAAATTGCAACGTATAAATTTGAAGCTTTATTTGTTGTTTTTTTTTTTACCTAAAACACGATTTTTATTTTTAATCAGCGATTGCACTACAACAGAAGTTGTTAAAAAGAGCGCCCAATGAGTAGCGCTTTGTACACGAGCGCTCCCTATTACTATAACGGAAGTACAATAAGTAGCGCTTTGTACAGAAGCGCTCCCTATGACTAAACACGGAAGTCCAATAAGTAGCGCTTTGTACACGAGCGCTCCCTATGGTTAAATCTCGCATACCCAATAGGAGCGCTTCCCTCTTGAGCGCTCCTTATTTTGAAAACGCGCTACCCCAATAGGAGCGCTTCCCTCTTGAGCGCTCCTTATATTCAACAAAATTTTAATATTCTAAAATACTATCTCCCTCGCGCGCTTCAGTTGCAAAAACCCAAAAACCCTCTCACGCACAAACAGTACTCTCAGTCACGCACAAAGAGCTCCCAACGCACAAACCCAGAATCTCTCAACCCTCATCGGCCTCCTCCCTGCGCCGCCGTGTTCCTGCGCACGCGGTCATCTCCACCACTCCCTTCTCAGCAACTTCAACAACAACAACAAAACCAAACCCTATTTCTTCCTTCTACTTCTTCCTCCAACGATTCCTCTCTCATTGACGATCTTCTATTGCAGGTAACTTAACTTCTCTTTGTTTTGAGTATTCAATAGTAAAAAAGTTGGATAATTGCAAAATGGGTATAGTATTTGCTTTCTCTAGCTACCCCTTTTGTAGATTTCGATTTATCTTTTCGTAATATTCAATAAATTGTAAAAATTTGGGACATTTACTAAGTGGGTCTCACATCTGCATTCTTAGGAACTGTGAAAAGGGGGTAGTAAAGCGTTGCGAAACTCACGTTCTTAGTGTCGACATAACACTTGTGTTTTACTACTGAGTTGTGCTCTCGGGACATAAAAATCAATGTATATTTTGAACATACTTTGCAGAATTATAGGCTTCTTAATTTAATTAAATTGCCAATCTAGTGGATAGTGATGAGCTTGTTACATGTAATTTAACATTCTCAAACTTACAGGTGGAAGCCCAAGAAGCCACAACGTTATCTTTCGTTGTTCTTAGCTGTGTAAGTCTAGTTCGACTAATTTACTGCATAGGAAATAGTGTTAGTCTTCTAATTGATTTACATTTGATGCATTTGGAATAAGTTGAAAAGGATTAGATGTAACTACTTATGATTCTTCTAGATAGTAAATTTTCACATAGGTTTTGAAATCTGCTTTTGTATCTCAACTTTTTCATTGTCATACTCATTTGACTTCTATACATGCTTTATGAATTTGTAATGCTATTGGCAGAAATTAGTAACTAGATACTTATCTCAGTTGAGAAACTTTAATAATGAGGTGTTACCTGAAATGAATTAATGTGAAGAGTTGGGGTAGAGGGGAATGAATGAAGTTAACTTACTTTATCCATCACACTAATTATTCTATTAATTATTGTCATAGATGTTAATTTATAATCAAGCAAATTGATATTTAGTAGCAATGAAATTTGTGTCACTGTATGTAATGGTTCATTTGTAGTTCAAAGTGATTGGTTATTTTTTTTGTTGGTCTTATGCAAAAATATAACAATAACACTGATTATGTTTTATTGCAGGTCAGATGACATCGCATAGCCATGATAGTGGGCATGATAGTGCTCATGAGAGTGATCATGAACCCCCAAAAAAGGTCACTCGTCGTGGAATGACCGTTAAAAAAAATATCATCAATCGGGCGAGTAAAGGACTTCCTAAACTTTCAGTAAGATACTTACTAATTAACTAAATTTAATACTTAGTTAAAACTATTTGTTATCTAACTTACATAAGTTATAATGCAGGTCCAATGGAATGTTAAAGGCCAACCATTTGGTCGAAATGGTAAAGAGTTGACTAGCTTCATTGGTACTAAAGTGAAGCAAACGGTACCGATTTCAATGAATGGATGGCATGATAAACGTGATCTCGCCTTGGAAAGATGCAAACAGGAGCTATGGTGTTTGATCCAGGTATATAATTTTAGTATATAATTTTAGATCTATATGGTTATCTTTTTTTATAATTATATGTAAGCATATATTTATAATATTTTCATGGTTTGTGTGTAAGCAGAAATATTTTGATGTGGATGAGTCTCGGAAAGACTACTGTCTTATGAAAGCCGGAAAGTTACATAGGAAGTTCAGAACTCTTCTAAAAAAGAAATGGATGACAGATGATGAAGGGAACCTCATACACCATCCCCCACTAATATATAGCGGGATTATAACACAAGAGGATTGGAATGTCTTTATAACCAAACGCACCGAAGATGATGACTTCTTGGTTTGTACAATTACCTTTTAACTTAACTATATTTGACAATTATCATGCATTAATGTATATTTATGTATCTATATAGGCATTTTGCAATGAAAATCGAGAGAGAGCAAGAAGTCCTGATTACCCTTATAGAGGCGGTGTTAAGGGTTATCAAGACATTGAAGAAGAAATGGTAGGCACAACATCCTTTATTTTTACTTTCACTTATTATGAATGAATCTTTTGATATATTTATTAACAATTGGTAAATTTTAACAGCTAGTGGAGGCCGGGAAAGATCCAACTCAAGAATCCATTGGCCGGCATGTTTTGTGGGTACAAGGCCGAGTAAACAAAGATGGTGTGATTGACGATCCGAAAACAAAAGAGGTGTCTCAAAGAATTGTAAGTATGATAAAATTAAAATTGTTTTGTAATTTTGATGGTAGTTATAATGTATAATAATGTCTAATAATTTTTTTGTGAATCAGGAGTCCATATCACAATCAGTATCACAAGGAGAGATAACTGATTGTGATGGTGAGAATGACATCCTTGGCCGTGCCTTGGAACTTAAAGAGTATTCGGGTCGTATGAGGGGTTTGGGATTTGGTGTTACTCCGACCGCTTTCTGGGGTTCAAATAGGCCTAAAAACCAAAATAGTAGAGAAAGACGGTTGGAACAAATTGTATTGAAACTAATGGATGAAGTTGCAGATTTAAAAGAAAGAGTTGGACCAAGGACTGATGTACCATCCCCTAGGCCAGATAGCTTCAGAGATAGTTGCACTATTGCGTCCAATGAGGTATTTATCATTAGATCCTCTTTTTATAAAACATATTACATCAATTTTTACATATTCATTTTTGTTTATCATTGATTTAGGGTAACAATAATGATTGTGAATTATATATATCAAACCCGCTTAAATTGGTCGCAAGGTGATTCATTTGTCACGAACCGGGCACCTTACTGCACAATATACCCATACCCAAAAATCATGTGAGGGTCAGAGTTGACGTTGCAATTGTGAGGGATGCACCATTGCCTGTACCAGTACACAGTGTAGAGATCATTACTGTAAATGATGCAATTGGTACTTTTGTCGCATGGCCAACAAACCTTATCAATGTAAGTGACAATATATTTGTTAGTAATTTATTAGCTCATTGTCATAAATTATCTTTCCAACTATATTTGTTACTAACTAATTATCTTTCCAAATATATAGGTTTCCCAAAGGGCAAAAGGAAGATCTCGACCTACTACTCCTGGAACGGGAGACAAAGTTAGTGGGAATGTTGCCAAAGGAAGATCTCGACCTTTCCCTTCTACTGCTGGAAAGGGTGACAAAGTTAGTGGGAATGTTGGCGAATCCCAACCTTCCCCTTCTATTGCTGGCAAGACAAAAATGTCTCGGCCAATAGCTAGCGGGAATGAGATTGAATCCCAACATTCCCCTTCTATTGCTGGCAAGACAAGAGTGTCTCGGCAAATAGCTAGTGGGAATAGGATTGCTGACAGATCTTGTAATAATCCCATGGAGTTCATCACTTTTTTAAAAATCTATGCGTCAAACCACATGGGTAGTGCAACCATAATACAGTCATTGATGGATAAAGAAATTTTTGGAGACGAGCAAACACTCACTTTCAATCAAGAGGAACTCAAAGTGGTATTTGAGCACGAGGAGGCAAGTGCGACTACTATTAGAGCATATATCAGGTACATATCTATCTTATCATTTCACCTATTGATGTTATTATTATTATTATTATTATTATTATTATTATAATTTGTATACATTTTAATTAAAGGTATTTGTACCATGAGATATTGGTCCCGAAGAATCAAACAAAAAGATTTGTGTTCTTATGCCCCGAAAGTACTTTTCTACTTAATCTCCCCCTAGATTCTAAGAAAATGACAAAAGAACAAATAAAAACAAGCAAGGAACAAATGAAAAGGAACAAGGAAGAGGTTACAGCCAGTATCAGTCAGCGCTTGGCATTAGCACGTGAATCAAGCTGTGATAGTTTGTTTTTGGCACCCATCAACTTAGGGTGAGTAATGAAATCTATATATATCAATCGTATATAATATGTATTTGTTATATATTTGCCATTAATTTGATTGTTCAAAAATTTTATAGGGCCCATTGGATATTGTTGGCGGTTGATCCCAAAAGAGATGTGATTTTCTATTTGGATTCACTGTTAGGTCATTACAACTACTACACCAAGTTGGTGGGAGTATTTAATAGGTGTGTATTTAGATACCTTGCATATTTCATAGTTTAAATTATGTGTGTATTTCGATTAATATAGTTATTTAAATGATGTTGTTTCAGTGCTTTGGCATCTTATTGGGGATTGAGTGATTCCAGGACTGCGTACAGAAAATCATCATGTTCTACAAAATGGATAGCAATAAGGGTAAGTTTATAATCAATATTCTTATGCATATGTAATTAATTAAATTTAATAACCAAGTCATATTTTGTTTTATAGGGTCCACACCAACCAAACAACATTGATTGCGGGTACTATGTAATGAAATTTATGAAGGACATCATCAATCACAACGAAATGGAAATCCCAATCAATGTATATATAATTTGATAGTTTGTTTTTTGATAAGTAATTCAATATTTGTTTGATATTGATATAATTCTTAGTTCATTTTATTTTACTTTTTCAGTATTTTTCTGGATATGTGTCTGGAGTTCCTTTTTCTGATGAGCAACTTACTGAGCTCAAAGGAGAGTGGTGTCATCATGTTGCCGGTGTTATACATGAAAATCGAAATTGATGTAATTTTTTTGGATATCCTATTTTTGTAGTACCTATATTGGATATCTTGTAATTTTTGCTGTTATGTTGACATTCATGTTTTGGTACATGATGATTTATGTAATTTTGGTTGGCATATGTGTGTGTATGTTGGATTTATTAATTAGCTGGAATTTGATTTGAAATTGGTTTTTGATTTGGAAATTTGTTGTTGGTTGATGAATATGAGCAGGGAGCAAGGAATTGGTAATAGAGAAGAAACAGAAAAAAAATTCTTTAAAAAAAAATTAGGCATAGGTAGCGCTTCCTGTAAGCGCTACTTATGGTAATAGAGAAGAAACAGAATTAAAAAAAAATTAGGCATAAGGAGCGCTTTCTGTAAAAAGCGCTACTTATGGTCTAAGCGCATCTAGGAATGGGGAGCGTTTGAACAAAAAAGCGCTACTTTTGGTCTATGCGCATCCGGGAATAAGGAGCGCTTACGCTTAGAAGCGCTACCTATGGTCTATGCGCATCCGGAAATAAGGAGCGCTTATTCTTAGAAGCGCTCCTCTTGCCTGTTCATTGGTAGCGCTTTTAGAGCGCTACCTTTGGGGGATTGGCAACAGGAGCGCAAGCTTTAGGAGCGCCCGAAAGCGCTACTGATGGCCTAAAAAAAGCGCTCCCAATCCCCAAATCTGTTGTAGTGTTGTATGTGTGAATTCTTAAAGAGAAATATTAAATAAAATAGTTTTATATTATGAAATCATTCGCTTTCAAGGAGTAATTTACTTCACAAACACCATAGTGAATCATAATTCTTTATGCTGTTTATCTTCCATTCATGTGATATAGAGGGAGAGCTTCCTAGAAGTGACACCTAATTAAGGTAGTCTCCTTCATAGAAGTGACACTAAAGGTTATGTTTCATGTGCGGTTTTGCACATGCTTTTGCAAAATGATGCTATATGCACCCTTTTTGATTCGTGCACTCGGGTTAAAGATTTACAAATGCACTATCTATTAAGAGTCAAAAAAATGTCTTCTTGTGGTCTGAACATTCATTGGTGAGTATTTTTGTTTGGGGAAGAAATTGATGAACACTCAATGAACATAAGAAATTTAGATCTAAGATATCATACAATTTCATCAAAATTATTAAAATTAAACATAATATTCAAATATACATGATTCCTCAATGCCTGTAACATTACAAAAAAATTGTTGGCTACATTGCATGAACCCTTTACACTTTTGTGCATTCTCCCTCTTCTCTTGATCCTTTCTTCCTTTCTTCTACTTGTTTTTCATTAAGATTTTTTTTTTTGTAAAAACCTCTCTCCTCACCCTCCAAAGTTATCTCCTTTAAATAGTCATTCCTCGCTATACTTGACTAAAACTCTACCTTTTCCACTCATATTGTACTAACTCATGAGTTTATTGTCAATTAAAGGAACAATTAATATTCCATAGGATTATGAAACCCCTTTCTTTTAAATGCATAAATGTTAGATAAGAAAGGATTTTAAAGGACAACTAATGATTTCTTATTTCAAAACAACTTATATTAGCTTTGATTAAAAAGGGAAATACTTGGTAAAAAAATAAAACTATGTTGTAATTTTTTAAATTAATCTAAACTATTATAATTGGTAAATATATTTATTCAACTAATTTAGTTTTTTACCAATTCTAATAATAATATAATTTCTTTTGTAACTAATTGTATAATTTTAAAATATAAGTTGAGATTTATCCTTTTAAAAATGGAACGTAAACAATTCTACCTCATCTACTCATTTCATATAATTCATGATTTTATTAACAAACAAAGAAATGATTCATATTTTCAAAAAAAAATAATATTCATATTATGTTGAAACTCTCATCTTTCAATTCATAATTGTTACACTAAAGGTTATTTTTATGGTTCAGCAATTATTTTTTATTTATAGTTAGACACTATTCTACTAAGAGTACCATTTAATATTAAGGTAGTAGCAATTTTGTGATTTCATTATAATTAAAGTCTTCTTTTTGTATTAATTATAAATAATAAATAAATATTATAAAAGACAAAATTCATGAGAAGCATTGTGGAGGCTTCATTGAGGTTTCCTTTATTTATATATATATATATATATATATATATATATATATATATAATAGAATTCATGAGAAGCATTGTGGAGCTTCCATTCAAACTTTATATTCCACTAAATCATAATTTTATAAGTTAGTGTTTTTTTTTTTAGATAAACAATACTTCATTGAAAATAGCACTAGGGATGCTCAAACCCAAACAACAAAAGTTACATATTGTTTAGGCAATGAAGTGGATCAAGCCACCAAGCAGAAATATCAAAATTTAAATTACAATGAGATCTATAGACCAAACAACTCCAAGTTAACTGCTTGATGCGTGACATGATAGATTCAATGTTGGGATCCTCGTTCTTGAAGATAAGAGCATTCCTAGCCAACCAAATACTCCAACAGGTAGTCAACCAAATTAAGTGCTTTGTTTTCTTGGCCTTTTTACCTTTGGATAGCTTCCCCCAACAAAGGCAATGTTCGAGCAAGCTGTTGGATCCCACTTGGTCAATCCTACACCAAACGCACACCCGCGACCAAATATCCGATGCAAAGGTGCAGCTCAAAAACAGATGAGACTGCGATTCAACTTCATTCCAACACAATGGACAGAGAGCGTCATCGTCCGATGCGATAACAAGTCGGTGTCACAAATTTCCGCGAGTTGGTAGAGCATCCCTAAGTAAGCGCCATCCAAAAACAATAACCTTGGAGGGAACGACACATCTCCATAACTTCTTTATCATCTTATGTAATTCATTTTGATCGCTCCCCATTACCTCCCGAAGCATCTCTTTGTAAAAAGAACGGACGGTAATTTTTTTTGAAGTCTCAAGCTTCCATATCCAAGTATCCTTAATCCTCAATCACTGGGGCCAAGATTTGTTGAAGATATGCAGCCTCCAAATGATTAACACACGATTGAGATACTAGCATTCATTCCACCGCCAAACTCCATCCCTCCACCCTCCAAAGTCCCGCACCACCACACGGTTTGCTTCACGTCCCGTCCATAGAGAAGGAAAAAGCCGAGAAAAAGAAGAAGTTCCCAGCCAAACATCATTCCAAAAATCCACCGAAGCGCCATTCCCCATCCTACGAGAAACCTGTTGGCCGAAAGAAGATAGAGGAGAAAACGCGAGATCAAGCATCATCAAATCGCGCCACCAAATAGACCCAACAGCACCTCTTCTTAATGCACCCTCCGACCGTTGTATAAAGGCATCCTTGAAGCTTCCATATCTATGAAATAATAAGCCTTTCCAAGGAGTGAAACTGTAACATCCCAAATTTGTAGTCGACAAAAAACAAATTTGAGATATTTCCTTTAGCCATTCAGAGATGCACTTCTACAAATTCAAAAATTCGTAACTGATGAATCAATTATGAACAACTGGAATTATTAATTTGCTTTAAAACTTTATATTTTGATACATAAACAAATCCACAAATATTCATATAATTCCAGTCATTACAAAAATTCGCTAATCCAAGTGCATTAATCCTAAATTTAAACTCGGCCATAACCCGATATCTAATACCGAGTACCCATCATGACCCGTGAACTTCCTCAACATGATAGCCCCAAGCAGTTAGGGTCCTGAACTTCCTGAACAATCCTTAGACTTTACCTGTGTATCTGAAAAACAATCAACAATAAACAGTGAGATTACAAATCTCAATGAGTGACTCCGAGACCCCTTACGGTTCCTCTCATTCGTTCTCTTTTAGTTATCTTAATTATTTTGAAGACCGGCTCGAGAGACCAAATCACTCAATCTCTAGGAGCCCTCTGATCCGGCAATCACTGCACGAATCATTATATTTTCCATAAAAATAATTTCTTTTTTATCTCTGGCTTAGCATAATCCGTGAAACGAAATCTCATGAGATCACAGAAACCCCAATCCAACATACCAATGAGGGATAATGCGGGGGCCTTGGCTTCTGGGCTCATGACTTCCCTCCACCAAGTATGCTAAATAACTCGGAGTCGTCACCCCGTTAATACATTATTAATCGCTGAACAATATTACACATGTTCAGGAAATCCATTTAAAACCTTTTAAGGGTCACAACAATATTACACATGTTCTGGACATCACTTTAAAACCATTTATGGGTTCCCACGCATTTATACCACATTCCGATCAACACATAATTCAATAAACGAACTCAAGTGACAAGTTATCATCCACCATACATAAACATAATTCAAATTCATGATATTTCAATAGACAGTCTAGGTGCAATAAGTTTTCAGCAAGTAAGTATAAACTTCGGAAAATTATTTGACCGATCAAACGACAACGAAATTCAACAAATGACCCCTCTTCAAAAAGCTAATGATGTCTATTTTCTGAATATGACTTTTGTTTTGAAAAATGGTGATCCAATAAGTACAGTTTCATCAAACAAGATACTATGTTCAGAAAAGGGAACAGCTACTGTGACCTAACTTGAAACTCTCCTAAAATGATCAATACTCATTCAAACTACATGGAACTTGATTCTAAATCGTGGCCAATTAAGTCTAGGTTTCAATAAAATAAGAATCATTCAAAGATGAGTCCAAATGAAAATACCATGCCCGAAATACTGAACCCATACCCAGATTGTTTCCAAAATTTTAACCTAACTTGTGTCACCTATAACTCGAGTTATACAACTCGAAATGCAACCAAACCAGTACCAATTTGACAAGCATCAAGTGTAGTGTCTAAAAGGCGAACCATATAATTTTTGGACTTCTAGATTGTTCCCAGTTACTGTATAACCGAACCTACACCCAGCATAGTCCTAGATTTTTTTATCTGACTTGTGACTACAATTTCTTCTGCTATACTTATCCAAATTTATTAAACTCAGTGCCTAAATTGTAGCAAATTGTGTGTATTTTCCAGGAAAGGAAACCTTAAAATTTTTGGACTCACAGAAAGTTCAGGATATCAGAAACACTTAAGCTAGGTCAAACAGTCTCAAACAGAGTTTCAGCACAACATTATGCACACTTAACACCACCAATCACCAAAATTCAGAAACCAATTCAATTCATGCTGTAAATTCAGAATACACACACTACATTTTAAAATATATAACGTGGTGAGAACACTCACCCGGAGAGACGAACAATTCAAATAACGGAAGACGCAACCAAGCTCTACCCATACCGGATCTAATTTGGTCAGCATCTGTGAGTAATTTAGAAATGAGAATAAAGTATTCAATTTCTAGCCAAAACCATTCAAACCAGTACCTATTTTGTAGAATATTTTGTCTATTTTCTAATGGTTCAAGTCCAACACTGATATGATGAGTATTCAGGGAGTTACGGCTAAAATACGGAGACTGGTTCGAAAACATTACTGTTACAAAACTGAAACTTGTAATTAATTTTTCTCCCTCAATATTCACTCAAATCAAGTGGTTCTTGCGCCTATCTTGAAGAATTTTATGTGTAGTTTCAAAAGAATCAAAAGCTAACTTCATAGGACATCTGCACAGTGAGTTACAGAGAAATTACCATGGGTTGCTCAAAATAGTTTTCTGCAGAATATTTTCCAGCAACCTTGTCCTTTCTTTAAACTTCCTATGAGCTCGAATTTGACTCCCAAAATCCTACCTCTTGCTTCAATATTTCAACAACAGCTACTGAGACTCTAACTTCAAGCACTCAAACTCACATGCAAGATCCAATCAAGCATCCATGACCCTCAAATTCCAATTTTTGACAGTTTTGAGCTTAAGGTTCATCAATGGTGAAATGAGGAGGTGTATGATTTGGGTGTTGAAAAGGATATCAGTGAGTAGAGGAGAAGGAACTGAGTGTGATGGTGTCAAAACAAGCAACATGCATGAGATTTGGGTGATGGTGAGGATCTATGGTTCTCCTCTTCTCTCCCTCTCACGGTTCTCCTCACTCTCTCTCTTTTCTCTTGCTTTCTATTTTTCAACTGATTTTGTTTTCCTCTAGTGTGGGTGTGTGTTTAATAAATATGTTTTGTTTTTGTGTTGTTAAGTGAGCTGAAGGAAAACTAAATAGAAAAGGACCCTTTTACCCCTAAGTGATAAACACTCTACCTTATTGTTAATACACTACCCCAATGCAACATAATTCCACAACATGGCAATTTAACCTTGCTAATATATACTCAAGCAAGTTAAATTACTTAGTTTGACCATCAATTTACTATGAAAAGTTTGCTAATTTCAAATATCGAACTTAGTAAAATTGGGGATGTTACAATACACCCCAACTTGAAAATTTTTGTCCTCAAAAATTGTTCAAGTTATATTTTACTACCGAATATCTACTCTCCTTTCAAATACTCAAGCAATTCCAATGAGGATGCTTCTACAACCACAATATGAAGGACTCAATCTAGACTCATCCACTTTAACAATACTAACAATACTATCAATCGAATATCTACTCTTGGAACCTTTTAATATAAGGGAAGGAAGGGCGAGGGACTCACCCCAACTTAGGATGACCATAAGCATCAATTTCCAGGTGACATCCTATTTTTAGACATTATTTTTAAAACATAGACACCTTAGTTTCATGAATTTCTAGTATGTGATTTACTAGCTAGAGAAATAAACTCTTAACTACTACATATATCCATATGGATAATCCAATAGAACCAAAATCATCATTACATAAACATTAGTCACTTTTATTTAATTATAAGGAAGAGAATAAGTCATAGAAATCATCCTTCAAGTTAGCATATGAAATTCAACAAATGACAATCATTCCATGCGCTTGTTTCCTAAGGACATCATTACTAGCACATATATCTTTATGAATTCCATAATAATCCAAACAATATACAAGCAAGCATAGGTACATCGGATAGACAATCAATCGGTTTAAGATATGAGGGTCATTCAATGAGCCTAAGTGACATGTTTCCCAATCACGATAAGGATTCATGTATCGCAATGATGTTTTGCTATGTATCTAGTATAATGGTTAGAATAGATTAAGAATCATTCTTAGACTAAGTTAGAACACAATCATTCTCATACATTGTGCTAAAATCAGAACAACATTAATTTAGCACATACTTACTCTATTGACTCATAGCCATTAGTATACTGAAACGAAAATCTCGCCTTGACTCGCCAAATAGACTATAGTCACGACAACTTACTGTTATCCTTCATAAATCCGAGGTTGATGACTAGAACTCTACCACCGTAGTGGAGATTTGAGTAGTGTAACGGATATAAGACTATCACACCCTAACACTGCTTAGTATTCTAGCTTCTTTTCGGTTTCTCTGAGACACCCTAATATACTAGTATACTCTTCCCACATCACAACCCTTCTGGGTAGTAAGCTGTGGAACATTTCCTTTCGGTTTCTCTGAGACACCGCTAGTGTTTTAGGTTAATTAGACTCTAACACAAACGATGTTCATGACTGATTCACAACTGAGTAAGGTTTGTAGAAAAATTTCTTAAAAATGTTTTGGATATAATATAATTTTCTCACATACCCATAGGAGTCAGTCTCATCACTAACCCGAAATACTAGTAAGGTGTGTCCCCAACCTCATGAATTGGTATTTGGAACTCAACCCTAAAATCTGATAACCTTACACGGGGTCTAAGTTTTTAGAGACTTATATGTAAAACGACTTCTCCAAAACCAACTATCCTTTTGGATAACCATACTGAAATTGTATAACTACCCAGATAATAAGGGATTAAAAACTCTGGGTATTAGAAGTTTTACTAGTGAGACATAAAGGAGTCCTTAGAAGGTAAAATTCGTTTGCATTCTATGAATTTCTTGACTTATCAATTAACCTCGGCGTAACGATTACTCTCGGATTCGATATGAAATTGGAATAGCGGTGGTACCAAAGAGATTTTGAAAGCGGAAGAATTATTTAAGGAATCAAACGAGTGCACCATTAGTGTCTCCGTACTGATTCATAAAATTGAGTTTTAAAAATATCATTAAACATTTCCTTGGTCCTCCTTCTTTTCGAATCCCATAAATATCCGAGCATAATCATTACGACTTCTTTAATCAATAAATTCTTCTTTTTTTTTTTGAACGGGTCCTACTCCTAGAATAACAATCGTGCTAGACACTTAGGTAACTTTGAGCTTCGTTCTCGTTCGGCATAAAAGTTGGGGCCTAATAATCTAAGGCTTCTGAAGACTCTTCTGATTGCGGAAAGGCTATTGCTACCTACCATTTCCAAGAAATAGATATTTTTGGGAAACTACAATGAATATTATTGTAAACCGGTGTCTAGCTAGGAGCTTAATCTTATTGGCTGGAAGTCCTTTTTCCAACTTCCTGTGCACTGGAAGGTTTATGCTCTACGAACGCTTTAGGGTTTAGCAACTCAAGGTAAGGAAGGAGTACAATTCAGAATATAACTAGAAACACAGTTCAAAATCTTTTCAGATGTGTGGACACTTTTGTTAGCTTTCCAACACATCTCGGAACATAAAAATTGGAGTTCCGGGTTAGAAGTTATAAAGAAAACAAGTCGGAAAACTGGTGAAAATTTTTCACAGGCTTAGAGTGGCATGCACTTAATCAGAGGGTTGTAATAATGTCACTTCTACCTACATCACATGGTAGCCCCCCTTTATGAAATCTTGATCGGGAACTAATGTGATCAACATTGAGTGGTTCTGCTTGCCAATAATTAGAATGAACTATTGTTTACTAGGTTGGCTTCACAACGTTTCATAAGGTGGCTCGGAGGAAAATGAACCTAATCTATACTCATGGCGATCCGAACAAATTTCTCTAGCTGCAACATAAGCTGGGGTTTACTCGGACCATAAGATCAGGTTAATTGCTAAATAGTATTTCAGTAACTGAGAGGCTGACTTAGCAACTGTCAGGATTTCGGGGGGTCTGATAATCTTAACGAATCTTAGGTCACTGGCACTACTACGACTAAAGGCTTTGCTCAACTGGCAACTCTCTGAACGAACCACAATGACTTACATTACAGCACAACGCTTGCATCGGTTTCAATGACTGAACAGGCGCCCACAGTTTCCTCGAACTAACATGGATATCCACTTCTTGCTTTGGAATACCATCTGTAGCCCTCTGCTTCTGCTGCACGCTCTGATGAAATGGGAACGCTAAAAATCCTATGGTTTAGGGTTTTGGACATTTTCTGGGCTGAGGCAACCAATCGTCATTATTCTCAGTACGTTGCATGAAATATTGAGTGGATCCAAGCTCAATGTCTCACACAAAATACTGAAAGGTTCTGACATTTGATTGTCTAAGTCCCTAGCTGGCTCGATCTAACCTCTTTGACCATAAAGTCTCTAAGTCCGACTAGGTCGAACTGCTCTGATACCAAAATGTAACATCCCAAATTTGTAGTCGACAAAAAACAAATTTGAGATATTTCCTTTAGCCATTCAGAGATGCACTTCTACAAATTCAAAAATTCGTAACTGATGAATCAATTATGAACAACTGGAATTATCAATTTGCTTTAAAACTTTATATTTTGATACATAAACAAATCCACAAATATTCATATAATTCCAGTCATTACAAAAATTCGCTAATCCAAGTGCATTAATCCTAAACTTAAACTCGGCCATAACCCGATATCTAATACCGAGTACCCATCATGACCCGTGAACTTCCTCAACATGATAGCCCCAAGCAGTTAGGGTCCTGAACTTCCTGAACAATCCTTAGACTTTACCTGTGTATCTGAAAAACAATCAACAATAAACAGTGAGATTACAAATCTCAATGAGTGACTCCGAGACCCCTTACGGTTCCTCTCATTCGTTCTCTTTTAGTTATCTTAATTATTTTGAAGACCGGCTCGAGAGACCAAATCACTCAATCCCTACGAGCCCTCTGATCTGGCAATCACTGCACGAATCATTATATTTTCCATAAAAATAATTTCTTTTTTATCTCTGGCTTAGCATAATCCGTGAAACGAAATCTCACGAGATCACAGAAACCCCAATCCAACATACCAATGAGGGATAATGCGAGGGCCTTGGCTTCTGGGCTCATGACTTCCCTCCACCAAGTATGCTAAATAACTCGGAGTCGTCACCCCGTTAATACATTATTAATCGATGAACAATATTACACATGTTCAGGAAATCCATTTAAAACCTTTTAAGGGTCACAGAACAATATTACACATGTTCTGGACATCACTTTAAAACCATTTATGGGTTCCCACTCATTTATACCACATTCCGATCAACACATAATTCAATAAACGAACTCAAGTGACAAGTTATCATCCACCATACATAAACATAATTCAAATTCATGATATTTCAATAGAGAGTCTAGGTGCAATAAGTTTTCAGCAAGTAAGTATAAACTTCGGAAAATTATTTGACCGACCAAACGACAACGAAATTCAACAAATGACCCCTCTACAAAAAGCTAATGATGTCTATTTTCTGAATATGAGTTTTGTTTTACAAAATGGTGAGCCAATAAGTACAGTTTCATCAAACAAGATACTATGTTCAGAAAAGGGAACAGCTACTGTGACCAAACTTGAAACTCTCCTAAAATGATCAATACTCATTCAAACTACATGGAACTTGAGTCTAAATCGTGGACAATTAAGTCTAGGTTTCAATAAAATAAGAATCATTCAAAGATGAGTCCAAATGAAAATACCATGCCCGAAATACTGAACCCATACCCAGATTGTTTCCAAAATTTTAACCTAACTTGTGTCACCTATAACTCGAGTTATACAACTCGAAATGAAACCAAACCAGTACCAATTTGACAAGCATCAAGTGTAGTGTCTAAAAGGCGAACCATATAATTTTTGGACTTCTAGATTGTTCCCAGTTACTGTATAACCGAACCTACACCCAGTATAGTCCTAGATTTTTTTATCTGACTTGTGACTACAATTTCTTCTGCTATAATTATCCAAATTTATTAAACTCAGTTCCTAAATTGTAGCAAATTGTGTGTATTTTCCAGGAAAGCAAACCTTAAAATTTTTGGACTCACAGAAAGTTCAGGATATCAGAAACACTTAAGCTAGGTCAAACAGTGTCAAACAGAGTTTCAGCACAACATTATGCACACTTAACACCACCAATCACCAAAATTCAGCAACCAATTCAATTCATGCTGTAAATTCAGAATACACACACTACATTTTAAAATATATAACGTGGTGAGAACACTCACCCGGAGAGACGAACAATTCAAATAACGGAAGACGCGACCAAGCTCTACCCATACCGGATCTAATTTGGTCAGCATCTGTGAGTAATTTAGAAATGAGAATAAAGTATTCAATTTCTAGCCAAAACCATTCAAACCAGTACCTATTGTGTAGAATATTTTGTCTATTTTCTAATGGTTCAAGTCCAACACTGATATGATGAGTATTCAGGGAGTTACGGCTAAAATACGGAGACTGGTTCGAAAACATTACTGTTACAAAACTGAAACTTGTAATTAATTTTTCTCCCTCAATATTCACTCAAATCAAGTGGTTCTTGCGCCTATCTTGAAGAATTTTATGTGTAGTTTCAAAAGAATCAAAAGCTAACTTCATAGGACATCTGCACAGTGAGTTACAGAGAAATTACCATGGGTTGCTCAAAATAGTTTTCTGCAGAATATTTTCCAGCAACCTTGTCCTTTCTTTAAACTTCCTATGAGCTCGAATTTGACTCCCAAAATCCTACCTCTTGCTTCAATATTTCAACAACAGCTACTGAGACTCTAACTTCAAGCACTCAAACTCACATGCAAGATCCAATCAAGCATCCATGACCCTCAAATTCCAATTTTTGACAGTTTTGAGCTTAAGGTTCATCAATGGTGAAATGAGGAGGTGTATGATTTGGGTGTTGAAAAGGATATCAGTGAGTAGAGGAGAAGGAACTGAGTGTGATGGTGTCAAAACAAGCAACATGCATGAGATTTGGGTGATGGTGAGGATCTATGGTTCTCCTCTTCTCTCCCTCTCACGGTTCTCCTCACTCTCTCTCTTTTCTCTTGCTTTCTATTTTTCAACTGATTTTGTTTTCCTCTAGTGTGGGTGTGTGTTTAATAAATATGTTTTGTTTTTGTGTTGTTAAGTGAGCTGAAGGAAAACTAAATAGAAAAGGACCCTTTTACCCCTAAGTGATAAACACTCTACCTTATTGTTAATACACTACCCCAATGCAACATAATTCCACAACATGGCAATTTAACCTTGCTAATATATACTCAAGCAAGTTAAATTACTTAGTTTGACCATCAATTTACTATGAAAAGTTTGCTAATTTCAAATATCGAACTTAGTAAAATTGGGGATGTTACAATACACCCCAACTTGAAAATTTTTGTCCTCAAAAATTGTTCAAGTTATATTTTACTACCGAATATCTACTCTCCTTTCAAATACTCAAGCAATTCCAATGAGGATGCTTCTACAACCACAATATGAAGGACTCAATCTAGACTCATCCACTTTAACAATACTAACAATACTATCAATCGAATATCTACTCTTGGAGCCTTTTAATATAAGGGAAGGAAGGGCGAGGGACTCACCCCAACTTAGGATGACCATAAGCATCAATTTCCAGGTGACATCCTATTTTTAGACATTATTTTTAAAACATAGACACCTTAGTTTCATGAATTTCTAGTATGTGATTTACTAGCTAGAGAAATAAACTCTTAACTACTACATATATCCATATGGATAATCCAATAGAACCAAAATCATCATTACATAAACATTAGTCACTTTTATTTAATTATAAGGAAGAGAATAAGTCATAGAAATCATCCTTCAAGTTAGCATATGAAATTCAACAAATGACAATCATTCCATGCGCTTGTTTCCTAAGGACATCATTACTAGCACATATATCTTTATGAATTCCATAATAATCCAAACAATATACAAGCAAGCATAGGTACATCGGATAGACAATCAATCGGTTTAAAATATGAGGGTCATTCAATGAGCCTAAGTGACATGTTTCCCAATCACGATAAGGATTCATGTATCGCAATGATGTTTTGCTATGTATCTAGTATAATGGTTAGAATAGATTAAGAATCATTCTTAGACTAAGTTAGAACACAATCATTCTCATACATTGTGCTAAAATCAGAACAACATTAATTTAGCACATACTTACTCTATTGACTCATAGCCATTAGTATACTGAAACGAAAATCTCGCCTTGACTCGCCAAATAGACTATAGTCACGACAACTTACTGTTATCCTTCATAAATCCGAGGTTGATGACTAGAACTCTACCACCGTAGTGGAGATTTGAGTAGTATAACGGATATAAGACTATCACACCCTAACACTGCTTAGTATTCTTGCTTCTTTTCGGTTTCTCTGAGACACCCTAATATACTAGTATACTCTTCCCACATCGCAACCCTTCTGGGTAGTAAGCTGTGGAACATTTCCTTTCGGTTTCTCTGAGACACCGCTAGTGTTTTAGGTTAATTAGACTCTAACACAAACGATGTTCATGACTGATTCACAACTGAGTAAGGTTTGTAGAAAAATTTCTTAAAAATGTTTTGGATATAATATAATTTTCTCACATACCCATAGGAGTCAGTCTCATCACTAACCCGAAATACTAGTAAGGTGTGTCCCCAACCTCATGAATTGGTATTTGGAACTCAACCCTAAAATCTGATAACCTTACACGGGGTCTAAGTTTTTAGAGACTTATATGTAAAACGACTTCTCCAAAACCAACTATCCTTTTGGATAACCATACTGAAATTGTATAACTACCCAGATAATAAGGGATTAAAAACTCTGGGTATTAGAAGTTTTACTAGTGAGACATAAAGGAGTCCTTAGAAGGTAAAATTCGTTTGCATTCTATGAATTTCTTGACTTATCAATTAACCTCGGCGTAACGATTACTCTCGGATTCGATATGAAATTGGAATAGCGGTGGTACCAAAGAGATTTTGAAAGCGGAAGAATTATTTAAGGAATCAAACGAGTGCACCATTAGTGTCTCCGTACTGATTCATAAAATTGAGTTTTAAAAATATCATTAAACATTTCCTTGGTCCTCCTTCTTTTCGAATCCCATAAATATCCGAGCATAATCATTACGACTTCTTTAATCAATAAATTCTTCTTTTTTTTTTTTGAACGGGTCCTACTCCTAGAATAACAATCGTGCTAGACACTTAGGTAACTTTGAGCTTCGTTCTCGTTCGGCATAAAAGTTGGGGCCTAATAATCTAAGGCTTCTGAAGACTCCCAAAATCCTACCTCTTGCTTCAATATTTCAACAACAGCTACTGAGACTCTAACTTCAAGCACTCAAACTCACATGCAAGATCCAATCAAGCATCCATGACCCTCAAATTCCAATTTTTGACAGTTTTGAGCTTAAGGTTCATCAATGGTGAAATGAGGAGGTGTATGATTTGGGTGTTGAAAAGGATATCAGTGAGTAGAGGAGAAGGAACTGAGTGTGATGGTGTCAAAACAAGCAACATGCATGAGATTTGGGTGATGGTGAGGATCTATGGTTCTCCTCTTCTCTCCCTCTCACGGTTCTCCTCACTCTCTCTCTTTTCTCTTGCTTTCTATTTTTCAACTGATTTTGTTTTCCTCTAGTGTGGGTGTGTGTTTAATAAATATGTTTTGTTTTTGTGTTGTTAAGTGAGCTGAAGGAAAACTAAATAGAAAAGGACCCTTTTACCCCTAAGTGATAAACACTCTACCTTATTGTTAATACACTACCCCAATGCAACATAATTTCACAACATGGCAATTTAACCTTGCTAATATATACTCAAGCAAGTTAAATTACTTAGTTTGACCATCAATTTACTATGAAAAGTTTGCTAATTTCAAATATCGAAATTAGTAAAATTGGGGATGTTACAGAAATCATCAACAAGTGCCCGCCACTTCCACTTACTTAAAAGAGTCACATTAAATAAATCTAAATTTTTGATACCAAGGCCTCCGTCATTCTTCGGTTTGCAAATTTTGTCCCAAGCAACCCAATACATACCCCTATAAGTTAGTGTGTAATTATGTGTTTTAACTTTTAACTATATCTAATTAAGAGCTACAATTAAAGTCTTCTATTCAAATTATAAATATATAATATTCTGAATAAAAATGATGTGGAGCATTCTGGAAGCTCCAAAAAAACTTCCTTATGTTTGGGAGGGGGTTTTGCGAGGGGAAGAGAGGGGAGGGCTTGAGAAAGATTTGTCTATATTTTAATATGTATTTGAGATTTTAAAAAATTATAAGAACAAATTGATAAATATCAATATAACTTTTTTAATCCCATTTGATTTATGTTTAGAGACATTTTATAGCTTCCTCAATTTAGATTTGAAAAACATGTCCTCCCCTCCCTTCCCCTCCCAAAACCTCCTCCCAAACATACCCTAATATCTACTAGGGGGAATACCCGTGCAACGGATTTGTTCATAATGTTAGTTTTTTAAATTTTATTTGTCTACTTTCAAATTTTTTATAGTGTTATGTGATAAAATCTGCTTAATGGTTTGGTTAAATTTTATTCTTTTATTGCATAACATATATTGAGCATAAAATACTTCTTTGAAAGACTGTTGAGTAATTTTGTATATATTACATGGTACAATTTGGCATTTGTTTCTAAAAACCCAAATTTTTTATTACATTTATGTCGATTTTAGTTAAATTTAAAATTTGTTTATTATGGTCATTGTGTTTATGTAATATATTATTTTATTTGAAAATAGTATCACTAGTGCAAAAATGACTTTAGGAAGCACCATTTAGCATCGGTTGTTTGAACAACCGATTCTAAATGTAGACGCGGTGGCATTTTTGAAATTAACCGGAAGTTTTCAATTCTCGACCTATATTTAGCATCGGTTGTATAAAACAACCGATGTTAAATGTGTATTTCTAATACATTTAGCGTCCCATTTTATTTCTTACACTTACGCGTTCTCCCTATACTCACTCTCTGAACTCTCTCTCACATAACGCACAGCACAGAAGTAGAAGTACAGAACCACCTCTCTCTCAATCCACCACCACCCTCACATCCGCCACCCCTCCACGGTTGCCTCCACCTCACCTTCCGCCTACCTCGAAGCACCACAACCACCAGTGGCCGGCGCCTCTCCTTTCTCAGTCGCGCTCCTATCTTCTTCTTCTTCTTCTTCTTCTTCTTCTTCAAAGATAAGTGTTTTTTCTTCTTCCCTCCTTCTATTTTACAGAAATGCCTTCATTGTTGGTTGTGTCGAAACCCTAACCCCAAATTTGCAGCATTCAACCCTAACCCCCTCCATTTTTGAATTGAAACCCTAACCCCCATTTTTGGTTGGAATTAGTAGCTGTTAATGTTTGATTTAGGTTTGATTGATTGTTGTGGATTTTGGAATCAATAGTTGTTGTAGTGAATCGAAACCCTAACTCCTCTTTAGTGTTATCTCTCTGTAGGAACCCGTTGGAGATGTTCTAGTGTTCCTTTCTAGTCAAGATGATGTTGATGCTGTTGTGTTGCTCAGTTACTCACTGAAAAAATCCATGCTAATGGTAAGCACTATTCAGGTATACAACAAGAGTAGTTCTTATTTGAAATACTATTAGCTTTTATCTCTTTAACTACTTGCAAGTTACAACTAAAGTTAAATAAGTAACATAAGTTTAGATTTTATGTTTTTGTGGACTGAACATAATGAGAAGTATTTTTTAGATTAATAGGATACTGCTAATAGACGGAATGCCTTTTTGTTCCAGAATTGGTTGTTTTGCCTCTGTATTCTGGACTTCCATTCACTTTGGAGGTAATATCTCTTTATAATTAGCCTAACCCTTTTTGCAACAAGGTGCTCCTTATCAATTGTTGCTTTTCTAATTGTGCAGGGGATTGTTTTTGTTGTTGACAACTTGACAGTGGATTCTCAAAACAGCGGTTCTACAATCCGGTATTTCCATTTTGTTGTTTCTATTAGAGATATATAATAGTGAGCCTGCAGTGATCTGTTTATAAATGTGATTTTCATTAAACATTTCAATTAATAAAAGCACATACTCACTGGTTTAATACCCTAACCCTCTATTTATGCCTGCGTTCAATTTTGGTTGTTCCTATCTATGTTTCATCTACCACTGTAATATTGCTAATTAGTTATCCTTACTTTTCACTCCTGTGCTAATATTTTCTTCATATATTAGAGAAACTTCATAAACTTTTCTTGTGACTCTTCTTTACAATTTAATTGTTGATTGTTGATTCATGAAGGATTCAAAATCTTAGAATTTCAATATATATGGATAAAAGTTTCCTTATTATGGTTCAATATTGAATTTTAAATGAAAATTTATTCTTATAACTTATTCCCGATTATGCAAACGCCGGCTTATTCACCAAGTATAATTTTCTGCCCTCTTTTGTAACAGATCTCTGATATTGAAAATCTGATTGTGCCACCAATATCTAAGGCATCTGCTAGAAAAGAGCTGGTAGGGCTGGACGAGTTCGACATGGAAATTGTTACAGCCTTACAGGTATTGTGATAGTGGATATTACATGAAAATGGCTCTGATAATTTGTTGTGTTACCTTTTCTTTATGTATTGTGTTAGACTTGCAGGTATATGTTAATTGGTCCCCTTTATTCATCTCCATGGAGCATGAAATTAAGTTCTTTATTTTATTGCTTTTTGGTTTCTTTGTTATTTATGGATCAATGATGTTACTATCAACTGCATTATCTATCTGCAAACTCTTTTGAGGATTTGAGAATAACTTTAACAAATTGAGATGCTCTTAAGAGAGTGGTTTCCCAGAGAGCCCTGCAACTAGGTTCCTCCTTTCCATGTCAAATTTGTGTGATGGGATTTCTCTGTGGAGTCTGTCTTCCATCTTTCATTCTTGCGGGTCTCACTTCCTTTGGTCACTTTTCCTTATCTTTGCTTTTTATTTTATGTCTCTCAAGTGTCGCATAGAATAGAACATGAGCAACCATGAAACTTTATAACTGGTTTATGAAGATAAAAACAAGTCTATGTATAACTTTTTCCTCTCGAGACTTCTCTTCTTTTTTATTATGAACTCCTTCTGTATTCTTCCTAAGTTTATTGTAAAGAATTCTCTAATTCAGTTAAAGCTTTTAGCAAGTTTATCTTATTTGTAAAGCAAACTTGATGATGAGTATTAATATTTAGGCTTGTACCTGAAGCAACACATTTACTATTTGTTTTGTCTTTCATTATGAATTGATGGTTCATTTGGTAGTAATGACACGTTTCCTAAATGCAGGGCTTTGTTACAACAAAAAAGGAGTAATCTAGACCCAGTTGAAGTTCTATTTGCTAAAGATTCAAAATGGTTCTCTAACAAGGAGAAAAAACCTAAATCTGTGAAACCTGCAGCGAAGTTGATTATGGTGCATATGAGTGAGAGGGAGTTTCTTAGTATTAACAAGGAGCAAGAGGAAGAGATTTCAAGGCTTAAAGTCATGCTTGAGAACAAGAATAAAGAGGTAAATAAATTTGTTTTTTTTCTTTTCTGAAACTGATCTGCAATTTTGTGTGGAAAATGAGATTAGGTCATAATTGCAATTATGGGTCTTTGATTTTTTAGTTGAAGTTTAAAACTTGATTGAATTTAAAGTGCTTATCATCAGGTCGGGTTCTAATTGTTATGCTCATGCCTAGAAATACTGTTTCTTAGTTCAATTGATTACTGATTTCAGTGCAAATACAGTAAAGATAGTAGCACTTTTGATTAGCTTTTGACTCATGAGAATGAAGATATATTTATCTATGGTTTGTTACTTGTGAAAATTTGGTAAGTATGTTGTGAAAAAATTAAGATATAGAAGCTAATTTCAACCAACATATAAGATGATATTGTTTAAATTACAAGTGTTTTACAAGTTTGGATTAGCTTTTGGCTTTTTGAAACCTTTCAATTAGAATACGTATATGGTTTTTTGCTTGAAAACTATTCCCCTTTAGCTAGTTTAGGGTTTAATTGGATGTTTTATGATTTCCCAATTTGTGGAATATATGATTAAATGAGTTGCTTGATATTGATTAGAAGTTGTTCAGTGAAAATGTGAAGTGAATTGAAATTATGTAGCGGCTGAACTTTTAAGTGTGACAACCTTGGAATGAAAATAGCTTGTTTCCTTCATACTTGTCTGTTGTCTATCTTTTATAAACTTTTAGATGCCACATTTGTAAAGCTGGTTCAGTTCAATTTGACACTCAATGCCTATTTTGATATGCCATTGGATTAGGAAAGTTCCATGTAATAATTTTGAAGATGCAAATGTGATCAGTGCTTATTTTGATATGCGTTGATTAGGAAGGTTCCATGTAATAATTTTGAAGATGCAAATGTCAGCTACTGAGCTTGTCATTTGTTCTTGTTTACGGACTATGAGTTGCCCAGGGATCTCAGCCCATCTTGATATTGAATTCATTGTTAAATGTTTGCTCCATTTCTTTTAACGGGAGTTATGTTCACTGAAGAATCTAGGTGAGTTTCTTCACATTCATGTAGAGATTTTATAGTATTGGGAACAGTTTTGTTTCTGATCATGTAGTAGCTGTGGTTTTTAGATAGTTTTTGTCCTTCAATTTTTTGGTGTCATTATGAATTTTTCTTATTCGCGATGATCAGTTCTGTAATTATAGGTATAGCATGATAGAATAAGAGCATTATATATAGAACTTCATCCATAACTATTATAATCAGTCATGTCATTCTTAACTTTTGGTGTTTGCACCTGTAGATTGAGGTTGGAGATGTTGTCGTTGCAAATAATTCAACAGGTCCACCTACATTTCTATCTACCATAATGCTTAATCTACCTGTGAAATGTTATTTAGTTACTGTTATTCCAGTATGCAGCTTATCTTGGCTGATTTAATAATTGATGTTTATAGGAACTTATTGCTAAGAGAGAGATTGATGTTTGATTTGTTCTCCATGTTTTTTCAGAGTTCTGGTAGAGGCAAGAGAGTAATCAGGAGCGGAACAGAAGATGATAAATCAAAGGAAGTGCTTCATCTTAGGACATTACCTTACCTTAGTTTGACGTTTGTGTTTTAGAAACATTTAGTTGAATTTTGTGCAAGAAACTTGTAGAAATTTTAAGTTTCATGAATTGTATTATAAGATATTAATTTCAATGGAATTTGAAGAATTTTTATGAATTTATTATGTGTTGCTGTTTAGAATTAATTTTGTATATTGGGATTTTATAGATTGGTCAATTGATATCTATTAATGGTGCCAATTAATTTTTTTTAAAAAAAATAGACATTTAGTATCAGTTATTCTGTACAACCGATGCTAAATGTGCTTGTAAGAGACATTTAGCATCGGTTATTTTATACAACCGATGCTAAATGTACTTACTTAGGTACATTTAGTATCGGTGTTTCTGTATAACCGATACTATATGTATTACTTAGGTACATTTAGTATCGGTTATACAGAAACACCGATACTAAATGTACCTTAGTAATACATATAGTATCGGGTGTTTATGTACAACCGATACTAAATGTACCCTAACAGTACCTTAGTAGTACATTTAGTATCGGGTAAAAAACCGATACTAAATGATCGTACATTTAGTATCGGTAGATTTAGTATCGGTTCCAGAACCGATACTAAATGTGCAAAACAACCGATACTAAATGTATTTTCTGCACTAGTGTATATACTATTATCAAATAAATGTACTATATATATTTTTACATTTTTTTAATCAAAATATTACTATTAACAAAAAGAGAATTAATGAATGAATATTTCAATTAACAAAAGAAACAAAAATTCTATATTTCATAAATAACATTACATTACTTATAAGGTAAACTAATTTGTAACATTTACTTCTCAGCCAATAATAAATAATAATGATTGTGTTATGAATATTATTATATTATGGATGTACATTACCCTTTCTTCCATATTCCCACTACCCACTTTACTAATTAGGGTATTAGTGGCTTTTTATGATTGACTTTTCATTTGTCAATCAACACCCTATAAATAGGACTTACTCTTATGTGTAGTGATACCTTTGAAGATGATAATACAAGAGCTCTCTTCTTCTCTTATTCTATTATTCTCTCTTCTTCATCTCTATATGATATCTCATATTTCTTCTTACTCAAGTGTTGGTATTTTCATAACACGTTATCAGTACGAAGTTCTACCAATCCAATTCTTTATAGACCTCATGTTTTACCGTCATCGTACTCAGTGAGTTAAACACTTTTCTTGAAATCTCCATTGTATATTAAAGCATGTCACAAATATTAGGTTCGTACATTAGCTTCAATTCTGTAATCCTATAATTTTGAATGCCATAAGCTTCTAAATTTTTTTGACGTTTCAATTGCTGGGATGGATAATGGACGTACATAAATTGTTGTGGTTTATTCATTGAATTATTTGTTGTGGTTTATTAACAATCTCTTAAGGTCACCTTTCCAGATCCTATAATTTTCAGATCAATTCATCTTTACAATTTATTCATTGAATCATTTGTTGTTGTTTATTAACAATCTCTTAAGGTCACCTTTTCCTTTTTTTATGTGAATATATGTATATATATATATATATATATATTGAATTTTGGTTCATTTTTACCTAGTCAATTTTGTGATATATTTGATTAGATTATAATGTTTTCTATTGGATCTTCCAAAAGTTGTTTTGGGTCTATCTTTCTCCAAAGGATTGCAGACCACTAAATCGATTATTCATGCATCCCTGAAGAATTGCACAAATAATTGTTTCTATATATTATTGTTTATGATATAGGTCCTGAAGAACTTAGAAATTTAAAATCCAAGCATCCTTGAAGGATTGCTTATAGTATGATTTTTCTTAACTATAATTGAAGAATTTTTGTGGTATAGTTCATGAAGAACTAATGAATTGGTAATCCAATATCCTTATAGTTTTGCACAACGAATTGATTTCTTTATCATGTCAAGAAAGAATAACTCAATATTCAAGCATCCCTGCAGGATTGCTCAAGTATGATTTATTTCGTCAATGTTTAGATTTTGTGGTATAGTTCTTGAAGAACAATTGATTAAAAAGTATCTTTTATTGATTATTGTATATGACAGATTTATGATCGAGTTCCCGAATGTAACATCCTGGATTTTAGTCGACAATAAAATCCCAAATATTACTTTTCAGACATCTCAGAGATACACTTTTGTATTTTGGATTAAACTAAGGAACAACTCTGTCCTTAAATGACTCAATACATTGATAGGATTTTTATAAAATCTTTAATTGAAGATCTTGAACATAAACTAATTTTCCATGCACCTATCGGAGTCGACACGACCAACTTAATCCAAATTACAAGTACAGTTTTACAAAACATACTGACTTGTTTTAAAACAGGACAGATTCTGTGTTCCAACTTGAGACAGATTTTAAAATATCAAGACTTTATCAAATGACTCAAAATTTCAGTTCAAACTGAAGAAAATTGAGTCTAGTTTTCAATGAAACAAGAATCATTCAAAAATAAGTTCAAATGAAAACGTTATACACGAATTACTGAACCAATACACAGAATCCTTCAAGAATTTTGACCTAATTTTTAACATCAATATCTCTGGCTATACTCACCAAAAATCCATCAAACAAGTGCCAAAACAAAGGAAATCAAGTCTAGTTTCTAACAACAGAAACCACATAAAATTTGGACATACAGAGAATTCACAATCATAGAAAAAGCGAACCTATACCAAAACGGGTTCAAACAGAATTTCAGCCCAAACACATTTCGAATAAGCTTTTCATCAAACGAAAATTACTCAACGACACATGCATCAACTCAAATTCAGAATTATCAAAATGCATTTACCAATTGGACGATAAAAACACAAAAAGGATAAGAACTCACCTCAAACTCGAAGGGGAGTTTGAAAACGAAAGCAAAACACACTAACAAATACGAAATGGTTCCCAATTCAGAAATGCAACCAAAATCTCTTGATTGAGTATCCTAAGCTTCCAAAATTCAGAAAATCAAAAGAAAACTCAAATCTCCATTCCTTTGAGCTTAACGGTTGAAAATGGCACAATGAAGAGGAGTGGTTTGATGCTGAAATTTCTGGGCTTAAAGGAAGGAGAATTGAACAAGGATTTCTATGGTGGTGGAAAGTAAAACATGCAAGAGTTGATGCTGTCTCCCTCCCCTCTTCTTCCTTTGCGATTTTCTCTCCCTCTCACTCTCTCAAAGTTTTAATTTTTTTCTCTCTCTCAGCCGAAAGTGTGTGTTGTGAGGAGGGAGTGTTTTTTTTTTAATAAAGTGGAATAGCTTAAAGTAGTTATTGGGTGAGGTGAGGGTACATGGTAAGGGTGTGTTCCATAGACTAATTTTTGTATTTCTATTTCTAACCCCATTCTCCTATTATATCTCACTTTCTACCCAAAGAAAGCACACATACATTATGTTTCAACTATAATCTCAATTAACACATAATTCAAAGAAACAAGCACCTAATCACTAGATTCCATGGAAAGCGTACTAATTTCTAGCAAAAATTACAACTCCATGACTTCCCAAAAAACTTAAACAATCAACCATAATCCATAAATTGTACAAACTTTAGGTACAATTGTTCATATACCTTTAGAATTCTCCTCGACCAAGCAGGTCGAGTATTGGGGTATTACACCGAAGAACTTGACTTTTACACAATAATTACAATCTATAAGATGTATTTGAACTTAGTATGTGTTGAAAGCAAAATGAGAAAATGGTGATTGTAAAGAAAATGGTGATTATGGGAAAATGGTGATTATGTGACATGGTGATTATGAAAGAAAATATTGTCAAATATATATATATATAAAGAAAATGGTGATTATGGGAAAATGGTGATTATGTGACATGGTGATTATGAAAGAAAATATTGTCAAATATATATATATATATATATATATATATATGGGTTAAATATGTTTTTTGTCCCTATAAATATAGCGAGTTTTATTTTTAGTCCCTCTAAAATTTTTTGGGCACTTTTGGTCCCTACATTATTTTCCGTTTGCACTTTTAGTCCCCGCCGTTAGTTTTCACTAACAGTGCTGACGTGGCATAATGTAGGGAGCAAAAGTGGTCAAAAAAATTGCCACATAAACTATGCCACGTCAGCACCGTTAGTGAAAACTAACGGCAGGGACTAAAAGTGCAAAGGAAAAATAATGTAGGGAGCAAAAGTGGTCAAAAAATTTTAGAGGGACTAAAAACAAAATTTGCTATATTTATAGGAACCAAAAACATATTTAACCCTATATATTATATGAATCAAGATTATGTGACATGGTGATTGTAAAGAATACTCACAAACCACACAATGAATTGAAGTTCATTCCCAGAAATGAATGATTCACGTTATAATTTTAGTACAAGAAAAGTTGTGGTGATGACCTTTGTTATTCCTAATGATAGTGTAGTATCTTATGGAAAAATGTAAATGTTCTTCTTTCTTATGTTTGGTATTCCAAATAAAAACTGTTGCATGAAAAAAGGGAATAAGAAAAATTGATTTTATGGCTAGATCCTAAAGAACTAGACATTGTATTTTATGTAGTTCCTAAAGTTTGATCTCTGTAGGCATATAATATTGTAGACTTAATTTTATGATGCCCATCCTAGAGAGCCTTTTTTTTTTTGCACATTGTACCATATTATAATCGTTCAAGTCTCATAAAAATTTATTAAATTTTAAGGATATCCGTCCAAATGGATATCATATTAAAACAAGAAATGAAGGAGATGTCGAATATCTTTATATAACGAGACATACTTTGGATAAAATAAGTGTAGTGAAAAGTTGTCTACTTTCTCCTCTAAATCGTACTACACTTATATATGTGCAATTGAAGCATATGTTGTTGTAAACCAGAAGTTTACATATCATAATACTTTTGTTGTTGGCAAGACCGGTTGGACCATCCCGAGTATATTGTGATGCGAAAAATGGTTAAGATCTATATGTGAACCTGTATTGAAGAGTCAGTAGTTTCTTCAATCTACTAATTTTTGTGTTCACTAGTTCCCAAAAGAAATTGGAAATTTGAGAGGATAAGTCTCTCGTAGTTCTAGAACTTATATAAGGTGACATTTGTAAACAAGTACACCAATCAAGTGGACCTTTTAGATATTTGTGATCGTAATTGATGCATCAACAATTTGGCCACACACACACACACACACACACACACACACACACACACACACACACACACACACACACACATATATATATATATATATATATATCGTCAACTCACAACCGAAAGTTTGTGAGATTGTTTGCTCAACTATTTTGAGTGAGAGGTCATTATGTGAATTAACCTGAAAGCACTGATAAGTGTTGTATGATATTGGACATCACTTAGTATATGTTCATTCATAAAATGGTCTTGAAGAACCATTCTTTGGAAGTCTAAAGTTAATTATATGACAAATATTTATGAGATAAGAGCTTCCAATTTTTACTTGGGAACATGCACTTTTGCAATTTGCAATATTGATTTGCATCAGGCCAATAATTTTGGGAATATATATTGGATATAAATCTCCATGTATAATTTTGGGAATATATATTGGATATAAATCTCCATGTATAATTAGTATATTGAGCCAACAAATGGAGACTTGTTTATAGTTCAGTTTTATGATTATCATTTGATGAATTAAATTTCTCAACATTAGGAGGAGAGAATAAGCAGTTGGAAAAAGAGATCAGTTGGAATGAATTATAATTATCTCATATTGATCCTCAAACTAAACAAAGTGAACTAGAAGCTCAAAAGATAATTAATTTGCAAAGCTTAGCAAATGATCTACCAAATGCATTCACTGATCCAAAAGGTGTGACCAAATCATACATATCAACTGCTAATACTCCAATAAAATGGATCGATGTCCCTATTGGACAATTGAATATTGCAAATGAGTCTCAATCGTGCCTGAAGAGTGGTAGACCAATCGGTTTGAAAGATAAAAATCCTCAAACAAGAAAAGAAGCTAAAAGCAAAGATGGTCCAAGCGAGGATATAGAAACTCTAAAAGGGTCTTCAGACATAACTAACATTTAAGTTCCAGAAGAAATAATCAGGTACCTGAAAAATTCTGAAATTGAAGAGATCTCAATGAATTATGTCAATAATGAAATACAATGGAACCGAAGTGAAGTCAACGTTGACAATATTTTCACATATAATATAGCGCTAAATGTGATAAATGATAATGAGGATATCTTCTCTAGCATTCTTAATGGAAGTAAAACTGAACACGTAACTTTAGTATCCCCAAAGCATTAATTCTTTGGACTCTACACCTGAGTAATGCGATTCAAAATCTAGCATGCATTTTCTCTTGCAAAAATCAGCACATTGTTGTCAATGAACATTTTCACGCATATCAACTTTCATATCAATTCCAATCAGACTCTATTCTTTTCACAATTTCTATGAAGTATTTAAACAATCCTGCATAGGACTTAAAAATGTTCAAGCATATGATTCACTTCAATATAACAAGAAAATTGATACTTTCAAGAACTCCAGACAATTTCAACCAAGGCACTTATGTAACAACTTGACTAACATAAAATTAAGCACAATATTAAGGTACCTATTTAACAACTTGACTAGCATGTTGTCATTCAATTATGATCGATCAAACTAGTGAAACCGATTTCAAACATGCATTTTACTCTTTTAATTGGTAATCCAATCCTTCTCAATATTCATTTATCATACTAAATCCATATAATCAAATACATGTACAATACCATCATATCACAAATCAACCCATACATGACATAAATTTCGTCACTCATATGTTATACATGGCGACTAAATCATGTTTTCAAGCATAGAGGACTTTACAAAATCAGTAATTAACTATGAACATGTCATTTCACATTTAGGTATAAAATTTCGAAATATGCACATGCTATCCAATTAGCACTTTATGTCCAAACTTGAGGTGCAACTCAATACAATTAAAATGACCATTTCAAATTATGAAGAATTGGGGATCACATAAATACATAGATTAGCTTGGAATTTCAACTTAACACCAAGTTGAACATTACTCATAATAGCTCAAATCAGTTACAGCATATCTAATTCAACAGGTATCACCACACTATCATCAATCATACCCTCACCTTGCATCTACAGTCTTACCAACTTAATTCAACTTTGTAAAACCTCGATTGGCTCAATCACTGAGAATATAGCGAGACCCTAGACAAATGTGTTCTCCCTTGGAACACGTCAGATCTTCCTACGAAAATTTGGGGTTCACTAGGACCTATCTCCTTCATTTCATCATAGTAGATCGTTGATTAATCTAGGTGTAAAAATTTTCATTCAGATCAATTACGGAATTGGGATAGTTGTAGCATCAAAGAAATGAGAAAACATGAGGATTGCTTTAAGGAATCAAATGGACGCATGGGTAATGCAATCCTGTTTGATCCAGAAAAAGAATTCTAACTATTTCAACATTACTTTGGTCCTCCATCTTTCCGAATTCCGTAAACATCCAAGTATAATTATTACAACTATCGTAATCAACCAAATTTGGAATTTGTCCTACCTACAGAACAACACAAGATTTAACACATAGGTAGATGGAACTTTCTCCTCTTTCGGCATACAAGCGGAGTGCGTAATAGTTTATGACTTTTGAAGACTCTAATGATTGCCGAAAGGGCTATTACTACTAATAACCATTTCTGAGAACTATCCTAACCCGGTATCTAAGAACTTAGTCTTAATGGTTGGGAACCCTCTTCCATGCCAATCTAGGGCTCATGTTCTACGAACACTTTAGGGTGAAACGACTTAGGATAAGGCAGGAGTACCTTTCAGAGTCACAATTAGAGACGCATCCCAAAACCTACTCGGTTGTGTAGACATTTTCTTTAGCTTTCCAACGCATCTCGGAACATAGAAATAGGAGTCCCGAGTCAGAAGTTATGAATAAAACGTGTTGGAAAACAAGCGAAAATTTCTCACAGACCGAAACTAGCATGCTCCTTGTCGGAGGTTCGTAATATGGTTACTTTTATTGACATGAAATACTAATCCCTTTTAAAAGGAATCTGACTTAAGAATTTTTGAAGAGAAAGCTAGTCTAATAAACATTGAGTAGTACCACCGGTCAAAAATCATAGATACAATGGTAGTTCACTATTTCGGTTTCGTGGCATTGGGAAGAGTATTTCGATGTAAAAGGAACTTGATTTAAAATCAAAACTATCCGAAAGGTCTCACTAGCTGAGACGCAAGTTGGGGTTAACTTCAAATCACCGGGTAGGGTTGACTATTATACATCGTCTTAATAACTGAGAGACTGGTCGGCCAACGTTTGGCTTTTACGATGTCTGCTAATCCTAAACAAACCTTAGGACACTAGCAATCCTTCTACTGAGAGGTTTTCTCAAGTTATGACTTTCTAGGTTACCTTTTAAGATTTACACAGCGATACCATGGTGGAATTGGCTCCGAGAACTAGAAGGTCGCCCACGATTTCTCGAACCAACATAGATGCCCATTCCTAGTTCTCCAACATCATATGTAGCCCACTACTTCCGCTGCATGCTCTGATGAAACGAGAAGGCCAGCAATCTTATGGTTTAGGGTTTACAAGGTGTTTGGGGCTGTGGCCATCACTTATCGTTGTTCTCAGTACTTTGAATGATGCTTCGAGTTGATCAAGCTCGAGGTTCCACACAATATACTGAGAGGTTTCGACAATTGATCGTCAAAGTCTCTACCTGACTCAATCTATCTATTCTATTAACTACTATATTTCTAAGCCCAACAAGGTCGAACTGCTCTGATACCAAAATGTAACATCCCAAATTTGTAGTCGACAAAAACAAATTCGAGATATTACCTTTAGCAATTCAGAGATGCACTTCTATGGATTCAAAAATTTCATAACTGATAAATCAATTATGAACAACTGAAATTGTCAATTTTCGTTAAAACTTTATATTTTGATACATAAACAAATCCTCAAAGATTCACATAATTCCAGTCATTACAAAAACTCACTAATCCAAGTGCATTAATCCTAAACTTAAACCCGGCCATAACCCGATATCTAATACCGAGTACCCATCATGACCCGTAAACTTCCTTAACAAAATAGCCCAAGCAGCTAGGATCTTGAATTTTCTGAACAATCCTTAGACTTTACCTGTGGATCTGAAAAACAACCATCAATAAACAGTGAGATTACAAATCTCAATGAGTGACTTCGAGACCCCTTACGGTTCCTCTCATTCGTTCTTTTTTAGTTATCTTAATTATTTTGAAGACCAGTTTGAGAGACGAAATCACTCAATCTTTACGATCCCTCTAATCCGGCAATCACTGCACTAATCATTGTATTTTCCATAAAAATCATTTCCTTTTTTCATCTTTGGCTTAGCATGATCTGTGAAACGAAATCTCACGAGATCACGGAAACCCCAATCCAACATAGCCATGAGGGATAATGCCAGGGCCTTGGCTTCTTGGCTCATGACTTCCCTCCACCAAGTATGCTAAATGACTCGGAGTCGTCACCCCGTTAATAAATTATTAATCACTGAACAATATTACACATGTTCAGGAAATCCATTTAAAACCATTTAGGGTTCACAAAACAATATTACACATGTTCTGGACATCACTTTAAAACCTTTTATGGGTTCTCACTCATTTATACGGCATTCCGATCAACACATAATTTAATTAACAAATTCAAGTGACAAGTTATCATTCATCATACATAAACATCAGCATATATCATACATTTCAATAAACATTCTAGGTGCAGTAAGTTTTCAGCAGTGGTACATGAACTTCGACAATTTATTTATCATATCAAACAATATCAGAATTAGACAAACAAATATTCATTGGAAATGTTAGAGTGTCTAGTTTTTGGATATAATTTTAATTTATTTGTTTATGTAGCCAAAAAGTACAGTTTTGCAAAACAAAGCGTAGGGATCCAAAAACAGGACAGCAACTGTTGCCCAAATTGTAACTCAGTTTTCTTATTGAATTCTCAATAAAATTAAGCAAACCAAGTGCCCAAATTGAAGCAAAACGAGTCTAGTTTCCAATGAAACAGAAATAATTTAAAACGGTGTCCTACCTAAGTCACTACAAGCAAAACACCGAATCTATACCCAAAACAGTCTCAAATTTTTGACTCAATTTGCAACCAGAAATTCTCCCATCATACTTACCCAAATTGATTAAACTCAGTGCCTAATTTGTGGCAAATTATGTCGAGTTTCCAGACAAACAAACCATACAATTTTTGGATACAAAAAAATTCGCAATCACATAAACAGTGAACCTATACCAAACAATCTCAAACAGAGTTTCTCGCTTCCCGTTCACTCGTGTCGCATCCGAACCGAAACTAAACCCACTTCCAGCAATCCAAATCATTCAAACAGATATTCTAACACATATTTTACATACAATCATGGCATAATTTCGTCAATTTCACTAAAGCACATTCGAGCAATTAAAGTTCAAACCGAGGCATTTCAAAAACTGTAAAACATTAGTTTCGTAAAATTCCCAGTTTCATTCAAACCAAACCATCTGTCACAGTAAATATTCACATGCAAACACCTAAATACAGGATGTGGTGAGAACACTCACCCGGTTGACGACCCACTCGAGACTTTGACGTCTCAAAACCGAACTCGAACCGAACGAAATTTTGACGCTCCCGAACTTTTCCAAATCGAACCCCGAGCTCCCCAAAACCGAATCCTACTTGCTCACACCCTCTTCATTCAGTCCCCAACTTTGACCCAACCATTTGATGTCTCAAGATCTGTCACGACCCAAAATTCCCAACCGTGACCGGCGCACAGACGTAACTCTTAGTCTGGCAAGCCTAAAATCAACAACTCTTGAACAACAATTTGTTCAAAGAAACACGATGTATTTCTCAAAATTTCGCCAGAGTTTCATTTGTATTTCTAACATTCCCAAAATACCAGTCAACCTATTTTCAACACTAATAATCATCACCTGCCATGTTTCAACACAATACTAAAGCTCTAAGGAGGTTAAAGAAAATATACATCCCAACAAAAGATTTCACTAACTTTCTTATAGCTGCAGAATATAACAAAATACAAAGAATCTCAAATGTAGCACCACCGATCTAGGAGGCCTACCAAAAGATGAACTCTGAACACTTTTAGACCTGCTAGCAGCTTCTACTCAGCCGCTTGGGTATCTGAAAAGTAAAGATAAGGAAAGGGTAAGTCACAAAGACATAGTGAGGGAATAACAACCACCATCAACTCGAAGGGAAAACACGCAAGGCACGAGTTTTTTTTTTAGCAAAATTCATAAACTATGTTTAGGTGAAAAAAATCATAGTATTCTCAAGAAAACTTAGAAATATCAAAATAGAACTCCAACAATCACACGTGAGAGGATCCGAAAGCGCCTGCATCTCGTTGATAGCCCTCTCCACCTAAGGGTGGCCTCCCTTAGGGGCGACTTCATCTAACGGATAGCCCTTTCCTCCTTCAACCACATCACATAAGGATAATGGGGGTAGCTACATCTCGTTGATAGCCCTCTCCCCTAAGGGTGTCCTCCCCTTAGGAGCGGCTCCATCTAACGGATAGCCCTCTCCACCCGAGGTCATATAACTAGGTGCACCTAGACCGACACGTCCGTTACCCATTACATCTCAAAAATCATTATCATGTCATTTACAAAAATAACCAAGTTAGTACCGATATCAATAGTCTTCAAATATATATTTTCAGAGAAACTAAAAATAATTTTCCAAGACCATGTTTCCCATTTATAGATAAATAAATTATGGCTTTGAAAATATTGAAAGAAATAAAATAATGATATTTAAAATAATTTAAATATGTGACGATGACCGTAATCCACTCACAGTTATGAAGAATCAATGATTTAGCTCTCCAACACCTCCCGGAGAACCCAACGGAGCAACAACAGACAAATCTGTAAACCAATAATATTTCCAAGATTTTTAGAAGGTTATTCAAGAGCTCGCTAACCATAGGGAACAAACAAAATCCCTAAATATCTACCCTAAACTCCAAATATAATTTCCTACACAAATTAATGTCTCAAAATGATTTCTTTGGAATAAAGAGTAGTGAATATAACTCAAATAACCTCAAAGAGTAACTTTGAAGGTGTGGGTACCTTTTCCTCTTTTTTGAGCAAAATCCTAACTCCAAAATACTACCCAATAGAGAAAAATTGAGATGACTTTTCTTAAAATAGAGCACAAATGTGTAAGATTTAAGGTTGGATTGGACTAATTGAAGTGAGAAGAAGAAGAAAAATGGAGGAAGAGAAGAGAAGAAAGGGAGAAGCAGAGGGAGAGAGTATCGTGAGAAGAAGAGAAATGAGGGTGGGGGTTCTATTTGTGTGTGTTGTGTTGTGTAGTTTTATTTTATTATTATTATATTATTATATCTTCTTATTTAATGAAACGATGCATTTCAATCGTCCCCCCTTAAAGAAAAATTCGTCCTCGAATTTAACCATTACTATTAACCTTGGGTCTCGAATAAGTGTGGATACTTTCCACGCATGACTTCTTCGGGTTCCTGTTGCACCCCGAAAGATCCGGATTGGACCTTTCATCGTACAACGTGAAATTTGGTGAAGCCGCCATCAACATTTTTTATTTAGGGACCAAAACATTGAAAAAGGGTCCTTTTTTAAGGCGGGTGCTCCTTTGAGAACTAGAGATGTAGGTTCGGGGGTCGGTTAGGTGTGGGGAAGGTATTAGCACCCCACACCTCCTTTCTACCGAAAAGGAACCTTTAACTTGATGTGCGGTTTTGACAGAGTTGATTTGAAACAATTCGTTCTACTTCTTTTTTTATTTGAGAAAAGTGTTTTTGAAAACGGGGGAAAAGAAGAATCTTTTTATATTTGAGAAAAGTGTTTTTAAAAGTGTGCTTGACGGGATGTGACCCGCTCCTACGTATCTCCCGGTGCGATGGAGAATTCAAAGCTTACGTAGTTCTCTTTAGTCGAGAAACTTTGGGTTGGTGTTTTTTATTGTAGGGGTTTTCGGTCCTAGACTGTACAGTCCACTAGACCGAGAACAAAGACAACCCCGCCTGTACAAGCGACGTGCCCCCTACTTATTGAAAATGTTTTTTGATTACTTGAAGAAAGGGATTTGTTGTGAGGTCGATTACTTTTATTTGAGCAAGTATCTTAGGCTCGCACGAACTGTACAGCTCGCTAACCCTAAGACGCTAACCGATCCCGGATGTACATCCGACTCGATTCCTTACTCATTTTTTTGAAATAGGGTTCAAGTTGTTAATTACTTGTTTTGATTCTCATAAGTATCCCAAGATGTTTGAGCTGTACGGCTCCGATCTTAGGACGCTAGACAACACCGGCCGTACGACCGACTTGCCTCCATATGAGTTTTCAAAAAGGTTTGTTGTTGATCTTTGAAAAAATTCGATTGCTATAGAAAAACAATTTGAAGAAAAGTTTTAATTTGGAAAAAGCTTTAGAAAATGATTGATTTGAAGAAAGGAGAAGGGAGTTTGAGGGTGACATTGGTCACAAAAGGTTTGTTGGGATGGCGTGGCATCCAAAAGGAAAAGAAAGTAGAACATTCAATCAATTTCCAAGTCAAGAACCAAAGTGCAACATTTAACAAATTGCAAGCAAAGCAATCAACAATGTAAGCATAAGCATAAACATTACCAATTACAACATTTGAGCACAAGAATGACACTTAGTCATCAACATCTAATGGCATGCATATGTAAGATCAACAATAGGCACACAAAGAGATCATACAAAAGTTCAATTCAATTAGGTGTCAACACAAGATAAAGCACAAGGTTGAATCCCTTTTAGTAATCCTTGACGCTTGAGACAATGCACAAGTGCATAAGTGTCTAGTCCTTTTACCAAATCATCAACATTGAGTAATTTTGCGAACAAGTTACTAACAAGCAAACCAAAATTTTCAATCAAAGCACAAGGTTGTGTTGAATCATCTTAGGCAATCCTCAACACTTAAAGTGAAATGCCTTAGGCACAAGTGTGAGTCCTCTTGCCAATCATCAACATAGAATAATTTGCAAGCAAAGTACATAACAACCAACATCAAAACAATTTGAGAAATCATTTTACTCACAATTGCAAACCCTTTTCACAAAGAAATAACAAAAGCCCTATCTTTTTAGAAAACTTGCGAACCAAAACATAACCAAACAACAAATTCATTCAACAAATACACAAAATCAAGCGAGCAAATGACACTAACAAGACTTAGGAACATTTATTCACAAGATCCAAGCAATCAAACACCAAAATCAACAACTATTCATATTTTTTGATTTTTGTGAAAATAAGAAGGCATGAAAAATGAATATTTGCAAAATCAAACAACATGTTTGGACATGGGAACTTCAAAATCAAGCCTCAATAACAAGATTGCATAAAGAAATGCATCAAAACTCGATTAAACCTATTTTATGCTAAGGGTGCGAAACATTCATAGCTTCCTAACACAATTTTATTTCACAAAATGCAACAAACAAAATGATAACAACACAAATCACAATTTATTCAAGGGTGAGAAGCAATCTCAAACACCCAAGCCTCCCTAAGTGCTTGTCAAAATGTTTGAGACACCTCTCACCAACAACAATCAACAAATCAACAATATAACAACACTAAAATGCATGAATATGGTAGGATGCAAAATTAGAAACATGATATCTACATTTTGATGCAAAAAGGTTGAAGATGATGCTAGGTTTTAAGAAGTTTACCTCAAATCCAAGCTAAGGAATGACTAATATGAAGAACAAGACCACAAATCAACTTGAATCTTCACCAAACTTCAATGAAACCCACGAAATGCTTGCTTAAAAATCCCCTTTGATGATGCAAGCTTGAATTAAATTAGGAGAGAAGGAAGATATATGAAGTAGGAATCGAAATGAGGTGAGAAAATGGTGATTTGGTGAAGGAGAAGTGAAGAAAAATGGAGGAGGGAGTGGTTGTTGGTGGTTTCGGCCAAAGGAGGAGAGGAGAGGAGAGGTTTGTGTGCTAGGGTTTTGTGAATGAATTGTGAGGCCAAAAAAAAGGTGTCTTTTGTGAGGTGAGGTTAATAGGGTATATATAGAAAGCAATTAGGTTTAAGGGTAGTTAGGTCATTGTGCATCTCATCTCACCCTAGGATTGCATCTAAAATTTGAATGGAGGGTGAGGATTGAATCACACATGGATTGAGGTCAAAAAAATGCAAAATGAGAGGGAAATGAAGGGGAGTGAATTCGGCCAAGCAAGGGAGAGAAGAGTGGTGCCCAAGTTTTGCAAGTTGTCATCTTGTACTATTGTACTATTATATGACCATTCTATTATCCCTTCATTTTTGATTATTCTCCTTAGGATAATTGTACAAAAATACACCCAATTTAGGCCACATACTAGGAATCTTAGGAATATGCCATTTTATGAGATCACCATGACCAAAAATATCATAAAAACCTCATCTTGAAATTTTTGTAGAATATTCCTTTTTGATGCCTTTTTTGAATTTGAATTTTTATGCAAATGCGTGCATGTATGCGCAAAAAATATATGACCAAGGGTGTCTTGCTTCAAATAAATTCCTCTAAAATTGCACAATGATTTTTGATGAAAAATTATCCTCTTTTTTTTTGAAAAATGACCAAAATACCCTTTGCCCTAAAAACATTTTTTTTTGTCCAAAAATGCATTTCCAACCTAAAAAAACCTAGAATGCATGCACAATGCTCTTCACACTTTTCAAAATAATGCCACACTTCTCAATTTATTTATTTTTGTTGAGAATTAGGGTTTTGACCTAGGCGGACAAAATTAGGGTATGACAGTTCCCAAGTTGTATCTTCACCAGATGGCCCTTTCCAAAGAACTTTCACTGAGACTATATCCTTGCTCCGGAAACGCCTCACTTGTTTATCGATTATAGCAACTGGTTGTTCGGTATAAGACAAATGCTCATCTAGCTGCACGTCCTCCTGATTAATCACATGAGAAGGGTCATAAAGATACTTTCGAAGCATTGAAACATGAAAGACTGGATGGACACTCGATAGGTCTGGTGGAAGCGCCAAGCGATAAGCTACAGGTCCGACTCTCTCCAAAATCTCAAATGGCCCAATAAACCTAGGACTTAGCTTCCCCTTCTTTCCAAATTGCAATACTCCCTTCATTGGTGAAACACGCAAAAACACATGATCTCCCATAATGAACTCCAAAGGACGTCGCCTGCGATCAGAATACGACTTTTGTCTACTTTGAGCTATGAGTAGACGATCCCGAATCAATTTAACTTTCGCAATAGCATCATGAATCAACTCCGGTCCCACTAGTTTTGTTTCTCCAGTTTCAAACCATACTATTGGAGATCTACACCTCCTTCCATACAAGGCTTCAAATGGCGCCATCCGAATGCTGGATTGGAAGCTATTGTTATATGTAAATTCCATCAAAGGCAAATATTGATCCCAACTTCCTTTAAGATCTATAACACAAGCACGAATCATATCCTCTAGGATTTGTATAGTTCTCTCTGACTGGCCATCAGTCTGAGGATGGAAAGCGTTGCTGAGATTCAAATGAGTTCCCAGTGCATCTTGGAAGGACTTCCACAACTGAGCAGTAAATTGAGCTCCACGGTCAAAGATGATAGACACTGGCAAACCGTGCAAAGAAGCGATCTCATCTTGGTAAAGCTTAGCATACCGATCTGCGGTGTAAGTTTTCTTCACTGGTAAGAAATGTGCAGATTTGGTTAACCGATCTATTATCACCCACACTAATTCATGACCTTTTTGGGTTTTAGGTAAACCTGTCACAAAATCCATAGCAATACCTTCCCACTTCCATTCTGGTATTTCAATCGGTTGAAGTAATCCAGCTGGCTTTTGATGTTCAACTTTTACTTGCTGACATACCAAGCACTTAGAGACAAAGGCTGCCACATCTCTCTTCATTCCTTCCCACCAATACAATTCTCGCAATTCTTGATACATTTTAGTAGATCCTGGGTGCATAGTATAAGAAGAATGATGAGCTTCCTCTAAAATTGTTGTCCTCAAATTATCCACATTGGGAACACACAATCGAGATTCAAACCACAAAACACTATCTTAATCAACGGAAATTCTGGAGCTTTACCATTTCGCACATCATCTAACACCTTCACCAAATGTGAGTCTTGACCTTGAGCCTTCTTGATGTTATCAACTAGGGTTGACCGAATTTGTACATGAGCTAGTAATGCACTTGAATGATCAATATTAAACTGGACTCCATTTTGAACAAGTCCTTGAAAATCTTTAACTATAGGTCCTTTTATTTCTTTTATGTGAGCAAGGCTACCCATGGATTTCCTACTCAGAGCATCTGCAACTACATTTGCCTTTCCAGGGTGATATAGAATCGTGCAGTCATAATCCTTCAATAGTTCCATCCACCGTTGTTGCCTTAAATTCAAATCTCGCTGTTCAAAAATATACTTAAGGCTTTTGTGATCAGTATAGATCTCACAAGTTTCCCCATATAAATAGTGCCTCCAAATCTTAAGAGCAAAAATCACTGCTGCCATCTCCAAATCATGTGTGGGGTAGTTTTTCTCGTGCCCCTTGAGTTGCCTAGATGCATAAGCGATAACCTTATCATTCTGCATGAGCACACAACCAAGGCCAATTCTAGAGGCATCACAATATATTGCATAACCGACACCAGTTACCGGCAATGCCAAGACTGGAGCTGAAGTCAAACATTTTTTTAACTTTTGAAAGCTCTCCTCACATACATCCGTCCACTGAAACTCAACTTTCTTTTGGGTCAGTCTAGTCAATGGAAATGCAAGTTTAGAGAAATCCTTCACAAAGCGACGGTAATATCCAGCTAAACCAAGGAAACTTCGAATCTCCTTCACTGTGGTGGGTCTAGGCCAGCTTTGTACTGCTCCCACCTTACTTGGGTCGACACTAATTCCATCCTTCGATACTACATGCCCAAGAAATGCCCCGCTGTCTAGCCAAAATTCAGACTTGGAGAATTTGGCATACAACTGTCTCTCTCTTAAGGTTTGCAAAACTAACCTTAAATGTTGTGCATGCTCCTCCTTACTCTTCGAATACACCAATATATCATCAATGAACACAATAACAAAATGATCCAAGAATGGTTTAAAAACTCTATGCATCAAGTCCATAAAAGCTGCTGGCGCATTAGTGAGTCCAAAGGACATTACCAAGAATTCATAATGTCCATAACGTGTGCGAAAAGCTATTTTTGGTATATCCTCTCTCTTGATCTTTAGCTGGTGATACCCAGACCGTAAATTGACCTTAGAAAAACACTGAGCACCCTGAAGTTGATCAAACAACTCATCAATGCGAGGCAATGGACATTTATTCTTTATGGTGACTTTATTCAATTGTCTATAGTCTACACACAACCGCATGGATCCAGCTTTCTTCTTTACAAATAATACCGGCGCTCCCCAAGGAGAAGAACTTGGGCGGATAAAGCCCTTATCAAGAAGATTTTGTAGCTGCTCTCGTAACTCTTTAAGTTCTGCTGGAGCCATTCGATAAGGAGGAATAGATATTGGTTGAGTGTCAGGAACCAAATCAATAGAAAACTCGATCTCTCTGTCGGGTGGCAACCCAGGAAGCTCTTCAGGAAAGACATCGGAAAATTCGCACGCTATTGGAACATTTTCTACTTGTGCATCATCAACTTGTGTATCTCTAACCAAAGCCAAATACCCTTGGCAACCTTTTCTCAGTAAATTACTAGCGCCCAAGGCCGAGATTAAATTAACCGGTGCCCAACAACGTTCTCCTTGAAATGAGAAGATGGAATCCCCAGGTATCTCAAATTTCACCACTTTGTTATGGCAATCCAAAGTAGCATGGTGAGAAGCCAACCAATTCATACCCAAAATCACATCAAAATCTTCCATATGCAGCCCTACTAGATCTACAGACAAATCTTTTCCCCCTACGGATATATCACAAGAGTGATAAACTTTCTCTGCTAACAAGACCCCTCCAACTGGGGTGGCAATCACTAAAGTCTCTTCTAACAAAGAGGAACTTTTACCAAGTTGAGGGGAAAACCACAAGGACACAAAAGAGTGCGTAGCACCAGGATCAAACAAAACACAAGCATCATGAGAACAAACAGAAAGTATACCAGTAACCACTGCATTGGATGCCGCTGCATCCTGACGAGTCAAAGCAAAAACTCGGGCCTGGCCTCTCCCTGCCTGCGTCTGACCTCTACCACCAGATCCCCTACCACCATGCTAGGATGCCCCGAAACCTTGACCAGATGAACTCCCCATAGGTCTCACACTTATAGAGGGAGACTGAGAATGTGTTAAACCTGCAGGTGCTGATGCATGACTAGAGGATGGTTGTTTTGTAGCTGTAGGACAATTCCTCCTGATATGACCTGTCTGACCACACTGATAACACACTTTATCATCTCCCAAACAAGTACCCGCATGAAATTTCCCAGAGGCTGAACATGGTGTAGATGTATCATTAGCATGCCTCTAAGGGAATGTGGAGTGTGATGATCTCCAAGGATCCGATCTACAACTCTGTATCGTGCCAGAAGACTGCCCACTAGAACCACCTCTCTGTGATACTAGTCTCTGTTGCCCCTGAGAATGGGGAATATGTCCACTGCCATAACTAGGAAAGTTGCTGTAAGATCCCTCGACCCGCTGTTTCTTGCGTGAATCCTCTGTACTACCTCTTTTCTCCTTTTGACGCTGCTCAAGCTGAAATGCAAAACTCAAAACCTCGGCAAAAGTAGAACACTTTGACCCAACCACAGATCTGAATAAGTACTCCTTCAATCGCTTGATGAATCTCTTAACACGCACCTTTTCAGTGATAGGGTAAGGGGCGTACCTAGAGAGTTGTGTAAAACGTGCACTGTACTCTGAAACTGACATGCCCTCTGTCTGCTCAAATCGTTCAAACTCATAAGACAACTCATCTCTGACACTCTCTGGAAGGAAACGATCCATGAACAACTGAGAGAACTCACCCCATGATAATGGCGGTGATCCCGCTGGTCTTCCACGAGACACTGTGTCAAACCAGTCATATGCAGCACCCTCTAACTGATATGATGACAACTCCACTGCTCTATTGTCTGAGCAACCTAACGCTCTCCACAACCTCTTGTCATACCCTAATTTTGTCCGCCTAGGTTTAAAACCCTAATTTTCCGCAAAAAAATAAATAAATTGAGAAGTGTGGTTTTATTTTGAAGAGTGAAGAGCATTGTGCATGCATTTTTGGGTTTTAAAAGTCATTCTAGGGCTTTTAAATTCATTGTTAGAGTGGAAATGCATTTGTTGTTAAAAAACAAGGTTTTTAGGGCAAAAGGGTATTTTGGTCATTGTCAAAAATAAGATAATTTCTCATCAAGAATCATTGTGCAATTTTAGAGTGTTTGTTGGCTTAATCTTATAATTATTTGAATATGAACCATGATTGTGAGCTTTTGTGCCAAAAGGAATGGTTACAAGATGTAAATCTTGATTTCCTTCGGCTATTTGGTTCGCATATGTTCAATAATTAGGTTTTAATATTTGATTTGATGCCTTTTGAGGTTCAATCGTACAATTGCTTGGAAATGAACCTTGATTTTGAATTTGGGTCGCTTAAAGGAATGGTTGCAAGATGTGTGTCTTGATTTCTTCGGGCTAAAAGGTTCGCATACTAGGGTTTATGAATTGATTTTGTTAAATTACTTGTTTAAACTTGCAAATATTCAAACCTATGTTGTTAATTGTGAAATTTGTGATTTAAGAAGATGAATTTGGGTTTTGGTTCATTTATGGTCCACAAATGATCTTGGGTTATGCTAAGTTGGCAAAAGATAGGTTCATTTAACCTTGATGCACATGCATTTTGCATATTCATGCATTCTTACCTATTCTTGCATCCTTGCCTACTCATGCATTCTTGAATTGAAGCTTGGTACTCCATGCTTGATATACTTGTTTATGTGCTTGTGGTGCATTAAAATGTTGAATTGGTGTTCACAATTTGCTTGTTTTGATTTCCACCAATTGTTACTCGTTAGTAACTCTCCAAAACTTCAAAACCATGTTGCATACAAAAAACAACTTGTTACTCGTTAGTAACGTTCCAACTTCAAAACATTTTTTTGCATTTACATAATCATTGATAAACAACTTCACTTCTTCTCAAAACAATTCCAAACTATTTTTCACAAATCAAACTTTGTTGAGGATAATGCGAAGCCTTTGCTTGCACGATTGTCAACAATGGGGTGCTAGTGGTGATCACTTGGAGTCTTTGCTCAATTGATTATCATGAACACTCATTTTTCAAAAGAACTCTCATTTCACAAATTAAAAACTTTGTTGAGGATAATGCGAAGCCTTTGCTTGCACGATCGTCAATAATGGGATGCTAGTGGTGATCACTCGAAACCTTTGTTGTTTGATCACTGTGAACATTCAATTTTCACAATTAAACAACTAAAAAATAAAAACCTTTTCTCGACAACCGAGAACTACGTAAGCTTTGAATTCTCCATCGCACTGGGAGATACGTAGGAGCGGGTCACATTCCCGTCAAGCACGACAAATGAAAACCATTTTCTTTTCAAAAAAACAAACCCTTTTCCAAAACAAGGCAATTTCTAAAAACAAAACAATTTTCGAAAACAAGAACTACGTTGCTTTGATTCCCTCCCCAGGATACGTAGGCACGGTGCCTTCCCGTCAAGCGCAAAAGATTAAATTTTCCTTAAGTTTTTCCATAAAGTAAGGAGAGATAAAGAGAGATAAAAACAAAGCATTTCTTAAATCAACCTTTTAAATCACACGTCAAATCGAGGTTCCCTTTCAGTAGAAAGGATGTGTGGGGTGCTCGTACCTTCCCCATGCATAACCGACCCCCGAACTCAAATCTCGTGGTTCCAAGGACCATTGTCTTTCAAGAAAGGTTTTTTTCAATGTTTTACCTCTAAAAAAATATTGGTGGCGACTCCAATTCATGTTGTGCGAAGAGAAATCCCTCCAAAGGATTTTTCGGGGTGCAACAGCTGGCGACTCCGCTGGGGACCTTTCTTTAGTGGGTCGAGCCAATCGATTCGACATGTGATTTATTTCGTTGATTTGAATGCTTTGTTATATCTCTCCTCCTTTCCCTTTCTTCTTTCCTTCCTTTGCCTTTAAAAACATGCTTGCATTATTCTTAGAATTGTCGTGTGCATTCTTGTGATGTTGTGCTTGCGTGCATTGTGTGTTAGCCTTCTTCCTCTTCTATATTTGCTTCTTGAGTAAAATAAGAGTAGTTTCTTCCTCTTCTTCTCCTCTTACTTTCGTCGTTTATATGCTTTTCTCATACATTTCCCCAATCCTAGCATGTTCCCCTCTTCTTTGCTCCCTTTCTTGAGGTAAGCTCATGCATTTCCCCTAATCCTATTATGTCCCCTCCTCTAGGGTCCCTTTCTTAAGGTAAGCAATGCTTGCGATTGTTGTTGGAACCCTAGGTTAGTATACTTATGTTGAAATGATATTGAACCCTAGGGTAGACGACATGCTGTTGCTTGATATTGTCTGGATTGTTTTGGTTTCCCTTTGCAGGTGGGGTTTGGGTAGATTTTTAGGTGTTGTGCCCTCATCACACACTGCACACCTTATATTTGTGAGCATTGAGTGGGGCCTAAAACCCAAGGTCTGCAAAGAACCCTAGGAGAGTGGAAATGAGTAGTGACTGCCATTCGTAGACCGTTGTCTGTCTGGCTCTCATGAAAGTTTCGCCCAAGAGTGCGCTTTCTTCATGATACCTCACAATCGGTAGCTCTCTACGATTGTGGGTGTATTCATGAGAGAGACTTTAGCTCTTGGTTGCCATTGTGAGGCAGTGACCAGAACCCACATGGGAGGATTACCCTTGTTGTTGACTTTAGAGCCTACGATCTTTACCCATTTGTAGGACACGGGGGCACCCAAATTGTGTGTTGCATTAGCTTAGGCATCCTCTTTCGAAACTCTTTTACCAAAAATGTAGAAAGTAATTTCCTTTTTCCCTCATAAACACCTATATGAGGTGGCATATAGCGGGTATTTTCAAAAATGTTTTGAACCGCCACCAATAAACATCATTTTCTTCTCTCTTTTCTATGTAAATAAAAGGTCATAATCATCACATGTGCGTCATTTTGCATCATCATCATTGCATTCGCATCTAACAAAAATTTTGAAAAAAAACCTCCATTCTTTGCATCCTCCATGCATTAAAGTTGTTTGCCGGAGATCGCAACGTAACACAAAGTCTTGTCATAGGTGTGTAAGAAACGGAATGGAATCAAAAGGCAAAACCGTTTTCAATTCAAGGCTTCCTGTTGTGAAAGAGATTGATATGGCTAGTTTGAAAGAGTATGCATCCCTCCTAGGTCCTATTGAGGTCAGGTCTTTTGACAAAACCTATGGGAACATTCGCAAGCTGCTACAACTAGAAGTGCAAGAGAGTGCCATTGCTGCCCTGTGTCGGTTCTATGACTCGGAGATTCGCTGTTTCATTTTTAAGAATTTCCAAATGGCGCCTACCCTAGAAGAGTATGATAGGATTTTGGGCTTTGATCGATCCAAGTTTAAGCCTTATCAATACCAAGGGGAGTATTATTCTGATGAAAAGCTTGCTGCCTTATTGCAAATCAGTGCTGAGAAAGTGCGGGCCCATAAGATAGAACGTAATAAGGTATTTGGGTTTCCTCAAGAATATTTTGAGAGTTTGATGACCAGCTATGTAGTGTCTGATGATTGGAATTCTTTCAAGCAAGTGCTAGCTCTGACCATCTTTGGCATTGTGCTCTTCCCTCAGATAGAGAGGCATGTGAGTGAAACTGCAATCGGTGTCTTCCTCGCCTTCAAATGTGCAAAAAATCCTATCAACCCGGTTCCCGCAATCCTCGCAGAGACATACCGTGCCTTCACTCGTCACCATGAATTCCAAAAGAATAAGATGTGTTGCTCCTTCCCTGTGTTATATGCTTGGTTGATCAGTCATGTGTGTACCAACAAAAGTGATGTGAAGGATTTGCTTTCCTATGCCTTGGTTTGTAATCCGAAGACTATGAACTCTCAAGAGTGGGTGCATGCTTTCAAGAACCAAGATGCTCTCCAGATTCGTTAGTTCTCACCTAAATATTGGGTAGACAGGCCTTCAGTGGTATTTCGGTGTGGGAGTTTTCAGAACGTTCCTCTCATGGGAACCCAAGGATGCATAAACTATAACCCCTCTTTGACCTTGCGACAGCTCGGATACCGTATGCGGGATTCACCCTCCGAAGCTATGCTGTTTCGTTTTTACCTCCACGCGGGGATCCCTAAAGACGAGAGTCTACTTCGGCGAGTCCTGCAAGCTTGGGAAACCGTAGTGCGGAAGGACAGAGAAGAGTTAACCAGGAGGACCACTGCTATCTCTTTTTCTCAATGGCTTGAAGGGAGGATTAGTGAAACTCGGTCATCCAACCAAGGAGTACCACTGCCTGAGGAAAAGATACAAGAACCTCACAATCCTACCATTGAAGAATTGGAAGAGGTTAGGTTGGCGATGTCAAAGGTGGGAGAAGAGAAAAGGGCTCTGCAAGATAGATTGAGAAAGATGATGCAAGACAAGAAAAAGCTAGAAAATGAAAATGCTTTCCAAGCTGCAGCTATTGAGGAAGTCAATAGAAAACTTGAAATAGTGGGGAAAAGCAAGAGGGAAATGCAAAAGCACTTGAAGGGTGCCAAAGAGGAAGTGAAGAGGTACACTACCAAGATGAATGAGGCTGTAGCGGAAGCAATTAAAAAGTCAACAAGTCTTTGAGGAATTGAAAAAGGAAGGCTTACATTGGAAAGACAAGTTCTCCAAGTTAGTTTGGTTAGCTAATCAGGCTGTGAGAGACATTCCCAAGAAGCTAAGAAAGGCGGATGCAGAAATGAATCCTTTCAACACCCCTGTCAAGGTGTGTGAGTTTGTTGAGTACTGCAAGATTCTCAGAGAAGAACTCCTGGAGAAAGCCCGGGGGGCATCTGAGAGCAAGAAGAGGAAAAGGAGCGAGGAGTTGAAAGCCATATGCCTTTAAAGTTCCCTTTAGAGTATTGTAGCGATCCTTAGGAAATTGTAATTTTCTTTAAGAAGTTGTAACTTTCTTTGGAAAATAGTACTTTGTTTAAAATCATTGTATTGCACTCTTAAGGAATATTGTACTTTGATTTGCTTTCTATTTGTGATACTCCTTCGCATTCCATTTAATTGAAGTACGTTTGTTTTGCCTTGTTGCTTCCAACTTTGTTGCAATCCTAAAAACACCTGAACCTTAACACCTATGACAAGACGAGTTGCACCGCGATTCCCGGCAATAAACATAATAACATGCATATTGCATTGCATTTGCATCATTTGTCTTTGTGTTCATAAAAAAAAAAATGTTCCGTCCACAGAAGTAAGACAAGCTGGTTAATCATCGGTATTGGACGCGATCACAGGCAAGAAATATGGCCAACAATCAAGACAACGCGAATCTGGGCAATCATCAACCAGTCCAGAATGATGCAGTTCCAGAAGGTCCGAATCCAAATGGTCAGGGTCAGCATGATCAGAATCAAGAGAATCGAGCAATCAGGGCTGAGATGGAAGTTATAAGAGCTAAAATGGCAGAGGTCATAAGAGTGTTAAGTGCCTTAAGGGATGCTGGCATAACTGAAGGTGCTGCTGCCGCAGGAGTGGATCCTCCTCCTGAACCTAGAGTCTCTCAGGTTCTCCAGAACGTGCGATGGCCTCCTTATGGTCTCCCATTAGGGTACACACCCCCTGCTGCCGATGCAAACCCAGAAAGTGGTCCTTCGGGAACCACAGGACAGGCCCAGCCTGAATCAGCTGTGAATGAAGTTGGAACGGGGACACCTCAGGTTCAAATTCAGATTCCTACTCCTGCTATTACCCCGGGAACTCCGGTTGGCTTCAATTCTCCAGCAACAATCCATCCACAAGTTCAGGGTCCAATTCCTCAGATTATCGCTCACTCACGTGACCCACACGTGACCCCAGCTGTGGTGTCGATGAATAATCTTCACTACGGTGTGAGTGGTTTTCCGCCGAATTACCCTGATGAAGCTAGAAGTCAGTACCAGATGTTAGAAGAAAGATTGAGAGCTGTTGAAGGAACAGGTTCCCAGGCTAGGAACGCCCATGAGTTATGCTTTGTCCCTAATCTAGTCCTGCCACCCAAGTTCAAAGCACCATTTTTCGACAAGTACAAAGGAGCAACCTGCCTGCGCAGCCATGTGACGATGTATTGCCGGAAGATGACTGCCCACGCCCGTGATGATAACCTGATGGTACATTGCTTTCAGGAAAGCTTAGCTGAAGCTCCCCTTGAATGGTATATGCAGTTGGAGCCAACTAATATCCGTTGTTGGAAGGATCTGGCGGATGCCTTTATCCGTCAATACCAGTACAACAGTGATTTAGCCCCGGATAGGACCCAGCTGCAATGTATGTCTAAGAAGCATAATGAGACATTCAAGGAATACGCCCAGAGGTGGAGGAACCTCGCTGCACAAGTAAAACCCTCCCTGCTTGATAAAGAGATGGTCCATATGTTCATGGAAACTCTTCCCCCAGTGTTCTATGATCGTTTGGTCGGCAGCGTGGCTTCGAATTTCTCTGAGATGGTTGTCATTGGAGAAAGAGTGGAGAACGGCATGCGCAGCGGAAGAATAGCCCATGGCCCAACACCTCCTTCCCATCAGAAAAAGCCTTTTTCTGGTACCCACAAGAAGAAGGAGGGAGAAACTAATGCAATCAGCGGAGCTAGCGGTCCATCACACAACAATCCCCCACAAGCCATTCCAGTTCCTGCTCAGACGCCGCCTGCTCAGCCATTCCAGTCCAACAATCAGTACAGAAACTACAATGAAAAAAAGCCTGTTGTCTTTGAACCTATCCCCATGTCGTACACGGATTTGTTCAATTATCTCATTGCTAACAAGTTAATCAGCACTCGTCAGATGAAACCATATCAGCCTCCCTATCCCAGAGGGTATAATGCAAATGCTACCTGTGCCTTTCATTCTGGGGCAGTAGGTCATGTGGTGGAGGATTGTAAGGCGTTCAAGTACGTTGTGCAAGACCTGCTTGATGCAAAGAGTATATCATTTCAGCAACCTAATGTAACCACCAACCCGTTGCCGGGGCATGGTGGGCCCACTGCAAATGCCATTAATGATCAGGGTGGTCAGTACTTAATTAGGAAGGTGGAGTGCATTCGTACACCCCTGAGTATCATTCATGCTGCGCTATGCCATTGTGCCAGAAGAGACATCTGCAATGACCCTTATTGTGTTGGGGCCTGTGAGAGCTTCAAACCCATCCTCCAAGAGCTGTTAGACAGACACCTGGTCCAGGTTGGGGTTCAGGAAAAGGAAGAAAGTGTATCTACCCTGCAATCAAACAACAGAGGTTTCAGGAGACCGGTTGAAATCCCTTGCAGTCTGAATTCAAGCTCGGTTGTGGCAAGACCTCAGGGCGTGTTGGATATAACAAACATTGCTGGGAGTAGTGGAATTACAAGGAGTGGAAGGATGTATGTTCCTGAAAATCTTAGAAAGGAACAATCAAAGGAAGCTGAAGAAAGGGCCCGTAAGGGAAAAGATAAGGAAACTGTGGAAGTTAGAGAAGTATCAGACCAAGAAGCTCAGGAATTTCTGAAAATAATGAGACAAAGTGAATACCGGGTGGTGGACCAGTTAAATCAAACCCCGGCCAAAATCTCAATGCTTTCGTTGTTGCTTAGTTCCGAGGCACACCGAGCTGCACTGTTGAAAATCCTGAATGAAGCACACGTACCCCATGACATTACGGTCAACCAGCTTGATGGTATTGTTGGGAACATAGTGGCATCCAACTACTTGACCTTCACAGACGCTTAGCTACCTCCGGCGGGGAAGAATCACAATCAAGCCCTTCACATCTCTGTCAAGTGTGGGGACTACATGCTGGCCAGAGTGCTCATCGACAATGGCTCGTCATTGAATGTGTTGCCCAAGTCCACAATGGATAAGTTGGATGTGGGTTGCTCATATCTGAAGCCTAGCTCCACCTTGGTTAGAGCATTTGATGGGTCTGCGAAAGAAGTTTTTGGAGAAGTAGAGGTGCCTTTGCAGGTGGGTCCTGAAGTGTTCTATGTCACATTCCAAGTCATGGATATAGCTTCCTCTTATAGCTGTCTGCTAGGACGACCTTGGATACATGCCGCTGGGGCAGTGCCATCTTCGCTCCATCAGAAACTCAAGTTTGTGGCCGAGGGCAAGTTGATAGTAATCTTCGGGGAGGAGGAGATGATGATAAACCGATCACTACCAGAATATTACGTTGAAGCAGCAGAGGAGTCTTTTGAGACTGCCTTCCAGGGATTGGAGATCTCAAATGCTATCTTTGTTGGGAGTGAGCCTCCCCAATTGAAGCCTAGGTGGTCCAAGGCGGACATGATGGTTGCAAAGGTGATGCTAGGATATGGGTATCAGGTTGGAAAAGGCCTGGGAAAAGCTGCTCAAGGAATTGTAGCACCCGTCCTGCTGAAAGGGAATACTGAAAGGTTCGGTATTGGGTACATCCCAAGCCCTGCAGACCGAGAGAGGCTAGCAGCTGATAGAAGAGAGAAATGGTTGGCAAAGCTCAGAGGAAGGACCCCCAACCAGGGAGGGATGGTCGTCGGTGATCTTAGGAACAACTTCCGAAGTGTAGGCATGCTGAACCCTGACCAGGTCAATGTGATTGAAGAAGATTCAGGCTCGGGTGACGGTGCTGTCGGCTTAGTGCGCCATTGTGCTGCGAAAGAAAAGCTCCAAAACTGGGAGGCCCTAGATTTCCCTGTGATTTTCAATTTAAAGTAATTTTTCTTTGTAATGCAAAATTCCTCGGCTCTGCCCAAGGCCTTGGGATATTTCATTCGGGCATGCATGTTTTCGTCAAACTTCATCAATGAATAAAATGTTATTTTGGAATTTTCAATAAAATTCTCTTTCTTCATCTCTCATTTGCGTGTCTTTTCTTTATTTTTATTCGCCACTCCATTTTAATGCAGATCGAATACAATTCTTGAAAGTAATAATGCCCATAACTCATACTGTGACTTTGATTACCCGGTTAACCAAACCGAGGAAGATGTTGAGGATGGTTGGGATACTCCTCCAGAAATTATGAGAATGGTAGAACAAGAAGAAAAGGTCATCAAGCCCCATGGGGAGCCCACAGAAATGGTTAATTTGGGTACTGAGGAAGATAGAAAAGAGATCAAGGTTGGTACCGCGATGGGGAATTGTGAACGTAAGAAGTTGATTCAGTTCCTGTTTGACTATGTTGACATTTTCGCATGGACTTACCAAGACATGCCGGGATTGAATACAGATATTGTTGAGCACAGATTGCCGGTAAAACCAGAATATCCTCCGGTAAAACAGAAATTGAGGCGAATGAGGCCAGAGATGTCCTTGAAAATCAGAGATGAGGTCAAGAAACAGTTTGACGCAGGGTTCTTAGCAGTGGCAAAATATCCTGAGTGGGTAGCCAACATCGTCCCGGTTCCCAAGAAAGACGGAAGGGTCCGGATGTGTGTCGATTACCGTGATTTGAACCGAGCAAGTCCTAAAGATGATTTCCCTCTACCTCACATCGATGTTCTGGTGGATAGCACAGCGCAACACTCAATGTTCTCCTTCATGGAAGGATATTCAGGTTACAACCAGATCAAGATGGCTCCAGAGGATATGGAGAAAACCACCTTCATAACCCTTTGGGGAACTTTCTGCTATAAGGTCATGCCTTTCGGATTGAAGAATTCCGGGGCAACTTATCAAAGAGCAATGGTGACTCTGTTCCACGACATGATGCATAAAGAGATTGAAGTTTATGTGGACGATATGATCGCCAAATCAAGGACCGATGAAGAGCATGTTGTTAACCTGCAGAAGCTTTTCGAGCGCCTCAGAAAGTACAAACTCAGGCTGAATCCCGCCAAGTGCACATTCGGAGTGAGGTCAGGAAAATTGTTGGGCTTCATTGTTAGCCAGAAGGGAATTGAGGTAGACTCGGACAAAGTGCGTGCTATCCTCGAGATGCCGGCGCCAAAAACAGAGAAAGAAGTTCGTGGTTTTCTTGGAAGGCTGAATTACATTTCCCGATTCATCTTCCATTTGACCGCTACCTGCGGGCCGATTTTCAAACTGTTGTGCAAAAACCAAGAGTTGAAGTGGAATGATCAATGTCAAGAAGCCTTCGAGAAAATCAAGGTGTATCTTCAGAATCCGCCAGTCCTAATGCCACCTGTGTCCGGCAGGCCTGTTATTCTGAACCTTACAGTGTTGGACGATTCCATGGGTTGTGTACTGGGGCAACACGATGAGTCGGGGAAGAAGGAACATGCAATCTACTACCTGAGCAAGAAATTCACCGATTGCGAGACCAGGTATTCACCATTGGAGAAGACTTGTTGTGCCCTTGCCTGGGCAGCGCATCGATTGAGACAGTACATGTTGAGTCACACTACCTGGTTGGTGTCTAAGATGGATCCAATCAAGTACATATTTGAGAAACCTGCGCTCACAGGTAGAATTGCTCATTGGCAAATGCTTTTATCAGAGTATGACCTCCAGCATGTCACCCAAAAGGCGGTTAAAGGCAGCACATTGGCAGAGTATCTGGCACATCAACCGGCTGAGGATTACCAGTCCATGCAATGTGAATTCCCAGATGAAGACATCATGGCATTGTTCGACGAAGGAAAATCCCAAGATGATGAAAGGTGGAGACTACTGTTTGATGGTGCCTCTAACATGTGGGGGCACGGGGTCGGAGCAGTGTTGATCTCCCCGGACAATCGTTTCATACCATTCACGGCAAGGCTGAGTTTCTACGTCACAAATAATATTGCAGAGTATGAGGCGTGCATCTTAGGCATACAAGCGGCCCTCGATTGGAAAGTCAAAAGGCTCGACGTGTCTGGGGATTCAGCTCTAGTTGTTCACCAAGTAAAAGGTGATTGGGAAGCAAGAAACCCTGATTTGATCCTTTACCGTGACTACATTCAAGAGCTAATCAAGCCCTTTGAAGAGATCACCTTCCAGCACATACCTCGCAATGAGAATCAACTGGCCGATGCCTTGGCCACTTTGTCTTCCATGTTCAACGTCAACTGTGACAGGAACTTGACGTGTGTCAGAGTCCAACACCGGGGTCTACCTGCTTATTACCATTGCGTGGCAGTTGAAGAGGAATCAGGCAGTAAACCTTGGTACCATGACATCAAACAGTATATCACCAGCAGAGAATATCCCCCCAGCGCTTCAGAAAATGATAAGAGAACACCCAGGAGGCTGTCAATGGGTTTCTTCTTGAGTGGAGACGTCCTTTACAAGAGAAACCATGGCTTGGTTCTCCTCAGATGTGTAACAAGGGAGGAATCAATAAAGATCATCCAAGATGTTCATGAGGGCTCATTTGGAATTCATTCCAGTGGGCACACAATGGCTAGAAAGATCCTGAGAACAGGTTACTATTGGCTGCAAATGGAATCTGACTGTTATAGCTTTGCAAGAAAGTGCCATAAATGTCAAATTTATGCAGATCACATCCATGTACCACCAACCTCTCTGAATGTCCTGAGTGCACCTTGGCCTTTCTCAATGTGGGGCATGGACATCATTGGTCCTATTGAACCCAAAGCTTCAAATGGTCATCGTTTCATCCTGGTTGCTATCGACTACTTCACCAAGTGGGTAGAGGCTGCTTCTTATCCCAATGTAACAAGTTCAGTGATTGCTAAGTTCATCAAGAAAGATTTGGTTTGTTGCTACGGCCTTCCGAACAAAATCATCACAGACAACGGCAGTAATTTGAACAGCAAGGTGATGAGGGACTTATGCAAGGACTTCAAAATCCAACATCACAACTCTTCTCCCTACCGTCCGAAGATGAATGGGGCAGTTGAGGCAGCCAATAAGAATATTAAGAGGATAGTACAGAAAATGGTAGTAACTTACAAGGACTGGCATGAGATGCTCCCCTTTGCCTTGCATGGGTACAGAACCTCGGTGCGTACATCTACAGGGGCAACCCCTTACTCGTTGGTTTATGGGTCAGAAGCTGTTCTCCCCATTGAGGTTGAAATACCCTCGCTGCGGGTATTGATGGAGACCAAATTAGAAGAAGCAGAGTGGGTTCAGGCTCGTTTTGACCAATTGAATCTCATTGAAGAGAAGTGAGTAGCCGCCTTGTGCCATGGTCAGCTGTACCAACAGAGGATGATGAGGGCTTTTGACAAGAAAATCCGTCCTCGGGAATTCCAAGAAGAAGACCTCGTGCTCAAACAGATCTTGCCAATCCAGACGGATCCCCGTGGCAAATGGGCTCCCAAATACGAAGGACCTTATGTGGTGAAGAAGGCATTCTCCGGAGGGGCATTAATTCTTGCAAACATGGATGGAGATGAAATCCCAAATCCAGTGAACTCAGATGTGGTAAAGAAGTACTATGCCTAAAGAAATAGACAGAAAAAGAGAAAGATGAGCCAAGTAAAGTTTAGCTCGCTAGGTCGAAAACCCGCAAAGGGCGGCCTAGGCAAAATCAGAGCGACCCGGTGGATTGAAAACCCGCAAAGGGCGATCCAGGCAAAAATTAGGGTCAGAAAACTTGGACTTGAAAAAAGAAAGGCAACTAGCACTCCCGAAGATTTGGATAAGGGGTTGATCAAGGTCACAAGTATGAACGGTGGGCACCGTTACTTCAAGGATAGAATCACAGGATCTGTTCCTTTTCCTTGTATTTTATCAGTTTAGAATAAAGATTGCAATTGTACTTTCAACTGGCGTGACTTTCTGCACGACCAGTTTCCATATCAGCAAAAGTCCAACTTTTCTTTCATATGTGTGCTTTTCGTGTCTTTACTTTCATTTATTCAGTTTCTTTCAAAATAATGATTTTATGATTGATGAAATTGAATTGCAAAACATGTGCATACATTCAGAGCATTACAGATTATTACGAAATCTTTGAAAATCACAAAAGGAAAAATGGTTTCCCAAAATGGATAAAGTTGCAAAAAAAAACAGTAACATGCACTGCCACCTTAAAAATAACAAGATCATTGCAAACCAGCGCGCAACCCTTGCGTTATCACCATCCTGGAACGGTCTTCGTGTCAAGTGCCACGGATTGATTTAACCAGCAAAAAAAAAAAACATTTTCATATCATTCATCATTCCTATATCATCCATGCCGTCAAACAGTAGAGCATTATACTTTCATATTCGCATCCCAGAAGGGCGAAAGGATACAGAAGAAAAAGAAACAGAAGAAAAAGAAACAGAAGAAAAGAAAAAGAAAAAGGAAAATCAAACAAAAAAAACATCTCACCAAATCAATCATTGCATCCATGTGCATCCCAACATCAAAAGCCTGCATTCCATGCATCATTCAAAGCTTCCCAATTTTCAAAAAGAAACTCAGTTGCTTTGGACTCGTTAGTCCCCAAAATTTTCAAAAAAGTCAGTTACTTTGGACCAATGGGTACCCGAAATCTCATTTTCAGAAAATTATCATAACACCGACTTAGTGAACTCCATCAGCACAGAGTTAGTAAACTCCCACAGAGTTAGTGAACTCCTTCCACAGATCACAACGTCACGTACGAGCGCGCGGCAGATCCTACAGACTTCGTTAAGTCCATCGGATTAATTGTGTCAACCTAAGGCATAGCGTAGATCCATTGATCATATCAGTTCCAGACCTGATATTGATCGGCCGCTCGAAAAGGCCACCCCCAGAGCTCGGACTCGACGAGAGTCCTTTAAAAGGTTTTAGGCAACCTCCGAATTCCCCAATTTACGGCACTTCCCATTTACTGCTTTCATTTACTGCTTTACGCAATTTACTGCTTTCTCGTCGACGCGACAAGTGTTGACTCTCTCTCTCTCAAAAGAAGAGAGATCAAAGAAAGGAAACAAAAAAAAAAGAGAAAAAAGAAAAGGAAAATTCGGGTTTCTTTAAGTAGACAAAATTAGTATTATTTCTGAATTCTTTATTTCTATTTTGCCTCGGAATATGTTTCGGCCAATTCATATTCCTTGGTAAAATCCAAATAAAGAGGGGCAGCTGTCATACCCTAATTTTGTCCGCCTAGGTTTAAAACCCTAATTTTCCGCAAAAAAATAAATAAATTGAGAAGTGTGGTTTTATTTTGAAGAGTGAAGAGCATTGTGCATGCATTTTTGGGTTTTAAAAGTCATTCTAGGGATTTTAAATTCATTGTTAGAGTGGAAATGCATTTGTTGTTAAAAAACAAGGTTTTTAGGGCAAAAGGGTATTTTGGTCATTGTCAAAAATAAGATAATTTCTCATCAAGAATCATTGTGCAATTTTAGAAAAATTTATTTGAGGCAAAACATTTTTGGTCATGTATGTATGTATGCGCATGCATGCATACATTGTGCACAAAATTTCAAAAAGGATCAATAGGGAATATTCTACAAAAAGTTCCAAGATGTGATTTTTATGACATTTTTTGGTCATGGTGATCACATAAAATGGCATATTCCTCAAAATACCTTGTATGTGGCTCAAAGTGGTGTATTTTTGTACAATTATCTTGAAAAGAATAATCAAAAATAAAAGGAAAAGGGAATGGTCTCATAATAGTACAATAGTACAATTGCCAACTTGCAAAACTTGGTCACCAAGGACCCCTCCCAATGTGTGTCGCCTATCCCTCTCATTCCCTCTCATATTTTCATTTTTTGACCTCAATCCATGTGTGATTCAATCCTCACCCTCCATTCAAATTTTAGACGCAATCCTAGGGTGAGATGAGATGCACAATGACCTAACTACCCTTAAACCTAATTGCTTTCTATATATACCCTATTAACCTCACCTCACAAAAAAAAAAGAAAGCTTTTGGCCTCACCATTCACTCATAAACCCTAGCACACAACTCCCTCCTCACCTTCTCTCCATTTATGCGCCACCCCCTCTCCCTTCTCTCGGACTCACTTCTTCATTTCTCATCTACCCACACACATTCAATCCATCTTCCAAGCCTAAACACTAATTTTCAACCATCAATCCTTCATAAAATCACACAAAAGTTCAAGATCAAGGGTCATTTTTTGGAGATTGAAGACCAAGCTTGAAGATAAGTTGATTTGGTTAATTGTTTCTTCATCTATTGTGTTTATTTGGAGCTCATCTTAAGGTATGTGATTCCTAGACCCCTTCTCTTGTAAATCCTTGCATAAAGTCATCATTTCTTGCATATTTGTGAGATTTCCACTTCCAAAAATGTAGATCCTCTCTTTTAACTTCTTTTTTATGCTTGTACATATGTTAATCTCATGAATCTTTGTTTTGATTCTTTGATTTTGGGGTTATATGCATGATTTTGTTGTTTTAATTGAAATAAAATGTTATTTGCTTTGATAATAATTTCGCATGCTTCAAATAAATATGTGTTTTATGATTTTTGCTGGTTCTCATGGTTGAATCTTGTGAATAAATGTATCTATGTTTTGGTTATGTCATTCGCTTGCTTGATTTGGTTGACTTGTTGAAATAAATTGATGATTGGTCATGTATGTATTTCGCATATTTTGAGATAATTTGGTTTGATGTTGATTTTTGGGTGTTTGTTGGCTTAATCTTATAATTATTTGAATATGAACCATGATTGTGAGCTTTTGTGCCAAAAGGAATGGTTACAAGATGTAAATCTTGATTTCCTTCGGCTATTTGGTTCGCATATGTTCAATAATTAGGTTTTAATATTTGATTTGATGCCTTTTGAGGTTCAATCGTACAATTGCTTGGAAATGAACCTTGATTGTGAATTTGGGTCGCTTAAAGGAATGGTTGCAAGATGTGTATCTTGATTTCTTCGGGCTAAAAGGTTCGCATACTAGGGTTTATGAATTGATTTTGTTAAATTACTTGTTTAAACTTGCAAATATTCAAACCTATGTTGTTAATTGTGAAATTTGTGATTTAAGAAGATGAATTTGGGTTTTGGTTCATTTATGGTCCACAAATGATCTTGGGTTATGCTAAGTTGGCAAAAGATAGGTTCATTTAACCTTGATGCACATGCATTTTGCATATTCATGCATTCTTACCTATTCTTGCATCCTTGCCTACTCATGCATTCTTGAATTGAAGCTTGGTACTCCATGCTTGATATACTTGTTTATGTGCTTGTGGTGCATTAAAATGTTGAATTGGTGTTCACAATTTGCTTGTTTTGATTTCCACCAATTGTTACTCGTTAGTAACTCTCCAAAACTTCAAAACCATGTTGCATACAAAAAACAACTTGTTACTCGTTAGTAACGTTCCAACTTCAAAACATTTTTTTGCATTTACATAATCATTGATAAACAACTTCACTTCTTCTCAAAACAATTCCAAACTATTTTTCACAAATCAAACTTTGTTGAGGATAATGCGAAGCCTTTGCTTGCACGATTGTCAACAATGGGGTGCTAGTGGTGATCACTTGGAGTCTTTGCTCAATTGATTATCATGAACACTCATTTTTCAAAAGAACTCTCATTTCACAAATTAAAAACTTTGTTGAGGATAATGCGAAGCCTTTGCTTGCACGATCGTCAATAATGGGATGCTAGTGGTGATCACTCGAAACCTTTGTTGTTTGATCACTGTGAACATTCAATTTTCACAATTAAACAACTAAAAAATAAAAACCTTTTCTCGACAACCGAGAACTACGTAAGCTTTGAATTCTCCATCGCACTGGGAGATACGTAGGAGCGGGTCACATTCCCGTCAAGCACGACAAATGAAAACCATTTTCTTTTCAAAAAAACAAACCCTTTTCCAAAACAAGGCAATTTCTAAAAACAAAACAATTTTCGAAAACAAGAACTACGTTGCTTTGATTCCCTCCCCAGGATACGTAGGCACGGTGCCCTCCTATCAAGCGCAAAAGATTAAATTTTCCTTTAGTTTTTCCATAAAGTAAGGAGAGATAAAGAGAGATAAAAACAAAACATTTCTTAAATCAACCTTTTAAATCACACGTCAAATCGAGGTTCCCTTTCAGTAGAAAGGATGTGTGGGGTGCTCGCACCTTCCCCATACATAACCGACCCCCGAACTCAAATCTCGTGGTTCCAAGGACCATTGTCTTTCAAGAAAGGTTTTTTTCAATGTTTTACCTCTAAAAAATTATTGGTGGCGACTCCAATTCATGTTGTGCGAAGAGAAATCCCTCCAAAGGATTTTTCGGGGTGCAACACCTCTCTAGACTGTCAATGAATCATTGTGGATTCTCAGTTGCATCAGATCCAAAAAAAGTAGGGGGTTTGAGCTTCATGAAATCTGCTAAAGAAACTTGAATCCCTTTAGCCATAGCATTTACCGGCTGCTCCTCCTGTATAATCTCTTGATGATGTTCTTGGACTCCCTGCCCTTCATTAGTTTGTTGCCCAGCAACAGCCCCAACAAGTTGTTGCACAGCCTGTTGTAACCCTTGTAAACCAACAGCAAGATCGGCCATGCCTGGATCTGCTCGCCTACATCTAGGCACCTGAACAGTGACTGCTTCGGCATCCAATCCACGCCGACCAGCAACACCTCCAAGTCTACCACGACCCCGACCCCTTTGAGGAGGGTGTTGGAGATGGATAGCGAATTCATCAACAGCTTCCCTCCCAGATTGATTCCTAGTCTTGCGTGTCATCCTTAACTAAAGATATGACATTTATCAGACAAGAGTACAAGGAGAATATTGAAAACAAGAATAACTCGACTCAAACATTTGACAACGACTTTAGAACCATCATAAGGTGTAAATAGCTTCCTGCAAGTAAGTTGTGCCCGGGTACACAATTTACTCGCGAGAATCCTATTACCACCTTATGTCTGCAGCTATAAGGACCTACAACCTAGGCTATGATACCAACTTTGTCACGACCCAAAATTCCAAACCGTGACCGAAGCACAGACGTAACTCTTAGTCTGGCAAGCCTAAGAACAACAACTCTTGAACAACAATTTGTTCAAAGAAACACGATATATTTCTCAAAATTTCGCCAGAGTTTCATTTGTATTTCTAACATTCCCAAAATACCAGTCAACCTATTTTCAACACTAATAATCATCACCTGCCAAGTTTCAACATAATACTAAAGCTCTAAGGAGGTTAAAGACAATATACATCCCAACAAAAGATTTTACTAACTTTCTTATAGCTGCAGAATATAACAAAATACAAAGGATCTCAAATGTAGCACCACCGATCTAGGAGGCCTACCAAAACATGAACTCTGACCACTTTTAGACCTGCTAGCAGCTTCTACTCAGCTGCTTGGGAATCTGAAAAATAAAGATAAGGAAAGGGTAAGTCACAAAGACTTAGTGAGGGAATAACAACCATCATCAACTCGAAGGGAAAACACGCAAGGCACGAGTTTTTTTTTTAGCAAAATTCATAAACTATGTTCAGGTAAAAAATCATAGTATTCTCAAGAAAACTTAGAAATATCAAAATAGAACTCCAATAATCACACGTGAGAGGATCCGGAAGCGGCTGCATCTCGTTGATAGCCCTCTCCACCTAAGGGTGGCCTCCCTTAGGGGCTACTTCATCTAACGGATAGCCCTTTCCTCCTTCAACCACATCACATAAGGATAATGGGGGTAGCTACATCTCGTTGATAGCCCTCTCTCCTAAGGGTGGCCTCCCCTTAGGAGCGGCTCCATCTAACGGATAGCCCTCTCCACCCGAGGTCATATAACTAGGTGCACCTAGACCAACACGTCCGTTACCCATTACATCTCAAAAATCATTATCATGTCATTTACAAAAATAACCAAGTTAGTACCGATATCAATAGTCTTCAAATATATATTTTCAGAGAAACTAAAAATAATTTTCCAAGAGCGTGTTTCCCATTTATAGATAAATAAATTATGGCTTTAAAAATATTGAAAGAAATAAAATAATGATATTTAAAATAATTTAAATATGTGACGATGACCGTAATCCACTCACAGTTATGAAGAATCAACGATTTAGCTCTCCAACACCTCCCGGAGAACCCAACGGAGCAACAACAGACAAATCTGTAAACCAATAATATTTCCAAGATTTTTAGAAGGTTATTCAAGAGCTCGCTAACCATAGGGAACAAACAAAATCCCTAAATAGCTACCCTAAACTCCAAAACTAATTTCCTACACAAATTAATGTCTCAAAATGATTTCTTTGGAATAAAGAGTAGTGAATATACCTCAAATAACCTGAAAGAGTAACTTTGAAGGTGTGGGTACCTTTTCCTCTTTTTTGAGCAAAATCCTAACTCCAAAATACTACCCAATAGAGAAAAATTGAGATGACTTTTCTTAAAATAGAGCACAAATGTGTAAGATTTAAGGTTGGATTGGACTAACTGAAGTGAGAAGAAGAAGAAAAATGGAGGAAGAGAAGAGAAGAAAGGGAGAAGCAGAAGGAGAGAGTATCGTGAGAAGGAGAGAAATGAGGGTGGGGGTTCTGTTTGTGTGTGTTATGTTGTGTTGTTTTATTTTATTATTTTTATATTATTATATCTTCCTATTTAATGAAACGATGCGTTTCAAGATCACTCCAAGACAGCAACTAAACCCTTCTAAACAAGTTACTGATGATCTTCATTGGACTCCTATAGCTCACCTTTTCTAAAATGATTCAACAAAGGGGCTCCTATGTGTGGTTTGTGCAAGAAAGAACAGATTTGGGTATTTGCTTGAGGGGTTGATTTTTGACAATCTGATGGTATAAGAATGAAGAGAATAACTTGGGTATTCTAATGGAATCAAGAGTTTCAACATGCATTAGGATTTGGGGGTTGATCTCCTCTCTTTTCTCCCCATTCGAACCCTCCTCTTCTTCCACTCCCTTCTTCCTTTTTTTTTCTCTTCTCGGTTCTCTCTCTCAACCCTTCTTTCTATTTTTTTTCCAACACAAAATGAGAGTGTGTGTTTCCTTTAGGGTTTTGTACTAATGATGAGGGTATGTGAGTGTTTGAAGTGTGTGGAAGTGACTAAACATAAAGGAGGTCAGCTGAGGTTTTCTTCACTGGTAAGAAATGTGCAGATTTGGTTAAGCGGTCTATAATCACCCATACTGAGTCATGACCTTTTTGGTTTTCAGGTAAACCCGTCACAAAATCCATGGCAATACCTTCCCACTTCCATTCTGGTATTTCAATAGGTTGAAGTAATCCAGCTAGCTTTTGATGTTCAACCTTTACTTGCTGGCATACCAAGCAGACAAAATCTGCCACATCTCTCTTCATTCCTTCCCATCAATAGAATTCTCGCAAGACTTGATACATTTTAGTAGATCCTGGGTGCATAGTATAAGAAGAATGATGAGCTTCCTCTAAAATTTTTGTCCTCAAATTATCTACATTGGGAACACGCGATCGAGATCCAAACAACAAAACACCATCTGAATCAACTGAAAATTCTGAAGCTTTACCATTTCGCACATCATCTAACACCTTCACCAAATGTGAGTCTTGACCTTGAGCCTTCTTGATGTCATCAACTAAGGTGGACCGAATTTGCACATGAGCTAGTAACGCACTTGAATGCTCAATATTAAATTGAACTCCATTTTGAACAAGTCCTTGAAAATGTTTAACTATAGGTCTTTTTATTTCTGTTATGTGAGAAAGACTACCCATAGATTTCCTACTCAGAGCATCTACAACTACATTTGCCTTCCCAGGATGATAAAGAATCATGCAGTCATAATCCTTCAACAATTCCATCCATCTCCTATACCTTAAATTCAAATCCCGCTGCTGGAAAATATACTTAAGGCTTTTGTGATCTGTATAGATCTCACAAGTCTCCCCATATAAATAGTTCCTCCAAATCTAAGAGCAAAAATCACTGCTGCCATCTCCAAATCATGTGTGTGGTAGTTTTGCTTATGCCCCTTGAGTTGCCTAGATGCATAAGCGATAACCTTATCATTCTGCATGAGTACACAACCAAGGCCAATTCTAGAGGCATCACAATATACTGCATAACCGACACCACTTACCGACAATGCCAAGACTAGAGCTGAAGTCGGACATTCTTTTAACTTTTGAAAGCTCTCCTCACATACATCCGTCCACTGAAACTCAACTTTTTTTAGGTCAGTCTAGTCAATGGAAATGCAAGTTTAGAGAAATCCTTCACAAAGCGACGGTCATATCCAGCTAAACCAAGGAAACTTCGAATCTCCTTCACTATGGTGGGTCTAGGCCAGCTTTGTACTGCTTCCACCTTACTTGGGTTGACACTAATTCCATCCTTCGATACCACATGCCCAAGAAATGCCACACTGTCTAGCCAAAATTCACACTTGGAGAATCTCTCTCTTAAGGTTTGCAAAACTAACCTTAGATGTTTTGCATGCTCCTCTTTACTCTTCGAATACACCAGTATATCATCAATGAACACAATCACAAAATGATCCAAGAATGGTTTAAAAACTCTATTCATCATGTCCATAAAAGTAGCAGGGGCATTAGTGAGTCCAAAGGACATCACCAAGAATTCATCTTGTGCATAACGTGTGCGAAAAGCTAATTTTCGTATATCCTCCCTCTTGATCTTTAACTGGTGATACCCAGACCGCAAACCAATCTTAGAAAAACACTAGCCCCCTGAAGTTGATCCAACAACTCATCAATGCGAGGCAATGTATATTTATTCTTTATGGTGACTTTATTAAGTTGTCTATAGTCTACACACAACCGCATGGATCCATCTTTCTTCTTTACAAATAACACTAGCACTCCCCAAGGAGAAGAACTTGGGCGAATAAAGCCTTTATCAAGAAGCTCTTGTAGCTGCTCCCTTTAACTCCTTAAATTCTGCTAGAGCCATTCGATAAGGAGGAGTAGATATTGGTTGAGTATCGAGAACCAAGTCTATAGAAAACTCAATCTCCCTATCAGGTGGCAATCCCCGAAGCTCTTCAGGAAAGACATCAGAAAATTCGCACGCTACTGGAACATTTTCTACCTTTGCATCATCAACTTGTGTGTTCCTAACCAAAGCCAAATACCCTTGACAACCTTTTCTGAGTAACTTACTAGCGCCCAAGGCCGAGAATAAATTAACCGGTACCCGACAATGTTCTCCTTGAAATGAGAAGATTGATTCCCCAGGTATCTCAAATTTCACCACTTTGTTATGACAATCCAAAGTGGCATGGTGAGAAGCCAACCAATCCATGCCCAAAATCACATCAAAATCTACCATATCAAGGACTACTAGATCTACAGACAAATCCTTTCCCCCTACAGATATATCACAAGAGCGATATACTTTCTCGGCTAACAAGGCCCCTCCAACTGGTGTGGCAATCACTAAAGTCTCTTCTAACAAAGAGGAACTTTTACTTGTAACCACTGCATTGGATGCCTCTGCATTCTGACAAGTCAAAGAAAAAACTCAAGCCTAACCTCTCCCAGCCTGCATCTGTCCTCGACCAGATGAACTCCCCATAGGTCTCACAGTTGTAGAGGGAGACTAAGAAGATGCTAAACTTGCTGGTTCTGATGCACGACAAGAGGATGGTTGTTTTGTAGCTATAGGACAATTCCTCCTGATATGACCTGTCTGACCACACTGATAACACACTTTATCATCTCCCAAACAAGTACCCGCATGAAATTTCCCACAGGCTGAACATGGTGTAGATGTATCGTTAGCATGCCTCTAACGGAATGTGGAGTGTGATGATCTCCAAGGATCCGATCTACGACTCTGTATCGTGCCAGAAGACTGCCAACTAGAACCACCTCTCTGTGATACTGGTCTCTGTTTCCCCTGAGAATGGGGAATATGTCCACTGCCATAACTAGGAAAGTTGCTGTAAGATCTCTCAACCCGTTGTATCTTGCGTGAATCTTGTGTAGTACCTCTTTTCTCCTTTTAACGATGCTCAAGCTGGAGTGCCAAACTCAACCCCGGCAAAAGTAGAACACGTTGACCTAACCACAGATCTGAATAAGTACACCTTCAATCCCTTGATGAATCTCTTAACACGCACCTCCTCAGTGATAGGGTAAGAAGCGTACCTAGAGAGTTGTGTAAAATGTGCACTGTACTCTGAAACTGACATGCCCTCTATCTGCTCAAATCGGTCAAACTCATAATCCAACTCATCTCTGACACTCTCTGGAAGGAAGCGAGCCATGAACAACTGAGAGAACTCACCCCATGCTAATGGCGGTGATCCCGCTGGTCTTCCACGTGACATAGTGTCAAAGCAGTCATATGCAACACCCTCTAACAGAAATGATGACAACACCCTCTAGCCATAGCATTTACCGGCTGCTCCTCCTGTATAATCTCTAGATGATTTAATGAGGCATATCCTAGGTTGACATCCAAGGGGGAGTGTTATGAATATTATTAGTGGATGTCCATCTTCTCCCATTTTCTCATTACTCCCTTGTAGTGGCTTTTCATTAGTGACCTCTCACTTGCCAATTCTCACCCTATAAATAGGGTTCACCCTTATGTATAGAGATGTACTTGTGAAGAGAATAATATACAAAGCTCTTACTCTTCTACATATTTGTTCTTGTTCTCCTTATCTTCTCCACATTTGTTCTTGACTTATATCTTATTTAATAAAAATCAAAGATTTTAGAGAGTTGGTTTTTGACATGCTAGGAACAAAGAATAAAATCCATATTTTGTGGTTGGTGTACCCTGATTCACGTTTCATCGTCCATTTTATCTTAATTGTTATGGATTTGATCACTTTTGAGTTGGATTAGTATTTTAACCCCTTCAAAATTTAATTTTTAGGGGAATGGACTATATAGTTCTGTCTTTCATAAAAAATTGAATTAGATGTTTGGTTTTGGATTTTGCTTGTTGCTCTATTTGTTATTTGTTATTGAATGTCACTTTTCTTTTGCTTTCCATTCCAGGGAGAAATTAATACACAAGATCAATTTCTTCAAAGGTGTATATAGATTGAGATGGATGAGAAATTTGTGGCTGTTGTGAATGAAGTGATTAGCACCCATATCCCTGATGATCTTGCCTTTTCCATTCTCTCAAAATTGCCTCTAAAATCTTTGAAGTGATTTGGATGCGTACACAAATCATGGACTCTCTTGTTTGAAAACTCTTATTTCATGAGTATGTATCGCAATAATTTCACAGATACATCTCTCCTTCTAAAGCATTCTGCAATGCCTGTGGCAGATGAAGAACACCATACCTGGTTGTATTTACTGTCCGGTGAGAGGGTTGAGAATAGGGTTAGCTTAGTTTGGCCACATCCATTTCAAGATGATGACAGTTATATTATTGTTTTGGGTTCTAGTGTTAACGGCATTTTTTGTTTCTTCCATGGCGATGAAAGTCCTGTATTGTGGAATCCAGCTACTGAGGAATTCAAGGTCATTCCTCCCAGTCATGTTGAGTTTGAACGACCTTATCGAGAACCTTCGTCGAATCTTTGTGGATTTGGTTATGATCATGTTAGAGATGACTATAAGGTGATTCGATATATGGAATTCGTTCTACTAAATGAGGAGGAACTTGAACGTTTGGGTGTGCCATATGATGGGCCATGGGATCTAGAAAATATATCTTTTGAGCCCTTATGGGAGATATATAGTCTGAGAAGTAACTCTTGGAAGAAACTTGATTTCGAAATGCCCGATCCTTCATTGAGCATACTGATTGGTAGTCGAGCATACACGGATGGAGTGTGTCACTGGTGGGGTACAGAGGAATATTATTTTGCATCGTGTTTGGTGTCATTGGACATGAGCAATGAAGTTTTCTTTATAACACCCATGCCCTCATACATGGGTGATGCTAGTTTTGATTTTAGGTCGATCCAAATGCACTTGGCGGTGTTAAATGGGTATATTGCTTTCATTTGTAATCATGCAGAGAAAACGACTTTCCATATATCAATCTTAGGTGAATTTGGTGTGCAAGAATCATGGACTAAACTATTCGTTATTGGGACATTACCTTATGTTGAGCATCTTATTGGAGCTGGGAATAACAGCGATATATTCTTCAAAACAAAAGATGGTGAGCTAGCTTGGTTTGATTGGAGAACCCAGATGATTATGGAGCTTGGCATTGAAGATCAATGGGAGTATTCTCAAGTAGTAATTTATAAGGAAAACCTTGAAAGCCTCATTCATATTGGATTCGTAAAATGAATCATGAAATGTTTTTCTTGTTTTCACCTGCTAGGCTTATGATTGTGGTTATTATGATTATACCTTGTATAGAAAGTAAAATGAATCATGATTGTGTTCTCACCTGCTAAGTTCACTAAGCATGCGAAAAGAAACTTATAAATATACCACTATTTTATTAAGTGCAAGACTTAATAGCTTATGTCATTTTGAATCCAAGTAGCAATCTTGCATTATCATTCGCCGGAGAATTCCTGTCAACTCATGCAACTAAGGTCTACAAGTAGAAGTTGAAGGAAAATCTCATGAAGAGTAAATTAGTACAATATCATGAAGAATAAATTAGTGCAATTTATTTCCATTTTTCGTACTTTATATTAGGATTATTTCCAAGGCTTTAATGTCATTTAATTGTCTTATTTATTTTAGTATTTGAATCAATGACTTTAATGTCAATTAGTTATTTCCATTAAATTTAGGATTTCATATTTATTAGTATATTTTATTTTCTAGGGTTTTATTGAATCCATTGGGCCTGAGGTTCTTTTGGGTCAATTGGGCCTAAGGTTCTCTTTATATTGTAAATCATTTGATGAAATAAACAAGTTGAATTTTGAGTAAAAATTTAGAGACGCGTCTCTTTGGTTCTTCGAGAGCTGTTATCCGAGCTTATCAGTTTGCCGTGGTGCTCATCCCCGACTTATCAACCGGAACCTCCATAGCCGGTTGTGGCGTCTTCCCGACTTATCGATCGGTCTTCCATCTTCGATCGTGGTGTCTCCATCACTCTCACCTTCATGACTTTCGAAATAGTCACCGACGGCTCTGAGGTTGCCATCATCTAGTATCCGAGCTTAGGTTCTATCAAGGTGTTATCTATCCTTTTCTATTTTAGTCTCTAAATACTAAAATTGTTAAGTTGTTATTATTGTTATTATTGCTATTATTGCTAAAATTGTTAAGGTGTTATCTATCCGAGCTTAAGTTGTTATTGCTATTATTGTTAAGTAGCATTCCACAAAATACTAAAATTGTTAAGTTGTTATTATTGTTGTTGTGTTGTTGTAGTGGTTGTTATTGTTGATATTGTATCATTGCTTCTATCATTATTGTTGTTGTTGTGGTTATTGTTGTTTTTGGTTGTTCAATAGTATTCCACTGGATACTAAAGTTCTTGAGTAGTTGTTATTGTTGATTTCGAAGTTGTTGTTGGTGATGCCACATTGTTGTTGTTGCTAATGTTACGTTGTTGTTCTATTGTTGTTGATGTTGCAGTCGTTGTTGCTGATATTGTTGTTGTTGTGGTTGTGTTATTGATCGATGTTGTTGTTGTTCGTGTTGTTGTTCTTGTTCTAGTTGCATAGTTATACTAAAGTTGTAAAGTGGTTGTTGTTGCTATTTTTAAATAGTACATATACTAAAGTTGTTAAGTTGTTGTTGTTGTTGTTGATGTTAAGTGATTAAATTGTGGATATTGTTGCTGCTGATGGTAAGTTGTTAAGTTGTTGCTTTGATGTGTTTATGTTGTTGGTGCTGTTGTGATGTTGCGGTTGCTACTGTTGTTGCTATTGTTGTTCGTAGTTGTTATTGTTGTACCTAGTTGTTGTTATCGTTATTATTGCTACTGTTGTTGTTGTTGTTGTTGTTCGCCGTCGTAGCAATAGTTGTTGTCGTTGATGCGGTTGTCAGACACCACTTCGATTAAGTCCATAAGTCTGTTGTCGTTGTTAATAGGGCACTATCGGGCAAGGTATCCCGTTCGGGCATGGTCTCCCGGTCCTCACATTGTCGTTGTCGTTGTTAATAGGGCACTATCGGGCAAGGTATCCCGTTCAGGCATGGTATCCTGGTCCTGCGATCGTGGTTGTTGTTAGTAGGGCACAATCGGGCAAGGTATCCCGTTGAGGCATGGTATTCTGGTCCTGCGGTTGTCTTCATTGTTGTTGTTAGTAGGGCGTTATCGGGCAAGGTATCCTGTTCAGGCATGGTATCCTGGTCCTGCAGTTGTCGCTCCTCTTGTTAGTAGGTCATTGTCGGGCAAGGTACCCCGTTCGAGCATGGTATCTCGATCTTATGGTTGTAGTTGTTGATGTTGTTGTTAGTAATATAGTTGATGTTGTTGTTAGTAATATATCATTGCATAATAGTATGTTTAGTGGTTGGTAATAATATATGTTCTCATAGTTGTGGATGTATGTGATGCTTAATTATTCAAGTAAGAGTTGTTGTTATAAAGTGCATTGCTCATTTATCTCTCTTACCGTAAATGCAACTTGGATGTATGATGACTAACCCCTTTGTGGCTATGCATACACCATTGTGTATGTATAGATGATGTGCTTGCAGGTGTTGGTGTTGATGGACCCGAGGAGTAATTATGCTCTCGGAGTTACCGTAGTTAGAATTAACTAGTTTTCGCTATTGATTAAAAGTCTATTTTTCCGATGTACTTTTGTAAGGGTCAGCTCTGAACTACTGTGACATCGGGAATTTGGGTTATTTGCTTTACTTATAAGTTGGTATTTTGTTTCATTTCCATAAGTTTGTAAATGTGATGTCTTCACCCCGTTAAATTAAAGTTTCATTTTGGACAATACTTTGTTTCTAGCTGTTTTTCCTAATTACGCTATTAAAATGCTATGACGGAGTAGAGGGTGTCACAATGTGCATCCCATCAAGATTGTGGCGCAAACAATTATCTTTCCAATATGGAAGCTCAAAGAATATACTTTTCTTTTTCCATTGTTGAGTGCTACCCTGTGGAAATCATGCACCTCTTGTTCTTTTTCTTGTCCCTTCATTCTCTGGTCTTAGTCCAAATGTATTTTCAATGTTAAAAACCTGCTCAAGAATATCAGAACCAGACAATATTTTTGGCGGACTACGCATATCTTGCTCACCATTGAAGCGAACTCGGTTCAATCTAAATCTGTGCCTCTTGTCAAGAAAACGACGATGACCCATGAAACACCACTTTCTACTATGAGGAAGACAACAAGGAATAGAGTCAAAGTTACATGATGGGCAAGCAAGTCCGGCGTATGTGTTCCACCCAAAAAGTGTTCCTAACCCAGGAAAATCACTTATTGTCCACATTAACGCTGCATGTAATTTAAACATCTCACACTTGGAAGAATCATAAGCATCCACATCTTTTGTCCATAATTCATTTAACTCTCTGATAAGAGGTTGCAAGTAGACATCTATATTATTTCCTGGCATTTTTTTTCAAAGAATTATCATCGAAATTATAAAAGATGTCTGTTTCATGCACACCCATGGAGGAGTGTTGTATGGAAAGAGAATAACCGGCCAAATACTATAATTTGAACTCATAACACCAAAGGGATTAAAGCCGTCAGTAGCTGATAAGTCCTAGAAATAAGAGTTATTTATGCCAAAACAAACAAGAATTAATGCTATTTCAAAGTAATTAATGTAAATAAATATGTCTTGTGTGAATATTTAATTAGGAAAGTGCAAATAGGTTAAAAGAATGTTTTGGGCACGCAAGGTGCCTTTTTGTTGGATTTTACGCGTGTATTTAATGTGCAGGCAATTCTGTTTTGATGCTGTGAAGATGCTATGGTAGCACGTAGGTAGCTGAGGATGTCAAAGAGAATCAGAGTCTTTGTTGGTGACAAAAGGAAGAAAATGGTGTTTTGTCCTATGTGAGCATGTGCAGAAAGTGTGACAACGAATTCATGGGCCACAAAAAGACAAACAGTCCTTAAATATAGGGTTGGTAGCATTGTACCCGTTTTGCATTGGCCCAATATGGTACTTCATGTGAGAGAATGTGTATAAAAAGGCACTTTAACCTAGAAAGGGTACCACCCATCACATCCATTGTACACCATCAGCCTCCACCATTCCCTAGGTCAGAGAGTACTATTCCATTCCTTCCAATCCTGTACTTCATCTTCTCCATACCCATTTCCACCATTTTTATGCACAAGAACTCCATTTCTGAAGCTGTAACTACAGAATCTGCAGCACAACACCTCATGTTTCAGTACAAAGTTTCTGAAGTAGATCTGCAGCATATGAAGCTCAATCCAAGCTTCATTTCAGTTGTATTTTCTATTACTCTGTGCATACTCTATTTTAGTGTTGTCTCTGTTTTAATGGTTTTAGATCTTCTGTTTGAGTGCTATTTTATCACGGTTACGCTCAATATGAGCTAAACCCTTTTGTAGTCAAGACTATGTTGATGTCATTAGGATCTATCGATGTTTATTGTAATTAGTGCTTGATGCTTCATTAATTTGCGTGAGTTAATGCTAAAAACCCTTTTTGAACTTGATCACTTCATTTATGGTAATGTGCTTCTATTTTTGTAAAGAAATTAAAGTGCCGATTTCGCAAATTAATATTGTTTGAAAGGTAATAGGAATATTATATTTTCCTAGTGGTGGATAGGAATATGAAGCTAGGGCTATAGTGTGATCGGAATCGTGCTTTTCAACCTATGAAATGAACCTTAATGGGAACTTAGGAATAAGACAACCTTAACAACATTTCGTTTCTCAGGATAGGAATATCCATATTTATTCTGCACACTGAATGCTATCACAGCATCGATTATAGCATTGCATCAATAGTGATTAATTACGGATCCTTGTCTTGTCTACTCTCATCTCTCTGATTCTACCCCACTATTTTACTGTTTTACTGTTACTTAAATTTTACTTTTAACCTTGCACAGCTATGATGTTTTTACCATGCTTTATTTTTACTTTTTACTCATTAACTCAAGTGCTAACAAGTAGACTTAATTATTAAACTTAATCCTCGTGAAAATCATCTTTTCTTACTCTTTATTACTTGTTACGACAGTGTATACTTGCACTAGTTTTTGTATAACAGTAGCTAACCCAAGACGAACATTTCGTGCATCGGATGCAAACAAAGAGTGTGTTGAGTCAAATCGTTTCCAAGCTTCAGAATCTCTAGGATGTCTCATCATTCCATCATTATTGTTATTAGTAGCATGCCATATCATGTCCTCGGGTGTCTTTGAAGATAAAAATAGTCTTTGTAATCGAGGCTTTAATGGAAAGTAACGAAGAACTTTTGCAAGAACTTTCTTCATACTATTGTCATCAGTGTTCACTTGAGTACCCCAGGGCTTTTCCCTTGATTTCCATCTGGAAGTGCGACAAACTTTACAATTTTCCCTTGCTTCGTCTTCCGTATTTCCCCAATAGAGCATACAATTATTCGGACATGCATGTATCTTTACATAGTTCAAATTAACCAAGTTTGGTGATTGTTTTCTTTGCCTCATAAAATGAACTTGGAATCTTTGCATGTTTGAATGCATCTTGCAAAAGTTCTAACCTCATTGTCATGGCCTTGTGACTCATTCCACATAAGCATTTTGATATGATATAACTTCACCAAAAAAGATAACCTTGAATAATTTGTATACCCTTCATACAAGGGTTGTTCTCCATCTCTTGCTAATTCATAAAATTCTTTGGCTTCATTCCTTTCTTGAGTGGTGTTTTGCATCACATCCTCATCTCTTTGAAATTCTACATTGGATGCAACTAGTACTTCATTTGCACAGTGGCCATCAATACCAAAAGCATCATTATGATTTTGGATGGGATCTTCAACAGTTGTGCTTTGAGCTGCATGTTGAGTGTTACTGCATGAGGCGTTATGGTTTTCATTATCTCCCCTTGATACAAAGAGGAGGAAGAGAACTGTACCTGAAGCAACAGACAGCAATGGAAATCAAATCAAGCACTTAGTGATTGTACTTCTTTGTGTTTCCAACTCTAAACCCAAAAGTTAAAATAGGAAGCAAATCAATACTAGAATCAATCAAAGGGCAATCGACACAATTACAAAATTAATTGTTGATTCTATGAAAATCAATCTAAAAAAGAACATAAAATTCAAAAGGAAGATGGGGTCTAGGGTCCTAACTCACTTTCCAAAGTTCAATCCCAAAACTTTAAGTGCTTATGGTAATAACTAGTAACTTAATTAAGTTAATTACTGATTTTCCATTGTTATTTATACAGTCACTCACTCAAACCCTATAATGGGGGTTGAAGCCATCAAGAACATGAAACATGTAAAAGAAACTATTGTTTTATGAGAAGTAATGTAGCAAATCAAATCAATGAAAAACAGGACACAATCATGAGTGATGTTGAATGAAAAACAGAACACAATCATCGTTATACCCTTCTTTTTTATTTATAAAATCCAAAACCAAAGAGACTGATTTTGAGAAGGATTTTGTGTTTTAATGTGTTTTAATGTATTCAAATAATGTTAACTTTGTTTATATTATGGTAATAATGTATTCAAAGAGACTGATTTTAATGTATCCACACCTAAGTTCATTATGCAAATCTTAACTTTGTTTATATTAATATTATCATGCTTTTCAAGTTTCGACATGATTATAAAATAAGATATTTAAGCAATTTCACAGAAAATAATGTATAGCATAAAAGCATACCATTAAACAAAAAAGCAATCAACCACAATATCTCAAACACTCAATCAATCAAATCATAATATAGAACTTTCCTATGCGTTAATCGGTCATCGACTGCCTAAACTTCACTTAACCTTAACTCTGAAGAGTAGTCAAATGATCTTTATCACTGACTATTTAACTCTAGTAGATCTTGGGTCACTCTACACAAACGTTAACCGTCCCGACGAATACGGTATATTTCCCCCACCTGAAATACAGCACGAACTTAATACTCGCTCTGATAACGCCAACACGTGCTCGTACACTAACACTAAGCTACACACAACGGTATGCTTGGATGAGGGTTTATAGGTATTTTGTGTGGGTTATAGGGTTTAAAATAAAATAGGGTAATGCAAAGGTATATGTATGGCCGATGGTTATAAGGTAGATTAGGTTTTGTATGCTAAAATGAGATGGATGCTAGCCCTTTTATAGTGGAAAAATAACCTCCTTTGTCTCCTCACATTAAGCATGGTGTGGAGCAACTTTTTTGTTGTCATGAATGTAATGTCTCCAAGATTAGTCATGATATACTTGTTTAGGTGTTTCCTTCCCATAACTCCAACGTAAAATCTAGAAAGATTGCGGTGTTAGGTGACTCATGCATATTATATTTGGTGTCACAAATATAGGAGATTAAAGGTGGCTTACTTGCATAAAGCTTTAAGTGTCATTCTCCTGTTACTCCAACTTAACAAAAGAAAGAGCATGATGTGTTTAAGCTACCCTCAATTACTTCATATTGAAGTAACATGACACGATCAAGAATAGTTAGGCATCGTTCTTTTTCCTTGCACCTCATTATTTATCTTTATTTTTTTTATTTTCTTTATATATTTATCTTTAAATACTTTCTTTCATAAAAATAGATATATAAAATTTATTTATATACTAAATAAAACTTCATATATAAGATGGATTTAGTTAACTTGATGAAAACAATATTTAGTTTAAGAAATTTGGGGTGTTACACCTAGGTCTCTCTCTAGGCCCCAAAAAAAAACAGACAACTAAAATAAAACAATTTTCAAAACAAGTTCTAATAATTATTTAGAAAAAGTGGGGTGTTACAACTCCAATAGTATGTTATTTAGCTATCTCAACTTTGTTTATTAAGGAGATAAAAGAACAATAACAAGTCCATTAGTTTTAATTCCCATTGATCTATTATTAATACAAACAAATATGGTGATTTTGGTCCTTCTCTTTTACTTTTTACAATATTGGTCCCTATTCTTCTTAATTTCATAATTTTTATCCTCAAATATCATGGATTATTTGCAATTTTGGTCCTTAAGAATCTTGAATTTTAGGAAAATGAGAAACTAAAATTGCACAATCCATGATTTTTAGCAACCAAAAGTGCAATAAAAAAATTAGAGCGATCAAAATTACCAAAATAAAAGAGCAAAATATGTTTAATTGATATACATGATCTTTGTAAAAACTTTTTAAGGTATGTGAGATAAAGTCAAACATTTTTCGTTATGTGTCGTTTCAAGACTTACACACACAAATTTAAAATTTTCTTAGGTTCTCAAACATTACTAAGCTATAAAATGGTCATGAGTGCTTTATATTTATATATTAAATTATATATGGGTTCAACTTTTTCTTAGGAGGTCCCGAATTTTAGAAAAACATCGTTTACGGTTTAATTTTCCAATTATACTTTGATTGTAATGTGAAGTTTGGTTTGACTGTGATTGTTTGGACTGGAATATGTTGTGAAATTTTCTGTTTTTCAGTTGGAATTGGTTCGGGTTTCGGTTTGGAATCGATCGGAATCGCGAAATGGATGAAACGGAGTTAAAATGCTGTTTCTGTACAGGTGGCACGGACCGTGCGCCTCAGAGGCACGGACCGTGCGTCCCGTAGATAGAAACCCACAAATTTTTTTTTTAAAGGTAGCACGGACCGTGCGCCCCAGGGGCACGGACCATGCGTTGCTCTCGGGTTCAAAATGCTATTTTGTCTTTTCGTCGCTCCTTTTTGTTCCAAATCACTTCTAAACCTTTTCTCAACCAATTGGGATGATATTTACTTTATAAAAACATGATTTTAACCTGTTCAAACTTGGTTTTTAGGAAATGTTTTGGAACTTATCAATGTTTCGAAAAATCGAGGCTAGCCACGTGTGAGAACATATGTTTTTCAAATCAAAACGGAACTTCATGTTCTACTATTGTAGTGGACATGATATATAAATTATATCATATGTGATTGACGGCCCAATGAGGGTATTAAATAAGATTGACGGCCTAATGCGGGTGTGATATATAAATTATATCGAATTGAGGTGACGACCTCCAGATGTTAGCATACTAAGAGAGGGAAGTCATGAGCCCTTATCTTAGGCCCCCTGAGGTTTATTATTACTTTTCCTTTAAGAGTTGTACACTTATCGGCCAGATGTTGGGGTTCACTCAAGCTTCCTTGGGTTGTTGGTGATGTGCTAGAATTAATAAGGCTTTATTGTAATTCTTTTATTGAATTACCAGATGTTTTTGCAATTCATTTGTAGAATTGCCAGATGGTTTTGTGATTCATATTGAATTACCAATTAAAGAGGAACTTTGTACTTAAACCGTGAGCGTAATTAGGGGTTCACCTAAGCTTTCGGAGTTGGTGACTTGCAAAAGATTAAAATGTAATGTTGAAATTCATCACTTAAGCTACTTTGGGTGGTTGGTGATGTGATAAAAGATGAAATAGACTATTTTGTAATTTATATTGAATTACGAATTAAAAGGGTTTTCATAATTGAACCGAGTGAATGTTAGGGGTCGCGGTAGAACTCACTAAGATATGTTATCTCACCCTATCATTTGTTGTTGTTTTACAGAGAAACAAGGGAAAAGAAGAAGGTTAAGGGATGCGAGTAGGTGTCATGCAAGAAGAAGAGATTGAAGATTTAATCCTTCAGTCTCTGATTATGTTATTCCCGTCGTCTTTGTAGTCGATATATGACTTGAGATAATTGAGTTATGTAATCTTTTCCGCTTTTTCCTTATTATAAGTAGGAAAGTTACTCTGATGTTTACTAAATTGTATATTCTTAGTATTTCTATTGATTAGAGATATTAGGGTGTTACAAAACTTTTACTATAAAAACATAAATGAAAAACCTAGTTGCATTAAGAAATTAAAAATGAAATGAACCTATTAATTATAGGATAAGATGGTCAACAATTAAAAAGAGAATTGTAAGTGAGTTTCTCTTAAGAAGTGTTTTATTCCATAATAAGAAGCTTATCAAAAAAATTCAATAGTAAGAAAAAGTTGTAACCATAGTATAATAAATAAATGCAAAGGAGTTCATAATTTTCTTGTTTAACTCAATCCAACGTGTAATTACAGATAAGCAATATTTTTTTAAAAAAAATTGGAGAATGAACTTTTTTTATTAATAAAAATGGCACTGTTGTTTCTCTTAGCACTGAGTTAATACCTTATAGATAAATAATATTTAAATACTGAAGAATGAAATTAAATACGCAGTAGAATTAGGGAGAATTTCTATTTCACACATCGACATTTTTTTATAAAAAGGTAAGTGAAATCAACCCAATTCATCCAATTGGGTTGCACCGGTTAATACGAGTCAACACTGGTTCAAATCCGTTAGATTTGGGTCCTGAGCGATCTGAGCTAGATTTTAAACCTATGCTTTGAGGTTTTTCTCAAAATGCTTAATTCCAAATTTCGTTTCCATTTGATAAATTACTTTTTCTTTTGATATGAATTTATTTATTATAACTCAACAACTTTTATTTTAAATGATGTAAAACAATTAACTATTATTAAAATTGCTTATTTCAACTGAGGGAATTGCTTTTGAGATAAAAAAATATTGATTAAAAACATCTACCATATATATTAGTTAGAAAAAAATCAATACTTCAAATTTTGATTACATATACGAAAAAGAAACAAAAATTTAAAAGAAATAAAATCTTAACAATATATATTTTAGTTAATAGCTAACTCTTCATTTGCTAAGAAAAGCTTTAATAGCTAGCTCTTCATGTCCCTTAACTCTGCATATTAAGATATGAATCTTTAATTTAACTAATGTACCAGTCCGACTTGATATGCATCATCTTCTAACCAACAAAAAAATGATGGATCGTTTTACAATGAAAACAAAATCAAATAAGTTTTTTCATATTATGTTTTTATAAAAATATATTTTGCATCGTTATTCTTTAAAGAGATTGGTCAAGAAATTTTTATGTAACCAAATTATGCCCTTAATTAAAACTCAACAACTATTTTTTAAATAGTACAACTGTTTTTTTTTTAGAATAGAAAATTACAAACCTAGTGGGTTAATTCTTAGTAATATACGTACGAAACTTTACTAGAAAAGCTTAAATTCCAAACCTAGTGGCCCTCAGTAATTACAAATTAGTTGAACTTGAACCTATTGATTATAGGATAAGATGGTCAACAATTTAAAAGAAAATTGTAAGTGATTTTTTCGTAATACGTTTTCATTCCATAGTAAGAAACAATTGTAACCATAATATAATAAATAAATACAAAGAAGTTCATAAAATTTCTTTGTTTAACTCAATCCAACTTGTAATTACAAATAAACAATATTAAACTAACGAAGAATGTAATTAAATGCACAGTAGAGTTGGGCAGGATTGTTGTTTGACACATCAACATTATTTTATATGAAAATTGGATAAATATAGAATATTAAGGATATTCCAACCTAATACATTAAACATATAGGTGAAATCGACCCAAGTCATCCAATTGGGTTGCACCCGTTAATACGAGTCGATACCGGTTAGCCAAATTTTAAAACTATGCTTTGAGTTTTTTCTCAAAATACTTTATTCCCAATTTCATTTTCATTTGAAAATTTACCTTTTCCTGTTTTTCACAATACAATAGTTGATAAAATTTTTTCCATCATTCTCGGATCTAAGTTTTTTTCCCATATAAGTTATAAATAAATGTAAATCACTCATTTATAAGTTGGTAATGTTTGAAAAAATGAACCTAAGAAATGCATAAAACGTTATCACTCTGTATAGCTAAAAATAATGTACTACTACTTGCACGAAACTCTCTAAACTCTACTTTTTTAGTATACATCATTAAAAAAAAATATTTGAACTAACAAATTCATTAATTATATCAATCTTTTTTATTATTATTATTTTTTATTTGTAGAGTCTCTTAACTTTACAAAATACATTTTTCATATTAGAAGTAATAATACCAAAAATATGTGATTATGTATTACACTCCATAAAAAAAAAACGTCACCAAAAAAGCTGAAATTATCCCTATATAAACCTTTGATTGTATAAACAAGTCACACACACACACATTATCTATCTACCTATATTCTCTTCATCTTCTTTGGCTTATTTCTTGTAATACACAACACTATCACAATGTCATCACTCATTTTCATTTTCTTTGGGTTATTTCTTTTGTTCCTACCATCATTTGGTTCTTTTGATTATTATATGGTCTCTCAGCAATGGGCTGGAAGCTACTGCAAGTTATCAAGGCTTACGTCACCTTGCAAAATTCCCTACCCAGCAGCCGATTTCAAGCTGCATGGTTTATGGCCTCAGAATACATCGGATCCTCAACCAGCATTTTGCATTAAGGGTGCACAATTGGATGCCTCGAAGGTGAGACTATTGTCTTTTATATTACTAATAATAATAAAGTAATAATACTAGCTATTTAATTATTCATCTTGGTGCATGAAAATTAACTTTTTTTTTCTATTTTTTTCAAAGCTCTCACCTATTCAGTCTACACTTAATAATGAGTGGCCAAATCTAAACGGAAAGAATGAAGATTTTTGGGGACGCGAGTGGGCCAAGCATGGTGTGTGTTCGACATTCGCCACACAGGAGGAGAAATATTTCGATCGTGCACTGAAAATTAAAGGATCGATTGGTAACTTGACTGCAATCCTCGAACAAGCAAATATTGTGCCAAGTGCTAATCAACGTTATGACAGAGAAAAGATTGTCATAGCTATACACTCAATAACTCATGCATGGCCTCAACTACTCGTTGTGTTGGATCGACCAAAACTGCCAGCAGCAAGCTTGCTGGAGATAAGAGTTTGCGTAGACCTTAACTACGCATTTATTGATTGTGTCCGCAACTATACAGGATATACTTCACAAATGGTATCTTGGCCCGTTTAGTATCATGTGTATTTTCATTATATGGCCTAATAAGTTTGATATTCCTTCTGGTACTAAAATGTTAATCATGCATACAACTGAAATAAATTTTTATTAGCTATTTTCTCTTGTTTAATTTAATAAACAAAACTAACTTGAAAAACAAAGCTTAATTTCCCACTCAGGAAATTCACATCCTTGATTGATTAATAATCCTCCTCCCCAATTTCTATGTCAATTATGTTATTCATTTCTTTCTCAAAGAGATTGAGCGAGAGAATGCAAACCAAACCCTAGCTATGTGAATATTGATTGGGGCGGTTACCTGAACCATCACGGATAGTCAAATCACTGTCAAGCGGCGGCGGTTCACAATAATCGCCGTAGCTCTAGCGCCACGAATTTCTATTTTTGAAGTAGTGTTATAAATTAAGTTATAAAGCTATAAATTAGAAGACTTGAATAAAAACATTAAAAGGAAAATTACAAGCTAACTTTTAGGTAAAAAGTGTTCATGATAAAAAAAACTTGTACCCATAATTTAATATATAATTTATGTCAAGCACTCATGACCATTTTATAAATTAGTAATGTTTGAAAAATGAACCTAAGAAATGCATAAAGCTTTATCACTATACCTAAAAGTACTGTATTATTACCTGCACGTAACTCTAATACATCATTCTTTAATTAACTATATAATGTACCAATTTAATTTTATGCAGCTTCTAAACCAACAAAAACTGACGGACCATTCTAAAAAAACAAGCTCATGATAAAAATTTGCATATTATAAGTCTAAGTTTTTCTAAAAATATATGTTACATTTGATTTGAAAATATCTTTTGGATTAATTGGTCTCTTTAAAGGAAGTCATGAGATAAGGTAAAAGTAGAAGAGAATTAGAATACGTACGTATAGCTATTGGTTAAGAGTTTTACTATTGATATTGTGATTATATACCCATGTATGTGTAACCAAATTATGACCTTAATTAAAATTCAACAACTATTATTTTAAATAGCATGCACTAGCTATCACTCTACAATGTTTTTATCAAAGTGATCTCTTTATTTTATAGGAATCATTACGATATCAAACTTATTTTTTATGTTCTTACAAGAGTGGTAATTCCTTTTTTCTTTTGCTGATCTTGGCCTAATTCACTGAAGTCTTATAACTGGAAGTCAGCGAAACTAACCTACCCACTTGTCCTGCCCTGCTATGCCAGGCAGTTAGATTTGCTAGGAAACTTCAGACTCGACCACAGTGTACGCCAGTCAAGTGAAATTCCCCATAATTGTGCTTAGACGGTGTTGCAAATGGACCATCTATTCCTAGTCTAGGCGAGTCGGCCCCACCGATCTGAGGAAGGAGGTTACCCAAGTATGTTTTCCTAAGGCATGTGGGGGTCGATACTACAAAGTATGTCACATCTTGACGATGGTCAGGCGTTCTGAGATAGAGGATGTCGGATCATGACAGTTGAGTCATTAGTTTTTCTGACATTTAATCTAATCTAGGGGACATGTCATTATGACAATGTTTGTGCTGCTTAATTTTTTGTGCCAATCATTGTGCTCCTTTGTTTTTTGCGCCAATGGCCACCATTGTGCTTTTAAAATCATGAACTTTGTGCTTCGGCCCCTTCACATCCTTTCCCCTAGTATAAATAGAGGGGACCACCCTCCCAATGTTCACTTTACGAATTTTCTTGATAGGCCCTGCAATAGACATTGAGAAGTCTAACAAGTGCTCGAGTACTCCGGCAGATCTTAAATCTTTCCAGCGAGGATACCAATTCCCACTTTAAGAATTAATTTACGAACTGGCGACCATGTGGAGCAAGAGGGCCTTGAGGACCCGAATGGGCTGAGTGGGGGTTGCTCTGACGACTACTTAGAGGGCGTGAAGATGAGAGCCCGACTAAGGGAGGACGTCTGGTCGTAAGTTGGTTGTGGTGACATAGGGACTTTGAACGTAGAGATTGGTCAAAACGTCGTGGTCACCCCAAATGTCAAACCCGTTCCAAATACCAAGGTTGTTCCAAATTTTGGGGCTCAAGGAGAGGATGATGATGAAGACGACAAACCATCTTGTGATTAGGTCTCGGAGCGCATGTCTATAGATTGAGGAGTAGTTTCTACCCGGAGTCAGATGCTTATTTTTCCTACCTCGAATAGGTGGTCCAGTCCAAGAGTGGAAGGAAGAAGGGGGTCCCTCAAGCACGTCGTGTGTCATTCTCCCCAAGAAGGGAACAAATTCTTTGTCTACTCAATCACGATTAATGAATTCGGGGCCTGACCTCCTACTACAGACTTCGAGTAGCGAATCATTCATACATTGAGGGACTGCCCCACCCAGTTGCACCCTAATGGGTGGGCATTTGTTAGGGCCTTTGAGATCATCATGGAGGTTTTTAACCACCCGTGTTCAAGGAGCCTATTATTCCCTTTTCAATGTGGTGCGGAACTCAGAGAAGGGTTCTGATAGAGCTCGTCAGGAGTGGGGGAGCTTGAGATGTGATAGGAACCATTGTGTATTATATGTCCCGATAATATTAATATTCCTTCTGGTGCCAAAATGTTATCTTTTAGTATCTTTTAGTTACGTTCTATTTATTTTCCTTCCTTTTTTTTAAGATAAAAGAAAAAGGCCGTTCGTAATGTTGCTTTTGTATAATTAATTAATTAATTAATTAATTAATTAATTAATTAATCAACACCAATTGGACATAAGTGGATAGGAACTAATTACAATTTTCTGGTGTTCAGAAACTAATTAATCATGTATAGAACTGAAATCAATTTATATTAGCTATTTTCTCTTGTTTAATTTAATAAACAAAACTAACTTGAAAAACAGAAAATGGCAATGAAAATGCGGCGAGCTTAATTTCCCACTCAGGAAATTCACATCCTTGATTGATTAATAATCCTCCTCCTCAATTTTCAATGTCAATTATGTTATTCTTTTTTTATAAGCATCAATTATGTTATTCATTTCTTTCTCAAAGAGATTGAGCGAGAGAATGAAAACCATACCCCATGTGAATATTGATTGAGGCGGTTACCTGAACCGTCATCGCGTCACCGATAGTCAACTCACTGTCAAACGGCGGCAGTTAACAATAATCGCCGTAGGTCTAGCGCCGCAAATTGCTATTTTTGAAGTAGTGTTATAATTAAATTTATAAAGCTATAAATTAGAAGACTTGAATAAAAACAATAAAAGGAAAATTGCAAGCTAATTTCTAGCTAAGTGTTCATGATAAGAAAAAGTTGTACCCATAATTTAATATATAAATGCAAAGCACTCATTTATAACCTCGTAATGTTTGAAAAATGAACCTAAGAGAAATGCATAAAACTTTATCACTATACCTAAAAGTAATGTAATACCCCTCGGAATAATTATTTTTATTTACTTTGATTATTAAGTAATTTCAAGTAGTTGGTTTCTAAGTGATTAAAATACTTTTCTTTGAATTGAAAATTGTATGATTTAATTGAATAAATGTGATACTTGTATACTTTGAGTGCTTGTGATTAAGTAAATGTGGTCTTAAGTGAGGAATATAGGGTAAGGGCAAAACAGACTTTTCACTCACACAAAACATCCACTTACTAGATATTCTCCCAGCTGAACAAACACAAGACCACACACACTCTCACACACTTCTCATTTTTTTAAAATAGAACATTTTCCTCTTTGTGGGAGAGAGAGGGTTCGAGCTTGAGAGAACAAAAAAAAGAAAAGAAAGAAACCTCAAAACCCTCATCTTGCCCAAAGCTTCAATTAAAAAACTTTCTCTTGAAATTCCTTTTCCCCTTTTCAATCTCATCATGGAGTAGGAAGCAGAACACAAACTCTCTCCTTCTTTACAACCATTTTCGAGTTTCATGGAAGCTAAGAAGCTAGCTTGAGCTTTCATTGTGGTTGCATGTGGGATTAGGGAGCTGGAATAGGTGATTGGGTTGCTACATTGATGATTGAAGTGCACAAAGTGAAGATTTAAAGCTAGGATTCGAATTTGGGAAGTTTGTAGGTGTGCTTAGGAGTATTTGTGGTGCTCAAAGTTCATATTTCGGTTTAATTAAGTGTTATTGTTCAACCGATTTGAGGTGAGTTCTTTATTCCATTTTGTGTTTTGCTGAATGGTTATTTTAATTGCATGAGTTCTGAACCTAATAGTTAATGCATGTGTATCTTGAGACTTGAATGTGCTTTGAACTCCATTCGTTCTAAAATTGTGATGGTCAATGATTTTGCATGTTAAGTGTGCTATCGTGATTTCGTTGGATGTTTGATTTCGTTAAATTGGTTGTTTGGAAGTACCATAGCACTGTTAGTGAGTGTTGTTGAGTTAGGAGTCAAGTGGGATAGGCATTGGAGCCAAAGGAATGGCCAATTTTCATGAAAACAGACATTTTGGAAACCTGTAGAAGGAGCCCAGTCTATACGTCCAAGGAGCCCAGCCCGTGCCAAACATTCCGGACTTCCAACTATGTTGGTTGCTCAGGAGGCCCGGTTTGTGTGCATAGTTGGCTCTGTCCGTGGCAGAGCTACTGTCACACATTTTTAAACCTTTCAAATGCTATTCCTTTTGATTCTAATCCTTCCTTAACCGTCCCAATGTAAGTTGAGCACAAATGAGATGATTCCCATGTATGTTTGAGATGCAAATTAAGTGTTTAATCGTTAGGGGTTATAACTTAAATTGTTTAGTATTTTTTATCGAGTGAGAATTGTGCCAAGACATCATGTGGCTTAGTGGTAATAGTTTATGTGTTTCACTGAAAGGTTGTGGGTTCAATTCCCTTTGATGCCAAAATTCCAACTTTTTTAGTAACAAGAATATGCGCTACATAGCTATGAGTGCCATGTGGCAACCACCTATTGGTTGCTGACTTGGCCCATGTCAGCGTCATGTGTCCATGGTGACATGGGATGATGAACGTGATTATCATTTTAAGGTTTTTTATTACAGGGGGCTATTTGGACTGTGCGTGTATTTACAGGGGTCAAATGAATATTTAAACCTTCTAAAAAAACAAACTCATAAAATTTTTTATATTATAATCTTTTAAAGGAAGTCACGAGATAAGGTAAAAGTAGAACTGTAGAAGACTATTGATATTGTGATTATATCATGTTGGTGCAAAGGTCGGAAGGAAAAAAAAGAAAAAAAGTTTAAGTATTTGATTTGGCTCACAACTTGTTGGTGCATTTGGTTGGCAAGAAATGGGCATGTGTTCAAGAATGAAAACGTTAGCATTTCAGCCACGGTTACTAGAATTAAGAGCTTATCATGGAGTTGGTTCATTTTTAGGGTCGGTGATTTTTCTAATATGTGTATTACCTCTTGGTGGATTAATCCACTTGACTACCTAAACAATTTGTAATCATGTTTGTTTGGGTTTGAGCACCCATAGTGCTCATTTAATGAATATTTGCTTATCTAAAAAATAATGTATGCGTAACCAAATTATGACCTTAATTAAAATCTATTCCCTATACGACTCAATCGAAATTTCAACCATGTGTCCGCTATTCATCAAAAAATTGCACTAAATCTTCTGTTCATATCCCTATTCATCAAAGTTGTCACATGTTTGTAACTCCATTATGTGGCAAAAAAGATCGTATTTGTCCTTTTTTAGTCTGCAAAATCGCGTAGTAAACCTGAACACGCCCCCACCAACTAATCAGAATTTTTCCAATCCAAACCTGAATGGATCATTAGATTTTTAAGTAATCGTGAATTACATTAGTTGGAACCACTAACCAATCATAAGCCAAGGCAAAAGTGGAGATATTTCACAACTCCCTCCCCATTTTTCCCTCTCAAATGTTTGAATGGCAAGTGAGTTTATAAACAAGGAGGAGACAACAGTTCTCACCAACAAAGAAGCACCCCCCCCCCCCCCCCCAAAGAAGCCAAGTTGTTTTGCAATTCAACTTTCATGTATAACTAAAATCACCAACACCTACCCTCTATTGTTCTTGACTCACAAATTTAGATTTCATTATTTCTGGTTTAATATTTTCGTTTTACAGTTTCCTGCTATGAATGAAAGTAAGGATCTCCCACAACATCCACGTTCAGATGTTTATTATCTAGAGTACATCCATAAGCATGTATTTATTTCAAAACAAACTTCTTCCATGGTTTAAAAACTTATTATTCATTGGTAGACAGTTTTAATCTATATCCATGTTCTGCTTTGTTTGTTTTCTCTTTTATCAGACAAGGGCCAAACTCCCCTATAGTTTTGTTTCAAAATTCATCGAAACTGTTCCTCCTAAAGTCATTTTGACAGATCCTGTAGGCAACCCGAATTTTGTTTCTATTACTAAAGAGTTAGATGATGCATACTTTGAGGATGGTTGGAACCATGTTGGTGCTTTTTATGGTTTGCAAGCCGGTGGATGGATAATGATGCACTACCCTTCTGTTGGTAACTTTAACATTGAGGTAGCCAATCTTTTGGGTGCTAAGGTAATATATCCTCCTATGCCCGAGCCTCTTGAAATCAATGACTATGACCATCCTATTCTACTTGATAATGAAGATGAGGACATGGAAGATGCTGAACCCCTCCCTCTAATGATTGATCGTTCCAAGTTTATTACATCTGTCAAGAAATGGCTCACTTATGATGAGATAACAGGCCGCACTCTGGTGAGTTTTTTCATATTTTGTTGTTTAATATATCCATCATGTTACCATACACACTTATGGTCACTAACCCTTATTTTTTTGACAGCCTTTACCCCAAAACAGGTGCAAATACTCATTACCTAAAACTGATGGTCATATCTCGCTGGTTGACGAATATGGAAAGGTTTGGCCTTGCTACTATAAGTCTAAACTTGGTAATGGTGATGTAGCTGGTATCCATCGTGGTTGGAAGTCATTTTATCGACAGAAGAAATTGTTTCAGGGCCAGGGTGTCAGCTTTGGTGTTATGCGTCCAAACTCAAATGTTCTATATTTCATTCCTTCTGCATGATATTCAGCAACCGTATTATATAGCACTCCCTTATCTGTTAAAGGATTTTAACCACACCCATCCTCCATCTAGCTAGACTACCATCTATCCATTTCAACTATTATAGTGTAGATTGACTTTAATGGTATATTTAAACAGTTGATGCTGTCAGTTACACCGTTGTAGTCATTCTGTTGTTTGATATTGCTAACTGAACTATTATAGTGTAGACAACCATCTATTTTCTTCTTCTTTAGTGTAGAAATGTATATTTCCTTTATGTGTCACTTATAGAATCCTTCACTATTTTGGTTATTAGCAAACTTGCATTTCATTTGAGGGTTAACTAAACTATATATTTGTCACTTCGCATTACTATTACTCAACTAGGAAAATGGTTCCTATCAAGTTGGATCCTCCACCATATGTTTACTTTAAGTAACTGTAATATCCACGAGGCTACATAATATTCGTACATTTATATGCCCTATCCCATTGAGTACTTGCAAATATATCTGCTACAAAGTCTAAATTGCTACACGATAGTACTTTTGTTTTATTATGCTCTGCATATGTCTCATCACTATCAAAAAGTTAAAGCACTATTAAAATTACTTTGTTGGTGTCGTAATTAAAAGAATAAAGTAGAGTACAATAAAGTCAGACCAGTTTTTGACCCAGTTGGTGTTATGACTTATGACTCTATAAAAAGACCACCACACCTCTCATCAAACATGCACAAACAGACACACACACACACACACTATCTCTTCGCCAAATTTTCTGAACAATGAACCTGTTTGCTCCCACACCATCAGCAGACTATGTTTACGACATTAAAATCAAGTTTGAGCCCTTTTATGTTTGTTATCATAAAGACCAGGTTTGTTTATTGCTTTTCATGTATTAAGACAACTTTACTACAATGTTTTGGGGGGGGGGGGGGGGGGAGGGGGGGGGGGGTGGTACTATCATACGTTTAGACTCATCATTCACAATTTGCATCTATATAGGAAGTTGCGAAACTACCCAAATTGTTCAATGATCAACATATCCATGAGATTGCAGACAAAGTTTTCCTAGCTGACCCTGCAGGTAACATGTTCCAGTTAGTTGTTGAGAAGCGATACTCTGAAGCATACTTCACACAAGGGTGGTCTCAAATAGGGAAGTTTTATAATTTGCAGTTAGGGGGTTGGGTTAGGTTGGTTTTTGTTGCCCATGACATGTTTTTAATGCAACTAAGGAACAGGCTAGATCATCCTGTTACATACCCTTTACCAGCAACAATCCACCGACTTGATCACCTTCCTGTAACTCTAGATTATCCCAGAATAGAGCCAGTTCCAAGTCACTTTTCTGCCATATGCAAGAAACCAGATTTGTTTCATTGTTTGGAGAAGACTCTCACTCACACTGATGTAACTTCAGGATTTCTGGTAATATTGTGTGAGTTAATGTTGATTTTCATACCAATATGCCTTTAATTTATTGATAGTACAATATTAGTTCAATAATTGACATGCGTTTATACAATTGCAGCACATACCACTCCATTTTTGCCAAGTAGCATTTCGTGAATCTGGTCTTAAAATCCTGATTTTTGATGAATATGGTAAGAATGCTACCTGCATTGTTGATTTTGACAAGGCAACACCTGATTATTGTGGTCTCATTCAAGGCTGGAATAGTTTCTGTTTGGATAGAGCTTTTTTCGAAGGATTACGTGTTCAGTTAGCAATCCCTTGTTCAACACCTACTATCATGAGTGTCATTGTTCAGCATCTGTACCTCTGAATTATTATCCAGATCAAGAAGAAGAATGTTTGACATAAGTGGCTAGAAGATAACATGCTTATTGTAGTTTAAGTCTCTAATGTTTGTCATTTACTTCGTTAGCATAAACTAAAACTATTGTTCATTTCATGTAATCGCACATTAGTTCTTGTGAGCTTAGGTTAATTCCAACATCTTTTAGTGAGCATTAACATTCTGTAATATATGTTTTCTGATAGCCAACCATATTTGCTTAATTATCATTCATATACCCATCATAATCTTTTTTTTTTGGAACTAATTTGGTCATAGATAGGGTAAGGTACAATGAATGTTTATTTAGTTGTCTCCACGATACCAACAATGGTAAATAATTAATCACGAAATAGCCTCTAAAAGTTCACTTTCCCAGATTAATTTAACCTATTAACAACATTAATAATATGTTGGTGAGTATTTGGGAAAGTAGGTCTTCAAACAGAACATATCTTTAGTATACCATCATTTGTAGTTTGGGAGTAACAGTTTGGCAGTAACACACATAATTTGGGAAACTAGCTCTTCAACAACTTCTTGAGACATCTATCCCAATTAACGCATGATTAGAAATATCTTCAATAGTTGATTTTACAACTCCTTGCATTGAGAGTACACATATCACAATCAAACAATGCATCGAATAACAATTATCAAGAAAAGTATGGTACTACAATTTCTCAAATCTAGAGGGGGTCAACTTTATTATTGCCTGTGGCAACTTGGTTCGAAGAGCCGCTACACTAAAAAAGGCATAATAATTATTTTCCTTGACAGTACGTGATACCACATAAAACTACCTTAGAAAACCAGTGTTAGGTTACAAAATCCGTTCCTTCCTTTTATCTGTAGTACGTCTGCATGCAACAAGTTATGATATTGGATGTACCCTTCCAAAAGAAAGCTGCCAATTTTGTGACCCCATGTACTTTCTCTTATAGAATTAGTTTAGCTTCACTAAATTACCCCAAGTTGTCATCATTAAATGTTTCATGTCAATAGGACAACAGATTTGCAGGCATATTTCAGTACTCTTCTGGTCAAAAGCCACATTTATTCCCAAAGAATACAGACTGTCCCAATGTTACAGCTAGCATTGTAACTGCAATAATCGTATCTTTGTAGTAAGGCAATGAAGAAGATATTTTGGAACAAATCTTTCTATTGAAAGGCACTTCAGTTTTCATTGACAACATGACAAAATAAGTAACTAGCTTTTGCCATCAACTAGATAAATAAGTTTATAGTCAATATCCACATTGTTTGGTTATCAGTTATTAGAAAGAGAAATCTTTGAGAGTCAAGTTTGTCTACTGAACACCCTCATTTGGATGGGTCACCATTTGAATGCATTTTATATAGACCATTTCCAACATTAATCCAAATATGATCAAAACCATACCTTAGGTAAGGTTGTACACATAAACTTCAGTAGTAATCTTTATATTTGTGAGGCTCTTAAGTAGTTATATTCAAAGTAAAATAAGAATAGTTTACTTAATTCTAAACAATCCTCAGGCAAACAGAAGGGTTAATGAAGATTCAATCCAATTTGGTTTTGTAATTATCCTATCCAATTACACTGTGATCAAAGTGGAAATCAGTCAGACTATGAATAAACCTGATACCACCTCAAACCAGCTATAAGATATGGACCTTGGAAACATTATTAGCCCTATAATCTTTAAAATGTACTTCATCTGACATCTATACATTGAACCTAATGATCAAGAATTTACAATGGAAAATGGGGTTTCATTGGAACAAATGAAACTGGCAGTACAGTATGGTGAAGTTCTACCCTTTCTATCAGTTAACACCAACAAACACCCGAAATACATTGCAATAATACATTTATTCCCACATTGACTATTCTTATGTTGTGGGACATTTTTTTAACTATATAGTTAAATAGAAACTAACAATTTTTAACAATGTCATGAAATGATTCCGAATTTAACAATATCAGATTTAATAATGATATTAATATTCATTTCTGATAATTGTGATGCACTAATAGTATTCAGAACCGAATGAGACATAATTATTTAGTATTAGTTGCTGCATGAGAAAAAATATATGACATGCATTTACTTCCATTTGACTACTTAAGCCAATTTAAAATCCAACTTCTGGTATTGTTTGTAATTCATTAACCATTGACCAAACCAATTGAATAAGTCCACTAACTCTACCTTTGAGTTGGTTATTCTAACTATTATTATTAACTGTCTTTGTAGGCACTTCCCCATTTAATCAAACATTAACTACACAGCACAAAATCCCATGGGAGTTACCCAGAAACTCAGATATAAACCTGCTTTGTACCCACTGGGAAACTCTGAGTTGTGTGTTAAGGCAAACCACTATGATGCTGTCATTTGCACACACCTATAGATTATAGCCTGTTAGAGATCTTTCTAAATATTTCTTGAGCAAATTCCAAGCTACCTTTTCCACCCTATAAAGCATCCTCATCTGTATATCCCTCTTCTTTTCCATATGTAGCCCATAAACCAATTAGAAAGTACCATTAATTAGATTTGTAGCAGCACCTATTGGTAACATCGTACAAATTACCCTGTGTTCACTCCCCCATATGTCATAGTCTGCAAAATCGCGCAGTAACTTCAGGATGTGGAACAGTCCACTAACTCTACCTGTTAGAGATCTTTCTAAATATTTCTTGAGCAAAGTCCAAGCTACCTTTTCCACCCTATAAAGCATCCTCATCTGTATATTCTTCTTATTTTCCATGTGTAGCCCAGAAACCAATTAGAAAGTACCATTAATTAGATTTGTAGCAGCACCTATTGGTGACATTGTACAAATTACCCTGTGTTCACTCCCCCATATGTCATAGTCATCCAATGTCAAATACATATTCAAGCCATCAATCTTTTTCCAAGGTTAACAGTTCAAGCCTATTATTTATGGATTCAATGTGGATTGTTCACAATGGTTGAGGAAGAACCATTAGTTTCAGGAAGCCTAATGTTATTAGTTACTGGAGGGACAATTGACATAGTTAACCTCAATGAAGTAAATTGAATATAATACGGTCATGGATTGAATTATCTATCTTTTACTATATTCATGTTTTAATTTGTGCTATACAATACAATGCCATTTATATATCTTAGTAACAATATTAGTATGAATATTAGTAACATTTATTACCAATGTATAAATTATTAGGAACCAGTGGTATTAGATTCTTTACAAAGTACTTTACCGATGTTACTACTTTGATACTAATTGTATGAAACCATTACAATAGAACTCCTTTTTTGTTTGGGTTCAGGCTTTCCAATTATCGGAACTCTATATAAATGCATACTTCTCCATCTTTACCACACCACCTTCTACTTTCATAAAACAACCACTAAGAGTTTTTTCTTTTGAAATAGGTAAGCATATTCATCAAGTTCTTAATTGAACAAATTTCCTTAAGTATAGAAATGTTGAATCATGTACAAAACACTACATATACTATACTTCTTTACTTTGCATGGTTTTTTTTTAAAACAACTGCTCCTAAAATTGTTCTTTACTTTGCATGGTTTTTTTAAAACACCTTCTACTTTCATAAAACAACCAGTAAGAGTTTTTTTCTTTTGAAATAGGTAAGCATATTTATCAAGTTCTTAATTGAACAAATTTCCTTAACTATAGAAATGTTGAATCATGTACAAAACACTACATATACTATACTTCTTTACTTTGCATGGTTTTTTTAAAACAACTACTCGTAATGTAGTTCATGAGTATAAAAATCGGCTATTTCCTACCTTTGAAATTTATATGTTAATGTTGTCTACATTTTAGAGCATGGCCTCTCAAATCACTACTGTAGCCAAAGTCATGGCTGGTTCGGTTGACTGGAAGATTAAGGTTAGAGTTACTAACCTATGGACCTTGCAGAACAAGAATAATGCTCAGGAAACCATTTAGATAGAGATACTCTTGCTTGATGATAAGGTAAACATTAACTTTGTTCTATTCCAGTCTATTTTTTATAAATATATCCTCATACTTATGGTTAGCATATCCAAACACAGCGTGGACGAATTCTCACTTCTGTACCCAAGGCATGGGTGTCTAAGTTTGCTCCTCTTTTGCAAGAAGGTTCAACATACTTCATTGAGGGTGTATGTGTTGGTCAGAATGACTTTAAGTTTCGTAGGGCTAATCACAAGTATAAGCTTAGCTTTATTGGGACTACTAGAGTCACTCAAATCAATGCTCCTGAAATTCCCCAGAATGCTTTTCATTTTTCTGACTATACAAGTATCATGCAAGAAGCACGTACAGATTTGTATATTGGTTAGTAGGACTAAATTCCTTTTCATTGTAATGTTAGTTGTCATATTTTCACATATCTATTAGTAAGGTAGATGTCCCAACCTTTGTTTAATTTCAAACGTGTTATACCAGGTGTCATTGGGCATGTTGTCAAGAAAGACACCATCAAGGAAAAGGATCATAATGGCAGGAAGAGCCTCCTTCTTGATATAGTTTTACAAGACTTGGAGTAAAATACTATCATGCATTTTTTAAATAAGTTAAGTTATTTGTACCATGACTAACATATCATGTTTAGCCCCAAACATTATAAGCCCTGGTCATTTAAAAGAACGTTACAATTATTTAACCAACTTATGAATAACTCTTTAATGTTCAGGAACAACACGATTAAGTTTACCCTGTGGGATTATTTTGCACAAAGAATGCATGCTTACCTTGAGGCAAAAGACCCAGCCAAGCCCGTTGTTGTCATCATGCAGCAATGTCGTTTGAACAAGTTTCATGGTAATCTCCAATATGTTGGGTTCATTGGTTTATCAGTCAATTACAAATTAACAACATAAATTGTTGCTAACCACTTATTCTACTATATATAATGCACAGGCCAAATGGGATTGTCCACTACCTTCTTTGGGTCAAAAGTTTACATTAATGACAATCTCCCTGAAATAACTGAGTACACAGAAAGGTATGATCATTTACTACAAAGAAGCATTGATCACTTAGTGTTCTAGACCTTTTACAATAAACTTTAAAACGAATAATTATTTCCTCATGCAGTCTTAGAAAGCTAGATGGAGTATCTGGTTTTGATCTGTACCTTTGATGTCCTTGACCGCTGTTTTCCAGGTCTTAGATCTCTGTATGCCTTGGTCGTTCTGCTAGCTCTGCTCCGGAGGGCGGGTATACCTGCGATAACACTCCGACGCCCAAGTCAGGAACGGACGAGCAAAATATACGTATTGGTGAACAGTGTGTACCTGACAACTGACGCAATGAATGCTTATATAGTGAGCGTGAGTCGCGCTCGGCCGTCTGATGATCGTACGGACAGATCAGAGCCGTTGATGTGGTTCCTTGCTTTCGTGCCCCTCATTGTTGGGCCGATCTAGCGCTAGAGTATTGGAGTGGGCTTCGGCCCACTCCAGAACAGGTTTAACTCAACCTGTGACTATGATTGTGGGAAGCAGGTCTTCATCATTTTGTGATGATTTACTTCAAACTCGGAGGATGACAATCTCTGATTTAATTAATGCTACTCAGGTTATTTTTACCCACATCTATCCGAATCAACGCATGATTAGAATGCCTATCTATTAGTTGATTACCTTATGGTTAATTAAGTAACCACCTATTAGATCAGATGCTTTATATTTTTATTAACATAAACCATTGTACGAATATTATACCAGGAAGGCATGGGATCCGTTTTGGTCAGTGTCATTGAAATCAAATTGGATCAAGGCTGGGCTTATAATTCTTGTGACAAGTGTCTCAAGTTTGTCAAATTCCTTGATAACAAATTTCACTGTGAGAAATGCAAAATGGACGTCACTGCCTCTCCTAGGTATTAGGACAACCCTTTCATTGATAACCCATATTTAATATATATACCATTGACATACCAAATATCTTTCAACAATTCATTTGACAATACTCTATAAAATGAATCAGGTACAAACTTCATCTGCAAGTAATCGATGATACTGGTTCCACAACATTCACACTATTCAATACATTGGTCGAGACCTATGTAGGCAGATTTGCTGAAGATTCGATAAGGGCCTATGAACATGTAATAACAAGTCTCATATACCTATTTTAATGTCAACAGCATATATTATCTCATTAACGAGGATTTGTTGTTAATCAAACAGAGACCCAATGGTGACAATCCTATTGAGTTCCACTCCCTTATTGGAAAGCAGTTTTTGTTCAAAGTCCAAGTTGCTGACCTTAACATAAGGCTTGGATGGCAAACATATACTGTTAAAAAGTTCACATCAGAAGTTTCAGTCATCCAGAAGTTTGCTCAACTCTATAACTTTAGTGTAAATTATTTTCAGTCATTCACTAATGTACATATCAACCATTGCTAAGTTGAAAAATGCATTTAATTAAACACACAGTACATCTGTCCATTCAAGATAAAAAATGTCACTTTTCTGCTTTTAAAATGTATCTTACCATTGGACATGCATTCCAAATTCCTGACAACACTTTCCTACTGGCTCCTAAAGTTATTTCTTGAAGTGTAGTGGATATTTATGTATCCATATATTAGCCGTAGTCAGCACATATTCAGCACTTCCATACACAAGTTGCCATGACTCTCACACTACACTAACTCTAAATTTGGAAATGAAGAAACACGGCAGAGGTAATAGCTCAAAACATTTGAAACAGTTCCCATTTGTTTCCTCCAGTTCTATACCACCTCATGACTCAAAGTTAGATCAGCTCCAAAATGATCAATTATATCCCTCACCAAGAGAAGGTTAGTACACATTTTTGCTTTACCTAATTATATATATTTTCTTTCTTTAGTTCGCTTTGATAACTATAGTCATTAACCATTTCCATGGTCTCACTAAATCTGTTCTAATGTTCTTTCATTTTGTAGAATCATTGGTACAGGGTAGTTCACCCCAAGTAACGACAACTCCACTCTCAACAGTAAATACTCCTATCAAAAGATCTTATCCATTTGGACCAGAAACAACCCCAACATCTTGTGTCACTGACGGTAAGTAAATTTGATCTATTATTATTTCCATATATCTCTATTTAATTTGAACATACTGACATCTATTCCTATTTCTAATGTCACAACGAATCTATCAAGAACGCGACGTCGACTAAAAGAAAATGGTCAAAAAAACGGTTGTCCAAACCGAACAACATCCCCTTTGGAGGATATTACGAATGGCAAGTTTTTATTATACTTCTACAATGTTTGGGTTTAACACATAAATTTTCTAATCGGCTAATGTATATTTAATTTCTGTTCAAAGTAGTTGTCATTCCTCCATCACCCATAAGACCATTCACCGATCTAAATGCAAGCTCAATCTATAGTCCTGCTACACACGATGATGTTCCCCTAACTGGTCTGATTATTACCTCACAATTTTAATAGTTTATAAAAGAATTAGATATTCAATCATGCCTTTCTTCTATAAGTTTGTTATCAATGTTACATATGCAGGTACATTTAATGTTGCAAACAGCTCATATGTGAGTAACAGAGTCCCAAACCTAGCACAAGATGTTTCGCCCAATAGACAAACATGTTCTACTTTTCCAGGACAAACGAACCCCATCTCTTTTGTCAATGATGGTAAGTAAAAAATATATGTGTGTAGTAGACTATATATTATCACAACTTCTTATGAAGAATACATTAACTCAATCGAAAATCCACAGAGAATGTAGTAGACTTGGTTTAACTGTTTTTGAGGTGATAAAGCCTAAAAATAAAAATGTTGCAAAGAAGAAGTTTCTATGTATACATGGTCGAAGGTTTTTCAAAGAGGAAAGAAATGAATTTGTGTTTGAATGATGGAAGAAGCAAGGAAAATGTGCTATCTATTTATAGTGAAAATCAAGCATGAGGTGTAAAAGTTTACCTTTTTAGATGGCATGCTCATATGAAATGTTGAGTGAGAAGGAAATTCATCATCTAAATGGCTAACTCTAAGGATATCCACCACATCAAAGTAATAAGGAGGAGGTGGTGGCAATCAGCCCAAAATAACAACAGCAAGGGTCACCAACCGAAAACAGCATACATATATACATAACAGTTCATATATACATATACTTAAACAAAACACAATTAATCATTTTGTAATTCAATACCACAATACACCACACAACTCCATACACCCTAATGCAATGACTACATGCCAGTGCAAATGATTCCGGAATATCACCTCCCCCGTAGGGGTTTGTGAGGTCCAATAAAGAACAACACCACCATAGTCCCGCAAGACTCGTGAGATCCAATGAAGGAAAACACCACCATTGTGAGTCCCAATAAAGGAAAACACCACCTATGTATGCATGAATATACATCAACAACTCATGCATATTCTCACCACAACATGCATTATTCAACCAAGCATCACATGCAATAAAGAATAATGACACACACATCGACAGCCACATACGCCTCAAACACACATCAATTCATACAATGGTTTTCACCACTTACAACTTATTTTAGTAAATGCTTTAAAGGAATTGGAAGATGCCCTTACCAACTTTCCCGTTCTGCTATAACTTTGCATAACTCCGTAAATATTTTTTTGTACCAATAGTCACGAGCCAATTCGTCACAATCCGTACTCAGCTCCTACTCAAGTCCACCGAGTCCTAAACAGTACACACCAAACTTAGAGCGATCTAGTTCACTCAAAATAACTCCCTAGGTTATGGTTTAATTCTAACGGCTAGGTTACTCATCTTCAAGAATCGTTTTAACAAGTACATATTCTCAACAATGCACAAGACTTGAAGTTAAATACTTTAAAAACACTTTTTTTTTCACCCTTCAACAAAAATCAACAAAAAAATCAAAATTCTTTTTCAAGAAATCCAATCAATGAATCCCTCTTAAAATTAGAAAAGATATTGTTTTTCTCACGAAAATTCGCCAAGAAATATTTGTTTCCAAAATAAATCTATGTTTATCGAACACTTTAAAGTAACCAAAATTAACTTCCAGACTCAACAGTTTAACCACAAGTTGCCATAGGCAAAGTAATGAGATAACAACTACTTTTCCCACTATTAATTGGTGTGCACAACACTTGACTCCTCTTCAAGAGACAAGGAAATTCTAATTAACACATAAGATCTATTAGAACTCAAAATACAAGATAAATGATTTTTCATAAACTTCCTTCACAAAATGTAATTCTTGAATCTCATAAAAATCACACTCTAACATATAAAGACTTGATAGTATTATACAACCTTTTCTTCAACCAAAGGACAATCAAGGACACTTAACATTTCAACACTTTGTTAATTCAAACTCATAAATTTCAAGTTTTTCTTTTCAAATTTTCCCTCAAACAACTTAGGACTTATAAAGTGTTTAGTTTGCATTAACTTAGCAGTTGAAAACTTTCTCAATGAAATAAGTGTTCCTATTAACTTCAAATATCTTTCATATCTACTTAATACTAAAAATATTTTCAAAACAAACATAATATCATTTTATCTTCAATTTCAAAACTCTATTTTTCTTCCCAAAATAATCATCAACTTTGAAATCACATTTCCTTCAAGATCTCCTTCAAACTATGTTTTCAAAATCTCAAAGATAAATCATCAACTTCAAGATGATCTGTCAAAAAATTTCAAGATCAACATCAAAAGATTTTTTTTGATTTCTTCCTCCTTCACTACCATTTCAGCCAAGAAGACTAAATCTTCAAAAAGAATTTTTATCACTTTCTACCTTAAAGCTTAGTTCAAAACCTTTGAACACCAAGAGTTTTCAATACTTTCTAACATCAAAACTTTTCCATCATACATACTAGTATCCTTTCCTTTTCTATTTTTTTTCCAAAGAAGGCAAATATCAGTTTCGAATCCTCATCAAATCATCTCTTTTTAGATTTTCAACATAATTTGGTGTTACAATTTTTTTTTTACATAACTCACTTATTTTCAAATTCTCCACAACCACAAATCATTAGTCTTCTTCTAATAAAACCTACTGGAAAGATAATTTCTATCCAATCTCCAACAACAACATCAACATAAGCTCTTCCTTGTTTGGAAACCCAAATCAATTTTTTTTTCCTTCTCATACACAATAACAACAAAAATAATCATACAACTTTACACACTATCATTTCTAGACAAAATTTTCTTTGAAAACCCCCCACCGAACTCCTCACCTAGGTCACATAGAATCCACTCAAAACAAAGGGGTTTTGCTTCATTTCTTAAATACAACTTATCATGATACAAATTGAAAGTTTAACAAAGGATAACAAAAACAAGTCAACACCCCACAACCTAATTTCTTAATCCCCCTAATTTCTTACTTCTTTCTTTAGGTTTCAAAACACCAACACTCCAAGCTTAAAGGGATGGTGGAAAGAGTGTTAAAAAACTAAAAGTTATTTGTGTGAGAGGGAGAACAACCCACGGCTGGAAAGAAAAGGGAGCTACTCTCTCTTTAAATATATTTTTTTTTATCCATCACTAGTTCATTATATATATATATATATATATATATATTATATTACACTCCTAATCTATTTGTTTATTCAAATTTAATCCATAAAGTAGCTTTATTACTAAAGTGCAATCATGACAAAGCCACAAAAGTCATGACAACCCTTACATCAAAACTAGTACTTGTCATTTAACGATGTAAAATTATACGACTACCTATTAATAAGAATTACACCGACAATTTCACTCGTAATGACTTTTTACATGTTGAGTAGTTATTATATTAATATTTGGAAATAATATTTTTACACCTAAAAAAAATATTATTTTCACTTCCCTGAGTCCTATCCCACTCAGAGAGACCCCAGATTGGTTTTTGTTGAATTTCGAGTTTGTTTGAAAATTACACAGCGGGTAAAATTTTCTTTTCTAAAATTTTCAACAAAAATTTCACAACACTTAATAAGTCCATTTTAACCACAAAAGTATAAACACCATTATTTCATTTCAATACTAATAAAAAGTAGGTCCACTATAAAAAAATTCTATAAAAGACGAAAGTATGGTAGGTAAAAGATACTATACTACTTGGGTCTTACATTTAACTTCATAGAAACCACTTTTAGAGTGAGGCCAATAAAAACTATCCACGGGCGACGTCCAAGAAATAGGAGTTCGAAGAATATCAAAGGCGAAGTTATGATCAACATTGTGCCTTATGACTTGGAGATCCCACTGGTGATGAGCATTAATCAATTGACTAACCTTAGATATTGTGGCATTAGGCCTTAGAGAAATAGATCTTCCTGTAGCCACCCAATTATTTATGGTGATATCAATGTTGGTTCCAGCACCAATTGACCATCTTCCTGAGTTTTAGAGAAGATCCCTCCGTTGTAACAGGCTTTTCCATACCCACGATGGTCTCCTATGTGACTTTGCATCCCAGAAATCAATATCCTTAAAGTAGATGCCTTTAATTGTGGAGGCCCAATAAGAGTGAGGGTCTTTGAGTAATCTCCAGGCTTGTTTAGCTAGTAGAGATATATTGAGCTTGTTGAAATCTTTAAAGCCCAGTCCTCCTATCTTCTTTGGAGAGCAAAGAATCTTCACATTCTTCCAATGAATTCCCCTTTGTTTAGAGGAAAAGCTCCACCAGAATCTCGCTACCGAAGCAGTGAGATTAGAACAAAACGTCTTGGGAAGGTAGAGGATTGACATAATGTAGGTTGGAATAGCTTGGACAACAGATTTGATGAGGATCTCCTTTCCCGCTGGTGATAACAAATTAGCCTTCCATCCCTGTAGTTTGTTCAGCACTCTCTCTTTCAACCAATTTAAGCCTTGAAGTTTAGATCCGCCCCATTCAGCCGGAATCCCAAGGTATTTCCCCGGGGAGGACCAAATAGGAATATGCGTATTGCTAAACATACTCCTTTTGACCATCTGATCAACTCTAGCCCCACAAATTATGCCTGACTTGTTTAAATTAATCTTTTGTCCCGAGGCTTTTGTAAACTTGTTGAGGATTGAGACTAGCTTGTAGATATCAGATGAGACATCCCTTGATAAGATAATGGCGTCATCAGCAAAAAACAGATGAGTTAGATTAGGAGCTGTCTTTGCAAGCTTAATGCCTAGAAAGGTGCCATCTCTGTGGGCTTGGGATAGAAGTCTTGAAAGAATATCAAAGACAAGATTGAACAGATAAGATGAGAGAGGATCACCCTGTCTAATGCCTCTCTTAGGGATCACTGTATCAGAGGAGAAGCCATTAATTTTGTAAGAATATGTCACCGAAGTCACCAGAGCCATTACCCATTCCACCCAAAGCGTGGAGAAGCCATAGGCCAAAAGGACTTTTTGAAGGAAATCCCAGTTAACCCTATCATAGGCTTTATTCATGTCCAGCTTGATAGCAACCCCTTTACCACATGTCCCGTGTTTAACTTTGAGAAAATCGAAGGCCTCATGTGCAATGATAAGGTTGTCTTGAATCATTCGCCCTCTTACAAAAGCACTCTGCTGAGGAGATATGACTGCTGCTAAGAAAGGCTTCAATCTTGCTACAAAGATCTTTGCAATGACCTTGTATATGAAAGTACAACAGCTGATGGGCCTGAGATCAGAGATAGATTCAGGCTGAGGTACCTTAGGAATAAGGCAGACCGAAGTGAGATTAGTATCCATTCCTAGAGACTTTGAATCAAAGAAGGATTTGACCACTGAGATAACATCATCTTTTATGGTTTCCCAATTTGATTGATAGAACAGTCCATTGAGCCCATCATGACCTGGAGATTTATTCGCATCCATTGCAAAATTAGTTAAGAGAATTTTAAGTTGATAGTTTTTCTTGGCTACACGCATCTCACAACTGTCCATTAGTTATGGGTTTTTTTGTACCCCCACATCCTTTCAAACAACCCCCACCACAATTGTTTTGACGAAATTACCCCTTTTGTATTTCCAAGTAAATCGTATATATAATTAAAAACGTATATACGACTTAAAAAAACCTCAAATCGTATATATCAAAAAATAATTAAATACTTTTAAGTTGGATAGTTTTTTCTTGGCTACACGCATCTCACAACTCTCTATTAGTTATGGGTTTTTTTTTGGTACCCCCACACCCTTTCAAACAACCCCCACCACAATTGTTTTGACGAAATTACCCATTTTGTATTTCCAAGTAAATCGTATATATAATTAAAAACGTATATACGACTTAAAAAAACCTCAAATCGTATATATCAAAAAATAATTAAATACGAAAATATTGCAAAAACCTTTTCGTATATACGTTGGTCAGGGTATATGCGACTTTGACCTTTTACAAGTCATATGTACCCCACACCCATGTATATACGATTTGTATTTAATAAAGACGTATATACATGGGTGTGGGGGTACATACGACTTGTTAAAAGTCAAAGTCGTATATACCCTAACCAATGTATATACGACTTTCAATAAAAAACATTTTTAATCTAACAGTTGGGGTTCGAATTCCGGTAGTTGATCAACGGTGTGGATCGAACGGAATTGAAATTAACGGAATTGAGGAATTATCGAATGAATGATATTAACGGAAACCGCTTGTGCATTAAACTTGTATTATCGAATCAATGAAATTAACGGCATTGAAATGTTATCGAACTATCAATAAATACTAATTAACTGATATATACGAATATAAATGTATGTTCGTATATACTCCCCACACATATGTATATGCGACTTAATGATTTTAAAGTCGTATATATGTATTTGTGGGGGTACATACGCAAGAATAGTTACAAAAAACAATAATAATAGTTACAAAACGTGGTAAACTAATATAGGCAACATAAATACAATATCAAAGTAGGCCTGATAAATCGTCTGAATCATCGGCTAAGTCTACACATGTCGGCGCGTCAGTCAGAATCACCGGAGGAAATAAACTCTGCCATAGTGCAAAATGACCTCCGTATGCATCCAACCATGAAGTAGCATCGTCGGATCGATTATGGGACCACAGAGGAACAACGGGAGGCAACGGACATGCAGATGACATCAAAATATGCATCCAATGTGCATCCCCAATTTTCAGAATATAGATGATTTTAATCTTAGAAGAAGAATAGCTACCTCTCAAAGGCAAAAAAGTATAACTCAAATTCAAAGAAAGTTGAACAAGTGCGACATTATACTTTGTTGCGATGAAGAAACCCATATCTGGCAATGTCAACCACTTATCCTTCGGCTGAAATTCGTAGGACTGAATAGTGAATGCTTTTCTAAGTACCGCAAGTCGGTCCTTTCCAAAAATGTGACCATAGAGTGCTTCCCTATCCTTGCTCTCATTGATTAAATCTTGCCTAATGACAGGCCAACTATCCTCACCCAAGTTTAGACCGACACCAATAGCTCGAAACCCACAATTGCCGTCCTCCATAACATTGTCATACCCTAATTTTGTCCGGCTTGGAACAAAACCTTAATTTTCCACAAAAAGCAATAAATTATGAGGTGAAGCATCATTCTGAAGGATGTGAAGAACTATGAGCATGAATTTTTGGGTTCTAAAAGTCATTTCAGCGCTTTTAAAATCATTTTTAGGATTGGAATGCTTTTTGGAGCAAAATTAGGGTTTTTTGGGCAAAAGGGGTATTTTGGTCATTTCCAAAATTAAGCAATTTCTCACCAAAAATCATTGTTCAATCTCAGAGGAATTTATTTGGATCTAGATGATTTGGGTTATGAATTTTTGTGCGCATGCATGCATGATTTTTGGCATAAAATTCAAATTTTAAGCAAAAGGGCAGAATGGGAATTTCCATCAAGGTGAGGTCTCAAATCAATTTTGGGAAGGGTGATATCATGGAATTTTGGGCCCAATCATTGATTCCTAGGACATGGCCCAAAGTGGCATGATTTTTATGGAATTATCTAGAAAAGAATAATCAAAAATGGTGAAAATAAGGAAGTGTCCCCAATAAGACAAAATGTACTATTTTTCTTGACAAGCATGCAAAACTTGGGCACCAAGGCCTCATTTGCTCCGAATTTTCCAGCTCATTTTCACCTCATTTTGTGTTTCCTCATGCCCTTGATCCATGTGAGTTGTATTCCTAGCCATTGATTAAAATTCTAGATCAAATCCTAGGCTACAACTTTGTGTAGAATGACCTAGGTGCCCTCAACAATTTTTGTGCAACAAAAACTCATAATTTTTGTGTATGACCAGCTATTCCTCACTCATTTGTGTTTTCTCCTTGTCCCTAATCCATGTGCATTGCAATCTTGGCCTTTGATTCAAATTCTAGCTCAAATCTCAATGGTTTGCAAAAGCACAATGTCCTATATACCCTTAATTTTGCACCTCATATAAAACCCAAAATAAGAGACCATGAGGAGAGGCACTCATTTTTTTTACCCTAGCACCCAAATCTCTCCTCTCTTTCTCTCATTCCTTCGAAGCAACCAGCCACCATACCCATATTCTTTTCTGCAAAATTCTTCCAAAAAATCAACCATCAAACCTTGTTTATTCTTCATCCTTTCAATAAATCTACTTCTAAACTTGCATAATCATCAAAGTTTCATCAAAAACCATCAAGAATCAAGCATTTGCGAAAGGTTCAAGAGGTTCTTGTGGTGTTCTTCAAGTGTTCTTGCTTCTATTCTCTTTCCTTCTTCATTTTCTAGCTAGATCTAGAGGTAAGCTCACTAACCCTTGCATTTTCTTTAATTTTCATCATGTAATCTCTTTTCTATTCCTCTTTCCTTCTTGAAAGAAGCTTTGAGGACTCATTTCAAACATTATTGGACAAGGACATTGGGAGCCTTGGGTGTTTGAGATGAGTCCTTGGCCTTGAAGGAAAGATTCTTGTGTTTTCTCATCATTCATTGCATTTCTACCTCATTTGCATGATTTTGGTGAAATAAAATCTTGTTTTCCTACCTATTTTGCTTCGGCCATAGCATGGATTTTAGGGTTCTTGTGTTCATTTTGTTCATTTCATGATTTTAAGTTGAATTTTGGCTTGATTTTGGTGTTGGGTGCCTCGGGTTGTTGCTTCAAAACCTAGGGTTTTTGTTGCCTTTTTACTTTTTTGATTTTGTGAAGAATAAAATACATGATATGCTTGATGCTTACCTTAGAACATGGCATGATGATCTAGGGTTTAGTCTTGTGAATTGTTTCATGTATTAATTGTGAATTTTAGCATGAAATTTGATGGTGATTTGTGCTTAGCATTGCTTCGGCCTTAGGCCACTTTTGTGCATATTTTGTGCTTGAAAACGTGTTGTTTTGATCTTGTGTGAATAAATGCAATTGTGCAATTGTGTTTTTACCCTTTTACCTTTTTACTTTACCATCTCATTAAATAATTACCATTTACCTCATGCATTTTTACTCTACCATTTCATTAACTTCTCACTCAAACTTTTTACCACTTGTAAATTTGCATAAAAAAAAGGCTTAAATATGTATTCTGCCCCTGTAAATATCACCATAATTCAGTTATACCCCTGTAAAAATAAAAACTTTAAAGTTACCCTTGCAAATATAAATCGCTTACGGTTATGCCCCTCGGTCAGCTTCCCATCCAAAAAAATAATTTACATAAGGTTTAAATATATGTTCTGCCCCTGCAAACATCACCATAATCCAGTTATGCCCCTGCAAATATCAGCATAATAGAAAAATTAAAGATTTTGACGGGGCATAACTGGATTATAGTGATATTTGCAGGGGCATAACTGGATTATGGTGATATTTGCAAGGGTAAAACATATGTTTAAACCTTATTTAAATTATTTTTTTGATGAGAAACTGACCGAGGGGCATAACCGCAAGCGATTTATAGTTGCAAGGGTAATTTTAAAGTTTTTATTTTTACAGGGGTATAACTGGATTATGGTGATATTTGCAGGGGCAAAACATATATTTAAGCCAAAAAAAAATCCCAAAACATTTCAATCATTTGCATTTTAAACTTTTACTATTTCTCATTTAAAACCCCAAAACATTTTTACCACTTCTTACTCAAAACGTTTTCAAACTTTGCATTTCACTTATTTGCATCATCTATGCGACACCTTGCATGCTTGCACTCACATTCACTCATACTTGTATACCATGCATAATAAATGCTCATGCATTCTTGTATGCTCATGCATTCTCTTGTATACTTATTCATGCATTCTCTTGTATGCTCATGCATTCACATGCTTGCTTAATCATGTATCATCGCTCACATGTTCATTCATTAAACCTAGAATACTCTATGCCTATGATCAATTGTGTTCACTTGTTCTTGATGCCATTTGAATGACTTGATTTAATTGTGTGCCCTTCCTTCCACTAGTATGTATTCTTAATGAAGACGTAAGCCTACTTTTCCGGTTGTAGCGTAGAGTCATTAAGGTATATGCACCCCTTTGAGATTGTTGCCCGTCCCGTAGCAATTCTCACACACACACACAATTGTCTTGAGAGCTTTGTCTTGCATCCTTAATAATTGGATCTCTTGATTATATTGGCATGCTTAATCTTGGTTAATAATCAACATGTTTATGATTGCTTGATTGGTGAGTATGTTTGAATCTTGTTCACTCACGGTTGCATTTGGTTATGGACTTGGAATTGATTGAATAATGTTCTACTTGTTTTCCAAAACCCATTTTCTAAACTCATTCACAAACGCTCACCCAATTGCGAAAAACTCTTAAGCCGTTTTCAGACGCAAAAGCCGAGAACTACGTAGCTTTGATCCCTCAACCCAGTGAGGGTACGTAGGAGCGGGTCCGTCCCGTCAAGCACCCTTTTAAAAAAAATCTTTGTTTTGTTTCCACTTTTCAAAGATAACAAAAATATTCCTGTCTTCCGTTTTCAATAAAACGATTTTTCAAATAAAAAAAAAGAAAAGAAAAGAAAAGAAGTAGAACAAATCGCTTTCAACTCAAACCATTGTCAAACCACACATCGAGTTAATGGTTCCCTTTCAGTAGAAAGGACCTATGGGATGCTAATACCTTCCCCATGCGTAACCGACCCCCGAACCTACATCTCTGATTTCGAAAGACCACTCGCTTTTCCAAAAAAAGGGTTTTTCCGATGTTTTCCCAAATAAATATTGGTGGCGGCTCTACTATCTTTCACGTTGCAAAACGAGAAGTCCCAAACCGGATTTTTCGGGCGCAACAAACATCAACAATATTCTCAACATAACACCGCAAATGGTGAGGAACATGCGGTAAATTCACAAACACATTGGCCTTCTTTGTTATCTTTTTTGATGCACCCGGAGATAAGTTAGAAGACCGCTGAGATATTTTTTTGAAAGAACTCAACTGTGATGGTTTTTTTTTAGAAGGACCGGACTCTTGAGTAAGTTTAAACTTTTCATCGACATGCTGCCACCCAGATAAATTTCTCTTCACATCATATAATTTCTGTTTCTTCTTCTTTGGTGCACATTTTGTTTTCACTTTGAATGGTGGTGGCACCATTGAAGAAATGGTGGGGAATGCAAGCTCATTCAATTGTTTCTTGAAAACAAATTTCTCATCCTCTGTCATCCTATTAAATCGGGCCAATATCATCTCAAGCTGATAAAAAATATCGCATCCCTCAGATTGTTGTTGGGAGAATTTTTGATCTAAAGAATCCAAACTAAGTTGTTTCCAATGATCGTCAACAACATCTAATGGTATAAAAGAACCGGAGATATGGTAGACACCGATCTCACAGGCACATGGAAGGAGATGCATCTTCCTAATAATGCATCCACATCGGCCCTTGTCATGACCAACCCAAGAAGTGGATTTTTGAAACTCTTTCACCATATAATCAAGAGCATTTAAGGAGACAAGACCGCGAAGCTTTTTAAAAATTGGAATATTTGAAGCAACTTCAGTGCGGTTGATGCTCCTTTGAAAAGAGGCGATGACTTTATCAGTGTAAGCATGTCATGAATAGATTTAAAAGACTTTGACAAGTCACCTCCAGAAGTTTTAAGATGTTGCTTCAAAGTCTAGTGTGCTGACTCGGCTCTTTAATAAAAACATTGAACACGGAAAAAAAAAGTGTGCACGTGTCAAAAAAAATTAAACAACGATAATAAAACTAAAGAAAGTGTTAATAAAATTTAATCAACAAAAAAAATAGTGTGCACGTGTCAAAAAAATTTAAACAACGATAATAATACTAAAATAAGTCTTAGTACAATTTAATCAACGAAAAAATAGTGTGCACGTGTCAGAAAAATTTAAACAATGATAATAATACTAAATTAAGTCTTAATAAAATTTAATCAACGAAAAAAATAGTGTGCACGTGTCAAAAAAATTTAAACAACGATAATAATACTAAATTAAGTCTTAATAAAATTCCAAAATACCTATTCGTCGTCTAATTCCCCAAGTGTATGGTTAGTCCAAGCCAAGATAAATCTCTCCTTGTACGGTTTCAACCATGTGTCATGCACATATTTAATAAGAGCGGGGATATCGGCGCAAGAGTCCTCAAAAATCTTCAACTGAGCTAAGTAGACACACTCGTCAGATGAATCAATAATATTATGCCAAAGAGATATGACGTCCTTTTGCCGATCAACTTGCACCAACTCTTTGATTCTTGCTTTAACGTTCTTGGTCACGTGCCACGAACACAATAAATTAGTAGCCGAAGGAAAGATACCTTTAATACCAGTCATACACCCAAGATCTCTGTCAGTGAGAAAAACTTCCAGTTGAACCCCATGCAAATCAAATAAATCTTTTAGTTGTTGTAAGACCCAAGTGAAATGAATACCAAGTTCATGACCAATATAAGAAAATGCAACCGAGAAAGATAATTTCGTACTCGTAACTCCCACAATCTCCAAGAGAGCTAGATTGTATTTGTTAGTCTTGTACGTACTGTTGATAGGCCGCAAGCGCACGGTTCTATCGCGTAATAGAAAGTATCGATCCACAGGGAGTAATTTGCGATTACTAATCTAATTTTCGATGTTGATTAGCTGAAAGGAATCGTTTAAATAAAGAGAGTAATTTTTTTTGTATTGTAAAATTCAGAATAAAAGACGCCTTGGGATCATGGTTAGACCACAATGATGGAAATAAACAACCCTTTAACTATTCTCTATCTTATTTTGATATTGTTTTTAAGGACAAGGTATTCTTTTGGTGTAATTCAAGCTTCCTTTCGGAATGCAAGAATGTGTCTCGAAACAATGATCAAACCTATTCTCCTGGTTGATCATCGCAGAGACCCATTAAGCACAACCTTATTGTCCCAAGGCTAGCAATGCTATTCTCATGCTTTGCTTTGCCTTGTCTAATTCCATTTGTTCCAATATCAAGCTTCACCTCTCGGTACTTCGTTTGATATTTGTTTTATAAAATTCAGTTCTATGGAATTAGATTAAAATTCAAGTTCTAAATAAGATAGAGCTTAGTCTTGGATTTGTTTAGGGACCCATCATTAGATTGTGTCCCACAATCCCAAGACTAAAGAAGTCTACTCACACATGATCATAGTAGACAAGGGAGTAGAAGAGAATGACATAAAAGAAAATGACATAAAGATAAATAACAGAATGTAAATGACAAGAATATAAACAAAGCGATAAAGAACTGTAATGTAAAGTGCTGGAAATGTAAAGAACAGAAATTAAAATTGCAAGAAAGTAAAGAACATGAAAATAAAAGAGCAAAAGCTAAGAAAATTGCAAGAACTTAGATTAAACTTTGGAGTGAGATTACAAGTATGCTCAAGTACCATTACAGCTGAAATGAGGTCCTATTTATAGCCTAGGATCAGTAGACAAAGGATTAAATTCGAATTACAAGCCATAATGAAAGAAGAAGAAGAGTTTTGTAACATTTTGATCTTCAGACAAAGCCGCACGGACCGTGTTGCTGGGGCGCATGGACCGTGCGCTACGTGTAATCTTCAAAACAGCTTTTCTGGAACAGGGCACACGGACCGTGCGTGGTCTTCAAACTTTCCATCTTCTGAAACGTAGAGGACGCACGGACCATGCTTGTGGTGCGCACGGACCGTGCGTGTCTTGAGTCTTTTTAGCTGCTTTCTGTAACAGTGAGCACGGACCGTGCGTGTAGTAGGCACGGACCGTGCGTGAACACTTAATTCTTGGCTTCATTTGCTTGATTTTGCTCCTTGGTCCTTGAACTTTTATTCTTTGCCTTTAATCACTTGAATTTCTTCCATTCCTTCATTATTTGATCCTGTAAATAGAAACCAACATTTTGTAGCAAAATAGCTCCAAATCAAAACTAAAATTCTACAATTTTTATTTAATTCAAATACTAAAAACATAGTAAAATAAGACTTTATCAAACTCCCCCATGCTTAAATCTTTGCTTGTCCTCAAGCAAGAACAATCAAAACTTGCAGCACAAATTAATTACAGCATTCTCAAAAAAGTCCAACAATACAGATAGTCAAATAAAAGACCAAAAACAGAAGCATATGACAGACATAAGATAGTATCACAAGTAAGATGTTAGCTGGTTACCCAATTAGAGGCTTATGATCTGAAAAATACAATTCTGTGAATAAGGCACTCGCTCACCATCTCTCTTTGAGTGTTTAAGGGCTTGAGAAATTATGCACACAAGTTTATCAAAGCACACATTGCCATAGGCTTGTAAATTGACCGTTTCTTCACTAAAATGTTCACATTCATGCGAAAGATTTGGGGTTTCATGGGTTATAATGGGGCCTTGGTGTATTAGAGTTTGGTGGGGTAAAAGAAAGAAGGGAAAAAAACAAAAAGGGCTAAAAATAAAATTAATCAAAGTAACCTTTGAATATGACAATAGAGCTTTGCAAATCTTTGCCCAAAATTCTAATTTTCATTCTTTTTCCTTCATTTCTCACTTGAGTCCACTCTTTTGATATTGTTTCTTTTCTTTGGGTGGACTTTCTCTTCATGTAAAAATTTTCTTAGGCATTTTTCTTCCTTTGATTTTCCTCTTTTTCCTTCTTTTTGATCTTTTCTCTTTTTAGGAGGAAAAAGGACATTTGTATCCACAATAACCAGCTATATGTCCATAAGATAAACAATCTATAACTAGGACAAAATTTGCAATTTCCAATAGTTGCTCCAATCCAATTCCAAGGTTACCACAAAAACAAAAAATATTTCTGGGTGCCAAAAGAATAAAAATTATAGGTTCAAGGGGGCAACTAGATGGAAATAATTATTACACAACTAACTCTGAGGCTTGAAAAAGATTCCTAAATTTCCCGAATTCTTTCACATGACGCAAAACATTTTTCGCTTTAAGACGGTCAATAGACAAGTTCTAGAATAATGCAATTTTGAAAAACACACTCAGCAAGGAATAAGGGGTACAATATGTGATTTTAGTAACATCCCCTTGTGAAGGCTCTAAGACTCACCTTTAGTAGTTTGGTTCACAGAAAAATCTAACAGATGTATTGCTAATTTTCAGTTTCCAGCATAGCATTCTCAAAGTCATATTCAAACACATGTCTGTCATACAAATCAGTTTTGTGGTCTTAAAAAGACTAAACTCTATTTTTTTTTCTTTTTCAATGCAATTATTAGTAAGTGCTAAAAAGTTTTTACATTCAACTTGCAAGAAAACAACAATAAGGACTCAAGACATGGGAGAATTCAAGACTCACTAAACTAACTAAACTAAAAACAACAAAGTAGAATAAAACAAAGTAAATACCCCCCCTGCTTAGACTAAGCATTGTCCTCAATGATATGAAATTATAAATACAAGAGAGGGTAAAGAAATCTCACAATGTTCACAACTGTCCAGGTGGAGGTGGCTGGTCTATGCCAAAGTGCTGCATCATAGCCTCGAGCATACCTGTCATCCGTGCCATCTGCTGATTCTGATTCAATTGTTCTTCTCTGATGACTTGCAGCTCAGCTCCATGCCTTTGTTGCTCACCTTGAATTCTGAGACACCACTCTTGTATGTTAAAATCATTCTCATCTTGCATTGCCTGCTCATCCATCTCCTCTTCTTGCATTGGGACTTCTTGTCATATTTCTCCAGCAGCATCCAAATATAACCAGTTCTCCTGAATTCTTGTATCAGTCCTAGCCATATTTGGCATAAGGATGGATTTTTGCTTTTCAATCAACAAGTGAAATCTGGTTCTTACATTATTTGATGGCCTTACCAAAAACATGAGGTTGCACATCTCCATATCAATACTTGTGCTTCCTTCCATTGCATCCAAATTTTTCAACATATATTCTAAGCCCAACTTTTGAACAACGAAGGTAACCATCCCTCCAATCACAATATCCCCTTTATTAAGTTCAGAAACATGAATCAAATTGTCAATAATGTAATGGCATGTGTTTGCTTGCAATTGATTCACCATTGCCCATAACAGAAATAATTCACCTGTCCTAACTCCCCCCATTTCACCCCTGCCACAAATTGTACAAGCCATTACCCTAGCAATATACCGGAAAACCGGGTTATGGATTGATCCTGCCTTTGCTGCTCTCGCCTCATATTGACCCTTTCCAGTGATTTGGGTCCAAAAAGCATTAGGGCTGTACCCTTTTGGCCTAAGAGCTGGGTCTCTTAAATCATGAATAAGACCAACATTTGCAAACCCCAATTTTTCCCCAAACTCATCCAAAGACATTTCATAATCCTCATTAAACAGCCTAAAGGACAATTTATCATCAACTAAGCATAATGAACTTAAGAATTCACGGGTGAGTGCATAATAAGTTGCCCTTGCGGGTCTCAGGAAACTTAACCAACCCAAATTATTCAATAACAGAATTACATTGTCCTCTATCCCTAATGTTTGAAGAGTAAAAGAGAAATCGGGATACCTTGTTGCGCTCAATTTTCTTCCTTCGTGTAATTCATACCGTTCCTTTTGAGCTTTGTTTCTGAATATTATCCCAAGCTCATTAGCAACACCTGAACCAGCCCTTTTCTTTCCTCTACCAGTTGAAGAACCAGCAACATCACTAGTTTTTGCCTTTTTGGGTGCCATTTTCGTTTTTCTCAATTTGGGGTTTTTGGAGTTTTGAAAAAATTTGAGGTTTTTGGTGTTTTTATGGTAAAACAGGATGGTTTTGGTTATGGGTATTGCAGAATGGGTGGAAATTTAGTGTTTGGGAGAGGATTTGGGGTGGATTTGTGTGGTTTTTGGTTTAGGGTTTTGTAGGTTACGAATTTGGGGTTTATGGAATGAGTGGATGAATGGTGATTTTGATGGTTGGGTTTTGTAGAGGAGGTTGTGGGTAATTGTTTTGGGTTAAGAGTTGTTGAATTTGGTGGAGTTTTGAGTGATTTTGAAGGATTTGATGTTTTGGGTATGGAGGTTTAACTTGGAGAAGATGAAGAGAAGTCTAAGATGGTTGGAGAATGAGGAAAATCGTGGGACTTACTTGGATTTGAGAGAGACACGGAGTGGCTGGAACGTGGCGCACGGACCGTGCGTGAGCTTCGCAAAAAAATACATGTTTCTGTCTCTGGGCGCACGGACTGTGCTTCAGACATGCACGGACCGTGCGTAATGTATGCAATTTTCTGCTGGCTTCTGTTTGATCACGCACGGATCGTGCAAAAGATACGCACGGACCGTGTGCTCTGTTACAGAGTGTCAATTTTTTCTTTTCCAGTGCGCAGGGGTCGTGCCAGTAGGGCACACGGACCGTGCAGGTCTTAATCAGGAACATCATTTTTTTCATGTACAGAGCGCACGGACCATGGAGCATTGAGCACGGATCGTGCTTCTTTCTCAGCATATATGAACTCATTTTTGCTGCTTCAAACACCTAGATCATCCCCTTTTGAATACAGATTATGCTCATACTTTGAAACAACCTTGTCTGTTTGAGACTTCCAAAAGCATTGCGAAACATATTTTTCTCATTTGTCCTACAAAAAACATAAACAAAACAAAAATATTAACTCGTGGGTTGCCTCCCACGCAGCCCTTCTTTAACGTCATTAGCTTGACGGTTAAGAAGAGCCCCTTTTGCTCAGTTTGGGTTATGGAGAACCAAAGCGGTTCCTTTCTTAATGTCTTCACCCACATTATAAATTTTTAATCTCTGCCCATTGACCTTGAATGGTCCGGTCTTTTCACTCCAAATTTCAACCGCGCCAAAGGGGTATACCCTAAGGATTTTAAAGGGACCGGACCATCTTGATCTTAACTTTCCTGGAAACAATTTCAATCTTGAATTAAAAAGCAACACGGGATCACCTTCTTTGAATTCCCTGCGAATGATACGCTTATCATGCCAATTTTTTGTTCTTTCTTTATAGATTCTGGCATTCTCATAAGCGTCCATCCTCAGTTCCTCCAACTCATTCAGTTGAAGTTTTCTTTTATCTCCTGCAAGACTCATGTCCAAATTGATGGTTTTGATTGCCCAGTAAGCTTTGTGCTCCAACTCAACCGGAAGATGACAAGACTTCCCATAAATTAGTTTAAAAGGAGTCATTCCAATGGGAGTCTTGTATGCTGTTCGGTAAGCCCAAAGAGCATCATCAAGCTTAGCTGACCAATCTTTTCTAGAGGTAGAAACAGTTTTTTCTAAAATTGATTTGATTTCTCTATTTGACACCTCAACTTGGCCACTAGTCTGGGGGTGATATGGTGTTGCAACTTTATGCTTGACCCCATACTTTTGTAAAACTTTTTCAAATTGTTTTGAAATGAAATGAGATCCCCCATCACTTATAACCACTCTAGGGACCCCAAGTCTTGGAAAAATTATTTTTTTGAAAAGCTTTATTACAACTTGTGCATCGTTTGTTGGAGAAGCAATGGCTTCAATCCATTTAGACACATAGTCAACTGCAAGTAGGATATATTGATTTCCGAAAGAAGACGGAAATGGACCCATAAAATCAACTCCCCAGACGTCAAAAATTTCAACCTCTAGAATGTTGTTTAAGGGCATTTCGTTCCTTTTTGAAATACTCCCAGTGCATTGACACTGGTCACATTGAGAAACAAACCGATGTACATCTTTGAAAAGAGATGGCCACCAATAACCAGAATGAAGAATTTTAAAAGCAGTTTTCTGAGAACTGGCGTGGCCACCATAAGATGAAGAATGACAAAACATTAAAATGTTACTTACCTCGTCCTCCGGAATGCACCTTCTGAAAATACCATCTGATCCCCTTTTGAATAGGTAGGGCTCATCCCAATAATAGTGCTTTATACCATGAAAGAATTTCTTCTTCTGCTGGTAGTTCAAGTCCGGAGGCAGCACATCGGCTACACGATAGTTCACAAAATCTGCAAACCACGGTGCTTCAGTTTGCACCAAAGAGAATAGCTGATCATCCGGGAAGGAATCATCAAGTGGCAGCTCACCCTCATTGTTTTCTTGTAGCCTTGACAAGTGATCAGCTACAACATTTTCTGTGCCTTTTTTATCCCTGATCTCAAGGTCAAACTCTTGGAGAAGTAGGATCCACCGGATCAACCTCGGCTTGGCATCTTTTTTATTCAACAAATATTTGATTGCCGAGTGATCCGTATAAATTATGATTTTGGATCCTACTAAATATTTCCTGAACTTATCAATGGCAAAGACTACCGCCAACAATTCTTTTTCAGTTGTGGCATAATTTACCTGAGCCTCATCCAGAGTTCTGCTTGCATAGTAAATGGCATGCATTTTCTTGTCTTTCTTCTGTCCAAGCACCGCCCCAACTGAATAGTCACTTGCGTCACACATGATTTCGAATGGAAGGTTCCAATCGGGTGGCTGCATGATTGGGGCAGTGATCAAGGCTTCTTTTAACCTGCCAAAAGCTGCTAAACACAAATCATCAAATACAAAAGCTGCATCCTTAAGGAGCAAGCTTGTTAGTGGTTTAGAAATCTTTGAAAAATCTTTTATGAACCGGCGGTAGAAACCCGCATGACCTAAGAAACTTCTCACCTCTTTAACTGAGGTTGGAGGTGAGATTTTTTCAATAATTTCTAGTTTTGCTTTGTCCACCTCTATACCTCGTTCAGAAACTAAATGTCCAAGAACTATACCTTCTCTTACCATGAAATGACATTTTTCCCAATTCAGCACAAGGTTTACTTTTTCACACCTTTCCAAAACTTTTTCTAAATTGGCTAAACAGTTATCAAAGCTAGACCCATGGACTGAAAAATCATCCATAAAAACTTCCATAATGTTTTCAACAAAATCAGAAAAAATTGACATCATGCAACGTTGAAAGGTGGCAGGGGCATTGCAAAGACCAAAAGGCATCCTTCGGTAAGCAAAAGTGCCGAAAGGACAAGTGAAAGTTGTTTTTTCTTGGTCATTTGGATGAATAGGTATTTGAAAGAATTCAGAATACCCATCTAAATAACAAAAATGTGAATGCCTTGCCAACCTTTCTAACATTTGATCAATGAAGGGAAGGGGAAAGTGATCTTTACGGGTTGCTTTGTTAAGCTTCCTATAATCGATGCACATTCTCCATCCCGTAACAGTTCTAGTTGCAATAGATTCATTTTTTTCATTTTTGACAACTGTTATTCCTCCCTTTTTAGGAACTACTTGAACAGGACTAACCCATTTTCTATCATAAATTGGGTAAATTACCCCAGCATCAAGGAGTTTGAGAACTTCTTTTTTCACAACTTCTTTCATATTAGGATTTAATCTCCTTTGATGCTCAATTGATGGTTTATAGTCCTCTTCAAGTAATATCCTATGCATACACAATGAGGGATTGATTCCCTTAATATCCTCAATGGTATATCCTATGGCTTTAGAATATTTCTTGAGAATACTAAGGAGCTTATTTGTTTCAACCTCATCTAGGTTTGCATTTACAATAACAGGATAAGTAGAGTCTAAGCCAAGAAATTCGTACCTTAGAGATGATGGGAGAGGCTTTAGCTCCACCTTTGGAGCTCCTTTTTGAAGAGAATCAGAACTTCTTTCAACCAAGTCTTCAATACCCAAGTCCTTAATAGGAGGATTTTCGTCCAGCATTTGAGCATAGACTTGGGCATCTCCAGTTAACTTTTCACCTGCATTGTTAATCAAGCATACTTCCAAACCATCGCATGAAGATGATGCTAAAGAGCACTCTTTCACACAATGATCAATAACATCAATCATACAACAAGAGTCCTGAATTGAAGGACTCTTCATCAAATTTGCAAATTCAAACTCAATCTTTTCTTCACCTACATTGAATGCCAACTTACCATGCTTAACATCAATTATGGCCCCTGCAGTAGCAAGGAAAGGTCTCCCCAAGAGAATTGGAACTTGGGAGTCCTCCTCCATTTCCATCACAACAAAATCTGCTGGAATAAAAATTTCTCCTACTTTAATAGGAATATCCTCAAGAATACAAGCTGGATATTTAGTGGAACGGTCAGCCAATGTTAAGGTCATATTTGTAGGTTTCAACTCTCCTATGCCTAATCTTTCACAAAGGGATAAGGGCATTAAGCTCACACTGGCTCCTAGATCACACATGGCTTTTTTAATAGTCTCACTTCCAATGACACAAGGGATGGAAAAGCTACCAGGATCTTTAAACTTTGGAGGCAGTTTGTTTTGAATAATAGCACTACATTCTTCAGTTAAAGCTACTATCTCATTGTCATCTATCTTTCTTTTCTTAGATAAAATTTCTTTCAAAAACTTTGCATAAGATGGCATTTGAGACAGAGCATCTGTAAAAGGAATGTTAATGTAGAGCTTTTTTAACAAATCAACAAATTTTTTAAACTGCTCATCAAGCTTTGATTTGGCAAACCTTTGTGGGAATGATATTTTAGGCTTGTATGGTGGTGGTGGTACATAAGGTGTTTCTTTTTCTACCTCAACTTCAACCCTCTCATTTTGTGGTTCTTCTTCCTCACTCATATTTTTCTTATTAGTTTCTTTTGGTTCCTCTAATTGTTTTCCACTCCTAAGGGTGACAACATTTACTTGGGCTTTAGGATTGGGTTCAGGCTGCCCTGGAAAATTTCCAGAGGACCTAGAGGATGAAGCAACTTGTTGAGCTACTTGGGAAATTTGAGTTTCCAACATTTTGTTGTGAGTAGAAATAGAGTCCACTTTTGATGTTAATTTTATGAGAGAGTCATTCAAAAATCCAGTTTGGTTTTTAAATTCTTCATTTTGCTTTGTTTGTGTTATCACAAAATTTTCTAATAAAGTTTGCAAATTGGATTTTTGAGGAGCTCTTTGATTATTTTGAAAACCAGGGGGTGTTCTTGCTGCTGGTTGGAAAGAGGGATTGGCTGGAGGATTTTTATATGAAAAATTTGGATGATTCCTCCATCCAGAATTATAAGTATTTGAAAAAGGATCCCCCTTTTGAGCATAATTGACTTGCTCAGAACCATTAGCAGACACTCCTTGTTGACATTCAACACCGGTATGACCAACAACACCACATATTTCACAAGGAGGTACAGCAGGAGTAGAAGAAGGTGAGACAGTATTAACATTAAGTTTTTCAAATTTCTGGAAAAGTGCGTCTACCTTAGAAGCTAAGTGATCAAGAGCAGAAACTTCATACTTACCTGGTTCTTTCTTTGATGGAGGTGTAGCAGTGATGGCTCTCTCACTTGTCCATTGGTAGTGATTTTGCGCCATATCTTCAATTAGTGCATAAGCCTCTTCTATGTTCTTGTTCATTAGAGCTCCACCCGCAGCAGCATCCACGGTCATTTTTGTAGTGTAAAGCAAACCATTATAGAAAGTGTGTATGATCAACCACTTCTCTAGTCCATGATGGGGGCATAGCCTTAGCATTTCTTTGAAACGCTCCCAAGCATCATAAAGAGATTCCCCTTCATTTTGAGTGAATCGTGTGATTTGATTCCTCATTTGTGCGGTTTTGCTTGGGGGAAAGAATCTAGCAAGGAATGCTTGCTTTAGTTGATCCCATGTAGTAACAGACTCATTTGGTAACGAATGTAGCCATGCTCTAGCTCTATCCCTTAGTGAAAAAGGGAAAAGCTTTAGTCTTATGGCTTTAGGGGTTACTCCATTCAGTTTGAGAGTACCACAATATTCAAGAAAGATAGAAAGATGAAGATTTGGGTCCTCAGTAGCTGAACCTGAAAATTGGTTCTGCTGGACCATAGAAAGTAGAGAAGGTTTAAGCTCAAAATTGTTTGCATCAATATTAGGATGCACAATAACTGCATGTGGCTCAGCCGTAGAAGGCGTAGCATACTCTTTAAGAGTACGGTTTGGATTAGCTGCCATTCTTTGGTTATTGCGCAATTCTCTTCTTCTTTGGTGAAGGTATCTTTCGATTTCAGGAATTGGTTCAACAATTTCTCCGAGACTGTGTGCTCTTCGCATTCAAAGAAGAAGAGAAAAAGTAACAAAATAAAAGAAAACAGAAATTTTCAGTCTAACCGGTACCAAAAGGTTGATTAATATCACTACTCCCCGGCAACGGCGCCAAAAACTTGATAGGTCGCAAGCGCACGGTTCTATCGCGTAATAGAAAGTATCGATCCACAGGGAGTAATTTACGATTACTAATCTAATTTTCGATGTTGATTAGCTGAAAGGAATCGTTTAAATAAAGAGAGTAATTTTTTTTGTTTTGTAAAATTCAGAATAAAAGACGCCTTGGGATCATGGTTAGACCACAATGATGGAAATAAACAACCCTTTAACTATTCTCTATCTTATTTTGATATTGTTTTTAAGGACAAGGTATTCTTTTGGTGTAATTCAAGCTTCCTTTCGGAATGCAAGAATGTGTCTCGAAACAATGATCAAACCTATTCTCATGGTTGATCATCGCAGAGACCCATTAAGCACAACCTTATTGTCCCAAGGCTAGCAATGCTATTCTCATGCTTTGCTTTGCCTTGTCTAATTCCATTTGTTCCAATATCAAGTTTCACCTCTCGGTACTTCGTTTGATATTTGTTTTATAAAATTCAGTTCTATGGAATTAGATTAAAATTCAAGTTCTAAATAAGATAGAGCTTAGTCTTGGATTTGTTTAGGGACCCATCATTAGATTGTGTCCCACAATCCCAAGACTAAAGAAGTCTACTCACACATGATCATAGTAGACAAGGGAGTAGAAGAGAATGACATAAAAGAAAATGACATAAAGATAAATAACAGAATGTAAATGACAAGAATATAAACAAAGCGATAAAGAACTGAAATGTAAAGTGCTGGAAATGTAAAGAACAGAAATTAAAATTGCAAGAAAGTAAAGAACATGAAAATAAAAGAGCAAAAGCTAAGAAAATTGCAAGAACTTAGATTAAACTTTGGAGTGAGATTACAAGTATGCTCAGGTGCCATTACAGCTGAAATGAGGTCCTATTTATAGCCTAGGATCAGTAGACAAAGGATTAAATTCGAATTACAAGCCATAATGAAAGAAGAAGAAGAGTTTTGTAACATTTTGATCTTCAGACAAAGCCGAACGGACCGTGCGCTACGTGTAATCTTCAAAACAGCTTTTCTGGAACAGGGCGCACGGACCGTGCTGCTGGTGCGCACGGACCGTGCTGCTGGTGCGCACGGACCGTGCTGCTGGTGCGCACGGACCGTGCGTGGTCTTCAAACTTTCCATCTTCTGAAACGTACAGGACGCACGGACCATGCTTGTGGTGCGCACGGACCGTGCGTGTCTTGAGTCTTTTTAGCTGCTTTCTGTAACAGTGAGCACGGACCGTGCGTGTAGTAGGCACGGACCGTGCGTGAACACTTAATTCTTAGCTTCATTTGCTTGATTTTTCTTCTTGGTCCTTGAACTTTTATTCTTTGCCTTTAATCACTTGAATTTGTTCCATTCCTTCATTATTTGATCCTGTAAATAGAAACCAACATTTTGTAGTAAAATAGCTCCAAATCCAAACTAAAATTCTACAATTTTTATTTAATTCAAACACTAAAAACATAGTAAAATAAGACTTTATCAACTGTCGAGAATAAGAACTTTCGGAAACAACCGGAATAACTTGATAGATGTGGGATGAGCCCACATAATGTCACTGACAACATCAGAATCCTCTGCCTTCCTGCTCAAACATAAGTAATTATGTGAGTCAATCATCCTCAACAACTCTTGAATGTCCGTTCTAGGACCCCTTCGAGAAGACCGATGCTTGTGGCGCTGCCTATAAATTAGAGGGAGAGAAGTGACATTACCCGGAAAATGACTCCTCAAGGCAATAAGGCAATCCTTAGGGGCAACATCCAAGTCTGCATGCTCATTGACTCTGAAGTAGTAAGCAATGGATGGGTGTGTCCACCACACATAACTTTCACGCACCAACCCCCATTACGTAGTGTAGCAGTAGCTCTCAAAGTAAAGGGACAGCTTCTTCTTTTAGAACCGAATACTCTAGAATCATTTGTAAAGCTTCCCTGCTTCTTACAACCGAATATGATCTTATCTCTAGTCCCCCTTTTCCCAGCTTTATCAGATCTAATTTTGATAACTACAACAACAATGCTTCTCCCAACCGCTACAGTCCACTCCTCCACCTCCTCCCGTGTAGAAAATATCTAAATAAATGATAAATTATAAGTACTTAATTAAATAAATATTGATTACTTAATTAAAAAATTAATCCGAAAAATATACCCTATGCATCGTGAATGGCTCTGTGGTATCGACGTCGAAAGGAACCAGTTGTGACTCTGCAGCAGGCGCTCTAGGAGGCGCACCAAGATCTGTTTAAGAAATACATGTTAAAAATTAATTTAAATTTACATGTTGTTTATACCTGTGTTATAGGGTATATACGATTTGATTAAATAAGGATTCGTATGTACCCCCACAAGAGGTATATACGACGTCTATTTTCTCAAGTCGTATATACATATATACGAAAATATTGCCATTCGTATATACGTAATTACGAATTGACATTTCCCTTATATTAAAGGTTTAAAAAAAAAGTCAATTCGTATATACGTTTGCATACGTATATACGACTTGTAATTTAATGCGTATTAAATGTGTACTAAATGCAAGTCATATATACGTGTAACCACGTATATACGACTTCTATTTTTAAACGTAATAAATGTGAACTAAATGCAAGTCGTATATACCTTCCATGAGGTATATACGAAATCCTATTTTCTGGGCCCCACACGAGAGAGAATCTACTTAAAGTCAATTTTTGTCAAATTATGTCAAGGGTATTTATGAGATATACAAAAAGTGTGGGGGTATGAGGGAAGAGTGTGGGGGTATGTAAAAAAAAACCCTTAGTTTATTCATAGCCGCATAATATGCAACGTTTTGGATTCACTTTGATTGTATCTCCTTCCTCTCTCATTTGCATATTTTTTTATCTTATATGATCTCATTTTTTCTGATATTTACTCCATATTTAACATTTGTTGATCAACAATTCACACAACAATTCTTACCGGTTTGCCTCTCTTTGTTGATCGCTTATTCTTGTTTTTCCTTTTTCTTAACTACAAATTTCATCCCCTATCTTATCTTAATTGTTATGGATTTTGTCACTTTTCAGTTGATTACGCCTCTCATAAAAAATTGAATTTAATGTTTGGTTTAGGATTTCACCTATTCCTCTATGTATCATCGGTGACTGAATGTCTTCTTTTTCTTGCTTTCTGTTCCAGGGAGAAATTAATACACAATATCACTTTCTTCAAAAGTGTACATATATAGAGATGGATGAGAAATCTGTGACTGTTGTAAATGAAGTGATTAGCAACCATATCCTTGTAGATAGATAGTTGTCTTGTTTATAAATCCAGCGAGAATTGCACACCGTTGAGTGGATTTAGCTTTGAATTTCCTTTAGTAGGTAGCAGGTACCCTTTGTTCATTATCTTCATCTAGATGATCGACTTTTTTTCCTTCTTCTTAACTACATATTTCATCGTCCATCTTATCTTAATTGTTATAGATTTTATCACTTTTGAGTTGGTTTAGTATTTTAACCCCTTCAAAATTTAATTTTTAGGGGAATGGATTATATAGTTGTGTCTTTCATAAAAAATTGAATTAGATGTTTGGTTTTGGATTTTGCTTGTTGCTTTATTTGTTATTGAATGTCACTTTTCTCTTGCTTTCCATTCCAGGGAAAAATTAATCCACAAGATCAATTTCTTCAAAGGTGTATATAGATTGAAATGGATGAGAAATTTGTGGCTATTGTGAATGAAGTGATTAGCAACCATATCCCTGATGATCTTGCCTTTTCCATTCTCTCAATATTGCCTCTAAAATCTTTGAAGCGATTTGGATGCGTACGCAAATCATGGACTCTCTTGTTTGAAAACTCTCATTTCATGAGTATGTATCGCAATAATTTCACAGATACATCTCTCCTTCTAAAGCAATGTGCAATGCCTGTGCCAGATGAAGAACACCATACCTGGTTGTATTTACTGTCCGGTGCGAGGGTTCAGAATAAGGTTAGCTTAGATTGGCCACCTCCATTTCAAGATGATGACGGTTATATTAGTGTTTTGGGTTCTAGTGTTAACGTCATTTTTTGTTTCTTCCACGGCGATAAAAGTCCTGTATTGTGGAATCCAGCTACTGACGAATTCAAGGTCATTCCTCCCAGTCTTGTTGAGTTTGAACGGCCTTATCGAGAATCTTCGTCGAATCTTTGTGGATTTGGTTATGATCATGTTTGAGATGACTATAAGGTGATTCGATATTTGGAATTCGCTCTACTAAATGAGGATGAACTTGAACGTTTGGGTGTGCCATATGATGGGACATGGGATCTGGAGAATATATCTTTTGAGCCCTTATGGGAGATATATAGTCTAAGAAGTAACTCTTGGAAGAAACTTGATTTTGAAATGCCCGATCCTTGTTCGAGCATAGTGATTGGTAATCAAGCATACACGGATGGAGTGCGTCACTGGTGGGGTACAGAGGAATTTTATTTTGCATCGTGTTTGGTGTCATTTGACATGAACAACGAAGTTTTCTTTACAACACCCATGCCCTCATACATGGGTGATGCTAGTTTTGATTTTAGGTCGATCCAAATGCACTTGGCGGTGTTAAATGGGTATATTGCTTTCATTTGTAATCATGCAGAGAAAGCTACTATCCATATATCAATCTTAGGTGAACTTGGTGTGCAAGAATCGTGGACTAAACTATTCGTTATTGGGCCATTACCTTATGTTGAGCATCTTATTGGAGCTAGGAATAACGGCGATATATTCTTCAAAACAAAAGATGGTGAGCTAGCTTGGTTTGATTGGAGAACCCAGATGATGTGGAGCTTGGCATTAAAGATCAATGGGAGTATTCTCAGGTAGTAATTTATGAGAAAAATCTTGAAAGCCTTATTCATATTGTATTAGTAAAATGAATCATGAATTGTTTTTCTTGTTTTCACCTGCTAGGCTTATGATTGTGGTTATTATGATTATACCTTGTATACAAAATGGCTTGTGATTTTCAAGTATTTAGGACAACCTTAGAAACCTTTTGATTATCGTGAATTTCCTTATATCAAATTTATTAATCAATTTTATTTTGAGGGTTTACTTTTCTTTTATTTTGGTGCGGCAATAACATGCTTATTGTTCGTGTTATTGTTTTGGCTTAAATATGTTTTAGGCCCTGCAAATATGGGGTGTTTGGGTTTTAGTCCCTGCAATTTTTTTTTATTTATAAGCCCTTGCAAAATGACACGTTTTGTTTTAATCCCTTATGTTAGCAAACTGTTAGTGAGACTCTAAAAATCTCTTCCACGTGTATATTTGCAGTGGCTTAAACCAAAAAATATATATTTTGCAAGGGTCTAATAAATAAAATATATTTTTGTAGGGGCTTAAACCACATGTGGAAGAGATTTTTAACGTCTCACTAACAGTTTGCTAAGAGAATGGCTTAAAACAAAACGTGTCATTTTGCAAGGGCTTATAAATAAATAAAAAATTTGTAGGGCTTAAACCAAAACACCCCATATTTGCAGGGGCCTAAAACATATTTAATCCAATTGTTATCAACTAAAAAGCATTTTTGAAGAGCATGTGGATGAAGTATCATAACGTATCATTTCTTTCAAACGAATAAGTATTTGTAATAGATGAATACCCAACACATGAATTTGTTGCATAGAGACTGAGACGATATTTCATATATTCTCAAGGACAATACTATTTATTACGAAGAAAACTTTGTTGAAAATATACGAATGGATTGTCGTCAATCACTCCTTGATAACGATACACACCCCAGTTGTGTTAACAAAAAATGGTGCCTATTAAATTGCTAATACTTAGTATTTAAGCTAATTTTATTTCTAATGTGTGGGCTATTCATGAGCTGACCGGGAAAGTCCTGTATGAGTTCAATTTTTTTGACGAAAATACCCCTAATAAAATTGACCATAGTCGTATATACCTTATCATATGTATATACGACTTTGAAAAAATGCAAATCGTATATACAATAATTTATTTAAATACGACGTGTTTCGAAAAAATAAGTCGTATATAAGTGCTGGTAGGTATTTATGATTTGTTAAAATACAAATCGTATATACCTAGGTGTGGGGGTACATACGACTTGTTATTATGCAGGTCGTATATACATCCACACCTAGGTATATACAATTTGTATTAATTTTATTTTATTTTTTTAATTTTTTTCATAATAAGATTTGTATTAATTTTAATGGTTAGGATGTGACTTCGCCATCTGATCAACGGTGTAGATATGGATAAATGATAATAATTACAAAAAAGTGGTAAAATAATAAGTACAAGAAATATACAAACACGTGTCAATGTAGACCGTGTAAATCGTCGGAATCATCAAATAAGTCTACACATGTGGGCGCATCAGTCGGAATCCCCAGAGGAGCTGTGGCCTGCCATAGGGCAAAATGACTGGTATATGGATCCAACTATGAAGTAGAATCATCTGATCCATTATAAGATCACATCATAATAATTGGGGGCAACAGACAGGCAGACGACATCGAAATATGCATCCAATGTTGATCCCGTAAGTTCAGAATATATATAATTTTATACTTTGAAGGAGAATAGGTACATCTCAAAGGCAAATAAGTATAACTCATATTTAAAGACAATTGAGCAAGGGCGGCATTATACTTTGTTGCAACAAAGAACCCCATCATTGGCAAAGTCAACCACTTATCGTTCTTCTGAAAATCGTGGTATTCAATAGTCAACGCTTTTCGAAGTTCTGCAAGTCTGTCATTCCCAAGAATGTAACTATATAGTGCCTCTCTTTCCTTTGTTTCAATGATTAAATATTTCTTAATTATAGGCCAACTATCCTCACCAAAATTGAGACCAACCCCAATTGCTCGGAACCCATAATTGCCATCGGTTCTCACATCAACAATATTTTCCACATAAGACCGCACATGATGAGGAACCGCCGGTAAATGCAATAAAATCTCGCCCTGCTTTGCTACTTTTTTATTGGAACCATGAGATAATTTTGAAGACCGCTGAGATGATTTTTTGCAGGAAGACAACTGTGATGATTTTTTGATAGAAGTCCCAGATTCTTGTGTGAGTTTCATCTTCTCATCTACATGCTCCCACCCAAATAAATCTCTTTTGACATCATACAATTTCTGCTTTTTCTTCTTTGGTGCACCTTTTGTTTTGACTTTAAATGGTGGTGGAATGCAAGCTCATTTAGTTGTTTCTTGAAGACAATTTTCTCATCCTCAGTCATCCGATTAAATCTGGCCCAGATCATCTCCATTTGGTAAGAAATATCACATCCATCAGATTTTTGTTGAGAGAATTTTTCATCTAAAGAATCCAAACTCAGTTGTTTCCAATGATCGTCCACAACATCAAACGGAATAGAAGAACAGGAGACATGATAGATACCTATCTCACAAGTACAAGGAAGAAGATGTGTCTTTCTAATAATGCATCCACATCGTCCTTTGTCATGACCAACCCCAGAAGTCGATTTTTCAAACTCTTTGACCATATAATCCAGAGCATTTAAAGACACAATACCGCGAACTTTTTTAAACAAAGGAATATTGGAAGCCACTTCAATGCGATTTATGCTTTTTTTGAAAAGACCCGATGACTTTATCAAAAAAGCGTAGACAAGTCATGAATAGATTTAAAACACTTAAACAAGTCACTTCCAGAAGTCTTCAGATGTCTCTTCAAAGTCCAATGAGCTGACTCGGCTCTTTAAGAATAACAATGAACACGCAAAAAAATTTAAACAACGATAAAAATACTAAACATGTGTCAAAAAAGTTTAAACTACAATAAAAACACTAACCACGTGTCAAAAAAATTTAAACATTTATAAAAATACTAACCACTTGTGCGGTTTCAACCATGCCAAGATAAATCTCTCCTTATGCGGTTTCAACCATGCCAAGATAAATCTCTCCTTATGGTTAGTCCATGCCAAGATAAATCTCTCCTTATGCGGTTTCAACCATGTGTCATGCACACATTAATAAGAGTGGGCATATCAGTGCAGGAGTCCTAAAAAATCTTTAACTGAGCTAAGTACTCAGACTCGTCAGTTGAATCAATACTATTGTGCCAAAAAGAGATGACGTCCTTTTGCCTATCAATATGCACGAACTTTTTAATTTTCTCTTTCACATTCTTTGTCACGTGCCAAGAACACAACAAACTGGTAGCAGAAAGAAAGATAGCATGAATACAAACCACACAACCAAGATCTCTGTCAGTCAGGAAAACCTCAGGTTGAATCTCATGCAAGTCAAATAAATCTTTTAGTTGCTGCAATACCCCTGAGAAATGAATACCAAGTTCATGTGCAATATAGGCAAACCCAACCGAGAAAGATAACTCTGTGCTAGTCACTCACACAATCTCCAATAGAGGTAGATTGTATTTGTTGGTCTTGTAGGTTTTGTCAAGAATAAGAACTTTGGGAAACAACCGGAATAATTTGATAGAAGTGGGATGAGCCCACATGGTGTCACTGACAACATCAGAATCCTCAACCTTTCTACTCCAACATAAATAATTAAGTTTCTCAATCAATCTCAACAACTCCTGAATGTCTGTTCTAGGACCCCTCTGAGAAGACTGATGCTTTTGGGGCTGCCTATATATTTGAGGGAGAGAAGTGACATTGTCCGGATAATGACTCTTCAAAGCAGTAAGACAATCCTTCAGGGCAACATCCAAATCAGCGTGCTCATTAACCATAGCCTTCTGCGGCTTAGTCAAACGACCAAAAGTTGTGCACCCAACCGAGGTAGTAAGCAACGGATGTGTAAGCAACGGATGTGTGTGTCAACCACACATAACCTTCACACCCCAAACCCCATGACGTAGTGTAGAAGTAGCTTTCAAAGTAAACAAGCAATTTCTTCTCTTAGACCTGAAGACTCTAGAATCATTAGTAAACTTCCCCTGTTTCTCACAACCGAAAATGTTCTTATCTCTAGTCCCCCCTTTTACCAGCTTTATCAGATCTAACTTTGATAACCACAACTCCAATGCGTCTCCCAACCGCTATAGCCCACTCTTCCACATCCTCGCGTGTAGAAAATATCTACAAAATAGAAAAATGTTACGTACTTAATTAACTAAATATTTATCAAATTTGATTAAAAAAATTAGACCGAAAAATATACCCTATCCATCCCGAATGGCTCCGTAGTATCCATGTCCAAAGGAAACAACTGTGACTCTGCTGCAGGCGCTCCAATACCTGTTTCAAAAATAAAAATAAAAATTAGACATAAATTAAATAATAAAATGAAAATAACAAGTCGTATATACCTGTATATATGGGTATATACGACTTGAACATGTAAAAGTCATATGTGCCCCCACCATATGTATATCCGACTCACATATGAGTAAAATCGTATTTACTGCCTCTAATGTAAATACGATTTGAGACTGATCTAAGGAAAAGGGTGTGAATGGGCTGAAGCGCAAAGATCACAATTTTAAAAGCACAATGGTGGCAACTGATGCAAAAACAAAGCAGCACAACGATTGGCACAAAAAATGAAGCAGCGCATAATGACATGTCCCCTCTATTAGATCAAATGTCATAGAAACTGATGACTCAACCGTCATGATCCGACGTCCTTTGTCTCTGAACGCCTGACGATCGGGGAAGACATTGCCGACTTTACAGTATCGACCCTGACATCAGGGCCGACCCAAGCATATAGGAGGCCCAAGCCCTTGCTTGGGCCTCAAAAAAATAACTTTTTTGTAAGCCTAAAAAGGGGCCTCAAATTAAGTGTCATATTTTAAGTGGCCCCAAAAATCTAAACATTAACGTATCTCAGTTGGTGGAAGTCGGGGTTTTCTCTTGTTGGTAGTAAGATCGAAACTTGTTGGCCCCATTTTTCGAATTTTTTTGACTGCATATTATTAAAATTAAAAAACAATAACATATTTGTCTTTGCGGGGATTTGAACAGAGGTCGAATACTATTGATTACCCAAAAACTTACCATTGCATCAACATACTATTGATTTGAACATTTTGTGATAGAAATAAAATAGGAATAGATATATCTTATTGATTATTAAATTATATACCATTTTGTAGTTTAAATTTAAAAAATCATAAATATTGTCCATATAAAATTCTATTTGCATTTTTGAATTTCTATAAAGCCTATAACTTCTATTGTATTGTCTCACTTTACAAGATTTTAATTTCTATTAATATTACTCACTTTTATGTTACTTTTTCCTTTAATGAGTCTCACTAAAAAATTCGCTTTAGGCCTCCAAAGAGGTTGGGTCGGCCCTGCCTGACATGTCCCGGGAAAACCAACTTTGATAACCTCCTTCCTCAAATCAGTGAGGCCAACTCGCGTAGACTAGGAAAACACGGTCCATTTGCAACGCCCGTCTAAACACAATTATGGGGAATTTCACTTGACTGACGTACAACCTGTCATCGTGGCTGTAGTACGTGTACTTGGTGTTGTTAGGGTGAACTTAACGCTGGAAACGGATAGTGAATATAAGAGGCCTTTGTAATGTGTCTACAATTAATTGGTCACGATAAAACTGGGCCATCAAGGTAGGTGATGTATAGTAGTAGCTTGTAATAGGTGTTGACTTGCAGGTACACAATTTCAAACAATTTCAGTTCCACTTTCAAAAAAGTTCAAACTACAGGTACACAATTTCGAAATTAACTAAAACGTGCTCATTCCATTAATTACATATATAACAAAAATAACACTAATCACCCTCAAATTTCATAGAAGTGATTAACATGTTTTTGTTCTTTTAAAAATCATATAAAGAAAGTTATTAATTATTTTTGCAATGAAGAAAACTTCATGTGGCTGAGTTTCGATATAAAGTTACATATAAAATGGAATTACATACAAAAGAAGAGATTAATTATATATGAACCGTACCTTGAGATGATCTGCGGAGACGGATGATCTGCGGAGACGGTCAAGGGACAGATCGTCTGATACTGTAGGCTGAAGGGGACCTGAACGCGCGGGGGGGTGTACCTGCAAGAACACTCTGACGCCCAAGTCAGCTATATCGAGCTACAGTAATATCTAGTGAATGAATTGCATACTTGACATCTGGTGGCTGGAGGTATTTATAGTGAATAGTCTGGATCGTTGGCGTCGGATAGCCCATTTGCGATGGGGGCCCAAGTATCAGTGGAACTGACCACTTCGTTATTGGGCTGGTCGATTCGCTGTTGGATCAGGCCCAGCGAAGCTGGCCCTTCCCTTGCTGGGTTGGATCATTGCTATTGGATTGGGCCTGACGACTAGCCCAGTCTAGAACAGTTGCCCCCCAAGCCAAGGTCGATTGCTGAGCGGGCGTAGGCTTGATGCGCAGTCATGCTGGTCGTGCTCGATTGGTAGTTTGATAGGTCTTGCCCCCAGTTCACGACTTGTGAATTTTCGGCGGTCGATATCGTATCGGATCGATCGAAAATTGATGGACACTCTCCTGGTTGCCCAATTCTGGTGAATATTTTGAATATAAAAAGTGTTTTAGATAAATAAATAAAAAACAATTTTATTTTTTGTTGGCCCTATATTTGTGGGCTCATATATATGTTAGTGTGAGGGGTCTCCTCTTTCTCTCGTTCTCACGACTCATTCACCAAATCAGAATTTCAATTCCCTCTTCCCAACGAAAAGGGGCAACCCACTCCCCTCTTTGGTGCCTACAAAAGGGGCGACCTGACCTCCTTTGCGCGAACAAGAAAAGGGGGCGACCTAAGGCTACAACCAACTTGTCGGGGGAGTCAAACAGAACAAGTGGCTTGTAGGGAATCAGCTTCTCTTCAGAGGATAAATGGGAGGCCAAATTCCTGAGCAATCTCAAGGTCTCTCTATCAGTAGCACCCAGCTGCTTTAAGGTGAACTAGTAGGTATCTGGCTCCTGAAGGTAGTGTCGCGGTGACCAAGAAATAGGAAACACGAAATCAATGGCCTCCCCGTAGTCGTTGAGAGACCTTGAGATTGCTCAGGAATTTGGCCTCCCATTTACCCTCTGAAGAGAAACTGATTCCCTGCAAGCCACTTGTTCTGTCTGACTCCCCCGACAAGTTGACAGTAGCCTTAGGTCGGCTGGCTTTCTTATTCGTGCATTAGTTTTTATCCATGTGTAATGGTCTCGTTTGTTTTCTTTTGACTATCTTATCACTTATTTGTCGCCTTGCTTGTTTTCTAACAACTATGTTTGTTTTCTTGCAGACGAGATGGCAGGTGGACAGTTGACTTTTGCTGGGCTAGTTGCTGGTGCCAGACAGGGGCCTTCGAAGTGTAGAACATCAGTTCGTGCTGAGGGTTCTACCCCTATTTCTTCCCCACCACATCCCGAGACGCGTCCACAAACTCCTCCGGTGGATCCACATCTTGTGGGCGACCCTGAAGGTCCTTAGAAAACAAAGAGGAGGCGGGCTGATGATGTTGTGTCTGATGGAGCGGTCCACCATTCCGCGGGTGTACCTGATCAACCTGGGAAGAAAAAGCATGGTCGTGGCAAGTCTCCTAGGGTGATGTTGGACCAGCTGGGTGCTGCTTACCGTGACCGCTTCGTGGAAGACCCTATCGACACTGCTATTGACGTGTTGAAGGCTGCTTCCAAGCAGCTGAAGAGGACTCAGAATGAGGAGGATGAGCGGTTTGCAGGTAAATTCTTTTGGCTTAGCTTGACCGGTCAACATATCTTGCTTTTGGATTTCCTTACATTACTTCTTTCTTTTTGTAGAGTTGACCGTGAAGAGGGACAAGGCTTTGGATCAAGCAAAGAAAGCCAAAGATGCCCTGGAGGGATCTGAGAGGAAGGCTAGCATGTTGAAGGAAGAGCTGCAAAAGTTGAAGTCCGCCAAAGTGGTTTCTGAAGCTAAGATGAAGGAATAGCTGTAAGAGCTGAAGTTGGCCAAGGAGGCTTCTGAGGCTAAGATGTGGGAAGAGTTCGAGAAGTCGGTTTCCGCGCTCAAGGATGAGGTCGAAGCATTGAAGAAAGAGAGAGATGAGAATGAGAAGGCACTGGAGGAGGCTAAAGATTGGGGTGACAGGGTTACCCGTGATGCCGTTGAGATCGTAAAGGATCAGTTTGCTAATGCTCTGAAGCAAGTCCAGCTTCGTTATCCCGAGGTGGTGGTTGACACGACTGTTTTTGATCCCAATCATGTCGTCTTAGGTGACCAGATTGTGAAGCCCACCGGCAGGCCTGATGGGACCAACCTGGTCATCTATCAGCAGCCATGAGGGTGGTTGGGTCTTTCTTACACATCCTTTTGTAGTTCTGATATTACTTTACCCTGATTTACGCTTTAACTTTCTAGCTTTGGAGTTTATCTGATTTCATTGTAACCCATACTCGATGTGTTCATACTCCGACATTTTGTTGCATGGTTTACTTTGCCTAAACTCTTTGCGCATGTATGACACTCAAACTCTTTGACGATATATCTGATATGTTCGATATGCGTTCTCGTTCTTCGAAACGTTTGTTACATGGGCAATGTCATGGCAATTTATACTTGGCCATACTTGGTCGCCCTTGGTCAGGTCGTACTTGGCCAGGCATGATCGTCCCTGGCAGGCATGATCGTCCCTTGGCAGGCATGATCGTCCCTGGCGGGCATGATCGTGCCTTGTATTGCCACGTCATACCTGGCCAGATCGCCCAAGGGAGGAGCGGCCACGCCCGCTATATTATCGTGCAAACCGCTAAGTTCGTTTGGTTTACTTAGTTATTTGATAGCCTTATGTGTTAGACTTGTTGATCTCACGTTATCTGTATTTTCAACCTGTTTCGTTCGAGTGGGATCGATCTTAGCCCGCAGACAGTTTACCGGGCTCCTACCCAGATTTAACTCGCCCTTGGGAATGCGCCTGTTCGTTCGGTCGCTTCATTTTACTTAAATTCGTTTAAGTGTTTTTCCCCACCTTGTAGTTTATCAAACTCGGTTTAATTCTAACTCGCGTAGTGGGGTGAACCATCATTGGTTCGCTCGTGATAGATCATTCGTGAATAAAAAGATCAATGCACACATCAATAAAAAATGCCTCGTCTTTATTGACGGACAGACGGGCCTCGATAAAAAACCCTGTGGGAAAAAGAGCGTCCAGCCCGTTTATTTGTTCGCATAGTTTAACACAAAATTCATTGGTAGAAATACAAAAAGACAAATCAAATGTAATATCTCCTAAGGTTGATGGCGTTCCACATCTTGGGAATTAGTCCACCATTCATAGTTTGCAGCATGTAAGCACCTTTGCATGTTTTGGATATGACACGGTAGGGTCCTTCCCAGTTGGGGGCGAGCTTGCCCATGGCTGTGTTCCTCTGTCCAATATCTGCTCTCCTCAACACCAGCTGTCCGACACTGAAATCCCTGGAGACGACCTTGGCATTATGCCTCGTGGTCATCCCATGCTTGATCTAAGTTTCTCTAAGTGCTGCCTTGCTGCGGAGCTCTTCTACTAACTCCAACTCCTCCCGGATGGCCTGGTCGTTCTCACTAGGCGGCTTGGGGTTGGTCGTCCTCCAGCTTAATTTTCCGATCTCGACCGGGATAAGAGCATCGGTCCCGTAGACCATCTTAAAGAGGGACTCCCCAGTGGTGGAATGTGGGGTTGTTCCATACGCCCATAGCACATACGGGAGTTCTTCAGCCCTTCTTCCCTTTGCTTCATTCAATCGCCTTCTGAGGCCATGCAAGATCACTCGGTTCGCAGCCTCTGCTTGTCCAGTCGTCTGCGGGTGTTCAACTGAAGAGAAGCGCTGCTTCACCCCAATTTCGATCAAAGCTTCCTGAAACTTTTTGTCTGTGAATTGCGTGCCATTGTCGGACACGACCACTTCTGGAATTCCGAAACGGACCAGGATATTCCTCTTGAAAAATCGAAGGCAGTTCTTGGATGTTATCGTAGCTAAAGGCTCTGACTCGATCCATTTCGAAAAATAATCCACTGCTACCACAAGAAATTTGAGCTGCCCAGCAGCAACTGTGAAGGGACCCAAGAGGTCGATTCCCCACCAGGCAAACGGCCATGACGCAGTCATGCTGTTCAGTTCGACTGGGGGAGCGAGGTGGACATCTGTGTGTCTTTGGCACTTGTCACATTTTTTAACTAAGATTCGCATCCTCATCCATAGTAGGCCAATAGTATCCTGCCCTGAGCGCCTTCTTTGCCAATGCTCTTCCCCCTAAGTGATTTCCGCAGATCCCTTCGTGAATTTCTCTAAGTACATAGTTGGCTTCCTCGGGGGGAAGACACTTCAGAAGTGGCATGGAAAATCCCCTTCGATAGAGCTGTCCGTTGATAATTGAGTAGGAGGACGCTCGCCTGCGTACAAGAGCGGCCTTCTTAAGATCCTCTGGCTCTTCCCCATCCCTGATATATTTAACGATGGGATCGATCCAACTCCCGTCTAGGTCGATCATGCATATATCAGGGTCCATAACTATCTGTTCAAGCTGCACGCTGGGCTGTTTGAGTACTTTCTGAATTACGCTCCTGTGGTTCCCTGGACTCTTTGTGCTTGCAAGCTTTGCCAGTACATCTGCTCTAACGTTCTCCGTTCTAGGACATGCTTGACATCTGCGTGATCAAAGCGCTCCAATAAGCCTCTTACCTTAGTTAAGTACCTTTGCAAGACCTCATCCTTTGCGGTGAAGGTCTCTTTGATCTGAGATACCACCAGCAAAGAATCTGAGTACAACTCCACTCGTTTGACGTTAAACTCGATCGCAAGCAGCAGTCCGGCAATGCAAGCCTCGTACTCTGCTTGGTTGTTGGAGGTAGAGAATGAGAATGTTAAGGAGACCTCGATCGTCGTCCCCTTGTCACTTTTTAAGATTAGACCTGCCCCACTGCCCTTGCTGTTAGACGAGCCATCCACGAGCAATATCCAAAGAGGATGCATCGGGTTTTCAGGGATGGGAGTCATCTCAGCTACAAAGTCGGCCAACACTTGAGCCTTGATGGCTGATCTTGCCTCATACTTTATTCCAAATTCTGACAATTCGACTGCCCACTTGATCATCCTGCCAGCCAGGTCAGGTCGGTGTAAGATTTGTCTGATGGGCTGGTCAGTCCGTAGGACGACCTGATGAGCCACAAAATAAAGCCTTAGTCTGCGAGCAGCCACAATAAGCGCCAATGCCAGCTTCTCAATCTTTTGATATCTTAACTCTGCCCCCTGGAACGCTTTGTTGACAAAGTATACAGGATTTTGGTTGGATCCTGCCTCTCGTACCAATACTGCCGACAATGCCTCGTCAGTGATGAAGAGATATAGGTAAAGTGTTTCTCCTTGCTCTGGTGTGGTTAGTATTGGAGGTTGTAATAGAGCTGTCTTCAACTGATCGAGAGCCTGTTCACACTCAGGCGTCCAATGAAACTGAACTTCTTTCTTCAACAGCTTGAACAGGGGAAGTGACTTGTTCGCAGCTTTGGCTATGAAACGCGAGAGAGCGGCCACCATCCCATTTAGCTTTTGTATTTCTTTTTTAGTGGTGGGCAACTTCATCTCCGTTACTGTAACACCCCGGAAATAATTTAATTAAAATAGTTGATTGAATTATTAAAATAATTTGGAAGCGGGATATAGATAAATTAAAAGGTTAATATTTTATATGCGTAGGAGGTGAAACGAGTAAAGGAGGTGGTGACGTAGAGAGCCCAGTGTTTACTGAGCCCTCAACTTAAACCCTGGGAGTTTAAGCCAAACCCTCATTCGCAGCAAGCAAAAGAAAAACGAAAGTGAGAGTGAGAGAGAGAGCACGCGGCGCAAAGAGGGAGAGAAGAGGAGGGTTTCGCGAAGAATTTCAAAAGGAGATCGTTCGTGTTGCTGTGGTTTTGTTCGTGTCTCGTTCGTCGTGTTCCGGAGCTTACGTTATTCGAGGTAAGGGTGGGCTTAACCTTGATAATGGGTTGATGATAATTATGTGTGGGTAGTCTAGGGTTTTGTTAAATTGTTCGTGTTGTTGCATATCGTGTTTTCGTTGAGATTGGTGCTTTGATTATTATTGCACGTTATTGTGATTTGTTTCGTTATTTGTTGTTGCGTGATTGTTGTATCACGATGATGGTGTTGTTATTGTTCGTGTTTTTGTTGTTGCTGTGCGTGGTTGATTGTTGTTGTCGCGTTTTCGAATTGTCGTTTTTGTTGTGGTGGTTGCGGTGTCGTTGCCGTTAGGGTTTGGTGTTTGGCAATTTAGCGATTCTGGACACAGGTTCGGTTTTTCTAAAACTGGCGCTGTTTCGTTGATCCAAAAATTATGAGGTTGATTGTTTTTGAAAATAGACTTAACGCCGGTCGTTTTGGCACTGGTTTCGTTAAATTCGGAGTTGTATAGCTCGAGTTATAGGCGATACAAGTTAGGTTAAAATTCTGGAAACGATTTGGGTATAGATTCGGTATTTCGGTGACTGGGAACGTTGTATTGACCGAAAAATTATGTGGTTTATTTTTCTAGAAAATAGACTTAATGCTTGTTAATTTGGCACTGGTTTGGTTGCGTTTAGAGTTGTGTAGCTCGAGCTATGAATTCCACAAGTTAGAGTAAGATTCTGGAAACAATCTGGACACAGGGTCAGTGTTTTGGTTACCACGTTTTCAAAAGAACTCCTTTTCGAACGAATCCAATTTCTTTGAAAACTAGACAAAATTTGCCCCAGTTTATGCACAAGTTTCATGCAATTTGATTGAGTTTTGGTCACTTTGGAATTGCTTGAATTTGAAGGACAGAAACTGTCCTCTTTTGCAACTAGCCTGTGTGCTTTTCGAAAACTGTACCTATTGGACACTCTCCTTCAAAAACTGAACTTAGGGATGATAACCAGACCCATAGGGCTTTCCAACAAGTATTTATTTGTTGAAATCCGATGTCGTTTGCTATTTTAATTAATTCGCTGAAGTAGGTGCGATGTGCCTAGGCGCTGTGCGCCAGTCTTGTGCGTGGTGTGCGTGCGTTATGTCCGCATTGTGGAGCCGTCTGGTGTTAATATTTCAGGTGCGGTGCTGGTATGCTCAGGAGAGTTTGGTGGTAGCTGTGATGCTACAACTTGGTGCTATTTTTGGTGAAATCATTTGTTTTGATTCTGGTGATATAGTATTTATTTTAAATACTTGTTATGGTGAGTTGGTGCATAATCATGGTGTCGCATTGTCATATGCATGTTTTGGTGATATAGGCTCTGCCTCTGGTGTTTATTGGTGATATGCCCGTCGTGGCTCATTTTGGTGATCGGTACCGCATGCATATGCCCACTGGAGGGGTTGCATATCATCCCATTGTCTATGAATGTTATAATTTTGGTGGTTCACTGTCAAATGGATTTTTCCTTTGGTATCTGGTGCTGTGATATGGTGTAATTGTATTGTGTTGCTGTAGTTACCTGATGCTAGCATATTTTTATCATCTGCTTATTACCTCTGTTAGACTCACCCCTTCTGCTTGGAATGTTGCTCTCATGCGGCAACGCTGCAGGTGATCGCTAGTGCTCGTGGAGGAATTGCTAGGTTTTGCTTCCTCTCTCGTTTGGGTCTGTGTCAGCTCTGATATGTAGCACCGGGGAGTCGTTAGTTATCGTTTTGAACTATTATTTTAGTTATTGGAAATTGTTTTAATTAATTTTGGAGATGTCTTTAATTGTTAATTCTGGAGATGTTTAAACTGGTTAATATTTCCGCTGCTTGGTGATTTCTTTTATATAAATTATTTTGGAGATTTTTTTTTGGAATAAATGGTGTTTTTTTTTAAAATGGTGAAAAATGTAGCGCCCTTCGAGGTGACTCTGATAATTGTCTATTTAATTGTAATAGTAAAAGGGGGGTGTTACATTAGTGGTATCAGAGCAGTTCGGTCTGTCCGGCCAAGTTGTCGAGTCGTCGAGTCGAGTAACACTTGAGTAATTGTTACTCGTTTCTGATTATAGTTTCTGTTGCTAGTGTTAGGTTGAGATAGCAGGACGGAACGATGCTGCACTCGCTACTGCTTTGCAGGCTGTGGCTCAAGCTGTGGAGAATAACCCAGGTGCTGCTGGTGATGCTGGGTCGCGCAGTTTGGCTACGTTTCAGAGGGAGAATCCTCCTACCTTTAAGGGCAAGTATAACCCTGATGGTGCTTTGGCGTGGCTGAAAGAGATGGAGAGAATCTTTCGTGTTATGGATTCCTCTGAGGCGCAGAAAGTCAGGTATGGTACTCATATGCTGGCAGAGGAGGCTGATGACTGGTGGTTGGAGGTGAGGCAGAGGTGGCGACTGTGAATGAAGAGGTCACTTGGGCTGTGTTCAGCAGAGAATTTCTGAGAAAGTATTATCCTGAAGATGTCCGTGGGAAGAAAGAGATTGAGTTTCTGGAGCTGAAGCAGGGTAATATGTCGGTGACTGAGTATGCTGCCAAGTTCATTGAATTGGCGAAGTTCTATCCACATTATGGTGAGGCTGGTGCTGAATTCTCCAAATGCATCAAGTTTGAAAATGGGTTGCGGGCTGATATCAAGAAGGCGATAGGGTATCAGAAAATTCGGGTGTTCTCGGAGTTGATTGACAGCTGCAGAATCTTCGAGGAAGACAGTAATGCTCATTCTAGAGTCATGAGGGATAGGCAGAAGAATTTCTCGAGTCGTGGGAAGCTGTATGAGGTTCCAGCTGGTAAGGGCAATCGAAGAACTGCTGTGGGTAAGAGACCTAGTGGGGGAGATGCTGCTGCTAGTGTGGTATGTTACAAGTGTGGTAAACCCGGTCATAAGCGTCCTGACTGTCCAGGTGATTCGATATTCGGTAATGATTTTCTCGTTGACTTGATTTGTTTGCCGCTGAGCGGAATGGATGTTATTCTAGGTATGGACTGGTTAGTTGATAACCATGTTCATATCAACTGTCATGAAAGGTCTGTGAGTTTCTTTTCTCCTGAAGAGGAAGAGTCTGGTTTGTTGTCTGCTGGTCAGTTGCATAGGGTAATGAGGGAAGACGTCCAGTTGTTTTCATTAATGGCGTCATTGTCTGCTGAGAGCCAAGCGAAGGTTGATGAGTTGCAGGTGGTGCGAGAGTTTTCTGAGGTTTTTCCCGACGAGATTCCGGATGTACCACCAGAGAGAGAGGTTGAGTTTGCTATTGATCTGGTACCTGATACTAAACCTGTGTCTATGGCACCGTATAGAATGTCTGCATCTGAATTGTCAGAATTGAAGAAGCAACTCGAGGATCTGCTTGAAAAGAAATTTGTGAGGCCAAGTGTGTCGCCGTGGGGAGCTCCAGTGTTGTTGGTGAAAAAGAAAGATGGTAGTATGAGGTTGTGCGTAGACTATCGGCAGCTGAATAAGGTGACTATTAAGAACAAGTATCCGCTTCCGAGGATTGATGACTTAATGGATCAGTTGGTGGGTGCTCAGGTGTTCAGTAAAATAGATTTGAGATCGGGTTATCATCAGATCAAGGTGAAAGACGAAGACATTCAGAAGACAGCTTTCAGAACCCGTTATGGGCATTATGAGTATTCCGTGATGCCTTTCGGTGTGACTAATGCGCCGGGAGTGTTCATGGAGTACATGAATCGTATCTTTCGTGAGTATCTGGATCGGTTTGTGGTGGTATTCATTGACGACATCCTAATTTATTCTAAGTCAGAAGAGGAGCATGCAGAACATCTGAGATTGGTATTGGAAATTCTGAGGGACAGGAAATTATATGCGAAGCTGTCTAAGTGTGAGTTTTGGTTGAAAGAGGTTAGCTTTCTGGGTCATGTTATTTCGGGGAATGGAATTGCCGTGGATCCGTCTAAGGTTGATGCCGTGTTACAATGGGAGTCTCCGAAGTCAGTTACTGAGATTAGAAGTTTTCTGGGTCTGGCAGGTTACTATAGGAGGTTTATAGAAGGATTTTCGAAGTTGGCACTTCCGTTGACTCAGTTGACTTGCAAGGGTAAAGCTTTCATCTGGGATGACTGTTGTGAAGAGAGCTTCAAAGAATTGAAGGAGAGGTTGACGACGTCTCCTGTTCTGACGTTGCCTAATCCGGAAGAGTCGTTTGTGGTGTATTGTGATGCTTCCAAGATGGGGTTGGGAGGTGTGCTTATGCAGAATGGTAAGGTAGTTGCCTATGCGTCGAGACAGTTGAGGACTCATGAGAAGAACTACCCTACCCATGATTTAGAACTTGCTGCAGTTGTGTTCGCGTTGAAAATTTGGAGACATTATCTGTATGGTTCGAGGTTTGAGGTGTTCAGTGATCATAAGGGTTTACAATATCTGTTTGATCAGAAAGAGTTGAATATGAGACAGCGCAGATGGTTGGAGTTGCTGAAAGACTATGACTTTAGCTTGAACTATCATCCGGGAAAGGCTAATGTGGTAGCTGACGCTTTAAGTCGAAAGACGTTGCATATGTCAGCAATGATGGTTAGAGAACTCGAATTAATTGAGCAGTTCAGGGATATGAGTTTGGTTTGTGAAGTGATGCCTCAGAGTGTCAGATTGGGGATGTTGAAGATTGATAATGAATTCATGGCTAGCATTCGAGAAGCTCAGAAGTTAGATGTTAAATTAGTTGACCTGATGGTTGGGATTGCTCAATCTGAGAATAAAGACTTTGAGTTGGATGCGCAGAATGTATTGAAGTACCGTGGAAGAATCTGCATTCCTGATGATGAGGAGATGAAAAGAGCAATTTTAGAAGAAGGTCATAGGAGTAAGTTGAGTATCCATCCGGGAGCTACAAAGATGTATCAGGATCTGAAGAAGATGTTTTGGTGGCCTGGTATGAAGCGTGATGTGGCGCAGTTTGTGTATTCCTGCTTGACTTGTCAGAAATCGAAGGTTGAGCATCAGAAGCCTGCTGGGTTGATGCAACCGTTGGAGATTCCGGAATGGAAGTGGGACAGTATTTCTATGGATTTCGTGATAGGGTTACCTAATACTGTGAGGGGGCACGATTCGATTTGGGTGATTGTGGATAGATTGACGAAGTCTGCTCATTTTATTCCTATCAATATCACGTATCCGGTGTCGAGATTGGCAGAGATTTATATTCAGGTGATTGTGAAGTTGCATGGTGTTCCTTTGTGCATTGTGTCTGACAGAGATCCTAGGTTCACTTCTGATTTCTGGAAGAGTTTGCAAGAAGCGTTGGGTTCTAAATTGAGGTTGAGTTCAACTTATCATCCTCAAACTGATGGACAGACAGAGAGGACCATTCAGTCGTTGGAAGACTTGTTGAGATCTTGTGTTCTTGAGCAGGGGGGTGCGTGGGATACTCACCTTCCGTTGATCGAGTTTACTTACAACAATAGTTACCATTCTAGCATCGGGATGGCACCGTTCGAGGCATTGTATGGTCGGAGATGTAGGACTCTGTTGTGTTGGCATGAATCTGGGGAGAGTATTGTTCTTGGACCTGAGGTTGTTCGAGAGACTACTGAAAAGGTAAAATTGATCCGTGAGAAGATGAAAGCGTCGCAGAGTAGACAGAAGAGCTATCATGATAAGAGAAGGAAGGATTTAGAATTCCAAGCTGGTGATCATGTGTTTTTGAGAGTCACGCCTATGGCTGGTGTTGGGCGTGCATTGAAGACAAAGAAGTTGACTCCTCGTTTCATTGGACCGTATCAGATCATTGAGAGAATTGGTAATTTTGCTTATAGGGTGGCCTTGCCGCCTAATCTTTCGAATTTGCACGATGTATTTCATGTGTCGCAACTTCGGAAGTATATTTCGGATCCGTCCCATGTGATTCCGATGGATGATGTGCATGTGCGGGATAATCTCACTGTGGAGACGATGCCTGTGCAAATTGAAGATTGTGAAGTGAAGACTTTACGTGGCAAAGAGATAAACGTGGTGAAAGTGGTCTGGTTAGGAGCTGCTGGTGAAAGCATGACATGGGAGTTGGAGAGCAAGATGCGAGAGTCCTATCCGGAGCTGTTTGAATCAGGTATGTTTTCGAGGACGAAAGATTCTAAGTGGGGGAGGGTTGTAACACCCCGGAAATAATTTAATTAAAATAGTTGATTGAATTATTAAAATAATTTGGAGGCGGGATATAGATAAATTAAAAGGTTAATATTTTATATGCGTAGGAGGTGAAACGAGTAAAGGAGGTGGTGACGTAGAGAGCCCAGTGTTTACTGAGCCCTCAACTTAAACCCTGGGGGTTTAAGCCAAACCCTCATTCGCAGCAAGCAAAAGAAAAACGAAAGTGAGAGTGAGAGAGAGAGCACGCAGCGCAAAGAGGGAGAGAAGAGGAGGGTTTCGCGAAGAATTTTAAAAGGAGATCGTTCGTGTTGCTGTGGTTTTGTTCGTGTCTCGTTCGTCGTGTTCCGGAGCTTACGTTATTCGAGGTAAGGGTGGGCTTAACCTTGATAATGGGTTGATGATAATTATGTGTGGGTAGTCTAGGGTTTTGTTGAATTGTTCGTGTTGTTGCATATCGTGTTTTCGTTGAGATTGGTGCTTTGATGATTATTGCACGTTATTGTGATTTGTTTCGTTATTTGTTGTTGCGTGATTGTTGTATCACGATGATGGTGTTGTTATTGTTCGTGTTTTTGTTGTTGCTGTGCGTGGTTGATTGTTGTTGTCGCGTTGTCGAATTGTCGTTTTTGTTGTGGTGGTTGCGGTGTCGTTGCCGTTAGGGTTTGGTGTTTGGCAATTTAGCGATTCTGGACACAGGTTCGGTTTTTCTAAAACTGGCGCTGTTTGGTTGATCCAAAAATTATGAGGTTGATTGTTTTTGAAAATAGACTTAACGCCGGTCGTTTTGGCACTGGTTTCGTTAAATTCGGAGTTGTATAGCTCGAGTTATAGGCGATACAAATTAGGTTAAAATTCTGGAAACGATTTGGGTATAGATTCGGTATTTCGGTGACTGGGAACGTTGTATTGACCGAAAAATTATGTGGTTTATTTTTCTGGAAAATAGACTTAATGCTTGTTAATTTGGCACTGGTTTGGGTGCGTTTAGAGTTGTGTAGCTCGAGCTATGAATTCCACAAGTTAGAGTAAGATTCTGGAAACAATCTGGACACAGGGTCAGTGTTTTGGTTACCACGTTTTCAAAAGAACTCCTTTTCGAACGAATCCAATTTCTTTGAAAACTAGACAAAATTTGCCCCAGTTTATGCACAAGTTTCATGCAATTTGATTGAGTTTTGGTCACTTTGGAATTGCTTGAATTTGAAGGACAGAAACTGTCCTCTTTTGCAACTAGCCTGTGTGCTTTTCGAAAACTGTACCTATTGGACACTCTCCTTCAAAAACTGAACTTAGGGATGATAACCAGACCCATAGGGCTTTCCAACAAGTATTTATTTGTTGAAATCCGATGTCGTTTGCTATTTTAATTAATTCGCTGAAGTAGGTGCGATGTGCCTAGGCGCTGTGCGCCAGTCTTGTGCGTGGTGTGCGTGCGTTATGTCCGCATTGTGGAGCCGTCTGGTGTTAATATTTCAGGTGCGGTGCTGGTATGCTCAGGAGAGTTTGGTGGTAGCTGTGATGCTACAACCTGGTGCTATTTTTGGTGAAATCATTTGTTTTGATTCTGGTGATATAGTATTTATTTTAAATACTTGTTATGGTGAGTTGGTGCATAATCATGGTGTCGCATTGTCATATGCATGTTTTGGTGATATAGGCTCTGCCTCTGGTGTTTATTGGTGATATGCCCGTCGTGGCTCATTTTGGTGATCGGTACCGCATGCATATGCCCACTGGAGGGGTTGCATATCATCCCATTGTCTATGAATGTTATAATTTTGGTGGTTCACTGTCAAATGGATTTTTCCTTTGGTATCTGGTGCTGTGATATGGTGTAATTGTATTGTGTTGCTGTAGTTACCTGATGCTAGCATATTTTTATCATCTGCTTATTATCTCTGTTAGACTCACCCCTTCTGCTTGGAATGTTGCTCTCATGCGGCAACGCTGCAGGTGATCGCTAGTGCTCGTGGAGGAATTGCTAGGTTTTGCTTCCTCTCTCGTTTGGGTCTGTGTCAGCTCTGATATGTAGCACCGGGGAGTCGTTAGTTATCGTTTTGAACTATTATTTTAGTTATTGGAAATTGTTTTAATTAATTTTGGAGATGTCTTTAATTGTTAATTCTGGAGATGTTTAAACTGGTTAATATTTCCGCTGCTTGGTGATTTCTTTTATATAAATTATTTTGGAGATTTTTTTTTGGAATAAATGGTGTTTTTTTTTTAAAATGGTGAAAAATGTAACGCCCTTCGAGGTGACTCTGATAATTGTCTATTTAATTGTAATAGTAAAAGGGGGGTGTTACAGTTACCACCCTACATTTGGCCGGATTGGCCTCGATTACCCTCTCTGTGAGGTAGAAGCCTAAAAACTTGCCTGCTCTAACTCCAAAAGTGCATTTCTCAGGGTTGAACCTGAGGGAGGTTTGTCGAGCTTCTGCAAACACTTCTCTCAGGTCTTCCACATGTCTTGGATCCTCCCTGCTCTTAACTATCATGTCGTCTAAGTATACTTCCACCACCTTGCCTATGTGCTCCCGGAAAACTTTGTTCATCATTCGCTGGTAAGTCGCACCAACATTTTTCAATCCAAAGGGCATGACCTGGTAACAGTAATTGCCCTTATCTGTCATAAAAGCTGTTTTTTCTTGATCAGGTGGGTGCATGGCAATTTGGTTGTAGCCCGAGTATGCATCTAGAAACGACAAGAATCGGAACCCACTCGCATTGTCGACCAGTCTATCCACGCTGGGCACTGGCAATGCGTCTTTTGGGCATGCTTTGTTAAGGTCCGTGTAATCCACGCACATCCGCCATTTACCGTTTTCTTTCTTTACTAGGACTACGTTGGACAGCCAGGTCGTATACTTGATCTCTTTGATGAATCCTGCTTCGATGAGGTCGTCAACTGCCTTGGCTGCGGCCTGCGACTTCTCTTTTTTCTGCACCAGTCGTCGCTGAACAACCCATCTTGCCTCAGGATCTACGGCCAAGTCCTGGCAAGCGACCTCTGGGGGAATTCCAGGCATATCTGCTGCGCTCCACGCAAATAAGTCAGCGTGTTCTTTCAAGCATAGTATCAGTTGATCTTTCATGCTAGTGGGGAGATCGCTCCCTATCCTGATAGTCTTTTTCGGGTCGTCCCCCAACTGTACATGCATAAATTCTCCATCTGGTTCTGGCCTTTTTATCCTCTTCTTGAGTTCCCTGGTCAAGAGGTCGTCCCCCTCCTCTACTTCACTGTCAGGGTCGTACCGAGCGTCCAGGTCGGCCACATAAACTTGTTCTCCTCCTTTCATTACATCTTCTATTTCTCTTCTCACTCGCTCACCTTGCTCCTTGAGACTTAGGAAGAATGCTCGTTTTGCTGAAAGCAGGTCAGCGTTAACTGTTTCTATCTCTCCTTCTTTAGTGTAAAACTTCATTTAGAGATGAACAGTAGATGGGACTGCTTCTAGTCGCGCTAGTGTTGGACGGCCAATGAGGCACTGGTAGATTGACTTACATGGGAGCACTATGAAGTCCGTCCTTACCGTTCTGCACAAAGGTCTCTCCACGGTGTCATCCCCAAAAGTGACCATTAACTCAATGCCCCCGATCGGGGTGGTGGTCGTCCCGTTGAATCCGTTTAGGACTGTTCCCCTGTAAGGTCTCAAATCTTCTCTTGATATTTTCAGTACATCCAGGAGGTCTTCGAATATGATATCTGCAGAGCTTCCCTGATCGATTTGGATCCTCTTGACATCCACGTTAGCCATGACTGTAGACACGACTAGTGGGGCTTAGTGATTGGTCGTCCCATCAAGGAGGTCCTCGTCCCCAAATGAGATGGACGGCCTCTTCGTGCGGATCCTTGGGGTGGACGTTGATGCAACACTCAGGATCTGATTCCATCTTCCCTTCATTGACTTGTTCGTTTCCCTCCTATCAGTGGGAAGACCTCCCATTATCACCATCGCAACGGCTCTTCCCTTGGATTTTCTTGTGTCCAAGACTTCATCGTCCCCATCCTCATCCTCTTCTCTTATCTTAGCTATCTCGTTAGCTGGTGCCTTTCCTTTTCTAGGTGATCGCACCAGCTTCGTGTCTTCTCTCCGGTCGGCTTGGTCTTTCTTTACATACTGGGACAACTTGCCCTTCCTGATCAACTCTTCTATGTCATCTTTGAGGGCCATGCAATTGTTAGTATCATGGCCATTGCTCTTGTGGTAGCGACAGTATTTTTTAGAGGGACGCTGCCCTTCCTTCAGGACGAGAGGGTCCGGTCTTCTCATCTCCCTAAGTTCTGTGTTTGCACATTCTGTCAGGATCTGTGCGTACGAGGTGTTAAGTTTCGTGCGGTCGGTGAATTTCCTGATCTTGGGGTCTCTCTGCAGGACCCCCTGGTCTCTCCGCTGTCTCTGGTCGCGCTCTTCGCAAGGTTGTCTATTCATCCCTGCTTCAGCAGCTTCGACCTCAAATCTTCTCCCTCGAAGTAGTCCTGTTCTTAGGAAATACAACCTTTGGCTATCGTCCAAGTTCCTCACCTGGTCTGCCTCCCGATTGAACAGCTCCACATAACTCCGAAGAGATTCATGGGGCCCTTGCCGGGTTGCGATCAAGACATCCTGAGATTTAGGCTTTATTCTTGATGTTGTGAAACGCGCAAGAAACACTTTGGCCATTTTCTCCCAGGTATAGATAGTGTTTGGGCGTAGCTCGCTGAACCACTCCAAGGCTGATCCTTCCAAGGTTAAGGGGAAGATCTTGCATTTGACAGGCCCCGATGCCCCCTATATTGCATCATTACGTCGAAGTGCTTCAGATGGGCGTTAGGATCTTACACGCCGTTGTACATTTTGAGTCCAGAAGGGGGTTTTCGTAACGAGCGTGGGATAGGGTACTCGTCTATCCGTCTGGTGAAGGGACCCAAACCCGTGTGCGTTGCACCCCTGCGAAGTCCTCCTCCTTCTGGTTCGTTTCTTGGTCGGTTACGCGGGCGTGTTTCGTAAGAGCGACTACGCGATCGATGGCGGCGTGGAGGCGTTTCATAGGATTGGTTGTGTGATCGAGTGGGCGAGCCGCGTGAACCGGATGAATCATACGAGGATTCCTGTTGCGAAGATTCCTCCGACCAGTAAGTGTAATCTGAAGCGGAGGGTGTGATGATCGGCGGGGTTAGTCCTCCTCCTCGTCCCCTTCGGCCGGGTGGAGATATGTGGACCAGGTTCCTTCTAGGAGGCGAGCGGTGTCTCCTAGACAGGTCGTTTCGACGATGAAGTTCGGGTGCAGTATTCGCCCGTCTGGATGTCACCTGATCTTCCATCTGAGTGATGAAGTCGTTCTGTCGGGCGATCTGCCGGTCTTGGTTTCGAAGTTGTTCCCTGAGCTCCTGAACCAAGTCTGTCGGAAGGGTGACATTGACCTGCTGGGTCGTGCCTGAATGGGAACCAGGGGAGACGACCTCAGCGTTGGTCATCGTTCCTCCCAGTGCGAGGGGTGGACGGACTGGTATCGAGGCCACCGTCGACTGTGGCCTGCCACGAGTTGCTTTTGCCTTTGGAGGCATTTGAAATGTTGGTGGGATAGTAGGATCTCCCACTGTGGTCGCCAATGAACCGTACCTTGAGATGATCTATGGAGACGAATGATCTGCGGAGACGGTCAAGGGACGGATGGTCTGATACTGTAGGCTGAAGGGGACCTGAACGCGCGGGGGGGTGTACCTGCAAGAACACTCTGACGCCCAAGTTAGCTGTATCGAGCTACAGTAATATCTAGTGAATGAATTGCGTACCTGACATCTGGTGACTGGAGGTATTTATAGTGAATAGTCTGGATCGTTGGCGTCGGCGTCGGATAGCCCATTTGCAATGGGGGCCCAACTATCAGTGGAACTGACCACTTCGTTATTGGGCTGGTTGATTCGCTGTTGGATCAGGCCCAGTGAAGTTGGCCCTTCCCTTGCTGGGTTGGATCGTTGCTATTGGATTGGGACTGACGACTGGCCCAGTCCAGAACAATATAACTCCAAGAAATTATCAACAATAATATGATAGAGCATTTCCCATACAGAACAATTGGTAAAAAAGACTATAATTGCTCTCTATATGTTGATGACTCAAATTTTCTAGTACCAATATCAACAACACTTTTGTTCAGATTTCAAATTTGTATCTTAATCAAATTATATATGCAGCAACAACAATTCAAAACCTTGGGGAGAGTTCCTCAATCTGAACTGTGAATAAAGACTACCAGTATATCTTCAACCATTGCAGTGGCCTCAGAATATATAGCCTGCAACCAACAAACCCACCACATCAGACACTAAACTAAAAATCAAACCACACTTAACCATCTCACACCACTAATACTAAAATCAAAGCATTCATTCCCACATTATAATTTCCAAGTATCACATAACATTATTAAGTTTTAACATATACATACACACCATGGCCTGTAGGTACCGAAGTCTTTCCCTGCACAGTTGCTCAAACACACCACTGCATTTTGTCAACTACGCTCCTGCTATTCACTATCCATACTAAAGAACTATCAGATGCTTCAATTAACCTCTTTCAATATCATTAAATAACCCAAAAAACAGTTATCCAGCTATAGCCACATCCATTATTTAAGTTGTCAACATTAAAAGATTGAACATCTCTAGTTGAAATTACTTAATAATCAAAGTAAATAAAAATAATTACTTTGAGGGGTGTTACATTACTTTTAGGTATAGTGATAAAGTTTTATATATGCATTTCTTAGGTTCATTTTTCAAACATTACTAGGTTATAAGTGAGTGTTTTACATTTATATATTAAATTATGGTACAACTTTTTTTATCATGAACACTTAGCTAAAATTAGCTTGAATTTTCCTTTTAATGTTTTTATTCAAGTCTTCTAATTAATTTATAACTTTATAACACTACTTCAAAAATAGCAATTTGCGGCGCTTAAGCTACAGCGATTATTGTGAACCGCCGCCGCTTGAAAGTGAGTTGGCTAAAGAGGTCACTTTGATAAAACATTGTAGAGTCATGGCTAGTGCTATTTAAAATAATAGTTGTTGAATTTTAATTAAGGTCATAATTTGGTTACACATTCATGGGTATAATCACAATATCAATAGGAAAACTCTTAACCAATAGCTACACCTATTCTGATTCTCTTCTACTTTTACCTTCTACTTTTACCTTATCACAAGACTTCCTTTAAAATGTTCAAAAAAAAAGACTTCCTTTAAAAGAGACCAATGCAAAAGAAATTTTAAAATCAAAATGTAACAGATATTTTTAGAAAAACTTAGACTTACAATATGAAAAATTTTATGAGTTTGTTTTTTTAGATTGGTCCGTCATTTTTTGTTGGTTTAGAAGGTACATAAAATTAAATTGGTACATTAGTTAATTAAAGAATGATGGATTAATATATAATATTTTGCACTAAGGTACATAATGGAGTACTAAAAAAATATAATTAGAGTTACGTGCAGGTAATAACACATTACTTTTAGGTATAGTGATCAAGCTTTATGCATTTCTTAGGTTCATTTCTCAAACATTACTAAGTTATAAAATGGTCATGATCAGTGCTTTACATTTATATATTAAATTATGGGTACAACTTTTTCTTATCATGAACACTTGGCTAGAAATTAGCTTGCAATTTTCCTTTTAATGTTTTTATTCAAGTCTTCTAATTTATAGCTTTATAACTTAATTATAACACTACTTCAAAAATAGAAATTTGCGGCACTAGACCTACGACGATTATTGTTAACTGCCGCCGTTTGACAGTGAGTTGACTATCCGTGACGCGGTGACGGTTCAGGTAACTGCCTCAATCAATATTCACATGGGGTTTGGTTTGCATTCTCTCGCTCAATCTCTTTGAGAAAGAAATGAATAACATAATTGATGCTTATAAAAAAAGAATAACATAATTGACATAGAAAATTGAGGAGGAGGATTATTAATCAATCAAGGATGTGAATTTCCTTAGTGGGAAATTAAGCTCGCCGCATTTTCATTGCGATTTTCTGTTTTTCATGTTAGTTTTGTTTATTAAATTAAACAAGAGAAAATAGCTAATACAAATTGATTTGAGTTCTATACATGATTAATTAGTTTCTGAACACCAAAAAATTGTAATTAGTTCCTATCCACTTATGTCCAATTGGTGTTGGTTAATTAATTAATTAATTATACAAAAGCAACATTACGTACGGCCTTTTTCTTTTATCTTAAAAAAAGGAAGGAAAATAAATAAAATGTAACTAAAAGATACTAAAAGATAACATTTTGGCACCAGAAGGAATATTAATATTATCGGGCCATATAATATACAATGGTTCCTATCACATCTCAAGCTCCCCCATCCTGACGAGCTCCATCGGAACCCTTCTCTGAGTTCCGCACCACATTGAAAAGGGAATAATAGGCTTCTTGAACACGGGTGGTTAAAAACCTCCATGATGATCTCAAAGGCCCTAACAAATGCCCACCCATTAGGGTGAAACTGGGTGGGGCAGTCCCTCAATGTATGAATGATTCGCTACTCGAAGTCTGTAGTAGGAGGTCAGGCCCCTAATTCATTAATCATGATTGAGTAGACAAAGAATTTGTTCCCTTCTTGGGGAGAATGACACATGACGTGCTTGAGGGACCCCCTTCTTCCTTCCACTCTTGGACTGGACCACCTATTCGAGGTAGGAGAAATAAGCATCTGACTCCGGGTAGAAACTACTCCTCAATCTATAAACATGCTCTCTGAGACCTAATCACAAGATGGTTTGTCGTCTTCTTCATCATCATCCTCTCCTTGAGACCCAACATTTGGAACAACCTTGGTATTTGGAACGGGTTTGACATTTGGGGTGACCACGACGTTTTGACCAATCTCTACATTCAAAGTCCCTATGTCACCACAACCAACTTACGACCAGACGTCCTCCCTTAGTCGGGCTCTCATCTTCACCGCCCTCTAAGTAGTCATCAGAGCAACCCCCACTCAGCCCATTCGGGTCCTCAAAGCCCTCTTGCTCCACATTGTCTCCAGTTCGTAAATTAATTCTTAAAGTAGGAATTGGTATCCTCGCTGGAAAGATTTAAGATCTGCCGGAGTACTCGAACACTTGTTAGACTTCTCAATGTCTATTGCAGGGCCTATCAAGAAAATTCGCAAAGTGAACATTGGGAGGGTGGTCCCCTCTATTTATACTAGGGAAAAGGATGTGAAGGGGCCGAAGCGCAAAGTTCACGATTTTAAAAGCACAATGGTGACCATTGGCGCGAAAAACAAAGCAGCACAATGATTGGCACAAAAAATCAAGCAGCACAGACATTGTCATAATGACATGTCTCCTCGATTAGATTAAATGTCAGAAAAACTAATGACTCAACTGTCATGATCTGACGTCCTCTATCTCAAAATGCCTGACGATCGTGAAGATGTGACATACTTTGCAGTATCGACCCCCACATGCATTTCTTAGGTTCATTTCTCAAACATTACTAATTTATAAAATGGTCATGAGTGCTTTACATAAATTATATATTAAATTATGGGTACAAGTTTTTCTTATCATGAACACTTCTTACCTAAAAGTTAGTAAGCTTGTAATTTTCCTTTTAATGTTTTTATTCAAGTCTTCTAATTTATAGCTTTATAACTTAATTTATAACACTACTTCAAAAATAGAAATTCGTGGCGCTAGAGCTACGGCGATTATTGTGAACCGCCGCCGCTTGACAGTGAGTTGACTATCCGTGATGGTTCAGTTAACCGCCTCAATCAATATTCACATAGCTAGGGTTTGGTTTGCATTCTCTCGCTCAATCTCTTTGAGAAAGAAATGAATAACATAATTGACATAGAAATTGGGGAGGAGGATTATTAATCAATCAAGGATGTGAATTTCCTGAGTGGGAAATTAAGCTCGTCGCATTTTCATTGTCATTTTCTGTTTTTCAAGTTAGTTTTGTTTATTAAATTAAACAAGAGAAAATAGCTAATAAAAATTTATTTCAGTTGTATGCATGATTAACATTTTAGTACCAGAAGGAATATCAAATTTATTAGGCCATATAATGAAAATACACATGATACTAAACGGGCCAAGATACCATTTGTGAAGTATATCCTGTATAGTTGCGGACACAATCAATAAATGCGTAGTTAAGGTCTACGCAAACTCTTGTCTCCAGCAAGCTTGCTGCTGGCAGTTTTGGTCGATCCAACACAACGAGTAGTTGAGGCCATGCATGAGTTATTGAGTGTATAATTATTGAGTTATTATTATTAGTAATATAAAAGACAATAGTCTCACCTTCGAGGCATCCAATTGTGCACCCTTAATGCAAAATGCTGGTTGAGGATCCGATGTATTCTGAGGCCATAAACCATGCAGCTTGAAATCGGCTGCTGGGTAGGGAATTTGGCAAGGTGACGTAAGCCTTGATAACTTGCAGTAGCTTCCAGCCCATTGCTGAGAGACCATATAATAATCAAAAGAACCAAATGATGGTAGGAACAAAAGAAAGAACCCAAAGAAAATGAAAATGTGTGATAGTGTTGTGTATTACAAGAAATAAGCCAAAGAAGATGAAGAGAATATAGGTAGATAGATAATGTGTTTGTGTGTGTGACTTGTTTATACAATCAAAGGTTTATATAGGGATAATTTCAGCTTCTTTGGTAACGTTTTTTTTATGGAGTGTAATACATAATCACATATTTTTGGTATTATTAATTATAATATGAAAAGTGTATTTTGTAAAGTTAAGAGACTCTACAAATAAAAAATAATAATAATAAATATTGATATAATGAATTTGTTAATTAGTTCAAATATTTTTTTTCAATGATGTATACTAAAAAAAGTAGACCTATTCTACTTCTCTTCCACTAGGTTTTTCATTTAAGTTTTTATAGTAAAGTTTCATAAATAGTATATTCTTAAGAATTAGCATACACTTAACACTTTGTCCAGAGAGGAAGAAACTCACTTACAATCAAAGGTTTGTATAGGGATAATTTTCTATTCTGAAAAAAAATAGTTGTACTATTTAAAAAAATAGTTGTTGAGTTATAAATAAATTCATATCAAAAGCAATTAATTCGCTCACTTGACCAATAGTTATACCTATTCTACTTCTCTTCTACTTTTATCTTATCTTGGAGGTACTCCTTTTAAAGGATACCAATGTAAACAATATTTTTAAATCAAATGTAACGGTATTCTTTTCTTTTTTTTTTAAATAAAATCTTACATTTATAATATAAATTATGTTTTTATTTGAATTTATTTTCTTATAAAATGGTGCATCATTTTTTTGTTGATTTAGATGGTGCATCGAATTTGAATCTGTTTTCATTAGTCAACTTAAATATTGATATATTAATATGTAGAGTTATGCCATAATAATAAAAATAATCATAATAATAATAATAAAGATTGATATTATAAAGAATATGTAAATTCAAAGCATATGGAAACGAAATTTGGAATTAAGCATTTTGAGAAAAACCTCAAAGCATAGGTTTAAAATCCAGCTCAGATCGGTCAGGACCCAAATCTAACGGGTTTGAACCAGTGTCGACTCGTATTAACCGGTGCAACCCAATTGGATGAATTCGGTTGATTTCACTTACCTTTTTATAAAGAAATGTTGATGTGTGAAATAGAAATTCTCCCTAATTCTACCGCGTATTTAATTTCAGTGATTGTGTAGTGAATAACTATAAGTAGGGGACAGAATTGTTATACCAAGGATGAATATAATTCCAAGTTAATGCTCAAAGTCTACACTAGTATCTATGTTCTGACACCGTTTGCCAGTCAGATGAGGACGGTGACTGCCAGACTGAATGGTTCACACCAGAGTTTCTTAACGATGTTAAGTGTTCGCGTATACCGAACCACAAGTTAAAACTGAAAGTTGGGGTACCTATTATGCTTATGAGAAACATTGACCAATCTGCAGGCCTATGTAACGGTACGCGTTTAATGGTCAATCATTTGGGGAAGAAAATGATAACAGCTACAGTTCTCACAGGTAAAACCATAGGGGACAGAATTGTTATACCAAGGATGAATTTAATTCCAAGTGATGCTGGGCTTCCTTTTAAATTTAGGCGCCGCCAATACCCGATTACAGTCTGCTTTGCTATGACGATCAATAAAAGTCAGGGACAGTCACTCTCACATGTGGGTATCTACTTGCCTAAACCAGTCTTCACACATGGCCAGCTGTATGTTGCTGTATCACGCGTTAAGTCACGGAAGGGTCTGAAGCTACTTATACTAGACGAGGATAAAAACCTTTTGTCGTCTACGAAAAATGTTGTCTACCGGGAAGTGTTTGAAAATCTTTAATTTTTGTACTAGATTTTTACATATTATGGCTACATTCTAATGACCATGGGAACATATGTTGGGTCTGTGGTTTTGTTTTTTGGTTTACCTGCTCAAGTATGTTCAAATTACTTTCATCTTTTATATTTCTTTACTTTTCAAACTTCATAATTCATAAGGTAAACAGCATGTACATTCTCTTTCATTACACATGGTATTCAACAATAACAAGAACTACACAGCTATCCAAAAACCAGCTTGCATAAAAGAACCAGGTTTGAAACATATCAAGCTACAGAATATTATCAGCAGCTTTCTTTACTATCTAATTAGAATCACATATCAGATTTAATATTCCCCAAATGGAACATGCAATGAAGCATATCTTTGTTAACAATCTAAACCATCATTCTTATTCACTACCCATCAATACATGATGCTGACATTCGAAATGGAGTCCAATAATGTATGATTGATTATACTATTGCCTGCAGTATTGTGTAGTGAATAACTATAAGTAGAGTGGGAGACGGATTCATATACGACAGAATAAATCTTAAATTCCATCACTTAAACATTTAGAATTATGCTGCACTGCAACTTAGTTTCGTTACCTTTTTTTGTGATAATTTCTATTTGTCATACAAACTGTTTTTCTATAATGTTGATACAAAACTTTTTACATGTAATGATTTCAGCGCTATCATTATGTATAATTCAAACAATAATTCACAGAAAAAGTACGGAAATTTCGACACAAGTATTATTAACTAATAAACCATACAATAAATCGAAGGAACACAATCGAAATTCAACGTTGATACAAAGTTTTTTATCACTAATGATCTTTCAAATCTCAGAAACACCCAAACAAATTATTGGGACCCAAATCAACTACAAAATAATCTGATTTGCCATAAAAAGACTCAAAAGAAAAGCGGAAATACGACATCAACGCCAAACCTAATTCTACTTCTAATACTTATTTTCATCTAAAATATGAACTGATCCCAAAATCTTCATTTAACAGGGTGGCTAACAGAGAATTCTCACCGTCCTACATCATTCAAAATGACCACAGATCTTAAAATTTTCTTCGATTACGGTTTGGAGACCATCGTCAACTTCGTACAGTGTTTCATACATTCCAATAGTCTGAATAGTTTATATACAGAGATCAAGTTAATTTAATTGTTAATAAAAGCGGATTTGTGTAAGAATAAAATGAGAGGAACCTATAGATATTGCAATTAGTGATGTTCAACAAACATATATACAAATATAAAAAATAAAGTCACATGGGGAAGGCATTATAAAAATATTTTTTTGAATCTTCTTTCTCATCTTCACGCTCATTAATATCATATATTTCTGATAACCTACTTCAAATAGCTATTCACTTTGCAGAATTACTCAATTTGATTCCGTATGATTTACATTTCATATAATATCACTTTGCAGAATTGCTCAATACGATTCCTATGATTTACAAATATTCAAACAAATGATGGATTGATCCGATACTTAGGGCACCATAAACCTCAAACGGAATGCCTGCTGCATCGGACCTATTTATGCGCAATTATGTTCAAACCAGCAAATCCAAATGGAGAAATACCACTTCGGATTACTGTCCAACACTAACGAACAACTAGAACAACTTTCAAATTGCATATGTGATCATAAAATACAATATAGTTCCAACGACTATTGAAAATTTCCAGAATAACATACGACGAAATAAAAAATTCGATTACACATGAGATAATTGCAAATAAATACGAATCAATGAACCATACCTCAAATTGGGAATTCTATCCAAACGGATATTGATGAGTACTTTCGAATATCAATTGGCCTTCACGCGAAGAAGACGAACGATTCGTACCTGCCATGGATTACCCGTCGCACGATCAACAAAAACTCACAGCGTTCTAAAGATGGGAAGCCACGCGACCAAATGTCTAATACAAGATTGGAACAAATTAGGGAAAGTGAATCCAGGGTTTCTATAATGTGAAGTTAAACTTTAACTAATCACACAATTACTAAAAAAACCCTACACTTATTCTCATTATGCCGTGTGTATCCCTAGCTACATTCTAATGAATCTTTCGTATATGATGCGCTACAATAAAAACATGCTTTAATTTGTGGAAAGTTTTTTTGCCGTCGGTACAAATTAAAAATAAGAAATTTGCACCATCACTATTGATAAAAGAATATTTTTATTCAACAGCAGGAATATGACATATTTTAAAGAAAATATAGAATAACCACAACAATATCTTGGGTTATCAACTAATCTATAATCAAACATAGAAATTATGCCTCTTTGTTGAATAATATATAATCAACTAAATTTAAAAAAAAATTGTACACCCGGCACAGGCCAATCATAATAATTTCAAAACGTCAGGACTGATTTGCAGCCACAAAATAAAACAAAATAATTCGAACTCACTACTACACCCATATAGGCATATTTATTTATTTTACAAACAGATACCAAATCATTTAACAACGCATGTAACCAAAATCGCAGAATTGCAAGCTAATGAGCATTATATAACAAATAAGCCCATTTCTACAATAAACAATCCCATAACATTATTTTGTACAACCTGATATATTCACCAGAAAATTTTATTTAAATATATAACCACATTGGTAAGTGGCCAATCCTGCCAACAGCAGTAATTTTCATTAGAGGAAAACTAAAATTGACACACTATTTATCTGAATTATTTGACCGCAGTATCAGAATACTAATATATACATATACGTCAACCCGTGGATTGCACAGGTCCACCATACTAGTATATATATAGGATTCATTTCAATTGATTTAAATTAGTTTCAAGCTAGAAAATCCTCCCTTAAACTAAATTTGCAATGTTTAAATTAGTTCAGTTACACATCATGCTCATACCTAAACTTCTTAAAAAAAATCTAACTTCAGCGGTTTAGTCTAGCTAGGCATTGGTAACGAGGCATATTTTTCCTACCCTATCCCACGCCTATCTCCAGTGTGGTTAATTTTTGCATCTCACATCTCCATCCCAAACTAGGTAAGATTTCCCTTTAGGACTCTGATGCCGCCATTATTTTATTGAAAAATAAAAAAAAATTATAATTATGATAATTAATAGAATAAAATCATAATTATATTATGATAATAAAAAATTATAATTATGAAACCTCGTTAAAACCTTTTGATGAAAAAACATCTAGAAGGAAAAAGAGAACTTCCTCCCAATTTTATTAAAAGTAAATAAAAGAGAAAGAGAAGACAAGAGAGCCCTTGGGGGGCTAGATCCAATACCATTCGCAAGAAAATAAATTAAAATCAAAGCAACAGTAGGATGCCCCTAACTTGTTACGGCGAAAGACCCCTAAGACTGTCCATCCTAGAGACCAAGAAAATGCAATTTAAAAGCCTAATTTACATTGGCCAGATCAAAAAGAGATAGAAACAAAATTTGTCATGAAACAAATATTATAGCCTACAACTGATTTCTTTTTTTTTTGCCGAGTTTTTTCTTTTGGGTCTTGAACACAACCGATTCGGAAATATCATTTTGCGTAATTGTTCCTTAGGTATCGATAATCATATGATCACCAACCTCATCTAACATGTCACCCCCAAAGCTTTCCTAATATTCTCATGTCAACATTTCTTACTTGCAAGAACTCTTAGTAATAAGACTGAAAAAATGCGATCTCTATGATAATAATAGAGAACGCCTTTTTCTTTGCTGTCATGTTACCTTGTTTGTTATGTCTTATTTGGTATGTTAAATGCTTGATTATTATTCGCCCGCTGTTTGAATTGGTGTGATATGTTTCCTCACAAATTTGTTTGATTTGCTATAAGAATGTTCTCTAATTGAGTTTTCAAAGCCTTATTGTAGGGTTGGCAACTTGACATTGTCCAATCACTTCATTGACTTGCATTTACGTGTCAGGGTGCAAAGATTGTGGGAAGCATGTTTATTTGGGTAATTGATATTTGATTTGGTTGGTATTGTTTTGATTAAAATATTAATGGTGGGAAGCTACTCGTGGAACAGGTTTTGACCAAAAAAAAAATGGATGATATTAGTTATGTTTCAATATCAATTCTTTTTAGGAGATAAAACTAGTGCTGGACTTGTGAGTTATTGTAGATTTTGTTTAATGATATCTTTCATGTTCTTGAATACCCATATCTTACCATTTAAGGGTTTATAAGATCGCTGAACAAAAGGGTCTGATCAAAAGTTTTTGTTCTTTTACTTAATACACTCAAACCACTTATAAGATCCTCTCTAGACTTACTAGGAAACTGTTTATAAGACCATGGATAGGTCATACTGAGACCTCATCATAGTAACTCTTGACACTTAAACTCTTAAACTCAAAAAAGAGTAAATTTAAAACTCAAAATACTTATATAACTGAACATCACATAGATAAAAATAAGTTTAAGAGTTTTACAAAATATGTGGCAATACTAAAGTCACTCTAATATATATATATATATATATATATATATATATATATCAGAGTATTTCAAACAGCGGAAAATAAGAACATAAAAAGAAATCAGTCAAATGACTTAAAAGAGACTCAAAAGACTGACACACTGGGTAAAACAAAACTCAGGTTCTCTCAAATAATGAGACACTTGAATCCTCCGCTGCGTCATATCGCACCGCCATCCATGGGTGCTTTCAACATCCATCTTGGAAGGAAGAGTATCTCTCTGCTACAAGTCGCTCCTAGTCTAGATATAAGCGATACAAGCAAACACACAAGAGAAGAATACACAAGGCTAACATACATGTAAAAGTCGGAAAAATGGGAAGATAAGGTAAAGCTTAATTTAAACATGTTATGCACATCAAATCAAGTTATTTCCTATCTTTTATCCTTTGTAAATATCTTATGTCTCAGACTCTAAAATGCCATTACTATATGCTAACTCTGGCCATATCCTGATGCCACTAACGTTCCCACATCCGTGCAGAACGCCATCCGACTGTCACCATGGAGTCCAGATGTTATAAGTCATTCCCCACCAAACTAGTCCAAGTAATCTAAACCTAATATTACCCCACCAATATAGATATGTCCTACTATGGACCTGGTCCAGTACTTGACCTCGTGTGTCCCATACCACACGGTTGTGGACTTACAACACATATGCAATCTATATGATTCTCTGAGAACCGATATCTCGACGGTTGCACTCTACGACGCTTAACTCGGTCATACGGTCAGCCCCTCCGTAGGTAGCCCTTTCCGATCCACCTGAGAGTCAACATTTCGACGGCTTCGCTCTACGACTCTTAACTGTTGGACTATATGATAACCTTAGAGGGGGGGGGGGGGGGTGAATAAGGTTATCTGCTAAAAATGACTTCTTTTGGATTTTCGAAAAGTTAACGATGCAAGTTTAAATCAAATGCGGAAAAGGGGATTTAAACTATATGCAACAACTTATGCAAACTATGACAATGGCAGAAGCAATTATAATTATAACGATAATCAAATATGCAATGGGAGAAACAATTATTATTATAACGATAATTAAATTTGCGCGTGATAATAGCAAGTACGATGACAGTTAACAATTATAAACGAAAACGCAAAGTAAAGATAAGGGATAGGTGTACACCGTGATTTTTACGAGGTTCGGGATAAAAGCCCTACGTCCTCGGCCTCTGGCTTTGAAACCTTCGGACTTGATAATAACCACTATATGAGAAGATACTTCTTCAACGTCTTACAAGCAAGCAACTTCGCTATAGCTACCACGCCAATCTCAATTTTCCCCAAATTGAGAACCCAAGCTCCCCGCTAAGGATTTCGTTACAATTCAATCTCCCCGATTGAATTACCCAAGAAAACTTCCCAGGATTTCACAACAACCAATTATAGATGATTACAACTGAAAGCTAGGATCCAATCCCTCAAACAATATAACACGATGTAGTTGAGAGAGATGAGAGATTTTGAAACCCTAGATGAAGAACGTGAAGAAAGAATGTAACGGTGAGTGTTTGCATTCTTTTCTTTTTTTGATTTGTGTGTTGTGTCTTTTGACAATCGTGAAAACCCAATCCTATTTATAGGGATTGTAAAAATATGACCGTTGAAGCACTTTTTAACACAATTGTGATAAGTGAGAAATCGATTGATTGCTTAAAAGAAAGAGAAGAGAAATCGATTTAGTGCTTCCAAAAACACAAGATAGAAATCGATTTTGTGCTTAAATAAAGGAAGCAAAAAATCGATTGTTCTCCTTAAAAGAATGAGTGAGAAATCGATTTTGCACTTAATGAAGGAAGTAGACAATCGATTGTTAGCTTTATAAAAATAAGGAAGGCAAGCTACAAGAGACAAGCCACAAATCGATTTCTTGCTTGAATGGCATAGGCTTGAAATCAATTTCTAGCTTGAATGAAATAGGTTGGAAATTGATTTTCCACTTTAAAAACACAAAGTCATCAATCGATTGTTTTCTTTCCAAAACAAGTTCTTTTAAAACAATCAAGAAGTGGGAATCGATTGTTGGCTTTTAAAAGGAAGAGAGAAATCGATTATTGGCTTAAAAGGAAAGAGATAAATCGATTCATTGCTTTAAAACTAAGTGGGAATCGATTTCTAGCTTTATGTACCATATCAAGAATCGATTCTTTACTTCAAAAACAAATTCTTTTTAAAACACTAACTCATGAATCTATTTTCTTTAAAAAAACAACAATTCAAGACTCAAACTATTTCTTTAAAAACACTTTGTGCCTAACCTAATTAAACATGGTTTTATATAAAATATTTTTCCAAGACAGTTCAATTTTAAAAGATCATCTCTCAACTACAAAAGTTATAAAGCAGAAGTGACGGGATCTTACACGCGTCCTATGCAAAGCAATATAACACATAAATCTTGGACGCTTGAGTAGCTTCTCCTTCGAGCTTCTACACTTTAAGATATCATGTCAAGCGCTTTGGTTCATGCCCTGCGCTTTTGGTTCTTGCCCTGTGCTTTGGTTCAACTATAACCATTAGTAAACAGAGTGTAATTTGTTATCATACAAAACAAAGAGTGTTTGACCTTGGATCAACATTAACTCGGTCTTTCGGTCATCCCCTCCGTAGGTAGCCATTTTCGATCCACCTGAAAGTCGACATTTCGGCAGCTTCACTATACGACACTTAACTCAGTCTTACGGTCAGCCCCTTCATAGGTAGCCCTCTCTGATCTATCGTCAATCAGTTCTTATACCAGTTGACTATACAATCTTATTTTAGTTTTCTCATTATACTTGTTTATCATATTCTTATAATGAAGTAAAATCATGCTTCTCAACATAGTTATAAAATATGACATTTCAGAAATTCAACAAATAATAAAGAAGAGCACATAATCGTTCCATAACATATAAACAATCAAAGTAATCAAGAAATAAATCAATCACTCAATCAATCAAATAATAACGTAGAACTTTCTTATGCGTTAACCGGTCATCGACGGCCTAAACTTCACTTAACCTTAACTCCGAAGAGTAGTCAAATGATCTTTAGGTATCGCTGACTATTTAACTCTAGTAGAGCTTGGGTCACTCTACACATATTTAAATTAAAACTTTACACTAACCGTCCCGACGAATACGGTATCTTGCCCCCACCTGAATTGTAGCGCGAACGTAAACTTACTCTGGCAACACCGACACGTACTCGAACACCAACACCGCTACGAAACTACGAACTCAATGGTATGATCGGCTAGACTTGGTTTAACTGTTTTTGAGGTGACAAAGCCTAAAAATAAAAATGTTGCAAAGAAGAAGTATCTATGTATACATGGTCGAAGGTTTTTCAAAAAGGAAAGAAATGAATTTGTGTTTGAATGATGGAAGAAGCAAGGAAAATGTGCTATCTATTTATAGTGAAAATCAAGCATGAGGTGTAAAAGTTTACCTTTTTAGATGGCATGCTCATATGAAATGTTGAGTGAGAAGGAAATTCATCATCTAAATGGCTAACTCTAAGGATATCCACCACATCAAAGTAATAAGGAGGAGGTGTGCAAATATCATTGACTTTCTTGTTCATGAAGAAAGTTACACATGCATAATTATATTTAAACTTTCTAACATTCATCAAGTTAATATATGCATACACACAAGGAGTAGTTCGTGTTGATGAAAATTATTAATTACTTTTATTTTTGTTTTTGATTTTTAAAAGTTGTAATGAAGCGGTAAAAGCTCTGAGACATGTGACACAGGGATTCTATGGGGTTTTTACTATACTTCTATTATTTTATTGGATTTGTTTTTCTGCATTGTTGGTGATACCGGTTACTTCGTTTGACTCAGTGTTTTTATAAAGACATAATTTTATTTAATTTCTTGTATTTCATTAATTTACGTCACTATTTTCTAAACGAGGTAGCGGGTGTCACATTTAGTGGTATCAGAACAGTTTTGTCCTAACCAAGCTTTATGAGGGTCTATTATGCTTACCGATGTGTGAACTCTGAGTAGAGTTGCATACATTGCTTGTTTGATTCTTGATAGTAATGATGCTCACCAAATTAGTTGGTTTAGTTTATCTTGTAATGGGAAGATTGATAGGTATTCTTTTTATTAGGAAGAATTGTCAAGGTTTGAGAGAATAGAAAGTAGTTAGATTACAAGTGAGAACCCAAAGGCCTCTTCTCCTTAAAGAGAATTTTTCGTACAACTTGGGAGTAATGACGTGACGCGGACATCCTTACATTCAAGCGCTATAAAAAATTCTCGTATATAAAGCCCTTTGTGAGTTGTGTAGTCATTATTGCTTATGTCACCTGGCTGAAAAAGTAGGAAGGATTGATCACCCAATTACTTGACATGCATGGAGTTGCTGCAGCACTCATTGAATCCAAACTAGGGTCATCTGCGACTCCCAAACAGGTTAAACTTGCATCAATAATCTCTAATTCCTCTGTGTTTTTGTGGTTTTAACTTTTGAGCATACCTAATGCTCTAATCAATATATCATTGCTTATCAGGAAAAAAAACATTTTAGAAAGTTGGTTTTTGACATGCCAGGTACAAAAAATAAAATCCTTATTTGTTGTGTCCCATAAAAATAGATATATACTTTTTGGGTATAAAGTATAGAAAAACCTTAGATATAATACCATAGATGCTGCTGGTGCAGTACTTCGAAAAAAAAGTAGGAAAACTCCACCAACCACTTGATAGTTGTTTTTTTCGTCTGGACCGAGGTATCCACTGCCGAACGCAGTAACTAATCATCTCGCTGGATTGGAGGCACCTCAAAGGGTGGGACAGTTGGCCCAGGGATTTAAAGCTGCTACATGCCCAAGGCAATGATCGAACCCTCGACACTTGGTTAAAGGAGGATGAGCTCCAACTGCCCAATCACACCCCAAGGTAATGATCAACCCCTCGACAGTTGTTGTGTTTCAAATACAATTTATATTTATTTTTTTAAAAATAAAAGGTATTTATGTCTAGTACGTATATGGTCTAAAGTATAAAATGAGGATTAGCGAGTTTTCTTAACTCTTGTTTTCTTGTTGGTGTACCTACCCCTCTCTCTCTCCTCTCCGCGTCTTCTTCTATCTTTCGTATCGCACCAGCAATTCGGGTCCCTTGATTCTGCGTCTTCGTCTACATCGGTTAGTTTTTTTTTCTAAGACACGTTTTCTAATGATATTTATTCCACTTTCGGTGAGAATTCTAGTTTTTGATATTCAGGATTTATGGTATTTCTCTTGACTGATATATGGTTAGGTTTAGTTCGTAATCAATCCCCCTTTGGCTTTCAGATTCCTAAATTTCAATCATCATATATCAAACCCTATCAATTACGGGTTTAGTAATTCTTAAGCTCCATCGTAATTTGGCTCATGGATTCCTTCTGGTTTAGTTTCTGTTTCTTATCTTCATAGTTGGATGTTTATATTATTAATTAATTTAGTTTTACAAATTATTAATTAGATAGATACTCGTCTTGTTTATAGAGATAGTTGTCCTTTTTCATTTCTCTTTGTAAATTGTGTTACTGGTTTTGCCTCTCTTTGTTGATCGCTTATTCTTGTTTTTCCTTCTTCTTAACTACAAATTTCATCTTATCTTAAATGTTATAGATTTTGTCACTTTTGAGTTGGTTTAGTATTTCCCCTATTCCTCTATTTATCATCGGTGACCGAATGTCTCTTTTTTCTTGCTTTTCGTTCCAGGGAGACATTAATACACAACATCAGTTTCTTCAAAGGTGTAGATATATAGAGATGGATGAGAAATCTGTGGCTGTTGTAAATGAAGTGATTAGCAACCATATCCCCGATGATATTGCCTTTTCCATCCTCTCAAAATTGCCTCTAAAATCTTTAAAGCGATTTGGATGTGTACGCAAATCATGGACTCTCTTGTTTGAAAACTCTCATTTCATGAGTTTGTATCGCAACAATTTCACATATACATCTCTCCTTCTAAAGCAACAAGCAACGCTGCTAGACGGACAAGACCAAACTTGCTTGTATTTACTATCCTGTGAGAGTGTTGAGAATAGGGTTAGCTTAGATTCACCACCTCCATTTCAAGATGTTAACAGATATTTTGTTTTGGGTTCTAGTGCTAACGGTGTTTTGTGTCTCGATGGTCCTGAATATGTATTGTGGAATCCAGCTACTAAGGAATTCAAGGTCATTCCTCACAGTCCTGTTGAGTTTGAACATCCTTATCGAGAACATTGGTCATATCTTTGTGGATTTGGTTATGACCATGTTAGAGATGATTAGAAGGTGATTCGATATGTAGTCTTCTTTCGAGGTGATTATAACTGGGAATGTGATGAATATATAGATTTGACGCCCTTGTGGGAGATATATAGTCTAACAAGTAACTCTTGGAAGAAACTTGATTTCGAAATGCCTGCTGATCCTTCTTATGTCGTAGTTGGTGGTCGAACGTACTCGGAGGGAGTGTGCCACTGGTGGGGTACAAAGGATCCGAACGAATGTTGTTTTGTGTCGTGTTTGGTGTCCTTTAACATGAGCAATGAAGTATTCTTTACAACGCCCATACCCTCATACATGGGTGATGCTAGTTTCAATATCTACTCGATGGAAGTGCACTTAGAGGTGTTAAATGGGTATGTTGCTTTCATTTCTAATCACACTGAGAAAACTACTTTCCATATATCAATCTTAGGTGAACTTGGTGAGAAAGAATCATGGACTAAACTATTCGTTATTGGCCCATTTCCTTGTGTTGAGAATCTTGTTGGAGTTGGGAATAACGGTGATATATTCTTCAAAACAAAAGATGGTGAACTAAAGGAGTATTAAAAATCTAAAGGAGTATTCTCAAGTAGTAAGATATAAGGAAAACTTTGAAAGCCTTATTCAAGTACCCAGATCATTATGATTATTCCTTGTATACAAAGTGTCTTGTGATATTCAAGTATTTAGGACACCTTCAGAAAGCTTTTGATTACCGTGAATTTCCTTATGTCAAATTTAATAATCAATTTTACTTTGAGGACTATCCATTTATTTTGGTGCGGCACGCGTTATAAAAAGAACTAATTAAAAAAGAGTAATTTTTTCTTTATAAAAAATATCAATAACATGCTTGTTTTTTGTTTGACAAAATAACATACTTATTGTTGGTGTTATTGTTTTTCAAATATAAAGCATTCTTGAAGAGCATGCGGATGAATTATCATAACATATAATTTCAAACGAATATAAGTATTTGTAATAGATGAATATCCAACACATGAATTTGTTGCATAGAGATAGAGACGATATCAATGTCATATATTCTCAAGGACAATATTATTTGCTACAAATAAAACTTTGTTTAAAATATACGAATGGATTGTCAACAATCAAATCTTATTAACAATACACACCCTAATTGTGTGCACAAAAAGTAGTGCCTAATAAATTGAAATATAGAATTGTGCATTTTGTTTGTTTTATATTGTAATGAAAATCATTTTCGTATTCTCAAAACATGTCATTGACACTTGACAACATGTATTAAGTTGCTAACACTTAGCATTTAACATAATTTTATTTGTTATTTGTGCGCTACTCAAGTATTGACTGGGCAAGTCCCGTACGAGGTGAGGTTTTTTGAGCTCAATTTTTGTATCCCTACATTAAGACAAATAGTATTTAAAGGAGGTTTCAACAAAGAAATATAACGAGGCTCCAAATGTTGTTGTTCGACACCAATTGTACCGTAAGAGTACTAAATATCACGAAACAAAATGTACCGTAAGAATGCTTTTCATAGAAGAGGTCTATTCCCTTAGCAGAGGCTTGATAGAATTTTGAGTGTCAAGAAATAAAAAAACTGAAGGGAACGTCTGAGACAAGTTCAAGAAATAGAATAAGATGGAGGTTAGTAGCCCATTCAATTTTATTTATTTAATAAAGTGTTTTTTGTTGTTACAGAAATTTTAGGTGAGTTGGGTTTCGGGGGCTCACCGGGATTAGGATAGGCCTCAAGGCTCTTTGAGCGCTTACGGAGGTACTTACAGATCACCCACCAAAAGAAGTTGAACTGATGACTTTATTGGGAATGAGCCTACTTGTTACCAACTGAGCCAACCTTCGTTGGCAAATAGCTAATCTACTGATTATCAGCAGCGGGATGGGGTTTCATAAGAGGGGAAAATAACTGATTATCAGCACTAATCAAATTTTATGCATGCAAAGAGATATCTCTATTTAATGATATTGTCACTAAAATTTTAAAAGTAATAATCCAAATAAATTCTGAATAATTAGGGAGTTGGACGTTCAACCACGACCCAATATTGTGCCACACCTCACAAGCTATTTTTCAATGTAGATATAAATGTTGGACATCCTCGCCACCTCACTACACAACAGACAAATGGCATCGTCGATAGAAGAGATCACATGATGGAGAAACAAAACCTCTCGAAGGGGGCAGAATTATTAAACAACCTCCAACTAAAGATGATGACTATAGAAGGGAGGGAAGTGCTCCAAAGATCGGAAAAAAAACCCACTCAGATCCCTATGTGATCATAACAAGAACTTATTAATTGGACTTCAATTAATTTTTTTATATAAAAAAAAATTAATTGACCCATTCTTTTGCTGGTGTGCTATTGCTGCACTCTTTTTTAACAATAAGCTTTTGCTGCACTTGAAGTCCATTGATTGATTTTTTCATAGTTACCAATCTTTCTGCACAATTACTTTTATTTTTAATTTCCTTTTTTTAAAAGAACTCTATTGCTTTCGTTGTGTTACTGAATCAACCACATGTATTAATTTTTATAAAACAATGATAAAATAATAAAAATAAAAAACATGCTTTGGTTAAAAAAGTATGTTAATGAACAATAATATATATATATATATATATGTAAATATGTATATTTATAATATTTCACCTTTTATTCAATAAGTTAACACAAAAGTAAAAAAATATTTGATCAATCTTAGTAGTTTAGTGTGTGTGTATATATTTATATATATATATATAGAGGGTTCGATCCTCGCCTTGGGCATGGAGCAGCTTTAGATCCTTGGGCCAGCTGTCCCACCCTTCGAGGTGCCTGCTCCAATCCAGCGAGGGGATTAGTTACTGCGTTCGGCGGTGGATATCCTAGTCTAGACCAAAAAAAATATACAATTTACTGTACATATAATAAACAAACCAATATAAAAAATATTAAATTCACCCCTTTTTAAAAAATTGATTCATCATCAATTTTAAGCTAAAAAAATATCATATTCAATTATGCTCTCACCTTTTTCTTTCTCTCTCTCTCTCATCTTTATCTTTCGCAGTCATACTCTCGCATCTGCTTTTAGTTATTTTATTGGAAAAATTACACTAGAGGACCTTTAAGTTATTTATTTGTAACAAGTTGGACCTTTAAGTTTTTTTTGTAACAAATAGGCCCTTTTAATGATTTCTCTAGCTTATATATTTTGATGTAATGCTACTTTATATATTGTGACTACTCTAGCTTATGTATTTTGATGCAAACAAACATATTTTGGTGTATTTTGATGTAATGAATGATATTACATTTTACTAAAAGGGCCAACGGTGTCAACGTCGGGTAACTTAAAGGGCCTATTTGTTACAAAAGAAACTTAAAGGGCCAACTTGTTACAAATAAATAAGTTAAAGGTCCCCTGGTGTAATTTTGCCTATTTTATTTCACCATTAAAATCTACTTTTCTTCTCTCTCTCTCTCTCTCTCAACATTTCAATTTTTTAATTTATCTATTATGTATTTAATCAAAACACCCATTACTAAAATCTATTTTATCCATCCATCAGTGGTGGATCCAGTACCCTGGGCCAAAGGGTACAAATTTTTTCAAATACACACATCACTAAAAATGTGATAAAAATAAGATTTCAACATATTCACAACTCGTGTTGTAATAGACCAACACAAAATAAATAGCACTAACAAGTTCCTAAGTAAATCCAAAATAAATAGCACTAAAAGAATCAAAATATTCACAAAATACAGATATTTTCTTTTGACTACTTAGAAGAATTGACAAATAAACACCATGCAGACACACACACACACACACACACATTACCACTGCTCACATCTAGGTTCAAACCCGAGATCCGACGTGCCCATGTCGCTGAAATTGACAAGGCAACCAACAGTGAGGAAGATTCACAAAATACAGAATAGATTCAAATTACATAGACTAACATAATCAAAATAAATTAAATAGCACTAACACAAACTACCAATTAAATAGTACTAACAGAGTCAAAATTAAAATAATAAGAACAAGAATGATTTAAGGAAACGAAAAAACTTTTTTAAAATAAAATATGTGAGAGTGTGAGTGATTGTGAGAGTGTGATGCATTACAGTGGTACAAAAATAAAGGACTTTGGTGCAAAACTTGGGACTTGGATCATTCCATACATTAAAGTGCTAATATTGATTCACTGACCATGGAGGAAGAAGCTAATGTTTTCTGATATTCTACTTGCTTTTCATTTCATTGAATGTGAAATATATAGGCAAATGGAGGCTACAATCATTAGCCACTCATTGCAATTAACCTAGGAGTATTTTACCCTAGATGTTATAATAGCTTCTAGATCTTAGGTGACTCACATAAAAAAACTGAAAATTATAAAAGAAGAGTAAAAAAGTAAAACCACGAGCAGACAAAATAACGACATTGTGGTAGCTATGTAATAGCTATCACAAAACTCGACATCACTTAGCGTCTAGTTCATTAAACCATGGATCACCATGTGAATTAGGGTTCACTTACGAGACTGTTCCACTGAGCGTGAATAATCATCGGCCCCATCGCAACTCCTTGACGCCAACACAACAAGAATTTCAACCACCCAAACAATCATTTGATTTTACGCCTACCCAAAAATATTATCGGCGACAATCTTTGGCTTCTAATGATGATGAGTTTGTGAATAATTTGTTTGGTGGGGCATTGATTTGCCTGCATTGAATCAATATATGATGTCTGTGTTGGAGTTTGGCCAATCGTCGGACCCTAACCTGATCGGTGTTAGTTCATCAACATGACATATTGACTTAAATAAGGTTGCTAGCAAGACCAACCACCTGCCCGCATTAACGAAGAAAACCCAACTGGACCTTGTCACGGCCACCATAGTTAGAGTGTCAATTTTGGCCCAGCTCAACGGGCCGGCCCAATGGCCCAATTATTTGGTTGGGTTGGGCTCGAAAATTGAGGCCCAAAAAACAATGTTAAGTTTTTGGGCCAGCCCAATGGGCTCGATCATATATATATATGGGCTGGGTCGGGTTGGTGGGCTGGTGGACACAGTATTAATGTACTATCCATGGTGATTTGTAGAGCCAAAACAGATTTATATTGGTTTTGTTTGAGCCAAAACAGCTTTATTTATCTTATGTATACAATATGTAACTCAGAAAATATTGTCTTTATGTTTCTCAAAAGACCCATTACTAAAATCTATTTTATCCATCCATCAGTGGTGGATCCAGTACCCTGGGCCAAAGGGTACAAATTTTTTCAAATACACACATCACTAAAAATGTGATAAAAATAAGATTTCAACATATTCACAACTCGTGTTGTAAGAGACCAACACAAAATAAATAGCACTAACAAGTTCCTAAGTAAATCCAAAATAAATAGCACTAAAAGAATCAAAATATTCACAAAATACAGATATTTTCTTTTGACTACTTAGAAGAAATGACAAATAAACACCATGCAGACACACACACACACACACACATTACCACTGCTCACATCTAGGTTCAAACCCGAGATCCGACGTGCCCATGTCGCTGAAATTGACAAGGCAACCAACAGTGAGGAAGATTCACAAAATACAGAATAGATTCAAATTACATAGACTAACATAATCAAAATAAATTAAATAGCACTAACACAAACTACCAATTAAATAGTACTAACAGAGTCAAAATTAAAATAATAAGAACAAGAATGATTTAAGGAAACGGAAAAACTTCTTTAAAATAAAATATGTGAGAGTGTGAGTGATTGTGAGAGTGTGATGCATTACAGTGGTACAAAAATAAAGGACATAGTACATACGTTTCTCATTTAAGAATTTTTTTTTTGTGTCCAAATTGTCTGATTCTCATTAATACTGGGCAAGGCCCAAACCAGAACAATTACAAATTGAAGTTGGAGGTGCAAAGAGCAACCACTAGAGCCAAACTAAAACAGCCAGAGCACATAGGCCCAACAGATACAGAGCACACAGGCCAAACCATAAAGGCACGCAGTCCCACTACCGAAACAAAGGTAAATAATTGAGCTTCAACTACTATCACAAAAGAGGAAAGGAAATCACCCACCTCCGCAAGATACAATAATTGAACCAACCATAATTGAGAAATCCTCTTCTCGGAGATACAGTCAATCCTCTTCTCGGAGACATCACAATTCATGAAAAATCAATAGCAACAAAGAAACAGAGGGCACGAATCAGCAACAATGAATTCATGGATAATTCAGGCTAATGTGCAACAAAGAAGCATGAATCAGCCCCAAGTACTCAGCACGAAACTCATGGGTAACCATATGCATGTCACGGAAAAAGCGATACCAAGACAACAACACAGAATCGCAACCGAAGAGGAAAGCAGAATCACTCGTGAGTTATGTTTCCCCTATCCAAGAACAGAGCCCGACGAATATCAGGCGGAGGGTGTAGAGCCCAGTTATGGTGAAGCTTCCCGGCGACAGCGAATTCCGCTATCCGATGCGCCACTGAGTTTCCTTCTCTACATACCCAGCTAAACACACAGGAACTGAAGTTTGTGTTAAGAAATTGAATATCTGCAATAATTGAATGTAATTCTTCCCTGTTGCAATTGTTCCTACAAACCTCAATGAGGATTTGATTATCATATTCAAAAATAGCCTGCTGGACATTGAGATTTCTTGGAAGAGACATTGCTTCCCTAAGACCTCGGCCATCAGCGGAGAGTTTGCAAAGAAGCATCCTGACGCCAATGTAAGTACATAACCTTTCTCATCTCGAATTACAATTCCTGTATAGCATTTTCCGATGATCTGAGAGAAAGTAGCATCACAATTTATTTTGACAAAGGGAGGCCGTGGAGGCCTCCACACTTTGCTATTCCAACTTAGGTTACCTGAATTAGCATTGATTATGCTGTCTCTTGAGGATTGAGCGGCCCAAAGTTCTTGAATCTGAGCTTTAATTTGGTAAAAGGTACCCATTGGATTAGGAGCGATCCCATTGAAAACATAGTCATTCCTAGCTTTCCAAATCCACCATATAGCGTAAAGAACCATTGAGGTTGTTCCCTTATCTTTTCTCTGGAATATGGCAAAGATCCAGTTAGCAATGGTTGAGAGACCAATTCCTGAAGGGATTGAGCAAATCAGAAGAGCAAACCAAAGCGGAGTAGTCCAATCACAAAGAAGCAGCATGTGTTCCACTGTTTCCGGTTTCTTCATGCAAATAGGGCAAAGAGGATCCTGCTTTAGCTTCTTCCTGTAAAGAGCTTCCTTATTAGGAAGAGCATTTTGGCAAGCTCTCCACGCAAAGTGTTTGATTTTCTCCGGAGTCCACGAACCCCAGATCTCGATCCAAAACTTAGCAGGAGGTTGATTAGAGGAAGAAGAAGTGGCTGTTGGAGAAACCCGATTGTTAATGAGCACTATATATCCAGATTTAACTTCATAGAAACCACTTTTAGAGTGAGGCCAATAAAAACTATCCACGGGCGACGTCCAAGAAATAGGAGTTCGAAGAATATCAAAGGCGAAGTTATGATCAACATTGTGCCTTATGACTTGGAGATCCCACTAGTGATGAGCATTAATCAATTGACTAACCTTAGATATTGTGGCATTAGGCCTTAGGGAAATAGATCTTCCTGTAGCCACCCAATTATCTCTGGTGATATCAATGTTGGTTCCAGCACCAATTGACCATCTTCCTGAGTTTTTGAGAAGATCCCTCCCTTGTAACCGGCTTTTCCATACCCACGATGGTCTCCTATTTGACTTTGCATCCCAGAAATCAGTATCCTTAAAGTAGATGCCTTTAATTGTGGAGGCCCAATAAGAGTGAGGGTCTTTGAGTAATCTCCAGGCTTGTTTAGCTAGTAGAGATATATTGAGCTTGTTGAAATCTTTAAAGCCCAGTCCTCCTATCTTCTTTGGAGAGCAAAGAATCTTCACATTCTTCCAATGAATTCCCCTTTGTTTAGAGGAAAAGCTCCACCAGAATCTCGCTACCGAAGCAGTGAGATTAGAACAAAACGTCATGGGAAGGTAGAGGATTGACATAATATAGGTTCGAATAGCTTGGACAACAGATTTGACGAGGATCTCCTTTCCCGCTGGTGATAACAAATTAGCCTTCCACCCCTGTAGTTTGTTCAGCACTCTCGCTTTCAACCAATTTAAGCCTTGAAGTTTAGATCCGCCCCATTCAGTCGGAATCCCAAGGTATTTCCCCGGGGAGGACCAAATAGGAATATGCGTAATGCTAAAGATACTCCTTTTGACCATCTGATCAACTCTAGCCCCACAAATTATGCCTGACTTGTTTAAATTAATCTTTTGTCTCGAGGCTTTTGTAAAATTGTTGAGGATTGAGACTAGCTTGTAGATATCAGATAAGACATCCCTTGATAAGATAATGGCGTCATCAGCAAAAAACAGATGAGTTAGATTAGGAGCTGTCTCTCAAGCTTAATGCCTAGAAAGGTGCTATCTCTGTGAACTTGGGATAGAAGTCTTGAAAGAACATCAAAGACAAGAATGAACAGATAAGGTGAGAGAGGATCACCCTGTCTAATGCCTCTCTTAGGGATCACCGTATCAGAGGAGAAGCCATTAATTTTGTAAGAATATGTCACCGAAGTCACCGGAGCCATTACCCATTCCACCCAGAGCGTGGAGAAGCCATAGGCCAAAAGGACTTTTTGAAGGAAATCCCAGTTAACGCTATCATAGGCTTTATTCATGTCCAGCTTGATAGAAACCCCTTTACCACATTTCCCCTGTTTACCTTTGAGAAAATCGAAGGCCTCATGTGCAATGATAAGGTTGCCTTGAATCATTCGCCCTCCTACAAAAGCACTCTGCTGAGGAGATATGACTGCTGCTAAGAAAGGCTTCAGTCTTGCTACAAAGATCTTTGCAATGACCTTGTATATGAAAGTACAACAGCTGATGGGCCTGAGATCGGAGATAGATTCAGGCTGAGGTACCTTAGGAATAAGGCATACCGAAGTGAGATTAGTAGCCATTCCTAGAGACTTTGAATCAAAGAAGGATTTGACCACTGAGATAACATCATCTTTTATGGTTTCCCAATTTGATTGATAGAACAGTCCATTGAGCCCATCATGACCTCGAGATTTATTCGCATCCATTGCAAAATCAGTTAAGAAAATTTTAAGTTGATAGTTTTTTCTTGGCTACACGCATCTCACAACTGTCTATTAGTTATGGGTTTTTTTGTACCCCCACACCCTTTCAAACAACCCCCACCACAATTGTTTTGACGAAATTACTCCTTTTGTATTTCCAAGTAAATCGTATATATAATTAAAAACGTATATACGCCTTAAAAAAACCTCAAATCGTATATATCAAAAAATAATTAAATACTTTTAAGTTGGATAGTTTTTTCTTGGCTACACGCATCTCACAACTGTCTATTAGTTATGGGTTTTTTTTGGGTACCCCCACACCCTTTCAAACAACCCCCACCACAATTGTTTTGACGAAATTACCCATTTTGTATTTCCAAGTAAATCGTATATATAATTAAAAACGTATATACGACTTAAAAAAACCTCAAATCGTTTATATCAAAAAATAATTAAATACGAAAATATTGCAAAAACCTTTTCGTATATACGTTGGTCAAGGTATATGCGACTTTGACCTTTTACAAGTCATATGTACCCCCACACCCATGTATATACGATTCATATTTAATAAAGACGTATATACATGGGTGTGGGGGTACATACGACTTGTTAAAAGTCAAAGTCGTATATACCCTGACCAATGTATATACGACTTTCAATAAAAAAACATTTTTAATCTAACAGTTGGGGTTCGAATTCCGGAAGTTGATCAACGGTGTGGATTGAACGGAATTGAAATTAACGGAATTGAGGAATTATCGAATGAATGAAATTAACGGAAACCGCTTGTGCATTAAACTTGTATTATCGAATCAATGAAATTAACGGCATTGAAATGTTATCGAAACTATCAATAAATACTAATTAACTGATATATACGAATATAAATGTATGTTCGTATATATTCCCCACACATATGTATATGCGACTTAATGATTTTAAAGTCGTATATATGTATTTGTGGGGGTACATACGCAAGAATAGTTACAAAAAACAATAATAATAGTTACAAAACGTGGTAAACTAATATAGGCAACATAAATACAATATCAAAGTAGGCCTGATAAATCGTCCGAATCATCGGCTAAGTCTACACATGTCGGCGCGTCAGTCAGAATCACCGGAGGAAATAAACTCTGCCATAGTGCAAAACGACCTCCGTATGCATCCAACCATGAAGTAGCATCGTCGGATCGATTATAGGACCATAGAGGAACAACGGGAGGCAACGGACATGCAGATGACATCAAAATATGCATCCAATGTGCATCCCCAATGTTCAGAATATAGATGATTTTAATCTTAGAATAAGAATAGCTACCTCTCAAAGGCAAAAAAGTATAACTCAGATTCAAAGAAAGTTGAACAAGTGCGACATTATACTTTGTTGCGATGAAGAAACCCATATCTGGCAATGTCAACCACTTATCCTTCGGCTGAAATCCGTAGGACTGAATAGTGAATGCTTTTCTAAGTACTGCAGGTCAGTCCTTTCCAAAAATGTGACTATAGAGTGCTTCCCTATCCTTGCTCTCATTGATTAAATCTTGCCTAATGACAGGCCAACTATCCTCACCCAAGTTTAGACCGACACCAATAGCTCGAAACCCACAATTGCCGTCCTCCATAACATCAACAATATTCTCAACATAACACCGCAAATGGTGAGGAACATGCGGTAAATTCACAAACACATTGGCCTTCTTTGTTATCTTTTTTGATGCACCCTGAGATAAGTTAAAAGACCGCTGAGATATTTTTTTGGAAGAACTCAATTGTGATGGTTTTTTTATAGAAGGACCGGACTCTTGAGGAAGTTTAACCTTTTCATCGACATGCTGCCACCCAGATAAATTTCTCTTCACATCATATAATTTCTGTTCCTTCTTCTTTGGTGCACATTTTGTTTTCACGTTGAATGGTGGTGGCACCATTGAAGAAATGGTGGGGAATGCAAGCTCATTCAATTGTTTCTTGAAAACAAATTTCTCATCCTCTGTCATCCCATTAAATCGGGCCAATATCATCTGAAGCTGATAAAAAATATTGCATCCCTCAGATTGTTGTTGGGAGAATTTTTGATCTAAAGAATCCAAACTAAGTTGTTTCCAATGATCGTCAACAACATCTAATGGTATAAAATAACCGGAGATATGGTAGACACCGATCTCACAGGCACATGGAAGGAGATGCGTCTTCCTAATAATGCATCCACATCGGCCCTTGTCATGACCAACCCAAGAAGTGGATTTTTGAAACTCTTTCACCATATAATCAACAGAATTTAAGGAGACAAGACCGCGAAGCTTTTTAAAAATTGGAATATTTGAAACAACTTCAGTGTGGTTGATGCTCCTTTGAAAAGAGGCGATGACTTTATCAAAGTGAAGTGTAAGCATGTCATGAATAGATTTAAAAGACTTTGACAAGTCACCTCCAGAAGTTTTAAGATGTTGCTTCAAAGTCTAGTGTGCTGACTTGGCTCTTTAATAAAAACATTGAACACGGAAAAAAAAAGTGTGCACGTGTCAAAAAAATTAAACAACGATAATAATACTAAATAAAGTGTTAATAAAATTTAATCAATAAAAAAAATAGTGTGCACGTGTCAAAAAAATTTAAACAACGATAATAATACTAAATTAAGTCTTAATAAAATTTAATCAACGAAAAAAATAGTGTGCACATGTCAAAAAATTTAAACAATGATAATAATACTAAATTAAGACTTAATAAAATTTAATCAACGAAAAAAATAGTGTGCACGTGTCAAAAAAATTTAAACAACGATAATAATACTAAATTAAGTCTTAATAAAATTTAATCAACGAAAAAAATAGTGTGCACGTGTCAAAAAAATTTAAACAACGATAATAATACTAAATTAAGTCTTAATAAAATTCCAAAATACCTATTCGTTGTCTAATTCCCCAACTGTATGGTTAGTCCAATCCAAGATAAATCTCTCCTTGTACGGTTTCAACCATGTGTTTGTGCACATATTTAATAAGAGCGGGGATATCGGCGCAAGAGTCCTCAAAAATCTTCAACTGAGCTAAGTAGACACACTTGTCAGATGAATCAATAATAATATGCCAAAGAGATATGACGTCCTTTTGCCGATCAACGTGCACCAACTCTTTAATTCTTGTTTTAAAGTTCTTGGTCACGTGCCACGAACACAATAAATTAGTAGCCGAAGGAAAGATACCTTTAATACCAGCCATACACCCAAGATCTCTGTCAGTGAGAAAAACTTCCAATTGAACCCCATGCAAATCAAATAAATCTTTTAGTTGTTGTAAGACCCAAGTGAAATGAATACCAAGTTCATGACCAATATAAGAAAATGCAATCGAGAAAGATAATTTCGTACTAGTAACTCCCACAATCTCCAAGAGAGGTAGATTGTATTTGTTAGTCTTGTATGTACTGTCAAGAATAAGAACTTTCGGAAACAACCGGAATAACTTGATGGATAGGGGATGAGCCCACATAATGTCACTAACAACATCAGAATCCTCCGCCTTCCTGCTCAAACATAAGTAATTATGTGAGTCAATCATCCTCAACAACTCTTGAATGTCCGTTCTAGGACCCCTTCGAGAAGACCGATGCTTGTGGCGCTGCCTATAAATTAAAGGGAGAGAAGTGACATTACCCGGAAAATGACTCCTCAAAGCAATAAGGCAATCCTTAGGGGCAACATCCAAGTCTGCATGCTCATTGACCCTGAAGTAGTAAGCAATGGATGGGTGTGTCCACCACACATAACTTTCACGCACCAACCCCCATGACGTACTGTAGCAGTAGCTCTCAAAGTAAAGGGACAGCTTCTTCTTTTAGAACTGATTACTCTAGAATCATTAGTAAAGCTTCCCTGCTTCTCACAACCGAATATAGTCCACTCCTCCACCTCCTCCCGTGTAGAAAATATCTAAATAAATGATAAATTATAAGTACTTAATTAAATAAATATGGATCACTTAATTAAAAAATTAATCCGAAAAATATACCCTATGCATCGTGAATGGCTCCGTGGTATCGACGTCGAAAGGAACCAGCTGTGACTCTGCAGCAGGCGCTCTAGGAGGCGCACCAAGATCTGTTTAAGAAATACATGTTAAAAATTAAGTTAAATTTACAAGTCGTTTATACCTGTGTTATAGGGTATATACGATTTGATTAAATAAGGATTCCTATGTACCCCCACAAGAGGTATATACGACGCCTATTTTCTCAAGTCGTATATACGTATATACGAAAATATTGCCATTCATATATGCGTAATTACGAATTGACATTTTCCTAATATTAAAGGGTTAAAAAAAAGTCAATTCGTATATACGTTTTCATACGTATATACGACTTGTAATTTAATGCGTATTAAATTTGTATTAAATGCAAGTCATATATACGTGTAACCACGTATATACGACTTCTATTTTTAAACGTAATAAATGTGAACTAAATGCAAGTCGTATATACCTTCCATGAGGTATATACGAAATCCTATTTTCTAGGCCCCACACGAGAAAGAATCTACTTAAAGTCAATTTTTGTCAAATTATGTCAAGGGTATTTATGAGATATACAAAAAGTGTGGGGGTATGAGGGAAGAGTGTGGGGGTATATAAAAAAAAACCCTTAGTTTATTCATAGCCGCATAATATACAACGTTTTGGATTCACTTTAATTGTATTTCCTTCCTCTCTCATTTGCATATTTTTTTATCTTATATGATCTCATTTTTTCTGATATTTACTCCATATTTAACATTTGTTGATCAACAATTCACACAATAATTCTTACTGGTTTGCCTCTCTTTGTTGATCGCTTATTCTTGTTTTTCCTTTTTCTTAACTACAAATTTCATCCCCTATCTTATCTTAATTGTTATGGACTTTGTCACTTTTCAGTTGATTACGCCTTTCATAAAAAATTGAGTTTAATGTTTGGTTTAGGATTTCACCTATTCCTCTATGTATCATCGGTACGTGACTGAATGTCTTCTTTTTCTTGCTTTCTGTTCCAGGGAGAAATTAATACACAATATCACTTTCTTCAAAAGTGTACATATATAGAGATGGATGAGAAATCTGTGACTGTTGTAAATGAAGTGATTAGCAACCATATCCTTGTAGATAGATAGTTGCTTGTTTATAAATCCAGCGAGAATTGCACACCGTTGAGTGGATTTAGCTCTGAATTTCCCTTAGTAGGTAGCAGGTACCCTTTGTTCATTATCTTCATCTAGATGATCGACTTTTTTTTCCTTTTTCTTAACTACATATTTCATCGTCCATCTTATCTTAATTGTTATAGATTTTATCACTTTTGAGTTGGTTTAGTATTTTAACCCCTTCAAAATTTAATTTTTAGGGGAATGGAATATATAGTTGTGTCTTTCATAAAAAATTGAATTAGATGTTTGGTTTTGGATTTTTCTTGTTGCTTTATTTGTTATTGAATGTCACTTTTCTCTTGCTTTCCATTCCAGGGAAAAATTAATCCACAAGATCAATTTCTTCAAAGGTGTATATAGATTGAAATGGATGAGAAATTTGTGGCTATTGTGAATGAAGTGATTAGAAACCATATCCCTGATGATCTTGCCTTTTCCATTCTCTCAATATTGCCACTAAAATCTTTGAAGCGATTTGGATGCGTACGCAAATCATGGACTCTCTTGTTTGAAAACTCTCATTTCATGAGTATGTATCGCAATAATTTCAGAGATACATCTCTCCTTCTAAAGCAATGTGCAATGCCTGTGCCAGATGAAGAACACCATACCTGGTTGTATTTACTTTCCGGTGCGAGGGTTCAGAATAAGGTTAGCTTAGATTGGCCACCTCCATTTCAAGGTGATGACAGTTATATTAGTGTTTTGGGTTCTAGTGTTAACGTCATTTTTTGTTTCTTCCAAGGCGATAAAAGTCTTGTATTGTGGAATCCAGCTACTGACGAATTCAGGGTAATTCCTCCCAGTCTTGTTGAGTTTGAACAGCCTTATCGAGAATCTTCGTCGAATCTTTGTGGATTTGGTTATGATCATGTTTGAGATGACTATAAGCTGATTCGATATTTGGAATTCGCTCTACTAAATGAGGATGAACTTGAACGTTTGGGTGTGCCATATGATGGGACCTGGGATCTGGAGAATATATCTTTTGAGCCCTTATGGGAGATATATAGTCTAAGAAGTAACTCTTGGAAGAAACTTGATTTTGAAATGCCCGATCCTTGTTCGAGCATAGTGATTGGTAGTCGAGCATACACGGATGGAGTGCGTCACTGGTGGGGTACAGAGGAATTTTATTTTGCATCGTGTTTGGTGTCATTTGACATGAACAACGAAGTTTTCTTTACAACACCCATACCCTCATACATGGGTGATGCTAGTTTTGATTTTAGGTCGATCCAAATGCACTTGGCAGTGTTAAATGGGTATATTGCTTTCATTTGTAATCATGCAGAGAAAACTACTATCCATATATCAATCTTAGGTGAACTTGGTGTGCAAGAATCATGGACTAAACTATTCGTTATTGGGCCATTACTTTATGTTGAGCATCTTATTGGAGCTAGGAATAACGGCGATATATTCTTCAAAACAAAAGATGGTGAGCTAGCTTGGTTTGATTGGAGAACCCAGATGATGTGGAGCTTGGCATTAAAGATCAATGGGAGTATTCTCAGGTAGTAATTTATGAGAAAAACCTTGAAAGCCTTATTCATATTGGATTAGTAAAATGAATCATGAATTGTTTTTCTTGTTTTCACCTGCTAGGCTCATGATTGTGGTTATTATGATTATACCTTGTATACAAAATGGCTTGTGATTTTCAAGTATTTAGGACAACCTTAGAAACCTTTTGATTATCGTGAATTTCCTTATATCAAATTTATTAATCAATTTTATTTTGAGGGTTTACTTTTCTTTTATTTTGGTGCGGCAATAACATGCTTATTGTTGGTGTTATTGTTTTGGCTTAAATACATTTTAGGCCCTGCAAATATGGGGTGTTTGGGTTTAAGTCCCTGCAATTTTTTTGTATTTATAAGCCTTGCAAAATGGCACGTTTTGTTTTAATCCCTTATGTTAGCAAACTGTTAGTGAGACTCTAAAAATATCTTCCACGTGTATATTTGCAGGGGCTTAAACCAAAAAATATATATTTTGCAAGGGTCTAATAAATAAAATATATTTTTGTAGGGGCTTAAAATAAAATAAAAAACCACATGTGTAAGAGATTTTTAATGTCTCACTAACAGTTTGCTAAGAGAATGGCTTAAAACAAAACGTGTCATTTTGCAAGGGCTTATAAATAAATAAAAAATTTGTAGTGCTTAAACCAAAACACCTCATATTTGTAGGGGCCTAAAACATATTTAAGCCAATTGTTATCAACTAAAAAGCATTTTTGAAGAGCATGTGGATGAAATATCATAACGTATCATTTCTTTCAAACGAATAAGTATTTGTAATAGATGAATACCCAACACATGAATTTGTTGCATAGAGACTGAGACGATATGTCATATATTTTCAAGGACAATACTATTTATTACGAAGAAAACTTTGTTGAAAATATACGAATGGATTGTCGTCAATCACTCTTTGATAACGATACACACCCCAATTGCGTTAACAAAAAATGGTGCCTATTAAATTGATATTAAATTGCTAATACTTAGTATTTAAGCTAATTTTATTTCTAATGTGTGGGCTATTCAGGAGCTGACCGGGAAAGTCCTGTATGAGTTCAATTTTTTTGACGAAAATACCCCTAATAAAATTGACCATAGTCGTATATACCTTATCATAGGTATATACGACTTTGAAAAAATGCAAATCGTATATACAATAATTTATTTAAATATGACGTGTTTCGAAAAAATAAGTCGTATATACGTGCTGGTAGGTATTTATGATTTGTTAAAATACAAATCGTATATACCTAGGTGTGGGGGTACATACGACTTGTTATTATGCAGGTCGTATATACATCCACACCTAGGTATATACAATTTGTATTAATTTTATTTTATTTTTTTAATTTTTTTCATAATAAGATTTGTATTAATTTTAATGGTTAGGATGTGACTTCGCCATCTGATCAACGGTGTAGATATGGATAAATGATAATAATTACAAAAAAGTGGTAAAATAATAAGTACAAGAAATATACAAACACGTGTCAATGTAGACCGTGTAAATCGTCGGAATCATCAAATAAGTCTACACATGTGGGCGCATCAGTCGGAATCACCGGAGGAGCTGTGGCCTGCCATAGGGAAAAACGACTGGTATACGGATCCAACTATGAAGTAGAATCCTCTGATCCATTATAAGACCACATTAGAATAATTGGCGGCAACAGACAGGCAGACGACATCAAAATATGCATCCAATGTTGATCCCGCAAGTTCAGAATATATTTAATTTTATACTTTGAAGAAGAATAGGTACATCTCAAAGGCAAATAAGTATAACTCATATTCAAAGACAATTGAACAAGGCCGGCATTATACTTTGTTGCAACAAAGAACCCCATCTTTGGCAAAGTCAACCACTTATCTTTCTTCTGAAAACCGTGGTATTCAATAGTCAATGCTTTTCGAAGTTCTGCAAGTCTGTCATTCCCAAACATGTAACTATATAGTGCCTCTCTTTCCTTTGTTTCAATGATTAAATATTTCTTAATTATAGGCCAACTATCCTCACCAAAATTGAGACCAACCCCAATTGCTTGGAACCCATAATTGCCATCGGTTCTCACATCAACAATATTTTCCACATAAGACCGCACATGATGAGGAACCGCCGGTAAACAATAAAATATCGCCCTGCTTGGTTACTTTTCTATTGGAACCATGAGATAATTTTGAAGACCGCTGAGATGATTTTTCGCAGGAAGACAACTGTGATGATTTTTTGATAGAAGTCCCAGATTCTTGTGTGAGTTTCATCTTCTCATCTACATGCTCCCACCCAAATAAATCTCTTCTGACATCATACAATTTCTGCTTTTTCTTCTTTGGTGCACCATTTGTTTTGACTTTAAATGGTGGTGGAATGCAAGCTCATTTAGTTGTTTCTTGAAGACAATTTTCTCATCCTCAGTCATCCGATTAAATCTGGCCCAGATCATCTCCATTTGGTAAGAAATATTACATCCATCAGATTTTTGTTGGGAGAATATTTCATCTAAAGAATCCAAACTCAGTTCTTTCCAATGATCGTCCACAACATCCAACGGAATAGAAGAACCGGAGACATGATAAGAGTGGTTTCAACCATGTGTCAACCATGTGTCATGCACACATTAATAAGAGTGGGGATATCAGTGCCGGAGTCCTCAAAAATCTTTAACTGAGCTGAGTACTCAGACTCGTCAGTTGAATCAATAATATTGTGCCAAAGAGAGATGACGTCCTTTTGCCTATCAATATGCACGAACTCTTTAATTTTCGCTTTCACATTCTTTGTCACGCGCCAAGAACACAACAAACTGGTAGCAGAAGGAAAGATAGCATCAATACCAACCACACAACCAAGATCTCTGTCAGTCAGGAAAACCTCAGGTTGAATCTCATGCAAGTCAAATAAATCTTTTAGTTGCTGCAATACCCAAGAGAAACGAATACCAAGTTCATGTGCAATATAGGCAAACCCAACCGAGAAAGATAACTCTGTGCTAGTCACTCACACAATCTCCAATAGAGGTAGATTGTATTTGTTGGTCTTGTAGGTTTTGTCAAGAATAAGAACTTTGGGAAACAACCGGAATAATTTGATAGAAGTGGGATGAGCCCACATGATGTCACTGACCACATCAAAATCCTCAACCTTTCTACTCCAACATAAATAATTAAGTTTCTCAATCAATCTCAACAACTCCTGAATGTCTGTTCTAGGACCCCTCTGAGAAGACTGATGCTTGTGGCGCTGCCTATATATTTGAGGGAGAGAAGTGACATTGTCCGGAAAATGACTCTTCAAAGCAGTAAGACAATCCTTCAGGGCAACATCTAAATCAGCGTGCTCATTAACCATAGCCTTCTGTGGCTTAGTCAAACGACCAAAAGTTGTGCACCCAACCGAGGTAGTAAGCAACGGATGTGTAAGCAACGAATGTGTGTGTCAACCACACATAACCTTCACACCCCAAACCCCATGACGTAGTGTAGAAGTAGCTTTCAAAGTAAACAGGCAACTTCTTCTCTTAGACCTGAAGACTCTAGAATCATTAGTAAACTTCCCCTGTTTCTCACAACCGAAAATGTTCTTATCTCTAGTCCCCCCTTTTACCAGCTTTATCAGATCTAACTTTGATAACCACAACTCCAATGCGTCTCCCAACCGCTATAGCCCACTCTTCCACATCCTCGCGTGTAGAAAATATCTACAAAATAGAAAAAAGTTACGTACTTAATTAACTAAATATTTATCAAATTTGATTAAAAAATTAGACCGAAAAATATACCCTATCCATCCCGAATGGCTCCGTAGTATCCATGTCGAAAGGAAACAACTGTGACTCTGTAGCAGGCGCTCCAATATCTGTTTCAAAAATAAAAATAAAAATTAGACATAAATTAAATAATAAAATGAAAATAACAAGTCGTATATACCTGTATATATGGGTATATACGACTTGAACATGTAAAAGTCGTATGTGCTCCGACCATATGTATATCCGACTCACATATGAGTAAAATCGTATTTACTGCCGCTAATGTAAATACGATTTGAGACTGATCTAAGGAAAAGGGTGTGAATGGGCTGAAGCGCAAAGATCACAATTTTAAAAGCACAATGGTGGCAATTGACGCAAAAACAAAGCAGCACAACGATTGGCACAACAAATGAAGCAGCGCATAATGACATGTCCACTCTATTAGATCAAATGTCATAGAAACTGATGACTCAACCGTCATGATCCGACGTCCTCTGTCTCTGAACGCCTGACGATCGGGGAAGACATTGCCAACTTTACAGTATCGACCCTGACATCAGGGCCGGCCCAAGCATATAGGAGGTCCAAGCCCTTGCTTGGGGCCTCAAAAAAATAACTTTTTTGTAAGCCTAAAAAGGGGCCTCAAATTAAGTGTCATATTTTAAGTGGCCCCAAAAATCTATACATTAACGTATCTCAGTTGATGGAAGTCGGGGTTTTCTCGTGTTGGTAGTAAGATCGAAACTTGTTGGCCCCATTTTTCGAATTTTTTTGACTGCATATTATTAAAATTAAAAAACAATAACACATTTGTCTTTTCGGGGATTTGAACAGAGGTCAAATACTATTGATTACTCAAAAACTTACCATTGCATCAACGTACTATTGATTTGAACATTTTGTGATAGAAATAAAATAGGAGTAGATATATCCTATTGATTATTAAATTATATACCATTTTGTAGTTTAAATTTAAAAAATCATAAATATTGTCCATATAAAAATCTATTTGCATTTTTGAATTTCTATAAAGCCTATAATTTCTATTGTATTGTCTCACTTTACAAGGTTTTAATTTCTATTAATATTACTCACTTTTATGTTACTTTTTCCTTTAAAGAGTCTCACTAAAAAATTCGCTTTAGGCCTCCAAATAGGTTGGGCCGGCCCTGCCTGACATCTCCCAGGAAAACAAACTTTGATAACCTCCTTCCTCAAATCAGTGAGGCCAACTCGCGTAGACTAGGAAAATACGGTCCATTTGAAACGCCCGTCTAAACACAATTATGGGGAATTTCACTTGACTGACGTACACCCTATCATCGTGGCTGTAGTACGTGTACTTGGCGTTGTTAGGGTGAACTTAACGCTGGAAACGGATAGTGAATATAAGAGGCCTTTGTAACGTGTCTACAATTAATTGGTCACGATAAAACTGGGCCATCAGGGTAGGTGATGTATAGTAGTAGCTTGTAATAGGTGTTGACTTGCAGGTACACAATTTCAAACAATTTCAGTTCCACTTTCAAAAAAATTCAAACTACAGGTACACAATTTCGAAATTAACTAAAGCATGCTCAGACCATCAATTACATATATAACAAAAAAACACTAATCACCCTCAAATTCCATAGAAGAGATTAACATGTTTTTGTTCTTTTAAAAATCGTATAAAGAAAGTTATTAATTATTTTTGCAATGAAGAAAACTTCATGTGGCTGAGTTTCGATATAAAGTTACATATAAAATGGAATTACATACAAAAGAAGAGATTAATTATATATGAACCGTACCTTGAGATGATCTGCGGAGAAGGTCAAGCGACGGATCGTCTGATACTGTAGGCTGAAGGGGACCTGAACGCGCGGGGGGGTGTACCTGCAAGAACACTCCGACGCCCAAGTCAGCTATATCGAGCTACAGTAATATCTAGTGAATGAATTGCGTACCTGACATTTGGTGACTGGAGGTATTTATAGTGAATAGTCTAGATCGTACTGGATTGGATTGGGGCTGACGACTGGCCCAGTCTAGAACAGTTGCCCCCCAAGCCAAGGTCGATCGCTGAGCGGGCGTAGGCTTGATGCGCAGTCATGCTGGTCGTGCTCGATTGGTAGTTTGATAGGTCTTGCTCCCAGTTCACGACTTGTGAATTTTCGGCGGTGGATATCGTATCGGATCGATCGAAAATTGATGGACACTCTCCTGGTTGCCCAACTCCGGTGAATATTTCGAATATAAAAAGTGTTTTAGATAAATCAATAAAAAACAATTTTATTTTTTGTTGGACCTATTTTCGTGGGCTCATATATATGTTAGTGTGAGGGGTCTCCTCTTTCTCTCGTTCTCACCACTCATTCACCAAATCATAATTTCAAATCCCTCTTCCCAACGAAAAGGGGCGACCCACTCCCCTCCTTGGTGCCAACAAAAGGGGCGACCTGCCAACTTGTCGGGGGAGTCAGACAGAACAAGTCGCTTGCAGGGAATCAGCTTCTCTTCAGAGGGTAAATGGGAGGCCAAATTCCTGAGCAATCTTAAGGTGAACCGGTAGGCATCTGGCTCCTGAAGGTAGTGTCGCGGTGACCAAGAAATAGGAAACACGAAATCAATGGCCTCCCCGTAGTCGTTGAGAGCCCTTGAGATTGCTCAGGAATTTGACATCCCATTTACCCTCTGAAGAGAAGCTGATTCCCTACAAGCCACTTGTTCTGTCTGACTCCCTCGACAAGTTGGCTGTAGCCTTAGGTCGGCTGGCTTTCTTATTCGTGCATTAGTTTTTATCTATGTGTAATGGTCTCGTTTGTTTTCTTTTGACTACCTTATCACTTACTTGTCGCCTTGTTTGTTTTCTAACAACTATGTTTGTTTTCTTGCAGACGAGATGGCAGGTGGACAGTTGACTTTTGCTGGGCTAGTTGCTGGTGCCAGACAGGGACCTTCGAAGCGTAGAACATCGGTTCGTGTTGAGGGTTCTTCCCCTATTCCTTCCCCACCACATCCCGAGACGCGTCCACAAACTCCTCCGGTGGATCCACATCTTGGGGGCGACCCTGAAGGTCCTCAGAAAACAAAGAGGAGGCGGGCTGATGATGTTGTGTCTAATGGAGCGGTCCACCATTCCGCGGGCCTGATCAACCTGGGAAGAAAAAGCATGGTCGTGGCAAGTCTCCTAGGGTGATGTTGGACCAGCTGGGTGCTGCTTACCGTGACCGCTTCGTGGAAGACCCTATCGACACTGCTCTTGACGTTTTGAAGGATGCTTCCAAGCAGCTGAAGAGGACTCAGAATGAGGAGGATGAGCGGTTTGCAGGTAAATTCTTTTGGCTTAGCTTGACCGGTCAACATATCTTGCTTTTGGATTTCCTTACATTACTTCTTTCTTTTTGTAGAGTTGACCGCGAAGAGGGACAAGGCTTTGGATCAAGCAAAGAAAGCCAAAGATGCCCTGGAGGGATCTGAGAGGAAGGCTAGCATGTTGAATGAAGAGCTGCAAAAGTTGAAGTCCGCCAAAGAGGTTTCTGAAGCTAAGATGAAGGAAGAGCTGCAAGAGCTGAAGTTGGCCAAGGAGGTTTCTGAGGCTAAGATGAGGGAAGAGTTCGAGAAGTCAGTTTCCGCGCTCAAGGATGAGGTCGAAGCATTGAAGAAAGAGAGAGATGAGAATGAGAAGGCACTGGAGGAGGCTAAAGATTGGGGTGACAGGGTTACCCGTGATGCCGTTGAGATCGTAAAGGATCAGTTTGCTAATGCTCTGAAGCAATTCCAGCTTCACTATCCCGAGGTGGTGGTTGACACGATTGTTTTTGATCCCAATCATGTCGTCTTAGGTGACCAGATTGTGAAGCCCATCGGCAGGCCTGATGGGACCAACCTGATCATCTATCAGCGTCCATGAGGGTGGTTAGGTCTTTCTTACACATCCTTTTGTAGTTCTGATATTACTTTACCCTGATTTACGCTTTAACTTTCTAGCTTTGGAGTTTATCTGATTTCGTTGTAACCCATACTCGATGTGTTCATACTCCGACATTTTGTTGCATGGTTTACTTTGCCTAAACTCTTTGCGCATGTATGACACTCAAGCTCTTTGACGATATATCTGATATGTTCGATATGCGTTCTAGTTCTTCGAAACGTTTGTTACATGGGCAATGTCATGGCAATTTATACTTGGCCATACATGGTCGCCCCTGGTCAGGTCGTACTTGGCCAGGCATGATCGTCCCTGGCAGGCATGATCGTCCCTGGCAGGCACGATCGCCTTAGGCAGGCATGATCGTCCCTTGTATTGCCACGTCATACCTGGCCAGATCGCCCAAGGGAGGAGTGGCCACGCCCGCTATATTATTGTGCAAACCGCTAAGTTCGTTTGGTTTACTTAGTTATTTGATAGCCTTACGTGTTAGACTTGTTGATCTCGCGTTATCTGTATTTTCCACCTGTTTCGTTCGAGTGGGATCGATCTTAGCCCGCGGACAGTTTACCGGGCTCCTACCCAGATTTAACTTGCCCTTGGGAATGCGCCTGTTCGGTCGGTCGCTTCGTTTTACTTAAATTCGTTTAAGTGTTTTTCCCCACCTTGCAATTTATCAAACTCGATTTAATTCTAACTCACGTAGTAGGGTGAACCATCATTGGTTCGCTCGTGATAGATCATTCGTGAATAAAAAGATTAATGCACACATCAATAAAAAATGCCTCCTCTTTATTGATGGACGGGCGGGCCTCGATAAAAAACCCTGTGGGAAAAAGAACGTCCCGCCCGTTTATTTGTTCGCATAGTTTAACACAAAATTCATTGGTAGAAATACAAAAAGACAAATCAAATGTAATATCTCCTAAGGTTGCTGGCGTTCCACATCTTGGGAATTAGTCCACCATTCATAGTTTGCAGCATGTAAGCACCTTTGCCTGTTTTGGATATGACACGGTAGGGTCCTTCCCAGTTGGGGGCGAGCTTGCCCATGGCTGTGTTCCTCTGTCCAATATCTGCTCTCCTCAACACCAGCTGTCCGACACTGAAATCCCTGGAGACGACCTTGGCATTATGCCTCGTGGTCCTCCCTTGCTTGATCAAAGTTTCTCTAAGTGCTGCCTTGCTGCGGAGCTCTTCTACTAACTCCAACTCCTCCCGGATGGCCTGGTCGTTCTCACTAGGCGGCTTGGGGTTGGTCGTCCTCCAGCTTAATTCTCCGATCTCGACCGGGATAAGAGCATCGGTCCCGTAGACCATCTTAAAGAGGGACTCCCTAGTGGTGGAATGTGGGGTTGTTCGATACGCCCATAGCACATACGGGAGTTCTTCAGCCCTTCTTCCCTTTGCTTCATTCAATCGCCTTCTGAGGCCACGCAAGATAACTCGGTTCGCAGCCTCTGCTTGTCCATTCGTTTCCGGGTGTTCAACTGAAGAGAAGCGCTGCTTCACCCCAAATTCGAGCAAAGCTTCCTGAAAAGGACCGGGATATTCCTCTTGAAAAATCGAAGGCAGTTCTTGGATGTTATCGTAGCTAAAGGCTCTGCCTCGATCCATTTTGAAAAATAATCCACTGCTACCACAAGATATTTGAGCTGCCCAGCAGCAACTGTGAAGGGACCCAAGAGGTCGATTCCCCACCAGGCAAACCGCCATGGCACAGTCATGCTGTTTAGTTCGACTATGGGAGTGAGGTTGACATCTGCGTGTCTTTGGCACTTGTCACATTTTTTAACTAAGAGATTCGCATCCTCATCCATAGTAGGCCAATAGTATCCTGCCTTGAGCGCCTTCTTTGCCAATGCTCTTCCCCCTAAGTGATTTCCGCAGATCCCTTAGTGAATTTCTCTAAGTACATAGTTGGCTTCCTCGGGGGAAGACACTTCAGAAGTGGCATGGAAAATCCCCTTCGATAGAGCTGTCCGTTGATAATTGAGTAGGAGGACGCTCGCCTGCGTACAAGAGCGGCCTTCTTGGGATCCTCTGGCTCTTCCCCATCCCTGATATATTTAATGATGGGATCGATCCAACTCCCGTCTAGGTCGATCATGCATTATCAGGGTCCATAACTATCTGTTCAAGCTGCACGCTGGGCTGTGTGAGTACTTTCTGAATTACGCTCCTGTGATTCCCTGGACTCTTTGTGCTTGCAAGCTTTGCCAGTACATCTGCTCTAACGTTCTCCATTCTAGGGACATGCTTGACTTCTGCGTGATCAAAGTGCTCCAATAAGCCTCTTACCTTAGTTAAGTACCTTTGCAAGACCTCATCCTTTCCGGTGAAGGTCTCTTTGATCTGAGATACCACCAGCAAAGAATCTGAGTACAACTCCACTCGTTTGACGTTAAACTCGATCGCAAGCAGCAGTCCGGCAATGCAAGCCTCGTACTCTGCTTGGTTGTTGGAGGTAGAGAATGAGAATGTTAAGGAGACCTCGATTGTCGTCCCCTTATCACTTTCTAAGATTAGACCTGCCCCACTACCCTTGCTGTTAGACGAGCCATCCACGAGCAATATCCAAAGAGGATGCATCGGGTTTTCAGGGATGGGAGTCATCTCAGCTACAAAATCGGCCAACACTTGAGCCTTGATGGCTGATCTTGCCTCATTCTTTATTCCAAATTCTGACAATTCGACTGCCGACTTGATCATCCTACCAGCCAGGTCAGGTCGGTGTAATATTTGTCTGATGGGCTGGTCAGTCCGTAGGACGACCTGATGAGCCACAAAATAAAGCCTTAGTCTTCGAGCAGCCACAATAAGCGCCAACGCCAACTTCTCAATCTTTTGATATCTTAACTCTGCCCCCTGGAACGCTTTGTTGACAAAGTATACAGGATTTTGGTTGGATCCTGCCTCTCGTACCAATACTGCCGACAATGCCTCGTCAGTGATGGAGAGATATAGGTAAAGTGTTTCTCCTTGCTCTGGTGTGGTTAGTATTGGAGGTTGTAATAGAGCTGTCTTCAACTAATCGAGAGCCTGTTCACACTCAGGCGTCCAATAAAACTGAACTTCTTTCTTCAACAACTTGAACAGGGGAAGCGACTTGTTCGCAGCTTTGGCTATGAAACGCGAGAGAGCGGCCACCATCCCATTTAGCTTTTGTATTTCTTTTTTGGTGGTGGGCGACTTCATCTCCGTTACCGCCCTACATTTGTCCGGATTGGCCTCGATTACCCTCTCTGTGAGGTAGAAGCCTAAAAACTTGCCTGCTCTAACTCCAAAAGTGCATTTCTCAAGGTTGAACCTGAGGGAGTTTTTTCGAGCTTCTACAAACACTTCTCTCAGGTCTTCCACATGTCTTGGATCCTCCCTGCTCTTAACTATCATGTCGTCTAAGTATAGTTCCACCACCTTGCCTATCTGCTCCTGGAAAACATTGTTCATCATTCGCTGGTAAGTCGCACCAGCAGTTTTCAACCCAAAGGGAATGACCTAGTAACAGTAATTGCCCTTATCTGTCATAAAAGCTGTTTTTTCTTGATCAGGTGGGTGCATGGTGATTTGGTTGTAGCCCGAGTATGCATCTAGAAACAACAACAATCGGAACCCACTGGCATTGTCGACCAGTCTATCCATGCTGGGCACTGGGAATGCGTCTTTTGGGCATGCTTTGTTAAGGTCCGTGTAATCCACGCACATCCGCCATTTACCGTTTTCTTTCTTTACTAGGACTACGTTGGACAGCCAGGTCGTATACTTGATCTCTTTGATGAATCCTGCTTCGATGAGGTCGTCAACTGCCTTGGCTGCGGCCTGCGACTTCTCTTCTTTCTGCACCCGTCGTCGCTGAACAACCCATCTTGCCTCAGGATCTACGGCCAAGTGGTGGCAAGCGACCTCTGGGGGAATTCCAGGCATATATGCTGCGCTCCACGCAAATAAGTCGGCGTGTTCTTTCAAGCATAGTATCATTGATCTTTCATGCTAGTGGGGAGATCGCTCCCTATCCTGATCATCTTTTTCGGGTCGTCCTCCAGCTGTACATGCATAAATTCTCCATCTGGTGCTGGCCTTTTTATCCTCTTCTCGAGTTCCCTGGTCAAGAGGTCGTCCCCCTCCTCTACTTCACTATCAGGGTCGACCGAGCGTCCAGGTCGGCCACATAAACTTGTTCTCCTCCTTTCATTACATCTTCTATTTCTCTTCTCACCTTGCTCCTTGAGACTTAGGAAGAATGCTCGTTTTGCTGAAAGCAGGTCAGCGTTAACTGTTGCTATCTCTCCTTCTTTAGTGTCTTCATTTTGAGATGAACAGTAGATGGGACTGCTCCTAGTCGCGCTAGTGTTGGACGGCCGATGAGGCACTGGTAGATTGACTTACATGGGAGCACTATGAAGTCCGTCCTTACCGTTCTGCACAAAGGTCTCTCCACGGTGTCATCCCCAAAAGTGACCATTAACTCTATGCGCCCGATGGGGTGGTGGTCGTCCCGTTGAATCTGTTTAGGACTGTTCCCCTGTAAGGTCTCAAATCTTATTTTCAGTACATCCAGGAGGTCTTCGAAGATGATATCAGCAGAGATTCCCTGATCGACCAGGATCCTCTTGACATCAACGTTAGCCATGACTGTAGACACGACTAGTGGGACTTCGTGATTAGGCGTCCCATCAAGGAGGTCCTCGTCCCCAAATGAGATGGACGGCCTCTTCGTGAGGATCCTTGGGGTGGACGTTGATGCAACGCTCAGGATCTGATTCCATCTTCTCTTCATTGACTTGTTCGTTTCCCTCCTATCAGTGGGAAGACCTCCCATTATAACCATCGCAACGGCTCTTCCCTTGGATTTTCTTGTGTCCAAGACTTCATCGTCCCCATCCTCATCCTCTTCTCTTATCTTAGCTATCTCGTTAGCTGGTGCCTTTCCTTTTCTAGGTGATCGCACCAGCTTCGTGTCTTCTCTTCGGTCGGCTTGGTCTTTCTTTACATACTGGGACAACTTGCCCTTCCTGATCAACTCTTCTATGTCATCTTTGAGGGCCATGCAATTGTTAGTATCATGGCCAATGCTCTTGTGGTAGTGACAGTATTTTTTAGAGGGACGCTGCCCTTCCTTAAGGACGAGAGGGTCCGGTCTTCTCATCTCCCTAAGTTCTGTGTTTGCACATTCTGTCAGGATCTGTGCGTACAAGGTGTTAAGTTTCGTGCGGTCGGTGAATTTCCTGATCTTGGGGTCTTTCTGCGGGACCCCCTGGTCTCTCCGCTGTCTCTGGTCGCGCTCTTCGCGAGGTTGTCTATTGATCCCTGCTTCAGCAGCTTCGATGGCCATTGTTTTTTCTTTGTAGTTCATAAACCTCTGAGACCTTCGGAGGAAGGTTTCTAAGTCCCTTGGTATGTGTAGGCCAACCTTGACCTCAAATCTACTCCCTCGAAGTAGTCCTGTTCATAGGAAATACAACCTTTGGCTATCGTCCAAGTTCCCCACCTGGTCTGCCTCCCGATTGAATGGCTCCACATAACTCCGAAGAGATTCATGGGGCCCTTGCCGGATTGCGATCAAGACATCCTGAGATTTAGGCTTTATTCTTGATGTTGTGAAACGCGCAAGAAACACTCTGGCCATTTGCTCCCAAGAAGAGGGAGTGTTTGGGCGTAGCTCGCTGAACCACTCCAAGGCTGATCCTTCCAAGGTTAAGGGGAAGATCTTGCATTTGACAGGCCCCGATGCCCCCCTATATTACATCATAACGTCAAAGTGCTTCAGATGGGCGTTAGGATCTTGCACGCCGTTGTACATTTTGAGTCCGGAAGGGGGTTTTGGTAACGAGCGTGGGATAGGGTACTCGTCTATCCATCTGGTAAAGGGACCCAAACCGGTGTGCGTTGCACCCCTGCGAAGTCTTTCTCCTTTCGGTTCGTTTCTTGGTCGGTTACGCGGGTGTGTTTCGTAAGAGCGACTACGCGATCGAAGGCGGCGTGGAGACATTTCATAGGATTGGTTGTGTGATCGAGTGGGCGAGCCGCGTGATCCGGATGAATCATACGAGGATTCCTGTTGCGAAGATTCCTCCGACCAGTAAGTGTAATCTGAAGTGGAGGGTGTGATGATCGGCGGGGTTAGTCCTCCTCCTCGTCCCTTTCGGCGGGGTGGAGATCTGTGGACCAGGTGTCTTCTAGGAGGCGAGCGGTGTCTCCTAGACAGGTCGTCCCCACGAAGAAGTTCGGGTGCAGTATTCGCCCGTCTGGATGTCACCTGATCTTCCATCTGAGTGATGAGGTCGTTCTGTCGGGCGATCTGCCGGTCTTGGTTTCGAAGTTGTTCCCTGAGCTCCTGAACCAAGTCTGCCAGGGGCGACGACCTCAGCGTTGCTCATCGTTCCTCCCAGTGCGAGGGGTGGACGGACTGGTATCGAGGCCACCGTCGACTGTGGCCTGCCACGAGTTGCTTTTGCTTTTGGAGGCATTTGAACTGTTGGTGGGATAGTAGGATCTCCCACTGTGGTCGCCAATGAACCGTACCTTGAGATGATCTACGGAGACGGATGATCTGCGCAGACGGTCAAGGGACGGATCGTCTGATACTGTAGGCTGAAGGGGACCTGAACGCGCGGGGGGGTGTACCTGCAAGAACACTCCGATGCCCAAGTCAGCTATATCTAGCTACAGTAATATCTAGTGACTGAATTGCGTACCTGACATCTGGTGACTGGAGGTATTTATAGTGAATAGTCTGGATCGTTGGCGTCGGATAGCCCATTTGCAATGGGGGCCCAAGTATCAATGGAACTGACCACTTCGTTATTGGGCTGGTTGATTCGCTGTTGGATCAGGCCCAGCGAAGCTGGCCCTTCTCTTGCTGGGTTGGATCGTTACTGTTGGATTGGGCCTGACGACTGGCCCAGTCCAGAACAATATAACTCCAAGAAATTATCAACAATAATATGATAGAGCATTTCCCATACAGAGCAATTGGTAAAAAAGACTATAATTGTTCTCTATATGTTGATGACTCAAATTTTCTAGTACCAATATCAACAACACTTTTGTTCAGATTTCATATTTGTATCTTAATCAAATTATATATGCAGCAACAACAATTCAAAACCTTGGGGAGAGTTCCTCAATCTGAACTGTGAATAAAGACTACCAGTATATCTTCAACCATTGCAGTGGCCTCAGAATATATATCCTGCAACCAACAAACCCACCACATCAGACACTAAACTAAAAATCAAACCACACTTAACCATCTCACACCATTAATACTAAAATCAAAGCATTCATCCCCACATTATAATTTCCAAGCATCACATAACATTATTCAGTTTTAACATATACATACACACCATGGCCTGTAGGTACCGAAGTCTTTCCCTGCACAGTTGCTGTAACACCCCCCTTTTACTATTACAATTAAATAGACAATTATCAGAGTCACCTCGAAGGGCGCTACATTTTTCACCATTTTAAAAAAAAACACCATTTATTCCAAAAAAAAAAGTCTCCAAAATAATTTATATAAAAGAAATCACCAAGCAGCGGAAATATTAACCAGTTTAAACATCTCCAGAATTAACAATTAAAGACATCTCCAAAATTAATTAAAACAATTTCCAATAACTAAAATAATAGTTCAAAACGATAACTAACGACTCCCCGGTGCTACATATCAGAGCTGACACAGACCCAAACGAGAGACGAAGCAAAACCTAGCAATTCCTCCACGAGCACTAGCGATCACCTGCAGCGTTGCCGCATGAGAGCAACATTCCAAGCAGAAGGGGTGAGTCTAACAGAGATAATAAGCAGATGATAAAAATATGCTAGCATCAGGTAACTACAGCAACACAATACAATTACACCATATCACAGCACCAGATACCAAAGGAAAAATCCATTTGACAGTGAACCACCAAAATTATAACATTCATAGACAATGGGATGATATGCAACCCCTCCAGTGGGCATATGCATGCGGTACCGATCACCAAAATGAGCCACGACGGGCATATCACCAATAAACACCAGAGGCAGAGCCTATATCACCAAAACATGCATATGACAATGCGACACCATGATTATGCACCAACTCACCATAACAAGTATTTAAAATAAATACTATATCACCAGAATCAAAACAAATGATTTCACCAAAAATAGCACCAAGTTGTAGCATCACAGCTACCACCAAACTCTCCTGAGCATACCAGCACCGCACCTGAAATATTAACACCAGACGGCTCCACAACGCGGACATAACGCACACACACCACGCACAAGACTGGCGCACAGCGCCTAGGCACATCGCACCTACTTCAGCGAATTAATTAAAATAGCAAACGACATCGGATTTCAACAAATAAATACTTGTTGGAAAGCCCTATGGGTCTGGTTATCATCCCTAAGTTCAATTTTAGAAGGAGAGTGTCCAATAGGTACAGTTTTCGAAAAGCACACAGGCTAGTTGCAAAAGAGGACAGTTTCTGTCCTTCAAATTCAAGCAATTCCAAAGTGACCAAAACTCAATCAAATTGCATGAAACTTGTGCATAAACTGGGGAAAATTTTTTCTAGTTTTCAAAGAAATTGGATTCGTTCGAAAAGGAGTTCTTTTGAAAACGTGGTAACCAAAACACTGACCCTGTGTCCAGATTGTTTCCAGAATCTTACTCTAACTTGTGGAATTCATATCTCGAGCTACACAACTCTAAACGCAACCAAACCAGTGCCAAATTAACAAGCATTAAGTCTATTTTCCAGAAAAATAAACCACATAATTTTTCGGGCAATACAACGTTCCCAGTCACCGAAATACCGAGTCTATACCCAAATCGTTTCCAGAATTTTAACCTAACTTGTATCGCCTATAACTCGAGCTATACAACTCCGAATTTAACGAAACCAGAGCCAAAACGACCGGCGTTAAGTCTATTTTCAAAAACAATTAACCTCATAATTTTTGGATCAACCAAACAGCGCCAGTTTTAGAAAAACCGAACCTGTGTCCAGAATCGCTAAATTGCCAAACACCAAACCCTAACGGCAACGACACCGCAACCACCACAACAAAAACGACAATTCGACAACGCGACAACAACAATCAACCACGCACAGCAACAACAAAAACACGAACAATAACAACACCATCATCGTGATACAACAATCACGCAACAACAAATAACGAAACAAATCACAATAACGTGCAATAATCATCAAAGCACCAATCTCAGCGAAAACACGATATGCAACAATACGAACAATTCAACAAAACCCTAGACTACCCACACATAATTATCATCAACCCATTATCAAGGTTAAGCCCACCCTTACCTCGAATAACGTAAGCTCCGGAACACGACGAACGAGACACGAACAAAACCACAGCAACACGAACGATCTCCTTTTGAAATTCTTCGCGAAACCCTCCTCTTCTCTCCCTCTTTGCGCCGCGTGCTCTCTCTCTCACTCTCACTTTCGTTTTTCTTTTGCTTGTTGCGAATGAGGGTTTGGCTTAAACCCCCAGGGTTTAAGTTGAGGGCTCAGTAAACACTGGGCTCTCTACGTCACCACCTCCTTTACTCGTTTCACCTCCTACGCATATAAAATATTAACCTTTTAATTTATCTATATCCCGCCTCCAAATTATTTTAATAATTCAATCAACTATTTTAATTAAATTATTTCCGGGGTGTTACAACCCTCCCCCACTTAGAATCTTTCGTCCTCGAAAACATACCTGATTCAAACAGATCCGGATAGGACTCTCGCATCTTGCTCTCCAACTCCCATGTCATGCTTTCACCAGCAGCTCCTAACCAGACCACTTTCACCAGGTTTATCTCTTTGCCACGTAAAGTCTTCACTTCACGATCTTCAATTCGCACAGGCATTGTCTCCACAGTGAGATTATCCCGCACATGCACATCATCCATCGGAATCACATGGGACGGATCCGAAATATACTTCCGAAGTTGTGACACATGAAATACATCGTGCAAATTCGAAAGATTAGGCGGCAAGGCCACCCTATAAGCAACATTACCAATTCTCTCAGTGATCTGATACGGTCCAATGAAACGAGGAGTCAACTTCTTTGTCTTCAATGCACGCCCAACACCAGCCATAGGCGTGACTCTCAAAAACACATGATCACCAGCTTGGAATTCTAAATCCTTCCTTCTCTTATCATGATAGCTCTTCTGTCTACTCTGCGACGCTTTCATTTTCTCACGGATCAATTTCACCTTTTCAGTAGTCTCTCGAACAACCTCGGGTCCAAGAACAATACTCTCCCCAGATTCATGCCAACACAACGGAGTCCTACATCTCCGACCATACAATGCCTCGAACGGTGCCATCCCGATGCTAGAATGGTAACTATTGTTGTAAGTAAACTCGATCAACGGAAGGTGAGTATCCCACGCACCTCCCTGCTCAAGAACACAAGATCTCAACAAGTCTTCCAACGACTGAATGGTCCTCTCTGTCTGTCCATCAGTTTGAGGATGATAAGCTGAACTCAACCTCAATTTAGAACCCAACGCTTCTTGCAAACTCTTCCAGAAATCAGAAGTGAACCTAGGATCTCTGTCAGACACAATGCACAAAGGAACACCATGCAACTTCACAATCACCTGGATATAAATCTCTGCCAATCTCGACACCGGATACGTGATATTGATAGGAATAAAATGAGCAGACTTCGTCAATCTATCCACAATCACCCAAATTGAATCGTGCCCCCTCACAGTATTAGGTAACCCTATCACGAAATCCATAGAAATACTATCCCACTTCCATTCCGGAATCTCCAACGGTTGCATCAACCCAGCAGGCTTCTGATGCTCAACCTTCGATTTCTGACAAGTCAAGCAGGAATACACAAACTGCGCCACATCACGCTTCATACCAGGCCACCAAAACATCTTCTTCAGATCCTGATACATCTTTGTAGCTCCCGGATGGATACTCAACTTACTCCTATGACCTTCTTCTAAAATTGCTCTTTTCATCTCCTCATCATCAGGAATGCAGATTCTTCCACGGTACTTCAATACATTCTGCACATCCAACTCAAAGTCTTTATTCTTGGATTGATCAATCCCAACCATCAGGTCAACTAATTTAACATCTAACTTCTGAGCTTCTCGAATGCTAGCCATGAATTCATTATCAATCTTCAACATCCCCAATCTGACACTCTGAGGCGTCACTTCACAAACCAAACTCATATCCCTGAACTGCTCAATTAATTCGAGTTCTCTAACCATCATTGCTGACATATGCAACGTCTTTCGACTTAAAGCGTCAGCTACCACATTAGCCTTTCCCGGATGATAGTTCAAGCTAAAGTCATAGTCTTTCAGCAACTCCAACCATCTGCGCTGTCTCATATTCAACTCTTTCTGATCAAACAGATACTGCAAACCCTTATGATCACTGAACACCTCAAACCTCGAACCATACAGATAATGTCTCCAAATTTTCAACGCGAACACAACTGCAGCAAGTTCTAAATCATGGGTAGGGTAGTTCTTCTCATGAGTCCTCAACTGTCTCGACGCATAGGCAACTACCTTACCATTCTGCATAAGCACACCTCCCAACCCCATCTTGGAGCATCACAATACACCACAAACGACTCTTCCGGATTAGGCAACGTCAGAACAGGAGACGCCGTCAACCTCTTCTTCAATTCTTTGAAGCTCTCTTCACAACAGTCATCCCAGATGAAAGTTTTACCCTTGCAAGTCAACTGAGTCAACGGAAGTGCCAACTTCGAAAATCCTTCTATAAACCTCCTATAGTAACCTGCCAGACCCAGAAAACTTCTAATCTCAGTAACTGACTTCGGAGACTCCCATTGTAACACGGCATCAACCTTAGACGGATCCACGGCAATTCCATTCCCCGAAATAACATGACCCAGAAAGCTAACCTCTTTCAACCAAAACTCACACTAAGACAGCTTCGCATATAATTTCCTGTCCCTCAGAATTTCCAATACCAATCTCAGATGTTCTGCATGCTCCTCTTCTGACTTAGAATAAATTAGGATGTCATCAATGAATACCACCACAAACCGATCCAGATACTCACGAAAGATACGATTCATGTACTCCATGAACACTCCCGGCGCATTAGTCACACCGAAAGGCATCACGGAATACTCATAATGCCCATAACGGGTTCTGAAAGCTGTCTTCTGAATGTCTTCGTCTTTCACCTTGATCTGATGATAACCCGATCTCAAATCTATTTTACTGAACACCTGAGCGCCCACCAACTGATCCATTAAGTCATCAATCCTTGGAAGCGGATACTTGTTCTTAATAGTCACCTTATTCAGCTGCCGATAGTCTACGCACAACCTCATACTACCATCTTTCTTTTTCACCAACAACACTGGAGCTCCCCACGGCGACACACTTGGCCTCACAAATTTCTTTTCAAGCAGATCCTCGAGTTGCTTCTTCAGTTCTGACAATTCAGATGCAGACATTCTATACGGTGCCATAGACACAGGTTTAGTATCAGGTACCAGATCAATAGCAAACTCAACCTCTCTCTCTGGTGGTACATCCGGAATCTCGTCGGGAAAAACCTCAGAAAACTCTCGCACCACCTGCAACTCATCAACCTTCGCTTGGCTCTCAGCAGACAATGACGCCATTAATGAAAACAACTGGACGTCTTCCCACGACTCGAGAAATTCTTCTGCCTATCCCTCATGACTCTAGAATGAACATTACTGTCTTCCTCGAAGATTCTGCAGCTGTCAATCAACTCCGAGAACACCCGAATTTTCTGATACCCTATCGCCTTCTTGATATCAGCCCGCAACCCATTTTCAAACTTGATGCATTTGGAGAATTCAGCACCAGCCTCACCATAATGTGGATAGAACTTCGCCAATTCAATGAACTTGGCAGCATACTCAGTCACCGACATATTACCCTGCTTCAGCTCCAGAAACTCAATCTCTTTCTTCCCACGGACATCTTCAGGATAATACTTTCTCAGAAATTCTCTGCTGAACACAGCCCAAGTGACCTCTTCATTCACTGTCGCCAACCTCTGCCTCACCTCCAACCACCAGTCATCAGCCTCCTCTGCCAGCATATGAGTACCATACCTGACTTTCTGCGCCTCAGAGCAATCCATAACACGAAAGATTCTCTCCATCTCTTTCAGCCACGCCAAAGCACCATCAGGGTTATACTTGCCCTTAAAGGTAGGAGGATTCTCCCTCTGAAACGTAGCCAAACTGCGCGACCCAGCATCACCAGCAGCACCTGGGTTATTCTCCACAGCTTGAGCCACAGCCTGCAAAGCAGCAGCGAGTGCAGCATCGTTCCGTCCTGCCATCTCAACCTAACACTGCAACAGAAACTATAATCAGAAACGAGTAACAATTACTCAAGTGTTACTCGACTCGACGACTCGACAACTTGACCGGACAGACCGAACTGCTCTGATACCACTAATGTAACACCCCCCCTTTTACTATTACAATTAAATAGACAATTATCAGAGTCACCTCGAAGGGCGCTACATTTTTCACCATTTTAAAAAAAAAAACACCATTTATTCCAAAAAAAAAAGTCTCCAAAATAATTTATATAAAAGAAATCACCAAGCAGCGGAAATATTAACCAGTTTAAACATCTCCAGAATTAACAATTAAAGACATCTCCAAAATTAATTAAAACAATTTCCAATAACTAAAATAATAGTTCAAAACGATAACTAACGACTCCCCGGTGCTACATATCAGAGCTGACACAGACCCAAACGAGAGAGGAAGCAAAACCTAGCAATTCCTCCACGAGCACTAGCGATCACCTGCAGCGTTGCCGCATGAGAGCAACATTCCAAGCAGAAGGGGTGAGTCTAACAGAGATAATAAGCAGATGATAAAAATTTGCTAGCATCAGGTAACTACAGCAACACAATACAATTACACCATATCACAGCACCAGATACTAAAGGAAAAATCCATTTGACAGTGAACCACCAAAATTATAACATTCATAGACAATGGGATGATATGCAACCCCTCCAGTGGGCATATGCATGCGGTACCGATCACCAAAATGAGCCACGACGGGCATATCACCAATAAACACCAGAGGCAGAGCCTATATCACCAAAACATGCATAGACAATGCGACACCATGATTATGCACCAACTCACCATAACAAGTATTTAAAATAAATACTACATCACCAGAATCAAAACAAATGATTTCACCAAAAATAGCACCAAGTTGTAGCATCACAGCTACCACCAAACTCTCCTGAGCATACCAGCACCGCACCTGAAATATTAACACCAGACGGCTCCACAACGCGGACATAACGCACGCACACCACGCACAAACACACCACTGCATTTTGTCAACTACGCTCCTGCTATTCACTATCCATACTAAAGAACTATCAGATGCTTCAATTAACCTCTTTCAATATCATTAAATAACCCAAAAAACAGTTATCCAGCCATAGCCACATCCATTATTTAAGTTGTCAACATTAAAAGATTGAACATCTCTAGAAACATGAAGTGCTTTTTGATATAAAATATAAAATTTAGGTAGAACGCTATAAAAATTTTAAAAACTATGTCAGCAACAAATGATGTCCATATCGAAGAATTAGATGTTCCTACCATTTAAACATAATTCCTTAGGAATCATGTCCATATCAAAAAATAGTTAGATGTTCCTCACATATAGGTACCTACTACTGAGAAATTGTGGGTGATGTAAAGCAACTTAACTCTTGAAATAAAAAGATGTAAGAGATGGGATGCTATCTACCACAAGAGGCAAACATTTTTCAATTACATTGGATGATAAAGTCAGGACCAAAACTTGTGGGTCAGTGTACGCAATGGATGCACGTAAAAGCAGAAGGGTTAGGAATAAAATTATTAACATGATCATATATTTGAAGTATTGACATGATCCTGTAAAAGAAATTACCCAAAACTGTAACATAAAATATGTCTTCATATGATTTTTTTGCTAGCCATATTGGGTGAATTTTGAAAGAGTAGCATGAGCACAGCAAGATAAATGCTTATAACAGAAGATACTACTTTCAAGAAACATCCACAAATGTTAAAACACTAAAGGACAATGTATTTTGATGAAGGAAAAGATGATTATTTACCCATTCAACATACCTTCTCTATCCTTAGTGGTCTTGAAATCTCACTACGCCAGAAGTGCAAAAAAAAGTCGCTCCCTTGAGCAGCGTTTATTAAAGAAGCGCTAGCCATAGAGAAAAACCTGAAACGATGGGCAGCGCTCCCTTCCCAAACGCTGCCTATTGGAGGACGCATATGACCAATGGGCAGCGCTCCCTTGCCAAACGCTGCCCATTGGAGGACACATGTGAGCAATGGGCAGCGCTCCCTTGCCAAACGCTGCCCATTGGAGGACGCATCTGAGCAATGGGCAGTGCTCCCTTTCCAAACGCTGCCCATTGGATGACGCATATGAGCAATGGGCAGCGCTCCCTTGCCAAACGCTGCCCATTGGAGGACGCATATGAGCAATGGGCAACGCTTCCTTGCCAAACGCTGCCCATTGGAGGACGCATATGAGCAATGGGCAGCGCTCCTTACTTATAAACGCTGCCTATTGATTTTTTTTTCATTTTCTTTCCCTCGCGTACGTTTTAGCGTTAATATTTTTTTTTGGGTCTTCTCCATTCACTCAGGTATACTCTCTCAAGCTCTCCTCCTCTCTCAAGCTCTCAAGCTCTTAAGGTAATTTAGACTTACATCATATGCTTTTTATCTATTTCCAAGTGAAATAACTACTTGGAAATAGATAAAAAGCAGCGTACAAGTATCTATTTCCATGTAATTTAGACTTACATAGTTTTCGCCCTTGTTAATTTAATGTTGCTCTAGGTTAAGGGATTCTTGTGTTGTATTTATAAATTTGAGATATTTAGTGAAATGCATGTTAATTGAATGTTGTTCTAGGTTAAGGGATACTTGTGATGTATTTCTAAACATGAGAAATTGAGGATTGTTGCTGAATATGTGAATTGTTGTTAGGTTTTGCGAGTTTGTTTTGTCGGAGCTTTGCATTCGTTGTTCGAGAGTTCGGTTCATTTACTAGTGCGTGGTTCGCCTAGGTTGGAGTTCATTGTTGCTTCCACTTGTTCAGGTACTTTTGATTTTTAAAACTAGAGTGACTATTTATTTATTTAAAACTGAAATTGCCTCTCTTATTTATTTTATGTGTTCCTTTTCTTTTAGTTGTGCTTGAAATGAAAGATTGATACCTAACTTATGATGAAGTTTAGTCTTGGCAACAACAATGATTCTAAAAATCAATTGCCAATAACTATTTTGATTGAACCATGAAGATTTATTTCTTCATAGATATTGCATTGATATGTAGGCTTTGTTTTCTTAATACCTATCAAATATAAGTTATGCAAACTCTTCTATTACTATTTTTTAGAAATAGATCACCTTTTTTTATATTATATATTTTATACTTGAACAAGAATATAAGTTATGCAAACTTGTATATGTGTGGGGAATGAAACTAGCAAAGTAAAATCGAATATGCCTAAATATGCGAATTGTTTGTTGTTTGTCACCTATAATAGGTTTTTAAGTTCTCTTATCAGGATTTTATTATAAATAAATACTGGGAAATTATGGATAGAGAGTGGATGTCTGCCAATCGTCTGTCCAAGGAATATGTTGCTGGAGTGGATTATTTTGTGAAGTGTGCTGTTGAACATTTAGGGAATTCTAGTAACATGAAGTGTCCTTGTTTGAGTTGTTGTTATGTAAAATCAGTTAATGCAGAGGAGTTGGCAGGACATTTAAAGGGTTACGAAATATATCAAAGTTACACATATGGGAGTTGGATTACAACATGTTTCGGGAGCCTGTGTTCCTATGTAAGTGGGTTGATAATAATAGTAGTTTACAGATTGATGAGTTGGGGTTCATGCGGGTGAATTTCAATAAGTTAGGATATAAAGATGAGCCTTTTATTTTGGCATCCCAAGCTCAACAAGTGTTTTATGTCACTGATCCAGTTGATACAATTTGGTCCATTGTTTAATTGACAAATAAAAAATTGGTGAATGACATTGAGGATCAAGCAACCGATGATCTTTGGGACATCACTACCAATTGTAGGGGAAAGTACTCCTATAGAGGATTTTGTGTATGTTAGAAACGATCATAGTGATGGGATTACGATTCGTCAAAAAAAATATACTAAGAAGCAAATTGCAAATACAATTATATCCAAGAAAAGGAAAAGGTAATTTAGACTTATATCATATTCTTTTTATCTATTTCCAAGTAGTTATTTTACATAGTTTTCATCTTCTTGTCTGTTTATTTATTTTCGATAGATAAATATAACAATAACAATGATTATGTTTTATTGCAGGTCAGATGGCGGATCATAGTGATCATGACAGCGATCATGAGTGTGATGTTGAAAAGTATATCAGAAAGCAGGCTCCTCGTGTAATGACAGCGATCATGAGTGTGATGTTGCTAACTTGTTTTAATTTAGATACATATTGTAAGTAGCTTGCTTGTTTTGGATACATATTGTTAGAGAGTTTGATTTGGATACATATTAATTTGTTAATATTGTAATTAAGTTGCTAAGTTTTGGATACATGCATATAATAACTTGTTAGCTAGTTTGTTTTGGTTTGTGATCATATTGGTGCATTTGGATATATAACTAGTTTATATATATATATATGTTGTTAGTATGTAAATGATTGGATTGGTATTAATTGGCTGTATATGACCAGGAAATTTTCAAATGTAAAAAGGAAAATACAAAAAAACAGAAAAAAAAGGAAAAAAAAAATTAAACAATGGGCAGCGCTTGGTGGGAGAAGCGCTGCTCATTTACTTAGCGCGTTTAGCAATGGGCAGCGCTTGGTAAAGGGAAGCGCTGCCCATTGCTAGGTGAATGAGCAGCGCTTCTCCCTTCAAATGCTGCCTATGACTATTAATGAGCAGCGCTTCTCAAACGCTGCCCATTTTTGGGGAGGAATCACCAGCGCCAAATTTAGCAGCACTCAGATACGTTGCCCACGGCTAAAAAAAAACGCTACCCATCCCCAAATCTGTTGTAGTGTCTGAAAAGGATATGTGAACATGGGTGTTGCAGTTAATTAATAATTTGTCCATTTTAAAGCATTATATAGATTCAGAAGCATCAAATTTTCCTTCATCAGAACTCAATTAAATCGATCAAATAACGTGTACAATTCACAATTTTGACAAAGTTTCGAAATCCAATAGAAGAGAGCAAGAACATTGTTGAATTGCAAGTAAGCTTTACAAAATCATGCATAAAACAATTACATAAGCAAAAAGAGAAGAGAAATTTAGAAGAAAAGTAGTGAATACCTGAATTTGACTAATAGCCGGGAGAGCTACTCTAGTCTATTGCTATAATCCAAAAAATGTGGACTGGTATAAGAGCATGTGGTTCAATCACATTTTAACAATTCAAAGCATAACCTGTTTTTGGCCCTGCCACCACATTTACATTATTACTTTTCACGGTCTTGTAAATTTGCATAAGATAAGGGTTATATTTAGAGTGTTATGAAGCATGTTGAGAAAAAAGAAGCTCAAACCATAAATTGAAATCAAGCTTAAGACAACTATAATCTATCCAAATGAAGAAAGTATCATTTCACAATATCAAACTTCTAGAATGCATAGTCAATCAGCTACCTATATAATCAAGCCTCCAAGCCTCATCATCTCCATATTTCTGGTTGTCAAATTAATGACCGAAGAAGCAAATTCCAAATAACTTATAAACAAGTTTAAGCAAAAGACAAATAAGCTACCTTTAGAATCAAGCCTCCATATTTATTGTTGTTGCTTTTAATTTTTTAAGTTGCCGGTTTATCCTTTAGAACCTGTTATAAATGTGAATGCAAAATTTATGTTCACATTGCAAACCTTCTAATTTAAGCCTAAAAAACTTGGAAATAGAACCAGGATTTTAAAGAAGAGATGGAAGATACTACAAAACAACGATCAACTTGTTGAAAGTTAAAAATGCAATGCACACAGAAAAAACAAATCCCAAGTCTAATAAATGTTCATGTATAAAATACACATAGAAAACAGAACATGAGAGTTTGTTGCTTTCAACCAAGCAACCATCATGAAGTACATATTAAATTTAGGAGAAAGAGAGCATTTTGCAATGAGGAAGCATTAATAAAAGGGAAAGGAAATCATACCTGAAAACATCAAGAAAGAATAACTAAATGAAAATGATTCTTTTTCACAACGATCATCATATTTGAGTTATAATAGAATGAGTAAGAGGGATGAAACTTTTACTTGAATCGCAGCCTTTGCAGAAACAGATGTTGTGGTAGTCTTGCCGTCGTTGGAGCCGATTTGTAACCCTAGAAGATAAATGGAAAGCAAAAATACAGATTTAAGTCGAAATAGGTATCATATTAGGGAAATGAGAGTTGATGTAGGGTTAACAGATACAAAACCTGATTGTGGTAGTATTGTCGCTGTTTCTTCTTCTTCGTTCGTCGCCGTTAGCGGTGGCGGTGAGCAGAAGCGCTGGTGCTTCTCTCTTCCTTCTTCATTTCGATTTCTCTCTTTGTATTTGTTCCTTCTTTAATGGAACCTGATTGTGGTTTTGCTCCCTCTTCCTTTTCTCTAAAGTGGTTTTGTTCCTTCGTTTCACTTTCTTCTTCTTTTTCTTGACAAAGCTTAATTACAGTGATCTTCAAAATGACAGTGAATCATGAAATGAGTAGTAGGTGGTGGTGGGTTTGAAAGAGAGAAAGAGGAAGACCGAAAGAGAGAGAGGGGTGACTGGAGAGAAAGTGGGGAGCGAGAATAAGGGGGAGTTTGTTTCCCGGTTAGAAATTGCATTCCAAGGAATCACTTGCCTGGGAATCCAATGACTTGGAATGTGATTCCTGAGTATTTTCTAAAACATGTTTGGTTAGTTACAAGCTTAGGAATCCAATTGCCGGAAACAATTTATAAACTTGTTTGGTTGGTAACATACATTCCTGGGAATAAGCAATGTAATTATTAAAATACCCCTCTTTACAAAAGGTGAAATAAAAGTATAAAATTAAAGTGATTATTAACTTATATTTTTTTTTACAATAATCTTTTGTAATAATGTATTTGGTAAAACAATTATATAGATATATATATATATATATATAGACACACTTGTGTCACAACCATATACTTGCGGTGAGAAAAAATAAAAGGAACATAATTCATTAATACTAGTGCATACTTGCTGCCGGAATGTGTCACCACCATAATATTCTTAGAAAGAAATACGAATTCAAACAAATAATAAAACCAATAAAGACATTTCCTAGATGAGTTTTCTCCGGAGCATCATTGTGTTTCTCATACAAAAAACAAGATGTGATTTGTTTGATATTCTCCACAGTTGTAGCATAAGACTCGCCTAACTTGTCAACCGAACTTAATAACTTTTCGGAAATATCATAAAGAGCAAGGATCTATTCATCTACCATTTAGCCTTCAAATATCATAATTTAAATTGCATATTACCTTGCACCATTGATTATAAATCTCCTTCTCAACAACAATCATCTTTCTAGTATCATCCCATCCAAAACCACTTGCATTTGGACCCAACATATCTTTAATTGCATAATACTGCGCTTTTATGCGTTTCACTCTTGACTCAATGTGGGGACTAGCTTTTAATGTGCAATTCAGAATTTTGCTTTGCAGATATTTCTCTAGTACTTTAGTATACCCGGGTTTAAATGAACCAGCATCAGCCTTCCAGCCATCATCTACCAATTGCAATAAACCTTGCACTAATACAGCATCTTCTTGTATGACAAATATATGACAAATCTGTCATATGAGAAAGAAGCCATCTTAGATAAAGAAGTCATGTAATGTTTACGTTTTATAGCATATAAAAATCAGAAACACATACCAAGAACAAAAAAAATGAAAGAAAAATAATGGAAAGCTATGAATGGATAAAGAATAAAAAAGCAAAGCATGGAAGTACCTGTGATGTCGCTTTCAGTATATGCAATGCTCCTATGGAAAGCAAAGTTATATAATTCACTTTCAAGTTACCACAGAGGGGAAAAGGCGCTAAACACTATCTATTTTTAGCGGGTGTTTTTTAGGTAGGGAGTGGCTGACTGGAGTAAGTGGGGGTTAGGAATGTAATTTTAAACCAAAAATTGAAATCCCCTATCTTGGAAGGAAATAATACCACTACTTTTGGATGGCATCAGATTCCTACAAAAGTGGGAAGTAACTTTCCAGACCAATCAACATTCCTTGGAATGTTTTTTTATTTTTTTTAATACCAAACATAGGAATCTTTCATTCCAACTCAGTTTCCTTGGAATCCACCTTCAGTCTCTCAAACAAACGCCCCCTAAGAGAGAAAGGGGCAGAGTGTGTCAGATTGGGGTTGGGGTTGGTTATTTGCATCTGATGTTTGCTCAAATTACAAATGTGCCATCAATTTTGATTGCCTCATATAGGGAATAGATTTTAGAGTGATAGCTAGTACTATTTAAAATAATAGTTGTTGAATTTTAATTAAGGACATAATTTGGTTACGCATACATGATATATTATAATCACAATATCAATAATCTTCTATCGTTCTACTTTTACCTTATCTGGTGACTTCTTTTAAAAGAGACCAATGCAAAAGATATTTTAAAATCAAATGTAACAGATATTTTTAGAAAAACTTAGACTTATAATATGAAAAATTTTATGAGTTTGTTTTTTTAGAAGGTTTAAATATTCGTTCGGCCCCTGCAAATACACACACAATCCAAATAGGCCCCTGTAATAAAAAACCTTAAAATAACCCTTGCAAATATAAGTTGTTTACGGTTAAGCTCCTCGGTCAGTTTTCCATCAAAAAAAACTTTAAAATGATAATCAATGTCACGTTCATCATCCCATGTCACCATGGACACATGGCGTTGACATGGGCCACGTCAACAACCAATAGGTGGTTGCCACGTGGCACTCAATAGCTATGTGGCGCATATTCTTGTTACTAAAAAAATTGAAATTTTGGCATCAAAGGAAATTGAACCCACAATCTTTCAGTGAAACACATAAATTATTACCACTAAGCCACATGATGTCTTGGCACAATTCTCACTCGATAGATATACTAAACAATTTAAGTTATAACTCCTAACGATTAAACACTTAATTTGCATCTCAAACATACATGGGAATCATCTCATTTGTGCTCAACTTACATTGGGACGGGTTAAGGAAGGATTTGAATCAAAAGGAATAGCATTTGAAAGGTTTAAAAATGTGTGACAGTAGCTTTGCCACGGACAAAGCCTCCTATGCGCACAAACCAGGCCTCCTGAGCAACCAACATAGTTGGAATTCCAGAATGTTTGGCACGGGCTGGGCTCCTTCTACAGGTTTCCAAAATGTCTGTTTTCATGAATATTGACCATTCCTTTGGCTCCAATGCCTATCCCACTTGACTCCTAACTCAACAACACTCACTAACAGTGCTATCGTATTTCCAAACAACCAATTTAACGAAATCAAACATCCAACGAAATCACGATAGCACACTTAACATGCAAAATCATTGACAATCACAATTTTAGAACGAATGGAGTTCAAAGCACATTCAAGTCTCAAGATACACATGCATTAACTATTAGGTTCAGAACTCATGCAATTAAAATAACAATTCAGCAAAACACAAAATGGAATTAAGAACTCACCTCAAATCGGTTGAACAATAATACTTAATTAAACCGAAATATGAACTTTGAGCACCACAAATACTCCTAAGCACACCTACAAACTTTCCAAATTCGATTCCCAGCTTTAAATCTTCACTTTGTGCACTTCAATCATCAATGTAGCAACCCAATCACCTATTCCAGCTCCCTAATCCCACATGCAACCACAATGAAAGCTCAAGCTAGCTTCTTAGATTCCATGAAACTCGAAAATGGTTGAAAGAAGGAGAGAGTTTGTGTTATGCTTCCTACTCCATGATGAGATTGAAAAGGGGAAAAGGAATTTCAAGAGAAAGTTTTTTAATTGAAGCTTTGGGCAAGATGAGGGTTTTGAGGTTTCTTTCGTTTCTTTTTTTTTTCCTCTCAAGCTCGAACGCTCTCTGTCCCACAAAGAGGAAAATGTTCTATTTTAAAAAAATGAGAAGTGTGTGAGAGTGTGTGTGGTCTTGTGTTTGTTCAGCTAGGAGAATATCTAGTAAGTGGATGTTTTGTGTGAGTGAAAAGTCTGTTTTGCCCTTACCCTATATTCCTCACTTAAGACCACATTTACTTAATCACACGCACTCAAACCATACAAGTATCACATTTATTCAATTAAATTATACAATTTTCAATTCAAAGAAAAGTATTTTAATCACTAAGAAACCAACTACTTGAAATTACTTAATAATCAAAGTAAAAAAAAATAATTACTTCGAGGGGTGTTACATTACTTTTAGGTATAGTGATAAAGTTTTATGCATTTCTTAGGTTCATTTTTCAAACATTACTAGGTTATAAATGAGTGCTTTACATTTATATATTAAATTATGGTACAACTTTTTTTATCATGAACACTTAGCTAAAATTAGCTTCAATTTTCCTTTTAATGTTTTTATTCAAGTCTTCTAATTAATTTATAACTTTATAACACTACTTCAAAAATAGCAATTTGCGGCACTTAAGCTACAACGATTATTGTGAACCGCCGCCACATGAAAGTGAGTTGACTAAAGAGGTCACTTTGATAAAACAATTTAGAGTCATGGCTAGTGCTATTTAAAATAATAGTTGTTGAATTTTAATTAAGGTCATAATTTGGTTACACATTCATGGGTATAATCACAATATCAACAGGAAAACTCTTAACCAATAGCTACACCTATTCTGATTCTCTTCTACTTGTACCTTATCACAAGACTTCCTTTAAAATGTTCAAAAAAAAAAGACTTCCTTTAAAAGAGACCAATGCAAAAGAAATTTTAAAATCAAATGTAGCAGATATTTTTAGAAAAACTTAGACTTACAATATGAAAAATTTTATGAGTTTGTTTTTTTAGATTGGTCCGTCATTTTTTGTTGGTTTCGGTCGTGCAGTAGTTCTCGCAACTCTTGGACCAAGTCGGCAGGAAGCTCTACTGTGACCGGCTGTGCAGGGACGGTGTTATTGCCTTCAACACCCGCTGGTGGTGGTCAAGTCGGGATCTCGGCCACACTTTGTAAACGAGCCGTGGCCTTTGGTCAGCCTCGGGGTGCCTTCGGGGGCATCTTCGAGATTGGTGGAAAGGGCGCTGGCTCCCACTGTGGTCGCCAAATGATCTGACCCCTAGTGTGCTTGACCGCTGTTTCACAAGTATCAGATCTCTGATGTTCTTCTGGTCGTGCTCCAAGCTCCACTTCAGGGGGCGGGTGTACCTGCGAAGACACTCCAACGCCCAAGTCAGGAGCGAACGAGCAGTGTATAGGTCTTAATGAATAGTGTGTACCTGACAACTGACACCATTAGTGCTTTTATAGCGTTGGTGGGCGATCCTCGAGCATTGGATCTATGCGTACGGACCAATTGGGGTCGTTGATCCGGTTCTCTACTCCTTTGCCCCTTTATTGCTGGGCCGGTTCAGGTAGAGTCACTCGAGTGGGCTTCGGCACATTCCGAACAAATGATATATCAAAACATATTATTCGAAGCTAATTACTGTGGAGATAGTGGTGACTCATATTTTATGTAAGCTCTTTATCTATTATTGATTTGGAAATTTCGAAAATGAGAGAAATATATGCGACCAATTCTAAGGAATATGAAACTATCTTTAGCAATAGTAAATTTTCAAATTCTCTTAAAATGAAAATATTAAACAGGGGCATTTTTTCGTCTAAAAATAGAGTACAAAAACATATTATTCGAAGCTAATTACTGTGGAGATAGTGGTGACTCATATTTTGTGTAAACTTTTTATGTATTATTTATTTGAAAATTTCGAAAGTGGCCGGGAGAAATATGCGATCAATTCTCATTGTCCATACTCTCTTGGAGTTAATTGTTTGTTTGCCTAGCCACCAGTGGCGGATCGTCACCAAAAAGCTTGGGGGTGGGGGGGCGCAAAAAAAAGACATGGAAGAATGACGAGGTTCAGAGGAACGACAATGAGGAATAGGGAGTGTGAGAGAGACTGAGAGGGAGATAAATATATATAATAAAATAGATTAATATAAATTAATAATTATTTTTAATTTCACATCGAGACTCAATTGAAGTTGTTTGTCAAAATATAATTTTAAATTAACTTGATTTTAATTTTAGAATGGTGAAAATATTTTTTTAAAAAAATTATCAACCATTGATTTATAATTTCTAAATTTAATAAAAGAGGTGTGAAAAATTTGTTACAATATAATATAATATAAAAATATGAATAAATATAAGAATATATGTTATTATTATATATTAAAGGTATATATATATAAATATATATTAACTTGATTATTATGTAGTTAATTTAAGATTGTAGCCTGTAGAAGGATTCAAAATTTCAAAATTTGTGAAAAAAAAAATATAAATAGAACAGCTGGGAGTCGAATCGAACCGTGAATACATTGACGGAATTATAAGCCACTTAAACACTGCGCCGCCCGAACATTCCTACGATTGTTGCGCAATAGTCTTTTCTATTTAGTATCTATATTTTGCTTTTAAACATAGGGGTACTGTGGTAATTTTACTTGTATTTTTAGGGCGGGCCATGGCCCTCCCCAACCCATGAAAAGATCCCCCTGATCATCAGTGACTGAATGTCTCTTTTTTCTTGCTTTCCGTACCAGGGAGAAATGAAATTAATACACAAGATCACGTACTTTCTTCAAAGTTGTATATGAGATGGATGAGAAATTTGTGGTTGTTGCAAATGAAGTGATTAGCAACCATATCCCCAATGATATTGCCTTTTCCATCCTCTCAAAATTGCCTCTAAAATCTTTGAAGCGATTTGGATGTGTACGCAAATCATGGACTCTCTTGTTTGAAAACTCTCATTTCATGAGTTTGTATCGAAACAATTTCACATATACATCTCTCCTTCTAAAGCAATGTGCAATCCTGCCAGACGGACAACGCCATACTTGGTTCTATTTACTATCTGGTGAGAGTATTCAGAATAGGGTTAGCTTAGATTCGCCACCTCCATTTCAAGAAGATAACGGTTATATTGTTTTGGCTTCTAGCGCTAACGGTGTCTTTTGTCTCTTCGATCTTCATGAAAGTCCTGTATTGTGGAATCTAGCTACTATGGAATTGAAGTTCATTCCTGACAATCCTATAGAGTTTAAACCACCTTATCGAGTACCTGCGTCAAATCTTTGTGGATTTGGTTATGACCACGTTAGAGATGATTATAAGGTGATTCGATATATAGATTTCAGGCCCTTGTGGGAGATATATAGTCTAAGTAGTAACTCTTGGAAGAAACTTGATTTTGAAATGCCTGTTGTTCCTTATTGTAGCATAATTGGTGGCCAAACATACTCGGAGGGAGTGTGCCACTGGCGGGGTACAATGGAATGTGATGTTGTGTCGTGTTTGATTTCCTTTGACATGAGCAATGAAGTGTTCTTTACAACTCCCATGCCCTCATACATGGTTGATGCTAGTTTCGATATCAGCGAGATGGAAGTGCACTTGGCGATGTTAAATGGGTATGTTGCTTTCATTTGTAAGCACGAAACTACTTTCCATGTGTCAATCTTAGGTGAACTTGGTGTGACAGAATCATTGACTAAACTATTCGTTATTGGCCCATTTCCTTGCGTTGAGCATCTTATTGGAGTTGGGAATAACAGCAATATATTCTTGAAAACAAAAGATGGTGAACTTCCTCGGTTTGATTGGAGTACCCAGATAATTGTGGAGCTTGGCATTAAAGATCCAAATATGTATTCTCAGGTAGTAATTTATAAGGAAAACATTGAAAGCCTTATTCATATTGGGTTAGTAAAATAAATCATCAATTGTTTTTCTTATTTTCAGCTGCGAGGCTTATGATCGAGGTTATTAGGATTATACCTTGTATACAAAGTGACTTGTTATTTTCAAGTATTTATGACAACTTAACAAACCTTTTGATTATCGTGAATTTCCCTATGTCAAATTTATTAATCAGTTTTATTTTGAAATTTACTTCCTTTTTATTTTGAATGTGAGAATGATATTTTGAAATTTACTTCCTTTTTATTAATCTATGGGGGAGTTCAGTGAAATATTACTTGTTTTATTAAATAAAATAAATATGGGAATCAAAACATATATTTCAATGATTTCGCTTTTGGTTGTGTTTGTTGATTGATTATTCCCTTTTCCCCTTCTCATCTACAAATTTCCATCGTCCATGGATTTTGTCCCTTTTGAGTAGAGCTGGTAAAATGGGTTGTAGGCTACCTAATCCATATCAGGTCGCTTTGCACCGGGCTCCGATTTTACTTCCCAAGCCTAGCCTTAGACGACCTTGGTAACTATTTGGTCGGATCGCGTTATAAAAATCACTAACTAAAAAAGTAGTTTTCTGATTTATAAAAAAATACAAGAACATGCTTATTTTTGATGTTATTGTTTTCAACTAAAAAGCATTGTTGAAGAGCATGTGGATGAAGTATGATAACATATAATTTCAAACGAATAAGTATTTGTGATAGATGAATATCCAACACACGAATTTGTCGCATAGTGATCGAGAGGATATCAATGTCATATATTCTCAAGGACAACACTATTTAATACAAAGAAAACTTTGTAGAAAATATACAAATGTATTGTCGTCAATCAACCCTTAAGAACAATACACACCCCAATTGTGTGCACAAAAAGTAGTGCCTAATAAATCAAAAGTTATAATTGTGCGTTTTGTTTGTTTTGTATTGTACTAAAAATCATTTTCCTATTCTCAATACATGTTGTTGACACTTGACAACATGTATTAAGTTGCTAATACTTTGTATTTAAGCTAATTTTATTTGTTATTTGTGGGCTACTCAAGTATTGACTAGGCAAGTCCTGCACGAGGTTAGGTTTTTTGAGCTCAATTTTTGTTCCCCTACATTAAGACAAATAGTATTTAATGCCGGTTTCAACCAAGAAATATACCGAGGGTCCAAAAGCTGTTGTTCGACACCAATTATACTGTAAGAGTACTGAATATCACGAAAGAACATGTTGCTTATGAAAAAAAAATGAAAGAACATGTTGAATCTATAATCCAAATGTCACTAACCATATATAGGATGATTGAACATAATCTGAGTCTTATACGAGGTTTATGCCAGATAAATAAATCTGGAAGAGTTGGTGTTGCTAAGGAGTTTCTTACACTCTCACCTTGGAGTACTATTAATATGTATTAAGAGTTATATGGAAATAATCAATGAGGTTAATATTTTTTTGATGAGTATTGTTATATGTCTTGACTAAATTTTTCCCGAGCCTCCTGAAACAAGTTCATCTACTATCCGCTAGTAGATGAGACACGCCAAACAGAGTCTTATTATCTTATTGGCATTGCTATTAATGACACCTAGATTTTTTTTTGAGGTGATTTAGCAGTTCCCCTTTTTTATTCTATTTTTTATTGTTTTACAGATGCATATACGATATAATGTTAAGTTTAGTTGTAATATTATAAAATACATGCAGGCCAATGTCAATACAGAAACACTTGCCAAATTTGAAATTCTTATTTGGAAAACAATGTTTTTCACAGTAGAGGTCTAGTCCCCTACACTACAAAAAAATAGAACAGATAGCGGGGGTTTTTTAAGTCGCTTAGTGGGGGTTTTAAACCCTCACAGGAAGGGGGAGGAGAATCAAATCGTAAAGCCTATGAAATGTTAAAAAAGAAACTGTAGAAAGATGAAGAATTGATTGTTATAAGGTTGAAGTTACAGAGAAAACGAAATACCTTGTTGAAGCTGATGTTTCGCGAGAGGCAGCAGAAACAACATGAGGTCTGGTCGGCAACCTCACGATTTAGGGTTGAGGTTCTGAGAAGAAGATGAAGAGGGATTTCGCATTTGGGGAAGAGGAGGCGCAATAAGAGAGAAAGATTATTAGGGAAAATTTGAAATAGGAGATGAAATTGTGTTCTATTAGCGGGATTTTTCATTAATGCCTTCAATATAAATAAATCTTGCGCACATTAGAACCAGGGAAGTGTCTTTATAAACTAATTTTATGGGGTTTTTAAAACCCTCCTGAAAATAACTGCCGCTATTGAACCTTTTTTTTTGTAGTGCTATATTGAACAATATGGCAACCAGTGAAGATAAAAGAGAAAAGATTAAGAGATCAAATATTCATCAAATGAATTGATAGAAATGATGAGAGTTCAATGAAATGATTACATGAAGCCTCTTTATATAGGCATAAAACTAACTACTAACTAACTCACTAACTACTAACAACTATCTAACAAACTCATTTGTAACTACAACCTAACTATTTCTCTAACTTCTAACTAACTATATATCTAATAGTCCCCCACAAGCTAGAAGTTATTCACAACAATTCTAGCTTGACATGAACAATAGAGAGATGCATCAAATCAAAGGAAAATTACAATGAGAGATAACTAATCAACTACTGTGAGTCTTGAACTTTTAAACTCCAGATATGTTGTCTCTGTTGAAGTATGCAAGAGGAAGGAGTGATACACATGAAACTACACTCCACAATGATCTGTGTTGCACCCCGAAAAATCCTTTGGAGGGATTTCTCTTCGCACAACGTGAATTGGAGTCGCCACCAATATTTTTTTAGAGGTAAAACATTGAAGAAAACCTTTCTTGAAAGACAATGGTCCTTGGAACCACGAGATTTGAGTTCGGGGGTCGGTTATGCATGGGGAAGGTACGACCACCCCACACATCCTTTCTACTGAAAGGGAACCTCGATTTGACGTGTGATTTAAAAGGTTGATTTAAGAAATGCTTTATTTTTATCTCTCTTTATCTCTCCTTACTTTATGTAAAAAACTTAAGGAAAATTTAATCTTTTGCGCTTGACGGGAGGGCACCGTGCCTACGTATCCCGGGGAGGGAATCAAAGCAACGTAGTTCTTGTTTTCGAAAATTGTTTCGTTTTTTTAGAAATTGCCTTGTTTTGGAAAAGGGTTTGTTTTTTTGAAAAGAAAATGGTTTTTATTTGTCGTGCTTGACGGGAATGTGACCCGCTCCTACGTATCTCCCAGTGCGATGGAGAATTCAAAGCTTACGTAGTTCTCGGTTGTCGAGAAAAGGTTTTTATTTTTTAGTTGTTTAATTGTGAAAATTGAATGTTCACAGTGATCAAACAACAAAGGTTTCGAGTGATCACCACTAGCATCCCATTATTGACGATCGTGCAAGCAAAGGCTTCGCATTATCCTCAACAAAGTTTTTAATTTGTGAAATGAGAGTTCTTTTGAAAAATGAGTGTTCATGATAATCAATTGAGCAAAGACTCCAAATGATCACCACTAGCACCCCATTGTTGACAATCGTGCAGGCAAAGGCTTCGCATTATCCTCAACAAAGTTTTTAATTTGTGAAATGGGAGTTCTTTTGAAAAATGAGTGTTCATGATAATCAATTGAGCAAAGACTCCAAGTGATCACCACTAGCACCCCATTGTTGACAATCGTGCAAGCAAAGGCTTCGCATTATCCTCAACAAAGTTTGATTTGTGAAAAATAGTTTGAAATTGTTTTGAGAAGAAGTGAAGTTGTTTATCAATGATTATGTAAATGCAAAAAAATGTTTTGAAGTTGGAACGTTACTAACGAGTAACAAGTTGTTCTTTGTATGCAACATGGTTTTGAAGTTTTGGAGAGTTACTAACGAGTAACAATTGGTGGAAATCAAAACAAGCAAATTGTGAACACCAATTCAACATTTTAATGCACCACAACAATTTAATGCATCAAGGCTCTAAGTGGCCTATCCTTTGCCAAAACTTCACAAGCTTCAAACAACAATTTATATTAAACTCAAAGAGCAAAGAAAGCATGATTAAACTGGAGGATGCATCACGGTCATTGGAGACCAATCATGTGCGCAAATTCAATTGTTTATAGACCCCTTTTTGCTCACATTTCACAAGCACATCAAGTGGGAATTGAATTTTTAAATGCTTACAAGCATAGGCATCAAGGTTGAAGTAACCTATCTCTTGCCAACTTAGCATAACCCAAGATCATTTGTGGACCATAAATGAACCAAAACCCAAATTCATTTTCTCAAATCACAAATTAATCATCAATTTATTTCAACAAGTCAACCAAATCAAACAAGCAAATGACACTAGCAAGACTTAGGAACATTTATTCACAAGATCCAAGCGATCAAACACCAAAATCAACAACTATTCATATTTTTTTGATTTTTGTGAAAGTAAGAAGGCATGAAAAATGAATATTTGCAAAATCAAACAACATGTTTGGACATGGGAACTTCAAAATCAAGCCCCAATAACAAGATTGCATAAAGAAATGCATCAAAACTCGATTAAACCTATTTTATACTAAAGGTGCGAAACATTCATAGCTTCCTAACACAATTTTATTTCACAAAATGCATCAAGCAAAATGATAACGACACAAATCACAATTTATTCAAGGGTGAGAAGCAATCTCAAACACCCAAGCCTCCCTAAGTGCTTGTCAAAATGTTTGAGACACCTCTCACCAACAACAATCAACAAATCAACAATATAACAACACTAAAATGCATGAATATGGTAGGATGAAAAATTAGAAACATGATATCTACATTTTGATGCAAAAAGGTTGAAGATGATGCTAGGTTTTAAGAAGTTCACCTCAAATCCAAGCTAAGGGATGACTAATATGAAGAACAAGACCACAAATCAACTTGAATCTTCACCAAACTTCAATGAAACCCACGAAATGCTTGCTTAAAAATGCCCTTTGATGGTGAAAGCTTGAATTAAATTAGGAGAGAAGGAAGATATATGAAGTAGGAATGGAAATGAGGTGAGAAAATGGTGATTTGGTGAAGGAGAAGTGAAAAATTGATGGAGGAAGAGGGTGATATGATTTCGGCCAAGAGAGGGAATTAGGAGAGGGAGTTGTGTGCTAGGGTTGTGTGAGTGAAAATGAGGCCAAGAGCTTTTTTTTCTTTGTGAGGTGAGGTTAATAGGGTATATATAGAAAGCAATTAGGTTTAAGGGTAGTTAGGTCATTGTGCACTAGTTGTGCTCTAGGATTTGATTTTAATTTTGAATCCAAGGCTAGGATTGAGGCTCACATGGATTGAGGACATTGAGAAAACACAAAATGAGAGAATAGAGAGGGGGTGGCGCCTAAATGGGAGGGGTCCTTGGTGACCAAGTTTTGCTAGTTGTCATCTTGTACTATTGTACTATTATATGACCATTCCATTATCCCTTCATTTTTGATTATTCTTCTTAGGATAATTGTACAAAAATACACCCAATTTAGGCCACATACTTGGAACCTTAGGAATATGCCATTTTATGTGATCACCATGACCAAAAAATGTCATAAAAATCACATCTTGGAACTTTTTGTAGAATATTCCTTTTTGATCCTTTTTTGAAATTTTGTGCACAATGTATGCATGCATGCGCATACATACATACATGACCAAAAATGTTTTGCCTCAAATAAATTTCTCTAAAATTGCACAATGATTCTTGATGAGAAATTATCTTATTTTCGACAATGACCAAAATACCCTTTTGCCCTAAAAAACCTTGTTTTTTAACAACAAATGCATTTCCAACTCTAACAATGAATTTAAAAGCCCTAGAATGACTTTTAAAACCCAAAAATGCATGCACAATGCTCTTCACTCTTCAAAATAAAACCACACTTCTCAATTTATTTATTTTTTGCGGAAAATTAGGGTTTTAAACCTAGGCGGACAAAATTAGGGTATGACAGCTGCCCCTCTTTATTTGGATTTTACCAAGGAATATAAATTGGCCGAAACATATTCCGAGGAAAAATAGAAATAAAGAATTCAGAAATAATACTAATTTTGTCTACTTAGAGAAACCCGAATTTTCCTTTTCTTTTTTCTCTTTTTTTTGTTTCCTTTCTTTGATCTCTCTTCTTTTGAGAGAGGGAGAGTCCACACTTGTCGCGTCGACGAGAAAGCAGTAAATTGCGTAAAGCAGTAAATGAAAGCAGTAAATTGCGTAAAGCAGTAAATGGGAAGTGCCGTAAATTGGGGATTCGGAGGTTGCCTAAAACCTTTTGACGGACTCTCGTCGAGTCCGAGCTCTGGGGGTGGCCTTTTCGAGCGGCCGATCAATATCAGGTCCGGAACTGATATGATCAATGGATCTACGCTATGCCTTAGGTTGACACAATTAATCCGATGGACTTAACGAAGTCTGTAGGATCTGCCGCGCGCTCGTACGCGACGATGTGATCTGTGGAAGGAGTTCACTAACTCTGTGGGAGTTTACTAACTCTGTGCTGATGGAGTTCATCAACTCGGTGCCATGATGATTTTCTGAAAATGAGATTTCGGGGACCCATTGGTCCAAAATAACTGACTTTTTTTGAAAATTTTGGGGACTAACGAGTCCAAAGCAACTGAGTTTCTTTTTGAAAATTGGGAAGGTTTGAATGATGCATGGAATGCAGGCTTTTGATGCTGGGATGCACATGGATGCAATGATTGATTTGGTGAGAGGTTTTTTCTGTTTGATTTTCCTTTTTCTTTTTCTTTTCTTCTGTTTCTTTTTCTTCTGTATCCTTTCGCCCTTCTGGGATGCGAATATGAAAGTATAATGCTCTACTGTTTGATGACATGGATGATATAGGAATGATGAATGATATGAAAATGTTTTTTTTTTTTTTTTTTGGTTAAATCAATCCGCGGGACTTGTGGCACTTGACACGAAGACCGTTCCAGGATGGTGATAACGCAAGGGTTGCGCGTTGGTTTGCAATGATCTTGTTATTTTTAAGGTGGCAGTGCATGTGACTGTTTTTTTTTTGCAGCTTTACCCATTTTAGGAAACCATTTTTCCTTTTGTGATTTTCAAAGATTTCGTAATAATCTGTAATGCTCTGAATGTATGCACATGTTTTGCAATTCAATTTCATCAATCATAAAATCATTATTTTGAAAGAAACTGAATAAATGAAAGTAAAGACACGAAAAGCACACATATGAAAGAAAAGTTGGACTTTTGCTGATATGGAAACTGGTCGTGCAGAAAGTCACGCCAGTTGAAAGTACAATTGCAATCTTTATTCTAAACTGATAAAATACAAGAAAAAGGAACAGATTCTGTGATTCTATCCTTGAAGTAACGGTGCCCACCGTTCATACTTGTGACCTTGATCAACCCCTTATCCAAATCTTCGGGAGTGCTCTATGCCCTTGTTTATTTTCATGCCCAAGTTTTCTGACCCTAATTTTTGCCTGGATCGCCCTTTGCGGGTTTTCAATCCACCGGGTCGCTCTGATTTTGCCTAGGCCGCCCTTTCGGGTTTTCAACCTAGCGAGCTAATTCTTACTTGGCTTATCTTTCTCTTTTTCTGTCTATTTCTTTAGGCATAGTACTTCTTTACCACATCTGAGTTCACTGGATTTGGGATTTCATCTCCATCCATGTTTGCAAGAATTAATGCCCCTCCGGAGAATGCCTTCTTCACCACATAAGGTCCTTCGTATTTGGGAGCCCATTTGCCACGGGGATCCGTCTGGATTGGCAAGATCTGTTTGAGCACGAGGTCTCCTTCTTGGAATTCCCGAGGACAGATTTTCTTGTCAAAAGCCCTCATCATCCTCTGTTGGTACAGCTGACCATGGCACAAGGCGGCTACTCGCTTCTCTTCAATCAGATTCAATTGGTCAAAACGAGCCTGAACCCACTCTGCTTCTTCTAATTTGGTCTCCATCAATACCCGCAGCGAGGGTATTTCAACCTCAATGGGGAGAACAGCTTCTGACCCATAAACCAACGAGTAAGGGGTTGCCCCTGTAGATGTACGCACCGAGGTTCTGTACCCATGCAAGGCGAAGGGGAGTATCTCATGCCGGTCCTTGTAAGTTACTACCATTTTCTGTACTATCCTCTTAATATTCTTATTGGCTGCCTCAACTGCCCCATTCATCTTCGGACGGTAGGGAGAAGAGTTGTGATGTTGGATTTTGAAGTCCTTGCATAAGTCCCTCATCACCTTGCTGTTCAAATTACTGCCGTTGTCTGTGATGATTTTGTTCGGAAGGCCGTAGCGGCAAACCAAATCTTTCTTGATGAACTTAGCAATCACTGAACTTGTTACATTGGGATAAGAAGCAGCCTCTACCCACTTGGTGAAGTAGTCGATAGAAACCAGGATGAAACGATGACCATTTGAAGCTTTTGGTTCAATAGGACCAATGATGTCCATGCCCCACATTGAGAAAGGCCAAGGTGCACTCAGGACATTCAGAGAGGTTGGTGGTACATGGATGTGATCTGCATAAATTTGACATTTATGGCACTTTCTTGCAAAGCTATAACAGTCAGATTCCATTTGCAGCCAATAGTAACCTGTTCTCAGGATCTTTCTAGCCATTGTGTGCCCACTGGAATGAATTCCAAATGAGCCCTCATGAACATCTTGCATGATCTTTATTGATTCCTCCCTTGTTACACATCTGAGGAGAACCAAGTCATGGTTTCTCTTGTAAAGGACGTCTCCACTCAAGAAGAAACCCATTGACAGCCTCCTGAGTGTTCTCTTATCATTTTCTGAAGCGCCGGGGGGATATTCTCTGCTGGTGATATACTGTTTGATGTCGTGGTACCAAGGTTTACTGCCTGATTCCTCTTCAACTGCCATGCAATGGTAATAAGCAGGTAGACCCCGGTGTTAGACTCTGACACACGTCAAGTTCCTATCACAGTTGACGTTGAACATGGAAGACAAAGTGGCCAAGGCATCAGCCAGTTGATTCTCATTGCGAGGTATGTGCCGGAAGGTGATCTCTTCAAAGGGCTTGATTAGCTCTTGAATGTAGTCACGGTAAAGGATCAAATCAGGGTTTCTTGCTTCCCAATCACCTTTTACTTGGTGAACAACTAGAGCTGAATCCCCGGACACGTCGAGCCTTTTGACTTTCCAATCGAGGGCCGCTTGTATGCCTAAGATGCACGCCTCATACTCTGCAATATTATTTGTGACGTAGAAACTCAGCCTTGCCGTGAATGGTATGAAACGATTGTCCGGGGAGATCAACACTGCTCCGACCCCGTGCCCCCACATGTTAGAGGCACCATCAAACAGTACTCTCCACCTTTCATCATCTTGGGATTTTCCTTCGTCGAACAATGACATGATGTCTTCATCTGGGAATTCACATTGCATGGACTGGTAACCCTCAGCCAGTTGATGTGCCAGATACTCTGCCAATGTGCTGCCTTTAACCGCTTTTTGGGTGAGATGCTGGAGGTCATACTCTGATAAAAGCATTTGCCAACGAGCAATTCTACCTGTGAGCGCAGGTTTCTCAAATATGTACTTGATTGGATCCATCTTAGACACCAACCAGGTAGTGTGACTCAACATGTACTGTCTCAATCGATGCGCTGCCCAGGCAAGGGCACAACAAGTCTTCTCCAATGGTGAATACCTGGTCTCGCAATCGGTGAATTTCTTGCTCAGGTAGTAGATTGCATGTTCTTTCTTCCCCGACTCATCGTGTTTCCCCAGTACGCGACCCATGGAATCGTCCAACACTGTAAGGTACAGAATAAGAGGCCTGCCGGACACAGGTGGCATTAGGACTGGCGGATTCTGAAGATACACCTTGATTTTCTCGAAGGCTACTTGACATTGATCATTCCACTTCAACTCTTGGTTTTTGCACAATAGTTTGAAAATCGGCTCGTAGGTAGCGGTCAACTGGAAGATGAATCGGGAAATGTAATTCAGCCTTCCAAGAAAACCACGAACTTCTTTCTCTGTTTTTGGCGCCGGCATCTCGAGGATAGCACGCACTTTGTCCGGGTCTACCTCAATTCCCTTCTGGCTAACAATGAAGCCCAACAATTTTCCTGACCTCACTCCGAATGTGCACTTGGCGGGATTCAGCCTGAGTTTGTACTTTCTGAGGCGCTCGAAAAGCTTCTGCAGGTTAACAACATGCTCTTCATCGGTCCTTGATTTGGCGATCATATCGTCCACATAAACTTCAATCTCTTTATGCATCATGTCGTGGAACAGAGTCACCATAGCTCTTTGATAAGTTGCCCCGGCATTCTTCAGTCCGAAAGGCATGACCTTATAGCAGAAAGTTCCCCAAAGGGTTATGAAGGTGGTTTTCTCCATATCCTCTGGAGCCATCTTGATCTGGTTGTAACCTGAATATCCGTCCATGAAGGAGAACATTGAGTGTTGCGCTGTGCTATCCACCAGAACATCGATGTGAGGTAGAGGGAAATCATCTTTAGGACTTGCTCGGTTTAAATCACGGTAATCGACACACATTCGGACCCTTCCGTCTTTCTTGGGAACCGGAACGATGTTGGCTACCCACTCAGGATATTTTGCCACTGCTAAGAACCCTGCATCAAACTGTTTCTTGACCTCATCCCTGATTTTCAAGGACATCTCTGGCCTCATTCGCCTCAATTTCTGTTTTACCGGAGGATATTCTGGTTTTACCGGCAATCTGTGCTTAACAATATCTGTATTCAATCCCGGCATGTCTTGGTAAGTCCATGCGAAAATGTCAACATAGTCAAACAGGAGCTGAATCAACTTCTTACGTTCACACTTCCCCATCGCGGTACCAACCTTGATCTCTTTTCTATCTTCCTCAGTACCCAAATTAACAATTTCTATGGGCTCCCCATGGGGCTTGATGACCTTTTCTTCTTGTTCTACCATTCTCATAATTTCTGGAGGAGTATCCCAACCATCCTCAACATCTTCCTCGGTTTGGTTAACTGGGTAATCAAAGTCACAGTATGAGTTATGGGCATTATTACTTTCAAGAATTGTATTCGATCTGCATTAAAATGGAGTGGCGAATAAAAATAAAGAAAAGACACGCAAATGAGAGATGAAGAAAGAGAGTTTTATTGAAAATTCCAAAATAACATTTTATTCATTGATGAAGTTTGACGAAAACATGCATGTACGAATGAAATATCCCAAGGCCTTGGGCAGAGCCGAGGAATTTTGCATTACAAAGAAAAATTACTTTAAATTGAAAATCACAGGGAAATCTGGGGCCTCCCAGTTCTGGAGCTTTTCTTTCGCAGCACAACGGCGCACTAAGCCGACAGCACCGTCACCCGAGCCTGAATCTTCTTCAATCACATTGACCTGGTCAGGGTTCAGCATGCCTACACTTCGGAAGTTGTTCCTAAGATCACCGACGACCATCCCTCCCTGGTTGGGGATCCTTCCTCTGAGCTTTGCCAACCATTTCTCTCTTCTATCAGCTGCTAGCCTCTCTCGGTCTGCAGGGCTTGGGATGTACCCAATACCGAACCTTTCAGTATTCCCTTTCAGCAGGACAGGTGCTACAATTCCTTGAGCAGCTTTTCCCAGGCCTTTTCCAACCTGATACCCATATCCTAGCATCACCTTTGCAACCATCATGTCCGCCTTGGACCACCTAGGCTTCAATTGGGGAGGCTCACTCCCAACAAAGATAGCATTTGAGATCTCCAATCCCTGGAAGGCAGTCTCAAAAGACTCCTCTGCTGCTTCAACGTAATATTCTGGTGGTGATCGGTTTATCATCATTTCCTCCTCCCCGAAGATTACTATCAACTTGCCCTCGGCCACAAACTTGAGTTTCTGATGGAACTGCCCCAGCGGCATGTATCCAAGGTCGTCCTAGCAGACAGCTATAAGAGGAAGCTATATCCATGACTTGGAATGTGCATAGAACACTTCAGGACCCACCTGCAAAGGCACCTCTACTTCTCCAAAAACTTCTTTCACAAACCCATCAAATGCTCTAACCAAGGTGGAGCTAGGCTTCAGATATGAGCAATCCACATCCAACTTATCCATTGTGGACTTGGGCAACACATTTAATGACGAGCCATTGTCGATGAGCACTCTGGCCAGCATGTAGTCCCCACACTTGACAGAGATGTGAAGGGCTTGATTGTGATTCTTCCCCGCCGGAGGTAACTCAGCGTCTGTGAAGGTCAAGTAGTTGGATGCCACTATGTTCCCAACAATACCATCAAGCTGGTTGACCGTAATGTCATGGGGTACGTGTGCTTCATTCAGGATTTTCAACAGTGCAGCTCGGTGTGCCTCGGAACTAAGCAACAACGAAAGCATTGAGATTTTGGCCGGGGTTTGATTTAACTGGTCCACCACCTGGTATTCACTTTGTCTCATTACTTTCAGAAATTCCTGAGCTTCTTTGTCTGATATTTCTCTAACTTCCACAGTTTCCTTATCTTTTCCCTTACGGGCCCTTTCTTCAGCTTCCTTTGATTGTTCCTTTCTAAGATTTTCAGGAACATACATCCTTCCACTCCTTGTAATTCCACTACTCCCAGCAATGTTTGTTATATCCAACACGCCCTGAGGGACCTCTGCTTGCATTTTCACGTTGCAGCTCCAGGGAATAACCCTAGTCTCTCTACTAGGGGTAGCAGCAGGTACCGGAATAACAACAGTCAGAGGTCTTGCCACAACCGAGCTTGAATTCGGACTGCAAGGGATTTCAACCGGTCTCCTGAAACCTCTGTTGTTTGATTGCAGAGTAGATACACTTTCTTCCTTTTCCTGAACCCCAACCTGGACCAGGTGTCTGTCTAACAGCTCTTGGAGGGTGGGTTTGAAGCTCTCACAGGCCCCAACACAATAAGGGTCATTGCAGATGTCTCTTCTGGCACACCCTTCTTCGATGATACCACAACGGCATAGTGCAGCATGAATGATACTCAGGGGTGTACGAATGCACTCCACCTTCCTAATTAAGTACTGACCACCCTGATCATTAATGGCATTTGCAGTGGGCCCACCATGCCCCGGCAACGGGTTGGTGGTTACATTAGGTTGCTGAAATGATATACTCTTGGCATCAAGCAGGTCTTGCACAACGTACTTGAACGCCTTACAATCCTCCACCACATGACCTACTGCCCCAGAATGAAAGGCACAGGTAGCATTTGCATTATACCCTCTGGGATAGGGAGGCTGATATGGTTTCATCTGACGAGTGTTGATTAACTTGTTGGCAATGAGATAATTGAACAAATCTGTGTACGACATGGGGATAGGTTCAAAGACAATAGGCTTTTTTTCATTGTAATTTCTGTACTGATTGTCGGACTGGAATGGCTGAGCAGGCGGCGTCTGAGCAGGAACTGGAATGGCTTGTGGGGGATTGTTGTGTGATGGACCGCTACCTCCGATGATTGCATTAGTTTCTCCCTCCTTCTTCTTGTGGGAACCAGAAAAAGGCTTTTTCTGATGGGAAGGAGGTGTTGGGCCATGGGCTATTCTTCCGCTGCGCATGCCGCTCTCCACTCTTTCTCCAATGACAACCATCTCCGAGAAATTCGAAGCCACGCTGCCGACCAAACGATCATAGAACACTGGGGGAAGAGTTTCCATGAACGTATGGACCATCTCTTTATCAAGCAGGGAGGGTTTTACTTGTGCAGCGAGGTTCCTCCACCTCTGGGCGTATTCCTTGAATGTCTCATTATCCTTCTTAGACATACATTGCAGCTGGGTCCTATCCGGGGCTAAATCACTGTTGTACTGGTATTGACGGATAAAGGCATCCGCCAGATCTTTCCAACAACGGATATTAGTTGGCTCCAATTGCATATACCATTCAAGGGGAGCTCCAGCTAAGCTTTCCTGAAAGCAATGTATCATCAGGTTATCATCACGGGCGTGGGCAGTCATCTTCCGGCACTACATCGTCACATGGTTGCGCGGGCAGGTTGCTCCTTTGTACTTGTCGAAAAATGGTGCTTTGAACTTGGGTGGCAGGACTAGATTAGGGACCAAGCATAACTCATGGGCGTTCCTAGCCTGGGAACCTGTTCCTTCAACAGCTCTCAATCTTTCTTCTAACATCTGGTACTGACTTCTAGCATCATCAGGGTAATTCGGCGGAAAACCACTCACACCGTAGTGAAGATTATTCATCGACACCACAGCTGGGGTCACGTGTGGGTCACGTGAGTGAGCGATAATCTGAGGAATTGGACCCTGAACTTGTGGATGGATTGTTGCTGGAGAATTGAAGCCAACCGGAGTTCCCGGGGTAATAGCAGGAGTAGGACTCTGAATTTGAACCTGAGGTGTCCCCATTCCAACTTCATTCACAGCTGATTCAGGCTGGGCCTGTCCTGTGGTTCCCGAAGGACCACTTTCTGGGTTTGCACCGGCAGCAGGGGGTGTGTACCCTAATGGGAGACCATAAGGAGGCCATTGCACGTTCTGGAGAGCCTGAGAGACTCTAGGTGGATCCACTCCTGCGGCAGCAGCACCTTCAGTTATGCCAGCATCCCTTAAGGCACTTAACACTCTTATGACCTCTGCCATTTGAGCTCTTATAACTTCCATCTCAGCCCTGATTGCTCGATTCTCTTGATTCTGATCATGCTGACCCTGACCATTTGGATTCGGACCTTCTGGAACCACATCATTCTGGATTGGTTGATGAATGCCCAGATTTGCGTCGTCTTGATTGTTGACCATATTTCTTGCCTGTGATCGCGTCCAATACCGATGATTAACCAGCTTGTCTTACTTCTGTGGACGGAACATTTTTTTTTATGAACATAAAGACAAATGATGCAAATGCAATGCAATATGCATGTTATTATGTTTATTGCCGGGAATCGCGGTGCAACTCGTCTTGTCATAGGTGTTAAGGTTCAGGTGTTTTTAGGATTGCAACAAAGTTGGAAGCAACAAGGCAAAACAAACGTACTTCAATTAAATGGAATGCGAAGGAGTATCATAAATAGAAAGCAAATCAAAGTACAATATTCCTTAAGAGTGCAATACAATGATTTTAAACAAAGTACTATTTTCCAAAGAAAGTTACAACTTCTTAAAGAAAATTACAATTTCCTAAGGATCGCTACAATACTCTAAAGGGAACTTTAAAGGCATATGGCTTTCAACTCCTCGCTCCTTTTCCTCTTCTTGCTCTCAGCTGCCCCCCGGGCTTTCTCCAGGAGTTCTTCTGTGAGAATCTTGCAGTACTCAACAAACTCACACACCTTGACAGGGGTGTTGAAAGGATTCTTTTCTGCATCCGCCTTTCTTAGCTTCTTGGGAATGTCTCTCACAGCCTGATTAGCTAACCAAACTAACTTGGAGAACTTGTCTTTCCAATGTAAGCCTTCCTTTTTCAATTCCTCAAAGACTTGTTGACTTTTTACCTTACTGAGCAATTCCGCAAATTGACTCTCCCAATAGTCACTCTTCTCCCTTAGCCGGAGGTAAGACCTTTCCAAGTATTGCACATGATTGGCCAAGCATTCCGACTTCCCTTGTTCCCTTCTTAGTGCTTGCTGATAATCCCTCAGGATCCCTTCAATAGATTCCCGATCTTGCTTAACACTCTTTAATTGATCTTCCAATTCAAGCTTCATCATTCGAGAGTCTTTTCTTGACTTAACTAGTGCGTGCCTTGTAACACCCCGGAAATAATTTAATTAAAATAGTTGATTGAATTATTAAAATAATTTGGAGGCGGGAAATAGATAAATTAAAAGGTTAATATTTTATATGCGTAGGAGGTGAAACGAGTAAAGGAGGTGGTGACGTAGAAAGCCCAGTGTTTACTGAGCCCTCAACTTAAACCCTGGGGGTTTAAGCCAAACCCTCATTCGCAGCAAGCAAAAGAAAAACGAAAGTGAGAGTGAGAGAAAGAGCACGCGGCGCAAAGAGGGAGAGAAGAGGAGGGTTTCGCGAAGAATTTCAAAAGGAGATCGTTCGTGTTGCTGTGGTTTTGTTCGTGTCTCGTTCGTCGTGTTCCGGAGCTTACGTTATTCGAGGTAAGGGTGGGCTTAACCTTGATAATGGGTTGATGATAATTATGTGTGGGTAGTCTAGGGTTTTGTTGAATTGTTCGTGTTGTTGCATATCGTGTTTTCGTTGAGATTGGTGCTTTGATGAATTATTGCACGTTATTGTGATTTGTTTCGTTATTTGTTGTTGCGTGATTGTTGTATCACGATGATGGTGTTGTTATTGTTCGTGTTTTTGTTGTTGCTGTGCGTGGTTGATTGTTGTTGTCGCGTTGTCGAATTGTCGTTTTTGTTGTGGTGGTTGCGGTGTCGTTGCCGTTAGGGTTTGGTGTTTGGCAATTTAGCGATTCTGGACACAGGTTCGGTTTTTCTAAAACTGGCGCTGTTTGGTTGATCCAAAAATTAAGAGGTTGATTTTTTTTGAAAATAGACTTAACGCCGGTCATTTTGGCACTGGTTTCGTTAAATTCGGAGTTGTATAGCTCGAGTTATAGGCGATACAAGTTAGGTTAAAATTCTGGAAACGATTTGGGTATAGATTCGGTATTTCGGTGACTGGGAACGTTGTATTGACCGAAAAATTATGTGGTTTATTTTTCTGGAAAATAAACTTAATTCTTGTTAATTTGGCACTGGTTTGGTTGCGTTTAGAGTTGTGTAGCTCGAGATATGAATTCCACAAATTAGAGTAAGATTCTGGAAACAATCTGGACACAGGGTCAGTGTTTTGGTTACCACGTTTTCAAAAGAACTCCTTTTCGAACGAATCCAATTTCTTTGAAAACTAGACAAAATTTTCCCCAGTTTATGCACAAGTTTCATGCAATTTGATTGAGTTTTGGTCACTTTGGAATTGCTTGAATTTGAAGGACAGAAACCGTCCTCTTTTGCAACTAGCCTGTGTGCTTTTCGAAAACTGTACCTATTGGACACTCTCCTTCAAAAACTGAACTTAGGGATGATAACCAGACCCATAGGGCTTTCCAACAAGTATTTATTTGTTGAAATCCGATGTCGTTTGCTATTTTAATTAATTCGCTGAAGTAGGTGCGATGTGCCTAGGCGCTGTGCGCCAGTCTTGTGCGTGGTGTGCGTGCGTTATGTCCGCGTTGTGGAGCCGTCTGGTGTTAATATTTCAGGTGCGGTGCTGGTATGCTCAGGAGAGTTTAGTGGTAGCTGTGATACTACAACTTGGTGCTATTTTTGGTGAAATCATTTGTTTTGATTCTGGTGATATAGTATTTATTTTAAATACTTGTTATGGTGAGTTGGTGCATAATCATGGTGTCGCATTGTCATATGCATGTTTTGGTGATATAGGCTCTGCCTCTGGTGTTTATTGGTGATATGCCCGTCGTGGCTCATTTTGGGGATCGGTACCGCATGCATATGCCCACTGGAGGGGTTGCATATCATCCCATTGTCTATGAATGTTATAATTTTGGTGGTTCACTGTCAAATGGATTTTTCCTTTGGTATCTGGTGCTGTGATATGGTGTAATTGTATTGTGTTGCTGTAGTTACCTGATGCTAGCATATTTTTATCATCTGCTTATTATCTCTGTTAGACTCACCCCTTCTGCTTGGAATGTTGCTCTCATGCGGCAACGCTGCAGGTGATCGCTAGTGCTCGTGGAGGAATTGCTAGGTTTTGCTTCCTCTCTCGTTTGGGTCTGTGTCAGCTCTGATATGTAGCACCGGAGAGTCGTTAGTTATCGTTTTGAACTATTATTTTAGTTATTGGAAATTGTTTTAATTAATTTTGGAGATGTCTTTAATTGTTAATTCTGGAGATGTTTAAACTGGTTAATATTTCCGCTGCTTGGCGATTTCTTTTATATAAATTATTTTGGAGACTTTTTTTAAAATGGTGAAAAATGTAGCGCCCTACGAGGTGACTCTGATAATTGTCTATTTAATTGTAATAGTAAAAAGGGGGTGTTACATGCCTGACTGCTTGCTCTTCTTTCCCTGTGTCCTCATATAGCCTCTTCCATTTAATTGTTTCCGCTACAGCCTCATTCATCTTGGTAGTGCACCTCTTCACTTCCTCTTTGGCGCCCTTCAAGTGCTTTTGCATTTCCCTCTTGCTTTTCCCCTATATTTCAAGTTTTCTATTGACTTCCTCAATAGCTGCAGCTTGGAAAGCATTTTCATTTTCTAGCTTTTTCTTGTCTTGCATCATCTTTCTCAATCTATCTTGCAGAGCCCTTTTCTCTTCTCCCACCTTTGACATGGCCAACCTAACCTCTTCCAATTCTTCAATGGTAGGAATGCGAGGTTCTTGTATCTTTTCCTCAGGCAGTGGTACTCCTTGGTTGGATGACCGAGTTTCACTAATCCTCCCTTCAAGCCATTGAGAAAAAGAGATGGCAGTGGTCCTCCTGGTTAACTCTTCTCTGTCCTTCCGCACTACGGTTTCCCAAGCTTGCAGGACTCGCCGAAGTAGACTCTCGTCTTTAGGGATCCCCGCATGGAGGTAAAAATGAAACAGCATAGCTTCGGAGGGTGAATCCCGCATAGGGTATCCGAGCTGTCGCAAGGTCAAAGAGGGGTTATAGTTTATGCATCCTTGGGTTCCCATGAGAGGAACGTTCTGAAAACTCCCACACCGAAATACCACTGAAGGCCTGTCTACCTAACATTGAGGTGAGAACCAACGAATCTGGAGAGCATCTTGGTTCTTGAAAGCATGCACCCACTCTTGAGAGTTCATAGTCTTCGGATTACAACCCAAGGCATAGGAAAGCAAATCCTTCACCTCACTTTTGTTGGTACACACATGACTGATTAACCAAGCATATAACACAGGGAAGGAGCAACACATCTTATTCTTTTGGAATTCATGGTGACGAGTGAAGGCACGGTATGTCTCTGCGAGGATTGCGGGAACCGGGTTGATAGGATTTTTTGCACATTTGAAGGCGAGGAAGACACCGATTGCAGTTTCACTCACATGCCTCTCTATCTGAGGGAAGAGCACAATGCCGAAGATGGTCAGAGCTAGCACTTGCTTGAAAGAATTCCAATCATCAGACACTACATAGCTGGTCATCAAACTCTCAAAGTATTCTTGAGGAAACCCAAATACCTTATTACGTTCTATCTTATGGGCCCGCACTTTCTCAGCACTGATTTGCAACAAGGCAGCAAGCTTTTCATCAGAATAATACTCCCCTTGGTATTGATAAGGTTTAAACTTGGATCGATCAAAGCCCAAAATCCTATCATACTCTTCTAGGGTAGGCGCCATTTGGAAATTCTTAAAAATGAAACAGCGAATCTCCGAGTCATAGAACCGACACAGGGCAGCAATGGCACTCTCTTGCACTTCTAGTTGTAGCAGCTTGCGAATGTTCCCATAGGTTTTGTCAAAAGACCTGACCTCAATAGGACCTAGGAGGGATGCATACTCTTTAAGACTAGCCATATCAATCTCTTTCACAACAGGAAGCCTTGAATTGAAAACGGTTTTGCCTTTTGATTCCATTCCGTTTCTTACACACCTATGACAAGACTTTGTGTTACGTTGCGATCTCCGGCAAACAACTTTAATGCATGGAGGATGCAAAGAATGGAGGTTTTTTTTTTCAAAATTTTTGTTAGATGCGAATGCAATGATGATGATGCAAAATGACGCAGATGTGATGATTATGACCTTTTATTTACATAGAAAAGAGAGAAGAAAATGATGTTTATTGGTGGCGGTTCAAAACATTTTTGAAAATACCCGCTATATGCCACCTCATATAGGTGTTTATGAGGGAAAAAGGAAATTATATTCTACATTTTTGGTAAAAGAGTTTCGAAAGAGGATGCCTAAGCTAATGCAACAAACAATTTGCGTGCCCCCGTGTCCTACAAATGGGTAAAGATCGTAGGCTCTAAAGTCAACGACAAGGGTAATCCTCCCATGTGGGTTCTGGTCACTGCCTCACAATGGCAACCAAGAGCTAAAGTCTCTCTCATGAATACACCCACAATCGTAGAGAGCTACCGATTGTGAGGTATCATGAAGAAAGCGCACTCTTGAGCGAAACTTTCATGAGAGCCAGACAGACAACGGTCTACGAATGGCAGTCACTACTCATTTCCACTCTCCTAGGGTTCTTTGCAGACCTTGGGTTTCAGTGCTCACAAATATAAGGTGTGCAGTGTGTGATGAGGGCACAACACCTAAAAATCTACCCAAACCCCACCTGCAAAGGGAAACCAAAACAGTCCAGACAATATCAAGCAACAGCATGTCGTCTACCCTAGGGTTCAATATCATTTCAACATAAGTATACTAACCTAGGGTTCCAACAACAATCGCAAGCATTGCTTACCTTAAGAAAGGGAGCAAAGAAGAGGGGAACATGCTAGGATTGGGGAAATGTATGAGAAAAACATATAAACGACGAAAGTAAGAGGAGAAGAAGAAGAAGCTACTCTTATTTTACTCAAGAAGCAAATATAGAAGAGGAAGAAGGCTAACACACAATGCACGCAAGCACAACATCACAAGAATGCACACGACAATTCTAAGAATAATGCAAGCATGTTTTTAAAGGCAAAGGAAAGAAAGAAGAAAGGGAAAGGAGGAGAGATATAACAAAGCATTCAAATCAACGAAATAAATCACATGTCGAATTGATTGGCTCGACCCACTAAAGAAAGGTCCCCAGTGGAGTCGCCAGCTGTTGCACCCCGAAAAATCCTTTGGAGGGATTTCTCTTCGCACAACGTGAATTGGAGTCGCCACCAATATTTTTTTAGAGGTAAAACATTGAAGAAAACCTTTCTTGAAAGACAATGGTCCTTGGAACCACGAGATTTGAGTTCGGGGGTCGGTTATGCATGGGGAAGGTACGAGCACCCCACACATCCTTTCTACTGAAAGGGAACCTCGATTTGACGTGTGATTTAAAAGGTTGATTTAAGAAATGCTTTGTTTTTATCTCTCTTTATCTCTCCTTACTTTATGGAAAAAACTTAAGGAAAATTTAATCTTTTGCGCTTGACGGGAGGGCACCGTGCCTACGTATCCCGGGGAGGGAATCAAAGCAACGTAGTTCTTGTTTTCGAAAATTGTTTCGTTTTTTTAGAAATTGCCTTGTTTTGGAAAAGGGTTTGTTTTTTTGAAAAGAAAATGGTTTTTATTTGTCGTGCTTGACGGGAATGTGACCCGCTCCTACGTATCTCCCAGTGCGATGGAGAATTCAAAGCTTACGTAGTTCTCGGTTGTCGAGAAAAGGTTTTTATTTTTTAGTTGTTTAATTGTGAAAATTGAATGTTCACAGTGATCAAACAACAAAGGTTTCGAGTGATCACCACTAGCATCCCATTATTGACGATCGTGCAAGCAAAGGCTTCGCATTATCCTCAACAAAGTTTTTAATTTGTGAAATGAGAGTTCTTTTGAAAAATGAGTGTTCATGATAATCAATTGAGCAAAGACTCCAAATGATCACCACTAGCACCCCATTGTTGACAATCGTGCAGGCAAAGGCTTCGCATTATCCTCAACAAAGTTTTTAATTTGTGAAATGGGAGTTCTTTTGAAAAATGAGTGTTCATGATAATCAATTGAGCAAAGACTCCAAGTGATCACCACTAGCACCCCATTGTTGACAATCGTGCAAGCAAAGGCTTCGCATTATCCTCAACAAAGTTTGATTTGTGAAAAATAGTTTGAAATTGTTTTGAGAAGAAGTGAAGTTGTTTATCAATGATTATGTAAATGCAAAAAAATGTTTTGAAGTTGGAACGTTACTAACGAGTAACAAGTTGTTCTTTGTATGCAACATGGTTTTGAAGTTTTGGAGAGTTACTAACGAGTAACAATTGGTGGAAATCAAAACAAGCAAATTGTGAACACCAATTCAACATTTTAATGCACCACAACAATTTAATGCATCAAGGCTCTAAGTGGCCTATCCTTTGCCAAAACTTCACAAGCTTCAAACAACAATTTATATTAAACTCAAAGAGCAAAGAAAGCATGATTAAACTTGAGGATGCATCACGGTCATTGGAGACCAATCATGTGCGCAAATTCAATTGTTTATAGACCCCTTTTTGCTCACATTTCACAAGCACATCAAGTGGGAATTGAATTTTTAAATGCTTACAAGCATAGGCATCAAGGTTGAAGTAACCTATCTCTTGCCAACTTAGCATAACCCAAGATCATTTGTGGACCATAAATGAACCAAAACCCAAATTCATTTTCTCAAATCACAAATTAATCATCAATTTATTTCAACAAGTCAACCAAATCAAACAAGCAAATGACACTAGCAAGACTTAGGAACATTTATTCACAAGATCCAAGCGATCAAACACCAAAATCAACAACTATTCATATTTTTTTGATTTTTGTGAAAGTAAGAAGGCATGAAAAATGAATATTTGCAAAATCAAACAACATGTTTGGACATGGGAACTTCAAAATCAAGCCCCAATAACAAGATTGCATAAAGAAATGCATCAAAACTCGATTAAACCTATTTTATACTAAAGGTGCAAAACATTCATAGCTTCCTAACACAATTTTATTTCACAAAATGCATCAAGCAAAATGATAACGACACAAATCACAATTTATTCAAGGGTGAGAAGCAATCTCAAACACCCAAGCCTCCCTAAGTGCTTGTCAAAATGTTTGAGACACCTCTCACCAACAACAATCAACAAATCAACAATATAACAACACTAAAATGCATGAATATGGTAGGATGAAAAATTAGAAACATGATATCTACATTTTGATGCAAAAAGGTTGAAGATGATGCTAGGTTTTAAGAAGTTCACCTCAAATCCAAGCTAAGGGATGACTAATATGAAGAACAAGACAACAAATCAACTTGAATCTTCACCAAACTTCAATGAAACCCACGAAATGCTTGCTTAAAAATGCCGTTTGATGGTGAAAGCTTGAATTAAATTAGGAGAGAAGGAAGATATATGATGTAGGAATGGAAATGAGGTGAGAAAATGGTGATTTGGTGAAGGAGAAGTGAAAAATTGATGGAGGAAGAGGGTGATATGATTTCGGCCAAGAGAGGGAATTAGGAGAGGGAGTTGTGTGCTAGGGTTGTGTGAGTGAAAATGAGGCCAAGAGCTTTTTTTTCTTTGTGAGGTGAGGTTAATAGGGTATATATAGAAAGCAATTAGGTTTAAGGGTAGTTAGGTCATTGTGCACTAGTTGTGCTCTAGGATTTGATTTTAATTTTGAATCCAAGGCTAGGATTGAGGCTCACATGGATTGAGGACATTGAGAAAACACAAAATGAGAGAATAGAGAGGGGGTGGCGCCTAAATGGGAGGGGTCCTTGGTGACCAAGTTTTGCTAGTTGTCATCTTGTACTATTGTACTATTATATGACCATTCCATTGTCCCTTCATTTTTGATTATTCTTCTTAGGATAATTGTACAAAAATACACCCAATTTAGGCCACATACTAGGAACCTTAGGAATATGCCATTTTATGTGATCACCATGACCAAAAAATGTCATAAAAATCACATCTTGGAACTTTTTGTAGAATATTCCTTTTTGATCCTTTTTTGAAATTTTGTGCACAATGTATGCATGCATGCGCATACATACATACATGACCAAAAATGTTTTGCCTCAAATAAATTTCTCTAAAATTGCACAATGATTCTTGATGAGAAATTATCTTATTTTCGACAATGACCAAAATACCCTTTTGCCCTAAAAAACCTTGTTTTTTAACAACAAATGCATTTCCAACTCTAACAATGAATTTAAAAGCCCTAGAATGACTTTTAAAACCCAAAAATGCATGCACAATGCTCTTCACTCTTCAAAATAAAACCACACTTCTCAATTTATTTATTTTTTGCGGAAAATTAGGGTTTTAAACCTAGGCGGACAAAATTAGGGTATGACAGCTGCCCCTCTTTATTTGGATTTTACCAAGGAATATGAATTGGCCGAAACATATTCCGAGGCAAAATAGAAATAAAGAATTCAGAAATAATACTAATTTTGTCTACTTAGAGAAACCCGAATTTTCCTTTTCTTTTTTCTCTTTTTTTTGTTTCCTTTCTTTGATCTCTCTTCTTTTGAGAGAGGGAGAGTCAACACTTGTCGCGTCGACGAGAAAGCAGTAAATTGCGTAAAGCAGTAAATGAAAGCAGTAAATTGCGTAAAGCAGTAAATGGGAAGTGCCGTAAATTGGGGATTCGGAGGTTGCCTAAAACCTTTTGACGGACTCTCGTAGAGTCCGAGCTCTGGGGGTGGCCTTTTCGAGCGGCCGATCAATATCAGGTCCGGAACTGATATGATCAATGGATCTACGCTATGCCTTAGGTTGACACAATTAATCCGATGGACTTAACGAAGTCTGTAGGATCTGCCGCGCGCTCGTACGCGACGTTGTGATCTATGGAAGGAGTTCACTAACTCTGTGGGAGTTTACTAACTCTGTGCTGATGGAGTTCATCAACTCGGTGCCATGATGATTTTCTGAAAATGAGATTTCGGGGACCCATTGGTCCAAAATAACTGACTTTTTTTGAAAATTTTGGGGACTAACGAGTCCAAAGCAACTGAGTTTCTTTTTGAAAATTGGGAAGCTTTGAATGATGCATGGAATGCAGGCTTTTGATGCTGGGATGCACATGGATGCAATGATTGATTTGGTGAGAGGTTTTTTCTGTTTGATTTTCCTTTTTCTTCTGTATGCTTTCGCCCTTCTGGGATGCGAATATGAAAGTATAATGCTCTACTGTTTGATGACATGGATGATATAGGAATGATGAATGATATGAAAATGTTTTTTTTTTTTTTTGGTTAAATCAATCCGCGGGACTTGTGGCACTTGACACGAAGACCGTTCCAGGATGGTGATAACGCAAGGGTTGCGCGTTGGTTTGCAATGATCTTGTTATTTTTAAGGTGGCAGTGCATGTGACTGTTTTTTTTTTGCAGCTTTACCCATTTTAGGAAACCATTTTTCCTTTTGTGATTTTCAAAGATTTCGTAATAATCTGTAATGCTCTGAATGTATGCACATGTTTTGCAATTCAATTTCATCAATCATAAAATCATTATTTTGAAAGAAACTGAATAAATGAAAGTAAAGACACGAAAAGCACACATATGAAAGAAAAGTTGGACTTTTGCTGATATGGAAACTGGTCGTGCAGAAAGTCACGCCAGTTGAAAGTACAATTGCAATCTTTATTCTAAACTGATAAAATACAAGAAAAAGGAACAGATTCTGTGATTCTATCCTTGAAGTAACGGTGCCCACCGTTCATACTTGTGACCTTGATCAACCCCTTATCCAAATCTTCGGGAGTGCTGTATGCCCTTGTTTATTTTCATGCCCAAGTTTTCTGACCCTAATTTTTGCCTGGATCGCCCTTTGCGGGTTTTCAATCCACCGGGTCGCTCTGATTTTGCCTAGGCCGCCCTTTCGGGTTTTCAACCTAGCGAGCTAATTCTTACTTGGCTTATCTTTCTCTTTTTCTGTCTATTTCTTTAGGCATAGTACATCTTTACCACATCTGAGTTCACTTGATTTGGGATTTCATCTCCATCCATGTTTGCAAGAATTAATGCCCCTCCGGAGAATGCCTTCTTCACCACATAAGGTCCTTCGTATTTGGGAGCCCATTTGCCATGGGGATCCGTCTGGATTGGCAAGATCTGTTTGAGCACGAGGTCTCCTTCTTGGAATTCCCGAGGACAGATTTTCTTGTCAAAAGCCCTCATCATCCTCTGTTGGTACAGCTGACCAAGGCACAAGGCGGCTACTCGCTTCTCTTCAATCAGATTCAATTGGTCAAAACGAGCCTGAACCCACTCTGCTTCTTCTAATTTGGTCTCCATCAATACCCGCAGCGAGGGTATTTCAACCTCAATGGGGAGAACAGCTTCTGACCCATAAACCAATGAGTAAGGGGTTGCCCCTGTAGATGTACGCACCGAGGTTCTGTACCCATGCAAGGCGAAGGGGAGCATCTCATGCCGGTCCTTGTAAGTTACTACCATTTTCTGTACTATCCTCTTAATATTCTTATTGGCTGCCTCAACTGCCCCATTCATCTTCGGACGGTAGGGAGAAGAGTTGTGATGTTGGATTTTGAAGTCCTTGCATAAGTCCCTCATCACCTTGCTGTTCAAATTACTGCCGTTGTCTGTGATGATTTTGTCGGAAGGCCGTAGCGGCAAACCAAATCTTTCTTGATGAACTTAGCAATCACTGAACTTGTTACGTTGGGATAAGAAGCAGCCTCTACCCACTTGGTGAAGTAGTCGATAGCAACCAGGATGAAACGATGGCCATTTGAAGCTTTTGGTTCAATAGGACCAATGATGTCCATGCCCCACATTGAGAAAGGCCAAGGTGCACTCAGGACATTCAGAGAGGTTGGTGGTACATGGATGTGATCTGCATAAATTTGACATTTATGGCACTTTCTTGCAAAGCTATAACAGTCAGATTCCATTTGCAGCCAATAGTAACCTGTTCTCAGGATCTTTCTAGCCATTGTGTGCCCACTGGAATGAATTCCAAATGAGCCCTCATGAACATCTTGCATGATCTTTATTGATTCCTCCCTTGTTACACATCTGGGGAGAACCAAGTCATGGTTTCTCTTGTAAAGGACGTCTCCACTCAAGAAGAAACCCATTGACAGCCTCCTGAGTGTTCTCTTATCATTTTCTGAAGCGCCGGGGGGATATTCTCTGCTGGTGATATACTGTTTGATGTCGTGGTACCAAGGTTTACTGCCTGATTCCTCTTCAACTACCATGCAATGGTAATAAGCAGGTAGACCCCGGTGTTAGACTCTGACACACGTCAAGTTCCTATCACAGTTGACGTTGAACATGGAAGACAAAGTGGCCAAGGCATCAGCCAGTTGATTCTCATTGCGAGGTATGTGCCGGAAGGTGATCTCTTCAAAGGGCTTGATTAGCTCTTGAATGTAGTCACGGTAAAGGATCAAATCAGGGTTTCTTGCTTCCCAATCACCTTTTACTTGGTGAACAACTAGAGCTGAATCCCCGGACACGTCGAGCCTTTTGACTTTCCAATCGTGGGCCGCTTGTATGCCTAAGATGCACGCCTCATACTCTGCAATATTATTTGTGACGTAGAAACTCAGCCTTGCCGTGAATGGTATGAAACGATTGTCCGGGGAGATCAACACTGCTCCGACCCCGTGCCCCCATATGTTAGAGGCACCATCAAACAGTACTCTCCACCTTTCATCATCTTGGGATTTTCCTTCGTCGAACAATGACATGATGTCTTCATCTGGGAATTCACATTGCATGGACTGGTAACCCTCAGCCGGTTGATGTGCCAGATACTCTGCCAATGTGCTGCCTTTAACCGCCTTTTGGGTGAGATGCTGGAGGTCATACTCTGATAAAAGTATTTGCCAACGAGCAATTCTACCTGTGAGCGCAGGTTTCTCAAATATGTACTTGATTGGATCCATCTTAGACACCAACCAGGTAGTGTGACTCAACATGTACTGTCTCAATCGATGCGCTGCCCAGGCAAGGGCACAACAAGTCTTCTCCAATGGTGAATACCTGGTCTCGCAATCGGTGAATTTCTTGCTCAGGTAGTAGATTGCATGTTCTTTCTTCCCCGACTCATCGTGTTGCCCCAGTACGCAACCCATGGAATCGTCCAACACTGTAAGGTACAGAATAAGAGGCCTGCCGGACACAGGTTGAAGATGCAAAAAGGTTGAAGATGATGCTAGGTTTTAAGAAGTTTACCTCAAATCCAAGCTAAGGGATGACTAATATGAAGAACAAGACCACAAATCAACTTGAATCTTCACCAAACTTCAATGAAACCCACGAAATGCTTGCTTAAAAATGCCCTTTGATGGTGAAAGCTTGAATTAAATTAGGAGAGAAGGAAGATATATGAAGTAGGAATGGAAATGAGGTGAGAAAATGGTGATTTGGTGAAGGAGAAGTGAAAAATTGATGGAGGAAGAGGGTGATATGATTTCGGCCAAGAGAGTGAATTAGGAGAGGGAGTTGTGTGCTAGGGTTGTGTGAGTGAAAATGAGGCCAAGAGCTTTTTTTTCTTTGTGAGGTGAGGTTAATAGGGTATATATAGAAAGCAATTAGGTTTAAGGGTAGTTAGGTCATTGTGCACTAGTTGTGCTCTAGGATTTGATTTTAATTTTGAATCCAAGGCTAGGATTGAGGCTCACATGGATTGAGGACATTGAGAAAACACAAAATGAGAGAATAGAGAGGGGGTGGCGCCTAAATGGGAGGGGTCCTTGGTGACCAAGTTTTGCTAGTTGTCATCTTGTACTATTGTACTATTATATGACCATTCCATTATCCCTTCATTTTTGATTATTCTTCTTAGGATAATTGTACAAAAATACACCCAATTTAGGCCACATACTAGGAACCTTAGGAATATGCCATTTTATGTGATCACCATGACCAAAAAATGTCATAAAAATCACATCTTGGAACTTTTTGTAGAATATTCCTTTTTGATCCTTTTTTGAAATTTTGTGCACAATGTATGCATGCATGCGCATACATACATACATGACCAAAAATGTTTTGCCTCAAATAAATTTCTCTAAAATTGCACAATGATTCTTGATGAGAAATTATCTTATTTTCGACAATGACCAAAATACCCTTTTGCCCTAAAAAACCTTGTTTTTTAACAACAAATGCATTTCCAACTCTAACAATGAATTTAAAAGCCCTAGAATGACTTTTAAAAACCAAAAATGCATGCACAATGCTCTTCACTCTTCAAAATAAAACCACACTTCTCAATTTATTTATTTTTTGCGGAAAATTATGGTTTTAAACCTAGGCGGACAAAATTAGGGTATGACAATCTGCTCACTAATTCTACCTTCAGATTCATCTTGATAATTCTGATGAGCAAAAAACATTAGGTGCAAATAGGAATAGCAAGAACATCTTTCTTGGATTCTTGAAAGCGGTACACTAGTAACATGCCACCAGAATCACAACAACACCAACAAATGCAGAAAAGGGTAATCAGCACCCACATAAACCAAGATGATATGAAGAAGAATAATAGCACAAGAAAAGCAGATGCCATAATGGCAAAGAGAAAAGGAATATCACTATCCAAAATGAAATCGAAACTTCGCTTCAGATCACAATCATCAGGAATCAGAATGAAAGGAGGACACAGAAGCAAAATGCAATACAGTGATGTGAAAGAACGCCAAAATAGGATGTGCGGAAATGCGGAACTCTGCTTCAGATCACAATCATCGGGAATCAAAATGAAAGGAGGACAGTGAAGCGAAATGCAAAACAGATATGCAAGAATTGCAAACGGAGACGGCGATTACTGATATTGACAAACAATTTGTGTCAAACGAATCAGAAATAGAACAACCGAAAGCAAGTTACAGAAACTAACACTCTCATAGAAGCGAGAGGAAGGAAAAAAACGTGATACTGATTGAAAAGCGAATGATTGAATCAAAATCGATTCAAAGAATTTGCGAAATCGAAATTTTGGGAAACACAAAAACAGAGGAATGATGTAATTGAAAGAACACCAAAAACGCGAATCCAACTGAAAAGTGTTCGTCGCAAAAGGAAACGTGATCGAGATCAACACTCAAAGAACATATCAAGATCGTAAATGCAAATCGCACAAGAAAATGAAATCCAGATTGTAGAAATTGAAAACAAAATTGCAAATTGCACATCAAGAGGCGAATTTTCAAATTACGAAATCAAAACGAACATGAAACTGGAATCACGACAGACGCTGATGGAATTGTGTTAATCAAATGAAAGAGGAGTAAAACAAAAATGACGCATATGCGAACGAACAAAAGCGAAATTGAAACGCAAGAATTACACCAAGAATTGCGAAAAACACAAAAAGAATCCATTGCAAAGATGTGATGATCATGAAATCAAAATCACAAATAGAAAAATCGGAAACGCGATATCGAATTCAAGAACGAAACATAGAACACGAAGCAAAAAGAAAACAACGCGGATAAGAAAGGTAGAGAAGGAAATGAACGAGAAGAAAACTAATAAAACGAAAAAGAACCTGCAGCGGAATTCAGATTCAAGGAGGATACCATATTTGCTCTGATACCATATTGAATAATATGGCATCCATTGAAGATAAAAGAGAAAAGATCAAGAGATCAAATATTCATCAGCTTAATAAAATTTTCAGTTGGTCGGTTTTTTCTTGGTGACATCAGCTTTTATTAACTGAGAATAAAACATTTTTTTTGGTGACAGAAAGGCCTCAAAGGCACAAGGCCCAAAACGCACAAAACCCTAATGGCCTAAGAGACCACTAATGTCATCAGCTAAAAGCTGCTCAATACACTTTGATTGACCATAAAAAAAAGAAGCTGCTCAATACACTGAGGTACACTATCGAAGATCTGGAATACACTATCATTGAAACGCAAACTCAGCCGCGCTAGGTTATGCGCCACCATGTTGGCCAACCTATCAATCTTCCGCCACTGAATCCTGCTTCTGTCACCAGCCAACTGATGGATTCTTCTCACAGCATCTGCCAATGGGTACGACGGAGCCACGCCGTCCACGATCAAAGCGAGCGCCATAAACTCCAGTTAGTACAAGAGAAGAAGTTTGATGTTGAGTTTTGCAGGAGTTCAATCCACAAATTAGCAGCATTCTGACAGTCCCTAAAGCAGTGGAGGAGGGATTCTTCCTGATTGTTGCATAAAGGGCAAGTTGAAGAACTTGTAAGATGTCGACGCTGTCTCTCCAGGTTAGTCATCAATTTTTCATGCGTTGCTTTCCACAAGAGAATCCTGATGCGCTCGGGGCCCTTCCACTTCCAAATCTGAGCAAACGCCTTCGGGTTATTAACTGGAATTGGTTTATGGATGATATTGTATGCAGATTTCGTGGAGAAGGTTCCATCCGGATTACCCTTCCAAAGGAGAACATCAGCACCAGCACTAAGCGAAGGGGGAGCATGGCGTAAAATGAAATTGGAGATGTCACGAGGGAGATTACCACACTTGTATTTGTCCCTCATAACATTCACCCAAAGGTGCACAAATTCCACCCATATTTAAAAAGGAAGGCTTTGTTAACAAGTCTCGAATGTCTAAGGCCGAGGCCTCCATGAGTTTTGGGGTTGCAAACCACATTCCAATTAAGAAGATGCATCCTTTTACTTGTCTCATTATCACCCCACACAAAGGCGCGACATTTCTTATTCACCTCATCACAAATGCTAGTAGGAAGCACCGTCGCTTGCATGACATAAGTAGGAAGGGCTTGAATAACGGACTTGGCATGAGTCAAGCGACCGGCCATAAATAAATTCCTTGCTTTCCAAGAGCTTAGGCGAATTTGAACTTTCTCAATCACAAAGCGAAATGTATCCTTGTTGACACGTTTGTGGAGAATCGGGATACCCAAATACTTACCAAGATCGTCAGTAGATTTAAAACTGAGGATGTCACAAATTTCCAAACGATGCTCCCAACAAACATTTCTAGAGAAGAATGATAAGTCTTATTTTACTATGTTTTTAGTATTTAAATTAAATAAAAATTGTAGAATTTTAGTTTTGATTTGGAGCTATTTTACTACAAATTGTTGGTTTAAATTGTCAGGGTCAAATAAATGAAGAAATGGAAGAATTTGGCTAATTAAAAAGCAAGGATTGAAAATGTAAGGACCAAGGAGCAAAATCAAGCAAATGGAGCCAAGAATTTGGTGTTCACGCACGGCCCGTGCCTACTACACGCATGGTCCGTGCTCACTGTTACAGAAACATCTAAAAAGACTCAAGACACACACGGTCCGTACGCACCACAAGCATGGTCCGTGCGTCCTGTACGTTTCAGAAGATGGAAAGTTTGAAGACCACGCACGGTTCGTGCGCACCAGCAGCACGGTCCGTGCGCCCTGTTCCAGAAAAGCTATTTTGAAGATTACACGTAGCGCACGGTCCGTGCGCCCCAGAAGCACGGTCCGTGCGCCTTTGTCTGAAGTTCAAAATGTTACAAAACTCTTCTTCTTCTTTCATTATGGCTTGTAATTCGAATTTAATCCTTTGTCTACTGATCCTAGGCTATAAATAGGACCTCATTTCAGCTGTAATGGCACCTTGGCATACTTGTAATCTCACTCCAAAGTTTAATCTAAGTTCTTGCAATTTTCTTAAGCTTTTGCTCTTTTATTTTCATGTTCTTTACTTTCTTGCAATTTAAATTCTGTTCTTTACATTTCCAGCACTTTACATTTCAGTTCTTTATCGCTTTGTTTATATTCTTGTCATTTACGTTCTGTTATTTATCTTTATGTCATTTTCTTTTATGTCATTCTCTTCTACTCCCTTGTCTACTATGATCATTGTTTCGAGACACATTCTTGCATTCCAAAAGGAAGCTTGAATTACACCAAAAGAATACCTTGTCCTTAAAACAATTTCAAAATAAGATAGAGAATAGTTAAGGGGTTGTTTAATTCCATCATTGTGATCTAACCATGATCCCAAGGCGACTTTTATTCTGAATTTTACAAGACAAAAATACTCTCTTTATTTAAATGATTCCTTTCAGCTAATCAACATCGAAAATTAGATTAGTAATCGTAAAATACTCCCTGTGGATCGATACTTTCTATTACGCGATAGAACCGTGCACTTGCGGCTTATCAAGTTTTTGGCGCCGTTGCCGGGGAGTAGTGATATTAATCAACCTTTTGGTACCGGTTAGACTGAAAATTTCTATTTTTCTTTTATTTTGTTACTTTTCTTTTGAATTCTCTTATTCTTGAATGCGAAGAATCCGAAATCTCGAAGATATTGTTCAACCAATTCCTGAGATTGAAAGATTCTTACACCAAAGAAGGAGAGAACTGCGAAATAACGAAGAAATGGCTGCTAATCCAAATCGTACTCTTAAAGAGTATGCTACGCCTTCTACGACTGAGCCACATGCTGTTATTGTGCATCCTAATATTGATGCAAACAATTTTGAGCTTAAACCTTCTCTACTTTCTATGGTCCAGCAAAACCAATTTTCAGGTTCAGCTACTGAGGACCCAAATCTTCATCTTTCTATCTTTCTTGAATATTGTGGTACTCTCAAACTGAATGGAGTAACCCCTGAGGCCATAAGACTAAAGCTTTTCCCTTTTTTACTAAGGGATAGAGCTAGAGCATGGCTACATTCATTACCAAATGAGTTTGTTACTACATGGGATCAACTAAAGCAAGCATTCCTTGCTAGATTCTTTCCCCCAAGCAAAACCGCACAAATGAGGAATCAAATCACACGATTCACTCAAAATTAAGGGGAATCTCTTTATGATGCTTGGGAGCGTTTCAAAGAAATGCTAAGGCTATGTCCCCATCATGGACTAGAGAAGTGGTTGATCATACACACTTTCTATAATGGTTTGCTTTACACTACAAAAATGACCGTGGATGCTGCTGCCGGTGGAGCTCTAATGAACAAGAACATAGAAGAGGCTTATGCACTAATTGAAGACATGGCTCAGAATCACTACCAGTGGACAAGTGAAAGAGCCATAACTACTACACCTCCATATAAGAAAGAACCAGGTAAGTATGAAGTTTCTGCTCTTGATCATTTAGCTTCTAAGGTAGACGCACTTTTCCAGAAATTTGAAAAACTTAATGTTAATGCTGTGTCACCTTCTTCTACTCCTGCTGTACCTCCTTGTGAAATATGTGGTATTGTTGGTCATACCGGTGTTGAATGTCAACTAGGAGTGTCTGCTAATGGTTCTGAGCAAGTTAATTATGCTCAAAAGGGGGATCCTTTTTCAAATACTTATAATTCTGGATGGAGGAATCATCCAAATTTTTCATATAAAAATCCTCCAGCCAATCCCTCTTTCCAACGAGCAACAAGAACACCCCCGGGTTTTCAAAATAATCAAAGAACTCCTCAAAAATCCAATTTGGAAACTTTATTGGAAAATTTTGTGTTAACACAAACAAAGCAAAATGAAGAATTTAAAAACCAAACTGGATTTTTGAATGACACTCTCATAAAATTAACATCAAAAGTGGACTGTATTTCTACTCACAACAAAATGTTGGAAACTCAAATTTCCCAAGTAGCTCAACAAGTTGCTTCATCCTCTAGGTCCTCTGGAATTTTTCCAGGGAAGCCTGAACCCAATCCTAAAGCCCAAGTAAATGCTGTCACCCTTAGGAGTGGAAAACAATTAGAGGAACCAAAAGAAACTAATAAGAAAAATGTGAGTGAGGAAGAAGAACCACAAAATGAGAGGGTTGAAGTTGAGGTAGAAAAAGAAACCCCTTATGTACCACAACCACCATACAAGCCTAAAATGCCATTCCCACAAAGGTTTGCCAAATCAAAGCTTGATGAGCAGTTTAAAAAATTTGTTGATTTGTTAAAAAAGCTCTACATTAACATTCCTTTTACAGATGCTCTGTCTCAAATGCCATCTTATGCAAAGTTTTTGAAAGAAATTTTATCTAAGAAAAGAAAGATAGATGACAATGAGATAGTAGCTTTAACTGAAGAATGTAGTGCTATTATTCAAAACAAACTGCCTCCAAAGCTTAAAGATCCTGGTATCTTTTCCATCCCTTGTGTCATTGGAAGTGAGACTATTAAAAAAGCCATGTGTGATCTAGGAGCCAGTGTGAGCTTAATGCCCTTATCCCTTTGTGAAAGACTAGGCATAGGAGAGTTGAAACCTACAAATATGACCTTAACATTGGCTGACCGTTCCACTAAATATCCAGCTGGTATTCTTGAGGATATTCCTATTAAAGTAGGAGAAATTTTTATTCCAGCAGATTTTGTTGTGATGAAAATGGAGGAGGACTCCCAAGTTCCAATTCTTTTGGGGAGACCTTTCCTTGCGACTGCAAGGGCCATAATTGATGTTAAGCATGGTAAGTTGGCATTCAATGTAGGTGAAGAAAAGATTGAGTTTGAATTTGCAAATTTGATGAAGAGTCCTTCAATTCAGGACTCTTGTTGTATGATTGATGTTATTGATCATTGTGTGAAAGAGTGCTCTTTAGCATCATCTTCATGCGATGGTTTGGAAGTATGCTTGATTAACAATGCAGGTGAAAAGTTAACTGGAGATGCCCAAGTCTATGCTCAAATGCTGGACGAAAATCCTCCTATTAAGGACTTGGGTATTGAAGACTTGGTTGAATGAAGTTCTGATTCTCTTCAAAAAGGAGCTCCAAAGGTGGAGCTCAAGCCTCTCCCATCATCTCTAAGGTACGAATTTCTTGGCTTAGATTCTGCTTTTCCTGTTATTGTAAATGCAAACCTAGATGAGGTTGAAACAAATAAGCTCCTTAGTATTCTCAAGAAATATCCTAAAGCCATAGGATATACCATTGAGGATATTAAGGGAATCAATCCCTCATTGTGTATGCATAGGATATTACTTGAAGAGGACTATAAACCATCAATTGAGCATCAAAGGAGATTAAATCCTAATATGAAAGAAGTTGTGAAAAAAGAAGTTCTCAAAGTCCTTGATGCTGGGGTAATTTACCCAATTTCTGATAGCAAATGGGTTAGTCCTGTTCAAGTAGTTCCTAAAAAGGGGGCATAACAGTTGTCAAAAATGAAAAAAATGAATCTATTGCAACTAGAACTGTTACGGGATGGAGAATGTGCGTCGATTATAGGAAGCTTAACAAAGCAACCCGTAAAGATCACTTTCCCCTTCCCTTCATTGATCAAATGTTAGAAAGGTTGGCAAGGCATTCACATTTTTGTTATTTAGATGGGTATTCTGGATTCTTTCAAATACCTATTCATCCAAATGACCAAGAAAAAACAACTTTCACTTGTCCTTTCAGCACTTTTGCTTACCGAAGGATGCCTTTTGGTCTTTGCAATGCCCCTGCCACATTTCAACGTTGCATGATGTCAACTTTTTCTGATTTTGTTGAAAACATTATGGAAGTTTTTATGGATGATTTTTCAGTCCATGGGTCTAGCTTTGATAACTGTTTAGCCAATTTAGAAAATTTTTGAAAAGGTGTGAAAAAGTAAACCTTGTGCTGAATTGGGAAAAATGTCATTTCATGGTAAGAGAAGGTATAGTTCTTTGACATTTAGTTTCTGAACGAGGTATAGAGGTGGACAAAGCAAAAATAGAAATTATTGAAAAAATGTAACCTCCAACCTCAGTTAAAGAGGTGAGAAGTTTCTTAGGTCATGCGGGTTTCTACCGCCGGTTCATAAAAGATTTTTCAAAGATTTCTAAACCACTAACAAGCTTGCTCCTTAAGGATGCAGCTTTTGTATTTGATGATTTGTGTTTAGCAGCTTTTGGCAGGTTAAAAGAAGCCTTGATCACTGCCCCAATCATGCAGCCACCCGATTGGAACCTTCCATTCGAAATCATGTGTGACGCAAGTGACTATGCAGTTGGGGCAGTGCTTGGACAGAAGAAAGACAAGAAAATGCATGCCTTTTACTATGCAAGCAGAACTCTGGATGAGGCTTAGGTAAATTATGCCACAACTGAAAAAGAATTGTTGGCGGTAGTCTTTGCCATTGATAAGTTCAGGCAATATTTAGTAGGATCCAAAATCATAATTTATACGGATCACTCGACAATCAAATATTTGTTGAATAAAAAAGATGCCAAGCCGAGGTTGATCCGGTGGATCCTACTTCTGCAAGAGTTTGACCTTGAGATCAGGGATAAAAAAGGCATAGAAAATGTTGTAGCTGATCACTTGTCAAGGCTACAAGAAAACAATGAGGGTGAGCTGCCACTTGATGATTCCTTCGCGGATGATCAGCTATTCTCTTTGGTGCAAACTGAAGCACCGTGGTATGCAGATTTTGTGAACTATCTTGTAGCCAGTGCGCTGCCTCCGGACTTGAACTACCAGCAGAAGAAGAAATTCTTTCATGATATAAAGCACTATTATTGGGATGAGCCCTACCTATTCAAAAGGGGATCAGATGGTATTTTTCAGAAGGTGCATTCCGGAGGACGAGGTAAGTAACATTTTAATGTCTTGTCATTCTTCATCTTATGGTGGCCACGCCAGTTCTCAGAAAACTGCTTTTAAAATTCTTCATTCTGGTTATTGGTGGCCATCTCTTTTCAAAGATGTGCATCGGTTTGTTTCTCAATGTGACCAGTGTCAACGCACTGGGAGTATTTCCAAAAGGAACGAAATGCCCTTAAACAACATTCTAGAGGTTGAAATTTTTGACGTCTGGGGAGTTGATTTTATGGGTCCATTTCCGTCTTCTTTCGGAAATCAATATATCCTACTTGCAGTTGACTATGTGTCTAAATGGATTGAAGCCATTGCTTCTCCAACAAACGATGCACAAGTTGTAATAAAGCTTTTCAAAAAAATAATTTTTCCAAGATTTGGGGTCCCTAGAGTGGTTATAAGTGATGGGGGATCTCATTTCATTTCAAAACAATTTGAAAAAGTTTTACAAAAGTATGGGGTCAAGCATAAAGTTGCAACACCATATCACCCCCAGACTAGTGGCCAAGTTGAGGTGTCAAATAGACAAATCAAATCAATTTTAGAAAAAACTGTTTCTACCTCTAGAAAAGATTGGTCAGCTAAGCTTGATGATGCTCTTTGGGCTTACCGGACAGCATACAAGACTCCCATTGGAATGACTCCTTTTAAACTAATTTATGGGAAGTCTTGTCATCTTCCGGTTGAGTTGGAGCACAAAGCTTACTGGGCAATCAAAACCCTCAATTTGGACATGAGACTTGCAGGAGATAAAAGAAAACTTCAACTGAATGAGTTGGAGGAACTGAGGATGGACGCTTATGAGAATGCCAGAATCTATAAAGAAAGAACAAAAAATTGGCATGATAAGCGTATCATTCGCAGGGAATTCAAAGAAGGTGATCCCGTGTTGCTTTTTAATTCAAGATTGAAATTGTTTCCTGGAAAGTTAAGATCAAGATGGTCCGGTCCCTTTAAAATCCTTAGGGTATACCCCTTTGGCGCGGTTGAAATTTGGAGTGAAAAGACCGGACCATTCAAAAATTTATAATGTGGGTGAAGATATTAAGAAAGGAACCGCTTTGGTTCTTCATAACCCAGACTGAGCAAAAGGGGCTCTTCTTAACCGTCAAGCTAATGACGTTAAAGAAGCGCTGTGTGGGAGGCAACCCACTGTCATACCCTAATTTTGTCCGGCTTGGAACAAAACCTTAATTTTCCACAAAAAGCAATAAATTATGAAGTGAAGCATCATTCTGAAGGATGCGAAGAACTATGAGCATGCATTTTTGGGTTCTAAAAGTCATTTCAGCGCTTTTAAAATCATTTTTGGGATTGGAATGCCTTTTGGAGCAAAATTAGGGTTTTTTTGGGCAAAAGGGGTATTTTGGTCATTTCCAAAATTAAGCAATTTCTCACCAAAAATCATTGTTCAATCTCAGAGGAATTTATTTGGATCTAGATGATTTGGGTTATGAATTTTTGTGCGCATGCATGCATTATTTTTGGCATAAAATTCAAATTTTAAGCAAAAGGGCAAAATGGGAATTTCCATCAAGGCGAGGTCTCAAATCAATTTTGGGAAGGGTGATATCATGGAATTTTGGGCCCAATCATTGATTCCTAGGATATGGCCCAAAGTGGCATGATTTTTATGGAATTATCTACAAAAGAATAATCAAAAATGGTGAAAATAAGGAAGTGTCCCCAATAAGACAAAATGTACTATTTTTCTTGACAAGCTTGCAAACTTGGGCACCAAGGCCTCATTTGCTCCGAATTTTCCAGCTCATTTTCACCTCATTTTGTGTTTCCTCATGCCCTTGATCCATGTGAGTTGTATTCCTAGCCATTGATTAAAATTCTAGATCAAATCCTAGGCTACAACTTTGTGTAGAATGACCTAGGTGCCCTCAACAATTTTTGTGCAACAAAAACTCATAATTTTTGTGTATGACCAGCTATTCCTCACTCATTTGTGTTTTCTCCTTGTCCCTAATCCATGTGCATTGCAATCTTGGCCTTTGATTCAAATTCTAGCTCAAATCTCAATGGTTTGCAAAAGCACAATGTCCTATATACCCTTAATTTTGCACCTCATATAAAACCCAAAATAAGAGACCATGAGGAGGACTCATTTTTTTTTACCCTAGCACCCAAATCTCTCCTCTCTTTCTCTCATTCCTTCGAAGCAACCAGCCACCATACCCATATTCTTTTCTTCAAAATTCTTCCAAAAAATCAACCATCAAACCTTGTTTATTCTTCATCCTTTCAATAAATCTACTTCTAAACTTGCATAATCATCAAAGTCTCATCAAAAACCATCAAGAATCAAGCATTTGCGAAAGGTTCAAGAGGTTCTTGTTGGTGTTCTTTAAGTGTTCTTGCTTCTATTCTCTTTCCTTCTTCATTTTCTAGCTAGATCTAGAGGTAAGCTCACTAACCCTTGCATTTTCTTTAATTTTCATCATGTAATCTCTCTTGTATTCCTCTTTCCTTCTTGAAAGAAGCTTTGAGGACTCATTTCAAACATTATTGGACAAGGACATTGGGAGCCTTGGGTGTTTGAGATGAGTCCTTGGCCTTGAAGGAAAGATTCTTGTGTTTTCTCATCATTCATTGCATTTCTACCTCATTTGCATGATTTTGGTGAAATAAAACCTTGTTTTCCTACCTATTTTGCTTCGGCCATAGCATGGATTTTAGGGTTCTTGTGTTCATTTTGTTCATTTCATGATTTTAAGTTGAATTTTGGCTTGATTTTGGTGTTGGGTGCCTTGGGTTGTTGCTTCAAAACCTAGGGTTTTTGTTGCCTTTTTACTTCTTTGATTTTGTGAAGAATAAAATACATGATATGCTTGATGCTTACCTTAGAACATGGCATGATGATCTAGGGTTTAGTCTTGTGAATTGTTTCATGTATTAATTGTGAATTTTAGCATGAAATTTGATTGTGATTTGTGCTTAGCATTGCTTCGGCCTTAGGCCACTTTTGTGCATATTTTGTGCTTGAAAACGTGTTGTTTTGATCTTGTGTGAATAAATGAAATTGTGCAATTGTGTTTTTACCCTTTTACCATTTTACTTTACCATCTCATTAAATAATTACCATTTACCTCATGCATTTTTACTCTACCATTTCATTAACTTCTCACTCAAACTTTTTACCACTTGTAAATTTGCATAAAAAAAAATCCCAAAACATTTCAATCATTTGCATTTTAAACTTTTACTACTTCTCATTTAAAACCCCAAAACATTTTTACCACTTCTTACTCAAAACGTTTTCAAACTTTGCATTTCACTTATTTGCATCATCTATGCGACACCTTGCATGCTTGCACTCACATTCACTCATACTTGTATACCATGCATAATAAATGCTCATGCATTCTTGTATACTTATTCATGCATTCTCTTGTATGCTTATGCATTCACATGCTTGCTTAATCATGTATCATCGCTCACATGTTCATTCATTAAACCTAGAATACTCTATGCCTATGATCAATTGTGTTCACTTGTTCTTGATGCCATTTGAATGACTTGATTTAATTGTGTGCCCTTCCTTCCACTAGTATGTATTCTTAATGAAGACGTAAGCCTACTTTTCCGGTTGTAGAAGAGAGTCATTAAGGTATATGCACCCCTTTGAGATTGTTGCCCGTCCCGTAGCAATTCTCACACACACACACAATTGTCTTGAGAGCTTTGTCTTGCATCCTTAATAATTGGATCTCTTGATTATATTGGCATGCTTAATCTTGGTTAATAATCAACATGTTTATGATTGCTTGATTGGTGAGTATGTTTGAATCTTGTTCACTCATGGTTGCATTTGGTTATGGACTTGGAATTGATTGAATAATGTTCTACTTGTTTTCCAAAACCCATTTTCTAAACTCATTTTCAAACGCTCCTTGCTTTGCGAAAACATTTTCTTCCTCCATTAAATAAAACAAATTGTCATTGATGATCACTCGCGCTGTTGCCGTTTGGATCGTTAATGATGATTGTATTTTCAAAAAAAGAGTTAGTAGTGAGGCCATTCTAACCGTTGTTGTTCGGTCTTCACAAACGCTCACCCAATTGCGAAAAACTCTTAAGCCGTTTTCAGACGCAAAAGCCGAGAACTACGTAGCTTTGATCCCTCAACCCAGTGAGGGTACGTAGGAGCGGGTCCGTCCCGTCAAGCACCCTTTTAAAAAAAAAAATCTTTGTTTTGTTTCCACTTTTCAAAGATAACAAAAATATTCCTGTCTTCCGTTTTCAATAAAACGATTTTTCAAAGAAAAGAAAAGAAAAGAAAAGAAAAGAAAAGAAAAGAAGTAGAACAAATCGCTTTCAACTCAAACCTTTGTCAAACCACACATCGAGTTAATGGTTCCCTTTCAGTAGAAAGGACGTATGGGATGCTAATACCTTCCCCATGCGTAACCGACCCCCGAACCTACATCTCTGATTTCGAAAGACCACTCGCTTTTCCAAAAAAAGGGTTTTTCCGATGTTTTCCCAAATAAATATTGGTGGCGGCTCTACTATTTTTCACGTTGCAAAACGAGAAGTCCCAAACCGGATTTTTCGGGCGCAACAGCTGGCGACTCTGCTGGGGACTTTTTATAAAAGGCGAGGGTCAAGCCTAGTTAATTCGATGTGTGGTTTAAATCGTTTGAATTGAAAGCTTTGTTCTACTTCTTCCTTTTCTTCCTTTTCTTTTCCTTTTCCCTTCTTTCTTTGTCTGTGATGCTTGATTGTTTCTCTAGCATTATCATGATGTTATGTTGTATTCATATGCATTTGTTTTCCTTCTATGTGTGCTCCTTGCGCATTTTCTCCTTGTTCACATACCATGTTCATGCATTCCTCAATTCCCACGTCCCCTCTTCTTTGCTCTCTTTCTAAAGGTAAATTCATGCATTTCTCCCCCACCTTATCATGATCCCTTCCTTTTGGCTCCCTTTCTTAAGGTAAACAATGTTTGCGATTGCTTATTGACTTCCTGTGTTAATTCTTGAATTGGAATGCTATATGATATGCAACACGCTATTGTATGCTTTTGTCTGGACTGTTCTGGGTTTTCATTTGCAGGTGGGGGTTTATGATGGGTAGTTTTAGGCGGTATGTCCTTGCTACACACACTCACACCTTATGCTTATTGTGCTTTGAGAGGGGCCTAAAACCCAAGGTCTGACAAAACTTAGAGGAGTGGAAATGAGTAGTGACTGGCAATTGGACCGTTGTCCTTCTGACTCTCACGAAAGTTTCAGTCGGAGTATGCTCTTTCACGATGCCTCACACCAGATGGCGTACCATCGTTGTGGGTGCTATTGTGAGAGAGAATTAGCTCTGGTAGCCTGGTGAGGAAGTGATTAAAGCCAACATGGGAGGAACATCTGAGTTGCCCTAGAACCTAGGTTCCCGCCTCGTAGGACACAAGGACATACAAATTGTGTGTTGCATTGTAATCTAGGCATGTTTTCCAAAAGGAGTAGAAGGAGATTTTTCCAAAAAAAAAAGGAAAGCAGAGAAAGAGCTGCCGTTGTAGCCTTTCTTTTGCCGGTCTGTACGAGATAACATATGGCCCACCGTTTTCAAAAAAAGGGAACGAGCTGCCGCTGTAGCCTTTCTCTTATAAAGTAACATATGGTCCACATTTTTTCAAAAAAAAAGGGAGAACGAGTTACCGTTGTAACCTTTCTCTTATGAAGTAGCATGTGGCCCGCATTCTTTAAAAAAAAGGGAGAACGAGTTGTCGTTGTAGCCTTTCTCTCACTGGTCCATATGAAACAAGGTACGGCCTGTATTTTCAAAAAAAAAAAGAAGCTTAAATCAATGCCAATAAAGATTTTGCCCTAATCTGCATATGCATAAAACATCATCAGCATTTGCATACATCCTCGCATTACATAAAACCCATACATGCATCATTGCATCTTACTCAAGTTTGTTTGCCGAGAATCACAAAGTGACAAAGAATCTTGCCATAGGAACTTAATGGAATCAAGAAGTGAGACAGTGCATGCTCCAAGGTACCCGGGTGTAAGAAAGGTAGACGTCACCAGCTTGAAAGGATATGTTGACTTAATGGGACCTATTGAAAGGGGATCGTTTGACAGCTCTTATGGGAACCTTCGGAAGTTGTTGTTACTAGAGGTACAGACTGAGGCTATCGTGGCTCTAAGCAGATTCTGTGACTCCGAAATCAGATGCTTCCTTTTCAAAAATTTCCAAATGGCTCCCACTTTGGAAGAATATCATCAGATCTTGGGTTTCCCTCAGACCAAAGCTGCTCCCTGCCAGTATCAAGAGCAGTATTACACGGATGAGAAGTTTGCTGCATTGTTGCAAGTAAAGGTAGAGGACCTGAAGCTCCAGAGGCAGAGGAAGAACCTTGTGGTAGGTTTCCCGCAGAGTTATCTCGAGGGTATGATGGATACTCATGCCAGAAACAAAAATTGGGTTGTCTTCAAGCAAATCTTGGCCTTAACAATCTTCGGGATTGTTCTCTTTCCGCAGATTGAAAGACTTGTGGATGTGACTATCATTGGCATTTTCTTAGCTTTCCAGAATGAGAAGAATCCTATCAGTCCGATCCCTGCAATGCTTGCTGACACTTATTCCGCTCTTACTCACCACTGTGAACTCAAAAGGAAGAAAATCTCTTGCTCTTCCCATCTGTTATATTCCTGGCTTCTTATCCATGTTTTCACCAATCCAAAGAAAGTGGAAAAGTTGATTGACTATGCTGTATCTTGTGAGGTGAAAACCATGAGTATTCAAGAGTGGATCCAGTTTCTAGGGAGTCTAGACGAGCACTCGGTTCGTTGGTATCTTTCATCTTGCTGGGAAGCTAGACCTGAGGTAGTCTTCCGCTGTGGTGGTTTTCAAAATGTTCCACTGATGGGCACTAAAGGGCGCATTAACTACAATCCCTCCCTGATGCTGAGACAAATAGGATATCCTATGAGGAACTCGCCTACTGAAGAGATGGCATTCCCGTTTTACATCTATGAGGGAGGTCCAAAGGATGACAGTTTGACTAGGAAGATTTTGCAAGCTTGGAGTATGGTGACTCGTTATGGAAAAGTAGAGATCTCTCAGAGAACTAGTGGTGTTACCTTTGCTCAATGGCTTGAGAAAAGGATTCAGAGCGTCCGATTGCCTTATCAGAAATTATTGCAAGTTGAGAGGAAGGTAATAGACTCTGGTACTCCCGTTGTTGAAGAGTTAGGTGAGGTCAAGTTGGCTCTAATGAAAGCAGAGGAAGAGAAAAAATCCTTGCAAGCTGAGATAGAGAAGTTGACTCTGAACAACCAAAGATTAAAAGAAGATAATGATCTAAAATCTGCTGCCATTGAGGAGTTTGACAAGAAACTCAAAGTAGAAGAGAAGGAAAAGCTAGAAGCTCAAAAGTATCTGCAAGTAGCCAAAGAGGAAATCAAGAGGCAAAAGGCTAAACAAAAGAGAGCCATTGAAGAGACCAGTCAGTGGAGAGATCTCTATGAAAAGACAAAGATGGATGAGAGGACTGTGAAGAGCTTGCTTGCAAAGTCAAAAAGAGAGTCCCGCTTGCTACAGGCTGACTGGGAAAGCAAACTGAGCAGTGTCGTGCAAGAAAGAAATTCAGTTGAGAGCATTCTCAAAGAATACAAGCAGGCTCTAGGATTTGAGCGAGAGATTTCTGATGAACTGAAAAGAAACCTTCAACACATCAGTGATGCATACAGGCAGGTGAAGGATGAGAGTCAGCATTGGGAACACCGCTTTGTTGAACTGCTTGGCAGGATTGAAGAACAGGCAGTTATCATTGAGTTGAAAGATGAAATTCAACAGTGGAAGGCTAGATTCTCTGAGCTTGCAGTGTTGGCCAACCAAGCTCTTGCAGGTGTACCTAAAAAGCTAAGAAAGGCTGAGGTTGAGATGTTTCCCTTTAACACTCCACTGGCAGTTTACAAATTCGTGAAGTTTTGCAGGGCCTTGGTTGAAGAAGTCAGAGAGAAGACTGGAAGGGTTCCCACAGGCAACAAGAGAAAGAGAACTGAAGATTTCAAAGCTCTATGTAGTTGAGCTCTTGTTTGTAATTTTCATTGTACTCTCTCTTTCTGGATGACCGTATTTCCATTTGAGTATTCTACCTTTTGAAATGTAAGGCTTGAAGTACTTGCTTGAATTTGAATGTATGGAGTATGTTTTGTTTCACTTATTGATTCCAATCTTGTCGTGTTTCAAACAAAAATAATCAAAGTCCACTGTTAGGCCTATGGCAAGACATGGCACACTGTGGTTCACGGCATAAGACAAACTAAAACTAACACCCATTTGCATTGCATTCATTGCATTTCATTAATACCCCTGCTCATAAAAAATGTTTCGTCAGAGCAAGTCAGGCAAGCTGGTTCTCCGTCACCGATACTTCACCCGACTGCAAGCAAAGTTGATGGCCAATCTGCAAGATTACCCAGAGATTGAGACCGAGAGTAATCCAGAGCACGAAGATCTGGGTGTGCAGATTATTAATCCTGAGCAGCTGGCTCAGGAGAACCAGGTTCTAAAGGATAAGGTTGGGGCCATGGAGACCCAAATGCATGAGATGATGGCCTTGCTACAAAGCCTAAAGAGTGGAATCGCTGCTGAAGGTACCGCTGTGGTGGGTCCCGATGGTGTCATTTCTTTTATACCTCCTCCAGTGTCAGTTAATGCTGCAGCCACAGTTCCTTCGGGGTCTGGAATCAATCATCCCGTCTTTGCTTCAGGGATGAATAGGCAGAATCAGTCACAAAGATATCCTTGGGGGATGCCCGCCGAGTACATGCCGCAAATTGTTAGACCCATTCCTGCTGACGCTGTTGGGCCACATCAGGCTACTGCTGCCGTGTCTGGGGGAGCTGCTGGAAGACCGCAGGTCCGGACTCCTAGTCCTCATGCTGTGCTCAGCCCTACTCCGGGGCTTGTTGCACACCCTCACAATGTTCCTCAGCCTGGAGGATATTACTATAGCATAGGCAGTCAACCCCAAGGCTGCATGTTTGAGGGATCGCAGCCAAATGACCCGATTCGTGCACTAGAAGAGAGGGTAAGAGCTGTGGAAGGTGCTGGCGTCAGGGCTAGAGAAGCTCGTGAGCTATGCTTAGTCCCAGATTTGGTATTACCACCGAAGTTCAAAGCTCTTGAGGTGGACAAGTACCGAGGCACCGGCTGTCCTGAGAGTCATGTTACAATGTTTGTCCGGAAGATGGGTCCTTATGCCAATGATGACAAACTGCTGATTTACTACTTCCAAAACAGTTTGGCCGGAGCTCCTCTAGATTGATACATGAAACTGCAAGCCTCAGAAATCCGTTGTTGGAAGGATCTGTCCGAAGCATTCATGAAACAATATAAATATAACATGGACATGGCTCCGGACAGGTCACAATTGCAACACATGAGTAAGGGCGAAAAGGAGACTTTCAAGGAATATGCCCAGAAATGGAGAAGCTTGGCTGCCCAGGTTCAACCTCCTCTGACCGAAAAGGAAATGGTGTACATGTTCCTGGAAACCTTGCCAGCAATTTATTATGACCGACTGATTACGAGTGTCTCATCTAATGTTTCTGATATGATAGTCTTCGGGGAAAAACTTGAGCACGGTCTCCGAAGTGGGAAGATTTCAAATCATTTCAGCAATTCAGGAAGCTCCGGTAGCTCCCACAGCCAGAAGAAGCACTTCTCCCATTTCCCAAAAAGGAAAGAAGGGGAAACAAATGTAGTCTCAAGAGGAAACTCATCCTTTGATACCCCTCCACCACAAACTGTTCCATTCTCTGCCCCTGCATCACCTCAGCAAAGCAGTGACAATCACAAAGCTCAGGGTTATCAGTATAAGAAACGGACCAGTTTCGATCCTATACCAATGACATACACTGAGTTGTTTAATCACCTGACTTCAAAGAACTTGATCAACACTCGATCAATGAAGGCCCTTCAACCGCCATTCCCAAGAAGCTACAACGCTAATGCTACCTGCAGTTTCCACGAAAATGGGGTCGGTCATACTGTGGAGGAGTGTAAGGCATCTAAGCATGTGGTGCAAGACCTGATAGATGCTGGTTGGATCTCGTTTAAGCAAAGCAGCCCGAACACAACAACCAATCCATTGCCAGGCCATCAGAGGCCAGCAACCAATGCTATAGAAAGTTCTGTTGGGAAATTGGTGAAGGATGTGCAGAAGAGCAAGACTCCGTTGGGTGTTGTCTACTCGGAGTTATGCAATGCTGGAGTGGTCAAGAAGGGGTGTTGCCATGAAGAAGGATGTGCTGATTCCACATGCGTGGGGAATTGTGAAAGCTTTAAAATGATCCTGCAGGACCTGTTGGATCGGTGTGTGGTTCAGATAGGAACCCATGATGTTGAAGAAGAGGTGTTGGCTCTACACTCTGATAAAGGTAGAGGAATCAGAAGACCTATTGAAATCCCTTACAATTACAATCCCAGATTGGTGCAAGCAAATGCTCAACCAATAGTGATTGAAGTTCTGGCTCCTTTCCCCTATGAGTCGGACAGGGCAGTCCCATGGAAATACACTGCGCTATCTACAGTAGAATACTCTCCAAATACTACTACTGTAACAAACATAGTGGGATCGAGCGGGATCACCAGAAGCGGGAGAGTGTTTGCTCCAGAGACCTTTCGTACAGAAACTTCCAAGGAAGGTGAACAGAGAGTTCGGAAGGAGAAGGGAAAGGAACCAGAAGTTTCCCAGGAAAAGGTAACGGAAAGGGAAGCAAATGAATTCTTGAAGATAGTCCGGCAGAGTGACTACCAGGTTGTCGATCAGTTAAAGCATACCCCGTCGAAGATATCCATGCTATCATTGTTGCTCAGCTCGGAAGCACACAGAAATGCTCTTATGAAGGTGCTTAGCGAGGCACATGTTGCAGAGGGTATTTCAGTGAACCAATTTGATGGGATTGTGGGGAATATAGTGGCTGCAAGCCACCTAACTTTTGCTGATGATGAGTTGCCCGCTGGAGGAAAAAAGCATAATCGGGCTCTCCACATCTCAGTTAAGTGTGGGTACTATGTGCTGGCGAGAGTGCTGATAGATAACAGATCTTCATTGAATGTAATGCCGAAATCCACTATGGATAAGCTGGACGTGGATTGTTCCTACATGAAGCCAAGCTCGACTCTGGTGCGAGCCTTTGATGGATCCAAAAAGGAAGTATTGGGAGAGATGGAGTTTCCCATCCAAATTGGCCCAGAAGTTTTCTATATCAACTTTCAGATCATGGACATCACATCCTCGTACAGCTGCTTGCTTGGCCGACCCTGGATCCACATGGCAGGGGCAATTCCGTCATCTCTGCACCAGCAAGTCAAGTTCGTGGTGGATGATAAGGTTGTTGTAGTGTTTGGCGAAGAAGAGACTCTGGTGAACAGGCCATCAGAATTCAAGTATGTGGAAGCGGCGGAAGAATCTCTTGAAACGGCCTTTCTGTCCTGGGAGATCGCAAATGCAGTGCTTGAGAGGACCAAGGAGGAAAAAATGGTTGCTAAAATCATGTTAGCCCAAGGATATAAGGTTGGTTCTGGCCTGGGAAAATCTGGACAGGGAATCCTGGCGCCCATCCAGCTGAAGGAGAGCAAAGATCGTTGCGGACTGGGATACACTCCAAGTGAAGATGAACGGAAGAAGATAGCAGAGGAGCGAAAGAGCAAATGGTTGGCCAAGTCCAAAGGCCAAGATCCATGGCCCCAGAGGATCCCAATTTGTGACATTAGCCAGAGCTTCGTGAGTGCCGGTCTGCTGGATCCCAACCAAGTTGCTGTCTTCAAGGATGGCTCTGAAAATGAAGAGGGTAGTGCAAGTCTGGTTCGCCGCTGCTGTGACGGTGAAGAGTTGAAGAACTGGGAAGCTGCCGACTTTCCTGTGACCTTTGGTTCAATGTAATCATCTGTAATGCAATCCTGTGGCTCTGTCCAAGGCCATAGGACCAGTTGCTAAGGGCACACATGTTTTTATTTTCTGAATCATCATCATCAATAAAAACGTTTGTTTTGAATTTCTCAATCAATAAAAATCATTTTCTCTTCATTGCATGAGTCTTTGCTTGCTTGTTTCGCCTTTCATTCTGCTTTTTCGCTTCGGTAAAATGCAGACCCACAGTAATGGTCTCTGAAAGCAGTAGTGTCAACAGTCCGCATTCTGACTTTGATCATCCTATCAACCAAGCCGAGCGGGATGTTGAGGAAGATTGGGAAGCTCCTCCGGAACTCATGAGACTAATGAAGCAAGAGGAAAGGGTAATCCAGCCTCACGGGGTATCTACCGAAGTGATTAACTTGGGTACAGCTGAGAACAAGAAAGAGGTCAAAGTGGGAACGGCCATGAATGACGAAGATCGCATGAAGTTGGTACAGCTGTTGCATGACTACGTTGATGTGTTTGCGTGGTCCTAACAAGATATGCCTGGGTTGGACACTGATATTGTGGTACACAAGCTGCCGGTCAAACCTGAATGCCCGCCCGTAAAGCAGAAATTGAGGAGGATGAAGCCTGAGATGTCCCTCAAAATCAGAGACGAAGTAAAGAAGCAATTTGATGCAGGATTCCTAGCAGTGGCCAAATACCCACAGTGGGTTGCCAATATTGTCCCAGTTCCCAAGAAGGACGGGAAGGTTAGAATGTGTGTTGACTACCGAGATCTGAATCGTGCTAGTCCCAAAGACGACTTCCCACTGCCACATATTGATGTCTTGGTGGATAGCACTGCACAACACTCGTTATTCTCCTTCATGGATGGATATTCGGGATATAACCAGATCAAGATGGACCCCGAAGACATGGAAAAGACAACTTTCATCACTCTCTGGGGTACTTTCTGTTATAAAGTCATGCCATTCGGGTTGAAGAATGCTGGCGCAACCTACCAGAGGGCCATGGTCACCTTGTTCCACGATATGATGCATAAGGAGATTGAGGTCTATGTTGATGACATGATTGCAAAATCCAAAACTGACAAATGAGCACATTGTCAAGTTGCAAAAACTCTTCGATCGGTTGAGGAAGTACAAGCTCAAGTTGAACCCTGCCAAGTGCACATTCGGGGTGAGATCAGGGAAGTTGCTAGGCTTCACTGTTCTCCCTGCGGGTACTGATGGAAACAAAACTAGAAGAAGCTGAGTGGATACAGGCCCGGTTGGATCAGCTAAACCTGATTGAGGAGAAAAGGATTGCAGGCTTATGCCACGGTCAGTTATACCAGCAGAGGATGAGAACAGCTTTTGATAAGAAAGTCAGACTTCGTGAATTCAAGAAAGGCGATCTGGTGCTGAAGAAGATAATGCCTATTCAGACTGATCCCCGAGGAAAGTGGACACCCAGCTATGATGGTCCCTATGTTGTCAAGAAAGCCTTTTCTGGAGGGGCGCTGTTACTCACAGACATGGATGGCGAGGATCTCCGGAATCCGGTCAATTCTGATCAAGTGAAGAAGTATTATGCCTGAAAGAAATAGACGAAAAAAGAGAAAGATAAGCCAAGTAAGAATCAGCTCGCTAGGTTGAAAACCCGAAAGGGCGGCCTAGGCAAAATCAGAGCGACCCGGTGGATTGAAAACCCGAAAGGGCGATCCAGGCAAAAATTAGGGTCAGAAAACTTGGGCGTGGAAAGTTAAACAAAGGCATACAACCTTCCCCGAGGCTTGAATGAGGGAATGATCAAGGTCAAGGACACAGATGTTGGCACTGCTCCACAGAGACGGACAGTCAGAAATTAGCTTTTCTCTTTTTTCGTGTCTTTTTGTAGTTTAAACTTTCAAATGTATTGAACAATCGTCGTAACATTCTGTACGATTGGCTTCTACATCAATAAAGCTCAACTTTTTCCTACCGGTTTGTTATTTTCCGCTTCTCTGCTCAAGATAAACGTTTTATGATGATGGTAATACTGAGTTGCAAAACATGTGCATGCATCATAGAGCATTATAAATCATTGCGAAATCCTTAAAAGTCACGGGAAATAAGCAATCTCCCAAAGAAAGTTAATCTTGCAAGGAAAGTTGCACTCATAAGTCATTCCAGAAGGCAAACCATAAAGCAAACTTGCACTCGGCTCATGGGTCCCGTAAATCAGTTCCTCAGTCTCGTGCCAGGAGTGTCGGGGGTCGGTTGATCCAGCAAAAGAATAAGCCTTTTATTAAAAAAAAGAAGAGCACAAAAAAGCAAATGATCAGAAAAAAAAAAAAAAAAAAAAGCTGATCAGGCAAAAAGAAGAAAAAACAAATGATCAGAAAACAGAAAGCTGATCAAAAGCAGAAAAAAAAAAAAGAAAAAAAACAATCAAAGCTGAAAGAAAAGCATTCCCCAGCATTCATCATTCACCCAAAATCATAGCATCGCATGCATTCGCATAACAGGCCTTTGCATAACATGCATTCATTCCATGCACCATGCATTGCATCTGCTAACATGTGCAGGTACCGGCAACCTGAGAAACCTGAAGAAAAGTCCTGCGACCAGAGCAGGCACCCCTGAATCGATGTGAAAGCATTGACCCTGAAGAAGATGAATTGGATTTCCGAATCCCCCTTTTGACCCACGTGTCCCCCAGAAAGACTGACTTCAACTTGTATTCGAGCTGCAGGTAAGTCCCTCTGATCTCAATAGGTCCAGTCGAAAAGGATAGCCGTGTTGGTCTAAAACATGGCGCAGTCCTAGGGAAATATCGAGATCTAGACTTGATATAGTACCCTTCCCCTGGTCGCTCGAAAGACCACCTCTTTGGAGCCCGCGCGCTCCCAGGCCCGAGTGCAAACTCGGATCGTTCGCGATTCGTTAAAAGGCTTTAGGCAGCCTCCTTCGCCGGCTCAATGTGAGTCAGTACCCCTTTTATTGCTTTCTTTATTTTCTGCTTTCTGTCAGCTTATTGAGGGTTGGCGCTCATAGGAAAAACAAAAAATATCATGTCATCGCATCTGCATCAGAAAAAAACAAAAAAATAGAAATGGAAAAAGGAAAATTCGGGTTTCTTTAGGTAGACAAAATTGGTATAATTTCTGAATTCTTTATCTTTATTTTGCCTCGAAATATGTTTCGGCCAATTCATATTCCTTGTTAAAATCCAGATAAAGAGGGGCAGCTGTCATACCCTAATTTTGTCCGGCTTGGAACAAAACCTTAATTTTCCACAAAAAGCAATAAATTATAAAGTGAAGCATCATTCTGAAGGATGCGAAGAACTATGAGCATGCATTTTTGGGTTCTAAAAGTCATTTCAGCGCTTTTAAAATCATTTTTAGGATTGGAATGCCTTTTGGAGCAAAATTAGGGTTTTTTTGGGCAAAAGGGGTATTTTGGTCATTTCCAAAATTAAGCAATTTCTCACCAAAAATCATTGTTCAATCTCAGAGGAATTTATTTGGATCTAGATGATTTGGGTTATGAATTTTTGTGCGCATGCATGCATGATTTTTGGCATAAAATTCAAATTTTAAGCAAAAGGGGAAAATGGGAATTTCCATCAAGGTGAGGTCTCAAATCAATTTTGGGAAGGGTGATATCATGGAATTTTGGGCCCAATCATTGATTCCTAGGATATGGCCCAAAGTGGCATGATTTTCATGGAATTATCTAGAAAAGAATAATAAAAAATGGTGAAAATAAGGAAGTGTCCCCAATAAGACAAAATGTACTATTTTTCTTGACAAGCTTGCAAACTTGGGCACCAAAGCCTCATTTGTTCCGAATTTTCCAGCTCATTTTCACCTCATTTTGTGTTTCCTCATGCCCTTGATCCATGTGAGTTGTATTCCTAGCCATTGATTAAAATTCTTGATCAAATCCTAGGCTACAACTTTGTGTAGAATGACCTAGGTGCCCTCAACAATTTTTGTGCAACAAAAACTCATAATTTTTGTGTATGACCAGCTATTCCTCACTCATTTGTGTTTTCTCCTTGTCCCTAATCCATGTGCATTGCAATCTTGGCCTTTGATTCAAATTCTAGCTCAAATCTCAATGGTTTGCAAAAGCACAATGTCCTATATACCCTTAATTTTGCACCTCATATAAAACCCAAAATAAGAGACCATGAGGAGGACTCATTTTTTTTTACCCTAGCACCCAAATCTCTCCTCTCTTTCTCTCATTCCTTCGAAGCAACCAGTCACCATACCCATATTCTTTTCTTCAAAATTCTTCCAAAAAATCAACCATCAAACCTTGTTTATTCTTCATCCTTTCAATAAATCTACTTCTAAACTTGCATAATCATCAAAGTCTCATCAAAAACCATCAAGAATCAAGCATTTGCGAAAGGTTCAAGAGGTTCTTGTTGGTGTTCTTCAAGTGTTCTTGCTTCTATTCTCTTTCCTTCTTCATTTTCTAGCTAGATCTAGAGGTAAGCTCACTAACCCTTGCATTTTCTTTAATTTTCATCATGTAATCTCTCTTGTATTCCTCTTTCCTTCTTGAAAGAAGCTTTGAGGACTCATTTCAAACATTATTGGACAAGGACATTGGGAGCCTTGGGTGTTTGAGATGAGTCCTTGGCCTTGAAGGAAAGATTCTTGTGTTTTCTCATCATTCATTGCATTTCTACCTCATTTGCATGATTTTGGTGAAATAAAACCTTGTTTTCCTACCTATTTTTCTTCGGCCATAGCATGGATTTTAGGGTTCTTGTGTTCATTTTGTTCATTTCATGATTTTAAGTTGAATTTTGGCTTGATTTTGGTGTTGGGTGCCTCGGGTTGTTGCTTCAAAACCTAGGGTTTTTGTTGCCTTTTTACTTCTTTGATTTTGTGAAGAATAAAATACATGATATGCTTGATGCTTACCTTAGAACATGGCATGATGATCTAGGGTTTAGTCTTGTGAATTGTTTCATGTATTAATTGTGAATTTTAGCATGAAATTTGATGGTGATTTGTGCTTAGCATTGCTTCGGCCTTAGGCCACTTTTGTGCATATTTTGTGCTTGAAAACGTGTTGTTTTGATCTTGTGTGAATAAATGAAATTGTGCAATTGTGTTTTTACCCTTTTACCATTTTACTTTACCATCTCATTAAATAATTACCATTTACCTCATGCATTTTTACTCTACCATTTCATTAACTTCTCACTCAAACTTTTTACCACTTGTAAATTTGCATAAAAAAAAATCCCAAAACATTTCAATCATTTGCATTTTAAACTTTTACTACTTCTCATTTAAAACCCCAAAACATTTTTACCACTTCTTACTCAAAACGTTTTCAAACTTTGCATTTCACTTATTTGCATCATCTATGCGACACCTTGCATGCTTGCACTCACATTCACTCATACTTGTATACCATGCATAATAAATGCTCATGCATTCTTGTATACTTATTCATGCATTCTCTTGTATGCTTATGCATTCACATGCTTGCTTAATCATGTATCATCGCTCACATGTTCATTCATTAAACCTAGAATACTCTATGCCTATGATCAATTGTGTTCACTTGTTCTTGATGCCATTTGAATGACTTGATTTAATTGTGTGCCCTTCCTTCCACTAGTATGTATTCTTAATGAAGACGTAAGCCTACTTTTCCGGTTGTAGAAGAGAGTCATTAAGGTATATGCACCCCTTTGAGATTGTTGCCCGTCCCGTAGCAATTCTCACACACACACACAATTGTCTTGAGAGCTTTGTCTTGCATCCTTAATAATTGGATCTCTTGATTATATTGGCATGCTTAATCTTGGTTAATAATCAACATGTTTATGATTGCTTGATTGGTGAGTATGTTTGAATCTTGTTCACTCATGGTTGCATTTGGTTATGGACTTGGAATTGATTGAATAATGTTCTACTTGTTTTCCAAAACCCATTTTCTAAACTCATTTTCAAACGCTCCTTGCTTTGCGAAAACATTTTCTTCCTCCATTAAATAAAACAAATTGTCATTGATGATCACTCGCGCTGTTGCCGTTTGGATCGTTAATGATGATTGTATTTTCAAAAAAAGAGTTAGTAGTGAGGCCATTCTAACCGTTGTTGTTCGGTCTTCACAAACGCTCACCCAATTGCGAAAAACTCTTAAGCCGTTTTCAGACGCAAAAGCCGAGAACTACGTAGCTTTGATCCCTCAACCCAGTGAGGGTACGTAGGAGCGGGTCCGTCCCGTCAAGCACCCTTTTAAAAAAAAAATCTTTGTTTTGTTTCCACTTTTCAAAGATAACAAAAATATTCCTGTCTTCCGTTTTCAATAAAACGATTTTTCAAAGAAAAGAAAAGAGAAGCAAAGAATAGAAAAGAAGTAGAACAAATCGCTTTCAACTCAAACCTTTGTCAAACCACACATCGAGTTAATGGTTCCCTTTCAGTAGAAAGGACGTATGGGATGCTAATACCTTCCCCATGCGTAACCGACCCCCGAACCTACATCTCTGATTTCGAAAGACCACTCGCTTTTCCAAAAAAAGGGTTTTTCCGATGTTTTCCCAAATAAATATTGGTGGCGGCTCTACTATTTTTCACGTTGCAAAAAGAGAAGTCCCAAACCGGATTTTTCGGGCGCAACACCCACGAGTTAATATTTTTGTTTTGTTTATGTTTTTTGTAGGACAAATGAGAAAAATATGTTTCGCAATGCTTTTGGAAGTCTCAAACAGACAAGGTTGTTTCAAAGTATGAGCATAATCTGTATTCAAAAGGGGATGATCTAGGTGTTTGAAGCAGCAAAAATGAGTTCATATATGCTGAGAAAGAAGCACGATCCGTGCTCAATGCTCCATGGTCCGTGCGCTTTGTACATGAAAAAAATGATGTTCCTGATTAAGACCTGCACGGTCCGTGCGCCCTACTGGCACGATCCGTGCGCACTGGAAAAGAAAAAAATTGACATTCTGTAACAGGGCACACGGTCCGTGTGTACCTCTCGCATGGTCCGTGCGTGATCAAACAGAAGCTAGCAGAAAAAAAAGCATACACTACGCACGGTCCGTGTGTGTGTCAAGCACGGTCCGTGCGCCACGTTCAAGCCACTCCGTGTCTCTCTCAAATCCAAGTAAGTCTCACGATTTTCCTCATTCTCCAAGCATCTTCAACTTCTCTTCATCTTCTCCAACTCAAACCTCCATACCCAAAACTTCAAATCCTTCAAAATCACTCAAAACTCCACCAAATTCCACAACTCTTAACCCAAAACAATTACCCACAACCTCCTCTACAAAACCCAACCATCAAAATCACCATTCATCCACTCATTCCATAAACCCCAAATTCGTAACCTACAAAACCCTAAACCAAAAACCACACAAATCCACCCCAAAATCTCTCTCAAACACTAAATTTCCACCAAATCTCCATAACCCATAACCAAAACCATCCTATTTTACCATAAAAACACCAAAAACCTCAAATTTTTTCCAAAATTCCAAAAACCCCAAAAGAGAAAAACGAAAATGGCACCCAAAAAGGCCAGAACTAGTGATGTTGCTGGTTCTTCAACTGGTAGAGGAAAGAAAAGGGCTGGTTCAGGTGTTGCTAATGAGCTTGGGATAATCTTCAGAAACAAAGCTCAAAAGGAACGGTATGAATTACACGAAGGAAGAAAATTGAGCGCAACAAGGTACCCCGAGTTCTCTTTTACTCTCCAAACATTAGGGATAGAGGACAATGTAATTCTGTTATTGAATAATTTGGGTTGGTTAAGTTTCCTGAGACCCGCAAGGGCAACTTATTATGCACTCACCCGTGAATTCTTAAGTTCATTATGCTTAGTTGATGATAAATTGTCCTTTAGGTTGTTTAATGAGGATTATGAAATGTCTTTGGATGAGTTTGGGGAAAAATCAGTGTTTGCAAATGTTGGTCTTATTCATGATTCAAGAGACCCAGCTCTTAGGCCAAAAGGGTATAGCCCTAATGCTTTTTGGAACCAAATCACTGGAAAGGGTCAATATGAGGCGAGAGCAGCAAAGGCAGGATCAATCCATAACCCGGTTTTCCGGTATATTGCTAGGGTAATGGCTTGTACAATTTGTGGCAGGGGTGAAATGGGGGGAGTTAGGATAGGTGAATTATTTCTGTTATGGGCAATGGTGAATCAATTGCAAGCAAACACGTGCCATTACATTATTGACAATTTGATTCATGTTTCTGAACTTAATAAAGGGGATATTGTGATTGGAGGGATGGTTACCTTCATTGTTCAAAAGTTGGGCTTAGAATATATGTTGAAAAATTTGGATGCAATGGAAGGTAGCACAAGTATTGATATGGAGATGTGCAACCTCATGTTTTTGGTAAGGCCAGCAAATAATGTAAGAACCAGATTTCACTTGTTGATTGAAAAGCAAAAATCCATCCTTATGCCAAATACGAATAGGACAGATACAAGAATTCAGGAGAACTGGTTATATTTGGATGCTGCTGGAGAAATATCACAAGAAGTCCCAATGCAAGAAGAGGAGATGGATGAGCAGGCAATGCAAGATGAGCCTGATTTTAACATACAAGAGTGGTGTCTCAGAATTCAAGGTGAGCAACAGAGGCATGGAGCTGAGCTGCAACTCATCAGAGAAGAACAATTGAATCAGAATCAGCAGATGGCACGAATGACAGGTATGCTCGAGGCTATGATGCAGCACTTTGGCATAGACCAGCCACCTCCACCTGGACAGCTGTAAACATTGTGAGATTTCTTTACCCTCTCTTGTATTTATAATTTCATATCATTGAGGACAATGCTTATTCTAAGCAGGGGGGGTTATTTACTTTGTTTTATTCTGCTTTGTTGTTTTTTGTTTAGTTAGTTTAGTGAGTCTTGAATTCTCCCATGTCTTGAGTCGTTATTGTTGTTTTCTTGCAAGTTGAATGTAAAAACTTTTTAGCACTTACTAATAATTTCATTGAAAAAGAAAAAAAAATATAGAATTTAGTCTTTTTAAGACCACAAAACTGATTTGTATGACAGACATGTGTTTGAATATGACTTTGAGAATGCTATGCTGGAAACTGAAAATTAACAATACATCTGTTAGATTTTTCTGTGAACCAAACTACTAAAGGTGAGTCTTAGAGCCTTCACAAGGGGATGTTACTAAAATCACATATTGTACCCCTTATTCCTTGCTGAGTGTGTTTTTCAAAATTGCATTATTCTAGAACTTGTCTATTGACCGTCTTAAAGCGAAAAATGTTTTGCGTCATGTGAAAGAATTCAGGGAATTTAGGAATCTTTTTCAAGCCTCTGAGTTAGTTGTGTAATAATTATTTCCATCTAGTTGCCCCCTTGAACCTATAATTTTTATTCTTTTGGCACCCAGAAATATTTTTTGTTTTTGTGGTAACCTTGGAATTGGATTGGAGCAACTATTGGAAATTGCAAATTTTGTCCTAGTTATAGATTGTTTATCTTATGGACATATAGCTGGTTATTGTGGATACAAATGTCCTTTTTCCTCCTAAAAAGAGAAAAGATCAAAAAGGAGGAAAAAGAGGAAAATCAAATGAAGAAAAATGCCTAAGAAAATTTTTACATGAAGAGAAAGTCCTCTCAAAGAAAAGAAACAATATCAAAAGAGTGGACTCAAGTGAGAAATGAAGGAAAAAGAATGAAAATTGGAATTTTGGGCAAAAATTTGCAAAGCTCTACTGTCATATTCAAAGGTTACTTTGATTAATTTTACTTTTAGCCCTTTTTGTTTTTTCCCTCCTTTCTTTTACCCCACCAAACTCTAATACACCAAGGCCCCATTATAACCCATGAAACCCCAAATCTTTCGCATGAATGTGAACTTTTTAGTGAAGAATCGGTCAATTTACAAGCCTATGGCAATGTGTGTTTTGATAAACTTGTGTGCATAATTTCTCAAGCCCTTAAGCACTCAAAGAGAGATGGTGAGCGAGTGCCTTATTCACAGAATTGTATTTTTCAGATCATAAGCCTCTAATTGGGTAACCAGCTAACATCTCACTTGTGATACTATCTTATGTCTGTCATATGCTTCTGTTTTTGGTCTTTTATTTGACTATCTGTATTGTTGGACTTTTTGAGAATGCGGTTATTAATTTGTGCTGCAAGTTTTGATTGTTCTTGCTTGAGGACAAGCAAAGATTCAAGCATGGGGGAGTTTGATAAGTCTTATTTTACTATGTGTTTAGTATTTAAATTAAATAAAAATTGTAGAATTTTAGTTTTGATTTGGAGCTATTTTACTGCAAATTGTTGGTTTAATTTGTCAGGGTCAAATAAATGAAGAAATGGAAGAATTTGGGTAATTAAAAAGCAAGGATTGAAAATGTAAGGACCAAGGAGCAAAATCAAGTAAATGGAGCCAAGAATTTGGTGTTCACGCACGGTCCGTGCTCACTGTTACAGAAAGCAGCTAAAAAGACTCAAGACACGCACGGTCCGTGCGCACCACAAGCATGGTCCGTGCGTCCTGTACGTTTCAGAAGATGGAAAGTTTGAAGACCACGCACGGTCCGTGCGCACCAGCAGCACGGTCCGTGCGCCGTGTTCCAGAAAAGCTGTTTTGAAGATTACACGTAGCGCACGGTCCGTGCGCCCCAGCATCACGGTCCGTGCCCTTTGTCTGAAGTTCAAAATGTTACAAAACTCTTCTTCTTCTTTCATTATGGCTTGTAATTCGAATTTAATCCTTTATCTACTGATCCTAGGCTATAAATAGGACTTCATTTCAGCTGTAATGGCACCTTGGCATACTTGTAATCTCACTCCAAAGTTTAATCTAAGTTCTTGCAAATTTCTTAAGCTTTTGCTCTTTTATTTTCATGTTCTTTACTTTCTTGCAATTTTAATTTCTGTTCTTTACATTTCCAGCACTTTACATTTCAGTTCTTTATCGCTTTGTTTATATTCTTGTCATTTACGTTCTGTTATTTATCTTTATGTCATTTTCTTTTATGTCATTCTCTTCTACTCCCTTGTTTACTATGATCATGTGTGAGTAGACTTCTTTAGTCTTGGGATTGTGGGACACAATCAAATGATGGGTCCCTAAACAAATCCAAGACTAAACTCTATCTTATTTAGAACTTGAATTTTAATCTAATTCCATAGAACTGAATTTTATAAAACAAATATCAAACGAAGTACCGAGAGGTGAAGTTTGATATTGGAACAAATGGAATTAGACAAGGCAAAGCAAAGCATGAGAATAGCATTGCTAGCCTTGGGACAATAAGGTTGTGCTTAATGGGTCTCTGCGATGATCAACCATGAGAATAGGTTTGATCATTGTTTCGAGACACATTCTTGCATTCCGAAAGGAAGCTTGAATTACACCAAAAGAATACCTTGTCCTTAAAACAATTTCAAAATAAGATAGAGAATAGTTAAGGGGTTGTTTAATTCCATCATTGTGATCTAACCATGATCCCAAGGCGAATTTTATTCTGAATTTTACAAGACAAAAATACTCTCTTTATTTAAATGATTCCTTTCAGCTAATCAACATCGAAAATTAGATTAGTAATCGCAAAATACTCCCTATGGATCGATACTTTCTATTACGCGATAGAACCGTGCACTTGCGGCTTATCAAAGAACACCCTAGTTTTGTCTTCACTCACTTTTTGGCCGGAACTAATGCAAAACCGGTGTAGCACATCTTGAATGATCATAGCTAGAGAAGTAGAAGCCTCCGCAAAAAGAAGTAAGTCTTCCGCAAAGGCAAGGTGAGAAATAGGCGTACCATTGCGGGCAAGCTTGATGGGGTGTCAATCTTTGGAAGAAATCTCATCTTCAATGAGGTGAAAAAGGCGTTCAAGGCAAAGGACAAAAAGGTAGGGAGATATGGGGTCTCCCTGCCTTATGCCCCTGGACGGTTTAAATTCCACCAACGCCTCCCCATTCCAAAGAAGATGCATGGTAGAGGTGGAAATGCAATGCCAAATAAGATCAATAAGGTTGGGGGGCATGTCGATATTCTTCAAAGTATCAATAACAATGTCCCAACGAAGTCGATCGTACGCCTTCTCAAGATCTACTTTGATCGCCATCTAACCCATTTGACCCCTACGGCTTCTCATGGAGTGGAATATCTATTGAGCTACTATAATGTTGTCTTGACCTTGACGCTTTGGAATGAAGGCACATTGAGCGGGGCCTACAAGGTAATGGAGAGCTTCACGGAGCCGATGGGTGGTGAGCTTAGTAATGACCTTATTGGAAAGGTTGCAAAGACCAATAGGCCTAAATTGCTTCATATGGACCACCATGTCTTGAAATCCATCCGGTCCAGGTGCTTTGTAGGCTCCGCAACTCTTGACCACATTCCAAAGCTCATGCATCTCCACTTGTTGACCCATGAAGCACTTGTCCTGCACACAATGTTTAGGGCCATTACAATTCGAATAGAGAGGTATGTAAGGAGAGTCATTAGTAAAAAGGTTTTTATAGAAAAGAGTAGCGTGAGTTTCAAGGGTAGGGGTGTCCCTAATCCATTCACCCGAGTCGTTTTGGAGGGCACAAATGTGATTCCTTCTACGCCTAATGGAGGTAACTACATGGAAGTAACGGGTGTTACGATCTCCAAACTCAAGCCAATTAGCACGAGACTTTTGGATCCAAAATAGTTCCTCATTGGCAAGAGCCTCTTCATAAAGCTTCCAAGTTTGCCGTTGCAAGTCAAAGAGGGAATTACTATGATTCCGCCTTCGTTGCTTGTCGATGGCCATGAGCTTCTTTCTAAGGTAGGTGGTGAAGGTTTGTTTCATGAAATCTTATCCTCCACGCCAAGTTGGCCAAATATCGGTCAAGTGTCTTGTGAACACTGTCTCGAGTCCAAGTAAAATGCTCGCCAGTGAAACCCACATCCAAAAGTTACCCGGCTTCAATGAAGTCAGTTAGGCCACTATCATGAACCTGAGAACCGGTCAGAGGAGGTCCCCGGCGATCACAATCAAGAATAGTAGTATTGAAGTCGCCAAGTATAGCCCAAGGACGCTCAATATCCGCCGCAAGGTCATTCAAAGCCTCCCATAGGGATTGCCATTGAACTTCCATGTGGACAAATTGAGCACTAGTGCGGAGGATGGACACTTTCCACCTAGATGCAACCCAAAAACACCAAATTCCCCCTGCTTGGCCGTTGGCTTCTTGGATAAACCTGCCATCAAAATTAAAACGCTTAAAAAACTTAGCCGCATTTTCACCACTCATGTGAGTTTCAATCAAAATTAGAAAGGTAAAACAATATTCAAAACGAAGATCGTTTATGAGGTTAGCAAATCCTTTAACGGCTATGCCGCGACAATTCCAACACCCAATATTCATATTCATGGGCTATGTGTTGAAGTTTGGGGAACAACGACCCCATCGGAAGCACATTTATTTCTTCGAATAGCTTGAGCTAAAGCCACGTTATCCGGATCAACACTCGCAAATTCCTCCAAGGGATCCCGGCGTTCAAGTAAGGCCACAGTATTTTGGACCCTCCCAACGTTTGATAATCTCATCATTTCCAACATGAGGTGTTCTTCCCTCTTAGCCTCCACCTTAATTCCCTTACTAGTTGCCATCGATTGTTCCAACCTAACACCTCGATTGAAGAACTTGTTGGATTAGACCCACCCTTGGGCTGCACTTTGTACATTTTCGCAATTTTGGGGCCTTTGCTTGGTTGGACTAGAGACTCTTTGGCCACGGGCTTGGGCTGTGAGTTTTTTCCCGCAGCACGATTTCTAACCCGACCAGGATTTGGGCCTGCCACCGCAACACTAGGTGTGGAGCAGGGACCAACATTAGGGCCTGAATGCACTTTAGTCATGGCCTGGGTAGAATGGGCCTTTTCCTCCACAAAAACATTAAAGGGATTATTAGGCGCACCCCCAGGATTGCGAGGAGGACTCGCCTGTTTACCTGCGGCTTGCGTTTCTGCAATTTTGTCACCAGATTCCACGGGCCTATGCCCACCTTTGACGGGTTTATAATCATGTTGTTAGTACCACTAGGTTCGCCGGAGTGGGATGAATGAACATCTGACTGAGCGGGGGGTTCCGATGTATTTGAAGGCTTCTCCAATGGCTTTCCTACACCCACGCCTGTGGTTTCCACCATAGGTTCAGCGGTGCTAGTGTTGTTCATCGGATTTTCAAGAAACTCACGACACTGTTCAGCTTTATGACCATATTTTCCACACCGAAAACATATAGAATATAATCCTTTGTACTCAAGCGGTATCGAAATGCCATTAATCACAATATGGGATGAGAGTTGTTTATCAAGATCGATTTCGACACAAATGCGCGCATATTTCCCCCTCTCATGGATAGAGGTAACCTCATCTATGCGAAGCATCGTTCCCAAGGCATCACCAATACGATTTAGAAATCTTGCGTTGCACAATTCAAGGGGTAATCTTGGAATACAGATCCAAACCGCGATCTTCTTGGTCATGTCTGCCGATAAAAAAAAAATAGAGGGCGCCATCGTTGAACAATCAAAGAATGATCCGCTATTTTCCAAGGTCCTTCGAACAACGCATTGTGGTAATCCGCTTGAGAAGAAAGACGGACCAAGAAGTAATCATCCGCAAGATCCTTGATCTTGATGTAACCATCTTTTGCCCAAAGGTGTTGAAGACGCGATTCCAATAGCTTGAAATTGACTCTCTTCCCGAGAACTTTGACGATTAACGAATTACGCCAGGGCTTCGACCATTGAGCAAGTTCCTCCTCCGTGAATGAAATAGTGGGCTTCGGATTAAATGGCCTTTCTTGCTGCGTTGAATCCATCTCGTCGTGCTTGTACCACCCATTCTTCGGGAATTCCGATTCAGGAATCTCATCTCCCCAACAAGTCTCATCTTCTTCTCCGAAAAGATTCACCAGAATGTCTCGATAGGATTCTGAGGGTGTCATGGTTTGCTTCTCGCCATCCAGCGCACTTGGTTCCTGGTGGTTCTGTTTCGTAATCGCCAGCGGTGGCGTCACCGGAGTAGGGTGCAGATTGATATTGATCGAAGCTTTCGTCGGGAACGATTGCGCTAATACCACTTCTGTGTTAGAGAATGCTCCATCATCGGAGGTTTTAGGTTTCTTGTTGTTGTGAATGAGAGGATTTGCCTCTTGAAGCGACGGAGGAGTCGCGGAGGATGGAGTTTTAGTGGTGGCCATCACCACTGGCGAGGACCTTACGCGCAAGTCTTGCTAGGTTCTTTAGGATGAAAATCTGTTGTAACGGACTCCCTATGCCGAACCATTTTTTTCTTGGCTACATTAGTAGTACATTTTTTACTGCTCCCAATACTGTGTGTCCCATCTGTCTGGTGCATATAGAACAGTAGAAGACGAACAACATCTGTTTGTTGACTGCATGTTGGCGAAACGAATCTGGTCCATCGTTTTCACGTGGCTGGGCATGGAATTCGTTGGTTCGTTAAACGTTAAAGATATTTTTGTTGGTTTGGAAAGCTTTCGAAAGGAAGGAGGGCGAAGAGGACTAAGCATTTAATTTGGATCACGATTTGTGGGAGCATTTGGTTATCTAGGAACTGTGTGGTATTCAGAAATGAGGATGCAGATATCGACGCTGTTATTAATCGCATCAAGAGCTACTCTTAGAGTTGGTTGATTTATAGAGGGTGTGGTAATTCTAATATTAATCCTAATTTCAGCATTACCAATTGGTGGTCTAGACCACTCTAGTGCCTAAATAATATAGAGTTTTTTTTTCATACCCCCCTCAATATCACGCATACCCGCATTTTCACTTATATCCCTAAAATACCCCTCTCATTTTTTCACAAAATTCGGTGAGACCTCTCAATTTTGTGAATTTTTCGGAAATACGTCAAATTAATGTATTTCCGGAATTTTCTTTACGAAGATTTCCGGATTTATGGTGTTTCCGGAAGCCATTTTCAGAAAAAAAAAACACTTCCAGATTTACGCTAAATTTCCGGAAATATGAAATACATTCCGGATTTATAGTAAATCCGGAAATTTCACGAAATCATACTTCAGGATTTACAATAAATCTGAAAATTTTATGCATGTTGCTTCCGGATTACGTCATAAATCCGGAAATTTTAGCAAGTTTCCGGATTTATGGCGTAAATTCGGAAGTGTTTTTTACCCGAATCACGCTTATTTTTTAAAACAACCAATTCAATTGACAACAGCTGTTTTTTTATCAGGTTTTGGACATTCCATCATGGTGGCTCCAAAGTGTTTACTTTTTAGATTTGTTACAGGGCATTCAAATTCTATTCTTATGTGTTCCATAGAGGACTACTATATAATAATGATTTTAATTATATAAAGACACTAATATAACAAATATTCTATGTAGGACTTGAGTTCCAAATTTGACCAGTCATCATTGGCTTCTGGTGGAAAGGACAAGGGAAAGCAAGTGATTAACATCACCAAAGACAGTGATGACTCACCACCATTGAAACGCAAGAGCCCTGATGAGAAAGCACTGAAGTCCGTTGCGGTGCCACTCAAGACTGTTAAAGTCGACGAGAAAAAATAGAGTGTGTAGACATTCAAATTTTACTTTTCCCGGTTTTTCCAATTCATGTGCACTAATTGTTTTTTAATTTAGACAAGTCTTTGATGAACGTAATCTTATTTTTACGCCCCCCTATGGAACACTATTGTTTCTTTTCACGTAATTGGAACACAACGACTACATTATGGATTTATGTTAAAAAGCCGAACCGGTCGTCTATTTTTTTTCCCTGGCAGATTACCAGCCCATTTTATTTATTTTACCTATTATTAATATAAACATGTAACGCCTACACAACTATGACAAGTCAAACTAGAAAGTCAGAAAGGTGATACATACATCATTTTCAGGCGTTGTTCACATATGGTGCATGCACATTCCATATAACTTCCTCCCAATCTTGCAGCGGAACAAATCACATTCAATCAGAATGGTATGGACTTTGTCCACCATTAATCACAACAAATAGTACTTCGTAAGAATTGTGCATAGTCAACAATAGACGTAACTAAGTATCGTTGACTATTAAACACAGTCTTACCACTGTAAATCTTTATGCACCGTTAGATATTGAACTTTGCAGACATTTTGCAAATGACTGCTGTATATCTTATCCCTTAACTAACCAATAAAGTGTATTTCGTCAATCAATTAGGATGACGGTACTAACTTATTATAATGACTTCAGCACAGAAATTTTTGTCGTTAACGGTAATGACCGCTACATCAAGTATGGTGGATGTTCACTTTATATAATTGACACAGACGAAAATTTCCAGTTTCGGACAAATAGAGAAACACCTAACAACTACAACGTGTTTAATCAAGTACGAAGGGTTGTCAGACGCAATGTGGATCCATCGAAAAAAAAGGCATGGGAATGCTTAAAAGGAATACCACATTATTTGCTCTATTAAAGGAAATATAGACAAAAAAACAAATCAGGTATATTATTAAACGCACTCTAAGACATTTACTCAGACCTCAAATCATGGAGATACTATAGAAATCAGAATGTTATCTATTAATGTCAATTATTACCAGCCCTAAAAAAGTGCACCATGATCTTATACAATATTAGCAATTCTGTGCTAATTCCTTATATTATCTTATCGACTCCAAAACATCTCCCCACCAAAAAAAGGCATACGCAAATGAATGTGTAACCCATTGGAAACCTACTTTTGCAAATATTAGAAGCTGTTGGATACAGGCCCGTTTCATTGTTCTATTATTTGGTCAGTTGCTTTGAAATCAAATATCTAATGGGTTGACAATTATTCTAGTCTCTAACTGTTTTTAACGGCAGCATACTAATACGAAGCTGATGAAGCGGCAATCTGGAAATGAAGGCCCTAGCACAAACACATCTCCTAATCAAAACGCAGCCAAGAAGATAAAACGTGACTGCCAAAAAGGTAATCCCTTCTATCATTTCATCTACTCCCAAACATTAATTTATTCTTAAAAGTATGAGACTTATCAATGAAGCAGGATCCTCTACAAAAGTCGAAGGAGCAAGGATTTCGCAATTGGAACACAATATCCATATTTCAGATAAAACCACTGGTACGTACCCCCTTCAAGACCCATATGAACGACCAACACAAATTATACATTTAGTTCAAACCACATTATGCCACTATTAGTGATGACTACATTTTGGAAGATTTAAAATGATTAGTATCGAACGTATTTAGGTGCTTCCAACCCAACCATTGGGGTTCAGCAAACAGCATCTACAACAATGCAAGGTACAATTCATTTGCAAACCTATCGTTGCTTTCAAATACAACAAGCGTGTATCTATTTGAAACACTTTTTCAGCTTTTAATTATGTAAGAGGACGAAACTACATTTCGTTGCAGATATAGGAATACAAAGGAGGGGCAGACGTAGACAAACGCCTGGACACGGTATACTAAGAAATTGGGAAAATTCATCATTAAATGTCAAGAATACGCATATGCTTACGCTACGATGTAATAGAATTCTTAATCTTAAGGGAGGACTAAGCTGTGATTTTTAACCAGTTGACAGCAGTGAAGTACCGGTTAACTTGCGTCTGAGTTCTTCACGATCCAAGATGCGTAGACTTATTGGAGATTTACGTACCAGCGGTAATACAACACCACATGGTAGACCTACAGCAAACTCACCTACGGATTCCAATGTTAGTGGTGCAAGCAACATTCAATCAACACCACGTGTTCCGTTCTTAGAGATTCAAAATGGTAATGCTATTTAATTTTAAGTTTTTTACATAACATGATGATCTTTAAAATATAAAACACATTAGATGAATTCTCTATTTACAATTTTTCCTCCGTATCCTTTTACTGCAACCGTCCGAAATAATTGTGAAACGCCTGTTCACATAATCCCAGTTGTTTCGGGAGGTTTTCCTAACACATCTGATGGTCCGTTTAATTTCATCTTCATACACATAAAATGTTGATTGACACTATGTTTACTACGGCATACATAGGTACTACCATATGCATTTACACTTTACTAATTGTCCTAACAAAAGCAACATGTTTCTAATCAGTGACCCTCAAAAGAGCACGTGGGAGACCACGAAAGACCCAGAATAATCTACCTAACTGTGTCACTCAATGTTCTGGAGGTACGACTTAATATAGATAACTTGCATATTTCTTACTCTTCCAATCAACATTATTATCCTTAATCTATTTAGTACGAACATTAAAGCGTTAATTCTTTCCATTGAAGTTGACTTTTTTCTACCTTCTAATCCCTGGCCAATAACAGGTGGAGTTGACAATTCTACTAATCAAACTCCAAATCTGACACCATTCATCAATAGTAATATGAGAAGCACGTGTCGAACAAGTGCTGCAAGTGGGAGATCCGGAGGTACTTTTCTCTTAGTAATACCATAAAATCATGCTACATGTTCATTATTTAAAGTATGTATACAACTTCTGAAAAGAAGTGAATGTTGTTCTAATGAGAAAAATTCCGGCATCCCACATGCAGTTACACAACATGGAAACAAAACGCCAGTCAATCTAACAATAAGTGCAAAACTTACAGGATCCTTTACAGGTAAGCGTATAAACCAAGTGCAGTCAAATCCACCTTCTAATCTACAGTAAATCACAACTGGTACGTCATTAGTATTAGTAGCAATATCTTACAGCTAAACGAAAACAATGGAAAGGTCAATTAAATTTTGACCTTAACGATGTTTTTATTGCATCTTTGTGCAATACTCTCCGTTGTCATCGGTAGTTCATTCATACTAATTGGCACTTGTCAAACGAAAAAAAAGTATATTTCTAATGTCAAATTAATTTTTCACAGGTTCAGCGATCACGTACGATCAACCAAGTCTGTCCACTCATAGTCATCTAGCAGCGAATCAACAAGATTTTCACTTAAACCTTCCTATAATAAGACTTGATTTTGATGATCATGATGAACCAGACACCGCAAACACAACAAATGCAATTCCAGGTATTCTTATTGTACATACTTGAATTTAATTTGAACACTTTGAGTACTTTACTTATACATGTGTATGGAGTCTTAACCAAATACTACCGAACTTGAATGACAAAATAGGAGAAAACAATAGTCATCAGGCACAAGCTGATAATCGTACTTCCATCTATGACCACAATGAGGATCGACGTAAGTGACAAATTTATTGGCCATGATTTATCTGATAACTAATCCGACTTACGTTTGTACCCGTTAACGAATTATGAATATTAATTTGCAAGAATTAACGCTCTGACTGTTTTCCATATTTCAAAATGTATCACTTACCCATATTGTTCACAATTTAGAGCACCCCTTGATCTGGGACTTCCGACACGCAAATGTAGGGATTGTCAAGCACTTTTTTGGTTTGAAGAAAGGGCTGTTAAGAGCAACCTATCAAGTACACCTGAGTTTTCCATGTGTTGCATGAAAGGGCAAGTGGACCTGACATTACTACAAGAGCCACCTAAGTTGTTACTTAATTTGATTCGAGGCATCGACCATCGAAGTAAACATTTTCGGGACAATATAAGATTGTATAACAGCATGTTTGCGTTCACTTCGATGGGAGGTAAACTGGTCTCAAGACACAATGACGGTAACAGTCCACCAAATTTCATTCTAAATGGCCAAAACTACCATCGTATTGGAATCCTATTGCCTACTGAAGGTGAAACACCAAAGTACGCACAGCTATACATATGGGACACCCAAAATGAGGTTGCAAATCGAATGAGCCATTTTAGGTACGTTACCTTAACATGTCTCTTACTTAAAGCATTAATAACCTATGCAACTACAGTGTATTACATCTCAAATCACATGTACGTGATTCAATAATGGAATTTCACTATTCCATTAATAATGTTTTAAGTAATTAATTTTTAATTTGTTTATAACTAACGGATTAGTAAGCTTTCTAACCATTATACTGTGACCAACGTATTATCTGCAGGTCAGACAAAAATCCACGTGCCTTGGATGAATCCTTAGTTCAAGAGCTTAAAGACATGATTGACTAACACAATGTCATCGCTCAAAAGTATAGAGAAGTTCGCGACCTCCAGGAACAAAACCCACACCAAAGGTTCAGCTTAAGACTGATTCGTGATAGATCAACAGACCCAAGGACCCACAATACTCCAACGTGTGACGAAGGTGCTGCATTGATAATTGGTGATGATACGAACCTCGAATGTGGAAGGGACATAATCGTTAAACACATGTAGGGCGATCTTGAAAGAGTACATGAGACTCACATAGCTCTATTGTCGTTGCAGTATCCGTTGATTTTTGCACGTGGGGGAGGATGGTTTTGGAGAAAACACACCATTAAGAGAAAGGCCAGGGATTATTAGATCTGCCAGTAGACAAAAAGTCACCTTGAGGGAGTTTATATCATTCATGTTTCAAGAAAGGGAAGTAGAGTTTGGTCAAATTGTCAATTCACGTAGATTGTTTCAGCAATTTGTTGTTGACTGTTATACCATGGTTGAGACTACCAGATTGAGGTATATCCGTAACAACCAACAGGTCATACGGTCCGAAGTGTTGACTGGTTTACAAGATGCAGTCACCAGAGGTGACACAGATGCTTCAGCCATAGGAAGACGTGTCATACTTCCACCATCATTCACAGGAGGTGCTAGGTACATGTTTAACAACTGCCAGGATGCTGTGGCAATATGTAAAAGATTTGGGTACCCAGATTTGTTCATTACAATTACATGTAACTCAAACTGGTCTGAGATTGTTGGTTTTGGTAAGCCACGTGGCTTGACCGCTAGTGACAGACCTGACATTATTTCCCGTGTTTTTTAGATGAAGCTCGACCAACTTATTATTGATCTAAAGAAGGATGAGATGTTTTGTAAAGTGGATGCAGGTATGTGGTAGAGAAGAATTCATTTTATATTTCGTCATTTAAATTCACACTTCGAAACTAATATTTGTTTTCAAATGAAGTCATATCTGTTATTCATATATTAATACTGACATACCATAGTTGTTGCTTTCACCACAACAATGTACACTGTTGAGTGGCAAAAGCGGGGCCTCCCACATGCCCACATGTTGTTATGGTTGTCTGCTGGCAACAAGCTTATAACTACAAGTGACATTGACCGGATAATTTCTGCAGAGCTGCCAGATCCGAGGCTATATCCAAATTTATATGAGGTTGTATCTACATATATGTTGCATGGACCATGTGGTATGGCAAATCCAAAATCTGCCTGCACAAAGGGAGAACATTGCAGAAAGTTCTATCCTTAACCATTTTTGCAATCAACAAAAATTGACGAAGACGGTTACCCATGTTACAAACGACATGACAATGGAATAACTGTTGAAAAAGGAGGCACATTGTTTGATAATAGGCACGTTGTTCCCTACAATCCACAGCTTCTTATGAGGTACCGCGGACATGTTAATATGGAGTACTGTAACAAATCCAATGCCATCAAATATCTGTTCAAATATGTTAACAAAGGCCCAGACCGTGCAACCCTTCAAGTCCTCAGAAGTGCAGACAACCCAGATAGACCAGTTGATGAGATACGAAACTTTTATGATTGCAGGTATGTCTCCCAATCAGAGGCTTCGTGGCGGTTGCTTGCATTTCACATCCATCAGAAGTGGCCTCCAGTGCAGAGACTCTCATTCCATTTACCAAATTAGCAAACCGTCTTCTTTGACGATGATGATGATATCGAAAATGTTCTATGGAAGGCACAACACTATGACACAATGTTTTTGGCATGGTTTGCGGCAAACAGGACATACTCAGAAGGCAAGGATTTAACCTACGCCGAGTTCCCAAGCAGATTTGTGTATAACTATCAAGATAGAATATGGGTCCCAAGGAAAAAGGGTACAAGCGTGGGGAGAATTGCATATGTCCCTCCAGGTATTGGTGAAAAATATTACCTACAGATTCTGCTTAACATACAGAAGGGGTGTACTAGCTACGAGTCTCTCAGGAATGTTAATGACAAAGTAGAAAAGACATTTGAAGAAGCGTGCTTTCAACTAGTGTTATTAGATGGGGACAGAGAGCTAGTTTGTTGATGCTATAACTGAGGCAAGCAAAATTTGTTCAGGTGCACAACTTAGAAGGTTGTTTGTGACGTTACTATCCATGTTCACTATGAACAAACCTGATTTCTTTTGGGATTCCACTTGGAAACTTCTAGCAGATGGCATTGTCTATAACACTCGAAGAAATTTTCGTACCCCAGGTATTGTATTCAATCATTTCCGTAAGCATTATTTCGTAATTTATTCTTGCATCTGTTTCTTCCAGTTTTTGAAACTACAAGGCAAAACTGCCGTATGAACGGTGTTTATTCTACTTAAATGAAAAAAGGTCTTTAACAATCACATGTTATGCGTTCATTGACTTTTGAAAATCCAAAATTCAAAGGATCACTTCTCTAGACAATGAACGTCCAAATATAAGTCATAAGTCCATAAATGATAAAACTATTACAACATTGAGTGACAAGAAGTCACTTTTAGTACGATTGAAATACTACTCTAAATTCAACCACGGTCCTTCTTGGGTTTGCTAACATTTTTATGTTTGTTTGATCTATGCAGGACTTAATATAAGTGAGGATGTTCTAAAAAATGCATGTCTACTAGAAATTGAGAAACTCCTTAATCTAAATGGTCGTTCTCTAGCGGACTTCTCTATGCCATTCCCAATTGTATCTGAAGGTTTTTAATTCCAGAATAAGCTAATAGCAGACGAACTAAATTATGACAGGGAGGAAATGGCAAGACAACATAGTGTGTTACATAAGAACCTAAATGAAGATCAGAAAAGAGCGCACGACATAATCAGGGAATTAGTGGCTTCGGGGAAAGGTGGTTATAATTTTGTCAATGGATATGGTGGTACGGAGAAGAAATACCTATACAGTACTGAGACTACAGGTTTACGCGCACCAGGGTACATTGTACTCAACACAGCATCAAGTGGAATTTCTGCTCTGTTACTGCCTGGAGGTAAAACTGCACACTCTACTTTTGCAATTCCACTAGTGCCTCGTGATAATGCAACATGCAGTATAAGTAAAGGTAGCCCAAGAGTTCGGCTTTTAATGCAAGCACAACTTATAATATGGGACGAGGAACCGATGTTACATAGGAACTGTTTTGAAGCACTCGATAAGACTCTAAGGGATCTTATGTCCATCGTAGACCCATCCAACAACGACAAACCATTTGGTGGGAAGACAGTTGTCTTGGGCGGGGATTTCAGACAGATTCTACCTGTAACAAGGAAGGGCTCTAGACAGGATGTGCTTGGTGCGGTGATAACTCTATTTTATATAGAGTTATTTACACTTCTTATGCTTGAATTATTGTAAGAACTCAGTAATTTGTTAATCCAAATAAAGAATAATAGTTGAAATCAGCATCATTTAGCTTTGGAACTCATTAGAATTGAATTTCATAATTGGTGGTATTTTTGATGTGTTTGTTGAATATTGCAGCTGCAATGGAGACCGCAATAGGTGTACCTGCAATAACCTGTAAAAAGCAGAAGACAGGAGCATTGCACCTGCATCATACCCAAGCATTTCACCTGCATCTGTTGCAGCTGCATCAACTTAAGTAACACAGAATTGCTCCTACAACCTGATGATGTCAGCAAATGCAAGTGGCAAGCGCAAGTTGGCCAAGTTGTTGAAGGTGGCGCCAAGTTCATGCATCTAGCCTCAAAGTGAAAAATCTCACTTTCCACTTGTCATTACACCATTGGACCTCCCTTAGTATTTGATGGGGGTTCTTATCACACTTTTTACTTGACAAGAGGTGAGAGAAACAACTTGGTGATCAAGGAAGATGGATCATGAAGCCTATAAATACCACCCTCTTCTCCATTTGAAGGACACTCAATTCTTATCATTCAACAATACATTTTATATTCTAGTTTCTAGTTATTAAGTAGATTTATTTCTCTTGTACTCTTGGGAAGAAGTGTAAGCAACCACATTGCTAGAAAAGAAATGCACAGAATCTTCTTTTGTGTAAATACTCTTAACTCTTATTCTCTTTGCGTTTTTCTTGTTATAAGCATGAGAAATCTTGTTTGTATCTTTCTAGTTATGTCAAGCATGAGCTGAACCCGTTGTGGTTGGGATGCCTTAGCTTAGTAATGAAACTTTGAAATGTTATAAAGTTATGTTGATGTTTTTGTAATTTAGCTCTTGCGTGATAATTCTTTCAAACTTATTTTAACTTGATCACTTAAAATAAGTAGGGTCATAAATTCAGAAATGGTTTGTGATTTGAAATCAAGAACTAACATGAATAAGTGTTTTAATAATAGGAAACTTTGTTAAAACCATGCTAAGACCTAGACATAGGATAGCATAGTTCATGGGATGATCTGTAGGAGTTTAATTAGGCAAGGGTGAACTTATTTAGAGCTTGGAAATAAGACTTGTAATGAAGCCTTGAAGATAAGTACTGAAAAGTAAAAAACTATTCGTACTACATCCATTGCAGGTGCAATCATTGTAACCGCAAGACATTGCAGGTGCAATGATTGTAGCAGTAAACCATTGCACGTGCAATGGTTGCAGATTCATCAATTATAACTTTATACATTCAAAGTGAACTTACTTTAGTGAAAGCATTCCAACCATATTTCTCAACTGATTCACAACTTACATTTACTTGTTTTTAATTTACAATTTGTCTATACACAGACCACAATCATCATTCATTTTATATTTTATTTTTGTTATCATTGACTCTACTATTAATTTAAACTTAGTAAAATTAATTCAATCCCTGTGGGTACGACAACTTTCTTATCTCTATATTACTTGTTAAAGACTGTGTATACTTGCACATATATTTTTTCCACAACAAGTTTTTGGCGCCATTGCCGGGGAATGCCATTTATTTTTTTATTGTTTATTTTAGTAGTAAGTTAGTGATCAATTTTACTCTGTTTGTTTTTCTGTGATACAGCAGACATTGCACCTGCAACCATTGCAACTGCAATAGTTGCAACCACATATGCCCAGGTCCAGAACACCAGAGTACCCATTAGATCCTGAAATAGAAAGGAGATTCAGAAGGTTGCGTAGAATTGAAAGACAAGCAGGCAGAGCTAGAGAAACAATGTCTGATCAAGGAGCAGAAAGTTCCCACCAAGGTTCTGGCAGAGGCTCAGGAAGAGGAAGAGGATCTGCTCATGGTGATCCAGACGCAGATTACAGAAATCAGTTCATACACATGGGACCAATAGGTATGATAAATGATAGGGATAGACCAATGAGGGACTATGCTGTGTTTGATCAAAAAAACATGCAAACCAGCATAGTTAGACCTCAAATTAATGCACCACACTTTGAATTTAAACCTATGATGTTTCAAATGCTTCAAACAGTAGGTCAATTTAGTGGTTGTCCTCAAGAGGATCCTCACCTACATCTAAGGCAATTTTTGGAAATTTGTAGCAATTTTTTCATTCCTGGTGTTACAGAAAATGCTTTTAGGCTAAAACTTTTTCCATATTCCCTCAAGGATAAAGCTAAGGCCTGGTTAAATTCACTAGAGCCTAACTCTATCACTGAGTGGAATGAATTAGCTGAAAAATTTCTTGCAAAATATTTTCCACCAAGTAAAAATGCCAGGATGAGATATGAAATTACTGCCTTTAGACAAAAAGAGGGTGAATCTCTGTTTGAAGCATGGGAAAGATAGAAGGAACTATTGAGAAAATGTCCCCATCATGGTATCCCTGTCATAATTCAAATGGAAATATTTTACAATGGTTTGGAACCCCAAACCAGGCTCATGTTAGATGCATCATCTGGTGGAATATTACTAAATTTGTCATACAATGAAGCATCTGAGTTTATAGAGAAAATGGCCACCAATAGCTATAGTTGGCCCATAGATAGGGTCAGTGCTCAAAAGAAGATAGTTGGTGTCAAGGAAGTCAGTGAAATATCCTCTCTAGCAGCTCAAGTGGCATCTCTCTCCAACATGATCAAGAGACTCAGCAACAATGCACCAGCATCTAATGCAGGTGCAACAACAGATTCCGCAGCTGCAATAGAGCAAGCACCTCCAGGTTCCACAAGTTGTGTATATTGTGGGGGTGGCCACCTGTATGATGAATGTCCAAGCAACCCTGGGTCTGTCAACTATTTGGGATACAACAAAAACAACAACCCCTACTCTAACACTTATCATGCAGGTTGGAGAAATCACCCAAATTTTAAGTGGAGCAACAATAATGCACAAGCACCCAATGCTAATGCACCTGCAACTCCACCAGACTTTCCGCCTCAAAATCAAGCAAATTATCAAAGAACACCTCAACAATCAAATGAAAACTCTTTGGAGGCAATGTTCAAAGCTTACATGAACAAAACTGATGTATTCATAAGTGAAACTAGAACTGCAAGACAGACTCATGATGCATCACTTAAAAACTTGGAAAACCAAGTTGGTCAATTGGCTACTGCATTATATCAAAGGCCAAGTGGTGCATTGCCATCTACCACAAAAGCCTCATCTTCAAAGAAGCCAATGAATGAGCAATGCAAAGCCATCTCATTGAGAAGTGGAAAGGATCTCTCAGAACCTTACCCCCCCAGAAAGTGTAGAGGAGGAAGAAATAGAAAAAAACCAGAAAAATGAAAAAAATATGAAAATTTCTGATGCAGGTACCTGTAATGCAGGTGCAACAGATACACCAATTGCAGGTACAACGAATACAGAAATCACTGATGCAGATGCAACTGATGCAGGAGCTCCTAAAGTTGTTACATCAGAAATTTCAACCACACCATCCAGGTTAGTACCAGAATATCCCTCTCCTCCTTATCCACAAAGGCTTAAAAAAGCACATGAGGAGAAACAATTTGGTAAATTCCTAGATGTACTTAAACAACTACACATTAATGTACCACTTGTTGAAGCACTCCAGCAAATGCCTAATTATACAAAATTTATGAAGGATGTGCTAACTAAAAAAAGAAGATTAGGAGAATTTGAAACTATTGCCATGTCAGAAGAATGTAGTATGATAATGCAAAACAAAATCCCTAGGAAACTAAAAGACCCTGGCAGTTTCACAATACCTTTTTCAATTGGAAAATTCTATACTGGTAGAGCTTTGTGTGATTTAGGAGCAATCATAAACTTGATGCCTAAATCCATATTTAATCAGTTAGGTATTGGAACTGTTAGGCCAACAATTGTGACCCTTCAGCTTGCAGATAGGTCAATTGCCTATCCTGAAGGAATCATAGAAGATGTGCTTATTAAAGTTGACAAATTTGTGTTTCCTGTAGATTTTGTTATTTTAGATTTCAATGCTGACAAAGAAGTACCAATAATTCTTGGTAGACCATTCTTGGCCACTGGCAAAACACTCATTGATGTGCAGAAGGGAGAATTAAAAATGAGGGTTAATGACCAAGAGATTAAATTCAACATTTTGAATGCTCTTAAATGTCCAATTGAAGATGTTGAAGAATGTTCCCTCATTATGTCCCTAGATAAAGCTATTCAACAACACTTTATTCAAGAATAGGACCATCTTTTAAATGCACTAACATCTATTGCAGGTACAACTGACTCATCCATTGCAGGTGCAACAGATGCTGACAATGCAACTGCAATGCAAGGTACAGGGCATGAGTGAAAAAGTGAAGTTGCAGCAGAAAAAGCAGAAGTGAAGGAACGTTAGGCAAGAAAATATGAGTCCTTAGAACTTGAAAATCCGAAGCTCAAAAGAAATATTCCTTCAATTGAAGCACCACCATCATTGGAGCTCAAAGAATTGCCTAAGCATTTAAAATATGCTTTCCTAGGGGAAAATAGCACATTACCTGTGATCATTGCTTCTAATCTATCTCAAAAGCAGGAGCATGATCTTATTCTTACCCTAAGGAAGCATACAAAGGCAATTGGTTGGCAGATGTCAGATATCAAAGGAATCAGTCCTTCAATATGTATGCACAACATAGTATTGGATGAAAACTCCAAGAACAGCATTGAAGGCCAAGGAAGATTGAATCCAGTGATGAAGGAGGTAGTCAAGAAAGAGATCATCAAATGGCTAGATGCTGGCATAATCTACCCTATTTCAGATAGTGCTTGGGTGAGCCCAGTACAATGTGTACCAAAGAAGGGTGGAGTGACAGTAGTGGCCAATGAAAAGAATGAACTGATACCTACAAGGACAGTCAAAGGGTGGAGAATATGCATGGACTACAGAAAGCTTAACAAGGCAACTAAGAAAGATCATTTCCCATTGCCATTCATTGATCAAATGCTGGACAGATTAGCAGGTAAAGAATTCTATTACTTCTTAGATGGATACTCAGGCTATAACCAAATAGCCATTAATCCTGAAGATCAAGAAAAGACAACATTTACATGTCCCTATGGCACCTTTGCCTTTAGAAGGATGCCATTTGGATTATGTAATGCACCTGCAACATTCCAAAGATGCATGATGGCAATATTCTCAGATTTCATTGAGAATTCAATGGAAGTGTTTATGGATGACTTCTCAGTGTTTGGAGAGACTTATCAAACTTGTCTATCCAACTTGGAAGACATCCTTAAAAGATGTGAAGAGACCAATCTAATTCTGAATTGGGAAAAATGCCATTTTATGGTCCAAGAGGGAATTGTTCTAGGACATAGAGTTTGAAAGAAAGGCCTTGAAGTTGACAAAGCAAAGATTGAGGTAATTGAGAAATTACCTCCTCCAACCACTGTGAAGGGTATCAGAATCTTCTTGGGACATGCAGGCTTCTACAGAAGATTCATCAAGGACTTCTCAAAGATCTCAAAACCATTATGCCAACTCTTGCAGCATGATGTGCCATTCCCCTTTGATGAATCTTGCTTGAAAGAATTTCAAACACTAAAGAAGGCATTGGTAACAGCACCAGTGATAGTCACACCAGATTGGAGCAAGCCATTTGAGCTTATGTGTGATGCTAGTGACTTTGCAGTAGGAGCAGTCCTAGGGCAAGGGTATGACAAAATTTTTCATTCCATTTACTATGCTAGCAAAACATTAATTGAAGCACAAATTAATTACACTGTGACTGAAAAAGAACTCTTAGCTGTAGTCTTTGCATTTGATAAATTCAGATCATATTTAGTTGGAACTAAGGTAATTGTTTACACAGATCATTCTGTTATTAAATACCTTATTTCTAAGAAAGATGCAAAGCCTAGACTAATTAGATGGGTTTTCCTCCTCCAAGAATTTGATCTTGAAATCCATGATAAAAAGGAGGTGGAGAACCAGGTTGCTGACCACTTGTCTAGACTTGAGAATGAAAGTGCAGGTATAACAGGGGGAAATACAAGAAAGTTTTGCAGATGAAAAGCTATTGGCAGTTTCTGCAACAACTCATGATGCATCCATTGCACCTACAATGCAAAAATCAACAATTGCAGCTGCAATAGAATCTGCAACACCCTGGTTTGCTGATATTGTGAATTATTTAACAAGCAAGATTGTGCCTGTGAACTTGAGTTACCAACAGAGGAAAAGGTTCTTCCACATAGTTAAACAATACTATTGGGATGACCCTTTCCTTTTCAAAGAATGTCCAGATCAAATCATCAGAAGATGCTTACCAGAAGAAGAACTACATGCAGTGCTTCTACAATGTCATGTAGCACCATATGGTGGGAATTTTGGTAGCCCAAGAACTGCTGCTAAAGTGCTACAATCAGATGGTAAAAAACTGTGATAAGTATGAAATGCCACTCACAAATATCTTAGAGGTTGAACTCTTTGATGTTTGGGGGATGGATTTCATGGGACCATTTCCCCCATCCTTTGGCAACTTATATATCTTGGTAGCTGTTGACTATGTCTCTAAATGGGTAGAAGCTGTGGCACTGCCAAATAATGATGCCAAGTCAGTAAGCAAGTTTCTCCAAAGAAACATCTTCACTAGATTTGGCACTCCTAGGGCAATTATCAGTGATGAAGGGTCACACTTCTGCAACAAGCTCATTGAAGGTCTCTTAGCCAAATATGGAGTGAAGCATAAAATAGCTACTGCTTACCATCCACAGACCAGTGGACAAGCAGAACTTTCCAACAGGGAGATCAAAAGAGTTCTTGAAAAAATGGTTGGCCCCACAAGGAAGGAATGGTCATTGCATTTAGATGATGCCTTGTCGGCATACAGAACTGCATACAAGACACCCTTCAGGATGTTTCCTTACAGGCTAGTGTATGGAAAAGCATGTCATTTACCAATGGAATTGGAGCACAAGTCATTTTGGGCAATTAAAAAGATCAATCTCCAATATGATCAAGCAGGGAAAACAAGATTACTGCAGCTCAATGAAATAGATGAGTTGAGAAACTTTGCATATGAGAATGCTGAAATCTACAAAAACAAAACAAAGGTATGGCATGACAAAAGAATTCAGAGCAGAGAATTAATTGAAGGAAGTCTGGTGTTGCTTTACAATTCCAGGCTTAAACTCTTTCCTGGGATGCTGAAATCAAGATGGTCTGGTCCTTTCAAATTGATAAAAGTGTACCCTCATGGTGCAGTAGATCTATTTGATGAAAGAACCAATTCCACTTTCAAGGTCAATGGACAAAGGGTGAAGATGTACTATGGAGAACAAGTGGAGAGAAGCAAGAGCACCACTCAACTCCAAGATCTTTAATCCAGTCAGAGATAGTCAGGCTGAAGACTCTTAAAACAAGCACTTTCTGGGAGGCAACCCATGAATTTAATTGTTTTTACATGTTTTGAGTGTTTTTGCAGGAACTATGTGTATTGCAGGTACAACTATTGCACCTGCAATAAGGAGAAGCTATTGCAGCTGCAACGTAAAAATTTACCATTGCACCTGCAATTGCAGAAATTGACCAGTGCACATGCAGAAATTGACCACTAACTTCAACTCAACTTCCCTTAATCCATAACTTCCCTCAACATTTAAAACCACCCACTAACTCCATTTGTTACCGTTACAACTCTTTCTCACAAAGAAATTCTCAACTTTTCACTTCAATTTCAGAAACTCACCTTCTATCTCAAATTTCCAAAAGCCCAAAACCTAAACAATGGTGAAGAAACAATCTGCGATCAAGAGTTCTGGTAAAGGGGCCAACGTCGCAGGTGCATCATCGCAAACAGAGAAGAAACCCACTAATGCACCTACAACGCTCGCAAAAGAAAGCTCAAAATTCTGGGCTATGGAGTGTTTGCCAGAGCGTGGATTCAAGCAAGTGATGCTGCAGAATCCTTCCATAAAACTGTGAAGGCAAGAGGTTGGGAATCATTCATCAAGCACAGAGGATCCTACTACATTCCTATTGTGCGTGAGTTCTATGCCGGTATTCCTGCTCAAAAAACTGGTAAGCCACTCTATTACTCTACTTTTAGAGGAAAAAAAGTTGAATTTGATGCATCCACAATCAATGATGAGTATCTTCTAGAGTATAGTGGTATAGATTTTGAGTATTTGATTGAGACTGTTGATACAAATGACATGAATAAAGTTAAGAGTAGGATCGCAGAAAGCAATGCTATTTGGGAAAAATGTAAACCAACTGAGTACACCATTAAGAGCAAATACCTCACACCAGAAGCCAGTGCTTGGCATTTGTTTGTTGCATGTTCATTATTACCTACTTCACACACTACCACCATAAAAAAGGAAAGAATGCTTGCCATAGATTCTATTCTGTTTGGAAACAACATTGATGTGGGTAGGGTTATTGCTGAAGAAATTCTAATTTGCAAAAACAAGGATACTGGTAATTTGTTTTTCCCTTGTCTTATCACTAAACTTTGTACAAAAGCTGAAGTGAAAATTACAGAGGAAAGGAAGTTTCCTCCTAGTCCAGTCAATGCAAATTACAAGGACAGAACAAAAGTGCAAAGAGAGAGTGTTAATCTAGCATTGCAGGAGCAATTCATGCAGCAACAGAGGGCAATGTGGAAGTTTGAGAAGGAGAAACTCACATGGCAAGATATGTGGTTCCAACACCTTGCAAATGGGCAATACAATCCACCCATTTTCCCTGAATGGGTGTTGGAGAAAGAAAAAGAAAGAGCAGAAGAGGAAGTAGAAAAAGAGAAGGAAGAAGAAGAAGTGGTGCCTAAGAAAAAGAAGACCAAAGTGGTTAAGAAAAGGCCACCAACAAGAAAAGAAAAAGGAAAGAAGGTGATGGAAGAACCAATCCTAGATTCTGAGGAAGATACTACAGAAGAGGAGGAGGCAGTAAGAGCAGTGAAGGAAATAGACAAAGATAATGAGGAAAATGAAGAGGAGACAGAGAGTGATGAAGTGGAGATCACAATGGAGCAGTTGCCCAAGCCAAAGAAAAGAACCCCATCAACCCCTTTTGGCCCAAATGATCCACCAATCAAACCTGTCACACCACCTCACTCAAAATCACCAACCATTATTCCCATACAATCACCAACTCACTTGCCAAAATCACCTCTTCCCCTAGCCTCACCACAAAGAGAACCAACCCCAAAATCACCACCACCCAAACAGAAATCACCCACTCCACAAGAAGAAACAGAATCTGAAAACCAACCAATGGAGGAGAAAAATGATGAACCTGTGCAAGACCAACTTCAAACAATTGCTGATATTGCAACAGATGCAGCTGCATCAGTTGAAACTAACATTAATGTTGCAGGTACAAAAAGTAAATTGAAGGAAATTGAAGAAGAGGTTGAGGAAGGAAAAGAGCATGAAGAATATGATAAAACACAGGAAGAGGAAGGATCTGAGGAAGAAGAAGAAGAGGAGGAGGAAAACAAAGAAGAAGAACCACCTAAGCAACAAGCTGAAGAAACTTCTGCTCAAGCAACCATGACTACCATCATTGTAGCTGCACGTCGTGCTGCCAGCACTACAATTGCAACAGAGTCACCTGTTGCACCTACAATGCAACCTCAAGTTGTTATAGGTGCAACCCAGATCCACACTGATATAAATCCTGTAGCAGCAGCAGCAGCTAGAGAAATGGTGGACAAAACATTGGCTGCTATGCAAGAGAAGGAGAAAGGGCACAAGAAAGCCGATGCAAAGGAACCAGAAAAGCCAACGGTTGCAGCTACAATACAGAAAACTGATGCAGTTGCAACACAAAAATCTGATGAGCCTGCAGCCCAGAAGGTTGTTGCAACTACAACACTGAAGACTGATACACCTGCAGCGATTGCAGAAACAACAAAAACAGCTGGACCAAAGGCGAAGAAGCAGAATAAGGACCCTAAGCCAGCAGTGAGGGCAAGCAACAGGCTTAGGAGTGGAGCAACCAAGCAGCAAAAACTACAATGTTTATTTTGCTAGTTTAAAACTGTTATATGTTTTGTTTTTGTTTGTTTATGTTAAATACTGACTTTTTAATGCAGCTGCAATATTCCCTCTCCCATTCAGTAATGCATTGAGGACACTGCTGATCTTTAAGTTGGGGGGGGGGGGATCTTTTGATTATTTTGTGAACAATATGCAGCTAATATATATATATATATATATATAAGTATGTGTGTTTTATATATTTGTGTGTTAAAAGTCAGTAGTAGTTCTTTTATTTAAAGCAAAGTGTGTTTTAAGAAGCATGATCAGCTAGAAAACCTTGTTTTGAGAAAAACAAGTGCATTTTTCAGAAACTGAACATCTTTTTTTGGGCCTAAGTTCAGAAAATGATCAAGAATATTTGAGCTTCAACACCTAAACTCACTTATTTGATGAAAGGAACTCAACTAATGAGGAAATAAATGGATGCCAAGGATAGTCTTAGTGAGCCAAGATCAATTGTTAAAGTTTTAGTAAAAATGGGGAGTAGCTTAAAGAGATAAGTTTGGGGGTGCAACAATGAATACAAAGGCAAAAGAGGTTCAATCTTAGGAAGCCAGTGCAAACAGAAAAATACTTTGATCTTCTCACTCAAAATTCCACAAAAGCTGTATTGATCCAAATCATATAAGCTGTATCCGTTCCAAAATTGCATGAATAAGAAAAAGAAAAAGAAAGAAAAAAAATCAAAAAGAAAAAAATGCAAAAAGGTGAACAGCGAGGAGGACAATACAGCTACAATCATCAAAGAAGAAAACCAGATGCAACAAAAATCACTGAAACCCATTGCACCTGCAATGAATCTATACCATTGCACCTGCAACACGAAAGTATATTGCACCTACAATACCAAAATTCAACATTGCACCAAACACGTAGAAAGCACTGGTCTAGATTGAGCTTTCTTGATAAAGACCCTTTTTTGTGCTTTGAAGCATCCTCAACACTTGTGGAAATTGTTAGTCTAAAACCCATTTTTAAAGAATTTTTAACTTGATCAAACGTGAACTTTTTCAATCCAAAAGCTAAGTGGATTTTCCAAACTTAGAGAAAGAACCAATTTGAAGGTCAGTGAAGTCACACACTCACACAAAAGAGCTCAAATAAACTTTGAATGTTTGAAGAACCTATGGTTCACAAGCTTTGTGGGAAACATAGAGTTTAGTTTCTAGAGAATGCACTTATTGAAAAATATGTCTTGAAGGAACTAGCTGATCTGATCTTCTGAAAACTCATCTAGGAGTACTTGTTAATCTTGTTTCATTTTTAGTCATTACTTGAGGACAAGCAATGATTTAAGTTTGGGGGTGTGATAACTCTATTTTATATAGTGTTATTTACACTTCTTAAGGTTGAATTATTGCAAGAACTCAGTAATTTGTTAATCCAAATAAAGAATAATAGTTGAAATCAGCATCATTTAGCTTGGGAACTCATTAGAATTGAATTTCATAATTTGGGGTATTTTTGATGTGTTTGTTGAATATTGCAGCTGCAATGGAGACCCCAATAGGTGCACCTGCAATAAGCTGTAAAAAGCAGAAGACGGGAGCATTGCACTTGCATCATACCGGAGCATTGCACTTGCATCAACTTAAGTAACACAGAATTGCTCCTACAACCTGATGATGTCAGCAAATGCAAGTGGCAAGCGCAAGTTGGCCAAGTTGTTGAAGGTGGCGCCAAGTTCGTGCATCTAGCCTCAAAGTGAAAAATCTCACTTTCCACTTGTCATTACACCATTGGACCTCCCTTATATTTTGATGGGGGTTCTTATCACACTTTTTACTTGACAAGAGGAGAGAGAAACAACTTGGTGATCAAGGAAGGTGGATCATGAAGCCTATAAATACCACCCTCTTCTCCATTTGAAGGACACTCAATTCTTATCATTCAACAATACATTTTATATTCTAGTTTCTAGTTATTAAGTAGATTTATTTCTCTTGTACTCTTGTGAAGAAGTGTAAGCAACCACATTGCTAGAAAAGAAATGCAAAGAATCTTTTTTTGTGTAAATACTCTTACCTCTTATTCTCTTTGCGTTTTTCTTGTTATAAGCATGAGAAATCTTGTTTATATCTTTCTAGTTATGTCAAGCATGAGCTGAACCCGTTGTGGTTGGGATGCCTTAGCTTAGTAATGAAACTTTGAAATGTTATAAAGTTATGTTGATGTTTTTGTAATTTAATTCTTGCGTGATAATTCTTTCAAACTTATTTTAACTTGATCACTTAAAATAAGTAGGGTCATAAATTCAGAAGTGGTTTGTGATTTGAAATCAAGAACTAAAATGAATAAGTGTTTTAATAATAGGAAACTTTGTTAAAACCATGCTAAGACCTAGACATAGGATAGCATAGTTCATGGGATGATCTGTAGGAGTTTAATTAGGCAAGGGTGAACATATTTAGAGCTTAGAAATAAGACTTGTAATGAAGCCCTGAAGATAAGTACTGAAAAGTACAAAACTGTTAGTACTGCATCCATTGCAGGTGCAATCATTGTAACCGCAAGACATTGCAGGTGCAATGATTGTAGCAGTAAACCATTGCAGGTGCAATGGTTGCAGATTCATCAATTATAACTTTATACATTCAAAGTGAACTTACTTTAGTAAAAGCATTCCAGCCATATTTCTCAACTGATTCACAACTTACATTTACTTGTTTTTAATTTACAATTTGTCTATACACACACCACAATCATCATTCATTTTATATTTTATTTTTGTTATCATTGACTCTACTATTAATTTAAACTTAGTAAAATTAATTCAATCCCTGTGGGTACGACAACCTTCTTATCTCTATATTACTTGTTAAAGACTGTGTATACATGCACATATATTTTTTCCACAACATGCGGCTATCAATGCATCTGAACTGTGGTCAAACTTCAAAGTCCTCAACCTCTCTGTCAACATGAGGTTGGGTTGTGCAGTAAATGGGCCTGAGAGAAATGATATCAAAGAGTTTGCTGATTGGTTGCTCCGAATTGGAGACGGTGATTCTCAATAAAATGAGCATGGAGAGGTTGATGTTCCTATACCTGATGATTTGTTAATTACAGATGCAACGGACCCTTTACAATCACTCATCGAGTTTACTTATCCAGAACTATTGGCCAATATTAACACAGAGCGTTTCTTCGAGGAGCGTGCAATTTTGGCTCCAACTCTAGAGTCTGTTGAGCAGGTAAATTAATATGTTCTGTCAAAAATTCCAGGCGAAGTTGTTGAGTATCTAAGTTCTGACACCGTTTGCCAGTCAGATCAGGACGGTGACTGCCACAGTGAATGGTTCACACCAGAGTTTCTTAACGATGTTAAGTGTTCGGGTATACCGAACCACAAGTTACAACTGAAAGTTGGGGTACCTATTATGTTTGTGAGAAACATTGACCAATATGCAAGCCTATGTAACGGTACGCGTTTAATGGTCAATCATTTGGGGAAGACAATGATAACAGCTATAGTTCTCACAGGTAAAAACATAGGGGACAGAATTGTTATACCAAGGATGAATTTAATTCCAAGTGATGCTGGGCTTCCTTTTAAATTTAGGCGCCGCCAATACTCGATTACAGTCTGCTTTGCTATGACGATCAATAAAAGTAAGGGACAGTCACTCTCACATGTGGGTATCGGCTTGCCTAAACCAGTCTTCACATATGGCCAGCTGTATGTTGCTCTATCACGTGTTAAGTCACGGAAGGGTCTGAAGCTTCTTATACTAGACGGGGATAAAAACCTTTTGTCGTCTACGAAAAATGTTGTCTACCGGGAAGTGTTTGAAAATCTTTAATTTTTGTACTAGATTTTTACATATTATGGCTACATTCTAATGACCATGGGAACATATGTTGGGTCTGTGGTTTTGTTTTTTGGTTTACCTGCTCAAGTATGTTCAAATTACATTCGTCTTTTATATTTCTTTACTTTTCAAACTTCATAATTCACAAGGTAAACAGCATGTACATTCTCTTTCATTACACATGGTATTCAACAATAACAAGAACTATACAACTATCCAAAAACCAGCTTGCGTAAAAGAACCAAGTTTGAAACATATCAAGCTACACAATATTATCAGCGGCTTTCTTTACTATCTAATTAGAATCACATACCTGATTTAATATTCCCCAAATGGAACATGCAATGAAGCATATCTTTGTTAACAATCTAAACCATCAGTCTTATTCACTACCCATCAATACATGATGCTGACATTCGAAATGGACTCCAATAATGTATCATTGATTATACTATTGCCTGCAGTATTGTGTAGTGAATAACTATAAGTAGAGTGGGAGACAGATTCATATACGACAGAATAAACCTTAACTTCCATCACTTAAACATTTTGAATTATGCTGCACTGCAACTTAGTTTTGTAACCTTTTTTGTGATAATTTCTATTTGTCATACAAACTATTTTTCTATAATGTTGATACAAAACTTTTTACATGTAATGATTTCAGTGCTATCATTATGTATAATTCATACTATAATTCCCAAAAAAAGTACAGAAATGTCGACACAATTATTATTAACTAATAAACCATACGATAAATCGAAGGAACACAATCGAAATTCAACGTTGATACAAAGTTTTTTATCACTAATGATCTTTCAAATCTCAGAAACACCAAAACAAATTATTAGTACCCAAATCAACTACAAATAATATGATTTGCCATAAAAAGACTCAAAAGAAAAGAGAAAATACGACATCAACGCCAAACCTAATTCTACTTCCAATACTTATTTTCATCTAAAATATGAACTGATCCCAAAATCTTCATTTAACAGGGTGGCTAACAGAGAATTCTCACCGTCCTACATCATTCAAAATGACCACAGATCTTAAAATTTTATTCGATTATGGTTTGGAGACCATCGTCAACTTCGTACAGTGTTTGGTACATTCCAATAGTCTGAATAGTTTATATACAGAGATCAAGTTAATTTAATTGTTAATAAAAGCGGATTTGTGTAAGAATAAAATGAGAGGAACCTATAGATATTGCAATTAGTGATGTTCAACAAACATATATACAAATATAAAAAATAAAGTCACATGGGGAAGGCATTATAAAAATATTTTTTTGAATCTTCTTTCTCATCTTCACGCTAATTAATATCATATATTTCTGATAACCTACTTCAAATAGCTATTCACTTTGCAGAATTACTCAATTTGATTCTGTATGATTTACATTTCATATAATATCACTTTGCAGAATTGCTCAATACGATTCCTATGATTTACAAATATTCAAACAAATGATGGATTGATCCGATACTTAGGGCACCATAAACCTCAAACGGAATGCCTGCTGCATCGGACCTATTTATGCGCAATTATGTTCAAACCAGCAAATCCAAATGGAGAAATACCACTTCGGATTACTGTCCAACACTAATGAACAACTAGAACAACTTTCAAATTGCATATGTGATCATAAAATACAATATAGTTCCAACGACTATTGAAAATTTCCAGAATAACATACGACGAAATAAAAAATTCGATTACACATGAGATAATTGCAAATAAATACGAATCAATGAACCATACCTCAAATTGGAAATTCTATCCAAACGGATATTGATGAGTACTTTCGAATATCAATTGGCCTTCACGCGAAGAAGACGAACGATTCGTACCTGCCATGGATTACCCGTCGCACGATCAACAAGAACTCACAGCGTTCTAAAGATGGGAAGCCACGCGACCGAATGTCTGATACAAGATTGGAACAAATTAGGGAAAGTGAATTCAGGGTTTCTATAATGTGAAGTTAACTTTAACTAATCACACAATTACTAAAAAACCCCTACACTTATTCTCTTTATGCCATGTGTATCCCTAGCTACATTCTAATGAATCTTTCGTATATGATGCGCTACAATAAAAACATGCCTTAATTTGTGGAAAGGTTTTTTGCCGTCGGTACAAATTAAAAATAAGAAATTTGCACCATCACTATTGATAAAAGAATATTTTTATTCAACAGCAGGAATATGACATATTTTAAAGAAAATATAAAATAACCACAACAATATCTTGGGTTATCAACTAATCTATAATCAAACATAGAAATATGCCTCTTTGTTGAATAATATATAATCAACTAAATTTAAAAAAAAAATTGTACACCCGACACAGGCCAACCATAATAATTTCAAAACGTCAGGACTGATTTGCAGGCACAAAATAAAACAAAATAATTCGAACTCACTACTACACCCATATAGGCATATTTATTTATTTTACAAACAGATACCAAATCATTTAACAACGCATGTAACCAAAATCGCAGAATTGCAAGCTAATGAGCATTATATAACAAATAAGCCCATTTCTACAATAAACAATCCCATAACATTATTTTGTACAACCTGATATATTCACCAAAAAATTTTATTTAAATATATAACCACATTGGTAAGTGGCCAATCCTGCCAACAGCTGTAATTTTCATTAGAGGAAAACTAAAATTGACACACTATTTATCTGAATTATTTGACCGCAGTAACAGAATACTAATATATACATATACGTCAATCCGTGCATCGCACGGATCCACCATACTAGTATATATATATAGGATTCATTTCAATTGATTTAAATTAGTTTCAAGCTAGAAAATCCTCCCTTAAACTAAATTTGCAATGTTTAAATTAGTTCAGTTACACATCATGCTCATACCTAAACTTCTTAAAAAAAAATCTAACTTCAGCGGTTTAGTCTAGCTAGGCATTGGTAACGAGGCATATTTTTCCTACCCTATCCCACGCCCATCTCCAGTGTGGTTAATTTTTGCATCTCACATCTCCATCCCAAACAAGGTAAGATTTCCCTTTAGGACTTTGATGCCGCCATTATTTTATCGAAAAATAAAAAAAAATTATAATTATGATAATTAATAGAATAAAATCGTAATTATATTATGATAATAAAAAATTATAATTATGAAACCTCGTTAAAACCTTTTGATGAAAAAACATCTAGAAGAAAAAAGAGAACTTCCACCCAATTTTATTAAAAATAAATAAAAGAGAAAGAGAAGAGAAGAGAGCCCTTGGGGGGCTAGATCCAATACCATTCGCAAGAAAATAAATTAAAATCAAAGCAACAGTAGGAAGCCCCTAACTTGTTACGGCGAAAGACCCCTAAGATTGTCCATCCTAGAGACCAAGAAAATGCAATTTAAAAGCCTAATTTACATTGGCCAGATCAAAAAGAGATAGAAACAAAATTTGTCACGAAACAAATATTATAGCCTACAACTGATTTCTTTTTTTTTTGCCGAGTTTTTTCTTTTGGGTCTTGAACACAACCGATTCGGAAATATCATTTTGCGTAATTGTTCCTTAGGTATCGATAATCATATGATCACCAACCTCATCTAACATGTCACCCCCAAAGCTTTCCTAATATTCTCATGTCAACATTTCTTACCCGCAAGAACTCTTAGTAATAAGACTGAAAAAATGCGATATCTATGATAATAATAGAGAACGCCTTTTTCTTTGCTGTCATGTTACCTTGTTTGTTATGTCTTATTTGGTATGTTAAATGCTTGATTATTATTCCCCCGCTGTTTCAATTGGTGTGATATGTTTCCTCACAAATTTGTTTGATTTGCTATAAGAATGTTCTCTAATTGAGTTTTCAAAGCCTTATTGTAGGGTTGGCAACTTGACATTGTCCAATCACTTCATTGACTTGCATTTACGTGTCAGGGTGCAAAGATTGTGGGAAGCATGTTTATTTGGGTAATTGATATTTGATTTGGTTGGTATTGTTTTGATTAAAATATTAATGGTGGGAAGCTACTCGTGGAACAGGTTTTGACCAAAAAAAAATGGATGATATTAGTTATGTTTCAATATCAATTCTTTTTAGGAGATAAAACTAGTGCTGGAATTGTGAGTTATTGTAGATTTTGTTTAATGATATCTTTCATGTTCTTGAATACCCATATCTTACCATTTAAGGGTTTATAAGATCGCTGAACAAAAGGGTCTGATCAAAAGTTTTTGTTCTTTTACTTAATACACTCAAACCACTTATAAGATCCTCTCTAGACTTACTAGGAAACTGTTTATAAGACCATGGATAGGTCATACTGAGACCTCATCATAGTAACTCTTGACACTTAAACTCTTAAACTCAAAAAAGAGTAAATTTAAAACTCAAAATACTTATATAACTGAACATCACATAGATAAAAATAAGTTTAAGAGTTTTACAAAATATGTGGCAATACTAAAGTCACTCTAATATATATATATATATATCAGAGTACTTCAAACAGCGGAAAATAAGAACATAAAAAGAAATCAGTCAAATGACTTAAAAGAGACTCAAAAGATTGACACACTGGGTAAAACAAAACTCAGGTTCTCTCAAATAATGAGACACCTGAATCCTCCGCTGCGTCATATCGCACCGCCATCCATGGGTGCTTTCAACGTCCATCTTGGAAGGAAGAGTATCTCTCTGCTACAAGTGGCTCCTAGTCTAGATATAAGCAATACAAGCAAACACACAAGAGAAAAATACACAAGGCTAACATACGTGTAAAAGTCGGAAAAATGGGAAGATAAGGTAAAGCTTAATTTAAACATGTTATGCACATCAAATCAAGTTATTTCTTATCTTTTATCCTTTGTAAATATCTTATGTCTCAGACTCTAAAATGCCATTACTATATGCTGACTCTGGCCATATCCTGATGCCACTAACGTTCCCACATCCGTGCAGAACGCCATCCGACTGTCACCATGGAGTCCAGATGTTATAAGTCATTCCCCACCAAACTAGTCCAAGTAATCTGAACCTAATATTACCCCACCAATATAGATATGTCCTACTATGGACCTGGTCCAGTACTTGACCTCGTGTGTCCCATACCACACGGTTGTGGACTTACAACACATATGCAATCTATATGATTCTCTCGACGGTTGCACTCTACGACGCTTAACTCGGTCATATGGTCAGCCCCTCCGTAAGTAGACCTTTCCGATCCACCTGAGAGTCAACATTTCGGCGGCTTCGTTCTACGACTCTTAACTCGGTCTTTCGGTCAGCCCCTCCGTAGGTAGCCATTTCCGATCCACCTGAAAGTCGACATTTCGGCAGCTTCACTATACGACACTTAACTCAGTCTTACGGTCAGCCCCTTCATAGGTAGCCCTCTCTGATCTATCGTCAATCAGTTCTTATACCAGTTGATTATACAATCTTATTTTAGTTTTCTCATTATACTTGTTTATCATATTCTTATAATGAAGTAAAATCATGCTTCTCAACATAGTTATAAAAATGACATTTCAGAAATTCAACAAATAATAAAGAAGAGCACATAATCGTTCCATAACATATAAACAATCAAAGTAATCAAGAAATAAATCAATCACTCAATCAATCAAATAATAACGTAGAACTTTCCTATGCGTTAACCGGTCATCGACGGCCTAAACATCACTTAACCTTAACTCCGAAGAGTAGTCAAATGATCTTTAGGTATCGCTGACTATTTAACTCTAGTAGAGCTTGGGTCACTCTACACATATTTAAATTAAAACTTTACACTAACCGTCCCGACGAATACGGTATCTTGCCCCCACCTGAATTGTAGCGCAAACGTAAATTTGCTCCGGCAACACCGACACGTACTCGAACACCAACACCGCTACGAAACTACGAACTCAATGGTATGATCGGCTGGACTTGGTTTAACTGTTTTTGAGGTGACAAAGCCTAAAAATAAAAATGTTGCAAAGAAGAAGTATCTATGTATACATGGTCGAAGGTTTTTCAAAGAGGAAAGAAATGAATTTGTGTTTGAATGATGGAAGAAGCAAGGAAAATGTGCTATCTATTTATAGTGAAAATCAAGCATGAGGTGTAAAAGTTTACCTTTTTAGATGGCATGCTCATATGAAATGTTGAGTGAGAAGGAAATTCATCATCTAAATGGCTAACTCTAAGGATATCCACCACATCAAAGTAATAAGGAGGAGGTGTGCAAATATCATTGACTTTCTTGTTCATGAAGAAAGTTACACATGCATAATTATATTTAAACTTTCTAACATTCATCAAATTAATATATGCATACACACAAACTATACAGATTTACGTAGTATACATAAAGCTTTGAGATTATTAATTACTTTTAGTTCGTGTTGATGAAGAGCGTGTCGACGTGGTTGCTAAGGAGTAGTTCGTGTTGATGAAAATTATTAATTACTTTTAGTTTTGTTATTGATTTTTAAAAGTTGTAATGAAGCGGTAAAAGCTCTGAAACATGTGACACAGGGATTCTATGGGGTTTTTACTATACTTCTGTTATTTTAATGGATTTGTTTTTCTGCATTGTTGGTGATACCGGTTACTTCGTTTGACTCAGTGTTTTTATAAAGACATAATTTTATTTAATTTCTTGTATTTCATTAATTTACGTCACTATTTTCTAAACGAGGTAGCGGGTGTCACATTTAGTGGTATAAGAACAGTTTGGTCCTAACCAAGCTTTATGAGGGTCTATTATGCTTACCGATGTGTAAACTCTGAGTAGAGTTGCATACATTACTTGTTTGATTCTTGATAGTAATGATGCTGACCAAATTAGTTGGTTTAGTTTATCTTGTAATGGGAAGATTGATAGGTATTCTTTTTATTAGGAAGAATTGTCAAGGTTTAAGAGGATAGAAAGTAATTAGATTACAAGTGAGAACCCAAAGGCCTCTTCTCCTTAAAGATAATTTTTCGTACAACTCGGGAGTAATGACGTGACGCGGACATCCTTACATTCAAGAGCTATAAAAAATTCTCGTATATAAAGCCCTTTGTGAGTTGTGTAGTCATTATTGCTTATGTCACCTGGCTGAAAAAGTAGGAAGGATTGATCACCCAATTACTTGACATGCATGGAGTTGCTGCAGCGCTCATTGAATCCAAACTACGGTCATCTGCGACTCCCAAACAGGTTAAACTTGCATCAATAATCTCTAATTCCTGTGTTTTTGTGGTTTTAACTTTTGAGCATACCTAATGCTCTAATCAATATATCATTGCTTATCAGAAAAAAAAAAAACATTTTAGAAAGTTGGTTTTTGACTGCCAGGTACAAAAAATAAAATCCTTATTTGTTGTGTCCCATAAAAATAGATATATACTTTTTGGGTATAAAGTATAGAAAAACGTTAGATATAATACCATAGATGCTGTTGGTGCAGTACTTCGAAAAAAAAGTAGGAAAACTCCACCAACCACTTGATAGTTGTTTTTTTCGTCTGGACCGAGGTATCCACTGCCGAACGCAGTAACTAATCATCTCGCTGGATTGGAGGCACCTCAAAGGGTGGGACAGCTGTCCCAGGGATTTAAAGTTGCTACATGCCCAAGGCAATGATCGAACCCTCGACACTTGGTTAAAGGAGGATGAGCTCCAACCGCTCAATCACACCCCAAGGTAATGATCAACCCCTCGACAGTTGTTGTGTTTCAAATACAATTTATATTTATTTTTTTAAAAATAAAAGGTATTTATGTCTAGTACGTATATACTCTAAAGTATAAAATGAAGATTAGCGAGTTTTCTTAACTCTTGTTTTCTGGTTGGTGTACCTACCTCTCTCTCTCCGCGTCTTCTTCTATCTTTCGTATCGCACCAGCAATTCGGGTGCCTTTATTCTGCGTCTTCGTCTACATCGGTTAGTTTTTTTTCTAAGACACGTTTTCTAATGATATTTATTCCACTTTCGGTGAGAATTCTAGGTTTTGATATTCAGGATTTATGGTATTTCTCTTGATTGATATATGGTTAGGTTTAGTTCGTAATAAATCCCCCTTTGGCTTTCAGATTCCTAAATTTCAATCATCATATATCAAACCCTATCAATTACTGGTTTAGTAATTCTTAAGCTCCATCGTAATTTGGCTCATGGATTCCTTCTGGTTTAGTTTCTATTTCTTATCTTCATAGTTGGATGTTTATATTATTAATTAATTTAGTTTTACAATTTATTAATTAGATAGATACTCGTCTTGTTTATAGAGATAGTTGTCCTTTTTCATTTCTCTTTGTAAATTGTGTTACTGGTTTTGCCTCTCTTTGTTGATCGCTTATTCTTGTTTTTCCTTCTTCTTAACTACAAATTTCATCTTATCTTAAATGTTATAGATTTTGTCACTTTTGAGTTGGTTTAGTATTTCCCCTATTCCTCTATTTATCATCGGTGACCGAATGTCTCTTTTTTCTTGCTTTTCGTTCTAGGGAGAAATTAATACACAACATCAGTTTCTTCAAAGGTGTAGATATATAGAGATGGATGAGAAATTTGTGGCTGTTGTAAATGAAGTGATTAGCAACCATATCCCCGATGATATTGCCTTTTCCATCCTCTCAAAATTGCCTCTAAAATCTTTAAAGCGATTTGGATGTGTACGCAAATCATAGACTCTCTTGTTTGAAAACTCTCATTTCATGAGTTTGTATCGCAACAATTTCACATATACATCTCTCCTTCTAAAGCAACATGCAACGCTGCCAGACGGACAAGACCAAACTTGCTTCTATTTACTATCCTGTGAGACTGTTGAGAATAGGGTTAGCTTAGATTCACCACCTCCATTTCAAGATGTTAACAGATATTTTGTTTTGGGTTCTAGTGCTAACGGCGTTTTGTGTCTCGATGGTCCTGAATATGTATTGTGGAATCCAGCTACTAAGGAATTCAAGGTCATTCCTCACAGTCCTGTTGAGTTTGAACATCCTTATCGAGAACATTGGTCATATCTTTGTGGATTTGGTTATGACCATGTTAGAGATGATTATAAGGTGATTAGATATGTAGTCTTCTTTCGAGGTGATGATAACTGGGAATGTGATGAATATATAGATTTGACGCCCTTGTGGGAGATATATAGTCTAAGAAGTAACTCTTGGAAGAAACTTGATTTCGAAATGCCTGCTGATCCTTCTTATGTCGTAGTTGGTGGTCGAACGTACTCGGAGGGAGTGTGCCACTGGTGGGGTACAAAGGATCCGAACGAATGTTGTTCTGTGTCGTGTTTGGTGTCCTTTAACATGAGCAATGAAGTATTCTTTACAACGCCCATACCCTCATACGTGGGTGATGCTAGTTTCGATATCTACTCGATGGAAGTGCACTTAGAGGTGTTAAATGGGTATGTTGCTTTCATTTCTAATCACACTGAGAAAACTACTTTCCATATATCAATCTTAGGTGAACTTGGTGAGAAAGAATCATGGACTAAACTATTCGTTATTGGCCCATTTCCTTGTGTTGAGAATCTGGTTGGAGTTGGGAATAACGGTGATATATTCTTCAAAACAAAAGATGGTGAACTAGCTTGTTTGGATTGGAGTACCCAGATCATTGTGGAGCTTGGCATTAAAAATCTAAAGGAGTATTCTCAAGTAGTAAGATATAAGGAAAACCTTGAAAGCCTTATTCATATTGGATTAGTAAAATGAATCATCAATTGTTTTTCTTGTTTCCATCTATTATGATTATTCCTTGTATACAAAGTGGCTTGTGATATTCAAGTATTTAGGACACCTTCAGAAACCTTTTGATTACCGTGAATTTCCTTGTGTCAAATTTAATAATCAATTTTACTTTGAGGACTATCCATTTATTTTGGTGCGGCACGCGTGATAAAAAGAACTAATTAAAAAAGAGTAATTTTTTTCTTTATAAAAAATATCAATAACATGCTTGTTTTTTGTTTGACAAAATAACATACTTATTGTTGGTGTTATTGTTTTTCAAATATAAAGCATTCTTGAAGAGCATGCGGATGAATTATCATAACATATAATTTCAAACGAATATAAGTATTTGTAATAGATGAATATCCAACACATGAATTTGTTGCATAGAGACAGAGACGATATCAATGTCATATATTCTCAAGGACAATATTATTTGCTACAAATAAAACTTTGTTTAAAATATACAAATGGATTGTCGACAATCAAATCTTATTAACAATACACACCCTAATTGTGTGCACAAAAAGTAGTGCCTAATAAATTGAAATATAGAATTGTGCATTTTGTTTGTTTTGTATTGTAATAAAAATCATTTTCGTATTCTCAAAACATGTCGTTGACACTTGACAACATTTATTACGTTGCTAACACTTAGCATTTAACATAATTTTATTTGTTATTTGTGCGCTACTCAAGTATTGACTGGGCAAGTCCCATACGAGGTGAGGTTTTTTGAGCTCAATTTTTGTATCCCTACATTAAGACAAATAGTATTTAAAGGAGGTTTCAACAAAGAAATATAACGAGGCTCCAAAAGTTGTTGTTCGACACCAATTGTACCGTAAGAGTACTAAATATCACGAAACAAAATGTACCGTAAGAATGCTTTTCATAGAAGAGGTCTATTCCCTTAGCAGAGGCTTGATAGAATTTTGAGTGTCAAGAAATAAAAAAACTGAAGGGAACGTCTGAGACAAGTTCAAGAAATAGAATAAGATGGAGGTTAGTAGCCCATTCAATTTTATTTATTTAATAAAGTGTTTTTTGTTGTTACAGAAATTTTAGGTGAGTTGGGTTTCGGGGGCTCACCGAGATTAGGATAGGCCTCAAGGCTCTTTGAGCACTTACGGAGGTACTTACAGATCACCCACCAAAAGAAGTTGAACTTATGACCTTATTGGGAATGAGCCAACTTGTTACCAACTGAGCCAACCTTCGTTGGCATTTAATAAAGTATCTAACAACCGTGTAATATTTAGGTTCTTATTGTTATTCAAATAATATATTTTAATTGTTATATTGGCAAATAGCTAATCTACTGATTATCAGCAGCGGGATGGGGTTTCATAAGAGGGGAAAATAACTGATTATCAGCACTAATCAAATTTTATGCATGCAAAGAGATATCTCTATTTAATGATATTGTCACTAAAATTTTAAAAGTAATAATCCAAATAAATTCTGAATAATTAGGGAGTTGGACGTTCAACCACGACCCAATATTGTGCCTCACCTCACAAGCTATTTTGCAATGTAGATATAAATGTTGGACATCCTCGCCACCTCACTACACAACAGACAAATGGCATCGTCGATAGAAGAGATCACATGATGGCGAAACAAAACCGCTCGAAGGGGGGAGCTATTACAAAAAAGGCGCACATCATTTAAAGTAGAATTTTGTAACTAGGTTAATTTTTTCGTTTTACATAATCTAAAAGTTAAAAATTTAACGAAATTTAAAAAATTAAAAAAAGTGATACAAATTAAATGTGAATAAATTTTTAAAATATTAAATCTCAGCAGTATATATTTAAGTTAATACTAGCTAATTCATTTGCTAAAATAAGCTTTTATATTGTTCACTGTTTCCTTGAAAGTGACTGCTTTATTTTAAACAATTAAATAAAATAAAATATTAATAATTAGATTAAATTATAATTAATTTATTATAATTTTATCATTGAAATCTAATAATTAACGTCATTGAGAACTAAATTATAATCTATATATTAGAAGTCTAGAATAAAAATATTAAAAAGAAAATGCAAGCTAACATTTAGCTAGGAAGCGTTCATGATAAGAAAAAAGTTGTACCCATTTTAATGAATAAATGTAAAGGACTCATTTCTAACTTAGTAAAGTTTGAAAAATGAACCTACGAAATGCATAGAACTTTATCCCTATGACTAAAAATAATAAATTATTAGTTGCACGTAACTCTCTAAATTCTGATTATATTCATGTATATGTAACCAAATTGTATGAACTTAATAAAAACTCAACAACTATTATTTTAAATAGTACTAGCTAGCTATCACTCTTCAATATTTTTACGAAAGTGATCTCTATATTTTATAGCAGTCATTACGATAAGGGTGTTAATTCTTTTTTTTGACAAAGTGTGTGTTAATTCTTAAGAATATATATTTATGAAACTTTACTATAAAAACATAATTTTAAAAACCAATAGTTGCATTAAGAAAATTACAGACTAATTGACCTATTAATTATAAAGTTGGTCCACAATTTAAGCATTCAAATTTCTCTTTTGATCTGTTATGCTTCTTGATCTATTATGATCTTGTAAGCGCGTTAATTCCTCTTTGGACAAAGTGTATGCTAATTCTTAATATTATATCTATGAAACATTAAGAAATTAAAAATTAAATGAACCTATTAATTATAAAAAAGAATTGTAAATGAGTTTCGCTCAAGAAGTGTTACAGATAAACAATATTAATACAAAAAACATATTCAAATTCTATGCACCATCTAAATCAAGGAAAAAAATGATGCACTATTTTATAAAGAAAATAAATTCAAATAAAAATTTTATATTATAAATGATTTTATATGAAAAAAAGAATATACTTTACATTTGATTTAAAAATATTGTTTACATTGGTCTCCAAGATAAGATAAAAGTAGAAGAGAAGTAGAATAGGTCTAGCTATTGGTTAAGAAATCCATTATTGATGCTGTGTTTATACATATATATATATATATATGTAAACAAATACGAATTTATTTAAAACTCAACAACTATATTTTAAATGATGGAAAAAAAAAACTACTATTAAAACTGCTTATTTCAAGTGACGGAATGCTTTAGAGATAAAACAATATAATGATTAAAAACATCTACCATATATATATTAATTAATCTCAACAATATTTATTTTAATTAATAGCTAACTCTTCATGTAACATCCCTAGTTTTGTTAATTTCGGTTTACGAAATTAACTAGTGATTTATAACTCTAGTAAGTAATAAGTCAAGTCTCGGAGATGAGGTTGTCGCGAAAGCAATCTATATAATTGCTAAATCGTATAATTAGAATTCATAATTATTTGAATTATTATGTGTATTGTGTGATCGTTTGGGTAGGAAATAGAGTTAAGTAGAAAAATAAGAGAGCAAGGGTAAAATTGTCTTTTCGCATCATATTGCAGATTCATTCTGCGATGAAATAATAGATTGAATCCTAGACATAGTATAATTATGGGAGTGGTAATTGATTTGCTAAGTTATATGATTGCATGAATAATTGTTTGATTATAGTTGAATAGGGCTTTAGAGAGAATGAGAGCACAAAAGGGTGTTTTAGTCTTTTCCTTTTCTAAATGGCCCTTAGCTGAAAACATAAAAACAAACATCACTAAAACCCATGTCTCATTTCAGAACTTGAGAGAAACAAAAGAAAGTAGAAATGGAGAGTGGAGAGAGAAGAGAAAAACGTGAGAGAAGGGAGGAAAAAGAAAGGGAAGAAATCCTCATGAATTCCCATGCATGTGAGAGATTGTGCCACCATTCTCTCCCATTTTCATTCCTCTTTCCATTGGTACCCAATTCACTCATAGAATCAGGTTTCATCATCTCCTTCATCTACTCATCATTTCAAGTTTTAGAGAGAAAGAAGAACCTCTAGGTGCTACTTTTGTTTCTAATGTTCATTTTGGAGTTTGGAGAAAGGTTCTAAGGTCCCCAACCAGCCACATTTCGAAATTATTAGAGAGTGTGGGTAGCTTGGTTCTGTTTTGGGTATTTGGGTTAGCTTTGGAGCTCTAATTCGTGGAGACATGAAGGATTGAACAAAAGTATATGTTGCTGGAAAAATCTGCATCAAACCCGTTTTAGTAGTCTCTGGTAATTCTTTCATACCTCTCGACACAGACATCACATGAAATTCATTTTTTTTTCTTCAGAAAATAGAGACAAAATCCTTCAATTTTGGCACAAGAACCACTTGATTTGACTCAGTACTGAGGGAGAAAAATTAGTTACAAGTTTCACTTTTATAACAGTAACCATTTTGAATCAGCCACATTGTTTTAGCCATAACTCCCTGAATACTCATCATATCAGTGTGGGACTTGAACCATTTGAAAATAGACAAAATTATCTACACATTAGGCACTGGTTTGGATAGTTTTGGTTAATAATTGAATTAGTTATACCTATTGCAAAACAGTGTAAAAATGTTGCCCAAACCGAATTTGGAGTTAGTGCTGTGTTCTAGGTGTTGAGAATGGCTTTGAGCAAATTTCTGGAGCTACATTGTGAATTGGGGCTCGTTAGGAGGAATTTCAGTAGCTAAGGGATATTGAAATTCGAATTTGAAGTGGGTTAGAGTTAGAAGAGTTCGGAAGTGTCGGAGTCGCGTTTGTTGAGTTCGTGAGGTTCGGTTCGAGTCGGTTTCGAGACGTCAACGTTTTCGAGGGACGTCACTATCGGTGAGTGTTCTCACCACATCGTGTATTTAGGTGTTTGCATGTGAATATTTACTGTGGTAGATGGTTTGGTTTGAATGAAACCGTGAATTTTACGAAACTAATGATTTTACGATTTTTGAAAATGTCTCGGTTTGAATTTTAATTGCTCGAATGTGCTTTGGTGAAATTGACGAAATTAAGCCATGATTGTATGTAAAATATGTGTTAGAATATCTGTTTGAATGATTAGGATTGCTGGAAGTGGGTTTAGTTTCGGTTTCGGACGCGACACGAGTGAACGTGAAGCGAGAAACTCTGTTTGGGAATGTTTGGTATATGTTCAGTGTTTATGTGATTGTGAATTTTATGTGTGTCCAAAAATTGTATGGTCTGTTTGTCTGGAAACTAGACACAATTTGACACAAATTAGGCACTGATTAAAATCAATTTGGATAAGTATAATTGGAGAAATTGTAGTCACAAGTCAGATCAAAAAATCTAGGACTATACTGTGTGTAGGTTCGGTTATACAGTAACTGGGAACAATATAGAGGTCCAAAAATTATGTGGTTCACCTTTCTAGAAACTACACTTAATGCTTGTCAAATTGGTACTGGTTTGGTTGCATTTGGAGTTTTGTAGCTCGAGTTATGAGTATATCAAGTTGGGTCAAATTTCTGATGTTAAACTGGGTATAGGTTCAGTGTTTTGGGTTTTGTGGTCTCAATTGAACTCCGTTTTGAACAATTCTTGTCTCGTTAGAAAGTAGACTCAACTTGCTTTTGGTTAGGCTCACGTTTCGTGCCAGTTGGTCAAGTTTTGGTTATTTTAGAATTATTTGAAGTCAGGGGACAGATTATGTCCAAATCTGAGAACCATTATGTCTATTTTGAAAACTGTACTTTTTGGCTACCTAAACGAATAAATAAAAATTATATCCAGAAACTAGACACTCTAAGGTTTCCAACGAATATTTGTTTGTCTAATTCCGATATCATTTGCTATGTTAAAGAAATTGTCGAAGTTCACGTACCACTGCTGGAAATCTACTACACCTAGATTGTCTATTGAAATATCGTGAATTTGAATTATGTTTATGTATGGTGGATGATAACTTGTCACTTGAATTCGTTAATTGAATTATATGTTGATCGAAATGTCATATAAACGAGTGGGAACCCATAAATGGTTTAAAAGTGATGTCCGGAACATGTGTAATATTGTTCTGTGGCCTTAAATAGTTTTAAATTGATTTCCTGAACATGTGTAATATTGTTCAGTGATTAATAATGTATTAACGGGGTGACGACTCCGAGTTATTTAGCATACTTGGTGGAGGGAAGTCATAATCCTGGAAGCCAAGGCCCCCGCATTATCCCTCATTGGTATGTTGGATTGGGGTTTCCGTGATCTCGTGAGATTTCGTTTCACGGATTGTGCTGAGCCAAAGAATATGATAAAATGATTTATTGAAATAACCGAATTGGAGTTTCTCAGATTAATGGGAGCTCCCGCATTCTTCGGAATGGAAAGATAATGAATATTAAAAGGAACGAATGAGAGGAGCCGTAAGGGGTCTCGGAGTCACTCATTGAGATTTGTAATCTCACTGTTTATTATTGATTGTTTTTCAGATCCACAGGTAAAGTCTAAGGATTGTTCAGGAAGTTCAGGACCTTAGCTGCTTGGGGCTATTATGTTAAGGAAGTTCACGGGTCATGATGGGTACTCGTTATTACATATCGGGTTATGGCCGAGTTTAAGTTTAGGATTAATGCACTTGGATTAGTGAGTTTTAGTAATGACTAGAATTATATGAATCTTTGTGGATTTGTTTATGTATCAAAGTATAAAGTTTTAACGAAAATTGATAATTCCAGTTGTTCATAATTGATTCATCAGTTATGTAATTTTTAAATCCATAGAAGTGCATCTCTGAATGGCTAAAGGTAATATCTCGAACTTGTTTTAGTCGACTACAAATTTTGGATGTTACACTTCATTTGCTAAGAAAAGCTTTAATAGCTAGCTCCTCATGTCCCTTAACTCTGCATATTAAGATATCATGAATCTTTAATTTAACTAATGTACCAGTCCAACTTGATGTCTCCATCTTCTAATCAACAAAAAAAAAATGATGGATCGTTTTACAAAGGAAACAATTTTAAACATTTTTTTTTTCATATTAAGTTTTTATTATAAAAACATATTTTGCTTGTTATTCTTTAAAGAGATTGGTCAATAAATTAACTATCGATATTGTGAATTGTGATGTGATTATATCTATATATGTATATGTAACCAAATTATGCCCTTACTTGAAACTCAACAACTTTTATTTTAAACAGTACAGCTACTACTTTTCGATGTTTTTATCAAATTGATCTCTTTATTTTATAGGAGTCATTAATTACGATGTCAAACTTATGTTTTATGCTCTTATAAGGGTGTTAATTCTTTTTTTGACAATGTGTGTGTTAATTCTTAAGAAGATATTTGTGAAACTTTACTATAAAACTTAATTGGGTAACCTATAGTGTCATTAAAAAAATTACAGATTAGTTGAACCTATCAATTATAGGATAAGTTTAGTCCACAATTTAAGCGTGTTAATTTATTTTTGGACAAAGTGTGTGTTAATTCTTAATAATATATTTATGAAACTTTACTAGAAAAGCTTAAATTCCAAACCTAGTGGCCATAAGAAATTACCAATTAGTTGAACCTATTTATAGGATAATTAGAAGAATTGTAAGTGAGTTTTTCGTAAGAAGTGTTTCATTCCATGGAGTTTTTTCCCCATGGAATGAAAGTTTTTTTCCCATGGAGTTTTGGCCTAGGGAGGTTTTAATGAAGCCCCTTGTATATGTATCAATTGGGGTGTCCGTTTGCACTCACTTTAATATAATTTTTGCTTATAAAAAAAATGTTTCATTCAATAGTAAGAAACAGTTTCATGACATTTATTGTTTAACTCAATTCAACTTGTACTTACCAATAAACATTATTAAAATAATAAAGAATGTAATAATAAAGAAAAATTACTTTTGTATCGTTCTCGGATCTAATGTTTTGTACCCATAATTTAATGAATAAATGTAAATCACTAATTTAAAACTTGGTAATGTTTGAAAAAATGAACCTAAGAAATGCATAAAACTTTATCACTATAACTAAGGTGTTCCAGGTTAGTCTGGCGTGATATTCAGAACTGGTCAGGATTGGTGATTTCAGATTATTTAGTACGTGTCGAGCATTTTCGGGCTCATGGCTTGCATTTGAACTCGAAGAAGGCGCGTAGATTGGAGTACTTGATTTGGATGGCTGTTACTTGGTGTATATGGCTACATCGGAATCATATTCTGTTTAGAGGTCGTGTTTGTAATCCGCAGGAGGTTGTTAACCATGTTAAGTCTATAACATGGACTTGGTTCATAAATATAGAGGGAATTCTAATCTTTCGATCTCTGATTGGTGGGGTAATCCTTTTATCTGTATGAACTCAGTTTGAGTGTTTTTTAACTTCATTCTTCATGGGGTACTCTTTCCACCTTGGGTCTTTTTCCCATGGGGTTTTGGCCAATGGAGGTTTCAATGAGGCCTCTTGTATCTGTATCGGTTGGGGTGCCCGTTTACACCCCATTTAATATAATTTTTTGCTTATAAAAAAATAAAAAAATAATATATTACTACTTGGACGAAACTCTCTAAACTCTACTTTTTTAGTATACATCATTGAAAAAAATATTTGAACTAACAAATTCATAAAAATATTCTACACGTGTTTAGAATATATTTATGAAACTTTACTATAAAAACATAATTGAACCTATTAATTATAAAGTTGGTCCACAATTTAAGCATGTGAATTTCTATTTTGATCTATTATACTTCTTGATCTATTACAATCTTCTGAACGCGTTAAATATTCTTAAGAATATATTTATTTATGAAACTTTTACTATAAAAACATAAATGAAAAACCTAGTTGCATTAAGAAATTAAAAATTAAATGAACCTATTAATTATAGGATAAGATGGTCAACAATTAAAAAGAGAATTGTAAGTGAGTTTCTCTTAAGAAGTGTTTCAATCCATAATAAGAAGCATATCAAAAAAATTCAATAGTAAGAAAAAATTGTAACCATAGTATAATAAATAAATCCAAAGGAGTTCATAATTTTCTTGTTTAACTCAATCCAACGTGTAATTACAGATAAGCAATATTTTTTTAAAAAAAAATTGGAGAATGAACTTTTTTTATTAATAAAAATGGCACTATTGTTTTTTTTTACAACGCTCACCGAGTGGATTCGAACTCAGCTCATTGAGGATACAAACAAGGCTAAGCTCTTAGCACTGAGCTAGTACCTTATAGATGAATAATATTTAAATACTGAAGAATGAAATTAAATATGCAGTAGAATTAGGGAGAATTTCTATTTCCCACATCGACATTTTTTTATAAAAAGGTAAGTGAAATGGACCCAATTCATTCAATTGGGTTGCACCGGTTAATACAAGTCGACACTGGTTCAAATCCCTTAGATTTGGGTCCTGAGCGATCTGAGCTAGATTTTAAACCTATGCTTTGAGGTTTTTCTCAAAATGCTTAATTCCAAATTTCGTTTCCATTTGATAAATTACTTTTTCTTTTGATATGAATTTATTATAACTCAACAACTATTATTTTAAATGATGTAAAACAATTAACTATTATTAAAATTGCTTATTTCAAGTGAGGGAATTGCTTTTGAGATAAAACAATATTGATTAAAAACATCTACCATATATATTAGTTAGAAAAAAATCAATACTTCAAATTTTGATTACATATACGAATAAGAAAAAAATAATTAAAAGAAATAAAATCTTAACAATATATATTTTAGTTAATAGCTAACTCTTCATTTGCTAAGAAAGGCTTTAATAGCTAGCTCTTCATGTCCCTTAACTCTGCATATTAAGATATGAATCTTTAATTTAACTAATGTACCAGTCCGACTTGATATGCACCATCTTCTAACCAACAAAAAATGATGGATCGTTTTACAATGAAAACAAAATCAAATAAGTTTTTTCATATTATGTTTTTATAAAAATATATTTTGCATCGTTATTCTTTAAAGAGATTGGTCAAGAAATTTTTATGTAACCAAATTATGCCCTTAATTAAAACTCAACAACTATTTTTTTAAATAGTACAACTGTTTTTTTTAGAATAGAAAATTACAAACCTAGTGGGTTAATTCTTAGTAATATACTTATGAAACTTTACTAGAAAAGCTTAAATTCCAAACCTTGTGGCCCTCAGTAATTACAAATTAGTTGAACTTGAACCTATTGATTATAGGATAAGATGGTCAACAATTTAAAACAAAATTGTAAGTGATTTTTTCGTAATAAGTTTTCATTCCATAGTAAGAAACAATTGTAACCATAATATAATAAATAAATACAAAGAAGTTCATAAAATTTCTTTGTTTAACTCAATCCAACTTGTAATTACAAATAAACAATATTAAACTAGCAAAGAATGTAATTAAATGCACAGTAGAGTTGGGTAGGATTGTTGTTTGACACATCAACATTATTGTATATGAAAATTAGATAAATATAGAATACTAAGGATATTCCAACCCAATACATTAAACATATAGGTGAAATCGACCCAAGTCATCCAATTGGGTTGCACCCGTTAATACGAGTCGATACCGGTTAGCCAAATTTTAAAACTATGCTTTGAGTTTTTTCTCAAAATACTTTATTCCCAATTTCATTTTCATTTGAAAATTTACCTTTTCCTGTTTTTCACAATACAATATTTGATAAAATATTTTTCTATCATTCTCGGATCTAATGTTTTGTACCCATATAAGTTATAAATAAATGTAAATCACTCATTTATAACCTGGTAATGTTTGAAAAATGAACCTAAGAGAAATGCATAAAACTTTATCACTATACCTAAAAGTAACGTAATACCCCTCGAAGTAATTATTTTTATTTACTTTGATTATTAAGTAATTTCAAGTAGTTGGTTTCTAAGTGATTAAAATACTTTTCTTTGAATTGAAAATTGTATGATTTAATTGAATAAATGTGATACTTGTATGCTTTGAGTGCTTGTGATTAAGTAAATGTCGTCTTAAGTGAGGAATATAGGGTAAGGGCAAAACAGACTTTTCACTCACACAAAACATCCACTTACTAGATATTCTCCCAGCTCAACAAACACAAGACCACACACTCTCCCAGCTTTATTCCATTTTGTGTTTTGCTGAATGGTTATTTTAATTGCATGAGTTCTGAACCTAATAGTTAATGCATGTGTATCTTGAGACTTGAGTGTGCTTTGAACTCCATTCGTTCTAAAATTGTGATGGTCAATGATTTTGCATGTTAAGTGTGCTATCGTGATTTCGTTGGATGTTTGATTTCGTTAAATTGGTTGTTTGGAAGTACCATAGCACTGTTAGTGAGTCTTGTTGCGTTAGGAGTCAAGTGGGATAGCCATTGCAGCCAAAGGAATGGTCAATTTTCATGAAAACAGACATTTTGGAAACCTATAGAAGGAGCCCAGTCTATGCGTCCAAGGAGCCCAGCCCGTGCCAAACATTCCGGACTTCCAACTATGTTGGTTGCTCAGGAGGCCTGGTTTGTGCGCATAGGAGGCTTTGTCCGTGGCAAAGCTACTGTCACACATTTTTAAACCTTTCAAATGCTATTCCTTTTGATTCTAATTCTTCCTTAATCGTCCCAATGTAAGTTGAGCACAAATGAGATGATTCCCATGTATGTTTGAGATGCAAATTAAGTGTTTAATCGTTAGGGGTTATAACTTAAATTGTTTAGTATTTCTATCGAGTGAGAATTGTGCCAAGACATCATGTGGCTTAGTAGTAATAGTTTAAGTGTTTCACTGAAAGGTTGTGGGTTCAATTCCCTTTGATGCCAAAATTCCAACTTTTTTAGTAACAAGAATATGCGCCACATAGCTATGTGAGTGCCATGTGGCAACCACCTATTGGTTGCTGACGTGGCCCATGTCAGCGCCATGTGTCCATGGTGACATGGGATGATGAACCTGATTATCATTTTAAGGTTTTTTATTACAGGGGCCTTTTTGGATTGTGCGTGTATTTACAGGGGTCAAACGAATATTTAAACCTTCTAAAAAAACAAACTCATAAATTTTTTCATATTATAAGTCTAAGTTTTTCTAAAAATATCTGTTACAATTGATTTTAAAATATCTTTTGCATTGGTCTCTTTTAAAGGAAGTCACGAGATAAGGTAAAAGTAGAACTGTAGAAGACTATTGATATTGTGATTATATCATGTTGGTGCAAAGGTTGGAAGGAAAAAAAGAAAAAAAGTTTAAGTATTTGATTTGGCTCACAACTTGTTGGTGCATTTGGTTGGCAAGAAATGGGCATGTGTTCAAGAATGAAAACGTTAGCATTTCAGCCACGGTTACTAGAATTAAGAGCTTATCATGGAGTTGGTTCATTTATAGGGTCGGTGATTTTTCTAATATGTGTATTACCTCTTGGTGGATTAATCCACTTGACTACCTAAACAATTTGTAATCATGTTTGTTTGGGTTTGAGCACCCATAGTGCTCATTTAATGAATATTTGCTTATCTAAAAAAAAAGGTATGCGTAACCAAATTATGACCTTAATTAAAATCTATTCCCTATACGACTCAATAGAAATTTCAACCATGTGTCCACTATTCATCAAAAAATTGCACTAAATCTCCTGTTCATATCTCTGTTCATCAAAATTGTCACATGTTTGTAACTCCATTATGTGGCAAAAAAGATCCTATTTGTCCTTTTTTAGTCTGCAAAATCGCGCAGTAAACCTACACACGCCCCCACCAACTAATCAGAATTTTTCCAATCCAAACCTGAATGGATCATTAGATTTTTAAGTAATCGTGAATTACATTAGTTGGAACCACTAACCAATCATAAGCCAAGGCAAAAGTGGAGCCCCCCCCCCATATAAGAAGCTAAGAAGCAAAGTTGTTTTGCAATTCAACTTTCACGTATAACTAAAATCACCAACACCTACCCTCTATTGTTCTTAACTCACAAATTTAGATTTCATTATTTCTGGTTTAATATTTTTCGTTTTACAGTTTCCTGCTATGAATGAAAGTAAGGATCTCCCACAGCATCCACGTTCAGATGTTTATTATCTAGAGTACATCCACAAGCAGGTATTTATTTCAAAACAAACTTCTTCCATGGTTTAAAAACTTATTTTTCATTGGTAGACAGTTTTAATCTATATCTATGTTCTGCTTTGTTTGTTTTCTCTTTTATTAGACAAGGGCCAAACTCCCCTATAGTTTTGTTTCAAAATTCATCGAAACTGTTCCTCCTAAAGTCGTTTGGACAGATCCTATAGGCAACCCGAATTCTGTTTCTATTACTAAAGAGTTAGATGATGCATACTTAGAGGATGGTTGGAACCATGTTGGTGCTTTTTATGGTTTGCAAGCCGGTGGATGGATAATGATGCACTACCCTTCTGTTGGTAACTTTAACATTGAGGTAGCCAATCTTTTGGGTGCTAAGGTAATATATCCTCCTATGCCCGAGCCTCTTGAAATCAATGACTATGACCATCCCATTCTACTTGATAATGAAGACGATGACATGGAAGATGATGAACCCCTCCCTCTAATGATTGATCGTTCCAAGTTTATTACATCTGTCAAGAAATGGCTCACTTATGATGAGATAACAGGCCGCACTCTGGTGAGTTTTTTCATCAAACACGCACAAACAGACACACACATCTGTCAAGAAATGGCTCACTTATGATGAGATAACCTCAATCACTACAACATTTTGTAGATAGGACAACGCTCAGTTTCAAAAAACTAAAAAAACGTTGTCATAGAGGAGCCAAATAGAACAGGTTCTAAATACACGGGAAACAAATGTCCACCACTTATACTTTTTACGCTGCAGCCTAATTTTATTTCTCCATCTCCATCCGCTCTCTCTCATCTCCATCTCGCTCTCGCGTTATCACTTGCTGCGCTTCATCAATCTCTCGCTCATTAGTTGCTACGCCATGAGATCTAACTCTCTCACCGTCAGTCCGCTCTCGCTCCATCACTCTCGCCCGTTTTGGAGGTACAGCTTCTTCTTCTTCAGCAGATTCTCGTGATAATCTCGTTTGTCTATGGCTTTCTCTTTTGGATGTGAAGATTGAACAACACAGTACTTGTATAGTGAGAACCTTTCTCTCTTCTCCCCTCTCTGGCTTGCATCGAAGTTCTTGTAAGGTGAACTCTAATCTGCCTGGAACATCGCATAGTGTGAATGATTTACCTATGTTGATTTTAATTTTTGAATAATTTCCCCCTTTCTTGATTTTGATTGATTTAGGTTTAGTTTAATTCATCTCTTGAATAATTTTTTAATCATCTTTTTCATAATTTGTTTCAGGTTTAGCGTTTGAGAGGCTGCATCTTTTACCGTCATTCTCTAACTTGCTGTGGAGGAACTCAAAATCCCTCACTAGACCAGCGTTTTTTGCTTTCCAAGTTCTCGCTGCTCTTGGGTTTTTGGTCACTCTGTACTTGTTTCATTAGATTTATTGTGTTTTAGATTTATATGTTTGGGTTCAAGAATATTAGATTAGTATCGTGAACAGATGTATACTAATATTATATTCATCAATTTTATTTTTTGAAGTCCTAAGTCATGAAAAGTGTCTATGCTTAGCTGGTACATTACTCATACCACTGAAATTAAAAGAACAGAGTTTACTTTTTTTGTTTCAAAGTAACTCTCCTTTGCTAGATTTTGTCTTCCTGCTTTGTTTTTTTAATCCTATTGTCCCCTTTTTGATAGAATATTTTAATTTCATTATACATCTTAATTTTTACTAACCAAATAATGAGAACTGCAAAGAGGTGGAAGTTTTTAGACATGTGACTGACAATGGCCTCATCCAGGATTTCTACTAACCAATTTGGTAACTTTCTTTCAAAGATGAACCTTAATTGAGTTGTTTTCTTTTCCTGCAATTGCATCTCATTGTTAAGTTATGGAATTTCGTCTTCTTGACCTCTTGTTTGAGTTTTATATTACTAGTATACGATGTACATGTTAGTAATGCAAAAAATGTGCAAATTCAATGATTATTGAGGTTGATAGGTACCAATGACTATTGAAAGTAGAAAGTAGAGTACTTTGCTAACTTACGAGACATTGTTATAAACCATGCTATATGCTAGTGAATGAATGAACTGAGATTCTAAAATGTATGCAGAACCATTCTCTTCATAGACATTGCAGCTGCACTAGGTGGGAAGAGTGCTTTCATCAGTTTTTTTTCAAGCAGCAAAATGAGTCATGTGCATTCTCACATGGTTTGTTGTTTTCCTCCATTTTATTATACATAGTCCTTTATTCTTCCTTGCAAATTATATGAATTTTTGTATGTAGATTGCTTTAAGCCAATTAAATGAGCTTTTTCTATCTATATCTGTTATTCCAAAAGTCACAATTAAGTATATTATTTTCCTCTAGCTTGTTGCATTGTTGAACTCCAATTCTAACTTTCTAGGTCCATTTGAGGTCTCATCTTTTCTTTTGCCTCATGTTTTCAAAATTAGCATGCTCTTAAGTAATAGTTTTCTTGACAACTTGCGGGTAGTATGTGCAGAACGTAAACTGTGTTTGTTAAATATATAAACATGTTAGTTATCATTCAACTTGAATTGCATGACTGTGTTTCCTTCCTTCTTAGAATTCATGTTTTCAGTATGCCTTTTCTTGTACGATCATTCAACTTGAAATGCATGTGAAGTTATTATTTTGATTTTCAGTATGAATGTGATTCTATTTTTATTTCTTACTAGATAAGACATACATGATTAATTTGTTACATGTTAACTCATGTTTATCTTTGTTGTCTTGTTTGTTTTTCATTATGGAATTGTTAGCTTGTTGAGATCTACATGAGTTTCACATTTGTTAAGCATATTTCAGTGCTGGTGAGGAGAGAAAAGGTAAGTGTCATGATGAAGTTTCTTCAAGAACTTGTTCCTGGATGCAGTAGTAAGTGTGCTAATTAGTGGGAGGGTATTGCTAAGGTTGTTGCATGTTAATCTGTGGGAGGGTATTGCTATTGCAGCAGTAAGTCTGCTAATAGTGCTCCAAAGTAGATATAAAAGGTATGGTTGGTTTTGCAATTCTTAGAAGTTGTTGACCTGCTTTAATGGATAATCATGGTAGTTATTTGTTGCATCAAAGCTGGGTAGTACATGTTTCAACTAGATTCATGGCTATATTCTCACTGGCTATATTCTAGTTATCTTTCTGAAACATCTTTCTACTAAGATCCTTTGTATTGTTTTTTTCTTCAATATACGGTCTGTTTGATTTTGTTGTTGATTCTTATCTCACTCTCGATTTTGTTGTTTTATATGAAGCTCAAAAAATATACATTAATAATCTGTTGGTGATTGTTTACTGATAAGTTGGACCAAATTAAATTTCACAATGTTTACTATTTTGAAGTGGAGTAGTGGTGCTAGAAAGTAATGTGATCATTTTTCTTTAATGGGATTGTAAGCTGTCACTGTTGTTTTTGTGTGTGCAGAAAGTTGAGAAGGAATCAAAAAACTAAGCACAAAAATTGATTTTTCAATTTGTCTCGATGAAGAGTGGCTGACAAGCAATGACTTGAATAGAGATAAGGGAATCTTTTTATCAATCTGTTGCTTGTTGTACAATGATGAGTGTAGTGAAACCTAGGCTTTTAGGGTTTTGTTAGGAATTTTTTCTCAATTTATTGTGAATTGTAATCTTTGGTATCAGAACGACAAAAGAAATGATGAATTTAGTGTAGGTATTTATGTATTGCACATGTAATTGTTGTGTTGGATAATTAATTGACATTGTCATTAGTTCTGAGTAGTATGAAAAGGAATCCTCTAAATTTGTAATTTTTTTTAATTTTTTATTATCTGTTGCAACGGTTTAAAAGTGTTGTATATGGTAATCATAGACAACGGTTTTACTATAGACATTGGTTCAGAACCGTTGCCTTTGGTTGCAACGGTTTTACATCGTGGTCATAGAGGACAACAAAAACCGTTGTCTTTGTACTACCAACAACAACGGTTTTTGGTTAGCGTTGCATTTTCTTGCTAAAAACCGTTGCCAAAAGAATAGGCAACGCCGGCGAATACCACGGTTTCAAAACCGTTGCCAAAGGATAAGACAACGGTTTTTTGATATTAGGAAACGTTTTTCAGGCGTTGCCGTAGGGTCAAAATGTTGTAGTGAATGAAGTAAATTGAATATAATATGGTCATGGATTGAATTATCTATCTTTTACTATATTCATGTTTTAATTTGTGCTATACAATACAATGCCATTTATATATCTTAGTAACAATATTAGTATGAATATTAGTAACATTTATTACCAATGTATAAATTATTAGGAACCATTGGTATTAGATTCTTTACAAAGTACTTTACTGATGTTACTACTTTGATACTAATTGTATGAAACCATTACAATAGAACTCCTTTTTTGCTTGGGTTCAGGCTTTCCAATTATCGGAACTCTATATAAATGCATACTTCTCCTTCTTGACCACACCACCTTCTACTTTCATAAAACAACCACTAAGAGTATTTTCTTTTGAAATAGGTAAGCATATTCATCAAGTTCTTAATTGAACAAATTTCCTTAACTAGAGAAATGTTGAATCATGTACAAAACACTACATATACTATACTTCTTTACTTTGCATGGTTTTTTTTAAAACAACTGCTCCTAAAATTGTTCTTTACTTTGCATGGTTTTTTTAAAACACCTTCTACTTTCATAAAACAACCAGTAAGAGTTTTTTTTCTTTTGAAATAGGTAAGCATATTTATCAAATTCTTAATTGAACAAATTTCCTTAACTATAGAATTGTTGAATCATGTAAAAAACACTACATATACTATACTTCTTTACTTTGCATGGTTTTTTTAAAACAACTGCTCCTAATGTAGTTCATGAGTATAAAAATCGGCAATTTCCTACCTTTGAAATTTATATGTTAATGTTGTCTACATTTTACAGCATGGCCTCTCAAATCACTCCTATAGCCAAAGTCATGGCTGGTAGGGTTAACTGGAAGATTAAGGTTAGAGTTACTAACCTATGGACCTTGCAGAACAAGAATAATGCTTAGGAAACCATTTAGATAGAGATGCTCTTGCTTGATGATAAGGTAAACATTAACTTTGTTCTATTCCAGTCTATTTTTGATAAATATATCCTCATACTTATGGTTAGCATATCCAAACACAGCGTGGACGAATTCTTGCTTCTGTACCCAAGGCATGGGTGTCTAAGTTTGCTCCTCTTTTGCAAGAAGGTTCAACATACTTCATTGAGGGTGTATGTGTTGGTCAGAATGACTTTAAGTTTCGTAGGACTAATCACAAGTATAAGCTTAGCTTTATTGGGACTACTATAGTCACTCAAATCAATGATCCTGAAAGTCCCCAGAATGCTTTTCATTTTTCTGACTATACAAGTATCTTGCAAGAAGCACGTACAGATTTGTATCTTGGTTAGTAGGACTAAATTCCTTTTCATTGTAATGTTAGTTGTCATATTTTCACATATCTATTAGTAAGGTAGATGTCCCAACCTTTGTTTAATTTCAAACGTGTTATACCAGATGTCATTGGGCATGTTGTCAAGAAAGACACCATCAAGGAAAAGGATCATAATGGCAGGAAGAGCCTCCTTCTTGATATAGTTTTACAAGACTTGGAGTAAGATACTATCATGCATTTTTTAAATAAGTTAAGTTATTTGTACCATGACTAACATATAATGTTTAGCCCCAAACATTATAAGCCCTAGTCATTTAAAAGAACGTTACAATTATTTAACCAACTTATGAATAACTCTTTAATGTTCAGGAACAACACGATTAAGTTTACCCTGTGGGATTATTTTGCACAAAGAATGCATGCTTACCTTGAGGCAAAAGACCCAGCCAAGCCCGTTGTTGCCATCATGCAACAATGTCGTTTAAACAAGTTTCTTGGTAATCTCCAATATGTTGGGTTCATTGGTTTATCAGTCAATTACAAATTAACAACATAAACTGTTGCTAACCACTTATTCTACTATATAATGCACAGGTCAAATGGGATTGTCCACTGCCTTCTTTGGGTCAAAAGTTTACATTAATGACAATCTCCCTGAAATAACTGAGTACACAAAAAGGTATGATCATTTACTACAAAGAAGCATTGATCACTTAGTGTTCTAGACCTTTTACAATAAACTATAAAACGAATAATTATTTCCTCATGCAGTCTTAGCAAGCTAGATGGAGTATCTGGTTTAACTCAACCTGCGACTATGATTGTGGGAAGCAGCTCTTTATCATTATGTGATGATTTACTTCAAACTCGGAGGATGACAATCTCTGATTTAATTAATGCTGCTCAGGTTATTTTTACCCACATATATCCGAATCAACGCATGATTAGAATGCCTATCTATTAGTTGATTACCTTATGGTTAATTAAGTAACCACCTATTAGATCAGATGCTTTATATTTTTATTAACATAAACCATTGTACGAATATTATATCAGGAAGGCATGGGATCCATTTTGGTCAGTGTCATTGAAATCAAATTGGATCAAGGCTGGGCTTATAATTCTTGTGACAAGTGTCTCAAGTTTGTCAAATTCCTTGATAACAAATTTCACTGTGAGAAATGCAAAATGGACGTCACTGCCTCTCCTAGGTATTAGGACAACCCTTTCATTGATAACCCATATTTATTATATATACCATTGACATACCAAATATCTTTCAACAATTCATTTGACAATACTCTATAAAATGAATCAGGTACAAACTTCACCTGCAAGTAATCGATGATACTGGTTCCACAACATTCACACTATTCAATACATTGGTCGAGACTTATGTAGGCAGATCTGCTGAAGATTTGATAAGGGCCTATGAACATGTAATAACAAGTCTCATATACCTATTTTAATGTCAATAGTATATATTATCTCATTAACGAGGATTTGTTGTTAATCAAACAGAGACCCAATGGTGACAATCCTATTGAGTTCCACTCCCTTATTGGAAAGCAGTTTTTGTTCAAAGTCCAAGTTGCTGACCTTAACATAAGGCTTGGATGGCAAACATATACTGTTAAAAAGTTCACATCAGAAGTTTCAATCATCCAGAAGTTTGCTCAACTCTATAACTTTAGTGTAAATTATTTTCAAACCTCTTCAAAATTTGGATTTGTTATTTAAATTACATTTATATTAAACTTGGATATGCAGTCTTTTAACTAGGATGCTGAAGAGGAATTCCATGATGCTGCCTGTGAATTGGAAGATATCTGCCCTGTTGTAATATATACTCCTTTAACATCTGATTGAAATTCATTTTATTAGTTTTTAATCAATTAGTTTTCCCACCCATTTACCTAATTTAACTATCTTTTAATCTTTTAATTATGTTTCTTCATAGCTTGCTCTACCTGATGCCAAAGATGTTGACGCAGCCATGAATTCGTTTAATTACCAGACTGAATCCCAACCAGAGGAAGACTCTGGTGTCACAAGTTTGTCACAAACTCCTTCCCAAACTAAGCGTCATGGAAAAGCTGTTTTACTCTCTGATGACTATGTTGGTCAACAGCTTGACACATTCTTCACCTCATTACAAGAAACACCTCCTACCAAGAACATTATGAAGAGGCCTGTACCTGAGTTGGATGGGATTGACTTCTGCAGTCTTGATTTCTCACCAGAGTCTGCTACCAAAATGCCAAAAAAAAATTCCTAAGGAGAACATGAAGAAATGATCCTACTGTGAACCATATCTATCCTATGTATAATTATGTTTACTTTCATGCAAGTTTGTAGAACTTCCAAGCCATTGTAATAGTGGTATTTAGGACCCTAGCTTCCTTTTGACTGTTCATTTCAGTTACTAATATCTGGGTGAAATTCCCATTATGTTTGTATTTACGTTGTGTGTTTAATTTAGTTGCAAGTAAGTGCTATCAAGCAGCTACCACAATGTACTTGAATCAGGGTCTTTAAATCCCTTATGTGAATGCAATATTGTTCGTATCTATATACATCTATCTCTCACATGAAGCCATAAAGTTTATAAAACATGACTTTGAATTCCATTGACCCTTAACTCCTACATTATACTGTCTGCAAATGTAGTTTCATTTTATTCACTGTATTCACTAATGTACATATCAACCATTGCTAAGTTGAAAAATTCATTTAATTTAACACACAGTACATCTGTCCATTCAAGATAAAAAATGTCAGTTTTCTGCTTTTTAAAAAGTATCTTACCATTGGACATGCATTCCAAATTCCTGACAACACTTTCCTACTGGCTCCTAAAGTTATTTCTTGAAGTGTAGTGTATATTTATGTATCCATATATTAGCCGTAGTCAGCACATATTCACCACTTCCATACACAAGTTGCCATGACTCTCACACTACACTAACTCTAAATTTGGAAATGAAGAAACTTGGCAGAGGTAATAGCTCAAAACATTTGAAACAGTTCCCATTTGTTTCCTCCAGTTCTATACCACCTCATGACTCAAAGTTAGATCAGCTCCAAAATGATCAATTATATCTCTCACCAAAAGAAGGTTACTACACATTTTTGCTTTACCTAATTATATATATTTTCTTTCTTTAGTTCGCTTTGATAACTATAGTCATTAACCATTTCCATGGTCTCACTAAATCTGTTCTAATGTTTTTTCATTTTGTAGAATCATTGGTACAGGGTAGTTCATCCCAAGTAACGACAACTCCACTCTCAACAGAAAATACTCCTATCAAAAGATCTTATCCATTTGGACCAGAAACAACCCCAACATCTTGTGTCACTGACGTTAAGTAAATTTGATCTATTATTATTTCCATATATCTCAATTTAATTTGAACATACTGACATCTATTCCTATTTCTAATGTCACAGTGAATCTATCAAGAACGCGACGTCGACTAAAAGAAAATGGTCAAAAAAACGGTTGTCCAAACCGAACAACATCCCCTTTGGAGGATATTACGAATGGCAAGTTTTTATTATACTTCTACAATGTTTGGGTTTAACACATAAATTTTCTAATCGGCTAATGTATATTTAATTTCTGTTCAAAGTAGTTGTCATTCCTCCATCACCCAAAAGACCATTCACCAATCTAAATGCAAGCTCAATCTATAGTCCTGCTACACACGAGGATGTTCCCCTAACTGGTTTGATTATTACCTCACAATTTTAATAGTTTATAAAGAATTATATATTCAATCATGCCTTTCTTCTATAAGTTTGTTATCTATGTTACATATGCAGGTACATTTAATGTTGCAAACAGCTCATATGTGAGTAACAGAGTCCCAAACCTAGCACAAGATGTTTCGCCCAATAGACAAACATGTTCTACTTTTCCAGGACAAACGAACCCCATTTCTTTTGTCAATGATGGTAATTAAGTAAAAAATATATGTGTGTAGTTGACTATATATTATCACAACTTCTTATGAAGAATCCATTAACTCACTCGAAAATCCACAGAGAATCTATCTAGAACTCGCCGTCGACTAAAACAAGCTGCTGCGAACAACCATTGCCAACAGCTAAGAACATCTCCTTCTTTAACTGTGCCTCCTGGTAAATATTTTTTTACTAAAAAACTTTTACCTACATTAGCTATTCCCACTTGCAGTACACTACAAGCGTGTCCAGATGATAGTTAAACAATTCTAATCTAACGCAAAGCCATTCATAATTTTAGTTATGTTAGAAATGTGGACTAAAATTATATTTATTTTCACAGGACAACCTCAAACTACCACTGAACCAGATGTTAATGAGAATTTGGAGAATAGTTCACTCAATATAGGTATATTTTTTTTTAATACATACTGTCGAATTTGTTATATGAAATTTGGAAATGATTTGATAACATTTCCTTGACGTTATAATAGAAATGGTTGGGCTACTGATATTAGGTACACTTTTACTAAAAATTGATTATGAATATATTATTTTTCTGTATATATCTTCAAAACATATGTTACATGTCATTTATATCATTTCTATCGAATGACTTAACATTATTCTGTAATATCACATTCTTTTCTAAACCAGCATCAAAGGAATATTGGGACAATGGCTTGCCTACCAGTATTTGTGAATATTGTAACGCCATTTTATGGTATGATGAAAGGAAACAAAAAGATTACAAAGCCAAGAATCCCAAGTTTAACTTATGTTGTTCTGGTGGTCGTGTTATTCTACCACAGTATACTGACCCACCTCAGCCTATCAAAGATTTATTTCTCAATGCTAATCGTGGAAGCAAATTTTTTCAACAAAATATTCGGTCATTCAACAACATGTTCTCATTTACATCATTGGGGGGCAAAATCCAAAGGGAAATAAATGTCGGGGGTGCACCACCTATTTTTGTTATGAATGGTGAAAATTACCATCAAATTGGTAGTCTTATGCCACTACCCGGAGATCATCCAAAGTTTGCTCAATTATACATATATGATACTGAAAATGAGATTACCAACCGGATGTCTGTTGTAAAGTATTGACATCGTAACTTGTTAACCCCTATGTTCAGAATTATTGATTTGTTCGTGAGCGAATTTTTTTTGGTCCGCCCCAAGATGTCAAATTGCGTATCATTGGTAAAAGAGGCCGGGATCCCCGAAGGTACAATCTACCCACCGCTTCTGAAGTAGCAGCTCTTATTGTAGGTGATTTTGATTCAGCACATTTTGATAGAGATGTCATTGTGGAGATACGATCTGGTTTGTTAAAACGGATTTCCACTTTGAGTTCGGCATATCTTCCAATGCAATACCCTATGTTTTTTCCTAGAGGAGAGGATGGTTGGTGGGAGAATATTGAATACAATGAAGCATCAACTGGCCCTTCTATACAACGTGAAAAGGTCACCTTATGTGAATGGTTTTGCCTACCGCATTCAACAAAGACAAACTGAATGCTCAATTATGTTATATGGGAAGCGTTTGTTTCAACAATTACTGGTAGATGGCTATACCATGATCGAATCTCAGCGGCTGAATTGGGTTAGAGGTCATCAAAAAGAAATTAGGCCGGAAATGTATAAAGGTCTCTCAGATGCACTTTTAAGAGGTGATCTGAATCCCTCATTGGTCGGTAAGAGAATTGTTTTTCCTTCCAGCTTTACAGGTGGTTCACATTATATGCAACAAAATTATCAAGATGCAATGGCTATATGTCGGTGGGCTGGTTACCTTGACCTTTTTATAACTTTCACATGCAACCCCAAGTGGCCTGAATTAACAACATATTTGGCAACACTGAACCTCAAGCCTGAAGATAGGCCTGACTTAGTTTCACGATTGTTCAAAATTAAGTTGGATCATCTAATCCGTGAGATAAAGAAAGGCAAAATATTCGGCTAGACCAAAGTAGGTAGATAACATTTTATAAATTTTTTAAATATTCATATATTTTATACTAAAAAAAATTTTGATTAATTATTTATCCCTTGGCATACACATTAATTATTTCTCCCTTGGCATACACAGTTATATATACTATCGAATTTCAGAAAAGAGGATTACCCCATGCTCACATTTTGGTTTTTTTACAACCAAGTAGCAGAATTGTTGTACCTGCTGACATTGATCGAATTATTTCTGCCGAGATTCCTAATCCAATTACTGATCCTGAGTTGTTCAATGTCGTATCAAACTGTATGATTCATGGCCCATGTGGTGCTTAACGTCTATCATCACCCTGCATGATATCGAACAAGTGTTCAAAATATTTTCCCAAAAAACTTGTGGACTCCACTACCATTGATGAAGATGGCTATCCAATATATAGAAGAAGGGATGATGGTATGGTCATTAAGAAAGGAGAATTATTTGTTGATAACAGGTTAGGATTGTCTATACTATACTATGCAATCCACTTATTTTTAAAAAAATATCATGCTAACAAAACATTTAGTTCAACTTTGTTATATGTAGTTTTGTTGTACCATATAACAAGACGTTGCTTCTAAAATTCAATGCTCATATCAATGTTGAATGGTGCAATCAATCTCGATCAATTAAATATCTTTTCAAGTATGTCAACAAGGGACATGATCGAGTTACTGCAAGCTTTTATGATTCAGCAGTTGATGGGGTCCCCTCTTTAGTTGTTGATTAGATCAAACAATTCTATGACTGTCGTTATTTGTCTTCTTGTGAAGCTGTATGGAGAAATTTAAGTTTTGATATTCATTACAGAGATCCGTCAGTAGAGCGGCTAATGTTTCATTTACCAGGTGAAAACTATGTCATATTTGATAGCCGTCGCCCCGTTGATACTGTTCTTGATAGATCTAGCTCTCATTTTACTATGTTCTTAGCGTGGTTTAAGGCAAACAACACCTATGATGAGGCGAAGAATTTTACCTACACAGGGTTTCCAACCAAATTTGTATGGAACGCAAAAGATAGGTGTTGGACACTGTTGCACCCCGAAAAAAATCCGGTTTGGACCTTTCATCGTACAACGTGAAAATTTGTGAAGCCGCCATCAACATTTTTTATTTAGGGACCAAAACATTGAAAAAGGGTCCTTTTTTTAAGGCGGGTGGTCCTTTGAGAACTAGAGATGTAGGTTCGGGGGTCGGTTAGGTGTGGGGAAGGTATTAGCATCCCACACCTCCTTTCTACCGAAAGGGAACCTTTAACTTGATGTGCGGTTTTGACAGAGTTGATTTGAAACAATTCATTCTACTTCTTTTTTTTATTTGAGAAAATGTTTTTGAAAACGGGGGAAAAGAAGAATCTTTTTATTATTTTTTAAAAGTGTGCTTGACGGGATGTGACCCGCTCCTACGTATCTCCCGGTGCGATGGAGAATTCAAAGCTTACGTAGTTCTCCTTAGTCGAGAAACTTTGTGTTGGTGTTTTTTATTGTAGGGGTTTTCGGTCTTAGACTGTACAGTCCACTAGACCTAGAACAAAGACAACCCCGCCTGTACAGACGACGTGCCCCCTACTTATTGAAAATGTTTTTTTGATTAAGGAAGAAAAAGATTTGTTGTGAGGTTGGTTGCTTTTATTTGGCAAGTATCTTAGGCTCGCACGAACTGTACAGCTCGCTAACCCTAAGACGCTAACCGATCCCTGATGTACGTCCGACTTGATTCCTTACTCATTTTTTGAAATAGGGTTCAAGTTGTTAATTACTTGTTTTAATTCTCATAAGTATCCCAAGATGTTTGAGCTGTACAGCTCCGATCTTAGGACGCCAGACAACACCGGCCGTACGTCCGACTTGCCTCCTTATGAGTTTTCAAAAAGGTTTATTGTTGATCTCAGAAAGAATTTGATTGTCTTATGAAAACAATTTGAGAAAAGATTGAGTTTGGAAAAAAGCTTTAGAAAATGATTGATTTGAAGAAAGGAGAAGGGAGTTTGAGGGTGACATTGGTCACAAAAGGTTTGTTGGGATGGCGTGGCATCCAAAAGGAAAAGAAAGTAGAACATTCAATCAATTTCCAAGTCAAGACCCAAAGTGCAACATTTAACAAATTGCAAGCAAAGCAATCAACAATGTAAGCATAAGCATAAACATTACCAATTACAACATTTGAGCACAAGAATGACACTTAGTCATCAACATCTAATGGCATGCATATGTAAGATTAACAATAGGCACACAAAGAGATCATACAAAAGTTCAATTCAATTAGGTGTCAACACAAGATAAAGCACAAGGTTGAATCCCTTTTAGTAATCCTTGACGCTTGAGACAATGCACAAGTGCATAAGTGTCTAGTCTTTTTACCAAATCATCAACATTAAAGCATAACATTGACCTAGAAAGAACATCACATTTTCAAGACCAAAAGTGACCAAAAGAGGGCATTAACAAGTCATTTTTGTAACCAAAATTGATTAATCAAGTTAGAAAACTAGCATTTGCATTTTCAAGCAAGAATTGCACAAAGAAAATTGAATCATCTTAGGCAATCCTCATCACTTAAAGTGAAGTGCACTAGGCACAAGTGAGAGTCCTCTTGCCAATCCTCAACATAGAATAACTTTGCAAACAAGTTACTAACAAGCAAACCAAAGTTTACAATCAAAGCACAAGGTTGTGTTGAATCATCTTAGGCAATCCTCAACACTTAAAGTGAAGTGCACAAAGACACAAGTGTGAGTCCTCTTGCCAATCATCAACATAACAATGACTTGCAATCAAGATACCATCTATTAACATCAAAATAACTTGAGAAAACGTTTTTGATCACAATTGCAAACCCATTTCACAAGAAAATTAACAAACCCTAATTCTAATCATGATTCACGAAGCATCACATCATTTTATTCAACAAAAATGCAAGATCATAGTGAAAACAACATAAATCACAATTTATTCAAGGGTGAGAAGCATCTCAAGCACCCAAACCTCCCACAGTGTTTGTCAAAATGCTTGAGACACCTCTCACCAACAACAATCAACAAATCAACAATATAACAACACTAAAATGCATGAATATGGTAGGATGCAAAATTAGAAACATGATATCTACATTTTGATGCAAAAAAGTTGAAGATGATGCTAGGTTTTAAGAAGTTTACCTCAAATCCAAGCTAAGGAATGACTAATATGAAGAACAAGACCACAAATCAACTTGAATCTTCACCAAACTTCAATGAAACCCACGAAAATGCTTGAATTAAATTAGGAGAGAAGGAAAATATATGAAGTAGGAATGGAAATGAGGTGAGAAAATGGTGATTTGGTGAAGGAGAAGTGAAGAATTGATGGAGGAAGAAGGTGGTATGATTTCGGCCAAGAGAGGGAATTAGGAGAGGGGAGGTTTGTGTGCTAGGGTTTTGTGAATGAATTGTAAGGCCAAAAAAAAAGGTGTCCATGTGAGATGAGGTTTCTAAGGTATATATAGAGAGCAACTAGGTTTAAGGGTATTTAGGTCATTGTGCACTAGTTGTGCTCTAGGATTTGATTTTAATTTTGAACCAAAGGCTAGGATTGAGGCTCACATGGATTGAGGACATTGAGAAAACACAAAATTAGAGAATAGAGAGGGATAGGCGACATTGGGGTGTGGCCTTGGTCACCAAGTTTTGCTAGTTGTCATCTTGTACTATTGTACTATTATATGACCATTCCATTATCCCTTCATTTTTGATTATTCTTCTTAGGATAATTGTACAAAAATACACCCAATTTAGGCCACATACTAGGAATCTTAGGAATATGCCATTTTATGTGATCACCATGACCAAAAATGTCATAAAAATCACATCTTGGAACTTTTTGTAGAATATTCCCTTTTGATCCTTTTTTGAAATTTTGTGCACAATGTATACATGCATGCGCATACATACATACATGACCAAAAATGTTTTGCCTCAAATAAATTTCTCTAAAATTGCACAATGATTCTTGATGAGAAATTATCTTATTTTTGACAATGACCAAAATACCCTTTTGCCCTAAAAACCTTGTTTTTTAACAACAAATGCATTTCCACTCTAACAATGAATTTAAAAGCCCTAGAATGACTTTTAAAACCCAAAAATGCATGCACAATGTTCTTCACACTCTTCAAAATACACCACACTTCTTAATTTATTTATTTTTGTTGAGAATTAGGGTTTTGACCTAGGCGGACAAAATTAGGGTATGACAGCTGCCCCTCTTTATTTGGATTTTAACAAGGAATATGAATTGGCTGAAACATATTCCGAGGCAAAATAGAAATAAAGAATTCAGAAATTATACCAATTTTGTCTACTTACTGAAACCAGAATTTTCCTTTTTCTTTTTTTCTCTTTTTTTTTGTTCCTTTTTGAAATATGATACAAATGCAATGAAAAGATTTTTTTTTCCTTCTCTTTTTTTGTTTTTCTTTTTGGAATCAATTGGTACCAACCCTCAATAAGCCAGCGAAAGCAGTAAAGAAAACAAAAAAAAGGGTGCCGGCTCTCATTAAGCCGGCGAATGAGGCTGCCTAAAGCCTTTTAACGAATCGCGAACGATCCGAGTTTGCACTTGGGCCTGGGGAGCACGTGGGCTCAATGGGGTGGTCTTTCGAGCGACCGGGGGAGGGTACTATATCAAGTCTAGATCTCGATATTTCCCTAGGACTGCGCCATGTTTTAGGCCAACACAGCTATCCTTTTCGACTGGACCTATTGAGGTCAAAGGGACTTACTCGCAGCTCGAATACGAAGTGAAGTCAATCTTCTGGGGGACACGTGGGTCCAAAGGGGGATCCGCAAATCCAATTAGCTTTCTTCAGTTGGTCAATGCTACCGCACTGATCCAGGGTACCTGCATACGTTAGTTGATGCAAGGGATGGTGCATGAATGCAAGGGTGCAGGTTATGCAAAAGCATGTTATGCAAGTGTGTGTGATGCGGGTGCATGCGATGCGATGATTTGATGAATGCCGTGAAAATGCTTTTGATTTTCTTTTGATTCTTCTTGATCAGCTTTCTTTTTTTTTTTTTCTGATCATTTTTTTTTGACTTATTTTCTCTTTGCTAGTTCGATCGACCCGTGACACTCATGGCACAAGACTGGGGAACTTATTAGAGTTGCTGCGGCGCACGGGCCGGGTGCAGGTTTGCTTTATGATTTTCCATCTGAAGTGTTTGATGGGCGCAATTATTTTCCTTGCAACATTAATTTGTTTTTGAGAAATCACTTCCTTCCCGTGACTTTTGGGGATTTCGCAATGATTGCAATGCTCTAGGATTTATGCACATGTTTTACAATTCAGTATTACCATCATCATAAAACGTTTATTTTGAGCAGAAAATAGAAAAGCAAACTGATATGCGAAAAATTGAACTTTATTGATGTGGAAACCGGTCGTACAGAAAGTTATGCCGACTGTTCAATACATTTGAAAATTTAAACTGCAAAAAGACACGAAAGAGAGAGAAGAGCTAGTTTCTAAATGTCCGTCTCTGTGGAACAATGCCAAACATTTATGTCCTTGACCTTGATCACCCCTCTATCCAAACCTTCAGGAGTGCTGTATGCCCTTGTTTATTTTCATGCCCAAGTTTTCTGACCCTAATTTTTGCCTGGATCGCCCTTTGCGGGTTTTCAATCCACCGGGTCGCTCTGATTTTGCCTAGGCCGCCCTTTCGGGTTTTCAACCTAGCGAGCTAATTCGTACTTGGCTTATCTTTCTCTTTTTTCGTCTATTTCTTTCAGGCATAATACTTCTTCACCGAATGTGAATTGACTGGGTTTTTGAGTTCTTCACCGTCCATGTTGGTGAGTATTAGTGCTCCTCCAGAGAAGGCTTTCTTGACCACATAAGGTCCATCATAAGTGGGAGTCCATTTTCCTCGGGGATCGCTCTGAATGGGCAATATCTTTTTGAGCACAAGATCTCCCTTGTTGAACTCTCGAGAGCGAACTTTCTTGTCGAAGGCCGTCCTCATCCTCTGTTGATACAGCTGTCCATGACACAAAGCTGCAATTCTTTTTTAATCAATGAGATTTAACTGATCCAGACGAGCTTGTACCCATTCAGCTTCTTCCAACTTGGTTTCCATCAATACCCGCAGGGAGGGTATTTCAACCTCAATAGGGAGGACTGCCTCTGACCCATATACTAGAGAAAAAGGGGTTGCCCCAGTTGAGGTACGCACTGAAGTGCGGTATCCGTGCAAAGCAAAGGGAAGCAACTCATGCCAATCTTTGTAGGTTACCACCATCTTTTGAACTATTCTCTTGATATTCTTGTTGGCCGCTTCGACTGCCCCATTCATCTTGGGTCGATAGGGGGAAGAATTATGATGCTGGATTTTGAATTCTATGCACAGGTCTTTCATCATCTTGCTGTTCAGGTTGCTGCCGTTATCGGTGATGATCCTGTTTGGAAGGCCGTAACGACAAACCAGATCTTTCTTTACAAACTTTGCAACCACAGAGCTAGTGATGCTTGAGTATGAGGCAGCTTCAACCCACTTGGTGAAATAGTCAATGGCGACAAGGATGAAGCGATGCCCGTTTGATGTTTTTGGCTCGATAGGACCGATGACATCCATCCCCCACATTGAGAATGGCCAAGAAGCAGTCAGAACGTTTAATGAAGCAGGTGGTACATGGATATGATTGGCATAGATTTGGCATTTGTGACACTTTCTTACAAAGCTGTAACAGTCAGATTCCATTTGCAGCCAATAATAGCCGGCTCTTAAGATTTTTCTGGCCATGGTGTGTCCACTGGAATGAACCCCGAATGAGCCTTCATGGACCTCTTTCATAATCTTTTCGGCCTCCTCTTTCGCAACACATCTTAGGAGAACCATGTCATAATTTCTCTTGTAGAGAACTTCACCATTCAGGAAGAAATTCCTCGACAGCCTTCTGAGCGTTCTCTTGTCATTTTCTGATGCCCCAGGAGGGTATTCCCTGGTGGTGATGTACTGCTTGATATCATGGTACCACGGCTTGTCATCAGGCTCTTCATCTATTGTAGTGCAGTAGTGATGTGCTGGTAGATCCCTATGCTGGGTTCTGAGGTGAGCTAAACTCTTGTCACAGCTGATGTTGAACATTGACGACAAGGTTGCCAAAGCATCGGCCAACTGGTTTTCGCTTCGAGGGATATGCTGGAAAGTGAATTCCTCAAAGGACTCCATCAATTTTTGAACATAATCACAATAGGGAATCAATTTGGGATCTCTGGTCTCCCAATCACCTCGCACCTGATGAATAACCAAGGATGAATCACCATACACATCAAGCCTTTTGACCTTCCATTCAAGGGCAGCCTGAATACCCAGGATGCATGCTTCATATTCCACAATGTTATTTGTAACATAAAAGCTCAGTCTTGCAGTGACCGGAATGATGCGATTGTCTGGAGAGATTAACACAGCTCCGGCCCCATGCCCCCACAGGATATCATATTCTGACAATAACATCTGCCAACAGGCAATCCGTCCTGCGAGAGCTGGTTTCTCAAAAATGTACTTGATCGGATCCATTTTAGACACCAACCAAGTTGTATGGCTCAGCATGTACTGCCTTAAACGATGAGCAGCCCAAGCCAAAGCACAACAAGTCTTCTCCAGCATTGTGCATCTTGTCTCGCAGTCAGTAAATTTCTTGCTCAGGTAATAAATAGCATGTTCTTTCTTGCCTGACTCATCATGCTGCCCCAGCACACACCCCATCGAATTGTCTAACACAGTTAGGTACAAGATCAGCGGTCTTCCAGACACCGGTGGCATCAGAATTGGTGGATTCTGAAGATACTCTTTAATTCTCTCGAAGGCTCTCTGACAATCATCGTTCCATTTGGATTCTTGGTTCTTGCACAACAGCTTAAAGAGAGGCTCGCAAGTGGCTGTCAGTTGGGATATGAACCTTGAGATGTAATTCAGTCTCCCAAGAAAACCACGGACCTCCCTTTCAGTCTTTGGTACTGGCATTTCGAGGATTGCTTTGACTTTATCTGGATCAACTTCTATCCCTTTCTGACTGACGATGAACCCCAGTAGCTTTCCGGATCTTACACCGAAGGTGCATTTAGCTGGGTTTAATCTGAGTTTGAACTTCCTTAGACGTTCAAAGAGTTTTTGCAGATTCACAATATGCTCTTCATCAGTCTTGGATTTAGCAATCATATCATCCACATACACCTCGATTTCCTTGTGCATCATGTCGTGGAACAATGTCACCATGGCCCTCTGATACGTCGCACCGGCGTTTTTGAGTCCGAAAGGCATCACCTTATAGCAAAAGGTTCCCCAGAGAGTTATGAAGGTTGTTTTCTCCATATCTTCCGGAGCCATCTTTATCTGATTGTATCCTGAGTATCCGTCCATGAAGGAGAATAAAGAGTGTTGGGCTGTACTGTCCACCAGAATATCAATGTGGGGTAGGGGGAAATCATCTTTGGGGCTGGCTCTGTTTAGATCCCTGTAATCGACACACATCCTGACTTTCCCGTCCTTCTTCGGAACTGGGACGATATTGGCAACCCATTGAGGATACTTGGAAACCGCTAGAAACCTGGCATCAAACTGCTTCTTTACCTCATCCCGAATTTTCAACGACATCCTGGCTTCATTCTTCTCAGTCTTTGCTTTACAGGCGGGCATTCTGGCTTTACTGGCAACTTGTGCACAACAATATCGGTATCCAACCCAGGCATATCTTGATACGACCATGCCAAAATGTCAACGTAATCGCGCAGGAGCTGAATTAACTTCAAACGATCACTGTCATTCATTGCGGTACCGACCTTAACTTCTTTCTTGCTCTCATCTGTACCCAAGTTGATTACCTCAGTTGATTCTCCGTGATGCTGAATGACCCTTTCTTCCTGTTCCATTAATCTCATTAGTTCTGGAGGAGCTTCCTAGTTGTTCTCAACATCTCCCTCAGTTTGATTAATTGGATGATCAAAGTCAAAATATGGATCATCGGCATTGTTATTTTCAGAGATAAATATTGTTGATCTGCATTTGCAGAGGCAAAAAGCAGAATGAAAGGCGAAACAAACAGGCAAAATAAAATAAAGCGGTGAAGACGCATGAAATTAAGGGAAATGATTTTATTGATGAATTTCAAAAACAACGTTTTTTATTGATGATGATAGCAATGAAGATAAAAACATGAGTGCCCCTAACAACATATCCTATGGCCTTGGGCAGAGCCACAGGGGTGCATTACAAATTATTACTTTGAATTAAAAGCCACGGGAAAGTCAGCAGCTTCCCAATTCTTCAACTTTTCACCGGCAAAGCAACGGCGGACTAGGCTGGTATCACCTTTTTCAGCTCCAGGACCATCCCCAATGGCAGCGATTTGATTAGGGTCCAGCAACCCTGCACTCTTAAAGCTCTGGCGAATATCACAGATAGGGATCTTTTTTGACCAAGGATCATGGCCTCTCAGTTTGGCCAACCACCTGCTCTTTCTTTCCTCTGCCATCCCCAATGGCCTCGGATTGTAATCATATGAAATCTCAATTGGCCTTCTGACTTCTCTGCCATTATTAGACTGAAGGGTCATCACGCTTTCTTCTGTTTCAAAAGTAACTACCTGAACTACACGGCGGTCCATCAAGTCTTGCAAGATCTGCTTAAAAACTTCACAGACCCCTTTACACAGGGAATCAGCACACCCATTCTCCTGACAACATCCTTTCTCAATGACCTCAAATCGACACAATTCAGCGTGAATGGCATCCAAGGGAGTTTTAATTTTCTCAACCTCCTTTATCACCTGTCCAGTAGAATCTTCTATTGCATTGGTCGACGGATTCCCATGTCCTGGCAGTGGATTTGTAGTTATACTTGGACTGTTCTGTTTGAAAGAAATCCAATTAGCGTCGATTAAGTCTTGAACTACGTGCTTAAAAGCTTTGCAGTCCTCAACTGTGTGACCGATTCCACCCTCATGAAAACTACAAGTAGCATTGGCATTATAGCTCCTAGGGAAAGGAGGCTGGAGAGGCTTCATCGAGCGAGTGTTGATTAGGTTTTTGGAGACCAGATGATTGAACAGCTCCGTGTAAGTCATCGGGATTGGATCAAAACTGACGCGCTTCTTATACTGGTAGTTCTGGGCTTTATAACCATCATTGGCTCGTTGAGGTTGCACTGGTGCCGAGAATGGTACCGTCTGCGGTGGAGTACTGAAAGATGGATTTCCTTCGGAAATTACATTGGTCTCTCCCTCTTTCTTTTTAGGGAAATGAGAAGAGGGCTTTCTTTGTCCACCTGAACTTCCTGAACTACCTGAACTACCAAAGTGGTTGGCGATCTTCCCGCTACGCAAACCTTTTTTCAAGCCTTTCCCCAATAACTACCATGTCTGAGAAATTTGACGAGACACTCCCTATCAGTCTGTCGTAGTAGATTGCCGGAAGAGTTTCCATGAACATGTATACCATCTCTTTCTCTGTTAGTGATGGCTTTACTTGTGCAGCTGTACTTCTCCACCGTTGGGCGTATTCTTTAAAAGATTCTTTATCTCCTTTGCCCATGTGCTGTAACTGAGATCGATCTGGAGCCATATCCATATTGTACTGGTACTGTTTCAAAAAGGCTTCTGAGAGGTCCTTCCAACTATGGATGTCGGAAGACTGTAACTGCATGTACCAGTCTAAGGATGCCCCAGCTAAGCTATTCTGAAAGCAGTGGATCAACAGCTTATCATCACTAGCATGCGCAGCCATTTTTCGGCAATACATGGTTATATGACTTGATGGACAACCAACACCCCGGTACTTGTCAAAATCAGGTGCCTTAAACTTTGGAGGAAGGACTATATCTGGAACGAGACACAAATCACGGGCATTCTTGACTCTAACACCTATACCTTCCACAGCCCTTAACCGTTCTTCAAGCACACGATACTGGTCTCTGGGCTGAGAGTTTTCAAACACATGCCCCTGAGGATGACTACTCATGCCATAACAATTTCCCCCAAACTGAGCGGGACTTCCTACTTGATACGCAACATTCTGAGGATTGGTAGTGATCCAAGGAGTAGGACTGAGTGGATTTCTCTGTAGTGCAGCATCATGATTAAGAGCGTGGACCTGTGGTCCACCAACAACTCCACCAGGTACGACCACAGCAGCCTGACTTGGCCCTGTTACCCTAGCTGGATTGGATTCAACATTTTGAGGCGTATAACCGACTGGCATTCCCCACGGGTACCTCTGAGCAGCTGGATGGCCCTGACCGCTTGCCCCTGGAGAGTTGACAAAATGAGGGATCCCTGTTCCCGGAGGAGGAATAGTAGTTGCAGTATTAACAGGCCCCGGAGGGGGAATGAAGGTGACAACTCCATCAGGGTTTATAACAGCGGTAGCCTCAACACTGGCCCCACCTTTCAGATTCCTCAGCATACCCATCATTTCAACCATCTGGGCCTCCATAGCCCCTACCTTATCCTTCAAAACCCGGTTTTCTTGAGCTAGCTGCTCGGGGTTGAGTATCTCTATAACCGGATCATCCGGACTCGAGTGGTAACTCTCAACCTCAATGTCCGGATTTTCTTGATTCTCTGCCATGAGCCTTGCCTGTAGACGAGTGTAGTAACGGTGATGGCGAACCAGCTTGCCTTTTCTGTTTGTTTAAACATTTATTATGTAAGAGCCTGAATGAATAGATGCATGGATGCATGAAATGAATGGATGCATAAGTATATGTATATGCATGCGACGCAAAATGCCTTTTTTTTGTTGTTTTTTTTTTGGTATCTACAATTTCCCCGGCACTGGTGAGAATGCATGCAAAGTGTATGAATGGATGCATGATGAAAAAAAAAATAATATTTTCAACATAACAGTTTTTCAAAAGCTAGAAATTCACATACATTTTTTTTGAAAATTTTCGGTTTATTTGCAAAAATCTTTATTCAGATGCAGGGGTATGCAGCTCCTTTGTGTCCTACCAAGGTTTCTTAGAGACAGGGTCTATGGCTATTTCTACGGGTACACACTTCAAGGTTAGCACTAAAAGAAGGACCCTAAATAAGGTTCCTAGAGCCAACGACCTCATCTGAGAGCACCGATTCCAGAGACGTACGTCCAAGTGATGATGTCTTCAAACAAAGCCAAACACTAGGTGAAGTCTTCGCAACCACCCAACAAGACGTACGTCCAGTGAGCAACCACTAATGACTTCGTTCTAGCCTAAGATATGCTCTAGCCCGGGTATAGGGCTGTCTCACCAAGAAATATAAGGGTAAAAAGAGTGCAACGTGTGTGTAGGAGCACAACGACAAACATACCCCCCCACCTGCAAAGAAAATCCAGAAACAGTCCAGACAAAGAGTCGTCTACCCTAGGGTTTTGCAAGCATATATCATTTCAATACAAACAAGTAAACTACCCTAGGGTTTCAACAATCATATGCACCGCTTACCTCGAGAAAGGGTGCCAAGAAGAGGGGACATAATAGAATCGGGGAGAAGGATGCATGAGCTTACCTTGAAGAAAGGGAGCAAAGAAGAAGGGATCATAGTAGAATTGGGGGAATGATGCATGAGCTTACCTTGAAGAAAGGGAGCAAAGAAGAAGGGGACATGGTGATTGGAGAAATGCATGATCATATTAAACATATAAACAAAAGAAGATGAAAGGAGAAGAAGGAACAAGAAGCGAACATAGAAGAAGAAGAGTCAAATGCACATGAATGCAACATAACAACACGAGAATGCAAGAGAACATTCAAACATCAGAAAGAGAGAAGAAAAAGAAGGAGAATAAAAGAGAGAAATAGAACAATCACATTCAAATCAAACAATTAAACCGCACATCAAGTTATTTAGGCCTGACCCTCGTTTTAAAAGGAAAGTCCCCAGTGAAGTCCCCAGCTGTTGCACCCCGAAAAAAATCCGGTTTGGACCTTTCATCGTACAACGTGAAAATTTGTGAAGCCGCCATCAACATTTTTTATTTAGGGACCAAAACATTGAAAAAGGGTCCTTTTTTTAAGGCGGGTGGTCCTTTGAGAACTAGAGATGTAGGTTCGGGGGTCAGTTAGGTGTGGGGAAGGTATTAGCATCCCACACCTCCTTTCTACCGAAAGGGAACCTTTAACTTGATGTGCGGTTTTGACAGAGTTGATTTGAAACAATTCATTCTACTTCTTTTTTTTATTTGAGAAAATGTTTTTGAAAACGGGGGAAAAGAAGAATCTTTTTATTATTTTTTAAAAGTGTGCTTGACGGGATGTGACCCGCTCCTACGTATCTCCCGGTGCGATGGAGAATTCAAAGCTTACGTAGTTCTCCTTAGTCGAGAAACTTTGTGTTGTTGTTTTTTATTGTAGGGGTTTTCGGTCTTAGACTGTACAGTCCACTAGACCTAGAACAAAGACAACCCCGCCTGTACAGACGACGTGCCCCCTACTTATTGAAAATGTTTTTTTGATTAAGGAAGAAAAAGATTTGTTGTGAGGTTGGTTGCTTTTATTTGGCAAGTATCTTAGGCTCGCACGAACTGTACAGCTCGCTAACCCTAAGACGCTAACCGATCCCGGATGTACGTCCGACTTGATTCCTTACTCATTTTTTGAAATAGGGTTCAAGTTGTTAATTACTTGTTTTAATTCTCATAAGTATCCCAAGATGTTTGAGCTGTACAGCTCCGATCTTAGGACGCCAGACAACACCGGCCGTACGTCCGACTTGCCTCCTTATGAGTTTTCAAAAAGGTTTATTGTTGATCTCAGAAAGAATTTGTTTGTCTTATGAAAACAATTTGAGAAAAGATTGAGTTTGGAAAAAAGCTTTAGAAAATGATTGATTTGAAGAAAGGAGAAGGGAGTTTGAGGGTGACATTGGTCACAAAAGGTTTGTTGGGATGGCGTGGCATCCAAAAGGAAAAGAAAGTAGAACATTCAATCAATTTCCAAGTCAAGACCCAAAGTGCAACATTTAACAAATTGCAAGCAAAGCAATCAACAATGTAAGCATAAGCATAAACATTACCAATTACAACATTTGAGCACAAGAATGACACTTAGTCATCAACATCTAATGGCATGCATATGTAAGATTAACAATAGGCACACAAAGAGATCATACAAAAGTTCAATTCAATTAGGTGTCAACACAAGATAAAGCACAAGGTTGAATCCCTTTTAGTAATCCTTGACGCTTGAGACAATGCACAAGTGCATAAGTGTCTAGTCTTTTTACCAAATCATCAACATTAAAGCATAACATTGACCTAGAAAGAACATCACATTTTCAAGACCAAAAGTGACCAAAAGAGGGCATTAACAAGTCATTTTTGTAATCAAAATTGATTAATCAAGTTAGAAAACTAGCATTTGCATTTTCAAGCAAGAATTGCACAAAGAAAATTGAATCATCTTAGGCAATCCTCATCACTTAAAGTGAAGTGCACTAGGCACAAGTGAGAGTCCTCTTGCCAATCCTCAACATAGAATAACTTTGCAAACAAGTTACTAACAAGCAAACCAAAGTTTACAATCAAAGCACAAGGTTGTGTTGAATCATCTTAGGCAATCCTCAACACTTAAAGTGAAGTGCACAAAGACACAAGTGTGAGTCCTCTTGCCAATCATCAACATAACAATGACTTGCAAGCAAGATACCATCTATTAACATCAAAATAACTTGAGAAAACGTTTTTGATCACAATTGCAAACCCATTTCACAAGAAAATTAACAAACCCTAATTCTAATCATGATTTGCGAAGCATCACATCATTTTATTCAACAAAAATGCAAGATCATAGTGAAAACAACATAAATCACAATTTATTCAAGGGTGAGAAGCATCTCAAGCACCCAAACCTCCCACAGTGTTTGTCAAAATGCTTGAGACACCTCTCACCAACAACAATCAACAAATCAACAATATAACATCACTAAAATGCATGAATATGGTAGGATGCAAAATTAGAAACATGATATCTACATTTTGATGCAAAAAAGTTGAAGATGATGCTAGGTTTTAAGAAGTTTACCTCAAATCCAAGCTAAGGAATGACTAATATGAAGAACAAGACCACAAATCAACTTGAATCTTCACCAAACTTCAATGAAACCCACGAAAATGCTTGAATTAAATTAGGAGAGAAGGAAAATATATGAAGTAGGAATGGAAATGAGGTGAGAAAATGGTGACTTGGTGAAGGAGAAGTGAAGAATTGATGGAGGAAGAAGGTGGTATGATTTCGGCCAAGAGAGGGAATTAGGAGAGGGGAGGTTTGTGTTCTAGGGTTTTGTAAATGAATTGTGAGGCCAAAAAAAAAGGTGTCCATGTGAGATGAGGTTTCTAAGGTATATATAGAGAGCAACTAGGTTTAAGGGTATTTAGGTCATTGTGCACTAGTTGTGCTCTAGGATTTGATTTTAATTTTGAACCAAAGGCTAGGATTGAGGCTCACATGGATTGAGGACATTGAGAAAACACAAAATGAGAGAATAGAGAGGGATAGGCGACATTGGGGTGTGGCCTTGGTCACCAAGTTTTGCTAGTTGTCATCTTGTACTATTGTACTATTATATGACCATTCCATTATCCCTTCATTTTTGATTATTCTTCTTAGGATAATTGTACAAAAATACACCCAATTTAGGCCACATACTAGGAATCTTAGGAATATGCCATTTTATGTGATCACCATGACGAAAAATGTCATAAAAATCACATCTTGGAACTTTTTGTAGAATATTCCCTTTTGATCCTTTTTTGAAATTTTGTGCACAATGTATGCATGCATGCGCATACATACATACATGACCAAAAATGTTTTGCCTCAAATAAATTTCTCTAAAATTGCACAATGATTCTTGATGAGAAATTATTTTATTTTTGACAATGACCAAAATACCCTTTTGCCCTAAAAACCTTGTTTTTTAACAACAAATGCATTTCCACTCTAACAATGAATTTAAAAGCCCTAGAATGACTTTTAAAACCCAAAAATGCATGCATAATGTTCTTCACACTCTTCAAAATACACCACACTTCTTAATTTATTTATTTTTGTTGAGAATTAGGGTTTTGACCTAGGCGGACAAAATTAGGGTATGACAGACACCAAGGAAAAAAGGTTTTAGTATCGGTCGCATGCATTTTGTACCACCACCTGCCGGTGAATTATTTCACATGCGAACGATGCTAAATTATGTTCGTGGTCCAACTTGCTATGAAGATTTGCGCACGGTTGATACTCATGTCCACTTAAACTACAAAGATGCATGTAGTGCTATGGGTTTTTTAGAAGATGACCAAGAATATATTAATGCAATCACGGAGGCTGGTCATTGGGGTTCAGGCCATTATATTCGTCATTTATTCACAACTTTATTGGTTGCTAATCAAATGAGTAAACCTGAAGATGTTTTTGACAAGACATGGAGAATTCTTAGTGAAAATTTATTACACTACCAAAGGTCCATACTTCGAACTCCAGGTGTGTAACCATTGTTCAAAAAATTATTCCTAAGATACATTGTCATTATACCTACAATTATATACACATGTCAATGATTAATATCCCAAAAAAATATCATCACTACTAAAATATAATTTCTTTATTTTAGCCGTAACTACATGTCCATTCGAACGTATATCGGTCGTTCAAATTATATACTTAATTTTATATTAATTTATTGTAACAATAGTATATAATAATTGATGTTAAACATTTTGACATCGTTTTACATAAGGGATAGTAACCAATTCACTTTAAATAAGCATTATTCTCCCATCTGTAGTTCAATTATTTATTTCCCCTTCATATGCTTATTTAATATAATATTTTATTTTGTCCAACAACAATATTAATTCCTCATTTAATCAATATCATTCAATCTACTAACTACAAATTAATTATTTGATACAGGACTAACTTTGACACCTGAACAAATTCAACGTTACCTATTAATTGACATTGATAGGAGACTTCAGGCACATAACAAGAGATTAACAGATTTTCCTACTCTACCTACACTAGAAGATGATCAATCAACACAACAAATGAATCGGTTAATTAGTGATGAGTTGAATTATGATAGAGTTGAGTTGAATGAAGAACATATCAGATTGTTGTCTACCATGACTAATGAACAACGGCTGTTTATGACAAAATCATGGATGCTGTTCTTAATGATATTGGTGGGTTATATTTCCTTAATGCTTTTGGAGGTGCAGGAAAGACATTCATATGGAGGGCTTTGGCAGCAGCATTGCGTTCTAAGGGTGAAATTGTTTTAACTATTGCGTCAAGTGGTGTTGCAGCTTTGTTGATGCGTGGCAGTCGAACGACACACTCTAGGTTCGCCATCCCTATAAATATTCATGAAGATTCCACATGTAATATTGCACATGGAAGACACCTTGCTGAACTTATTTCTAGAGCTAAACTAATAATATGGGATGAAGCACCAATGATGCATAAACATTGTTTTGAAGCTGTGGATAGAATAAAAGACATTTTGAGGTTCCAAAGAGCAGGCAACAATGAGAGGCCATTTGGAGGAAAAGTCACGGTTCTTGGTGGTGACATTCGTCAAATACTCCCAATTATTCCAAAAGGTACAAGACCCCAAATTGTCAATTCAACCATTAATTCATCATATTTATGGTCTCATTGCAATGTAATGACCCTAACAACCAACATGAGGTTGTTATTTGGGTCATCTTCCATAGATATTAATGAACGACGTCTTTTCTTAGAGTGGGTCCTATCTGTTGGTGATGGAATTGTTGGATTAATCGATGATGATATTAGTGAGATTGTAATCCCACCAGATCTTTTGTTAAGACCATCCGGTGATCCTCTATATGATATAGTGAATTCAACATACCCATCATTCTTGACTGCCTCTAACCAGGCTACATTTTATCAGGAGCGGGCAATTTTAGCACCTAAAAATGAGGTTGTTGACAACATTAATGAATATATGTCATCTCAATTTACAACCTCAGAAATGACATACTTGAGTCTTGATACACCCCATTCAGACATCTCTCAAACAGACAAGGCTGATAATGTACACTCCATTGAGTACCTTAATACCATATCATCTCCTGGTTTGCCAAATCATGTGTTGAAACTAAAGGTTGGAGTACCTGTTATGTTATTGAGAAACATAGACCAAAATGCAGGTCTATGTAATGGAACAAGGTTGATCATAACTAGATTATCGAAGTTTGTGGTAGAAGGTAAGGTTATATCTGGGAATAACATTGGTCAAAAAGTCTACATATGTCGTTTGTCCTTGACACCATCAGATGGTCGTATACCTTTCAAGTTCACACGACGGCAATTCCATTTGGTTTTATCATTTGCAATGACTATAAATAAGAGTCAAGGACAGTCTTTACCAATTGTGGGCCTTTATCTCCCTAGCCCGGTATTCTCTCATGGACAATTCTACGTTGCATTCTCAAGAGTTACATCAAGACAGGGTCTCAAAGTATTGATTGTTGGTGAGGAGGTAGAAAGCAACAATGTCACTGCTAATGTTGTCTATCCTGAAGTCTTTAACAATCTACGATAATACTCACTACAGGTAACACATTTGATTATCGTTAGTGTTGCTTTCATTATCTGCAGCAACATATTAAATAATTACAACTCTTATTCAAGGTTTTGTACGAACCACAACTATTAGATTTTTAATTAAGAGATATATCGAAACTGTCATGTGAAACATAGTTTTTGGTAACGAAGATGGTAATAAAATGCAATCTAAAACGTTACATAGATTTATATGAATAAATAAAATTTACATTGTGGTAACTGCTCAATGCAATATAAATGTGAAAGCTAATTACTAACTTAATCTTACTTCAACTTTGTCTGTTTCAGGTTCATCTAACATCTTTTGTTGAAATTAATTTTTGGTAGCAGCTCTAATTGGACAATCTTGTACAGATTAGAAACTCTATTATTTTTTGCGATTCGCACACTTATTTCTTAATTTTGAACAAGTCACATTTGATTGTATCTAATGTACCTGCAAGAAGGAGTCCAATTTCAGCATTACTAATATTATAGCTACTGGATGTTTTGCATTTAAATTCGTAACCATATATCTGGATGTCTTCGTTGAAGTATAATTGTTTGGTCATAGTTGATTCAACAAAATTATGAAGCTGGTTACTAAACTGTTCAAAATATATCTAGATGTGTATGAAGCAATTTAAATCCACCATTATATATTAACCAATAATCGTTATTTTTAATACCAGGTGATAGTGACTATTTCCATATTTGAATTAATATCTGCGTTTTTTTTATCCAGCAAGTTAGACTATACCATGTATTTTGTAAATAGCATATTCTAATTGGCCTCGTCATCTGATAACCATTATATAGTTGGTTTCAAATGGGGAACTTTACAATCCCAGATTGTTTTTTATCTTAGACATACTTCTAACTAAAATGATAATTTGCATGTTACGAAGCAATAGTGTTTGCATATGTAGTGGTAGCTATCGAAATGGTTCAATGCTTTTACAAAACGTATTAGACATAGACATTACCATTATATAACCAGTAATACCTATCTTTGTATGTAACTAGATACTAAGGTTTACGGATATATAGTGTTGCTGGTACGTTTTCAGTACTTTCAACCCTCATGATACTATGATACCAAAGTAAATTTCTCTAACCGACGGATAATAATTGGACCTATCAAATAAACAATGGTTTTGTTTAACTTTGACTGCATTCATTTAATTTTCAACGACTTCTACTGCCATAAAGTATATTCCCCAAGTTACCTAAAGAAACCTGTTGGTTAAAACAACCTATCTATAGTTGTCATATACAATTTCAATTTTCTATATATTGCTTTCAACCACTTATACTCCCCTAAAGCATAGTTGCAAGTTACATGAAGAAACCTTTTGGTTAAAACAACCTGTCTATAGTGCGGAATTTCAATTCCCATGATCTATATATGTACTGCACTTACTAGCTCAATAAACATCCACAGCATCAACGGATTTGCTATAACAAATAACCAACATTCACCATGGATAACCCTTCCTTTCTATATGTTTTGTTTGTTAGAAATGTAAAGTGCTTTACATTGTTCATTTTGCCAACCCATTATATGCCACTATTCTCTGAATTTTAGTCCACATTTCTCCCAATCCTCTGATTGTTTTTTATTTGTTCACAACTAATTTTTCCTTTTCTCTATTGTAACAGCGAAGAATAAGACTTCCTTCAAGATTTCAGGAGCGCATACCTGGTGGCATACCAAATACGATCTCATTTACCGACATTTTTGGCAAGATTTATCAAGCTACAATAAGACAGGACTGGAATGGGAATTTCTTCATAGAAACCGACACTAAACATATGTATGTAGTATTCCAATTTACAAGGCCCTCAGTCGTTCGTATCTCATATCTTGGCAATGGTCTCTTTTACAATGCTGATAACAACCCTGAAACTGTCTACTATATTTAATATCTATTTTATAACTTTGAATATCTTTTAAGCAACTCATATTTCAAGTCATAACATTTTTATTACATTTCATTCTAATATATACCCATCAGATCATTTCCACAGGTTGACATTTCATGTCACCATTGGAAGTGCATTACTAATATATTTTATTTGCTTATGTCTTTCATTTTAGAGTCTATTTATTCACCAAACCACGAGAGATATCACACTAAACACTAATGTCAAAGAACTAGAAATCTAATGCAACATCTATACATAATTCACCCACGTTTTTTTAAATGGGTTGTAAGACGAACTTCATTCAGCAACACAGACAACCAGCTTCATAGAATATTTGTAAAATTTAACAATTAGAAAGTTGCCAATAATCATTGTAGTGGTCCAACAGATTTAGTCCTTGATAATCATAGAAGGGAATAAATTAGCTGTTATCTTTAATAAAACTAGTGGCTAATAATTTATATTAATAACATATTAGCATAAACAAAAGATCCTTAACTTGACATATTTCCACAGGTGTCATTCTTAACACAAAACATATTATCCAGCAAAAGTTATTACAGTTAGTAAGTTAAAACTAACCCTACTTTCGTGATTCATTTCAAAAATACATTGCCAACTATTAACTAACACTGACCTCAACCACCAGACTAATCACTATCATCTGGAGTTGTGGAGCTTTCACTTGAGGTATAATCTGTTCCGGAATCATTTTCACCTTCAGATCCATATTCCTCTTCATAGCTTCTTCGCCTCTTTTTGACCTCCTTCTTTTCACCACGTTTAGCGGATTGATACATCCTGACTACATCATATTCTGAATGATGAATAATGTGCCCTTCATATGGCAACAACTCAGGGTAGGCATGGCTTTCCCAGTAGCGTGTTGAGTCTGGGACAAAAAGCACAAACCTCCCCTTTGATTTGTACGTCATCTTCACTATAGCGAACCTTCTATAGGTGTATGTTAGAACAATTTTTCTTGTGTCTGTGTCTATGTAGACACTGCCATTCCAAATGTTCTCAACAATTTCCCCATCAAAGTTGTTCCCAAATTTATCTTCCATCGTGATTTTTTTTGGGATCTTTGTTGAGTACATGTTGTAGAAGTCCCTTGGAATCTCAATTTCAGTTTGTAAATTATGACAACACAGTATTAGGTGGAGCTAATGTCTTTAAAACAAACAAGTTAAACAAGTTGGCTAACATATACTTACATCATACTTAGAAATGACCGCGCAAGAATTCTTTGTTTGCCATTATCCCCTTCATAGTAAAAGAAAATTCATTATGTATATACTACCTAAAGTACTGTAAATGAAAATCCAACTTATTATGTATCAACTAACAAAACAATATCAACAACAGTTACTGGAAATAATCCCAAACTACATGATGTACATGTATATTTATATAATTAGGTATTCAATGATTAGATATAAACTATGCTATGTATATATATAACAGATCCAGGGAAGGAACTCAAATTTTTTAAATGGTTCAATAACAGTCATCTTAGGTCCACACACCCCAAAGTACATGAACAGAACCAACCAAATCCAAAGGCCCAAAACAAAGAAATAAACCATTAGAGATAAAATGCGTACGAAAATAAAGGCAGTCAATATTCAACTTTCGAAGGTATTACCCTGACTATTACCCAATTTGTGGAACAAACTCCAAACCCCTAAATTTAACCTTTATATTTGTAACAAATTTAGAAGGTAACATGCATCGATTAATAGTAACACAATTAAAACCCCAAAATCAGACATATAAACCAGTAGAAAGAACATGCATTCTAGAAACCCAGTAAACTTCCTCCGATTCAATCGAACTCGACTAATACATGGAAACCATTAACAACAACAATGCCATTAAAAGCAAAAACAAAATAAAGGGAAACCATTGATTAGTTATTGGTTTCAATATGCAAAAGGAACAAAATAGTAATCAAACAAGTGAACAAACCTTTTCTATTTTTGATCTTAAAGCTAAAACCCGAGAGCTCCCTAGATACTTTGGTAGAGTGCAATATAGGAACAGTTACCAACAAATGATGTTTTAGTTCTTTCTTTTTGTCCCAACATATGACACTTGATGAAATATAAAAAATCATTTTGGCATGGGCCTAAAAGAGAACACTTTTTGAATATAGGCACTTTGTCATTATTTGGACCCTATATTTAATTTTTACACCCCCAATTTTTACAACATACAACCTACAAATGTCTCTAAGATAGACAATTAGACCACTATGGTTTTTGAAACGACAACAATAAACCAATGATATAATTCCAATTAACTCGAGTATGTATTCGCACCGAAATTCATTTTTCTCATTATATAAATATCTCTTTTTCATTGATCTCCCATATACAAAATCCCATTTACTTTGCTTTTAATGATGCTTCTTCTGTGTTAGTTTTCCTTTCATTTATGCCTAAAACAATAAGAATCCATAAGATTCTTAACTTTACATCCAAAATTGAGCTCAACTAAACATCCAAGATCCATCACAATTACTAAACGACCCTTCCCCCCTTTCATTTCACTTTTACGTCAAGTTATTTATAAATTGGCATAAAAACGGTAGGTTCAGAAAAAATATGGTAAAAACGCTTGGTAAAAAGGTTCCCAATGCATTGCATCTCCTGTTTGTTATTACAGCATCATAGTAGTTTGCCTCAACTAAACATCCAACATCACTCATAATTATCAAACCACCCCTTAGCCCTAAATTATCCTAGTAGTATACCTCATAGAAACATACACAATCCCTACGAATAACCACCGCCCAATAATAATAACAAACTACTCTATGATTCAAATGTTTGATAAAAATCGATGTACAAATCACGATATTAGTTGTGCGACATCTATCACCCCGTGCGTATGCACGGGTGTTCGCCCTTGTTCAACAACTATTATTTTAAATAGTACTTGCTATCACTCTAAAATCTATTCCCTATACGAGGTAATCGAAAATTCAGCCACTTAAACACTATTCATGAATTATTTGCACTAAATTTCCTGTTCATATCCCTATTCATCAAAATAGATGGCACATTTGTAATTTGAGCAAACATCAGATGCAAATAACCAACCCCAAACCCCAATCTGACACACTCTGCCCCTCTTTCTCTCTTATTCTCGCTCCCCACTTTCTCTCCAGTCACCCCTCTCTCTCTTTCGGTCTTCCTCTTTCTCTCTTTCAAACCCTCTTCTTCTTCCTTTCAAACCCACCACCACCTACTACTCATTTCCTGATTCATTGTCATTTTGAAGATCACTGTAATTAAGCTTTTGTCAAGAAAAAGAAGAAGAAAGTGAAACGAAGGAACAAAACCACTTTAGAGAAAAGGAAGAGGGAGCAAAACCACAATCAGGTTCCATTAAAGAAGGAACAAATATAGAGAGAGAAATCGAAACGAAGAAGGAAGAGAGAAGCACCGGCGCTTCTGCTCACCGAACCACCGCTAACGGCGACGAATGAAGAAGAAGAAACAGCGACAATACTACCACAATCAGGTTTTGTATCTGTTAACCCTACATCAACTCTCTTTTCCCTAATATGATACCTATTTCGACTTAAATCTGTATTTTTGCTTTCCATTTATCTTCTAGGGTTACAAATCGCATCCAACGACAAAGGAAGACGAAGAAACGACGGCAAGACTACCACAACATATGTTTCTGCATAGGCTGCGATTCAAGTAAAAGTTTCATCCCTCTTACTCATTCTATTATAACTCAAATATGATGATCGTTGTGAAAAAGAATCATTTCCATTTAGTTATTCTTTCTCGATGTTTTCAGGTATGATTTCCTTTCCCTTTTATTAATGCTTCCTCATTGCAAAATGCTCTCTTTCTCCTAAATTTATTATGTACTTCATGATGGTTGCTTGGTTGAAAGCAACAAACTCTCATGTTCTGTTTTCTATGTGTATTTTATACATGAACACTTATTAGACTTGGGATTTGTTTTTTCTGTGTGCATTGCATTTTTAACTTTCAACAAGTTGATCGTTGTTTTGCAGTATCTCCCCTCTCTTCTTTAAAATCCTGGTTCTATTTCCAAGTTTTTTAGGCTAAAATTAGAAGGTTTGCAATGTGAACATAAATTTTGCATTCACATTATAACAGGTTCTAAAGGATAAACCGGCAACTTAAAAAATTAAAAGCAACAACAATAAATATGGAGGCCTGATTCTAAAGGTAGCTTATTTGTCTTTTGCTTAAACTTGTTTATAAGTTATTTGGAATTTGCTTCTTCAGTCATTAATTTGACAACCAGAAATATGGAGATGATGATGCTTGGAGGCTTGATTCTAAAGGTAGCTGATTGACTATGCATTCTAGAAGTTTGATAGTGAAATGATACTTTCTTCATTTGGATAGATTATAGTTGTCTTAAGCTTGATTTCAATTTATGGTTTGAGCTTCTTTTTTCTCAACATGCTTCATAACACTCTAAATATAACCCTTAACTTATGCAAATTTACAAGACCGTGAAAAGTAATAATGTAAATGTGGTGGCAGGGCCAAAAACAGGTTATGCTTTGAATTGTTAAAATGTGATTGAACCACATGCTCTTATACCAGTCCACATTTTTTGGATTATAGCAATAGACTAGAGTAGCTCTCCCGGCTATCAGTCAAATTCAGGCATTCACTACTTTTCTTCTAAATTTCTCTTCTCTTTTTGCTTATGTAATTGTTTTATGCATGATTTTTAAGGCGATCCATAGTGATTCTTTCCCACTTCCACTCTGGTATGTTAATCCTTTGAAGTAAACAACAAGCTTCTGATGTTCAACTTTCACTTGTGGCACATCAAACATTTAGATACAAGTGCAGGTACATCTTCACTCCCCCATTAGAGAAATTTTTTGTTTTTTTTTAAATAAAATTTGGTTAATCAAGTTTCTACTTGAACCATACCGGATAAATGGATTTTATAAATGCATATTCATCATGGATATGATAACCTTCAACAAAGTAGCCTTATGGCTATATGTTTTTGGTTGGTGAATGCAACTACACTATAGGGGATCATTACTGAAGTTCTTCATGCGGAGTTCAACAACTCTCACAAAGATGTTTCAAGATTGCTTGAAGAAGATCAGTTCCCTTACCTCCACCATTCTATACGGAGCCCATGTAATGACACAAAAAATCCTTATTTGTTTCAAGAGCTCGTAGCCTAAGCATGATCAACTTTCTCCACTTCAATGCACACTTTCATACTATTATCGATTTCACTTATGGAAACAGAGTTTTGCATATAAAATGATTCACTTTCCAAGTGTCTATCAATTGCATAAGTTTCTTCATTCTCACTCTTATTATCAGCGACATCTAAATATGGAAGTAACCCCTTTTCTAATGAACCCATTGTTCTTCTCGGAAAGTGTTCATCATCTGAAAATCCATTAGAATATTCCTCTGGACTACTAAAATTGCACTTCTCATTCAAGCTTGTGTCACCATGTTTTGATGTACCCTCAATTAGTTCTATATCATCAAGAAATTCCTCATTTTTTTCCCAAAGAAATTATCTTCTCTTCTAATGCTTTTAACTGATCTATAATAGAAGCTTTTTCTTCCTCAAATTCTTCCAAGGTACTATCAAGTGTACTTACATGCTTTATACAATCTAAATGCAATCTCTTCCAAATTAGAAACTATTTCATAAGTTGCATTATTATCTTCTAATTCTTCTTCCTCCATTGCTTCATGGTTAAAATCTATAAGTAAGTCATCAGGGTTGTAATTGCAACAAGAACAACAAGATTTTCTACTTCTAATACTTCCATTTTTGTTTTTGTTTTTCACCACTCTTAAATTATCTTTTGCTTCATAATCCATAATTTTTTTTTCTATACTCTTCTACTTTCTACTCAAGCTCTCTCTCTCTCTCTCTTTATTAGTAAACCAATCAAAAGGTTGTAAGGCTTCTTGATCATATTCTACTTGTTCTTCCATCATTCTTTGGTATTCTAGTGATTCCAACTGAATTCATTTCCATTGTGTGGTTAGAAACTATTTCTGAGGCACCTCTTTCTTCTTCTAGCTCTTGATATATAACACTAGCCCCTTTTTCCAACTTTTAGTGCGTTTTTTTTCTTCGATTGTTACTAGCAGATAGTCGAATTCTATGAAACTTGCAACACTACCATCTCCATAGTCTTCTGCTCCTAATTCCCTTTTCTCAAAGAGCATTAATTTCCTATGCCAGAAGTGAATGGCATCCGCAGATCTAGGAATTTCAGGAAGTTTATTTTCTTCTACTTCGCATGAGTCCGAACAATTTGATGATTGTTGGCTTGTTGCTTCATATTTTTTTTTAACTAATATTGTTTTCTCATTCATTTCAGCATGTTCATTATCATTTACAACTGTCTTATCTGAACATAGATTATTTTGAGCAATGAAATCATTAAATACATTGGGGATTTCAGGGACATTGGCGATTGATATTCTAGTATGCATTCACTTGAGCAGGTTGGTTCTAGATTATCTTGAACTTCAGCATCATCATCACTTGGTTTGGAATTCAGCTTCTTATGCGCATTCATCGATCAACTCTTGAGATCGAGGTAGATCATCATGTGGATGTACTTCAACTACAGAATTCTGCTTTGACCCTTCATCTTCCAAAGTGATATAATTTTAAAAGCTTTCAAGTTCGATCATACTTGTTTTGTCTGCATTCTCATCCATTATAACTGATACTTCCTCTTCTGAGGTACTTGATTGTACTTCAATTAGTGACCCAGTAGCAAAAGTCCGAATATTCTACTCCACCTCCTCCAAATCTTCATTCAATATGCAAGATTCAAAATTCAAAAAGAAATAGAATCTATAAACTAGACATGCATTAAACAATGGTTGTCACGAGCTACATTATTCTCAAAGTGCATATTGATGATTTCAAGTGATCTACCTTCCCAATATGAGCCCTGCCTAATTGGAGCATAAACAAACTGATGACTAAAATTATCAGCATCACTTGGATGAGGGTCCAATTCTGACAAGATCATGGTCATCTTCCTTATCATCCTTCTCATTATCCTTTTCAGGATCTTTTTCATCAGAAGTTTGAGACCGAACTCGACTTATCCTCTTTGACCTCTCTAAGTATAAAACTTTCAATATCAGAAAATATTTTATGCTCATCTTCTACTAGTACTACCTCTCCATGTCTTCTACATCGTGTCTCTCAAATTCAATGTCTTTATTACATTGATGCTCATCTTCTTCTTCTTCTTCTATTGATTCCACAATAAGGGATCCTATAATTGAATAATTTTCATAATCACTCCTAGAGAGTTTCATTAGTGAATAAGAGTAAAAATCAAACTCTCATTGCAGCAAGAGCACTTTTTTTAACACTCTCTTCATTTTCATGACTAGTCCGTTAAAGCAAAGCAATCCTATCTTGTCTTATTCCAAATGAGTTTTTTTTCCTGGTGGTTTGGTCTAGAAGCCAAGAAATTCTCACACATGTTTGTTTAAGCCAATCTTTGATAATTTAGACAGTGACTAAGCTTTAATATTTCCGTTGCATGAGTCTCACTAACAAGTTCATTGGGAAAATTTGTATCAACATCAACTCTTGAACACAAAAAAGCAAGGTGGTTTTAGGCCGAAACATTTGGCAAATTTTGTGATGAGATAACTAAACAAAGAGTTTAGAAGAATTAGGAGGATCAAGATCCATTCAAGAACTGCATACATGCCACAACCACATTAGATGTTTGAGCATCCTGATGAGTCAAAGCAAACACACGAGCCTGTAATTCATCTACTTGATCCTTACTCAACAAGATTTATTACTAACAAACACTGTAACACAATGGTAGAGAGAGAGAGAGAGCGTGAGCGACACCAACAGAATCATGGAGAGCCTGCGAGAGAAAGTGAATGGAAGAATGAGCATGCTGGCGTGACAGAATGGCAGCAAGCAAGAAGGAAGAAGGTTGCTAGTGTAAAGAGAAACACAGATGTAGCAAGAAGCTTTCACTTCTATCCAAAGAATGCACCAAGGACTACGTTTTTCTTCACCAATATCCCGGATAATTTTCACGCGAAACAGATGCTGAAGGCGTTCCTCTACTATGGAGAGTTTGAAGAAGTAGTTATACCAACTAAAAGAGATAAGATCGGAAAGAGGTTTGGCTTTGCAAGGGCGGTAAATGTAGCGGATCCTGAGAAGTTCGCTGTTAGATTGGACAACATAATCATCGGTAGAGAGAAGATAATGGTGAACTTGCCAAGATTCCAGAGAAAACCTCAGGAACCTCCCCTCCACAATAAACCAAAAAAAGGCTTTTCTAAACCAAAATTACCAACCAAAACAGACCTACCCCATTCTGACCCATTAAAAAGAGATAACCCTAATGGAACTACTCCAAATAGACTATACCCCGAACAGCAGACTACTTACCTGGCCAAACTGATTCAAAAACCAAAACCTGCACTACCTATTCAACCTGATACCAAAGCAAACAAAAACCAAAACACTCAATATGCTCCCCCACAAAAGTCAAGAAGGGCTTGGGCACACAGACATTTTACAGTAGGTGAAGAAGAAGTAAGAAAACTATCTAATGCCTACATTGGTGAGGTTGAAAAGTCTGGGATGTCCTACAATATTCAAGAAGAATTTATTCAACAAGGATACTTCTCAGTCAGAGCAACCCCATTAGGATCAAACCTTGTGTTGCTTGAAAGCTTGGAGGAGGGAGAGATGGAAGCCCTAATAGAAGGAGCACAAGATTGGCTGAGAACATGGTTTAAGGATGTGAGAAATTGGAGCCCTGGAGAGATAGACAATGAAAGGTTAACATGGATTAGATGTTATGGAATCCCTGTCCATGCATGGAATGATGAATTCTTCAAGTTTATTGTTGCTGGCACTGGGGAATTCGTGAATGTTGATGATAATACTGAGAAGAAGAGGACGATGGATGTTGCAAGGATCCTAATAAGAACTAAAATTCATGATATTATAAACTTTGTGGAGAGATTTAACATCAATGGTGAACTCTTTGTCATTAAAGTGGTGGAAGATTGGTATGGACCAATGCAATGGTGCAAGAGAAGTGAAGTCAAGATGAAGAGTTCTAATTCGGTGGACGATGAAGATTCTGATGATAACTCCGGTGAGGACTCCGGCGAAGATTCCGGCGAAAACTCAGTTGGAGGTGACGACAGAGAGGAATATTCCGATGAGGAAGTGGAAGAGACAAATCTTGAGGAGATGATACTCAAGAAGCAAAACACCCAGAACAACTTTGGTGGCCTAGGTTTGAGTGTGGTGACTGCTGAAAGAAGTTTGGAACCAACAAATTGTATTCCCAAGGCAAATGCCATGATGGAGAACGTGGGAAACAAAGTAATAATTAAACCAAAGGAAGTTGTAGAGGCCTCGGGGGTTGTGAGGAGTAAAAGTAACCCAAAAGAAATAACTGATGGGGAAGAGGTTAATTCATTCACTTTTCATAACCATTGTGAAAAATTAAACTCGTCATATGGTCATGTAGTTAAGCCCAATTCTCAACCAGCCCAACACAAATTAATTCCCAGCCAAAATCCTGGTCCCACTTCAACCAAACCTTGCGAGCCCAACCATCATCACAATGACCCAACCTTCTCTAATTCTCTCTAGTCCGTGGATCCCCCTCTCAGCCCATTAACCAACCCGGAGCATGACCCACCCAACATCTCTTACGTATCTGATTCTTTTGATCACGAATCCGAAGGTAAACTCAGCCATGAATATGACGATAGCCCTGTTAGTTCTTCAGAGACAATCGATTCTTACTTGAGCAATTCTGAAACCAACTCCCAGAAATCCATCCCTTTGGTTGTTGATCTCCCACCACTTCCTACCCTTTCACCAATTCCTTTTGATGCCCAACCCATTCCAATCAACGACGTCGTTCAAGGCGATAATTCACAATCAATTGAAGGTGATGAAGAACACTCAAGCTCAAATCTGGAAATTTCTAATCTGAAGTCACTATGGGCTGATAAAAGCCTATCCAAGGAGGAGAAGATATGGTCATTTGCTAAGATACTAGGGGTACAAGGAAATGGACAAGACCAAATTATGATCAAAAGGATTCAGGAAATGGAGCGAAGGGATAAGGAAGCATGTAGAAAGAAGGAGGCCGTAAGCCTTGTTAAATGAAGATTGTGACTTTTAATATGAGGGGGATTGGCAGCAATGCCAAGCAGAGGCGATTTAGAAGCCTTGTTCAAAGCGAGCAGTTCGACATGTGTTTCATTCAAGAGACGAAGAGGGCGGAGGTTAATAAATCGGTGGTGACTCGTATGTGGGGAGGGGATGATGTTGAATGGATTTGTCAATCATCAAATGGCTTGTCAGGGGGAATTTTGTCATTCTGGCGCAAAGGTATGCTCAATGTTCAATACACTTTCTCTCAACCGGGTTATATTGGTGTGGCTGCTCTAGTAGAGGATAGGGTCATTTATTTTGTGAATGTGTACTCTGGGTGTTCAATTAGAAGGAAACGGGAAATGTGGTCAAACTTACATAGGGCAAAGGCTAATATGAGTCAAGGTAGTTGGATATTGGGGGGAGATTTTAACACTGTTACAGGGAGATCGGAGAGGAGGGGCAGAAGTTTGAGGTATAGTGAGAGGGAGAGTGAGGATTTTAAATTCTTTATGGAGGAAATGGGGGTGATAGAACCTCAATGTTTGGGGAAGAAGTATACTTGGTTTCAACCGAATGGAACGGCGGCAAGTAGAATTGATAGAATTGGGGATAGGGATGTATCGGATCATTGCCCGGTTTGGTTGGTTTCGTCAAGGAAGAATTGGGGTCCTAGGCCATTCAAATTCATCAATGGATGGTTAAAGCACAAAGAAGGGAAGAAGTTTATGGAAGATAAATGGAAGGAGCATAAGGTGGAAGGATGGATGGCTCATATTGTCAAAGAAAAACTTAAGTTCTTAAAGGAAAGCTTGAAGGTATGGAATAAGGATGTGTATGGCTTCATGAATCTAAAAATAGAAGGAATTGTCAAAGAAGTGAATATGTTGGAACAAGGAGACTTTAATGAGGAAGATTGGGATGAGGAAAAGTGGAAGAGGCTGAATACGGATTTTTGGGATGAATTGCATCACAAGGAGTCTTTGTTAGCTCAAAAGGCTAGGATTGATTGGATTCAACAAGGGGATGGCAATACAAAATTTTTCCATAATGCTATCAAGTATAGGGAAAGGAAGAATCAAATAGAGATGCTCAAAGTGGGAGATGTATGGCTAAGTGAAGTGGCGGAAATCAAAGAGGAGGTGAGAAGACACTTTAAGAATCAATTATCCGAGGAGCATCAAGGGAGACCGACACTAGATGGAGTGGAATTTAAGTCAATATCACCGGAAGAAGCAACAAGAATGACTCTTCCATTTACTATTGAGGAAGTGGAGGATGCAATTTGGAGTTGTGATGGAAATAAGAGTCCGGGGCCCGATGGATTCAATTTTAATTTCATAAAATCTTGTTGGAGTACTATTAAGAGCGATATTCTTGGTGTGTTGCATCAGTTTCACGAGAACGGAAGGTTGCCTAAAGCATTCACATCCTCTTTTGTAGCATTAATTGGTAAGAAGAAAAATCCCCAAGAGCTTTCCGATTTTAGACCTATTTCTCTTATTGGATGTATATACAAAATCATTTCAAAAATATTGGCAGCAAGGATGAAAGGTGTGCTATCCGGATTAATATCCCATACTCAAACAGCGTTCATAAAAGGTAGACAAATATTGGATGGCGTTTTGGTCACAAATGAGGTGATCAATTTCTCAAAAAAGAAGAAGAGGCCTATCTATATGTTCAAAGTGGACTTTGAAAAGGCATACGACTCGGTGAGTTGGGAGTTTCTAGATTATATGATGGCAAGAATGGGTTTTAATGATAAATGGAGATCTTGGATGAAGTCATGCATATTCACAGGTCATGTGTCCGTGTTGGTTAATGGAAGTCCAACGGGGGAATTTACTTTGGAAAGGGGACTACGGCAAGGGGATCCATTGGCGCCATTTCTATTTCTTTTGGCAGCGGAGGGGCTCACGGGTCTGGTCAAAAAAAGCGTGGATCTTGGCTTTTTTGAACCATTTTCGGTGAGAGAAGGGTTATCCTTCCCGGCCCTTCAATTCGCAGATGATACACTCTTCATGTGCAACAAATCAAGGGAGAATTTATGGTGTGTGAAAGCGATATTGAGGATATTTGAACTAGTTTCGGGTCTCCGTGTTAACTTTTACAAAAGTTGCTTAATAGGGCTCAATATTGATGAGGAGGAGGTAAGACTAGGTGCTAGATTTCTACATTGCGAATTGGGTGGCATTCCGTTCAAGTTCTTAGGCCTCCCCGTGGGGGCAAATCCTAGAGTGAGCTCTACTTGGCAACCGATTGTCAATAAGATGAAAAGCAAGCTATCAACTTGGAGAAGCAAGCAACTATCTATGGGGGGAAGAATCACGTTGATCAATTCGGTGTTGTCTAGCCTCCCGCTATACTACTTCTCTTTCTTTAAGGCTCCTAAAAAGGTTATCAAAGAAATGGAAAGGATACAACGGAATTTCTTATGGGGTGGAAGCGAGGATGTTAAGAAGATGGCTTGGGTTAGATGGAGCAAAGTATGCTTGCCGAAGGAAATGGGGGGTCTTGGTATAAGAAATATGGAGTTTTTTAATATGTCACTACTAGGTAAATGGAGATGGAAATTATTGGTGGATGAAGGGTATTTATGGACTGAATTGCTGAATTGTTTTTACGGAGGAGAGGGGATTATGAATCGGACACAGCAATCGAATTGGTGGAAGGATTTAGGAAGAATTGACGATGTCTCATCTGGCTGTAATAACTGGTTTAGTGACTCAACTAAGCTTAAGTTAGGAAATGGAAGGGTGTTGAAGTTTTGGACTGACTGCTGGTGCAATCCTTGGAAGTTGGCAGATTTGTTTCCTCAATTGTATGATATTTCGGTTTCTAAAAATGGTACAGTGGCAGATTTTGGTTACTGGGAGGATAATAATTGGTGCTGGAATTTTAATTGGAATAAAAGGTTGGAAAGAGAGGAGGAGGAGGATGCAGCAAAAATGCTAGAGGAAATGCTTAGGCCAATAAGTCCAGATAAAGAGAGGAATGATAAGTGGTGTTGGCTAATTAACGAAACTAAGGACTATACTGTAAAGTCAGCTTATCAATTGCTGATAAATTATGCAGAGGACTGTCATGTTGAAGAGCATAAGAGGAAGGTGCTTAAAAAATTTTGGTTGACAGCAACCCCTTCAAAGTTTCAGGTTCACGGTTGGAGGTTGCTAATGGATCGGCTTCCAACAAGGATGCTTTTGCAGCAGCGAGGAGTGATGATATTTCAACCGAATCCCTGCTGCGTTTTCTGTTTCAGGTTCGACGAAGACAGCAACCATCTTTTCTTCAACTGCTCAGTTTCGGAACAGTTGTGGCAGCGTCTGTGTAGTTGGATTGGCGTACAGTGCAGCGATTCAGATGGAGCCTGGGACCATTTATTGAAGCATAAAATTAAGATCGGTGGGAAGAAGAGCAAAAGGATCAGATTTTTAGTATGGTTGGCAGCTGTATGGGTGATTTGGATTAACCGAAATAGAGTTATTTTTAGAGGGGGAGTACCAAATGTAACACAAATGTTGAATCATGTAAAAGGCTTATCTTGGGGGTGGTTTGCAAATAAGGTAGCGAGTCATTTGTCATTAGACTATGAACAATGGAATAGTAATCCGATTGTTTGTTTAAACATGTTGTAAACGGGTTGAGGTACCCCTTGTACCCCTTTAATAAAACTATTTGACTTATCAAAAAAAAAAAAACACGAGCCTGTAATCCTCCAACTTGTGTCTGGCCTATGTATCTATTTACTCGCTCAATAGTTGAGGCCCTATTCAAGACCTCCTCACAAGTCATGTCACTGTGGCTAGAAATTTCCTTGAACAAATAATTATTCAAGCCATCAATAAATTTTTCATTTTCCTTGCAACTGCCAGATGTGGTGCATATCGTGCTAGCCACATAAACTGAACATTTTACTCTATCACTAATATATTATCTATTTTCATAAGAATCTCAAACTTCTGTGCTTTTCTATCTCTAACACTCTCAGGGAAGATATGTGCTAAGAATCGCCTAACAAACTCAGCTCACCCCAAATGAAGTAATCCAACTTGTCTAGCAAATTCCATACTTTCATACCACTCTCTAGCAACATCACGAAGTCAAAACGCAGCCAACATCACCATATGTGTGGAAGCCTCATCAGCAATAGTACGCTTTATACTATGAGAAATTCTTGGTGGAGTCTCCACCGGAGATAAAATTAACATAGAAAAATGGATGAATATAACGAATGCGATAACAGGCTTCAGTGTGATAGTGGGCAATCATAGCTTCTTGCTTGTAAGATGTGCTCAGGTACACAAATTACAAACAAGATTCTATAACTAATCCCAAAATGATGCAGCTACAAGACCTTCTAACCTAGGCTCTGATACCACTTTTGTCACGACCCAACCTAAAGCCATGACCGGCAGACAAGAGCTAAGACTAACTCGTCATAACTTGGAAAGTCTAACTCACATTTATGGTTACAAACATATACAAAATAATTCAGCAGAGTCTCCTCTGTTTTCAGACATTCCATTAACAGATAAAACCTGTATCTTTATGACTTAAATATCCAGGAGCTAACAAACCAAGCCTCCAACACTTCACTTAATTTCAACAAGAAAAATAGCTACATAGTTTTACATAACTTTTATTTGACCATAGACAATTCTAGAAACAAAAGCTCCTATTCCTATAGCTGCATCATACCGAAGTCATCAAAATAATAGTCATCGCTTAAGATGAGACCTACCCAAAAATGCAACAAGTTATGGGTTGAACAATAGACCCCAGGGACAATCTACTCTGATATCTGCAACACTGAAAAAATAAAGAAATGATAGAGTGAGTCACAAAGACTCAGTGAGAGCACAATAAACAAAGTGGACAGGAAGGAGAAGCAAGGATAGCACGACTGGTTTTCCATCAAATACTATTTTTGTATAACACCAAAAATAACATGTGGAGAACAATATCATTTCATATATATACAGAAATCATAACATCCAATAGATTCAACACGTCTCATATGAAAAATATTACAAGCAAGATAATCTATTTACTATGTGCACATAAACCACATTATCTATTCGTCGTGGCAAACGGTAATCATAGGCCGTATTATCTCTTCGTCACGGCAAAACAGAAATCATAGGCCGTATGATCTCTTCGTCACGGCAATCAATTGCCGTATTATCTCTACGTCACGGCAAAACGGAAATCACAACTTGCAATTAAACCGGTGGCATATTTGCAATTAAAACCACAACTTAAATTTGCGGTTAGACATTTAGCATCGGTTGTTTTGAACACCCGATGCTAAATGTAGACGCGGTGGCAATTTTGCAATTAAATAGAAGCTTTCAATTTAGGCGCTGACATTTAACAACGGTTTTTTAGAGAACCGATGTTAAAAGGGTATGCACATCAAAAGGGTTTTAACACTCCTTCTCCCTTTCGCACTCACAATTTCACAAAACACGATGAAAACTCAGTTCCCTAAAACTCCTCTGGGAATAGATCTAAATGCTCCTTCTGCCAAGAAATTAGCTCGTCGTCGTCGTCGCTGTCTCATGTAACACCCCCCTTTTACTATTACAACTAAATAGACAATTATCAGAGTCACCTCGAAGGGCGCTACATTTTTCACCATTTTAAAAAAAAACACCATTTATTCCAAAAAAAAAATCTCCAAAATAATTTATATAAAAGAAATCACCAAGCAGCGGAAATATTAACCAGTTTAAACATCTCCAGAATTAACAATTAAAGACATCTCCAAAATAAATTAAAACAATTTCCAATAACTAAAATAATAGTTCAAAACGATAACTAACGACTCCCCGGTGCTACATATCAGAGCTGACACAGACCCAAACGAGAGAGGAAGCAAAACCTAGCAATTCCTCCACGAGCACTAGCGATCACCTGCAGCGTTGCCGCATGAGAGCAACATTCCAAGCAGAAGGGGTGAGTCTAACAGAGATAATAAGCAGATGATAAAAATATGCTAGCATCAGGTAACTACAGCAACACAATACAATTACACCATATCACAGCACCAGATACCAAAGGAAAAATCCATTTGACAGTGAACCACCAAAATTATAACATTCATAGACAATGGGATGATATGCAACCCCTCCAGTGGGCATATGCATGCGGTACCGATCACCAAAATGACCCACGACGGGCATATCACCAATAAACACCAGAGGCAGAGCCTATATCACCAAAACATGCATATGACAATGCGACACCATGATTATGCACCAACTCACCATAACAAGTATTTAAAATAAATACTATATCACCAGAATCAAAACAAATGATTTCACCAAAAATAGCACCAAGTTGTAGCATCACAGCTACCACTAAACTCTCCTGAGCATACCAGCACCGCACCTGAAATATTAACACCAGACGGCTCCACAACGCGGACATAACGCACGCACACCACGCACAAGACTAGCGCACAGCGCCTAGGCACATCGCACCTACTTCAGCGAATTAATTAAAATAGCAAACGACATCGGATTTCAACAAATAAATACTTGTTGGAAAGCCCTATGGGTCTGGTTATCATCCCTAAATTCAGTTTTTGAAGGAGAGTGTCCAATAGGTACAGTTTTCGAAAAGCACACAGGCTAGTTGCAAAAGAGGACAGTTTCTGTCCTTCAAATTCAAGCAATTCCAAAGTGACCAAGACTCAATCAAACTGCATGAAACTTGTGCATAAACTGGGCAAATTTTGTCTAGTTTTCAAAGAAATTGGATTCGTTCGAAAAGGAGTTCTTCTGAAAACGTGGTAACCAAAACACTGACCCTGTGTCCAGATTGTTTCCACAATCTTACTCTAACTTGTGGAATTCATATCTCGAGCTACACAACTCTAAACGCGCCCAAACCAGTGCCAAATTAACAAGCATTAAGTCTATTTTCCAGAGAAATAAAGCACATAATTTTTCGGTCAATACAACGTTCCCAGTCACCGAAATACCGAATCTATACCCAAATCGTTTCCAGAATTTTACCCTAACTTGTATCGCCTATAACTCGAGCTATACAACTCCGAATTTGACGAAACCAGTGCCAAAACGACTGGCGTTAAGTCTGTTTTCAAAAACAATCAACCTCATAATTTTTGGATCTACCAAACAGCGCCAGTTTTAGAAAAACCGAACCTGTGTCCAGAATCGCTAAATTGCCAAACACCAAACCCTAACGGCAACGACACCGCAACCACCACAACAAAAACGACAATTCGACAACGCGACAACAACAATCAACCACGCACAGCAACAACAAAAACACGAACAATAACAACACCATCATCGTGATACAACAATCTCGCATCAACAAATAACGAAACAAATCACAATAACGTGCAATAATCGTCAAAGCACCAATCTCAACGAAAACACGATATGCAACAACACGAACAATTCAACAAAACCCTAGACTACCCACACATAATTATCATCAACCCATTATCAAGGTTAAGCCCACCCTTACCTCAACTATGGTGGTGCAAACTCCCTCCTAGCCTCGTTCCTCGATCTCCGAATACGGCGACTCCCCCAAACTGCAGCTTCAGTGCGAAGCCAATATCTCTCTCCTCAGAACTTGTTTCGAAGATCCGAACGGTGAAAGTGTAGAACTATATCTTACGAACCTGCTGCCCAAAAACGAAGACGATCCAACGGTTAACGAAACCGGAATCGCAATTTTACGGTGACAGGTTTGAGAAAAACGGGAATTGTTTTCTCTCTTCTTTTCTCTCTCTTTGGTGGCTGCTCTAATCCGAAATTCCTCTCTCTCTCAACCCTAAATTAATCCTCTCCACTTATAATAAGTGAGAAACATAATGGGCTAAATTATTTGGGACTTTATCCACATAGGAAGGGAGCCCAATGCTATTTTTAACTAGCCCACAACACGTGATTATCATCTAACCGTTTTCAACATAGCTACTACGTCCATAATTTCAATTCTTACAATCATCCTACGGCAATCCAACTTCGAAATAATTTGATTAAATTTTAGGGCGTTACATCTCACTCTTGCTTCTCCGCACCCACAAACTCGTCGTCGCTCCTCTGAATGTTGTACCTCTTCCCCTTCTCCGTTTCTGTTCAGGTTTCGATCTTCTTTCTGAAACCGAGGATCTCAATAGTTGATAGATTTCATTTTTCTCCTCCTTCAAAGCTTAGCAATTCCATTTTCATCTTGGAACCCGAACGCTTAATTTGTGTGCCCAATTCGTTTTCATCTTGGAACCCTAACTCTTAATTTTTGACAAAATATGTTTGGTGCTTCAATGGAGGCTTTTCACCGTGAGTTTACTTCTATCTCTAAACATTAGGGAACTTTTATTCAACAGGAGATATTATTTTCTGAGTGATATGAAATCTAATGAGTTGTATTTGTTGTTTCAAATTATACGTGAGCAAACTAATTTCTACTTATGAATTTTGTTTTTGTTGTTTGTTCTTATTTCTATTTTCATCTAACTTAGCTGATATTCATTTGTTTCAAATTAATCACAGGTTACTGTAGTGACAACTACACGCGTTTCAGAAAGGATTACTTTCCATCATGGCTTGTCCAAGTATGAATAAGAATATTTCAATTCTTTAATTCCACATCAAGAAATGAGGATGGTATCATTGAGAGTGCGAGAGAAGTAGAATTCTTAGACAGATGATTTTTATAGCCACAGTTAGATGCAATGCATCTCTAATTTTTGCCTCTATTGGAGAAGGTATTGGAGCAGTTTGTGCTGGCAGGGTTCTTCACTTGGACCTTTAGTTTTAACATTTTATGTTGTTCTTATAAATCCTATTTCCTATTTTTTTTTTTCAAATAAGAATGATGTATGAAGAGATTTTGTAGTATCTAAATGCCATTTCTGATTTAAGCTTGTCCAAAAGGTGGCTAGACTTTGCTGATACAAAAGGCACTGACTCTTATTATATTCATGAAAATCTTAACTTCTTGTTTCAAAAATTTTCCAATTATATGCAGTAGTGTATTTTGAGATTGTTTAGGAGCAGGCCATTACACTGGACTACCTTCTATGATAGGTAGGAAGAAAAATCCCACATTCAGTTACATTAAAGATAGATCTTTGTTTTGCTGTAGGTCATGTTTTCACTTTGTTGCGAATGTGATAGTGATAGTGATAGTGATAGTGATAGTGATGAGAGGTTATTTCTGAGCATTTGGAATCACGAGAACCGGTGCCAAATGGAGCAAAGGTATCCTGTGGTAATATATATTTCTAATCATTTTTGTCTCAGTAAGTTTTGATTTTATGATGGATGTAGTAGACTTGTAGTTCCTATTAACATGGTAGAGAGTTTTATGTTAACTTTAACAGTGCAGTATTGACTCACTACAGGAGTGCACAATAAAGCACATGCTCTTTCTCCAAAGCATAACTAAGCATGCTGATAACCTACACAAATTTGCAGATACAAAGACAAAGGTAAGGTTTAATGAGAAACATTGTTGGATCACCTATAAATAGGGTTCAAGTTGGGCAATGGAGGTAGGAGGCCATCTGAAAGTTTGTTCAATATTAGAGGAGAATCTTAGTAAAAATGGCCAGATGCTTGTTGAGGTATGTCGGAGTTGAAAATTACAAGTTCATATATTCTTTTACGATATACGTGCAAGAGAAAAATTCCTTCTGATGAGAAAAACTCATCGCTTTTACGCTAATTATGACTCATGCTGCAGATGTTGTGTGAGGAGGGAAACCATTTTCTTGAGATAGCAGAAGCCATAAGAAGCTTGGGCCTGACAATTTTGAAAGACGCTACAGAAGCTCATGGTGAGAAGACATGCATATGTTTTGTGGTCGAGGAAGGATCAGAAGACAGATTCATTTCTTATTCAGTTAAACAAACTTGCTGCACTATTGTTATTGTATTTGTTGGACTCAAGAAATGAAAACTATTACTTCGATTCATCGCTGAAAACTTGTAATGATCGTTTGATGTTCAGATACTTGGAGACATGTAGACAATAAATATTCTTAGTAGTGGATAATGTAGCTGCTGCTGTATATTAGATTGTCAATATAATTCAGTAGAAGATTTGATGTAAAATTAATAGTGCCAATTAATTTTTTTTTATTTTAAAAATAGACATTTAGCATCGGGTGTTTAAACAACCGATGCTAAATGTACTTGTTAGAGACATTTAGCATCGGGTATTCTATACAACCGATGCTAAATGTACTAGTACGAGACATTTAGCATCGGGTATTCTAGACAACCGATGCTAAATTGTACTGACATTTAGCATCGGTTGTCTAGAATACCCGATGCTAAAGGTGACTTTTAGCATCGGTTAAATAACTGATGCTAAATGTCCCACTTTTAGAATCTGGGGATTTAGAATCGACGGATAACCGATGCTAAATGTCCAAAACAACCGATGCTAAATGTCTTTTCTGCACTAGTGTCATAGGCCGTATTATCTCTTCGTCACGGCAAAACGATAATTAAAAAGGCCTATGAGCATTTCACTCATAGGCTGCATTATCTCTCCGTTGCAGCTAACGGTATCCAACAATAACAACAACAACGACAACAAAACACATCAAATTAAAAATACTTTTCAACTCATATTTGGAGATAAAATCTATTTAAGAAAATTTATTTGCTTCTCCCATAAAGAAATTAGATATATAAAAATTGCCACATTGTAAATTAGCTACTCACGACTATGAAGAATGAGTCAAATCCCTTCCATTGCCTTTAAGAGGAACCACCAAGTTGCTTTCCAAGTATCTAACCACCAACAAAAACAATTTCAGTCATCCACAAGTCTACTTAAGGTCATATTACCAATAAACAACAGATTTGGACAAAAGCCCCAAATTGTTGAATTTAAGGTTTCCTAGAACCCATGGAACAACAGATTATGCTATCCTAAGCTATCCTACTAATCATTCATACTCAATATCAACTCTAGAACTAGTGTGTAGTAAAATTTTACCTCCAATAATTCCAAAAGGCAAAAGTTCCAAGAGTGGGTATTTCCAATACCAACTTGATAAACTCTAATTTAGTGCATTTATTAGAGATATTTTGAGTTGTTTTTAGAGTAATTATTACTGACTAAATAAATAACTGACTTAAATTACTCTATATTTACAGGAAGGTAGAAAAAGAAAACAATATAAATGTGGGCTGAAATTAGAAGAAATGTTAGAATAAAAGAAAGCAAGCGCAAGCCCAAGCCCATTAATGCAAGAAGGCCCACAGTAATAAAAAGAAGATCCTCTTGGAGATTTCAATTAAAAGTGATGCACATGTGACTTGGAGAGAAAGAAAGAGGCTTGGAGTGGAGAGCAAGCAACACATATTTAGGCAGGATCTAAATCCTAATATTTAGGGATTGGCATATCTTGCAATTAAAAGTGAAAGCAATCTTGACTTGATCCTTTGCTTGGAGAGAAAGAAAATGAACTAATATAAAAGGAGAGCTTCACTTGTGAAAGGGGGCTAGACACCACATACACAAACGAGAGCTACGGAAACGCTACGGAGGGAGAGAAGAGTTATTTGGCACCGTGAAAGAGCTTTGGAGCAAAAAAAGGAGATTGAAGACATAGACTAAGACTTTCTCTATTTTCGGGTTATTCTTATTTCTGTAATTCATGAACCTTCTTTTTCTTTTATTGTTCTTTATTATTATGGACACCTAAGTCCTCTTCTAGGGTCTTAGGTGGATCTTGCATGTTTAGAAACCTCTTTATGTTCTAATTTCTTATTTGAATTCCTGCTTTTATTTCAATTAATATTGTCCTATTGCTTTAATCACATAATTAGTATTGACAACCCTTTGAATGTTCATAATCAATTAGTTGATCAGCCACCGTACTGCAATTAGTTGGTGGACCTATAGGATAATTGGGGCTATAATTAATGCATGACCAAACTCTAATTTAGTCTTCCAATCATTCAACCTTTTTGTACTTTATGCTTTTCCTGAATTTAAATTCTAGCATGACCAAACTAGGTTAATTTAGGAAAAAGAATATTAATCTCGAATGACCAAACGGATTAATAGCTTTAGTAAAGGGATTGGTAATTAAATAAAATAAGGGAATTTAGGTAGAATTAGACATAGGGGAATCGAAGCTTGCAAGTGAAACCGCGACCCTAGACCTCTCTCCAAATTATTATATCTTTTATTAATTCTTGCCATTTATTTCTTTTTATTTTGTTTAACGCAACAAGTTTTTGGCGCCGTTGCCGGGGATTAATTTAACAATATTAAACGAAAAAGATTTTTATTGCTTAAGACCCTTTTTTTTATATTTTTATTTTAATTTTGTTTTTTTTACCCTATTAAAAATCAACAAAAAGAAGTTGCTAACACTTTCCCGAGATTTCGTTGTAGTTCACTTTGTTTTGCAAGGAAAAATCTAAATCATGGATAAAACTATTGGAGATTATATTAGAGAGGCAGAGGCGAGAAGGAATTTAGAGAAGTCATATTGGTATATGCCTCAATGTCAACGGCCACTTCCTCCTCCTCCTTATGAGTCTTATTCAAACTATTGGGATGACTATGAGCCACCTCCTTATTCTTCCAACTAGGATAATTATGAGCCACTGCCGCTACAGAGACAAGATGAGGAATTTGATATTGATGAGGTCTTGGTCAAATTTATGGAGCAAACAAATGAAAGATTTGATAGATTGGAGAATCAATTGTCAAAGATTATTGATATGGTAGCAACTCAGTTGGCTCAAGAAACTCTTTATTTACAAACTAAGTCTACCCCAAATGAAGAATCTGAGCAATACAGAGAAAGTATTCCTACGAGAGATGAAGGTGTCTCCAAGGAATATAATCTAGAGGAAGATACTCTCAAAAAAGATGAAGAGACTCCTACTGAAGGGAGCAAATTGAAACAACATATTTCATTGATGAGAGCATTTGAGGAGAATGAGAAAGATCCATTGGCTCATAAATTGGAGAAAGAGGAGAAAACCCAAATTTTTGGGCAAATTGTTTTAACTATTGGTGATGCTGTGATTGAGGTTTATAAGGGAAAGGTAACTTTAAGGAGTGGTAAAGAAGATGATGTTATTAAAGCTTTAAATTCCAATGAAAATTTCTCTTCTTTAACTTCTCCTTATATTGATAATGTGGTTGAAACTAATACTTTTAGTGATTTAAAGATGCAGGACCTTTTGGAAAAAATTCTTATTTTGCAGGATCCTAGCATAGTGGTAAATGGAGGTAAAATTAAAAATCCCCAATTCTTCGAAGTTCAACCACGACTTGGAAAAAGAAAGAACAATGTCAACCACATGGTTAGAAAACTAAGAAGGTGCACTGCGCTAGATGTAAAATTTGCTCTTGGAGAGCCACCTAATTGAGCATCAACTATCGTCAGGCTCATAAAGTTAAAGAAGCGCTTCGCAGGAGGCAACCTGTGTTTTATTTTCAGTTATTTTTATTTTGCTTTTGTTTTGTTTTGAATTTAGGAATAAGCTCCAACTACAAGCTCTCTCAGGGAAGTCTCTCTTACTCTCTCTATTTATTTATTTATTTTTGTTTCTATTTGATTAGTTTGCATTGAGGACCATGCTCCATGCTAGTGTGGGGGAAGATAGTTTATATTGTCACCATATCTCTATTAAAGCACATACCGACTATATATGTTGATAGCATTTTTTCTGGCTTGTTTCTGAATGAATAGTGCTTAAATTTTAAAAAAATAGAGATTATGCCTTTAGGGGATCCCATAATTAATTTACTTGACAGACTTGTGTTTAATTGTAACTATGGGGTTGTCCTTAGGAAACTGATAATTAGCATTTGTCCCTCTTGAGTACTTTTTATGAACTAGCTTCTAAATGTGAGATCTGAGCCTTTATAAGGGGATTGATACTAAATCATAAATTTTTACCCTTTTTCTTTCTATGAGTGTGTTTCCCAATTTGCTACATTCTAGAATTTGTCTTTTGACCTTTTCAATGCGAAAATTGATTTGCATCATGTAAAAAGATTTGGGGATTTAGGATTTTTCTGGCCTCAGAGTTATTTGTTGAAATTATCCATTAGTTGCCCCCTTTGAGCCTATTTGTTATATTTTTTCTTTGGTACCCAGATATAATTTTTTCTTTTTTGTTTGTGGTAACCATTTGAAATTGAATGTGGAGCACCTATTGAAAATTACAATTTCGTCCTATCTTTTCCTTGTCTATATTATCAGGACTGAAATTTCGTCCTATACTTTAGTTATCTATCTTGTCGGGATGAAGAGAGAAAAAAATGGAGTGAATCATGTGCTTACAAAAATATTTTCATACAAAGGAAACAAAATAGGAGTTTTCATGTACTTACCTTTTCCTCCGACAAAAAAAAAATGCAAGAAGGAGGAAAAGGCACATCAAAAGAATGAAAGAGCCAAAGGGAAAATCAAAAGAATGAAAGAGCCTACCTAAGAAAAAAAAAAGCAAATCAAAAAGAGTTGACTCAATAGAAAAAGAAGAATAAATAATGAAAGTGAAATTAATTTGGAGTTTGGACAAAAATTGTAAAATAGATAGGAGCTCCATATTTGGTTTTAAAGGTTACTACTTGCTTCTTGTTTTTAGCCCTTTGATTATCCCTTTCTTCTTGTTTCCTACCTTGCATGATTTCACCCTTGGCCCCATTACAACCCATGAAACCCCATCTTTTGGATGCATGTGAACTATTTAGTGGAGATTTGGTCAAATTAGAAGCTTATGGTAATGTGCATTTTGTGGAAACTTGAGCGTATACATCCCTAGTCCCTAAACACTTAGAGAGACTGTGAGCGAGTGCCCTTGTTCACAGAAATGTATTCTTCAGCGACATGAGCCTCTAATTGGGCAACCTCTTGACACCTCATATGTGCTATATTATCTATTGTCTGTCATTGTACTTCTAATTTTGAGTCCCTTATTTGGGTCTCTTTTACTTCTTTGAAAATTTTATTGAGCCAGGAAATTTGTTTGAGGACAAGCCAAAGTTAAGTGTGGGGGACTTGATAAACTCTAATTTAGTGCATTTATTAGAGATATTTTGAGTTGTTTTTAGAGTAATTATTACTGATTAAATAAATAACTGACTTAAATTACTCTATATTTGCGGGAAGGTAGAAAAAGAAAATAATATAAATGTGGGCTGAAATTAGAAGAAATGTTAGAATAAAAGAAAGAACGCGCAAGCCCAAGCCCATTAATGCAAGAAGGCCCACAGTAAAAAAAAGAAGATCCTCTTGGAGATTTCAATTAAAAGTGATGCACATGTGACTTGGAGAGAAAGAAAGATGCATGGAGTGGAGAGCAAGCAACACATATTTAGGAAGGATCTAAATCCTAATATTTAGGGGTTGGCATATCTTGCAATTAAAAGTGGAAGCAATCTTGACTTGATCCTTTGCTTGGAGAGAAAGAAAATGAACTAATATAAAAGGAGAGCTTCACTTGTGAAAGGGGGCTAGACACCACATACACAAACGAGAGGTACGGAAACGCTACGGAGGGAGAGAAGAGTTATTTGGCACCGTGAAAGAGCTTTGGAGCAAAAGAAGGAGATTGAAGACATAGACTAAGACTTTCTCTATTTCCGGGTTATTCTTATTTCTATAAATCATGAATCTTCTTTTTCTTTTATTGTTCTTTATTATTACGGACACCTAAGTCCTCTTCTAGGGTCTTAGGTGGATCTTGCATGTTTAGAAACCTCTTTATGTTCTAATTTCTTATTTGAATTCCTGTTTTTATTTCATTTAATATTGTCCTATTGCTTTAATCACATAATTAGGATTGACAACCCTTTGAATGTTCATCATCAATTAGTTGATCAGCGACCGTACTGCAATTAGTTAGTGGACCTATAGGATAATTGGGGCTATAATTAATGCATGATCAAACTCTAATTTAGTCTTCCAATCATTCAACCTTTTTGTACTTTATGCTTTTCCTGAATTTAAATTCTAGCATGACCAAACTAGGGTTAATTTAGGAAAAAGAATATTAATCGCGAATGACCAAACAGATTAATAGCTTTAGTAAAGGGATTGGTAATTAAATAAAATAAGGGAATTCAGGTAGAATTAGACTTAGGGGAATCGAAGCTTGCAAGTGAAACCGCGACCCTAGACCTCTCTCCAAATTATTATATCTTTTATTAATTCTTGCCATTTATTTCTTTTTTTTGTTTCTACAACATCCAAATTATTTCTTCGTCTAAACATTAAATATTTTCGATTAGTTTGGTACTTGCTAATTAATCCCTGTGGATACGATATCTTTTATACTACTTCTGCGAGAGAGTAGACTTGCTCTCAAGTGTGTTTTTAACCAACACAACTCAAAACACCACCTCCACAAGCTTGTAATATTCCCAATAATTGTAGAATTTAGAATGGAGATTAAAGAAAATAATGTGGAAGAGGAAGAAAAGCAGCCGCAAGTGGATGAAGCAACATAAGAAAGAGGGATTATTTTGAAACAACTCAGCTTTCTTCTTCGGCAATTATTAGTAAAAGGAGTTAAGCGCTTATGTAAATATTGTGTGTTTCATTGGGTAGAAATGGGTTTAAGTGTGAATTAAAATTAAAAAGGGCATTGTGGTCCTTTCCTTAGTTAAGTAACCCTCAGCTCACAAACACTAGAAAACAGCCACACCTCCTCACTTTCAACGCATTCAGCTGAAAGTAAGAGAAAGAAAATGGAGAGAGAGGGCGTTAAGAGAGAGTGAAAGAAGAGGAAGAACAAATCTCCATTAAACTTCAATGCATGTAAGGGATTCAACCTCTATTCTACTTCATTTCTCATCCTATTTCCAATGATGTAAATTTCATCAGCTTATTCCTCCTCATTCTCATTCTATCATTGATGAAGCTCCAAGCTCATTTTGATCATTAATGGAGTTTTGAGCTCATAGGACGCTTTGCATGATTATTTGGGGCTCGATTGAGTGTAAACCTTAGTTCACATTGTTGAGGGAAGCACATTGGAAGTGAGTTCAGTAGCTTGGGAGTTTGGAGTGTCGTTTTGGAGCTTAATTTCGTGGTCTTTGGTGGTTGGGATTGAAGATACCAACTCAAAAACAAATTGTGCTTGAAACCCGAATGGAACCATCTCGGGTATTTCCTTCGTAACTCTTTATACAGACATGATCTGAAGTCCATTTTTCTTTCATTATACACTACACACAAAACCCTTCAATTTAGGCACAAGAATCACCTGATTTTACTGAGTATTGAGGGAGAAACATTTGTTACAATTTTCACTTTCGTAACAGTAACGATTTCCTACCACTCACTGTGTTTTGGCCATAACTCCTTGAATACCCATCATATCAGTGTGGGACTTGAACCATTTGAAAATAGACAACTTTATCTACACATTAGGAACTGGTTTGGATAGTTTTGGTTAAGAATCGTATTAGTTATGTCTATTGCAAAAGTTAGTGTCGTGTTTTAGAAGTTGGGAATGGCCGTGATCAAATTTCTGGAACTACACTGTGAATTGAAGCTCAATAGAAGGGACTTCAGTCGATTAGGGAAATTGAAATTCAAAATGGAAGTGGTTTCGAGTTCGTGGGAGCTTAGGACATCGTACGGGGATTGTTCGGGCGGTTTTGTGTTTTGAATATTTCGCGAAGTCTCGGTGCATTCCGTGATTTTCATCACGAGGTGAGTTTTACTCACGTTTAGGGAATTTACACTTTAATTTGATTGTGTTGAAATTCTGGAATCGATTGATGTGTTGGTTTCGAAACGATTTTGGAGTCAAAAACCGTTTTTTCGAAAAAATTACTTTTTACGTGCGGTTGGACAAATTATATATTGATTTGTGGATTGATTTGATGAATTGTTGGATTGATTGGCTGATATATATGTACTGGAATTGGTGTGCTTTATATCTGTTTTTGTGTATGGTCAAAGTCGGAAAAAGAAACGAAATCGATTCGGTTGAGAATTGAAATGAAAATGGCAAAATAGTGCTGCTGAAGCACTAACACGGACCGTTGAGCTAACACGGGTACCCGTGTGAGTTTCAGTTTGACACAGTTTTGGGGAAAATTGGTTCACACGGCCTGTGTCGCCCCACACGGGTGGTCGTGGCACTTGCAGTTTGGACTATATAATTTTCATCGTTTCAACCTCAAATCGATTCTTTTTCAATCCTATTTCCTACCCTAACTTATATAGTGAAAGAATAACCGTATTTTATTTCAAGACACTTGTGAAAATATATGTTTTTCAAGAGCGAAACGAACTTTAAGTTCTTTTTTTTATGTTTTGATATTGTATCAATGAGGCGAGATGGTTAACGTTGTATAAATCTAAACCCGGTCATAGACCAATAATATTATCTTTTTTGATATTGTATCAATGAGGCGAGATGGTTAACGTTGTATTAATCTAAACCCGGTTATAGATCAATAATATTATCCTTCTTGATATTGTATCAATGACGCGAGATGGTTAACGTTGTATTAATCTAAACCCGGTCATAGATCAATAATATGTTAAAGAATGGACTCATAGTTCCTATAAGTAGGACTCAAGCTTATGTGTAGAATACACCGGTGAAGAGATCAGATGAAACAATGATATTATGTCAATCTTTATGCAACAAAATCATATGTTGGATTTTTGATTAATCTATTAAAAAAACTATTTCGTTTGAAATAGTGTGTTTTGATACTTTATCCACATGCCCTTGAAGAATGATTTTTAATTGAACACAATAACACCACATCATTATAACAATAAACATGTTTTTGTACTTTTTTATAAAAAAAATTACTCTTTTTTAATTAGTGTTTTTTATAAGACCCATGCTTTTCAGACATCCCCTCTTAGTCACAACACATTCCCAAACTCCAAATATTCCAAAACTAGCCTAAATGGGAAGAACTGTTTACGTATCATTCGGTTGAGGTCAACCGAATATATTCGGCTAAGGGCTACCGAACGTATTCGGTTGGGGTCAACCAGATATTGTAAAAGGTAACAAGGGGTGTGATGTTTATTTTTGAACGTTCGGAGGAGGGCATCTGAAACAATTCGGTTAACGCCAACCGAATGCAACTGTTACAGAACTGACAACCAAAACCTAAAATCTTCCTGTTTAAGTTTCAAATTACAATTGCAGACAAATATTTGTAACTCAAATTGTTTTTGATTTATAAAAGTACATTACATATTGAAGTCATAAAAATCATACGTGGGAGATTTGTAGTCTTAATACAAATTCGAAAACAACAATTAATCATGTAATCACTATCTTTACTTAAATCTACATAAGCCGGATGTTGGTCCTCAAAGACCATGGTCTTCCACTTTTGGATACGACCTATAAACAGCGTCTCCCAACTCTTTGCTGCGGGTCTCCTGTTAACATTCCAAAGCGCATCAGGCGAGGATTCTTCAAAAAAACCTTACAAAGACAAAATCAACATAATGTTAACTAATTGTTTTACAATTTAAAATTGAATTGTAGATAAAAGTGGATATAGATATACCTGTACAAAGTGTTTTGACGTGAAGCATATGTTGAACTGACGAACACATCTGAATGGGGCAATATGAAACTGGTAAATGCCGAAAGACCCATTAACAGACCAACAAATCAGAACGACATGGTATTTGTTAACAATTAGATACCCTCTATCTGGTACAGTCATCCAATTGTGTGACGACCCAACCTAAAGCCATGACCGGCAGACTAGGTAAGACTAACTCGTCATAACTTGGCAAGCCTAACTCACATTTATGGTTACAAACATCTACAAAATAATTCAGCAGAGTCTCCTCTGTTTTTCAGACATTCCATTAACAGATAAAACCTGTATCTTTATGACTTAAATATCTAGGAGCTAACAAACCAATCCTCCATCACTTCACTTAATTTCAACAAGAAAAATAGCTACATAGTTTTACATAACTTTTATTTGACCATAGACAATTCTAGAAACAAAATCTATTATTCCTATAGCTGCATCATACCGAAGTCATCAACATAATAGTCATCGCTTAAGATGAGACCTACCCAAAAATGCAACAAGTCTAGGATTGAACAATAGACCCCAGGGACAATCTACTCTGATATTTGCAAATCTGAAAAAATAATAAAGAAATGATAGTGTGAGTCACAAAGACTCAGTGAGAGCACAATAAACAAAGTGGACAGGAAGGAGAAGCAAGGATGGCACGAGTGGTTTTCCATCAAATACGATTTCTGTATAACACCAAAAACAACATGTAGAGAACAATATCATTTCATATATATATAGAAATCAAAACATCAAACAGATTCAACAGGTATCATATGAAAAATATTACAAGCAAGATAATTTATTTACTACGTGCACATAAACCACATTATCTCTTCGCTGTGGCAAATGGTAATCATAGGCCGTATTATCTATTCGTCACGGCAAAATGGAAATCATAGGCCGTATTATCTCTTCGTCACGGCAAAACGGTAATCAATTGCCGTATTATCTCTTCGTCACAGCAAAACGAAAATCTTAGGCCGTATTATCCCTTCGTCATGGCAAAACGGTAATTAAAAAGGGCTATGAGCATTTTACTCATAGGCTGCATTATCTCTCCGTTGCAGCTAATGGTATCCAACAATAACAACAACAACGACAACAAAACAAATCAAATTAAAAATACTTTTCAACTCATATTTGGAAATAAAATCTATTTAAGAAAATTTATTTGCTTCTCCCATAAAGAAATTAGATATATAAAAATTGCCACATTGTAAATTAGCTACTCACGACTATGAAGAATGAGTCAAATCCCTTCCATTGCCTTTAAGAGGAACCACCAAGTTGCTTTCCAAAGTATCTAACCACCAGCAAAAACAGTTTCAGTCATCCACAAGTCTACTTAAGGTCATATTACCAATAAACGCTAGAATTGGACAAAAGCCCCAAATTTTTGAATTTAGGGTTTCCTAGAACCCATGGAACAACAGATTATGCTATCCTAAGCTATCCGACTAATCATTCATACTAAATATCAACTCTAGAACTAGTGTGTAGTAAAATTTTACCTCCAATAATTCCAAAAGGCAAAAGTTTTAAGAGTGGGTATTTCCAATACCAACTCAAAACACCTCCACAAGCTTGTATTCCCAATAATTGTAGAAATTAGAATGGAGATTAAAGAAAATAATGTGGAAGAGGAAGAAAAGCAGCCGCAAGTGGATGAGGCGTACTAAGAAAGAGGGATTATTTTGGGGCTGTTTGTTTACGGGAAAAAAGGGGAAGAGGAAGAGAGTGAGTGTTGGTAGAAAGAAAGAGAAAGAAAAGAGAATGAGGGGGTGATGCACCGCTGCTCTCGAAGCATCCCCACTCCCTTTTAGTTTCACTTTATTTATTGTTATAATTATTATTTTATCATTATGATGTTCTCTTTTTTTTTCTTCTATTTTCAACTTTTTTCCTTCAGCTATTGAAATGGGTCGTTTCAATTGTCTTCACCAGTGTTTGACTGCATCAACAATTTCATCAGAAATGTGACTTTTCCTATACCACCATATATGCAATAGTAGAAGTCGATGTGTTTCTTGATCTCCCCCAAGACTTACACAAATCTCTCCTGCTGTCACCCAATATTTTTTTTAACCGAGAGTGTGCAGACTCAACTATTAGTGGTAGTGTTGCCAAGGTGCATATAACGGTTAATCCATGCATCAATAAACATTTCTTTGTATGGGAATAACCATTGTTTGTTGATATAATATACGAAGCTGGGATAGGGTGCTGACATAATATTGGAAAGTGCCAACTCCATATCACATCCTCAACTTTAGTTGTGTCTTTGATGATCAACCTAGCTCTGGCCCTCACATTCTTTTTAATGTGAAATTGACACAACAAATTTGTAGATGATGGAAATACAGCTGATATAGCATTCATCAGACCTCCCTTGCTATCAGTAAGTATAACTCTTGGCAATTCATCCTTTCTTCTAAATAAACCTTTTTATTACTCACAAACCCATGCATAGTTATCTAAATAAACCTTCTAAAAAAAACAAATAATATTTCACTGAACTCCCATATATGTGTTTTCTAAAAATGAAGCACACAATTAAACAGAAAGATATGGATAATAAAGTTTAAAGTTCAAATAGAGAGTTTCTTTTCATTAGATTACTATCATGTTTCTCAAATATAAACTACTTCAACAAAATCATAGGCCATTCACTAAAGGCAAATTATCAATTCTGACATTCAAAATAAAAGGAGTAAACTTCAAAATAAAATTGATTAATATATTTGACAAAAGGAAATTCATGATAATCAAAAGATTTCTTACGTTGTCACATACTAGCCTCACTACCCGTGCGATGCACGGGATGAGCTAGTATCGATGGATGTAAATGTATTAAATCAACTATTTTTATTTTTCAAAAAAATTCATTAATATTGTGAGAAGGTGACTATTAATTAGGGATAGTTTAGAAAATCTATTTATTTTTTCCCGTGAATTCAAGAAAATTAAATGCATAAAAGTACTATTCTTAATATTCTTAGTCCGGAGGAAGTACGTCAATACATTATGCAGGGTTGAATAAAAACCACCATTAAATTAAAAACACCTATACAAAGTTGAAAGAAAATAACGAGGTCGAAGTTCCCACGAAAAAACTTCAATTATAAATATAAATTAAATAATAATATTATAAAATTAAAAATAAATTTTAACAAAGACATTGAAATTAAAAAGCCACATATAATAAGAAGAATAAAAAATATAAAGAGTTTTAATAATGTTATCTATGTTTATCAGAAGGTTTAAATATATGTTGCCTCCTTGCAAATATACTCATTTTTCATTTACCCCCTGTAAAGAAAAAACTTTCAAAATAGACCTTCCAAATGTAAATAATGTGTACAAAATAATGTTTTTTCACTATAAGGTACACCAAAACACACTGTTTAGCATCTCATTACATATTTTGTAATGAAGTTAAATCTTTTTTTCATCAAATAGATTATTGAAGAACAAAATTTGCATATTTAAACATCTAAAATTTTTCAAGACTGTAAAGTACGCCTTAAAATATAAAAAAGAAAAAATGCAAAACCTTAAAATACAAAAGAAGGAAAAAAAACAAAAGAAAAACCTGCATGGGTTGGTCCGAGGGGTAACCGGACTCGGATCCCACCCCAAGGTATCGGGTTTGAATCTTGGATGTGGCAAAAACTCTGTTGGAGAGAGAACCACACGGACCGGCAAAGCCGAGTTTACACGTGGCCAGTCAAGTTCCCTAGCATAGGCTAGTCATCGACAATGCCGGTGAAAACTGCACACCAAAAACACGGTAACCAAAAAAACAAAACAAAAACCAAAAATATAAACTGAAGCAAAAAATAAACTGAAACTATAAAAGGAAGAAGAGAAAAAAAAAGTGAAGAAAAAAAACAAAACGTTAAATATTAAAGAAAGAAAAAAATGAAAAAGAGAAAAGAAGGAAAGAAAAAAAAAGTTGGTGCCAAAGTGTTGTGCAATGACAAGCCGCTTATAATTCTAGGATACTTGATAATCACAAGCCACTTTGTCTATAAGGAGGTATAATCCTAATAACCACAGTCATTTTACTAATCCAATAAGAATAAGGCTTTCAAGATTTTCCTTATAAATTACTACGTGAGAATACTCCCCTTGATCTTTAAGATTTTCCTTATAACTTTCCAATGAGAATTACTATGTGTGACGGAAATTTGGTCGGAAATTCGTCACAAATAGTGACGAAATGTGTTTCGTCAGAATAATTCGTAGGAAATCAAGGTTATTCTTGTAGTGTACTGTCCCAACAATGAATAAGTTGGTTGATGATTCCATTACACCAACTTCGCCCAATATTGATATTTGGAAAGTAGTTTTCCCTGCATACTGCAGATGATACAACCTGCAGACCCATTTAACACCACCAAGTGCACCTGCATTGATCCAAAATCAAAACTAGCATCACCCATATATGAATGAGGACATGTGTGTTTTATATAACACCTCATTGATTAGGTCAAATGACACCAAACATTATACACCATAAGTTTTTTTTGTACCCCACAAATGACCAACTCTGTCTGCGTCATAGTTATCAAAATCGAGATTTTACGCAAGATCGGGAGGGGGGTAGCGAAATCGGAAAACGTAAAATCACAAGTAGAATCGGAAGATTCTACCCAACAAAAGTGTAGGAATTTGTAGAATCGGGAGGGGTTAACAAAATCGCAACTCGTAAAATCGCAAGTAAAATCGTAAGATTTTACAAAAATGTACATATTACTATAATAATACTATGTATAGACTAATAATAATACTACTACTAGAAAGGGGTATTTCTAGTGAAAAAGTGGGTGTGGTTAGAAAAAATAGTTAAAAGTGTCATACAAAGTTTTGGGTCAAGCCCATTACCTACCCTGTTTTGTCTAAACCCTAAGTTTGTGTCATTTCGCTCTACTCAGCAGCTGCCGCACACTGATTTCAGATCTTCTTCTAAAGTCATCTACGTTTTCTCATTTCAGATCTTCTTCTATCTTCGGATCTACAACATGGAATTTCAGATTTTCTTCTATCTTCTTCTCCTTCTTCATGTTCTTTTTCTCCCAACGTAAATCGTCGCTACCAACACCGAAATGGTTCGTGCAAGATCCGACCCGTTTCTATCGTCTTCTTGACTTTTTCTTTGCGTACGATTTTCACCGTGAAATAGTTCCTGAATCGTAAAATCGTACGATTTCACTCTAACTCGCACGAGTTCGCAATTTTTTCGATTCTACCGCAAAATCGACTCGTAAGGGGTGTGTAGAATCGTACGATTTTGCGATTTAAATCGCGATTTTTATAACTATGGTCTGCGGACACTCGGGCACCATTATATGGCTAAAACTAGAAGTAGACATTTTAAAATGAAGTTTCCACCCATAGGATATAAGTTTCTTAGACAGTATCAGACGACCCGTCCCTTGACCGTCTCCGCAGACCATCCTAAGGTACGGTTCATTGGCGACCACAGTGGGAGATCCTACTATCCCACAAACATTTCAAATGCCTCCAAAGGCAAAAGCAACTCGTGGCAGACCACAGTTGACGGTGGCCTCGATACCAGTCCGTCCACCCCTCGCACTAGGAGGAACGATGACCAACGCTGAGGTCGTCGCCCTTGGTTCCCATCCAGGCACGACCCAGCAGGTCAATGTCACCCTTCCGGCAGACTTGGTTCAAGAGCTCAGGGAACAACTTCGAAACCAAGACCAGCAGATCGCCCGACAGAACGACCTCATCACTCATATGGAAGATCAGGTGACATCCAGACGGGCGAATACTGCACCCGAACTTCATCATCGGGATGACCTGTCTGGGAGACACCGCTCGCCTCCTAGAAGACACCTGGTCCAATGATCTCCACCCCGCCGAAGGGGACGAGGAGGAGGACTAACCCCTCCGATCATCACACCCTCCGCTTCAGATTACACTTACTGGCCGGATCACGCGGCTCGCCGACTCGATCACACAACCAATCCTATGAAACGCCTCCACGCCGCCATCGATCGCTTAGTCGCTCTTACGAAACAAGCCCGCGTAACCGACCAAGAAACGAACCGGAAGGAGGAAGACCTCGCAGGGGTGCAACGCACACGGGTTTGGGTCCCTTCACCAGACAGATAGACGAGTACCCTATCCCACGCTCTTTACGAAAACCCTCTTCCGAGCTCAAAATGTATAGCGGTGTGCAAGATCCTGATGCCCATCTAAAGCACTTCGACGTTATGATGCAATATAGGGGGGCATCAGGACCTGTTAAATGCAAGATCTTCCCCTTAACCTTGGAGGGATCAGCTTTGGAATGGTTCACCGAGCTACGTCCAAACACTATCTCTTCATGGGAGCAGATGGCCAGAGTATTTCTTGCATGTTTCACAACATCAACAGTAAAACCCAAATCTCAAGACGTTTTGATTGCGATCCGGCAAGGACCCCATGAATCCCTTCGAAGCTATGTGGAGCGATTCAATCAGGAGGTAAACCAGGCTAGGAAACTGGATGACAATCAAAGGTTGTATTTCTTGAGGACGGGACTCCTTCGAGGGAGCAGGTTTGAGGTAGAAGTTGGTCTACACTTACCAAGGGATTTAGAAACCTTCCTCCGAAGGTCTCAAAGGTTTATGAACTACGAAGAAAAAACAATGGCCATCGAAGCTGCTGAAGCAGGGATGAATAGACAACCTCGCGAAGAGCGCGACCAGAGACAGAGGAGAGATCAGGGTGCCCCGCAGAGAGACCCCAAGATCAGGAAATTCGCCGACCGCGCCAACCTTAACACCTCGTACGCACAGATCCTGACAGAATGTGCAAACTTAGAACTTAGGGAGATGAGAAGACCGGACCCTCTCGTTCTGAAGGAAGGGCAGCGTCCCTCTAAAAAATACTGTCGCTACCGCAAGAGCAACAGCCATGATACTAACAATTGCATGGCCCTCCAAGATGACATAGAAGAGTTGATCAGAAAGGGCATGCTGTCCTAGTATGTAAAGAAAGACCAAGCCGATCGGAGAGAAGACACGAAGCTGGTGCGATCACCTAGAAAAGGAAAGGCACCAACTAACGAGATAGCTAAGATAAGAGAAGAGGATGAGGATGGGGATGATGAAGTCTTGGACACAAGAAAATCCAAGGGAAGAGTCGTTGCGATGGTGATAATGGGAGGTCTTCCCACTGATAGGAGGGAAACAAACAAGTCAATGAAGAGAAGATGGAATCAGATCTTGAGCGTTGCATCAATGTCCACCCCAAGGATCCTCGTGAAGAGGCCGTCCATCTCATTTGGGGACGAGGACCTCCTTGATGGGACGCCCAATCACGAAGTCCCACTAGTCGTGTCTACAGTCATGGCTAACATGGATGTCAAGAGGATCCTAGTCGATCAGGGAAGCTCTGTAGATATCATCTTCGAAGACCTCCTGGATGTACTGGAAATATCAAGAGAAGATTTGAGACCTTACAAGGGAACAGTCCTAACAGGATTCAACGGGACGACCACCACCCCGATCGGGCGCATTGAGTTAATGGTCACTTTCGGGGATGACACCGTGGAGAGACCTTTGTACAGAACGGTAAGGACGGACTTCATAGTGCTCCCATGCAAGTCAATCTACCAGTGCCTCATCGGCTGTCCAACACTAGCGCGACTAGAAGCAGTCCCATCTACTGTTCATCTCAAAATGAAGTTTTACACTAAAGAAGGAGAGATAGCAACAGTTAACGCTGACCTGCATTCAGCAAAACGAGCATTCTTCCTAAGTCTCAAGGAGCAAGGTGAGCAAGCGAGAAGAGAAATAGAAGATGTAATGAAAGGAGGAGAACAAGTTAATGTGGCCGACCTGGACGCTCGGTACGACTCTGACAGTGAAGTAGAGGAGGGGGACGACCTCCTGACCAGGGAACTCAAGAAGAGGATAAAAAGGCCAGAACCAGATGGAGAATTTACGCATGTACAGTTGGGGGACGACCCGGAAAAGACGATCAGGATAGGGAGCGATCTCCCCACTAGCGTGAAAGATCAACTGATACTATGCTTGAAAGAACACGCCGACTTATTTGCGTGGAGTGCAGCAGATATGCCTGGAATTCCCCAAGAGGTCGCTTGCCACCACTTGGCCGTAGATCCTGAGGCAAGATGGGTTGTTCAGCGACGACGGGTGCAGAAAGAAGAGAAGTCGCAGGCCGCAGCCAAGGCAGTTGACGACCTCATCAAAGCAGGATTCATCAAAGAGATCAAGTATACGACCTGGCTGTCCAACGTAGTCCTAGTAAAGAAAGCAAACGGTAAATGGCGAATGTGCGTGGATTACACGGACCTTAACAAAGCATGCCCAAAAGACGCATTCCTAGTGCCCAGCATGGATAAACTGGTCGACAATGCGAGTGGGTTCCGATTATTGTCGTTTCTAGATGCATACTCGGGCTACAACCAAATCGCCATGCACCCACCTGACCAAGGAAAAACAGTTTTTATGACAGATAATGGCAATTACTGGTACCGGGTTATGCCCTTTGGATTGAAAAATGCTGGTGCGACTTACCAGCGAATGATGAACAAAGTTTTCCGGGAGCAGATAGGCAAGGCGGTGGAAGTATACTTAGACGACATGATAGTTAAGAGAAGGGAGGATCCAAGACATGTGGAAGACCTGAGAGAAGTGTTTGCAGAAGCTCGAAAAAACTCCCTCAGGTTCAACCCTGAGAAATGCACTTTCGGAGTCAGAGCAGGCAAGTTTTTAGGCTTCTACCTCACAGAGAGGGGAATCGAGGCCAATTTGGACAAATGTAGGGCGGTAACGGAGATGAGGTCGCCCACCACTAAAAAAGAAATACAAAAGCTAAATGGGATGGTGGCCGCTCTCTCGCATTTCATAGACAAAGCTGCGAACAAGTCTCTTCCCCTGTTTAAGTTGCTGAAGAAAGAAGTTAAGTTTCAGTGGACGCCTGAGTGTGAACAGGCTCTCGATCAGTTGAAGACAGCTCTACTGCAACCTCCAATACTAACCACACCAGAGCAAGGGGAAATACTTTACCTAAATCTCTCCATCACTGACGAGGTATTGTCGGTAGTATTGGTACGAGAGGCAGGATCCAACCAAAATCCTATATACTTTGTCAGCAAGCGTTCCAGGGGGCAGAGTTAAGATATCAAAAGATTGAGAAGCTGGCGTTGGCGCTTATTGTGGCTGCTCGAAGACTAAGGCCTTATTTTGTGGCTCATTAGGTCGTCCTACGGACTGACTAGCCCATCAGACAAATTTTACACCGACCTGAGCTGGCTGGCAGGATGATCATGTGGGCATTCGAATTGTCAGAATTTGGAATAAAGTATGAGGCAAGATCAGCCATCAAGGCTCAAGTGTTGGCCGACTTTGTAGCTGAGATGACTCCCATCCCTGAAAACCCAATGCATCCTCTTTGGATATTGCACGTGGATGGCTCATCTAACAGCAAGGGCAGTGGGGCAGGTCTAATCTTAGAAAGTGACAAGGGGACGACGATCGAGGTCTCCTTAACATTCTCGTTCTCTACCTCCAACAACCAAGCAGAGTACGAGGCTTGCATTGCCGGACTGCTACTTGCGATCGAGTTTGACGTCAAATGAGTGGAGTTGTACACAGATTCTTTGCTGATGGTATCTCAGATCAAAGAGACCTTCACTGCAAAGGATGATGTCTTCCAATGGTACTTAACTAAAGTAAGAGGGTTATTGGAGCGCTTTGATCACGCAGAAGTCAAGCATGTCCCTAGCACGGAGAACGTAAGAGCAGATGTACTGGCAAAGTTTGCAAGCACAAAGAGTCTAGGGAGCCACAGGAGCGTAATTCAGAAAGTACTCACACAGCCCAGCGTGCAGCTTGAACAGATAGTTATGGACCCTGATATATGCATGATCAACCTAGACGGGAGTTGGATCGATCCCATCGTTAAATATATCAGGGATGGGGAAGAGCTAGAGGATCCCAAGAAGGCCGCTCTTGTACGCAGGCGAGCATCCTCCTGTTCAATTATCAACGGACAGCTCTATCGAAGGGGATTTTCCATGCCACTTCTGAAGTGTCTTCCCCCGAGGAAGCCAACTATGTACTTAGAGAAATTCACGAAGAGATCTGCGGAAATCACTTAGGGGGAAGAGCATTGGCGAAGAAGGCGCTCAGGGCAGGATACTATTGGCCTACTATGGATGAGGATGCGAATCTCTTAGTTAAAAAATGTGACAAGTGCCAAAGACACGCAGATGTCCAACTCGCTCCCCCAGTCGAACTGAACAGCATGACTGCGCCATGGCCGTTTGGAGATAATTCCCAAGACGTGGAACGCCATCAACCTTAGGAGATATTACATTTGATTAGTCTTTTTGTATTGCTACCAATGAATTTTGTGTTAAACTATGCGAACAAATAAACGGGCGGGACGCTCTTTTTGCCACAGGGTTTTTTATCGAGGCCCGCCCGTCCGTCAATAAAGACAAGGCATTTTTTATTGTTGTGTGCATTGATCTTTTATTCACGAATGATCTATTACGAGCGAACCAATGATGGTTCACCCCACTACGCGAGTTAGAATTAAATCGAGTTTGATAAACTGCAAGGTTGGGAAAAACACTTAAACGAATTTAAGTAAAACGAAGCGACCGAACGAACAGGCGCATTCCCAAGGGCGAGTTAAATCTGGGTAGGAGCCTGGTAAACTGTCCGCGGGCTAAGATCGATCCCACTCGAACGAAACAGGTGGAAAATACAGATAACGCGAGATCAACAAGTCTAACACGTAAGGCTATCAAATAATGAAGTAAACCAAACGAACTTAGCGGTTTGCATGATAATAGAAACCGGATAAACGAATCATTTAGCGGGCGTGGCCGCTCCTCCCTTGGAAGATCTGGCCAGGGATGACCTGGCAATGCAAGGAACGATCATGCCTGCCAAGGGACGATCATGCCTGCCAGAGACGATCATGCCTGCCAGGGACGATCGCCAAGGGACGATCGTGCCTGCCAGAGGCGATCATGCCTGCCAGGGACGATCATGACTGCCAAGGGACGATCATGCCTGCCAAGGGACGATCATGCCCACCAGGGACGATCATGCCTGGCCAAGTACGACCTGACCAGGGGCAACCAAGTATGGCCAAGTATATATTGCAATGACGTTGCCCATGTAACAAACGTTTCGAAGGACAAGAACGCATATCAAACATGTCAAATATATCGTCAAAGAGTTTGAGTATCATACATGCGCAAAGAGTTTAGGCAAAATAAACCATGCAACAAAGTGTCGGAGTATGGACACACCGAGTGTGGGTTACAACCAAATCAGATAAACACCAAAGCTAGAAAATTAAAGCGTAAATCAGGGCAAAGTAATATCAGAACTACAAATGGATGTGTAAGAAAGACCCAACCACCCTCATGGCCGCTGATAGATAACCAGGTTGGTCCCATCAGGCCTGCCGGTGGGCCTCACAATCTGATTACCTAGGACGACATGATTGGGATCAAAAACAGTCGTGTCAACCACCACCTCGGGATAACGAAGCTGGACTTGCTTCAGAGCATTAGCAAACTGATCCTTTACGATCTCAACGGCATCATGTGTGACCCTGTCACCCCAATCTTTAGCCTCCTCCAATGCCTTCTCATTATCATCTCTCTCTTTCTTCAATTCTTCGACCTCATCTTTGAGCGTGGAAACCGACTTCTCAAACTCATCCCTCATCTTAGTCTCGGAAGCCTCCTTGGCCAACTTCAGCTCTTGCAGCTCTTCCTTCATCTTAGCTTCAGAAACCTCTTTGGCGGACTTCAGCTGTTCGCCGTCAACTCTGCAAAAAGAAAAAAGTAATGTAAGGAAATCCAAAAGCAAGATAGGTTGACCAGTCAAGCTAAGCCAAAAGAATTTACCTGCAAACCGTTCATCCTCCTCATTCTGAGTCCTAATCAGCTGCTTGGAAGCAGCCTTCAAGACGTCAATAGTAGTGTCGATAGCGTCTTCCATGAAGCGATCACGGTAAGCAGCACCCAACTGGTCCAACATCACCCTAGGAGACTTGCCACGACCATGCTTTTTCTTCCCAGGTTGATCTGGTACGCCTGCGGAATGATGGACCGCTCTATCAGATACAACATCATCAGCCCGCCTCCTCTTTGTTTTCTGAGGACCTTCAGGGTCACCCCCGGGATGTGGATCCACCGGAGGAGTTTGTGGATGCGTCTCGAGAGGTGGTGGGGAAGGAATAGGGGTAGAACCCTCAGCACGAACCGATGTTCTACGCTTCAGGGGCCCCTGTCTGGCACCAGCAACTAGCTCAGCAAATGTCAACTGTCCACCTGCCATCTCGTCTGCAAGAAAACAAACAGTTGTTAGAAAACAAGCAAGGCGGCAAATAAGTGATAAGACAGTCAAAAGAAAACAAACGAGACCATTACACATGGATAAAAACTAATGCACGAATAAGAAAGCCAGCCGACCTAAGGCTGCAGCCAACTTATCAGGCGAGTCAGATAGAACAAGTGGCTTGCAGGGAATCAGTTTCTCTCTAGAGGGTAAGTGGGAGGCCAAATTCCTGAGCAATCTCAAGGTCTCTCTATCAGTAGCACCCAGCTGCCTTAGGGTGAACCAGTAAGTATGTGGCTCCTGAAGGTAGTGTCGCGGTGACCAAGAAATAGGAAACACGAAATCAATGGCCTCCCAGTAGTCGTTTAGATATCCCACCAAGTCTTGATCGCCACGACTGGTCGGGGCAACCCAAAGAAACTTGCTCTTCCACTTCTTCACAGAATCCATATAAGGTACAAAAAGTTTGAAACTGGTAACAGCCTTAAAACTGAGAAACTCCCAGCTAGTTTTGTGACTATGCTTCTCTCCATGCCGATTAGTATCAAAGATAGTGAAAAAGAGCTTCTGAGAAACCGGCCTCTTCAGCTCACCTAACAGAACTTCAAATGCCTTGACGAAGCCCCAAGAGTTGGGATGCAGTTGTCATGGGGCGACATCCAAGAAACGAAGGACCCCGCGCTCAAAGGGAGTAAAGGGTGGTCGTATATTCATGATGTTGAGAACCCTCATGTACATAGTGAACTTCAGCTCCGTTGGGAAGGTAGCAATGTGCTCACCAATTCCCATGCTCTCGACCTGCCACTCCTGGTCGTCATTGCCCACACACTGGGCCGCCAAATCCAACTCCCTTTTTGTCACTTTCGATACTTCATTCAGAATGGTGGAAGAAACCCAAGAATAATCATGTCCGTTTGACCCCCGAAAGATGACCTGAGCCTGGCGGGTTTAGACGACTCTGCGCTCTGGGAAGAAGAGCCGGACGACCTATCCCCCGTAGAATGGGCATGAGACTCGAAAGAAGGTCCAGACTCAGAAGAGCTCGTATCCCCCTCACCATTTGACATCCCGGGAGATCTCCCCTTTTTTGAGGTGGCAACTCGAGCAACGTGAGGATCGGAGGATGGAGACTTGCGTCGAGTTTGCTTGGTCCTCGCCACGATGCAAACCTGCAGGAAGGGGTGATCACTCGTTAAACGAGTACTTAGGCTTGCAGATGAGGGGCGATTGTCTCACCCCAAGCCTGATCGCCCCTCCCCGCCAAACCAAAGACAAACACAACAAAAAGAATGAATACGAAAGAAAGGGAGAATACCTTTGTATCAAACTTTGCCGACCGAGGAGACCAAGTCACCTACTAGGATGGTCAAGACAACTCACTGGATACAAAAATAAAAGGATCGATCAGACTCAAAGAAAAACGATATGATCAGCTTATAATTAAAACCACACAAACAACTATCTTCATAAATTCCAAGCAATGAAGTTTAAGGCCGTGTACCTTGAAAGAAAAGTCAAAGAACCCGAAAGATTAAAACGCCAAATAAAGATGCCATCCCATTGATTTCCTTCAAGCTCACTACGGTAAAATTAAATGACACGAAGAATAAGGAAAAATGGGATAGTACCGTGTTAGCCCACGAAATAAGCAGGTCGCCCCTTTTTAGTTCGCGCGCAATAATAGAGCGGGTCGCCCCTTTTTCATTCGCACCAAGGAGCTTCGGGTCGCCCCCTTTTTGTTGCGCCTAGAAGGAAGCGGGTCGCCCCCTTTTCTTCACGCCAAGAAGAAAGTAGGTCTCCCCCTTTTGATGCGCCAAGGAGGGAGTCGGTCGCCCCTTTTTGTTCACGCCGGTGAGGAAGTGGGTCGCGCCCTTTTGATGCGCCACGGAGGGAATGGGTCACACCCTTTTGATGCGCCACGGAGGGAATAGGTCGCACCTTTTTGTTCACGCCAAGGAGGAAGTGGGTCGCCCCCTTTTGATGCGCCACGGAGGGATTGGGTCGCACCCTTTTGATGCGCCAAAGAGGGAGTGGGTCGCCCCTTTTGTTTGCACCAACGATGAGAACGGGTCGCCCCATTTTGAGTGGAAGAGGAAATTGAACTTTTTGAGAATGAGTGGTTGAAATAAAAGGAAGAAAAGACCCCTACACTCTCATATATATATAGGCCCACGAAAATAGGCCCAACAAAAAATAAAAGTTTTTTTTTTTTATTTAAAATATTTTGTATATTCGAAATATTCATCGGAATTGGGCGACTAGGAGCGTGTCTATCGATTATTGAACGATCCAATAGGATATCAACCGCCGAAAATTCACAAGTCGTGAATTGGGGGCAAGACCTATCAAACTACTGATCGAGCACGACCAGCAGGACTGCGTATCAAGCCTACGCCCGCTCAGTGATCAACCTTGGCTTGGGGGGCAAATGTTCTAGACTGGGCCAGTCGTCAGGCCCAATCCAGTAGCAACGATCCAACCCAGCAAGGGAAGGGCCAGCTTCGCTGGGCCTGATCCAACAACTAACCAACCAGCCCAATAACGAAGTGGTCAGTTCCACTGATACTTGGGCCCCCATCGCAAATGGGCTATCCGACGCCAACGATCCAGACTATTCACTATAAATACCTCCAGTCACCAGATGTCAGGTACGCAATTCATTCTAATATTCACTAGACATTACTGTAGCTCGATATAGCTGACTTTGGCGTCGACAGTATCAGACGCGCGTTCTTCTCTTCCTCAATCTACAGTATCAGACGACCCGTCCCTTGACCGTCTCCGCAGACCATCCCAAGGTACGGTTCAATATATGTGATTGATTCAGGAAGACAACGAAAGCAATAGAGTTCTTTTAAAAAAAAGAAATTAAAAACAAAATTAATTGCGCAGAAAATTGGTAACTATGAAAAAATCAATCAATGGACTTGAAGTGCAGCAATAGCTTATTGTTAAAAAAAGAGTGCATCAATAGCACAACAGCAAAAGAATGGGTCGATTAATTTTTTTATAGAAAAAAAATATTAATTGACCCATATAATAAGTTCTTGTTATGATCACATAGTATCAGTTGCTCTCAATTCCGTTATTTGCAATGATCTGATTGGGGTTTTTTCCGATCTTTGGAGTACTTCCATCCCTTCTATAGTCATCATCTTTAGTTGGAGGTTGTTTAATAATTCTCTCCCCGTTCAAGCGGTTTTGTTTCGCCATCATGTGATCTCTTCTATCGACGATGTCATTTGTCCGTTGTGTAGTGAGGTGGGCGAGGATGTCCAACTCTCTGCCACCACCACCAACTTCCTAAGTAATTCTTTATTTATTGAATATAATATAATATAGGCAAAATTACACCAGGAGACCTTTAACTTATTTATTTGTAACAAGTTGGCCCTTTAAGTTTCTTTTGTAACAAATAGGCCCTTTAAGTTACCCGACGTTGACACCGTTGGCCCTTTTAGTAAAATGTAATATCGTTTATTACATCAAAATACACCAAAATATGTTTGTTTGCATCAAAATACATAAGCTAGAGTAGTCACAATATATAAAGTAGCATTACATCAAAATATATAAGCTAGAGAAATCATTAAAAGGGCCTATTTGTTACAAAAAAAACTTAAAGGTCCAACTTGTTACAAATAAATAACTTAAAGGTCCTCTAGTGTAATTTTGCCTATAATATATATATATATATATATATATATATATATATATATATATATATATATATATATATATATATAGAAAGTTGGGCCTAATTGGTAAAAGAAAAAAAATTGGGCCTAATGGATGGATTGGATATCCATCCATTAAAATTAAAAGTGGTTGATGGATGGATTGGATTTGTTTGATACAATCTTAATGGATATAAATTTTTAAATGGACTTTTTCAATCCAATCCATTATAATCCAAATCCACATCCATCCAAACCATCCATTTTGACACCCCTAATATAGACCTCAACCGTGAAAAGCATTGTTTTCCAAATAAGAGTTTCAAACTTGGCAGGTGTTGCCATATTGACATTGGCCTGCATGTATTTTTTAATATTACAACTAAACTTAACATTATATCGTATATGTATGTGAAAAACAATAAAAAAATAGAATAAAAAAGGGGAAATGCAAATTCACCCGAAAAAAAATTAGATGTCATTAAATAGCAACGCCATATGCATTTCTGGTACTGATAGTACTGGACAAGCTCTTAGGGAATAATCTCTTTCTTATTACTTCCTTTTTTCCCATGACGACTAGGAACGGGCAAATCAAATATTTCACTTCGAATTTCCGACCTCAACATCCTGCTGCTCATGGTGTTTCACGATCAGTATTGGAAATGAACGGAGAAGTGGTGGAACATGCGGAAGCTTGATCTCTCCCAGCAAGCAAGACGAGATCACCACTTCTCTCAGTAATGGACTTCCTTAGCCTATGATGTCCTATCATAGATTATCGAACCTCCGACAGACAGAATCCCCATGCATGCGTTCTTTCTCTCCTCCCCTCAGCCATACATCTCTTTTGTTTTTCTTTTGGCCATTTTTGTTAGGCATTGAACCCCACCTTAGGTGCTGAGTGGTGTCCTCCCCTCCCTCAGACCTAAAAAAAAGTTCCGTCTATGGAGCCTAAAGCTTAAACCATGGCAATAAGCAGTAAGTTGGCATTGAAGATGGATTAGCCCGCATAAGAGAATGTCCTTCTTTTGAGTTAACATAGATGCTAAGGCCAGATAAGATTTAAGAGTCAGTATTAGCCGGGTAAATCTGGGAATCACCAATAGACGTACCTGAAGACGCAGTACCTTGTTCAGAGATGTTTTTGCTGGGAATCACCAGATTTGGATGATCAAGTAGAATTTGGAGCATTCCAAAAACTTGGAGATCCAAGCACAAAAAAACAGGCAGTCTGATAGAAAGAACATTCGTTTGTTCCTTTTCGATTCGACATTTTTTGTTATGATATTGATATAAGGAACTGAATAAATCTTTATTTGAATCATTGCAGTTTGTTTTACTCTTGTTCTTTCTTTTTCTTTATCCAGGAGATAATCTTCCCAAAACAGGTATGAAAGCTATAAATGGAAAATCCTCCCAAAACAGGTATGAAAGCATTGGTTTATACATTCCTCTTAGTCTCGACTTTAGGAATCATTTTTTTCGCTATCTTTTTTCGAGAACCCCCTATAGTTCCAACTAAAAAGGTGAAATGATTTTTCATTATATCAATTGAAGCAATGAGCCTCCAATATCGTAATATTACTAGCGGATAACAGAGGAAACTGTTTTGGGAGGCTCGGGAAAAATTTAGTCAGGACATATAACAATACTCATAAAAAAATATTAACCTGGTTGATTACTTCCATATAACTCTTAATACATATCAATAGTACTCCAATGTGAGACTGTAAGAAACTCCTTAGCAACACTAACTCTTCCAGATTTATTTATCTGGCTTAAACCTCCTATACTTTTACAGTACATTTTGTTTCGTGATATTCAGTACCCTTACGATACAATTGGTGTCGAACAACAGCTTTTGGAGCCTCGGTATATTTCTTGGTTGAAACCTCCTTTAAATACTATTTGTCTTAATGTAGGGCTAAAAAAATTGAGCTCAAAAAACCTGACCTCACACGGGACTTGCCTAGTCAATACTTGAGTAGCCCACAAATAACAAATAAAATTAGCTTAAATACTAAGTATTAGCAGCTTAATACATGTTGTCAAGTGTCAACAACATGTATTGAGAATAGGAAAATGATTTTTAGTACAATACAAAACAAACAAAACGCACAATTCTAAATTTTGATTTATTAGGCACTATTTTTTGTGCACACAATTGGGGCGTGTATTGTTATTAAGGGTTGATTGACGAATGACGACAATACATTTGTATATTTTCTACAAAGTTTTCTTTGTATTAAATAGTGTTGTCCTTGAGAATATATGACATTGATATCCTCTTGATCACTATGCGACAAATTCGTGTGTTGGATATTCATCTATTACAAATACTTATTCGTTTGAAATTATATGTTATCATACTTCATCCACTTGCTCTTCAAGAATGCTTTTTAGTTGAAAACAATAACACCAAAAATAAGCCTGTTCTTGTATTTTTTTTATAAAAAACAAAACTACTTTTTTAGTTAGTGCTTTTTATAACGCGTACCGACCCAATAGTTACCAAGGTCGTCTAAGGCTAAGCTTGGGAAGTAAAGTCGTAGCCCGATGCAAAGTGACTCGATAAGGATTAGGTAGCCTACAACCCATTTTACCAGCTCTACTCAAAAGGGACAATATCCATGGACAATGGAAATTTGTAGTTAAGAAGGGGAAAAAAGGAATAAGCAATCAACAAACACAACCAAAAGCGAAATCAATGAAATATGTGTTTTGATTCTCATATTTAATAAAACAAGTAATATTTCACTGAACTCCCATAGATGATATTTTTTTTAATAATGAAGCACAAAATTAAACATAGTGACATCAATAATAAAGTTTAAAGTTCAAATAGAGAGTTTTTACTCATTAGATTATCATGTGTCTCAAATATATGCTACTTCTACAAAAATCAGAGGCAGTTCACTAAAGGCAAAATATCCTTCTTACATTCAAAATAAAAAGGAAGTAAATTTCAAAATAAAATTGATTAATAAATTTGACATAGGAAAATTCACGATAATCAAAAGGTTTGTTAAGTTGCATTAATAGTTGAAAATAACAAGCCACTGTGTATACAAGGTATAATCCTATTAACCACAATCATAAGCCTCTAGGGTGAAAACAAGAAAAACAATTGATGATTCGTTTTATTAATCCAATATTATGAATAAGGCTTTCAAGGTTTTCCTTGTAAATTACTACCTGAGAATACTCCTCTGGATCTTTAATGCCAAGCTCCACAATCATTTGGGTACTCCAATCCAACAAAGCTAGTTCACCATCTTTTGTTTTGAAGAATATATCGCCGTTATTCACAACTCCAATAAGATGCTCAACGCAAGGAAATGAGCCAATAACAAATAGTTTAGTCCATGATTCTTTCACACCAAGTTCACCTAAGATTGATATATGGAAAGTACTTTTCTCTGTGTGATTACAAATGAAAGCAACATACCCATTTAACACTGTTAAGTGCACTTCCATCGAGTTGATATCGAAACTAGCATCACCCATGTATGAGGGCATGGGCGTTGTAAAGAACACTTCATTGCTCATGTCAAAGGTAACCAAACACGACACACCACGATATTCCTTTGTTCCCCGCCAGTGGCACACTCCCTCCGAGTACGCTAGCCCACCTACTCTCCTATGACAAGGAACAGGCATTTCGAAATCAAGTCTCTTCCAAGAGTTACTTCTTAGACTATATATCTCCCACAAGGGCATCAAATCTATATATTCATCACATGGCCATAACGATCAGGGCCATAGTTTACAATACTAAGCCTTTTCTTTAAATTTTCTTACTAAATTGATTTTAGCCATTAGATCTCTTTTTTATTAATCCAATATAATCTAATGGTTGATAATGAATAAGGGTGTTGTTGTCATTTTAAAAATAAAGGTGTTGTATTTTTTTAAAAAAAATTAAGGTGTTGATGGATATAATATATATATATATATATATATATAAATAGCACCACCACCACTGTCGGCCGGTCGCCGGAGAGCCACTGTGACTGCCGCCGGCGAAACCACCGATTGCCGCCGGAGCTCCTCTGTCGACCGTCGCGCCGATTGCCGGAGCTCCACCACCGGTTGCCGGTGTTCTGCTGCCAGCCACCGTCTATAACCACCACATATATATTTATATATACTATAAATATTATAATCCTAACCAATGTTATGCACATTTGTGGTAAGTGGCCACTAACCACAGATCTGCATAGTGGTGGTTAGTGGCGGTTAGTGGCCACTAACCACAGAATAGTGCAACAGTAGTTAATACCATAAATCTCAATGTCTTCATTAGAATAGTACATTAGAAATTCAATTTCTTCATTAGTAGCTTAAATAAATTATGCACATCATGATTAAGAGCAAATTATAATCCTAACCAATGTTATGCACATTTATGGTAAGTGACCACTAACCACAAATTAGTACCACAATGGTTAGTGGCCACTAACCACAGACATGCATAACTGTGGTTAGTGGCCACTAACCTCAGATATATATAACTGTGGTTAGTGGCTTTACAGTTTGTTGGTCTTACAGAGCACGGGTTCTTGTTAATTTTTAGGTAAATTACCTTTCTACCCATTTAGTAACCAATACTAAACATATGTTTAGTATTGTAAATTGTAACACCCTGGGCCCTTTTCTTGCTAGTAGGCTACCCAAGAGTGAACTCATGATCTTCTCTACCCCCCATGTAGAGTTTTTGCCTTCCGTGGGAATCGAACCTCGTACTCTGGGGCTTAAGTACAAGTTCAATGCATTCCCACTACCAATTGAGCTACCTAGTTCAATTGGTAGTGGGATTGCATTGAACTTGTACTTATGCCCCAGAATACAAGGTTCGATTCCCACGGAAGGCAAAAACTCTACATGGGGATAGAGAAGATCATGAGTGCACTCTTGGGTAGCCTACTAGAAAGAAAAGGGCCCATGGTGTTACAAAAAAATGCGCCTTTTTTTGTAAAAACCCAAGGAAGTTTGAGTGAACCCCAACATCTGGCCGATAAGTGTAAAACTCTTAAAGGCAAAGTAATAAAAAACCTCAGGGGGCCTAAGATAAGGGCTCAAGACTTCCCTCTCTTAGTATGCTAACATCTAGAGGTCGTCACCTCAATTCGATATAATTTATATATCACACCCGCATTGGGCCGTCAACCTTATTTAATACCCGCATTGGACCGTTAATCACATATGATATACTTTATATATCATGTCCCCTACAATAGTAGAACATGAAGTTCCATTTTGATTTGAAAAACATATGTTCTCACACGTGGCTAGACTCGGTTTTTCGAAACATTGATAAGTTCCAAAACATTTCTAAAAAATCAAGTTTGAACATGTTAAAATCATGTTTTTATAAAGTAAATATCATCCCAATTGGTTGAGAAAAGGTTTAGAAGTGATTTGGAACAAAAAGGAGCGACGAAAAGACAAAACGGCATTTTCAACCCGAGAGCAACGCATGGTCCGTGCCCCTGGGGCGCACGGTCTGTGCTACCTGTAAAAAAATTTGTGTGGGTTTCTGTCTACGAGACGCACGGTCCGTGCCTCTGAGGCGCACGGTCCGTGCTACGTGTGCAGAAACAGCATTTTAACTCCAATTCGTCCATTTCGCGATTCCGACCGATTCCAAACCGAAACCCGAACCAATTCCAACTGAAAAACATAAGATTTTACAACATATTCCAGTCCAAACAATCACAATAAAACCAAACTTCACATCACAATCAAAGTATAATTTGAAAATTAAACCGTAAACGATGTTTTTCTAAAATTCGGTTTTTGACTCTAAAACCATTTCGAAACCAAAACATCAATCGATTCTAGAATTTCAACACAATCAATTTAAAGTGTAAATTACCTAAACGTGAGTAAAACTCACCTATCGTGATGAAAATCACGAAACATCGAGACTCTCCGAAGTTCAAACGACCCGTAACGCACGAACACGTTCCGAACTTCACGAACTCGTCCAATCGCTTCCAAAATCGAAAACCCATCTACTAGGATTCACAACCAGCAACTCAATCACCCTAAAACCATCTTCAATGACCCAAACTCCATTGTTGACCAATTTGGGGCTTTAAAACCTAACAATGGCAAATAGTGAATGAGGAGGAAGGAGCTTCTAAAATTGGTATCATTGGATAAGAAATTAAAAATGGAGGAAGATGATGGTTTGGATACTTACACAAAAGATCTTCAATGGAGTTTCCTCTCCATTCTTTTCTTCTTCTTCTTCTCGCCCCCTTTCTCTCTTCTCTCTCTCTTTCTATTTTTCTTTTTCACTTCTTGCTTTTGGCTCAAATGCGGAAAATGAGGTGTTTTTATTATTGTGGGAGCTAAGGGTAAGTTTTATGGAAATGACTAAAATGCCCCTTAGTTCCTTAATTCCCTCTTTAATCTATTTTCTACCCAAACAATCATCAATAATTCACACAATTTAAACTATAATTCAAATAAATCACATAATCTAACAATTTAATATTGCTTTCACGACAAACTCGTATCTGAGACTTGATTTATTATTTACTCAAATAACAAATCGCTAGGTAATTTCGTAAACCGAAATTTACCAAACTAGGGATGTTACAACCCCTTTATGAAAGAAAGGTAACGAAGATAATGCAAGAGAAACCTTATCACGACAATAACAACAAAAAACTGAACAAAGAAAGCCATCTCCAAAGCACATGCCTCATATAGTCATATATATCAAAGAGAAAGAAAACCCGAAGTTGGTAGTAGTAACTCAAGGATAAAAGCTCAAATGATTTCCAGGAAGAAAAGAAAATTGATATCCAAATAAAGAATGAAATTCTTATGTGGTTTATTATAAATTTGTTATTTTTGACAAGTTTATTATACATTGATACTAGATTTATTTTTTTGATTTTTAAATATATTGGTAAAAAAATATATACATCGGTAATATGTAACAATAAAAAAATGTTAAATATTATGAGTACAAGTTTACTGACTGATTCGGTTGAGTTCCGATTGAGCCATTGAACCTTAAATCAGTGTCTTCACCGATTCAATGACCGTCGACCGGTCCGACTCTCTGAACATTGCTTTTTAGTTGAAAACAATAACACCAATATAACAATAAACTTGAGTATTGTTTTAATGCTAAATTAATATCTAACTTATCCACCAACTTTCTACATGTCTTTTGGCGTCTCTAAATTATTATTATGATTAATACTAATTATTATATTTTGTTTTTAATAGAGGTTAGTTACAATCTTTTCATTTTCCTTCACCTTAAGTATTCTTTCACAAATACTATAAATACCTAAGAAGAAAGGTTATGTAACATCCCCCAAAGTGATTGTTCTAATTGTTTTGATTGGTAAATGATTTTAGTTAAATTTGGGGTTTAGTGGGAATGATAGTAAAAAGGGTAAAACAGTCATTTTGCCTAACAAGCGGTTATAACTAAATTAATTAGTTAACGAAAGTATTATAGCATTTATAATCGTGTGTGATGGCTAATATAATTACTTATGATGTAAGTATGTGCATTAGTGATTGATTGTTGTTTAAATTGGAGTTTTAAGTGAGTAAATAGGGAAAAGGGTAGTTTGGTCACTTCCCCTTATTTTTAGACCCTCAGCTCATTTACAATACGAACTTGTTTGAGTAGTTTTGGTTAGGAATTGAATTAGTTATGTTTGTTTCAAAACTGCTCACAGAGGCTGCCAAACAAACTTGGAATTGTTGCCGAGTTTCTAGGAATTTAGGGTGGCGTGGGAAAACGATTCTTGGCTAATTGATTTACGCTGATCAGGTGAGTGTCCTCACCACGCTTTGTGTATCATTATGTGTTATGTGTTCTCATTTCAAGTATATGTCAAATGTGTGCTGAACTACAGAAGTGCATGATTAGAATTCTCGGTGGTTGAATTTGGTTTTCGGTTTTGTTAATGTTTTAAAGTTGAATTGCCTATGATATAAATGATGATATGATGCCATGATTGCTTTCAAAATGTTCATTGGAATGTTTTCTTTGAGGTGTTGAATTGGATTGTGTGTTGTCTCTGATGTTTGGTTTGAGTTTCAATGAAAGAAGAAGGTTTAAAGTGATATTCGGCAGAAAACCGTTTAATATAGGTTCAGTAAATCGTATATAATATCTTTTGTAGAACTCCATTTGTAGTGATTCTTGTTTCATTGGAAACTATACTCGTTTTGCTTCAATTTTGAAACTTAATTTGCTTCATTTGGTTGATAATTCAATAAGAAAACTGAGTTACAAGTTGGGCAACAGTTGCTGTCCAGTTTCTGGACCTCTATGTTTTATTCTAAAAAACTGTACTTTTTGGCTACAAAAACAAATAAATAAAAATTATATCCAGAAACTAGACACTATAAGGTTTCCAATAAATATTTGTTTTCTTAATTTCGATATTGTTTGCTATGTTAAATAAATTGTCGAAGTTTACGTATCACTGCTGAAAATTTACTGCACATAGACTATTCATTGAAATGTATGTATATGATAATGAAATTGTGGTTGATCGTAATGTCGAGTATCGAGTGAGAACCCTTCAAATGTTTTGAAATTGATTTCCTGAACATGTGTAATATTGTTCACTGATTAATAATGTATTAACGGGATGACTCCGAGTTATTTAGCATACTTGGTCGAGGGAAGTCATGAGCCCATAAGCGAAGGCCCTGGCATTTCCGTGATCTCCTGAGATTTCGTTTCACGGATTGTGGTAAACCAAAGATAAAAGGAAATGATTTTTATGGAAATTCAATGATTCGTGCAGTGATTGTCGGATTAGAGGGCTCGTAGAGATTGAGTGATTTGGTCTCTCGAGTCGATCTTCAAAATAATTATGATAATTAAAAGGGAACAATGAGAGGAACTGTAAGGGGTCTCAGAGACGCTCATTGAGATTTGTAATCTCATTGTTTATGATTTGTGGTTTACAGGTACAAAGCCTAAGTGAATGAGTTTTATGAGCTGATGTTCTGCTAGATGGCACTCTGGGGACTGAAGCTTAAGTTAGTTTATATTTATTCTCCTTCGAATCTTGGCTAGTGATTCAAGGGTTCGGGATTTGGATAGCTACTTATGGATACAGTTTTAAATTACTCACCTCGAGTTTATAATATTACTTGTTCGTATTCCGTGATGTAATGGTCTTAAGACCGGAACATATTATGTTTTAGTAGATTGATCACTATAATTGTACTAAGTTTCGGGTTGAATCCATAATAGTTGTTATGTACTCTGAGTTATTTCATATATGTTAACATTCCACTTTAGGAAATTGCGGAGTGTTACAGGTTATCACTTATCGTTTCATTTTTTTACATCACTTTTGTTTGATTTCTACATCACTTACATGAATTTTTGGGTTTTTACTTCATTAATATCCAGACTTGAAGAAAGTCATTGTTGTAGTTGTAGTTGGAGTTCCAAGTTTTGTGGTGTAAATTTATCTTTTATTCGTAAGCTTTTATAGATTGTTGATTAAGTATTCAATTTGTTATAGGTTTTAAGTTTAATGTATTCATCATATTTTTATAGTGGGTAAACAAAAGCAACTATCTCTTCTTATTTGTCTTTTATTTGTAAGATTTTATAGATTGTTGATTAAGTATTCAATTTGTTATAGGTTTCAAGTTTAATGTATTCATCATATTTTTATAGGGTTTAAACAAAAGCAACTATATATCTCTTCTTAGATTTGGAGTATATCTTCAACTATTGATCATAACCTGTGGTGAAACCATAATAGATATATTGTTGTCAACATTATCTATTTCTACATATTTTTCTATATCTGTAAAGGAATCCCCAAAGGTGCCTCTATAAAGCTTCTTGATTTTTTGATTTAAGACAAATCAAATTATATTGAAAATTTAAATGTTTAAGTTCAATAACATATATATATATATAGACATACACACCATTAATGTAACATCCCAAAATAATTATTTTGAGTGTCAAATTAATTGAGTAATATCATTATCTATGATTTCTTGTTGATTTGTTATTTGGTTGAATTTGACGATAAATGTGCAATTTATGTGAATTGTGTGTTGAGGAAAAAATGAAATAAATAAGAGAATTGGGTATATTGGAGAATTAATGGTAGAATGAGGGTATTTAGGGGTTTTCCACTCACCAAACACTCACTCACTCACACCCCACCCCCAGCTGACCCAAACTTAAGCTAAAGACACATTAATTGTTTTGAAAAACATAAGAAAGAAAGTGAAAAAACAGAAAACAAGAGAGGAGAGAAAGAGAGGAGAGTTGTGAAGAGAGAGAGGAAGAAGAAGAGGAGAGTTCTCCCTCATTTCTTGATGCATGTTCATGATTCCACCACCATCCTTCTCCATTCTTCATTCTCTTTCCATTGGTACCAAAAACACCAGCTGAAACAAGCTCAAACATTGTTTCCTTGTCCCCATAGAAATAGGGCTTGAGGGGAGAGAGGGAAGCTCCCACTTCCATTGTTGCTACTTCACTCATTTTGGAGCTAGGAGGAGGTTCTAAGAGCCCCAAGATAGTACATTTCAGTTGGAAAGGGATTCAAAGGAAGTAGCTTGATTTTGGGTAGATTGGTTTCGGGTTTGAGAATATTGGAGGTGTTAGGAGTTCGGTTCGTGAGTTACGGTTTTCAATTCGTCAAAATTTCGAGTAGTTCATCAACCGGGTGAGTGTCCTCACCACGCTACATGTTTTAAATGTTTGTAGGTGTTCTGAATTGGTATTTGTGATTGAATTGGTTGCTGAATTTTGATGATTGGTGGTGTTAAGTGTGCATAATGTTGTGCTGAAACTCTGTTTGGGACTTTTTTACACAGCTTCAGTATTTCTGTAATTCTGAACTTTCTGTGTGTCCAAAATTTTTAAGGTTTGCTTTCCTTGAAAATAGACATAATTTTCTACAATTTAAGAACTGATTTTAATAAATTTCGGTAAGTATAACTGGAGAAATTGTAGTCACAAGTCAGATCAAAAATCTAGGACTATACTGGGTGTAGGTTCGGTTATATAGTAACTGGGAATAATCTAGAGGTCCAAAATTTATGTTGTTCACCTTTTTAGAAACTACACTTAATGCTTGTCAAATTGGTACTAGTTTGGTTGCATTTGGAGTTGTGTAGCTCGAGTTATGAGTATACCAAATTGGGTCAAGGTTTTGAAGTTAAACTGGGTATAGGTTCAGTGTTTTGGGTTTTGGGGTCTCAATTGAACTCCGTTATGAATAATTCTTGTCCAGTTAGAAACTAGACTCAATTTTCTTCTGGTTAGACTCAAGTTTCGTGTTATTTGGTCAAGTTTTGGTCATTTTAGAATTGGTTGAAGTCAGGGACTGATTTTATCCAAATCTGAGAACCATTCTGTCTATTTTTGAAAACTGTGCTAATTGGTTCATTATTTTGCAAAACAAAAGTCATGTTCAGAAAATAGACATCCTTAGCTTTCTGTAGAGGGGTCATTTGTTGAATTTCGTTATCATTTGGGCAGTCAAATAATTTTCCGAAGTTTATGCACACTTGCTGAAAATTTACTGCACCTAGACTGTTCATTGAAATGTATGTATATGATAATGATAATGAAATTGTGAATGATCGTAATGTCGAGTATCGAGTGAGAACCCTTCAAAGATTTTGAAATTGATTTCCTGAACATGTGTAATATTGTTAAGTGATTAATAATGTATTAACGGGGTGACGACTCCGAGTTATTTAGCATACTTGGTGGAGGGAAGTCATGAGCCCAGAAGCCAAGGCCCCCGCATTATCCCTCATTGGTATGTTGGATTGGGGTTTCTGTGATCTCGTAAGATTTCGTTTCACGGATTGTGCTAAGCCAAAGAAAATGACAAATTGGTTTGTTGATATATCCGAATGGGAGTTTTTCGGATTAATGGAAGCTCCCGCATTATTCGGAATGGAAAGATAATGAATCTTGAAAGGAACGAATGAGAGGAACCGTAAAGGGTCTCGGAGGTGCTCATTGAGATTTGTAATCTCACTATTTTATTTGTGGTGTTTTCAGATGGATAGGGTAAAGTAAAGCAAACGGAAAAACAAGTAGTTGCTGGTGTTGTTGCATAGGTTATTGGGAGATCCTTCCAGATCGATGTATTATGTTTGCTAACTTTATTTCCCTAGATGTAATTTGGAGTTTGATTCTAGGATAGGAAACCCTTGATTATGTAATCAAGGTATTATTATGTATTGTGAACGCTATTTGGGAATTTGAACATTCACAGTTATATAACTGAAATAGATTGATATCTGTTATGTAAAAGAGTCGAGTTTTTGATAAATTTCTACTTAGTGAACTAATTATGAAGATTTGATCCTGTAGGGGGTTTTATGTCCAAATTCTTAAGCAGGTTGAAGTCTCTGATTTTTTACAAATGGTTAACGTTCTAAATTTAAGGATGTTACAATTAACTATGTCTATTATTAATTATTTTTTTCATTTTGTAACCGATACACTTTTTACTATCAACATATTATTTATTCTAAATTATAGTCATAATTTTTTATCTTAGTTATAATAAAATAAATCTAAATTCCTTTAAATTATATATATATATATATATATATATATATATAAACTAATAAGTTGAAATCAAACTTCACTGGAAACTTAAAATATTAGTTTAAATAATTAATAAGATATAGTAAACTTCATTGGAAAATTAAAATTTTACTTAATATATATATATATATATATATATATATATATATATATAAAATGTTTAATTGAAAAACAAAGAATCAAACTTCTTTTTATATATATATATATATATATATATATATATATTATTTACTTTATAATGAAAGGATAAAACAAAAAGAATAAACAGCAATACCCTACTTTCTAACCAAAAATTGGTTAAATTTGAATGGCTTATTTATTATAAATTTAAATGGAAAAATTGTTTAATTTGGTATGAGAATGCAAATTAATAGTCATATTCTAATTTGTTTACTTTGAACTGAAAAATGATAAGTGGGCCTTTCAATTTCTTTTTGGTGTAACTCCTATGCACTGAAAGTGGAATTTCATATTAGTAATATGAATCATTCCTTAGTTGCCAATAAATTCATAAGTTAGTAAAATATAAGTGGAAGATTTATGGTTTTAATCAGTTATGATATGACATAACTATTTATAAGAGAAAATTTTAGATGGTGAAGGAAAATATTTTGGCAAAAAAATTTAGAACAAAAAAAGGTGGTGCATGTGAGGATTTGAAAGGAGTGGTAACTTTAGAAGAGGCAGAGTGCGCAGAAAGAAACATTAAAGCATGTGATAAAGGGTGGAAAAATGGAGTTTACCTCAGTAGAAAAGAAATAGAAATGGCAAAGCAAAAGATTTGAGGTTCATGTTCTTGACAATTCCAATGTAGTAAACAAGACAAAAAAAATTTTGGATTTCTTAGTGAGTCATGCAATTGAGTCACAACTTTTTTGTAAAGCTATAGAAATGTATGGATTATGTGTTAATTAATTAATATTGTTTTTTTAAAATGTTTAATTTTAATTTCTTCCATGAAATTAGATGATGTGTTATATCTAAAAGTTTTTTTATATGTTCCTTGAACATTGCACAAACGTGTGTTTAAGTTTGAAAGAAGATATTTTTGTCTCTAATTACAGAGCGCATTTGTTTAATTTTTAAAGTGAGTGCATGGATCATAGACTATGAATATTGTATTATGTTTCTAATTTTAAAATATAATTTTAAGGAAATGCTTTATTTTGTTACTTCCTAAACTTGCACTAAAGCTAATTACCGTCAAACATAATTATAAAGCCGAATGATTCAAAATATCATTCAAGAAAATTTAGTATGTAAATTGTTATAGGTTTCAAGTTTCTTATTCATATTTTTGTATCCTGTAAATAGAAGCAAGTGACTCTTCTTGGATTGGAGTATATCTTCAAGTATTATTTGTAATCTTCTTGATTGTATGGTGGAACTATAATTGAGATGATGTTTTGAATTTTATTAACAGTTTTTGCTAAAGAAGTAATAAATAGAAATTTCTAGTTGCATCCATGTTAAAATACATCATAGCACAAGTTGCTTTCTATTGGAGATGTTTCTTCTAATTGTTTTGATATTTTATGTTATTCCTTGATGCATCTTCCAATAGACAAATATTTGTTAGAGAAGTGAATGATCCTGTTATTTAGGAAGAGACCCTTGATGAAAAATTATCCAAGAGGGAAAATACAAATAAATTCATAAATTATGTCTAATTTTATTTGTATTTAATTTAAAATAAAGAAAATACTAATTTGAACTTTAAATATTTTTTATCAATTATCAGTCATTTTGGTTTTTATTTGTTGTTTTCAATTGACTTTTGAAATTCACTATAATTATCAAATGAAAACTCACAAAAAGAAATTTAAAATGTCACTTTACAATGGAATTTTTTAACTTTCTATAATAGTAGTTAATGTAAAAAAAAGAACTTTAGTTAGGTTTTTGAATTTAACCATAACTATCAAAGGATAACTAACTTTTGAATGGAGGCTCTAAAATGTTCCTCGATTTTTTATATTTATATTTATGTATAGTTAATACAGAGACTTTAGTTCTTTCTATTAATGTAAAATTTAATATTTAATATCAGTTTTTTATTTTATTAATTATTTTATTCAATACCTTTTAGGAAAAGTTTATTTTTAGATTTTATTTTTAGAAAGAAAAAAATAGTTTTAAGGACTGGTTACTGTGAGAGTTAGTTTGGTTCCATAAATTTAAATTTTATTTTAATAGTCCCCTTTTACTTTATTGAAGTTTTATTTGATTTTTATTCTAATTTTAATAAGGAATATGAATGGTTTTTTTCAATGAATTTATTTTCAAAACATAACCTATATAATAAAAATAAACAATATTATAACACATACAACAAGTTTTAAGCAATATAATATAAATAAACGATAAACAATATTATAATAACTTAGAAACAAATAATTTTAAACAAGCCTGTGCGTAGCACGGGCTTAACACTAGTACTAAGTATTAGCAACTTACTACATGTTGTCAACAACATGCATTGAGAATAGGAAAATGATTTTTAGTATGATACAAAACAAACGAAACGCACAATTCTAAATATCGATTTATTAGGCACCATTTTTTGTGCACACAATTGGGGTGTGTAATGTTATTAAGAAGTGATTGTCGACAATCCATTAGTATATTTTAAACAAACTTTTATTTGTAACAAATAATACTGTCCTTGAGAATATATGACATTGATATCGTCTCAGTCTCTATGCAACAAATTCATGTGTTGGATATTCATTTTTCACAAATACTTATTCGTTAAATTATATGTTATGATAATTCATCCGCATGCTCTTCAAGAATGCTTTATAGTTGAAAAACAATAACACCAATAATAAGCATGTTATTTTGTCAAAAAAAAAAAACAATAAGCATGTTATTGATTCTTTTTATAAAGAAAAAAACTAATCTCTTTTTTTACAAAAAAAAAAACACTACTCTTTTTTAATTAGTTCTTTTTATAATGCGTGCCGCACCAAAATAAATGGATAGTCCTAAAAAAAAAATTGATTATTAAATTTGACATAAGGAAATTTACGGTAATCAAAAGGTTTCTGAAGGTGTCCTAAATACTTGAATATCACAAGCACTTTGTATACAAGGAATAATCATAATAACAACAATCGTAAGCCTCACAGGTGGAAACAAGAAAATCAATTGATGATTCACTTTACTAATCCAATATGAATAAGGCTTTCAAGGTTTTCCTTGTAAATTACTACCTGAGAATACTCCTCGGGACCTTGTAAATTACTACCTGAGAATACTCCTCGGGATCTTTAATGCCAAGCTCCACAATCGTTTGGGTACTCCAATCCAACGAAGCTAGTTCACCATCTTTTGTATTGAAGAATATATTGCCGTTATTCCCAACTCCAATAAGATGCTCAACGCAAGGAAACGGGCCAATAACGAATAGTTTAGTCGATGATTCTTTCACACCAAGTTCACCTAAGATTTATATATGGAAAGCACTTTTCTCTGTGTGATTACAAATGAAAGCAACATACCCATTTAACACCGTTAAGTGCACTTCCATCGAGTTGATATCGAAACTAGCATCACCCATGTATGAGGGCATGGGCGTTGTTAAGAACACTTCATTGCTCATGTCAAAGGAAACCAAACACGACACACCACGATATTCCTTTGTACCCCGCCAATGGCACACTCCCTCCGAGTACGCTTGCCCACCTATTCTGCTATGACAAGGAACAGGCATTTCGAAATCAAGTCTCTTCCAAGAGTTACTTCATAGACTATATATCTCCCACAAGGGCATCAAATCTATATCTTCATCACATTGCCCGTTATAGGTCATACCATAACGATCAGATTCACCCGGAGTCAATCGAAAGAAGACTACATATCGAATCACCGTAAAATCATCTCTAACATGATCATAACCAAATCCGCAAAGATTTGGCCAAGGTTCTCGATAAAGTGGTCCAAACTCAACTGTAACATCCCTAGTTCGGTAAATTTCGGTTTACGAAATTACCTTGCGATTTGTTAGTTGAGTCAATAATAAATCAAGTATCGGATACGAGTTTGTCGTGAAAGCAATATTAAATTGTTAGACTATGTGATTTATTTGAATTATAGTTTGAATTGTGTGAATTATTGATGATTGTTTGGGTAGAAAATAGATTTAAGAGGGAATTAGGGAACCAAGGGCATTATAGTCATTACACCCTCTATTAAACTTTCAGCTCAATAACTTAAATCACTCAACCTTCTCTCATTTCTCACATTGCTGAAATTTAGAAATCAAAAAAGAAAATATAGGGAGAGAGAGTGTGGGGGCCGGGTCGAGAGAGTAGAGAGGGAGAAGAAGAGAAGAGAGTTCCATGGATCTTCATTGCTTGTGTTTGATTTCAGCACCACTCTTCTCCATTTCTTGCTCTCTATCCATTGGTACTAAAATCAGTAGCTACTTCTTCTTCTTCTATCACAAATCACCATTTCTAGATCTCAAGCTCAAACACTAACAAAAATGGAGTCTTGAAGTTCCTAGTGACTTGTATGTGGATGTTGAAGCTTCATAAACTAATTGTGAAGTACAATACTCAGCACTAGAGCCTTTCAAGAGTCACCTTTCTTTTTTGGGTTGATTGGGTAGCTCGAATTCGAAATTTGAAGTGGATTCCGAGTTCGTGGGCTTCGAAACTATTACGGGGAATGTTCGAGTGGTTTTTGGTCTCGTTCGTTGTGTGAAGATTCAAGTATTTGTGAATTCTACATTCCGGGTGAGTTTTACTCACGTTTAGGGAATTTACACTTTAAATTGATTGTGTTGAAATTCTGGAATCAATTGATGTTTTGGTTTCGAAATGGTTTTAGAGCCAAAAACCGAATTTTAGAAAAATATCGTTTACAGTTTAATTTTCAAATTATACTTTGATTGTGATGTGAAGTTTGGATTGGTTGTGATTGTTTGGACTGGAATATGTTGTGAAATCTTCTGTTTTTCAGTTGGAATTGGTTTGGGTTTCGGTTTGGAATCGATCAGAATAGCGAAACCGAGTTAAAATGTTGTTTCTGTACAGGTAGCACGGATCGTGCGCCCCAGAGGCACGGACCGTGTGTCCCGTAAACAGAAACACACAAAAAAAAATTAACAGATAGAACGGACCGTGCGCCCCAGGGGCACGGACCATGCATTGCTTTCGGGTTCAAAATGTTGTTTTGTCGTTTCGTCGCTCCTTTTTGTTCCAAATTACTTCTAAACCTTTTCTCAACCAATTGGGATGATATTTACTTTATAAAAACATGATTTTAACATGTTCAAACTTGATTTTTAAGAAATGTTTTGGAACTTATCAATGTTTCGAAAAATCGAGTCTAGCCACGTGTGAGAACATGTGTTTTTCAAATCAAAACGGAACTTTATGTTCTACTATTGTAGTGGACATGATATATAAATTATATCATATGTGATGACGGTTTATTGAATTACTAATTGAAGAGGAACTTTGTATTTAAACCGTGAGCGTAATTAGGGGTTCACTTAAGCTTTCGAAGTTGGTGACGTGCTAAAGATTAAAATGTGATATTGCAATTCACCACTTAAGCTACTTTGGGTGGTTGGTGATGTGATAAAAGATGAAATGGATTATTTTGTATTTCATATTGATTTACGAATTAAAAGGTTTTCATAATGGAACCGAGTGAATGTTAGGGGTCACGATAAAAGTCACTGAGATATGTTATCTCTCCCTATCACTTATTGTTGTTTTACAGAGAAATAGGGGAAAATAAGAAGGTTAAGGGATGCGAGTAGGTGTCATGCTCGAAGAGAATATTGAAGATTTAGTCCTTCAGTCTTTGATTATGTTATTCCCGTCGTTTTTGTAGTCGATATATGACTTGAGATAATTGGGTTATGTAATCGTTTCCGCTTTTTCCTTATTATAAGTAGGAAAGTTACTCTGATGTTTACTAAATGGTACATTCTTAGTATTTCTATTGATTAGAGATATTAGGGTGTTACATTTTGGTATCAGAGCGGTTCGACCTTGTCGGACTTAGAGACGTTATGGTCGATAGGTTAGATCGAGTCGGCTAGGGACTTAGACAATTAAAATGTCAGAACCTTTCAGTAAATCATGTGATGTATTGGGTCAGGATCCACTCAATGTTTCATGTGAATTACTGAGAATGATGACGATTAGTTGCCTCAGCCCCGAAAATGTCCAAAACCTAAACCTTAGGATCCTAGCCTTTTCGTTTCATCAGAGCGCGCAGCGTAAGCGAAGGGCTACAGATGGGCATCCGAATTTGTTCGAAGAAACTGTGGGCGACTACTCCATTCTTGAATCCAAGGTAGCTGTTGTGCTACGGCCAAGTCTAGCAAACGATGGAGCAACATCTGTATGGGTGAACTGAGTTACCAAATGATCCGAACCCTTAAACCAAATCCCTTTCAGGATGAGACTAGTAAAGAGAGTCGATAGAAATCACCTAATGACAATCCTCTGGTTAAGTACACGCCCGTCTCAGTCTGGGAGAAATTTCCGCTAGTTTTCCAACTCATTTTATTCATAACTCATACTCCGGAACTCCGATTTTTATGTTCTAAGAAGCATTGGAAAGCTAACGAAAATGTCTATACATCTGAGTAGGTCGTAAACTGAGTTTCTAATTTCATTCCGAAGTGTATCTCTGTCTTATCCATAGCAGTTAAACCCCAACGCATTTGTAGATTGGAAATTTTGCAATTGCACGGTATATTGGATGAGGAGTTCCAACCATTAAGTTTAGATTCCTAGTCACCGGTTCTGAATGGCCTTCATTGTATCTTTTTCCAAAGAATCTATTTCTCGGGAATGATTGTTAGTAATTTTAGCCTTTCAATAATTGGAAGTGTTTTCCGAACTCGTAGACTATAATCCCATCTTGTATGTCGGAAGAGCAAGAACCTCAAAGTTACCTAAGTGTCGAACAAGATGTTGTTATGGAAGTAGAATCGTTCTGAAACTTAATTGATTAACGTGATTGATGAATCCCCATCACATGATGGTTTTCAGTGTTAAAAAGGGATTTTTACTTGGAGTTTTTGATGAATAACAATGAAGTTGATGAGAATTTAACAATTTATGCTATTAGAAATTTATTTGCTATGCAGTGTTTATGCTGGGTTTTGTCGTGATTCTGTGCCCAGGGAGTAGGTGGAATTGAAGAACAAAGCAGTGCAGGCAAATGGACTCAATGGTGCAATAGCAAGGAGCATTCAGCCAAATGGCGCGCAACTGGCGCGTGAGTGGCGCACCACGCGCGAGAAGACAGCAGGAAAGGCGCCCAACTGGCGCGCAACTGGCGCGTGAGTGGCGCACCACGTGCGAGAAGACAGCAGGAAAGGCGCCCAACTGGCGCGTGAGTGGCGCTGGAGCGCGAGTGGCGCGCTAATCAGCGGCAGACGCGTTAAATCACGCGTTGGACGCATTTTTCAGGATCTTTTGACGTATTTTGAACCCTAGTACACGGCGAGAACGGATTGCTCTGGATATCGGCGTTGAAGATTCGAGACTTGGGAACAAGGATTGGAGCTTCACATGTGTTCGTCTTCATCTCCAATTTGTAATTCTTCTCTTTCCTTTTCCTTAATCATGTGTAACTAAACCCTAATGTTAGGGATGAATGAATATTGACGTAGCACTATTGTCAATGGTTTAGAATTTTATTTATATCATACTCTCTCGTATTTTGCGTATCGAATTTCTACGCTTAATGCTTTTTATTGTTGGAAAACTCATACAATGATATTTTGTTCAATTATGAAATGGAAGTTTTGTTCTTGAATGTTTGAAATTCTATACCTTCAATTCGTAGCTTAGGAATAATCTATGAGTTGCTGTATATTGCAACCCTCGTTTTAAATGCTTGTCGTTAATTAGAATCGCTTAAGGAATTAGGGTTTGTAGTTATCGAGAAAGGACTAGTTACCTAAGGAATTAGGAATTAGTGAATGTTGTGGGTTTGATAGCAAAATTAGAGAGAGCTTATCCTTCAAATTAAATCAGTGCAATAGTGTGAAATCAATAGGAATTCATCCCTAGCATCTTCTCCATTGCATCTTTTCAAACGCGTTCTTCGTTTCTATTATTAAAAACACAAAAAGAATATTTTATTGCTTTACTTTAGAGCTTCATAGCTCCATCAAATCAATCTCATCCTAGTTCACTTTGGTTCCTTTAGTAGTTGTTAACGTAATTGGTAATTAAATTCCATCCTTGAGGACGATACCCGGTACTTGCCGGTTTTATTACTTGCACGATTCGGTACACTTGCCGAAAGTTCAACAAGTTTTTGGCGCCGTTGCCGGGGACCGAAATTACATTTGGCGCTGGGCATCCTTTCACGCGTGAAGCATCTTCCAATCTTAGGTTTTCTAAAATTTTCTTGATCCAAGGAGCTTTAATCTAAAAGTTTGTTGTGGGGTTTTGAATTTACACCTTATTGTCTTCACCCACATCAATTATCAAGTAAGCATTTGTTGCACCCCGAAAAATCCGGATTGGACCTTTCATCGTACAACGTGAAAATTTGTGAAACCGCCATCAACATTTTTTATTTAGGGACCAAAACATTGAAAAAGGGTCCTTTTTAAGGCGGGTGGCCCTTTGAGAACTAGAGATGTAGGTTCGGGGGTCGGTTAGGTGTGGGGAAGGTATTAGCACCCCACACCTCCTTTCTACCGAAAGGGAACCTTTAACTTGATGTGCGGTTATGACAGAGTTGATTTGAAACAATTCGTTCTACTTCTTTTTTATTTGAGAAAAGTGTTTTTGAAAATGGGGGAAAAGAAGAATCTTTTTATTATTTTTTAAAAGTGTGCTTGACGGGATGTGACCCGCTCCTACGTATCTCCCGGTGCGATGGAGAATTCAAAGCTTACGTAGTTCTCTTGAGTTGAGAAACTTTGTGTTGGTGTTTTTTATTGTAGGGGTTTTCGGTCCTAGACTGTACAGTCCACTAGACCTAGAACAAAGACAACCCCGCCTGTACAGACGACGTGCCCCCTACTTATTGAAAATGTTTTTTTGATTAAGGAAGAAAAAGATTTGTTGTGAGGTTGGTTGCTTTTATTTGAGCAAGTATCTTAGGCTCGCACGAACTGTACAGCTCGCTAACCCTAAGACGCTAACCGATACCGGATGTACATCCGACTCAATTCCTTACTCATTTTTTTGAAATAGGGTTCAAGTTGTTAATTACATGTTTTAATTCTCATAAGTATCCCAAGATGTTTGAGCCGTACGGCTCCGATCTTAGGACGCTAGACAACACCGGCCGTACGTCCGACTTGCCTCCTTATGAGTTTTCAAAAAGGTTTACTGTTGATCTTAGAAAGAATTTGATTGTCTTATGAAAACGATTTGAGAAAAGATTGAGTTTGGAAAAGCTTTAGAAAATGATTGATTTGAGGAAAGGAGAAGGGAGTTTGAGGGTGACATTGGTCACAAAAGATTTGTTGGGATGGCGTTGCATCCAAAAGGAAAAGAAAGTAGAACATTCAATCAATTTCCAAGTCAAGAACCAAAGCGCAACATTTATCAAATTGCAAGCAAAACAATCAACAATGCAAGCATAAGCATAAACATTACCGATTACAACATTTGAGCGCAAGAATGACACTTAGTCATCAACATCTAATGGCATGGATATGTAAGATCAACATTAACCAAATAGATTGCAAGAATAGGCACACAAATAGATAATGCAAAGGTTTAATTCAATTAAGTGTCAACACAAGATAAAGCACAAGGTTGAATCCCTTTTGGTAATCCTTGACACTTGAGACAATGCACAAGTGCATAAGTGTCTAGTCCTTTTACCAAATCATCAACATTAAAGCATAACATTGACCTAGAAAGAACATCACATTTGCAAGACCAAAAGTGACCAAAAGAGGGCATTAACAAGTCCTTTTTATAACCAAAATTGATTAACCAAGTTAGAAACTAGCATTTGCATTTTCAAGCAAGAATTGCACAAAGAAAATTGAATCATCTTAGGCAATCCTCATCACTTAAAATGAAGTGCCTAAGGCACAAGTGAGAGTCCTCTTGCCAATCATCAACATAGAATAATTTTGCAAACAAGTTACTAACAAGCAAACCAAAGTTTACAATCAAAGCACAAGGTTGTGTTGAATCATCTTAGGCAATCCTCAACACTGAAAGTGAAGTGCACAAGGCACAAGTGTGAGTCCTCTTGCCAATCATCAACATATAACAATTTGCAAGCAAGATACAATCAATTAGCAACAATATTTTGCAATCAAAACATCAAATCAATTGCGTTGAATCATTTTAGTCAATCCTCAACACTTAAAGTTAAGTGCTCAAAGGCACAAGTGTGAGTCCTCTTGCCAATCATCAACATAGAGTAATTTTGCAAGCAAAGTACATAACAACCAAACCAAAACAACTTGAGAAATCATTTTACCCAATATTGCAAACCCATTTCACAAGAAAATTAACAAACCCTAATTCTAATCATGATTTGCGAATTTTATTCAACAAAATGCAAAATCATAGTAAAAACAACATAAATCACAATTTATTCAACAAAATGCAAGATCATAGTAAAAACAACATAAATCACAATTTATTCAACAAAAATGCAAGATCATAGTAAAAACAACATAAATCACAATTTATTCAAGGGTGAGAAGCAATCTCAAACACCCAAGCCTCCCTAAGTGCTTGTCAAAATGTTTGAGACACCTCTCACCAACAACAATCAACAAATCAACAATATAACAACACTAAAATGCATGAATATGGTAGGATGCAAAATTAGAAACATGATATCTACATTTTGATGCAAAAAAGTTGAAGATGATGCTAGGTTTTAAGAAGTTTACCTCAAATCCAAGCTAAGGAATGACTAATATGAAGAACAAGACCACAAATCAACTTGAATCTTCACCAAACTTCAATGAAACCCACGAAATGCTTGCTTAAAAATGCCCTTTGATGATGCAAGCTTGAATTAAATTAGGAGAGAAGGAAGATATATGAAGTAGGAATGGAAATGAGGTGAGAAAATGGAAGTGAAATGAAGAAAAATGGAGGAGGGAATGGAGAGGAAATTCGGCCAAGGGAGGAGAGGAGAGGAGAGGTTTGTGTGCTAGGGTTTTGTGAATGAATTGTGAGGCCAAAAAAGTTCTTTTTGAGGTGAGGTTTCTAAGGTATATATAGAGAGCAACTAGGTTTAAGGGTATTTAGGACATTGTGCTTTTGCAAACCATTGAGATTTGAGCTAGAATTTGAATCAAAGGCCAAGATTGCAATGCACATGGATTAGGGACAAGGAGAAAACACAAATGAGTGAGGAATAGCTGGTCATACACAAAAATTATGAGTTTTTGTTGCACAAAAATTGTTGAGGGCACCTAGGTCATTCTACACAAAGTTGTAGCCTAGGATTTGATCTAGAATTTTAATCAATGGCTAGGAATACAACTCACATGGATCAAGGGCATGAGGAAACACAAAATGAGGTGAAAATGAGCTGGAAAATTCGGAGCAAATGAGGCCTTGGTGCCCAAGTTTTGCAAGCTTTGTCAAGAAAAATAGTACATTTTGTCTTATTGGGGACACTTCCTTATTTTCACCATTTTTGATTATTCTTTTCTAGATAATTCCATAAAAATCATGCCACTTTGGGCCATATCCTAGGAATCAATGATTGGGCCCAAAATTCCATGATATCACCCTTCCCAAAATTGATTTGAGACCTCACCTTGATGGAAATTCCCATTTTGCCCTTTTGCTTAAAATTTGAATTTTATGCCAAAAATCATGCATGCATGCGCACAAAAATTCATAACCCAAATCATCTAGATCCAAATAAATTCCTCTGAGATTGAACAATGATTTTTGGTGAGAAATTGCTTAATTTTGGAAATGACCAAAATACCCTTTTGCCCTAAAAACATTGTTTTTTTACAACAAATGCATTTCCACTCTAACAATGAATTTAAAAGCCCTAGAATGACTTTTAAAAACCCAAAAATGCATGCACAATGCTCTTCACTCTTCAAAATAAAACCACACTTCTCAATTTATTTATTTTTTTGTTGAGAATTAGGGTTTTGACCTAGGCGGACAAAATTAGGGTATGACAGCATTCCCTTCTCAAACTTAATTTCTTTCAAGATTCATCTCATTGCACTTAATGGGTAAACTCAAATTTTGATGATGATTTTGATAGAAATTGTAATATGGTTGTTGTTGTGTTGATTTATGAGTTGAGAAATTGATGAAAATCAAGTTTGGGGTTGATTAAGTTGATTGTAGGTTGTTGTTCATGTGTGGAGTGGATGTGCACACCACTTGTTTGATAAAATGTTTAAACTAGAAACCATGAACAACATGCTTGAATTTGTAAACAACAACCTTGTGCTTGAAAATAGTTTGAGAATTTGGTTATGTAAACTCAATACCTTCTTGAAAGGTAAATTATGTGTGACTATAGTTGAACAAGAAGAGTTATGTCATGTTATTTGTGCACTAACCTTGACCAATCTTGTGCGCGAAAATTTTATTATGATGTGAACAGGATATGGCCGGCAAAGGAAAAAAGAGGACGACGATTGGTCGTGGTTCGACATCCCAAATTCATAATTCCGAGTATAACTCTGAGATGTTTAGATCATTGGGATGTGAAAAGTTCCACGACTCATTTAATGTGAACTCAAAGTTTGTCAAAGAAAAAGCCCTTCTCCTTGCTCTGGGTGAGTTCGAAGAGATTAGAGGAAACATTAGCAACCGAGGATGGGAGCAATATGTGGTTTATCCAAAGGAGGCGAGCAAGGCTCTAGTCTTCGAATTCTTTTCTAATATCTTTCCTAAGCCTGCAGTTGGTATCACAGCAAGTTATGTTCGGGGTCGTAATGTCCCCTTTGATGCTGCTACTATCAACAGGCTATTTGGGTTAGCACTGGTGCCAGTTCTGAATTGTATGTTCAAAACCAAATTAAGTAGAAAGAATATAAAGGGAGACCCGGGACGCGCGGCTGAGATTCGTGAAGCGTTGTGCAAACCCGGAATGGATTGGGTAAGAAACACAAGTGGCGAACCACAAAAGATTCTTACCAGCTCCCTCACCCCAGTTGCTAGAGGGTGGGCGGCTTTCATCCTTGCCACAATCTGCACGAGTTCAAACCAATTTGAGCTGAGTCTCGACAGGGCAATCTTAGCCTCATGCATCATTCGAGGAGAGCCTGTCAATCTAGGGTGGATTCTAGAAAAAGAGCTCAGGAGCTTTGCCAATTTTAAAGATGGGGCTTTGCCAAGTTATTGGAGGTATGCTAGTCTCATTGCATTGTTGTGTGAAAAAGCAGGTGTAGTAGCCGATGCAGATGAAGACACTATTTCACCAGCCTCTGCAATTACTGGGAATTGGATTCGCTCTAGGCTAGGACTTGAGCATCCGGTTAAAAGAGAAGAGCCTCAACATGAGCAGCCAGATGAGCAAGAACCAACCTTTAACATTGATGATTTTTCGGTTGGGCCGTCTGCAGAAGATTTTCAGAATCTGCAAGCAAGAATGGATGTTCTGGCAGCAAATCAGGAGCGAATGGCAGCGGAGTACAGGTTTGGGATGAGAGCCCTCTACAGAGCCATGTGCACGGTTCAGAGTGGAGGACAGTTGGACCCGGAGGCTGACATCTTTCAGGCACCTCCGCAGTAGACCCTGGACGCGGTTGAGTAGTCTACTCACCGCTATGGTATTTTCTCTCTTTCCCTTATCCTTGCATTAGTTGGTTGTGTACTTTGGTGTTTATTTTAGTTAGTTGTCGCTATGTGATTCTGTTTTTGTTTTGCTTTTGTTTCTGTAAATAGGCCTTCCCCTAAATTAATCAGTGAGGACACTGCAAAGTTTTGAGCGGGGGGAGGACCTATTGTCAAGTCAGTGTCAGTGTCATGGATTATGTGCAATCATGTAGCGAATTATTAAAAAAAAAATGTGAGTTGAGCAAACTTAGTGATGAATTGGTGAGAATTGAGCGAATAGTACTCCTGTGGTGAATTGTGGCGAATAGTGATGAACTAGTGCACTCTTGCTTCCACACTTAAAACATGAACTCAGGTGGAACTTAGTGATCCTAGAGATGATTGTAGCTAAACTAGCTGTTTGGTGGACCATGGGAGTTGCTAAATTTTTACTAAAAATATAGGGTAGCATAAGAAACTAAGTTTGGGGTTCTTTGAGCTATATTAAGGAAAAGCATGAAAGAATGGGATTAAGCCAAGTGCACATAGCTTAGAATGTTTGTATTGTGATTGTAAATATGTGTCATTGTTGTCATTGCCCAATAAAAAAAAAAGAAAAAGAAAAGAAAAGAAAAGAGCGAAATAAGCTGCCATTTTGAACTGAGTAGGGAGGCTATTCTGTGGAGACACATTATAGTTTCAGTCAAAAAGATGAGAAATGGTAGTTAGGTTGATTATGAAGTAGGGAGGCCAATTTGTGGTGACACACTTTGGTTTCAGTCGAAATAAGTAATCAACCTGTGAGAAAAGTGAGGAAAGAATCAGGGCAATGCAACATAAATATCAAGTATTGTTTGTTTTTGAATTCTGTTTTAGTTTCTATTGCTGCAGCATCTATTGCTGCAGCATTTCAGTGAAGTTGTAATAAGTGCACTGTCCTAGAGTTCGGAATTGCTAAATCAAAGCCCTTTGTCATGCTTAAACCCCATTCGGAGCGAGAATTGTTAGTCTACCTTTTATTTTGAAACATCTTTGGCAGTCTCGGAAGAAAGCCCTCTAGTCTTAGTTAAACGCATTTTGAAACTAGCTGTGTTCCAACTGAGTTAAGTGTCCCACACGCACTATTGAGCAAGGATGTGCTAGTAAAAGTACCACATGTGGGTTTGCAATTGAGGGACCAGTCTGAAAGTTGATGCTCAACTTGTTTCCTTGATGTTTGTGTTAAGTGATGGATTCCTATGTGATTGCATGTTATCTGATGTGTGTTTTGTCTTGTCTTGTCTTTGCTTGAGGACAAGCAAACGTTTAAGTTTGGGGTTGTGATGAATCCCCATCACATGATGGTTTTCAGTGTTAAAAAGGGATTTTTACTTGGAGTTTTTGATGAATAACAATGAAGTTGATGAGAATTTAACAATTTGTGCTATTAGAAATTTATTTGCTATGCAGTGTTTATGGTGGGTTTTGTCGTGATTTTGTGCCCAGGGAGTAGGTGGAATTGAAGAACAAAGCAGTGCAGGCAAATGGACTCAATGGTGCAATAGCAAGGAGCATTCAGCCAAATCGCGCGCAACTGGCGTGTGAGTGGCGCACCACGCGCGAGAAGACAGCAGGAAAGGCGCCCAACTGGCGCGCAACTGGCGCGTGAGTGGCGCACCACGCGCGAGAAGACAGCAGGAAAGGCGCCCAACTGGCGCGTGAGTGGCGCTGGAGCGCGAGTGGCGCGCCAATCAGCGGCAGACGCGTTAAAACACGCGTTGGACGCATTTTTCAGGATCTTTTGACGTATTTTGAACCCTAGTACACGGCGAGAACGGATTGCTCTGGATATCGGCGTTGAAGATTCGAGACTTGGGAACAAGGATTGGAGCTTCACATGTGTTCGTCTTCATCTCCAATTTGTAATTCTTCTCTTTCCTTTTCCTTAATCATGTGTAACTAAACCCTAATGTTAGTGATGAATGAATATTGACGTAGCACTATTGTCAATGGTTTAGAATTTTATTTATATCATACTCTCTCGTATTTTGCGTATCGAATTTCTACGCTTAATGCTTTTTATGGTTGGAAAACTCATACAATGATATTTTGTTCAATTATGAAATGGAAGTTTTGTTCTTGAATGTTTGAAATTCTATACCTTCAATTCGTAGCTTAGGAATAATCTATGAGTTGCTGTATATTGCAACCCTCGTTTTAAATGCTTGTCGTTAATTAGAATCGCTTAAGGAATTAGGGTTTGTAGTTATCGAGAAAGGACTAGTTACCTAAGGAATTAGGAATTAGTGATTGTTGTGGGTTTGATAGCAAAATTAGAGAGAGCTTATCCTTCAAATTAAATCAGTGCAATAGTGTGAAATCAATAGGAATTCATCCCTAGCATCTTCTCCATCGTATCTTTTCAAACGCGTTCTTCGTTTCTATTATTAAAAACACAAAAAGAATATTTTATTGCTTTACTTTAGAGCTTCATAGCTCAATCAAATCAATCTCATCCTAGTTCACTTTGGTTCCTTTAGTAGTTGTTAACGTAACTGGTAATTAAACTCCATCCATGAGGACGATACCCGGTACTTGCCGGTTTTATTACTTGCACGATTCGGTACACTTGCCGAAAGTTCAACAGTGATCGTAAAAAACTATGCTTGGACAGTTGCGGAAATTCGAAGAGAAGTTGGGCCAAGGAAATGTTTAATGATTTTATACTAAAATTTTATGAATCGATACGAAGACACTTATGGTGTGCTCGTTTGATTCCCTAAACTTTTCATTTTCAAAAACTCCTTGGTGCCACCGTTGTTTCAATTTCATAATTAGTCAAAGAATAATCGTTACGCTAAGGTTAATCAATTAATCCAGAATTTCATAGAATGGTAATGAAGCCTACCCTCTAAGGAAAACCTTACCGAAACTCTTACTTCCTTAGCGTCTGTATGGACAAGACCTAAGAAGGCATAGATATCAAAATCTCAACCTGATTGATTCAGAAGGACAATGATCTTGGATAAGTCTTTGACTTAAGTAATTCCGAAAAGCCGTATATTGTGTAGGATTATAAGGTCCTAGGGTTAAGTCCCGTGTACTAAGTTAAGGTTTGAAAGATGCACTCTTATTAGTATTTTTGGGTTAGTTATGAGAATCGACTCCTTTGGGTATGTGATAAAATTGTTTTACATTAAAATGTTTTCAAGAAAAATTTTCTGTAAACATTACCCCTTCGTGAGTCAGTCGGAAATATTTTTTGTACAGATGACTAACCAAAATGCTAGAAGTGTTTCTAAGATAACCGAAGATTTCAGTTCCTCAATCGTCTACCCAAATGTAGTGGAAGATTGGGTTAAAATGTGAATATAATTGCAAGTAAGGAACGTATCAAGCCATGTTGGGGAAATTATCTTTCAGCTGTTATAATGTTCAAGTTTCCGCTACTGAGGAAAAAACTCCAATCGTTAACCTTGGTTTCGTTCGGGTTAACAGTGTGATGTCATGACTTTAATCCATTGGATTAGTCAAGACCAGTTTTTCAATCCAGATATTCTATTGGTTAAATATCAATAGAACACGCATGCACTAAACTCAGAGTTGTCTGATTATAGTCCAGCACACGAGGCTGTTTCTAAGGAATCTCATAAGTCAGATATGTGCAGCAAAAAGGTTTTACCCACTACACTGTTTTGATGGAGGAATGTCTACGGATAAACCACATGTCGGGCTAAGACTAAATGATTGGACAGTGAGTGTTTGACACATGAGTCCTTGATAGTGAATACTGTAACCATTTTTGTGTCGTTTTGGTGAAAGGTCCATGTCTATTTTTCATCATGAAACATATATATATATATATATATATATATATATATATATATACACATTGGTTAACATTGACTTGGATCGAATAGAATAGCAGTTTAAAAAAAAACAAAATTTTCATACAAAGGTACAGATGAAGGAGCCGGACCGTGCGCCCTAGGGTCCGATCTGAGCGCCTGCTTCTTTCCCTATTTTAAAAATCAAATATCCGCTTTCCCATTAGCACAATCTCCTTCCAAATTCCTTCCTCAAACTAACCTAAATATTTTAATTCGAAAAAGGCCAAACTAGAGCACAATAAAGGAAGTTTGCGAGATTTTGATTGCACAAATGGTTGACTTTAACAAAATTAATATTTTATTCTCACTTCCGACATTGTAAATTTTCAAAATCTGAAAGTAAGAGTACCTTTTGGTTGAAAGTCGTGCATTGAGTAAGGTCATTTATAAGTTGGGGTGAATCATCGTTTTTGGATAATAGTATTTTTTAAAGTATCATTATTTGAAAACCCCAATGAAAAGAATTTGGTTTAAATATGTATTTAGTCCCTGCAAATGTCCCTATTTTTCGATTTAGTCCCTGCAAAATTTTTTTTTTTAAATACGTCCCTGCAAAATAACTTTTTTTTGAATATGCCCTTCCGAAAGTTGGAATTTTAAATACGTCCCTGCAAAATAACTTTTTTTTTAAATACGTCCATGCAAAATAACCTTTTTTTTGAAATACGTCCCAACAAAAAAAAACTTGTGATATTTTGCAGGGACGTATTTAAAAAAAAAAAGTTATTTTATAGGGACGTATTTAAAAAAAAACTATTTTGCAGGGACGTTTTTAAAAATTTTATTTTGTAGGGACGTATTTAAAAAAAACGTTATTTTGCAGGGACGTATTTAAAAAAAAAATTTTGCAGGGACTAAATCGAAAAACAGGGACATTTGCAGGGACTAAATACATATATAAACCAAAGAATTTTTATCCAAATAAAACGAATTTACTTCCAAATTCTGAAACTGATTTATTGAAAAGAGTATGTCACTACAATTTTAGAGTTTTATTGAGTCGAGTTGCAAGAAAAATCATTTCTCCATGTTTATTTGGTTAAGAGTCAACTTATTTTTATAAAACAAACTATGGGTACACCGTGGGTAAGTAACCGCTAGTGTCTATATAGATGGTCAGATACGGATGATAAATCGATGAGTATTGACATCACATCAACCATGTGTATAGGACTTGAACGATTTTGAGGTCAAAATCTTTCAAGTTGGGGTGATTGTAACATCCCTAGTTCGGTAAATTTCGGTTTACGAAATTACCTTGCGATTTGTTAGTTGAGTCAATAATAAATCAAGTATCGGATACGAGTTTGTCGTGAAAGCAATATTAAATTGTTAGACTATGTGATTTATTTGAATTATAGTTTGAATTGTGTGAATTATTGATGATTGTTTGGGTAGAAAATAGATTTAAGAGGGTGTCATACCCTAATTTTGTCCGCCTAGGTCAAAACCCTAATTCTCAACAAAAATAAATAAATTGAGAAGTGTGGCATTATTTTGAAGAGTGTGAAGAACATTGTGCATACATTTTTTTGAGTTTTTAGGGCAAAAGGGTATTTTGGTCATTTTCTAAAAATAGGATAATTTTTCATCAAAAATCATTGTGCAATTTTAGAGGAAACTATTTGAAGCAAGACACCCTTGGTCATATTTATTTTGCGCATACATACACGCAATTGCATAAAAATTCAAATTCAAAAAAGGCATCAAAAAGGAATATTCTACAAAAATTTCAAGATGAGGTTTTTATGATATTTTTGGTCATGGTGATCTCATAAAATGGCATATTCCTAAGGTTCCTAGTATGTGGCCTAAATTGGGTGTATTTTTGTACAATTATCCTAAGAAGAATAATCAAAAATGAAGGGATATTAGAATGGTCATATGATAGTACAATAGTACAAGATGACAACTAGCAAAACTTGGGCACCACTCTTCTCTCCCTTGCTTGGCCGAATTCACTCCCCTTCATTTCCCTCTCATTTTGCATTTTTTTGACCTCAATCCATGTGTGATTCAATCCTCACCCTCCATTCAAATTTTAGATGCAATCCTAGGGTGAGATGAGATGCACAATGACCTAAATGCCCCTAAACCTAATTGCACATTATATATACCCTCATATCCTCACCTCTCACAAGGTTTTGGCTCACAATTCACACTCAAAAACCTAGCCTCTCCTCTTCTCTCTTCTTGGCCGAATACACCTCCTCATTCCCTCACCTCATTTCTTCACTTTTTCACTTCAAATCAACATTCTAGTCCTAAATCCTTCATCATCCTTGCATTCTCTTCAAAGATCCATCTTCAAATCTCAAGAATCAAGCTCAAGATTGAAGATTAGAGGGTTGATTCAAGTGGTTTAGTGTTCATTCACCTTATTTCTTTTGCTATTCTAGCTTGGAGTTGAGGTATACTCTCAATCTTAACATCATCAAAATTTTAGCATAAAAAATGTAGATAATCAATCTATTTTTGCATATCAAGCATTTCTTTGCATTTTAGTGCTCTATTTTATGTTGAAATGTTGATATAATTGTTGTTGTTGAATGAGAGATGTGTTTCAAGCATTTTGACAAACACTTTGGGAGGTTTGGATGCTTGAAATGCATCTATCTCTTGGAATAAATTGTGTGTTTGTGCTATTTTCAATTTGTGCTTGCATTTTCATGAATAAAATTGTGATTTGGGATTATGTTTCATTTCGCATATTGTAGAAAAATTTGGGTTTGTGTGATTTTAGTGCATTCCTTTGCTTAATAATGTGAATCCTTGCCAAAAAGCTTGATCTATGTCATTTGCTTGCATGATTTTGTTGCTTTCAAAGAATAAAATGAGGTTTTAGCTCTATGTTGGTGTCGCATTTCATGAGATAATTAGGGTTTATGCTTGTTTTTGTTGCTTGCTTTGAAAATCATGTTTGTGTTGATGATTTGGTAAGAGGATTTGACACTTATGCACTTGTGCATATCCCAAGTGTTAAAGATTACCTAAAGGGATTCAACACCTTAATTGTATATGCTTACGCTTGCATTGTTGATTGTTTTGCTTGCAACTTGTTAAAGTTTACACTTTGGTTCTTGATTTGGAAATTGATTTGAATTCTCTACTTCTTTTTCTTTTGGATGCCACGCCATCCCAACAAACTTTTGTGATCAATATCACCCTCCAATTCTTTTCCTCTCTTCTTCAAGTCATTTCTTTTTCCAATTTATTTTCCAAATTAAAACTTTTCTTCAAATTGTTTTTCTATAGCAATCGATTTTTTTCAAAGATCAACAACAAACCTTTTTGAAAATTCATAAGGAGTCAAGTCGGACGTACGGCCGGTGTTGACTAGCGTCCTAAGATTGGAGTTGTACAGCTCAAACATCTTGGGATACTTATGAGAATTAAAACAAGCAATTAACAACTTGAACCCTTTTTTAAAAAAAAACTGAGTAAGGAATTGAGTCGGATGTACATCCGGTATCGGTTAGCGTCTTAGGGTTAGCGAGCTGTACAGTTCGTGCGAGCCTAAGATACTTGCTCAAATAAAAGCAACCAACCTCACAACCAATCTTTTTCTTCCTTAATCAAAAAAACATTTTCAATAAGTAGGGGGCACGTCGCCTGTACAGGCGGGGTTGTCTTTGTTCTAGGTCTAGTGGACTGTACAGTCTAGGACCGAAAACCCCTACAATAAAAAACACCAACACAAAGTTTCTCGACTAAAGAGAACTACGTAAGCTTTGAATTCTCCATCGCACCGGGAGATACGTAGGAGCGGGTCACATCCCGTCAAGCACACTTTTAAAAAAATAATAAAAAGATTCTTCTTTTCCCCCTTTTTCAAAAACACTTTTCTCAAATAAAAAAAGAAGTAGAACGAATTGTTTCAAATCAACTCTGTCAAAACCGCACATCAAGTTAAAGGTTCCCTTTCGGTAGAAAGGAGGTGTGGGATCCTAATACCTTCCCCACACCTAACCGACCCCCGAACCTACATCTCTAGTTCTCAAAGGACCACCCGCCTAAAAAAAAAGGACCCTTTTTCAATGTTTTGGTCCCTAAATAAAAAATGTTGATGGCGGCTTCACAAATTTTCACGTTGTACGATGAAAGGTCCAATCCGGATTTTTCGGGGTGCAACAGCTGGCGACTTCACTGGGGACTTTCTTTTTAAAACGAGGGTCAGGCCTAATTAACTTGATGTGCGGTTTAATTGTTTGATTTGAATGTAATTGTTCTATTTCTCTCATTTATTCTCCTTCTTTTTCTTCTCTCTTTCTGATGTTTGAATGTTCTCTTGCATTCTCGTGTTGTTATGTTGCATTCATGTGCATTTGACTCTTCTTCTTCTATGTTCGCTTCTTGTTCCTTCTTCTCCTTTCATCTTCTTTTGTTTATATGTTTAATATGATCATGCATTTCTCCAATCACCATGTCCCCTTCTTCTTTGCTCCCTTTCTTCAAGGTAAGTTCATGCATTCCCCCGATTCTATTATGTCCCCTCTTCTTGGCTCCCTTTCTTGAGGTAAGCAGTGCATATGATTGTTGTTGGAACCCTAGGGTAGTTTACTTGTTTGTATTGAAATGATATATGCTTGCAAAACCCTAGGGTAGACGACTCTTTGTCTGGACTGTTTCTGGATTTTCTTTGCAGGTGGGGGGGTATGTTTGTCGTTGTGCTCCTACACACACGTTGCACTCTTTTTACCTTTATTTTTTTGGTGAGACAGCCCTATACCCGGGCTAGAGCATACCTTAGGCTAGAACGAAGTCATTAGTGGCTGCTCACTGGACGTACGTCTTGTTGGGTGGTTGCGAAGACTTCACCTAGAGTTTGGCTTTGTTTGAAGACATCATCACTTGGACGTACGTCCCTAGGATCGGTGCTCTCAGATGAGGTCGTTGGCTCTAGGAACCTTATTTAGGGTCCTTCTTTTAGTGCTATCCTTGAAGTGTGTACCCGTAGAAATAACCATAGATCCTGTCTCTAAGAAACCTTGGTAGGACACTGTTGCACCCCGAAAAATCCGGATTGGACATTTCATCGTACAACGTGAAAATTTGTGAAGCCGCCATCAACATTTTTATTTAGGGACCAAAACATTGAAAAAGGGTCCTTTTTAAGGCGGGTGGCCCTTTGAGAACTAGAGATGTAGGTTCGGGGGTCGGTTAGGTGTGGGGAAGGTATTAGCACCCCACACCTCCTTTCTACCGAAAGGGAACCTTTAACTTGATGTGCGGTTTTGACAGAGTTGATTTGAAACAATTTGTTCTAATTCTTTTTTTATTTCAGAAAAGTGTTTTTGAAAACGGGGGAAAAGAAGAATCTTTTTATTATTTTTTAAAAGTGTGCTTGACGGGATGTGACCCGCTCCTACGTATATCCCGGTGCGATGGAGAATTCAAAGCTTACGTAGTTCTCTTTAGTCGAGAAACTTTGTGTTGGTGTTTTTTATTGTAGGGGTTTTCGGTCCTAGACTGTACAGTCCACTAGACCTAGAACAAAGACAACCCCGCCTGTACAGACGACGTGCCCCCTACTTTTTGAAAATGGTATGAATTACTTTTATTTGAGCAAGTATCTTAGGCTCGCCCGAACTGTACAGCTCGCTAACCCTAAGACGCTAACCAATACCGGATGTACATCCGATTCGATTCCTTACTCATTTTTTGAAATAGGGTTCAAGTTGTTAATTACTTGTTTTAATTCTCATAAGTATCCCAAGATGTTTGAGCTGTACAGCTCTGATCTTAGGACGCTAGACAACACCGGCCGTACGTCCGACTTGCCTCCTTATGAGTTTTCAAAAAGGTTTATTGTTGATCTTAGAAAGAATTTGATTGTCTTATGAAAACAATTTGAGAAAAGATTGAGTTTGGAAAAAGCTTTAGAAAATGATTGATTTGAAGAAAGGAGAAGGGAGTTTGAGGGTGACTTTGGTCACAAAAGGTTTGTTGGGATGGCGTGGCATCCAAAAGGAAAAGAAAGTAGAACATTCAATCAATTTCCAAGTCAAGAACCAAAGTGCAACATTTAACAAATTGCAAGCAAAGCAATCAACAATGTAAGCATAAGCATAAACATTACCAATTACAACATTTGAGCACAAGAATGACACTTAGTCATCAACATCTAATGGCATGCATATGTAAGATCAACATTAACCAAATAGGTTACAAGAATAGGCACACAAATAGATAATGCAAAAGTTTAATTCAATTAGGCATCAACACAAGATAAAAACACAAGGTTGAATCCCTTTTGGTAATCCTTGACATTTGAGACAATGCACAAAGGCATAAGTGTCTAGTCCTTTTACCAAATCATCAACATTAAAGCATAACATTGACCTAGAAAGAACATCACATTTGCAAGACCAAAAGTGACCAAAAGAGGGCATTAACAAGTCATTTTTGTAACCAAAATTGATTAATCAAGTTAGAAAACTAGCATTTGCATTTTCAAGCAAGAATTGCACAAAGAAAATTGAATCATCTTAGGCAATCCTCATCACTTAAAGTGAAGTGCACTAGGCACAAGTGAGAGTCCTCTTGCCAATCCTCAACATAGAATAACTTTGCAAACAAGTTACTAACAAGCAAACCAAAGTTTACAATCAAAGCACAAGGTTGTGTTGAATCATCTTAGGCAATCCTCAACACTTAAAGTTAAGTGCGCAAAGGCACAAGTGTGAATCCTCTTGCCAATCATCAACATATAACAATTTGCAAGCAAGATACAATCAATTAGCAACAATATTTTGCAATCAAAACATCAAATCAATTGCGTTGAATCATTTTAGTCAATCCTCAACACTTAAAGTTAAGTGCGCAAAGGCACAAGTGTGAGTCCTCTTGCCAATCATCAACATAACAATGACTTGCAAGCAAGATACCATCTATTAACATCAAAATAACTTGAGAAAACGTTTTTGATCACGTACAATTGCAAACCCATTTCACAAGAAAATTAACAAACCCTAATTCTAATCATGATTTGCGAAGCATCACATCATTTTATTCAACAAAAATGCAAGATCATAGTGAAAACAACATAAATCACAATTTATTCAAGGGTGAGAAGCATCTCAAGCACCCAAACCTCCCACAGTGTTTGTCAAAATGCTTGAGACACCTCTCACCAACAACAATCAACAAATCAACAATATAACATCACTAAAATGCATGAATATGGTGGGATGCAAAATTAGAAACATGATATCTACATTTTGATGCAAAAAAATTGAAGATGATGCTAGGTTTTAAGAAGTTTACCTCAAATCCAAGCTAAGGAATGACTAATATGAAGAACAAGACCACAAATCAACTTGAATCTTCACCAAACTTCAATGAAACCCACGAAATGCTTGCTTAAAAATGCCCTTTGATGATGCAAGCTTGAATTAAATTAGGAGAGAAGGAAGATATATGAAGTAGGAATGGAAATGAGGTGAGAAAATGGTGATTTGGTGAAGGAGAAGTGAAGAATTGATGGAGGAAGAAGGTGGTATGATTTCGGCCAAGAGAGGGAATTAGGAGAGGGAGTTGTGTGCTAGGGTTGTGTGAGTGAAAATGAGGCCAAAAGTTGTGAGAGGTGAGGATATGAGGGTATATATAATGTGCAATTAGGTTTAAGGGTAGTTAGGTCATTGTGCACTAGTTGTGCTCTAGGATTTGATTTTAATTTTGAATCAAAGGCTAGGATTGAGGCTCACATGGATTGAGGACATTGAGAAAACACAAAATGAGAGAATAGAGAGGGGGTGGCGCATAAACATTGGGAGGGGTCCTTGGTGACCAAGTTTTGCTAGTTGTCATCTTGTACTATTGTACTATTATATGACCATTCCATTATCCCTTCATTTTTGATTATTCTTCTTAGGATAATTGTACAAAAATACACCCAATTTAGGCCACACACTAGGAACCTTAGGAATATGCCATTTTATGAGATCACCATGACCAAAAAATGTCATAAAAACCTCATCTTGAAATTTTTGTAGAATATTCCTTTTTGATGCCTTTTTTGAATTTGAATTTTGTGCACAATATATGCATGCATGCGCATACATACATAAATGACCAAAAATGTTTTGCCTCAAATAAATTTCTCTAAAATTGCACAATGATTCTTGATGAGAAATTATCTTATATTTTTGACAATGACCAAAATACCCTTTTGCCCTAAAAACCTTATTTTTTAACAACAAATGCATGCACAATGTTCTTCACACTCTTCAAAATACGCCACACTTCCTAATTTATTTATTTTTGTTGAGAATTAGGGTTTTGACCTAGGCGGAAAAAATTAGGGTATGACAGCTGCCCCTCTTTATTTGGATTTTAACAAGGAATATGAATTGGCCGAAACATATTCCGAGGCAAAATAGAAATAAAGAATTCAGAAATTATACCAATTTTGTCTACTTAGAGAAACCAGAATTTTCCTTTTTCTTTTTTATCTTTTTTTTTTTGTTCCTTTTTTGAAATATGATACAAATGCAATGAAAAGATTTTTTTTTTCTTCTTGGAATCAATTGGTGCCAACCCTCAATAAGCCAGCGAAAACAGTAAAGAAAGCAAAAAAAAAGGGTGCATGCCCTCATTAAGCCGGCGAAGGAGGCTGCCTAAAGCCTTTTAACGAATCGCGAACGATCCGAGTTGGCACTTGGGCCTGGGGAGCACGTGGGCTCAAAGGGGTGGTCTTTCGAGCGACCGGGGGAGGGTACTATATCAAGTCTAGATCTCGATATTTCCCTAGGACTGCGCCATGTTTTAGGCCAACACAGCTATCCTTTTCGACTGGACCTATTGAGGTCAGGGGGACTTACTCGCAGCTCGAATACGAAGTGAAGTCAATCTTCTGGGGGACACGTGGGTCCAAAGGGGATTTGAAAATCCAATTGGTTTTCTTCAGTTGGTCAATGCTGCCGCACTGATCCAGGGTACCTGCATACGTTAGTTGATGCAAGGAATGGTGCATGAATGCAAGTTTTTTCTTACCTTAGTGGTGATCGAACGAACACGAGTTTCGTAGGATCGACCATCGGCGACTTGAGCTGTTACTAGCAGATAGCAACTTATTTGGATGCAGAAAAATTTAGCAAAGACATGGATATTCATGAAATGCTCCTTATTCTTTTTTCGATCAATGCACAAGATGTGGATATGCAAATGTAATGCAAATGTATGTTATGCAAAGGCAGGTTATGCGAATGCACGTGATGCAATGAATGTTTTTAATTTTCTTTTAGCATAGGGACTTTAGGATTCTTGAGTGATCAATTCAAGCGTCCTATCGTGACGACTATGACTATTTATTAAGAATGCCTCTTTTTGTTTTGAAAACTGATTTGATGTTTGATGTGATGATGATAAATGCTATGGAATGTCTGTGTTCTTTTGCTTTTATTGTGATGAATGTGGATGATGCGAATGTAATGCTTTGAATAACATGAAATGCCTACATGCATGAGGAGGATGAATGATTGGAGTATTTAAACATTTTTGTAAACATTTTTATGATGATGAGACGCGAGACTTTGAATGCAAGGAATTGAGATGGCTATGGACCATTCTTTGGAAAAACTAGATTTGATTCAAACTCTGGTGTTCTCAAGGTTTTTATTAACAAGCTCACTTATTTTCCTTTCCATTTCCATGATGACTGAACTTTAAACACCACATGATCAATTTGTATTCTCTCTCTCTAAAGCATTGACTAGTAAGTATGCATAAGAGTGCAGATGCGGACGAATGAGTTAGTTAACTTGGGATTGGTTTAGGACAGTGAGTTGAGAGACTGCCCCGACAGGAATTTATGGATGTGAATGACTTTAGGGAGAACTCTGCTCATTTGAGCGGGAGTGAACAGTTATGGAAATGCCCCACTTTAGAATGACAATTTCAAATGGGTTCTTTGAGTGGGTTTGTGAAAGGGGATGAAGTTATGGTACTGGTTATGAACTGAGGGTGGTATATGAATGGGATGGACAATGAACAAACTTTCCCAAGACCAGGGTGGGTGGGTGGTGAAGAGAATGCCCCAACTTTTGGATCTGAGTGGTGTTCTCAGTGCAAATCTTTGGTCCTCTATGAATGTCTTGACTTTTGGCATGAAAGAAGCCTCACTTGGTGATCACTAAACCTTGTTTTAATCTTTGGTGCAAATCTTTTCCTTTGGGCCTGAGGCATGAGGACCATCTAGGGTAATAGCAATGCCAGAGCCGCGCATAAGTTTGCTTGCCATTTGAAGTGATTGTGCCCGCGTTTGTTTTTTTGCCAATTCATTTATTTGAGGGATCCCCTCTTTTCTGTGATTTTCAGAAATTTCACAATGATTGTAATGCTTTTTGACTCATGCACAGGTTTCACAATTCAGTATCATCAATCATAAAAACATTTATTTTAAAACAAAGAGACAGAATAAGTGAAGATAAAAGACACGAAAAGCAAACACATGGAAGAAAAAGTTGAATTCTTATTGTTATGGAAACTGGACGTGCAGAAGGTCACGCCAATTGAAAAATTTTTAAACTGGAAAAATACAAGAAAAAGGGGAAGCAGATCTTGTGTTTTTTCTTTTGAAGTAACGATGCCAATCGTCCATAGTCATGACCTTGATCACCCCTTTATCCAAACTTTTGGGAGTGCTGATTGCCTTTTTCATTTCAAGTCCAAGTTTTCTGACCCTAATTTTTGCCTGGATCGCCCTTTGCGGGTTTTCAATCCACCGGGTCGCTCAGGTTTTGCCTAGGCCGCCCTTTGCGGGTTTTCAACCTAGCGAGCTGATTCTTAGTTGGCTCATCTTTCTCTTTTTTCATTTATTTCTTTAGGCATACTCCTTTCTGACTGCATCTGAATTTACTGGAAACTGGGGTTTTCTTTTCTTGCATCCCATTTTGCGAGAATTAAAGGCCCCTTCGGAGAATAAGTTCTTCGTCTTCATGATACTGGGTTCATCTCCATGGGAATCCCTTTCGAGGGAGGGATCATGATGCTTGACCTGGAGTCTTCATACTGTCATTTGTGACTACCTTAGCTTGGAAAGCTGCGCAACAGACCGAACTTTGGTAATTACAGACTTTGTTATAATGGCAAGTGTCTTATGTCAGAAGGGTGATTTACACAAACTTGTTGATTCATTGCTCTTTATCATGGCGTCAATCCTCTCCTTTGCTCAAATTGATCATGTCACTTGATTCCTCATGAGGACGGACCACTTTGTTCTCTTATTCTTGCACAACAGCTTGATTGCAAATCTGATGGTGGAGTCTGAGGAATGACTGAGGGTTTGTGGAGGGCGGGATGACGAGGTCGAGGTAGTGTTTGCGGTTTTATGAAAGGAGAGATGTATAGGAATGATGAAGTGTTTGAAGGTTTACGGAAGAAAGGGTGGTCATACACAACAAGGTGTAGGAAGGTTCATTGAGACAAGGATCTCTTACGCTTTATGGCCAAATGTATCAGCTCACAACTTATATTTCTTTCGTCTCTTTTTCCCTTGTTTTTTTCATTTTTGGGATTTTCATTTTTTGAATCTGTCCTTTTTTGTTTCATTTTTTCTGATTTTTTTCTTTTTTGCTTTTGAGTTGAGTGAGCTGATAAAAGTGATACACTATTTTTGGATATTTGAAGTGATCCTTGTCTGGGGTGATTGGGGAGATAATGGCAATGAAACCCCTGCAGCGGTTGGAGGATGCTCGATTGGGTTCTGGTATTAACTGGGGTGACAGGAGGTTCAGAGGGAGGAGCAAATGAGATGGGTTGATTTTGTAGAAGGGCCACTGGTAGTGAGGAAGGTGGCGATGGCAGGCATTTGGTTATGAATTTTTTTTTGTGATGGGGTACTTGTAATGGGAAATGGGAAAGTTGGTTGATCTGTGGAAGGAAAAGGGTTTGGTCGCGAAAGAGGTTCGCTTGTAACATTTGTTTGGTTTCCTCAGCATTGCTCCATTTTGCTTGAACTTGTGCTTTGACTTCATTGCCCAACCTAGTTGTGGCATCATGAATTTCTACAGCCTTAGCCAATTCTTCACTTATTAACTCCGAAGAAACATCCCAGTTGTCTTCAGCCTCTCTCTCAGTTTGGTTAATCGGGTAATCAGAGTCACAATATGAACCATTGGCGTCGTTGTTTTCCAAGATTATTTTCATTTATTATTATTTTTGATCCGCGTTGGGAGGAATTGAAAAGCAAATAACAGACACATGACAAAATGAAAGAAAGAAATTTTATTGAGGAATTCAAAATAACATTTTATTGATGATGATACTAAAAGGAAACATGTGTGCCCTTATTGAAATATCCTAAGGCCTTGGGCAGAGCCAAAGGATTGCATTACAGAAAATTGTTTTGAACTGAAAAACTACATGAAAATCAACAATCACTCATAAATGCTATGAAATGCATGACAAAGACACAAATGTTTTGATGATGCCGCTTTCACCACTTCAACCCTCTTCAACAACTGCTATCCTTGCTTAATAGTCCACAGACCCTGAGAACTTGATCCTTCCCCCTTTCTCAAAAGTTAACTGCTTGGAATCAATGAAGCCCTGAACCAAACTTTTCAAAAGATAGCAATTTTCAGCAGAATGCCCAATTGCCCCAGCATGGAGCTCGCAAGTGGCTTCTGGATTGTACCCGCTTGGGAATGGAGGTTGAACTGATCTCATCTTGCGAAGAGTGATCCATCCATGACTGATTAGATAGCTGCATAGGTCGGCGTATGACACGGGGATGGGGCGGGATCAAACTTGGATGGAGAATGATGATAAGGGAAGGAAACTGACAGACTCAAACAAGAGAAACTGCACATGGCATGCACGCCCACTAGAAGAATGCTTCGTAGAGAGTTAACATTGGTTAAAACATGATGGAAATTTTTTTTTGATGAACTGTTTCAGTCTTTTATCATGGAATGGATGAGATGCAATGCCTTTTTTGAAGAAAATGCAAATGAACTGTTGCTTTGAAAAACTGAGTGCCTTGGAACATCTTGAGTTTGCAAATAAGTAAGGGTAAACATTTTCAACAGATTATTTTGCAAAAGCGTCTCGTCTCTCATCACAACTTTTTTATTTGGTTTATGCAATGTATGAATGAACAAATCATGATAAGCAAATGCATGAAAAATGACCACTTGAAAAGTGTAATTATTCTAAAGGAGATTTTTTTGTTTGTTTTTGATGCAAGATGAAATACGAAACTCCAATGCATTTTTGGATGATGCAAGATGCAAGAATGATATCTTTTCAAAATGATTTTTATTCTTTAGAGGCACGGCAAGATCTGAAATACCAATGCCCCTTTTTGCGAAAATGATGACGTGAGGCAACCAATTGTCGTTACTCTGAGTAACTTGCATGAAACATTGAGTGGATCCTGACTCAATACTTCACGTAATATACTGAAATGCTTCGACATTTGGTTGACTCCACTTATTCACTTTATTTGAAAACAAACTGCGCCTGATTGGGTCAAAGTGCCCCGATATCATAGAGTATCATCTCAAATTTGTAGTGCACAAACAAATTTGAGATATTACCCTTCATCATTCAAAGATGCACTTCTACCCATGGAACGATTGCATAAGGAGTTTCTCTTATTTCATTTCATTTTTTTTTGGAAAATGATTTAGAAAATGATTTTAAAAATGATTTGAAGATGCAAGTGATTTATTGAGAAAAAAAAAATTTAGAAAAAGGTGCTTTATTTAGGGAAAAAGGTTTTTAGAAAAAGGTGCTTTATTTGGGGAAAAAGGTTTTTAGAAAAAGGTGCTTGACGGGTATGACCCATTCCTACGTATCCACATTGTCATGAGAAATCAAAGCAACGTAGTTCTTCTTCGTCTTTTTCTGACATAATGCTTATGAGGTTAATGAAATGATGCATAAATGCTACATTGGCTCGACTCCCACATTATTTGATGAAGGTTTTTGTACATGATTATGGATGACTGAAATGCTTATGCTATGCAGATGATAATTGTTTTTTTCGTTTTCATTTTTCTTATGCAATGAAATGAAATGCATGATACTCGCAATTATTTTTAAAATGCACGAGAGACGTGATTTTTATTAAATGAAACTATATGCAAAATGAGAGGTTCACATATTTATATGCAAGGGAAAATAACAATGCACGAGAGATGTTTCTAAAAAATGTTTTTTTTTATATGTGAGAAAGTGCATGATACTCGCAATTTTTAATGCATGAAAAATCATGATCTTCACTGGATGAAGATGTATGCAAAAGGAAATGAGTAAAAAAAATTATTTATAATGCAATAGCTTTCAAAAGCCGGAAATTCACACATTTTTTTTTTGATAATTTTTTTTCGGTTTATTTGCAAAAATATTTTATTTAGCATGGATGCAGGGTTCGGTCCCCAGTGAAGTCGCCAGCTGTTGCACCCCGAAAGATCCGGATTGGACCTTTCATCGTACAACGTGAAAATTTGTGAAGCCGCCATCAACATTTTTTATTTAGGGACCAAAACATTGAAAAAGGGTCCTTTTTTAAGGCGGGTGGTCCTTTGAGAACTAGAGATGTAGGTTCGGGGGTCGGTTAGGTGTGGGGAAGGTATTAGCATCCCACACCTCCTTTCTACCGAAAGGGAACCTTTAACTTGATGTGCGGTTTTGACAGAGTTGATTTGAAACAATTCGTTCTACTTCTTTTTTTTATTTGAGAAAAGTGTTTTTGAAAACGGGGGAAAAGAAGAATCTTTTTATGATTTTTTAAAAGTGTGCTTGACGGGATGTGACCCGCTCCTACGTATCTCCCGGTGCGATGGAGAATTCAAAGCTTACGTAGTTCTCTTTAATCGAGAAACTTTGGTGTTGGTGTTTTTTATTGTAGGGGTTTTCGGTCCTAGACTGTATAGTCCACTAGACCTAGAACAAAGACAACCCCGCCTGTACAGACGACGTGCCCCCTACTTATTGAAAATGTTTTTTGATTAAGGAAGAAAAAGATTTGTCGTGAGGTTGGTTGCTTTTATTTGAGCAAGTATCTTAGGCTCGCACGAACTGTACAGCTCGCTAACCCTAAGACGCTAACCGATCCCGGATGTACATCCGATTTGATTCCTTACTCATTTTTTTTAAAAAAAAAGGGGTTCAAGTTGTTAATTACTTGTTTTAATTCTCATAAGTATCCCAAGATATTTGAGCTGTACAACTCCAATCTTAGGACGCTAGTTCAACACCGGCCGTACGTCTGACTTGACTCCTTATGAATTTTCAAAAAGGTTTGTTGTTGATCTTTGAAAAAAATTGATTGCTATAGAAAACAATTTGAAGAAAAGTTTTAATTTGGAAAATAATTTGGAAAAAGAAATGACTTGAAGAAGAGAGGAAGAGAATTGGAGGGTGATATTGATCACAAAAGTTTGTTGGGATGGCGTGGCATCCAAAAGAAAAAGAAGTAGAGAATTCCAATCAATTTCCAAATCAAGAACCAAAGTGTAAACTTTAACAAGTTGCAAGCAAAACAATCAACAATGCAAGCGTAAGCATATACAATTAAGGTGTTGAATCCCTTTAGGTAATCTTTAACACTTGGGATATGCACAAGTGCATAAGTGTCAAATCCTCTTACCAAATCATCAACACAAACATGATTTTCAAAGCAAGCAACAAAAACAAGCACAAACCCTAATTATCCCATGAAATGCGACACCAACATAGAGCTAAAACCTCATTTTATTCTTTGAAAGCAACAAAATCATGCAAGCAAATGACATAGATCAAGCTTTTTGGCAAGGATTCACATGATTAAGCAAAGGAATGCACTAAAATCACACGAACTCTAATTTTTCTACAATATGCGAAATGAAACATAATCCCAAATCACAATTTTATTCATGAAAATGCAAGCACAAAATGAAAATAGCACAAACACACAATTTATTCCAAAAGAGAGAGATGCATTTCAAGCATCCAAACCTCCCAAAGTGTTTGTCAAAATGCTTGAAACACATCTCTCATTCAACAACAACAATTATATCAACATTTCAACATAAAATAGAGCACTAAAATGCAAAGAAATGCTTGATATGCAAAAATAGATTGATGATCTATATTTTTTATGCTAAAATTTTGATGATGTTAAGATTGAGAGTATACCTCAACTCCAAGCTAGAATAGCAAAAGAAATAAGGTGAATGAACACTAAACCACTTGAATCAACCCTCTAATCTTCAATCTTGAGCTTGATTCTTGAGATTTGAAGATGGATCTTTGAAGAGAATGCAAGGATGATGAAGGATTTAGGACTAGAGTGTTGATTTGAAGTGAAAAAGTGAAGAAATGAGGTGAGGGAATGAGGAGGTGTATTCGGCCAAGAAGGGAGAAGAGGAGAGGCTAGGTTTTTGAGTGTGAATTGTGAGCCAAAACCTTGTGAGAGGTGAGGATATGAGGGTATATATAATGTGCAATTAGGTTTAGGGGCATTTAGGTCATTGAGTACCTCATCTCATTCTAGGATTGCATTTTAATTTTGAATCAAGGGTGAGGATTGAACCACACATGGATTGAGGGGCAAAAAATGCAAAATGAGAGGGAAATGAAGGGGAGGGAGAATTCGGCCAAGCAAGGGGAGGGTGTAGCCTTAGTCACCAAGTTTTGCAAGTTGGCAATTGTACTATTGTACCATCCATGAACCTTCCAATTATCCTCTCAATTTTGATTATTCTTTTCAAGATAATTGTACATAAATCTAACCATTTTGAGCCATATACAAGGTATCTTGAAGAATATGCCATTTTTGAAAATGAGAGATGACCAGAATTGCCAACAAAAATCTTATCATATAATTTTTGGGAATATTCCTTGTACTATTTTTTTTGAAATGCTTTCTTGAATTAATTTGAACTTGATTTTTTTACTACACATATAAAATATGCGCATAATTTGAAAAGTGATTTTCTTTATTTATTTTTTTTGTTCAAAATAATACAATTTCATTAAATAAATTCCCAAAAATTAATTAATTGGATTTTCAGGTAGCAAAAATTTATTAAATTGAAATTGACCAAACAATGTCCCTTTTAAATGCCCCAAAATTCCTTAATTTCTCAAAAATGATTTTGAAAACCTTAGAATGCTTGGGTAAATACCCTAAACCCTTTCTCAAATAATGCATCACTCACAAAATTATTTATTTTTGCTGAAAATTAGGGTTTTGAAACTAGGCGGACAAAATTAGGGTATGACAGCTGCCCCTCTTTATTTGGATTTTAACAAGGAATATGAATTGGCCGAAACATATTCCGAGGCAAAATAGAAATAAAGAATTCAGAAATTATACCAATTTTGTCTACTTAGAGAAAACCAGAATTTTCCTTTTTTTTTTTCTTTTTTTTTTGTTCCTTTTTGGAATATGATACAAATGCAATGAAAAGATTTTTTTTTCTTCTCTTTCTTTTTGGAATCAATTGGTGCCAACCCTCAATAAGCCAGCGAAAGCAGTAAAGAAAGCAAAAAAAAGGGTGCCGGCCCTCATTAAGCCGGCGAAGGAGGCTGCCTAAAGCCTTTTAACGAATCGCGAACGATCCGAGTTTGCACTTGGGCCTGGGGAGCACGTGGGCTCAAAAGGGTGGTCTTTCGAGCGACCGGGGGAGGGTACTATATCAAGTCTAGATCTCGATATTTCCCTAGGACTGCGCCATGTTTTAGGCCAACACAGCTATCCTTTTCGACTGGACCTATTGAGGTCAGGGGGACTTACTCGCAGCTCGAATACGAAGTGAAGTCAATCTTCTGGGGGACACGTAGGTCCAAAGGGGGATCCGCAAATCCAATTAGCTTTCTTCAGTTGGTCAGTGCTTTCACATCGATCCAGGGGTGCCTGCTCTGGTCGCAGGACTTTTCTTCAGGTTTCTCAGGTTGGCGGTGCCTGCACATGTTAGCAGATGCAATGTATGGTGCATGGAATGCAAAGGTGCAGGTTATGCAAAAGCATGTTATGCGAGTGCGTGTGATGCGGGTGCATGCGATGCGATGATTTTGGGTTAATGATGAATGCTGGGGAATGCTTTTCTTTCGGCTTTGATTGTTTTTTTTTCTTTCATCTTTTAATTCTTCTTTTGATCAGCTTTCTGTTTTCTGATCATTTGTTTTTTTGTGCTCTTCTTTTTTTTAATAAAAGGCCTATTCTTTTGCTGGTTCAACCGACCCCCGACACTCCTGGCACGAGACTGGGGAACTTATTAGAGTTGCTGCGGCGCACGGGCCGGGTGCAGGTTTGCTTTATGATTTGCCATCTGAAGTGTTTGATGGGCTCAATTAGTTTCCTTGCAACATTAATGTGTTGTTGAGAAATCACTTCCTTCCCGTGACTTTTGGGGATTTCGCAATGATTGCAATGTTCTAGGATTTATGCACATGTTTTACAATTCAGTATTACCATCATCATAAAACGTTTATTTTGAGCTGAAAAAGCAGAAAATAGAAAAGCAAACAGACATGAGAAAAACTGAACTTTATTGATGTGGAAACCGGTCGTACAGAAAGTTACGCCGACTGTTCAATACATTTGAAAATTTAAACTGCAAAAAGACACGAAAGAGAGAGAAAAGCTAGTTTCTAAATGTCCGTCTCTGTGGAACAATGCCAAACATTTATGTCCTTGACCTTGATCACCCCTCTATCCAAACCTTCAGGAGTGCTGTATTCCCTTGTTTATTTTCGTGCCCAAGTTTTCTGACCCTAATTTTTGCCTGGATCGCCCTTTGCGGGTTTTCAATCCACCGGGTCGCTCTGATTTTGGCTAGGCCGCCCTTTCGGGTTTTCAACCTAGCGAGCTAATTCTTACTTGGCATAATACTTCTTCACCGAATCTGATTTGACTGGGTTTCTGAGTTCTTCACCGTCCATATTGGTGAGTATTAGTGCTCCTCCAGAGAAGGCTTTCTTGACCACATAAGGTCCATCATAAGTGGGAGTCCATTTTCCTCGGGGATCGCTCTGAATGGGCAATATCTTTTTGAGCACAAGATCTCCCTTGTTGAACTCTCGAGGGCGAACTTTCTTATCGAAGGCCGTCCTCATCCTCTGTTGATACAGCTGTCCATGACACAAAGCTGCAATTCTTTTTTCCTCAATGAGATTTAACTGATCCAGACGAGCTTGTACCCATTCAGCTTCTTCTAACTTGGTTTCCATCAATACCCGCAGGGAGGGTATTTCAACCTCAATTGGGAGGACTGCTTCTGACCCATATACTAGAGAAAAAGGGGTTGCCCCAGTTGAGGTACGCACTGAAGTGCGGTATCCGTGCAAAGCAAAAGGAAGCAACTCATGCCAATCTTTGTAGGTTACCACCATCTTTTGAACTATTCTCTTGATATTCTTGTTGGCCGCTTCGACTGCCCCATTCATCTTGGGTCGATAGGGGGAAGAATTATGATGCTGGATTTTGAATTCTGTGCACAGGTCTTTCATCATCTTGCTGTTCAGGTTGCTGCCGTTATCTGTGATGATCCTGTTTGGAAGGCCGTAACGACAAACCAGATCTTTCTTTACAAACTTTGTAACCACAGTGCTAGTGATGCTTGAGTATGAGGCAGCTTCAACCCACTTGGTGAAATAGTCAATCGCGACAAGGATGAAGCGATGCCCGTTTGATGCTTTTGGCTCGATAGGACCGATGACATCCATCCCCCACATTGAGAATGGCCAAGAAGTAGTCAGAACGTTTAATGAAGCAGGTGGTACATGGATATGATCGGCATAGATTTGGCATTTGTGACACTTTCTTACAAAGCTGTAACAGTCAGATTCCATTTGCAGCCAATAATAGCCGGCGCTTAAGATTTTTCTGGCCATGGTGTGTCCACTGGAATGAACCCCGAATGAGCCTTCATGGACCTCTTTCATAATCTTTTCGGCCTCCTCTTTTGCAACACACCTTAGGAGAACCATGTCATAATTTCTCTTGTAGAGAACTTCACCATTCAGGAAGAAATTCCTCGACAGCCTTCTGAGCGTTCTCTTGTCATTTTCTGATGCCCCAGGAGGGTATTCTCTGGTGGTGATGTACTGCTTGATATCATGGTACCACGGCTTGTCATCAGGCTCTTCATCTATTGCAGTGCAGTAATGATGTGCTAGTAGATCCCTATGCTGGATTCTGAGGTGAGCTAAACTCTTGTCACAGCTGATGTTGAACATTGACGACAAGGTTGCCAAAGCATCGGCCAACTGGTTTTCGCTTCGAGGGATATACTGAAAAGTGACTTCCTCAAAGGACTCCATCAATTCTTGAACATAATCACGATAGGGAATCAATTTGGGATCTCTGGTCTCCCAATCACCTCACACCTGATGAATAACCAAGGCTGAATCACCATACACATCAAGCCTTTTTGACCTTCCATTCAAGGGCTGCCTGAATACCCAGGATGCACGCTTTGTATTCCGCAATGTTATTTGTAACATAAAAGCTCAGTCTTGCAGTGACCGGAATGAAGCGATTGTCTGGAGAGATTAACACAGCTCCGGCCCCATGCCCCCACATGTTGGATGCACCATCAAATATCATCCTCCATCTTTCATCTTCTTGGGACTTCCCCTCATCGAATAGTGCCATGATGTCTTCATCGGGAAAATCATACTGCATCGACTGGTATTCTGGGATAGGCTGACAAGCTAAGTACTCAGCAAGTGCGCTGCCCTTGACTGCCTTCTGCGTGACGTACAAGATATCATATTCTGACAATAACATCTGCCAACGGGCAATCCGTCCTGCGAGAGCTGGTTTCTCAAAAATGTACTTGATCGGATCCATTTTAGACACCAACCAAGTTGTATGGCTCAGCATGTACTGCCTTAAACGATGAGCAGCCCAAGCCAAAGCACAACAAGTCTTCTCCAACATTGTGTATCTTGTCTCGCAGTCAGTAAATTTCTTGCTTAGGTAATAAATAGCATGTTCTTTCTTGCCTGACTCATCATGCTGCCCCAGCACACACCCCATCGAATTGTCTAACACGGTTAGGTACAAGATCAGCGGTCTTCCGGACACCAGTGGCATCAGAATTGGTGGATTCTGAAGATACTCTTTAATTCTCTCGAAGGCTCTTTGACAATCATCGTTCCATTTGGATTCTTGGTTCTTGCACAACAGCTTAAAGAGAGGCTCGCAAGTAGCTGTTAGTTGGGATATGAACCTTGAGATGTAGTTCAGTCTCCCAAGAAAACCACGGACCTCCCTTTCAGTCTTTGGTACTGGCATTTCGAGGATTGCTTTGACTTTATCTGGATCAACTTCTATCCCTTTCTGACTGACGATGAACCCCAGTAGCTTTCCGGATCTTACACCGAAGGTGCATTTAGCTGGGTTTAATCTGAGTTTGAACTTCCTTAGACGTTCAAAGAGTTTTTGCAGATTCACAATATGCTCTTCATCAGTCTTGGATTTAGCAATCATATCATCCACATACACCTCGATTTCCTTGTGCATCATGTCGTGGAACAATGTCACCATGGCCTTCTGATACGTTGCACCGGCGTTTTTGAGTCCGAAAGGCATCACCTTATAGCAAAAGGTTCCCCAGAGAGTTATGAAGGTTGTTTTCTCCATATCTTCCGGAGCCATCTTTATCTGATTATATCCTGAGTATCCGTCCATGAAGGAGAATAAAGAGTGTTGGGCTGTACTCTCCACCAGAATATCAATGTGGGGTAGGGGGAAATCATCTTTGGGGCTGGCTCTGTTCAGATCCCTGTAATCGACACACATCCTGACTTTCCCGTCTTTCTTCGGAACCGGGACGATATTGGCAACCCATTGAGGATACTTGGCAACCACTAGAAACCCGGCGTCAAACTGCTTCTTTACCTCATCCCAAATTTTCAACGACATCTCTGGTTTCATTCTTCTCAGTTTTTGCTTTACAGGCGGGCATTCTGGCTTTACTGGCAACTTGTGCACAACAATATCGGTATCCAACCCAGACATATCTTGATACGACCATGCAAAAATGTCAACGTAATCGCGCAGGAGCTGAATTAATTTCATACGATCACTGTCGTTCATTGCGGTACCGACCTTAACTTCTTTCTTGTTCTCTTCTGTACCCAAGTTGATTACCTCAGTTGATTCTCCGTGAGGCTGAATGACCCTTTCTTCCTGTTCCATTAATCTCATTAGTTCTGGAGGAGCTTCCCAATTGTTCACAACATCTCCCTCAGTTTGATTAATTGGGTGATCAAAGTCAAAATATGGATCATCGGCATTGTTATTTTCAGAGATAATTATTGTTGATCTGCATTTGCAGAGGCAAAAACCAGAATGAAAGGCGAAACAAACAGGCAAAATAAAATAAAGCGGAGAAGACACATGAAATTAAGAGAAATGATTTTATTGATGAATTTCAAAAACAACGTTTTTATTGATGATGATAGCAATGAAGATAAAAACATGCGTGCCCCTAACAACTTATCCTATGGCCTTGGGCAGAGCCACAGGGGTGCATTACAAATTATTACTTTGAATTAAAAGCCACGGGAAAGTCAGCAGCTTCCCAATTCTTCAACTTTTCACCGGCAAAGCAACGGCGGACTAGGCTGGTATCACCTTTTTCAGCTCCAGGACCATCCCCAATGGCAGCAATTTGATTAGGGTCCAGCAACCCCGCACTCTTAAAGCTCTGGCGAATATCACAGATAGGGATCTTTTTTGACCAAGGATCATGACCTCTCAGTTTGGCCAACCACCTGCTCTTTCTTTCCTCTACCATCCCCTTTCTCTCGGCTTGATTCGGATGGTACCCCAACCCACAACGGTCTCGATTTTCCTTCAGTTGAATAGGCGCAACAATCCCCTGACCAGTCTTGCCTAAACCACATCCCACCTTGTATCCTTGTTCTAACATGATCTTGGCGACCATTTCCTCATTCCTTGACAATTTTGACCCTGGTGAGAGAAGCTTGGTCCCTCCGAATACAGCATTAGCAATTTCAAGGGACTGAAAGGAGGTCTCCAGAGATTCCTCAGCGGCTTCCACATAACGGAATGGAGATGGCTTGTTGACTAACATTTCTTCTTCACCAAACACAACAACAATCTTGTCATCTACCACAAACTTGACCCTCTGGTGTAGGGAAGAGGGAATAGCTCCCGCCATGTGAATCCACGGTCTCCCAAGCAGGCAGCTATATGATGAAGTGATGTCCATGATTTGGAAATTCACATAAAAGGTCTCCGGCCCAATCTGAATTGGGAACTCCACTTCCCCTAGCACTTCCTTCTTCGACCCGTCAAACGCTCACACCAACGTCGAACTAGGATTCATATGAGAGCAGTCCACATCCATTTTGTCCATAGTGGACTTCGGCATGACATTTAGTGAGGACCCATTATCAATCAAAACCCGAGCCAACACATAGTCTCCGCATTTGACGGAGATATGCAGAGCCTGGTTGTGCTTTCTTCCTCCTGGGGGTAACTCATCGTCAGCAAAAGTCAAATGATTAGCTGCCATGATGTTTCCTACAATCCCATCAAACTGACACACAGAGATATCTTCAGCGACATGGGCTTCATTGAGTACTTTCATCAGGGCAGTCCGATGAGCTTCTGAACTGAGCAGTAACGACAGCATAGAGATCTTGGCTGGAGTTTGTTTCAACTGATCAACAATTTGATAATCACTTTGTCTGACAATCCTTAAGAACTCACTGGCTTCCTGTTCTGTTACTTTCTTGCCCTGGGTATCCTCTGATACTTTCTCTTTTCCTTTTCTAAACCTCTCCTCAGCATCTTTAGACGTTTCAACCCGAAGAGTTTCCGGAGCATACATACGGCCACTTCTCGTCATTCTACCCACTCCTGATATATTGGTGACAGCAGATGCACTTGGAGAACTCTCCACTGGAGGCAAAGTACTATATTTCCAAGGCACAGCACTATCTTTCTCATATGGAAAGGGAGCAGGGACCTCAATGACTATGGGCTGAGCTTTGGCTTGAACTTGCCTCGGATTGTAATCATATAAAATCTCAATTGGCCTTCTGACTTCTCTGCCATTATTAGACTGAAGGGTCATCACGCTTTCTTCTGTTTCAAAAGTAACTACCTGAACTACACAGCGGTCCATCAAGTCTTGCAAGATCTGCTTAAAAACTTCACAGACCCCTTTACACAGGGAGTCAGCACACCCATTCTCCTGACAACATCCTTTCTCGGTGACCTCAAATCGGCACAATTCAGCGTGAATGGCATCCAAGGGAGTTTTAATTTTTTCAACCTCCCTTATCACCTGTCCAGTAGAATCTTCTATTGCATTGGTCGATGGATTCCCATGTCCTGGCAGTGGATTTGTAGTTATACTTGGACTGTTCTGTTTGAAAGAAATCCAATTAGCGTCGATTAAGTCCTGAACTACGTGCTTAAAAGCTTTGCAGTCCTCCACTGTGTGACCGATTCCACCCTCATGAAAACTACAAGTAGCATTGGCATTATAGCTCCTAGGGAAAGGATGCTGGAGAGGCTTCATCGAGCGAGTGTTGATTAGGTTTTTGGAGACCAGATGATTGAACAGCTCCGTGTAAGTCATCGGGATTGGGTCAAAATTGACGCGCTTCTTATACTGGTAGTTCTGGGCTTTATAACCATCATTGGCTCGTTGAGGTTGCACTGGTGTCGAGAATGGTACTGTCTGCGGTGGAGTACTGAAAGATGGATTTCCTCCGGAAATTACATTGGTCTCTCCCTCTTTCTTTTTAGGGAAATGAGAAGAGGGCTTTCTTTGTCCACCTGAACTGCCTGAACTACCTGAACTACCAAAGTGGTTGGCAATCTTCCCGCTACGCAAACCGTTTTCAAGCCTTTCCCAATAACTACCATGTCTGAGAAATTTGACGAGACACTCCCTATCAGTCTGTCGTAGAAGATTGCCGGAAGAGTTTCCATGAATATGTATACCATCTCTTTCTCTGTTAGTGATGGCTTTACTTGTGCAGCTGTACTTCTCCACCGTTGGGCGTATTCTTTAAAAGATTCTTTATCTCCTTTGCCCATGTGCTGTAACTGAGATCGATCTGGAGCCATATCCATATTGTACTGGTACTGTTTCAAAAAGGCTTCTGAGAGGTCCTTCCAACTATGGATGTCGGAAGACTGTAACTGCATGTACCAATCTAAGGATGCCCCAGCTAAGCTATTCTGAAAGCAATGGATCAACAGCTTATCATCACTAGCATGCGCAGCCATTTTTCGGCAATACATGGTTATATGACTTGATGGACAACCAACACCCCCGTACTTGTCAAAATCAGGTGCCTTAAACTTTGGAGGAAGGACTATATCTGGAACGAGACACAAATCACGGGCATCCTTGACTCTAACACTTGTACCTTCCACAGCCCTTAACCGTTCTTCAAGCATACGATACTGGTCTCTGGACTGAGAGTTTTCGAACACATGCCCCTGAGGATGACTACTCATGCCATAATAAATTCCCCCAAACTGGGCGGGACTTCCTACTTGATACGCAACATTCTGAGGATTGGTAGTGATCCCAGGAGTAGGACTGAGTGGATTTCTCTGTAGGGCAGCATCATGATTAGGAGCGTGGACTTGTGGTCCACCAACAACTCTACTAGGTACGACCACAGCAGCCTGACTTGGCCCTGTTACGCCAGCTGGATTGGATTCAACATTTTGAGGCGTATAACCGACTGGCATTCCCCACGGGTACCTCTGAGCAGCTGGATGGCTCTGACCGTTTGCCCCTGGAGTGTGGACAAAATGAGGGATCCCTGTTCCCGGAGGAGAAATAGTAGTTGCAGCATTAACAGGCCTCGGAGGGGGAATGAAGGTGACAACTCCATCAGGGTTTACAACGGCGGTGGCCTCAGCACTGGCCCCACCTTTCAGATTCCTCAGCATACCCATCATTTCAACCATCTGGGCCTCCATAGCCCCTACTTTATCCTTCAAAACCCGGTTTTCTTGAGCTAGCTGCTCGGGGTTGAGTATCTCTATAACCGGATCATCCGGACCCGAGTGGTAACTCTCAATCTCAATGTCTGGACTTTCTTGATTCTCTGCCATGAGCCTTGCCTGTAGACGAGTGTAGTAATGGTGATGGCGAACCAGCTTGCCTTTTCTGTTTGTTTTAATATTTATTGTGTAAGAGCTTGAATGAATAGATGCATGGATGCATGAAATGAATGGATGCACAAGTATATGTGTATGCATGCAATGCAAAATGCGTTTTTTTTTTTTTTTTTTTGGTGCCGGGGATATCACATATTTTATTTGGGTAAACAACAAGGATCGAGCATGTGAAATGAACCATACAATTTTATTTGAACTGAAACACACAATCCTTTTATTTATTCATAACGTAAAAACAGGAATACATCATAAAAAGTTTTCAAAGCAACAATTAACCAGAATTTCAAACAACAGCTAAGTCCCTGTATTGGTTTCTCTTCCTCTTTCTTGAAGTGGAAGGACGATCTGCCCGCCCCCTCATCTCCAAGATCAAACCCCTGACATACTCGATGAATCTTCTGACCTCTACCGGAGTAGTGCACACATCCACAGCAATCTCTGCAGCTCTGAGGCGCCTTGGAAGCCCTGTAACAGTATCATAGCACAGCTTGGATAAGAGTGCATACTTCTCTTGCAAGCGCCGGCAATGATCATCCAATCTTCGATGCTCTTCCATCAAGTAGGACATCTCAGCCCTGAACCTCTCTAGCAAATCACCCTGGTGCCTCACATGGTCCTCCAATGCCCTAGATTTCCGGAGCTCCCCCTGAAGCAGCGCCTGACAGTCTTCAAGCCTCTCTCGCACCAACTTTCTTGCTTGTACCTCAGTTCTGAGCTTGCTCTCATAGTCAGCAGTAAGAGTCTTCAACTGTGCTTTTGCTTCCTTCAATTGGCCCCGCAAGCTCGTCTCTAATTCCTTGGAGACATTCAACTGAACCTTCCATGCACGGCCATCGTCAAGCGCTCTGTTTCTATCCAGATTTCGCACCCTGATTTCGCTTGTAGCACTTTTGAGACCACCCTGCATGTCAATGAGCTTTTGGTCACTGGCAGCGATTCTCTCTTTGAAGTCAGCAAGACATTTCTCTTTGAATTCATTTTCTTGCTCTAAGCTCTTTTTCTCTTGGAGCAGCTTTTCCAACTGGGCTTGCAATTCTAACTTCTCTTGCTGGGACTGAGATAAGGAAGCCTTGAGCCCCTCAACCTCCTCATTAAGAATAGGAGCAGGTGGAGGAACCTCAACTTCAACCTGAGGAAAGCCTCTAAATGGGAGCTTAACTGCTCGAGCCCGGAGCTGGACCCACTGAAGGTACTCTTCCCCCACACTTGTATCTCTGCGACCCAACTCATCACGCCCTTTCTTTACCGGCCTGTTCCAAGCACGAACAATCCTTCTCAACAAACTCAAATCCCCGGAACCTCTATCATGTAACACAAAGTCAGCCAAAGACTCCATCAATGGTGGGCTTGTCATTGGGTAACCCAACTGCCTCAACGCGAGAGAAGGGTTGTAGGTGATACATCCCCTAGTGCCAATGAGTGGAACATTCGGAAAGCCGTTGAGCTGAGAGATGAATTCTGGTGTAGCCCGGGCCAGAGTGCACCATGAGATATCACCTCCTCTAAGGCTAGCAATAAACCACTTCCACTCATCTTTCCCTTTGTTTTCAATGTGTCCTTTAAACACATGTGAGGCGAACCACCGATACAGAACTGGCAAACAACACCTAACCATCCCTCCTCCCTTAGAGTGACGATCAACAAGAGAATAGTACAAATCAGCTAAAATAACAGAGGTGGGGTTTTGTTCCCGCTTTTTGAATGCAAGGAACACATCAATAGCTGCAGCATCAACAAAATTCTCAACACAAGGGAACAAGACAACTCCATAGACAAGGAGGGCAAGCACATCAGAGAAAACTTTCCACTCCTTCTTGGCAAGTAGGGCCTCAACTTCTGCTTTTAAGAATTTTCTTGACAGACCTTGCCTTTGACCCTTGACTTCCACATTTTTAATCAAAAATTCCTCTTTAATCTGAAGAATGCCAGCCAAAGCCTTTGCTAATGAATACCTCTCCACATAAGAATACGGCTTGCAGTTCGCAGCAGGAAAGCCCAAGATCTTCTCAAATTCTTCTAAAGTGGGGACCAGCTGATAATCTTGGAAAGTGAAGCAACGGTATTCGGGATCAAACAACTGGGTCAAAGCAGTGAGGGCCTCAGTTTGAACATTCACCTCTAGCAAATCGAGGAGATTACCATATGTGCCCTGATAAGCCGTGGGGGAAGCTGATTACCGAACCTAACCAAGCTCTGGACGTCCTGTTGTTTGAAATTCCACTTGAGGGTTCTTTTCACATTCTGATCCATTTTTCTTTCTCCCCCTTTTTTGGTATCTACAATTTCCCCGGCACTGGTGAGAATGCATGCAAAATGTATGAATGAATGCATGATGAGAAAAAATAATAATATTTTTAACACGACAGTTTTTCAAAAGCTAGAAATTCACATACATTTTTTTGAAAATTTTTGGTTTCTTTGCAAAATCTTTATTCAGATGCAGGGGTATGCAGCTCCTTTGTGTCCTACAAGGTTTCTTAGCGACAGGATCTATGGCTATTTCTACGGGTACACACTTCAAGGTTAGCACTAAAAGAAGGACCCTAAATAAGGCTCCTAGAGCCAACGACCTCATCTGAGACCACCGATCACAGGGCCGTACGTCCAAGTGATGGTATCATCAAACAAAGCCAAACTCTAGGTGAAGTCTTCGCAACCACCCAACAAGACGTACGTCCAGTGAGCAGCCACTAACGACTTCGTTCTAGCCTAAGATATGCTCTAGCCCGGGTATAGGGCTGTCTCACCAAGAAATATAAGGGTAAAAAGAGTGCAACGTGTGTGTAGGAACACAACAACAAACATACCCCCCCACCTGCAAAGAAAATCCAGAAACAGTCCATACAAAGAGTCGTCTACCCTAGGGTTTTGCAAGCATATATCATTTCAATACAAACAAGTAAACTAACCTAGGGTTCCAACAACAATCATATGCACTGCTTACCTCAAGAAAGGGAGCCAAGAAGAGGGGTCATAATAGAATCGGGGGAATGCATGAACATACCTTGAAGAAAGGGAGCAAAGAAGAAGGCATCATAGTAGAATTGGGGGAATGATGCATGAGCTTACCTTGAAGAAAGGGAGCAAAGAAGAAGGGGACATGGGGATTGGAGAAATGCATGATCATATTAAGCATATAAACAAAAAAAGATGAAAGGAGAAGAAGGAACAAGAAGCGAACATAGAAGAAGAAGAGTCAAATGCACATGAATGCAACATAACAATACGAGAATGCAAGAGAACATTCAAACATCAGAAAGAGAGAAGAAAAAGAAGGAGAATAAAAGAGAGAAATAGAACAATCACATTCAAATCAAACAATTAATCCGCACATCAAGTTAATTAGGCCTGACCCTCGTTTTAAAAGGAAAGTCCCCAGTGGAGTCGCCAGCTGTTGCACCCCGAAAAATCCAGATTGGACATTTCATCGTACAACGTGAAAATTTGTGAAGCCGCCATCAACATTTTTATTTAGGGACCAAAACATTGAAAAAGGGTCCTTTTTAAGGCGGGTGGCCCTTTGAGAACTAGAGATGTAGGTTCGGGGGTCGGTTAGGTGTGGGGATGGTATTAGCACCCCACACCTCCTTTCTACCGAAAGGGAACCTTTAACTTGATGTGCGGTTTTGACAGAGTTGATTTGAAACAATTCGTTCTAATTCTTTTTTTATTTGAGAAAAGTGTTTTTGAAAACGGGGGAAAAGAAGAATCTTTTTATTATTTTTTAAAAGTGTGCTTGACGGGATGTGACCCGCTCCTACGTATCTCCCGGTGCGATGGAGAATTCAAAGCTTACGTAGTTCTCTTTAGTCGAGAAACTTTGTGTTGGTGTTTTTTATTGTAGGGTTTTTCGGTCCTAGACTGTACAGTCCACTAGACCTAGAAGAAAGACAACCCCGCCTGTACAGACGACGTGCCCCCTACTTTTTGAAAATGGTTTGAATTACTTTTATTTGAGCAAGTATCTTAGGCTCGCCCGAACTGTACAGCTCGCTAACCCTAAGACGCTAACCAATACCGGATGTACATCCGACTCGATTCCTTACTCATTTTTTGAAATAGGGTTCAAGTTGTTAATTACTTGTTTTAATTCTCATAAGTATCCCAAGATGTTTGAGCTGTACAGCTCTGATCTTAGGACGCTAGACAACACCGGCCGTACGTCCGACTTGCCTCCTTATGAGTTTTCAAAAAGGTTTATTGTTGATCTTAGAAAGAATTTGATTGTCTTATGAAAACAATTTGAGAAAAGATTGAGTTTGGAAAAAGCTTTAGAAAATGATTGATTTGTAGAAAGGAGAAGGGAGTTTGAGGGTGACTTTGGTCACAAAAGGTTTGTTGGGATGGCGTGGCATCCAAAAGGAAAAGAAAGTAGAACATTCAATCAATTTCCAAGTCAAGAACCAAATTGCAACATTTAACAAATTGCAAGCAAAGCAATCAACAATGTAAGCATAAGCATAAACATTACCAATTACAACATTTGAGCACAAGAATGACACTTAGTCATCAACATCTAATGGTATGCATATGTAAGATCAACATTAACCAAATAGGTTACAAGAATAGGCACACAAATAGATAATGCAAAAGTTTAATTCAATTAGGCATCAACACAAGATAAAAACACAAGGTTGAATCCCTTTTGGTAATCCTTGACATTTGAGACAATGCACAAAGGCATAAGTGTCTAGTCCTTTTACCAAATCATCAACATTAAAGCATAACATTGACCTAGAAAGAACATCACATTTGCAAAACCAAAAGTGACCAAAAGAGGGCATTAACAAGTCATTTTTGTAACCAAAATTGATTAATCAAGTTAGAAAACTAGCATTTGCATTTTCAAGCAAGAATTGCACAAAGAAAATTGAATCATCTTAGGCAATCCTCATCACTTAAAGTGAAGTGCACTAGGCACAAGTGAGAGTCCTCTTGCCAATCCTCAACATAGAATAACTTTGCAAACAAGTTACTAACAAGCAAACCAAAGTTTACAATCAAAGCACAAGGTTGTGTTGAATCATCTTAGGCAATCCTCAACACTTAAAGTTAAGTGCGCAAAGGCACAAGTGTGAATCCTCTTGCCAATCATCAACATAACAATGACTTGCAAGCAAGATACCATCTATTAACATCAAAATAACTTGAGAAAACGTTTTTGATCACAATTGCAAACCCATTTCACAAGAAAATTAACAAACCCTAATTCTAATCATGATTTGCGAAGCATCACATCATTTTATTCAACAAAAATGCAAGATCATAGTGAAAACAACATAAATCACAATTTATTCAAGGGTGAGAAGCATCTCAAGCACCCAAACCTCCCACAGTGTTTGTCAAAATGCTTGAGACACCTCTCACCAACAACAATCAACAAATCAACAATATAACATCACTAAAATGCATGAATATGGTAGGATGCAAAATTAGAAACATGATATCTACATTTTGATGCAAAAAAATTGAAGATGCTGCTAGGTTTTAAGAAGTTTACCTCAAATCCAAGCTAAGGAATGACTAATATGAAGAACAAGACCACAAATCAACTTGAATCTTCACCAAACTTCAATGAAACCCACGAAATGCTTGCTTAAAAATGCCCTTTGATGATGCAAGCTTGAATTAAATTAGGAGAGAAGGAAGATATATGAAGTAGGAATGGAAATGAGGTGAGAAAATGGTGATTTGGTGAAGGAGAAGTGAAGAATTGATGGAGGAAGAAGGTGGTATGATTTCGGCCAAGAGAGGGAATTAGGAGAGGGAGTTGTGTGCTAGGGTTGTGTGAGTGAAAATGAGGCCAAAAGTTGTGAGAGGTGAGGATATGAGGGTATATATAATGTGCAATTAGGTTTAAGGGTAGTTAGGTCATTGTGCACTAGTTGTGCTCTAGGATTTGATTTTAATTTTGAATCAAAGGCTAGGATTGAGGCTCACATGGATTGGGGACATTGAGAAAACACAAAATGAGAGAATAGAGAGGGGGTGGCGCATAAACATTGGGAGGGGTCCTTGGTGACCAAGTTTTGCTAGTTGTCATCTTGTACTATTGTACTATTATATGACCATTCCATTATCCCTTCATTTTTGATTATTCTTCTTAGGATAATTGTACAAAAATACACCCAATTTAGGCCACACACTAGGAACCTTAGGAATATGCCATTTTATGAGATCACCATGACCAAAAAATGTCATAAAAACCTCATCTTGAAATTTTTGTAGAATATTCCTTTTTGATGCCTTTTTTGAATTTGAATTTTGTGCACAATGTATGCATGCATGCGCATCCATACATAAATGACCAAAAATGTTTTGCCTCAAATAAATTTCTCTAAAATTGCACAATGATTCTTGATGAGAAATTATCTTATATTTTTGACAATGACCAAAATACCCTTTTGCCCTAAAAACCTTATTTTTTAACAACAAATGCATGCACAATGTTCTTCACACTCTTCAAAATACGCCACACTTCTTAATTTATTTATTTTTGTTGAGAATTAGGGTTTTTACCTAGGCGGAAAAAATTAGGGTATGACAGACACAAAGGAGCTTCATACCCCTGCATCTGAATAAAGATTTTTGCAAATAAACCGAAAATTTTCAAAAAAATGTATGTGAATTTCTAGCTTTTAAAAAACTGTCGTGTTGAAAATATTATTATTTTTTCTCATTATGCATTCATTCATACACTTTGCATGCATTCTCACCAGTGCTGGGGAAATTGTAGATACCAAAAAAAAAAAAAACGCATTTTGCATCGCATGCATACACATATACTTATGCATCCATTCATTTCATGCATCCATGCATCTATTCATTCAGGCTCTTACACAATAAATATTTAAACAAACAGAAAAAGCAAGCTGGTTCGCCATCACCGTTACTACACTCGTCTACAGGAAAGGCTCATGGCAGAGAATCAAGAAAGTCCAGACATTGAGATTGAGAGTTACCACTCGGGTCCGGATGATCCGGTTATAGAGATACTCAACCCCGAGCAGCTAGCTCAAGAAAACCGGGTTTTAAAGGATAAGGTAGGGGCTATGGAGGCCCAGATGGTTGAAATGATGGGTATGCTTAGGAATTTGAAAGGGGGGGCCAGTGCTGAGGCCACCGCCGTTGTAAAGCCTGATGGAGTTGTCACCTTCATTCCCCCTCCGGGGCCTGTTAATACTGCAACTACTATTCCTCCTCTGGGAACAGGGATCCCTCATTTTGTCCACTCTCCAGGGGAAAACGGTCAGGGCCATCCAGCTGCTCAGAGGTACCCGTGGGGAACGCCAGTCGGTTATATGCCTCAAAATGTTGAATTCAATCCAGCTGGGGTAACAGGGCCAAGTCAGGCTGCTGTGGTCGTACCTGTTGGAGTTGTTGGTGGACCACAAGTCCACGCTCCTAATCATGATGCTGCGCTACAGAGAAATCCACTCAGTCCTACTCCTGGGATCACTACCAATCTTCAGAATGTTGCGTATCAAGTAGGAAATCCCGCTCAATTTGGGGGAAATTATTATGGCATGAGTAGTCATCCTCAGGGGCATGTGTTTGAAAACTCTCAGCCCAGAGACCAGTATCGTGTGCTTGAAGAACGGTTAAGGGCTGTGGAAGGAACAGGTGTTAGAGTCAAGGATGCCCGTGATTTGTGTCTCGTTCCAGATATAGTCCTTCCTCCAAAGTTTAAGGCACCTGATTTTGACAAGTACCGGAGTGCTGGTTGTCCATCAAGTCATATAACCATGTATTGCCGAAAAATGGCTGCGCATGCTAGTGATGATAAGCTGTCGATCCACTGCTTTCAGAATAGCTTAGCTGGGGCATCCTTAGACTGGTACATGCAGTTACAGTCTTCCGACATCCATAGTTGGAAGGACCTCTCAGAAGCCTTTTTGAAACAGTACCAGTACAATATGGATATGGCTCCAGATCGATCTCAGTTACATCACATGGGCAAAGGAGATAAAGAATCTTTTAAAGAATACGCCCAACGGTGGAGAAGTACAGCTGCACAAGTAAAGCCATCACTAACAGAGAAAGAGATGGTATACATGTTCATGGAAACTCTTCCGGCAATCTACTACGACAGACTGATAGGGAGTGTCTCGTCAAATTTCTCAGATATGGTAGTTATTGGGGAAAGGCTTGAAAGCGGTTTGCGTAGCGGGAAGATCGCCAACCACTTTGGTAGTTCAGGCAGTTCAGGTGGACAAAGAAAGCCCTCTTCTCATTTTCCTAAAAAGAAAGAGGGAGAGACCAATGTAATTTCCGGAGGAAATCCATCTTTCAGTACTCCACCGCAGACGGTACCATTCTCGGCACCAGTGCAACCTCAACGAGCCAATGATGGTTATAAAGCCCAGAACTACCAGTATAAGAAGCGCGTCAGTTTTGATCCAATCCCGTTGACTTACACGGAGCTGTTCAATCATCTGGCCTCCAAAAACTTAATCAACACTCGCTCGATGAAGCCTCTCCAGCCTCCTTTCCCTAGGAGCTATAATGCCAATGCTACTTGTAGTTTTCATGAGGGTGGAATCGGTCACACAGTGGAGGACTGCAAAGCTTTTAAGCACGTAGTTCAAGACTTAATCGACGCTAATTGGATTTCTTTCAAACAGAACAGTCCAAGTATAACTACAAATCCACTGCCAGGACATGGGAATCCGTCGACCAATGCAATAGAAGATTCTACTGGACAGGTGATAAGGGAGGTTGAGAAAATTAAAACTCCCTTGGATGCCATTCACGCTGAATTGTGTCGATTTGAGGTTATTGAGAAAGGATGTTGTCAGGAGAATGGGTGTGCTGATTCCCTGTGCAAGACTTGATGGACCGCCGTGTAGTTCAAGTAGTTACTTTTGAAACAGAAGAAAGCGTGATGACCCTTCATACTAATAATGGCAGAGAAGTCAGAAGGCCAATTGAGATTTCATATGATTACAATCCGAGGCCATTGGGGATGGCAGAGGAAAGAAAGAGCAGGTGGTTGGCCAAACTGAGAGGCCATGATCCTTGGTCAAAAAAGATCCCTATCTGTGATATTCTCCAGAGCTTTAAGAGTGCAGGGTTGCTGGACCCTAATCAAATCGCTGCCATTGGGGATGGTCCTGGAGCTGAAAAAGGTGATACCAGCCTAGTCCGCCGTTGCTTTGCCGGTGAAAAGTTGAAGAATTGGGAAGCTGCTGACTTTCCCGTGGCTTTTAATTCAAAGTAATAATTTGTAATGCACCCCTGTGGCTCTGCCCAAGGCCATAGGATAAGTTGTTAGGGGCACGCATGTTTTTATCTTCATTGCTATCATCATCAATAAAAAACGTTGTTTTTGAAATTCATCAATAAAATCATTTCCCTTAATTTCATGTTTCTTCTCCGCTTTATTTTATTTTGCCTGTTTGTTTCGCCTTTCATTCTGCTTTTTGCCCCTGCAAATGCAGATCAACAATAATTATATCTGAATATAACAATGCCGATGATCCATATTTTGACTTTGATCATCCAATTAATGAAACTGAGGGAGATGTTGAGAACAACTGGGAAGCTGATAAGTCTTAATTTAGTGTGTTTTTAGCATTTGAATTTAATAAGAATTGTGGGATTTTAGTTCTACTTTGGAGCTATGTTACTACAAAGTGTTAGTTTTCAATTTCAGGACCAAATGATGAAGAAATGGAAGAATTTGAGTGAATTAAAAGTAAGGATTAAAAGTGCAAGGACCAAGGAGCAAAATCAAGCAAATGGAGCCAAGAATTTGGTGTTCACGCACGGTCCGTGCCTACTACACGCATGGTCCGTGCTCACTGTTACAGAAAGCAGCTAAAACGACTCAAGACATGCACGGTCCGTGCGCACCACAAGCATGGTCCGTGCGTCCTGTACGTTTCAGAAGATGGAAAGTTTGAAGACCACGCACGGTCCGTGCTCCTTACACGCACGATCCGTGCTCCTTACACGCACGGTCCGTGCTCCTTACACGCACGATCCGTGCTCCTTACACGCACGGTCCGTGCTCCCTGTGCTGAATTAGAATTTTACAAGTTTACGGCACGCACGATCCGTGCACCCCAGCGGCGTGGACCATGCACCTTTGTCTGAAGCTAAAAATGTTACAAAACTCTTCCAATTCTTTCATTATGGCTTGTAATTCGAATTTACTCCTTTGTCTACTGATCCTAGGCTATAAATAGGACCTCATTTCAGCTGTAATGGTACCTTTGGATACTTGTAATCTCACTCCAAAGTTTACCTCTAAGATTTTATGCAATTTACTTTCTTCATTTTAAGTTCTTGTTCTTTATAATTCTTGCATTTTACATTCTCCAACTTTACTTTCTGTTCTTTATTTTCCAGCACCTTTATTTTCTGCACTTTACTTTTTGTCATTTACATTCTGTCATTTACCTTTCTTGTCATTTATCTTTCATGTCTTCTTCTTCTTCTTCAAAGTTTTTTGTCTACTATGATCATGAGTGAGTAGACTCCTTTTAGTCTTGGGATTGTGGGACTAATCCAATGATAGACCCATAAACAATCCCAAGTCTAAACTCTATTTTATTAAAATTATATTCTAATTTAATCCCATCATTTTCAAAGTTTCATTCCAAATATCAAAACGAAGTACCGAAAGGAGAAGTTTTGATATTAGAACTATGGGATTAAACAAGGGAAACAAAACATGAGAATAGTTTTGGGACCTTTGGGATAAAAGAGGCTTGTACTTAAGGGGTCTTGGCAATAATCAACCATGAGAATAGGTTTTGATTATTGTTTCGAGGCACACTCTTGTATTCTGAAAGGAAACTTGAGTTACCATTGAATGCCTTGTCCTTAGAAATAAAATTTTATATAAAATAGGGAATGGATGAGGGGTTGTGAGTTCATTATATCATTGTGATGAAACCACAATCCTAAGATGCTTTTATTTAAAAATTCTAAATCAAACAATTATCTTTTACTAAATCATTCTCTTTTAGCTAATCACCATCGAAAAAGAAATCGGTAATTACAAAGTCTCTGTGGGATCGATATTTTTACTACGCGATAGAACCGTGCACTTGCGGCCTATCAGAAGCTCCTCCAGAACTAATGAGATTAATGGAACAGGAAGAAAGGGTCATTCAGCCTCACGGAGAATCAACTGAGGTAATCAACTTGGGTACAGATGAGAACAAGAAAGAATTTAAGGTCGGTACCGCAATGAACGACAGTGATCGTATGAAGTTAATTCAGCTCCTGCGCGATTACGTTGACATTTTTGCATGGTCGTATCAAGATATGCCTGGGTTGGATACCGATATTGTTGTGCACAAGTTGCCAGTAAAGCCAGAATACCCGCCTGTAAAGCAAAGACTGAGAAGAATGAAGCCAGAGATGTCGTTGAAAATCCGGGATGAGGTAAAGAAGCAGTTTGATGCCGGGTTTCTAGCGGTTGCCAAGTATCCTCAATGGGTTGCCAATATCGTCCCGGTTCCGAAGAAAGACGGGAAAGTCAGGATGTGTGTCGATTACAGGGATCTGAACAGAGCCAGCCCCAAAGATGATTTCCCCCTACCCCACATTGATATTCTGGTGGACAGTACAGCCCAACACTCTTTATTCTCCTTCATGGACGGATACTCAGGATACAATCAGATAAAGATGGCTCCAGAAGATATGGAGAAAACAACCTTCATAACTCTCTGGGGAACCTTTTGCTATAAGGTGATGCCTTTCGGACTCAAAAACGCCGGTGCAACGTATCAGAGGGCCATGGTGACATTGTTCCACGACATGATGCACAAGGAAATCGAGGTGTATGTGGATGATATGATTGCTAAATCCAAGACTGATGAAGAGCATGTTGTGAATCTGCAAAAACTCTTTGAACGTCTAAGGAAGTTCAAACTCAGATTAAACCCAGCTAAATGCACCTTCGGTGTAAGATCCGAAAGGCTACTGGGGTTCATCGTCAGTCAGAAAGGGATAGAAGTTGATCCAGATAAAGTCAAAGCAATCCTTGAAATGCCAGTACCAAAGACTGAAAGGGAGGTCCGTGGTTTTCTTGGGAGACTGAACTACATCTCAAGGTTCATATCCCAACTGACAGCCACTTGCGAGCCTCTCTTTAAGCTGTTGTGCAAGAACCAAGAATCCAAATGGAACGATGATTGTCAGAGAGCCTTCGAGAGAATTAAAGAGTATCTTCAGAATCCACCAATTCTGATGCCACCGGTGTCCGGAAGACCGCTGATCTTGTACCTAACCGTGTTAGACAATTCGATGGGGTGTGTGCTGGGGCAGCATGATGAGTCAGGCAAGAAAGAACATGCTATTTATTACCTGAGCAAGAAATTTACTGACTGCGAGACAAGATACACAATGCTGGAGAAGACTTGTTGTGCTTTGGCTTGGGCCGCTCATCGTTTAAGGCAGTACATGCTGAGCCATACAACTTGGTTGGTGTCTAGAATGGATCCGATCAAGTACATTTTTGAGAAACCAGCTCTCGCAGGACGGATTGCCCGTTGGCAGATGTTATTGTCAGAATATGATATCCTGTACGTCACGCAGAAGGCAGTCAAGGCCAGCGCACTTGCTGAGTACTTAGTTTGTCAGCCTATCCCAGAATACCAGTCGATGCAGTATGATTTTCCCGATGAAGACATCATGGCACTATTCGACGAGGGGAAGTCCCAAGAAGATGAAAGATGGAGGATGATATTTGATGGTGCATCCAACATGTGGGGGCATGGGGCCGGAGCTGTGTTAATCTCTCCAGACAATCGCTTCATTCCGGTCACTGCAAGACGGAGCTTTTATGTTACAAATAACATTGCGGAATATGAAGCATGCATCCTGGGTATTCAGGCAGCCCTTGAATGGAAGGTCAAAAGGCTTGATGTGTATGGTGATTCAGCCTTGGTTATTCATCAGGTGCGAGGTGATTGGGAGACCAGAGATCCCAAATTGATTCCCTATTGTGATTATGTTCAAGAATTGATGGAGTCCTTTGAGGAAGTCACTTTCCAGCATATCCCTCGAAGCAAAAACCAGTTGGCCGATGCTTTGGCAACCTTGTCGTCAATGTTCAACATCAGCTGTGACAAGAGTTTAGCTCACCTCAGAATCCAGCATAGGGATCTACCAGCACATCATTACTGCACTGCAATAGATGAAGAGCCTGATGACAAGCCGTGGTACCATGATATCAAGCAGTACATCACCACCAGGGAATACCCTCCTGGGGCATCAGAAAATGACAAGAGAACGCTCAGAAGGCTGTCGAGGAATTTCTTCCTGAATGGTGAAGTTCTCTACAAGAGAAATTATGACATGGTTCTCCTAAGGTGTGTTGCGAAAGAGGAGGCCGAAAAGATTATGAAAGAGGTCCATGAAGGCTCATTCGGGGTTCATTCCAGTGGACACACCATGGCCAGAAAAATCTTAAGAGCCGGCTATTATTGGCTGCAAATGGAATCTGACTGTTACAGCTTTGTAAGAAAGTGTCACAAATGCCAAATCTATGCCGATCATATCCATGTACCACCTGCTTCATTAAACGTTCTGACTGCTTCTTGGCCATTCTCAATGTGGGGGATGGATGTCATCGGTCCTATCGAGCCAAAAGCATCAAACGGGCATCGCTTCATCCTTGTCGCCATTGACTATTTCACCAAGTGGGTTGAAGCTGCCTCATACTCAATTAGCATCACTAGCTCTGTGGTTGCAAAGTTTGTAAAGAAAGATCTGGTTTGTCGTTACGGCCTTCCAAACAGGATCATCACCGATAACGGCAGCAACCTGAACAGCAAGATGATGAAAGACCTGTGCACAGAATTCAAAATCCAGCATCATAATTCTTCCCCCTATCGACCCAAGATGAATGGGGCAGTCGAAGCGGCCAACAAGAATATCAAGAGAATAGTTCAAAAGATGGTGGTAACCTACAAAGATTGGCATGAGTTGCTTCCTTTTGCTTTCCACAGATACCGCACTTCAGTGCGTACCTCAATTGGGGCAACCCCTTTTTCTCTAGTATATGGGTCAGAGGCAGTCCTCCCTATTGAGGTTGAAATACCCTCCCTGCGGGTATTGATGGAAACCAAGTTGGAAGAAGCTGAATGGGTACAAGCTCGTCTAAATCAGTTAAATCTCATTGAGGAAAAAAGAATTGCAGCTTTGTGTCATGGACAGTTGTATCAACAGAGGATGAGGACGGCCTTCGACAAGAAAGTTCGCCCTCGAGAGTTCAATGAGGGAGATCTTGTGCTCAAAAAGATATTGCCCATTCAGAGCGATCCCCGAGGAAAATGGACTCCCACTTATGATGGACCTTATGTGGTCAAGAAAGCCTTCTCTGGAGGAGCACTAATACTCACCAACATGGACGGTGAAGAACTCAAAAACCCAGTCAATTCAGATTCGGTGAAGAAGTATTAGCTCGCTAGGTTGAAAACCCGAAAGGGCGGCCTAGGCAAAATCAGAGCGACCCGGTGGATTGAAAACCCGCAAAGGGCGATCCAGGCAAAAATTAGGGTCAGAAAACTTGGGCATGAAAATAAACAAGGGCATACAGCACTCCTGAAGTTTTGGATAGAGGGGTGATCAAGGTCAAGGACATAAATGTTTGGCATTGTTCCACAGAGACGGACATTTAGAAACTAGCTCTTCTCTCTCTTTCGTGTCTTTTTGCAGTTTAAATTTTCAAATGTATTGAATAGTCGGCGTAACTTTCTGTACGACCGGTTTCCACATCAATAAAGTTCAATTTTTCTCATATCAGTTTGCTTTTCTATTTTCTGCTCAAAATAAACGTTTTATAATGATGGTAATACTGAATTGTAAAACATGTGCATAAATCCTAGAGCATTGCAATCATTGCGAAATCTCCAAAAGTCACGGGAAGGAAGTGATTTCTCAAAAACAAATTAATGTTGCAAGGAAAAAAATTGCGCCCATCAAACACTTCAGATGGCAAATCATAAAGCAAACCTGCACCCGGCCCGTGCGCCGCAGCAACTCTAATAAGTTCCCCAGTCTTGTGCCATGAGTGTCACGGGTCGGTCGAACCAGCAAAGAGAAAATAAGTCAAGAAAAAAAAAAGAGATCAGAAAAAAGAAAGCTGATCAAGAAGAATCAAAAGAAAATCAAAAGCCTTTTCACGGCATTCATCAAATCATCGCATCGCATGCACCCGCATCACACGCACTCGCATAACATGCTTTTGCATAACCTGCACCCTTGCATTCATGCACCATTCCTTGCATCAAATAACGTATGCATGTACCCTGGATCAGTGCGGTAGCATTGACCAACTGAAGAAAACTAGTTGGATTTGCGGATCCCCCTTTGGACCCACGTGTCCCCCAGAAGATTGACTTCACTTCGTATTCGAGCTGCGAGTAAGTCCCCCTGACCTCAATAGGTCCTGTCGAAAAGGATAGCTGTGTTGGCCTAAAACATGGCGCAGTCCTAGGGAAATATCGAGATCTAGACTTGATATAGTACCCTCCCCCGGTCGCTCGAAAGACCACCCCTTTGAGCCCACGTGCTCCCCAGGCCCAAGTGCAAGCTCGGATCGTTCGCGATTCATTAAAAGGCTTTAGGCAGCCTCCTTCGCCGGCTTAATGAGGGCCGGCACCCTTTTTTTTGTTTTCTTTACTACTTTCGCTAGCTTGTTGAGGGTTGGCACCAATTGATTCCAAAATGAAAAAGAAAAAAAGAAAAAAAAAAATCTTTTCATTGCATTTGTATCACATTTCAAAAAGGAACAAAAAAAAGAGAAAAAAAGAAAAACGAAAATTCTGGTTTCTCTAAGTAGACAAAATTGGTATAATTTCTGAATTCTTTATTTCTATTTTGCCTCGGGAAATGTTTCCGCCAATTCATATTCCTTGTTAAAATCCAAATAAAGAGGGGCAGCTGTCATACCCTAATTTTGTCCGCCTAGGTCAAAACCCTAAATCTCAACAAAAATAAATAAATTGAGAAGTGTGGCATTATTTTGAAGAGTGTGAAGAACATTGTGCATACATTTTTTTGAGTTTTTAGGGCAAAAGGGTATTTTGGTCATTTTCTAAAAATAGGATAATTTTTCATCAAAAATCATTGTGCAATTTTAGAGGAAACTATTTGAAGCAAGACACCCTTGGTCATATTTTTTTTGCGCATACATGCACGCAATTGCATAAAAATTCAAATTCAAAAAAGGCATCAAAAAGGAATATTCTACAAAAATTTCAAGATGAGGTTTTTATGATATTTTTGGTCATGGTGATCTCATAAAATGGCATATTCCTAAGGTTCCTAGTATGTGGCCTAAATTGGATGTATTTTTGTACAATTATCCTAAGAAGAATAATCAAAAATGAAGGGATAATAGAATGGTCATATGATAGTACAATAGTACAAGATGACAACTAGCAAAACTTGGGCACCACTCTTCTCTCCCTTGCTTGGCCGAATTCACTCCCCTTCATTTCCCTCTCATTTTGCATTTTTTTGACCTCAATCCATGTGTGATTCAATCCTCACCCTCCATTCAAATTTTAGATGCAATACTAGGGTGAGATGAGATGCACAATGACCTAAATGCCCCTAAACCTAATTGCACATTATATATACCCTCATATCCTCACCTCTCACAAGGTTTTGGCTCACAATTCACACTAAAAAACCTAGCCTCTCCTCTTATCTCTTCTTGGCCGAATACACCTCCTCATTCCCTCACCTAATTTCTTCACTTTTTCACTTCAAATCAACATTCTAGTCCTAAATCCTTCATCATCCTTGCATTCTCTTCAAAGATCCATCTTCAAATCTCAAGAATCAAGCTCAAGATTGAAGATTAGAGGGTTGATTCAAGTGGTTTAGTGTTCATTCACCTTATTTCTTTTGCTATTCTAGCTTGGAGTTGAGGTATACTCTCAATCTTAACATCATCAAAATTTTAGCATAAAAAAGGTAGATCATCAATCTATTTTTGCATATCAAGCATTTCTTTGCATTTTAGTGCTCTATTTTATGTTGAAATGTTGATATAATTGTTGTTGTTGAATAAGAGATGTGTTTCAAGCATTTTGACAAACACTTTGGGAGGTTTGGATGCTTGAAATGCATCTATCTCTTGGAATAAATTGTGTGTTTGTGCTATTTTCATTTTGTGCTTGCATTTTCATGAATAAATTTGTGATTTGGGATTATGTTTCATTTCGCATATTGTAGAAAAATTAGGGTTTGTGTGATTTTAGTGCATTCCTTTGCTTAATCATGTGAATCCTTGCCAAAACGCTTGATCTATGTCATTTGCTTGCATGATTTTGTTGCTTTCAAAGAATAAAATGAGGTTTTAGCTCTATGTTCGTGTCGCATTTCATGAGATAATTAGGGTTTGTTCTTGTTTTTGTTGCTTGCTTTGAAAATCATGTTTGTGTTGATGATTTGGTAAAAGGATTTGACACTTATGCACTTGTGCATATCCCAAGTGTTAAAGATTACCTAAAGGGATTCAACACCTTAATTGTATATGCTTACGCTTGCATTGTTGATTGTTTTGCTTGCAACTTGTTAAAGTTTACACTTTGGTTCTTGATTTGGAAATTGATTTGAATTCTCTACTTCTTTTTCTTTTGGATGCCACGCCATCCCAACAAACTTTTGTGATCAATATCACCCTCCAATTCTTTTCCTCTCTTCTTCAAGTCATTTCTTTTTCCAATTTATTTTCCAAATTAAAACTTTTCTTCAAATTGTTTTTCTATAGCAATCGATTTTTTTCAAAGATCAACAACAAACCTTTTTGAAAATTCATAAGGAGTCAAGTCGGACGTACGGCCGGTGTTGACTAGCGTCCTAAGATTGGAGTTGTACAGCTCAAACATCTTGGGATACTTATGAGAATTAAAACAAGCAATTAACAACTTGAACCCTTTTTTAAAAAAAAACTGAGTAAGGAATTGAGTCGGATGTACATCCGGTATCGGTTAGCGTCTTAGGGTTAGCGAGCTGTACAGTTCGTGCGAGCCTAAGATACTTGCTCAAATAAAAGCAACCAACCTCACAACCAATCTTTTTCTTCCTTAATCAAAAAAACATTTTCAATAAGTAGGGGGCACGTCGCCTGTACAGGTGGGGTTGTCTTTGTTCTAGGTCTAGTGGACTGTACAGTCTAGGACCGAAAACCCCTACAATAAAAAACACCAACACAAAGTTTCTCGACTAAAGAGAACTACGTAAGCTTTGAATTCTCCATCGCACTGGGAGATACGTAGGAGCGGGTCACATCCCGTCATAATTAGTCAAAGAATAATCGTTACGCTAAGGTTAATCAATTAATCCAGAATTTCATAGAATGGTAATGAAGTCTACCCTCTAAGGAAAACCTTACCGAAACTCTTACTTCCTTAGCGTCTGTATGGACAAGACCTAAGAAGGCATAGATATCAAAATCTCAACCTGATTGATTCAGAAGGACAATGATCTTGCATAAGTCTTTGACTTAAGTAATTCCGAAAAGCCGTATATTGTGTAGGATTATAAGGTCCTAGGGTTAAGTCCCGTGTACTAAGTTAAGGTTTGAAAGATGCACTCTTATTAGTATTTTTGGGTTAGTTATGAGAATCGACTCCTTTGGGTATGTGATAAAATTGTTTTACATTAAAATGTTTTCAAGAAAAATTTTCTGTAAACATTACCCCTTCGTGAGTCAGTCAGAAATATTTTTTGTACAGATGACTAACCAAAATGCTAGAAGTGTTTCTAAGATAACCGAAGATTTCAGTTCCTCAATCGTCTACCCAAATGTAGTGGAAGATTGGGTTAAAATGTGAATATAATTGCAAGTAAGGAAGGTATCAAGCCATGTTGGGGAAATTATCTTTCAGCTGTTATAATGTTCAAGTTTCCGCTACTGAGGAAAAAACTCCAATCGTTAACCTTAGTTTCGTTCGGGTTAACAGTGTGATGTCATGACTTTAATCCATTGGATTAGTCAAGACCAGTTTTTCAATCCAGATATTCTATTGGTTAAATATCAATAGAACACGCATGCACTAAACTCAGAGTTGTCTGATTATAGTCCAGCACACGAGGCTGTTTCTAAGGAATCTCATAAGTCAGATATGTGCAGCAAAAAGGTTTTACCCACTACACTGTTTTGATGGAGGAATGTCTACGGATAAACCACATGTCGGGCTAAGACTAAATGATTGGACAGTGAGTGTTTGACACATGAGTCCTTGATAGTGAATACTGTAACCATTTTTGTGTCGTTGAGGTGAAAGGTCCATGTCTATTTTTCATCATGAAACATATATATATATATATATATACATTGGTTAACATTGACTTGGATCGAATAGAATAGCAGTTTAAAAAAAAACAAAATTTTCATACAAAGGTACAGATGAAGGAGCCGGACCGTGCGCCCTAGGGTCCGATCTGAGCGCCTTCTTCTTTCCCTATTTTAAAAATCAAATATCCGCTTTCCGATCAGCACAATCTCCTTCCAAATTCCTTCCTCAAACAAACCTAAATATTTTAATTCGAAAAAGGCCAAACTAGAGCACAATAAAGGAAGTTTGCGAGATTTTGATTGCACAAATGGTTGACTTTAACAAAATTAATATTTTATTCTCACTTCCGACATTGTAAATTTTCAAAATCTGAAAGTAAGAGTACCTTTTGGTTGAAAGTCGTGCATTGAGTAAGGTCATTTATAAGTTGGAGTGAATCATCGTTTTTGGATAATAGTATTTTTTAAAGTATCATTATTTGAAAACCCCAATGAAAAGAATTTGGTTTAAATATGTATTTAGTCCCTGCAAATGTCCCTATTTTTCGATTTAGTCCCTGCAAATTTTTTTTTTTAAATACGTCCCTGCAAAATAACTTTTTTTTGAATATGCCCTTCCGAAAGTTGGAATTTTAAATACGTCCCTGCAAAATAACTTTTTTTTAAATACGTCCCTGCAAAATAACCTTTTTTTTGAAATACGTCCCAACAAAAAAAAACTTGTGATATTTTGCAGGGACGTATTTAAAAAAAAAAAGTTATTTTATAGGGACGTATTTAAAAAAAAACTATTTTGCAGGGACGTTTTTAAAAATTTTATTTTGTAGGGACGTATTTAAAAAAACCGTTATTTTGCAGGGACGTATTTAAAAAAAAAATTTGCAGGGACTAAATCGAAAAACAGGGACATTTGCAGGGACTAAATACATATATAAACCAAAGAATTTTTATCCAAATAAAACGAATTTACTTCCAAATTCTGAAACTGATTTATTGAAAAGAGTATGTCACTACAATTTTAGAGTTTTATTGAGTCGAGTTGCAAGAAAAATCATTTCTCCATGTTTACTTGGTTAAGAGTCAACTTATTTTTATAAAACAAACTATGGGTACACCGTGGGTAAGTAACCGCTAGTGTCTATATAGATGGTCAGATATGGATGATAAATCGATGAGTATTGACATCACATCAACCATGTGTATAGGACTTGAACGATTTTGAGGTCAAAATCTTTCAAGTTAGGGTGATTGTAACATCCCTAGTTCGGTAAATTTCGGTTTACGAAATTACGTTGCGATTTGTTAGTTGAGTCAATAATAAATCAAGTATCGGATACGAGTTTGTCGTGAAAGCAATATTAAATTGTTAGACTATGTGATTTATTTGAATTATAGTTTGAATTGTGTGAATTATTGATGATTGTTTGGGTAGAAAATAGATTTAAGAGGGTGTCATACCCTAATTTTGTCCGCCTAGGTCAAAACCCTAATTCTCAACAAAAATAAATAAATTGAGAAGTGTGGCATTATTTTGAAGAGTGTGAAGAACATTGTGCATACATTTTTTTGAGTTTTTAGGGCAAAAGGGTATTTTGGTCATTTTCTAAAAATAGGATAATTTTTCATCAAAAATCATTGTGCAATTTTAGAGGAAACTATTTGAAGCAAGACACCCTTGGTCATATTTTTTTTGCGCATACATGCACGCAATTGCATAAAAATTCAAATTCAAAAAAGGCATCAAAAAGGAATATTCTACAAAAATTTCAAGATGAGGTTTTTATGATATTTTTGGTCATGGTGATCTCGTAAAATGGCATATTCCTAAGGTTCCTAGTATGTGGCCTAAATTGGGTGTATTTTTGTACAATTATCCTAAGAAGAATAATAAAAAATGAAGGGATAATAGAATGGTCATATGATAGTACAATAGTACAAGATGACAACTAGCAAAACTTGGGCACCACTCTTCTCTCCCTTGCTTGGCCGAATTCACTCCCCTTCATTTCCCTCTCATTTTGCATTTTTTTGACCTCAATCCATGTGTGATTCAATCCTCACCCTCCATTCAAATTTTAGATGCAATCCTAGGGTGAGATGAGATGCACAATGACCTAAATGCCCCTAAACCTAATTGCACATTATATATACCCTCATATCCTCACCTCTGACAAGGTTTTGGCTCACAATTCACACTCAAAAACCTAGCCTCTCCTCTTCTCTCTTCTTGGCCGAATACACCTCCTCATTCCCTCACCTCATTTCTTCACTTTTTCACTTCAAATCAACATTCTCGTCCTAAATCCTTCATCATCCTTGCATTCTCTTCAAAGATCCATCTTCAAATCTCAAGAATCAAGCTCAAGATTGAAGATTAGAGGGTTGATTCAAGTGGTTTAGTGTTCATTCACCTTATTTCTTTTGCTATTCTAGCTTGGAGTTGAGGTATACTCTCAATCTTAACATCATCAAAATTTTAGCATAAAAAATGTAGATCATCAATCTATTTTTTCATATCAAGCATTTCTTTGCATTTTAGTGCTCTATTTTATGTTGAAATCTTGATATAATTGTTGTTGTTGAATGAGAGATGTGTTTCAAGCATTTTGACAAACACTTTGGGAGGTTTGGATGCTTGAAATGCATCTATCTCTTGGAATAAATTGTGTGTTTGTGCTATTTTCATTTTGTGCTTGCATTTTCATGAATAAAATTGTGATTTGGGATTATGTTTCATTTCGCATATTGTAGAAAAATTAGGGTTTGTGTGATTTTAGTGCATTCCTTTGCTTAATCATGTGAATCCTTGCCAAAAAGCTTGATCTATGTCATTTGCTTGCATGATTTTGTTGCTTTCAAAGAATAAAATGATGTTTTAGCTCTATGTTGGTGTCGCATTTCATGAGATAATTAGGGTTTGTGCTTGTTTTTGTTGCTTGCTTTGAAAATCATGTTTGTGTTGATGATTTGGTAAGAGGATTTGACACTTATGCACTTGTGCATATCCCAAGTGTTAAAGATTACCTAAAGGGATTCAACACCTTAATTGTATATGCTTACGCTTGCATTGTTGATTGTTTTGCTTGCAACTTGTTAAAGTTTACACTTTGGTTCTTGATTTGGAAATTGATTTGAATTCTCTACTTCTTTTTCTTTTGGATGCCACGCCATCCCAACAAACTTTTGTGATCAATATCACCCTCCAATTCTTTTCCTCTCTTCTTCAAGTCATTTCTTTTTCCAATTTATTTTCCAAATTAAAACTTTTCTTCAAATTGTTTTTCTATAGCAATCGATTTTTTTCAAAGATCAACAACAAACCTTTTTGAAAATTCATAAGGAGACAAGTCGGACGTACGGCCGGTGTTGACTAGCGTCCTAAGATTGGAGTTGTACAGCTCAAACATCTTGGGATACTTATGAGAATTAAAACAAGCAATTAACAACTTGAACCCTTTTTTAAAAAAAAAACTGAGTAAGGAATTGAGTCGGATGTACATCCGGTATCGGTTAGCGTCTTAGGGTTAGCGAGCTGTACAGTTCGTGCGAGCCTAAGATACTTGCTCAAATAAAAGCAATCAACCTCACAACCAATCTTTTTCTTCCTTAATCAAAAAAACATTTTCAATAAGTAGGGGGAACGTCGCCTGTACAGGCGGGGTTGTCTTTGTTCTAGGTCTAGTGGACTGTACAGTCTAGGACCGAAAACCCCTACAATAAAAAACACCAACACAAAGTTTCTCGACTAAAGAGAACTACGTAAGCTTTGAATTCTCCATCGCACCGGGAGATACGTTGGAGCGGGTCACATCCCGTCAAGCACACTTTTAAAAAAATAATAAAAAGATTCTTCTTTTCCCCCTTTTTCAAAAATACTTTTCTCAAATAAAAAAAGAAGTAGAACGAATTGTTTCAAATCAACTCTGTCAAAACTGCACATCAAGTTAAAGGTTCCCTTTCGGTAGAAAGGAGGTGTGGGATGCTAATACCTTCCCCACACCTAACCGACCCCCGAACCTACATCTCTAGTTCACAAAGGACCACCCGCCTAAAAAAAAAGGACCCTTTTTCAATGTTTTGGTCCCTAAATAAAAAATGTTGATGGCGGCTTCACAAATTTTCACGTTGTACGATGAAAGGTCCAATCCGGATTTTTCGGGGTGCAACAGAGGGAATTAGGGAACCAAGGGCATTATAGTCATTACACCCTCTATTAAACTTTCAGCTCAATAACTTAAATCACTCAACCTTCTCTCATTTCTCACATTGCTGAAATTTAGAAATCAAAAAAGAAAATATAGGGAGAGAGAGTGTGGGGGCCGGGTCGAGAGAGTAGAGAGGGAGAAGAAGAGAAGAGAGTTCCATGGATCTTCATTGCTTGTGTTTGATTTCAGCACCACTCTTCTCCATTTCTTGCTCTCTATCCATTGGTACTAACAAAAATGGAGTCTTGAAGTTCCTAGTGACTTGTATGTGGATGTTGAACCTTCATAAACTAATTGTGAAGTACAATACTCAGCACTAGAGACTTTCAAGAGTCACATTTCTGTTTTGGGTTGATTGGGTAGCTCGAATTCGAAATTTGAAGTGGATTTCGAGTTCGTGGGCTTCGAAACTATTACGTGGAATGTTCGTGTGGTTTTTGGTCTCGTTCGTTGTGTGAAGATTCAAGTATTTGTGAATTCTACATTCCGGGTGAGTTTTACTCATGTTTAGGGAATTTACACTTTAAATTGATTGTGTTCAAATTCTGGAATCGATTGATGTTTTCGTTTCGAAATGGTTTTAGAGTCAAAAATTGAACTTTAGAAAAATATCGTTTACGGTTTAATTTTCAAATTATACTTTGATTGTGATGTGAGGTTTGGATTGGTTGTGATTGTTTGGACTGAAATATATTGTGAAATCTTCTGTTTTTCAGTTGGAATTGGTTTGGGTTTCGATTTGGAAATGATCGAAATTGCAAAACGGAGTTAAAATGTTGTTTTTGTACAGGTAGAACGGACCGTGCGCCCCAGAGGCGCGGACCATGCGCCTCAGAGGCACGGACTGTGCATCCCGTAAATAGAAACACACAAAAAAAATTTAACAGATGGCACGGACCGTTCGTTGGTTTCGGGTTCAAAATGCTGTTTTGTCGTTTCGTCGCTCCTTTTTGTTCCAAATTACTTCTAAACCTTTTCTCAACCAATTGAGATGATATTTACTTTATAAAAACATTATTTTAACATGTTCAAACTTTATTTTTAAGAAATGTTTTGGAACTTATCAATGTTTCGAAAAACCGAGTCTAGCCACGTGTGAGAACATATGTTTTTCAAATCAAAACGGAACTTTATGTTCTACTATTGTAGTGGACATGATATATAAATTAAATCATATGTGATGACGGCTCAATGCAAGTATATAAATTGACAGCTCAATGCGAGTATATCAATTGACGGCTCAATGCTATTATATAAATTGACGGCTCAATGCGAGTATAAATTGACGGCTCAATGCGAGTATATAAATTGACGGCCCAATGCGGGTATGATGTTAGCATACTAGGAGAGGGAAGTCATGAGCCCTTATCCTAGGCCCCCAGATGTTTATTATTACTTTGCCTTTAAGAGTTGTACACTTATCCGCCAAATGTTAGGGTTCACTCAAGCTTCCTTGGGTTGTTGGTGATGTGCTAGAACTAATAAAGCTTTATTGTAATTCTTTTATCGAATTACCAGATGTTTTTGCAATTCATTTATAGAATTGCCAGATGTTTTTGTAATTCATTTATTGAATTACCAATTAAAGAGGAACTTTGTATTTAAACCGTGACCGTAATTAGGGGTTCACTTAAGCTTTCGGAGTTGGTGACGTGCTAAAGATTAAACAGTAATATTGCAATTCATCACTTAAGCTACTTTGGGTGGTTGGTGATGTGATAAAAGATGAAATGGACTATTTTGTAATTCATATTGATTTACGAATTAAAAGGTTTTCATAATGGAACCGAGTGAATGTTAGGGGTCACGGTAAAACTCACTGAGATATGTTATCTCACCCTATCATTTATTGCTGTTTTAAAGAGAAACAGGGGAGAAGAAGAAGGTTAAGGCATGCGAGTAGGTGTCATGCTCGAAGAGAAGATTGAAGATTTAGTCCTTCAGTCTTTGATTATGTTATTCCCCGTCGTCTTTGTAGTCGATATATGACTTGTGATAATTGGGTTATGTAATCGTTTCCGCTTTTTCCTTATTATAAGTAGGAAAGTTACTCTGATGTTTACTAAATGGTACATTCTTAGTATTTCTATTGATTAGAGATATTAGGGTGTTACATTTTGGTATCAGAGTGGTTCGACCTTGTCGGACATAGAGACGTTATGGTCGATAGGTTAGATCGAGTCAGCTAGGGACTTAGACAATTAAAATGTCAGAACCTTTCAGTAAATCATGTGATGTATTGGGTCAGGATCCACTCAATTTTTCATGTGAATTACTGAGAATGATGACGACCTTAGGATCCTAGCCTTCTCGTTTCATTAGAGCGCGCAGCGTAAGGGAAGGGCTACCGATGGGCATCCGACTTTGTTCTAAGAAACTGTGGGCGACTACTCCATTCTTGAATCCAAGGTAGCTGTTGTGCTACGGCCAAGTCGTTGATCTAAGATCAATTAAGATAAGCTGAAATTTCAGAGCTATAACCTTTGAAATCAATCTACTCGGGACCGATATACGGTTTAGCAATTAATCCTTCTTAGTGACTCAAGCTAGAACCCTGACTTTTGTCACAATTAGAGAATCCTACCGGATAAGTTCCAACCCTAAATCAAGGTTCTGTTCTCCCAGAATCACATCTCGAACTGTATAAAGCCACTTTAGCAAACGACGGAGCAACATCTGTATTGGTCAACTGAGTTACCAAATGATCTGAACCCTTAAACCAAATCCCTTTAAGGATGAGACTAGTAAGGAGAGTCGATAGAAATCACCTTATGACAATCCTTTGGTTAAGTACACGCCCGTCTCAGTCTGCGAGAAATTTCCGCTAGTTTTCCAACTCATTTTATACGTAACTCATACTCCGGAACTCCGATTTTTATCTTCTAAGAAGCATTGAAAAGCTAACGAAAATGTCTATACATCTGAGTAGGTCGTAAACTGAGTTTCTAATTTCATTCCGATGTGTACCTCTGTCTTATTCTTAGTAGTTACACCCGATTCGAAGGATAAAAGAAGTCGCGGAGAGAGGTAGGTGTACAACGACCAGAAAAGAATAGTTAGGAAAACTCGGTTCTCCTTGTTTTATACTTTATATCCCCAAAAAAACATATTTTTTATGGGACCCAAAAAATATGGATTTTATTTTTTGGACAAATGCATTTTTGGTCTTTCATACTTATTTCCAATTTCAGTTTGGTTATTTATAATTATCTCAAATTTCAATTTAGTCCTTTATGTTTTTGTTATCACTTGGTCTTTTATGTTTCAAATTTTTAACAAAGTAACCCTTTTATTAACTTTGTAACAAAGTTGTTATTTCTTTGAATTGAGTTAATTAAAGCCAGAATATTTGGTCACGATCGACGCCCCCATTGCCACCCCTTATTGTCACCAGTACGCCCTAAGAAATTTAAATTTTTTTTAAAAAAAATCAATGCAAAATTACACCAGAAAACCTTTAAGTTATTTATTTGTAACAAGTTGGCCCTTTAAGTTTGTTTGGTAACAAATAGGCCCTTTTAGTGACTACCCTAGCTTATGTATTTTGGTGTATTGCTACTTTATATATTGTGATTACTCTAGCTTATGTATTTTGATGCAACCAATCATATTTTGATGTAATCAACGATATGACATTTTACTAAAAGGGCCAACGGTGTCAACGTTAGGTAACTTAAAGGGCCTATTTGTTACAAAAACAACTTAAAGGGCCAATTTGTTACAAATAAGTAACTTAAAGGTCCTCTGGTGTAATGTTGCCAAAAAATCTATTACCTTTTTCAAATGTTAAAAATGGAGTAAATATCAGAAAAATGAGATCATGATAAATGAAGAAATATGTAAATAAGAGAGGAAGGAGATACAATTAAAGTGAATCCAAAACGTTGCATATTAAGCGGTGATGAATAAATTAATAGACAGTAGTGAGATGCGTGTAGCCAAGAAAAAACTATCCAACTTAAAAAATTTTAACTGAGAAACGTATGCAGCCATAAGCCATAGCCAAGTAAAAAACATTATTATCCAAGTGAAACGTATGCACCAATTTCTTTACTGAAAATTTTCTTTTCTCTTTTAAATGAATTTAATTATAAAACAAGCTTAGTTATAATAAATTTTAAAATTAATATTTAAATTATTTATACCAGCTCTTAATAGGATAAATAATTATTTCTTATTTTTTGCTAAATAGTTAGATAAATACTGTAAATAATTATCTACTTTTCATAGAAATTATCTAATTAATAAATAAATAATTTAAATATGTTGTAAGTAACATAAAATTATATATAGTTTGTTAAACAATTAATTAATTAAATATCCTAAACTGGTGTCGAGTCCTGCACTGTGGCGGCCGCGATTTCTACGTCGACAAGGTGCAGCTGGGTTTTCTTCGTTAATGCGAGCAGGTGGTTGGTCTTGCTGCGCAACCTTATTTAAATCAAGATGTCATGTTGATGAACTAACACCGGTCAGGTTGGGGTCCGACAATTGGCCAAACTCCAAAACAGACCTCATATATTGATTTAGTGTAGGCAAATCAATGCCCCGCCAAATAAATTATTCACAAACTCATCATCATCAAAAGCCAAAGATTGTCGCTGATAATATTTTTGGGTAGGCGTAAAATCAAATGATTGTCTGGGTGGTTGAATTTCTTGTTGTGTTGGCGTCAAGGAGTTGCGATGGGGTCGATAATTATTCACGCTCAGTGGGACAGACTCGTAAGTGAACCCTAAATCACATGGTGATCCATGGTTTAATGAATTGGACGCTAAGTGATGTCGAGTTTTGTGATAGGTATTACATAGCTACCACAATGTTGTTATTTTGTTTGCTCGTGGTTTTACTTTTCTACTGTTCTTCTATAATTTTCAGTTTTTTTATGTGAGTCACCTAAGATCTAGAAGCTATTATAACATCTAGGTTAAAATACTCCTAAGTTAATTGCAATGAGTGGCTAATGATTGTAGCCTCCATTTGCCTATATATTTCACATTCAATGTAATGAAAAGCAAGTAGAATATCAGAAAACATTACCTTCTTCCTCCATGGTCTGGGAATCAATGTTAGCACTTTAATACATGGAATCATCCAATCCCAAGTTTTGGACCAAAGTCCTTTATTTTTGTACCACTGTAATGCACCACACTCACAGTCTCACATATTTTATTTTAAAAAAGTTTTTCCGTCTCCTTGAATCAATTCTTGTTCTTATTATTCTAATTTTGATTCCGTTAGTGCTTTTTAACTCGTACTTTGTTTTAGTGCTATTTAATTTATTTTGATTATGTTAGCCTATTTAATTTGAATCTATTATGTATTTTGTGAATGTTCATCACTGTTGGTTGCCTTGTCAATTTTAGCGACATGGGGACGACGGATCTCAAGTTCAAACCTAGATGTGAGCAGTGGTAATGTGTGTGTGCGCGCGCATGGTATTTATTTGTCATTTCATCTAAGTAGTCAAAAGAAAATACTTGTATTTTGTGAATATGTTGATTCTTTTAGTGCTATTTATTTTGTATTTACTTAGAAACTTGTTAGTGCTCTTTATTTTGTGTTGGTCTACTGCAACACGAGTTCTGAATCTATTAAAATCTTATTTTTATCACATTTTAGTGATGTGTGTATTTGAAAAATTTTGCACCCTATGGCACAAGGTACTGGATCCACCACTGATGGATTGATGGATAAAATAGATTTTAGCAAGGGTGTTTTTAATAAATAGGTTATAGATAAATTAAAAAATTGAAATGTTAAGAGAGAGAAAGAGAGAGAGAGCAGAGAAAAGTAGGTTTTAATAGTAAAATAAAGGGATAATTACACCAGAGGTCCTTTAAGTTATTTAATTGTAACAAATTGGTCCTTTAAGTTTTTTTCGTACCACTTAGGTCCTTTAGGTTATTTTATTGTAACAAGTTGGTCCTTTAAGTTTTTTTCGTACCACTTAGGTACTTTAAGTTATTCAATTGCAACAAGTTAGTCATTTAAGTTATTTAATTGTAACTTTTAAACTCCAAATAACTTACATTTTTCAGCCCCAAATTGTTACAATTAAATAACTTAGAGGACCTAAATGGTACAAAAAAACTTAAAGTACCAACTTGTTACAATAAAATAACTTGAATGACCTAGGTGGTATGAAAAAAACTTAAAGGACCAACTTGTTACAATTAAATAACTTAAAGGACCTCTGGTATAATTTAGCCTAAAATAAAAAACTAAAAGACAATGCGAGAGTGAGACCGCGAAAGATAAAGATGAGAGAGAGAAAGAAAGAGGTGAGAAAATAATTGAAAATGATATTTTTTTCCTTAAAATTGATGATGAATCAAATTTTTAAAAAGGGGTGAATTTAATATTTTTTATATTGGTTTGTTTGATTATATGTACAGTAGATTGTATATTTCCCACATATATATATATATATATATATATATATATAGACACACACTATACTATGTACTATGTGTATGTTTGGTTCTGGGATGTCAAAAACTGATTTTGGCAGAATTTATTTTAGTTAAAAGCGAGTTCAATTAATGTAACATGACATGTGTTTGGATATATTCATCGAAAAGTGATTTTTATCAATTATTGTTGTTTGGATACTTTAGATCAAAATTGCTTTTGAGTATGCAGTTACCCAAATAGAACTTAACATAAAATAATATTATAACAATAAAATTTGATAAAATATACAACAACAAACTACTAAGATTGATCAATATTTTTTTACTTTTGTGTTAACTTATTGAATAAAAGGTGAAATATTATAAATATACATACACACACATATATATATATATTATTGTTCATTAACATATTTTTTTAACCAAAGCAAGTTTTTTATTTTTATTATTTTATCATTTTTTTATAAAAATTAATATATGTGATTGATTCAGTAAGACAACGAAAGCAATAGAGTTCTTTGAAAAAAAAAAGAAATTAAAAATAAAAGTAATTGCGCAGAAAACTGGTAACTATGAAAAAATCAATCAATGGACTTCAAGTGCAGCAATAGCTTATTGTTAAAAAAAAGACTGCAGCAATAGCACAACAGCAAAAGAATGGGTCATTAATTTTTTGATATAAAAAAAATATTAATTGACCCATATAATAAGTTCTTGTTATGATTACATAGTATCGGTTGCTCTCAATTCCATTATTTGCAGCGATCTGAGTGGGGTTTTTTCCGATCTTGGGAGCACTTCCATCCCTTCTATAGCCATCATCTTTAGTTGGAGGTTGTTTAATAATTTTCTCCCCATTCGAGCGGTTTTGTTTCGCCATAATGTGATCTCTTCTATCGACGATTCCATTTTTCCGTTGTGTAGTGAGGTGGGCGAGGATGTCCAACATTTATTTCTACATTGCAGAATATCTTGTGAGGTGTGGCACAATATTGGGTCGTGGTTGAACGTCCAACTCCCTAATTACTCAAAATTTATTTGTATTATTACTTTTAATGTTTTAGTGACAATATCATCAAATAGAGATATCTCTTTGCATGCATAAATTTTGATTAGTGCTTACACGGCAAAATTTTTAACCAAACACTATACTATACCCGCTCCACTGCCTCTGCAGATAGTCCATCAGTTATTTTCCCCTCTTATGAAACCCCATCCTATTTGCCAATATAACAGTTAAAATATATTATTTGAATAACAATAAGATCCTAAATATTACACGGCTGTTAGATACTTTATTAAATGCCGACGAAGATTGGCTCAGTTGGTAAGGAGTTGGCTCATTCCCCACAAGGTCATGGGTTCAACTCTCGCTGCCGATATGAGGACCTCTTTTGGTGGGTGATCTGTAAGTACCTCTGTAAGTCTCCGGAGCCCAACTCACCTAAACTTTCTGTAACAACAATAAAAATACTTTATTAAATAAATAAAATTGAATGGGCTGCTAACCTTCATCTTATTCTATTTCTTGAAAAATTTAGTCAGGACATATAACAATACTCATAAAAAAACCTCATTGATTACTTCCATATAACTCTTATCAATAGTCCTCCAAGGTGAGAGTGTAAGAAACTCCTTAGCAACACCAACTCTTCCAGATTTATTTATCTGGCTTAAACCTCCTGTACTTTTACGGTACATTTTGTTTCGTGATATTCAGTACTCTTACGACACAATTGATGTCGAACAACAGCTTTTGGAGCCTCGGTATATTTTTTGGTTGAAACCTCCTTTAAATACTATTTGTCTTGATGTAGGGCTACAAAAATTGAGCTCAAAAAACCTGACCTCGTACGGGACTTGCCTAGTCAATACTTGAGTAGCCCACAAATAACAAATAAAATTGGCTTAAATACTAAGTATTAGCAACTTAATACATGTTATCAGGTGTCAACATTTATTGAGAATAGGAAAGTGATTTTTAGTACAATACAAAACAAACAAAATGCTAAATTCTAAATTTTGATTTATTGCACACTATGTTTTGTGCACACAATTGGGGTGTGTATTGTTATTAAGGGGTGATTGACGACAATACATTTGTATATTTTCTACAAAGTTTTCTTTGTATTAAATAGTACTATCCTTGAGAATATATGACATTGTTATCCTCTCGATCACTATGCGACAAATTCATGTGTTGGATATTCATCTATTACAAATACTTATTCGTTTGAAATTATATGTTATCATACTTCATCCACATGCTCTTCAAGAATTCTTTTTAGTTGAAAGCAATAACACCAAAAATAAGCATGTTCTTATATTTTTTTTATAAAGAAGAAAACTACTTTTTTATAAGTTAGTGCTTTTTATAACGCGTACCGACCCCAATAGTTACCAAGGTCGTCTAAGGCTAGGCTTCGGAAGTAAAGTCGGAGCCCGATGCAAAGTGACTCGATAAGGATTAGGTAGCCTAAAACCCATTTTATCAACTCTACTCAAAAGGGACAAAATCCATGGACGATGGAAATTTGTAGTTAAGAAGGGGAAAATGGGAAAAGGGAATAATCAATTAACAAACAAACACAACCAAAAGCGAAATCAATGAAATATGTGTTTTATTTCCCATATTTAGTTTATTTAATAAAACAAATAATATTTCACTGAAATCCAATAGATGATTTTTTTAATCACTACAAAAAAATCAAGGATTAGCGAAGGAAATTTCCCTTGCAAACTAACCCCAATCCCTCGCTAATGGTCATTTACAAGGGAATTAGCGAGAGATCAGTTCCCTTGTAAATCCCTCCTCGCTAATGATCAGAAACACGTGGCCAAATTCTGACAGCCACGCGTCCACTATTCCCTCGCTAATTCCTAACTGTTTTAATTTTTTTGATAAACCTGCTTTTATACCTGTTTAAAATAGCTAAAACAGTTTTAATCAAAATCCAAATCAACATAACATAAATCCGAATCAACATAACATAAATCCGAATCAACATAAAATCTGATTCAACATAAAATCGGAATCAAAACAACATAATATTCGAATCAAAATAAAATAAAATCTGAATAACAAAGTACTGAAATGTCAAACTGATAAACACAAATCCTAAAAGCTGCCACCATCAGACTCCTCAGACTGTTGAGCTTGATGTTGAGCTTGCGCCTCATTTGGCAACATATTCTTCTTAAAATAATTATACATCAGCTCCTGCCTTCTCATCACCTTCGCGTAGTTTACCCTCCATCTCTTGACCTCCTCTTGAGTATCCTTCAGCTGCTATTGAGTAGAGTGCAGCTCCTGCCTAACCTGCTCTGTCTCCGCAGCTGAATTAGTAGCAACTGGTCGACTGCATCCTCTGCTGCTCCCGGCCCAAGACGAGCCCATAGTACCCATAATAGGAGTCATTGGCCCAGTACCATACAGACGACCCTTATACCAACCAACTAATTTCTCCCAAATTTTGTTTGCCAGATCTCTCATCTCAGGAGTAAGTTCACCAAGTTCATCAATCTTCTTAAAATCCAATCCCAATTTCGAAACTAACATCTTTGCTTCATAATAACTTTTTGGCAAATTATCCTTATTAGGTGTCGCTTCCAACATCATTTCAGTCACATAGTCTAAACCCACCTCAGAAATATTACTCATGGACTTGAAAGATAAAAGCTTCACACACATAGATAATTTAGACTGTGGAGAGCCTTCAAACAACGGTTTGTTCGAATCTCTTAACAAGTTATAAAATCTTTGAGCTTCTTCATTTGGAAGTTCATCATCATCGTCATATTGAGGCTCATCAAATGGTACATTCATCCTAAGACCATTACAATCATGTTTTCCACCGACTCAGAAATTTCATTACGTGCAACACCAACACCAACACCAAACTGCTTGAAGCCCCTGCGTCAAAATTTGGACGTTGTGTTTCTCCATGTTCCACCCAACTCGAATAATTAGGCTTAAACCCCCAATGATACAAGTGCTCCCTAATTTGACCATCGGTCTTAATAGGTATACCGTCGCATTATAAGGATGGACATCTAACCCCCTTTTCCTGTCTAGCCAATTCATGTCGCCATGCTACCACAATAAACTGTTCAACCCCAATTACAAAAGATTCCTTCAAACTCGCTCTTCTAGGAAATAACCGATCATACACCCAATCACGATTGAAATACCAAATATTCATCTACACTCATTTAAACAATTAACAACATACACAATTTTCAATTCTCAACCATTTTCAATCTAACTCTTCTCAACAATTTCAAATTAACAAATTCAAATTCACTTTTAATTACTAACAAGAATCATCTTTAACAATACTCAAATTAACAAATTCAAATTCACTTTAACAATCATCTCCTACAACCTTTCAATTTAACAAATTCACTTTTAACAAATTCAAATTCAATTTACAATCATCTCTAACAATTTCAATTTAACAAATTCAAATTCACTCAATTTTAACTCACATTTCACACTCAATCCTACAACCTTTAAAACAATTCTAACTCACATTTCACACTCAATTTAACTCACATTTCACAACAACACTCAATTGTAACTCACAATTCACAACAACACTCAATTCCAACATCTAATCTATGAAGTTACAATTCACAACAATTCCAACAAACACAATTCTAACAACTAACTCACAATTCACAACAACACAATTCTAACAACACTCAATTATAACTAACCGTTATGAGATTGAGGTCCGGTGCGGTGGTTTGGTGACGGTGCGTAGGTGCGACTGTGAGGCTTCAAGCACCAAATTTCAATCCTAACAAATTCCAATTTCAAGAAAAAAAAATAAATTAAAACAAAATCAATAAAAAATTAAAATTATAACAATATCATAAAAAGTGCAAATCAAAACTTACAAGATGAGGGAAATGGGAGCTCCGGTGGTGGTGGATGTTGTGTGGTGGTGGTGTGCTGGAAGAAGGTGGAGGGAAAAGGAGGGAGGGAAATCGTGAGAGAGAGAGAGAGAGTGGAGAGGAAGAGGAGTTTCGGTGTGGTGGTGGTGGTGGTGGTGGTCTTATTCCTATATTCTTCTAAAGTCTATTCCATCCAAGGTTGGCCTATTAAATTGTTCCTCTTTGAATTGAATGCTATAATGTCTCCTCAGCTCATCTTTGACTTCATCCACACTACTCACCCAAGAATCCCCCACCCTAAGCATCTCAATTTGATTCTGCCTTTGTCTATACTTGATTGCATTGTGAAAAAATTTTGTATTCCCGTCACCATATTTCAACCAATTAGTTCTTGCCTTTTGTGCCAACAAGCTTTCTTTATGATGCAAAGCTGTCCAATACTCCGTGTTCAAGCATCTCCATCCCAATTGCTTTCCTCCTCTACCTCTTGCTCAAACAAATTTAGTTCCTTGATGATACCCTTTAAGTCCATGAACCCATAAACCTCCCTATTCCACACCTTCAAACACTCTTTCACATACTTGAGTTTTTCTTTGACTACATGTGCCATCAACCCTTCCATTCTACACTCCTTCCACTTATCCTCCATAAATTGCTTTCCTTCGGGGTGATCCAACCAACCATTGTCGAATTTGAACGGCTTCGGTCCCCAATTCTTATTTGACGAAATTAACCATACCGGGCAATGGTCTAATATATCTCTTTGACCTATCCATTGGGCTCTAATTTTCCATTCATCTATCAATTCTTGCAAAAGCATGATTCTTTCTATTCTACTCGCGGCTACCCCATTTGGTTGGTACCAAGAATATTTCTTCCCCAGACACGACGGCTCCACTACCCCCATTTCATCCATGAATTGCTTGAACTCTTGACTCTCCATCTCGCTGAATCTGATCCCTCTACCTCTTCTATCTCCTCTATTGGTGACCGTATTAAAATCACCCCCAATAACCCAGCTGCCGCTACTGAACCTAGACTTTTCCGCAATAAGATTCGACCACAATTCCCTCTTCCTCCTCACAGAACAACCAGAATACACATTCACAGAATACAATTTCCTTGTCCCTTGCTGCACAGCAATACCTACATACCCATACTGAGAGAAAGAAGCGAGAAAATCAAACATACCTTTGCGCCAGATAGACAAGATACCACCGGAAAGACCCGCAGAAGGCTGAGCTACCCATTCATAATCATCAGTACCCCAAAGGCTTTTCACCATAGCATCGGACATCTCACCCCTCTTTGTTTCTTGGATAAAACCCATATCAAACCCTCGTTCGTTAATAAAGCGCCTAAAACTCCTTCTTTTGGCGGAGCTGCCAATCCCCCTCATATTCAGAGTTACAATCTTCATTTAGGAATATTTTGGGCCACCTTCTTTCTTCTTACTTCCTTGTCTCTCTCCTCCATCTCTTTGATTTTCTGTACGTAAAATTCCTCCACTTCTTTTCCGCTAATTCCAACTTCCCTAGCGAAACTCCACAATTTCTCTACTTTTGACATACTCTGGTCTACCCAAAGGAAATTGGCATCATCGAAAACGTCAAATTCAAGATGTGATGATGAATACTCACGGGAACTAGATGTCTCCTTTGACACCCCAACTACGACATCGTCTGATGGACTACTTAGGGATGGAGGTTCAACGACCAGCAGAATTGATGGCTGAGCGTCAGTGGATGGCTCGACTGGAGTGGTAAGGTTCTGGTCATCGATGGTTGAGATGTGCAAACACGGGAGATTGGATGTGGGTTGGCACACTGGTATCGGGTTGGATGTGGGTTCGGGCAATGGTGGATATGTCACATGGGTCACCAAGTTGGGATGGCCTAGTAGATTCCACAAGGTTAAAATGGCTGAGAGGCTGATCCCCAATTTGTTGGGTAATTGGGCTAAGATTATGAATTGGGCCTTGTCCAGCTTCACTCACAGGCCCTCCCTTTAAATTTGATTTACTGTTACTGTTCCCTTCAAAAAGTGAAACGTTTTCACCGTGAGTTTTTGCTTCCACTTCACCATACTTTACCTCCTCCACGTTTTCACCTTCACACTTCCCCAAATTATCCATCATTCCATTTTCTTTGGGAGTTGCACACGTAAACCCCTCATTGTACTCGTGCGTCGTCACACGTTTTCCAACACCAATGGGCTTCTCGGAATACTGAACGTCACTTGGTGTGACCGAGCCTCTCTCCGCCGGAAAAACGTCATCTCTGTCGTCTTCAATCTGATGCTCATCGTCGGCGTCTTCGTCGGAGTCAAACTCTGATTCCTCCTCTGAATCTACTTCTGTATCTGAACTTGAGAACCCTTTTGGTATTGTTATTTTGCTTCGTTTATTCCACAACATGGGGCCGTACCAGTCTTCAACAACCTTGATGACAAACAGTTCTTCATTAATCATGAACCTCTCCACGAAACTAATCACATCATGGCAATTAGTTCTGATAAGAATTCTTGCAACATCCAGGGACTTCTTCTTATCTGTATCTTCATCCACGACCAAGAACTCTGTCGTACCCGTCACTAGGAACCTGAAGAAATCATCTGACCAAGCGGGTACTGGGATTCCGTAACATCTAATCCACGTTAATCTTTCGTTGTCAACCTCCCCTGGGCTCCATTTTCTCAAGTCTGAGAACCACGTCGCCAGCCAATCTTGGGCACCTTCTATGAGAGCTTCGATTTCTCCTTCTTCTAAACTTTCTAATAAGACTAAATTCGATCCCATAGGTGTAGCTCTAACTGAAAAGTATCCTTGTTGAATGTCATACCCTAATTTTGTCCGCCTAGTTTCAAAACCCTAATTTTCAGCAAAAATAAATAATTTTGTGAGTGATGCATTATTTGAGAAAGGGTTTAGGGTATTTACCCAAGCATTCTAAGGTTTTCAAAATCATTTTTGAGAAATTAAGGAATTTTGGGGCATTTAAAAGGGGCATTGTTTGGTCAATTTCAATTTAATAAATTTTTGCTAGCTGAAAATCCAATTAATTAATTTTTGGGAATTTATTTAATGAAATTGTATTATTTTGAACAAAAAAAATAAATAAAGAAAATCATTTTTCAAATTATGCGCATATTTTATATGTGTAGTAAAAAAATCAAGTTCAAATTAATTCAAGAAAGCATTTCAAAAAAATAGTACAAGGAATATTCCCAAAAATTATATGATAAGATTTTTGTTGGCAATTTTGGTCATCTCTCATTTTCAAAAATGGCATATTCTTCAAGATACCTTGTATATGGCTCAAAATGGTTAGATTTATGTACAATTATCTTGAAAAGAATAATCAAAATTGAGAGGATAATTGGAAGGTTCATGGATGGTACAATAGTACAATTGCCAACTTGCAAAACTTGGTGACTAAGGCTACACCCTCTCCATTGTGGCCGAATTTCCCCCCCTTCATTTCCCTCTCATTTTGCATTTTTTTGCCCCTCATCAAAGTGTGTTTCAATCCTCACCCTTGATTCAAAATTAAAATGCAATCCTAGAATGAGATGAGGTACACAATGACTTAAATGCCCCTAAACCTAAATGCACATTATATATACCCTCATATCCTCACCTCTCATAAGGTTTTGGCTCACAATTCACACTCAAAAAACCTAGCCTCTCCTCTCCTCCATTGGCCGAACACACCTCCTCATTCCCTCACCTCATTTCTTCACTTTTTCACTTCAAATCAACATTCTAGTCCTAAATCCTTCATCATCCTTGCATTCTCTTCAAAGATCCATCTTCAAATCTCAAGAATAAAGCTCAAGATTGAAGATTAGAGGGTTGATTCAAGTGGTTTAGTGTTCATTCACCTTATTTCTTTTGCTATTCTAGCTTGGAGTTGAGGTATACTCTCAATCTTAACATCATCAAAATTTTAGCATAAAAAATGTAGATCATCAATCTACTTTTGCATATCAAGCATTTCTTTGCATTTTAGTGCTCTATTTTTTTGATGAAATGTTGATATAATTGTTGTTGTTGAATGAGAGATGTGTTTCAAGCATTTTGACAAACACTTTGGGAGGTTTGGATGCTTCAAATGCATCTCTCTCTTGGAATAAATTGTGTGTTTGTGCTATTTTCATTTTGTGCTTGCATTTTCATGAATAAAATTGTGATTTGGGATTAGGTTTCATTTCGCATATTGTAGAAAATTAGGGTTTGTGTGATTTTAGTGCATTCCTTTGCTTAATCATGTGAATCCTTGCCAAAAAGCTTGATCTATGTCATTTGCTTGCATGATTTTGTTGTTTTCAAAGAATAAAATGAGCTTTTAGCTCTATGTTGGTGTCGCAAATCATGATTAGAATTAGGGTTTGTTAATTTTCTTGTGAAATGGGTTTGCAATTGTGATCAAAAACGTTTTCTCAAGTTATTTTGATGTTAATTGATTGTATCTTGCTTGCAAATTGTTATATGTTGATGATTGGCAAGAGGACTCACACTTGTTGTCTTTGTGCACTTCACTTTAAGTGTTGAGGATTGCCTAAGATGATTCAACACAACCTTGTGCTTTGATTGTAAACTTTGGTTTGCTTGTTAGTAACTTGTTTACAAAATTACTCTATGTTGATGATTGGCAAGAGGACTCACACTTGTGCCTTAGGCACTTCACTTTAAATGTTGAGGATTGCCTAAGATGATTCAACTTCCTTTGTGCAATTTTTGTTTAAAAATGCAAATGCTAGTTCTCTAAGTTGATTAATCAATTTTGGTTACAAAAATGACTTGTTAATGCCCTCTTTTGGTCACTTTTGGTCTTGCAAATGTGATGTTCTTTCTAGGTCAATGTTATGCTTTAATGTTGATGATTTGGTAAAAGGACTAGACACTTATGCCTTTGTGCATTGTCTCAAATGTCAAGGATTACCAAAAGGGATTCAACCTTGTGTTTTTATCTTGTGTTGATGCCTATTTGAATTAAACTTTTGCATTATCTATTTGTGTGCCTTTTCTTGCAATCTATTTGGTTAATGTTGATCTTGCATGTTCATGGCCATTAAATGTTAGATCACTAAGTGTCATTCTTGTGCTCAAATGTTGTAATTGGTAATGTTTATGCTTATGCTTACATTGTTGATTGCTTTGCTTGCAATTTGTTAAATGTTGCACTTTGGTTCTTGACTTGGAAATTGATTGAATGTTCTACTTTCTTCTCCTTTTGGATGCCACGCCATCCCGACAAACCTTTTGTGACCAATGTCACCCTCAAACTCCCTTCTCCTTTCCTCAAATCAATCATTTTCTAAAGCTTTTTTCCAAACTCAATCTTTCCTCAAATTGTTTTCATAAGACAATCAAATTCTTTCTAAGATCAACAATAAACCTTTTTGAAAACTCATAAGGAGGCAGGTCGGACGTACGGCCGGTGTTGTCTAGCGTCCTAAGATCGGAGCTGTACAGCTCAAACATCTTGGGATACTTATGAGAATCAAAACAAGTAATTAACAACTTGAACCCTATTTCAAAAAATGAGTAAGGAATCGAGTCGGATGTACATCCGGTATTGGTTAGCGTCTTAGGGTTAGCGAGCTGTACAGTTTGTGCGAGCCTAAGATACTTGCTCAAATAAAAGCAACCAACCTCACAACAAATCTTTTTCTTCCTTAATCAAAAAAACATTTTCAATAAGTAGGGGGCACGTCGTCTGTACAGGCGGGGTTGTCTTTGTTCTAGGTCTAGTGGACTGTACAGTCTAGGACCGAAAACCCCTACAATAAAAAACACAAACACAAAGTTTCTCGACTAAGGAGAACTACGTAAGCTTTGAATTCTCCATCGCACCGGGAGATACGTAGGAGCGGGTCACATCCCGTCAAGCACACTTTTAAAAAAACAATAAAAAGATTCTTCTTTTTCCCCGTTTTCAAAAACACTTTTCTCAAATAAAAAGAAGTAGAATGAATTGTTTCAAATCAACTCTGTCAAAACCGCACATCAAGTTAAAGGTTCCCTTTCGGTAGAAAGGAGGTGTGGGGTGCTAATACCTTCCCCACACCTAACCGACCCCCGAACCTACATCTCTAGTTCTCAAAGGGCCACCCGCCTTAAAAAGGACCCTTTTTCAATGTTTTGGTCCCTAAATAAAAAATGTTGATGGCGGCTTCACAAATTTTCACGTTGTACGATGAAAGGTCCAATCCGGATTTTTCGGGGTGCAACATTGAATGAACTCCTCTTGTATTTTGTACGACATACCCGGTTTCTCCACGATTCCGATGTACGCGTTCTCAAATATTTTATTTGTTCTTCATCCACGGTAAAGTGGCGGTGAGCCCATGGTCTTTTTGGTCTGGGTGGTGGTTTGAATCTTTGGTTATGATTGTGGTTGTCTCCACCATAGCTATAGTTTGTGTTATCGTGGTTTGGGGGTTTAGGGGTAAGGCAGGTTTGTGGGGGGTTATCTATTTAGGGAGATTTGAAAGACCAGCTTCATGAGGCTTGTTAACATGAGAGGGGTGATGATGTTTGGGCTGGGGTTTTACAAGAGGTGGAAATTCGTGTGATAAGGGGTTAAAGGGTGGGACTGGCTGACGGGATGAATGAGGGAGAGGTTTGTTTCTGTTATTGGGATTTCTAGTGAATCTGGCAATGTTTAACCATTAACTTCTCACATCCAATTATAATATTATCCATCTTTACTGCAAAAACTTCTGGTTCTCCAACATTCACAACTCTCGCGATGTCAAATCTCCTTCCAGTCTTATCTCTTTTTGCTGGGATTACAACTTCTTCAAAGTCTCCATATTTGACGAATGTCGCTAACATGTGTTTTGCCATGAAGTTTTCTGGGAAGTTGGTAAAAAAGTATGATGTCCGAATAACTTCCTTTGGGTAAAACTGATGGCTCTTTGCTACGTCCGTCTGTCTTTGTGTCCGATGCCGCCATTTTTCAGCCTTCCGGTTGCGTACCTCCTGCCAATCTGACTCTCCGGCATGTTTGCTCTCTCTAATCTGATCTCTCGAGTCTCTACTCTGTCTCTCATGCTCTCTCTCGGTGGTATTCTCTCGAATCTCTACTCTGTCTCTCATGCTCTCTCTCGGTAGTAAGTACGGCTTCAGTGTTTGAGCGCCAAAGATTATTATTGACTACAGCTTCATTTTTACTACAACAAGAAGCCCCCGGGTTGAAAGTAATAGCGCCCCGCATTTGTAGCGCGACACGAGTATTTAATAGTATGTTGATATGCCCTATAATGTATGACAAGTAATCTATTTTTAACCTCATTGGTCATTTGGTTGAATGCATTATTTTATTTTTTATTTTTTCTTAGCACAAACAATTGGATCTGGGATGGGCCGAAAAGGAGAAAGTGGAGTGAACCGAGAACTCTGTTCCTAGTAACTGGTAAGCATATATCTCAAGATAATATATTTTTAATTTGAAATTGAGGATAAATTAAAATCTTTATTTGAAATAATTTTTTTGACGAATTATTTGAAAACAATTTAGATTCGCCTCATTTAGGGATTTACTTTAGCATAAAGCAATAATAATTAAAACATATTTTACGTAGAAAAAAAATCAATATATAAAATTTTGATTACATTTATGCAAATGTGAATAAAAGCATTAAAAAGAAAATTGCAAGCTAACTGTAACACCCTAACATTTCTAACAAGTAGAAATATTAAAATGCACAACTTTAGCATATGAGAGATTAAAATTTCCTGTTTCAGATATTGAACTTAACTCCACTCTTTGAATTCCAATTCAAGAGTTAAGGCAACACATAAGTACTTATAAAACTAATCCTTAACTCAAGTACTTAGGTTCTCAATTACTTAAAGACATAACCTGTACAACCGTTCAATAACCAAAACAAAAGAAACACGGAAGCGGTTTATACAACTTTACAACAAAGCAAGTTACATAATCCCAACAAAATAACATGGGAGAACTAGCAACTATGGATAAAGTCACTAAATCTTCCAAGCTCCATAAACACGCCACCTACTCGTGTCGTTTAGCCTTCTTCTTTCCTTGTTTCTCTGTAAAACAACAACATATAATAGGGTGAGATAACATATCTCAGTGAGTTCTACCGTTACCCCTAACCGCTCTCGGTTCAATTATATTCCATAGATCATAGTCCAATTCTTGATGACTATGCACTATTCTTTTTCATCAATTTAGTATAATAGGCGCCTTTTTTTGTAACACCCTGGGCAGAGCCTTTTCTTTCTAGTAGGATACCCAGCTGTGCAGTCATGATCTTCTCTCCCCCCCATTGAGAGTTTTTGCCTTCCGTGGGAATCGAACATGTACCCTAGGGGCTTAAGTACAAGTTCAATGCATTCCCACTACCAATTGGGCTACTAGCTCAATTGGTAGTGGGAATGCATTGAACTTGTACTTAAGCCCCTAGGGTACATGTTCGATTCCCACGGAAGGCAAAAACTCTCAATGGGGGGAGAGAAGATCATGAGTGCACAGCTGGGTATCCTACTAGAAAGAAAAAGCTCTGCCCAGGGTGTTACACTAACATTTAGCTAAGAAGCGTTCATGATAAGAAAAAAGTTGTACCCATAACTTAATGACTCATTTCTAACTTAGTAAAGTTTGAAAAATGAACCTACGAAATGCATAAAACTTTATCTCTATGACTAAAAATAATAAATTATTAGTTGCATGTAACTCTCTAAGTTCTAATTATACCCATGTATATGTAACCAAATTTATGAACTTAATTAAAACTCAACAACTATTATTTTAAACAGTACTAGCTAGCTATCATTCTTCAATGTATTTATAAAAGTGATGTACCACTTTATAAGAAAATAAATTCAAATAAAAACTTTATATTATAAATGTAAGATTTTATTAAAAAAAAAGAAAAGAAAAGAATATAGTTACATTTGATTTAAAAATATTGTTTACATTGGCATCCTTTAAAAGGAGTACCTCCAAGATAAGATAAAAGTAGAAGAGAAGTAGAATAGGTATTACTATTGGTCAAATGAGCGAATTCATTTACTTCCGACGTATCCAAACTCTTAGTCCACGTGAATCTATGACCCTCCATGGGAAGGTCCACTAAATGGCTCTCTTGAATAGATTCTTGGAAACCACGAATTACCCACGGTTGACGATCTTGTTGTCCTATAATCTCATCATTGGAAAGAATGTCAATTAAGTCTCCCATAACACACCATGGCAAATCATTGTCCCTAGATAACGTCTTCAAAAGATCCCAAGAGTCTCTCCTTCTTCCACTTTCCAGATACCCATAAAAACCCGTAAGCTGCCAAAGAGGACGACCCACAGAACTAACCTCCACATTAATAAAATTCGAAAAATAATGCAAGATACGACAATCAAACGGATGCTTCCAAAGCAATGCAAGACCCCCGCTTCTACCAACTCTATCCACAACAAAAGCATTATCAAAACCCAGCCTACACTAGTGGAAAAATGACTTTAGAAAGCATCATTTAGCATCGGTTGTTTGAACAGCCGATGCTAAATGTAGACGCGGTGGCAATTTTGCAATTAAGTGGAAGTTTCCATTTTTCGCGCCTACATTTAGCATCGGTTGTTTAAACAACCGATGCTAAAGGATGATGCTTTCTAAAGTCATTTTTCTGACGCATGTACATTTAGCATCGGTTGTTTAAACAACCGATGCTAAAGGTCCCAATTTATTTCTACAATTCACGCGTATTTCTCATTCTCATTCTCAGATTCACGCGTCTCTCATTCTCATTCTCAGTCTCATTTCTACAATTCACGCGTATTATTTTAAAGGTTTAAATATGTATTTACTCCCTGCAAATGTCCCTGTTTTTCGATTTAGTCCCTGCAAAATTATTTTTTTAAATACGTCCCTGCAAAATAACTTTTTTTTTAAATACGTGCCTACAAAATAAAATTTTTAAAAACGTCCCTGCAAAATAGTTTTTTTTTAAATACGTCCCTATAAAATAACTTTTTTTTTTAAATACGTCCCTGCAAAATATCACAATTTTTTTTTGTTCGGACGTATTTCAAAAAAAAGGTTATTTTGCAGGGACGTGTTTAAAAAAAAGTTATTTTGGAGGGACGTATTTAAAATTCCAACTTTCGGAAGGGCATATTCAAAAAAAAGTTATTTTGCAGGGACGTATTTAAAAAATAATAATTTGCAGGGACTAAATCAAAAAATAGGGACATTTGCAGGGACTAAATACATATTTAAACCTATTTTAAATGATGTAAAACAACTATTATTAAAATTGCTTATTTCAAGTGAGGGAATTGCTTTTGAGATTAAACAATATTGATTAAAAACATCTACCATATATATTAGGTAGAAAAAAATCAATACTTAAAATTTTGATTACATAAACGAATAAGAAAAAAATATTAAAAGTAACTAAATCTCAACAATATATAGTTTAATTAATAGCTAACTCTTCATTTGCTAAGAAAGGCTATAATAGCTAGCTCTTCATGTCCCTTAACTCTGCATATTAAGATATGAATCTTTAATTTAACTAATGTACCAGTCCAACTTGATGCACCATCTTCTAACCAACAAAAAAATGATGCATCGTTTTACAATGAAAACAAATTCAAATAAGTTTTTTCATATTAAGCTTTTATAAAAATATATTTTGCATTGTTATTCTTTAAAGAGATTGGTCAAGAAATTTTTATCGATATCGTGATGCGATTATATCTATGTATATGTAACAAAATTATGCCCTTAATTAAAACTCAACAACTATTTTTTAAATAGTACAGCTGTTTTTTTTTTAATAGAAAATTAATTACAAACCTAGTGGGTTAATTCTTAGTAATATACGTATGAAACTTTACTAGAAAAGCTTAAATTCCAAACCTAGTGGCCCTCAAAAATTACAAATTAGTTGAACTTGAACCTATTGAATATAGGATAAGACGGTCAACAATTTAAAAGAAAATTGTAAGTGATTTTGTAACACCCTGGGTCCTTTTCTGACTTAGTAGGCTACCCACAAGTGTACATCATGACCTTCTCTGTAACACCCTGGGCAGAGCCTTTTCTTTCTAGTAGGATACCCAGCTGTGCACTCATGATCTTCTCTCCCCCCCATTGAGAGTTTTTGCCTTCCGTGGGAATCGAACATGTACCCTAGGGGCTTAAGTACAAGTTCAATGCATTCCCACTACCAATTGAGCTAAGTAGTTCAATTGGTAGTGGGAATGCATTGAACTTGTACTTAAGCCCCTAGGGTACAAGGTTCGATTCCCACGGAAGGCAAAAACTCTCAATGGGGGGGAGAGAAGATCATGAGTGCACAGCTGGGTATCCTACTAGAAAAAAAAGGGCCCAGGGTGTTACAAAAAAAGGCGCCTTTTTTTTTTGTAACACCCTGGGCAGAGCCTTTTCTTTCTAGTAGGATACCCAGCTGTGCACTCATGATCTTCTCTCCCCCCCATTGAGAGTTTTTGCCTTCCGTGGGAATCGAACATGTACCCTAGGGGCTTAAGTACAAGTTCAATGCATTCCCACTACCAATTGAGCTATTAGCCCAATTGGTAGTGGGAATGCATTGAACTTGTACTTAAGCCCCTAGGGTACATGTTCGATTCCCACGGAAGGCAAAAACTCTCAATGGGGGGGAGAGAAGATCATGATGTACACTTGTGGGTATCCTACTAGAAAGAAAAGGCTCTGCCCAGGGTGTTACAGGTTGCACCCGTTAATACCGGTTAGAGGTTTTCCCGACCAATATTCTTAGCCAAATTTGAAAACTATGCTTTGAGTTTTTTCTCAAAATGCTTTATTCCCAACTAGAATAATTATACCCGTGCCCTGCACGGGTATTAATATGTCATTGAAAATTTTTGCCGAATAATTTATATTTTGTAAGCTAGTAGCAAAATTAATTAATGCATGTGTGGTATTTTTTGTGGTTTCAAATAATATTTAAACTATCAAAAGTTCATGATAATTTTATTTTTTTAAGCACAAACGATATCATATTATGGTGATTAGAGTTCTTAATCACATATATACACTATCTCTAAATAATAACGATATTAATGAGCATGTCATGACATGGTCACGTCAGTCATATATTTGGTCAAAAGATTGCACAATTTTTGAGTTGTCTACCTCCCAGTCTCACGTCCTTTACATGCTCCATTTGCACAGCTTTTGCGAAACCTCCGTTTAAGATTGAGTAAGAAATCTAAAGTTTGTGGAGTAGTCCTTGTAACAGAGATTCCTAATATCAACCTTACATGTTTTTGAGTTTCTTCCCTTTTGTGCATTTCTGGTATCTATCATTTTCGACCCATTCTACTAACTTTTATATCAAATATTGCATCAACCCCCATAGACAATTATCAATTTAAAAAGCTCCCTCCCGGATGTACCTTGAATTTCACAAGATAACTCTTTGGCTCCTTGTCTTCACCCGTATAAATCAATCCTGCAATGCAACAACCTCCCAATTTCATTAACTTGTAACTAACTCCTTCCCGTAGCTGCAAAATAGCTTATATGTAATTATAATCATGTTGATAACCAACTAAACTCGGGAGAAAATTATCCAATTGGTTAGAAATGGATTTCATATTAAGAAATCTTTCCCACTTCCAGGGACGGAGCCAGGATCATATGGCTGCGGGGGCGAGATTAGAAAATTAAAATCTAAAATAATCTTGATTAAAGTGATCATACGTTTTGTAGCAGTTGCAGTAACAAACAATGTGATTATTAGAGTAGTTTTAGTCAAGTTTATTATACTTTATTTTTATCAAGTTGGTATTCTTAATTGTTTGGAAGTTATAAATATTGTCTTGCTTCAACTGTTTTTATTCTTTTTTATTTAGGTGTTGTCAACCAGTTGTTGATTTTTCTAAAAAATAAATTGTCGATTATCTCTTCTCTTAAATTATCAATAAGAATTTTTACCACTTTCCCTACTCACTAAATATTTGCAAGCCATTCTTGAGCTAATTAATTCATTATATCAATAGTTCAAGATGGTATTGAAGGCTTAAAAGCCAAAGAAGAACTGCACTTGGCCACTTGTCACTAGCTCATATGTGAATCATACCACTTATTATATTATCTAACCAATGCAAAGAAATTAAAATGCAAACCGGGGGCTGGAGCCACGGAAAGGTTGCACATAGCTCCGTCCATGGCCACTTCAAATTCGAAAATTGTAACTGATTTGGCAGGTTGACATAATGTTTAATTGTGAATCAGAATGTCAAAAATTATTTCCATGTGTGTTACATGATTTTCATTATTTGCATAATTTGAATATTTAAATTCAATTAATTATTTTAATATGAAATTATTTCATAAAGCAAGCGAATTAATTAGCGAATGCATGAGAAAATGACATGTTTAATGTCATTTATTGAGATGTATTATCAATTTTTTAATTAATATATATATATATATATATAGATTATAGATATATAAATACAGAAAAATTTTAGTTAAAATATGTGAGTAAATCTCTATAAACTTATTTGTGAAAATATATTAATATATTAATGAAAATTGTACAGCTATTTGAACGTAGAAAATTTAAAATTCTTTATTTCACAAAAAAAGGTTAAAATTCTTTTGCACTAATACTATGGTTTGTCCAGAAGTTAGGATGATTGTCCTTACTTGCTATATATCTTATTTAATCTTATTTATATTTTCTTAATTTAGCTAATATTTTTTTGTTGATAATTATTGTTTTAGAAATTGTACTTTTAAATAACATTCCGTAAAGGCTAGATGCATTTGTGTGTGGGACCATAAAGAATATTAATTAACAAATGCATAATAAAATGACATTTGGAATGTCATTAATTTAGACTCATTCTCAATTGTTTAATATATAGATTTCATTTTCATTTGAAAATTTACCTTTTCCTGTTTGTCACAATAGTTGATAAAATATTTTTCTATCATTCTCGGATCTAATGTTTTGTACCCATATAAGTTATAAATAAATGTAAATCACTCATTTATAACCTGGTAATGTTTGAAAAAATGAACCTAAGAAACACTATAGCTAAAAATAATGTATTACAACTTGCACGAAACTCTCTAAACTCTACTTTTTTTAGTATACATCATTGAAAAAAATATTTGAACTAACAAATTCATTATATCAATCTTTTTTATTATTATTTTTGCTATTGTGAAATGGTCAGAGTCTCTTAACTCTACAATAAAAAATATATGAATCTTTAATTTAACTATGAAAACAAATTCAAATTCGATCAAAAAAATTATGCAGCATTTTATAAAGAAATAAATTCAAATAAATTTTTTCATATTATAAATCTAAGATTTTAATAAAAATAGTTGCATTTGATTTATAAATATATTTTGCAATTCATAGTAAAAAAAAAGTTGTAACCATAATATAATATACAAAATACATTTTTCATATTATAAGTAATACAAAAAATATGTGATTATGTATTACAACTCACTATCTTTGCCAATAAATAGAGGCAAATCAACCTTTACAACTTCACCTGCAATTTGCCACATTTTCGACAAGGTATTCAACGCAACAATTAACCACAACAGCAACTGTGGCAACAATATTGACAAAACAGCAACATCAACAGCGCAAAACAGCAAGAATAGTAACAACACAGCAGCAAAACGTAACAGCAATGACAACAATAACAGCAAAACAGCAACAGCATTAACAGCAAAACAGTAACAGCATTAACAGCAAAACAGCAACAGCAAGAACAACAAAAACAGCGACACAGCAACGGCATTAACAGCAAAACAGCAACAGCATTAACAGCAAAACAACAACAGCATTACATCGAAACAGTAACAGCATTAACGTAACCATCAATTCAATTACGAAAATTATTTATAATTCTTACTAACGAGTTATCTATATTCCTATCATTTTTTTTTTGATTATAATAGTGAAAACCTTAATCCAACAAAATTACAATTCGATTTAATTAGAACTAACGACATAGGAATTCAAGCACACACGGTCAATTCATCAAACATTTCTCATACGATATATATATATATATATATATATATAACTACGCAACATACACAGAGGCAATCTATAATAAACCCCAAACCCCGCATACGATCCCTCATATACGCTATTATAGAATTCGAACCCACCCTTACCTCAACTATGGTGGCGCAAACTCCCTCCTAGCCTCGTTGCTCGATTCTTCGAATACGGCGACTCCCCTGCGATAGTAACAACGCGTGACGATCACGAACGTAGAGAATTGCAATGAAAATCAACCCTCCCAATCCAATCCTAGGCTAGAGCTCTTGAAAATTGAGGCTTTTGTGTAACTTAGCAGTGAGAGGAAGAAGGAGAAGAAGGGAAAAGAGGGAGGCTGCGCAAAAAAAAAGACCAGCCCTAGCGCATATTTGCGCTATATTTATAAGGAGGAGTGGCGCACAAGCACCTTCCTGCGCAAGCTGCGCACTGGACACGCTGCTAGGGTTGCGTGAGCGCTGCGCACTCGCGGTGCTAAGCCCAATGCTATTTTTAACTAGCCCACAACACGTGATTATCATCTAACTCATTTTCAACATAGCTACTACGCCCATAATTTCAATTCTTACAATTATCCTACGGCAATCCAACTTCGAAGTAATTTGATTAAATTTTAGGGCGTTACAACTCTCCCCCACTTAGAATATTTTCGTCCTCGAAAATTTACCTGATTCGAACAACCCGGGATAGGACTCCCGCATCTTGCTTTCCAACTCCCATGTCATGCTTCCTCCGGCAGCTCCTAACCAGACTACTTTCACCAAGGCGATCTCTTTGCCCCTTAGAGTCTTCGTCTCACGGTCCGCGATTCGTACAGGCATCGTCTCCACAGTGAGGTTATCCCGTACTTGCACATCATCCATATGAATTACATGAGATGGATCTGGAATATACTTCCGAAGTTGTGACACATGGAACACATCATGCAAATTCGAAAGATTAGGCGGTAAGGCCACTCTGTAAGCTACATTCCCAACTCTTTCCGTGATCTGATACGGACCAATGAATCGAGGAGTAAGCTTCTTAGATTTCAAAGCACGTCCAACACCGGTCACATGGGTGACTCTCAAATACACATGATCACCAGCTTGAAAGTCCAAATCCTTCCTTCGCTTATCATGGTAACTCTTCTGTCTATTTTGTGAAGCTTTCATCTTTTCACTAATCAACTTCACCTTCTCAGTCGTTTCTCGAACAATCTCAGGTCCAAGCACTATACTCTCTCCAGATTCATACCAATACAAAGGGGTTCTACACCTTCGACCATACAACGCTTCGAAAGGTGCCATCCCAACACTAGAATGGTAACTGTTATTATAGGTAAACTCTATCAACGAGAGATGGGCATCCCACGAACCTCCTTGCTCAAGAATACACACTCTCAACAAATCCTCCAACGATTGAATAGTCCTCTCTGTCTGACCATCCTTCTGAGGGTGATACGCTGAGCTCAATCTCAACTTAGAACCCAATGCCTCTTGCAAACTCTTCTAGAAATCAGAAGTGAACCTAGGATCTCTATCCGAAACGATACACATAGGAACACCATGCAACTTTACAATCTTTTGGAGGTAAATCTCAGCCAACTTCGGTACCGGATACGTGATATTAATAGGTATAAAATGAGCCGACTTCGTCAGCCTGTCAACAATCACCCAAATCGCGTCATGCCCTCTCACAATATTAGGCAGCCCCGTCACAAAGTCCATTGAAATGCTATCCCATTTCCATTCCGAAATCTCTAAAGGTTGCATCAACCCCGCAGGCTTCTGATGTTCAACTTTTGACTTCTGACAAGTTAAACATGCATACACGAATTGCGCTACATCGCGCTTCATCCCAGGCCACCAGAACCATCTTCTCAAGTCTTGATACATTTTCGTAGCTCCTGGATGAATACTCAACTTACTTCTATGACTCTCTTCGAGAATTGCTTTCTTCATTTCCGCATTGTCAGGAATGCAGATTCTATTACGGTATCTCAACACACCTTGCGTATCCAACTCAAAATCGTTATTCTCAGACTGCCCGATTCCTACCGTCGAATCTACCAGTTTAACATCCAGTTTCTGAGCTTCTCTGATGCTATCTAAAAAGTCATTATTAATCTTCAACATCCCCAACATAAAACTCTGAGGTGTCACTTCGCAAATCAAACTCATATCTCTGAACTGCTCAATCAATTCAAACTCCCTGACCATCATTGCCGACATGTGCAAGGTCTTTCGGCTCAAAGCATCAACCACGACATTAGCTTTCCCTGGATGATAATTCAAACTGAAATCATAGTCTTTTAGCAACTCCAACCACCTCCGCTGTCTCATATTCAGTTCCTTTTGATCAAACAAGTACTGCAAACCCTTATGGTCGCTAAATACTTCAAATCTAGAACCATAAAGATAATGCCTCCAAATTTTCAGCGCAATAACAACTGCAGCAAGTTCTAAATCGTGCGTAGGATAGTTCTTCTCATGAGTCCTCAACTGCCTCGATTCATAAGCAACTACCTTACCATTCTGCATAAGCACACCTCCTAAACCCATCTTGGAAGCATCACAGTACACCACAAAGGACTCTCCCGGATTAGGCAACGACAAGATAGGAGACGTCGTCAATCTCTTCTTCAATTCGGTGAAACACTCTTCGCAACGAGCATCCCATATAAAGGCTTTACCTTTGCAGGTCAGCTGAGTTAAAGGAAGTGCCAACTTAGAAAAGCCTTCAATGAACCTTCTATAGTAGCCAGCTAATCCCAAAAAGCTTCTAATCTCGGTAGCCGACTTTGGAGTCTCCCATTGCAATACAACATCGACTTTAGATGGATCCACCGCAATGCCGCTACCAGAAATAACGTGACCAAGAAAACTCACCTCCTTCAGCCAAAATTCGTACTTAGACAACTTTGCATACAACTTCTTGTCCCTTAAGACCTCCAATACCAATCTGAAGTGCTCTGCATGCTCTTCTTCTGTCTTAGAGTAAATCAAAATACCATCGATGAATACTACCACAAACCGATCCAAATAAGCATGAAAAACACGGTTCATGTACTCCATGAATACTCCCGGCGCGTTAGTAACACCGAAAGGCATCACCGAATACTCATAATGCCCGTACCGAGTTCTAAAAGCCGTCTTCTGAATATCCTCATCTTTCACTTTAATCTGATGGTAGCCCGATCTCAAATCAATCTTACTGAATAGTTGAGCACCCACCAATTGATCCATCAAATCGTCTATTCTTGGGAGTGGATACTTGTTCTTAATCGTCACTTTATTCAACTGTCTACAATCAACACAAAGCCTCATACTTCCATCCTTCTTCTTCACTAGCAACATTGGAGCTCCCCACGGTGATACACTCGGCCTCACGAACTTCTTTTCAAGTAGATCCTCAAGTTGCTTCTTCAATTCGAATAATTCAGATGCTGACATCCTGTAAGGTGCCATAGAAACAGGTTTGGTACCAGGTACAAGATCAATAGCAAATTCAACTTCCCTCTCTGGTGGTACACTTGGAATCTCATCAGGGAAAACTTCAGGAAATTCGCGCACCACCTGCAACTCATCAATTGTGGCTTGATTCTCAACAGATAGCAACGCCATCAGCGAGAATAGCTGAACTTCTTCCCGCATCAACTTCCGCAACTCTCCAGCAGACAACAAACCCGCCTCCTCCTCTTCGGGAGTGGAGAAACTCACAGACTTGCTAAAACAATTAATATGAACATAGTTATATTCTAACCAGTCCATGCCTAGGATCACATCCAATCCGCTTAACGGCAGACAAATCAGATCAACAATAAATTCTCTGTCGAAAATCGACAAAGGGCACTTAGAACACACAAGAGAAGTAGTCACCGACCCCTTAGCTGGAGTATCGACAACCATCTCCCTATTCATAGAAAACAACACAAGACCCAATCTTTTAACACATTCCGCAGCAATAAAACAATGAGTAGCACCAGTATCAATAATAGCTATTAGAGGAACACCATTAATGAAACATGTCCTCCAATAAATCCGTCGTTCTCAGTAGTCTGTGTCCCTGCCAGAGCGAACACTCTTCCACTAACTCTTTCTTTCTTTGGCTTCTGACATTGATTACTAATATGCCCTTCTTCGCCACAGTTGAAATAGACCTGCTCCTTGTGCTTGCACTCGGATGATTCGTGCCCAGTCTTACCACAACGAAAGCACCTCTTCACCTCAACCTTGCACACGTTACTCTTATGACCAGGTTTGCCACATTTGTAACATACAATACCAGCAGGGGCGTCTCCCCCACTAGTTCTCTTACCATCAAAACTTTTCTGCTTACCTTTACCAACTGGATCATCATACGGCTTACCACGAGTCTGCTGCTTGCTCCTCTTCTCATTAATGATCTTATAGTGAGCATTGTTGTCCTCCTCATAGATCCTGCAACTGTCAATCAAATCGGAGAAAACACGGATCTTCTGATACCCAATTGCCTTTTTGTTCTCAGGTCGCAGCCCATTCTCAAACTTGATGCACTTTGAAAATTCAGCAGTTGCTTCATTGTAGTGCGGATAAAATTTGGCCAACTCCACAAACTTAGCAGCATATTCAGTAACTGACAGATTCCCTTGCTTCAGCTCAAGAAACTCAATTTCTTTCTTACCCCGAACATCCTCAGGGTAATACTTCCTCAAAAACTCCCTACGGAACACAACCCAAGTGATCTCTTCACCTGCAGCTTCCAATCTCTGACGTGTATCTAACCACCAGTCGTCAGCCTCTTCTGACAGCATATGAGTACCATAACGAACCTTCTGCGCTGGAGTGCAATCCATCACACGGAAGATTCCCTCAATCTCCTTCAACCAAGCCAATGCTCCATCAGGATCATACTTACCCTTGAAAGTGGGCGGATTCTCCCTTTGGAAAGTCGCCAAACTGCGAGATCCAGCATTCTCACCAGCGTTCTGTTGATTCTCCAATGCCTGAGCCATAGCGCCCAAAGCAGTAGCAATAGCAGCATCATTCCGTCCGGCCATTTCAGCTTATCCCTACAACACAAATTATAGTTTAGAACGAATAACAATACTTGATTGTTAATCGAAGCGATGACTCGACAACTTGGTCGGACAGACCCAACCATGCTCTGATACCACTAATGTAACACCCCAATTCTACCCAATAATAATATAAATCAGAGTGCGGAATTTTCAACATAAATATTGGAGTGCTACACTTACTTCCCAAAACAAACAATATAATTCATTCATGGTAAATTCAATTTGAAGCAATCTTAACAATCCTTGTCCATTAGACAACTCAAAATCAACAATTTGCTTGATAGCAATAACTTCGAGTTCAACAAATATTGCAACATAAATGATAAAGGAAAAACAGCGTTCAATCCCCCCGAGTGTTACGTATCAGAGTGACGACACCGACTCAACTAAGGAAGGATCACCGCCTTCATTCGCGACTACTTGCACGTTACCACATAGGGGTAACATTCAAACAGAAGGGGTGAGATATCGGACTATATAAGAGCATGTATGAAGAACAATATGATAGGTCAGGTACTATAGAATTACACATATCATTAATAAAATCCTCAATAGAGTCATCAATAGAATCATCAAAGTGCAATGCGGAATGCGACTCAACTGTGCATATGCATGTGGTACCATTGGAGCAAAACTCCCGTCGTAAAAATCGTCGTTGCCAGTAAATAGTGGCTCACAGGGCATAGCCCTCATCGTTCACGTCGTAAAGCAAATGCAAAGGTATGCGACATAATGTGAATGTACAAGTAACGCTAATCACAGTCACGCAATCGCACGACAACAACACCAAAACGTCATGGCGGCCATAGGCCTACAACTTACTATCTTTGCCAATAAATAGAGGCAAATCAACCTTTACAACTTCACCTGTAATTTGCAACGCAACAATTAACCACAACAGCAACTGTGGCAACAATATTGACAAAACAGCAACATCAACAGCACAAAACAGCAAGAATTGTAACAACACAGCAGCAAAACGTAACAGCAATGACAACAATAACAGCAAAACAGCAACAGCATTAACAGCAAAACAGCAACAGCATTAACAGCAAAACAGCAACAGCAAGAACAACAAAAACAGCGACACAGCAACGGCATTAACAGCAAAACAGCAACAGCATTAACAGCAAAACAGCAACAGCATTACATCGAAACAGTAACAGCATTAACGTAACCATCAATTCAATTACGAAAATTATTTATAATTCTTACTAACGAGTTATCTATATTCCTATCATTTTTTTTTTGATTATAATAGTGAAAACCTTAATCCAACAAAATTACAATTCGATTTAATTAGAACTAACGACATAGGAATTCAAGCACACACGGTCAATTCATCAAACATTTCTCATACGATATATATATATATATATATATATATAACTACGCAACATACACAGAGGCAATCTATAATAAACCCCAAACCCCGCATACGATCCCTCATATACGCTATTATAGAATTCGAACCCACCCTTACCTCAACTATGGTGGCGCAAACTCCCTCCTAGCCTCGTTCCTCGATTCTCCGAATACGGCAACTCCCTTGAGAGGAAGAAGGAGAAGAAGGGAAAAGAGGGCGGCTGCGCAAAAAAAAAGACCAGCCCTAGCGCATATTTGCGCTATATTTATAAGGAGGAGTGGCGCACAAGCACCTTCCTGCGCAAGCTGCGCACTGGACACACTGCTAGGGTTGCGTGAGCGCTGCGCACTCGCGGTGCTAAGCCCAATGCTATTTTTAACTAGCCCACAACACGTGATTATCATCTAACTCATTTTCAACATAGCTACTACGCCCATAATTTCAATTCTTACAATTATCCTACGGCAATCCAACTTCGAAGTAATTTGATTAAATTTTAGGGCGTTACAGCTAACATAAGGGATTAAAACAAAGCATGTCATTTTGCAAGGGCTTATAAATAAAAAAAATTTGCAGGGACTTAAACCCAAACACCCCATATTTGCAGGGCCTAAAACGTATTTAAGCCAAAACAATAACACCAAAAATAAGCATGTTATTGCCGCACCAAAATAAAAGAAAACTAAACCCTCAAAATAAAATTGATTAATAAATTTGATATAAGGAAATTCACGATAATCAAAAGGTTTCTAAGGTTGTCCTAAATACTTGAAAATCACAAGCCATTTTGTATACAAGGTATAATCATAATAACCACAATCATAAGCCTAGCAGGTGAAAACAAGAAAAACAATTCATGATTCATTTTACTAATCCAATATGAATAAGGCTTTCAAGGTTTTTCTCATAAATTACTACCTGAGAATACTCCCATTGATCTTTAATGCCAAGCTCCACATCATCTGGGTTCTCCAATCAAATCAAGCTAGCTCACCATCTATTGTTTTGAAGAATATATCGCCGTTATTCTTAGCTCCAATAAGATGCTCAACATAAGGTAATGGCCCAATAACGAATAGTTTAGTCCATGATTCTTGCACACCAAGTTCACCTAAGATTGATATATGGATAGTAGTTTTCTCTACATGATTACAAATGAAAGCAATATACCCATTTAACACTGCCAAGTGCATTTGGATCGACCTAAAATCAAAACTAGCATCACCCAGGTATGAGGGCATGGGTGTTGTAAAGAAAACTTCGTTGTTCATGTCAAATGACACCAAACACGATGCAAAATAAAATTCCTCTGTACCCCACTAGTGACGCACTCCATTCGTGTATGCTCGACTACCTATCACTATGCTCGAACAAGGATCGGGCATTTCAAAATCAAGTTTCTTTCAAGAGTTACTTCTTAGACTATATATCTCCCATAAGGGCTCAAAAGATATATTCTCCAGATCCCATGTCCCATCATATGGCACACCCAAACGTTCAAGTTCATCCTCATTTAGTAGAGCGAATTCCAAATATCGAATCAGCTTATATTCATCTCAAACATGATCATAGCCAAATCCACAAAGATTCGACGAAGATTCTCGATAAGGCCGTTCAAACTCAACAAGACTGGGAGGAATGACCTTGAATTCGTCAGTAGCTAGATTCCACAATACAAGACTTTTATCGCCGTGGAAGAAACAAAAATTGACGTTAACACTAGAACCCAAAACACTAATATAACTGTCATCAGCTTGAAATGGAGGTGGCCAATCTAAGCTAACCTTATTCTGAACCCTCGCACCGGACAGTAAATACAGCCAGGTATGGTGTTCTTCATCTGGCACAGGCATTGCACATTGCTTTAGAAGGAGAGATGTATCTGTGAAATTATTGCGATACATACTCATGAAATGAGAGTTTTCAAACAAGAGAGTCCATGATTTGCGTACGCATCCAAATCGCTTCAAAGATTTTAGAGGCAATATTGAGAGAATGGAAAAGGCAAGATCATCAGGGATATGGTTGCTAATCACTTCATTCACAATAGCCACAAATTTCTCATCCATTTCAATCTATATACACCTTTGAAGAAATTGATCTTGTGGATTAATTTTTCCCTTGAATGGAAAGCAAGAGAAAAGTGACATTCAATAACAAATAAAGCAACACGCAAAATCCAAAACCAAACATCTAATTCAATTTTTTATGAAAGACACAACTATATATTCCATTCCCCTAAAAATTAAATTTTGAAGGGGTTAAAATACTAAACCAACTCAAAAGTGATAAAATCTATAACAATTAAGATAAGATGGACGATGAAATATGTAGTTAAGAAGAAGGAAAAAAAAGTCGATCATCTTGATGAAGATAATGAACAAAGGGTACCTGCTACCTACTAAGGGAAATTCAGAGCTAAATCCACTCAACGGTGTGCAATTCTCGCTGGATTTATAAATAAGCAACTATCTATCTACAAGGATATGGTTGCTAATCACTTCATTTACAACAGTCACTGATTTCTCATCCATCTCTATATATGTACACTTTTGAAGAAAGTGATATTGTGTATTAATTTCTCCCTGGAACAGAAAGCAAGAAAAAGAAGACATTCAGTCACCGATGAAACATAGAGGAATAGGTGAAATCCTAAACCAAACATTAAATTCAATTTTTTATGAAAGGCGTAATCAACTGAAAAGTGACAAAATCCATAACAATTAAGATAAGATAGGGGATGAAATTTGTAGTTAAGAAAAAGGAAAAACAAGAATAAGCGATCAACAAAGAGAGGCAAACCAGTAAGAATTATTGTGTGAATTGTTGATCAACAAATGTTAAATATGGAGTAAATATCAGAAAAAATGAGATCATATAAGATAAAAAAAATATGCAAATGAGAGAGGAAGGAGATACAATTAAAGTGAATCCAAAACGTTGCATATTATGCGGCTATGAATAAACTAAGGGTTTTTTTTTATATACCCCCACGCTCTTCCTTCATACCCCCACACTTTTTGTATATCTCATAAATACCCTTGACATAATTTGACAAAAATTGATTTTAAGTAGATTCTCTCTCGTGTGGGGCCCAGAAAATAGGATTTCGTATATACCTCATGGAAGGTATATACGACTTGCATTTAGTTCACATTTATTACGTTTAAAAATAGAAGTCGTATATACGTGGTTACACGTATATATGACTTGCATTTAATACACATTTAATACGCATTAAATTACAAGTCGTATATACGTATGAAAACGTATATACGAATTGACTTTTTTTTTAAACATTTAATATTAGGAAAATGTCAATTCGTAATTACGCATATACGAATGGCAATATTTTCGTATATACGTATATACGACTTGAGAAAATAGGCGTCGTATATACCTCTTGTGGGGGTACATACGAATCCTTAATTAATCAAATCGTATATACCCTATAACACAGGTATAAACGACTTGTAAATTTAACTTAATTTTTAACATGTATTTCTTAAACAGATCTTGGTGTGCCTCCTAGAGCGCCTGCTGCAGAGTCACAGCTGGTTACGTATATACGACTTGAGAAAATAGGCGTCGTATATACCTCTTGTGGGGGTACATACGAATCCTTATTTAATGAAATCGTATATACCCTATAACACAGGTATAAACGACTTGTAAATCTAACTTAATTTTTAACATGTATTTCTTAAACAGATCTTGGTGCGCCTCCTAGAGCGCCTGCTGCAGAGTCACAGCTGGTTTCTTTCGACGTCGATACCACGGAGCCATTCACGATGCATAGGGTATATTTTTCGGATTAATTTTTTAATTAAGTAATCAATATTTATTTAATTAAGTACTTATAATTTATCATTTATTTAGATATTTTCTACACGGGAGGAGGTGGAGGAGTGGACTATAGCGGTTGGGAGAAGCATTGGTGCTGTAGTTATCAAAATTAGATCTGATAAAGCTGGGAAAAGGGGGACTAGAGATAAGATCATATTCGGTTGTGAGAAGCAGGGAAGCTTTACTAATGATTCTAGAGTATTCGGTTCTAAAAGAAGAAGCTGTCCCTTTACTTTGAGAGCTACTGCTACAGTACGTCATGGGGTTGGTGCGTGAAAGTTATGTGTGGTGGACACACCCATCCATTGCTTACTACTTCAGGGTCAATGAGCATGCAGACTTGGATGTTGCCCCTAAGGATTGCCTTATTGCTTTGAGGAGTCATTTTCCGGGTAATGTCACTTCTCTCCCTCTAATTTATAGGCAGCGCCACAAGCATCGGTCTTCTCGAAGGGGTCCTAGAACGGACATTCAAGAGTTGTTGAGGATGATTGACTCACATAATTACTTATGTTTGAGCAGGAAGGCGGAGGATTCTGATGTTGTCAGTGACATTATGTGGGCTCATCCCACATCTATCAAGTTATTCCGGTTGTTTCCGAAAGTTCTTATTCTCGACAGTACGTACAAGACTAACAAATACAATTGATCAGTGCATTTTAGAGCACTCTTTATATCTTTTCACATGGTGTTTTTAATTATTTTTTGTTCCTAATATTTAAGTCCTAGCGTGTTTCTAGACTTTGGGTCTTAATTGAGCGTTATAGCAAATTGTTGATTAATTCTTGTTTTTATTGCATATTGACCCCTGTCTACTCTGTAGGCCATAACTTTGGCTGTGATTATCTTATTGAGGCGTACGAGGATGCGTTGGAAAGATACCGAAGCAGTAATGTGTAAAACGGGTTTTGGGCCGAATATTAGTTTGTTATCGGGCTTCTATCTAGTAACCCAGTTAGTGGATTAGGGTTTTCATTTTTGTCCTCGTTAAATACACTATTCAGAGTCGTTTTGGCTCTGGTACGCGTTATTATACAATTTTGAGGATTTGGTAGCGTAACCTCCATGGAAGCTTAAAGCCCTAGATCAATCTATTGGTGAAGGGTGTTGCTGTAAGGATTTTGAGGTTCGGTGCTTAATGTTTATATCGTTTTTATGGTTTTAATTCTTTCTCTATCAATTTCATCTCTGCAATTTTTGCTGCAAATTCGGTTTGTGTTTTGCTTAATTACTCAAACTCTGTGATTTGCTTATGTGATTCATTTTATGATTCAGTTTTGCTTAATCACTTAATCATGATACTGTTTTGCAACTTTCATTATTCAAACTATTTTATCGCTTGTTTAATATAGTTTGGATAGGAATTGATAGAGTCTATGACGCTTGTTTATAGGATTGATAGAATTCAGTTATGATGTTAATTGTGTTACTGGCGCTCGCTCACTATCACGATTGATTGAACACACTGTTTTGACGCTTGCTTTAAAAAGTGCGGATTCGTATAAACTGACTGGCGCTTGTTCACTTAGTTTATGATCAATCAAGAATTATCAAACCTTGCATGAATCTTAATTTTAGAACCGATGAGAAATCCAAGAAGCACACTTGAAACCAATGGATTGATTGTTTATCTTTAATTGATTTTTCTTCATTAAACATCAAACTCTTTTCCTCAAAAAAACCCCCTTTATATTGTTACTTTCGTTCTTGATTCTGGTAGTCCTTAATTCAGAGGTCCTTGAGAGACGACCAAGGTTACTTACCTTGTACTATATTTTATATATTTAATTATTTTGACCCGCGTACGACCGCTGATCAAATTGGCGCCGTTGCCGGGGACCTCTGATTAAGAATTACTGGCTTAAGAACCTCACTAACTACTAACCTTTGTTTCTTTTTAGTTTTGTTTCTTGCACTTGCAGGTTCTATCGATTTCAGTATCTTTCAGTTCTATCATAGAATAGGGGAAGGATAAAAAACGGTTTTCAGGCGAATTTCTCAGATTGCTCCGAAAATTGGTCAGAAAATCACAAACAAATCAAGGAGTAGGACTCCCAAGGGAGCTAAGGCCGAAAAATCCGAATTTCCTTCTTTTACGTTTTCTTTCTAATTATTTTAATTTTTTATATTCTCAAAAAATTCCAAAAAAATTATCATATCTTTATTTTGATTTTAGTAGATTTTTAGTGTTAGTTTTATTATTTTTAGATTTGATTCGATACGTTTTCTTAATTTCCTCTCTATTTTAGTGCTTAGGACATAGTTTGAATTTTCTGATTTGTTCTGTTTATTCTGGATACTGTTCTGATTTGCTGATCATCTTTGATCCTAGTTCTGTTGACTAAAATATGGCTGCTAGATATGAACCTTCATTGGAGGATCTCATTAAACAGATGGCTTTTCAAAATCTCCAGTTCCAACAAACAACAGATTCCACACTTATGCAGTTGGAGATAATAGTTGGACCGTTAAACACTGTAGTTAATCAGATGCAAGCCCAGAGATCAAACCAACTGCCTGCCCAAGAAGTAGAAAATCCTAGTGTCCCAAATACTCCCATTTTCAATGCAACTACTCTTGTTGAAACTCAAAGGGTGTTTGAAATAGTTATTGCGGAAGATAACAAAGCTGCAAATTTTAGTGACACTAGTGAAAAATTTGGGATCTTTGATGCTAAGGAACACCCCATGGAAGAGAATTCCCTTTGTAAAATGGAATTTCTTGATGGTTTGGTTGATTATAGAAGTTCTAATAACCCTTCTGTTTGCGCTGAGATTGAGAATACTTTGCAGGTTGATACAATTTCCATAGCTGATGTTGTGGATGTAGCTGCTGCTACCATTGAGCAACCACATGTTGTGGATCTCAAACCACTCCAAGAAAATTTGAAATATGTATATATAGAGGGAAGTGAATATTTTTCTATGATTATCTCATCTAACCTTGAATCTGAACAGGAAAAGCTGCCTCCAATTCTAAGGGAACATAAGAAAGGTATCGGATGGACCTTGGAGGATGTTCCTAGTATGAAAGTGTGGCAAACACAACAAATTAATCCCCTGATTCAAGATGTGTGGAAGAAGGTGACCAAACATGCCTGCGGTAACCATAGAAGAGCCTTCTGTGGCAAATACCAACCACACAGAAGCTTCAAATTCTCCACCTTTAAGAGGGAGTTTTCTTTCCTTATTCTTAAGATATACTTGTTGTTTACATTGATGACTTTTTGTGATTTAAGTGTGGGGGTGCGTCCCTTTGTTTTTATGTTTTTAATTTTTAACTATAAAAAAAGAAAAAAATTGTTATCTTAACATGTTTTTCCATGAGTTCTTAGTTTGTACAAGTTGTGAGTGATTTTACTATTCTAGAACCACAGGTGTTATGATATGACTTGATTGATTTCTTGTTGCTCTTGGCATTATAAGTTGGATATGAGCACTAAATTTTGCATCATTTGTGATAGTCAATGTCCCTGGTGAGAATTGAGCCTTTTATTGGATGGACTACATTTTGCCATTCTCTCCTTTCTTGTGTGTGACTCACTCATGTTTGTTAGTTACTCTAGAATTTGACTTGATTCTTGTTGAAGCACTTTTTCACATGCATGTTTGAAATGATCTAGGCAATTCTGTTTTTTTAGCTACTAGCCAAATAAGCCTACCCTGAATTTATCCCATTGTGTAAGCCCCTTTGAGCCTTTTATCCCATTCTTTGTTTTATAGCTCATTACAAGCCCAAAAGTGAAAAACAATGTTATTACCCAATCTTAGAGGGTGAAGGAGCTTTGAATTGAAAATTGTCAAATCCATAAGTGTGGAGGTGTCCAAATTGTTGCAATTGTGGTTCTCACTTGGGTTAATTCTTGAGTTCTGAATAGAAATTTTGGCAAGTACATTTGTATAGAAAAATATTCCCCCCCAAAAAAAAAGAAAGAAAGAAAAGAAAAGAAAAGAAAAAAAAAGAAAAGAAAGAAAAGAAAAAAATGGAAAGTGTATATATCTTTTTATTTTTGTTTCAAGGAGAGTGAAAATTGTGTGGAGAGAGTTATGTGGAGAAGTATATCAAAATAGAGAAATTCATCATACCTTGTTGAAGTTGGACCCTCTCATGCTCATTCTACAATTGATTTTCATTGCTTCTTTATCCTCTTTGATTCTTTTTAGCTTAGTTCCCCATAGGATTGTCCCACCTTGACCTTGGCCCCATTACAACCCTTACAAAGACCTTTTGATCTTATGTGCATGTGTTATTCAGTGTGGATGTTAGAATCTTGTCAAGCATATGGTAGTGCTAACTTTCATTGATGTGCTGATTATATATATGAGAGTAAACACAAGCCTAGACACTTGAGTGATTGAGTGCATTACTCATACATATCCTGTGAGGACTCATCACATAAGATTCATTCTTTGGAGCTCTATTCTCTTGTTTGCCTTGATGTAATTAAGTGCTATCTCTGATTGTCATTCTCCTTAAAGCCTAGGAAAAGTGTTTCTCTTATAACTTTGCAATCTTGGGGTTCATTGGAAACTCATGCGTTGTTTACATGTCTTATTTTGTGTGTTTTGCCCGGAGTGCAAAAGCTTAAGTGTGGGGGAATTTGATCAGTGCATTTTAGTGAACTCTTTATATCTTTTCACATGGTGTTTTTAATTGTGTTTTGTTCCTAATATTTAAGTCCTAGCGCGTTTCTAGACTTTGGGTCTTAATTGAGCGTGATAGCAAATTCTTGATTAATTCTTGTTTTTATTGCATATTGACCCCTGTCTACTCTGCAGACCATAACTTTGGCTGTGATTATCTGATTGAGGCGTGCTAGCATGTGCTGGAAAGCTAAGGAACAGAGATACAATTCTTCTGTTGACCTCGAAACCCAAATCTGAAGTCTGGAAGGTCAAAATTGCGAAATACCGAAGCAGTAATGTGTAAAACGGGTTTTGGGCCGAATATTAGTTTGTTATCGGGCTTCTATCTAGTAACCCAGTTAGTGGATTAGGGTTTTCGATTTTGTCCTAGTTAAATACACTATTCAGAGTCGTTTTGGCTCTGTTACGCATTATTATATAATTTTGAGGATTTGGTAGCGTAACCTCCATGGAAGCTTAAAGCCCTAGATCAAACTATTGGTGAAGGGTGTTGCTGTAAGGATTTTGAGGTTCGGTGCTTTATGTTTATATCGTTTTTATGGTTTTAATTCTTTCTCTGTCAATTTCATCTCCGCAACTTTTGCTGCAAATTCGGTTTGAGTTTTGCTTAATAACTCAAACTCTGTGATTTGCTTATGTGATTCATTTTATGATTCAGTTTTGCTTAATCACTTAATCATGATACTGTTTTGCAACTTTCATTATTCAAACTATTTTATCGCTTGTTTAATATAGTTTGGATAGGAATTGATAGAGTCTATGACGCTTGTTTATAGGATTGATAGAATTCAGTTATGATGTTAATTGTGTTACTGGCGCTTGCTCACTATCACGATTGATTGAACACACTGTTTTGACGCTTGCTTTAAAAAGTGCGGATTCGTATAAACTGACTGGCGCTTGTTCACTTAGTTTATGATCAATCAAGAATTATCAAACCTTGCATGAATCTTAATTTTAGAACCGATGAGAAATCCAAGAAGCACACTTGAAACCAATGGATTGATTGTTTATCTTTAATTGATTTTTCTTCATTAAACATCAAACTCTTTTCCTCAAAAAAAAACCCCTTTATATTGTTACTTTCGTTTTTGATTCTGGTAGTCCTTAATTCAGAGGTCCTTGAGAGACGACCAAGGTTACTTACCTTGTACTATATTTTATATATTTAATTATTTTGACCCGCGTACGACCGCTGATCAACAATCTACCTCTCTTGGAGATTGTGGGGGTTACTAGTACGAAATTATCTTTCTCGATTGGATTTTCTTATATTGGTCATGAACTTGGTATTCATTTCACTTGGGTCTTACAACAACTAAAAGATTTATTTGTTTTGCATGGGGTTCAACTGGAAGTTTTTCTCACTAACAGAGATCTTGGGTGTATGGCTGGTATTAAAGGTATCTTTCCTTCGGCTACTAATTTATTGTGTTCGTGGCACGTGATCAAGAACGTTAAAGCAAGAATTAAAGAGTTGGTGCACATTGATCGGCAAAAGGACGTCGTATCTCTTTGGCATAATATTATTGATTCATCTGACGAGTGTGTCTACTTAGCTCAGTTGAAGATTTTTGAGGACTCTTGCGCCGATATCCCCGCTCTTATTAAATATGTGCACGACACATGGTTGAAACCGTACAAGGAGAGATTTATCTTGGGTTGGACTAACCATACACTTGGGGAATTAGACGACGAATAGGTATTTTGGAATTTTATTAAGACTTAATTTAGTATTATTATCGTTGTTTAAATTTTTTTGACACGTGCACACTATTTTTTTTGTTGATTAAATTTTATTAAGTCTTAATTTAGTATTATTATCATTGTTTAAATTTTTTTGACACGTGCACACTATTTTTTTTGTTGATTAACTTTTATTAACACTTTATTTAGTATTATTATCGTTGTTTAATTTTTTTTAACACGTGCACACTTTTTTTTTTCGTGTTCAATGTTTTTATTAAAGAGCCGAGTCAGCACACTAGACTTTGAAGCAACATCTTAAAACTTCTGGAGGTGACTTGTCAAAGTCTTTTAAATCTATTCATGACATGCTTACACTTCACTTTGATAAAGTCATCGCCTCTTTTCAAAGGAGCATCAACCGCACTGAAGTTGCTTCAGATATTCCAATTTTTAAAAAGCTTCGCGGTCTTGTCTCCTTAAATTCTCTTGATTATATGGTGAAAGAGTTTCAAAAATCCACTTCTTAGGGTTGGTCATGACAAGGGCCGATGTGGATGCATTATTAGGAAGACGCATCTCCTTCCATGTGCTTGTGAGATCGGTGTCTACCATATCTCCGGTTCTTATATACCATTAGATGTTGTTGACGATCATTGGAAACAACTTAGTTTGGATTCTTTAGATAAAAAATTCTCCCAACAACAATCTGAGGGATGCAATATTTTTTATCAGCTTGAGATGATATTGGCCCGATTTATTGGGATGACAGAGGATGAGAAATTTGTTTTCAAGAAACAATTGAATGAGCTTGCATTCCCCACCATTTCTTCAATGGTGCCACCACCATTCAAAGTGAAATCAAAATGTGCAGCAAAGAAGAAGAAACAGAAATTATATCATGTGAAGAGAAATTTATCCGGGTGGCAGCATGTCGATGAAAAGGTTAAACTTACTCAAGAGTCCGGTCCTTCTAAAAAAAAACCATCACAATTGAGTTCTTCCAAAAAATATCTCAGTGGTCTTTTAACTTATCTCAGGGTGCATCAAAAAAGATAACAAAGAAGGCCAATGTGTTTGTGAATTTACCGCATGTTCCTCACCATTTGCGGTGTTATGTTGAGAATATTGTTGATGTTATGGAGGACGGCAATTGTGGGTTTCGAGCTATTGGTGTCGGTCTAAACTTGGGTGAGGATAGTTGGCCTGTCATTAGGCAAGATTTAATCAATGAGAGCAAGGATAGGGAAGCACTCTATAGTCACATTTTTGGAAAGGACTGACTTGCGGTACTTAGAAAAGCATTCACTATTCAGTCCTACGGATTTCAGCCGAAGGATAAGTGGTTGACATTGCCAGATATGGGTTTCTTCATCGCAACAAAGTATAATGTCGCACTTGTTCAACTTTCTTAGAATCTGAGTTATACTTTTTTGCCCTTGAGAGGTAGCTATTCTTCTTCTAAGATTAAAATCATCTATATTCTGAACATTGGGGATGCACATTGGATGCATATTTTGATGTCATCTGCATGTCCGTTGCCTCCCGTTGTTCCTCTGTGGTCCCATAATCGATCCGACGATGCTACTTCATGGTTGGATGCATACGGAGGTCGTTTTGCACTATGGCAGAGTTTATTTCCTCCGGTGATTCTGACTGAGGCGCCGACATGTGTAGACTTAGCCGATGATTCGGACGATTTATCAGGCCTACTTTGATATTGTATTTATGTTGCCTATATTAGTTTACCACGTTTTGTAACTATTATTATTGTTTTTTGTAACTATTCTTACGTATGTACCCCCACAAATACATATATACGACTTTAAAATCATTAAGTCACATATACATATGTGTGGGGAATATATACGAACATACATTTATATTCGTATATATCAGTTAATTAGTATTTATTGATAGTTTCGATAACATTTCAATGCGGTTAATTTCATTGATTCGATAATACAAGTTTAATGCACAAGCGGTTTCCGTTAATTTCATTCATTCGATAATTCCTCAATTCCTTTAATTTCAATTCCGTTCAATCCAACCGTTTATCAACTACCGGAATTCGAACCCCAACTGTTAGATTAAAAATGTTTTTTTATTGAAAGTCGTATATACATTGGTCAGGGTATATACGACTTTGACTTTTAACAAGTCGTATGTACCCCCACACCCATGTATATATGTCTTTATTAAATACAAATCGTATATACATGGGTGTGGGGGTACATATGACTTGTAAAAGGTCAAAGTCGCATATACCTTGACCAACGTATATACGAAAAGGTTTTTGCAATATTTTCGTATTTAATTATTTTTTGATATATACGATTTGAGGTTTTTTTAAGTCGTATATACGTTTTTAATTATATATACGATTTACTTGGAAATACAAAATGGGTAATTTCGTCAAAACAATTGTGGTGGGGGTTGTTTGAAAGGGTGTGGGGGTACCAAAAAAAACCCATAACTAATAGACAGTTGTGAGATGCGTGTAGCCAAGAAAAAACTATCCAACTTAAAAGTATTTAATTATTTTTTGATATATACGATTTGAGGTTTTTTTAAGTCGTATATACGCTTTTAATTATATATACGATTTACTTGGAAATACAAAAGGGGTAATTTCGTCAAAACAATTGTGGTGGAGGTTGTTTGAAAGGGTGTGGGGGTACAAAAAAACCCATAACTAAAAGACAGTTGTGAGATGCGTGTAGCCAAGAAAAAACTATCAACTTAAATTTTCTTAACTGATTTTGCAATGGATGCGAATAAATCTCCAGGTCATGATGGGCTCAATGGACTGTTCTATCAATCAAATTGGGAAACCATAAAAGATGATGTTATCTCAGTGGTCAAATCCTTCTTTGATTCAAAGTCTCTAGGAATGGATACTAATCTCACTTCGGTCTGCCTTATTCCTAAGGTGCCTCAACCTGAATCTATCTCCGATCTCAGGCCCATCAGCTATTGTACTTTCATATACAAGGTCATTGCAAAGATCTTTGTAGCAAGACTGAAGCCTTTCTTAGCAGCAGTCATATCTCCTCAGCAGAGTGCTTTTGTAGGAGGGCGAATGATTGAAGACAACCTTATCATTGCACATGAGGCCTTCGATTTTCTCAAAGGTAAACAGGGGAAATGTGGTAAAGGGGTTGCTATCAAGCTGGACATGAATAAAGCCTATGATAGGGTAAACTGGGATTTCCTTCAAAAAGTCCTTTTGGCCTATGGCTTCTCCACGCTCTGGGTGGAATGGGTAATGGCTCTGGTGACTTCGGTGACATATTCTTACAAAATTAATGGCTTCTCCTCTGATACAGTGATCCTTAAGAGAGGCATTAGACAAGTGATCCTCTCTCACCTTATCTGTTTTTTCTTGTCTTTGATGTTCTTTCGAGACTTCTATCCCAAGCCCACAGAGATGGCACCTTTTTAGGCATTAAGCTTGCAGAGACAGCTCCTAATCTAACTCATCTGTTTTTTGCTGATGATGCCATTATCTTATCAAGGGATGTCTCATCTGATATCTACAAGCTAGTCTCAATCCTCAACAAGTTTACAAAAGCCTCGGGACAAAAGATTAATTTAAACAAGTCAGGCATAATTTGTGGGGCTAGAGTTGATCAGATGGTCAAAAGGAGTATCTTTAGCATTACGCATATTCCTATTTGGTCCTCCCCGGGGAAATACCTTGGGATTCCGACTGAATGGGGCGGATCTAAACTTCAAGGCTTAAATTGGTTGAAAGAGAGAGTGCTGAACAAACTACAGGGATGGAAGGCTAATTTGTTATCACCAGCGGGAAAGGAGATCCTCGTCAAATCTGTTGTCCAAGCTATTCCAACCTATATAATGTCAATCCTCTACCTTCCCAAGACGTTTTGTTCTAATCTCACTGCTTCGGTAGCGAGATTCTGGTGGAGCTTTTCCTCTAAACAAAGGGGAATTCATTGGAAGAATGTGAAGATTCTTTGCTCTCCGAAGAAGATAGGAGGACTGGGCTTTAAAGATTTCAACAAGCTCAATATATCTCTACTAGCTAAACAAGCCAGGAGATTACTCAAAGACCCTCACTCTTATTGGGCCTCCACAATTAAAGGCATCTACTTTAAGGATACTGATTTCTGGGATGCAAAGTCAAATAGGAGACCATCGTGGGTATGGAAAAGCCTGTTACAAGGGAGGGATCTTCTCAAAAACTCAAGAAGATGGTCAATTGGTGCTGGAACCAACACTGATATCACCAGAGATAATTGGGTGGCTACAGGAAGATCTATTTCTCTAAGGCCTAATGCCACAATATCTAAGGTTAGTCAATTGATTAATGCTCATCACCAGTGGGATCTCCAAGTCATAAGGCACAATGTTGATCATAACTTCGCCTTTGATATTCTTCGAACTCCTATTTCTTGGACGTCGCCCGTGGATAGTTTTTATTGGCCTCACTCTAAAAGTGGTTTCTATGAAGTTAAATCTGGATATATAGCGCTCATCAACAACCGGGTTTCTCCAACATCCACTTCTTCCTCTAATCAACCTCCTGCTGAGTTGTGGATCGAGATCTGGGGTTCGTGGACTCCGGAGAAAATCAAACACTTTGCGTGGAGAGCTTGCCAAAATGCTCTTCCTAATAAGGAAGCTCCTTACAGGAAGAAGCTAAAGCAGGATCCTCTTTACCCTATTTGCATGAAGAAACCGGAAACAGTGGAACACATGCTGCTTCTTTGTGATTGGACTACTTCGCTTTGGTTTGCTCTTCAGATTTGCTCAGTCCCTTCAGGAATTGGTCTCTCAACCATTGCTAACTGGATCTTTGCCATATTCCAGAGAAAAGATAAGGGAACAACCTCAACGGTTCTTTACGCTATATGGTGGATTTGGAAAGCTAGGAATGACTATGTTTTCAATGGGATCGCTCCTAATCCAATGGGTACCTTATACCAAATTAAAGCTCAGATTCAAGAACTTTGGGCCGCTCAATCCTCAAGAGACAGCATAATCATTGCTAATTCAGGTAACCTAAGTTGGAATAGCAAAGTGTGGAGGCCTCCACGGCCTCCCTTTGTCAAAATAAATTGTGATGCTGCTTTTTCTCAGATCACCGGAAAATGCTATACAGGAATTGTAATTCGAGATGAGAAAGGTTATGTACTTACATTGGCGTCAGGATGCTTCTTTGCAAACTCTCCGCTGATGGCCGAGGTCTTAGGGAAGCAATGTCTCTTGCAAGAAATCTCAATGTCCAACAGGCTATTTTTGAATCTGATAATCAAATCCTCATTGAGGTTTGTAGGAACAATTGCAACAGGGAAGAATTACATTCAATTATTGCACATATTCAATTTCTTAACACAAACTTGAGTTCCTGTGTGTTTACCTGGGTATGTAGAGAAGGAAACTCAGTGGCGCATCGGATAGCGGAATTCGCCGTCGCCGGGAAGCTTCACCATAACTGGGCTCTGCACCCTCCGCCTGATATTCGTCGGGCTCTGTTCTTGGATAGGGGAAACATAACTCACGAGTGATTCTGCTCTCCTCTTCGGCTGCGATTCTGTGTTGTTGTCTTGGTATCGCTTTTTCCGTGACATGCATATGGTTACCCATGAGTTTCGTGCTGAGTACTTGGGGCTGATTTGTGCTTCCTTGTTGCACATTAGCCTGAATTATCCATGAATTCATTGTTGCTGATTCGTGCCCTCTGTTTCTTTGTTGCTATTGATTTTTCATGAATTGTGATGTCTCCGAGAAGAGGATTGACTGTATCTCCGAGAAGAGGATTTCTCAATTAGGGTTGGTTCAATTATTGTATCTTGCGGAGGTGGGTGATTTCCTTTCCTCTTTTGTGATAGTAGTTGAAGCTCAATTATTTACCTTTGTTTCGGTAGTGGGCCTGCGTGCCTTTATGGTTTGCCCTGTGTGCCCTGTATCTAGTTTTAAATTAATTATACCAGCTTCTAATAGGATAAACAATTATTTCTTATTTTTTGCTAAATAATTAGTTAAATACTATAAATAATTATCTATTTTTCATACAAATTATCTAATTAATAAATGAATAATTTAAATATGTTGTAACTAACATAAAGTTATATATAGTTTGTTAAACAATTATTTAACTAAATATCCTAAACTGGTGTCGAGTCCTGCACTCTGGCTAGAGGTGTCAATAGGTTGGGCCCGGCCCGACCCATAGGGCCAAACAACATATGTGGGTTGGGTTGGGACAACCCAATATTCTAATGGGTTGCGTATTTTATGGCCCGACCCGACCCGACATCAGCCAATGGGCCACAAATCATTGAATTTTTAGAATTTTGACCATAGTTTTTTTCTACAAATGAACAACATACATAAAAACAATATTTTCTGAGTTACATATTGTATACATAAGATAAATAAAGCTGTTTTGGCTCAAACAAAACCAATATAAATCTGTTTTGGCTCTACAAATCACCATGGATAGTACATTAACGCTGTGTCCACCAGCCCACCAACCCGACCCAGCCCATATATATATGATCGAGCCCATTGGACTGGCCCAAAAACTTAACATTGTTTTTTGGTCCTCAATTTTCGAGCCCAACCCAACCAAATAATTGGGTCATTGGGCCGGCCCGTTGAGCTGGGCCAAAATTGACACTCTAACTATAGTGGCCGTGACAAGGTCCAGTTGGGTTTTCTTCGTTAATGCGGGCAGGTGGTTGGTCTTGCTAGCAACCTTATTTAAGTCAAGATGTCATGTTGATGAACTAACACCGATCAGGTTAGGGTCCGACGATTGGCCAAACTCCAACATGGACATCATATATTGATTCAATGCAGGCAAATCAATGCCCCACCAAACAAATTATTCACAAACTCATCATCATTAGAAGCCAAAGATTGTCGCCGATAATATTTTTGGGTAGGCGTAAAATCAAATGATTGTTTGGGTGGTTGAAATTCTTGTTGTGTTGGTGTCAAGGAGTTGCGATGGGGTCGATGATTATTCACGCTCAGTGGAATAGTCTCGTAAGTGAACCCTAATTCACATGGTGATCCATGGTTTAATGAACTAGACGCTAAGTGATGTCGAGTTTTGTGATAGCTATTACATAGCTACCACAATGTCGTTATTTTGTTTGCTCGTGGTTTTACTTTTTTACTGTTCTTTTATAATTTTCAGTTTTTTTTTATGTGAGTCACCTAAGATCTAGAAGCTATTATAACATCTAGGGTAAAATACTCCTAGGTTAATTGCAATGAGTGGCTAATGATTGTAGCCTCCATTTGCCTATATATTTCACATTCAATGAAATGAAAAGCAAGTAGAATATCAGAAAACATTAGCTTCTTCCTCCATGGTCAGTGAATCAATATTAGCACTTTAATGCATGGAATCATCCAAGTCCCAAGTTTTGCACCAAAGTCCTTTATTTTTGTACCACTCTAATGCATCACACTCTCACAATCACTCACACTCTCACATATTTTATTTTAAAAAAGTTTTTCCGTTTCCTTAAGTCATTCTTGTTCTTATTATTTTAATTTTGACTCTGTTAGTACTATTTAATTGGTAGTTTGTGTTAGTGCTATTTAATTTATTTTGATTATGTTAGTCTATGTAATTTGAATCTATTCTGTATTTTGTGAATCTTCCTCACTGTTGGTTGCCTTGTCAATTTCAGCGACATGGGCACGTCGGATCTCGGGTTTGAACCTAGATGTGAGCAGTGGTAATGTGTGTGTGTGTGTGTGCATGGTGTTTATATGTCATTTCTTCTAAGCAGTCAAAAGAAAATATCTGTATTTTGTGAATATTTTGATTCTTTTAGTGCTATTTATTTTGGATTTACTTAGGAACTTGTTAGTGCTATTTATTTTGTGTTGGTCTATTACAACACGAGTTGTGAATATGTTGAAATCTTATTTTTATCACATTTTTAGTGATGTGTGTATTTGAAAAAATTTGTACCCTTTGGCCCAGGGTACTGGATCCACCACTGATGGATGGATAAAATAGATTTTAGTAATGGGTGTTTTGATTAAATAGATAATAGATAAATTAAAAAATTGAAATGTTAAGAGAGAGAGAGAGAGAGAGAGAGAGAGAAGAAAAGTAGATTTTAATGGTGAAATAAAATAACTAAAAGCAGATGCGAGAGTGTGACCGCGAAAGATAAAGATGAGAGAGAGAGAAAGAAAAAGGTGAGAGCATAATTGAATATGATATTTTTTTTTCTTAAAATTGATGATGAATCAATTTTTTAAAAAGGGGTGAATTTAATATTTTTTATATCGGTTTGTTTGATTATATGTGTTGATCCAAGGTCAAACACTCTTTGTTTTGTATGATAACAAATAACACTCTGTTTACTAATGGTTATAGTTGAACCAAAGCACAGGGCAAGAACCAAAAGCGCAGGGCATGAACCAAAGCACAGAGCATGAACCAAAGCGCGTGACATGATATCTTAAAGTGTAGAAGCTCGGAGGAGAAACTACTAAAGCGTTCAAGACTTATGTGTTATATTGCTTTGCGTAGGACGCGTGTAAGATCCCGTCACTTCTGCTTTATAACTTTTGTAGTTGAGAGATGATCTTTTAAAAATGAACTGTCTTGGAAAAATATTTTATATAAAACCATGTTTAATTAGGTTAGGCACAAACTGTTTTTAAAGAAATAGTTTGAGTCTTGAATTGTTGTTTTTTTAAAGAAAATAGATTCATGAGTTAGTGTTTTAAAAAGAATTTGTTTTTGAAGTAAAGAATCGATTCTTGATTTCGTACATAAAGCTAGAAATCGATTCCCACTTATTTCTAAAGCTAAGAATCGATTTCCCTCTTGTCTTGGAAGCAAGAAATCGATTTCCTCCTTCCTTTAAAAGCCAACAATCGATTTCCCACTTCTAATTTGGTTTTGAAAGAACTTGTTTTGGAAAGGAAACAATCGATTGATGACTCTGTGTATTTTAAGCAAGGAATCGATTTTATAACCTGTTTAGGAAGCCAAAAATCGATTTCCCTTCTATTCTTTTAAAGCCAATAATCGATTTCTATATTAGATTGGTTTTAGAAAAGAATTTGTTTTGGAAAGAAAACAATCGATTGATAACTTAGTTTGGGAAGCAAGGAATCGATTTTATATCTCATTTGGGAAGCAAGGAATCGATTCTCCACTTTTGTTTTTAAGCACAACTTGTTTTTGAAGCTAGCAATCGATTTCTCTCTTATTTCATTAAAGCTAGCAATCGATTTCTCTCTCATTTCATTAAGCAAGAAATCGATTTCTCTCTTACTTCTTTTAAGTAAGAAATCGATTTCCAACTTATTTTTTAAAGAGTAAAATCGATTTTCAACTTATTTCTTTTAAGCAATCAATCGATTCTTCACTTATTTCATTAAAGAGTAAAAAGTGTTTCAACGGTCATATTTTCACAATCTATATAAATAGGACTTAGGGTTTTTACGATAAAAGAACAACACAACCTACAAATCAAAAAGAAAAGAACGCAAACAGTTACCGTCACACTTTTCTTCACGTTCTTCATCTAGGGTTTCAAATCTCTCATTTCTCTCAACTACATCTTGTTATACTGCTTGAGTGATTGGATCCTAGCTTTCATTTTGTAATCATCTAATAATTGGTTGTTGTGAAATCCTGGGAAGTTTTCTTGGGTAATTCAATCGGGGAGATTGAATTGTAGCGAAATCCTTAGCGGGGAGCTTGGGTTATCAATTTGGGGAAATTGAGATTGGTGTGGTAGCTATATCGAAGTTGCTTGCTTGTAAGACGTTGAAGAAGTATCTTCTCATATAGTGGTTATTATCAAGTCCAAAGGTTGCAAAGCCGGAGGCCGAGGACGTAGGGCTTTTATCCCGAACCTCGTAAAAATCACGGTGTACTCCTATCCGTTATTTTACTTTGCGTTTTCTTTTATAATTGTTAACTGTCATCGCACTTGCTATTATCACGCGCATCTTTGATTATCGTTATAATTATAAATGTTTGTGTCTTTGTTATAGTTTGCATAAGTTGTTGCATATAGTTTAAATCCTATTTTCCGCATTCGATTTGAACTAGCATTGTTAATTTTTCGAAAATCCAAAAGAAGTCAGCATATAACCTTATTCACCCCCCCTCTAAGGTTATCATATAGTCTAACAATATGTACAGTAAATTGTATATTTTTTTTGGTCTAGACTAGGATATCCACCGCCGAATGCAGTAACTAATCCCCTCGCTGGATTGGAGCAGGCACCTCGAAGGGTGGGACAGCTGGCCCAAGGATCTAAAGCTGCTCCATGCCCAAGGCGAGGATCGAACCCTCGATATATATATATATATATAGACACACACTAAAATACTAAGATTGATCAAATATTTTTTTACTTTTGTGTTAACTTATTGAATAAAAGGTGAAATATTATAAATATACATATTTACATATATATCTTATTGTTCATTAACATACTTTTTTAACCAAAGCATGTTTTTTATTTTTATTATTTTATCATTGTTTTATAAAAATTAATACATGTGATTGATTCAGTAAGACAACGAAAGCAATAGAGTTCTTTTAAAAAAAAGAAATTAAAGTAATTGTGCAGAAAGATTGGTAACTATGAAAAAATCAATCAATGGACTTCAAGTGCAGCAAAAGCTTATTGTTAAAAAAGAGTGCAGCAATAGCACACCAGCAAAAGAATGGGTCAATTAATTTTTTTTTATATAAAAAAATTAATTGAAGTCCAATTATTAAGTTCTTGTTATGATCACATAGTATCGGTTGCTCTCAATTCTGTTATTTGCAGCGATCTGAGTGGGTTTTTTTCCGATCTTTGGAGCACTTCCCTCCCTTCTATAGTCATCATCTTTAATTGGAGGTTGTTTAATAATTCTCCCCCCTTCGAGCGGTTTTGTTTCGCCATCATGTGATCTCTTCTATCGACGATGCCATTTGTCTGTTGTGTAGTGAGGTGGCGAGGATGTCCAACATTTATATCTACATTGCAAAATAGCTTGTGAGGTGTGGCACAATATTGGGTCGTGGTTGAACGTCCAACTCCCTAATTATTCAGAATTTATTTGGATTATTACTTTTAAAACTTTAGTGACAATATCATTAAATAGAGATATCTCTTTGCATGCATAAAATTTGATTAGTGCTGATAATCAGTTATTTTCCCCTCTTATGAAACCCCATCCCGCTGCTGATAATCAGTAGATTAGCTATTTGCCAATATAACAATTAAAATATATTATTTGAATAACAATAAGAACCTAAATATTACACGGTTGTTAGATGCTTTATTAAATGCCAACGAAGGTTGGCTCAGTTGGTAACAAGTTGGCTCATTCCCAATAAGGTCATAAGTTCAACTTCTTTTGGTGGGTGATCTGTAAGTACCTCCGTAAGCGCTCAAAGAGCCTTGAGGCCTATCCTAATCCTGGTGAGCCCCCGAAACCCAACTCACCTAAAATTTCTGTAACAACAAAAAATACTTTATTAAATAAATAAAATTGAATGGGCTACTAACCTCCATCTTATTCTATTTCTTGAACTTGTCTCAGATGTTCCCTTCAGTTTTTTTATTTCTTGACACTCAAAATTCTATCAAGCCTCTGCTAAGGGAATAGACCTCTTCTATGAAAAGCATTCTTACGGTACATTTTGTTTCGTGATATTTAGTACTCTTACGGTACAATTGGTGTCGAACAACAACTTTTGGAGCCTCGTTATATTTCTTTGTTGAAACCTCCTTTAAATACTATTTGTCTTAATGTAGGGATACAAAAATTGAGCTCAAAAAACCTCACCTCGTACGGGACTTGCCCAGTCAATACTTGAGTAGCGCACAAATAACAAATAAAATTATGTTAAATGCTAAGTGTTAGCAACTGAATACATGTTGTCAAGTGTCAACGACATGTTTTGAGAATACGAAAATGATTTTTATTACAATACAAAACAAACAAAATGCACAATTCTATATTTCAATTTATTAGGCACTACTTTTTGTGCACACAATTAGGGTGTGTATTGTTATTAAGAATTGATTGTCGACAATCCATTCGTATATTTTAAACAAAGTTTTATTTGTAGCAAATAATATTGTCCTTGAGAATATATGACATTGATATCGTCTCTGTCTCTATGCAACAAATTCATGTGTTGGATATTCATCTATTACAAATACTTATATTCGTTTGAAATTATATGTTATGATAATTCATCCGCATGCTCTTCAAGAAATTATATGTTATTTTGTCAAACAAAAAACAAGCATGTTATTGATATTTTTTATAAAGAAAAAAATTACTCTTTTTTAATTAGTTCTTTTTATAACGCGTGCCGCACCAAAATAAATGGATAGTCCTCAAAATAAAATTGATTATTAAATTTGACATAAGGAAATTCACGGTAATCAAAAGGTTTCTGAAGGTGTCCTAAATACTTGAATATCACAAGCCACTTTGTATACAAGGAATAATCATAATAGATGGAAACAAGAAAAACAATTGATGATTCATTTTACTAATCCAATATGAATAAGGCTTTCAAGGTTTTCCTTATATCTTACTACCTGAGAATACTCCTTTGGATTTTTAATGCCAAGCTCCACAATGATCTGGGTACTCCAATCAGACCAAGCTAGTTCACCATCTTTTGTTTTGAAGAATATATCACCGTTATTCCCAACTCCAACAAGATTCTCAACACAAGGAAATGGGCCAATAACGAATAGTTTAGTCCATGATTCTTTCTCACCAAGTTCACCTAAGATTGATATATGGAAAGTAGTTTTCTCAGTGTGATTAGAAATGAAAGCAACATACCCATTTAACACCTCTAAGTGCACTTCCATCGAATAGATATCGAAACTAGCATCACCCATGTATGAGGGTATGGGCGTTGTAAAGAATACTTCATTGCTCATGTTAAAGGACACCAAACATGACACAAAACGACATTCCTTTGGATTCTTTGTACCCCACCAGTGGCACACTCCCTCCGAGTACGTTCGACCACCAACTATGGTATAACAAGGATCAGCAGGCATTTCGAAATCAAGTTTCTTCCAAGAGTTACTTCTTAGACTATATATCTCCCACAAGGGCGTCAAATCTATATATTCATCACATTCCCAGTTATAATCACCTCGAAAGAAGACTACATATCGAATCACCTTATAATCATCTCTAACATGGTCATAACCAAATCCACAAAGATATGACAAATGTTCTCGATAACGATGTTCAAACTCAACAGGACTGTGAGGAATGACCTTGAATTCCTTAGTAGCTGGATTCCACAATACATATTCAGGACCATTGAGACACAAAACGCCGTTAGCACTAGAACCCAAAACAAAATATCTGTTAACATCTTGAAATGGAGGTGGTGAATCTAAGCTAACCCTATTCTCAACACTCTCACAGGATAGTAAATACAAGCAAGTTTGGTCTTGTCCGTCTGGCAGCGTTGCATGTTGCTTTAGAAGGAGAGATGTATATGTGAAATTGTTGCGATACAAACTCATGAAATGAGAGTTTTCAAACAAGAGAGTCCATGATTTGCGTACACATCCAAATCGCTTCAAAGATTTTAGAGGCAATTTTGAGAGGATGGAAAAGGCAATATCATCGGGGATATGGTTGCTAATCACTTCATTTACAACAGCCACAGATTTCTCATCCATCTCTATATATCTACACCTTTGAAGAAACTGATGTTGTGTATTAATTTCTCCCTGGAACGAAAAGCAAGAAAAAAGAGACATTCGGTCACCGATGATAAATAGAGGAATAGGGGAAATACTAAACCAACTCAAAAGTGACAAAATCTATAACATTTAAGATAAGATGAAATTTGTAGTTAAGAAGAAGGAAAAACAAGAATAAGCGATCAACAAAGAGAGGCAAAACCAGTAACACAATTTACAAAGAGAAATGAAAAAGGACAACTATCTCTATAAACAAGACGAGTATCTATCTAATTAATAATTTGTAAAACTAAATTAATTAATAATATAAACATCCAACTATGAAGATAAGAAACAGAAACTAAACCAGAAGGAATCCATGAGCCAAATTACGATGGAGCTTAAGAATTACTAAACCAGTAATTGATAGGGTTTGATATATGATGATTGAAATTTAGGAATTTGAAAGCCAAAGGGGGATTGATTACGAACTAAACCTTACCATATATCAATCAAGAGAAATACCATAAATCCTGAATATCAAAACCTAGAATTCTCACCGAAAGTGGAATAAATATCATTAGAAAACGTGTCTTAGAAAAAAAAACTAACCGATGTAGACGAAGACGCAGAATCAAGGGACCCGAATTGCTGGTGCGATACGAAGGATAGAAGAAGACGCAGAGAGAGAGAGAGAGAGGTAGGTACTTTGATGTGGTGGATATCCTTAGAGTTAGCCATTTACTTTGATGTGGTGGATATCCTTAGAGTTAGCCATTTAGATGATGAATTTCCTTCTCACTCAACATTTCATATGAGCATGCCATCTAAAAAGGTAAACTTTTACACCTCATGCTTGATTTTCACTATAAATAGATAGCACATTTTCCTTGCTTCTTCCATCATTCAAACGCAAATTCATTTCTTTCCTCTTTGAAAAACCTTCGACCATGTATACATAGATACTTCTTCTTTGCAACATTTTTATTTTTAGGCTTTATCACTTCAAAAACAGTTAAACCAAGTCTAGCCGATCATACCATTGAGTTCGTAGTTTCGTAGCGGTTTTGGTGTTCGAGTACGTGTCGGTGTTTCCGGAGCAAGTTTACGTTCGCGCTACAATTCAGGTGGGGGCAAGATACCGTATTCATCGGGACGGTTAACGTAAAGTTTTAATTTAAATATGTGTAGAGTGACCCAAGCTCTACTAGAGTTAAATAGTCAGCGATACCTAAAGATCATTTGATTACTCTTTGGAGTTAAGGTTAAGTGAAGTTTAGGCCGTCGATGACCGGTTAACGCATAGGAAAGTTCTACGTTAACGTATTATTTGATTGATTGAGTGATTGATTTATTTCTTGATTACTTTGATTGTTTATATGTTATGGAACGATTATGTGCTTTTCTTTATTATTTGTTGAATTTCTGAAATGTCATATTTTATAACTATGTTGAGAAGCAAGATTTTACTTCATTATAAGAATATGATAAACAAGTATAATGAGAAAACTAAAATAAGATTGTATAATCAACTGGTATAAGAACTGATTGACGATAGATCAGAGAGGGCTACCTACGAAGGGGCTGACCGTAAGACCGAGTTAAGTGTCGTATAGTGAAGCTGCCGAAATGTCGACTTTCAGGTGGATCGGAAATGGCTACCTACGGAGGGGCTGACCGAAAGACCGAGTTAAGAGTCGTAGAGCGAAGTCGCCGAAATGTTGACTCTCAAGTGGATCGGAAAGGGCTACCTACGGAGGGGCTGACCGTATGACCGAGTTAAGCGTCGTAGAGTGCAACCGTCGAGATATCGGTTCTCAGAGAATCATATAGATTGCATATGTGTTGTAAGTCCACAACCGTGTGGTATGGGACACACGAGGTCAAGTACTGGACCAGGTCCATAGTAGGACATATCTATATTGGTGGGGGTAATATTAGGTTTAGATTACTTGGACTAGTTTGGTGGGGAATGACTTATAACATCTGGACTCCATGGTGACAGTCGGATGGCGTTCTGCACGGATGTGGGAATGTTAGTGGCTGTGGCCAGAGTCAGCATGGTGGAGCCACTTGTAGCAGAGAGATACTCTTCCTTCCAAGATGGACGTTGAAAGCACCCATGGATGGCGGTGCGATATGACACAGCGGAGGATTCAACTGTCTCATTATTTGCGAGAACCTGAGTTTTGTTTTACCCAGTGTGTCAGTCTTTTGAGTCTCTTTTAAGTCATTTGACTGATTTCTTTTTATGTTCTTATTTTCCGCTGTTTGAAATACTCTGATATATATATATATATATTAGAGTGACTTTAGTATTGCCACATATTTTGTAAAACTCTTAAACTTATTTTTATCTATGTGATGTTCAGTTATATAAGTATTTTGAGTTTTAAATTTACTCTTTCTTGAGTTTAAGAGTCTAAGTGTCAAGAGTTACTATGATAAGGTCTCAGTATGACCTATCCATGGTCTTATAAACAGTTTCCTAGTAAGTCTAGAGAGGATCTTATAAGTGGTTTGAGTGTATTAAGTAAAAGAACAAAAACTTTTAATCAGTCCCTTTTGTTCAGCGATCTTATAAACCCTTAAATGGTAAGATATGGGTATTCAAGAACATGAAAGATATCATTAAACAAAATCTACAATAACTCACAAGTCCAGCACTAGTTTTATCTCCTAAAAAGAATTGATATTGAAATATAACTAATATCATCCATTTTTTTTTGGTCAAAACCTGTTCCACGAGTAGCTTCCCACCATTAATTTAATCAAAACAATACCAACCAAATCAAATATCAATTACCCAAATAAACATGCTTCCCACAATCTTTGCACCCTGACACGTAAATGCAAGTCAATGAAGTGATTGGACAATGTCAAGTTGCCAACCCTACAATAAGGCTTTGAAAACTCAATTAGAGAACATTCTTATACCAAATCAAACAAATTTGTGAGGAAACATATAACACCAATTGAAACAGCGGGCGAATAATAATCAAGCATTTAACATACCAAATAAGACATAACAAACAAGGTAACATGACAGCAAAGAAAAAGGCGTTCTCTATTATTATCATAGAGATCGCATTTTTTCAGTCTTATTACTAAGAGTTCTTGCAGGTAAGAAATGTTGACATGGTGTCATACCCTAATTTTGTCCGCCTAGGTTTAAAACCCTAATTTTCCGCAAAAATAAATAAATTGAGAAGTGTGGTTTTATTTTGAAGAGTGAAGAGCATTGTGCATGCATTTTTGGGTTTTAAAAGTCATTCTAGGGCTTTTAAATTCATTGTTAGAGTGGAAATGCATTTGTTGTTAAAAAACGAGGTTTTTAGGGCAAAAGGGTATTTTGGTCATTGTCAAAAATAAGATAATTTCTCATCAAGAATCATTGTGCAATTTTAGAGAAATTTATTTGAGGCAAAAAATTTTTGGTCATGTATGTATGTATGCGCATGCATGCATACATTGTGCACAAAATTTCAAAAAAGGATCAAAAGGGAATATTCTACAAAAAGTTCCAAGATGTGATTTTTATGACATTTTTGGTCATGGTGATCACATAAAATGGCATATTCCTAAGATTCCTATTATGTGGCCTAAATTGGGTGTATTTTTGTACAATTATCCTAAGAAAAATAATCAAAAATGAAGGGATAATGGAATGGTCATATAATAGTACAATAGTACAAGATGACAACTAGCAAAACTTGGTCACCAAGGACCCCTCCCATTTATGCGCCTATCCCTCTCTATTCTCTCATTTTGTGTTTTCTCAATGTCCTCAATCCATGTGAGCCTCAATCCTAGCCTTTGATTCAAAATTAAAATCAAATCCTAGAGCACAATGACCTAACTACCCTTAAACCTAATTGCTTTCTATATATACCCTATTAACCTCACCTCACAAAAAAAAAGCTCTTGGCCTCATTTTCACTCACACAACCCTAGCACACAACTCCCTCTCCTAATTCCCTCTCTTGGCCGAAATCATATCACCCTCTTCCTCCATCAATTTTTCACTTCTCCTTCACCAAATCACCATTTTTTCACCTCATTTCCATTCCTACTTCATATATCTTCCTTCTCTCCTAATTTAATTCAAGCTTTCACCATCAAAGGGCATTTTTAAGCAAGCATTTCGTGGGTTTCATTGAAGTTTGGTGAAGATTCAAGTTGATTTGTGGTCTTGTTCTTCATATTAGTCATCCCTTAGCTTGGATTTGAGGTAAACTTCTTAAAACCTAGCATCATCTTCAACTTTTTTGCATCAAAATGTAGATATCATGTTTCTAATTTTTCATCCTACCATATTCACGCATTTTAGTGTTGTTATATTGTTGATTTGTTGATTGTTGTTGGTGAGAGGTGTCTCAAACATTTTGACAAGCACTTAGGGAGGCTTGGGTGTTTGAGATTGTTGTTAAATTGTGATTTGTGTTGTTATCGTTTTGCTTGTTGCATTTTGTGAAATAAAATCGTGTTAGGAAGCTATGAATGTTTCGCACCTTTAGCATAAAATAGGTTTAATCGAGTTTTGATGCATTTCTTTATGCAATCTTGTTATTGGGGCTTGATTTTGAAGTTCCCATGTCCAAACATGTTGTTTGATTTTGCAAATATTCATTCTTTCATGCCTTCTTACTTTCACAAAAATCAAAAAATATGAATAGTTGTTGATTTTGGTGTTTGATCGCTTGGATCTTGTGAATAAATGTTCCTAAGTCTTGCTAGTGTCATTTGCTTGCTTGATTTGGTTGACTTGTTGAAATAAATTGATGATTAATTTGTGATTTGAGAAAATGAATTTGGGTTTTGGTTCATTTATGGTCCACAAATGATTTTGGGTTATGCTAAATTGGAAAGAGATAGGTTACTTCAACCTTGATGCCTATGCTTGTAAGCATTTAAAAATTCAATTCCCACTTGATGGGCTTGTGAAATGTGAGCAAAAAGGGGTCTATAAACAATTGAATTTGCGCACATGATTAGTCTCCAATGACCTTGATGCATCCTCAAGTTTAATCATGCTTTCTTTGCTCTTTGAGTTTAATATAAATTGTTGTTTGAAGCTTGTGAAGTTTTGGCAAAGGATAGGCCACTTGGAGCCTTGATGCATTAAATTGTTGTGGTGCATTAAAATGTTGAATTGGTGTTCACAATTTGCTTGTTTTGATTTCCACCAATTGTTACTCGTTAGTAACTCTCCAAAACTTCAAAACCATGTTGCATACAAAGAACAACTTGTTACTCGTTAGTAACGTTACAACTTCAAAACATTTTTTTGCATTTACATAATCATTGATAAACAACTTCACTTCTTCTCATAACAATTTCAAACTATTTTTCACAAATCAAACTTTGTTGAGGATAATGCGAAGCCTTTGCTTGCACGATTGTCAACAATGGGGTGCTAGTGGTGATCACTTGGAGTGTTTGCTCAATTGATTATCATGAACACTCATTTTTCAAAAGAACTCTCATTTCACAAATTAAAAACTTTGTTGAGGATAATGCGAAGCCTTTGCTTGCACGACCGTCAATAATGGGATGCTAGTGGTGATCACTCGAAACCTTTGTTGTTTGATCACTGTGAACATTCAATTTTCACAATTAAACAACTAAAAAATAAAAACCTTTTCTCGACAACCGAGAACTACGTAAGCTTTGAATTCTCCATCGCACTGGGAGATACGTAGGAGCGGGTCACATTCCCGTCAAGCACGACAAATGAAAACCATTTTCTTTTCAAAAAAAAACAAACCCTTTTCCAAAACAAGGCAATTTCTAAAAACAAAACAATTTTCGAAAACAAGAACAACGTTGCTTTGATTCCCTCCCCAGGATACGTAGGCACAGTGCCCTCCCGTCAAGCGCAAAAGATTAAATTTTCCTTAAGTTTTTCCATAAAGTAAGGAGAGATAAAGAGAGATAAAAACAAAGCATTTCTTAAATCAACCTTTTAAATCACACGTCAAATCGAGGTTCCCTTTCAGTAGAAAGGATGTGTGGGGTGCTCGTACCTTCCCCATGCATAACCGACCCCCGAACTCAAATCTCGTGGTTCCAAGGACCATTGTCTTTCAAGAAAGGTTTTTTTCAATGTTTTACCTCTAAAAAAATATTGGTGGGGACTCCAATTCATGTTGTGCGAAGAGAAATCCCTCCAAAGGATTTTTCGGGGTGCAACAGCTGGCGACTCCACTGGGGACCTTTCTTTAGTGGGTCGAGCCAATCGATTCGACATGTGATTTATTTCGTTGATTTGAATGCTTTGTTATATCTCTCCTTCTTTCCCTTTCTTCTTTCTTTCCTTTGCCTTTAAAAACATGCTTGCATTATTCTTAGAATTGTCGTGTGCATTCTTGTGATGTTGTGCTTGCGTGCATTGTGTGTTAGCCTTCTTCCTCTTCTATATTTGCTTCTTGAGTAAAATAAGAGTAGTTTCTTCTTCTTCTCCTCTTACTTTCGTCGTTTATATGCTTTTCTCATACATTTCCCCAATCCTAGCATGTTCCCCTCTTCTTTGCTCCCTTTCTTGAGGTAAGCTCATGCATTTCCCCTAATCCTATTATGTCCCCTCCTCTAGGCTCCCTTTCTTAAGGTAAGCAATGCTTGCGATTGTTGTTGGAACCCTAGGTTAGTATACTTATGTTGAAATGATATTGAACCCTAGGGTAGACGACATGCTGTTGCTAGATATTGTCTGGACTGTTTTGGTTTCCCTTTGCAGGTGGGGTTTGGGTAGATTTTTAGGTGTTGTGCCCTCATCACACACTGCACACCTTATATTTGTGAGCATTGAGTGGGGCCTAAAACCCAAGGTCTGGAAAGAACCCTAGGAGAGTGGAAATGAGTAGTGACTGCCATTCGTTGACCGTTGTCTGTCTGGCTCTCATGAAAGTTTCGCCCAAGAGTGCGCTTTCTTCATGATACCTCACAATCGGTAGCTCTCTACGATTGTGGGTGTATTCATGAGAGAGACTTTAGCTCTTGGTTGCCATTGTGAGGCAGTGACCAGAACCCACATGGGAGGATTACCCTTGTCGTTGACTTTAGAGCCTACGATCCTTACCCATTTGTAGGACACGGGGGCACGCAAATTGTGTGTTGCATTAGCTTAGGCATCCTCTTTCGAAACTCTTTTACCAAAAATGTAGAAAGTAATTTCCTTTTTCCCTCATAAACACCTATATGAAGTGGCATATAGCGGGTATTTTCAAAAATGTTTTGAACCGCCACCAATAAACATCATTTTCTTCTCTCTTTTCTATGTAAATAAAAGGTCATAATCATCACATCTGCGTCATTTTGCATCATCATCATTGCATTCGCATCTAACAAAAATTTTGAAAAAAAACCTCCATTCTTTGCATCCTCCATGCATTAAAGTTGTTTGCCGGAGATCGCAACATAACACAAAGTCTTGTCATAGGTGTGTAAGAGACGGAATGGAATCAAAAGGCAAAACCGTTTTCAATTCAAGGCTTCCTGTTGTGAAAGAGATTGATATGGCTAGTCTGAAAGAGTATGCATCCCTCCTAGGTCCTATTGAGGTCAGGTCTTTTGACAAAACCTATGGGAACATTCGCAAGCTGCTACAACTAGAAGTGCAAGAGAGTGCCATTGCTGCCCTGTGTCGGTTCTATGACTCGGAGATTCGCTGTTTCATTTTTAAGAATTTCCAAATGGCGCCTACCCTAGAAGAGTATGATAGGATTTTGGGCTTTGATCGATCCAAGTTTAAGCCTTATCAATACCAAGGGGAGTATTATTCTGATGAAAAGCTTGCTGCCTTGTTGCAAATCAGTGCTGAGAAAGTGCGGACCCATAAGATAGAATGTAATAAGGTATTTGGGTTTCCTCAAGAATACTTTGAGAGTTTGATGACCAGCTATGTAGTGTCTGATGATTGGAATTCTTTCAAGCAAGTGCTAGCTCTGACCATCTTCGGCATTGTGCTCTTCCCTCAGATAGAGAGGCATGTGAGTGAAACTGCAATCGGTGTCTTCCTCACCTTCAAATGTGCAAAAAATCCTATCAACCCAGTTCCCGCAATCCTCGCAGAGACATACCGTGCCTTCACTCGTCACCATGAATTCCAAAAGAATAAGATGTGTTGCTCCTTCCCTGTGTTATATGCTTGGTTGATCAGTCATGTGTGTACCAACAAAAGTGATGTGAAGGATTTGCTTTCCTATGCCTTGGGTTGTAATCCGAAGACTATGAACTCTCAAGAGTGGGTGCATGCTTTCAAGAACCAAGATGCTCTCCAGATTCTTTGGTTCTCACCTAAATGTTGGGTAGACAGGCCTTTAGTGGTATTTCGGTGTGGGAGTTTTCAGAACGTTCCGCTCATGGGAACCCAAGGATGCATAAACTATAACCCCTCTTTGACCTTGCGACAGCTCGGATACCCTATGCGGGATTCACCCTCCGAAGCTATGCTGTTTCGTTTTTACCTCCATGCGGGGATCCCTAAAGACGAGAGTCTACTTCGGCGAGTCCTGCAAGCTTGGGAAACCGTAGTGCGGAAGGACAGAGAAGAGTTAACCAGGAGGACCACTACTATCTCTTTTTCTCAATGGCTTGAAAGGAGGATTAGTGAAACTCGGTCATCCAACCAAGGAGTACCACCGCTTGAGGAAAAGATACAAGAACCCCACATTCCTACCATTGAAGGATTGGAAGAGGTTAGGTTGGCCATGTCAAAGGTGGAAGAAGAGAAAAGGGCTCTGCAAGATAGATTGGGAAAAATGATGCAAGACAAGAAAAAGCTAGAAAATGAAAATGCTTTCCAAGCTGCAGCTATTGAGGAAGTCAATAGAAAACTTGAAATAGAGGGGAAAAGCAAGAGGGAAATGCAAAAGCACTTGAAGGGTGCCAAAGAGGAAGTGAAGAGGTGCACTACCAAGATGAATGAGGCTGTAGCGGAAGCAATTAAATGGAAGAGGCTATATGAGGACACATGGAAAGAAGAGCAAGCAGTCAGGCACGCACTAGTTAAGTCAAGAAAAGACTCTCGAATGATGAAGCTTGAATTGGAAGATCAATTAAAGAGTGTCAAGCAAGATCGAGAGTCTATTGAAGGGATCCTGAGGGATTATCAGCAAGCACTAAGAAGGGAACAAGGGAAGTCGGAAAGCTTGGCCAATCATGTGCAGTACTTGGAAGGGTCTTACCTCCGGCTAAGGGAGAAGAGTGACTATTGGGAGAGTCAATTTGCGGAATTGCTCAGTAAGGTAAAAAGTCAACAAGTCTTTGAGGAATTGGAAAAGGAAGGCTTACATTGGAAAGACAAGTTCTCCAAGTTAGTTTGGTTAGCTAATCAGGCTGTGAGAGACATTCCCAAGAAGCTAAGAAAGGCGGATGCAGAAATGAATTCTTTTCAACACCCCTGTCAAGGTGTGTGAGTTTGTTGAGTACTGCAAGATTCTCACAGAAGAACTCCTGGAGAAAGCCCGGGGGGCAGCTGAGAGCAAGAAGAGGAAAAGGAGCGAGGAGTTGAAAGCCATATGCCTTTAAAGTTCCCTTTAGAGTATTGTAGCGATCCTTAGGAAATTGTAATTTTCTTTAAGAAGTTGTAACTTTCTTTGGAAAATAGTACTTTGTTTAAAATCATTGTATTGCACTCTCAAGGAATATTGTACTTTGATTTGCTTTCTATTTGTGATACTCCTTCGCATTCCATTTAATTGAAGTACGTTTGTTTTGCCTTGTTGCTTCCAACTTTGTTGCAATCCTAAAAACACCTGAACCTTAACACCTATGACAAGACGAGTTGCACCGCGATTCCCGGCAATAAACATAATAACATGCATATTGCATTGCATTTGCATCATTTGTCTTTATGTTCATAAAAAAAATGTTCCGTCCACAGAAGTAAGACAAGCTGGTTAATCATCGGTATTGGACGCGATCACAGGCAAGAAATATGGCCAACAATCAAGACGACGCGAATCTGGGCATTCATCAACCAATCCAGAATGATGTAGTTCCAGAAGGTCCGAATCCAAATGGTCAGGGTCAGCATGATCAGAATCAAGAGAATCGAGCAATCAGGGCCGAGATGGAAGTTATAAGAGCTCAAATGGCAGAGGTCATAAGAGTGTTAAGTGCCTTAAGGGATGCTGGCATAACTGAAGGTGCTGCTGCCGCAGGAGTGGATCCTCCTCCTGAACCTAGAGTCTCTCAGGCTCTCCAGAACGTGCAATGGCCTCCTTATGGTCTCCCATTAGGGTACACACCCCCTGCTGCCGGTGCAAACCCAGAAAGTGGTCCTTCGGGAACCACAGGACAGGCCCAGCCTGAATCAGCTGTGAATGAAGTTGGAACGGGGACACCTCAGGTTCAAATTCAGATTCCTACTCCTGCTATTACCCCGGGAACTCCGGTTGGCTTCAATTCTCCAGCAACAATCCATCCACAAGTTCAGGGTCCAATTCCTCAGATTATCGCTCACTCACGTGACCCACACGTGACCCCAACTGTGGTGTCGATGAATAATCTTCACTACGGTGTGAGTGGTTTTCCGCCGAATTACCCTGATGAAGCTAGAAGTCAGTACCGGATGTTAGAAGAAAGATTGAGAGCTGTTGAAGGAACAGGTTCCCAGGCTAGGAACGCCCATGAGTTATGCTTGGTCCCCAATCTAGTCCTGCCACCCAAGTTCAAAGCACCATTTTTCGACAAGTACAAAGAAGCAACCTGCCCGCGCAGCCATGTGACGATGTATTGCCGGAAGATGACTGCCCACGCCCGTGATGATAACCTGATAATACATTGCTTTCAGGAAAGCTTAGCTGGAGCTCCCCTTGAATGGTATATGCAATTGGAGCCAACTAATATCCGTTGTTGGAAGGATCTGGCGGATGCCTTTATCCGTCAATACCAGTACAACAGTGATTTAGCCCCGGATAGGACCCAGCTGCAATGTATGTCTAAGAAGGATAATGAGACATTCAAGGAATACGCCCAGAGGTGGAGGAACCTCGCTGCACAAGTAAAACCCTCCCTGCTTGATAAAGAGATGGTCCATATGTTCATGGAAACTCTTCCCCCAGTGTTCTATGATCGTTTGGTCGGTAGCGTGGCTTCGAATTTCTCTGAGATGGTTGTCATTGGAGAAAGAGTGGAGAACGGCATGCGCAGCGGAAGAATAGCCCATGGCCCAACACCTCATTCCCATCAGAAAAAGCCTTTTTCTGGTACCCACAAGAAGAAGGAGGGAGAAACTAATACAATCATCGGAGCTAGCGGTCCATCACACAACAATCCCTCACAAGCCATTCCATTTCCTGCTCAGACGCCGCCTGCTCAGCCATTCCAGTCCAACAATCAGTACAGAAATTACAATGAAAAAAAGCCTGTTGTCTTTGATCCTATCCCCATGTCGTACACAGATTTGTTCAATTATCTCATTGCCAACAAGTTAATCAACACTCGTCAGATGAAACCATATCAGCCTCCCTATCCCAGAGGGTATAATGCAAATGCTACCTGTGCCTTTCATTCTGGGGCAGTAGGTCATGTGGTGGAGGATTGTAAGGCGTTCAAGTACGTTGTGCAAGACCTGCTTGATGCAAAGAGTATATCATTTCAGCAACCTAATGTAACCACCAACCCGTTGCCGGGGCATGGTGGGCCCACTGCAAATGCCATTAATGATCAGGGTGGTCAGTACTTAATTAGGAAGGTGGAGTGCATTCGTACACCCCTGAGTATCATTCATGCTGCACTATGCCGTTGTGGTATCATCGAAGAAGGGTGTGCCAGAAGAGACATCTGCAATGACCCTTATTGTGTTGGGGCCTGTGAGAGCTTCAAACCCATCCTCCAAGAGCTGTTAGACAGACACCTGGTCCAGGTTGGGGTTCAGGAAAAGGAAGAAAGTGTATCTACTCTGCAATCAAACAACAGAGGTTTCAGGGGACCGGTTGAAATCCCTTGCAGTCTGAATTCAAGCTCGGTTGTGGCAAGACCTCTGACTGTTGTTATTCCGGTACCTGCTGCTACCCCTAGTAGAGAGACTAGGGTTATTCCCTGGAGCTGCAACGTGCAAATGCAAGCAGAGGTCCCTCAGGGCGTGTTGGATATAACAAACATTGCTGGGAGTAGTGGAATTACAAGGAGTGGAAGGATGTATGTTCCTGAAAATCTTAGAAAGGAACAATCAAAGGAAGCTGAAAAAAGGGCCCGTAAGGGAAAAGATAAGGAAACTGTGGAAGTTAGAGAAATATCAGACAAAGAAGCTCAGGAATTTCTGAAAGTAATGAGACAAAGTGAATACCAGGTGGTGGACCAGTTAAATCAAACCCCGGCCAAAATCTCAATGCTTTCGTTGTTGCTTAGTTCCGAGGCACACCGAGCTGCACTGTTGAAAATCCTGAATGAAGCACACGTACCCCATGACATTACGGTCAACCAGCTTGATGGTATTGTTGGGAACATAGTGGGGACTACATGCTGGCCAGAGTGCTCATCGACAATGGCTCGTCATTAAATGTGTTGCCCAAGTCCACAATGGATAAGTTGGATGTGGATTGCTCATATCTGAAGCCTAGCTCCACCTTGGTTAGAGCATTTGATGGGTTTGTGAAAAAAGTTTTTGGAGAAGTAGAGGTGCCTTTGCAGGTGGGTCCTGAAGTGTTCTATGTCACATTCCAAGTCATGGATATAGCTTCCTCTTATAGCTGTCTGCTAGGACGACCTTGGATACATGCCGCTGGGGCAGTACCATCTTCGCTCCATCAGAAACTCAAGTTTGTGGCAAGTTGATAGTAATCTTCGGGGAGGAGGAAATGATGATAAACCGATCACCACCAGAATATTACGTTGAAGCAGCAGAGGAGTCTTTTGAGACTGCCTTCCAGGGATTGGAGATCTCAAATGCTATCTTTGTTGGGAGTGAGCCTCCCCAATTGAATCCTAGGTGGTCCAAGGCGGACATGATGGTTGCAAAGGTGATGCTAGGATATGGGTATCAGGTTGGAAAAGGCCTGGAAAAAGCTGCTCAAGGAATTGTAGCACCCGTCCTGCTGAAAGGGAATACTGAAAGGTTCGGTATTGGGTACATCCCAAGCCCTGCAGACCGAGAGAGGCTAGCAGCTGATAGAAGAGAGAAATGGTTGGCAAAGCTCAGAGGAAGGATCCCCAACCAGGGAGGGATGGTCGTCGGTGATCTTAGGAACAACTTCCGAAGTGTAGGCATGCTGGACCCTGACCAGGTCAATATGATTGAAGAAGATTCAGGCTCGGGTGACGGTGCTGTCGGCTTAGTGCACCGTTGTGCTGCGAAAGAAAAGCTCCAGAACTGGGAGGCCCTAGATTTCCCTGTGATTTTCAATTTAAAGTAATTTTTCTTCGTAATGCAAAATTCCTCGGCTCTGCCCAAGGCCTTGGGATATTTCATTCGGGCGTGCATGTTTTCGTCAAACTTCATCAATGAATAAAATGTTATTTTGGAATTTTCAATAAAATTCTCTTTCTTCATCTCTCATTTGCGTGTCTTTTCTTTATTTTTATTCGCCATTCCATTTTAGTGCAGATCGAATACAATTCTTGAAAGTAATAATGCCCATAACTCATACTGTGACTTTGATTACCCGGTTAACCAAACCGAGGAAGATGTTGAGGATGGTTGGGATACTCCTCCAGAAATTATGAGAATGGTAGAACAAGAAGAAAAGGTTATCAAGCCCCATGGGGAGCCCACAGAAATGGTTAATTTGGGTACTGAGGAAGATAGAAAAGAGATCAAGGTTGGTACCGCGATGGGGAATTGTAAACGTAAGAAGTTGATTCAGCTCCTGTTTGACTATGTTGACATTTTCGCATGGACTTACCAAGACATGCCGGGATTGAATACAGATATTGTTGAGCACAGATTGCCGGTAAAACCAGAATATCCTCCGGTAAAACAGAAATTGAGGCGAATGAGGCCAGAGATGTCCTTGAAAATCAGAGATGACGTCAAGAAACAGTTTGACGCAGGGTTCTTAGAAGTGGCAAAATATCCTGAGTGGGTAGCCAACATCGTCCCGGTTCCCAAGAAAGACGGAAGGGTCCGAATGTGTGTCGATTACCGTGATTTAAACCGAGCAAGTCCTAAAGATGATTTCCCTCAACCTCACATCGATGTTCTGGTGGATAGCACAGCGCAACACTCAATGTTCTCCTTCATGGACGGGTATTCAGGTTACAACCAGATCAAGATGGCTCCAGAGGATATGGAGAAAACCACCTTCATAACCCTTTGGGGAACTTTCTGCTATAAGGTCATGCCTTTCGGATTGAAGAATGCCGGGGCAACTTATCAAAGAGCAATGGTGACTCTGTTCCACGACATGATGCATAAAGAGATTGAAGTTTATGTGGACGATATGATCGCCAAATCAAGGACCGATGAAGAGCATGTTGTTAACCTGCAGAAGCTTTTTGAACGCCTCAGAAAGTACAAACTCAGGCTGAATCCCGCCAAGTGCACATTCGGAGTGAGGTCAGGAAAATTGTTGGGCTTCATTGTTAGCCAGAAGGGAATTGAGGTAGACCCGGACAAAGTGCGTGCTATCCTCGAGATGCCGGCGCCAAAAACAGAGAAAGAAGTTCGTGGTTTTCTTGGAAGGCTGAATTACATTTCCCGATTCATCTTCCAGTTGACCACTACTTGCGAGCCGATTTTCAAACTGTTGTGCAAAAACCAAGAGTTGAAGTGGAATGATCAATGTCAAGAAGCCTTCGAGAAAATCAAGGTGTATCTTCAGAATTCTGCAATTTTGGTTACATGCGTTGTTAAATGATTTGGTATCTGTTTGTAAAATAAATAAATATGCCTATATGGGTGTAGTAGTGAGTTCGAATTATTTTGTTTTATTTTGTGGCTGCAAATCAGTCCTGACGTTTTGAAATTATTATGATTGGCCTGTGCCGGGTGTACAAGTTTTTTTTAAAATTTAGTTGATTATATATTATTCAACAAAGAGGCATAATTTCTATGTTTGATTATAGATTAGTTGATAACCCAAGATATTGTTGTGGTTATTTTATATATTCTTTAAAATATGTCATATTCCTGCTGTTGAATAAAAATATTCTTTTATCAATAGTGATGGTGCAAATTTCTTACTTTTAGCTTGTACCGACGGCAAAAAACCTTTCCACAAATTAAGGCATGTTTTTATTGTAACGCATCATATACGAAAGATTCATTAGAATGTAGCTAGGGATACACACGGCATAATGAGAATAAGTGTAGGGGTTTTTTAGTAATTGTGTGATTAGTTAAAGTTAACTTCACATTATAGAAGCCCTGGATTCACTTTCCCTAATTTGTTCCAATCTTGTATCAGACATTCGGTCGCGTGGCTTCCCATCTTTAGAACGCTGTGAGTTCTTGTTGATCGTGCGACGGGTAATCCATGGCAGGTACGAATCGTTCGTCTTCTTCGCGTGAAGGCCAATTGATATTCGAAAGTACTCATCAATATCCGTTTGGATAGAATTCCCAATTTGAGGTATGGTTCATTGATTCGTATTTATTTGCAATTATCTCATGTGTAATCGAATTTTTGATTTCGTCGTATGTTATTCTGGAAATTTTCAATAGTCATTGGAACTATATTGTATTTTATGATCACATATGCAATTTGAAAGTTGTTCTAGTTGTTCGTTAGTGTTGGACAGTAATCCGAAGTGGTATTTCTCCATTTGGATTTGCTGGTTTGAACATAATTGCGCATAAATAGGTCCGATGCAGCAGGCATTCCATTTGAGGTTTATGGTGCCCTAAGTATCGGATCAATCCATCATTTGTTTGAATATTTGTAAATCATAGGAATCGTATTGAGCAATTCTGCAAAGTGATATTATATGAAATGTAAATCATACGGAATCAAATTGAGTAATTCTGCAAAGTGAATAGCTATTTGAAGTAGGTTATCAGAAATATATGATATTAATGAGCGTGAAGATGAGAAAGAAGAGTCAAAAAAATATTTTTATAATGCCTTCCCCATGTGACTTTATTTTTTATATTTGTATATATGTTTGTTGAACATCACTAATTGCAATATCTATAGGTTCCTCTCATTTTATTCTTACACAAATCCGCTTTTATTAACAATTAAATTAACTTGATCTCTGTATATAAACTATTCAGACTATTGGAATGTACGAAACACTGTACGAAGTTGACGATGGTCTCCAAACCGTAATCGAATAAAATTTTAAGATCTGTGGTCATTTTGAATGATGTAGGACGGTGAGAATTCTCACTTAGCCACCCTGTTAAATGAAGATTTTGGGATCAGTTCATATTTTAGATGAAAATAAGTATTGGAAGTAGAATTAGGTTTGGCGTTGATGTAGTATTTTCGCTTTTCTTTTGAGTCTTTTTATGGCAAATCAGATTATTTGTAGTTGATTTGGGTACTAATAATTTGTTTGGGTGTTTCTGAGATTTGAAAGATCATTAGTGATAAAAAACTTTGTATCAACGTTGAATTTCGATTGTGTTCCTTCGATTTATCGTATGGTTTATTAGTTAATAATAATTGTGTCGACATTTCCGTACTTTTTCTGGGAATTATAGTATGAATTATACATAATGATAGCGCTGAAATCATTACATGTAAAAAGTTTTGTATCAACATTATAGAAAAACAGTTTGTATGACAAATAGAAATTATCACAAAAAAGGTAACGAAACTAAGTTGCAGTGCAGCATAATTCAAAATGTTTAAGTGATGGAAGTTAAGGTTTATTCTGTCGTATATGAATCTGTCTCCGACTCTACTTATAGTTATTCACTACACAATACTGCAGGCAATAGTATAATCAATGATACATTATTGGAGTCCATTTCGAATGTCAGCATCGTGTATTGATGGGTAGTGAATAAGACTGATGGTTTAGATTGTTAACAAAGATATGCTTCATTGCATGTTCCATTTGGGGAATATTAAATCAGGTATGTGATTCTAATTAGATAGTAAAGAAAGCCGTTGATAATATTGTGTAGCTTGATATATTTCAAACCTGGTTCTTTTACGCAAGCTGGTTTTTGGATAGTTGTATAGTTCTTGTTATCATTGAATACCATGTGTAATGGAAGAGAATGTACATGCTGTTTACCTTGTGAATTATGAAGTTTGAAAAGTAAAGAAATATAAAAGACAAATGTAATTTGAACATACTTGAGCAGGTAAACCAAAAAACAAAACCACAGACCCAACATATGTTCCCATGGTCATTAGAATGTAGCCATAATATGTAAAAATCTAGTACAAAAATTAAAGATTTTCAAACACTTCCCAGTAGACAACATTTTTCGTAGACGAGAAAAGGTTTTTATCCTCGTCTAGTATAAGCAGCTTCAGACCCTTCCATGACTTAACGCGTGATAGAGCAACATACAGCTGGCCATGTGTTAAGATTGGTTTAGGCAAGCAGATACCCACATGTGAGAGTGACTGTCCCTGACTTTTATTGATCGTCATAGCAAAGCAGACTGTAATCGAGTATTGGCGGCGCTTAAATTTAAAAGGAAGCCCAGCATCACTTGGAATTAAATTCATCCTTGGTATAACAATTCTGTCCCCTATGTTTTTACCTGTGAGAACTGTAGCTGTTATCTTTGTCTTCCCCAAATGATTGACCATTAAACGCGTACCGTTACATAGGCCTGCAGATTGGTCAATGTTTGTCATAAGCATAATAGGTACCCCAACTTTCAGTTGTAACTTGTGGTTCGGTATACCCGAACACTTAACATCGTTAAGAAACTCTGGTGTGAACCATTCACTCTGGCAGTCACCGTCCTCATATGACTGGCAAACAGTGTCAGAACTTAGATACTCAACAACTTCGCCTGGAATTTTTGACAGAACATATTCATTTACCTGCTCAACAGACTCTAGAGTTGGAGCCAAAATTGCACGCTCCTCGAAGAAACGCTCTGTTAATATTGGCCAATAGTTCTGGATAAGTAAACTCGATGAGTAATTGTAAAGGGTCCGTTGCATCTGTAATTAACAAATCATCAGGTATAGGAACATCAACCTCTCCATGCTCATTTGATTGAGAATCACCGTCTCCAATTCGGAGCAACCAATCAGCAAACTCTTTGATATCATTTCTCTCAGGCCCATTTACTGCACAACCCAACCTCATGTTGACAGAGAGGTTGAGGACTTTGAAGTTTGACCACAGTTCAGATGCATTGATAGCCGCATGTTGTGGAAAAAATATATGTGCAAGTATACACAGTCTTTAACAAGTAATATAGAGATAAGAAGGTTGTCGTACCCACAGGGATTGAATTAATTTTACTAACTTTAAATTAATAGTAGAGTCAATGATAACAAAAAAAAATATAAAATGAATGATGATTGTGGTGTGTGTATAGACAAATTGTAAATTAAAAACAAGTAAATGTAAGTTGTGAATCAGTTGAGAAATATGGTCGAAATGCTTTTACTAAAGTAAGTTCACTTTGAATGTACAAAGTTATAATTGATGAATCTGCAACCATTGCACCTGCAATGGTTTACTGCTACAATCATTGCACCTGCAATGTCTTGCGGTTATAATGATTGCACCTGCAATGGATGCAGTACTAACAGTTTTGTACTTTTTAGTACTTATCTTCAGGGCTTCATTACAAGTCTTATTTCTAAGCTCTAAATAAGTTCACCCTTGCCTAATTAAACTCCTACAGATCATCCTATGAACTATGCTATCCTATGTCTAGGTCTTAGCATGGTTTTAACAAAGTTTCCTATTATTAAAACACTTATTCATGTTAGTTCTTGATTTCAAATCACAAACCATTTCTGAATTTATGACCCTACTTATTTTAAGTGATCAAGTTAAAATAAGTTTGAAAGAATTATCACGCAAGAATTAAATTACAAAAACATCAACATAACATTATAACATTTCAAAGTTTCATTACTAAGCTAAGGCATCCCAACCACAACGGGTTCAGCTCATGCTTGACATAACTAGAAAGATATAAACAAGATTTCTCATGCTTATAACAAGAAAAACGCAAAGAGAATAAGAGGTAGGAGTATTTACACAAAAGAAGATTCTTTGCATTTCTTTTCTAGCAATGTGGTTGCTTACACTTCTTCACAAGAGTACAAGAGAAATAAATCTACTTAATAACTAGAAACTAGAATATAAAATGTATTGTTGAATGATAAGAATTGCGTGTCCTTCAAATGGAGAAGAGGGTGGTATTTATAGGCTTCATGATCCACCTTCCTTGATCACCAACTTGTTTCTCTCTCCTCTTGTCAAGTAAAAAGTGTGATAAGAACCCCCATCAAATATTAAGGGAGGTCCAATGGTGTAATGACAAGTGGAAAGTGAGATTTTTCACTTTGAGGCTAGATGCATGAACTTGGCGCCACCTTCAACAACTTGGCCAACTTGCGCTTGCCACTTGCATTTGCTGACATCATCAGGTTTTAGGAGCAATTCTGTGTTACTTAAGTTGATGCAGCTGCAATAGATGCAGGTGAAATGCTTGGGTATGATGCAGGTGCAATGCTCCCGTCTTCTGGTTTTTACAGCTTATTGCAGGTGCACCTATTGCGGTCTCCATTGCAGCTGCAATATTCAACAAACACATCAAAAATACCACAAATTATGAAATTCAACTCTAATGAGTTCCAAAGCTAAATGATGCTGATTTCAACTATTATTCTTTATTTGGATTAACAAATTACTGAGTTCTTACAATAATTGAAGCTTAAGAAGTGTAAATAACTCTATATAAAATAGAGTTATCACACCCCCAAACTTAAATCATTGCTTGTCCTCATGTAATGACTAAAAACGAAACAAGATTAACAAGTACTCCTAGATGAGTTTTCAGAAGATCAGATCAGCTAGTTCCTTCAAGACATATTTTTCAATAAGTGCATTCTCTAGAAACTAAACTCTATGTTTCCCACAATGCTTGTGAACCATAGGTTCTTCAAACATTCAAAGTTTATTTGAGCTCTTTTGTGTGAGTGTGTGACTTCACTGACCTTCAGATTGGTTCTTTCCCTAAGTTTGGAAAATCCACTTAGCTTTTGGATTGAAAAAGTTCACGTTTGATCAAGTTAAAAATTCTTTAAAAATGGGTTTTAGACTAACAATTTCCACAAGTGTTGAGGATGCTTCAAAGCACAAAAAAGGGTCTTTATCAAGAAAGCTCAATCTAGACCAGTGCTTTCTACGTGTTTGGTGCAATGTTGAATTTTGGTATTGTAGGTGCAATATACTTTGGTGTTGCAGGTGCAATGGTATAGATTCATTGGAGGTGCAATGGGTTTCAGTGATTTTTGTTGCATCTGGTTTTCTTCTTTGATGATTGTAGCTGTATTGTCCTCCTCGCTGTTCCCCTTTTTGCATTTTTTTCTTTTGGATTATTTTTCTTTCTTTTTCTTTTTCTTTTTCTTATTCATACAATTTTGGAACGGATACAGCTTATATGATTTGGATCAATACAGCTTTTGTGGCATTTTGAGTGAGAAGATCAAAGTATTTTTCTGTTTGCACTGGCTTCCTAAGATTGAACCTCTTTTGCCTTTGTATTCATTGTTGCACCCCCAAACTTATCTCTTTATGCTACTCCCCATTTTTACTAAAACTTTAACAATTGATCTTGGCTCACTAAGACTATCCTTGGCATCCATTTATTTCCTCATTAGTTGAGTTCCTTTCTTCAAATAAGTGAGTTTAAGTGTTGAGGCTCAAATATTCTTGATCATTTTCTGAACTTAGGCCACAACACTTGATGTTTCCCCAAAAAAAGATGTTCAGTTTCTGAAAAATGCACTTGTTTTTCTCAAAACAAGGTTTTCTAGCTGATCATGCTTCTTAAAAGACACTTTGCTTTAAATAAAAGAACTACTACTGACTTTTGACACACAAATATATAAAACACACATACTTATATATATATATATATATATATATATATTAGCTGCATATTGTTCACAAAATAATCAAAAGATCCCCCCCAACTTAAAGATCAGCAGTGTCCTCACTACATTACTGAATGGGAGAGGGAATATTGCAGCTGCATTAAGAAGTCAGTATTTAACATAAACAAACTAACAAAAATATAACAGTTTTAAACTAGCAAAATAAACATTGTACTTTTTACTGCTTGGTTGCTCCACTCCTAAGCCTGTTGCTTGCCCTCACTGCTGGCTTAGGGTCCTTCTTCTGCTTCTTCGCCTTTGGTCCAGCTATTTTTGTTGTTTCTGCAATCGCTGCAGGTGTATCAGTCTTCAGTGTTGCAATTGCAACAACCTTCTGGGCTGCAGGCTCATCAGATTTTTGTGTTGCAACTGCATCAGTTTTCTGTATTGTAGCTACAACCGTTGGCTTTTTTGGTTCCTTTGCAGCGGCTTTCTTGTGCCTTTTCTCCTTCTCTTGCGTAGCAGCCAATATTTTGTCCACCATTTCTCTAGCTGCTGCTGCTACAGGATTTATATCAGTGTGGATCTGGGTTGCACCTATAACAACTTGAGGTTGCATTGTAGGTGCAACAGGTGACTCTGTTGCAATTGTAGTGCTGGCAGCACGACGTGCAGCTACAATGATGATAGTCATGGTTGCTTGAGCAGAAGTTTCTTCAGCTTGCTGCTTAGGTGGTTCTTCTTCTTTGTTTTCCTCCTCCTCTTCTTCTTCTTCCTCAGATCCTTCCTCTTTCTGTGTTTTATCAGATTCTTCATGCTCTTTTCCTTCCTCAACCTCTTCTTCAATTTCCATCAATTTTCTTTTTGTACCTGCAACATTAATGTTAGTTTCAACTGATGCAGCTGCATCTGTTGCAATATCAGTAATTGTTTGAAATTGGTCTTGCACAGGTTCATCATTTTTCTCCTCCATTGGTTGGTTTTCAGATTCTGTTTCTTCTTGTGGAGTGGGTGGTTTCCGTTTGGGTGGTGGTGATTTTGGGGTTGGTTCTCTTTGTGGTGAGGCTAGGGGAAGAGGTGATTTTGGCAAGTGAGTTGGTGATTGTATGGGAATAATGGTTGGTGATTTTGAGTGAGGTGGTGTGACAGGTTTGATTGGTGGATCATTTGGGCCAAAAGGGGTTGATGGGGTTCTTTTCTTTGGCTTGGGCAACTGCTCCATTGTGATCTCCACTTCATCACTCTCTGTCTCCTCTTCATTTTCCTCATTATCTTTGTCTATTTCCTTCACTGCTCTTACTGCCTCCTCCTCTTCTGTAGTATCTTCCTCAGAATCTAAGATTGGTTCTTCCATCACCTTCTTTCCTTTTTCTTTTCTTGTTGCTGGCCTTTTCTTAACCACTTTGGTCTTCTTTTTCTTAGGCACCACTTCTTCTTCTTCCTTCTCCTTTTCTACTTCCTCTTCTGCTCTTTCTTTTTCTTTCTCCAATACCCATTCAGGGAAAATGGGTGGATTGAATTTCCCATTTGCAAGGTGTTGGAACCACATATCTTGCCATGTGAGTTTCTCCTTGTCAAACTTCCACATTGCCCTCTGTTGCTGCATGAATTGCTCCTGCAATGCTAGATTAACACTCTCTCTTTGCACTTTTGTTCTGTCCTTGTAATTTGCATTCACTGGACCCGGAGGAAACTTCCTTTCCTCAGGAATTTTCACTTCAGCTTTTGTACAAAGTTTAGTGATAAGACAAGGGAAAAACAAATTACCAGTATCCTTGTTTTTGCAAATTAGAATTTCTTCAGCAATTACCCTACCCACATCAATGTTGTTTCCAAACAGAATAGAATCTATGGCAAGCATTCTTTCCTTTTTTATGGTGGTAGTGTGTGAAGTAGGTAATAATGAACATGCAACAAACAAATGCCAAGCACTGGCTTCTGGTGTGAGGTATTTGCTCTTAATGGTGTACTCAGTTGGTTTACATTTTTCCCAAATAGCATTGCTTTCTGCAATCCTACTCTTAACTTTATTCATGTCATTTGTATCAACAGTCTCAATCAAATACTCAAAATCTATACCACTATACTCTAGAAGATACTCATCATTGATTGTGGATGCATCAAATTCAACTCTTTTTCCTCTAACAGTAGAGTAATAGAGTGGCTTACCAGATTTTTGAGTAGGAATACCAGCATAGAACTCACGCACAATAGGAATGTAGTAGGATCCTCTGTGCTTGATGAATGATTCCCAACCTCTTGCCTTCACAATTTCATGGAAGGATTCTGCAGCATCACTTGTCTTGAATCCACGCTCTGGCAAACACTCCATAGCCCAGAATTTTGAGCTTTCTTTTGTGAGCGTTGTAGGTGCATTAGTGGGTTTCTTCTCTGTTTGCGATGATGCACCTGCGACGTTGGCCCCTTTACCAGAACTCTTGATCGCAGATTGTTTCTTCACCATTGTTTAAGTTTTGGGCTTTTGGAAATTTGAGATAGAAGGTGAGTTTCTGAAATTGAAGTGAAAAGTTGAGAATTTCTTTGTGAGAAAGAGTTGTAACGGTAACAAATGGAGTTAGTGGGAGGTTTTAAATGTTGAGGGAAGTTATGGATTAAGGGAAGTTGAGTTGAAGTTAGTGGGTTATGATGTGACTTTAATTTGACCGTTTGGAATGGTGGATAGACATGCATCTTTACACGTGGAAGGTTAGGTGTTTAGGAACAGTTTAAGAGTGGGTTAACTGTCTAAGTGGAATGATGACTTATTTCTGGAACAGTAATTTGGAAATGGTACCACGCCCTGTATTGCAGCTGCAATGGTAGTCTCAGCATTGCATGTGCACTGGTCAATTTCTGCATTTGCAGGTGCAATGGTAAATTTTTACGTTGCAGCTGCAATAGCTTCTCCTTATTGCAGGTGCAATAGTTGTACCTGCAATACACATAGTTCCTGCAAAAACACTCAAAACATGTAAAAACAACTAAATTCATGGGTTGCCTCCCAGAAAGCGCTTGTTTTAAGAGTCTTCAACCTGACTATCTCTGACTGGATTAGAGATCTTGGAGTTGAGTGGTACTCTTGCTTCTCTCCACTTGTTCTCCATAGTACATCTTCACCCTTTGTCCATTGACCTTGAAAGTGGAATTGGTTCTTTCATCAAATAGATCTACTGCACCATGAGGGTACACTTTTATCAATTTGAAAGGACCAGACCATCTTGATTTCAGTTTCCCAGGAAAGAGTTTAAACCTGGAATTGTATAGCAACACCAGACTTCCTTCAATTAATTCTCTGCTCTGAATTCTTTTGTCATGCTATACCTTTGTTTTGTTTTTGTAGATTTCAGCATTCTCATATGCAAAGTTTCTCAACTCATCTATTTCATTGAGCTGCAGTAATCTTGTTTTCCCTGCTTGATCATATTGGAGATTGATCTTTTTAATTGCCCAAAATGACTTGTGCTCCAATTCCAATGGTAAATGACATGCTTTTCCATACACTAGCCTATAAGGAGACATCCCGAAGGGTGTCTTGTATCCAGTTCTGTATGCCCACAAGGCATCATCTAAATGCAATGACCATTCCTTCCTTGTGGGGCCAACCATTTTTTCAAGAACTCTTTTGATCTCCCTGTTGGAAAGTTCTGCTTGTCCACTAGTCTGTGGATGGTAAGTAGTTGCTATTTTATGCTTCACTCCATATTTGGCTAAGAGACCTTCAATGAGCTTGTTGCAGAAGTGTGACCCTTCATCACTGATAATTGCCCTAGGAGTGCCAAATCTAGTGAAGATGTTTCTTTGGAGAAACTTGCTTTCTGACTTGGCATCATTATTTGGCAGTGCCACAGCTTCTACCCATTTAGAGACATAGTCAACAGCTACCCATCAAAGAGTTCAACCTCTAAGATATTTGTGAGTGGCATTTCATGTCTATTTGAGATATTCCCAGCCCTTTGACACTTATCACAGTTTTTTACCATCTAATATGCATCTTTGAATAATGATGGCCAATAGAAACCCGATTGTAGCACTTTAGCAGCAGTTCTTGTGCTACCAAAATGCCCACCATATGGTGCTACATGACATTGTAGAAGCACTGCATGTAGTTCTTCTTCTGGTAAGCATCTTCTGATGATTTGATCTGGACATTCTTTGAAAAGGAAAGGGTCATCCCAATAGTATTGTTTAACTATGTGGAAGAACCTTTTCCTTTGTTGGTAAGTCAAGTTCACAGGCACAATCTTGCTTGTAAAATAATTCACAATATCAGCAAACCAGGGTGTTGCAGATTCTATTGCAGCTGCAATTGTTGATTTTTGCATTGTAGGTGCAATGGATGCATCATGAGTTGTTGCAGAAACTGCCAATAGCTTTTCATCTGCAAAACTTTCTTGTATTTCCCCCCTGTTATACCTGCACTTTCATTCTCAAGTCTAGACAAGTGGTCAGCAACCTGGTTCTCCACCCCCTTTTTATCATGGATTTCAAGATCAAATTCTTGGAGGAGGAGAACCCATCTAATTAGCCTAGGCTTTGCATCTTTCTTAGAAATAAGGTATTTAATAACAGAATGATCTGTGTAAACAATTACCTTAGTTCCAACTAAATATGATTTGAATTTATCAAATGCAAAGATACAGCTAAGAGTTCTTTTTCAGTCACAGTGTAATTAATTTGTGCTTCAATTAATGTTTTGCTAGCATAGTAAATGGAATGAAAAATTTTGTCATACCTTTGCCCTAGGACTGCTCCTACTGCAAAGTCACTAGCATCACACATAAGCTCAGATGGCTTGCTCCAATCTGGTGTGACTATCACTGGTGCTGTTACCAATGCCTTCTTTAGTGTTTGAAATGATTTCAAGCAAGATTCATCAAAGTGGAATGGCACATCATGCTGTCCTTGATGGTTTTGAGATCTTTGAGAAGTCCTTGATGAATCTTCTGTAGAAGCCTGCATGTCCCAAGAAGCTTCTGATACCCTTCATAGTTGTTGGAGGAGGTAATTTCTCAATCACCTCAATCTTTGCTTTGTCAACTTCAAGGCCTTTCTTTGAAACTCTATGTCCTAGAACAATTCCCTCTTGGACCATAAAATGGCATTTTTCCCAATTCAGAATTAGATTGGTCTCTTCACATCTTTTAAGGATGTAAATGTTGTCTTTTCTTGATCTTCAGGATTAATGGCTATTTGGTTATAGCCTGAGTATCCATCTACGAAGCAATAGAATTCTTTACCTGCTAATCTGTCCAGCATTTGATCAATGAATGGCAATGGGAAATGATCTTTCTTAGTTGCCTTGTTAAGCTTTCTGTAGTCCATGCATATTCTCCACCCTGTGACTGTCCTTGTAGGTATCAGTTCATTCTTTTCATTGGCCACTACTGTCACTCCACCCTTCTTTGGTACACATTGTACTGGGCTCACCTAAGCACTATCTGAAATAGGGTAGATTATGCCAGCATCTAGCCATTTGATGATCTCTTTCTTGACTACCTCCTTCATCACTGGATTCAATCTTCTTTGGCCTTCAATGCTGTTCTTGGAGTTTTCATCCAAGACTATCTTGTGCATACATATTGAAGGACTGATTCCTTTGATATCTGACATCTGCCAACCAATTGCCTTTGTATGCTTCCTTAGGGTAAGAATAAGATCATGCTCCTGCTTTTGAGATAGATTAGAAGCAATGATCACAGGTAATGTGCTATTTTCCCCTAGGAAAGCATATTTTAAATGCTTAGGCAATTCTTTGAGCTCCAATGATGGTGGTGCTTCAATTGAAGGAATATTTCTTTTGAGCTTCGGATTTTCAAGTTCTAAGGACTCATATTTTCTTGCCCAAAGTTCCTTCACTTCTGCTTTTTCTGTTGCAACTTCACTTTTTGACTCATGCCCTGTACCTTGCATTGCAGTTGCATTGTCAGCATCTGTTGCACCTGCAATGGATGAGTCAGTTGACCTGCAATAGATGTTAGTGCATTTAAAAGATGGTCCTGTTCTTGAATAAAGTGTTGTTGAATAGCTTTATCTAGGGACATAATGAGGGAACATTCTTCAATTGGACATTTAAGAGCATTCAAAATGTTGAATTTAATCTCTTGGTCATTAACCCTCATTTTTAATTCTCCCTTCTACACATCAATGAGTGTTTTGCCAGTGGCCAAGAATGGTCTACTAAGAATTATTGGTACTTCTTTATCAGCATTGAAATCTAAAATAACAAAATCTACAGGAAACATAAATTTGTCAACTTTAATAAGCACATCTTCTATGATTCCTTCAGGATAGGCAATTGACCTATCTGCAAGCTGAAGGGTCACAATTGTTGGCCTAACAGTTCCAATACCTAACTGATTAAATATGGATTTAGGCATCAAGTTTATGCTTGCTCCTAAATCACACAAAGCTCTACCAGTATAGAATTTTCCAATTGAAAAATGTATTGTGAAACTGCCAGGGTCTTTTAGTTTCCTAGGGATTTTGTTTTGCATTATCATACTACATTCTTCTGACATGGCAATAGTTTCAAATTCTCCTAATCTTCTTTTTTTAGTTAGCACATCCTTCATAAATTTTGTATAATTAGGCATTTGCTGGAGTGCTTCAACAAGTGGTACATTAATGTGTAGTTGTTTAAGTACATCTAGGAATTTACCAAATTGTTTCTCCTCATGTGCTTTTTTAAGCCTTCGTGGATAAGGAGGAGAGGGATATTCTGGTACTAACCTGGATGGTGTGGTTGAAATTTCTGATCTAACAACTTTAGGAGCTCCTGCATCAGTTGCATCTGCATCAGTGATTTCTGCATTCGTTGTTCCTGCAATTGGTGTATCTGTTGCACCTGCATTACTGGTACCTGCATCAGAAATTTTCATATTTTTTTCATTTTTCTGGTTTTTTTCTATTTCTTCCTCCTCTACACTTTCTGGAGGGTAAGGTTCTGAGAGATCCTTTCCACTTCTCAATGAGATGGCTTTGCATTACTCATTCATTGGCGTCTTTGAAGATGAGGCTTCTGTGGTAGATGGCAATTCACCACTTGGCCTTTGATATAATGCAGTAGCCAATTGACCAACTTGGTTTTCCAAGTTTTTAAGTGATGCATCATGAGCCTGTCTTGCAGTTCTAGTTTCACTTATGAATACCTCAGTTTTGTTCATGTAAGCTTTGAACATTGCCTCCAAAGAGTTGTCATTTGATTTTTGAGGTGTTCTTTGATAATTTACCTGATTTTGAGGTGGAAAGTCTGGTGGAGTTGCAGGTGCATTAGCATTGGGTGCTTGTGCATTATTGTTGCTCCACTTAAAATTTGGGTGATTTCTCCAACCTGCATTATAAGTGTTAGAGTAGGGGTTGTTGTTTTTGTTGTATCCCAAATAGTTGACAGACACAGGGTTGCTTGGACATTCATCATACAGGTGGCCACCCCCACAATATACACAACTTGTGGAACCTGGAGGTGCTTGCTCTATTGCAGCTGCGGAATCTGTTGTTGCACCTGCATTAGATGCTGGTGCATTGCTGTTGAGGCTCTTGATCATGTTAGAGAGAGATGCCACTTGAGCTGCTAGAGAGGATATTTCACTGACTTCATGGACACCAGCTGTCTTCTTTTGAGCACTGACCCTATCTATGGGCCAACTATAGCTATTGGTGGCCATTTTCTCTATCAACTCAGATGCTTCATTGTATGACAAATTTAGTAATACTCCACCAGATGATGCATCTAACATGAGCCTGGTTTGGGGTTCCAAACCATTGTAAAATATTTCCATTTGAATTATGACAGGGATACCATGATGGGGACATTTTCTCAATAGTTCCTTCCATCTTTCCCATGCTTCAAATAGAGATTCACCCTCTTTTTGTCTAAAGGCAGTAATTTCATTTCTCATCTTGGCATTTTTACTTGGTGGAAAATATTTTGCAAGAAATTTTTCAGCTAATTCATTCCACTCAGTGATAGAGTTAGACTCTAGTGAATTTAACCAGGCCTTAGCTTTATCCTTGAGGGAATATGGAAAAAGTTTTAGCCTAAAAGCATTTTCTGTAACACCAGGAATGACAAAATTGCTACAAATTTCCAAAAATTGCCTTAGATGTAGGTGAGGATCCTCTTGAGGAGAACCACTAAATTGACCTACTGTTTGAAGCATTTGAAACATCATAGGTTTAAATTCAAAATGTGGTGCATTAATTTGAGGTCTAACTATGCTGGTTTGCATGTTTGTTTGATCAAACACAGCATAGTCCCTCATTGGTCTATCCCTATCATTTATCATACCTATTAGTCCCATGTGTATGAACTGATTTCTGTAATCTGCGTCTGGATCACCATGAGCAGATCCTCTTCCTCTTCCTCTTCCTGAGCCTCTGCCAGAACCTTGGTGGGAACCTTCTGCTCCTTGATCAGACATTGTTTCTCTAGCTCTGCCTGCTTGTCTTTGAATTCTATGCAACCTTCTGAATCTCCTTTCTATTTCAGGATCTAATGGGTACTCTGGTGTTCTGGACCTGGGCATATGCAGTTGCAACTATTGCAGTTGCAATGGTTGCAGGTGCAATGTCTGCTGTATCACAGAAAAACAAACAGAGTAAAATTGATCACTAACTTACTACTAAAATAAACAATAGAAAAATAAATGGCATTCCCCGGCAATGGCGCCAAAAACTTGTTGTGGAAAAAATATATGTGCAAGTATACACAGTCTTTAACAAGTAATATAGAGATAAGAAGGTTGTCGTACCCACAGGGGTTGATTATTTTTACTAGGTTTAAATTAATAGTAGAGTCAATGATAACAAAAATAAAATATAAAATGAATGATGATTGTGGTGTGTGTATAGACAAATTGTAAATTAAAAACAAGTAAATGTAAGTTGTGAATCAGTTGAGAAATCTGGTCGGAATGCTTTTACTAAAGTAAGTTCACTTTGAATGTATAAAGTTATAATTGATGAATCTGCAACCATTGCACCTGCAATGGTTTACTGCTACAATCATTGCACCTGCAATGTCTTGCGGTTACAATGATTGCACCTGCAATGGATGCAGTACTAACAGTTTTGTACTTTTCAGTACTTATCTTCAGGGCTTCATTACAAATCTTATTTCTAAGCTCTAAATAAGTTCACCCTTGCCTAATTAAACTCCTACAGATCATCCCATGAACTATGCTATCCTATGTCTAGGTCTTAGCATGGTTTTAACAAAGTTTCCTATTATTAAAACACTTATTCATGTTAGTTCTTGATTTCAAATCACAAACCATTTCTGAATTTATGACCCTACTTATTTTAAGTGATCAAGTTAAAATAAGTTTGAAAGAATTATCACGCAAGAGCTAAATTACCAAAACATCAACATAACTTTATAACATTTCAAAGTTTCATTACTAAGCTAATGCATCCCAACCACAACGGGTTCAGCTCATGCTTGACATAACTAGAAAGATACAAACAAGATTTCTCAAGCTTATAACAAGAAAAACGCAAAGAGAATAAGAGGTAAGAGTATTTACACAAAAGAAGATTCTTTGCATTTCTTTTCTAGCAATGTGGTTGCTTACACTTCTTCCCAAGAGTACAAGAGAAGTAAATCTACTTAATAACTAGAAACTAGAATATAAAATGTATTGTTGAATGATAAGAATTGAGTGTCCTTCAAATGGAGAAGAGGGTGGTATTTATAGGCTTCATGATCCATCTTCCTTGATCACCAAGTTGTTTCTCTCTCCTCTTGTCAAGTAAAATGTGTGATAAGAACCCCCATCAAATATTAAGGGAGGTCCAATGGTGTAATGACAAGTGGAAAGTGAGATTTTTCACTTTGAGGCTAGATGCATGAACTGGGCGCCACCTTCAACAACTTGGCCAACTTGCGCTTGCCACTTGCATTTGCTGACATCATCAGGTTGTAGGATCAATTCTGTGGTACTTAAGTTGATGCAGCTGCAATAGATGCAGGTGAAATGCTTGGGTATGATGCAGGTGCAATGCTCCTGTCTTGTGCTTTTTACAGCTTATTGCAGGTGCACCTATTGCAGTCTCCATTGCAGCTGCTATATTCAACAAACACATCAAAAATACCACCAATTATGAAATTCAATTCTAATGAGTTCCAAAGCTAAATGATGCTGATTTCAACTATTATTCTTTATTTGGATTAACAAATTACTGAGTTCTTACAATAATTCAAGCTTAAGAAGTGTAAATAACTCTATATAAAATAGAGTTATCACCGCACCAAGCACATCCTGTCTAGAGCCCTTCCTTATTACAGGTAGAATCTGTCTGAAATCCCCGCCCAAGACAACTGTCTTCCCACCAAATGGTTTGTCGTTGTTGGATGGGTCTACGATGGACATAACATCTCTTAGAGTCTTATCGAGTGCTTCAAAACAATTCCTATGTAACATCGATGCCTCGTCCCATATTATAACATCGATGCCGAACTCTTGGGAACAACGTGCCTATTATCAAACAATGTGCCTCCTTTTTCAACAGTTATTCCATTGTCATGTCGTTTGTAACATGGGTAACCGTCTTCGTCAATTTTTGTTGATTGCAAAAATGGTTTAGGATAGAACTTTGTGCAATGTTCTCCCTTTGTGTAGGCAGATTTTGGATTTTCCTTACCACATGGTCCATGCAACATATATGTAGATACAACCTCATATAAATTTGGATATAAACTCCGATCTGGCAGCTCTGTAGAAATTATCCAGTCAATGTCACTTGTAGTTATAAGCTTGTTGCCAGCAGACAACCATAACAACATGTGGGCATGTGGGAGGCCCCGCTTTTGCCACTCAATAGTGTACATTGCTGTGGTGAAAGCAACAACTATGGTATGTCAGTATTAATATATGAATAACAGATATGACTTCATTTGAAAACAAATATTAGTTTCGAAGTGTGAATTTAAATGACGAAATATAAAATGAATTCTTCTCTACCACATACCTGCATCCACTTTACAAAACATCTCATCCTTCTTTAGATCAATAATAAGTTGGTCGAGCTTCATCTTAAAAACACGGGAAATAATGTCAGGTCTGTCGCTAGCAGTCAAGCCACGTGGCTTAACAAAACCAGCAATCTCAGACCAGTTTGAGTTACATGTAATTGTAATGAACAAATCCGGGTACCCAAATCTTTTACATATTGCCACAGCATCCTGGCAGTTGTTAAACATGCACCTAGCACCTCCTGTGAATGATGGTGGAAGTATGACACGTCTTCCTATGGCTGAAGCATTTATGTTACCTCTGGTGACTGCATCTTGTAAACCAGTCAACACTTCGGACCGTATGACCTACTGGTTGTTACGGATATACCTCAATCTGGTAGTCTCAACCATGGTATAACAGTCAACAATAAATTGCTGAAACAATCTACGTGAATTGACAATTTGACCAAACTCTACTTCCCTTTCCTGGATCCTGAATGACATAAATTCCCTCAAGGTGACTTTTTGTCTACTGGCAGATCTAATAATCCCTGGCCTTTCTCTTAATGGTGTGTTTCTCGAAAACCATCCTCCCCATGTGCAAAAATCAACGGATACTGCAACGGCAATAGAGCTATGTGAGTCTCATGTACTCTTTCAAGATCGCCCGACATGTGTTTAACGATTATGTCCCTTCCACATTCGAGGTTCGTATCATCACCAATTATCAATGCAGCACCTTCGTCACACGTTGGAGTATTGTGGGTCCTTGGGTCTGTTGATCTATCACGAGTCAGTCTTAAGCTGAACCTTTGGTGTGGGTTTTGTTCCTGGAGGTCACGAACTTCTCAATACTTTTGAGCGATGACATTGTATTAGTCAATCATGTCTTTAAGCTCTTGAACTAAGGATTCATCCAAGGCACGTGGATTTTTGTCTGACCTGCACATAATACGTTGGTCACAGTATAATGGTTAGAAAGCTTACTAATCCGTTAGTTATAAACAAATTAAAAATTAATTACTTAAAACATTATTAATGGAATAGTGAAATTCCATTATTGAATCACGTACATGTGATTTGAGATGTAATACACTGTAGTTGCATGGGTTATTAATGCTTTAAGTAAGAGACATGTTGAGGTAAAGTACCTAAAATGGCTCATTCGTTTTGCAACCTCATTTTGGGTGTCCCATATGTATAGCTGTGCGTACTTTGGTGTTTCACCTTCAGTAGGCAATAGGATTCCAATACGATGGTAGTTTTGGCCATTTAGAATGAAATTTGGTGGACTGTTACCGTCATTGTGTCTTGAGACCAGTTTACCTCCCATCGAAGTGAACGCAAACATGCTGTTATACAATCTTATATTGTCCCGAAAATGTTTACTTCGATGGTCGATGCCTCGAATCAAATTAAGTAACAACTTAGGTGGCTCTTGTAGTAATTGCAGGTCCACTTGCCCTTTCATGCAACACATGGAAAACTCAGGTGTACTTGATAGGTTGGTCTTAACAGCCCTTTCTTCAAACCAAAAAAGTGCTTGACAATCCCTACATTTGCGTGTCGGAAGTCCCAGATCAAGGGGTGCTGTAAATTGTGAACAATATGGGTAAGTGATACATTTTGAAATATGGAAAACAGTCAGAACGTTAATTCTTGCAAATTAATATACAGAATTTGTCAACTGGTACAAACGTAAGTCGGATTACTTATCAGATAAATCATGGCCAATAAATTTGTCACTTACGTCGATCCTCATTGTGGTCATAGATGGGATTATGTGAACAGGCGTTTCACAATTATTTCGGACGGTTTCAGTAAAAGGATACGGAGGGAAAATTGTTAATAGAGAATTCATCTAATGTGTTTTATATTTTAAAGATCATCATGTTATGTAAAAAACTTAAAATTAAATAGCATTACCATTTTGAATCTCTGAGAACGGAACACGTGGTGTTGATTGAATCTTGCTTGCACCACTAACATTGGAATCCGTAGGTGTGTTTGCTGTAGGTCTACCATGTGGTGTTGTATTTTCGCTGGTACGTAAATCTCCAATAAGTCTACGCATCTTGGATCGTGAAGAACTCAGACGCAAGTTAACCGGTACTTCACTACTGTCAACTGGTTAAAAATCACAGCTTAGTCCTCCCTTAAGATTAAGAATTCTATTACATCGTAGCGTAAGCATATGTGTATTCTTGACATTTAATGATGAATTTTCCCAATTTCTTAGTATACCGTGTCCAAGCGTTTGTCTACGTCTACCCCTCCTTTGTATTCCGATATCTGCAACGAAATGTAGTTTCGTCCTCTTACATAATTAAAAGCTGAAAAAGTGTTTCAAATAGATACACGCTTGTTGTATTTGAAAGCAACGATAGTTTTGCAAATGAAATGTACCTTGCATTGTTGTAGATGCTGTTTGCTGAACCCAAATGGTTGGGTTGGAAGCACCTAAATAAGTTCGATACTAATCATTTTAAATCTTCCAAAATGTAGTCATCACTAATAGTGGCATAATGTGGTCTGAACTAAATGTATAATTTGTGTTGGTTGTTCATATGGGTCTTGAAGGGGGTACGTACCAGTGGTTTTATCTGAAATATGGATATTGTGTTCCAATTGCGAAATCCTTGCTCCTTCGACTTCCGTAGAGGATCCTGCTTCATTGATAAGTCTCATACTTTTAAGAATAAATTAATGTTTGGGAGTAGATGAAATGATAGAAGGGATTACCTTTTTGGCAGTCACATTTTATCTTCTTGGCTGCGTTTTGATTAGGAGATGCATTCGTGCCAGGGCCTTCATTTCCAGATTGCCGCTTCATCAGCTTCGTATTAGTATGTTGCCGTTAAAAACAGTTAGAGACTAGAATAATTGTCAACCCATTAGATATTTGATTTCAAAGCAACAGACCAAATAATAATAGAACAATGAAACGCACCTGTATCCAACAGCTTCTAATATTTGCAAAAGTAGGTTTCCAATGGGTTACACATTCATTTGCGTATGCCTTTTTTTGGTGGGGAGATGTTTTGGAGTCGATAAGATAACATTAGGAATTAGCACAGAATTGCTAATATTGTATAAGATCATGGTGCACTTTTTTAGGGCTGGTAATAATTGACATTAATAGATAACATTCTGATTTTTTATAGTATCTCCATGATTTGAGGTCTGAGTAAATGTCTTAGAGTGCGTTTAATAATATACCTGATTTGTTTTTTTGCCTATATTTCCTTTAATAGAGCAAATAATGTGGTATTCCTTTTAAGCATTCCCATGCCTTTTTTTTCGATGGATCCACATTGCGTCTGACAACCCTTCGTACTTGATTAAACACGTTGTAGTAGTTAGGTGTTTCTCTATTCGTTCGATACTGGAAATTTTCGTCTGTGTCAGTTATATAAAGTGAACATCCACCATACTCGATGTAGCGGTCATTACCGTTAACGACAAAAATTTTTGTGCTGAAGTCATTATAATAAGTTAGTACCGTCATCCTAATTGATTGACGATATACACTTTATTGGTTAGTTAAGGGATAAGATATACAGCAGTCATTTCCAAATTGTCTGCAAAGTTCAATATCTAACGGTGCATAAAGATTTACAGTGGTAAGACTGTGTTTAATAGTCAACGATACTTAGTTACGTCTATTGTTGACTATGCACAATTCTTACGAAGTACTATTTGTTGTGATTAATGGTGGACAAAGTCCATACCATTCTGATTGAATGTGATTTGTTCCGCTGCAAGATTGGGAGGAAGTTATATGGAATGTCCATGCACCATATGTGAACAACGCCTGAAAATGATGTATGTATCACCTTTCAGACTTTCTAGTTTGACTTGTCATAGTTGTGTAGGCCTTACATGTTTATATTAATAATAGGTAAAATAAATAAAATGGGCTGGTAATCTGCCAGGGAAAAAAAATAGACGACCGGTTCGGCTTCTTAACATAAATCCATAATGTAGCCGTTGTGTTCCAATTACGTGAAAAGAAACAATAGTGTTCCATAGGGGGGCGTAAAAATAAGATTACGTTCAACAAGGACTTGTCTAAATTAAAAAACAATTAGCGCACATGAATTGGAGAAACCGAGAAAAGTAAAATCTGAATGTCTACACACTCTATTTTTTCTCCTCGACTTTAACAGTCTTGAGTGGCACCGCAACGGACTTCAGTGCTTTCTCATCAGGGCTCTTGTGTTTCAATGGTGGTGAGTCATCACTGTCTTTGGTGATGTCAATCACTTGCTTGCCCTTGTCCTTTGCACCAGAAGCCAATGATGACTGGTCAAATTTGGAACTCAAGTCCTACATAGAATATTTGTTATATTAGTGTCTTTATATAATTAAAATCATTATTATATAGCAGTCCTCTATGGAACACATAAGAATAGAATTTGAATGCCCTGTAACAAATCTAAAAAGTAAACACTTGCCTGAGCAACAGCTGAGGCAGCTTCGTTTTTGGCGACCGAGAGATCAGAGGGCGTATTCTCAAGAAGAAGCACCTTGTCAGGAGCCTCAAGGTTCAGCTACGACATAGGATTACCACAGTATATGTAATGAAGGTCAGAAGCTCGGAAAATGGTTTTCATATTATATATGGCCTTAGTTAGTACATGTATATTGCTTACCTCTTCATTGCTCCACTTTAGTTCATACCGAGCTATAAGGTCAAGGTCAGCTGAGATGTTGACAGCCATGTATTGCCTTCCGAAATGACTTCCCACTTCACCTTTGGCATTGATTTTGATTAGAACCTGTTTACCAATCAAGTCTTTCACCTCCCTTGGAAGTTCACCCCTTTCAGCATCCTACCAAAATGAGTTTTCATTAGTCTCAAATGGGTATCAATTAGATTAGAAACATGAATCCTTGGATATAATGTAATATGTTTATTTATGTTTTATAGACTATAAAATGGATTAACAATTGCTCACTGATTCCCATGCTTCATATACGTCACCGCATGATTTGTTGACCAATGCACGGACGTTCTGGTCGAAAACGACAACCTCCGAAGAGTCGAGCGCCTCACTGACGATCATTTGGAGGAAAAAACTATACGGGAATGGTGCTTATTAAATAAGGGTTCCATAATAATATTTGAAATTTCGTTAGTGCGTCCTAATGATATCATATGCTAGTCAGCAATTTAGGAAACATGGTGTAATTTAATAGAGCCATAAAAGTCAGAAACCTTTTGTTGACATTTGTGACATGTGTGTCACATTTGTCGCAATAGTACATCCCCGCATCCTCCTCAACCTTCTTAAAGCAAGATATATAGCCCCAATACCACCACCTCTTAGCCAAGTTAAATCCATCAATTGTAGCCAGCACAACGAACTCCTTAACCTGGATTGTTCGAAAGACGATATGTGGCATATATACAGTTACAATGTGGTTAGGCACCTTTTAATTGCAATAATATATAATTGTATCACAGTCATATCTAATTATAAATAAATTTCTTACATGGAGCAGCTGGATGGCATCACAAATTTCATGCTTCTCTTTGACCTGTAGGAATGTTTCATTGGACCCACTGCCCTTGGTATGCTTAGTTAGTGTCAAAGTTGGGGTCAGCGCGTCCTGTGTCATGCTGGTTTGTTTTAAACAGAAACCGGTAGCCAGTGGAGTAGGGTTAGATTCAACTTGAAAATAGAGGACACATTATTTAATTTTAAGAGAGCAGAACTAATGAATAAAGACGGTTCTTCAACAATGACAAACCTCTCCCTTATTGCAACGGCCTCCACAATGTTAAAGTTGATTAAGAGCCTTGTTGTATGCCCAGATGTTTGGAGAGATCTTCCACCTGTACGGTTGAAATTGAGTAGTTTAAAGTTGTTGCCTAAAAGTATTATACGACTGAGCATTTTTTTTAATGGCATATCTTCAGAAATGAAAGGTGTATACCTATCCATGGGTCCACCTTGGCCCACTGAAATACCAACACCGCGTTGGTTGCTTCAGACGATGAGATAAACTCCTTCAATTGAGTAACGTACTCACCAAAGAGTGTAACTTTAAATCGGTACCTGATTCCACGTAATCAAGATACAAAGATTCCAGGATATTCAATATCATATTTCAATAGTGTGAAAATAAATATAAATAGCTGTGAAAAATGTTAGTTACCCTCTGTTTTCAAGTTCGACATTCACCCTTGTTGATTTTCCACCCTGTCGGTCAAATTCATGCTCAGCTTCGACACCGACCAATAACCCAGCGATGTCTGCCAGATATAATTTTAGGTAGTGGTTTTACATTTAAAAAACCACAAATTGTGAATGTAGTGTACTATGCAAACAGGTAATTAACATACTATGTTCTTACCAACATAGTAATTCATGTTAAAATGCTCTTGAAAGCATTCGTACGGAGGAGTGAAGATGATTTCGGGGTCCTGGATCGAGTCGCTGCTTGCAGCAGGTCGAATAGCGGTATGCAGGTGGATACCGAGCTTGTATTTGTGTCTCGTGGCACGAAATTTTCTAGTATTTAACATGACATCATGCTTTGAAATGAGATAAACCTGTCCTTCATGAAGCTGTCCGTCATGCTTGTAAATATGTTTCCTGTCAATGTGGCCCTGAATCGTTGTCCCCTGATATAGTATTAAAAAATAAGAAGAATTTCCATATCTTGGATTTTTTGAGGCAATAAGGGATTTTTTGAGGCGATAAGGGATTTACATATTTATGAGGCAATAAGGGATTTTTTGATTACGACTGAATACATATTTATGAGGCAATAAGGGATTTTTGGTTTATAAAAAATAATGGAAACTGGCAAGAGTTTTCCATATCTTGGATCAAAATGCATCTCACATAATCAAGCCATACCTTTGTGTTATCTATATAGTAGTTTGATGTTCAGTATAGTATTCATATATTATATTTCATTCATTTTGTTGACATCACTTGTACGTGATGGCTTATTAAACCAAAATACTGTGATACAAATATGGCAGAGGCATAAAAGAGTATGGAACATACCTCAGCATCTGCGACGACCATCTCTAGTGATGTTGGTCTGGGACCTCCAAAAGGCATCCATACGAACCATCTTCGCAGCAACTTCACAACAACTGGAGAAGTTCCAGAGTTTGGATCAAGGAGAGCCAAAGGTTGAGTTTTCCTTGAGGTGATAGCCAGGGTCCTTGATGAGGAAGCCATTGTTATTGCAGAGACGGCTAGGGCAAAAGTGTAAGTGTGTTTTTTCTAAATGAGGTCTTATTGTTTCTTATATAGAAGAGTAGTTGACCTAGTGATATGTCTGACTAAGAAATGTGTGGAACTTTCTGATAAATGGGTTTTACCTATGTATTGCTATTTCCAATTTCGAAATTTCTCCTCACAATAAATTGATTTCCCAATTTTTTGTGAAAGCATTAAAAGTAAGCTGACCAGTATGGAAAACTTTGGCCCATTTTGATTCATGACTTTAGATAGTTGTTAGTAGTTAGTGAGTTAGTTAGTAGTTAGTTTTATGCCTATATAAAGAGGCATAAAACTAGTCAGTAAGACAAATAGTATTTAAAGGAGGTTTCAACCAAGAAATATACTGAGGCTCCAAAAGCTGTTGTTCGACACCAGTTGTACTGTAAGAGTACTGAATATCACAAAAGAACATGTTGAATCTATAATCCAAATGTCACTAACCATATATAGGATGATTCAACATAATCTGTGTCTTATATATAGGAGGTTTAAGCCGTTTAAATAAATCTGGAAGAGTTGGTGTTGCTAAAGAGTTTCTTACACTCTCACCTTGGAGTACTATTAATATGTATCAAGAGTTATATGGAAATAAGAGGAGGCGCAATAAGAGAGGAGGATTATTAGGGAAAAACTGAAATAGGAGATTAAATTGTGTTCTATTAACAGGAGTTGTCATTAACGCCTTCAACATAAATAAATCTTGCGCACATTAGAACCAGGGTAGTGTCTTTATAAACTAGTAGTTGTTAGATAGTTGTTAGTAGTTAGTGAGTTAGTTAGTAGTTAGTTTTATGCCTATATAAAGAGGCTTCATGTAATCATTTCATTGAACTCTCATCATTTCTATCAATTCATTTGATGAATATTTGATCTCTTAATCTTTTCTCTTTTATCTTCAATGGATGCCATATTATTCAATATAGCACTACAAAAAAAAAGGTTCAATAGCGGCAGTTATTTTCAAGAGGTTTTTAAAAACCCCATAAAATTAGTTTATAAAGACACTTCCTTGGTTCTAATGTGCGCAAGATTTATTTATATTGAAGGCATTAATGAAAAATCCCGCTAATAGAACACAATTTCATCTCCTATTTCAAATTTTCCCTAATAATGTTTCTCTCTTATTGCGCCTCCTCTTCCCCAAATGCGAAATCCCTCTTCATCTTCTTCTCAGAACCTCAACCCTAAATCGTGAGGTTGCCGACCAGACCTCATGTTGTTTCTGCTGCCTCTCGCGTAACATCAGCTTCAACAAGGTATTTCGTTTTACCTGTAACTTCAACCTTATAACAATCAATTCTTCATCTTTCTACAGTTTCTTTTTTAACATTTCATAGGCTTTACGATTTGATTCTCCTCCCCCTTCCTGTGAGGGTTTAAAACCCCCACTAAGCGACTTAAAAAACCCCCGCTATCTGTTCTATTTTTTTGTAGTGTAGGGGACTAGACCTCTACTGTGAAAAACATTGTTTTCCAAATAAGAATTTCAAATTTGGCAAGTGTTTCTGTATTGACATTGGCCTGCATGTATTTTATAGTAGGCAAAATTACACCAGGGGACCTTTAACTTATTTATTTGTAACAAGTTGGCCCTTTAAGTTTCTTTTGTAACAAATAGGCCCTTTAAGTTACCCGACGTTGACACCGTTGGCCCTTTTAGTAAAATGTAATATCGTTCATTACATCAAAATACACCAAAATATGTTTGTTTGCATCAAAATACATAAGCTAGAGTAGTCACAATATATAAAGTAGCATTACATCAAAATATATAAGCTAGAGAAATCATTAAAAGGGCCTATTTGTTACAAAAAAAACTTAAAGGTCCAACTTGTTACAAATAAATAACTTAAAGGTCCTCTAGTGTAATTTTGCCTTTATAATATTACAACTAAACTTAACATTATATCGTATATGCATCTGTAAAACAATAAAAAATAGAATAAAAAAAGGGAACTACTAAATCACCTCGAAAAAAAAATCTAGGTGTCATTAATAGCAATGCCAATAAGATAATAAGACTCTGTTTGGCGTGTCTCATCTACTAGCGGATAGTAGATGAACTTGTTTCAGGAGGCTCGGGAAAAATTTAGTCAAGACATATAACAATACTCATCAAAAAAATATTAACCTCATTGATTATTTCCATATAACTCTTAATACATATTAATAGTACTCCAAGGTGAGAGTGTAAGAAACTCCTTAGCAACACCAACTCTTCCAGATTTATTTATCTGGCATAAACCTCGTATAAGACTCAGATTATGTTCAATCATCCTATATATGGTTAGTGACATTTGGATTATAGATTCAACATGTTCTTTCATTTTTTTTTTGATAAGCAACATGTTCTTTCGTGATATTCAGTACTCTTACAGTATAATTGGTGTCGAACAACAACTTTTGGACCCTCGGTATATTTCTTGGTTGAAACCGCCATTAAATACTATTTGTCTTAATGTAGGGGAACAAAAATTGAGCTCAAAAAACCTAACCTCGTGCGGGACTTGCCTAGTCAATACTTGAGTAGCCCACAAATAACAAATAAAATTAGCTTAAATACTAAGTATTAGCAACTTAATACATGTTGTCAAGTGTCAACAACATGTATTGAGAATAGGAAAATGATTTTTAGTACAATACAAAACAATCAAAACGCACAATTATAAATTTTGATTTATTAGGCACTACTTTTTGTGCACACAATTGGGGTGTGTATTGTTCTTAAGGGTTGATTGACGACAATACATTTGTATATTTTCTACAAAGTTTTCTTTGTATTAAATAGTGATATCCTCTCGATCACTATGCGACAAATTCGTGTGTTGGATATTCATCTATCACAAATACTTATTCGTTTGAAATTATATGTTATCATACTTCATCCACATGCTCTTCAAGAATGCTTTTTAGTTGAAAACAATAACATCAAAAATAGGCATGTTCTTGTATTTTTTTATAAATCACAAAACTACTTTTTTAGTTAGTGCTTTTTATAACGCCATCCGACCAAATAGTTACCAAGGTCGTCTAAGGCTAGGCTTGGGAAGTAAAGTCGGAGCCCGGTGCAAAGCGACCTGATATGGATTAGGTAGCCTACAACCCATTTTACCAGCTTTACTCAAAAGAAACAAAATCCATGGACGATGGAAATTTGTAGTTGAGAAGGGGAAAAGGGAATAATCAATCAACAAACACAACCAAAAGCGAAATCAATGAAATATATGTTTTGATTCCCATATTTATTTTATTTAATAAAACAAGTAATATTTCACTGAACTCCCCCATAGATTAATAAAAAGGAAGTAAATTTCAAAATATCATTCTCACATTAAAAATAAAAAGGAAGTAAATTTCAAAATAAAACTGATTAATAAATTTGACATAGGGAAATTCACCATAATCAAAAGGTTTGTTAAGTTGTCATAAATACTTGAAAATAACAAGTCACTTTGTATACAAGGTATAATCCTAATAACCTCGATCATAAGCCTCGCAGCTGAAAATAAGAAAAACAATTGATGATTTATTTTACTAACCCAATATGAATAAGGCTTTCAATGTTTTCCTTATAAATTACTACCTGAGAATACATATTTGGATCTTTAATGCCAAGCTCCACAATTATCTGGGTACTCCAATCAAACCGAGGAAGTTCACCATCTTTTGTTTTCAAGAATATATCGCTGTTAATCCCAACTCCAATAAGCTGCTCAACGCAAGGAAATGGGCCAATAATGAATAGTTTAGTCGATGATTCTGTCACACCAAGTTCACCTAAGATTGACACATGGAAAGTAGTTTCGTGATTACAAATGAAAGCAACATACCCATTTAACATCGCCAAGTGCACTTCCATCTCGCTGATATCGAAACTAGCATCAACCATGTATGAGGGCATGGGAGTTGTAAAGAACACTTCATTGCTCATGTCAAAGGAAATCAAACACGACACAACATCACATTCCATTGTACCCCGCCAGTGGCACACTCCCTCCGAGTACGTTTGGCCACCAATTATGCTACGATAAGGAACAACAGGCATTTCAAAATCAAGTTTCTTCCAAGAGTTACTACTTAGACTATATATCTCCCACAAGGGCCTGAAATCTATATATCGAATCACCTTATAATCATCTCTAACGTGGTCATAACCAAATCCACAAAGATTTGACACAGGTACTTGATAAGGTGGTTTAAACTCTATAGGATTGTCAGGAATGAACTTCAATTCCTTAGTAGCTAGATTCCACAATACAGGACTTTGATGATGATCGACGAGACAAAAGACGCCGTTAGCGCTAGAAGCCAAAACAATATAACCGTTATCTTCTTGAAATGGAGGTGGCGAATCTAAGCTAACCCTATTCTGAATACTCTCACCAGATAGTAAATAGAACCAAGTATGGCGTTGTCCGTCTGGCAGGATTGCACATTGCTTTAGAAGGAGAGATGTATATGTGAAATTGTTGCGATAGAAACTCATGAAATAAGAGTTTTCAAACAAGAGAGTCCATGATTTGCGTACACATCCAAATTGCTTCAAAGATTTTAGAGGCAATTTTGAGAGGATGGAAAAGGCAATATCATCGGGGATATGGTTGCTAATAACTTCATTTGCAACAACCACAAATTTCTCATCCATCTCATATACAACTTTGAAGAAAGTACGTGATCTTGTGTATTAATTTCATTTCTCCCTGGTACGGAAAGCAAGAAAAAAGAGACATTCAGTCACTGATGATCAGGGGGGATCTTTTCATGGGTTGGGGAGGGCCACGGCCCGCCCTAAAAATACAAGTAAAATTACCACAGTACCCCTGTGTTTAAAAGCAAAATATACATACTAAATAGAAAAGACTATTGCGCAACAATAATAGGAATGTTCGGGCGGCGCAGTGGTAAAGTGGCTTATAATTCCGTCAATGGATTCACGGTTTGACTCCCAGCTGTTCTATTTATATTTGTTTTTTTACAAATTTTGAAATTTTGAATCCTTCTACAGGCTACAATCTTGAATTAACTACATAATAATCAAGTTAATATATATTTATATATATATACCTTTAATATATAATAATAACATATATTCTTATATTTATTCATATTTTTATATTATATTATATCGTAACAAATTTTTCACACCTCTTTTATTAAATTTAAAAATTATAAATCAGTGGTTGATAATTTTTTTAAAAAAATATTTTCACCATTCTAAAATTAAAATCAAGTTAATTTAAAATTATATTTTTACAAACAACTTCAATTGAGTCTCGATGTGAAATTAAAAATAATTATTAATTTATATTAATCTATTTTATTATATATATTTATCTCCCTCTCAGTCTCTCTCACACTCCCTATTCCTCATTGTCGTCCCTCTGAACCTCGTCATTCTTCCATGTCTTTTTTTTGCGCCGCCCCCCCTCCCCCCCACCCCCAAGCTTTTTGGTGACGATCCGCCACTGGTGGCTAGGCAAACAAACAATTAACTCCAAGAGAGTATGGACAATGAGAATTGATCGCATATTTCTCCCGGCCACTTTCGAAATTTTCAAATAAATAATACATAAAAAGTTTACACAAAATATGAGTCACCACTATCACCACAGTAATTAGCTTCGAATAATATGTTTTTGTACTCTATTTTTAGACGAAAAAATGCCCCTGTTTAATATTTTCATTTTAAGAGAATTTGAAAATTTACTATTGCTAGAGATAGTTTCATATTCCTTAGAATTGGTCGCATATATTTCTCTCATTTTCGAAATTTCCAAATCAATAATAGATAAAGAGCTTACATAAAATATGAGTCACCACTATCTCCACAGTAATTAGCTTTGAATAATATGTTTTGATATATCATTTGTTCCGGAATGGGCCGAAGCCCACTCCAGTGACTCTACCTGGACCGGCCCAGCAATAAAGGGGCAAAGGAGTAGAGAACCGGATCAACGACCCCGATTGGTCCGTACGCATAGATCCAACGCTCGAAGATCGCCCACCAACGCTATAAAAGCACTAATGGCGTCAGTTGTCAGGTACACACTATTCATTAAGACCTATACTCTGCTCGTTCGCTCCTGACTTGGGCGCTGGAGTGTCTTCGCAGGTACACCCGCCCCCTGAAGCGGAGCTTGGAGCACGACTAGAAGAACATCAGAGATCTGATACTTGTGAAACAGCGGTCAAGCACACTAGGGGACAGATCATTTGGCGACCACAGTGGGAGCCCGCGCCCTTTCCACCAATCTCGAAGATGCCCCCGAAGGCACCCCGAGGCCGCCCAAAGGCCACGGCTCGTTTACAAAGTGTGGCCGAGATCCCGACTTGACCACCACCAGCGGGTGTTGAAGGCAATAACACCGTCCCTGTACAGCCGGTCACAGTAGAGCTTCCTGCCGACCTGGTCCAAGAGCTGCGAGAACTACTGCACGACCGAAACCAACAAAAAATGACGGACCAATCTAAAAAAACAAACTCATAAAATTTTTCATATTGTAAGTCTAAGTTTTTCTAAAAATATCTGCTACATTTGATTTTAAAATTTCTTTTGCATTGGTCTTTTTTAAAGGAAGTCTTTTTTTTTTTGAACATTTTAAAGGAAGTCTTGTGATAAGGTACAAGTAGAAGAGAATCAGAATAGGTGTAGCTATTGGTTAAGAGTTTTCCTATTGATATTGTGATTATACCCATGAATGTGTAACCAAATTATGACCTTAATTAAAATTCAACAACTATTATTTTAAATAGCACTAGCCATGACTCTACAATGTTTTATCAAAGTGACCTCTTTAGTCAACTCACTTTCAAGCAGCGGCGGTTCACAATAATCGTTGTAGCTTAAGTTCCGCAAATTGCTATTTTTGAAGTAGTGTTATAAAGTTATAAATTAATTAGAAGACTTGAATAAAAACATTAAAATGAAAATTCAAGCTAATTTTAGCTAAGTGTTCATGATAAAAAAAGTTGTACCATAATTTAATATATAAATGTAAAGCACTCATTTATAACCTAGTAATGTTTGAAAAATGAACCTAAGAAATGCATAAAACTTTATCACTATACCTAAAAGTAATGTAACACCCCTCGAAGTAATTATTTTTTTTTACTTTGATTATTAAGTAATTTCAAGTAGTTGGTTTCTAAGTGATTAAAATACTTTTCTTTGAATTGAAAATTGTATGATTTAATTGAATAAATGTGATACTTGTATGGTTTGAGTGCGTGTGATTAAGTAAATGTGGTCTTAAGTGTGGAATATAGGGTAAGGGCAAAACAGACTTTTCACTCACACAAAACATCCACTTACTAGATATTCTCCTAGCTGGACAAACACAAGACCACACACACTCTCACACACTTCTCATTTTTTTAAAATAGAACATTTTCCTCTTTGTGGGACAGAGAGCGTTCGAGCTTGAGAGGAAAAAAAAAGAAACGAAAGAAACCTCAAAATCCTCATCTTGCCCAAAGCTTCAATTAAAAAACTTTCTCTTGAAATTCCTTTTCCCCTTTTCAATCTCATCATGGAGTAGGAAGCAGAACACAAACTCTCTCCTTGTTTACAACCATTTTCGAGTTTCATGGAATCTAAGAAGCTAGCTTGAGCTTTCATTGTGGTTGCATGTGGGATTAGGGAGCTGGAATAGGTGATTGGGTTGCTACATTGATGATTGAAGTGCACAAAGTGAAGATTTAAAGCTGGGATTCGAATTTGGGAAGTTTGTAGGTGTGCTTAGGAGTATTTGTGGTGCTCAAAGTTCATATTTCGGATTCGAATTTGGGAAGTTATTGTTCAACCGATTTGAGGTGAGTTCTTTATTCCATTTTGTGTTTTGCTGAATTGTTATTTTAATTGCATGAGTTCTGAACCTAATAGTTAATGCATGTGTATCTTGAGACTTGAATGTGCTTTGAACTCCATTCGTTCTAAAATTGTGATTGTCAATGATTTTGCATGTTAAATGTGCTATTGTGATTTCGTTGGATGTTTGATTTCGTTAAATTGGTTGTTTGGAAATACGATAGCACTGTTAGTGAGTGTTGTTGAGTTAGGAGTCAAGTGGGATAGGCATTGGAGCCAAAGGAATGGTCAATTTTCATGAAAACAGACACTTTGGAAACCTGTAGAAGGAGCCCAGTCTGTGCGTCCAAGGAGCCCAGCCCGTGCCAAACATTCTGGAATTCCAACTATGTTGGTTGCTCAGGAGGCCTGGCTTGTGCGCATAGGAGGCTTTGTCCGTGGCAAAGCTACTGTCACACATTTTTAAACCTTTCAAATGCTATTCCTTTTGATTCTAATCCTTCCTTAACCCATCCCAATGTAAGTTGAGCACAAATGAGATGATTCCCATGTATGTTTGAGATGCAAATTAAGTGTTTAATCGTTAGGGGTTATAACTTAAATTGTTTAGTATATATATCGAGTGAGAATTGTGCCAAGACATCATGTGGCTTAGTGGTAATAATTTTTGTGTTTCACTGAAAGATTGTGGGTTCAATTTCCTTTGATGCCAAAATTTCAATTTTTTTAGTAACAAGAATATGCGCCACATAGCTATTGAGTGCCACGTGGCAACCACCTATTGGTTGCTGACGTGGCCCATGTCAACGCCATGTGTCCATGGTGACATGGGATGATGAACGTGACATTGATTATCATTTTAAAGTTTTTTTTGATGGAAAACTGACCGAGGAGCTTAACCGTAAACAACTTATATTTGCAAGGGTTATTTTAAGGTTTTTTATTACAGGGGCCTATTTGGATTGTGCGTGTATTTGCAGGGGCCGAACGAATATTTAAACCTTCTAAAAAAACAAACTCATAAAATTTTTCATATTATAAGTCTAAGTTTTTCTAAAAATATCTGTTACATTTGATTTTAAAATATCTTTTGCATTGGTCTCTTTTAAAAGAAGTCACCAGATAAGGTAAAAGTAGAACGGTAGAAGATTATAGATATTGTGATTATAATATATCATGTATGCGTAACCAAATTATGTCCTTAATTAAAATTCAACAACTATTATTTTAAATAGTACTAGCTATCACTCTAAAATCTATTCCCTATATGAGGCAATCAAAATAGATGGCACATTTGTAATTTGAGCAAACATCAGATGCAAATAACCAACCCCAACCCCAATCTGACACACTCTGCCCCTTTCTCTCTTAGGGGGCGTTTGTTTGAGAGACTGAAGGTGGATTCCAAGGAAACTGAGTTGGAATGAAAGATTCCTATGTTTGGTATTAAAAAAAATAAAAAAACATTCCAAGGAATGTTGATTGGTCTGGAAAGTTACTTCCCACTTTTGTAGGAATCTGATGCCATCCAAAAGTAGTGGTATTATTTCCTTCCAAGATAGGGGATTTCAATTTTTGGTTTAAAATTACATTCCTAACCCCCACTTACTCCACTCAGCCACTCCCTACCTAAAAAACACCCGCTAAAAATAGATAGTGTTTAGCGCCTTTTCCCCTCTGTGCTAACTTGAAAGTGAATTATATAACTTTGCTTTCCATAGGAGCATTGCATATACTGAAAGCGACATCACAGGTACTTCCATGCTTTGCTTTTTTATTCTTTATCCATTCATAGCTTTCCATTATTTTTCTTTCATTTTTTTTGTTCTTGGTATGTGTTTCTGATTTTTATATGCTATAAAACGTAAACATTACATGACTTCTTTATCTAAGATGGCTTCTTTCTCATATGACAGATTTGTCATATATTTGTCATACAAGAAGATGCTGTATTAGTGCAAGGTTTATTGCAATTGGTAGATGATGGCTGGAAGGCTGATGCTGGTTCATTTAAACCCGGGTATACTAAAGTACTAGAGAAATATCTGCAAAGCAAAATTCTGAATTGCACATTAAAAGCTAGTCCCCACATTGAGTCAAGAGTGAAACGCATAAAAGCGCAGTATTATGCAATTAAAGATATGTTGGGTCCAAATGCAAGTGGTTTTGGATGGGATGATACTAGAAAGATGATTGTTGTTGAGAAGGAGATTTATAATCAATGGTGCAAGGTAATATGCAATTTAAATTATGATATTTGAAGGCTAAATGGTAGATGAATAGATCCTTGCTCTTTATGATATTTCCGAAAAGTTATTAAGTTCGGTTGACAAGTTAGGCGAGTCTTATGCTACAACTGTGGAGAATATCAAACAAATCACATCTTGTTTTTTGTATGAGAAACACAATGATGCTCCGGAGAAAACTCATCTAGGAAATGTCTTTATTGGTTTTATTATTTGTTTGAATTCGTATTTCTTTCTAAGAATATTATGGTTGTGACACATTCCGGCAGCAAGTATGCACTAGTATTAATGAATTATGTTCCTTTTATTTTTTCTCACCGCAAGTATATGGTTGTGACACAAGTGTGTCTATATATATATATATATCTATATAATTGTTTTACCAAATACATTATTACAAAAGATTATTGTAAAAAAAAAGTTAATAATCACTTTAATTTTATACTTTTATTTCACCTTTTGTAAAGAGGGGTATTTTAATAATTACATTGCTTATTCCCAGGAATGTATGTTACCAACCAAACAAGTTTATAAATTGTTTCCGGCAATTGGATTCCTAAGCTTGTAACTAACCAAACATGTTTTAGAAAATACTCAGGAATCACATTCCAAGTCATTGGATTCCCAGGCAAGTGATTCCTTGGAATGCAATTTCTAACCGGGAAACAAACGCCCCCTTGTTCTCGCTCCCCACTTTCTCTCCAGTCACCCCTCTCTCTCTTTCGGTCTTCCTCTTTCTCTCTTTCAAACCCTCTTCTTCTTCCTTTCAAACCCACCACCACCTACTACTCATTTCATGATTCACTGTCATTTTGAAGATCACTGTAATTAAGCTTTTGTCAAGAAAAAGAAGAAGAAAGTGAAACGAAGGAACAAAACCCCTTTAGAGAAAAGGAAGAGGGAGAAAAACCACAATCAGGTTCCATTAAAGAAGGAACAAATACAGAGAGAGAAATCGAAACGAAGAAGGAAGAGAGAAGCACCAGCGCTTCTGCTGACCAAACCATCGCTAACGGCGACGAATGAAGAAGAAGAAACAGCAACAATACTACCACAATCAGGTTTTGTATCTGTTAACCCTACATCAACTCTCATTTCCCTAATATGATACCTATTTCGACTTAAATCTGTATTTTTGCTTTCCATTTATCTTCTAGGGTTACAAATCGCATGCAACGACGAAGGAAGACGAAGAAACGACGGCAAGACTACCACAACATCTGTTTCTGCAAAGGCTGCGATTCAAGTAAAAGTTTCATCCCTCTTACTCATTCTATTATAACTCAAATATGATGATTGTTGTGAAAAAGAATCATTTTCATTTAGTTATTTTTTCTTGATGTTTTCAGGTATGATTCCCTTTCCCTTTTATTAATGCTTCCTCATTGCAAAATGCTCTCTTTCTCCTAAATTTAATATGTACTTCATGATGGTTGCTTGGTTGAAAGCAACAAACTCTCATGTTCTGTTTTCTATGTGTATTTTATACATGAACATTTATTAGACTTGGGATTTGTTTTTTCTGTGTGCATTGCATTTTTAACTTTCAATAAGTTATTTGGAATTTGCTTCTTCAGTCATTAATTTGACAACCAGAAATATGGAGATGATGAGGCTTGGAGGCTTGATTCTAAAGGTAGCTGATTGACTATGCATTCTAGAAGTTTGATATTGTGAAATGATACTTTCTTCATTTGGATAGATTATAGTTGTCTTAAGCTTGATTTCAATTTATCGTTTGAGCTTCTTTTTTCTCAACATGCTTCATAACACTCTAAATATAACCCTTATCTTATGCAAATTTACAAGACCGTGAAAAGTAATAATATAAATGTGGCGGCAGGACCAAAAATAGGTTATGCTTTGAATTGTTAAAATGTGATTGAACCACATGCTCTTATACCAGTCCACATTTTTTGGATTATAGCAATAGACTAGAGTAGCTCTCCCTGCTATCAGTCAAATTCAGGTATTCACTACTTTTCTTCTAAATTTCTCTTCTGTTTTTGCTTATGTAATTGTTTTATGCATGATTTTGTAAAGCTTACTTGCAATTCAACAATGTTCTTGCTCTCTTCTATTGGATTTCGAAACTTTGTCAAAATCGTGAATTGTACACGTTATTTGATCGATTTAATTGAGTTCTGATGAAGGAAAATTTGATGCTTCTGAATCTATATAATGCTTTAAAATGGACAAATTATTAATTAACTGCAACACCCATGTTCACATTATTAAATTTAAACTGCAAAATGGTATATAATTTAATAATCAATAGGATATATCTTTTCCTATTTTATTTCTATCACAAAATGTTCAAATCAATAGTACGTTGATGCAATGGTAAGTTTTTGAGTAATCAATAGTATTTGACCTGTGTTCAAATCCCCGCAAAGACAAATGTGTTATTGTTTTTTAATTTTAATAATATGCAGTCAAAAAAATTAGAAAAATGGGGCCAACAAGTTTCGATCTTACTACCAACAAGAGAAAACCCCAACTTCCACCAACTGAGATACGTTAATGTTTAGAGTTTTGGGGCCACTTAAAATATGACACTTAATTTGAGGCCCTTTTTTAGGCTTACAAAAAAGTTATTTTTTTGAGGCCCCAAGCAAGGGCTTGGGCCTCCTATATGCTTGGGCCGGCCCTGATGTCAGGGTCGATACTGTAAAGTCGGCAATGTCTTCCCCGATCGTCAGGCGTTCAGAGACGGAGGACGTTGGATCATGACGGTTGAGTCATCAGTTTCTATGACATTTGATCTAATAGAGGGGGCATGTCATTATGCGCTGCTTCATTTTTTGTGCCAATCATTGTGCTGCTTTGTTTTTGCGTCAATTGCCACCATTGTGCTTTTAAAAATACTGATCTTTGTGCTTCAGCCCCTTCACACCCTTTTCCTTAGATCAGTCTCAAATCGTAATTACATTAGAGTCAGTAAATACGATTTTACTCATATGTGAGTCTTATATACATATGGTGGGGGCACATACGACTTTTACATGTTCAAGTCGTATATACCCATATATACAGGTATATACGACTTGTTATTTTCATTTTATTATTTAATTCATGTCTAATTTTTATTTATATTTTTGAAACAGATATTGGAGCGTCTACTGCAGAGTCACAGTTGTTTCCTTTCGACATGGATACTACGGAGCCATTCGGGATGGATAGGGTATATTTTTCGGTCTAATTTTTTTAATCAAATTTGATAAATATTTAGTTAATTAAGTTCGTAAGATTTTTCTATTTTGTAGATATTTTCTACACGCGAGGATGTGGAAGAGTGGGGGCTATAGCGGTTGGGAGACGCATTGGAGTTGTGGTTATCAAAGTTAGATCTGATAAAGCTGGTAAAAGGGGGGACTAGAGATAAGATTATTTTCGGTTGTGAGAAACAGGGGAAGTTTACTAAAGATTCTAGATTCTTCAGGTCTAAGAGAAGAAGTTGCCTGTTTACTTTGAAAGCTACTTCTACACTACGTCATGGGGTTTGGGGTGTGAAGGTTATGTGTGGTTGACACACACATCCGTTGCTTACTACCTCGGTTGGGTGCACAACTTTTGGTCGTTTGACTAAGCCGCAGAAGGCTATGGTTAATGAGCACGCTGATTTGGATGTTGCCCTGAAGGATTGTCTTACTGCTTTGAAGAGTCATTATCCGGACAATGTCACTTCTCTCCCTCAAATATATATAGGCAGCGCCACAAGCATCAGTCTTCTCAGAGGGGTCCTAGAACAGACATTCAGGAGTTGTTGAGATTGATTGAGAAACTTAATTATTTATGTTGGAGTAGAAAGGTTGAGGATTCTGATGTGGTCAGTGACATCATGTGGGCTCATCCCACTTCTATCAAATTATTCCGGTTGTTTCCCAAAGTTCTTATTCTTGACAAAACCTACAAGACCAACAAATACAATCAACCTCTATTGGAGATTGTGTGAATGACTAGCACAGAGTTATCTTTCTCGGTTGGGTTTGCCTATATTGCACATGAACTTGGTATTCATTTCTCTTGGGTATTGCAGCAACTAAAAGATTTATTTGACTTGCATGAGATTCAACCTGAGGTTTTCCTGACTAACAGAGATCTTGGTTGTGTGGTTGGTATTCATGCTATCTTTCCTTCCGCTACCAGTTTGTTGTGTTCTTGGCACGTGACAAAGAATGTGAAAGCGAAAATTAAAGAGTTCGTGCATATTGATAGGCAAAAGGTCGTCATCTCTCTTTGGCACAGTATTATTGATTCAACTGACGAGTCTGAGTACTTAGCTCAGTTAAAGATTTTTTAGGACTCCTGCACTGATATCCCCGCTCTTATTAATGTGTGCATGACACATGGTTGAAACCGCATAAGGAGAGATTTATCTTGGCATGGACTAACCATATCTCACACTTCGGTAATCAGACCACCAACATGTATTCTGGCATTTAGTATTTTTGTCGTAGTTTAAATTTTTTTGACACGTGGTTAGTATTTTTATCGTTGTTTAAATTTTTTTGACAAGTGGTTAGTATTTTTATCGTTGTTTAAATTTTTTTGACACGTGGTTAGTATTTTTATCGTAGTTTAAGTTTTTTTGACACGTGGTTAGTATTTTTATCGTAGTTTGAATTTTTTGACACATGTTTAGTATTTTTATCGTTGTTTAAATTTTTTTGTATGTTCATTGTTATTCTTAAAGAGCCGAGTCAGCTCATTGGACTTTGAAGAGACATCTGAAGACTTCTAGAAGTGACTTGTCTAAGTGTTTTAAATCTATTCATGACTTGTCTAAGCTTTTCTGATAAAGTCATCGGGTCTTTTCAAAAAAAGCATAAACCGCATTGAAGTGGCTTCCAATATTCCTTTGTTTAAAAAAGTTCGCTGTATTGTGTCTTTAAATGCTCTGGATTATATGGTCAAAGAGTTTGAAAATTGACTTCTGGGGTTGGTCATGACAAAGGATGATGTGGATGCATTATTAGAAAGACACATCTTCTTCCTTGTGCTTGTGAGATAGGTGTCTATCATGTCTCTGGTTCTTCTATTCCGTTGGATGTTGTGGACGATCATTGGAAATAACTGAGTTTGGATTCTTTAGATGAAAAATTCTCCCAACGAAAATCTGATGGATGTGATATTTCTTACCAAATGGAGATGATCTGGGCCAGATTTAATCGGATGACTGCGGATGAGAAAATTGTCTTCAAGAAACAACTAAATGAGCTTGCATTCCACCACCATTTAAAGTCAAAACAAAAGGTGCACCAAAGAAGAAAAAGCAGAAATTGTATGATGTCAAAAGAGATTTATTTGGGTGGGAGCATGTAGATGAGAAGATGAAACTCACACAAGAATCTGGGACTTCTATCAAAAAACCATCACAGTTGTCTTCTTGCAAAAAATCATCTCAGCGGTATTCAAAATTATCTCATGGTTCCAATAAAAAAGTAACAAAGCAGGGCGAGATTTTATTGCATTTACCGGCGGTTCCTCATCATGTGCGGTCTTATGTGGAAAATATTGTTGATGTGAGAACCGATGGAAATTATGGGTTCCGAGCAATTGGGGTTGGTCTCAATTTTGGTGGGGATAGTTGGCCTATAATTAAGAAATATTTAATCATTGAAACAAAGGAAAGGGAGGCACTATATAGTTGCATGTTTGGGAATGACAGACTTGCAGAACTTCGAAAAGCATTGACTATTGAATACCACGGTTTTCAGAAGAAGGATAAGTGGTTGACTTTGCCAAAGATGGGGTTATTTGTTGCAACAAAGTATAATGTCGCCCTTGTTCAATTGTCTTTGAATATGAGTTATACTTATTTGCCTTTGAGATGTACCTATTCTTCTTCGAAGTATAAAATTATATATATTCTGAACTTGCGGGATCAACATTGGATGCATATTTCGATGTCGTCTGCCTGTCTGTTTCCCCCAATTATTCTGATGTGGTCTTATAATGGATCAGAGGATTCTACTTCATGGTTAGATCCGTATACCAGTCATTTTGCCCTATGGCAAGCCACAGCTCCTTCGGTGATTCCGACTGATGCGCCCACATGTGTAGACTTATTTGATGATTCCGACGATTTACACGGTCTACATTGACACGTGTTTGTATATTTCTTGTACTTATTATTTTACCACTTTTTTGTAATTATTATCATTTATCCATATCTACACGGTTGATCAGATGGCGAAGTCACATCCTAACCGTTAAAATTAATACAAATCTTATTATGAAAAAAAGTAAAAAAATAAAATAAAATTAATACAAATTGTATATACCTAGGTGTGGATGTATATACGATTTGCATTTTTTCAAAGTCGTATATACCTAAGATAAGGTATATACGACTGTGGTCAATTTTATTAAAGGTATTTTCGTCAAAAAAAATTGAACTCATACAGGACTTTCCCGGTCAGCTCATGAATAGCCCACACATTAGAAATAAAATTAGCTTAAATACTAAGTATTAGCAATTTAATATCAATTTAATAGGCACCATTTTTTGTTCACACAACTGGGGTGTGTATTGTTATCAAGGAGTGATTGACGACAATCCATTCGTATATTTTCAACAAAGTTTTCTTCGTAATAAATAGTATTGTCCTTGAGAATATATGACATATCGTCTCAGTCTCTATGCAACAAATTCATGTGTTGGGTAGTATTCATCTATTACAAATATTTATTCGTTTGAAAGAAATGATACGTTATGATACTTCATCCACATGCTCTTCAAAAATGCTTTTTAGTTGATAACAATTGGCTTAAATATGTTTTAGGCCCTTGCAAATATGGGGTGTTTTGGTTTAAGCCCTACAAATTTTTTATTTATTTATAAGCCCTTGCAAAATGACACATTTTGTTTTAAGCGATTCTCTTAGCAAACTGTTAGTGAGACGTTAAAAATCTCTTCCACATGTGGTTTTTTATTTTATTTTAAGCCCCTACAAAAATATATTTTATTTATTAGACCCTTGCAAAATATATATTTTATGGTTTAAGCCCCTGCAAATATACACGTGGAAGAGATTTTTAGCGTCTCACTAACAGTTTGCTAACATAAGGGATTAAAACAAAACATGTCATTTTGCAAGGGCTTATAAATAAAAAAATTTGCAGGGACTTAAACCCAAACACCCCATATTTGCAGGGGCCTAAAACGTATTTAAGCCAAAACAATAACACCAACAATAAGCATGTTATTGCCGCACCAAAATAAAATAAAAGTAAACCCTCAAAATAAAATTGATTAATAAATTTGATATAAGGAAATTCACGATAATCAAAAAGTTTCTATGGTTGTCCTAAATACTTGATAATCACAAGCCACTTTGTATACAAGGTATAATCATAATAACCACAATCATAAGCCTAGCAGGTGAAAACAAGAAAAACAATTCATGATTCATTATACTAATCCAATATGAATAAGGCTTTCAATGTTTTTCTTATACATTACTGTAACATCCCAAATTTGTAGTCGACCATACAAACTCGAGATATTACTCTTTAGTCTTTCAGAGATGCACTTTTGAGAATTGAAAGAACATAATTTATAAAATCAACTATAAATAACTGGAATGATCAAAAACTTTATAAACTTCATGGTTTAATACATAAAAAAATACTGACGATCATCCAACCCAGTCATTAAATACATAACTCAATCCATAGTGCATAAGACCCTAAAACAACGGTCGTACATAACGTAACTAATACTTATACAATACATCATGGTCCTCAACATGAATATTAGCAATAATGTGCCAATCTTCTCAATCTGATAATCCTCATGCCATAAGGCCCTTAGACTTGACCGAAACTGTTTTATACTTTAACTGTGAATCTGAAAAACAACATCAATGAAGGGTGAGATTACATAATCTCAGTGAGTTCTTCGTGACTCCCTTACTATAATCCGCTCCGAATATCTTTTAATAATTACCCGATAACGCATTCCCCAAATGGTGCAGTCTTACATTTAAAATTTAATGCTACAACCATCACAATTAGGAAGCCCACACTCAACATTTAGTTGAGCTCAAAACTAAAGGCCTTGGGCTTGGGTGCATGACTCCCTTCCCAAGTACGTCACATAGTCCATTAATCCATTTATTAATATATAAGTATATATATATATATAGAGAGAGAGAGAGAGAGAGAGAATAGTTCTTCGCCCACATAGTCCTAACGAAACAACAATGCATTAACCAATTTGTATTGTCCTTCTAATTTCTCATGGTATAATCAAGTCAATTTCATAAACAATTTATCAATTGCAAGCATCACAAGAATACAATTTCACAATTTTAGAAACATCTCAAACAATCAACATTATGAGTTTAACATAACATTTCAAAGCAAAGTCAACAATCACCAAAAGATTACCCTATAAAATAGGTCCAGCCATTATATAGTCAGCCACCGTACCTAAACTTTGAGAATTTATTTAACCTATCAAACGACTAGGAAATTTAGCAAACAACCCCTCTATGGAAATCTAAGGACGTCTAGTTTCTGACTATGTTTTTAGAATTGTAAAATGATTGGTCAATAAATACAGTTTTAGCAAACAATACAGTATGTTCAGAAAATGGGATTGCGACTGTGACCTAGATTGCGGTCCTTCTAAAATGACCAAAACCCACTCAAATAACCTGGAACTTGAGCCTAAACAGTAGAAAATTACGTCTAGTTTTCAAAGAAATAAAAATCACTCAAAAAGGAGTTCAATTGAAACAACCATGCCCAAAACACTGACCCTATGTCCAGATTGTTCCCAGAATTTTAACTTAACTTGTGGAGACTATAACTTGAGCTACACAACTCCAAATTCAACCAAACTAAAGCCATATTAACGAGCATTCAATCTTGTTTCTAAAATGACAAACCATGTGATTTTTGAATCAGTAAATCGTTCCCAGTCATTGAAATACCGAACCTACCCCAGAATGTCTCAAAACAGTGAACATAACAACACAATTAACACCAAACAAGCATCAAATTCAACAATCCAGGCATGTTATCATGAAGGAACAGCAACGCACATATTTTTGCTAAAACGAAATACAATAAAACGCAGAACTCACTTGGAAGTAGTTGGGAAGCAATCAAAATACCATAAGGAAGAAGCAATTGAACACTAAATGGATTCCTAGACTTTCAAAGCGAAACCCACACCAAGTCAGCAACCAAACCCTTATTTGAACTCCTCAAACCTCCAAAATACAGAAATGAAGAAAAAGGGCTTAAAATCTCTCTATTTCTCCATGTGGGTTGAAAATGGTAGCAAGAAGAGTGAATTGTTGGTGTTGATTTTGGTACAACTAGAAAGAGAATGAGGAGCTGATTTTATTGAGAAAAGGAAGTAGAACATGCTTCAAACTTGGACTCTCCTCTCCCTCTTTCTCTCCTTCGTCCCTCTCTGTATTCTCTCCTATTTTTTGATTTTCTAAAAATGAATTAGACAAGTCAAAATGAAGAGAGAGCTGGTTTTGGTTTAAGTGTTTTGGGTCATCATGGGTTGGGCTTGACTTGATTTGGGTTAGAGTAATAAAAATCAAATTCCTATTTGTACCCCTCCCTTTACTACTACACTTTCATTAATTTTAGTAGCAATTCAATCACAAAATTAATCAAAACAAGTGAATGTCTATAAAGGGCTTTAAAGAACACCAATGCAATTCTAAATGGAAAATGATTAAACAATTTCAAACACTGGAACTGTGGAACATACAATTTACGAAAAGTAACCACACGATAACAATCAAAGTAATTTGTTTAATTACTTTGGGTGTTACAATTACTACCTGAGAATACTCCCAATGATCTTTAATGCCAAGCTCCACATCATCTGGGTTCTCCAATCAAACCAAGCTAGCTCACCATCTTTTGTTTTGAAGAATATATCGCCGTTATTCCTAGCTCCAATAAGATGCTCAACATAAGGTAATGGCCCAATAACGAATAGTTTAGTCCATGATTCTTGCACACCAAGTTCACCTAAGATTGATATATGAATAGTAGTTTTCTCTGCATGATTACAAATGAAAGCAATATACCCATTTAACACCGCCAAGTGCATTTGGATCGACCTAAAATCAAAACTAGCATCACCCATGTATGAGGGCATGGGTGTTGTAAAGAAAACTTCGTTGTTCATGTCAAATGACACCAAACACGATGCAAAATAAAATTCCTCTGTACCCCACCAGTGACGCACTCCCTCCGTGTATGCTCGACTACCAATCACTATGCTCGAACAAGGATCGGCCATTTCAAAATCAAGTTTCTTCCAAGAGTTACTTCTTAGACTATATATCTCCCATAAGGGCTCAAAAGATATATTCTCCAGATCCCATGTCCCATCATCTGGCACACCCAAACGTTCAAGTTCATCCTCATTTAGTAGAGCGAATTCCAAATATCGAATCACCTTATAGTCATCTCAAACATGATCATAACCAAATCCACAAAGATTCGACGAAGATTCTCGATAAGGCCGTTCAAACTCAACAAGACTGGGAGGAATGACCTTGAATTCGTCAGTAGCTGGATTCCACAATACAGGACTTTCATCGCCGTGGAAGAAACAAAAAATGACGTTAACACTAGAACCCAAAACACTAATATAACTGTCATCATCTTGAAATGGAGGTGGCCAATCTAAGCTAACCTTATTCTGAACCCTCGCACCGGACAGTAAATACAACCAGGTATGGTGTTCTTCATCTGGCATAGGCATTGCACATTGCTTTAGAAGGAGAGATGTATCTGTGAAATTATTGCGATACATACTCATGAAATGAGAGTTTTCAAACAAGAGAGTCCATGATTTGCGTACGCATCCAAATCGCTTCAAAGATTTTAGAGGCAAAATTGAGAGAATGGAAAAGGCAAGATCATCAGGGATATGGTTGCTAATCACTTCATTCACAATAGCCACAAATTTCTCATCCATTTCAATCTATATACACCTTTGAAGAAATTGATCTTGTGGATTAATTTTTCCCTGGAATGGAAAGCAAGAGAAAAGTGACATTCAATAACAAATAAAGCAACAAGCAAAATCCAAAACCAAATATCTAATTTAATTTTTTATGAAAGACACAACTATATATTGTGGACATCTTGTGTTGCAGGTTAAGTTTTGATGATGAAGTAATATAAGACAAAGTGACAAATGGAACTCCAAGGCACAACCAACTCAAGAAGTAAGTGTGTCAAGGGTAGTAGTCCCTAGGAAGTTGGGTCGTGTCTTAGGAATGAATTGTAAACCGCTTTTGAAGATCGGCTCAAATCACTAAACACACTAGCACTCAGACAAATGGACCTAACATATGTTTTCAATTGATAAATAGGTTAGGCACAAATAATAACTTGTTGTTTTTTAAAGAAAATAGATTCATGACTTAGTGTTTAAAAGAAATTGTTTTTGAAGTCAATAATCGATTCTTGATTTGGTATTTTAAAGCAAAGAATCGATTTTAGTCTTGTTTTTAAGCTAGAAATCGATTCATGGCTTCTTGGTTTAAAGCAAAGAATCGATTGGTAACTTGATGGTTTAAGAAAGAACTTGTTTTTGAAACAAATCAATCGATTGATGACTTTGTGTATAGAAAGCAAACAATCGATTGTACTTATGTATTTTAGAGTTGAAAATCGATTCATGGCTCCCATTTTAAACAAAAGAATCGATTATCCACTTATGTTTTTAAAAGAACTTGTTTTTGGAAAGAAAACAATCGATTCAAGACTTGGTGTTTTGAAAGAAGCAAATCGATTCATTGCTTCCTCCTTGAAAGAAGCAAATCGATTTGTAGCTTCCTCCTTGAAAGAAGCAAATCGATTTGTAGCCTTTTTCACTTGCTTTCATGAACTTGTTTTTATAAAGCTAACAATCGATTATCTACTTGCTTCCTTAAAGCACAAAATCGATTCCTCACTTCTTCCTTCAAGCAAGAAATCGATTTTGTACCTATTATTTTTAAAGCACATAATCGATTTTCATCTTATCTTTTTCAAGTCATTAATCGATTTTTCACTTATCTAAATAGAGTTAAAATTTGCTTCAACGGTCATATTTCTACAAACTCTATAAATAGGATCTAGGTTTTACGATCAAATCAATAACCTACAATTCTAAAGAGAAGAACGCAAACTCTCTCACTGTCACACTCATTCTTCACGTTCTTCATCACTTTGAGCTGATCTCTCTCAAGGGTTAGGTTGGGATTCTTCAAGTTGTCATATTCACCTTCTCAGAGGTATTTGTTATTTCATTGTAATTTCTTTTAAAACTGTTATTGGTTTATACTAGAGAGTGGGGTATCCTAGGTGAAGAGTGCCTGTGTCTGTAAGGGTTTTAAAGCACCCGGTTGAAAGCTTTGTTTTGATAGTGAAAATCTCACAAAGGGTTGTGAGGACTGGACGTAGGTCACTGGGAGGTGACCGAACCAGTATAAATCTTGTGCGTGCTTTACTGTTCTTTATTCTAATTCGTTCATTTCATAAACCTGCGCGAAAATTAATCTAAGTCGTTAAAAAGGGGAAAAGTTTTTAAAATCTCAATTCACCCCCCCTCTTGAGACTGAAGCCACTTGGTAACATATATTCCATTCCCCTAAAAATTAAATTTTGAAGGGCTTAAAATACTAAACCAACTCAAAAGTGATAAAATCTATAACAATTAAGATAAGATGGACGACGAAATATGTAGTTAAGAAGAAGGAAAAAAAAGTCGATCATCTAGATGAAGATAATAAACAAAGGGTACCTGCTACCTACTAAGGGAAATTCAGAGCTAAATCCACTCAACGGTGTGCAATTCTCGCTGGATTTATAAACAAGACAACTATCTATCTACAAGGATATGGTTGCTAATCACTTCATTTACAACAGCCACATTTCTCATCCATCTCTATATATGTACACTTTTGAAGAAAGTGATATTGTGTATTAATTTCTCCCTGGAACAGAAAGCAAGAAAAAGAAGACATTCAGTCACCGATGATACATAGAGGAATAGGTGAAATCCTAAACCAAACATTAAATTCAATTTTTTATGAAAGGCGTAATCAACTGAAAAGTGACAAAATCCATAACAATTAAGATAAGATAGGGGATGAAATTTGTAGTTAAGAAGAAGGAAAAACAAGAATAAGCGATCAACAAAGAGAGGCAAACCAGTAAGAATTGTTGTGTGAATTGTTGATCAACAAATGTTAAATATGGAGTAAATATCAGAAAAAATGAGATCATATAAGATAAAAAAATATGCAAATGAGAGAGGAAGGAGATACAATTAAAGTGAATCCAAAATGTTGCATATTATGCGGCTATGAATAAACTAAGGGGTTTTTTTTTATATACCCCCACACCCTTCCCTCATACCCCCACACTTTTTGTATATCTCATAAATGCCCTTGACATAATTTGACAAAAATTGACTTTAAGTAGATTCTCTCTCGTGTGGGGCCCAGAAAATAGGATTTCGTATATACCTCATGGCAGGTATATACGACTTGCATTTAGTTCACATTTATTACGTTTAAAAATAGAAGTCGTATATACGTGGTTACACGTATATATGACTTTCATTTAATACACATTTAATACGCATTAAATTACAAGTCGTATATACGTATGAAAACGTATATACGAATTGACTTTTTTTTAAACCTTTTAGATTAGGAAAATGTCAATTCGTAATTACGTATATACGAATGGCAATATTTTCGTATATACGACTTGAGAAAATAGGCGTCGTATATACTCTTGTGGGGGTACATACGAATCCTTATTTAATCAAATCGTATATACCCTATAACACAGGTATATACGACTTGTAAATTTAACTTAATTTTTAACATGTATTTCTTAAACAAATCTTGGTGCGCCTCCGAGAGCGTCTGCTGCAGAGTCACAGCTGGTTCCTTTCGACGTTGATACCACGGAGCCATTCACGACGCATAGGGTATATTTTTCAGATTAATTTTTTAATTAAGTAATATCAATATTTATTTAATTAAGTACTTATAATTTATCAATTATTTAGATATTTTCTACACGGGAGGAGGTGGAGGAGTGGGCTATAGCGATTGGAAGAAGCATTGGTGTTGTAATTATCAAAATTAGATCTGATAAAGCTGGGAAAAGGGGGACTAGAGATAAGATCATATTCAGTTGTGAGAAGCAGGGAAGCTTTACTAATGATTCTAGAGTATTCGGTTCTAAAAGAAGAAGCTGTCCCTTTACTTTGAGAGCTACTGCTACAGTACGTCATGGTGGTTGGTGCGTGAAAGTTATGTTTGGTGGACACACCCATCCATTGCTTACTACTTCAGTTGGGTGCACAGCTTTCGGTCGTTTGACCAAGTCGCAGAAGGCTATGGTCAATGACTATGCAGACCCTGATGTTGCCCCTAAGGATTGCCTTATTGCTTTGAGGTGTCATTTTCCGGGTAATGTCACTTCTCTCCCTCAAATTTATAGGCAGCACCACAAGCATTGGTCTTCTCGAAGGGGTCCTAGAACGGACATTCAAGAGTTGTTGAGGATGATTGACTCACATAATTACTTATGTTTGAGCAGGAAGGCGGAGGATTCTGATGTTGTCAGTGACATTATGTGGGCTCATCCCACATCTATCAAGTTATTCCGGTTGTTTCCGAAAGTTCTTATTCTCGACAGTACGTACAAGACTAACAAATACAATCTACCTCTCTTGGAGATTGTGGGAGTTACTAGTACGAAATTATCTTTCTCGGTTGCATTTTCTTATATTGGTCATGAACTTAGTATTCATTTCACTTGGGTCTTACAACAACTAAAAGATTTATTTGATTTGCATGGGGTTCAACTGGAAGTTTTTCTCACTGACAGAGATCTTGGGTGTATGGCTGGTATTAAAGGTATCTTTCCTTCGGCTACTAATTTATTGTGTTCGTGGCACGTGACCAAGAACGTTAAAGCAAGAATTAAAGAGTTGGTGCACGTTGATCGGCAAAAGGACGTCATATCTCTTTGGCATAATATTATTGATTCATCTGACGAGTGTGTCTACTTAGCTCAGTTGAAGATTTTTGAGGACTCCTACGCCGATATCCCCGCTCTTATTAAATATGTGCACGACACATGGTTGAAACCGTACAAGGAGAGATTTATCTTGGCTTGGACTAACCATACACTTGGGGAATCAGACGACGAATAGGTATTTTGGAATTTTATTAAGACTTAATTTAGTATTATTATCGTTGTTTAAATTTTTTTGACACGTGCACACTATTTTTTTCGTTGATTAAATTTTATTAAGACTTAACTTAGTATTATTATCGTTTTTTAAATTTTTTTGACACATGCACACTATTTTTTTCGTTGATTAAATTTTATTAAGACTTAATTTAGTATTATTATCGTTGTTTAAGTTTTTTTGACACGTGCACACTATTTTTTTCGTTGATTAAATTTTATTAACATTTTATTTAGTATTATTATCGTTGTTTAATTTTTTTTGACACGTGCACACTTTTTTTTTTCCGTGTTCAATGTTTTTATTAAAGAGCCGAGTCAGCACACTAGACTTTGAAGCGACATCTTAAAACTTCTGGAGGTGACTTGTCAAAGTCTTTTAAATCTATTCATGACATGCTTACACTTCACTTTGATAAAGTCATCGCCTCTTTTCAAAGGAGCATCAACCGCACTGAAGTTGCTTCAAATATTCCAATTTTTAAAAAGCTTTGCGGTCTTGTCTCCTTAAATGCTATTGATTATATGATGAAAGAGTTTCAAAAATCCACTTCTTGGGTTGGTCATGACAAGGGCCGATGTGGATGCATTATTAGGAAGACGCATCTTGTTCCATGTGCCTGTGAGATCGGTGTCTACCATATCTCCGGTTCTTTTATACCATTAGATGTTGTTGACGATCATTGGAAACAACTTAGTTTGGATTCTTTAGATAAAAAATTCTCCCAACAACAATCTGAGGGATGCGATATTTTTTATCAGCTTGAGATGATATTGGCCCGATTTAATGGGATGACAGAGGATGAGAAATTTGTTTTCAAGAAACAATTGAATGAGCTTGCATTCCCCACCATTTCTTCAATGGTGCCACCACCATTCAAAGTGAAAACAAAATGTCCACCAAAGAAGAAGAAATAGAAATTATATGATGTGAAGAGAAATTTATCTGGGCAATATATACATATGTGTGGGCAATATATACGAACATACATTTATATTCGCATATATCAGTTAATTAGTATTTATTGATAGTTTCGATAACATTTCAATGTCGTTAATTTCATTGATTCGATAATACAAGTTTAATGCACAAGCGGTTTCCGTTAATTTCAATTCCGTTCAATCCACACCGTTGATCAACTACCGGAATTCGAACCCCAACTGTTAGATTAAAAGTGTTTTTTTTATTGAAAGTCGTATATACATTGGTCAGGGTATATACGACTTTGACTTTTAACAAGTCGTATGTACCCCCACACCCACGTATATACGACTTTATTAAATACAAATCGTATATACATGGGTGTGGGGGTACATATGACTTATAAACGGTCAAAGTCGCATATACCCTGACCAACGTAAAAGTATTTAATTATTTTTTGATATATACGATTTGAGGTTTTTCTAAGTCGTATATACGTTTTTAATTATATATACGATTTACTTGGAAATACAAAATGGGTAATTTCGTCAAAACAATTGTGGTGGGGGTTGTTTGAAAGGGTGTGGGGGTACCAAAAAAAACCCTAATAGACAGTTGTGAGATGCGTGTAGCCAAGAAAAAACTATCCAACTTAAAAGTATTTAATTATTTTTTGATATATACGATTTGAGGTTTTTTTAAGTCGTATATATGTTTTTAATTATATATACGATTTACTTGGAAATACAAAAGGGGTAATTTCGTCAAAACAATTGTGGTGGCGGTTGTTTGAAAGGGTGTGGGAGTACAAAAAAACCCATAACTAATAGACAGTTGTGAGATTCATGTAGCCAAGAAAAAACTATCAACTTAAAATTTTCTTAACTGATTTTGCAATGGATGCGAATAAATCTCCAGGTCATGATGGGCTCAATGGACTGTTCTATCAATCAAATTGGGAAACCATAAAAGATGATGTTATCTCAGTGGTCAAATCCTTCTTTGATTCAAAGTCTCTAGGAATGGATACTAATCTCACTTCGGTCTGCCTTATTCCCAAGGTACCTCAGCCTGAATCTATCTCCGATCTCAGGCCCATCAGCTGTTGTACTTTCATATACAAGGTCATTGCAAAGATCTTTGTAGCAAGACTGAAGCCTTTCTTAGCAGTAGTCATATCTCCTCAGCAGAGTGCTTTTGTAGGAGGGCGAATGATTCAAGACAACCTTATCATTGCACATGAGGCCTTCGATTTTCTCAAAGGTAAATAGGGGAAATGTGGTAAAGGGGTTGCTATCAAGCTGGGCATGAATAAAGCCTATGATAGGGTTAACTGGGATTTCCTTCAAAAAGTCCTTTTGGCCTATGGCTTCTCCATGCTCTGGGTGGAATGTGTAATGGCACTGGTGACTTCGGTGACATATTCTTACAAAATTAATGGCTTCTCCTCTGATACAGTGATCCCTAAGAGAGGCATTAGACAGGGTGATCCTCTCTCACCTTATCTGGTCATTCTTGTCTTTGATGTTCTTTCAAGACTTCTATCCCAAGCCCACAGAGATGGCACCTTTCTAGGCATTAAGCTTGCAGAGACAGCTCCTAATCTAACTCATCTGTTTTTTGCTGATGACGCCATTATCTTATCAAGGGATGTCTCATCTGATATCTACAAGCTAGTCTCAATCCTCAACAAGTTTACAAAAGCCTCGGGACAAAAGATTAATTTAAACAAGTCAGGCATAATTTGTGGGGCTAGAGTTGATCAGATGGTCAAAAGGAGGATCTTTAGCATTACACATATTCCTATTTGGTCCTCCCCGGGGAAATACCTTGGGATTCCGGCTGAATGGGGTGGATCTAAACTTCAAGGCTTAAATTGGTTGAAAGAGAGAGTGCTGAACAAACTACAGGGATGGAAGGCTAATTTGTTATCACCAGCGGGAAAGGAGATCCTCGTCAAATCTGTTGTCCAAGCTATTCCAACCTACATTATGTCAATCCTCTACCTTCCCAAGACATTTTGTTCTAATCTCACTACTTCGGTAGCGAGATTCTGGTGGAGCTTTTCCTCTAAACAAAGGGGAATTCATTGGAAGAATGTGAAGATTCTTTGCACCTCAAAGTAGATAGGAGGACTGGGCTTTAAAGATTTCAACAAGCTCACTTGAGATAATTGGGTCAATTGGTGCTGGAACCAACATTGATATCACTAGAGATAATTGGGTGGCTACAGGTAGATCTATTTCTCTAAGGCCTAATGCCATAATATCTAAGGCTACAGGAGATTCTGTGTTGTTGTCTTGGTATCGCTTTTTCCGTGACATGCATATGGTTACCCATGAGTTTCGTGCTGAGTACTGGGGGCTGATTCATGCTTCTTTGTTGCACATTAGCCTGAATTATCCATGAATTCATTGTTGCTGATTCGTGCCCTCTGTTTCTTTGTTGCTATTGATTTTTCATGAATTGTGATGTCTCCGAGAAGAGGATTGATTGTATCTCCGAGAAGAGGATTTCTCAATTAGGGTTGGTTCAATTATTGTATCTTGCGGAGGTGGGTGATTTCCTTTCCTCTTTTGTGATAGTAGTTGAAGCTCAATTATTTACCTTTGTTACGGTAGTGGGCCTGCGTGCCTTTATGGTTTGGCCTGTGTGCCCTGTATCTGTTAGGCCTATGTGCTCTGGCTGTTTTAGTTTGGCTCTAGTGGTTGCTCTTTGCACCTCCAACTTCAATTTATAATTGTTCTGATTTGGGCCTTGCCCAGTATTAATGAGAATCAGACATTTTGGACCAAAAAAAAAATTCTTAACTGAGAAACGTATGTACTATGTAGCCATAAGCCATAGCCAAGTAAAAAACATTATTATCCAAGTGAAACGTATGCACCGATTTCTTTACTGAAAATTTTCTTTTATTTTTTTAAATGAATTTAATTATAAAACAAAATTAGTTATAATAAATTTAAAATTAATATTTAAATTAATTATACCAGCTCTTAATAGGATAAACAATTATTTCTTATTTTTTGCTAAATAATTAGTTAAATACTATAAATAATTATCTATTTTTCATACAAATTATCTAATTAATAAATGAATAATTTAAATATGTTGTAATAAACATAAAATTATATATAGTTTGTTAAACAATTATTTAATTAAATATCCTAAACTGGTGTCGAGTCCGGCACTCTGGCTAAAGGTGTCAATGGGTTGGGCCCGGCCTGACCCATAGGGCCAAACAACATTTGTGGGTTGGGTTGGGCCAGCCCAATATTCTAATGGGTTGCGTATTTTATGGCCCGGCCCGACCCGACATCAACCAATGGGCCACAAATCATTGAATTTTTAGAATTTTGACCATAGTTTTTTTCTACAAATGAACAACATACATAAAGACAATATTTTCTGAGTTACATATTGTATACATAAGATAAATAAAGCTGTTTTGGCTCAAACAAAACCAATATAAATTTGTTTTGGCTCTACAAATCACCATGAATAGTACATTAACGCTGTGTCCACCAGCCCACCAACCCGACCCAGCCCATATATATATGATCGAGCCCAATGGGCTGGCCCAAAAACTTAACATTGTTTTTTGGGTCTCAATTTTGGAGCCCAACTTAACCAAATAATTGGGCCATTGGGCCGGCCCGTTGAGCTGGGTCAAAATTGACACTCTAACTATAGTGGCCGTGACAAGGTGCAGTTGGGTTTTCTTCGTTAATGCGGGCAGGTGGTTGGTCTTGCTAGCAACCTTATTTAAGTCAAGATGTCATGTTGATGAACTAACACCGATCAGGTTAGGGTCCGACGATTGGCCAAACTCCAACACAGACATCATATATTGATTCATGCAGGCAAATCAATGCCCCACCAAACAAATTATTCACAAACTCATCATCATCAGAAGCCAAAGATTGTCGCTGATAATATTTTTGGGTAGGCGTAAAATCAAATGGTTTTTTGGGTGGTTGAAATTCTTGTTGTGTTGGCGTCAAGGAGTTGCGATGGGGCCGATGATTATTCACGCTCAGTGGAACAGTCTCGTAAGTGAACCCTAATTCACATGGTGATCCATGGTTTAATGAACTGGACGCTAAGTGATGTCGAGTTTTGTGATAGCTATTACATAGCCACAACAATGTCATTATTTATAATTTTCAGTTTTTTTATGTGAGTCACCAAAGATCTAGAAGCTATTATAACATCTAGGGTAAAATACTCCTAGGTTAATTGCAATGAGTGGCTAATGATTGTAGCCTCCATTTGCCTATATATTTCACATTCAATGAAATGAAAAGCAAGTAGAATATCAGAAAAAATTAGCTTCTTCCTCCATGGTCAGGGAATCAATATTAGCACTTTAATGCATGGAATCATCCAAGTCCCAAGTTTTGCACCAAAGTCCATTATTTTTGTACCACTCTAATGCATCACACTCTCACAATCACTCACACTCTCACATATTTTATTTTAAAAAAGTTTTTCCGTTTCCTTAAATCATTCTTGTTCTTATTATTTTAATTTTGACTCTGTTAGTACTATTTAATTGGTAGTTTGTGTTAGTGCTATTTAATTTATTTTGATTATGTTAGTCTATGTAATTTGAATCTATTCTGTATTTTGTGAATCTTCCTCACTGTTGGTTGCCTTGTCAATTTCAGCGACATGGGCACGTTGGATCTCGGGTTTGAACCTAGATGTGAGCAGTGGTAATGTGTGTGTGTGTGTGTGTCTGCATGGTGTTTATTTGTCATTTCTTCTAAGTAGTCAAAAGAAAATATCTGTATTTTGTGAATATTTTGATTCTTTTAGTGCTATTTATTTTGGATTTACTTAGGAACTTGTTAGTGCTATTTATTTTGTGTTGGTCTATTACAACACGAGTTGTGAATATGTTGAAATCTTATTTTTATCACATTTTTAGTGATGTGTGTATTTGAAAAAATTTGTACCCTTTGGCCCAGGGTACTGGATCCACCACTGATGGATGGATAAAATAGATTTTAGTAATGGGTGTATTGATTAAATAGATAATAGATAAATTAAAAAATTGAAATGTTAAGAGAGAGAGAGAGAAGAAAAGTAGATTTTAATGGTGAAACAAAATAACTAAAAGCAGATGCGAGAGTGTGACCGCGAAAGATAAAGATGAGAGAGAGAGAAAGAAAAAGGTGAGAGCATAATTGAATATGATATTGTTTTTCTTAAAATTGATGATGAATCAATTTTTTAAAAAGGGGTGAATTTAATATTTTTTATATTGGTTTGTTTGATTATATGTACAGTAGATTGTATATTTTTTTGGTCTACACTAGGGTATCCACCGCCGAACGCAGTAACTAATCCCCTCGCTGGATTGGAGCAGGCACCTCGAAGGATGGGACAGCTGGCCCAAGGATTTAAAGTTGCTCCATGCCCAATGCGAGAATCGAACCCTCGATATATATATATATATATATATATATATATATATATACACTAAACTACTAAGATTGATCAAATATTTTTTTACTTTTGTGTTAACTTATTGAATAAAAGGTGAAATATTATAAATATACATACTTACATACATATTTACATATATATATATATATATATATATATATATATATATTATTGTTCATTAACATACTTTTTTAACCAAAGCATGTTTTTTATTTTTATTATTTTATCATTGTTTTATAAAAATTAATACATGTGATTGATTCAGTAGGACAACGAAAGCAATAGAGTTCTTTTAAAAAAAAGAAATTAAAAATAAAAGTAATTGTGCAGAAAGATTGGTAACTATGAAAAAATCAATCAATGGACTTCAAGTGCAGCAAAAGCTTATTGTTAAAAAAGAGTGCAGCAATAGCACACCAGAAAAAGAATGGGTTAATTAATTTTTTTTTATATAAAAAAATTAATTGAAGTCCAATTAATAAGTTCTTGTTATGATCACATAGTATCGGTTGACCTCAATTCTGTTATTTGCAGCGATCTGAGTGGGTTTTTTTTCCGGATCTTTGGAGCACTTCCCTCCCTTCTATAGTCATCATCTTTAGTTGGAGGTTGTTTAATAATTCTCCCACCTTCGAGCGGTTTTGTTTCGCCATCATGTGATCTCTTCTATCGACGATGCCATTTGTCTGTTGTGTAGTGAGGTGGCGAGGATGTCCAACATTTATATCTACATTGCAAAATCGCTTGTGAGGTGTGGCACAATATCATTAAATAGAGATATCTCTTTGCATGCATAAAATTTGATTAGTGCTGATAATCAGTTATTTTCCCCTCTTATGAAACCCCATATGAAACCCCCTGTGCTGATAATCAGTAGATCAGCTATTTGCCAATATAACAATTAAAATATATTATTTGAATAACAATAAGAACCTAAATATTACACTGTTGTTAGATACTTTATTAAATGCCAACGAAGGTTGGCTCAGTTGGTAACAACTTGGCTCATTCTCAATATGGTCATAAGTTCAACTTCTTTTGGTGGGTGATCTGTAAGTACCTCCGTAAGCGCTCAAAGAGCCTTGAGGCCTATCCTAATCCCGGTGAGCCCCCGAAACCCAACTCACCTAAAATTTCTGTAACAACAAAAAATACTTTATTAAATAAATAAAATTGAATGGGCTGCTAACCACCATCTTATTCTATTTCTTGAACTTGTCTCAGACGTTCCCTTCAGTTTTTTTATTTCTTGACACTCAAAATTCTATCAAGCCTCTGCTAAGGGAATAGACCTCTACTATGAAAAGCATTCTTACGGTACATTTTGTTTCGTGATATTTAGTACTCTTACGGTACAATTGGTGTCGAACAACAACTTTTGGAGCCTCGTTATATTTCTTTGTTGAAACCTCCTTTAAATACTATTTGTCTTAATGTAGGGATACAAAAGTTGAGCTCAGAAAACCTCACCTCGTACGGGACTTGCCCAGTCAATACTTGAGTAACGCACAAATGACAAATAAAATTATGTTAAATGCTAAGTGTTAACAACTTAATACATGTTGTCAAGTGTCAACGACATGTTTTGAGAATACGAAAATGATTTTTATTACAATACAAAACAAACAAAATGCACAATTCTATATTTCAATTTATTAGGCACTACTTTTTGTGCACACAATTAGGGTGTGTATTGTTATTAAGAATTGATTGTCGACAATCCATTCGTATATTTTAAACAAAGTTTTATTTGTAGCAAATAATATTGTCCTTGAGAATATATGACATTGATATCGTCTCTGTCTCTATGCAACAAATTCATGTGTTGGATATTCATCTATTACAAATACTTATATTCGTTTGAAATTATATGTTATGATAATTCATCCGCATGCTCTTCAAGAAATTATATGTTATTTTGTCAAACAAAAAACAAGCATGTTATTGATATTTTTTATAAAGAAAAAAATTACTCTTTTTTAATTAGTTCTTTTTATAACGCGTACCGCACCAAAATAAATGGATAGTCCTCAAAATAAAATTGATTATTAAATTTGACATTAGGAAATTCACGGTAATCAAAAGGTTTCTGAAGGTGTCCTAAATACTTGAATATATCACAAGCCACTTTGTATACAAGGAATAATCATAATAGATGGAAACAAGAAAAACAATTGATGATTCATTTTACTAATCCAATATGAATAAGGCTTTCAAGGTTTTCCTTATATCTTACTACCTGAGAATACTCCTTTGGATTTTTAATGCCAAGCTCCACAATGATCTGGGTACTCCAATCCAACCAAGCTAGTTCACCATCTTTTGTTTTGAAGAATATATCACCGTTATTCCCAACTCCAACAAGATTCTCAACACAAGGAAATGGGCCAATAACGAATAGTTTAGTCGATGATTCTTTCTCACCAAGTTCACCTAAGATTGATATATGGAAAGTAGTTTTCTCAGTGTGATTAGAAATGAAAGCAACATACCCATTTAACACCTCTAAGTGCACTTCCATCGAGTAGATATCGAAACTAGCATCACCCATGTATGAGGGTATGGGCATTGTAAAGAATACTTCATTGCTCATGTTAAAGGACACCAAACACGACACAAAACAACATTCCTTTGGATCCTTTGTACCCCACCAGTGGCACACACCCTCCGAGTACGTGTGACCACCAACTAAGGTATAACAAGGATCAGCAGGCATTTCGAAATCAAGTTTCTTCCAAGTGTTACTTCTTAGACTATATATCTCCCACAAGGGCGTCAAATCTATATATTCATCACATTCCCAGTTATAATCACCTCGAAAGAAGACTACATATCCAATCACCTTATAATCATCTCTAACATGGTCATAACCAAATCCACAAAGATATGACAAATGTTCTCGATAAGGATGTTCAACCTCAACAAGACTGTGAGGAATGACCTTGAATTCCTTAGTAGCTGGATTCCACAATACATATTCAGGACCATCGAGACACAAAACGCCGTTAGCACTAGAACCCAAAACAAAATATCTGTTAACATCTTGAAATGGAGGTGGTGAATCTAAGCTAACCCTATTCTCAACACTCTCACAGGATAGTAAATACCAGCAAGTTTGGTCTTGTCCGTCTGGCAGCGTTGTATGTTGCTTTAGAAGGAGAGATGTATATGTGAAATTGTTGCGATACAAACTCATGAAATGAGAGTTTTCAAACAAGAGAGTCCATGATTTGCGTACACATCCAAATCGCTTCAAAGATTTTAGAGGCAATTTTGAGAGGATGGAAAAGGCAATATCATCGGGGATATGGTTGCTAATCACTTCATTTACAACAGCCACAGATTTCTCATCCATCTCTATATATCTACACCTTTGAAGAAAGTGATGTTGTGTATTAATTTCTCCCTGGAACGAAAAGCAAGAAAAAAGAGACATTCGGTCACCGATGATAAATAGAGGAATAGGGGAAATACTAAACCAACTCAAAAGTGACAAAATCTATAACATTTAAGATGAGATGAAATTTGTAGTTAAGAAGAAGGAAAAACAAGAATAAGCGATCAACAAAGAGAGGCAAAACCAGGAACACAATTTACAAAGAGAAATGAAAAAGGACAACTATCTCTATAAACAAGACGAGTATCTATCTAATTAATAATTTGTAAAACTAAATTAATTAATAATATAAACATCCAACTATGAAGATAAGAAACAGAAACTAAACCAGAAGGAATCCATGAGCCAAATTACGATGGAGCTTAAGAATTACTAAACCAGTAATTGATAGGGTTTGATATATGATGATTGAAATTTAGGAATCTGAAAGCCAAAGGGGGATTGATTACGAACTAAACCTAACCATATATCAATCAAGAGAAATACCATAAATCCTGAATATCAAAACCTAGAATTCTCACCGAAAGTGGAATAAATATGATTAGAAAACGTGTCTTAGAAAAAAAAACTAACCGATGTAGACGAAGACGCAGAATCAAGGGACCCGAATTGCTGGTGCGATACGAAAGATAGAAGAAGACACGGAGAGAGAGATGTAGGTACACCAACCAGAAAACACGAGTTAAGAAAACTCGCTACTCCTCATTTTATACTTTAGAGCAATATACGTACTGTCATACCCTAATTTTGTCCGCCTAGGTTTAAAACCCTAATTTTCCGCAAAAAATAAATAAATTGAGAAGTGTGGTTTTATTTTGAAGAGTGAAGAGCATTGTGCATGCATTTTTGGGTTTTAAAAGTCATTCTAGGGCTTTTAAATTCATTGTTAGAGTGGAAATGCATTTGTTGTTAAAAAACAAGGTTTTTAGGGCAAAAGGGTATTTTGGTCATTGTCAAAAATAAGATAATTTCTCATCAAGAATCATTGTGCAATTTTAGAGAAATTTATTTGAGGCAAAACATTTTTGGTCATGTATGTATGTATGCGCATGCATGCATACATTGTGCACAAAATTCAAATTCAAAAAAGGCATCAAAAAGGAATATTCTACAAAAATTCCAAGATGTGATTTTTATGACATTTTTGGTCATGGTGATCACATAAAATGGCATATTCATAAGATTCCTAGTATGTGGCCTAAATTGGGTGTATTTTTGTACAATTATCCTAAGAAGAATAATCAAAAATGAAGGGATAATGGAATGGTCATATAATAGTACAATAGTACAAGATGACAACTAGCAAAACTTGGTCACCAAGGACCCCCCCTAATGTCGCCTACCCCCTCTCTATTCTCTCATTTTGTGTTTTCTCAATGTCCTCAATCCATGTGAGCCTCAATCGTAGCCTTTGATTCAAAATTAAAATCAAATCCTAGAGCACAACTAGTGCACAATGACCTAACTACCCTTAAACCTAATTGCTTTCTATATATACCCTATTAACCTCACCTCACAAAGAGAAAAAAAAGCTCTTGGCCTCATTTTCACTCACACAACCCTAGCACACAACTCCCTCTCCTAATTCCCTCTCTTGGCCGAAATCATATCACCCTCTTCCTCCATCAATTTTTCACTTCTCCTTCACCAAATCACCATTTTTTCACCTCATTTCCATTCCTACTTCATATATCTTCCTTCTCTCCTAATTTAATTCAAGCTTTCACCATCAAAGAGCATTTTTAAGCAAGCATTTCGTGGGTTTCATTGAAGTTTGGTGAAGATTCAAGTTGATTTGTGGTCTTGTTCTTCATATTAGTCATTCCTTAGCTTGGATTTGAGGTAAACTTCTTAAAACCTAGCATCATCTTCAACTTTTTTGCATCAAAATGTAGATATCATGTTTCTAATTTTTCATCCTACCATATTCATGCATTTTAGTGTTGTTATATTGTTGATTTGTTGATTGTTGTTGGTGAGAGGTGTCTCAAACATTTTGACAAGCACTTAGGGAGGCTTGGGTGTTTGAGATTGCTTCTCACCCTTGAATAAATTGTGATTTGTGTTGTTATCATTTTGCTTGTTGCATTTTGTGAAATAAAATTGTGTTAGGACGCTATGAATGTTTCGCACCTTTAGTATAAAATAGGTTTAATCGAGTTTTGATGCATTTCTTTATGCAATATTGCTATTGGGGCTTGATTTTGAAGTTCCCATGTCCAAACATGTTGTTTGATTTTGCAAATATTCATTTTTCATGCCTTCTTACTTTCACAAAAATCAAAAAGTATGAATAGTTGTTGATTTTGGTGTTTGATCGCTTGGATCTTGTGAATAAATGTTCCTAAGTCTTGCTAGTGTCATTTGCTTGCTTGATTTGGTTGACTTGTTGAAATAAATTGATGATTAATTTGTGATTTGAGAAAATGAATTTGGGTTTTGGTTCATTTATGGTCCACAAATGATTTTGGGTTATGCTAAATTGGCAAGAGATAGGTTACTTCAACCTTGATGCCTATGCTTGTAAGCATTTAAAAATTCAATTCCCACTTGATGTGCTTGTGAAATGTGAGCAAAAAGGGGTCTATAAACAATTGAATTTGCGCACATGATTGGTCTCCAATGACCTTGATGCATCCTCAAGTTTAATCATGCTTTCTTTGCTCTTTGAGTTTAATGTAAATTGTTGTTTGAAGCTTGTGAAGTTTTGGCAAAGGATAGGCCACTTAGAGCCTTGATGCATTAAATTGTTGTGGTGCATTAAAATGTTGGATTGGTGTTCACAATTTGCTTGTTTTGATTTCCACCAATTGTTACTCGTTAGTAACTCTCCAAAACTTCAAAACCATGTTGCATACAAAGAACAACTTGTTACTCGTTAGTAACGTTCCAACTTCAAAACATTTTTTTTGCATTTACATAATCATTGATAAACAACTTCACTTCTTCTCAAAACAATTTCAAACTATTTTTCACAAATCAAACTTTGTTGAGGATAATGCGAAGCCTTTGCTTGCACGATTGTCAACAATGGGGTGCTAGTGGTGATCATTTGGAGTCTTTGCTCAATTGATTATCATGAACACTCATTTTTCAAAAAGAACTCTCATTTCACAAATTAAAAACTTTGTTGAGGATAATGCGAAGCCTTTGCTTGCACGATCGTCAATAATGGGATGCTAGTGGTGATCACTCGAAACCTTTGTTGTTTGATCACTGTGAACATTCAATTTTCAAAATTAAACAACTAAAAAAATAAAAACCTTTTCTCGACAACCGAGAACTACGTAAGCTTTGAATTCTCCATCGCACTGGGAGATACGTAGGAGCGGGTCACATTCCCGTCAAGCACGACAAATGAAAACCATCTTCTTTTCAAAAAAAAACAAACCCTTTTCCAAAAACAAGGCAATTTCTAAAAACAAAACAATTTTCGAAAACAAGAACTACGTTGCTTTGATTCCCTCCCCAGGATACGTAGGCACGGTGCCCTCCCGTCAAGCGCAAAAGATTAAATTTTCCTTAAGTTTTTCCATAAAGTAAGGAGAGATAAAGAGAGATAAAAACAAAGCATTTCTTAAATCAACCTTTTAAATCACACGTCAAATCGAGGTTCCCTTTCAGTAGAAAGGATGTGTGGGGTGCTCGTACCTTCCCCATGCATAACCGACCCCCGAACTCAAATCTCGTGGTTCCAAGGACCATTGTCTTTCAAGAAAGGTTTTTTTCAATGTTTTACCTCTAAAAAAATATTGGTGGCGACTCCAATTCATGTTGTGCGAAGAGAAATCCCTCCAAAGGATTTTTCGGGGTGCAACACATACGTGCGGTACTATCGGTACTAGACATAAACACCTTTTATTTTTAAAAAAATAAATATAAATTGTATTTGAAACCCAACAACTGTCGAGGGGTTGATCATTACCTTGGGGGTGTGGTTGAGCGGTTGGGGCTCATCCTCCTTTAACCAAGTGTCGAGGGTTCGATCATTGCCTTGGGCATGTAGCAGCTTTTAATCCCTGGGCCAGCTGTCCCACCCTTTGAGCTGCCTCCAATCCAGCGAGATGATTAGTTACTGCGTTCGGCGGTGGATACCTCGGTCTAGACGAAAAAAACAACTGTCAAGTGGTTGGTGGAGTTTTCCTACTTTTTTTTCGAAGTACTGCACCAGCAGCATCTATGGTATTATATCTAAGTTTTTTCTATACTTTATACCCGAAAAGTATATATCTATTTTTATGGGACACAACAAATAAGGATTTTATTTTTTGTACCTGGCATGTCAAAAACCAACTTTCTAAAATGTTTTTTTTCCTGATAAGCAATGATATATTGATTAGAGCATTAGGTATGCTCAAAAGTTAAAACCACAAAAACACAGAGGAATTAGAGATTATTGATGCAAGTTTAACCTGTTTGGGAGTCGCAGATGACCCTATTTGGATTCAATGAGCGCTGCAGCAACTCCATGCATGTCAAGTAATTGGGTGATCAATCCTTCCTACTTTTTCAGCCAGGTGACATAAGCAATAATGACTACACAACTCACAAAGGGCTTTATATACGAGAATTTTTTATAGCGCTTGAATGTAAGGATGTCCGCGTCACGTCATTACACCCGAGCTGTACGAAAAATTCTCTTTAAGGAGAAGAGGCCTTTGGGTTCTCACTTGTAATCTAACTACTTTCTATCCTCTCAAACCTTGACAATTCTTCCTAATAAAAAGAATACCTATCAATCTTCCCATTACAAGATAAACTAAACCAACTAATTTGGTCAGCATCATTACTATCAAGAATCAAACAAGCAATGTATGCAACTCTACTCAAAGTTCACACATCGGTAAGCATAATAGACCCTCATAAAGCTTGGTTAGGACCAAACTGTTCTGATACCACTAAATGTGACACCCGCTACCTCGTTTAGAAAATAGTGACGTAAATTAATGAAATACAAGAAATTAAATAAAATTATTTCTTTATAAAAACATTGAGTCAAACGAAGTAACCGGTATCACCAACAATTCAGAAAAACAAATCCAATAAAATAACAGAAGTATAGAAAAAACCCCATGGAATCCCTGTGTCACATGTCTCAGAGCTTTTACCGCTTCATTACAACTTTTAAAAATCAATAACAAAACTAAAAGTAATTAATAATTTTCATCAACACGAACTACTCCTTAACAACCACGTCGACACGCTCTTCATCAACACGAACTAAAAGTAATTAATAATCTGAAAGCTTTATGTATACTACGTAAATCTGTATAGTTTTTGTGTATGCATATATTAATTTGATGAATGTTAGAAAGTTTAAATATAATTATGCGTGTGTAACTTTCTTCCTGAACAACAAAGTCAATGATATTTGCACACCTCCTCCTTATTACTTTGATGTGGTGGATATCCTTAGAGTTAGCCATTTAGATGATGAATTTCCTTCTCACTCAACATTTCATATGAGCATGCCATCTAAAAAGGTAAACTTTTACACCTCATGCTTGATTTTCACTATAAATAGATAGCACATTTTCCTTGCTTCTTCCATCATTCAAACACAAATTCATTTCTTTCCTATTTGAAAAACCTTCGACCATGTATACATAGATACTTCTTCTTTGCAACATTTTTATTTTTAGGCTTTATCACCTCAAAAATAGTTAAACCAAGTCTAGCCGATCATACCATTGAGTTCGTAGTTTCGTAGCGTTGTTGGTGTTCAAGTACGTGTCGGTGTTGCCAAGTTTACGTTCGCGCTACAATTCAGGTGGGGGCAAGATACCGTATTCGTTGGGACGGTTAGCGTAAAGTTTTAATTTAAATATGTGTAGAGTGACCCAAGCTCCACTAGAGTTAAATAGTCAGCGATACCTAAAGATCATTTGACTACTCTTCGGAGTTAAGGTTAAGTGAAGTTTAGGCCGTCGATGACCGGATAACGCATAGGAAAGTTCTACGTTATTATTTGATTGATTGAGTGATTGATTTATTTCTTGATTACTTTGATTGTATGTTATGGAACGATTATGTGCTCTTCTTTATTATTTGTTGAATTTCTGAAATGTCATATTTTATAACTATGTTAAGAAGCATGACTTTAGTTCATTATAAGAATATGATAAACAAGTATAATGAGAAAACTAAAATAAGATTGTATAATCAACTGGTATAAGAACCGAGTTAAGTGTCGTATAGTGAAGCTGCCGAAATGTCGACTTTCAGGTGGATCGGAAATGGCTACCTACGGAGGGGCTGACCGAAAGACCGAGTTAAGAGTCGTAGAGCGAAGCCGCCGAAATGTTGACTCTCAGGTGGATCGGAAAGGGCTACCTACGGAGGGGCTGACCGTATGACCAAGTTAAGCGTCGTAGAGTGCAACCGTCGAGATATCGGTTCTCAGAGAATCATATAGATTGCATATGTGTTGTAAGTCCACAACCGTGTGGTATGGGACACACGAGGTCAAGTACTGGATCAGGTCCATAGTAGGACATATCTATATTGGTGGGGTAATATTAGGTTTAGATTACTTGGACTAGTTTGGTGGGGAATGACTTATAACATCTGGACTCCATGGTGATAGTTGGATGGTGTTCTGCACGGATGTGGGAACGTTAGTGGCATCAGGATATGGCCAGAGTCAGCATATAGTAATGGCATTTGAGAGTCTGAGACATAAGATATTTACAAAGGATAAAAGATAGGAAATAACTTGATTTGATGTGCATAACATGTTTAAATTAAGCTTTACCTTATCGACCCATTTTTCCGACTTTTACACGTATGTTAGCCTTGTGTATTTTTCTCTTGTGTGTTTGCTTGTATCGCTTATATCTAGACTAGGAGCAACTTGTAGCAGAGAGATACTCTTCCTTCCACGATGGACGCTGAAAGCACCCATGGATGGCGGTGCGATATGACGCAGCGGAGGATTCAGGTGTCTCATTATTTGAGAGAACCTGAGTTTTGTTTTACCCAGTGTGTCAGTCTTTTGAGTCTCTTTTAAGTCATTTGACAGATTTCTTTTTATGTTCTTATTTTCCGATGTTTGAAATACTCAGATATATATATATATATATATATATATATATATATAATATTAGAGTGACTTTAGTATTGCCACATATTTTGTAAAACTCTTAAACTTATTTTTATGTATGTGATGTTCAGTTATATAAGTATTTTGAGTTTTAAATTTACTCTCTTTTGAGTTTAAGAGTTTAAGTGTCAAAAGTTACTATGATGAGGTCTCAGTATGACCTATCCATGGTCTTATAAACAGTTTACTAGTAAGTCTAGAGAGGATCTTATAAGTGGTTTGAGTGTATTAAGTAAAAGAACAAAAACTGTTGATCAGACCCTTTTGTTCAGCGATCTTATAAACCCTTAAATGGTAAGATATGGGCATTCAAGAACATGAAAGATATCATTAAACAAAATCTACAATAACTCACAAGTCCAGCACTAGTTTTATCTCCTAAAAAGAATTGATATTGAAACATAACTGATATCATCCATTTTTTTTTGGTCAAAACCTGTTCCACGAGTAGCTTCCCACCATTAATTTAATCAAAACAATACCAACCAAATCAAATATCAATTACCCAAATAAACATGCTTCCCACAATCTTTGCACCCTGACACGTAAATGCAAGTCAATGAAGTGATTGGACAATGTCAAGTTGCCAACCCTACAATAAGGCTTTGAAAACTCAATTAGAGAACATTCTTATACCAAATCAAACAAATTTGTGAGGAAACATATCACACCAAATAAGACATAACAAACAAGGTAACATGACAGCAAAGAAAAAGGCGTTCTCTATTATTATCATAGAGATCGCATTTTTTCAGTCTTATTACTAAGCGTTCTTGCAGGTAAGAAATGTTGACATGAGAATATTAGGAAAGCTTTGGGGGTGACATGTTAGATGAGGTTGGTGATCATATGATTATCGATACCTAAGGAACAATTACGGAAAATGATATTTTCGAATCGGTTGTGTTCAAGACCCAAAAGAAAAAACTCGGCAAAAAAAAAACATATTCAGTTGTAGGCTATAATATTTGTTTCATGACAAATTTTGTTTCTATCTCTTTTTGATCTGGCCAATGTAAATTAGGCTTTTAAACTGCATTTTCTTGGTCTCTAGGATGGACAGTCTTAGGGGTCTTTCGCCGTAACAAGTTAGGGGCTTCCTACTGTTGCTTTGATTTTAATTTATTTTCTTGCGAATGGTATTGGATCTAGCCCCCCAAGGGCTCTCTTCTCTTCTCTTTCTCGTTTATTTATTTTTAATAAAACTGGGAGGAAGTTCTCTTTTTCCTTCTAGATGTTTTTTTATTAAAAGGTTTTAACGAGGTTTCATAATTATAATTTTTTATTATCATAATATAATTACGATTTTATTCTATTAATTATCATAATTATAATTTTCTTTTCAATAAAATAATGGCGGCATAAGAGTCCTAAAGGGAAATCTTACCTTGTTTTGGATGGAGCTGTGAGATGCAAAAATTAACCACACTGGAGATGGGCGTGGGATGGGTAGGAAAAATATGCCTCGTTACCAATGCCTAGCTAGACTAAACCGCTGAAGTTAGATTTTTTTTTAAGAAGTTTAGGTATGAGCATGATGTGTAACTGAACTAATTTAAACATTGCAAATTCAGTTTAAGGGAGGATTTTCTAGCTTGAAACTAATTTAAATCAATTGAAATGAATCCTATATATATATATACTTGTATGGTGGACCCGTGCGATGCACGGGTTGACGTATATGTATATATTAGTATTCTGATACTGCGGTCAAATAATTCAGATAAATAGTGTGTCAATTTTAGTTTTCCTCTAATGGAAATTATAGCTGTTGGCAGGATTGGCCACTTACCAATGTGGTTATATATTTAAATAAAATTTTCTGGTGAATATATCAGGTTGTACAAAATAATGTTATGGGATTGTTTATTGTAGAAATGGGCTCATTTGTTATATAATGCTCATTAGCTTGCAATTCTGCGATTTTGGTTACATGCGTTGTTAAATGATTTGGTATCTGTTTGTAAAATAAATAAATATGCCTATATGGGTGTAGTAGTGAGTTCGAATTATTTTGTTTTATTTTGTGGCTGCAAATCAGTCCTGACGTTTTGAAATTATTATGATTGGCCTGTGCCGGGTGTACAATTTTTTTTTTTTAAAATTTAGTTGATTATATATTATTCAACAAAGAGGCATAATTTCTATGTTTAATTATAGATTAGTTGATAACCCAAGATATTGTTGTGGTTATTTTATATTTTCTTTAAAATATGTCATATTCCTGCTGTTGAATAAAAATATTCTTTTATCAATAGTGATGGTGCAAATTTCTTATTTTTAGCTTGTACCGACTGCATTAGGCAAGATTTAATCAATGAGAGCAAGGATAGGGAAGCACTCTATAGTCACATTTTTGGAAAGGACCGACTTGCGGTACTTAGAAAAGCATTCACTATTCAGTCCTACGGATTTCATTCGAAGGATAAGTGGTTGACATTGCCAGATATGAATTTCTTCATCGCAACAAAGTATAATGTCGCACTTGTTCAACTTTCTTTGAATCTGAGTTATACTTTTTTGCCTTTGAGAGGTAGCTATTCTTCTTCTAAGATTAAAATCATCTATATTCTGAACATTGGAGATGCACATTGGATGCATATTTTGATGTCATCCGCATGTCCGTTGCCTCCATTTGTTCCTCTGTGGTCCCATAATCGATCCGACGATGCTACTTCATGGTTGGATGCATACGGAGGTCGTTTTGCACTATGGAAGAGTTTATTTCCTCCGGTGATTCTGACTGACGCGTCGGCATGTGTAGACTTAGCCGATGATTCGGACGATTTATCAGGCTTACTTTGATATTGTATTTATGTTGCCTATATTAGTTTACCACGTTTTGTAACTATTATTATTATTTTTTGTAACTATTCTTGCGTATGTACCCCCACAAATACATATATACGACTTTAAACTCATTAAGTCGCATATACATATGTGTGGGGAATATATACGAACATACATTTATATTCGTATATATCAGTTAATTAGTATTTATTGATAGTTTCGATAACATTTCAATGTCGTTAATTTCATTGATTCGATAATACAAGTTTAATGCACAAGCGGTTTCCGTTAATTTCATTCATTCGATAATTCCTCAATTCCATTAATTTCAATTCCGTTCAATCCACACCGTTGTTCAACTACCGGAATTCGAACCCCAACTGTTAGATTAAAAATGTTTTTTTTATAGAAAGTCGTATATACATTGGTCAGGGTATATACGACTTTGACTTTTAACAAGTCGTATGTACCCCCACACCCATGTATATACGACTTTATTAAATACAAATCGTATATACATGGGTGTGGGGGTACATATGACTTATAAACGGTCAAAGTCGCATATACCCTGACCAACGTAAAAGTATTTAATTATTTTTTGATATATACGATTTGAGGTTTTTTTAAGTCGTATGTATGTTTTTAATTATATATACGATTTACTTGGAAATACAAAAGGGGTAATTTCGTCAAAACAATTGTGGTGGGGGTTGTTTGAAAGGGTGTGGGGGTACAAAAAAACCCATAACTAATAGACAGTTGTGAGATACGTGTAGCCAAGAAAAAACTATCAACTTAAAATTTTCTTAACTGATTTTGGAATGGATGCGAAAAATCTCCAGGTCATGATGGGCTCAATGGACTGATCTATCAATCAAATTGGGAAACCATAAAAGATGATGTTATCTCAATGGTCAAATCCTTCTTTGATTCAAAATCTCTAGGAATGGATACTAATCTCACTTCGGTCTGCCTTATTTCCATGGTACCTCAGCCTGAATCTATCTCCGATCTCAGGCCCATCAGCTGTTGTACTTTCATATACAAGGTCATTGCAAAGATCTTTGTAGCAAGTCTGAAGCCTTTCTTAGTAGTAGTCATATCTCCTCAGCAGAGTGCTTTTGTAGGAGGGCGAATGATTCAAGACAACCTTATCATTGCACATGAGGCCTTCGATTTTCTCAAAGGTAAACAGGGGAAATGTGGTAAAGGGGTTGCTCTCAAGCTGGACATGAATAAAGCCTATGATAGGGTTAACTGGGATTTCCTTCAAAAGTCCTTTTGGCCTATGGCTTCTCCACGCTCTGGGTGGAATGGGTAATGGCACTGGTGACTTCGGTGACATATTCTTACAAAATTAATGGCTTCTCCTCTGATACAGTGATCCCTAAGAGAGGCATTAGACAGGGTGATCCTCTCTCACCTTATCTATTCATTCTTGTCTTTGATGTTCTTTCAAGACTTCTATCCCAAGCCCACAGAGATGGCACTTTTCTAGGCACTAAGCTTGCAGAGACAGCTCCTAATCTAACTCATCTGTTTTTTGCTGATGACGCCATTATCTTATCAAGGGATGTCTCATTTGGTATTTACAAGCTAGTCTCAATCCTCAACAAATTTACAAAAGCCTCAGGACAAAAGATTAATTTAAACAAGTCAGGCATAATTTGTGGGGCTAGAGTTGATCAGATGGTCAAAAGGAGTATCTTTAGCATTACGCATATTCCTATTTGGTCCTCCCCGGGGAAATACCTTGGGATTCCGGCTGAATGGGGCGGATCTAAACTTCAAGGGTTAAATTGGTTGAAAGAGAGAGTGCTGAACAAACTACAGGGATGGAAGGCAAATTTGTTATCACCAACGGGAAAGGAGATCCTCGTCAAATCTGTTGTCCAAGCTATTCCAACCTACATTATGTCAATCCTCTACCTTCCCAAGACGTTTTATTCTAATCTCACTGCTTCGGTAGCGAGATTCTGGTGGAGCTTCTCCTCTAAACAAAGGGGAATTCATTGGAAGAATGTGAAGATTCTTTGCTCTCCAAAGAAGATAGGAGGACTGGGCTTTAAAGATTTCAACAAGCTCACTATATCTCTACTAGCTAAACAAGCCTGGAGATTACTCAAAGACCCTCACTCTTATTGGGCCTCCACAATTAAAGGCATCTACTTTAAGGATACTGATTTCTGGGATGCAAAGTCAAATAGGAGACCATCGTGGGTATGGAAAAGCCTGTTACAAGGGAGGGATCTTCTCAAAAACTCAGGAAGATGGTCAATTGGTGCTGGAACCAACATTGATATCACCAGAGATAATTGGGTGGCTACAGGTAGATCTATTTCTCTAAGGCCTAATGCCACAATATCTAAGGCTACAGAAGATTCTGTGTTGTTGTCTTGGTATCGCTTTTTCCGTGACATGCATATGGTTACCCATGAGTTTCGTGCTGAGTACTTGGGGCTGATTCGTGCTTCTTTGTTGCACATTAGCTTGAATTATCCATGAATTCATTGTTGCTGAGTAAAAAACATTATTATCCATAGCCAAGTAAAAAACATTATTATCCAAGTGAAACGTATGCACCGATTTCTTTACTGAAAATTTTCTTTTATTTTTTTAATGAATTTAATTATAAAACAAATGTAGTTATAATAAATTTAAAATTAATATTTAAATTAATTATACCAGCTCTTAATAGGATAAACAATTATTTCTTATTTTTTGCTAAATAATTAGTTAAATACTATAAATAATTATCTATTTTTCATACAAATTATCTAATTAATAAATGAATAATTTAAATATGTTGTAATTAACATAAAATTATATATAGTTTGTTCAACAATTATTTAATTAAATATCCTAAATTGGTGTCGAGTCCTGCACTCTGGCTAGAGGTGTCAATGGGTTGGGCCCGGCCTGACCCATAGGGCCATACAACATTTGTGGGTTGGGTTGGGCCGTCCCAATATTCTAATGGGTTGCGTATTTTATGTCCCGCCCCGACCCGACATCAGCCAATGGGCCACAAATCATTGAATTTTTAGAATTTTGACCATAGTTTTTTTCTACAAATGAACAACATACATAAAGACAATATTTTCTGAGTTACATATTGTATACATAAGATAAATAAAGCTGTTTTGGCTTAAACAAAACCAATATAAATTTGTTTTGGCTCTACAAATCACCATGAATAATACATTAACGCTGTGTCCACCAGCCCACCAACCCGACCCAGCCCACATATATATGATCGAGCCCATTGGGCTGGCCCAAAAACTTAACATTGTTTTTTGGGCCTCAATTTTCGAGGATGAGGACAGCTGTATCAACAGAGGATGAGGACAGCCTTCGACAAGAAAGTTCGCCCTCGAGAGTTCAACGAGGGAGATCTTGTGCTCAAAAAGATATTGCCCATTCAGAGCGATCCCCGAGGAAAATGGACTCCCACTTATGATGGACCTTATGTGGTCAAGAAAGCCTTCTCTGGAGGAGCACTAATACTCACCAACACGGACGGTGAAGAACTCAAAAACCCAGTCAATTCAGATTCGGTGAAGAAGTATTATGCTTGAAAGAAATAGACGAAAAAAGAGAAAGATAAGCCAAGTAAGAATTAAGCTCGCTAGGTTGAAAACCCGAAAGGGCGACCTAGGCAAAATCAGAGCGACCCGGTGGATTGAAAACCCGCAAAGGGCGATCCAGGCAAAAATTAGGGTCAGAAAACTTGGGCATGAAAATAAACAAGGGCATACAGCACTCCTGAAGGTTTGGATAGAGGGGTGATCAAGGTCAAAGACATAAATGTTTGGCATTGTTCCACAGAGACGGACATTTAGAAACTAGCTTTTCTCTCTTTTTCGTGTCTTTTTGCAGTTTAAATTTTCAAATGTATTGAACAGTCGGCGTAACTTTCTGTACGACCGGTTTCCACATCAATAAAGTTCAATTTTTCTCATATCTGTTTGCTTTTCTATTTTCTGCTTTTTCAGCTCAAAATAAACGTTTTATGATGATGGTAATACTGAATTGTAAAACATGTGCATAAATCCTAGAGCATTGCAATCATTGCGAAATCCCCAAAAGTCAAGGGAAGGAAGTGATTTCTCAAAAACAAATTAATGTTGTAAGGAAAATAATTGCGCCCATCAAACACTTCAGATGGCAAATCATAAAGCAAACCTGCACCCGGCCCGTGCACCGCAACAACTCTAATCAGTCCCTCAGTCTCGTGCCAGGAGTGTCGGGGGTCGGTTGAACCAGCAAAAGAATAAGCCTTTTATTAAAAAAAAAAAAAAAAGGGAAGAACAAAAAAAGCAAATGATCAGAAAAAAGCTGATCAAGCAAAAAGAAGAAAAAACAAATGATCAGAAAACAGAAAGCTGATCAAAAGAAGAATTAAAAGATGAAAGAAAAAAAAACAATCAAGGCTGAAAGAAAAGCATTCCCCAGCATTCATCATTCACCCAAAATCATCGCATCGCATGCATTCGCATAACAGGCCTTTGCATAACATGCATTCATTCCATACACCATGCATTGCATCTGCTAACATGTGCAGGTACCGCCAACCTGAGAAACCTGAAGAAAAGTCCTGCGACCAGAGCAGGCACCCCTGGATCGATGTGAAAGCACTGACCAACTGAAGAAAGCTAATTGGATTTTCAGATCCCCTTTGCACCGACGTGTCCCCCAGAAGATTGACTTCACTTCGTATTCGAGCTGCGAGTAAGTCCCCCTGACCTCAATAGGTCCAGTCGAAAAGGATAGCTGTGTTGGCCTAAAACATGGCGCAGTCCTAGGGAAATATCGAGATCTAGACTTGATATAGTACCCTCCCCCGGTCGCTCGAAAGACCACCCCTTTGAGCCCACGTGCTCCCCAGGCCCAAGTGCAAACTCGGATCGTTCGCTATTCGTTAAAAGGCTTTAGGCAGCCTCCTTCGCCGGCTTAATGAGGGCCGGCACCATTTTTTTTGCTTTCTTTACTGCTTTCGCTGGCTTATTGAGGGTTGGCACCAATTGATTCCAAAAAGAAAAACAAAAAAAAGAAGAAAAAAAAAAATCTTTTCATTGCATTTGTATCATATTTCAAAAAGGAACAAAAAAAGAGAAAAAAAGAAAAAGGAAAATTCTGGTTTCTCTAAGTAGACAAAATTGGTATAATTTCTGAATTCTTTATTTCTATTTTGCCTCGGAATATGTTTCGGCCAATTCATATTCCTTGTTAAAATCCAAATAAAGAGGGGCAGCTGTCATACCCTAATTTTGTCCGCCTAGGTTTAAAACCCTAATTTTCCGCAAAAAAAAAAATAAATAACTTGAGAAGTGTGGTTTTATTTTGAAGAGTGAAGAGCATTGTGCATGCATATTTGGGTTTTAAAAGTCATTCTAGGGCTTTTAAATTCATTGTTAGAGTGGAAATACATTTGTTGTTAAAAAACAAGGTTTTTAGGGCAAAAGGGTATTTTGGTCATTTTCTAAAAATAGGATAATTTTTCATCAAAAATCATTGTGCAATTTTAGAGGAAATTATTTGAAGCAAGACACCCTTGGTCATATATTTTTCAAATTCAAATTCAAATTGCATAAAAATTCAAATTCAAAAAAGGCATCAAAAAGGAATATTCTACAAAATTTCAAGATGAGGTTTTTATGATATTTTTGGTCATGGTGATCCCATAAAATGGCATATTCCTAAGATTCCTAGTATGTGGCCTAAATTGGGTGTATTTTTGTACAATTATCCTAAGAAGAATAATCAAAAATGAAGGGATAATAGCATGGTCATATAATAGTACAATAGTACAAGATGACAACTTGCAAAACTTAGTGACCAAGGCTACACCCTCTCCCTTGCTATTTCGAATTTCACCCTCTCTATTCTCTCATTTTGTGTTTTCTCAATGTCCTCAATCCATGTGATCCTCAATCCTAGCCTTTGATTCAAAATTAAAATCAAATCCTAGAGCACAACTAGTGCATATTGACCTAAATACCCTTAAACCTAGTTGCTCTCTATATATACCTTAGAAACCTCACCTCTCACACACTTTTGGCCTCACAATTCATTCACAAAACCCTAGCACACAAACCTCTCCTCTCCTCTCCTCTTTTGGCCGAAATCACCCCCTCATTCCCTCACCTCATTTCTTCACTTTTTCACTTCAAATCAACATTCTAGTCCTAAATCCTTCATCATCCTTGCATTCTCTTCAAAGATCCATCTTCAAATCTCAAGAATCAAGCTCAAGATTGAAGATTAGAGGGTTGATTCAAGTGGTTTAGTGTTCATTCACCTTATTTCTTTTGCTATTCTAGCTTGGAGTTGAGGTATACTCTCACTCTTAACATCATCAAAATTTTAGCATAAAAAATGTAGATCATCAATCTATTTTTGCATATCAAGCATTTCTTTGCATTTTAGTGCTCTATTTTTGTTGAAATGTTGTTATAATTGTTGTTGTTGAATGAGAGATGTGTTTCAAGCATTTTGACAAAGACTTTGGGAGGTTTGGATGCTTGAAATGCATCTATCTCTTGGAATAAATTGTGTGTTTGTGCTATTTGCATTTTAGTGCTCTATTTTTTGATGAAATGTTGATATAATTGTTGTTGTTAAATGAGAGATGTGTTTCAAGCATTTTGACAAACACTTTGGGAGGTTTGGATGCTTGAAATGCATCTCTCTCTTGGAATAAATTGTGTGTTGGTGCTATTTTCATTTTGTGCTTGCATTTTCATGAATAAAATTGTGATTTGGGATTATGTTTCATTTCGCATATTGTAGAAAAATTAGGGTTTGTGTGATTTTAGTGCATTCCTTTGCTTAATCATGTAAATCCTTGCCAAAAAGTTTGATCTATGTCATTTGCTTGCATGATTTTGTTGCTTTCAAAGAATAAAATGAGGTTTTAGCTCTATGTTGGTGTCGCATTTCATGAGATAATTAGGGTTTGTGCTTGTTTTTGTTGCTTGCTTTGAAAATCATGTTTGTGTTGATGATTTGGTAAGAGGATTTAACACTTATGCATTTGTGCATATCCCAAGTGTTAAAGATTACCTAAAGGGATTCAACACCTTAATCGTATATGCTTGCATTTGCATTGTTGATTGTTTTGCTTGCAACTTGTTAAAGTTTACATTTTGGTTCTTGATTTGGAAATTGATTTGAATTCTCTACTTCTTTTTCTTTTGGATGCCACGCCATCCCAACAAACTTTTGTGATCAATATCACCCTCCAACTCTCTTCCTCTCTTCTTCAAGTCATTTCTTTTTCCAATTTATTTTCCAAATTAAAACTTTTCTTCAAATTGTTTTTCTATAGCAATCGAATTTTTTCAAAGATCAACAACAAACCTTTTTGAAAACTCATAAGGAGGCAAGTCGGACGTACGGCCGGTGTTGTCTAGCGTCCTAAGATCGGAGCTGTACAGCTCAAACATCTTGGGATACTTATGAGAATTAAAACAAGTAATTAACAACTTGAACCCTATTTCAAAAAATGAGTAAGGAATTGAGTCGGATGTACATCCGGTATCGGTTAGCGTCTTAGGGTTAGCGAGCTGTACAGTTCGTGCGAGCCTAAGATACTTGCTCAAATAAAAGCAACCAACCTCACAACCAATCTTTTTCTTCCTTAATCAAAAAACATTTTCAATAAGTAGGGGGCACGTCGTCTGTACAGGCGGGGTTGTCTTTGTTCTAGGTCTAGTGGACTGTACAGTCTAGGACCGAAAATCCCTACAATAAAAAACACCAACACAAAGTTTCTCGACTCAAAGAGAACTACGTAAGCTTTGAATTCTCCATCGCACCGGGAGATACGTAGGAGCGGGTCACATCCCGTCAAGCACGCTTTTAAAAAATAATAAAAAGATTCTTCTTTTCCCCCGTTTTCAAAAACATTTTCTCAAATAAAAAAAGAAGTAGAATGAATTGTTTCAAATCAACTCTGTCAAAACCGCACATCAAGTTAAAGGTTCCCTTTCGGTAGAAAGGAGGTGTGGGGTGCTAAAACCTTCCCCACACCTAACCGACCCCCGAACCTACATCTCTAGTTCTCAAAGGGCCACCCGCCTTAAAAAGGACCCTTTTTCAATGTTTTGGTCCCTAAATAAAAAATGTTGATGGCGGCTTCACAAATTTTCACGTTGTACGATGAAAGGTCCAATCCGGATTTTTCGGGGTGAAACAGCGTGTAGCCGAGAAAAAACTATCCAACTTAAAAGTATTTAATTATTTTTTGATATATATGATTTGAGGTTTTTTTAAGTCGTATATATGTTTTTAATTATATATACAATTTACTTGGAAATACAAAAGGGGTAATTTCGTCAAAATAATTGTGGTGGGGGTTGTTTGAAAGGGTGTGGGGGTACAAAAAAACCCAGAACTAATAGACAGTTGTGAGATGCGTGTAGCCAAGAAAAAACTATCAACTTAAAATTTTCTTAACTGATTTTGCAATGGATGCGAATAAATCTCCAGGTCATGATGGGCTCAATGGACTGTTCTATCAATCAAATTGGGAAACCATAAAAGATGATGTTATCTGAGTGGTCAAATCCTTCTTTGATTCAAAGTCTCTAGGAATGGATACTAATCTCACTTCGGTCTGCCTTATTCCCAAGGTACCTCAGCCTGAATCTATCTCTGATCTCAGGCCCATCAGCTGTTGTACTTTCATATACAAGGTCATTGCAAAGATCTTTGTAGCAAGACTGAAGCCTTTCTTAGTAGTAGTCATATCTCCTCAGCAGAGTGCTTTTGTAGGAGGGCGAATGATTCAAGACAACCTTATCATTGCACATGAGGCCTTCGATTTTCTCAAAGGTAAATAGGGGAAATGTCGTCAAGGGGTTGCTATCAAGCTGGACATGAATAAAGCCTATGATAGGGTTAACTGGGATTTCCTTCAAAAAGTCCTTTTGGCCTATGGCTTCTCCACGCTCTGGGTGGAATGGGTAATGGCTCTGGTGACTTCGGTGACATATTCTTACAAAATTAATGGCTTCTCCTCTGATACAGTGATCCCTAAGAGAGGCATTAGACAGGGTGATCCTCTCTCACCTTATCTGTTCATTCTTGTCTTTGATGTTCTTTCAAGACTTCTATCCCAAGCCCACAGAGATGGCGCCTTTCTAGGCATTAAGCTTGCAGAGACAGCTCCTAATCTAACTCATCTGTTTTTTGCTGATGACGCCATTATCTTATCAAGGGATGTCTCATCTGATATCTACAAGCTAGTCTCAATCCTCAACAAGTTTACAAAAGCCTCGGGGCAAAAGATTAATTTAAACAAGTCAGGCATAATTTGTGGGGCTAGAGTTGATCAGATGGTCAAAAGGAGTATCTTTAGCATTACGCATATTCCTATTTGGTCTTCCCCGGTGAAATACCTTGGGATTCCAGCTGAATGGGGCGGATCTAAACTTCAAGGCTTAAATTGGTTGAAAGAGGGAGTGCTGAACAAACTACACGGATGGAAGGCTAATTTTTTATCACCAGCGGGAAAGGAGATCCTCATCAAATCTGTTGTCCAAGCTATTCCAACCTACATTATGTCAATCCTCTACCTTCCAAAGACGTTTTGTTCTAATCTCACTACTTCGGTAGCGAGATTCTGGTGGAGCTTTTCCTCTAAACAAAGGGGAATTCATTGGAGGAATGTGAAGATTCTTTGCTCTCCAAAGAAGATAGGAGGACTGGGCTTTAAAGATTTCAACAAGCTCACTATATCTCTACTAGCTAAACTAGCCTGGATATTACTCAAAGACCCTCACTCTTATTGGGCCTCCACAATTAAAGGCATCTACTTTAAGGATACTGATTTCTGGGATGCAAAGTCAAATAGGAGACCATCGTGGGTATGGAAAGGCCTGTTACAAGGGAGGGATCTTCTCAAAAACTCAGGAAGATGGTCAATTGGTGCTGGAACCAACATTGATATCACTAGAGATAATTGGGTGGCTACAGGTAGATCTATTTCTCTAAGGCCTAATGCCACAATATCTAAGGCTACAGGAGATTCTGTGTTGTTGTCTTGGTATCGCTTTTTCCGTGACATGCATATGGTTACCCATGAGTTTCGTGCTGAGTACTTGGGGCTGAATCGTGCTTCTTTGTTGCACATTAGCCTGAATTATCCATGAATTCATTGTTGCTGATTCGTGCCCTCTGTTTCTTTGTTGCTATTGATTTTTCATGAATTGTGATGTCTACGAGAAGAGGATTGACTGTATCTCCGAGAAGAGGATTTCTCAATTAGGGTTGGTTCAATTATTGTATCTTGCGGAGGTGGGTGATTTCCTTTCCTCTTTTGTGATAGTAGTTGAAGCTCAATTATTTACCTATGTAATTTGAATCTATTCTGTATTTTGTGAATCTTCCTCACTGTTGGTTGGCCTGTCAATTTCAGCGACATGGGCACGTCGGATCTCGGGTTTGAACCTAGATGTGAGCAGTGGTAATGTAACATCCCTAGTTTTGTTAATTTCGGTTTACAAAATTAACTAGTGATTTATAACTTTTGTAAGTAATAAGTCAAGTCTCGGAGATGAGGTTGTCGCGAAAGCAATCTATATAATTGCTAAATCGTATAATTAGAATGCATAATTATTTGAATTATTGTGTGTATTGTGTGATCATTTGGGTAGGAAATAGAGTTAGGTAGAAAAATAAGAGAGCAAGGGTAAAATTGTCTTTTCGCATCATATTGAAGATTCATTCTGCGATGAAATAATAGATTGAATCCTAGACATAGTATAATTATGGGAGTGGTAATTGATTTGCTAAGTTATATGATTGCATGAATAATTGTTTGATTATAGTTGAATAGGGCTTTAGAGGGAATGAGAGCACAAAAGGGTGTTTTAGTCTTTTCCTTTTCTAAATGGCCCTTAGCTGAAAACATAAAAACAAACATCACTAAAACCCATGTCTCATTTCAGAATTTGAGAGAAACAAAAGAAAGTAGAAATGGAGAGTGGAGAGAGAAGAGAAAAACGTGAGAGAAGGGAGGAAAAAGAAAGGGAAGAAATCCTCATGAATTCCCATGCATGTGAGAGATTGTGCCACCATTCTCTCCCATTTTCATTCCTCTTTCCATTGGTACCCAATTCACTCATAGAATCAGGTTTCATCATCTCCTTCATCTACTCATCATTTCAAGTTTTAGAGAGAAAGAAGAACCTCTAGGTGCTACTTTTGTTTCTAATGTTCATTTTGGAGTTTGGAGAAAGGTTCTAAGGTCTCCAACCAGCCACATTTCGAAATTATTAGAGAGTGTGGGTAGCTTGGTTCTGCTTTGGGTATTTGGGTTAGCTTTGGAGCTCTAATTCGTGGAGACATGAAGGATTGAACAAAAGTATATGTTGCTGGAAAAATCTGCATCAAACCCGTTTTAGTAGTCTCTGGTAATTCTTTCATACCTCTCGACACAAACATCACATGAAATTAATTTTTGTTTCTTCAGAAAATAGAGACAAAATCCTTCAATTTTGGCACAAGAACCACTTGATTTGACTCAGTATTGAGGGAGAAAAATTAGTTACAAGTTTCACTTTTTTAACAGTAACGATTTTGAATCAGCCACATTGTTTTAGCCATAACTCCCTGAATACTCATCATATCGGTGTGGGACTTGAACCATTTGAAAATAGGCAAAATTATCTACACATTAGGCACTGGCTTGGATAGTTTTGATTAATAATTGAATTAGTTATACCTATTGCAAAACAGTGTACAGATGTTGCCCAAACCGAATTTGGAGTTAGTGCTGTGTTCTAGGTGTTGAGAATGACTTTGAGCAAATTTCTGGAGCTACATTGTGAATTAGGGCTCGTTAGGAGGAATTTCAGTAGCTAAGGGATATTGAAATTCGAATTTGAAATGGGTTCGAGTTAGAAGAGTTCGGAAGTGTCGGAGTCGCGTTCGTTGAGTTCGTGAGGTTCGGTTCGAGTCGGTTTCGAGACGTCAAAGTTTTCGAGGGACGTCACTATCGGTGAGTGTTCTCACCACATCGTGTATTTAGGTGTTTGCATGTGAATATTTACTGTGGTAGATGGTTTAGTTTGAATGAAACCGTGAATTTTACGAAACTAATGATTTTACGATTTTTGAAAATGTCTCGGTTTGAATTTTAATTGCTCGAATGTGCTTTGTTGAAATTGACGAAATTAAGCCATGATTGTATGTAAAATATGTGTTAGAATATCTGTTTGAATGATTTGGATTGCTGGAAGTGGGTTTAGTTTCGGTTTCGGACGCGACAAGAGTGAGCGTGAAGCGAGAAACTCTGTTTGGGAATGTTTGGTATATGTTCAGTGTTTATGTGATTGTGAATTTTATGTGTGTCCAAAAATTGTATGGTCTGTTTGTCTGGAAACTAGACACAATTTGACACAAATTAGGCACTGATTACAATCAATTTGGATAAGTATAATTGGAGAAATTGTAGTCACAAGTCATATCAAAAAATCTAGGACTAGACTGTGTGTAGGTTCGGTTATACAGTAACTGGGAACAATATAGAGGTCCAAAAATTATGTGGTTAATTTACCTTTCTAGAAACTACACTTAATGTTTGTGAAACTGGTACTGGTTTGGTTGCATTTGGAGTTTTGTAGCTCGAGTTATGAGTATATCAAGTTGGGTCAAATTTCTGATGTTAAACTGGGTATAGGTTCAGTGTTTTGGGTTTTGTGGTCTCAATTGAACTCTGTTTTGAACAATTCTTGTCTCGTTAGAAAGTAGACTCAACTTGCTTTTGGTTAGGCTCACGTTTCGTGCCAGTTGGTCAAGTTTTGGTCATTTTAGAATTGCTTGAAGTCAGGGGACAGATTCTGTCCAAATCTGAGAACCATTATGTCTATTTTGAAAACTGTACTTTTTGGCTACCTAAAAGAATAAATAAAAATTATATCCAGAAACTAGACACTCTAAGGTTTCCAACGAATATTTGTTTGTCTAATTCCGATATCATTTGCTATGTTAAAGAAATTGTCGAAGTTCACGTACCACTGCTGGAAATCTACTACACCTAGATTGTCTATTGAAATATCATGAATTTGAATTATGTTTATGTATGGTGTATGATAACTTGTCACTTGAATTCGTTAATTGAATTATATGTTGATCGAAATGTCGTATAAACGAGTGGGAACCCATAAATGGTTTAAAAGTGATGTCCGGAACATGTGTAATATTGTTCTGTGGCCTTAAATAGTTTTAAATTGATTTCCTGAACATGTGTAATATTGTTCAGTGATTAATAATGTATTAACGGGGTGACGACTTCGAGTTATTTAGCATACTTGGTGGAGGGAAGTCATGAGCCTGGAAGCCAAGGCCCCCGCATTATCCCTCATTGGTATGTTGGATTGGGGTTTCCGTGATCTGGTGAGATTTCATTTCACGGATTGTGCTAAGCCAAAGAATATGATAAAATGATTTATTGAAATAACCGAATTGGAGTTTCTCAGATTAATGGGAGCTCCCGCATTCTTCGGAATGGAAAGATAATGAATCTTAAAAGGAACGAATGAGAGGAACCGTAAGGGGTCTCGGAGTCACTCATTGAGATTTGTAATCTCACTGTTTATTATTGATTGTTTTTCAGATCCACAGGTAAAGTCTAAGGATTGTTCAGGAAGTTCAGGACCTTAGCTGCTTGGGGCTATTATGTTAAGGAAGTTCACGGGTCATGATGGGTACTCGTTATTACATATCGGGTTATGGCCGAGTTTAAGTTTAGGATTAATGCACTTGGATTAGTGAGTTTTAGTAATGACTGGAATTATATGAATCTTTGTGGATTTGTTTATGTATCAAAGTATAAAGTTTTAACGAAAATTGATAATTCCAGTTGTTCATAATTGATTCATCAGTTTTGTAATTTTTGAATCCATAGAAGTGCATCTCTGAATGGCTAAAGGTAATATCTCGAATTTGTTTTAGTCGACTACAAATTTTGGATGTTACATTTTGGTATCAGAGCGGTTTGACCTTGTCAGACGTAGAGACCTTATGGTTGATATGTTAAATCGAGTCAGCTAGGGACTTAGACAATTAAAATGTCAAAACCTTTCAGTATATTATGTGACGTATTGAGTCAGGATCCACTCAATGTTTCATGTAAATTACTGAGAATGATGACGATTAGTTGCCTCAACCCCGAAAATGTCGAAAACTTAAAAATTAGAATCATAGCCTTCTCGTTTCATTAGAGCGTGCAGCAGAAGCGAAGGGCTACAGATGGGCATCCAGATTTGTTCAAAGAAACTGTGGGCGACTACTCCGTCCTTGAAAGCAATGTAACTGTTGTGTTACAGCTAAGCCATTGATCTAAGATCAGTTAAGATTAACTAATACCTCGGAGCTATGACCTTTGAAACCAATCTGTTCGAGACAGATATACGGTTTAGCAATTAATCCTACTTAGTGACTCAAGCTAGAACCCTGACTTATGTCACTAATTGAGAATCCATTCGGATAATTTCCAAGTATAGATCAAGATTCTGTTCTCTCATAATCACATCTTGAACTGTTACTGAACCACACTAGCAATGATAGAGCAATCTGTGTTGGTAAACAGAGTTACGAAATGTTGATCGGATTAGTTCCCGATCCGAACCCTTGATCCAAATCCCTTTCAAGATAAGACTAGTAAAGAGAGTTGATAGAAATAACCTTATGACAACCCTCTGATTAAGTTCACGCCCGTCTTAGTCTGTGAAAAATTTCCCCTAGTTTTTCGACTCCTTTTTTTCATAACTTCTACTCCGGAACTCCGAGTTTTGTGTTCCGAGAGGCGTTGGGGAGCTAACGAAATTGTTTATTCATCTGAGTAGGTCGTAAACTGAATTTCTAATTTCATTTCGAAGTGTATCTCTTTCTTATCCTAAGCAGTTACAACCCAACACTACTTTGAATTACACAATTGCACGGGAAATTGAAAAGGATTTCCAAGAAACCTATTTTCCGAAAATTGTCATTAATAGTTTAGTCTTTCAACAATTGGAAGCTTTTGCCGATGTTTTAGACTATAACCCCCTTCTAGCATGTCCGAAGAGCGAGAAGCTCAAAGTTACCTAAGTGTTGAACACGATGTTGTTCTGGAAGTAGAACTCATTATGAAGCTTGATTGATTAACGTGATCGTAATGATTATGCTTGGATAGTTACGGAAATTCAAAGAGAAGTTGGGCCAAGGGAAATGTTTCACGATATGATACTAAAATTTTATAAATCAACACGAAGACACTTATGGTGTGCTCGTTTGATTTCTTAAACTTTTCATTTTCAAAATTTCATTCGTGCCACCGTTGTTTAAATTTCATAATTAGTCTGAGAATAATTGTTATGTCAAGGTTAATCAATAGATCAAGAGTTTCATAAAATGGTAATGAAGCCTACCCTCTAAGGAAAACCTTATGTCGTTCTAGTAAGATTCCTACTACCGAAACTCTTATTTCCTTAGCGTCTGTATGGACAAGACCTAAGAAGGCATAGGTATCAAAGTCTCAGCCTGATTGATCCAGAAGGATTGTGATCTTGGATACTTTATTAAATGCCAATGAAGGTTGGCTCAGTTGGTAACAAGTTGGCTCATTCCCAATAAGGTCATCAGTTCAACTTCTTTTGGTGGGTGATCTGTAAGTACCTCCGTAAGCGCTCAAAGAGCCTGAGGCCTATCCTAATCCCGGTGAGCCCCCGAAACCCAACTCACCTAAAATTTCTGTAACAACAAAAAAATACTTTATTAAATAAATAAAATTGAATGGGCTGCTAACCTCCATCTTATTCTATTTCTTGAACTTGTCTCAGACGTTCCCTTCAGTTTTTTTATTTCTTGACACTCAAAATTCTATCAAGCCTCTGCTAAGGGAATAGACCTCTACTATGAAAAGCATTCTTACGGTACATTTTGTTTCGTGATATTTAGTACTCTTACGGTACAATTGGTGTCGAACAACAACTTTTGGAGCCTCGTTATATTTCTTTGTTGAAACCTCCTTTAAATACTATTTGTCTTAATGTAGGGATACAAAAATTGAGCTCAAAAAACCTCACCTCGTACGGGACTTGCCCAGTCAATACTTGAGTAGCGCACAAATAACAAATAAAATTATGTTAAATTCTAAGTGTTAGCAACTTAATACATGTTGTCAAGTGTCAACGACATGTTTTGAGAATAGGAAAATGATTTTTATTACAATACTAAACAAACAAAATGCACAATTCTATATTTCAATTTATTAGGCACTACTTTTTGTGCACACAATTAGGGTGTGTATTGTTATTAAGAATTGATTGTCGACAATCCATTCGTATATTTTAAACAAAGTTTTATTTGTAGCAAATAATATTGTCCTTGAGAATATATGACATTGATATCGTCTCTGTCTCTATGCATCAAATTCATGTGTTGGATATTCATCTATTACAAATACTTATATTCGTTTCAAATTATATGTTATGATAATTCATCCGCATGCTCTTCAAGAATGCTTTATATTTGAAAAACAATAACACCAACAATAAGTATGTTATTTTGTCAAACAAAAAACAAGCATGTTATTGATATTTTTTATAAAGAAAAAAATTACTCTTTTTTAATTAGTTCTTTTTATAACGCGTGCCGCACCAAAATAAATGGATAGTCCTCAAAATAAAATTGATTATTAAATTTGACATAAGGAAATTCACGGTAATCAAAAGGTTTCTGAAGGTGTCCTAAATACTTGAATATCACAAGCCACTTTGTATACAAGGAATAATCATAATAGATGGAAACAAGAAAAACAATTGATGATTCATTTTACTAATCCAATATGAATAAGGCTTTCAAGGTTTTCCTTATATCTTACTACCTGAGAATACTCCTTTTGATTTTTAATGCCAAGCTCCACAATGATCTGGGTACTCCAATCCAACCAAGCTAGTTCACCATCTTTTGTTTTGAAGAATATATCACCGTTATTCCCAACTCCAACAAGATTCTCAACACAAGGAAATGGGCCAATAACGAATAGTTTAGTCCATGATTCTTTCTCACCAAGTTCACCTAAGATTGATATATGGAAAGTAGTTTTCTCAGTGTGATTAGAAATGAAAGCAACATACCCATTTAACACCTCTAAGTGAACTTCCATCGAGTAGATATCGAAACTAGCATCACCCATGTATGAGGGTATGGGCGTTGTAAAGAATACTTCATTGCTCAAGTTAAAGGACACCAAACACGACACAAAACAACATTCCTTTGGATCCTTTGTACCCCACCAGTGGCACACTCCCTCCGAGTACGTGTGACCACCAACTAAGGTATAACAAGGATCAACAGGCATTTCGAAATCAAGTTTCTTCCAAGAGTTACTTCTTAGACTATATATCTCCCACAAGGGAGTCAAATCCTGACTAGAATTCTCACCGAAAGTGGAATAAATATCATTAGAAAACGTGTCTTAGAAAAAAAAACTAACCGATGTAGACGAAGACGCAGAATCAAGGGACCCGAATTACTGGTGCGATACGAAAGATAGAAGAAGACGCGGAGAGAGAGAGATGTAGGTACACCAACCAGAAAACAAGAGTTAAGAAAACTCGCTACTCCTCATTTTATACTTTAGAGCAATATACGTACGTGCGGTACTATCGGTACTAGACATAAACACCTTTTATTTTTTAAAAAATAAATATAAATTGTATTTGAAACACAACAACTGTCGAGGGGTTGATCATTACCTTGGGGGTGTGGTTGAGCGGTTGGGGCTCATCCTCCTTTAACCAAGTGTCGAGGGTTCGATAATTGCCTTGGGCATGTAGCAGCTTTAAATCCCTGGGCCAGCTGTCCCACTCTTTGAGGTGCCTCCAATCCAGCGAGATGATTAGTTACTGCATTCGGCGATGGATACCTCGGTCTAGACGAAAAAAACAACTGTCAAGTGGTTGGTGGAGTTTTCCTACTTTTTTTTCGAACTACTGCACCAGCAGCATCTATGGTATTATATCTATGTTTTTTTTATACTTTATACCCAAAAAGTATATATCTATTTTTATGGGACACAACAAATAAGGATTTTATTTTTTGTACCTGACATGTCAAAAACCAACTTTCTAAAATGTTGTTTTTCCTGATAAGCAATGATATATTGATTAGAGCATTAGGTATGCTCAAAAGTTAAAACCACAAAAACACAGAGGAGTTAGAGATTATTGATGCAAGTTTAATCTGTTTGGGAGTCGCAGATGACCCTAGTTTGGATTCAATGAGCGCTGCAGCAACTCCATGCATGTCAAGTAATTGGGTGATCAATCCTTCCTACTTTTTCAGCCAGGTGACATAAGCAATAATGACTACACAACTCACAAAGGGCTTTATATACGAGAATTTTTTATAGCGCTTGAATGTAAGGATGTCCGCGTCACGTCATTACTCCCGACCTGTACGAAAAATTCTCTTTAAGGAGAAGAGGCCTTTGGGTTCTCACTTGTAATCTAACTACTTTCTATCCTCTCAAACCTTGACAATTCTTCCTAATAAAAAGAATACCTATCAATCTTCCCATTACAAGATAAACTAAACCAACTAATTTGGTCAGCATCATTACTATCAAGAATCAAACAAGCAATGTATGCAACTCTACTCAGAGTTCACACATCGGTAAGCATAATAGACCCTCATAAAGCTTGGTTAGGACCAAACTGTTCTGATACCACTAAATGTGATACCCGCTACCTCGTTTATAAAATAGTGACGTAAATTAATGAAATACAAGAAATTAAATAAAATTATGTCTTTATAAAAACATTGAGTCAAACGAAGTAACCGGTATCACCAACAATGCAGAAAAACAAATCCAATAAAATAACAGAAGTATAGTAAAAACCCCATGGAATCCCTGTGTCACATCTCTCAGATCTTTTACCGCTTCATTACAACTTTTAAAAATCAATAACAAAACTAAAAATAATTAATAATTTTCATCAACACGAACTACTCATTAGCAACCATGTCGACACGCTCTTCATCAACACGAACTAAAAGTAATTAATAATCTCAAAGCTTTATGTATACTACGTAAATCTGTATAGTTTGTGTGTATGCATATATTAATTTGATGAATGTTAGAAAGTTTAAATATAATTATGCATGTGTAACTTTCTTCATGAACAAGAAAGTCAATGATATTTGCACACCTCCTCCTTATTACTTTGATGTGGTGGATATCCTTAGAGTTAGCCATTTAGATGATGAATTTCCTTCTCACTCAACATTTCATATGAGCATGCCATCTAAAAAGGTAAACTTTTACACCTCATGCTTGATTTTCACTATAAATAGATAGCACATTTTCCTTGCTTCTTCCATCATTCAAACACAAATTCATTTCTTTCCTATTTGAAAAACCTTCGACCGTGTATACATAGATACTTCTTCTTTGCAACATTTTTATTTTTAGGCTTTATCACCTCAAAAACCGTTAAACCAAGTCTAGCTGATCATACCATTGAGTTCGTAGTTTGGTAGCGGTGTTGGTGTTCGAGTACGTGTCGGTGTTGACGGAGCAAGTTTACGTTCGCGCTACAATTCAGGTGGGGGCAAGATACCGTATTCGTCGGGACGGTTAGCGTAAAGTTTTAATTTAAATATGTGTAGAGTGACCCAAGCTGTACTAGAGTTAAATAGTCAGCGATACCTAAAGATCATTTGACTACTCTTCGGAGTTAAGGTTAAGTGAAGTTTAGGCCGTCGATGACCGGATAACGCATAGGAAAGTTCTACGTTATTATTTGATTGATTGAGTGATTGATTTATTTCTTGATTACTTTGATTGTTTATATGTTATGGAACGATTATGTGCTCTTCTTTATTATTTGTTGAATTTCTGAAATGTCATATTTTATAACTATCTTGAGAAGCATGACTTTACTTCATTATAAGCATGACTAAAATAAGATTGTATAATCAACTGGTATAAGAACTGATTGACGATAGATCAGAGACGGCTACCTATGGAGGGGCTGACCGTAAGACCGAGTTAAGTGTCGTATAGTGAAGCTACCGAAATGTCGACTTTCAGGTGGATCGGAAATGGCTACCTACGGAGGGGCTGACCGAAAGACCGAATTAAGAGTCGTAGAGCGAAGCCGCCGAAATGTTGACTCTCAGGTGGATCGAAAAGGGCTACCTACGGAGGGGCTGACCGTAGGACCGAGTTAAGCGTCGTAGAGTGCAACCGTCGAGATATCGGTTCTCAGAGAATCATATAGATTGCATATGTGTTGTAAGTCCACAACCGTGTGGTATGGGACACACGAGGTCAAGTACTGGACCAGGTCCATAGTAGGACATATCTATATTGGTGGGGTAATATTAGGTTTAGATTACTTGGACTAGTTTGGTGGGGAATGACTTATAACATCTGGACTCCACGGTGACAGTCGGATGGAGTTCTGCACGGATGTGGGAACGTTAGTGGCATCAGGATATGGCCAGAGTCAGCATATAGTAATGGCATTTTAGAGTCTGAGACATAAGATATTTACAAAGGATAAAAGATAGGAAATAACTTGATTTGATCTGCATAACATGTTTAAATTAAGCTTTACCTTATCTTCCCATTTTTCCGACTTTTACACGTATGTTAGCCTTGTGTATTTTTCTCTTGTGTGTTTGCTTGTATCGCTTATATCTAGACTAGGAGCCACTTGTAGCAGAGAGATACTCTTCCTTCCACGATGGACGCTGAAAGCACCCATGGATGGCGGTGCGATATGACGCAGCGGAGGATTCAGGTGTCTCATTATTTGAGAGAACCTGAGTTTTGTTTTACCCAGTTTGTCAGTCTTTTGAGTCTCTTTTAAGTCATTTGACTGATTTCTTTTTATGTTCTTATTTTCCGCTGTTTAAAATACGCTGATATATATATATATTAGAGTGACTTTAGTATTGCCACATATTTTGTAAAACTCTTAAACTTATTTTTATCTATGTGATGTTTAGTTATATAAGTATTTTGAGTTTTAAATTTACTCTCTTTTGAGTTTAAGAGTTTAAGTGTCAAGAGTTACTATGATGAGGTCTCAGTATGACCTATCCCTGGTCTTATAAACAGTTTACTAGTAAGTCTAGAGAGGATCTTATAAGTGGTTTGAGTGTATTAAGTAAAAGAACAAAAGCTTTTGATCAGACCCTTTTGTTCAGCGATCTTATAAACCCTTAAATGGTAAGATATGGGCATTCAAGAACATGAAAGATATCATTAAACAAAATCTACAATATCTCACAAGTCCAGCACTAGTTTTATCTCCTAAAAAGAATTGATATTGAAACATAACTGATATCATCCATTTTTTTTTTGGTCAAAACCTGTTCCACGAGTAGCTTTCCACCATTAATTTAATCTAAACAATACCAACCAAATCAAATATCAATTACCCAAATAAACATGCTTCCCACAATCTTTGCACCCTGACACGTAAATGCAAGTCAATGAAGTGATTGGACAATGTCAAGTTGCCAACCCTACAATAAGGCTTTGAAAACTCAATTAGAGAACATTCTTATACCAAATCAAACAAATTTGTGATGAAACATATCACACCAATTGAAACAGCGGCCGAATAATAATCAAGCATTTAACTTACCAAATAAGACATAACAAACAAGGTAAGATGACAGCAAAGAAAAAGGCGTTCTCTATTATTATCATAGATATCGCATTTTTTCAGTCTTATTACTAAGCGTTCTTGCAGGTAAGAAATGTTGACATGAGAATATTAGGAAAGCTTTGGGGGTGACATGTTAGATGAGGTTGGTGATCATATGATTATCGATACCTAAGGAACAATTAGGCAAAATGATATTTCCGAATCGGTTGTGTTCAAGACCCAAAAGTAAAAACTCGGCAAAAAAAAAAGAAATCAGTTGTAGGCTATAATATTTGTTTCATGACAAATTTTGTTTCTATCTCTTGTTGATCTGGCCAATGTAAATTAGGCTTTTAAATTGCATTTTCTTGGTCTCTAGGATGGACAGTCTTAGGGGTCTTTCGCCGTAACAAGTTAGGGGCTTCCTACTGTTGCTTTGATTTTAATTTATTTTCTTGCGAATGGTATTGGATCTAGCCCCCCAAGGGCTCTCTTCTCTTCTCTTTCTCTTTTATTTATTTTTAATAAAATTGGGAGGAAGTTCTCTTTTTCCTTCTAGATGTTTTTTCATCAAAAGGTTTTAACGAGGTTTCATAATTATAATTTTTTATTATCATAATATAATTACGATTTTATTCTATTAATTATCGTAATTATAATTTTTTTTTCAATAAAATAATGGCGGCATCAGAGTCCTAAAGGGAAATCTTACCTTGTTTGGGGTGGAGATGTGAGACGCAAAAATTAACCACATTGGAGATGGGCGTGGGATAGGGTAGGAAAAATATGCCTCGTTACCAATGCCTAGCTAGACTAAACCGCTGAAGTTAGATTTTTTTTTTAAGAAGTTTAGGTGTGAGCATGATGTGTAACTGAACTAATTTAAACATTGCAAATTTAGTTTAAGGGAGGATTTTCTAGCTTGAAACTAATTTAAATCAATTGAAATGAATCATATGTATATACTAGTATGGTGGACCCGTGCGATGCACGGGTTGACGTATATGTATATATTAGTATTCTGATACTGCGGTCAAATAATTCAGATAAATAGTGTGTCAATTTTAGTTTTCCTCTAATGGAAATTACAGCTGTTGGCAGGATTTGCCACTTACCAATGTGGTTATATATTTAAATAAAATTTTCTGGTGAATATATCAAGTTGTACAAAATAATGTTATGGGATTGTTTATTGTAGAAATGGGCTTATTTGTTATATAATGCTCATTAGCTTGCAATTCTGCGATTTTGGTTATGTTTGTAAAATAAATAAATATGCCTATATGGGTGTAGTAGTGAGTTCGAATTATTTTGTTTTATTTTGTGGCTGCAAATCAGTCCTGACGTTTTGAAATTATTATGATTGGCCTGTGCCGGGTGTACAATTTTTTTTTTAATATTTAGTTGATTATATATTATTCAACAAAGAGGCATAATTTCTATGTTTGATTATAGATTAGTTGATAACCCAAGATATTGTTGTATTTATTTTATATTTTCTTTAAAATATGTCATATTCCTACTGTTGAATAAAAATATTCTTTTATCAATAGTGATGGTGCAAATTTCTTATTTTTAGCTTGTACCGACTGCATTAGGCAAGATTTAATCAATGAGAGCAAGGATAGGGAAGCACTCTATAGTCACATTTTTGGAAAGGACCGACTTGCGGGACTTAGAAAAGCATTCACTATTCAGTCCTACGGATTTCAGCCGAAGGATAAGTGGTTGACATTGCCAGATATGGGTTTCTTCATCGCAACAAAGTATAATGTCGCACTTGTTTAACTTTCTTTGAATCTGAGTTATACTTTTTTGCCTTTGAGAGGTAGCTATTCTTCTTCTAAGATTAAAATCATCTATATTCTGAACATTGGGGATGCACATTGAATGCATATTTTGATGTCATCTGCATGTCCGTTGCCTCCCGTTGTTCCTCTGTGGTCCCATAATCGATCCGACGATGCTACTTCATGGTTGGATGCATATGGAGGTCGTTTTGCACTATGGCAGAGTTTATTTCCTCCGGTGATTCTGACTGACGCGCCGGCATGTGTAGACTTAGCCGATGATTCGGACGATTTATCATGCCTACTTTGATATTGTATTTATGTTGCCTATATTAGTTTACCACGTTTTGTAACTATTCTTGCGTATGTACCCCCACAAATACATATATACGACTTTAAACTCATTAAGTCGCATATACATATGTGTGGGGAATATATACAAACATACATTTATATTCGTATATATCAGTTAATTAGTATTTATTGATAGTTTCGATAACATTTCACTGTCGTTAATTTCATTGAATCGATAATACAAGTTTAATGCACAAGCGGTTTCCGTTAATTTCATTCATTCGATAATTCCTCAATTCCATTAATTTCAATTCCGTTCAATCCACACCGTTGATCAACTACCGGAATTCGAACCCCAACTGTTAGAGTAAAAATGTTTTTTCATTGAAAGTCGTATATACATTGGTCAGGGTATATACGACTTTGACTTTTAACAAGTCGTATGTACCCCCACACCCATGAATATACGACTTTATTAAATACAAATCGTATATACATGGGTGTGGGGGTACATATGATTTATAAAAGGTCAAAGTCGCATATACCCTGACCAAAATATATACGAAAAGGTTTTTGCAATATTTTCGTATTTAATTATTTTTTGATATATACGATTTGAGGTTTTTTTAAGTCGTATATACGTTTTTACTTATATATACGATTTACTTGGAAATACAAAATGGGTAATTTCGTCAAAACAATTGTGGTGGGGGTTGTTTGAAAGGGTGTGGGGGTACCAAAAAAAACCCATAACTAATAGACAGTTGTGAGATGCGTGTAGCCAAGAAAAAACTATCCAACTTATAAGTTTTTAATTATTTTTTGATATATACGATTTGAGGTTTTTTTAAGTCGTATATATGTTTTTAATTATATATACGATTTACTTGGAAATACAAAAGGGGTAATTTCGTCAAAACAATTGTGGTGGGGGTTGTTTGAAAGGGTGTGGGGGTACAAAAAAACCCATAACTAATAGACAGTTGTGAGATGCGTGTAGCCAAGAAAAAACTATCAACTTAAAATTTTCTTAACTGATTTTGCAATGGATGCGAATAAATCTCCAGGTCATGATGGGCTCAATGGACTGTTCTATCAATCAAATTGGGAAACCATAAAAGATGATGTTATCTCAGTGGTCAAATCCTTCTTTGATTCAAAGTCTCTAGGAATGGATACTAATCTCACTTCGGTCTGCCTTATTCCCAAGGTACCTCAGCCTGAATCTATCTCCGATCTCAGGCCCATCAGCTGTTGTACTTTCATATACAAGGTCATTGCAAAGATCTTTGTAGCAAGACTGAAGCCTTTCTTAGCAGTAGTCATATCTCCTCAGCAGAGTGCTTTTGCAGGAGGGCGAATGATTCAAGACAACCTTATCATTGCACATGAGGCCTTCGATTTTCTCAAAGGTAAACAGGGGAAATGTGGTAAAGGGGTTGCTATCAAGCTGGACATGAATAAAGCCTATGATAGGGTTAACTGGGATTTCCTTCAAAAAGTCCTTTTGGCCTATGACTTCTCCACGCTCTGGGTGGAATGGGTAATGGCACTGGTGACTACGGTGACATATTCTTACAAAATTAACGGCTTCTCCTCTGATACAGTGATCCCTAAGAGAGGCATTAGACAGGGTGATCCTCTCTCACCTTATCTGTTCATTCTTGTCTTTGATGTTCTTTCAAGACTTCTATCCCAAGCCCAAAGAGATGGCACCTTTCTAGACATTAAGCTTGCAGAGACAGCTCCTAATCTAACTCATCTGTTTTTTGCTGATGACGCCATTATCTTATCAAGGGATGTCTCATTTGATGTCTACAAGCTAGTCTCAATCCTCAACAAATTTACAAAAGCCTCGGGACAAAAGATTAATTTAAACAAGTCAGGCATAATTTGTGGGGCTAGAGTTGATCAGATGGTCAAAAGGAGTATCTTTAGCATTACGCATATTCCTATTTGGTCCTCCCCAGGGAAATACCTTGGGATTCCGGTTGAATGGGGCGGATCTAAACTTCAAGGCTTAAATTGGTTGAAAGAGAGAGTGCTGAACAAACTACAAGGATGGAAGGCTAATTTGTTATCACCAGCGGGAAAGGAGATCCTCGTCAAATCTATTGTCCAAGCTATTCCAGCCTACATTATGTCAATCCTCTACCTTCCCAAGACGTTTTGTTCTAATCTCACTACTTCGGTAGCGAGATTCTGGTGGAGCTTTTCCTCTAAACAAAGGGGAATTCATTGGAAGAATGTGAAGATTCTTTGCTCTCCAAAGAAGATAGGAGGACTGGGCTTTAAAGATTTCAACAAGCTCATTATATCTCTACTAGCTAAACAAGCCTGGAGATTACTCAAAGACCCTCACTCTTATTGGGCCTCCACAATTAAAGGCATCTACTTTAAGGATACTGATTTCTAGGATGCAAAGTCAAATAGGAGACCATCGTGGGTATGGAAAAGCCTGTTACAAGGGAGGGATCTTCTCAAAAACTCAGGAAGATGGTCAATTGGTGCTGGAACCAACATTGATATCACCAGAGATAATTGGGTGGCTACAGGTAGATCTATTTCTCTAAGGCCTAATGCCACAATATCTAAGGCTACAGGAGATTCTGTGTTGTTGTCTTGGTATCGCTTTTTCCGTGACATGCATATGGTTACCCATGAGTTTCGTGCTGAGTACTTGGGGCTGATTCGTGCTTCTTTGTTGTACATTAGCCTGAATTATCCATGAATTCATTGTTGCTGATTCGTGCCCTCTGTTTCTTTGTTGCTATTGATTTTTCATGAATTGTGATGTCTCCGAGAAGAGGATTGACTGTATCTCCGAGAAGAGGATTTCTCAATTAGGGTTGGTTCAATTATTGTATCTTGCGGAGGTGGGTGATTTCCTTTCCTCTTTTGTGATAGTAGTTGAAGCTCAATTATTTACCTTTGTTTCGGCAGTGGGCCTGCGTGCCTTTATGGTTTGGCCTTTGTGCCCTGTATCTGTTGGGCCTATGTGCTCTGGCTGTTTTAGTTTGGCTCTAGTGGTTACTCTTTGCACCTCCAACATCAATTTATAATTGTTCTGGTTTGGGCCTTGCCCAGTATTAATGAGAATCAGACAATTTGGACCAAAAAAAAAAATTCTTAACTGAGAAACGTATGTACTATGTAGCCATAAGCCATAGCCAAGTAAAAAACATTATTATCCAAGTGAAACGTATGCACCGATTTCTTTACTGAAAATTTTCTTTTATTTTTTTAAATGAATTTAATTATAAAACAAAATTAGTTATAATAAATTTAAAATTAATATTTAAATTAATTATACCAGCTCTTAATAGGATAAACAGTTATTTCTTATTTTTTGCTAAATAATTAGTTAAATACTATAAATAATTATCTATTTTTCATACAAATTATCTAATTCATAAATGAATAATTTAAATATGTTGTAATTAACATAAAATTATATATAGTTTGTTAAACAGTTATTTAATTAAATATCCTAAACTGGTGTCGAGTCCTGCACTCTTGCTAGAGGTGTCAATGGGTTGGGCCCGGCCTGACCCATAGGGCCAAACAACATTTGTGGGTTGGGTTGGGCCGGCCCAATATTCTAATGGGTTGCGTATTTTATGGCCCGGCCCGACCCGTCATCAGCCAATGGGCCACAAATCATTGAATTTTTAGAATTTTGACGATAGTTTTTTCTACAAATGAACAACATACATAAAGACAATATTTTGAGTTACATATTGTATACATAAGATAAATAAAGCTATTTTGGCTCAAACAAAACCAATATAAATCTGTTTTGGCTCTACAAATCACCACGAATAGTACATTAACGCTGTGTCCACCAGCCCATATATATATGATCGAGCCCATTGGGCTGGCCCAAAAACTTAACATTGATTTTTGGGCCTCAATTTTCGAGCCCACCCCAACCAAATAGTTGGGCCATTGGGCCGGCCCATTGAGTTGGGCCAAAATTGACACTCTAACTACGGTGGCCGTGACAAGGTGCAGTTGGGTTTTCTTCGCTAATGCGGGCAGGTGGTTGGTCTTGCTAGCAACCTTATTTAAGTCAAGATGTCATGTTGATGAACTAACACCGATCAGGTTAGGGTCCGACGATTGGCCAAACTCCAACACAGACATCATATATTGATTCAATGCAGGCAAATCAATGCCCCACCAAACAAATTATTCACAAAATCATCATCATCAAAAGCCAAAGATTGTCGCCGATAATATTTTTGGGTAGGCGTAAAATCAAATGATTGTTTGGGTGGTTGAAATTCTTGTTGTGTTGGCGTCAAGGAGTTGCGATGGGGCCGATGAATATTCACGCTCAGTGAAACAGTCTCGTAAGTGAACCCTAATTCAGATGGTGATCCATGGTTTAATGAACTGGACGCTAAGTGATGTCGAGTTTTGTGATAGCTATTACATAGCTACCACAATGTCGTTATTTTGTCTGCTCGTGGTTTTACGTTTTTACTGTTCTTTTATATTTTTCAATTTTTTTTATGTGAGTCACCTACGATCTAGAAGCTATTATAACATCTAGGGTAAAATACTCCTAGGTTAATTGCAATGAGTGGCTAATGATTGTAGCCTCCATTTGCCTATATATTTCACATTCAATGAAATGAAAAGCAAGTAGAATATCAGAAAACATTAGCTTCTTCCTCCATGGTCAGTGAATCAATATTAGCACTTTAATGCATGGAATCATCCCAGTCCCAAGTTTTGCACCAAAGTCCTTTATTTTTGTACCACTCTAATGCATCACACTCTCACAATCACTCACACTCTCACATATTTTATTTTAAAAAAGTTTTTCCGTTTCCTTAAATCATTCTTGTTCTTATTATTTTAATTTTGACTCTGTTAGTACTATTTAATTGGTAGTTTGTGTTAGTGCTATTTAATTTATTTTGATTATGTTAGTCTATGTAATTTGAATTTACTCTGTATTTTGTGAATCTTCCTCACTGTTTGAACCTAGATGTGAGCAGTGGTAATGTGTGTGTGTGTGTGTGTCTGCATGGTGTTTATTTGTCATTACTTCTAAGTAGTCAAAAGAAAATATCTGTATTTTGTGAATATTTTGATTCTTTTAGTGCTATTTATTTTGGATTTACTTAGGAACTTGTTAGTGCTATTTATTTTGTGTTGGTCTATTACAACACGAGTTGTGAATATGTTGAAATCTTATTTTTATCACATTTTTAGTGATGTGTGTATTTGAAAAAATTTGTACCCTTTGGCCCAGGGTACTGGATCCACCACTGATGGATGGATAAAATAGATTTTAGTAATGGGTGTTTTGATTAAATAGATAATAGATAAATTAAAAAATTGAAATTTTAAGAGAGAGAGAGAGAGAAGAAAAGTAGATTTTAATGGTGAAATAAAATAACTAAAATCAGATGCGAGAGTGTGACCGCGAAAGATAAAGATGAGAGAGAGAGAAAGAAAAAGGTGAAAGCATAATTGAATATGATATTTTTTTTCTTAAAATTGATGATGAATCAATTTTTTAAAAAGGGGTGAATTTAATATTTTTTATATTGGTTTGTTTGATTTTATGTACAGTAGATTGTATATTTTTTTTGGTCTAGACTAGGGTATCCACCGCCGAACTCAGTAACTAATCCCCTCGCTGGATTGGAGCAGGCACCTCGAAGGGTGGGACAGCTGGCCCAAGGATTTAAAGCTGCTCCATGCCCAAGGCGAGAATCGAACCCTCGATATATATATATATATATATATATATATATATATATATATATATATATAGACACACACTAAACCCAACATTTTTTTACTTTTGTGTTAACTTATTGAATAAAAGGTGAAATATTATAAATATACATACTTACATACATATTTACATATATATATATATATATTATTCATTAACATACTTTTTTAACCAAAGCATGTTTCTTATTTTTATTATTTTATCATTGTTTTATAAAAATTAATACATGTGATTGATTCAGTAAGACAACGAAAGCAATAGAGTTCTTTTAAAAAAAAGAAATTAAAAATAAAAGTAATTGTGTAGAAAGATTGGTAACTATGAAAAAATCAACCAATGGACTTCAAGTGCAGCAAAAGCTTATTGTTAAAAAAGAGTGCAGTAATAGCACACCAGCAAAAGAATGGGTCAACTAATTTTTTTTTATATAAAAAACTTAATTGAAGTCCAATTAATAAGTTCTTGTTATGATCACATAGTATCGGTTGCTCTCAATTCTGTTATTTGCAGCGATCTGAGTGGGTTTTTTCCTCGATCTTTGGAGCACTTCCCTCCCTTCTATAGTCATCATCTTTAGTTGGAGGTTGTTTAATAATTCTCCCCCCTTCGAGCGGTTTTGTTTCGCCATCATGTGATCTCTTCTATCGACGATGCCATTTGTCTGTTGTGTAGTGAGGTGGCGAGGATGTCCAACATTTATATCTACATTGCAAAATAGCTTGTGAGGTGTGGCACAATATTGGGTCGTGGTTGAACGTCCAACTCCCTAATTATTCAGAATTTATTTGGATTATTACTTTTAAAATTTTAGTGACAATATCATTAAATAGAGATATCTCTTTGCATGCATAAAATTTGATTAGTGCTGATAATCAGTTATTTTCCCCTCTTATGAAACCCCATATTAAACCCCCTCTACTGATAATCAGTAGATCAGCTATTTGCCAATATAACAATTAAAATATATTATTTGAATAACAATAAGAACCTAAATATTACACTTTGTTAGATACTTTATTAAATGCCAACGAAGGTTGGCTCAGTTGGTAACAAGTTGGCTCATTTTCAATAAGGTCATAAGTTCAACTTCTTTTGGTGGGTGATCTGTAAGTACCTCCGTAAGCGCTCAAAGAGCCTTGAGGCCTATCCTAATCCCGGTGATCCCCCGAAACCCAACTCACCTAAAATTTCTGTAACAACAAAAAATACTTTATTAAATAAATAAAATTGAATGGGCTGCTAACCTCCATCTTATTCTATTTCTTGAACTTGTCTCAGACGTTCCCTTCAGTTTTTTTATTTCTTGACACTCAAAATTCTATCAAGCCTCTGCTAAGGGAATAGACCTCTACTATAAAAAGCATTCTTACGGAACATTTTGTTTCGTGATATTTAGTACTCTTACGGTACAATTGGTGTCGAACAACAACTTTTGGAGCCTCGTTATATTTCTTTGTTGAAACCTCCTTTAAATACTCTTTGTCTTAATGTAGGGATACCAAAATTGAGCTCAGAAAACCTCACCTCGTACGGGACTTGCCCAGTCAATACTTGAGTAGCGCACAAATAACAAATAAAATTATGTTAAATGCTAAGTGTTAGCAACTTAATACATGTTGTCAAGTGTCAACGACATGTTTTGAGAATACTAAAATGATTTTTATTACAATAAAAAACAAACAAAATGCACAATTCTATATTTCAATTTATTAGGCACTACTTTTTGTGCACACAATTAGGGTGTGTATTGTTATTAAGAATTGATTGTCGACAATCCATTCGTATATTTTAAACAAAGTTTTATTTGTAGCAAATAATATTGTCCTTGACAATATATGACATTGATATCGTCTCTATCTCTATGCAACAAATTCATGTGTTGGATATTCATCAATTAAAAATACTTATATTCGTTTGAAATTATATGTTATGATAATTCATCCGCATGCTCTTCAAGAATGCTTTATATTTGAAAAACAATAACACCAGCAATAAGTATGTTATTTTGTCAAACAAAAAACAAGCATGTTATTGATATTTTTTATAAAGAAAAAAATTATTCTTTTTTAATTAGTTCTTTTTATAACGCGTGCCGCACCAAAATAAATGGATAGTCCTCAAAATAAAATTGATTATTAAATTTGACATAAGGAAGTTCACGGTAATCAAAAGATTTCTGAAGGTGTCCTAAATACTTGAATATCACAAGCCACTTTGTATACAAGGTATAATCATAATAGATGGAAACAAGAAAAACAATTGATGATTCATTTTACTAATCCAATATGAATAAGGCTTTCAAGGTTTTCCTTATATCTTACTATCTGAGAATACTCCTTTGGATTTTTAATGCCAAGCTCCACAATGATCTAGGTACTCCAATCCAACCAAGCTAGTTCACCATCTTTTGTTTTGAAGAATATATCACCGTTATTCCCAACTCCAACAAGATTCTCAACACAAGGAAATGGGCCAATAACGAATAGTTTAGTCCATGATTCTTTCTCACCAAGTTCACCTAAGATTGATATATGGAAAGTAGTTTTCTCAGTGTGATTAGAAATGAAAGCAACATACCCAACACCTCTAAGTGCACTTCCATCGAGTAGATATCGAAACTAGCATCACCCATGTATGAGGGTATGGGCGTTGTAAAGAATACTTCATTGCTCATGTTAAAGGACACCAAACACGACACAAAACAACATTCCTTTGGATCCTTTGTAGCCCACCAGTGGCACACTCCCTCCGAGTACGTGTGACCACCAACTACGGTATAACAAGGATTAGCAGGCATTTCGAAATCAAGTTTCTTCCAAGAGTTACTTCTTAGACTATATATCTCCCACAAGGGCGTCAAATCTATATATTCATCACATTCCCAGTTATAATCACCTCGAAAGAAGACTACATATCGAATCACCTTATAATCATCTCTAACATGGTCATAACCAAATCCACAAAGATATGACAAATGTTCTCGATAAGGATGTTCAAACTCAACAGGACTGTGAGGAATGACCTTGAATTCCTTAGTAGCTGGATTCCACAATACATATTCAGGACCATCGAGACACTAAACGCCGTTAGCACTAGAACCCAAAACAAAATATCTGTTAACATCTTGAAATGGAGGTGGTGAATCTAAGCTAACCCTATTCTCAACACTCTCACAGGATAGTAAATACAAGCAAGTTTGGTCTTGTCCGTCTGGCAGCGTTGCATGTTGCTTTAGAAGGAGAGATGTATATGTGAAATTGTTGCGATACAAACACATGAAATGAGAGTTTTCAAACAAGAGAGTCCATGATTTGCGTACACATCCAAATCGCTTCAAAGATTTTAGAGGCAATTTTGAGAGGATGGAAAAGGCAATATCTTCGGGGATATGGTTGCTAATCACTTCATTTACAACAGCCACAGATTTCTCATCCATCTCTATATATCTACACCTTTGAAGAAAGTGATGTTGTGTATTAATTTCTCCCTGGAACGAAAAGCAAGAAAAAAGAGACATTCAGTCACCGATGATAAATAGAGGAATAGGGGAAATACTAAACCAACTCAAAAGTGACAAAATCTATAATGTAACACCCCCCTTTTACTATTACAATTAAATAGACAATTATCAGAGTCACCTCGAAGGGCGCTACATTTTTCACCATTTTAAAAATAAAAATAAAAAATCTCCAAAATAATTTATATAAAAGAAATCACCAAGCAGCGGAAATATTAACAAGTTTAAACATCTCCAGAATTAACAATTAAAGACATCTCCAAAATTAATTAAAACAATTTCCAATAACTAAAATAATAGTTCAAAACGATAACTAACGACTCCCCGGTGCTACATATCAGAGCTGACACAGACCCAAACGAGAGAGGAAGCAAAACCTAGCAATTCCTCCACGAGCACTAGCGATCACCTGCAGCGTTGCCGCATGAGAGCAACATTCCAAGCAGAAGGGGTGAGTCTAACAGAGGTAATTAGCAGATGATAAAAATATGCTAGCATCAGGTAACTACAGCAACACAATACAATTACACCATATCACAGCACCAGATAACAAAGGAAAAATCCATTTGACAGTGAACCACCAAAATTATAACATTCATAGACAATGGGATGATATGCAACCCCTCCAGTGGGCATATGCATGCGGTACCGATCACCAAAATGAGCCACGACGGGCATATCACCAATAAACACCAGAGGCAGAGCCTATATCACCAAAACATGCATATGACAATGCGACACCATGATTATGCACCAACTCACCATAACAAGTATTTAAAATAAATACTATATCACCAGAATCAAAACAAATGATTTCACCGAAAATAGCACCAAGTTGTAGCATCACAGCTACCACTAAACTCTCCTGAGCATACCAGCACCGCACCTGAAATATTAACACCAGACGGCTCCACAACGCGGACATAACGCACGCACACCACGCACAAGACTGGCGCACAGCGCCTAGGCACATCGCACCTACTTCAGCGAATTAATTAAAATAGCAAACGACATCGGATTTCAACAAATAAATGCTTGTTGGAAAGCCCTATGGGCCTGGTTATCATCCCTAAGTTCAGTTTTTGAAGGAGAGTGTCCAATAGGTACAGTTTTCGAAAAGCACACAGGCTAGTTGCAAAAGAGGACAGTTTCTGTCTTTCAAATTCAAGCAATTTCAAAGTGACCAAAACTCAATCAAATTGCATGAAACTTGTGCATAAACTGGGGCAAATTTTGTCTAGTTTTCAAAGAAATTGGATTCGTTCGAAAAGGAGTTCTTTTGAAAACGTGGTAACCAAAACACTGACCCTGTGTCCAGATTGTTTCCAGAATCTTACTCTAACTTGTGGAATTCATATCTCGAGCTACACAACTCTAAACGCAACCAAACCAGTGCCAAATTAACAAGCATTAAGTCGATTTTCCAGAAAAAAAACCACATAATTTTTCGGTCAAGACAACGTTCCCAGTCACCGAAATACCGAATCTATACCCAAATCGTTTCCAGAATTTTAACCTAACTTGTATCGCCTATAACTCGAGCTATACAACTCCGAATTTAACGAAACCAGTGCCAAAACGACCGGCGTTAAGTCTATTTTCAAAAACAATCAACCTCATAATTTTTGGATCAACCAAACAGCGCCAGTTTTAGAAAAACCGAACCTGTGTCCAGAATCGCTAAATTGCCAAACACCAAACCCTAACGGCAACGACACCGCAACCACCACAACAAAAACGACAATTCGACAACGCGACAACAACAATCAACCACGCACAGCAACAACAAAAACACGAACAATAACAACACCATTATCGTGATACAACAATCACGCAACAACAAATAACGAAACAAATCACAATAACGTGCAATAATCATCAAAGCACCAATCTCAACGAAAACACGATATGCAAAAACACGAACAATTCAACAAAACCCTAGACTACCCACACATAATTATCATCAACCCATTATCAAGGTTAAGCCCACCCTTACCTCGAATAACGTAAGCTCCGGAACACGACGAACGAGACACGAACAAAACCACAGCAACACGAACGATCTCCTTTTGAAATTCTTCGCGAAACCCTCCTCTTCTCTCCCTCTTTACGCCGCGTGCTCTCTCTCTCACTCTCACTTTCGGTTTTCTTTTGCTTGCTGCGAATGAGGGTTTGGCTTAAACCCCCAGGGTTTAAGTTGAGGGCTCAGTAAACACTGGGCTCTCTACGTCACCACCTCCTTTACTCGTTTCACCTCCTACGCATATAAAATATTAACCTTTTAATTTATCTATATCCCGCCTCCAAATTATTTTAATAATTCAATCAACTATTTTAATTAAATTATTTCCGGGGTGTTACAACCCTCCCCCACTTAGAATCTTTCGTCCTCGAAAACTTACCTGATTCAAACAGCTCCGGATAGGACTCTCGCATCTTGCTCTCCAACTCCCATGTCATGCTTTCACCAGCAGCTCCTAACCAGACCACTTTCACCAGGTTTATCTCTTTCCCACGTAAAGTCTTCACTTCACGATCTTCAATTCGCACAGGCATTGTCTCCACAGTGAGATTATCCCGCACATGCACATCATCCATCGGAATCACATGGGACGGATCCGAAATATACTTCTGAAGTTGCGACACATGAAATACATCGTGCAAATTCGAAAGATTAGGCGGCAAGGCCACCCTATAAGCAACATTACCAATTCCCTCAGTGATCTGATACGGTCCAATGAAACGAGGAGTCAACTTCTTTGTCTTCAATGCACGCCCAACACCAGCCATAGGCGTGACTCTCAAAAACACATGATCACCAACTTGGAATTCTAAATCCTTCCTTCTCTTATCATGATAGCTCTTCTGTCTACTCTGCGACGCTTTCATTTTCTCACGGATCAATTTCACCTTTTCAGTAGTCTCTCGAACAACCTCGGGTCCAAGAACAATACTCTCCCCTGATTCATGCCAACACAACGGAGTCCTACATCTCCGACCATACAATGCCTCGAACGGTGCCATCCCGATGCTAGAATGGTAACTATTGTTGTAAGTAAACTCGATCAACGGAAGGTGAGTATCCCACGTACCTCCCTGCTCAAGAACACAAGATCTCAACAAGTCTTCCAACGACTGAATGGTCCTCTCTGTCTGTCCATCAGTTTGAGGATGATAAGATGAACTCAACCTCAATTTAGAACCCAACGCTTCTTGCAAACTCTTCCAGAAATCAGAAGTGAACCTAGGATCTCTGTCAGACACAATGCACAAAGGAACACCATGCAACTTCACAATCACCTGAATATAAATCTCTGCCAATATCGACACCGGATGATAGGAATAAAATGAGCAGACTTCGTCAATCTATCCACAATCACCCAAATCGAATCGTGCCCCCTCACAGTATTAGGTAACCCTATCACGAAATCCATAGAAATACTATCCCACTTCCATTTCGGAATCTCCAACGGTTGCATCAACCCAGCAGGCTTCTGATGCTCAACCTTCGATTTCTGACAAGTCAAGCAGGAATACACAAACTGCGCCACATCACGCTTCATACCAGGCCACCAAAACATCTTCTTCAGATCTTGATACATCTTTGTAGCTCCCGGATGGATACTTAACTTACTCCTATGACCTTCTTCTAAAATTGCTCTTTTCATCTCCTCATCATCAGGAATGCAGATTCTTCCACGGTACTTCAATACATTCTGCGCATCCAACTCAAAGTCTTTATTCTCGGATTGATCAATCCCAACCATCAGGTCAACTAATTTAACATCTAACTTCTGAGCTTCTCGAATGCTAGCCATGAATTCATTATCAATCTTCAACATCCCCAATCTGACACTCTGAGGCGTCACTTCACAAACCAAACTCATATCCCTGAACTGCTCAATTAATTCGAGTTCTCTAACCATCATTGCTGACATATGCAACGTCTTTCGACTTAAAGCGTCAGCTACCACATTAGCCTTTCCCAGATGATAGTTCAAGCTAAAGTCATAGTCTTTCAGCAACTCCAACCATCTGCGCTGTCTCATATTCAACTCTTTCTGATCAAACAGATACTGCAAACCCTTATGATCACTGAACACCTCGAACCATAAAGATAATGTCTCCAAATTTTCAACGCGAACACAACTGCAGCAAGTTCTAAATCATGGGTAGGGTAGTTCTTCTCATGAGTCCTCAACTGTCTCGACGCATAGGCAACTACCTTACCATTCTGCATAAGCACACCTCCCAACCCCATCTTGGAAGCATCACAATACACCACAAACGACTCTTCCGGATTAGGCAACATCAGAACAGGAGACGTCGTCAACCTCTCCTTCAATTCTTTGAAGCTCTCTTCACAACAGTCATCCCAGATGAAAGCTTTACCCTTGCAAGTCAACTGAGTCAACGGAAGTGCCAACTTCGAAAATCCTTCTATAAACCTCCTATAGTAACCTGCCAGACCCAGAAAACTTCTAATCTCAGTAACTGACTTCGGAGACTCCCATTGTAACACGGCATCAACCTTAGACGGATCCACGGCAATTCCATTCCCCGAAATAACATGACCCAAAAAGCTAACCTCTTTCAACCAAAACTCACACTTAGACAGCTTCGCATATAATTTCCTGTCCCTCAGAATTTCCAATACCAATCTCAGATGTTCTGCATGCTCCTCTTCTGACTTAGAATAAATTAGGATGTCGTCAATGAATACCACCACAAACCGATCCAGATACTCACGAAAGATACGATTCATGTACTCCATGAACACTCCCGGCGCATTAGTCACACCGAAAGGCATCACGGAATACTCATAATGCCCATAACGGGTTCTGAAAGCTGTCTTCTGAATGTCTTCGTCTTTCACCTTGATCTGATGATAACCCGATCTCAAATCTATTTTACTGAACACCTGAGCACCCACCAACTGATCCATTAAGTCATCAATCCTCGGAAGCGGATACTTGTTCTTAATAGTCACCTTATTCAGCTGCCGATAGTCTACGCACAACCTCATACTACCATCTTTCTTTTTCACCAACAACACTGGAGCTCCCCACGGCGACACACTTGGCCTCACAAATTTCTTTTCAAGCAGATCCTCGAGTTGCTTCTTCAGTTCTGACAATTCAGATGCAGACATTCTATACGGTGCCATAGACACAGGTTTAGTATCAGGTACCAGATCAATAGCAAACTCAACCTCTCTCTCTGGTGGTACATCCGGAATCTCGTCGGGAAAAACCTCAGAAAACTCTCGCACCACCTGCAACTCATCAACCTTCGCTTGGCCCTCAGCAGACAATGACGCCATTAATGAAAACAACTTGACGTCTTCCCTCATTACCCTATGCAATTGACCAGCAGACAACAAACCAGACTCTTCCTCTTCAGGAGAAAAGAAACTCACAAACCTTTCATGACAGTTGATATGAACATGGTTATCAACTAACCAGTCCATACCTAGAATAACATCCATTCTGCTCAGCGGCAAACAAATCAAGTCAACGAGAAAATCATTACCGAATATCGATAAAGGGCATTTAGCACAAACAACCGAGGTAGTCACCGAACCCTTAGCCGGAGTATCGATAACCATCTCCCTCAACATAGAAGATAAAACAAGATCTAATTTCTCAACACATGCAGTAGCAATAAAACAATGGGTAGCACCAGTATCAATAATAGCAATAAGAGGAGAATTATTAATATAGCATGTACCTCTGATCTCATTCACTGCATCTGACCCCGCCAGAGCGAACACCTTCCCAACGGACCTTTCTTTCTTCGGTTTAGGACACTGAGTGCTGATATGACCACCCTCACCACAGTTGTAGCATAACACATCCTTTCGATCACAGCTAGACGCCATATGACCCTCTTTACCACACTTGTAGCACTGCTTCACATCACCTGGACAGTCAGGACGCTTATGACCGGGTTTACCACACTTGTAACATACCACACTAGCAGCAGCATCTCCCCACTAGGTCTCTTACCCACAGCAGTTCTCTGATTGCCCTTACCAGCTGGAACCTCATACGGCTTCCCACGACTCGAGAAATTCTTCTGCCTATCCCTCATGACTCTAGAATGAGCATTACTGTCTTCCTCGAAGATTCTGCAGCTATCAATCAACTCCGAGAACACCCGAATTTTCTGATACCCTATCGCCTTCTTGATATCAGCCCGCAACCCATTTTCAAACTTGATGCATTTGGAGAATTCAGCACCAGCCTCACCATAATGTGGATAGAACTTCGCCAATTCAATGAACTAGGCAGCATACTCAGTCACTGACATATTACCCTGCTTCAGCTCCGGAAACTCAATCTCTTTCTTCCCACGGACATCTTCAGGATAATACTTTCTCAGAAATTCTCTGCTGAACACAGCCCAAGTGACCTCTTCATTCACAGTCGCCAACCTCTGCCTCACCTCCAACCACCAGTCATCAGCCTCCTCTGCCAGCATATGAGTACCATACCTGACTTTCTGCGCCTCAGAGCAATCCATAACACGAAAGATTTTCTCCATCTCTTTCAGCCACGCCAAAGCACCATCAGGGTTATACTTGCCCTTAAAGGTAGGAGGATTCTCCCTCTGAAACGTAGCCAAACTGCGCGACCCAGCATCACCAGCAGCACCTGGGTTATTCTCCACAGCTTGAGCCACAGTCTGCAAAGCAGCAGCGAGTGCAGCATCGTTCCGTCCTGCCATCTCAACCTAACACTGCAACAGAAACTATAATCAGAAACGAGTAACAATTACTCAAGTGTTACTCGACTCGACGACTCGACAACTTGGCCGGAAAGACCGAACTGCTCTGATACCACTAATGTAACACCTCCCTTTTACTATTACAATTAAATAGACAATTATCAGAGTCACCTCGAAGGGCGCTACATTTTTCACCATTTTAAAAATAAAAAAAAAAATCTCCAAAATAATTTATATAAAAGAAATCACCAAGCAGCGGAAATATTAACCAGTTTAAACATCTCCAGAATTAACGATTAAAGACATCTCCAAAATTAATTAAAACAATTTCCAATAACTAAAATAATAGTTCAAAACGATAACTAACGACTCCCCGGTGCTACATATCAGAGCTGACACAGACCCAAACGAGAGAGGAAGCAAAACCTAGCAATTCCTCCACGAGCACTAGCGATCACCTGCAGCGTTGCCGCATGAGAGCAACATTCCAAGCAGAAGGGGTGAGTCTAACAGAGGTAATTAGCAGATGATAAAAATATGCTAGCATCAGGTAACTACAGCAACACAATACAATTACACCATATCACAGCACCAGATACCAAAGGAAAAATCCATTTGACAGTGAACCACCAAAATTATAACATTCATAGACAATGGGATGATATGCAACCCCTCCAGTGGGCATATGCATGCGGTACCGATCACCAAAATGAGCCACGACGGGCATATCACCAATAAACACCAGAGGCAGAGCCTATATCACCAAAACATGCATATGACAATGCGACACCATGATTATGCACCAACTCACCATAACAAGTATTTAAAATAAATACTATATCACCAGAATCAAAACAAATGATTTCACCAAAAATAGCACCAAGTTGTAGCATCACAGCTACCACTAAACTCTCCTGAGCATACCAGCACCGCACCTGAAATATTAACACCAGACGGCTCCACAACGCGGACATAACGCACGCACACCACGCACAAGACTGGCGCACAGCGCCTAGGCACATCGCACCTACTTCAGCGAATTAATTAAAATAGCAAACGACATCGGATTTCAACAAATAAATACTTGTTGGAATGCCCTAGGGATATGGTTATCATCCCTAAGTTCAGTTTTTGAAGGAGAGTGTCCAATAGGTACAGTTTTCGAAAAGCACACAGGCTAGTTGCAAAAGAGGACAGTTTCTGTCCTTCAAATTCAAGCAATTCCAAAGTGACCAAAACTCAATCAAATTGCATGAAACTTGTGCATAAACTGGGGCAAATTTTGTCTAGTTTTCAAAGAAATTGGATTCGTTCGAAAAGGAGTTCTTTTGAAAACGTGGTAACCAAAACACTAACCCTGTGTCCAGATTGTTTCCAGAATCTTACTCTAATTGTGGAATTCATATCTCGAGCTACACAACTCTAAACGCAACCAAACCAGTGCAAAATTAACAAGCATTAAGTCTATTTTCCAGAAAAATAAACCACATAATTTTTCGGTCAATACAACGTTCCCAGTCACCGAAATACCGAATCTATACCCAAATCGTTTCCTGAATTTTAACCTAACTTGTATCGCCTATAACTCGAGCTATACAACTCCGAATTTAACGAAACCAGTGCCAAAACGACCGGAGTTAAGTCTATTTTCAAAAACAATCAACCTCATAATTTTTGGATCAACCAAACAGCGCCAGTTTTAGAAAAACCGAACCTGTGTCCAGAATCGCTAAATTGCCAAACACCAAACCCTAGCGGCAACGACACCGCAACCACCACAACAAAAACGACAATTCGACAACGCGACAACAACAATCAACCACGCACAGCAACAATAAAAACACGAACAATAACAACACCATCATCGTGATACAACAATCACGCAACAACAAATAACGAAACAAATCACAATAACGTGCAATAATCATCAAAGCACCAATCTCAACGAAAACACGATATGCAACAACACGAACAATTCAACAAAACCCTAGACTACCCACACATAATTATCATCAACCCATTATCAAGGTTAAGCCCACCCTTACCTCGAATAACGTAAGCTCCGGAACACGACGAACGAGACACGAACAAAACCACAGCAACACGAACGATCTCCTTTTGAAATTCTTCGCAAAACCCTCCTCTTCTCTCCCTCTTTGCGCCGCGTGCTCTCTCTCTCACTCTCACTTTCGTTTTTCTTTTGCTTGCTGCGAATGAGGGTTTGGCTTAAACCCCCAGGGTTTAAGTTGAGGGCTCAGTAAACACTGGGCTCTCTACGTCACCACCTCCTTTACTCGTTTCACCTCCTACGCATATAAAATATTAACCTTTTAATTTATCTATATCCCGCCTCCAAATTATTTTAATAATTCAATCAACTATTTTAATTAAATTATTTCCGGGGTGTTACAAATTTCATCTTATCTTAAATGTTATATGTAACACCCCGGAAATAATTTAATTAAAATAGTTGATTGAATTATTAAAATAATTTGGAGGCGGGATATAGATAAATTAAAAGGTTAATATTTTATATGCGTAGGAGGTGAAACGAGTAAAGGAGGTGGTGACGTAGAGAGCCCAGTGTTTACTGAGCCCTCAACTTAAACCCTGGGGGTTTAAGCCAAACCCTCATTTGCAGCAAGCAAAAGAAAAACGAAAGTGAGAGTGAGAGAGAGAGCACGCGGCGCAAAGAGGGAGAGAAGAGGAGGGTTTCGCGAAGAATTTCGAAAGGAGATCGTTCGTGTTGCTGTGGTTTTGTTCGTGTCTCGTTCGTCGTGTTCCGGAGCTTACGTTATTCGAGGTAAGGGTGGGCTTAACCTTGATAATGGGTTGATGATAATTATGTGTGGGTAGTCTAGGGTTTTGTTGAATTGTTCGTGTTGTTGCATATCGTGTTTTCGTTGAGATTGGTGCTTTGATGATTATTGCACGTTATTGTTCGTGTTTTTGTTGTTGCTGTGCGTGGTTGATTGTTGTTGTCGCGTTGTCGAATTGTCGTTTTTGTTGTGGTGGTTGCGGTGTCGTTGCCGTTAGGGTTTGGTGTTTGGCAATTTAGCGATTCTGGACACAGGTTCGGTTTTTCTAAAACTGGCGCCGTTTTCTGAAATTGAAGTGAAAAGTTGAGAGTTTCTTTGTGAGAAAGAGTTGTAACGGTAACAAATGGAGTTAGTGGGTGGTTTTAAATGTTGAGGGAAGTTATGGATTAAGGGAAGTTGAGTTGAAGTTAGTGGGTTATGATGTGACTTTAATTTGACCGTTTGGAATGGTGGATAGACATGCATCTTTACACGTGGAAGGTTAGGTGTTTAGGAACAGTTTAAGAGTGGGTTAACTGTCTAAGTGGAATGATGGCTTATTTCTGGAACAGTAATTTGGAAATGGTACCACGCCCTGTATTGCAGCAGCAATGGTAGTGTCAGCATTGCATGTGCACTGGTCAATTTCTGCATTTGCAGGTGCAAGAGTAAATTTTTACGTTGCAGCTGCAATAGGTTCTCCTTATTGCAGGTGCAATAGTTGTACCTGCAATACACATAGTTCCTGCAAAAACACTCAAAACATGTAAAAACAATTAAATTCATGGGTTGCCTCCCAGAAAGCGCTTGTTTTAAGAGTCTTCAGCCTGACTATCTTCGACTGGATTAGAGATCTTGGAGTTGAGTGGTGCTCTTACTTCTCTCCACTTGTTCTCCATAGTACATCTTCACCCTTTGTCCATTGACCTTGAAAGTGGAATTGGTTCTTTCATCAAATAGATCTACTGCACCATGAGGGTACACTTTTATCAATTTGAAAGGACCAGACCATCTTGAGTTAACCTTCCCAGGAAAGAGTTTAAGCCTGGAATTGTAAAGGAACACCAAACTTCCTTCAATTAATTGTCTGCTCTGAATTCTCATATGCAAAGTTTCTCAACTCATCTATTTCATTGAGCTGCAGTAATCTTGTTTTCCCTGCTTGATCATATTGGAGATTGATCTTTTTAATTGCCCAAAATGACTTGTGCTCCAATTCCAATTGTAAATGACATGCTTTTCCATACACTAGCCTATAAGGAGACATCCCCAAGGGTGTCTTGTATGCAGTTCTGTATGCCCACAAGGCATCATCTAAATGCAATGACCATTCCTTCCTTGTGGGGCCAACCATTTTTTAAAGAACTCTTTTGATCTCCTTGTTGGAAAGTTCTTCTTGTCCACTGGTCTGTGGATGGTAAGCAGTTGCTATTTTATGCTTCACTCCATATTTGGCTAAGAGACCTTCAATGAGCTTGTTGCAGAAGTGTGACCCTTCATCACTGATAATTGCCCTAGGAGTGCCAAATCTAGTGAAGATGTTTCTTTGGAGAAACTTGCATATTGACTTGGCATCATTATTTGCAAGTGCCACAGCTTCTACCCATTTAGAGACATAGTCAACAGCTACCAAGATGTATAAGTTGCCAAAGGATGGGGGAAATGGTCCCATGAAATCCATCCCCCAAACATCAAAGAGTTTAACCTCTAAGATATTTGTGAGTGGCATTTCATGTCTATTTGAGATATTCCCAGCCCTTTGACACTTATCACAGTTTTTTACCATCTGATATGCATCTTTGAATAATGATGGCCAATAGAAACCTGATTGTAGCACTTTAGCAGCAGTTCTTGTGCTACCAAAATGCCCACCATATGGTGCTGCATGACATTGTAGAAGCACTGCAAGTAGTTCTTCTTCTGGTAAGCATCTTCTAATGATTTGATCTGGACATTCTTTGAAAAGGAAAGGGTCATCCCAATAGTATTGGTTAACTATGTGGAAGAACCTTTTCCTCTGTTGGTAAGTCAAGTTCACAGGCACAATCTTGCTTGCAAGATAATTCACAATATCAGCAAAACCAGGGTGTTGCAGATTCTATTGCAGCTGCAATTGTTGATTTTTGCATTGTAGGTGCAATGGATGAATCATGAGTTGTTGCAGAAACTGCCAATAGCTTTTCATCTACAAAACTTTCTTGTATTTCCCCCCTGTTATACCTGCACTTTCATTCTCAAGTCTAGACAAGTGGTCAGCAACCTGGTTCTCCACCCCCTTTTTATCATCGATTTCAAGATCAAATTCTTGGAGGAGGAGAACCCATCTAATTAGCCTAGGCTTTGCATCTTTCTTAGAAATAAGGTATTTAATAACAGAATGATCTGTGTAAACAATTACTTTAGTTCCAACTAAATATGATCTGAATTTATCAAATGCAAAGACTATAGCTAAGAGTTCTTTTTCAGTCACAGTGTAATTAATTTGTGCTTCAATTAATGTTTTGCTAGCATAGTAAATGGAATGAAATTTTTTGTCATACCTTTGCCCTAGGACTGCTCCTACTGCAAAGTCACTAGCATCACACATAAGCTCAAATGGCTTGATCCAATCTGGTGTGACTATCACTGGTGCTGTTACCAATGCCTTCTTTAGTGTTTGAAATGCTTTCAAGCAAGATTCATCAAAGTGGAATGGCACATCATGCTACAAGAGTTGGCATAATGGTTTTCAGATCTTTGAGAAGTCCTTGATGAATCTTCTGTAGAAGCCTGCATGTCCCAAGAAGCTTCTGATACCCTTCATAGTGGTTGGAGGAGGTAATTTCTCAATCACCTCAATCTTTGCATTGTCAACTTCAAGGCCTTTCTTTGAAGCTCTATGTCCTAGAACAATTCCCTCTTGGACCATAAAATGGCATTTTTCCCAATTCAGAATTAGATTGGTCTCTTCACATCTTTTAAGGATGTCTTCCAAGTTGGATAGACAAGTTTGATATGTCTCTCCAAACACTGAGAAGTCATCCATAAACACTTTCATTGAATGCTCAATGAAATCTGAGAATATTGCCATCATGCATCTATGGAATGTTGCAGGTGCATTACATAATCCAAATGGCATCCTTCTAAAGGCAAAGGTGCCATAGGGACATGTAAATGTTGTCTTTTCTTGATCTTCAGGATTAATGGCTATTTGGTTATAGCCTGAGTATCCATCTAAGAAGCAATAGAATTCTTTACCTGCTAATCTGTCCAGCATTTGATCAATGAATGGCAATGGGGAATGATCTTTCTTAGTTTCCTTGTTAAGCTTTCTGTAGTCCATGCATATTCTCCACCCTGTGACTGTCCTTGTAGGTATCAGTTCATTCTTTTCATTGGCCACTACTGCCACTCCACCCTTCTTTGGTACACATTGTACTGGGCTCACCCAAGCACTATCTGAAATAGGGTAGATTATGCCAGCATCTAGCCATTTGATGATCTCTTTCTTGACTACCTCCTTCATCACTGGATTCAATCTTCTTTGGCCTTCAATGCTGTTCTTGGAGTTTTCATCCAAGACTATCCTGTGCATACATATTGAAGGACTAATTCCTTTGATATCTGACATCTGCCAACCAATTGCCTTTGTATGCTTCCTTAGGGTAAGAATAAGATCATGCTCCTGCTTTTGAGATAGATTAGAAGCAATAATCACAAGTAATGTGCTATTTTCCCCTAGGAAAGCATATTTTAAATGCTTAGGCAATTCTTTGAGCTCCAATGATGGTGGTGCTTCAATTGAAGGAATATTTCTTTTGAGCTTTGGATTTTCAAGTTCTAAGGACTCATATTTTCTTGCCCAAAGTTCCTTCACTTCTGCTTTTTCTGCTGCAACTTCACTTTCTGACTCATGCCCTGTACCTTGCATTGCAGTTGCATTGTCAGCATCTGTTGCACCTACAATGGATGAGTCAGTTGTACCTGCAATAGATGTTAGTGCATTTAAAAGATGGTCCTGTTCTTGAATAAAGTGTTGTTGAACAGCTTTATCTAGGGACATAATGAGGGAACATTCTTCAACATCTTCAATTGGACATTTAAGAGCATTCAAAATGTTGAATTTAATCTCTTGGTCATTAACCCTCATTGTTAATTCTCCCTTCTGCACATCAATGAGTGTTTTGCCAGTGGCCAAGAATGGTCTACCAAGACTTATTGGTACTTCTTTGTCAGCATTGAAATCTAAAATAACAAAATCTGCAGGAAACACAAGTTTGTCAACTTTAATAAGCACATCTTCTATGATTCCTTCAGGATAGGCAATTGACCTATCTGCAAGCTGAAGGGTCACAATTGTTGGCCTAACAGTTCCAATACCTAACTGATTAAATATGGATTTAGGCATCAAGTTTATGCTTGCTCCTAAATCACACAAAGCTCTACCAGTATAGAATTTTCCAATTGAAAAAGGTATTGTGAAACTGCCAGGGTCTTTTAGTTTCCTAGGGATTTTGTTTTGCATTATCATACTACATTCTTCTGACATGGCAACAGTTTCAAATTCTCCTAATCTTCTTTTTTTAGTTAGCACATCCTTCATAAATTTTGTATAATTAGGCATTTGCTGGAGTGCTTCAACAAGTGGTACATTAATGTGTAGTTGTTTAAGTACATCTAGGAATTTACCAAATTGTTTCTCCTCATGTGCTTTTTTAAGCCTTTGTGGATAAGGAGGAGAGGGATATTCTGGTACTAACCTGGATGGTGTGGTTGTAATTTCTGATCTAACAACTTTAGAAGCTCCTGCATCAGTGATTGCTGCATTCGTTGTACCTACAATTGGTGTATCTGTTGCACCTGCATTACTGGTACCTGCATCAGAAATTTTCATATTTTTTCATTTTTCTGGTTTTTTTCTATTTCTTCCTCCTCTACACTTTCTGGGGGGTAAGGTTCTGAGAGATCCTTTCCACTTCTCAATGAGATGGCTTTGCATTGCTCATTCATTGGCTTCTTTGAAGATGAGGCTTCTGTGGTAGATGGTAATGCACCACTTGGCCTTTGATATAATGCAGTAGCCAATTGACCAACTTGGTTTTCCAAGTTTTTAAGTGATGCATCATGAGCCTGTCTTGCAGTTCTAGTTTCACTTATGAATACATCATTTTTGTTCATGTAAGCTTTGAACATTGCCTCCAAAGAGTTGTCATTTGATTGTTGAGGTGTTCTTTGATAATTTGCCTGATTTTGAGCTGGAAAGTCTGATGGAGTTGTAGGTGCATTAGCATTGGGTGCTTGTGCATTATTTTTGCTCCACTTAAAATTTGGGTGATTTCTCCAACCTGCATTATAAGTGTTAGAGTAAGGGTTGTTGTTTTTGTTGTATCCCAAATAGTTGACAGACACAGGGTTGCTTGGACATTCATCATACAGGTGGCCACCCCCACAATATACACAACTTGTGGAACCTGGAGGTGCTTGCTCTATTGTAGCTGCCGAATCTATTGTTGCACCTGCATTAGATGCTGGTGCATTGTTGCTGAGGCTCTTGATCATGTTGGAGAGAGATGCCACTTGAGCTGCTAGAGAGGATATTTCACTGATTTCATGGACACCAGCTGTCTTCTTTTGAGCACTGACCCTATCTGTGGGCCAACTATAGCTATTGGTGGCCATTTTCTCTATCAACTCAGATGCTTCGTTGTATGATAAATTTAGTAATACTCCACCAGATGATGCATCTAACATGAGCCTAGTTTGGGGTTCCAAACCATTGTAAAATGTTTCCATTTGAATTATGACAGGGATACCATGATGGGGACATTTTCTCAATAGTTCCTTCCATCTTTCTCATGCTTCAAACAGAGATTCACCCTCTTTTTGTGTAAAGGCAGTAATTTCATTTCTCATCTTGGCATTTTTACTTGGTGGACAATATTTTGCAAGAAATTTTTCAGCTAATTCATTCCACTCAGTGATAGAGTTAGGCTCTAGTGAATTTAACCAGGCCTTAGCTTTATCCTTGAGGGAATATGGAAAAAGTTTTAGCCTAAAAGCATTTTCTGTAACACCAGGAATGACAAAATTGCTACAAATTTCCAAAAATTGCCTTAGATGTAGGTGAGGATCCTCTTGAGGAGAACCACTAAATTGACCTACTGTTTGAAGCAAGGTTTAAATTCAAAGTGTGGTGCATTAATTTGAGGTCTAACTATGCTAGTTTGCATGTTTGTTTGATCAAACACAGCATAGTTCCTCATTGGTCTATCCCTATCATTTATCATACCTATTGGTCCCATGTGTATGAACTGATTTCTGTAATCTGGGTCTGGATCACCATGAGCAGATCCTCTTCCTCTTCCTGAGCCTCTGCCAGAACCTTGGTGGGAACATTCCGCTCCTTGATCAGACATTGTTTCTCTAGCTCTGCCTGCTTGTCTTTGAATTCTACGCAACCTTCTGAATCTCCTTTCTATTTCTGTATCTAATGGGTACTCTGCTTGTCTTGATCACTAACTTACTACTAAAATAAACAATAGAAAAATAAATGGCATTCCCCGGCAATGGCGCCAAAAAATTGTTCTGGAAAAAATATATGTGCAAGTATACACAGTCTTTAACAAGTAATATAGAGACAAGAAGGTTGTCGTACACACAGGGATTGAATTAATTTTACTAAGTTTAAATTAATAGTAGAGTCAATGATAACAAAAATAAAATATAAAATGAATGATGATTGTGGTGTGTGTATAGACAAGTTGTAAATTAAAAACAAGTAAATGTAAGTTGTGAATCAGTTGAGAAATATGGTTGGAATGCTTTTACTAAAGTAAGTTCACTTTGAATGTATAAAGTTATAATTGATGAATCTGCAACCATTGCACCTGCAATGGTTTACTGCTACAATCATTGCACCTGCAATGTCTTGCGGTTACAATGATTGCACCTGCAATGGATGCAGTACTAACAGTTTTGTACATTTCAGTACTTATCTTCAGGGCTTCATTACAAGTCTTATTTCTAAGCTCTAAATAAGTTCACCCTTGCCTAATTAAACTCCTACAGATCATCCCATGAACTATGCTATCCTATGTCTAGGTCTTAGCATGGTTTTAACAAAGTGTCCTATTATTAAAACACTTATTCATGTTAGTTTTTGATTTCAAATCACAAACCATTTCTGAATTTATGACTCTACTTATTTTAAGTGATCAAGTTAAAATAAGTTTGAAAGAATTATCACGCAAGAACTAAATTACAAAAACATCAACATAACTTTATAACATTTCAAAGTTTCATTACTAAGCTAAGGCATCCCAACCACAACGGGTTTAGCTCATGCTTGACATAACTAGAAAGATACAAACAAGATTTCTCATGCTTATAACAAGAAAAACGCAAAGAGAATAAGAGGTAAGAGTATTTACACAAAAGAAAATTCTTTGCATTTCTTTTCTAGCAATGTGGTTGCTTACACTTCTTCACAAGAGTACAAAAGAAATAAATCTACTTAATAACTAGAAACTAGAATATAAAATGTATTGTTGAATGATAAGAATTGAGTGTCCTTCAAATGGAGAAGAGGGTGGTATTTATAGGCTTCATGATCCATCTTCCTTGATCACCAAGTTGTTTCTCTCTCCTCTTGTCAATTAAAAAGTGTGATAAGAGGCCCCATCAAATATTAAGGGAGGTCCAATGGTGTAATGACAAGTGGAAAGTGAGATTTTTCACTTTGAGGCTAGATGCATGAACTTGGCGCCACCTTCAACAACTTGGCCAACTTGCGCTTGCCACTTGCATTTGCTGACATCATCAGGTTGTAGGAGCAATTCTGTGTTACTTAAGTTGATGCAGCTGCAATAGATGCAGGTGAAATGCTTGGGTATGATGCAGGTGCAATGCTTCTGTCTTCTGCTTTTTACAGCTTATTGCAGGTGCACCTATTGCGGTCTCCATTGCAGCTGCAATATTCAACAAACACATCAAAAATACCACAATTTATGAAATTCAATTCTAATGAGTTCCAAAGCTAAATGATGTTGATTTCAACTATTATTCTTTATTTGGATTAACAAATTACTGATTTCTTACAATAATTCAAGCTTAAGAAGTGTAAATAACTCTATATAAAATAGAGTTATCACTGCACCAAGCACATCCTGTCTAGAGCCCTTCCTAATTACAGGTAGAATCTGTCTGAAATCCCCGCCCAAGACAACTGTCTTCCCACCAAATGGTTTGTCGTTGTTGGATGGGTCTACGATGGACATAAGATCCCTTAGAGTCTTATCAAGTGCTTCACAACAATTCCTATGTAACATCGGTGCCTCGTCCCATATTATAAGTCGTGCTTGCATTAAAAGCTGGGCTCTTGGGCTACCTTTACTTATACTGCATGTTGCATTATCACGGGGCACTAGTGGAATTGCAAAAGTAAAGTGTGCAGTTTTACCTCCAGGCAGTAACAGAGCGGAAATTTTACTTGATGCTGTGTTGAGTACAATGTACCCTAGTGCGCGTAAACATGTAGTCTCAGTACTGTATAGGTATATCTTCCCCGTACCACCATATCCATTGACAAAATTATAACCACCTTTCCCCGAAACCACTAATTCCCTGATTATGTCGTGCGCTCTTTTCTGATCTTCATTTAGGTTCTTATGTAACGCACTATGTTGTCTTGCCATTTCCTCCCTGTCATAATTTAGTTCGTCTGCTATTAGCTTATTCTGCAAATCAAAACCTTCAGATACATTTGGGAATGGCATAGAGAAGTCCGCTAGAGAACGACCATTTAGATTAAGGAGTTTCTCAATTTCTAGTAGACATGCATTTTTAGAACATCCTCACTTATATTAAGTCCTGCATTGATCAAACAAACATAAAAATGTTAGCAAACCCAAGAAGGACCGTGGTTGAATTTAGAGTAGTATTTCAATCGTACTAAAAGTGACCTCTTGTCACTTAATGTTGTAATAGTTTTATCATTTAAGGACTTATGACTTATATTTGGACGTTCATTGTCTATAGAAGTGATCCTTTGAATTTTGGATCTTCAAAAGTCAATGAACGCATAACATGTGATTGTTAAAGACCTTTTTTCATTTAAGTAGAATAAACACCGTTCCTACGGCAGTTTTGCCTTGTAGTTTCAAAAACTGGAAGAAACAGATGCAAGAATAAATTACGAAATAATGCTTACGGAAATGATTGAATACAATACCTGGGGTACGAAAATTTCTTCGAGTGTTATAGACAATGCCATCTGCTAGAAGTTTCCAAGTGGAATCCCAAACGAAATCAGGTTTGTTCATAGTGAACATGGATAGTAACGTCACAAACAACCTTCTAAGTTGTGCTCCTGAACAAATTTTGCTTGCCTTAGTTATAGCATCAACAAACTCTCTGTCCCCATTTAATAACCCTAGTTGAAAGCACGCTTCTTCAAATGTCTTTTCTACTTTGCCATTAACCTTCCTGAGAGACTTGTAGCTAGTACACCCCTTCTGTATGTTAAGCAGAATCCGTAGGTAATATTTTTCACCAATACCTGGAGGGACATATGCAATTCTCCCCACGCTTGTACCCTTTTTCCTTGGGACCCATATTCTATCTTGATAGTTATACACAAATCTGCTTGGGAACTCGGCGTATGTTAAATCCTTGCCTTCTGAGTATGTCCTGTTTGCCGCAAACCATGCCAAAAACATTGTGGCATAGTGTTGTGCCTTCCATACAACATTTTCGATATCATCATCATCGTCAAAGAAGACGGTTTGCTCATTTGGTAAATGGAATGAGAGTCTCTGCACTGGAGGCCACTTCTGATGGACGTCAAATGCAAACAACTGCCACGAAGCCTCTGATGGGGAGACATACCTGCAATCATAAAAGTTTCGTATCTCATCAACTGTATCTGGGTTGTCTGCACTTCTGAGGACTTGAAGGGTTGCACGGTCTGGGCCTTTGTTAACATATTTGAACAGATATTTGATGGTATTGGATTTGTTACAGTACTCCATATTAACATGTCCGCGGTACCTCATAAGAAGCTGTGGATTGTAGGGAACAACGTGCCTATTATCAAACAATGTGCCTCCTTTTTCAACAGTTAATCCATTGTCATGTCGTTTGTAACACGGGTAACCATCTTCGTCAATTTTTGTTGATTGCAAAAATGGTTTAGGATAGAACTTTGTGCAATGTTCTCCCTTTGTGCAGGCAGATTTTGGATTTGCCATACCACATGGTCCATGCAACATATATGTAGAAACAACCTCATATAAATTTAGATATAGCCTCGGATCCGGCAGCTCTGCAGAAATTATTCGGTCAATGTCACTTGTAGTTATAAGCTTGTTGCCAGCAGACAACCATAACAACATGTGGGCATGTGGGACGCCCCGCTTTTGCCACTCAATAGTGTACATTGCTGTGGTGAAAGCAACAACTATGGTATGTTAGTATTAATATATGAATAACAGATATGACCTCATTTGAAAACAAATATTAGTTTAGAAGTGTGAATTTAAATGACGAAATATAAAATGAATTCTTCTCTACCACATACCTGCATCCACTTTACAAAACATCTCATCCTTCTTTAGATCAATAATAAGTTGGTCGAGCTTCATCTTAAAGACACGGAAAATAATGTCAGGTCTGTCGCTAGCGGTCAAGCCACGTGGCTTAACAAAACCAACAATCTCAGGCCAGTTTGAGTTACATGTAATTGTAATGAACAAATCCGGGTACCCAAATCTTTTACATATTGCCACAGCATCCTGGCAGTTGTTAAACATGTACCTAGCACCTCCTGTGAATGATGGTGGAAGTATGACACGTCTTCCTATGGCTGAAGCATCTGTGTCACCTCTGGTGACTGCATCTTGTAAACCAGTCAACACTTCGGACCGTATGACCTGCTGGTTGTTACGGATATACCTCAATCTGGTAGTCTCAACCATGGTATAACAGTCAACAACAAATTGCTGAAACAATCTACGTGAATTGACAATTTGACCAAACTCTACTTCCCTTTCCTGGATCCTGAATGATATAAACTCCCTCAAGGTGACTTTTTTTCTACTGGCAAATCTAATAATCCCTGGCCTTTCTCTTAATGGTGTGTTTTCTCGAAAACCATCCTCCCCACGTGCAAAAATCAACGGATACTGCAACGGCAATAGAGCTGTGTGAGTCTCATGTACTCTTTCAAGATCGCCCGACATGTGTTTAACGATTATGTCCCTTCCACATTCGAGGTTCGTATCATCACCAATTATCAATGCAGCAACTTCATCACACGTTGGAGTATTGTGGGTCCTTGGGTCTGTTGATCTATCACGAATCAGTCTTAAGCTGAACCTTTGGTGTGGGTTTTGTTCCTTGAGGTCACGAACTTCTCTATACTTTTGAGCGATGACATTGTGTTGGTCAATCATGTCTTTAAGCTCTTGAACTAAGGATTCATCCAAGGCACGTGGATTTTTGTTTGACCTGCACATAATACGGTGGTCACAGTATAATGGTTAGAAAGCTTACTAATCCGTTAGTTATAAACAAATTAAAAATTAATTACTTAAAACATTATTAATGGAATAGTGAAATTCCATTATTGAATCACGTACATGTGATTTGAAATGTAATACACTGTAGTTGCATGGGTTATTAATGCTTTAAGTAAGAGACATGTTAAGGTAACGTACCTAAAATGGCTCATTCGATTTGCAACCTCATTTTGGGTGTCCCATATGTATACCGTGTCCAGGCGTTTGTCTACGTCTGCCCCTCCTTTGTATTCTGATATCTGAACCGAAATGTAGTTTCGTCCTCTTACATAATTAAAAGATGAAAAAGTGTTTCAAATAGATACACGCTTGTTGTATTTGAAAGCAACGATAGGTTTGCAAATGAAATGTACCTTGCATTGTTGTAGATGCTGTTTGCCGAACCCCAATGGTTGGGTTGGAAGCACCTAAATACGTTTGAAACTAATCCTTTTAAATCTTCCAAAATGTAGTCATCACTAATACTGGCATAATGTGGTATGAACTAAATGTATAATTTGTGTTGGTTGTTCATATGGGTCTTGAAGGGGGTACGTACCAGTGGTTTTATCTGAAATATGGATATTGTGTTCCAATTGCGAAATCCTTGCTCCTTCGACTTCCGTAGAGGATCCTGCTTCATTGATAAGTCTCATACTTTTAAGAATAAGTTAATGTTTGGGAGTAGATGTAATGATAGAAGGGATTACCTTTTTGGCAGTCACGTTTTATCTTCTTGGCTGCGTTTTGATAGTAGGGCCTTCATTTCCAGATTGCCGCTTCATCAGCTTCGTATTAGTATGCTGCCGTTAACAACAGTTAGAGACTAGAATAATTGTCAACCCATTAGATATTTGATTTCAAAGCAACTGACCAAATAATAATAGAACAATGAAACGCACCTGTATCCAACAGCTTCTAATATTTGCAAAAGTAGGTTTCCAATGGGTTACACATTCATTTGCGTATGCCTTTTTTTGGTGGGGAGATGTTTAGGAGTCAATAAGATAATATTAGGAATTAGCACAGAATTGCTAATATTGTATAAGATCATGGTGCACTTTTTTAGGGATGGTAATAATTGACATTAATAGATAACATTCTGATTTCTATAGTATCTCCACGATTTGAGGTCTGAGTAAATGTCTTAGAGTGCGTTTAATAATATACCTGATTTGTTTTTTTGTCTATATTTCCTTTAATAGAGCAAATAATGTGGTATTCCTTTTAAGCATTCCCATGCCTTTTTTTTCGATGGATCCACATTGCGTCTGACAACCCTTCGTACTTGATTAAACACGTTGCAGTAGTTAGGTGTTTCTCTATTCGTCCGAAACTGGAAATTTTCGTCTGTGTCAGTTATATAAAGTGAACATCCACCATACTTGATGTAGCGGTCATTACCGTTAACGACAAAAATTTCTGTGCTGAAGTCATTATAATAAGTTAGTACCGTCATCCTAATTGATTGACGAAATACACTTTGTTGGTTCGTTAAGGGATAAGATATATAGCAGTCATATGCAAATTGTCTGCAAAGTTCAATATCTAACGGTGCATAAAGATTTACAGTGGTAAGACTGTGTTTAATAGTCAACGATACTTAGTTACGTCTATTGTTGACTATGCACAATTCTTACGAAGTACTATTTGTTGTGCAGGAGAGGAAGTTCGCATTTTGATTAATGGTGGACAAAGTCCATACCATTCTGATTGAATGTGATTTGTTCCGCTGCAAGATTGGGAGGAAGTTATATTGAATGTGCATGCACCATATGTGAACAACGCCTGAAAATGATGTATGTATCACCTTTCTGACTTTCTAGTTTGACTTGTCATAGTTGTGTAGGCCTTACATGTTTATATTAATAATAGGTAAAATAAATAAAATGGGCTGGTAATCTGCCACGGATAAAAAATAGACGACCGGTTCAGCTTTTTAACATAAATCCATAATGTAGTCGTTGTGTTCCAATTACGTGAAAAGAAACAATAGTGTTCCATAGGGGGGCATAAAATTAAGATTACGTTCATCAAAGACTTGTCTAAATTAAAAAACAATTAGCGCACATGAATTGGAAAAACCGAGAAAAGTAAAATCTGAATGTCTACACACTCTATTTTTTCTCCTCGACTTTAACAGTCTTGAGTGGCACCGCAACGGACTTCAGTGCTTACTCATCAGGGCTCTTGCGTTTCAATGGTGGTGAGTCATCACTGTCTTTGGTGATGTCAATCACCTGCTTGCCCTTGTCCTTTCCACCAAAAGGCAATGATGACTGGTCAAATTTGGAACTCAAGTCCTACATAGAATATTTGTTACATTAGTGTCTTTATATAATTAAAATCATTATTATATAGTAGTCCTCTATGGAACACATAAGAATAGAATTTGAATGTCCTGTAACAAATCTAAAAAGTAAACACTTGCCCGAGCAACAGCTGAGGTAGCTTCGTTTTTGGCGACCGAGAGATCAGAGGGCGTATTCTCAAGAAGAAGCACCTTGTCAGGAGCCTCAAGGTTCAGCTACGACATAGGATTACCACAGTATATGTAATGAAGGTCAGAAGCTCGGAAAATGGTTTTCATATTATATATGGCCTTAGTTAGTACATGTATATTGCTTACCTCTTCATTGCTCCACTTTAGTTCATACCGAGCTATAAGGTCAAGGTTTGCTGAGATGTTGACAGCCATGTATTGCCTTCCGAAACGACTTCCCACTTCACCTTTGGCATTGATTTTGATTAGAACCTGTTTACCAATCAAGTCTTTCACCACCCCTTTCAACATCCTACCAAAATGAGTTTTCGTTAGTCTCAAATGGGTATCAATTAGATTAGAAACATGAACCCTTGGATATAATGTAATCTGTTTATTTATGTTTTATAGACTATAAAATGGATTAACAATTGCTCACTGATTCCCATGCTTCATATACGTCATCGCATGATTTGTCGACCAATGCACGGACGTTCTAGTCGAAAACGACAACCTCCGAAGAGTCGAGCGCATCACTGACGATCATTTGAAGGAAAAACCTATATGGGAATGGTGCTTATTAAATAAGGGTTCCAGAATAATATTTGAAATTTCGATAGTGCGTCCTAATGATATCATATGCTAGTCAGCAATTTAGGAAACGTGGTGTAATTCAAGAGAGCCATAAAAGTCAGAAACCTTTTGTTGACATTTGTGACATGTGTGTCACATTTGTCGCAATAGTACATCCCCGCATCCTCCTCAACCTTCTTAAAGCAAGATATATGCCCCCAATACCACCACGACTTAGCCAAGTTAAATCCATCAATTGTAGCCAGCACAACGAACTCCTTAACCTGGATTGTTCGAAAGATGATATGTGGCATATATACAGTTACAATGTGGTTAGGCACCTTTTAATTGCAATAATATATAATTGTATCACAGTCATATCTAATTATAAATAAATTTCTTACATGGAGCAGCTGGATGGCATCACAAATTTCATGCTTCTCTTTGACCTGTAGGAATGTTTCATTGGACCCACTGCCCTTGGTATGCTTAGTTAGTGTCAAAGTTGGGGTCAGGGCGTCCTGTGTCATGCTGGTTTGTTTTAAACAGAAACCAGTAGCCAGTGGAGTAGGGTTAGATTCAACTTGAAAATAGAGGACACGTTATTTAATTTTAAGAGAGAAGAACTAATGAATAAAGACGGTTCTTCAACAATGACAAACCTCACCCTTATTGCAAAGGCCTCCGCAATGTTAAGGTTGATTAAGAGCCTTGTTGTATGCCCAGATGTTTGGAGAGATCTTCCACTTGTACGGTTGAAATTGAGTAGTTTAAAGTTGTTTCCTAAAAGTGTTATACGACTGAGCATTTTTTTTAATGGCATATCTTCGGAAATGAAAGGTGTATACCTATCCATGGGTCCACCTTGGCCCACTGAAATACCAACACCGCGTTGGTTATTTCAGACGATGAGATAAACTCCTTCAATTGAGTAACGTACTCACCAAAGAGTGTAATTTTAAATCGGTACCTGATTCCACGTAATCAAGATACAAAGATTCGAGGATATTCAATATCATATTTCAATAGTGTGAAAATAAATATAAATAGCTGTGAAATGATAATTGTTTTTTTCGTTTTCATTTTTCTTATGTAATGAAATGAAATGCATGATACTCGCAATTATTTTTAAAATGCACGAGAGACGTGATTTTTATTAAATGAAACTATATGCAAAATGAGAGGTTCACATATTTATATGCAAGGGAAAATAACAATGCACGAGAGATGTTTCTAAAAAATGTTTTTTTTTATATGGGAGAAAGTGCATGATACTCGCAATTTTTAATGCATGAAAAATCATGATCTTCACTGGATGAAGATGTATGCAAAAGGAAATGAGTAAAAAATTATTTCCAATGCAAAGGCTTTCAAAAGCCGGAAATTCACACATTTTTTTTTTGATAATTTTTTTTCGGTTTATTTGCAAAAATATTTTATTTAGCATGGATGCAGGGGTATGAAGCTCCTTTGTGTCCTACCAAGGTTTCTTAGAGACAGGACCTATGGCTATTTCTACGGGTACACACTTCAAGGTTAGCACTAAAAGAAGGACCCTAAATAAGGCTCCTAGAGCCAACGACCTCATCTGAGACCACCAATCACAGGGCCGTACGTCCAAGTGATGGTATCATCAAACAAAGCCAAACTCTAGGTGAAGTCTTCGCAACCACCCAACAAGACGTACGTCCAGTGAGCAGCCACTAATGACTTCGTTCTAGCCTAAGATATGCTCTAGCCCGGGTATAGGGCTGTCTCACCAAGAAATATAAGGGTAAATAGAGTGCAACGTGTGTGTAGGAGCACAACTACAAACATACCCCCCCACCTGCAAAGAAAATCCAGAAACAGTCCATACAAAGAGTCGTCTACCCTAGGGTTTTACAAGCATATATCATTTCAATACAAACAAGTAAACTAACCTAGGGTTCCAACAACAATCATATGCACTGCTTACCTCAAGAAAGGGAGCCAAGAAGAGGGGTCATAATAGAATCGGGGGAATGCATGAACTTACCTTGAAGAAAGGGAGCAAAGAAGAAGGGATCATAGTAGAATTGGGGGAATGATGCATGAGCTTACCTTGAAGAAAGGGAGCAAAGAAGAAGGGGACATGGGGATTGGAGAAATGCATGATCATATTAAGCATATAAACAAAAGAAGATGAAAGGAGAAGAAGGAACAAGAAGCGAACATAGAAGAAGAAGAGTCAAATGCACATGAATGCAACATAACAACACGAGAATGCAAGAGAACATTCAAACATCATAAAGAGAGAAGAAAAAGAAGGAGAAGAAAAGAGAGAAATAGAACAATCACATTCAAATCAAACAATTAAACCGCACATCAAGTTAATTAGGCCTGACCCTCGTTTTAAAAGGAAAGTCCCCAGTGAAGTCGCCAGCTGTTGCACCCCGAAAAATCCGGTTTGGACCTTTCATCGTACAACGTGAAAATTTGTGAAGCCGCCATCAACATTTTTATTTAGGGACCAAAACATTGAAAAAGGGTCCTTTTTAAGGCGGGTGGTCCTTTGAGAACTAGAGATGTAGGTTCGGGGGTCGGTTAGGTGTGGGGAAGGTATTAGCACCCCACACCTCCTTTCTACCGAAAGGGAACCTTTAACTTGATGTGCGGTTTTGACAGAGTTGATTTGAAACAATTCGTTCTACTTCTTTTTTATTTGAGAAAAGGTTTTTGAAAACGGGAGAAAAGAAGAATCTTTTTATTATTTTTTAAAAGTGTGCTTGACGGGATGTGACCCGCTCCTATGTATCTCCCGGTGCGATGGAGAATTCAAAGCTTACGTAGTTCTCGTGAGTTGAGAAACTTTGTGTTGGTGTGTTTTTTATTGTAGGGGTTTTCGGTCCTAGACTGTACAGTCCACTAGACCTAGAACAAAGACAACCCCGCCTGTACAGACGACGTGCCCCCTACTTATTGAAAATGTTTTTTTTGATTAAGGAAGAAAAAGATTTGTTGTGAGGTTGGTTGCTTTTATTTGAGCAAGTATCTTAGGCTCGCACGAACTGTACAGCTCGCTAACCCTAAGACGCTAACCGATACCGGATGTACATCCGACTCAATTCCTTACTCATTTTTTGAAATAGGGTTCAAGTTGTTAATTACTTGTTTTAATTCTCATAAGTATCCCAAGATGTTTGAGCCGTACAGCTCCGATCTTAGGACGCTAGACAACACCGGCCGTACGTCCGACTTGCCTCCTTATGAGTTTTCAAAAAGGTTTACTGTTGATCTTAGAAAGAATTTGATTGTCTTATGAAAACGATTTGAGAAAAGATTGAGTTTGGAAAAGCTTTAGAAAATGATTGATTTGAGGAAAGGAGAAGGGAGTTTGAGGGTGACATTGGTCACAAAAGATTTGTTGGGATGGCGTGGCATCCAAAAGAAAAAGAAAGTAGAACATTCAATCAATTTCCAAGTCAAGAACCAAAGCGCAACATTTATCAAATTGCAAGCAAAACAATCAACAATGCAAGCATAAGCATAAACATTACCGATTACAACATTTGAGCGCAAGAATGACACTTAGTCATCAACATCTAATGGCATGCATATGTAAGATCAACATTAACCAAATAGATTGCAAGAATAGGCACACAAATAGATAATGCAAAGGTTTAATTCAATTAAGTGTCAACACAAGATAAAGCACAAGGTTGAATCCCTTTTGGTAATCCTTGACACTTGATACAATGCACAAGTGCATAAGTGTCTAGTCCTTTTACCAAATCATCAACATTAAAGCATAACATTGACCTAGAAAGAACATCACATTTGCAAGACCAAAAGTGACCAAAAGAGGGCATTAACAAGTCATTTTTATAACCAAAATTGATTAATCAAGTTAGAAACTAGCATTTGCATTTTCAAGCAAGAATTGCACAAAGAAAATTGAATCATCTTGGGCAATCCTCATCACTTAAAATGAAGTGCCTAAGGCACAAGTGAGAGTCCTCTTGCCAATCATCAACATAGAATAATTTTGCAAGCAAGTCACTAACAAGCAAACCAAAGTTTACAATCAAAGCACAAGGTTGTGTTGAATCATCTTAGGCAATCCTCAACACTTAAAGTGAAGTGCACAAGGCACAAGTGTGAGTCCTCTTGCCAATCATCAACATATAACAATTTGCAAGCAAGATACAATCAATTAGCAACAATATTTTGCAATCAAAACATCAAATCAATTGCGTTGAATCATTTTAGTCAATCCTCAACACTTAAAGTTAAGTGCTCAAAGGCACAAGTGTGAGTCCTCTTGCCAATCATCAATATAGAGTAATTTTGCAAGCAAAGTACATAACAACCAAACCAAAACAACTTGAGAAATCATTTTACCCAATATTGCAAACCCATTTCACAAGAAAATTAACAAACCCTAATTCTAATCATGATTTGCGAAGCATCACATCATTTTATTCAACAAAATGCAAAAATTATAGTGAAAACAAACATAAATCACAATTTATTCAAGGGTGAGAAGCATCTCAAACACCCAAGCCTCCCTAAGTGCTTGTCAAAATGTTTGAGACACCTCTCACCAACAACTATCAACAAATCAACAATATAACAACACTAAAATGCATGAATATGGTAGGATGCAAAATTAAAAACATGATATCTACATTTTGATGCAAAAAAAAAGTTGAAGATGATGCTAGGTTTTAAGAAGTTTACCTCAAATCCAAGCTAAGGAATGGCTAATATGAAGAACAAGACCACAAATCAACTTGAATCATCACCAAACTTCAATGAAACCCACGAAATGCTTGCTTAAAAATGCCCTTTGATGATGCAAGCTTGAATCAAATTAGGAGAGAAGGAAGATGTATGAAGTAGGAATGGAAATGAGGTGAGAAAATGGAAGTGAAATGAAGAAAAATGGAGGAGGGAATGAGGGGGAAATTCGGCCAAGGGAAGAGAGGAGAGGAGAGGTTTGTGTGCTAGGGTTTTGTGAATGAATTGTGAGGCCAAAAGTTCTTTTTGAGGTGAGGTTTCTAAGGTATATATAGAGAGCAACTAGGTTTAAGGGTATTTAGGACATTGTGCTTTTGCAAACCATTGAGTTTTGAGCTAGAATTTGAATCAAAGGCCAAGATTGCAATGCACATGGATTAGGGACAAGGAGAAAACACAAATGAGTGAGGAATAGCTGGTCATACACAAAAGTTATGAGTTTTTGTTGCACAAAAATTGTTGAGGGCACCTAGGTCATTCTACACAAAGTTGTAGCCTAGGATTTGATCTAGAATTTTAATCAATGGCTAGGAATACAACTCACATGGATCAAGGGCATGAGGAAACACAAAATGAGGTGAAAATGAGCTGGAAAATTCGGAGCAAATGAGGCCTTGGTGCCCAAGTTTTGCAAGCTTTGTCAAGAAAAATAGTACATTTTGTCTTATTGGGGACACTTCCTTATTTTCACCATTTTTGATTATTCTTTTCTAGATAATTCCTTAAAAATCATGCCACTTTGGGCCATATCCTAGGAATCAATGATTGGGCCCAAAATTCCATGATATCACCCTTCCCAAAATTGATTTGAGACCTCACCTTGATGGAAATTCCCATTTTGCCCTTCTGCTTAAAATTTGAATTTTATGCCAAAAATCATGCATGCATGCGCACAAAAATTCATAACCCAAATCATCTAGATCCAAATAAATTCCTCTGAGATTGAATAATGATTTTTGGTGAGAAATTGCTTAATTTTGGAAATGACCAAAATACCCTTTTGCCCTAAAAACATTGTTTTTTTACAACAAATGCATTTCCATTCTAACAATGAATTTAAAAGCCCTAGAATGACTTTTAAAAACCCAAAAATGCATGCACAATGCTCTTCACTCTTCAAAATAAAACCACACTTCTCAATTTATTTATTTTTTTGTTGAGAATTAGGGTTTTGACCTAGGCGGACAAAATTAGGGTATGACACATAGTAATTCATGTTAAAACGCTCTTGAAAGCATTCGTACGGAGGAGTGAAGATGATTTCGGGGTCCTGGATCGAGTCGCTGCTTGCAGCAGGTCAAACAGCGGTATGCAGGTGGATACCTAGCTTGTATTCGTGTCTCGTGGGACGGAATTTTCCAGTATTTAACATGACATCATACTTTTAAATGAGATAAACATGTCCTTCATGAAGCTGTCCATCATGCTTGTAAATATGTTTCCTGTCAATGTGGCCCTGAATCGTTGTCCCCTGATATAGTATTAAAAAATAAGAAGAATTTCCATATCTTGGATTTTTTGAGGCAATAAGGGATTTTTTGAGGCGATAAGGGATTTACATATTTATGAGGCAATAAGGGATTTTTTGATTACGACTGAATACATATTTATGAGGCAATAAGGGATTTTTGGTTGATATAAAATAATGGAAACTGGCAAGAGTTTTCCATATCTTGGATCGAAACGCATCTCACATAATCAAGCCATACCATTGTGTAATCTATATAGTAGTTTGATGTTCAGTATAGTATTCATATATTATATTTCATTCATTTTGTTGACATCACTTGTACGTGATGGCTTATTAAACCAAAATACTGTGATACAGATATGGCAGAGGCATAAAAGAGTATGGAACATACCTCAGCATTTGCGAGGACCATCTCCAGTGATGTTGGTCTGGGACCTCCAAAAGGCATCCATACGAACCATCTTCGCAGCAACTTCACAACAATTGGAGAAGTTCCAGAGTTTGGATCAAGGAGAGCCAAAGGTTGAGTTTTCCTTGAGGTGATAGCTAGGGTCCTTGATGAGGAAGCCATTGTTATTGCAGAGACGGCTAGGGCAAAAGTGTAAGTGTGTTTTTTCTAAATGAGGTCTTATTGTTTCTTATATAGAAGAGTAGTTGACCTAGTGATATGTCTGACTAAGAAATGTGTCGAACTTTCTGATAAATGGGTTTTACCTATGTATTGCTATTTCCAATTTCGAAATTTCTCCTCACAATAAATTGATTTCCCAATTTTTTGTGAAAGCATTAAAAGTAAGCTGACCAGTATGGAAAACTTTGGCCCATTTTGATTCATGACTTTAGTGTGTACACGAACCAAACAGCTAACCTTTAGGGTGTTAGTCAATTCCTGTCTAATTTAACTTACCGCAAAATCCGTAGGTCCCTATTTTGTCATTTTGGTTTGAATAGAAATTTTAAATTTGTAGCATAATTGTAGCCATTAATTGCCATCCCATATTTTTTCTCTCAATAATAGGGATTGACCTTAACAAATCTGACAGTGTTTTATGAAGGCAATTATTCGTTTTAAAGTAATGTTTGTTTGTCAGTTTTTTTTAGGCCTGTTTTGATCACAACCGTCTATAGGTGAGACACAATTTTAAGGAATTTGCATTGTTGATTTTGTTAGCGTGGCCTCCTGATTTCGTCTCCACCGTTGGTCTACTTTTTTATTCTGATTTGGCCTCCTGAGGAAGGGTAAGATGGGTATCACTCCAAATGGTTCAATGTGTATTCCCTTTAGTTAATTTGCACTTTTCCCTCTAGTTAATGATTAGACAATTTCTAATTTGTCAATGGATATTATTGCATTGGTATGCCATTTTTTACTTATTCTTTGATCTGATTTATTAGTTTTAATTTGAAAGCAATAAACCACGGAATGAAAAACAGATGAATACGTTATTATACGGTAAGTGGAATCGAATAGGTATTTAGAAATTGTGAATTATTCCTTTCATGATTAAATTTGTTATATAGTACGATGGCATAGGAATAGTATAACAAAAATGTTTATTGAATCTCTCCCAAATGCATTGTATTGATTGCGTCGCACGGGTCCACCCTTCTGTTTTCACGTAGGTGTAATCTTTATTATATCATGCTAAACCATATCCGTTACCATTGTGCGCTGTAAACAATAATTCTATTCAAAAATGTAGTAGTTGGATTCATTGTGAGGAACCCTTTAGGATATGAGCAAAACGGAAGGGTTTTGGAAACAGATAAGAGCACATAATTCACCATATAAATACCCTAATGTTATCATAAACAGGCTAATTGGAGACAGAGGCTGTGACAGTAAATCACCTAGATATTAAAAGGTGCGTGTATGCGCCTACGTAAAGCCCCAGGTAGGCCTGTTCCACCTGGAACATGTGCCCCCAGTTGAGTGCTGCTCTCAAAATATCCGGTGGACAATGGGACATTAGCGAATATTGTTTCGCAATAGTTCTGATAATCCTGAAAAATGGGAATCATATAAATTAATATAGACCAAGACATGTTGTTATGGTTATTCTTATCATGTATACAGGTATATGTAATTTTGATGACATTTTTACCTCTTCACCTAGCCTGTGGAGCACGAATTCGTCGACCACCTCCTTTACCATGCATATTTCTGTAACAACATAGCCAAGCCTGTCGTTCACTTCGACCTTCTTAGTCCAGTCAAGCTTGAAAAGACATGTCATGAACCAAGTATCTCCAAGGGCGTATGGGTTTAAAATCTGGATAAAAATAGTATTCAATATTAATCAATTCAGAAATTGCAGTGACCCTATGGCGGCTAGTTAGAAATTAGTTTCTGGACCTCCCATTTATATGTGAATCGAGGCTGGTTATAAATTTGTATTACTTGTAATCATGAAAGGCTAACCTACCGGTTCATGGGTGTCGTAGGTACGAAGGTGTTGTTCATAAAAATGGTATGCAACCTTTTGACGAAGTCCAAATATGGTGGTGCCAGTGTGATCTGCAGCAATGAGAACAATGCCTTCCCTGTTACAAAAAAGAGGGGACATGACTAAGATGTTTAATCAAAGGTACACACATTTCATGGGAATTAAGTATTTGTTTATCAATAAAACATTTGACATGATATTATGGAAGGAGGGGTACGTTGTTGTTGACACGATGCCGATGATATGAGCCAGTACAACATACGGAAATTCCTATAAGGGTGTAAAGGTTAGACAAACAATAGGTGATTGTATAATACTTATTTACCATATAGTTCAAACATGGTTCAATAGAAATTTATATTAGAGTGAAGGGATAATACCAGTGCATCTTCAGCAGTGTTCAACGTATCAATGTTGACATAATCGTATCTATCAAGAAAGTCGAAGAAGGAGGCCCTATGAAGGTCCATGAGAGGTAGTTGATATGAACACAATAAAAATCACTAATGTTTTCACGTAGGTATTTTTCCTCAAAACCAAAATTGTTGAAGAAGCTAACTATTGTTTTTCATGCTATAGCATTTTGTAGTGCAGACCTTGTCAGGAAGCAGAGAAGAAATACTGGCAAATGCGTTTTTTTTAGTTTTTAATTGGTAGGGTTCAAATTGTATAATAGTGGTAGTCATTTATTGGGGTGGATTCTTTTCCTCAATAATAAGGAATATTTACTATTCTGTTGCTGTGATTTATCAAGTCATTTATTCGAAATAAATTGTTGCCTTTTTTGTCGGTTTTATGTTAAGGCTAATTTGATCATAACCGTCCAAATAGTAGCCGGAATTTTAGGGCCTGTAAATCATTGATTTGGTATATGTGGAATGATCTTCTAATCTGTACCGTTGGTTTTACTTGGGAATCCCATTGGTCGTCCATCGAACGGTATTGCGGAGACGTGGAATTGAAGTCATAATGTTGTCATCAGTGTGAATTTCTGATGTGTCACTACAATTTTGTAATCCATGGTTTAGTATAATAAATATATATATATATATGAGTTAGGTTATATTGACACCAGGTGTCAAACTTAATGACTTACACCAGTTAATAACTTCGTGTATATAATGAAATTTATCAATCCAACCGTTGAATATTGTGATGTTATCTTTGAGATCATATATATCACATTTCATAAAAATCCAAAATTATTTGATGGTCCATCTCACTACTCTATTTCGATGGTTAATATGTTATTTAAAATATAAGAAAATGTGTGTTGTTAGATAACACACTTATGAGTATCCAATTTTTTTAAAATTTGATATAAATGATTACAAGGATAATATAATGTAATTCAACGGTCAGATTGATAAATTTCATTGTTTATATGAAATTATTAAGTGGTATAAGTCACTAAGTTTGACACCTGGTGTCAATACACTACAAGAAAAATAGGTTTTTCCGGCGACCAAAATCCGCCGTAAATGACCAAAATCCGCCGAATATTTAGACTTTCCGGCGGATTTTTGGCGCCGGTAAAACACTCGTCGCAAACGGTTTCCGGCGGATTTTGGCCCCATGAAAAATCCGCCGGAGGATAATCCGCCAGAACATCCCCGGCGGATAATCCGCCGCAAACACCAACCAAAAAAATGAAACTTTTCGCGGAAAAAAATAAAAAATCCGTCGGAAATTTATTAATTTTTAAAAAAAAATTCAAAGAAATCCGCTGGAATTTTCTTTTTTTTTAAATTTCGAATAAATCAGCCGGAAAAAATAAGTTTTTTTTTTTTTAAAATTAAAACAGGATCCTCCGGAAATATTAGATATCCGTTGGAAATTCTTTAATTATTTTTTAAAAAAAAATAAATATCCAACGGAAATTTTTGTTTTTTAAAAATAACAGAAAATTTAATAATTAAAAATATATATTTTAAAAAACTATTTACGAATTAAATAATATTTTTTTTATAATAATTTTTGCGAATTAAATAATATATATTTTAAAAAACAGCAAAGTTAATAATTAACAATATATTATTTATAAAAATTTTGATTAAAATAATTAAATAATATATTATTAACAATTTTTTTAAATAATATATTATTTATCCTAACTCACTCACTCTCTCTCTCTCTCTATATATATATATATATATATATATATGAATTACTTTCGTCACATGCTTTAGTTTCGGAAAAGGACTATTAGTACTAGCCTCGTAACGTGTGCATCGCACGGGGTTGGCTAAATTCCTTTGTGTAAATGAGTATTAAAATTTTTACGCATTTATTAGCAAACCTCCTTATAAACATTCATGCGCGGTTTCCTTTTTTAACTGTATAGAGCGTGTCCACTGCGAGAATGGAACTCGGGAGCACTGAGTCAACTCTGTGTCCCAGGGTAGCTTATGCTAGTGGACAAATCGTGTTGGTTTGTAAAATAAATAGTCAAATAACCGTGAATAAAAATTAAATTACACCTTTAAATTAAATTAGAAGATTATAAAATTCTTTAGTGTAAATGAGTAATAATTTAATACGCATGGTTGGTTTTTTTTTTTTGACAATAATAAACTTATGGCACTTTGTTAAATAAAACCGTGTCAATACATGATGGAATCAAATCAAGAACATGAAAGCTAGCATATAATCTTGACGCCCTTGCTAGAGTGTGAGCTGCAAGATTTACTTGCCTTCGAATAAAGTTAACCTGAAAGCTTGTAAAATGAAATAAAAATATCCTACACTTAGATATTAGCGTGCCAAACTCGGTATTTGGTAAAGGATCTGTCATCAAACCATTTACAACTGGATGACAATCCAGTTCTATGGAAACAGAAGTGAGCTCCAATTTCTCCAACCGTAGTAAGGTTTGCCAAACAGAAATCTTGGTTTCTTTTTTTCACTGTACAAATTTTGTCCACTGCGAGAATCAAACTCGAGAGCACTGAGTCGACCCCGTGTCCCAGGGTAGCTTATGCGACTTGACCAATAGTGTTGACTTGCAAAATATATAGTCAAAGACTCTGAAATTAAATATCCATAGATAATAGGAAGAAAATATCTAAAACTTTTAATAACATAATCCATATTTATCAATTGTAAATATAAAAACTTAACCCATCATTAGAAAGAAAAAATACAACACAATTAGAAAGTGAAACACGTGGGTATATAGGATTGGATGGAAATCACCAATAAAATAAAAGTAACTATACAATGTTGAAAGAAGATGATAGAAGTTTATTGTAAATTTGACTGAATTTCGCGTGAATAATAGAAGTTTATTGGGTTAAGAAGATGATAGAAGTTTATCAAGGAACCAATTCTGTGTATTTGAACAATTAAAATTTATTCTAAATCATAAAGTACACCAAATTACACTGTTTAGGATATCACTTTAAGTATTTTGTCATAAAATGAAGTTTTTTTATCCAATCAATTATTGAATAATAAACTCCACATAGATAAACATCTTAAATTTTTCAAGACTGTAAAGTACTCCTTAACCCAAAACCTTAATATATAAAAGAAAAAAAGAAAAAAGAAAGAAGAAATTGAAAGAAAAAAGGAAAACAAAAAAACAGTTTGGCGCCAACATGCCAAGCCGCATATATTAAAGAGATGAGCTCCACATATGTGGAATCCATTTCCGGCAACGTATCTAATAAGAGAATTTAGGAAAGGAAAGTTGAAAATTAAAAAATTAAATTAGGTTTTCCCATCACCAAAATCAAGAATATATCAAAAAAATCAAGAATATATATCTGAGCAGAGACGAAGAAGTTACCAAACATCGTGCTAAGTAGAAACAAAGAGACAACTGATCTCAAAGCAGAGATGGCGAGGAGAAGACAACGCAGAGACTAGGAGACAAGTAGACGAGATGAGGAGACAAGAAAATATATTTCGCCAAGAGAGACAAAGACTAAACAGAAATAAAAAGAGCACGTAGAATTTGAAAGAAAAGGGTTTTTAGGAGCTGCATGCGCGACATTGAAACAAAAAAACGGGAATAAAATGTTTATTTAGAGGGGGGGCTTTAACCCCTTTAAACTAAATGAAAGTTTCTACTAAATAAACTATGAAGTGTCATTTTAAAACTATTTTGTGAGTGTCTCGCAAAAAACCTCCGCTATTTGACGATTTTTTTTTGTAGTGGATGAAGATATCAATTGTTTTACAATTTTGATCATTAATGATATGACATAATTTTTCGTTTATAAAAAAGTAGTGTGAATATGAAATCTCGATCGCCAATATCCCACTTGATTCATTATTCTACGGTTTTCCGGGTATTGATTTGCTCTATTCTTCTTATTAATAATTACTATTGGTGTTAAAAAAAGAATGTTATTTGTGTATTAACTTGCCCCTTCAAATTTTTACAACTTTTTTAGGTCAAGAAACGAATCTAATGTGTTAAAAATATGACATCCTTCTTTTTTACAATCATTGAAAAAGGTTAAATTTCTAAAAAGAAATGAAGAGTCATATTTTTAGTGCATAAAATCTATAAATGTCTTTTTATATATATATATATATATAATTTTAGGAATGCGTGTAGTAACAAAAAGAACACCCCATTTTAAGCGTTGTTTTACAATATTCAATTATAGAAAGAGAGAGAGAGTAGCAATGAACATATTTAATTATTAATTGTTAGTCTTAGTTTGTGTACTACAACCTTAAAAGTTAAATAAAATTGGATGAGGAGAGAAATAGAGTATTCCATATTTTTTCTTAGAAATAAAGAGGATATCACCTGTAATTTTTTATGTAAATATATTAAACTAAAACTTCTTTTTAATTAAGGTTATGTATCAATTGAGTAAGTTAAAGGAACAAACACAACACATTAATATACTTAAGAGACACTTAATGATGATATTTATATTACCAACGGGTTTCTTGCGATTTGGGAGTATTACAAAACTATTTAATTAATACCAGGAGAGGAGAAACTTTTACATTATTAATAGGAAAAATTGTTTGTTGGATACATGCTAATGAAATCAATATGAGCGGAACTCTTAAGTTTGTATATGCTGGGATCCTATTCTTTTCACTATTTCTTGTTCTAACAAATGGTAACCTTTTTTCTCCTATATTCTCCATCTTTTTTGCGTATTGTGAAATAAGCATAAAGCCTTTGGTACAATATATTTTTATATAAATAAGATCAATATTGTGGCTTTTAGCGTAGACCGTTTAAGGAAGTTGTTCATGATGGACTAATAAATAAAACTAGATATTATGTGGGTGAAATTGTTTAACCAATAATTACATAGACCTCAGGGAGATTCCCGGGGTGTGCAGGAGGAGCAACCAGACAGGTCAAGGTACGTTGTTTAACCAATAATTATATAGAAAAAAATAGATAAAGGTTTGTTAGTGACATCGTTTAGAAGCAACTCTCGTCATTCATTTTGTTTCATATATTTTGTTTATTTTTTTAATTTTACTCTCTATTTGATATAAAAATCTATTTTAATGCTCTTTATTTTATATCAGCTGGTCATCATTTGTATTTTAACTTCATTGTCTTTTGAGAGAGAGAGAGAGAGAGAGAGAGAGAGAGAGAGAGAGAGAGAGAGAGAGAGAGAGAGAGAGAGAGAGAGAGAGAGAGAGAGAGAGAGAGAGAGAGAGAGAGAGAGAGAGAGAGAGAGAGAGAGAGAGAGAGAGAGAGAGAGAGAGAGAGAGAGAGAGAGAGAGAAGTGAGTCTGAGGTGATGAAACCCTATCATCACCAAGAGCTTTAAAAGCAAACACCAAATACATTTCCATCAAATTCCTTCCTTACTTATAAATCATCATCATTATCTTAGCTTCCTACTACCTACTTGTGTTTTGAGGAAACTCAATTAAGATAAGATGGACGATGAAATATGTAGTTAAAAAGAAGGAAAGAAAGTCGATCATCTAGAAGAAGATAATGAACAAAGGGTACCTGCTACCTACTAATGGAAATTCAGAGCTAAATCCACTCAACGGTGTGCAATTGTCGCTGGATTTATAAACAAGAAGACAACTATCTATCTACAGGGATATGGTTGCTAACCACTTCATTCATGGAAGCCACAGATTTCTCATCCATCTCTATCTATCTACAACTTTGAAGAAACTGATATTGTATATTAATATCTCCCTTGAACGGAAAACACGAAAAAGGAGACATTCAGTCACCGATGATACATAGAGGAATAGGTGAAATTCTAAACCAAAATATATGATATAGAAACAAAATTTACATAAAAATATATTTCTTGTGTCAAATGTCATTGACTTTCTTGTTCATGAAGAAAATTACACATGCATAATTATATACAAACTTTCTAACATTCATCAAATTAATATATGCATACACACAAACTATACAGATTTACGTAGTATACATAAAGCTTTGAGATTATTAATTACTTTTAGTTCGTGTTGATGAAGAGCGTGTCGACGTGGATGCCAAGGAGTAGTTCGTGTTGATGAAGATCATTAATTACTTTTAGTTTTGTTATTGATTTTTAAAAGTTGTAATGAAGCGGTAAAAGCTCTGAGACATGTGACACAGGGATTCCATGGGGTTTTTACTATACTTCTGTTATTTTATTGGATTTGTTTTTCCGCATTGTTGGTGATACTGGTTACTACGTTTGACTCAGTGTTTTTATAAAGACATAATTCGGCAGTTGGATAAGGTCAAAGATCCCCTGTTCTTTCCAAATATTTCCCCTTTAGGATTCCACATTGTTGAGCCAATTGAGGTAAGGTGGGTGATTTTTGTCGACGGGAGGTGACGATCTAAAGACCCTACTTGGGCTATTCATGAAATTCATGACCCAAGGCCCATTTTGAAAATTTTAGGGTTATATTGGTGATAGCTCGGGAAAACCTCCCTAACTTCAGGTGTGTCATCGCAAGCAAATGGAACAGGCCCGAAAAATGCGTACTTTAAAGGCTCAGGGAAAGGGATTAGTACCTGAGATTGGAGGATTTTTGCTTCCTCATCTGTTAGAGCAGGTTCTGCGAAGAGTTGTTGCTTGTCCGTGATTGGTGCGCGAGTTTGAGACGAAGCTGCCATTGATGCGAAAAGAAGGTGTTGATGAAGTTCTAATGGAGCACCGGCTGACAACCCTTGAGATTCCCTCTTAATGGAGCAGTTACTCGCAATGAGTAGTGGGGAGTTTCAAGGTGAAACGTGGCCCACTAAATCTGCAACGGAGGCGCCAAAAGCTACTTTTTAATTGAAACGTCGTATCACTCTGCAACGTGATGCAAGTGACGTCATCAGAGCAGTTGAAAAAGTTTTTAAAAATGCTCTTTTTCTGCCATTCACATAGCTCCTCTCGAAAAAGACATTTTTGGGTGGAAATTTGTTAGCCTGTAATTTTGACAGGCTAAATTAAATGCAGTCAACTGGGTTGACTTTGTTTTATTTAGAAAAGGTGTTGGCTTCGACACCAAAGAGTTACGTCAAAAAGAGGTAAATTCGACGAAGCTCTAGAATCAACATGATTTGAAGGGTGATATTTCGACGAGAAGAAAATTGAATTCAATAGCAGGTCAAAATCAAGCGCTTGCTGTCGAAACATTGGTCGTTACCCTAGTCGAAAGCTGAACCAGTTTCCTTTTTTTAAAAATTCTCTGTACAGTTAGTTAGTTTTAGCATTTTCCCTCCTCATAGAAATAGTAGTTTTTCATAGAAAAACGGGTCACAAACTCATTACAGAATTCTCACGCTCTAACTTCCAACACATTACAGAGAAAACGACCCAAGAGAAGAATGTATGATCTGTGCACCAACTCTCTTTACAATTAATGCAATTTTAATTTGTTTTCTTTTTTGCTTTTCTGCAATTTTGTTTCTTTGTTTTATTCTCTCTCATTGAGGTAATTAGACGGTTTCGCGCGAGATCGACGGTTATCTTCTTCTTTTGACTTTTAAACTCCAAGAACACACATGATTCTAGGAAAAAACTTTAACACAAATGGTCTTAGGATTTACTAGTTGATCTTGCAAACAGAAGCAATTTCAAACCAGCGGTGTTTACCAAAAACCAAGGTAAACAAATTGGCACACCCGGTAGGACATTTGTGCTAATTTTAAAGTTTTTTCGTTGAATTTTTGAGACTTTGTGTTTATCTGTGCATGCAATTAAGGAGTGGTAAACATCTTCCAGAGATGGCATGCTCTAGTACAAGTAATGCTTCTGCATCAAATGCACAAAGTACACAAGAACAAACGACAGTTAGCGACGTTAACGCTGCAACTGTCGCAGGCATAACCGTTGCTATGCCTTCTTCGACAACAATGGGAGTAACCGCTATAACTTCCCTTATTATTACCCCTATGTCAATGATGACCACTGCAGCATCAACGAATGCGAATACAATGGTTTCTGTACCACCAATAGTGGGACCAACAAGTCCTTTGATGGCAAATCCAATGGTTGGAAATTTGCCATTTACTATGAGTGGTAGACCTTACCCATATGGCATGCCAACGGCTTTGATGGCAGCCCTTCAGACAAATTGGTCTACTTTTGCAGAAAATGCAATTGCAGGCTACTCCCCCACTCATAGTTCTTTAGAAGACATTTTTAGTCGAGATGCCCAACCGAATCTGACTACGACATCTTTGTTGGCACTCTTAAGGCAACAAATGGATGACAGTAATCATGATATGGTCAACATGTTAACACAACAAATTGGTACAGTGTTTAATCCTTTGATACAAAACACTAATAACAGTTACCAAATGCTAGCAGCGCAAATGGGTAGAATTGTTGATTTCTTTGGTACTCCGCCAATTCATAACCAGCAAATTCCCCAAATTCAAAATGCTAGGCCTGTAGAGATACCTGTAGAAAGGCCTAACAATGCAATACCTTTGAATCAGGGAAACCAAGGGCAACAACAGGTTGTCAAAGAGCCTATGAGGGTGGAGGCAATCCCTGAAGTTGTGTTGGTAAATAGAAACCAAAATGCAGATGAAGTAGTCACACAAGTGCAACAAAACAATTTTGGAGCACAAAACAATCTGGCTAATATGGTCGAAACTATTCTAGCCCAGAATGGCCTTAACTTTGGTTTACATAGGCCTAATTTTGTGATGCCTTTGTCAGAATACACCTTACAAACAGAGCTGCCTATGGGGATGGAAAATCCCTAAGTTCACAATGTTTGCTGGAGAAACCAGTGAATCTACTGTTGAAAACGTGTCTCGCTATTTGACTGAGGCTACTGATATTGCGCATAACGAGAATTTAAGAATGAAATACTTTCCAAATTCTCTAACTAAGAATGCGTTTACATGGTTCACCACCCTGCCTCCAAATTCCATATTTAATTGGAGTTAGTTAGAGAAGGCCTTTCACGAACAATTCTATATGGGCCAATGTAAAATAAGTCTTAAGGAACTGGCTAGCGTCCGACGCAAGGGGGAAGAATCTATTGATGATTATCTCAATAGATTTAGACTTCTCAAAGCAATAAGCCTCAACTGAAACGTAAAGGAAAGTGGGTCGACAAAAGACCAAAGTTCAGCTACAACAACAGAGGTATCCAATACAAGGTCACTTCGACAAGGAATCCTCAGATGGAACAGATCAAAACTTATGTTCCTCCAGCAAGGTCTCCCGTCGAGAAATGGGTACACTCTGGTGGAAAGAGTACTGGGTACTACCCAGTATATTATGTTGGAAAGAATGTTGGAAATCAACAAAAACCAACAAAATTGGTCAAGGGTAGCACTAGTGCTACTAACCAAGATAAGGCAACTGAATCTAACAAGTATGCCTATAACAATAATTACAAAGGGAAGAACCCTATGACAAGAACGCAATGGCGCAGATATCAAAGCCAGAAAAAAGTTTCTGCCGCAGGCAAGGTGGAAAATTCCAAGAAAGAGAAAGGTAAACAAATACCTCCAAAGTCTCTTGAAATGGCTAGAAAGCCAGCTACTGAAAGGATATTCCCACCACTTCCAGTGATCAAAGAGGGTCTTAACTTAGATGAAGAAATGGGCTCAGATTTTGCTGATTCAGGGTCAGAATTCGACGTCTTGTGTGGTGTAGTCTCAACTCTCCGAGTTGAGTATGATGTGGTTTCTGAAGTGAATGATGTCGAAGAAGATTTTGACGAAGAAATCACTTACAAACCAATTTGTTACTATGTGCAGAAAAATGGTTGCGTCGAAGAGCAACACGCTGTGTTTGAGAAACCAGACTGTGCAATGATGAACCATCTCAAACCTTTGTATATTCAAGCACAGGTGAACAATATTGGTGTCAACAAATTTCTGGTTGATGGTGGTGCTACTGTGAACTTGATGCCACAACACATGCTGAAAAGAATTGGAAAGTGTGAGACTGACTTGAAAACACACAATGTAATTCTTACCAACTATAAAGGCAAAAGTGGCCACTCACTTGGAGCCATTGAAGTTGATTTTGCTGTTGGAAGCATCAGGAAACCAACTATGTTCATGGTAATTTCAACAAAGGCAAATTACAACATTTGGAGAGAAGATGGGGGCAATACCTTCGACAGTTCACTAGAGGCTCATCATTTGGAGAGAAGATGGGCTAGTCGAAAATATTGAAGGTGATCAGAGTTACTTCAAGGCTGAGGTAAACACTATTACCAAGAAAACCTTTGATAAACAATTGGCGAACATTGCGCCATGTAATACTTCTGAATTTGGTTATGAAAACCAAAACAATGTCAGATCTTCAGTGATACTTCATCCCAATTATTGATTCATTTGGGATAGAGAGGTTATAGATGAAGACAACTACCCACAAGGCTCTGTCAAGCCTACAGGATGGGAAGGACCATGAATAGCTATTTATGGATAAGCCCACTGCATGGGATAGAATTACGGCCTACGTGGCCGAGAATAAGCAAAGGGCGGTTTTAGAAGCTGAGTTACAACAACAATTGGTTACTGAAGCCGTTGAGAATAAAAACAAGGACAATGTTGTCGAAAATCAAAGGCTTGATTGTGTCTATGATGATGAGCCTTTAGGTTTTGAAAAAGATCGAATGGGTTCGACCAAAAGGATCCAAGCACAAGATCCCTTAGAAGAAATTGATTTGGGCGATGGCTCCTTAAAAAGGCCAACATATATAAGTGCTAAGATTGATCAGGTATTGAAGGTGCAGATTGTTGAATTGCTGAATGAGTACAAAGACTGTTTTGCATGGGATTACAATGAAATGCCAGGGCTGAGTCGTGAAGTTGTTGAAGCCAGTGAAGCAGACTCCAAGAAGATTTGCACCAGAAATCTTGTTGAATATCAAAGCAGAAATAGAAAGTTTACTAAAGAGCAAGTTCATCAGAACTGCCAGGTATGTCGAATGTCTTGCTAATATAGTTCCTATAATTAAGAAAAATGGCACTCTTAGAGTGTGTATAGATTTTAGAGATTTAAATAATGCTACACCTAAAGTTGAGTATGCCATGCCAGTGGCAGAAATGCTAGTTGATTCAGCAGCAGGTTACGAATACCTAAGTATGCTGGATGGTTATTCTGGATATAACCAAATATATATTGCTGAAGAAGATACGTCGAAAACAGCATTCCGGTGCCTAGGGGCATTAGGCGTCTATGAATGGGTTGTAATTCCATTTGGCCTAAAAAATGCTGGTGCAACGTATCAAAGGGCAATGAATTCTATGTTCCATGATTTTATTGAAAAATTTATGCAAGTGTACATAGATGATATTGTAATTAAGTCTTCTTCAGGAATTGGTCATATAGACCATCTTCGACAATCATTCAAAAGAATGAGGAAATATGGATTGAAAATGAATCCACTCAAATGTGCCTTCTGTGTTCGTGCAGGTGACTTTTTGGGTTTCGTTGTACACAAAAAATGCATTGAAATCAATCAAAACAAGATGAAAGCAATGTTGGAAACGAAAGCTCCTTCGACCAAAAAAGAATTGCAGTCATTATTAGGAAAAATCAATTTCCTTTGAAGGTTTATTTCAAATCTAAGTGGCAAGACTCAAGTGTTTTCGCCATTACTTCGACTGAAGAAGGAAGATGTGTTTAGGTGGGATGCAGAACATCAACAAGCTTTTGATAAGATTAAAGCATACCTGATGAAGCCACCAATTTTGTTACCACCTATTAGGAATAAAGTAATGAAATTGTATATAGCAGCTTCAGAATTTTCTATAGGTAGCATGTCAGCTCAAGAAGATGAAAATGGTGTCGAAAGAGCCATTTATTACCTCAGTAGAATTCTAAATGATGCAGAAACTAGGGTGTCATCCTATAGAAAAAATGTGTTTATGCTTGTATTTCTCTTGTACAAAATTGAAGCAATACATAAAGCCTGTTGATGTATATGTTTATTCACATTATGATATTATTAAACATATGCTTTCGAAACCAATTTTACATAGTAGAATAGGTAAATAGGTTTTGGCTCTTTCTAAATTCTCTTTGACTTATCAGCCATTAAAAGCAATAAAAGGTCAAATAGTGGCTGACTTCATAGTGGATTCAGTGGTCGAAAATAAAATAAACTTAGTGGAAACTCAACCTTGGAAGTTATACTTTGATGGTTCAAGCCACAAAAATGGTGTTGGAATTGGTGTTTTAATAATTTCACCAACAAAAATACCAACAAGGTATAAGTTTAAAATTGAAGGAACATGCTCCAATAATGAGGCAGAGTATGAAGCCTTAATAGCAGGACTTGAGATCTTGTTAGAGTTGGGGGCAAAACATTTCGAAGTTAAAGGAGATTCAGAACTAATCGTGAAACAGTTAATAAAAGAATACAAATGCATCAAAGAGAATTTAATAATGTATTTTGTCATTCCTAATACGTTATTAAAAAGATTTGATACTGTTCCCATAGAACATGTGCCTCGAATAGAGAATCAAGAGGCCAATGATTTGGCACAAATAGCTTCAGGGTACAAAGTGTCAAAAGAAAAGCTATTAGAGCTAATAGAAATAAAACACAAACTGATTTTGACAGATCCATCCAATGCCCAATTGTCAATGCCAAAACTTGAGGAGGCAGAGATGTTAAATTTGGTGGAAAATTTTCAACTTTTTGAGAAATATGAAGTGGAAATTTTTGCCATTGACAATATGTCAAATGATGATTGGCGAAGGCAAATTGTCGAATACTTGGAGAATCCAACAGGCGTGACTGATAGAAAAACCAAGTACAGAGCCTTAAGCTATGTGATTATTGGGAATGAATTGTTTAAAAAGACTCCTGAAGGAGTATTATTGAAATGCCTTAGTGAAAGTGAGGCATCTTTAGCAATTTCCAATACTCATAGTGGTGCTTGTGGATCTCATCAAGCAGGTCACAAAATGAAATGGCTTTTGTTTCGACAAGGAATATATTGGCCAACTATGCTGAAAGATTGCATAGATTTCGCCAAAGGTTGTCAAGAATGTCAAAAACACGCAGGAATACAACATGTGCCTGCAAGTGAATTGCATTCAATAATAAAACTTTGGCCTTTTAGGGGTTGGGCTTTAGACTTGATTGGTGAAATCAAACCAACTTCGTCGAAGGGTCACCGTTTTATTTTAGTAGGAATAGATTATTTCACCAAGTGGGTGGAAGCTGTTCCCTTAACTAATGTTGATCAGGAAGCTGTGATAAGTTTTATTCAAAACCATATCTTACATAGGTTTGGAATTCCTGAAACCATTACTACTAACAAAGGCACAGTTTTTATTGGTCGAAAAATGGTTGACTTTGCTTCTGAAATTGGTTTCAAGTTATTAACTTTGACACCATATTATGCTCAAGCTAATGGTCAAGTGGAGGCTGCCAAAAAAATTATTATCAATTTGATCAAGATACACATTGGGCAAAAGCCTAGGAATTGGCATAAAACGCTTGATCAAGTGTTGTGGGCATGTAGAAATTCTCCCAGAGAATCAATCAACACTACTCCTTATAGACTTACGTTTGGACACGACGCAGTCTTACCTGTCGAAATTTGTTTACAATCAGCCAGAATTCAAAGACAGTTTGAAATTCCACCAGATTCCTATTGGGATATGATGTTAGATGAATTGGTTGATTTAGATGAAGAAAGACTACATGCGTTGGATGTTCTTATATGGCAAAAAGAAAGAGTGGCTAAAGCCTACAATAAAAAGGTTAAGCTAAAAACATTTGACTTAGGAGATCTAGTGTGGAAAGTTATATTACCAATGGATAAAAAAGATAGTGTCTTGGCTAAATGTCACCAAATTGGGAAGGACCATTTCGCATTCTACAAGTGTATACTAACGGTGCCTATGAAGTCGAAGAACTAGGCGCTGATGGTCGAATTTTGCAAATAAATGGCAAGTACTTAAAGAAATATAAGCCAATGTTGCAAGAAGTCAAAATAACGCATGATTAAGATGAGCAAATTGCGAATTTGGCAAGCTAAAAATATTAATTGCCAACAAAGGCTATTGTCAATTTACAATGCTTGGAATTGGAAGTTAAAATTACAAAGTGCCAACATAAGGAAACATAGAATCGCAAATTACAAAACGAGTTTGTTTTTCAAGTCTTCAAACAGAGCCTTAGCTCGCTCCAATCTCGTTTTGATAAAGCTTTCCTCTTCGACCAACTGGTTGACCCTGGTTTCATGTGCGTCGAATTTTTCCAAGAGGCCAAGGTAGTGGGTTGCTTCTTCATTGACTTCAGCCTTCAACATTTCTGAAGTCTTCATGCCCCTCAAGACCAAAGATTTCTTCTTTTCTGCTGCTCTGATCAGTGACTCCAACCTGTCAATCTCTTTTTGGTAACCAGCAATTTCAGCATCATATCCCTCTACAGCTTTCATGTCATTCTTTGCTTTTGCTTTTAGGGAAGAGATTTTGTTTTTTGAAGCTTCAACGGCAGTCCATGTTTCTAGTTTCATGGCACTCTCCTGCTCTTTGAGCGAAGCATGTTTCTTCTTCTTTTCAAGATCCTTAATGATTTGTTCCAGAAGAGGTTCAAAAGAAACAAGAAATCCAATGAGAGAGGTGCTAGCCATTGGGTTGTTGAGTTTGTGCAGAAGGTCTTTGATTTTAAAGGCAACCATATGGTCCTCTTCGATTGCTTGAAACAGGTCCACCTCAAGGACTCTAGTGCGAAGTTCTTGCAACAGGTTCACTTTAGAGCTTTCAGAGTGCTGTCCCGCAGAAGTGGTCGAAGAAATGGATTTCCGTTCACTTGAGGTTTTAGTTTTTAGCAGCAATTGTAGAGCCTCAAGGGGTTTTTTACTCTTGAATTCCTTCCATTCTTCTTCACTCATGGTAATGCCAGTTGAGAGGTTGAGACCAGTTGAGCAATCTTCTTTAGTGGGGGATTCGTCGACGTGTTCTGCGGTATCATCATTGTTATTATCCTCCTTGGATTTTTCAATCTCTTTATCATTTTCTGCTTCTTCAATGTTTTCCTCTTGCTCTGTTTCTTTTTCTTTGATTTGTTGTTGAGGTGGAGTTGGATCATTAACAAGTGGCTCATCCATGATGACGTCGTCTTCAGTTGCTTGAACTTGGTCAGTTTTTTCGACCAAAAGATCATCACCTTATGGATTTTGATTCTGGTTGGCATTTTCAACCAATTCTTCGTTTTTCTCTTGTGGTTGGTCTTGGGCATGAACCTCAGTCACTACTAGATCAGTTCCTCCACGCCCTTGGTCTTCGACCAATGTTGGTTCTTGCTGTAGAGGGAGATCATCAAGAGTCATTGGAGTACTTTCATCCTCTATGACGATAAGGTTACTCTCTTCGAACGTTGCTTCGACCAATGGATCATTAGTTGGTGCAGAGATGGTGGGGGTCCAAGTTGGCGTTGTTTGTTTGGTGGAGATTGTGGCAGGTTGATCTTCAAGATCCTGGGCAAAATGTATAAATAGAGTTATGTACTTTGTTGATTCAAAATGTTGAATAGAAGTGAGTAGAAGGTCTGTTAGTTACCTTTGAAGTGTCTCCTTCGACACGTGAATGCGTGCTAGCAGCCTTTGGGATCTCCCTTTTCTTCCTAAGTTTCTTTGGAGCTTTTTCTTGTGGCGCATCATCCTTCCTTGTTTGTTTTTTGATAGTTTTTGTTTGAGGAGATTTGGAGACAACCTTCAAAGTCCTTGGTGGGCTTTCATCAGACTGAAAGAATTCAACGCATTTTGTTAGCAAGAGAGCATAGAAATATACGAGTATTGAAAGGAAGGAAAAAGAGTGTTTGAACGTTTCAACCTCTGAATCGTCGCTTACAACCATCTGTTTAATTTTCTTCTTCTTTGGAGGAGTGACAGTAGCTGAGCTGGTCGATCTCTTCTTGCTCTAAAAGATGGGAAATTTGATAAGCGTTGAGTCTAGTAATTCAATTTAAAGAGGAATAACGAAATGTTTACCTCTTGTTTCTTTGATTGAGGTGGTTTCTCTTTCGACAAAGTGCTTGTGTGTTTCTTTGAAACTTTCTTGGTTGTTGTAGTTGTTGTTTCTTCTGATGGAGTAGGTGACAAGGGGATAGCTTCAGACATTTGACAAGTATGTTAGTAGATTTTACATGAAAAGAAATATTTTTCTCTAAGAGTCTTTGTATCACCTTCTGCGGTGGCGGATAAAGCTCGGACATGTTGAATGTCGAGATGGAGATGTCCATCAAAGGTATCTATGTCACATTTTGTCGGAACTACTTTCTTAGCTGTTTTAGTTGTTAAAAAGTTTTTAAGAGCTGAAAATCCACCACATATAAACCATGGTGGAAGTGGTGAATGAAAAGATAAAGCCAATTCACTAGTGGGAAAACTTGGAAATTTAAGTTTATTATGCGCTAAAGCGAAAGAATATCTGTTGGTTGTAACACCCCGGAAATAATTTAATTAAAATAGTTGATTGAATTATTAAAATAATTTGGAGGCGGGATATAGATAAATTAAAAGGTTAATATTTTATATGCGTAGGAGATGAAACGAGTAAAGGAGGTGGTGACGTAGAGAGCCCAGTGTTTACTGAGCCCTCAACTTAAACCCTGGGGATTTAAGCCAAACCCTCATTCGCAGCAAGCAAAAGAAAAACGAAAGTGAGAGTGAGAGAGAGAGCACGCGGCGCAAAGAGGGAGAGAAGAGGAGGGTTTCGCGAAGAATTTCAAAAGGAGATCGTTCGTGTTGCTGTGGTTTTGTTCGTGTCTCGTTCGTCGTGTTCCGGAGCTTACGTTATTCGAGGTAAGGGTGGGCTTAACCTTGATAATGAGTTGATGATAATTATGTGTGGGTAGTCTAGGGTTTTGTTGAATTGTTCGTGTTGTTGCATATCGTGTTTTCGTTGAGATTGGTGCTTTGATGATTATTGCACGTTATTGTGATTTGTTTCGTTATTTGTTGTTGCGTGATTGTTGTATCACGATGATGGTGTTGTTATTGTTCGTGTTTTTGTTGTTGCTGTGCGTGGTTGATTGTTGTTGTCGCGTTGTCGAATTGTCGTTTTTGTTGTGGTGGTTGCGGTGTCGTTGCCGTTAGGGTTTGGTGTTTGGCAATTTAGCGATTCTGGACACAGGTTCGGTTTTTCTAAAACTGGCGCTGTGTGGTTGATCCAAAAATTATGAGGTTGATTGTTTTTGAAAATAGACTTAACGCCGGTCGGTTTGGCACTGGTTTCGTTAAATTCGGAGTTGTATAGCTCGAGTTATAGGCGATACAAGTTAGGTTAAAATTCTGGAAACGATTTGGGTATAGATTCGGTATTTCGGTGACTGGGAACGTTGTATTGACCGAAAAATTATGTGGTTTATTTTTCTGGAAAATAGACTTAATGCTTGTCAATTTGGCACTGGTTTGGTTACGTTTAGAGTTGTGTAGCTCGAGATATGAATTCCACAAGTTAGAGTAAGATTCTGGAAACAATCTGGACACAGGGTCAGTGTTTTGGTTACCACGTTTTCAAAAGAACTCCTTTTCGAACGAATCCAATTTCTTTGAAAACTAGACAAAATTTGCCCCAGTTTATGCACAAGTTTCATGCAATTTGATTGAGTTTTGGTCACTTTGGAATTGCTTGAATTTGAAGGACAGAAACTGTCCTCTTTTGCAACTAGCCTGTGTGCTTTTCGAAAACTGTACCTATTGGACACTCTCCTTCAAAAACTGAACTTAGGGATGATAACCAGACCCATAGGGCTTTCCAACAAGTATTTATTTGTTGAAATCCGATGTCGTTTGCTATTTTAATTAATTCGCTGAAGTAGGTGCGATGTGCCTAGGCGCTGTGCGCCAGTCTTGTGCGTGGTGTGCGTGCGTTATGTCCGCGTTGTGGAGCCGTCTGGTGTTAATATTTCAGGTGCGGTGCTGGTATGCTCAGAAGAGTTTAGTGGTAGCTGTGATGCTACAACTTGGTGCTATTTTTGGTGAAATCATTTGTTTTGATTCTGGTGATAAAGTATTTATTTTAAATACTTGTTATGGTGAGTTGGTGCATAATCATGGTGTCGCATTGTCATATGCATGTTTTGGTGATATAGGCTCTGCCTCTGGTGTTTATTGGTGATCGGTACCGCATGCATATGCCCACTGGAGGGGTTGCATATCATCCCATTGTCTATGAATGTTATAATTTTGGTGATCGGTACCGCATGCATATGCCCACTGGAGGGGTTGCATATCATCCCATTGTCTATGAATGTTATAATTTTGGTGGTTAACTGTCAAATGGATTTTTCCTTTGGTATCTGGTGCTGTGATATGGTGTAATTGTATTGTGTTGCTGTAGTTACCTGATGCTAGCATATTTTTATCATCTGCTTATTATCTCTGTTAGACTCACCCCTTCTGCTTGGAATGTTGCTCTCATGCGGCAACGCTGCAGGTGATCGCTAGTGCTCGTGGAGGAATTGCTAGGTTTTGCTTCCTCTCTCGTTTGGGTCTGTGTCAGCTCTGATATGTAGCACCGGGGAGTCGTTAGTTATCGTTTTGAACTATTATTTTAGTTATTGGAAATTGTTTTAATTAATTTTGGAGATGTCTTTAATTGTTAATTCTGGAGATGTTTAAACTGGTTAATATTTCCGCTGCTTGGTGATTTCTTTTATATAAATTATTTTGGAGACTTTTTTTTTTGGAATAAATGGTGTTTTTTTTAAAATGGTGAAAAATGTAGCGCCCTTCGAGGTGACTCTGATAATTGTCTAATTAATTGTAATGGTAAAAGGGGGGTGTTACATTAGTGGTATCAGAGCAGTTCGGTCTGTCCGGCCAAGTTGTCGAGTCGTCGAGTCGAGTAACACTTGAGCAATTGTTACTCGTTTCTGATTATAGTTTCTGTTGCAGTGTTAGGTTGAGATGGCAGGACGGAACGATGCTGCACTCGCTGCTGCTTTGCAGGCTGTGGCTCAAGCTGTGGAGAATAACCCAGGTGCTGCTGGTGATGCTGGGTCGCGCAGTTTGGCTACGTTTCAGAGGGAGAATCCTCCTACCTTTAAGGGCAAGTATAACCCTGATGGTGCTTTGGCGTGGCTGAAAGAGATGGAGAGAATCTTTCGTGTTATGGATTGCTCTGAGGCGCAGAAAGTCAGGTATGGTACTCATATGCTGGCAGAGGAGGCTGATGACTGGTGGTTGGAGGTGAGGCAGAGGTTGGCGACTGTGAATGAAGAGGTCACTTGGGCTGTGTTCAGCAGAGAATTTCTGAGAAAGTATTATCCTGAAGATGTCCGTGGGAAGAAAGAGATTGAGTTTCTGGAGCTGAAGCAGGGTAATATGTCGGTGACTGAGTATGCTGCCAAGTTCATTGAATTGGCGAAGTTCTATCCACATTATGGTGAGGCTGGTGCTGAATTCTCCAAATGCATCAAGTTTGAAAATGGGTTGCGGGCTGATATCAAGAAGGCGATAGGGTATCAGAAAATTCGGGTGTTCTCGGAGTTGATTGACAGCTGCAGAATCTTCGAGGAAGACAGTAATGCTCATTCTAGAGTCACGAGGGATAGGCAGAAGAATTTCTCGAGTCGTGGGAAGCCGTATGAGGTTCCAGCTGGTAAGGGCAATCAGAGAACTGCTGTGGGTAAGAGACCTAGTGGGGGAGATGCTGCTGCTAGTGTGGTATGTTACAAGTGTGGTAAACCCGGTCATAAGCGTCCTGACTGTCCAGGTGATGTGAAGAAGTGCTACAAGTGTGGTAAAGAGGGTCATATGGCGTCTAGCTGTGATCGAAAGGATGTGTTATGCTACAACTGTGGTGAGGGTGGTCATATAAGCACTCAATGTCCTAAACCGAAGAAAGAAAGGTCCGTTGGGAAGGTGTTCGCTCTGGCGGGGTCAGATGCAGTGAATGAGATCAGAGGTACATGCTATATTAATAATTCTCCTCTTATTGCTATTATTGATACTGGTGCTACCCATTGTTTTATTGCTACTGCATGTGTTGAGAAATTAGATCTTGTTTTATCTTCTATGTTGAGGGAGATGGTTATCGATACTCTGGCTAAGGGTTCGGTGACTACCTCGGTTGTTTGTGCTAAATGCCCTTTATCGATATTCGGTAATGATTTTCTCGTTGACTTGATTTGTTTGCCGCTAAGCGGAATGGATGTTATTCTAGGTATGGACTGGTTAGTTGATAACCATGTTCATATCAACTGTCATGAAAGGTCTGTGAGTTTCTTTTCTCTTGAAGAGGAAGAGTCTGGTTTGTTGTCTGCTGGTCAGTTGCATAGGGTAATGAGGGAAGACGTCCAGTTGTTTTCATTAATGGCGTCATTGTCTGCTGAGAGCCAAGCGAAGGTTGATGAGTTGCAGGTGGTGTGAGAGTTTTCTGAGGTTTTTCCCGACGAGATTCCGGATGTACCACCAGAGAGAGAGGTTGAGTTTGCTATTGATCTGGTACCTGATACTAAACCTGTGTCTATGGCACCGTATAGAATGTCTGCATCTGAATTGTCAGAACTGAAGAAGCAACTCGAGGATCTGCTTGAAAAGAAATTTGTGAGGCCAAGTGTGTCGCCGTGGGGAGCTCCAGTGTTGTTGGTGAAAAAGAAAGATGGTAGTATGAGGTTGTGCGTAGACTATCGGCAGCTGAATAAGGTGACTATTAAGAACAAGTATCCGCTTCCGAGGATTGATGACTTAATGGATCATTTGGTGGGTGCTCAGGTGTTCAGTAAAATAGATTTGAGATCGGGTTATCATCAGATCAAGGTGAAAGACGAAGACATTCAGAAGACAACTTTCAGAACCCGTTATGGGCATTATGAGTATTCCGTGATGCCTTTCGGTGTGACTAATGCGCCGGGAGTGTTCATGGACTACATGAATCGTATCTTTCGTGAGTATCTGGATCGGTTTGTGGAGGTATTCATTGACGACATCCTAATTTCTTCTAAGTCAGAAGAGGAGCATGCAGAACATATGAGATTGGTATTGGAAATTCTGAGGGACAGGAAATTATATGCGAAGCTGTCTAAGTGTGAGTTTTGGTTGAAAGAGGTTAGCTTTCTGGGTCATGTTATTTCGGGGAATGGAATTGCCGTGGATCCGTCTAAGGTTGATGCCGTGTTACAATGGGAGTCTCCGAAGTCAGTTACTGAGATTAGAAGTTTTCTGGGTCTGGCAGGTTACTATAGGAGGTTTATAGAAGGATTTTCGAAGTTGGCACTTCCGTTGACTCAGTTGACTTGCAAGGGTAAAGCTTTCATCTGGGATGACTGTTGTGAAGAGAGCTTCAAAGAATTGAAGGAGAGGTTGACGACGTCTCCTGTTCTGACATTGCCTAATCCGGAAGAGTCGTTTGTGGTGTATTGTGATGCTTCCAAGATGGGGTTGGGAGGTGTGCTTATGCAGAATGGTAAGGTAGTTGCCTATGCATCGAGACAGTTGAGGACTCATGAGAAGAACTACCCTACCCATGATTTAGAACTTGCTGCAGTTGTGTTCGCGTTGAAAATTTGGAGACATTATCTGTATGGTTCGAGGTTTGAGGTGTTCAGTGATCATAAGGGTTTGCAGTATCTGTTTGATCAGAAAGAGTTGAATATGAGACAGCGCAGATGGTTGGAGTTGCTGAAAGACTATGACTTTAGCTTGAACTATCATCCGGGAAAGGCTAATGTGGTAGCTGACGCTTTAAGTCGAAAGGCGTTGCATATGTCAGCAATGATGGTTAGAGAACTCGAATTAATTGAGCAGTTCAGGGATATGAGTTTGGTTTGTGAAGTGACGCCTCAGAGTGTCAGATTGGGGATGTTGAAGATTGATAATGAATTCATGGCTAGCATTCGAGAAGCTCAGAAGTTAGATGTTAAATTAGTTGACCTGATGGTTGGGATTGATCAATCCGAGAATAAAGACTTTGAGTTGGATGCGCAGAATGTATTGAAGTACCGTGGAAGAATCTGCATTCCTGATGATGAGGAGATGAAAAGAGCAATTTTAGAAGAAGGTCATAGGAGTAAGTTGAGTATCCATCCGGGAGCTACAAAGATGTATCAGGATCTGAAGATGTTTTGGTGGCCTGGTATGAAGCGTGATGTGGCGCAGTTTGTGTATTCCTGCTTGACTTGTCAGAAATCGAAGGTTGAGCATCAGAAGCCTGCTGGGTTGATGCAACCGTTGGAGATTCCGGAATGGAAGTGGGATAGTATTTCTATGGATTTCGTGATAGGGTTACCTAATACTGTGAGGGGGCACGATTCGATTTGGGTGATTGTGGATAGATTGACGAAGTCTGCTCATTTTATTCCTATCAATATCACGTATCCGGTGTCGAGATTGGCAGAGATTTATATTCAGGTGATTGTGAAGTTGCATGGTGTTCCTTTGTGCATTGTGTCTGACAGAGATCCTAGGTTCACTTCTGATTTCTGGAAGAGTTTGCAAGAAGCGTTGGGTTCTAAATTGAGGTTGAGTTCAGCTTATCATCCTCAAACTGATGGACAGACAGAGAGGACCATTCAGTCGTTGGAAGACTTGTTGAGATCTTGTGTTCTTGAGCAGGGAGGTGCGTGGGATACTCACCTTCCGTTGATCGAGTTTACTTACAACAATAGTTACCATTCTAGCATCGGGATGGCACCGTTCGAGGCATTGTATGGTCGGAGATGTAGGACTCCGTTGTGTTGGCATGAATCTGGGGAGAGTATTGTTCTTGGACCCGAGGTTGTTCGAGAGACTACTGAAAAGGTGAAATTGATCCGTGAGAAAATGAAAGCGTCGCAGAGTAGACAGAAGAGCTATCATGATAAGAGAAGGAAGGATTTAGAATTCCAAGCTGGTGATCATGTGTTTTTGAGAGTCACGCCTATGGCTGGTGTTGGGCGTGCATTGAAGACAAAGAAGTTGACTCCTCGTTTCATTGGACCGTATCAGATCACTGAGAAAATTGGTAATGTTGCTTATAGGGTGGCCTTGCCGCCTAATCTTTCGAATTTGCACGATGTATTTCATGTGTCGCAACTTCGGAAGTATATTTCGGATCCGTCCCATGTGATTCCGATGGATGATGTGCATGTGCGGGATAATCTCACTATGGAGACAATGCCTGTGCGAATTGAAGATCGTGAAGTGAAGACTTTACGTGGCAAAGAGATAAACCTGGTGAAAGTGGTCTGGTTAGGAGCTGCTGGTGAAAGCATGACATGGGAGTTGGAGAGCAAGATACGAGAGTCCTATCCGGAGCTGTTTGAATCAGGTATGTTTTCGAGGACGAAAGATTCTAACTGGGGGAGGGTTGTAACACCCCGGAAATAATTTAATTAAAATAGTTGATTGAATTATTAAAATAATTTGGAGGCGGGATATAGATAAATTAAAAGGTTAATATTTTATATGCGTAGGAGGTGAAACGAGTAAAGGAGGTGGTGACGTAGAGAGCCCAGTGTTTACTGAGCCCTCAACTTAAACCCTGGGGATTTAAGCCAAACCCTCATTCGCAGCAAGCAAAAGAAAAACGAAAGTGAGAGTGAGAGAGAGAGAGCACGCGGCGCAAAGAGGGAGAGAAGAGGAGGGTTTCGCGAAGAATTTCAAAAGGAGATCGTTCGTGTTGCTGTGGTTTTGTTCGTGTCTCGTTCGTCGTGTTCCGGAGCTTACGTTATTCGAGGTAAGGGTGGGCTTAACCTTGATAATGGGTTGATGATAATTATGTGTGGGTAGTCTAGGGTTTTGTTGAATTGTTCGTGTTGTTGCATATCGTGTTTTCGTTGAGATTGGTGCTTTGATGATTATTGCACGTTATTGTGATTTGTTTCGTTATTTGTTGTTGCGTGATTGTTGTATCACGATGATGGTGTTGTTATTGTTCGTGTTTTTGTTGTTGCTGTGCGTGGTTGATTGTTGTTGTCGCGTTGTCGAATTGTCGTTTTTGTTGTGGTGGTTGCGGTGTCGTTGCCGTTAGGGTTTGGTGTTTGGCAATTTAGCGATTCTGGACACAGGTTCGGTTTTTCTAAAACTGGCGCTGTGTGGTTGATCCAAAAATTATGAGGTTGATTGTTTTTGAAAATAGACTTAACGCCGGTCGGTTTGGCACTGGTTTCGTTAAATTCGTAGTTGTATAGCTCGAGTTATAGGCGATACAAGTTAGGTTAAAATTCTGGAAACGATTTGGGTATAGATTCGGTATTTCGGTGACTGGGAACGTTGTATTGACCGAAAAATTATGTGGTTTATTTTTCTGGAAAATAGACTTAATGCTTGTCAATTTGGCACTGGTTTGGTTACGTTTAGAGTTGTGTAGCTCGAGATATGAATTCCACAAGTTAGAGTAAGATTCTGGAAACAATCTGGACACAGGGTCAGTGTTTTGGTTACCACGTTTTCAAAAGAACTCCTTTTCGAACGAATCCAATTTCTTTGAAAACTAGACAAAATTTGCCCCAGTTTATGCACAAGTTTCATGCAATTTGATTGAGTTTTGGTCACTTTGGAATTGCTTGAATTTGAAGGACAGAAACTGTCCTCTTTTGCAACTAGCCTGTGTGCTTTTCGAAAACTGTACCTATTGGACACTCTCCTTCAAAAACTGAACTTAGGGATGATAACCAGACCCATAGGGCTTTCCAACAAGTATTTATTTGTTGAAATCCGATGTCGTTTGCTATTTTAATTAATTCGCTGAAGTAGGTGCGATGTGCCTAGGCGCTGTGCGCCAGTCTTGTGCGTGGTGTGCGTGCGTTATGTCCGCGTTGTGGAGCCGTCTGGTGTTAATCACTAGTGCAAAAATGACTTTAGAAAGCACCATTTAGCATCGGTTGTTTGAACAGCCGATGCTAAATGTGTAACCGGTGGCATTTTTGAAATTACGAGCAAAAGTTTAAGTTCACGTTAGACTTTTAGCATCGGTTCTTTTAATAGCCGATGCTAAATGTACTTGCCTTGGACATTTAGCATCGGTTGTTTTTAACAACCGATGCTAAATGTCCAAGGCAAGTACATTTAGCATCGGCTATTAAAAGCACCGATGCTAAATGTCAAAACCCAATTTCAATTCTCGCACAAAACAGAACCCGTTTACGCGATGCACACAAGCCCTTCTCTTCCTCACACTTCCTCACACAAACCCTTCTCTTCCTCACACAAGCGATGCTCCATTTTTGAAGGATCTGCGACAAACTCATCATTGAAGTCACTTTGTTTTCGTTTTCAAGCTTCGTTTTTGTTTAGAAGCTTCGTTTTCGTTCAGAATCTTCAAGCTTAGTCCAGAAATCTTCAATCTTCGTTTTCGTTCAGAAGTCACTTCGTTTTCGTTTTCAAATGGTAAGCATCTTTACTCTTTCTTCCTCTCCCTTCGTTTTCGTTTTCAAATGGTAAGCATCTTTACTCTTTCTTCCTCTCCCTTCGTTTTCACCGCTTGAAACCCTAAGTTCGTTTTCGTTCATCGTGAGCTTGTTGCTGTATATCTCACTTTGAACACGTTCTCACTCTCGATCTGAACCTCCACTTCCTTCCAGCCAACCGTCACCGTCGCCTTGCTCTCGCTCACGCCGTAGCCTTGCTCACTCGCGCTCTTGCTCTCGCTCTCGCAAACTAAGTTCTAATCTCTGAAATCTTAGGTAATCACATCACGATTCATTAGAGAGTAATCTTCGAAAGCTTAGGTAACCAGACATCACGATTCAGTGCAAACAAAACTTTGAAACCCTAAGTTTTTGTCTTCGTCATTGCTTCAAATTCTGAAACCCTAGCAGGTGATTCACAGTTACATTCATAGCCATGGTGTTTACTCAGCGGCAGAACTAAAGGTCGTCTTCACCAGAGAGTAACCAAACATAACGATTTGAATAAAAACTAAAGGTTCTCCTCTTTCTTGTTTTTTTTTTGGTTCTTTTGATTTTATTTTTCTCTTTTTTTGATGCTGAATTGGGCTTAGAATGCGGTGATATGATTTAGTTTGTTATGATTTTTGGATGACTCTCTTTTGTTTATCAAGTTTACTAGTTGTATTGTATTGTATCTATCTATCTTGTGAGTATTTGTTTTTAAATCAATAGCTCTGAATGAATGGTTTTGTTTCATAATTGTTAGGAATTAATTGTATCTATTTTTAATTATTAGCTGTCATCTTTGGTTTTTTCAATATCAATTTGATGTAAGAGGAATGTATGTTTGTGTTAATAATGCCAATTAGAAGAAAGACCTTCATGCCAAGGGTTTCGTTTGGTTGACACACTTGACAGAAAATGAATCTGGTGCTTGTTCAGTAGATGCTGGCAAGATAATGTGATGTTTTAGTTTACTTTGATCATTGATTTGTAGACGCCTTTGATGCAAGCTTGTAGATATGGTCATTAGGAAGTTGTACAGACCCTTCTGCTCTGCAGATGCAATGTGAGGTCTGTCATCCTTTTTTTCTTCTTTCTGAGCCTTATAGTTGAAACTGCGTGTTCTGTTGGAATCGAATCATTGGGCTTCACTTTAAGTATATTCTCCTAGTTACATGGTTAAAGTTTCTGTTTGAGAATAACTAGATTCAATAACAGTTTATGAAAGTTGATTATCTCAGTGGGAGGACAACTCTTCACTTTGCAGCTGTCAATGGGCATGTAAGATGCATTAGACTCGTTGTAGCTGACTTTATTATTTCCCCTTTCTATTAATGTTTTGCTTTTTAGTTTTTACCATTTATCACATATGATTGGTAACATTATTTTTTAAACGTATATTGTTCTGAACTCTTCTTGTAAAAAGATGGAATATAGAAATTTCATTAGAATGTAGCTTCTTGCTTGTTTAGCTTGGGTTGAACTTGAGGCAGTATTAGTGATTATTTCATTAGAACTATAGCAAGCCTTGAGGCAGTATTAGTGATTATTCCATGTGGATTTGCTTTTCAGGACTTGTCCTATCCTATCCTTGCAAAGGCAATCCAAGGTTTGTATATTTGCATTATGAATATCCATATGATTGTAATTGGTTTGGTGATTTGTCAATTTCAATGTTGAAAGATAATGAGATGTTTTAGTTTACTTTGATCATTGATTCATAATGAAATCTATCTTTCAGCTCTTTTGTTTCATAATGAAATGCCTTCATGTTTATCCTTTCTGCCATCATGTATATATAAGCAATATTGGACAGAAATTTTTTGTTTTTCAGGCACTTGGTGTTCCTGTGGATAGGCTTGTTCAAGCAGTTGATTTAGTATCCGTGTGTTTCTTCTTTTTCCTTTTATTTTATTCGACAAGATTCATGAAAAGGCTCTTCTAACATAAGTCTTACCAACTTGATATTCTTTTGAATATATTACCTATCCAAAGGTTTGGGTGCTCCAGCTGGATTCGTTATTGTTGATAACTTTATAGGCTAGACGACTTCAAAAGACCTTAGGTGGCCAATTTGCTATCGTGAGAAATTGGATCAATTTGGTATGGCCAATTTCTTCTGTAGCTGGAAGTGAAGCTATATTAATGCTTGTAATGTGATATGGGTAAGTCACTTGATTGTATTTCTAGTGGCTTGGTACATCTTGTAGTTTCCATAACCATTAAAACTTAAAATTACTTTTTTCTCAAACTGTTAGTTTCATGAACTTTTGGAATGGACTGGAGTCGAATAGTAATATATATGTTCTCTTTTTTTAACTCTGATTTGAGGTTATGTTTTGGAACAAGTCATCTTTCCCATTCTATCATATATTGTATAATCACCAGTGTATGTTCATGGTGTTCAAAACTTGGGGATTGCAAAGGCACTTAATAAAATTGAATGTTTTTGAAATGAAGACATTCAACTTCCTTTGTTAAAAGTTCTTGTTATTTTTCTTATTTAAGTTATTGGTTTGTCAGTTTTCTTATTTAATTGACTGACTTTTAAGAATTTCCTTTTCAGGCCCCTAAGAATATGAAGTGTGCAACTTTGTGATATGTTAGCTGAGTTGTATTTCTTTACCAGATTTTGTGAGTTCACCAAGTGCTGAATATTTTAATTAGTCATTACAATTAAGTTGTTTCTTTTAGTTCATAGTAGTTATTTATTTACATGTTGTCACTGACTTATCTGAAATTTCAAGGCTTTATCACCTTTCTCCTTGTCAATATTTGTCATTATTTCAAGCCTTGGATCAATTGTTACCCAAAAAACATCTGCTTAGCTTAAACACTTAAATTAATTAATTAATGATGTGATCATGAACTGCTCCTCTTGTTTTTATGATATTGCTGAATTTAACTCCTCACATATCACATCATAAGTTCCCATTTCCATTCTAACACTAACAATTATTGAATTTAACTCCCTGAATGATCATCCTGCACCAAAACCCTTCTCAGTGGACCACTATTTGAACCAGATTTACTAACACTAACAACTTCACTAGTTGCTTCTGCTACACCTTCACTACAAGCAGCAAAAGCTGACTTTTGTTTCAGCCTCATCGGCTCATCCTTCTATTTGCTACAAATTATCACAACATTCATGTTTAGACTAGTTTTTCTTCCTTTGTTCCTACTAGATTTTTTGTACGTCCCTTTCTTGTTTCCTTTCCTTCTTTCTCAGTAGTACAGTTTATTTTGCTTTGCTTTCCTTTTGATTGTGCATGTTCTCTAATTCTGTACATCTGTAGCTTTATTTTGCTTTCCATGTTTGGGTGACTATTTGTTATTCTTTGCCTAATTCTTTTGATAAATTTTCCAATGGGATCAAGCACTAGGAGAATATCAAAGAAGTGAACAAGTTGACTGCTATAGGAAAGGCTAGTCCCACTGTGAAGAGAATTGTAGTTAGAAATCCAATCAGAAATTTTGTTCAAGGAATTGAGTTTGCGTAAAAGCTGGGAAAGGAAAATGGAAGTCAAGAATAAAGAGACATCCGAAATTAAGAGAGGGCAAGTGTGATCCTGAGGTTTTAAATTGTAGCACAGTAAGTTTGATTGACTCTTTATTATTTTAAAGCCTTTGAATACCAGTAGATCACACACGAAGACACTATCTGATCTTGACGCATTATTCATTAAATTTTCTGGCTTATGGAATCCTACTATGCAAACAGCAAGTTCTGTGTTTGTTTTGTTTATTAATATTTTATAATTATTCTTTTACATTTTGACAGGAAGTAATGAAACACATAGATGCAGCACAATTGGCACATAAGGCTATGCAAGAGGTTGCTACTGAGAGTTTGCAGCAAGGTCTAAGGTATGAAGCACAGAGAGGCAGCACAGATGGCAGTAACTGAAGCTATGCCACTGATTTCTACCGCTTGTTTCGGTTTCCTGTCAAGATTTGTCATTATATCAACATAGGATATTGTAGGCAAGGAAGTAATTGTAGGATAGTACATTTATGTAAAACTTTAGAGCTTCTCAGAGTTTTATTTATATTTCCCCCCCAATTTATTGTGTTCTCTAAATGTAAGATATAATTAAGTTTAATGGAATTTGAAGTATTTTTTATATATTTATGATGTGTTGATGATTGGAATGATATCTGTATATAACAGGTTCTTATAAATTAGTTGACTGATATGGATTAAAAATAAAAAAAATTAAAAAAAATTAGACATTTAGCATCGGTTATTATATACAACCGATGCTAAATGTACTTGTAAGAGACATTTAGCATCGGGTATTCTATACAACCGATGCTAAATGTACTAGTAAGAGACATTTAGCATCGGGTATTCTATACACCCGATGCTAAATGTACTAGTAAGAGACATTTAGCATCGGGTATTCTATATACCCGATGCTAAATGTACTAATAAGAGACATTTAGCATCGGGTATTCAATACAACTGATGCTAAAAGTGACTTTTAGCATCGGTTAAATAACCGATGCTAAATGTCCCACTTTTAGCATCTGGGGATTTAGCATCGTCGGATAACCGATGCTAAATGTCCAAAACAACCGATGCTAAATGTCTTTTCTGCACTAGTGAATATTTCAGGTGCGGTGCTGGTATGCTCAGAAGAGTTTAGTGGTAGCTGTGATGCTACAACTTGGTGCTATTTTTGGTGAAATCATTTGTTTTGATTCTGGTGATAAAGTATTTATTTTAAATACTTGTTATGGTGAGTTGGTGCATAATCATGGTGTCGCATTGTCATATGCATGTTTTGGTGATATAGGCTCTGCCTCTGGTGTTTATTGGTGATATGCCCGTCGTGGCTCATTTTGGTGATCGGTACCGCATGCATATGCCCACTGGAGGGGTTGCATATCATCCCATTGTCTATGAATGTTATAATTTTGGTGGTTAACTGTCAAATGGATTTTTCCTTTGGTATCTGGTGCTGTGATATGGTGTAATTGTATTGTGTTGCTGTAGTTACCTGATGCTAGCATATTTTTATCATCTGCTTATTATCTCTGTTAGACTCACCCCTTCTGCTTGGAATGTTGCTCTCATGCGGCAACGCTGCAGGTGATCGCTAGTGCTCGTGGAGGAATTGCTAGGTTTTGCTTCCTCTCTCGTTTGGGTCTGTGTCAGCTCTGATATGTAGCACCGGGGAGTCGTTAGTTATCGTTTTGAACTATTATTTTAGTTATTGGAAATTGTTTTAATTAATTTTGGAGATGTCTTTAATTGTTAATTCTGGAGATGTTTAAACTGGTTAATATTTCCGCTGCTTGGTGATTTCTTTTATATAAATTATTTTGGAGACTTTTTTTTTTGGAATAAATGGTGTTTTTTTTTAAAATGGTGAAAAATGTAGCGCCCTTCGAGGTGACTCTGATAATTGTCTAATTAATTGTAATAGTAAAAGGGGGTGTTACATTGGTCACATATGGCGGAAACACCATGGTTGGAATTTTTTTGACAAGTTTTTCTTTTAAAACTTTTGCAGCTTGAGAAATAGTTCGACTAAGATGCGTTGGATCATAGATAACTTCAAAGTATTTTTGAAAAGCCCGAATTTCTTGTATGTGCATACCTTGTGTCTTGGCCTTCTTCTTTTGTGGTAGGGGAAAAGCAGAGATTAGATTTGTCAGCAGTGTGGCTTCTTCGACAGCAGATAGTTTAATCATAAAGTAATCTCTCCACCACCCAGAAAATTTTTTGGTGCAAGCAAATACATGCACAAACTCAACAGGTGCAAAGATAAAAGGTTTTTTGGCAAAGTTGTTGAGGCATTTGCGCCATTCTCTCTCATTCTTGGGCATCATCATTTCTGTTCTAGACTTAAAGAAAGGACTTGGTCGAATTTGACATAATCTGAATTGTCGAGCGACAAGACTTGGGTGGTATGCATATACTCCAAACAGAGCAGCAGCCTTCCCAGGTGAAATTCTTGCAAAAAGCAGTTTGGAGTTAAGAAAGCGCCCCAATTTGGTTACTCTCTTCTTCTTCGACCAACGAGGTTGCAGGGAAATCCCTAGTGAACCAAGCAGGCCCAATAGTCCTTTGGGTAAAGGGAGCCATTGTGTGGGTGAAAATGTCACAGTCTAAGAACATTCTGAATGCTGAAATGAATAAATCTTCATCAGAAACTCCAATTTGCCTAGGCTTCAAAAGTGCAAGCCTTATCCCTTCGATGTTTCTCTGATCAACAGTTTCAGTATAATCATTTGGGATATACATCTGGAGTTTCGACTCAAAAGTGGCAATGAGCCACAGTTGGAACAACCAAATTGGTCCAGAGACCAGAAGTGTACCATCGGGTTTGAGAGTCTTCAGTTCATAGGCTCCTAGTTGTAAACTTTCATAGAGCGACCCCAAAGGAGTTGCCCAAGGTTTACCTCTCGACGCTCATGTAGTTGGATGGCCAAGGGAATGAACATTTTAGCCACTTGGAGCGAAGAGGAGCAAAAGACATAGAATGAAAGCCAGAAAGTGAGGAAGGCGATAGACTCAGTATCAGAAACTTCGTCATTATCAGTGATATGGTGTTCTTCGATATAGCTTTTGAAGGAAGGGCATTTGAAATCGAATTCATGGTCAGTTCTAGTGGTACTGGGGTCGAAAATTTCCCCTGTTGGTTTTAAGCCTCTGATAGCAGCTACATCCAACAAGGTAGGTGTAAGCATGACACACTTCAAGTGCAGACTGTTGGTGGTGAGTTCCCAGAAATGCAGAGATGCAAGGAGCATGGGGCTTTGGTATCTAGGGCCATATTTCGACAGTTGGATAAGGTCAAAGATCCCCTGTTCTTTCCAAATATTTCCCCTTTAGGATTCCACTTTGTTGAGCCAATTGAGGTAAGGCTGGTGATTTTTGTCGACGAGAGGTGACGATCTAAAGACCCTACTTGGGCTATTCATGAAATTCATGACCCAAGGCCCATTTTGGAAAATTTTAGGGTTATATTGGTTATAGCTCGGGAAAACCTCCCTAACTTCAGGTGTGTCATTGCAGGCAAATGGAAAAGGCCCTAAAAATGCGTACTTTAAAGGCTCAGGGAAAGGGATTAGTACCTGAGATTGGAGGATTTTTGCTTCCTCATCTGTTAGAGCAGGTTCTGCGAAGAGTTGTTGTTTGTCAGTGATTGGTGCGCGAGTTTGAGACGAAGTTGCCATTGATGCGAAAAGAAGGTGTTGATGAAGTTCTAGTTTTCTAGGTTTAAGAGAACGCAGGTTTTTGCGAAGGAAGAGAAGTAGAAGAAATTGCAAGAGTTTTCAGAAAAGAGTGAACTGAAGGAGAAGAGTGGCTTTTATAGCTGTTTGAAGTGCAAAGGCTGAAAACCCTTGAGTTTCCCTCTTAATGGAGCAGTTACTCGCAATGAGTAGTGGGGAGTTTCAAGGTGAAACGTGGCCCACTAAATCTGCAACGGAGGCGCCAAAAGCTACTTTTTCATTGAAACGTCGTATCACTCTGCAACGTGATGCAAGTGACGTCATTAGAGCAGTTGAAAAGGGTTTTCAAAAATGCTCTTTTTCTGCCATTCACATAGCTCCTGTAGAAAAAGACATTTTTGGGGGGGCAATTTGTTAGCCTGTAATTTCGACAGGCTAAAGTAAATGCAGACAACTGGGTTGACTTTGTTTTATTTAGAAAAGGTGTTGGCTTCGACACCAAAGAGTTACGTCAAAAAGAGGTAAATTCGACGAAGCTCTAGAATCAACATGATTTGAAGGGTGATATTTCGACGAGAAGAAAATTGAATTCAATAGCAGGTCAAAATCAAGCGCTTGCTGTCGAAACTTTGGTGGTTACCCTAGTCGAAGGCTGAAGCAGTTTCCTTTTTTTTAAAATTTTCTGTACAGTTAGTTAGTTTTAGCATTTTCCATCCTCATATAAATAGTAGTTTTTCATAGGAAAAACGGGTCACAAACTCATTACAGAATTCTCACACTCTAACTTCCAACACATTACAGAGAAAACGAGCCAAGAGAAGAATGTATGATCTGTGCACCAACTCTCTTTACAATTAATGCAATTTTAATTTGTTTTCTTCTTTGCTTTTCTACAATTTTTTTTCTTTGTTTTATTTTCCCTCATTGAGGTAATTCGACGGTTTCGCGCGAGATCGACGGTTATCTTCTTCTTTTTACTTTTAAACTGCAAGAACACACACGATTCTGGGAAACTTGCATCAATAATCTCTAATTCCTCTGTGTTTTTGTGGTTTTAACTTTTGAGCATACCTAATGCTCTAATCAATATATCATTGCTTATCAGGAAAAAAAAACATTTTAGAAAGGTTGTTTTTGACATGCCAGGTACAAAAAAATAAAATCCTTTTTTGTTGTGTCCCATAAAAATAGATATATACTTTTTGGGTATAAAGTATAGAAAAAACTTAGATACAATACCATAGATGCTGTTAGTGCAGTACTTCGAAAAAAAAGTAGGAAAACTCCACCAACCACTTGGTGATCCATGCCCAAGACAATGATCGAACTCTCGACACTTGGTTAAGGGAGGATGAGCCCCAACCGCTCAACTACACCCCCAAGACAATGATCAACCCTTCGATAGTTGTTGTATCTCAAATACAATTTATATTTATTTTCTAAAAAATAAAAGGTGTTTATGTCTAGTAGTGATAGTACCGCACGTACGTATATTGCTCTAAAGTATAAAATGATTAGTACTGAGTTTTCTTAACTCTTGTTTTCTGGTTGGTGTACCTACCTACCTCTCTCTCTCCGTGTCCTCTTCTATCTTTCGTATCGCACCAGCAATTCGAGTCCCTTGATTCTGCGTCTTCGTCTACATCGGTTAGTTTTTTTTTCTAAAACACGTTTTCTAATGATATTTATTCCACTTTCGGTGAGAATTCTAGGTTTTGATATTCAGGATTTATGGTATTTCTCTTGATTGATATATGGTTAGGTTTAGTTCATAATCAATCCCCCTTTGGCTTTCAGATTCGTAAATTTCAATCATCATATATCAAACCCTATCAATTACTGGTTTAGTAATTCTTAAGCTCCGTCGTAATTTGGTTCATGGCTTCCTTCTGGTTTAGTTTCTGTTTCTTATCTTCATACTTGGATGTTTATATAATTAATTAATTAATTTAGTTGATCGCTTATTCTTGTTTTTCATTCTTCTTAACAACAAATTTCATCTTATCTTAAATGTTATAGATTTTGTCACTTTTGAGTTGGTTTAGTATTTCCCCTATTCTTCTATTTATCATCGGTGACCGAATGTCTCTTTTTTCTTGCTTTTCGTTCCAAGGAGAAATTAATACACAACATCACTTTCTTCAAAGGTGTAGATATATAGAGATGGATGAGAAATCTGTGGCTGTTGTAAATGAAGTGATTAGCAACCATATCCCCGATGATATTGCCTTTTCCATACTCTCAAAATTGCCTCTAAAATCTTTGAAGCGATTTGGGTGTGTACGCAAATCATGGACTCTCTTGTTTGAAAACTCTCATTTCCTGAGTTTGTATCGCAACAATTTCACATATACATCTCTCCTTCTAAAGCAACATGTAACATTGCCAGACGAACAAGACCATACTTGCTTGTATTTACTATCCGGTGAGAGTGTTGAGAATGGGGTTAGCTTAGATTCGCCACCTCCATTTCAAGATCTTAACAGCTATATTGTTTTCGGTTCTAGTGCTAACGACATTTTGTGTCTCAATGGTCCTGAAACTGTATTGTGGAATCCAGCTACTAAGGAATTCAAGGTCATTCCTCACAGTCCTGTTGAGTTTGAACATCCTTATCGAGAAACTTTGTCAAATTTTTGTGGATTTGGTTATGACCATGTTTGAGATGATTATAATGTGATTCGATATGTAGACTTCTTTCGAAGTGATTATAACTGGGAATGTGATGAATATATAGATTTGACATCCTTGTGGGAGATATATAGTCTAAGAAGTAACTCTTGGAAGAGACTTTATTTCGAAATGCCTGTTGTTCCTTGTATTAGCGTAGTTGGTGGCCGAACGTACTCGGAGGAAGTGTGCCACTGGTGGGGTACAAAGGAATGTTCTGTTGTGTTGTGTTTGGTGTCCTTTGACATGGGCAATGAAGTGTTTTTTACAACGCCCATGCCCTCATACATGGGAGATGCTAGTTTCGATATCTGCTCGATGGAAGTGCACTTGGCGGTGTTAAATGGGTATGTTGCTTTCATTTGTAATCACACAGAGAAAACTACTTTCCATATATCAATCTTAGGTGAACTTGGTGTGAAAGAATCATGGACTAAACTATTCGTTGTTGGCCATTTCCTTGCGTTGAGCATCTTATTGGAGTTGCGAATAACGGCGAAATATTCTTCAAAACAAAAGATGGTGAACTAGCTTGGTTTGATTGGAGTACCCAGATAATTATGGAGCTTGGCATTAAAGATCCAGAGAAGTTTTCTCAGGTAGTAATTTATAAGGAAAACCTTGAAAGCCTTATTCATATTAGATTAGTAAAATGAATCATCAATTATTTTTCTTGTTTCCACCTGTGAGGCTTATGATTGTTATTATTATTATTATTATTATTATGATTATTCCTTGTATACTAAGTGGCTTGTGATATTCAAGTATTTAGGACACCTTCAGAAACCTTTTGATTACCGTGAATTTCCTTATGTCAAATTTAATAATCAATTTTATTTTGAGGACTATCCATTTATTTTGGTGCGGCACGCGTTATAAAAAGAACTAATTAAAAAAGAGTAATTTTTTTCAAATATCAATAACATGCTTGTTTTTTGTTTGACAAAATAACATGCTTATTGTTGGTGTTATTGTTTTTCAAATATAAAGCATTCTTGAAGAGCATGCGGATGAATTATCATAACATACAATTTCAAACGATTAAGTATTTGTAATAGATGAATATCCAACACATGAATTTATTGCATAGAGACTGAGACGATATCAATGTCATATATTCTCAAGGATAGTATTATTTGTTACAAATAAAATTTTGTTTAAAATATACGAATGGATTGTCGACAATCACTTCTTAATAACAATACACACCTCAATTGTGCGCACAAAAAATGGTGCCTAAAAAATCGATATTTAGAATTGTGCGTTTCATTTGTTTTGTATCATACTGAAAATCATTTTTCTATTCTCAATGCATGTTGTTGACAACATGTATTAAGTTGCTAATACTTAGTACTTAGGCTTAAATATGTTTTTACCCCCTGCAAATATGGGGTGTTTTGCTTTTACTCCTACATTTTTTTTTTTAAAAAGTCCCTGCAATTTTATTTTATTTTTGATATTAATCCTTCTGTTAAGCATCCAAACAAAAATCATGTTATATTCAACATGGTTTTAACTAAACTCAGTTTTGAGGCTTATTAAACAATGCATTCAAAACTAGAATTAGTAAACAACCATAGCAGCCAACACGGGCTCAAAACCAGGAAACAATGCATTCCAATATTTTTCCATGCAAAAGCAGTAGAAATAAACCAAAAAATTCACAATCCAGAATTTGAATGCGACTTATAAATCATAACTACTAATCTGATTTCATGAGTCAAAACCTAGCATTCAACTTATTTAAAAAAAAACTCAACTATTTTGATGAGATATTAGAATTCTAATAAGATAGAAACATAACCATATATTGGATAGATTCTAAGTGTCGTAATGTTGTTATAAAATGACAATAATTATATATGATGATTCAAGAGGTAACACAGCAGACTAAAAACATAGAGAATCACTACTTCATAGTTAATGACTTAAAAGTAAATGCAGATACAAAAAGAGGACTTCAAAGAAATGCATTCATGATCCTTATAGTCAACTGATTTAAAAGAGATCACTACTTTACCTTTGATTGTGTTGTGACCGACCCTTTAAATGAGTCCCTTGTTTATTTAGAACGTCTTGTCTGCAACGTATACAAAAGATAATACAATCAGTAGATGATAAATCATAGCAGATGCGATGTATACTTGTTTAATGGCCATACAATAACTGACAGAAAGCAATGACTGAATGTGAACATAACAGAAGAAATATGCAAAGAGTGTGATAGTTGTACATTTAATTAATTAATGTTCCATAACTAGTCATTGAAGTCCAAAGAGCAAACATTTAAGTAATATTAGAGACAGCCTATGAAGAAATGGGCATAGAATACTGAAAAGAGTTTAATTGTGTTGTGTGAGTGATCATATTCATAATAAGTTGGCCTGCCTTTCGCCTGCGGAGTCGAGTAGGGATCATATGGAACATGAAGCTCCCCCTACTCCAGTAGTCCCAGAAGTTGAAGAACTGCCTAAAGAACGGGACTGGGTCGGGGATTACGGCGAAGACCGTTCCTGATTTCTACCGCCATTCTATCTCAACACTCTAATATCCACCCCGGGGATGAGTTATTGTCGTATTACGAGCAATTGATCGGGAATCCCGATTGCAGGATCGAGGGTATTGCTGCGGAGGATAATGCTTCGGTCGTCCCAACGAGCCTAAGATTCATAATGTTTACCAACGTGATTCGAGAGTTAATGGTGCGACCTCCATTTACTCCCTTCGAACGTCGAATTCTTAGATTGCTGAGGATTGCTCCTTCGCAACTTCATTTCAATGCTTGGGCGCTGATTAGGACATTTGAGATGGTAATGGACGCTTTAGATTGGGAAATCACTGCCCGTTGATTCTTTAGCCTCTTCGAAGTTAGCCGCACGGCCGAGCAAGGAGTCAAACCGCAACGATGGGAGCAAGTTTCACTGAAGACGCAGCGAGGCACTCCTTATCTTTTCCTTCCTTTCTGTGAATCGGCCAAAACTTGGAGGTTGTCTTTCGTTTGGGTCGTTCCAGCGAACGACGATGTTTCTCAATTTGTTGGTCTTACTGACGAGCAAGGGAATGTCGTGTCTGTGAAGTTTCCCCTTGGATGGTCGTATCATCATTACGGCAAAGATCCAATTGATTATAGGAATAAGAAGAAGCTGTCGGTCTATGACCTTGAGACCCGTCAGATGCTTCAAACTCTTGTGACTTGGCTGCCACATGGGGTGTTAAAATGCAAAGATTATGCCCGCCTTACAACGATCGAAGAGGCTCAACAAAGACTTGGTACGTCTCTCTTCCTTTCTTTTCGAGAAATCTTCTTATCTTTATTCTTTTCATAAGCTTGCTGATGGTTTTAATCTCGCTGTAGGTGCTGTTTCCAGTCTTGGCTTTTCAAACCTTCGCTCGTTCGTTTTGGCGGGCGTAAAAAACCAAGCGCCCATCACGGTTGGTGCGAGCAAGAAGGCTCGCAAGAAAGCTAAGGGAATTCAAGGTTCTAGGACCCAAAATCGATTATCTTCTTCCGCAAAGGGGGAACCCTCGTCCTCTATCTCAATTCCCATTGTCGATCTTGACCCTCCTCCTCCAACCAAGCGGTTAAAAGGGAGTCACAGGAATTTGCCTCTAGATTTGGACAATCTCGCCGACCTCGACCTTGGCCACTTTGACAATGAACCTCTTCTTCTGGCTACAGAAATTGCTAAGGCTGCCTCTCTCCAATTCAGTCGTTACGAAAGCGAGGAGAAAACCCGTCAAGTAGGTATGCGACTCGTTCAACATAATTCCCAATTGAGGGGTGCGCTTATAGCTAAAAATAATGAATATCAATCTACTATTGATCAAATCTCAGATTTGCAGATAGAACTGGAAGCCGCTCAGGAAAAGTTACGACAAGCTGAGGAGCTCGGTAAACATGTGGCGGACGAACTTCAGGTCGCTACTTCTGAACGTGATCGAGCCATTGAAGAAGAAGTAACCACAGCGATCAACTTGTTCGTTCTTACTGTGTTTCTGAACGAACAAACAACCTCTACTGCCAAACTCGAAAATTTGAAGTCTTCTTTGGAAGGGGATCTTAATAAGATAAAAGAGAAAAAGAGCGAGCAGGATGTGGAGTTTGATCATTTAGAAGATAGTATCGTTGAGCTCACGCTGGGGCGATTTAAAGAGGCGGTTGCCCAAGTGCAGTACTGTCATCCGAGCTTGGAGATTGATCCTGAGGTTGTAAACAATGATCATAATTTAGTGGACGGGCGGATCATTTCGTTAGATGGCAGAGTGGTGCAAGGGGCTTTTGGTCGTGATTAAAGCTTTGAACTTTTGTGTATTCTCTTAACTAAGTTTTTCTTTTTTGCTGGGGGTATATACTGAGGCCGTCCTTTTCTTTGTATATTCGAAAAAACTTTAATCTAAGCTTTGTACTTTATTTATGCTTTTATTTCTTAAGCTCGTTTATATGCTTATTTCTTAAGCTCGTTTATATGTTTATTTCTTAAGCTCGCTTTTAGTTCGTGTGATCAAATCTTTGATCGATCTATTGGCTTTATTCTTAAGCTCGCTTTATTTCGCCTTTGTTCAATTACGTATCAAATTCGTTTTGATTTGAACTTTTGCTTAAGGACGTAATTTGCTGTTTAAAGTCGGTCAACAACTTGCAGGAATAATTCTCTCGTAAAATGAACACTCTTTATTGGATAGATGAGCAGGCTTTGATAAAAAACCCTTTTAAGGGAAAAAGAGCGTCCTGCCCACATAATACATCATTACTTTGTGGCCTTTGAGGTGTTTCGATCATTCTTCTTGTGGAGATCGCTTCCACTTTCCTTGGCTTCCTTCTCCTTCATGACTGCTTCTATCTCTCTTGCTACCTTTTTGTTTTTCTCTCTTAGCCCGAGCAGGAATGCTCGTTTGGCGGACAACAAATCTGCTTCAATAGTGGCTATCTCTCCCTCTTTTGTGTAAAACTTCATCTTCAAATGTACAGTGGAGGGTACGGCTTCGAGACGAGCTAACGTAGGACGACCAATGATACATTGGTAGGCCGACTTGCAGGGCAGGACGATGAAATCCGTCCTAACCATTCTACACAGTGGCTTGTCTGTTGCGTCGTTGCCGAAGGTCACCATCAATTCCAATCACCCAGTTAGGTTCGTTGCAGCCGCGTTGAATCCAGTTAAGACCGTTCCCTGGTATGGGCTAAGATCCTCTTTTGATATTTTCAAAACATCTAGTAGATCCTCAAAGATTATATCTGCCGAGCTCCCCTGATCGACCAAGATTCTTCTGACCTCCATGTTGGCCATGACCGCGACTATTACCAAGGGCACTTCATTGTTGGGCGTCCCATCAATTAGGTCTTCATCGCTGAATGAAATAGCCGGTCTTTGGGAGGGTGGTCGAGGAGCGGATGTTGATGCTACACTCAAGATTTCGTCCCATCTTCTTTTGAGTGTCTTTTTCGAGGATTCATCAGTGGGAATCCCTCCTGAAATGACCATGGCTACTGCCCGTCCTCGGAAACTTCTAGTATCTGTGGTTTCTTCTTCTTCATCTTCGTCGTCAATTACTTTGACCGACTCTTCTGCTCGCGACTTTCCTTTTTTTGGTGGAAGATCATCCTTTTTCTCTCCTCGATCTTCTGGTCGCTCCCCTTTGAGATACTGCGTCAATTTTCCTCTTTGGATAAGTGCTTCGATATCATCTTTGAGAGCCATACAATTGTTCGTGTCATGTCCGTTACTTTTGTGATACCTACAATACTTCTTTGTTGGTCGCTGCCCTTCTTTTAACACCAGGGGTTCAAGTCTTTTGATGTCCTCTATGACCTCGCCTGGGCTTGCTTGAGTACTCCGTCGAGCGATCAGCGAACCGATCCTTAGAATGGCTTCTTGACGGGGCGAACGAGTTGGTCGATCCATAAGAGGAATCTTGGCCGGATGATGAGTCCTCGGGAAGGTAAGTGTAATCTGAGGTGGACGGAGGTCCTCCCGGTGGCGAGCTTCCTTCTCCTCGCCCTCTTCTTGGCGATCGATCCCGGTAAACTAAGGGTCCTCTTGATGGCGATTGGTTTGCTCGCCCAACAGAAGCGTTTTCCTGAGGTGTTCGTCTCTCATGGACCGTTTGGGTTTGCCTTGCTGCTACTTGATTTTCCAACTGAGTAATTCGATCGTTGTTGTGGTCTAGTGTTTGATTGCGATAATCGAGTAGCCCTCGGAGTTCACTCACCAAATCCGCCGGAAGTTCGACCACCACTTGTTGGGTGGGGACGGTGCTAGGACCTGCCTCATTGGTTTGAGGAGCCTGAGTCGGTATTTCCACAGTACTCTGGAGGCGTGCTGAGGCCCTAGGTCGACCTCTGACCGCCTTTGGTGGCATTGTTTCGTGAAGGTGGAAAGCGCGCGGGCTCCCACTGTGGTCGCCAATTGATCTGTTCCTTGATCGTTGAGCTAGGCCGGTCAAGGTCTAGGTCTTCAAGTAATTCCTTACGCCGTTCTCCAAGGTTGAAGCGCGGGCGGGTGTACCTGCGAATACACTCCAACGCCCAAGTCACGAGCGAACGACCAAGATATTATATTTTATGGAATAGTGTGTGTACCTGACAATGACGCATTGAATGCTTATATAGGGTCCGGAATTCATGTCCGACCGTTGGAATTTGTACGGATCGCGCTGGATCGTTGATCTGTTATTCCTGCTACGTGCGCCCTTTATGGGCTGCTTAGAAGATTGGCCGTTTCAGCGGCCCAGACCATAACACAAACATTATTCCTTAATTCCAACATGTTCATGTGGTTTTTGCACAAGAACAAATTTTGATATAAAAAAATAGAAGTTTGGAATTAAAGGAAAAACCATAACATTACCAGTTTAAAAGCTATACGCATTGCAATCAAGTCTTTATATTGCGGTAGATTGGTGTCGCAGACATGTCGAGATCAACAAAACAGGTGATACTGTGCAAAGAAGTATAATCAAATGCCAGGAGTTAGCAAGGTTAAGGAATCGTATGCTATTGATTTATCGAGAGGAATCATTGGGGTAGAAGGAGAGACAGAAAAGGATTAGGGATTTTAGGTGAATCGGGAGGTTAAAAGAAGTGAACAAATGTGGTTATGTGGTTTAACTAATGGGTTTAATTTATACACATATGTTTTTACAACCACACCCAATCACACTCCAAGGAATTACTGGTTATCAAAAAAATTTATCTATTTATGCTAGTTGTCCTTAATGATAACTACTATTCCAAAATAAGTTCACTGGTTTAACGGTTTTTTTATAAAAAAAAAAAGGAAGAATAGGACAACATTCAATATTAAGAGTTCTTGAAAAATGAAATGCTAAATGGCCACATCTACGACATTTTATTTTTACTTTTTTAACAAAATAAATAAATATATATTTAAAGTATTTACTCAAGAATTGCTCTCACAGATACACTTTTGTGGTTCTCATTTTATATTGACCACATTGTTTCCATGGGATAAACTTTTGTGAGTCCCACATTTTTTTTTTGTGATTGTCATTCCATGATAGTATGATGACTCTATCGTTTCCAATGGTTTGATACTTAATATATTAATTTTTGATTCTAAAAATATGTTTTGTTTTAATATTATATTATAAAATAGTAAATATTGTTTGCTTACCAGTAAAACTATATATGAGTAAGTACATGCATTAATTATTTCGTTTTAAACAACATATATTTTAAAAATTCAATCCCAAAGGCCGAAAGCCCGCGCGCTTTCCCCCTTCACGAAATAATTACAAATGGGATTTTGATAATGATATAGATTAATTTTTTGACAAAGTTAAACAATATTTTTTATTCACTAAAGTATTCTTAATTATTTAAGGTTTTGACTTTTGAGTTTAAGATATCAAATGCTAATTTTATTTTAATCTCTTAACCATTTAAGATAGGCGCATGTTATCAAAAACGCGACAATTTCTTTGTCAAAAAAATGTAACAGTTTCATTTAATCTTTTTTTTTGGGAACATAGTTTCATTAATTCTTTTTTTGTGACAAGAGTTTCATTAAATCTTTAGTCCTTGCAATTTAAAGTTTGTTTTGATAAAACAATATCGGTTTTGAGTTTGTTTCGATTCCAATTTTTGTCAACTTTAAAGACTATGAACCGATATTTTATACAGTTCCTTGCTACTCAAACGGCTTTTGTGAAAGGAAGGCAAATCTTGGGTGGTGTAGTGGTGGCCAATGAATTGATAAACTTTGCAAAGAAGAAGGGGAAACTCTTGGTCCTTTTTAAAGTAGACTTTGAAAAAGCCTATGATTCGGTGGCGTGGAGCTTCCTAGAGTACATGATGGAAAGGTTGGGGTTTAATGAAAAGTGGGTGGATTGGATGAGGGCGTGCATCTTTACGGGTCAAGTAGCGGTGTTGGTGAATGGTAGTCCAACTGGAGAATTCACAATGGAGAGAGGAATTAGTCAAGGAGACCCGTTAGCACCGTTCCTCTTTCTTATGGTGGCTGAAGGTCTTTCGGGCCTAGTACAAAATAGTGTGGATCTTGGTAAGGTGGAGCAAAGTTTGCTTGCCAAAAGAGAAAGGAGGCCTTGGAATACGAAATGTGGAGATAGTTAATATAGCTCTACTAGGAAAATGGAGGTGGAGGATGTTAGTTGAAAAAAGAAATTTATGGAGTAATTTGATGGAAGGTCTTTATGGAGAAAGAGGAGAGTTACGACAACCTCAAAGTTCGACGTGGTGGAAAGATTTGCATTTGATTGATAATTGTCTACCGTTTGGTATCAACTGGTTTCAAGATTCAGTCAACCTAAGAGTGGGAAATGGTGGTACTGTACGGTTCTGGTTTGATCGGTGGTGATGTCTGTGGCCGTTGGGAGACTTGTATGCTCAGCTGGTGCCGTTGGCAAGCTGTTATTAAGCAGTGAAACAGTCACGGAGAACGCCTCGGAGATATCGGTCTTGAAGCAATTTTGGCGCACAGTTGCACCGTCAAAATTCATCGGCTGGAGAGTATTGATAAATAGGCTACCTACTCGCTCACTTTTACAGAGAAGAGGAACAAGATGGAGTGTGGCAGCACCTGGGAGCACATAATCAGCCACAAAATACAGCAGGGAGGAAAGAAGAACAAGAGAATTAGATTCATAGCTTTGGTTGCAATTGTTTGGGTTATTTGGATCAATAGAAATAGGAAAATTTTTAGGGGAGAAACACCAAATGTATCTCAAATGTTGACTCATGTAAAAGGGTTAAATTGGGGATGGATAGCACATAGATTGGGGGGTCAAGGCATAACTGATTTTGTAGAATGGAGCAACAATCCTTTTTCTTGTTTGAACCGGTTATAAATATTGTAATCGAGTTGAGGCACCCCTAGTGCCCCCTTAATAAACTATTTGACTTATCAAAAAAAACTATTTTAACTAGTTTCTTGTTTTGTTTTTGGTATTGTTTTTTTTAATAACTATGAAAAATGTTATTTTTACTTCCGCTTTGGTTTAAAATAGTTGTATAAGAAATAATAAAAACATTTGTTCGATTTTATATTAATCCATTAAATTATTTATTTACAATTAATTATATGTAATTCTTGGGTCAAAAAGTAATCACTTTATTCTAATCCATTAAATAATTGAGTAAAAAAAGTCATCGCAATAATCTGTGAACCGCGATGCCCTAGGTGTCATGTCACTCCTAGGGATGACAAGGAGTACCTTATGGGCAGAGTATTATTGTGCCTGTACTTGAGTCCACACATGTATGTGCAGAGTACTATATTGTCCGTCCCTGTAGATGGTCATGCCCATTACCCACATTTTAACAGCTAAAAATAATAAATAACATAAAAAGTATTATAACTCGTATTAAAAAGCCATTATTTTTTTCGTATCGACTAATTAAAATATTACACACGATAGCATTTATTGAATTAAAAACATCTAAAATATTCAAAAGATTAGTTGTTTGGATTTTTTTTTAAAAGTAGGATATAATTAAAATTGTAGTAATAGTAACTATATATATATATATATATATATATATATATATATATATATATATAAACATCCAAAATGTTAATTAGTATTTAGGTAAGTGTTTTATGACAAAAATCATTTTATTTTTTTAAAGTTGCATATAGATAAAGTTGTAATTTAGTAATATATATATATATATATATATATATATATATATGGGTGTGGGCCTGGAGGGGGTGGGCACTGTAGTGCTCGTACCCGAGCCCGCGCTTTGTGTGCGGGTAATTACCTGTCCGTTTGCGGGTAATTTTTGTGAGTATTCTATGGGCATGGGCTCAATGCAGATTTTAAAAAAAAAACATATTAATGCAAATTTCATTTTCTTCAAGTTTGAATATTAGGGTATCATTAATTCAATCGAGACTAAAGCTCTATATGTTGTAATGCATTTTTTGAAATGATAAATTTAAATTTTGGAGTCAAAATTTAGAGATGATTATCTAAGCTATTCTTAGAGCTTATTAGTTGTCATGATGCTCCAATAGACTTATCAACATAAATATTCATAGTTGGTTGTGGTGTCTTCATGACTTGGCAATCAAGTTTTCCATTTCTGATTATGGCATCTCCCACCACTTCCACTTACGTGGTCATCGACAGCTCTGAAGATGATATCATCATATTCATATACCTTCTAGCCTCATTAATTCACAGTCTATGTAAAGAGACACAATACGAGACTAGTATATGTGACACTTTTCGCATATTTTTTGATGATTACATTTTTCCCATATGATTTTCCGCCTAGTCTCCTTTGAAAGTACCATATGATTGACCAAAAAAAAACCTAACCTTGAGATATTCGGCAAGCCACTTTGCAGTTTCCATGAAGATCAAAACTGCTTGGTTAGTGAGGATTGAAGGGGAAAAGTTCGAAGTTGGGATTCTACTATAATTTGCTCATAATTGATTTCTTCTTACCGTGGAAGCTCAACATTCTAGTGTAAGCTATGTTTGTGTTTGATTCTGCACTGATGAGAATTGAGTTTGCAAAACAAAGTTTTTTTTAATAAGCCTCAAAACTGAGTTTAGTTAATAACATGTTGAATATAACATGATTTTGGTTTGGATGCTTAACAGAAGGATTAATATCAAAAAATAAATATTTGCAGGGAACAGAAGGATTAATACTTTTTTGATATTAATCCTTGGTGTGAAAGAATCATGGATATTCGTTATTGGCCCATTTCCTTGTGTTGAGAATCTTGTTGGACCTGGGAACAACGGCAATATATTCTTTGAAACAAAATATGGTGAATTGGCTTGGTTTGATTGGAGTACCCAGATGATTGTGGAGCTTGGCATTAAAGATCCAGAGGAATCTTCTCAGGTAGTAATTTACAAGGAAAACCGTGAAAGCCTTATTCATATTGTATTAGTAAAATGAATCATGAATTGTTTTTCTTATTTCCAACCCGTGGGTTGAATAAACGGATAGTCAAACTACCCGTTAGTAAACGGGGCGAGGCCGGGTACCGAGGTACCGTGCCCGTAGCAAAATATACTTAAATACCCCTCATATATACACTTAGTAAAATATACTAAGATTTATTCTATTATTTTGAATAATGTTAGTGACTTGTTATATTCAAAATTGGGAATTATTATAATTTTAGTGTTCTTTATCTCCAATTCTCCATTCATCGACGATTATATATTAGTAAATAGTTGATTAGATAAATGCGTATCGAGATACCTAATTTCTTATATAATGAACCGAAAAAATAGTGTTCAAAAGATTAATTTTACATAGTATTTCAAATATTATTTTTTTCTAAATAAATATTTTTATTAATTTAAAAATATCTGTGGGTACCCGTTAAGAAATAATACTCATTTAAGACCCGCTAAGCTGGTACCCGTGTGGGTACGGAGCGGGTACGGGTCTCATTTTTACTAAACGGGACGGGCAGCGAGTAGTTGCTACTTGTGCCCGCCCCGTTGACATCCCTACGCGAGGCTAATGATTGTGGTTATTATAACTATTCCTTGTATACAAGGTGGCTTGTGATTTTCAAGTATTTAGGACACCTTTAGTAACCTATTGATTATCGTGAATTTCCTTATGTCAAATTTATTAATCAATTTTATTTTGAGGACTTTCTATTGATTATCGTGACTTTCTATTTATTTTGAGGACTTTCTATTGATTATCGTGACACCTTTCAATTTTAAAAAAGAGTAGTTTTTTCTTTATTAAAAAAAATCAATAACATGCTTATTGTTGGTGATAATGTTTTTCAACTCTAAAGCATTCTTGAAGAGCATGTGGATGAATTATCATAACGTATAATTTCAAATGAATAAGTATTTGTAATACATGAATATGCAACACATGAATTTGTTGCATATAGACAGAGATGATATCAATGTCATATATTCTCAAGGACAATATTATTTGCTACAAATAAAACTTTGTTTAAAATATACAAATGAATTGTCGACAATCAATTCTTAATAACAATACACACCCTAATTGTGTGCACAAAAAATAGAGCCTAATAAATCGAAATATAGAATTGTGCATTTTGTTTGTTTTGTATTGTAATAAAAATCATTTTCGTATTCTCAAAACATGTCGTTGACACTTGATAACATGTATTAAGTTGCTAATACTTAGCATTTAACCTAATTTTATTTGTTATTTGTGCGCTACTCAAGTATTGACTGGGCAAGTCCCGTACGTGGTGAGGTTTTTTGAGCTCAATTTTTGTATCCCTACATTAAGACAAATAGTATTTAAAGGAGGTTTCAACAAAGAAATATACCGAGGCTCCAAAAGTTGTTGTTCGACACCAATTATACCGAAGAGTACTAAATATCACGAAACAAAATGTACCATAAAAGTATAGGAGGTTTAAGCCAGATAAATAAATCTGGAAGAGCTGGTGTTGCTAAGGAGTTTCTTACACTCTCACCTTGGAGTACTGTTGATATGTATTAATAGTTATATGGAAGTAATCAATGAGGTTGATATTTTTTTTGATGAGTATTGTTATATGTCCTGACTATATCTAAACTTAATGACACGTAAATTTTTTTGGGTGAATTTACATTTACCCTTTTTATTGTTTTTCACATACATATACGATATAATGTTAAGTTTAATTGTAATATTACAAAATACATGCATGCCAATGTCAATATGGCAACCCATGCCTAGTTTGAAACTCTTATCTGCAAAACAATGCTTTTCACAGTAGAGGTCTATTCCCTTAGCAGAGGCTTGATAGAATTTTGAGTGTCAAGAAATAAAAAAACTGAAGGGAACGTCTCAGACAAGTTCAAGAAATAGAATAAGATGGAGGTTAGCAGCCCATTCAATTTTATTTATTTAATAAAGTATTTTTTGTTGTTACAAAAATTTTAGGTGAGTTGGGTTCCGGGGGCTCACTAAAATTAGGATAGGTCTCAAGGCTCTTTGAGCGCTTACAGAGATGTACTTACAGATCACCCACCAAAACAAGTTGAACTCGTGACCTTATGGGGAATGAGCCAACTTGTTACCAACTAAGCCAACCTTCATTGACATTTAATAAAGTATCTAACAACTTTGAAATATTTAGGTTCTTATTGTTATTCAAATAATATATATATTTAATTGTTATATTGGCAAATAGCTGATCTACTGATTATCAGCAGAGGGGGTTTCATATGGGGTTTCATAAGAGGGGAAAATAATTGATTATCAGTACTAATCAAATTTTATGCATGCAAAGAGATATCTCTATTTAATGATATTGTCACTAAAATTTTAAAAGTAATAATCCAAATATATTCTGAATAATTAGGGAGTTGGATGTTCAACCACGACCCGATATTGTGCCACACCTCACAAGCTATTTTACAATGTAGAAATAAATGTTGGACATCCTCGCCACCTCACTACACAACAGACAAATGGCATCGTCGATAGAAGAGATCACATGATGGCGAAACAAAACCGTTCGAAGGGGGAGAATTATTAAACAACCTCCAACTAAAGATGATGACTATAAAAGGGAGGGAAGGCTCCAAAGATCCGGAAAAAAACCCACTCAGATCGCTGCAAATAACAGAATTGAGAGCAACCGATACTATGTGATCATAACAAGAACTTATTAATTGGACTTCAATTAATTTTTTTATATAAAAACAAATTAGTTGACCCATTCTTTTGCTGGTGTGCTATTACTGCACTCTTTTTTAACAATAAGCTTTTGCTGCACTTGAAGTCCATTGATTGATTTTTTCATAGTTACCAATCTCTCTGCACAATTACTTTTATTTTTAATTTCTTTTTTTAAAAGAACTCCATTGCTTTCGTTGTCTTACTGAATCAATCACATGTATTAATTTTTATAAAACAATGATAAAATAATACAAATAAAAAACATGCTTTGGTTAAAAAAGTATGTTAATGAACAATAATATATATATATATATATATATATATATATATGTAAATATGTATATTTATAATATTTCACCTTTTATTCAATAAGTTAACACAAAAGTAAAAAAATATTTGATCAATCTTAGTAGTTTAGTGTGTCTATATATATATATATATATATATTTCGAGGGTTCGATCCTCGCCTTGGGCATGGAGCAGCTTTAAATCCTTGGGCCAGCTGTCCCACCCTTCGAGGTGCCTCCAATGCAGCGAGGGGATTAGTCACTGCGTTCGGCGGTGGATACCCTAGTCTAGACCCAAAAAAATATACAATCTACTGTACATATAATCAAACAAACCAATATAAAAAATATTAAATTCACCCCTTTTTAAAAAATTGATTCATCATCAATTTTAAGACAAAAAATATCATATTCAATTATGCTCTCACCTTTTTCTTTCTCTCTCTCTCTCATCATTATCTTTCGCGGTCACACTTTCGCATCTGCTTTTAGTTTTTTTATTTCACCATTAAAATCTACTTTTCTTCTCTCTCTCTCTCTCTCTCTCTTAACATTTCAATTTTTTAATTTATATATTATCTATTTAATCAAAACACCCATTACTTAAATCTATTTTATCCATCCATCAGTGGTGGATCCAGTACCCTGGGCCAAAGGGTACAAATTTTTTCAAATACACACATCACTAAAAATGTGATAAAAATAAGATTTCAACATATTCACAACTCGTGTTGAAATAGACCAACACAAAATAAATAGCACTAACAAGTTCCTAAGTAAATCCAAAATAAATAGCACTAAAAGAATCAAAATATTAACAAAATACAGATATTTTCTTTTGACTACTTAGAAGAAATGACAAATAAACATCATGCAGACACACACACATTACCACTGCTCACATCTAGGTTCAAACCCGAGATTCGACGTGCCCATGTCGCTGAAATTGACAAGGCAACCAACAGTGAGGAAGATTCACAAAATACAAAACAGATTCAAATTAAATAGACTAACATAATCAAAATAAATTAAATAGCACTAACACAAACTACCAATTAAATAGTACTAACAGAGTCAAAATTAAAATAATAAGAACAAGAATGATTTAAGGAAACGGAAAAACTTTTTTAAAATAAAATATGTGAGAGTGTGAGTGATTGTGAGAGTGTGATGCATTAGAGTGGTACAAAAATAAAGGACTTTGGTGCAAAACTTGGGACTTGGATGATTCCATGCATTAAAGTGCTAATATTGATTCACTGACCGTGAAGGAAGAAGCTAATGTTTTCTGATATTCTACTTGCTTTTCATTTCATTGAATGTGAAATATGTAGGCAAATGGAGGCTACAATCAATAGCCACTCATTGCAATTAACCTAGGAGTATTTTACCCTAGATGTTATAATAGCTTCTAGATCTTAGGTGACTCACATAAAAAAAACTGAAAATTATAAAAGAACAGTAAAAAAGTAAAACCACGAGCAGACAAAATAACGACATTGTGGTAGCTATGTAATAGCTATCACAAAACTCGACATCACTTAGCATCCAGTTCATTAAACCATGGATCACCATGTGAATTAGGGTTCACTTACGAGACTGTTCCATTGAGCGTGAATAATTATCGGCCCCATCGTAACTCCTTGACGCCAACAGAACATGAATTTCAACCACCCAAACAATCATTTGATTTTACGCCTACCCAAAAATATTATCGGCGACAATCTTTGGCTTCTGATGATGATGAGTTTGTGAATAATTTGTTTGGTGGGGCATTGATTTGCCTGCATTGAATAAATATATGATGTCTGTGTTGGAGTTTGGCCAATCGTCGGACCCTAACCTGATCGGTGTTAGTTCATCCACATGACATCTTGACTTAAATCAGGTTGCGTAGCAAGACCAACCACCTGCCCGCATTAACGAAGAAAACCCAACTGCACCTTGTCACGGCCACCATAGTTAGAGTGTCAATTTTGGCCCAGCTCAGCAGGCCAACCCAATGGCCCAATTATTTGGTTGGGTTGGGCTCGAAAATTCAGGCCCAAAAAACAATGTTAAGTTTTTGGGCCAGCCCAATGGGCTCGATCATATATATATGGGCTGGGTCGGGCTGTTGGGCTGGTGGACACAGCGTTAATGTACTATTCATGGTGATTTATAGTATTTAACTAATTATTTAGCAAAAAATAAGAAATAATTGTTTATCCCATTAAGAGCTGGTATAATTAATTTAAATATTAATTTTAAATTTATTATAACTAATTTTGTTTTATAATTAAATTCATTTAATAAAATAAAAGAAAATTTTCAGTAAAGAAATCGGTGCATACGTTTCACTTGGATAATAATGTTTTGGCAAAATTACACCAGGGGACCTTTAACTTATTTATTTGTAACAGGTTGGCCCTTTAAGTTTCTTTTGTAACAAATAGGCCCTTTAAGTTACCTGACGTTGACACCGTTGGCCCTTTTAGTAAAATGTAATATCGTTCATTACATCAAAATAAACCAAAATATGTTTGTTTGCATCAAAATACATAAGCTAGAGTACTCACAATATATAAAGTAGCATTACATCAAAATATATAAGCTAGAGAAATCATTAAAAGGGCCTATTTGTTACAAAAAAAACTTAAAGGTCCAACTTGTTACAAATAAATAACTTAAAGGTCCTCTAGTGTAATTTTGCCTAATGTTTTTTACTTGGCTATGGCTTATGGCTACATAGTATAAACTTTTCTCAGTTAAGAAAATTTTAAGTTGGATAGTTTTTTCTTGGCTACACGCATCTCACAACTGTCTAGTAGTTATGGGTTTTTTTTTGGTACCCCACTCCCTTCCAAACAACCCCCACCACAATTGTTTTGACCAAATTACCCCTTTTGTATTTCCAAGTAAATCGTATATATAATTAAAAACGTATATACGACTTAAAAAAACCTTAAATCGTTTATATCAAAAAATAATTAAATACGAAAATATTGCAAAAACCTTTTTGTATAAACGTTGGTCAGGGTATATACGACTTTGACCTTTTACAAGTCGTATGTACATGGGTGTGGGGGTACATACGACTTGTTAAAAGTCAAAGTCCTATATACCAGTGTATATACGACTTTCAGTAAAAAACATTTTTAATCTAACGGTTGGGGTTCGAATTCTGGTAGTTGATCAACGGTGTGGATTGAACGGAATTGAAATTAACGGAATTGAGGAATTATCGAATGAATGAAATTAACGGAAACCGCTTGTGCATTAAAATTGTATTATCGAATCAATGAAATTAACGGCATTGAAATGTTATCAAAACTCGCAATAAATACTAATTAACTGATATATACGAATATAAATGTATGTTCGTATATATTCCCCACACACATGTATATGCGACTTAATGATTTTAAAGTCGTATATATGTATTTGTGGGGGTACGTATGCAAGAATAGTTACATAAAATAATAATAATAATAGTTACAAAACGTGGTAAACTAATATAGGCAACATAAATACAATATCAAAGTAGGCCTGATAAATCGTCCGAATCATCGGCTAAGTCTACACATGTCGGCGCGTCAGTCGGAATTACCGGAGGAAATAAACTCTGCCATAGTGCAAAACGACCTCCGTATGCATCCAACCATGAAGTAGCATCGTCGGATCGATTATGGGACCACAGAGGAACAACGGGAGGCAACGGACATGCAGATGACATCGAAATATGCATCCAATGTGCATCCCCAATGTTCAGAATATAGATGATTTTAATCTTAGAAGAAGAATAGCTACCTCTCAAAGGCAAAAAAGTATAACTCAAATTTAAAGAAAGTTGAACAAGTGCGACATTATACTTTGTTGTGATGAAGAAACCCATATCTGGCAATGTCAACCACTTATCCTTCGGCTGAGATCCGTAGGACTGAATAGTGAATGCTTTTCTAAGTACCGCAAGTCGGTCCTTTCCAAAAATGTGACTATAGAGTGCTTCCCTATCCTTGCTCTCATTGATTAAATCTTGCTTAATGACAGGCCAACTATCGTCACCCAAGTTTAGACCGACACCAATAGCTCGAAACCCACAATTGCCGTCCTCCATAACATCAACAATATTCTCAACATAACATCGCAAATGGTGAGGAACATGCGGTAAATTCACAAACACATTGGCCTTCTTTGTTATCTTTTTTGATGCACCCTGAGATAAGTTAGAAGACGGCTGAGATATTTTTTTGGAAGAACTCAACTGTTATGGTTTTTTTATAGAAGGACCGGACTCTTGAGTAAGTTTAACCTTTTCATCGACATGCTCCCACCCAGATAAATTTCTCTTCACATCATATAATTTCTGTTTCTTCTTCTTTGGTGCACCTTTTGTTTTCACTTTGAATGGTGGTGGCACCATTGAAGAAGTGGTGGGGAATGCAAGCTCATTCAATTGTTTCTTGAAAACCAATTTCTCATCCTCTGTCATCCCATTAAATCGGGCCAATATCATCTCAAGCTGATAAAAAATATCGCATCCCTCAGATTGTTGTTGGGAGAATTTTTGATCTAAAGAATCCAAACTAAGTTGTTTCCAATGATCGTCAACAACATCTAATGGTATAAAAGAACCGGAGATATGGTAGACACCGATCTGAGAGGCACATGGAAGAATATGCGTCTTCCTAATAATGCATCCAGATCCCTTGTCATGACCAAACCAAGAAGTGCATTTTTGAAACTCTTTCACCATATAATCAAGAGTATTTAAGGAGACAAGACCGCGAAGCTTTTAAAAAATTGGAATATTTGAAGCAAATTCAGTGCAGTTGATGCTCCCTTGAAAAGAGGCGATGACTTTATCAAAGTGAAGTGCAAGCATGTCATGAATAGATGTCGCTTCAAAGTCAAGTGTGCTGACTCGGCTCTTTAATAAAAACAATGAACATGGAAAAAAATAGTGTGCACGTGTCAAAAAAAATTTAAACAACGATAATAATACCAAATAAAGTGTTAATAAAATTTAATCAACGAAAAAAATAGTGTGCACGTGTCAAAAAAATTTAAACAACGATAATAATACTAAATTAAGTCCTAATAAAATACCAAAATACCTATTCGTCGTCTGATTCCCCAAGTGTGGGATATGGTTAGTCCAAGCCAAGATAAATCTCTCCTTGTACGGTTTCAACCATGTGTCGTGCACATATTTAATAAGAGCGGCGATATTGGCGCAGGAGTCCTCAAAAATCTTCAACTGAGCTAAGTAGACACACTCGTCAGATGAATCAATAATATTATGCCAAAGAGATATGACGTCCTTTTGCCGATCAACGTGCACCAACTCTTTAATTCTTCCTTTAACGTTCTTTGTCACGTGCCACGAACACAATAAATTAGTAGCCGAAGGATAGATACCTTTAATACCAGCCATATACCCAAGATCTCTGTCAGTGAAAAAAACTTCCGGTTGAACCCCATGCAAATCAAATAAATCTTTTAGTTGTTGTAAAACACAAGTGAAATGAATACCAAGTTCATGACCAATATAAGCAAATGCAACCGAGAAAGATAATTCCGTACTAGTAACTCCCACAATCTCCAAGAGAGGTAGATTGTATTTGTTAGTCTTGTACGTACTGTCGAGAATAAGAACTTTCGGAAACAACCAGAATAACTTGATAGATGTGGGATGAGCCCACATAATGTCACTGACAACATCAGAATCCTCCACCTTCCTGCTCCAACATAAGTAATTATGTGAGTCAATCCTCCTCAACAACTCTTGAATGTCCGTTCTAGGACCCCTTCGAGAAGACTGATGCTTGTGGCGCTGCCTACAAACTTGAGGGAGAGAAGTCACATTGCCCGGAAAATGACTCCTCAAAGCAATAAGGCAATCCTTAGGGGCAACATCCAAGTCTGCATGCTCATTGACCATAGCCTTCTGCGGCTTGGTCAAACGACCGAAAGTTGTGCACCCAACTGAAGTAGTAAGCAATGGATGGGTGTGTCCACCACACATAACTTTCACGCACCAACCCCCATGACGTACTGTAGCAGTAGCTCTCAAAGTAAAGGGACGGCTTCTTCTTTTAGAACCGAATACTCTAGAATCATTAGTAAAGCTTCCCTGCTTCTCACAACTGAATATGATCTTATCTCTAGTCCCCTTTTCCCAGCTTTATCAGATCTAATTTTGATAACTACAACACCAATGCTTCTTCCAACCGCTATAGCCCCATTCTCCACCTCCTCCCGTGTAGAAAATATCTAAATAATTGATAAATTATAAGTACTTAATTAAATGAATATTGATATTACTTAATTAAAAAATTAATCTGAAAAATATACCCTATGCGTCGTGAATGGCTCTGTGGTATCGACGTCGAAATGAACCAGCTGTGACTTTGCAGCAGGCGCTCTATGAGGCGCACCAAGATCTGTTTAAGAAATACATGTTAAAAATTAAGTTAAATTTACAAGTCGTATATACCTGTGTTATACGGTATATACGATTTGATTAAATAAGGATTCGTATGTACCCCCACAAGAGGTATATACAACGCCTATTTTCTCAAGTCGTATATACGTATATACGAAAATATTGCCATTCGTATATACGTAATTACGAATTGACATTTTCCTAATATTAAAGGTTTAAAAATAAGTCAATTCGTATATACGTTTTCATACGTATATACGGCTTGTAATTTAATGCGTATTAAATGTGTATTAAATGCAAGTCGTATATACGTGTAACCACGTATATACGACTTCTATTTTTAAACGTAATAAATGTGAATTAAATGCAAGTCGTATATACCTGCCATGAGGTATATACGAAATCCTATTTTCTGGGCCCCACACGAGAGAGAATCTACTTAAAGGCAATTTTTGTCAAATTATGTCAAGGGTATATTTATGAGATATACAAAAAGTGTGGGGGTATGAGGGAAGGGTGTGGGGGTATATAAAAAAAAACCCTTAGTTTATTCATAGCCGCATAATATGCAACGTTTTGGATTCACTTTAATTGTATCTCCTTCCTCTCTCATTTTCATATTTCTTTATCTTACATGATCTCATTTTCTCTGATATTTACTCCATATTTAACATTTGTTGATCAACAATTCACACAACAATTCTTACTGGTTTGCCTCTCTTTGTTAATCGCTTATTCTTGTTTTTCCTTCTTCTTAACTACAAATTTCATCCCCTAACTTATCTTAATTGTTATGGATTTTGTCACTTTTCAGTTGACTATGCCTTTCATAAAAAATTGAATTTAATGTTTGGTTTAGGATTTCACCTATTCCTCTATGTATCATCGGTGACTGAATGTCTCCTTTTTCTTGCTTTCTTTTCCAGGGAGAAATTAATACACAATATCACTTTCTTCAAAAGTGTACATATATAGAGATGGATGAGAAATCTGTGGCTGTTGTAAATGAAGTGATTAGCAACCATATCCCTATAGATAGATAGTCGTCTTGTTTATAAATCCAGCGAGAATTGCACACCGTTGAGTGGATTTAGCTCTGAATTTCCATTATTAGGTAGAGGTACCCTTTGTTCATTATCTTCATCTAGATGATCGACTTTTTTTCCTTCTTCTTAACTACATATTTCATAGTCCATCTTATCTTAATTGTTATGGATTTTATCACTTTTGAGTTGGTTTAGTATTTTAACCCCTTCAAAATTTAATTTTTAGGGGAATGGAATATATAGTTGTGTCTTTCATAAAAAATTGAATTAGATGTTTGGTTTTGGATTTTGCTTGTTGCTCTATTTGTTATTGAATGTCACTTTTCTCTTGCTTTCCATTCCAGGGAAAAATTAATCCACAAGATCAATTTCTTCAAAGGTGTATATAGATTGAAATGGATGAGAAATTTGTGGCTGTTGTGAATGAAGTGATTAGCAATCATATCCCTGATGATCTTGCCTTTTCCATTCTCTCAATATTGCCTCTAAAATCTTTGAAGCGATTTGGATGCGTACGCAAATCATGGACTCTCTTGTTTGAAAACTCTCATTTCATGAGTATGTATCGCAATAATTTCACAGATACATCTCTCCTTCTAAAGCAATGTGCAATGCCTGTGCCAGATGAAGAACACCATACCTGGTTGTATTTACTGTCCGGTGCGAGGGTTGAGAATAAGGTTAGCTTAGATTGGCCACCTCCATTTCAAGATGATGACAGTTATATTAGTGTTTTGAGTTCTAGTGTTAACGGCATTTTTTGTTTCTTCCATGGCGATGAAAGTTCTGTATTGTGGAATCCAGCTTCTCACGAATTTAAGGTCATTCCTCCCAGTCTTGTTGAGTTTGAACAACCTTATCGAGAACCTTCGTCGAATCTTTGTGGATTTGGTTATGGTCATGTTAGAGATTACTATAAGGTGATTCGATATATGGAATTCGCTCTACTAAATGAGGATGAACTTGAAAGTTTGGGTGTACCATATGATGGGCCATGGGATTTGGAAAATATATCTTTTGAGCCCTTATGGGAGATATATAGTCTAAGAAGTAACTCTTGGAAGAAACTTGATTTTGAAATGCCCGATCCTTGTTCGAGCATAGTGATTGGTAGTCGAGCATACACAGATGGAGTGTGTCACTGGTGGGCTACAGAGGAATTTTATTTTGCAACACCCATGCCCTCATACATGGGTGATGCTTGTTTTGATTTTAGGTCAATCCAAATGCACTTGGCAGTGTTAAATGGGTATATTGCTTTCATTTGTAATGATGCTGAGAAAACTACTTTACATATATCAATCTTAGGTGAACTTGGTGTGCAAGAATCATGAACTAAACTATTCGTTATTAGGCCATTACCTTATGTTGAGCATCTTATTGGAGCTGGGAATAACGGCGATATATTCTTCAAAGCTACTGTGAGCCTTGAACTTTTAAACTCCATATATGTTGTCTCTATTGAACTTTAATGTCTTCATCATCTTGCTCATCAAGCATGTCATCCCTTGAATTCAAGGGAACAATTCAGCTACAATCACCTTTTTTTCTCTCTTTGTAACCCCTTCCACAACTTCTTCCTCCTCATCAGGAACCCCAATAATCTTCACTTTCCCCTCTGATTGTAGATACCTTATGTATAACTCAGTACATGGAATCCTCATTCCATTGTTATTGTTACCTTGAGCATCAGAAGATGATGATGAAGATGAACCAAACCCCATTCCCATTTGACTAACGCTTGCAAATAAACCACCAGAGTGACGATATTGAAAATCTTGATTTTTTTTCAACATCCCATTGAGACCCTAAATTTGAAATAGAGAAAAGATTGTGTTTTTTTTTGGTTATCAAATGGATTATTCATTCTTCTCTACCATTTTTTTCTTCCATTTGCATCTATTTTTTGCTTCCGTTTCTTGATTTGTTCATCCATGAGAAGTAGTTTCTTTACATTCTTTCCCTCTTTGTTCATCGCGTTTGCGACCAATATTTCGCAATTCAGCATTCAGTTTACATTTTTAGTTCTATGATTCAATTTCTGATTTTCATTTCACGATTTGCCTTTGATTCCTCATTTGCGACTACCAACGAACTATCTCTCTAACTTCAAACTAACTATATATCTAATATTTTTTTTCATCAAAATGAATTGATACAAGATGATAAGGGTTGTATGAAATGATTATATGAAACCTCTTTATATAGCCATAAAACTAAGTACTAACTAACTCACTAATTACTAACAAACTCATTTGTAACTACCAACTAACTATCTCTCTAACTTCTAACTAACTATATATCTAATAGTCCCCCGCAAGCTAGAAGTTGTTCACAACACTTCTAGCTTGACAAGAACACTAGAGAGACACATCAAAAAAAAGGAAACTTATAATGATTCATAGTTAATCAACTACTGTGAGCCTTGAACTTTTAAACTCCAGATATGTTGTCTCTATTGAACTTTAATGTATTCATCATCTTGCTCATGAAGCATGTCATCCCTTGAATTCAAGGGAACAATTCAGCTACAATCACCTTTTGAAGATGAAAGAAATCGATCCAGAAATTTTTGAAGATGAAAATACCCCAAATCAAACACTTCTTGGAATCCAAACCTTGTAACTACCACACATCACTCACGAAGAAAACAATCCCAGGCTAATTAATATTCACCCAAGATGCTATGGTGATGAAAGAGGCAGCACTGACCAAAATGAAAGGTCGCAAGAAAAGAGAGAAAGATCGAAAACGAAATCAAAACTCGATCCAAAATGAAATTAGAACTCCGCTTCAGATCACAATCATCGAAAATCAAAATGAAAGGAGGACAGTGAAGCGAAATGCAATACAATGATGTGAAAGAACGCCAAAATAGGATGTGCGGAAATGCGGAACACGCAAACGTGATGAAGAAAGAACGCAACGCACATCGAAAGTCAGAGATCACAAATTCCCAAATTTCCGAAAACAAACAATCAAGAATTGGGCAAAAGAAGGTGAAAACCCTAGCAAAAACGAATTTCTGAAATCAAATTGCGAAAAACCCAAGAATAACGAAGAATGATGAAATCGGAATCAAGAACGATCAACAAGATCAGAAAAGCGAAATGCAGCTAAGAGCAAAAAATGCGAAATTAAAAATGCAAACGCAATGGAGAATTGGAAACTCTGAAATTGCATAATGCAAAAGAGCGATCAAGGAAAAATGCGATATCAAGAAACGAAAGTCGCAAATGAGGAATCAAAGGCAAATCGTGAATTGCGAAATATTGGTCGCAAACGCCATGAACAGAGAGGGAAAGAATGTAAAGAAACGATTTCTCATGGATGAACAAATCAAGAAACGGAAGCAAAAAAAGAGATGCAAATGGAAGAAAGAATAAATTGGAAAAGGAAATGAATGAAAAGAAAACTAATAAAACGAAAAAGAACCTGTAGCGGAATTCAGATTCAAGGTGGATACCATGTTTGCTCTGATACCATATTGAATAATATGGCATCCATTGAAGATAAAAAATAAGAGATTAAAGAACTCTAAAATTCATCAAAATGAATTGATACAAGATGATAAGGGTTGTATGAAATGATTACATAAAACCTCTTTATATAGGCGTAAAATTAACTACTAACTAACTCACTAATTACTAACAACTATCTAACAAACTATCTAACAAACTTATTTTTCTTGTTTTCACCTGCTAGGCTTATGATTGTGGTTATTATGATTATACCTTGTATACAAAGTGGCTTGTGATTTTCAAGTATTTAGGACAACTTTAGAAAGCTTTTGATTATCGTGAATTTCCTTATGTTAAATTTATTAATCAATTTTATTTTGAGGGTTTACTTTTGTTTTATTTTGGTGCGGCAATAACATGCTTATTGTTGGTGTTATTGTTTTCAACTAAAAAGCATTTTTGAAAAGCATGTGGATGAAGTATCATAACATATCATTTCAAACGAATATAAGTATTTGTAATAGATGAATATCCAACACATGAATTTGTTGCATAGAGACTGAGACAGTATCAATGTCATATATTCTCAAGGATAATACTATTTATTACGAAGAAAACTTTGTTGAAAATATACGAATGGATTGTCGTCAATCACTTCTTGATAACGATACACACCCCAGTTGTGTGAACAAAAAATGGTGCCTATTAAATTGATATTAAATTGCTAATACTTAGTATTTAAGCTAATTTTATTTCTAATGTGTGGGCTACTCATGAGCTGACCGGGAAAGTCCCGTATGAGTTTGGGGTTTTTTTTACCCTCACATTCTTCCCATTTAACCTCATAAATTTTTTTTGACGAAAATACCCCTAATAAAATTGACCATAGTCGTATATACCGTATCATAGGTATATACGACTTTGAAAAAATGCAAATCGTATATACAATAATTTATTTAATTACGACGTGTTTCGAAAAAATAAGTAGTATATAAGTGCTGGTAGGTATTTATGATTTGCTAAAATACAAATCGTATATACCTAGGTGTGGGGGTACATACGACTTGTTATTATGCAGGTCGTATATACATCCACACCTCGGTATATACAATTTGTATTTATTTTATTTTATTTTATTTTTTTACTTTTTTTCATAATAAGATTTGTATTAATTTTAACGGTTAGGATGTGACTTCGCCATCTGATCAACGGTGTAGATATGGATAAATAATAATAATTACAAAAAAGTGGTAAAATAATAAGTACAAGAAATATACAAACACGTGTCAATGTAGACCGTGTAAATCGTCGAAATCATCAAATAACTCTACACATGTGGGCGCATCAGTCAGAATCACCGGAGGAGCTGTGGCCTGGCATAGGGCAAAATGACCGGTATACGGATCCAACCATGAAGTAGAATCCTCTGATCCATTATAAGACCACATCAGAATAATTGGGGGCAACAGACAGGCAGACGACATCGAAATATGCATCCAATGTTGATCTCGCAAGTTCAGAATATATATAATTTTATACTTCGAAGAAGAATAGGTACATCTCAAAGGAAAATAAGTATTACTCATATTCAAAGACAATTGAACAAGGCCGGCATTATACTTTGTTGCAACAAAGAACCCCATCTTTGGCAGAGTCAACCACTTATCCTTCTTCTGAAAACCGTGGTATTCAATAGTCAATGCTTTTCGAAGTTCTGCAAGTCTGTCCTTCCCAAACATGTAACTATATAGTGCCTCCCTTTCCTTTGTTTCAATGATTAAATCTTTCTTAATTATACGCCAACTATCCTCACCAAAATTGAGACCAACCCCAATTGCTCGGAACCCACAATTGCCATCGGTTCTCACATCAACAATATTGTCCACATAAGACCGCACATGATGAGGAACCGCCGGTAAATGCAATAAAATCTCGCCCTGCTTTGTTACTTTTTTATTGAAACCCTGAGATAATTTTGAAGACCGCTGAGATGATTTTTTGCCGGAAGACAACTGTGATGATTTTTTAATAGAAGTCCCAAATTCTTGTGTGAGTTTCATCTTCTCATCTACATGTTCCCACCCAAATAAATCTCTTTTGACATCATACAATTTCTGCTTTTTCATCTTTGGCGCACCTTTTGTTTTGACTTTAAATGGTGGTGGAATGCAAGCTCATTTAGTTGTTTCTTGAAGACAATTTTCTCATCCTCAGTATTCTGATTAAATGTGGCCCAGATCATCTCCATTTGGTAAGAAATATCACATCCATCAGATTTTTGTTGGGAGAATTTTTCATCTAAAGAATCCAAACTCAATTGTTTCCAATGATCGTCCACACCATCCAACGGAATAGAAGAACCGGAGACATGATAGACACCTATCTCACAAGCACAAAGAAGAAGATGTGTCTTTCTAATAATGCATCCACATCATCCTTTGTCATGACCAACCCCAGAAGTCGATTTTTCAAACACTTTGACCATATAATCCAGAGCATTTAAAGACACAATACCGCGAACATTTTTAACAAAGGAATATTGGAAGCCACTTCAATGCGGTTTATGCTTTTTTTGAAAAGACCGATGACTTTATCAAAAAAGCTTAGACAAGTCATGAATAGATTTAAAACACTTAGACAAGTCACTTCCAGAAGTCTTCAGATGTCTCTTCAAAGTCCAATGAGCTAACTCGGCTCTTTAAGAAAAACAATGAATACGCAAAAAAATTTAAACAGCGATAAAAATACTATACATGTGTCAAAAAATTTTAAACTACAATAAAAATACTAACGACGTGTCAAAAAAAATTAAACTAAGATAAAAATTCTAACCACGTGTCAAAAAAATTTAAACGATAAAAATACTAACCACGTGTCAAAAAAATTTAAACTACGATAAATATACTAACCACGTGTCAAAAAAATTTAAACTACGATAAAAATACTAACCACTTGTCAAAAAAAATTTAAACAACGATAAAAATACTAACCACGTGTCAAAAAAATTTAAACTACGATAAAAATACTAACTGCCAAAATACAGGTTGGTGGTCTGATTACCGAAGTGTGAGATATGGTTAGTCCATGCTAGGATAAATCTCTCCTTATGCGGTTTCAACCATGTGTCATGCACACATTAATAAGAGCGGGGATATCAGTGCAGGAGTCCTCAAAAATATTTAACTGAGCTGAGTACTCAGACTCGTCAGTTGAATCAAAAATATTGTGCCCAAGAGAGATGACGTCCTTTTGCCTATCAATGTGCACGAACTCTTTAATTTTCGCTTTCACATTCTTTGTCACGTGCCAAGAACACAATAAACTGGTAGTAGAAGGAAAGATAGCATGAATACCAACCACACAACCAAGATCTCTGTCAGTCAGGAAAACCTCAGGAGAAATGAATACAAAGTTCATGTGCAATATAGGCAAACCCAATCGAGAAAGATAAATCTGTGCTAGTCACTCACACAATCTCCAATAGAGGTAGATTGTATTTGTTGGTCATGTAGGTTGTGTCAAGAATAAGAACTTTGGAAAACAACCGGAATAATTTGATAGAAGTGGGATGAGCCCACATGATGTCACTGACCACATCAGAATCCTCAACCTTTCTGCTCCGACATAAATAATTAAGTTTCTCAATCAATCTCATCAACTCCTGAATGTTTGTTCTAGTACCCCCTCTGAGAAGACTGATGCTTGTGGCGCTGCCTATATATTTGAGGGAGAGAAGTGACATTGTCCGGATAATGACTCTTCAAAGCAGTAAGACAATCCTTTAGGGCAACATCCAAATCAGCGTGCTCATTAACCATAGCCTTCTGCGGCTTAGTCAACCGACCAAAAGCTGTGCACCCAACAGAGGTAGTAAGCAACGGATGTGTGTGTCAACCACACATAACCTTCACACCCCAACCCCCATGACGTAGTGTAGAAGTAGCTTTCAAAGTAAACAGGCAACTTCTTCTCTTAGACCTGAAGACTCTAGAATCATTAGTAAACTTCCCCTGTTTCTCACATAGGATCCATCATAGCTAGGAGCCCATTTCCCACGAGGGTCACTCTGAATAGGCAGGATCTTTTTGAGCACGAGGTCTTGGTGTGTGAAAAACGTGTGCAAGTATACACAGTCACAAACAAGTAGTATAGAAAGATCGAACCCACAGGGATTGGATTAACTCTTGTATGCTTAAGAAGATATAAATTAGTGCAGCTACACTACTCACAGTTTTGGATGGAGTTGAAAAGAAAACAGAATGTAAATATGCAATAAAATGTAGAGGAAATCAGTTGAGAATGATAGTTGAGATGTCTTCACCAAATAAGTCACTTTCAAGAGTTATGTGTTTTTATGTGGTGCAGATGCACTGAGTGCAGCTGCATCAGTATGTGCCTTTCAGCTACTTTCTTGAGAGTTTCGTTACAAGCTCTATATGATCCTGTTTTTTTGCGGTAAAGAGTAGGGTTGTCAGTGCCTCTCTCGCCCCCTTACAGATGATCCAAGTTGCTTAAATAAGTACACTCTTGTATCTTAAGTTCTCTACACTTTGATGTAAGGACTATGTTATCCTATGTCTAGGACTTAACATGGAATTATCAAGCTAACTTCATTAAAACAAGTTTAACAAAAAGCTTCATTAAACACTTATCCTTATTTAGTTCTTGATTTCTAGTTATAAACCATGTCTGTGAATATAACTCTACTTATTCTAAGCTATCAACCTTAAAATAAGATGGATGTAGTATAACACAAGAACCAAAATACATACACCATATAAAAACACAATAACTTTCTCAAAAGATCATTATAAGGTTAGAACATCTCAACTAAAGAGATTTAGCTCATCATAGGCATTGCAAGGCAAATAAAGATGAAATAAAACATGTTGAAGTAAAGGAAATTACAAGAGAAAACAATAGGGTAGAGATTACACCAATTGAAGAACTCTTGCATAAGTTTGCCAAGCAGTGCAGATGCACTGATTCCTTGCACTAGCTAACTCTATGAAGAAGTGAAGGGAGAAGTCGTCAATTCCTTCCTCACCTTCTTACAAACTAACAACTAATTTAAACTATAAAGAAAATAAACTTTGAAACTAAGAAAAACTAAACTAGAAAGACCAAGAAGTAAGTATGTAAAAATCTATATATCTTTCAAGTGAAGAGTTGAGTCCTTTATATAGGCCTTGAGATTTCCTTCAAGTGATGGTTTGCTTGGAGACAAAGTTAACTTAACCATGGTTACTTTTCAGAAGTTGATGATGCCATTTTAGTTTTTCACTCAAGTGCAAAGAATGGTCCAATTAGGTGTAGCCATGTGTCCTTTATAAGATGACTATTCAAATGGTCATATATTGTAGGCACCTCCTTTGAAAGGTTCCCGTGTGACCAATTATGATGTCATCTTGTGGTGTCTTTATCTTCTTTGAGTTTGAGGTGCTTCCGGTGTTGGCATTTTTCCTCCCTTTTAGGATGGTGCAGCTGCATGTAGTGCAGCTGCATGCGATGCAGGTGCATCCTTTTGCAAGTTGCCATGGTGCCTCCATGTGACTTGTGACTAAGCATGATGTCATAGATATATTTATGCCATGGTATGAATTGAGGTGCTTCCATTGTGGAGTAATTCTGTCTTTGGTGCAGGATGGTGCAGATGCACTAAATTTGGTTGCACTGTGGTAATCTGGTGCAACTGCATCTAGTGCAGATGCACTGCCTGTTTTCCGGTGCAGATGCATCAACTGCAGGTGCACTGAACAAACACATCAAACATACCAATATATATACAAAATGCTAAGTCATGAGTATAAACCTTGAATGTTGTTTATTTTATTCATACTACTATATTTAACACATATTGTACTTGATTCTAAACAATTATTTAGGTTTAGATGCGTATATAACTCTATATAAAATAGAGTTATCAGGTCTCCTTCTTTGAATTCTCGAGGACGCACTTTCTTGTCGAAGGCTGTTTTCATTCTTTGTTGATACAGTTGTCCATGACACAGGGCAGCAATTCATTTCTCCTCAATGAGGTTTAACTGGTCCAGACAAGCTTGAACCCATTCAGCTTCTTCCAACTTGGTTTCCATCAGCACCCGCAGGGAGGGTATCTCAACTAAGGGCTCAAAAGATATATTCTCCAGATCCCATGTCCCATCATATGGCACACCCAAACGTTCAAGTTCATCCTCATTTAGTAGAGCGAATTCCAAATATCGAATCAGCTTATAGTCATCTCAAACATGATCATAACCAAATCCACAAAGATTCGACGAAGATTCTCGATAAGGCCGTTCAAACTCAACAAGACTGGGAGGAATGACCTTGAATTCGTCAGTAGCTGGATTCCACAATACAAGACTTTTATCGCCGTGGAAGAAACAAAAAATGACGTTAACACTAGAACCCAAAACACTAATATAACTGTCATCAGCTTGAAATGGAGGTGGCCAATCTAAGCTAACCTTATTCTGAACCCTCGCACCGGACAGTAAATACAGCCAGGTATGGTGTTCTTCATCTGGCACAGGCATTGCACATTGCTTTAGAAGGAGAGATGTATCTGTGAAATTATTGCGATACATACTCATGAAATGAGAGTTTTCAAACAAGAGAGTCCATGATTTGCGTACGCATCCAAATCGCTTCAAAGATTTTAGAGGCAATATTGAGAGAATGGAAAAGGCAAGATCATCAGGGATATGGTTGCTAATCACTTCATTCACAATAGCCACAAATTTCTCATCCATTTCAATCTATATACACCTTTGAAGAAATTGATCTTGTGGATTAATTTTTCCCTGGAATGGAAAGCAAGAGAAAAGTGACATTCAATAACAAATAAAGCAACAAGCAAAATCCAAAACCAAACATCTAATTCAATTTTTTATGAAAGACACAACTATATATTCCATTCCCCTAAAAATTAAATTTTGAAGGGGTTAAAATACTAAACCAACTCAAAAGTGATAAAATCTATAACAATTAAGATAAGATGGACGATGAAATATGTAGTTAAGAAGAAGGAAAAAAAAGTCGATCATCTTGATGAAGATAATGAACAAAGGGTACCTGCTACCTACTAAGGGAAATTCAGAGCTAAATCCACTCAACGGTGTGCAATTCTCGCTGGATTTATAAATAAGCAACTATCTATCTACAAGGATATGGTTGCTAATCACTTCATTTACAACAGTCACTGATTTCTCATCCATCTCTATATATGTACACTTTTGAAGAAAGTGATATTGTGTATTAATTTTTCCCTGGAACAGAAAGCAAGAAAAAGAAGACATTCAGTCACCGATGAAACATAGAGGAATAGGTGAAATCCTAAACCAAACATTAAATTCAATTTTTTATGAAAGGCGTAATCAACTGAAAAGTGACAAAATCCATAACAATTAAGATAAGATAGGGGATGAAATTTGTAGTTAAGAAAAAGGAAAAACAAGAATAAGCGATCAACAAAGAGAGGCAAACCAGTAAGAATTATTGTGTGAATTGTTGATCAACAAATGTTAAATATGGAGTAAATATCAGAAAAAATGAGATCATATAAGATAAAAAAATTTGCAAATGAGAGAGGAAGGAGATACAATTAAAGTGAATCCAAAACGTTGCATATTATGCGGCTATGAATAAAGTAAGGGTTTTTTTTTATATACCCCCACGCTCTTCCTTCATACCCCCACACTTTTTGTATATCTCATAAATACCCTTGACATAATTTGACAAAAATTGATTTTAAGTAGATTCTCTCTCGTGTGGGGCCCAGAAATAGGATTTCGTATATACCTCATGGAAGGTATATACGACTTGCATTTAGTTCACATTTATTACGTTTAAAAATAGAAGTCGTATATACGTGGTTACACGTATATATGACTTGCATTTAATACACATTTAATACGCATTAAATTACAAGTCGTATATACGTATGAAAACGTATATACGAATTGACTTTTTTTTTAAACATTTAATATTAGGAAAATGTCAATTCGTAATTACGCATATACGAATGGCAATGTTTTCGTATATACGTATATACGACTTGAGAAAATAGGCGTCGTATATACCTCTTGTGGGGGTACATACGAATCCTTATTTAATCAAATCGTATATACCCTATAACACAGGTATAAACGACTTGTAAATTTAACTTAATTTTTAACATGTATTTCTTAAACAGATCTTGGTGTGCCTCCTAGAGCGCCTGCTGCAGAGTCACAGCTGGTTACGTATATACGACTTGAGAAAATAGGCGTCGTATATACATCTTGTGGGGGTACATACGAATCCTTATTTAATCAAATCGTATATACCCTATAACACAGGTATAAACGACTTGTAAATTTAACTTAATTTTTAACATGTATTTCTTAAACAGATCTTGGTGCGCCTCCTAGAGCGCCTGCTGCAGAGTCACAGCTGGTTTCTTTCGACGTCGATACCACGGAGCCATTCACGATGCATAGGGTATATTTTTCGGATTAATTTTTTAATTAAGTAATCAATATTTATTTAATTAAGTACTTATAATTTATCATTTATTTAGATATTTTCTACACGGGAGGAGGTGGAGGAGTGGACTATAGCGGTTGGGAGAAGCATTGGTGTTGTAGTTATCAAAATTAGATCTGATAAAGCTGGGAAAAGGGGGACTAGAGATAAGATCATATTCGGTTGTGAGAAGAAGGGAAGCTTTACTAATGATTCTAGAGTATTCGGTTCTAAAAGAAGAAGCTGTCCCTTTACTTTGAGAGCTACTGCTACAGTACGTCATGGGGTTGGTGCGTGAAAGTTATGTGTGGTGGACACACCCATCCATTGCTTACTACTTCAGGGTCAATGAGCATGCAGACTTGGATGTTGCCCCTAAGGATTACCTTATTGCTTTGAGGAGTCATTTTCCGGGTAATGTCACTTCTCTCCCTCTAATTTATAGGCAGCGCCACAAGCATCGGTCTTCTCGAAGGGGTCCTAGAACGGACATTCAAGAGTTGTTGAGGATGATTGACTCACATAATTACTTATGTTTGAGCAGGAAGGCGGAGGATTCTGATGTTGTCAGTGACATTATGTGGGCTCATCCCACATCTATCAAGTTATTCCGGTTGTTTCCGAAAGTTCTTATTCTCGACAGTACGTACAAGACTAACAAATACAATTGATCAGTGCATTTTAGTGCACTCTTTATATCTTTTCACATGGTGTTTTTAATTATTTTTTGTTCCTAATATTTAAGTCCTAGCGCGTTTCTAGACTTTGGGTCTTAATTGAGCGTTATAGCAAATTCTTGATTAATTCTTGTTTTTATTGCATATTGACCCCTGTCTACTCTGCAGTCCATAACTTTGGTTGTGATTATCTGATTGAGGCGTGCGAGCATGTGCTGGAAAGCTAAGGAACAGAGATACAATTCTTCTGTTGACCTCGAAACCCAAATCTGAAGTTTGGAAGGTCAAAACTGCGAAATACCGAAGCAGTAATGTGTAAAACGGGTTTTGGGCCGAATATTAGTTTGTTATCGGGCTTCTATCTAGTAACCCAGTTAGTGGATTAGGGTTTTCGTTTTTGTCCTAGTTAAATACACTATTCAGAGTCGTTTTGGCTCTGTTACGCGTTATTATACAATTTTGTGGATTTGGTAGCGTAACCGCCATGGAAGCTTAAAGCCCTAGATCAATCTATTGGTGAAGGGTGTTGCTGTAAGGATTTTGAGGTTCGGTGCTTAATGTTTATATCGTTTTTATGGTTTTAATTCTTTCTCTATCAATTTCATCTCTGCAATTTTTGCTGCAAATTCGGTTTGTGTTTTGCTTAATTACTCAAACTCTGTGATTTGCTTATGTGATTCATTTTATGATTCAGTTTTGCTTAATCACTTAATCATGATACTGTTTTGCAACTTTCATTATTCAAACTATTTTATCGCTTGTTTAATATAGTTTGGATAGGAATTGATAGAGTCTATGACGCTTGTTTATAGGATTGATAGAATTCAGTTATGATGTTAATTGTGTTACTGGCGCTCGCTCACTATCACGATTGATTGAACACACTGTTTTGACGCTTGCTTTAAAAAGTGCGGATTCGTATAAACTGACTGGCGATTGTTCACTTTGTTTATGATCAATCAAGAATTATCAAACCTTGCATGAATCTTAATTTTAGAACCGATGAGAAATCCAAGAAGCACACTTGAAACCAATGGATTGATTGTTTATCTTTAATTGATTTTTCTTCATTAAACATCAAACTCTTTTCCTCAAAAAAACCCCCTTTATATTGTTACTTTCGTTCGTGATTCTGGTAGTCCTTAATTCAGAGGTCCTTGAGAGACGACCAAGGTTACTCACCTTGTACTATATTTTATATATTTAATTATTTTGACCCGCGTACGACCGCTGATCAAATTGGCGCCGTTGCCGGGGACCTCTGATTAAGAATTACTGGCTTAAGAACCTCACTAACTACTAACCTTTGTTTCTTTTTAGTTTTGTTTCTTGCACTTGCAGGTTCTATCGATTTCAGTATCTTTCAGTTCTATCATAGAATAGGGGAAGGAAAAAAAACGATTTTCAGGCGAATTTCTCAGATTGCTCCGAAAATTGGTCAGAAAATCACAAACAAATCAAGGAGTAGGACTCCCGATGGGAGCTAAGGCTGAAAAATCCGAATTTCCTTCTTTTACGTTTTCTTTCTAATTATTTTAATTTTTTATATTCTCAAAAAATTCCAAAAAAATTATCATATCTTTATTTTGATTTTAGTAGATTTTTAGTGTTAGTTTTATTATTTTTAGATTTGATTTGATACGTTTTCTTAATTTCCTCTCTATTTTAGTGCTTAGGACATAGTTTGAATTTTCTGATTTGTTCTGTTTATTCTGGATACTGTTCTGATTTGCTGATCATCTTTGATCCTAGTTCTGTTGACTAAAATATGGCTGCTAGATATGAACCTTCATTGGAGGATCTCATTAAACAGATGGCTTTTCAAAATTTCCAGTTCCAACAAACAACAGATTCCACACTTATGCAGTTGGAGATAATAGTTGGACCGTTAAACACTGTAGTTAATCAGATGCAAGCCCAGAGATCAAACCAACTGCCTGCCCAAGAAGTAGAAAATCCTAGTGTCCCAAATACTCCCATTTTCAATGCAACTACTCTTGTTGAAACTCAAAGGGTGTTTGAAATAGTTATTGCGGAAGATAACAAAGCTGCAAATTTTAGTGACACTAGTGAAAAATTTGGGATCTTTGATGCTAAGGAACACCCCATGGAAGAGAATTCCCTTTGTAAAATGGAATTTCTTGATGGTTTGGTTGATTATAGAAGTTCTAATAACCCTTCTGTTTGCGCTGAGATTGAGAATACTTTGCAGGTTGATACAATTTCCATAGCTGATGTTGTGGATGTAGCTGCTGCTACCATTGAGCAACCACATGTTGTGGATCTCAAACCACTCCAAGAAAATTTGAAATATGTATATATAGAGGGAAGTGAATATTTTTCTATGATTATCTCATCTAACCTTGAATCTGAACAGGAAAAGCTGCCTCCAATTCTAAGGGAACATAAGAAAGGTATCGGATGGACCTTGGAGGATGTTCCTAGTATGAAAGTGTGGCAAACACAACAAATTAATCCCCTGATTCAAGATGTGTGGAAGAAGGTGACCAAACATGCCTGCGGTAACCATAGAAGAGCCTTCTGTGGCAAATACCAACCACACAGAAGCTTCAAATTCTCCACCTTCAAGAGGGAGTTTTCTTTCCTTATTCTTAAGATATACTTGTTGTTTACATTGATGACTTTTTGTGATTTAAGTGTGGGGGTGCGTCCCTTTGTTTTTATGTTTTTAATTTTTAACTATAAAAAAAGAAAAAAATTGTTATCTTAACATGTTTTTCCATGAGTTCTTAGTTTGTACAAGTTGTGAGTGATTTTACTATTCTAGAACCACAGGTGTTATGATATGACTTGATTGATTTCTTGTTGCTCTTGGCATTATAAGTTGGATATGAGCACTAAATTTTGCATCATTTGTGATAGTCAATGTCCCTGGTGAGAATTGAGCCTTTTATTGGATGGACTACATTTTGCCATTCTCTCCTTTCTTGTGTGTGACTCACTCATGTTTGTTAGTTACTCTAGAATTTGACTTGATTCTTGTTGAAGCACTTTTTCACATGCATGTTTGAAATGATCTCGGCAATTCTGTTTTTTTAGCTACTAGCCAAATAAGCCTACCCTGAATTTATCCCATTGTGTAAGCCCCTTTGAGCCTTTTATCCCATTCTTTGATTTATAGCTCATTACAAGCCTAAAAGTGAAAAACAATGTTATTACCCAATCTTAGAGGGTGAAGGAGCTTTGAATTGAAAATTGTCAAATCCATAAGTGTGGAGGTGTCCAAATTGTTGCAATTGTGGTTCTCACTTGGGTTAATTCTTGAGTTCTGAATAGAAATTTTGGCAAGTACATTTGTATAGAAAAATATTCCCCCCCAAAAAAAAAGAAAGAAAGAAAAGAAAAGAAAAGAAAAAAAAAGAAAAGAAAGAAAAGAAAAAAATGGAAAGTGTATATATCTTTTTATTTTTGTTTCAAGGAGAGTGAAAATTGTGTGGAGAGAGTTATGTGGAGAAGTATATCAAAATAGAGAAATTCATCATACCTTGTTGAAGTTGGACCCTCTCATGCTCATTCTACAATTGATTTTCATTGCTTCTTTATCCTCTTTGATTCTTTTTAGCTTAGTTCCCCATAGGATTGTCCCACCTTGACCTTGGCCCCATTACAACCCTTACAAAGACCTTTTGATCTTATGTGCATGTGTTATTCAGTGTGGATGTTAGAATCTTGTCAAGCATATGGTAGTGCTAACTTTCATAATGTGCTGATTATATATATATGAGAGTAAACACAAGCCTAGACACTTGAGTGATTGAGTGCATTACTCATACATATCCTGTGAGGACTCATCACATAAGATTCATTCTTTGGAGCTCAATTCTCTTGTTTGCCTTGATGTAATTAAGTGCTATCTCTGATTGTCATTCTCCTTAAAGCCTAGGAAAAGTGTTTCTCTTATGACTTTGCATTCTTTGGGTTCATTGGAAACTCATGCGTTGTTTACATGTCTTATTTTGTGTGTTTTGCCCGGAGTGCAAAAGCTTAAGTGTGGGGGAATTTGATCAGTGCATTTTAGTGCACTCTTTATATCTTTTCACATGGTGTTTTTAATTGTGTTTTGTTCCTAATATTTAAGTCCTAGCGCGTTTCTAGACTTTGGGTCTTAATTGAGCGTGATAGCAAATTCTTGATTAATTCTTGTTTTTATTGCATATTGACCCCTGTCTACTCTGCAGTCCATAACTTTGGCTGTGATTATCTGATTGAGGCGTGCGAGCATGTGCTGGAAAGCTAAGGAACAGAGATACAATTCTTCTGTTGACCTTGAAACCCAAATCTGAAGTCTGGAAGGTCAAAATTGCGAAATACCGAAGCAGTAATGTGTAAAACGGGTTTTGGGCCGAATATTAGTTTGTTATCGGGCTTCTATCTAGTAACCCAGTTAGTGGATTAGGGTTTTCGTTTTTGTCCTAGTTAAATACACTATTCAGAGTCGTTTTGGCTCTGTTATGCGTTATTATATAATTTTGAGGATTTGGTAGCGTAACCTCCATGGAAGCTTAAAGCCCTAGATCAAACTATTGGTGAAGGGTGTTGCTGTAAGGATTTTGAGGTTCGGTGCTTTATGTTTATATCGTTTTTATGGTTTTAATTCTTTCTCTGTCAGTTTCATCTCCGCAACTTTTGCTGCAAATTCGGTTTGTGTTTTGCTTAATAACTCAAACTCTGTGATTTGCTTATGTGATTCATTTTATGATTCAGTTTTGCTTAATCACTTAATCATGATACTGTTTTGCAACTTTCATTATTCAAACTATTTTATCGCTTGTTTAATATAGTTTGGATAGGAATTGATAGAGTCTATGACGCTTGTTTACAGGATTGATAGAATTCAGTTATGATGTTAATTGTGTTACTGGCGCTCGCTCACTATCACGATTGATTGAACACACTGTTTTGACGCTTGCTTTAAAAAGTGCGGATTCGTATAAACTGACTGGCGCTTGTTCACTTAGTTTATGATCAATCAAGAATTATCAAACCTTGCATGAATCTTAATTTTAGAACCGATGAGAAATCCAAGAAGCACACTTGAAACCAATGGATTGATTGTTTATCTTTAATTGATTTTTCTTCATTAAACATCAAACACTTTTCCTCAAAAAAACCCCCTTTATATTGTTACTTTCGTTTTTGATTCTGGTAGTCCTTAATTCAGAGGTCCTTGAGAGACGACCAAGGTTACTTACCTTGTACTATATTTTATATATTTAATTATTTTGACCCGCATACGACCGCTGATCAACAATCTACCTCTCTTGGAGATTGTGGGGGTTACTAGTACGAAATTATCTTTCTCGATTGGATTTTCTTATATTGGTCATGAACTTGGTATTCATTTCACTTGGGTCTTACAACAACTAAAAGATTTATTTGTTTTGCATGGGGTTCAACTGGAAGTTTTTCTCACTAACAGAGATCTTGGGTGTATGGCTGGTATTAAAGGTATCTTTCCTTCGGCTACTAATTTATTGTGTTCGTGGCACGTGATCAAGAACGTTAAAGCAAGAATTAAAGAGTTGGTGCACATTGATCGGCAAAAGGACGTCATATCTCTTTGGCATAATATTATTGATTCATCTGACGAGTGTGTCTACTTAGCTCAGTTGAAGATTTTTGAGGACTCTTGCGCCGATATCCCCGCTCTTATTAAATATGTGCACGACACATGGTTGAAACCGTACAAGGAGAGATTTATCTTGGGTTGGACTAACCATACACTTGGGGAATTAGACGACGAATAGGTATTTTGGAATTTTATTAAGACTTAATTTAGTATTATTATCGTTGTTTAAATTTTTTTGACACGTGCACACTATTTTTTTTGTTGATTAAATTTTATTAAGTCTTAATTTAATATTATTATCATTGTTTAAATTTTTTTGACACGTGCACACTATTTTTTTCGTTGATTAAATATTATTAAGACTTAATTTAGTATTATTATCGTTGTTTAAATTTTTTTGACACGTGCACACTATTTTTTTTGTTGATTAACTTTTATTAACACTTTATTTAGTATTATTATCGTTGTTTAATTTTTTTTGACACGTGCATACTTTTTTTTTCGTGTTCAATGTTTTTATTAAAGAGCCGAGTCAGCACACTAGACTTTGAAGCAACATCCTAAAACTTCTGGAGGTGACTTGTCAAAGTCTTTTAAATCTATTCATGACATGCTTACACTTCACTTTGATAAAGTCATCGCCTCTTTTCAAAGGAGCATCAACCGCACTGAAGTTGCTTCAAATATTCCAATTTTTAAAAAGCTTCGCGGTCTTGTCTCCTTAAATTCTCTTGATTATATGGTGAAAGAGTTTCAAAAATCCACTTCTTAGGGTTGGTCATGACAAGGGCCGATGTGGATGCATTATTAGGAAGACGCATCTCCTTCCATGTGCTTGTGAGATCGGTGTCTACCATATCTCCGGTTCTTATATACCATTAGATGTTGTTGACGATCATTGGAAACAACTTAGTTTGGATTCTTTAGATAAAAAATTCTCCCAACAACAATCTGAGGGATGCAATATTTTTTATCAGCTTGAGATGATATTGGCCCGATTTAATGGGATGACAGAGGATGAGAAATTTGTTTTCAAGAAACAATTGAATGAGCTTGCATTCCCCACCATTCAAAGTGAAATCAAAATGTGCACCAAAGAAGAAGAAACAGAAATTATATCATGTGAAGAGAAATTTATCTGGGTGGCAGCATGTCGATGAAAAGGTTAAACTTACTCAAGAGTCCGGTCCTTCTAAAAAAAAACCATCACAATTGAGTTCTTCCAAAAAATATCTCAGTGGTCTTTTAACTTATCTCAGGGTGCATCAAAAAAGATAACAAAGAAGGCCAATGTGTTTGTGAATTTACCGCATGTTCCTCACCATTTGCGGTGTTATGTTGAGAATATTGTTGATGTTATGGAGGACGGCAATTGTGGGTTTCGAGCTATTGGTGTCGGTCTAAACTTGGGTGAGGATAGTTGGCCTGTCATTAGGCAAGATTTAATCAATGAGAGCAAGGATAGGGAAGCACTCTATAGTCACATTTTTGGAAAGGACTGACTTGCGGTACTTAGAAAAGCATTCACTATTCAGTCCTAAGGATTTCAGCCGAAGGATAAGTGGTTGACATTGCCAGATATGGGTTTCTTTTTTGCCCTTGAGAGGTAGCTATTCTTCTTCTAAGATTAAAATCATCTATATTCTGAACATTGGGGATGCACATTGGATGCATATTTTGATGTCATCTGCATGTCCGTTGCCTCCCGTTGTTCCTCAGTGGTCCCATAATCGATCCGACGATGCTACTTCATGGTTGGATGCATACGGAGGTCGTTTTGCACTATGGCAGAGTTTATTTCCTCCGGTGATTCTGACTGAGGCGCCGACATGTGTAGACTTAGCCGATGATTCGGACGATTTATCAGGCCTACTTTGATATTGTATTTATGTTGCCTATATTAGTTTACCACGTTTTGTAACTATTATTATTGTTTTTTGTAACTATTCTTACGTATGTACCCCCACAAATACATATATACGACTTTAAAATCATTAAGTCACATATACATATGTGTGGGGAATATATACGAACATACATTTATATTCGTATATATCAGTTAATTAGTATTTATTGATAGTTTCGATAACATTTCAATGCCGTTAATTTCATTGATTCGATAATACAAGTTTAATGCACAAGCGGTTTCCGTTAATTTCATTCATTCGATAATTCCTCAATTCCTTTAATTTCAATTCCGTTCAATCCAACCGTTTATCAACTACCGAAATTCGAACCCCAACTGTTAGATTAAAAATGTTTTTTTATTGAAAGTCGTATATACATTGGTCAGGGTATATACGACTTTGACTTTTAACAAGTCGTATGTACCCCCACACCCATGTATATACGTCTTTATTAAATACAAATCGTATATACATGGGTGTGGGGGTACATATGACTTGTAAAAGGTCAAAGTCGCATATACCTTGACCAACGTATATACGAAAAGGTTTTTGCAATATTTTCGTATTTAATTATTTTTTGATATATACGATTTGAGGTTTTTTTAAGTCGTATATACGTTTTTAATTATATATACGATTTACTTGGAAATACAAAATGGGTAATTTCGTCAAAACAATTGTGGTGGGGGTTGTTTGAAAGGGTGTGGGGGTACCAAAAAAAACCCATAACTAATAGACAGTTGTGAGATGCGTGTAGCCAAGAAAAAACTATCCAACTTAAAAGTATTTAATTATTTTTTGATATATACGATTTGAGGTTTTTTTAAGTCGTATATACGTTTTTAATTATATATACGATTTACTTGGAAATACAAAAGGGGTAATTTCGTCAAAACAATTGTGGTGGAGGTTGTTTGAAAGGGTGTGGGGGTACAAAAAAACCCATAACTAAAAGACAGTTGTGAGATGCGTGTAGCCAAGAAAAAACTATCAACTTAAATTTTCTTAACTGATTTTGCAATGGATGCGAATAAATCTCCAGGTCATGATGGGCTCAATGGACTGTTCTATCAATCAAATTGGGAAACCATAAAAGATGATGTTATCTCAGTGGTCAAATCCTTCTTTGATTCAAAGTCTCTAGGAATGGATACTAATCTCACTTCGGTCTGCCTTATTCCTAAGGTGCCTCAACCTGAATCTATCTCCGATCTCAGGCCCATCAGCTGTTGTACTTTCATATACAAGGTCATTGCAAAGATCTTTGTAGCAAGACTGAAGCCTTTCTTAGCAGCAGTCATATCTCCTCAGCAGAGTGCTTTTGTAGGAGGGCGAATGATTGAAGACAACCTTATCATTGCACATGAGGCCTTCGATTTTCTCAAAGGTAAACAGGGGAAATGTGGTAAAGGGGTTGCTATCAAGCTGGACATGAATAAAGCCTATGATAGGGTAAACTGGGATTTCCTTCAAAAAGTCCTTTTGGCCTATGGCTTCTCCACGCTCTGGGTGGAATGGGTAATGGCTCTGGTGACTTCGGTGACATATTCTTACAAAATTAATGGCTTCTCCTATGATACAGTGATCCTTAAGAGAGGCATTAGACAAGTGATCCTCTCTCACCTTATCTGTTCATTCTTGTCTTTGATGTTCTTTCGAGACTTCTATCCCAAGCCCACAGAGATGGCACCTTTCTAGGCATTAAGCTTGCAGAGACAGCTCCTAATCTAACTCATCTGTTTTTTGCTGATGATGCCATTATCTTATCAAGGGATGTCTCATCTGATATCTACAAGCTAGTCTCAATCCTCAACAAGTTTACAAAAGCCTCGGGACAAAAGATTAATTTAAACAAGTCAGGCATAATTTGTGGGGCTAGAGTTGATCAGATGGTCAAAAGGAGTATCTTTAGCATTACGCATATTCCTATTTGGTCCTCCCCGAGGAAATACCTTGGGATTCCGACTGAATGGGGCGGATCTAAACTTCAAGGCTTAAATTGGTTGAAAGAGAGAGTGCTGAACAAACTACAGGGATGGAAGGCTAATTTGTTATCACCAGCGGGAAAGGAGATCCTCGTCAAATCTGTTGTCCAAGCTATTCCAACCTATATTATGTCAATCCTCTACCTTCCCAAAACGTTTTGTTCTAATCTCACTGCTTCGGTAGCGAGATTCTGGTTGAGCTTTTCCTCTAAACAAAGGGGAATTCATTGGAAGAATGTGAAGATTCTTTGCTCTCCAAAGAAGATAGGAGGACTGGGCTTTAAAGATTTCAACAAGCTCAATATATCTCTACTAGCTAAACAAGCCAGGAGATTACTCAAAGACCCTCACTCTTATTGGGCCTCCACAATTAAAGGCATCTACTTTAAGGATACTGATTTCTGGGATGCAAAGTCAAATAGGAGACCATCGTGGGTATGGAAAAGCCTGTTACAAGGGAGGGATCTTCTCAAAAACTCAGGAAGATGGTCAATTGGTGCTGGAACCAACACTGATATCACCAGAGATAATTGGGTGGCTACAGGAAGATCTATTTCTCTAAGGCCTAATGCCACAATATCTAAGGTTAGTCAATTGATTAATGCTCATCACCAGTGGGATCTCCAAGTCATAAGGCACAATGTTGATCATAACTTCGCCTTTGATATTCTTCGAACTCCTATTTCTTGGACGTCGCCCGTGGATAGTTTTTATTGGCCTCACTCTAAAAGTGGTTTCTATGAAGTTAAATCTGGATATATAGCGCTCATCAACAACCGGGTTTCTCCAACAGCCACTTCTTCTTCCTCTAATCAACCTCCTGCTGAGTTGTGGATCGAGATCTGGGGTTCGTGGACTCCGGAGAAAATCAAACACTTTGCGTGGAGAGCTTGCCAAAATGCTCTTCCTAATAAGGAAGCTCCTTACAGGAAGAAGCTAAAGCAGGATCCTCTTTACCCTATTTGCATGAAGAAACCGGAAACAGTGGAACACATGCTGCTTCTTTGTGATTGGACTACTCCGCTTTGGTTTGCTCTTCAGATTTGCTCAGTCCCTTCAGGAATTGGTCTCTCAACCATTGCTAACTAGATCTTTGCCATATTCCAGAGAAAAGATAAGGGAACAACCTCAATGGTTCTTTACGCTATATGGTGGATTTGGAAAGCTAGGAATGACTATGTTTTCAATGGGATCGCTCCTAATCCAATGGGTACCTTATACCAAATTAAAGCTCAGATTCAAGAACTTTGGGCCGCTCAATCCTCAAGAGACGGCATAATCATTGCTAATTCAGGTAACCTAAGTTGGAATAGCAAAGTGTGGAGGCCTCCACGGCCTCCCTTTGTCAAAATAAATTGTGATGCTGCTTTCTCTCAGATCACCGGAAAATGCTATACAGGAATTGTAATTCGAGATGAGAAAGGTTATGTACTTACATTGGCGTCAGGATGCTTCTTTGCAAACTCTCCGCTGATGGCCGAGGTCTTAGGGAAGCAATGTCTCTTGCAAGAAATCTCAATGTCCAACAGGCTATTTTTGAATCTGATAATCAAATCCTCATTGAGGTTTGTAGGAACAATTGCAACAGGGAAGAATTACATTCAATTATTGCACATATTCAATTTCTTAACACAAACTTGAGTTCCTGTGTGTTTACCTGGGTATGTAGAGAAGGAAACTCAGTGGCGCATCGGATAGCGGAATAAGCCGTCGCCGGGAAGCTTCACCATAACTGGGCTCTGCACCCTCCGCCTGATATTCGTCGGGCTCTGTTATTGGATAGGGGAAACATAACTCACGAGTGATTCTGCTCTCCTCTTCGGCTGCGATTCTGTGTTGTTGTCTTGGTATCGCTTTTTCCGTGACATGCATATGGTTACCCATGAGTTTCGTGCTGAGTACTTGGGGCTGATTTGTGCTTCCTTGTTGCACATTAGCCTGAATTATCCATGAATTCATTGTTGCTGATTCGTTCCCTCTGTTTCTTTGTTGCTATTGATTTTTCATGAATTGTGATGTCTCCGAGAAGAGGATTGACTTTATCTCCGAGAAGAGGATTTCTCAATTAGGGTTGGTTCAATTATTGTATCTTGCGGAGGTGGGTGATTTCCTTTCCTCTTTTGTGATAGTAGTTGAAGCTCAATTATTTACCTTTGTTTCGGTAGTGGGCCTGCGTGCCTTTATGGTTTGCCCTGTGTGCCCTGTATCTAGTTTTAAATTAATTATACCAGCTCTTAATAGGATAAACAATTATTTCTTATTTTTTGCTAAATAATTAGTTAAATACTATAAATAATTATCTATTTTTCATACAAATTATCTAATTAATAAATGAATAATTTAAATATGTTGTAATTAACATAAAATTATATATAGTTTGTTAAACAATTATTTAACTAAATATCCTAAACTGGTGTCGAGTCCTGCACTCTGGCTAGAGGTGTCAATAGGTTGGGCCCGGCCCGACCCATAGGGCCAAACAACATTTGTGGGTTGGGTTGGGACGACCCAATATTCTAATGGGTTGCGTATTTTATGGCCCGACCCGACCCGACATCAGCCAATGGGCCACAAATCATTGAATTTTTAGAATTTTGACCATAGTTTTTTTCTACAAATGAACAACATACATAAAAACAATATTTTCTGAGTTACATATTGTATACATAAGATAAATAAAGCTGTTTTGGCTCAAACAAAACCAATATAAATCTGTTTTGGCTCTACAAATCACCATGGATAGTACATTAACGCTGTGTCCACCAGCCCACCAACCCGACCCAGCCCATATATATATGATCGAGCCCATTGGGCTGGCCCAAAAACTTAACATTGTTTTTTGGGCTTCAATTTTCGAGCCCAACCCAACCAAATAATTGGGTCATTGGGCCGGCCCGTTGAGCTGGGCCAAAACTGACACTCTAACTATAGTGGCCGTGACAAGGTCCAGTTGGGTTTTCTTCGTTAATGCGGGCAGGTGGTTGGTCTTGCTAGCAACCTTATTTAAGTCAAGATGTCATGTTGATGAACTAACACCGATCAGGTTAGGGTCCGACGATTGGCCAAACTCCAACATGGACATCATATATTGATTCAATGCAGGCAAATCAATGCCCCACCAAACAAATTATTCACAAACTCATCATCATTAGAAGCCAAAGATTGTCGCCGATAATATTTTTGGGTAGGCGTAAAATCAAATGATTGTTTGGGTGGTTGAAATTCTTGTTGTGTTGGCGTCAAGGAGTTGCGATGGGGTCGATGATTATTCACGCTCAGTGGAATAGTCTCGTAAGTGAACCCTAATTCACATGGTGATCCATGGTTTAATGAACTAGACGCTAAGTGATGTCGAGTTTTGTGATAGCTATTACATAGCTACCACAATGTCGTTATTTTGTCTGCTCGTGGTTTAACTTTTTTACTGTTCTTTTATAATTTTCAGTTTTTTTTTATGTGAGTCACCTAAGATCTAGAAGCTATTATAACATCTAGGGTAAAATACTCCTAGGTTAATTGCAATGAGTGGCTAATGATTGTAGCCTCCATTTGCCTATATATTTCACATTCAATGAAATGAAAAGCAAGTAGAATATCAGAAAACATTAGCTTCTTCCTCCATGGTCAGTGAATCAATATTAGCACTTTAATGCATGGAATCATCCAAGTCCCAAGTTTTGCACCAAAGTCCTTTATTTTTGTACCACTCTAATGCATCACACTCTCACAATCACTCACACTCTCACATATTTTATTTTAAAAAAGTTTTTCCGTTTCCTTAAGTCATTCTTGTTCTTATTATTTTAATTTTGACTCTGTTAGTACTATTTAATTGGTAGTTTGTGTTAGTGCTATTTAATTTATTTTGATTATGTTAGTCTATGTAATTTGAATCTATTCTGTATTTTGTGAATCTTCCTCACTGTTGGTTGCCTTGTCAATTTCAGCGACATGGGCACGTCGGATCTCGGGTTTGAACCTAGATGTGAGCAGTGGTAATGTGTGTGTGTGTGTGTGTGCATGGTGTTTATTTGTCATTTCTTCTAAGTAGTCAAAAGAAAATATCTGTATTTTGTGAATATTTTGATTCTTTTAGTGCTATTTATTTTGGATTTACTTAGGAACTTGTTAGTGCTATTTATTTTGTGTTGGTCTATTACAACACGAGTTGTGAATATGTTGAAATCTTATTTTTATCACATTTTTAGTGATGTGTGTATTTGAAAAAATTTGTACCCTTTGGCCCAGGGTACTGGATCCACCACTGATGGATGGATAAAATAGATTTTAGTAATGGGTGTTTTGATTAAATAGATAATAGATAAATTAAAAAATTGAAATGTTAAGAGAGAGAGAGAGAGAGAGAGAGAGAGAGAGAAGAAAAGTAGATTTTAATGGTGAAATAAAATAACTAAAAGCAGATGCGAGAGTGTGACCGCGAAAGATAAAGATGAGAGAGAGAGAAAGAAAAAGGTGAGAGCATAATTGAATATGATATTTTTTTTTCTTAAAATTGATGATGAATCAATTTTTTAAAAAGGGGTGAATTTAATATTTTTTATATTGGTTTGTTTGATTATATGTGTTGATCCAAGGTCAAACACTCTTTGTTTTGTATGATAACAAATAACACTCTGTTTACTAATGGTTATAGTTGAGCCAAAGCACAGGGCAAGAACCAAAAGCGCAGGGCATGAACCAAAGCACAGAGCATGAACCAAAGCGCGTGACATGATATCTTAAAGTGTAGAAGCTCGGAGGAGAAACTACTAAAGCGTTCAAGACTTATGTGTTATATTGCTTTGCGTAGGACGCGTGTAAGATCCCGTCACTTCTGCTTTATAACTTTTGTAGTTGAGAGATGATCTTTTAAAATTGAACTGTCTTGGAAAAATATTTTATATAAAACCATGTTTAATTACGTTAGGCACAAACTGTTTTTAAAGAAATAGTTTGAGTCTTGAATTGTTGTTTTTTTAAAGAAAATAGATTCATGAGTTAGTGTTTTAAAAAGAATTTGTTTTTGAAGTAAAGAATCGATTCTTGATTTCGTACATAAAGCTAGAAATCGATTCCCACTTATTTCTAAAGCTAAGAATCGATTTCCCTCTTGTCTTGGAAGCAAGAAATCGATTTCCTCCTTCCTTTAAAAGCCAACAATCGATTTCCCACTTCTAATTTGGTTTTGAAAGAACTTGTTTTGGAAAGGAAACAATCGATTGATGACTCTGTGTATTTTAAGCAAGGAATCGATTTTATAACCTGTTTAGGAAGCCAAAAATCGATTTCCCTTTTATTCTTTTAAAGCCAATAATCGATTTCTATATTAGATTGGTTTTAGAAAAGAATTTGTTTTGGAAAGAAAACAATCGATTGATAACTTAGTTTGGGAAGCAAGGAATCGATTTTATAACTCATTTGGGAAGCAAGGAATCGATTCTCCACTTTCGTTTTTAAGCACAACTTGTTTTTGAAGCTAGCAATCGATTTCTCTCTTATTTCAATAAAGCTAGCAATCGATTTCTCTCTCATTTCATTAAGCAAGAAATTGATTTCTCTCTTACTTCTTTTAAGTAAGAAATCGATTTCCAACTTCTTTTTTAAAGAGTAAAATCGATTTTCAACTTATTTCTTTTAAGCAATCAATCGATTCTTCACTTATTTCATTAAAGAGTAAAAAGTGTTTCAACGGTCATATTTTCACAATCCATATAAATAGGACTTAGGGTTTTTACGATAAAAGAACAACACAACCCACAAATCAAAAAGAAAAGAACGCAAACAGTTACCGTCACACTTTTCTTCACGTTCTTCATCTAGGGTTTCAAATCTCTCATTTCTCTCAACTACATCTTGTTATACTGCTTGAGTGATTGGATCCTAGTTTTCATTTTGTAATCATCTAATAATTGGTTGTTGTGAAATCCTGGGAAGTTTTCTTGGGTAATTCAATCGGGGAGATTGAATTGTAGCGAAATCCTTAGCGGGGAGCTTGGGTTATCAATTTGGGGAAATTGAGATTGGTGTGGTAGCTATATCGAAGTTGCTTGCTTGTAAGACGTTGAAGAAGTATCTTCTCATATAGTGGTTATTATCAAGTCCAAAGGTTGCAAAGCCGGAGGCCGAGGACGTAGGGCTTTTATCCCGAACCTCGTAAAAATCACGGTGTACTCCTATCCCTTATTTTACTTTGCGTTTTCTTTTATAATTGTTAACTGTCATCGCACTTGCTATTATCACGCGCATATTTGATTATCGTTATAATTATAAATGTTTGTGTCTTTGTTATAGTTTGCATAAGTTGTTGCATATAGTTTAAATCCTATTTTCCGCATTCGATTTGAACTAGCATTATTAATTTTTCGAAAATCCAAAAGAAGTCATATTTAGCATATAACCTTATTCACCCCCCCTCTAAGGTTATCATATAGTCTAACAATATGTACAGTAAATTGTATATTTTTTTTGGTCTAGACTAGGATATCCACCGCCGAATGCAGTAACTAATCCCCTCGCTGGATTGGAGCAGGCACCTCGAAGGGTGGGACAGCTGGCCCAAGGATCTAAAGCTGCTCCATGCCCAAGGCGAGGATCGAACCATCGATATATATATATATATATATATATATATATATATAGACACACACTAAACTACTAAGATTGATCAAATATTTTTTTACTTTTGTGTTAACTTATTGAATAAAAGGTGAAATATTATAAATATACATATTTACATACATATTTACATATATATCTTATTGTTCATTAACATACTTTTTTAACCAAAGCATGTTTTTTATTTTTATTATTTTATCATTGTTTTATAAAAATTAATACATGTGATTGATTCAGTAAGACAACGAAAGCAATAGAGTTCTTTTAAAAAAAAGAAATTAAAGTAATTGTGCAGAAAGATTGGTAACTATGAAAAAATCAATCAATGGACTTCAAGTGCAGCAAAAGCTTATTGTTAAAAAAGAGTGCAGCAATAGCCCACCAGCAAAAGAATGGGTCAATTAATTTTTTTTTATATAAAAAAATTAATTGAAGTCCAATTATTAAGTTCTTGTTATGATCACATAGTATCGGTTGCTCTCAATTCTATTATTTGCAGCGATCTCAGTGGGTTTTTTTTCCGATCTTTGGAGCACTTCCCTCCCTTCTATAGTCATCATCTTTAGTTGGAGGTTGTTTAATAATTCTCCCCCCTTCGAGCGGTTTTGTTTCGCCATCATGTGATCTCTTCTATCGACGATGCCATTTGTCTGTTGTGTAGTGAGGTGGCGAGGATGTCCAACATTTATATCTACATTGCAAAATAGCTTGTGAGGTGTGGCACAATATTGGGTCGTGGTTGAACGTCCAACTCCCTAATTATTCAGAATTTATTTGGATTATTACTTTTAAAACTTTAGTGACAATATCATTAAATAGAGATATCTCTTTGCATGCATAAAATTTGATTAGTGCTGATAATCAGTTATTTTCCCCTCTTATGAAACCCCATCCCGCTGCTGATAATCAGTAGATTAGCAATTTGCCAATATAACAATTAAAATATATTATTTGAATAACAATAAGAACCTAAATATTACACGGTTGTTAGATACTTTATTAAATGCCAACGAAGGTTGGCTCAGTTGGTAACAAGTTGGCTCATTCCCAATAAGGTCATAAGTTCAACTTCTTTTGGTGGGTGATCTGTAAGTACCTCCGTAAGCGCTCAAAGAGCCTTGAGGCCTATCCTAATCCTGGTGAGCCCCCGAAACCCAACTCACCTAAAATTTCTGTAACAACAAAAAATACTTTATTAAATAAATAAAATTGAATGGGCTACTAACCTCCATCTTATTCTATTTCTTGAACTTGTCTCAGATGTTCCCTTCAGTTTTTTTATTTCTTGACACTCAAAATTCTATCAAGCCTCTGCTAAGGTAATAGACCTCTTCTATGAAAAGCATTCTTACGGTACATTTTGTTTCGTGATATTTAGTACTCTTACGGTACAATTGATGTCGAACAACAACTTTTGGAGCCTCATTATATTTCTTTGTTGAAACCTCCTTTAAATACTATTTGTCTTAATGTAGGGATACAAAAATTGAGCTCAAAAAACCTCACCTCGTACGGGACTTGCCCAGTCAATACTTGAGTAGCGCACAAATAACAAATAAAATTATGTTAAATGCTAAGTGTTAGCAACTTAATACATGTTGTCAAGTGTCAATGACATGTTTTGAGAATACGAAAATGATTTTCATTACAATATAAAACAAACAAAATGCACAATTCTATATTTCAATTTATTAGGCACTACTTTTTGTGCACACAATTAGGGTGTGTATTGTTATTAAGAATTGATTGTCGACAATCCATTCGTATATTTTAAACAATGTTTTATTTGTAGCAAATAATATTGTCCTTGAGAATATATGACATTGATATCGTCTCTGTCTCTATGCAACAAATTCATGTGTTGGATATTCATCTATTACAAATACTTATACTCGTTTGAAATTATATGTTATGATAATTCATCAGCATGCTCTTCAAGAATGCTTTATATTTGAAAAACAATAACACCAACAATAAGTATGTTATTTTGTCAAACAAAAAACAAGCATGTTATTGATATTTTTTATAAAGAAAAAAATTACTCTTTTTTAATTAGTTCTTTTTATAACGCGTGCCGCACCAAAATAAATGGATAGTCCTCAAAATAAAAATGATTATTAAATTTGACATAAGGAAATTCACGGTAATCAAAAGGTTTCTGAAGGTGTCCTAAATACTTGAATATCACAAGCCACTTTGTATACAAGGAATAATCATAATAGATGGAAACAAGAAAAACAATTGATGATTCATTTTACTAATCCAATATGAATAAGGCTTTCAAGGTTTTCCTTATATCTTACTACCTGAGAATACTCCTTTGGATTTTTAATGCCAAGCTCCACAATGATCTGGGTACTCCAATCCAACCAAGCTAGTTCACCATCTTTTGTTTTGAAGAATATATCACCGTTATTCCCAACTCCAACAAGATTCTCAACACAAGGAAATGGGCCAATAACGAATAGTTTAGTCCATGATTCTTTCTCACCAAGTTCACCTAAGATTGATATATGGAAAGTAGTTTTCTCAGTGTGATTAGAAATGAAAGCAACATACCCATTTAACACCTCTAAGTGCACTTCCATCGAATAGATATCGAAACTAGCATCACCCATGTATGAGGGTATGGGCGTTGTAAAGAATACTTCATTGCTCATGTTAAACGACACCAAACACGACACAAAACGACATTCGTTTGGATTCTTTGTACCCCACCAGTGGCACACTCCCTCCGAGTACGTTCGACCACCAACTATGGTATAACAAGGATCAGCAGGCATTTCGAAATCAAGTTTCTTCCAAGAGTTACTTCTTAGACTATATATCTCCCACAAGGGCGTCAAATCTATATATTCATCACATTCCCAGTTATAATCACCTCGAAAGAAGACTACATATCGAATCACCTTATAATCATCTCTAACATGGTCATAACCAAATCCACAAAGATATGACAAATGTTCTCGATAACGATGTTCAAACTCAACAGGACTGTGAGGAATGACCTTGAATTCCTTAGTAGCTGGATTCCACAATACATATTCAGGACCATTGAGACACAAAACGCCGTTAGCACTAGAACCCAAAACAAAATATCTGTTAACATCTTGAAATGGAGGTGGTGAATCTAAGCTAACCCTATTCTCAACACTCTCACAGGATAGTAAATACAAGCAAGTTTGGTCTTGTCCGTCTGGCAGCGTTGCATGTTGCTTTAGAAGGAGAGATGTATATGTGAAATTGTTGCGATACAAACTCATGAAATGAGAGTTTTCAAACAAGAGAGTCCATGATTTGCGTACACATCCAAATCGCTTCAAAGATTTTAGAGGCAATTTTGAGAGGATGGAAAAGGCAATATCATCGGGGATATGGTTGCTAATCACTTCATTTACAACAGCCACAGATTTCTCATCCATCTCTATATATCTACACCTTTGAAGAAACTGATGTTGTGTATTAATTTCTCCCTGGAACGAAAAGCAAGAAAAAAGAGACATTGGGTCACCGATGATAAATAGAGGAATAGGGGAAATACTAAACCAACTCAAAAGTGACAAAATCTATAACATTTAAGATAAGATGAAATTTGTAGTTAAGAAGAAGGAAAAACAAGAATAAGCGATCAACAAAGAGAGGCAAAACCAGTAACACAATTAGGGTGTGAAATGAAAAAGGACAACTATCTCTATAAACAAGACGAGTATCTATCTAATTAATAATTTGTAAAACTAAATTAATTAATAATATAAACATCCAACTATGAAGATAAGAAACAGAAACTAAACCAGAAGGAATCCATGAGCCAAATTACGATGGAGCTTAAGAATTACTAAACCAGTAATTGATAGGGTTTGATATATGATGATTGAAATTTAGGAATCTGAAAGCCAAAGGGGGATTGATTACGAACTAAACCTTACCATATATCAATCAAGAGAAATACCATAAATCCTGAATATCAAAACCTAGAATTCTCACCGAAAGTGGAATAAATATCATTAGAAAACGTGTCTTAGAAAAAAAAACTAACCGATGTAGACGAAGACGCAGAATCAAGGGACCCGAATTGCTGGTGCGATACTAAGGATAGAAGAAGACGCGGAGAGAGAGAGAGAGGTAGGTACTTTGATGTGGTGGATATCCTTAGAGTTAGCCATTTACTTTGATGTGGTGGATATCCTTAGAGTTAGCCATTTAGATGATGAATTTCCTTCTCACTCAACATTTCATATGAGCATGCCATCTAAAAAGGTAAACTTTTACACCTCATGCTTGATTTTCACTATAAATAGATAGCACATTTTCCTTGCTTCTTCCATCATTCAAACACAAATTCATTTCTTTCCTCTTTGAAAAACCTTCGACCATGTATACATAGATACTTCTTCTTTGCAACATTTTTATTTTTAGGCTTTATCACTTCAAAAACAGTTAAACCAAGTCTAGCCGATCATACCATTGAGTTCGTAGTTTCGTAGCGGTTTTGGTGTTCGAGTACGTGTCGGTGTTTCCGGAGCAAGTTTACGTTCGCGCTACAATTCAGGTGGGGGCAAGATACCGTATTCGTCGGGATGGTTAACGTAAAGTTTTAATTTAAATATGTGTAGAATGACCCAAGCTCTACTAGAGTTAAATAGTCAGCGATACCTAAAGATCATTTGATTACTCTTTGGAGTTAAGGTTAAGTGAAGTTTAGGCCGTCGATGACCGGTTAACGCATAGGAAAGTTCTACGTTAACGTATTATTTGATTGATTGAGTGATTGATTTATTTCTTGATTACTTTGATTGTTTATATGTTATGGAACGATTATGTGCTCTTCTTTATTATTTGTTGAATTTCTGAAATGTCATATTTTATAACTATGTTGAGAAGCAAGATTTTACTTCATTATAAGAATATGATAAACAAGTATAATGAGAAAACTAAAATAAGATTGTATAATCAACTCGTATAAGAACTGATTGACGATAGATCAGAGAGGGCTACCTATGAAGGGGCTGACCGTAAGACCGAGTTAAGTGTCGTATAGTGAAGCTGCCGAAATGTCGACTTTCAGGTGGATCGGAAATGGCTACCTACGGAGGGGCTGACCGAAAGACCGAGTTAAGAGTCGTAGAGCGAAGCCGCCGAAATGTTGACTCTCAGGTGGATCGGAAAGGGCTACCTACGGAGGGGCTGACCGTATGACCGAGTTAAGCGTCGTAGAGTGCAACCGTCGAGATATCGGTTCTCAGAGAATCATATAGATTGCATATGTGTTGTAAGTCCACAACCGTGTGGTATGGGACACACGAGGTCAAGTACTGGACCAGGTCCATAGTAGGACATATCTATATTGGTGGGGGTAATATTAGGTTTAGATTACTTGGACTAGTTTGGTGGGGAATGACTTATAACATCTGGACTCTATGGTGACAGTCGGATGGCGTTCTACACGGATGTGGGAATGTTAGTGGCTGTGGCCAGAGTCAGCATGGTGGAGCCACTTGTAGCAGAGAGATACTCTTCCTTCCAAGATGGACGTTGAAAGCACCCATGGATGGCGGTGCGATATGACACAGCAGAGGATTCAACTGTCTCATTATTTGAGAGAACCTGAGTTTTGTTTTACCCAGTGTGTCAGTCTTTTGAGTCTCTTTTAAGTCATTTGACTGATTTCTTTTTATGTTCTTATTTTCCGCTGTTTGAAATACTCTGATATATATATATATATATATATATATATATTAGAGTGACTTTAGTATTGCCACATATTTTGTAAAACTCTTAAATTTATTTTTATCTATGTGATGTTCAGTTATATAAGTATTTTGAGTTTTAAATTTACTCTTTTTTGAGTTTAAGAGTTTAAGTGTCAAGAGTTACTATGATAAGGTCTTAGTATGACCTATCCATGGTCTTATAAACAGTTTCCTAGTAAGTCTAGAGAGGATCTTATAAGTGGTTTGAGTGTATTAAGTAAAAGAACAAAAACTTTTAATCAGTCCCTTTTGTTCAGCGATCTTATAAACCCTTAAATGGTAAGATATGGGTATTCAAGAACATGAAAGATATCATTAAACAAAATCTACAATAACTCACAAGTCCAGCACTAGTTTTATCTCCTAAAAAGAATTGATATTGAAATATAACTAATATCATCCATTTTTTTTTGGTCAAAACCTGTTCCACGAGTAGCTTCCCACCATTAATTTAATCAAAACAATACCAACCAAATCAAATATCAATTACCCAAATAAACATGCTTCCCACAATCTTTGCACCCTGACACGTAAATGCAAGTCAATGAAGTGATTGGACAATGTCAAGTTGCCAACCCTACAATAAGGCTTTGAAAACTCAATTAGAGAACATTCTTATACCAAATCAAACAAATTTGTGAGGAAACATATCACACCAATTGAAACAGCGGGCGAATAATAATCAAGCATTTAACATACCAAATAAGACATAACAAACAAGGAAACATGACAGCAAAGAAAAAGGCGTTCTCTATTATTATCATAGAGATCGCATTTTTTCAGTCTTATTACTAAGAGTTCTTGCAGGTAAGAAATGTTGACATGGTGTCATACCCTAATTTTGTCCGCCTAGGTTTAAAACCCTAATTTTCCGCAAAAATAAATAAATTGAGAAGTGTGGTTTTATTTTGAAGAGTGAAGAGCATTGTGCATGCATTTTTGGGTTTTAAAAGTCATTCTAGGGCTTTTAAATTCATTGTTAGAGTGGAAATGCATTTGTTGTTAAAAAACGAGGTTTTTAGGGCAAAAGGGTATTTTGGTCATTGTCAAAAATAAGATAATTTCTCATCAAGAATCATTGTGCAATTTTAGAGAAATTTATTTGAGGCAAAACATTTTTGGTCATGTATGTATGTATGCGCATGCATGCATACATTGTGCTCAAAATTTCAAAAAAGGATCAAAAGGGAATATTCTACAAAAAGTTCCAAGATGTGATTTTTATGACATTTTTGGTCATGGTGATCACATAAAATGGCATATTCCTAAGATTCCTAGTATGTGGCCTAAATTGGGTGTATTTTTGTACAATTATCCTAAGAAAAATAATCAAAAATGAAGGGATAATGGAATGGTCATATAATAGTACAATAGTACAAGATGACAACTAGCAAAACTTGGTCACCAAGGACCCCTCCCATTTATGCGCCTATCCCTCTCTATTCTCTCATTTTGTGTTTTCTCAATGTCCTCAATCCATGTGAGCCTCAATCCTAGCCTTTGATTCAAAATTAAAATCAAATCCTAGAGCACAACTAGTGCACAATGACCTAACTACCCTTAAACCTAATTGCTTTCTATATATACCCTATTAACCTCACCTCACAAAAAAAAAGCTCTTGGCCTCATTTTCACTCACACAACCCTAGCACACAACTCCCTCTCCTAATTCCCTCTCTTGGCCGAAATCATATCACCCTCTTCCTCCATCAATTTTTCACTTCTCCTTCACCAAATCACCATTTTTTCACCTCATTTCCATTCCTACTTCATATATCTTCCTTCTCTCCTAATTTAATTCAAGCTTTCACCATCAAAGGGTATTTTTAAGCAAGAATTTCGTGGGTTTCATTGAAGTTTGGTGAAGATTCAAGTTGATTTGTGGTCTTGTTCTTCATATTAGTCATCCCTTAGCTTGGATTTGAGGTAAACTTCTTAAAACCTAGCATCATCTTCAACTTTTTTGCATCAAAATGTAGATATCATGTTTCTAATTTTTCATCCTACCATATTCACGCATTTTAGTGTTGTTATATTGTTGATTTGTTGATTGTTGTTGGTGAGAGGTGTCTCAAACATTTTGACAAGCACTTAGGGAGGCTTGGGTGTTTGAGATTGTTGTTAAATTGTGATTTGTGTTGTTATCATTTTGCTTGTTGCATTTTGTGAAATAAAATCGTGTTAGGAAGCTATGAATGTTTCGCACCTTTAGCATAAAATAGGTTTAATCGAGTTTTGATGCATTTCTTTATGCAATCTTGTTATTGGGGCTTGATTTTGAAGTTCCCATGTCCAAACATGTTGTTTGATTTTGCAAATATTCATTCTTTCATGCCTTCTTACTTTCACAAAAATCAAAAAATATGAATAGTTGTTGATTTTGGTGTTTGATCGCTTGGATCTTGTGAATAAATGTTCCTAAGTCTTGCTAGTGTCATTTGCTTGCTTGATTTGGTTGACTTGTTGAAATAAATTGATGATTAATTTGTGATTTGAGAAAATGAATTTGGGTTTTGGTTCATTTATGGTCCACAAATGATTTTGGGTTATGCTAAATTGGCAAGAGATAGGTTACTTCAACCTTGATGCCTATGCTTGTAAGCATTGAAAAATTCAATTCCCACTTGATGTGCTTGTGAAATGTGAGCAAAAAGGGGTCTATAAACAATTGAGTTTGCGCACATGATTGGTCTCCAATGACCTTGATGCATCCTCAAGTTTAATCATGCTTTCTTTGCTCTTTGAGTTTAATATAAATTGTTGTTTGAAGCTTGTGAAGTTTTGGCAAAGGATAGGCCACTTGGAGCCTTGATGCATTAAATTGTTGTGGTGCATTAAAATGTTGAATTGGTGTTCACAATTTGCTTGTTTTGATTTCCACCAATTGTTACTCGTTAGTAACTCTCCAAAACTTCAAAACCATGTTGCATACAAAGAACAACTTGTTACTCGTTAGTAACGTTCCAACTTCGAAACATTTTTTTGCATTTACATAATCATTGATAAACAACTTCACTTCTTCTCAAAACAATTTCATACTATTTTTCACAAATCAAACTTTGTTGAGGATAATGCGAAGCCTTTGCTTGCACGATTGTCAACAATGGGGTGCTAGTGGTGATCACTTGGAGTGTTTGCTCAATTGATTATCATGAACACTCATTTTTCAAAAGAACTCTCATTTCACAAATTAAAAACTTTGTTGAGGATAATGCGAAGCCTTTGCTTGCACGACAGTCAATAATGGGATGCTAGTGGTGATCACTCGAAACCTTTGTTGTTTGATCACTGTGAACATTCAATTTTCACAATTAAACAACTAAAAAATAAAAACCTTTTCTCGACAACCGAGAACTACGTAAGCTTTGAATTCTCCATCGCACTGGGAGATACGTAGGAGCGGGTCACATTCCCGTCAAGCACGACAAATGAAAACCATTTTCTTTTCAAAAAAAAACAAACCCTTTTCCAAAACAAGGCAATTTCTAAAAACAAAACAATTTTCGAAAACAAGAACAACGTTGCTTTGATTCCCTCCCCAGGATACGTAGGCACGGTGCTCTCCCGTCAAGCGCAAAAGATTAAATTTTCCTTAAGTTTTTCCATAAAGTAAGGAGAGATAAAGAGAGATAAAAACAAAGCATTTCTTAAATCAACCTTTTAAATCACACGTCAAATCGAGGTTCCCTTTCAGTAGAAAGGATGTGTGGGGTGCTCGTACCTTCCCCATGCATAACCGACCCCCGAACTCAAATCTCGTGGTTCCAAGGACCATTGTCTTTCAAGAAAGGTTTTTTTCAATGTTTTACCTCTAAAAAAATATTGGTGGCGACTCCAATTCATGTTGTGCGAAGAGAAATCCCTCCAAAGGATTTTTCGGGGTGCAACAGCTGGCGACTCCACTGGGGACCTTTCTTTAGTGGGTCGAGCCAATCGATTCGACATGTGATTTATTTCGTTGATTTGAATGCTTTGTTATATCTCTCCTTCTTTCCCTTTCTTCTTTCTTTCCTTTGCCTTTAAAAACATGCTTGCATTATTCTTAGAATTGTCGTGTGCATTCTTGTGATGTTGTGCTTGCGTGCATTGTGTGTTAGCCTTCTTCCTCTTCTATATTTGCTTCTTGAGTAAAATAAGAGTAGTTTCTTCTTCTTCTCCTCTTACTTTCGTCGTTTATATGCTTTTCTCATACATTTCCCCAATCCTAGCATGTTCCCCTCTTCTTTGCTCCCTTTCTTGAGGTAAGCTCATGCATTTCCCCTAATCCTATTATGTCCCCTCCTCTAGGCTCCCTTTCTTAAGGTAAGCAATGCTTGCGATTGTTGTTGGAACCCTAGGTTAGTATACTTATGTTGAAATGATATTGAACCCTAGGGTAGACGACATGCTGTTGCTTGATATTGTCTGGACTGTTTTGGTTTCCCTTTGCAGGTGGGGTTTGGGTAGATTTTTAGGTGTTGTGCCCTCATCAAACACTGCACACCTTATATTTGTGAGCATTGAGTGGGGCCTAAAACCCAAGGTCTGGAAAGAACCCTAGGAGAGTGGAAATGAGTAGTGACTGCCATTCGTAGACCGTTGTCTGTCTGGCTCTCATGAAAGTTTCGCCCAAAAGTGCGCTTTCTTCATGATACCTCACAATCGGTAGCTCTCTACGATTGTGGGTGTATTCATGAGAGAGACTTTAGCTCTTGGTTGCCATTGTGAGGCAGTGACCAGAACCCACATGGGAGGATTACCCTTGTCGTTGACTTTAGAGCCTACGATCCTTACCCATTTGTAGGACACGGGGGCACGCAAATTGTGTGTTGCATTAGCTTAGGCATCCTCTTTCGAAACTCTTTTACCAAAAATGTAGAAAGTAATTTCCTTTTTCCCTCATAAACACCTATATGAAGTGACATATAGCGGGTATTTTCAAAAATGTTTTGAACCGCCACCAATAAACATCATTTTCTTCTCTCTTTTCTATGTAAATAAAAGGTCATAATCATCACATCTGCGTCATTTTGCATCATCATCATTGCATTCGCATCTAACAAAAATTTTGAAAAAAAACCTCCATTCTTTGCATCCTCCATGCATTAAAGTTGTTTGCCGGAGATCGCAACGTAACACAAAGTCTTGTCATAGGTGTGTAAGAGACGGAATGGAATCAAAAGGCAAAACCGTTTTCAATTCAAGGCTTCCTATTGTGAAAGAGATTGATATGGCTAGTCTGAAAGAGTATGCATCCCTCCTAGGTCCTATTGAGGTCAGGTCTTTTGACAAAACCTATGGGAACATTCGCAAGCTGCTACAACTAGAAGTGCAAGAGAGTGCCATTGCTGCCTGTGTCGGTTCTATGACTCGGAGATTCGCTGTTTCATTTTTAAGAATTTCCAAATGGCGCCTACCCTAGAAGAGTATGATAGGATTTTGGGCTTTGATCGATCCAAGTTTAAGCCTTATCAATACCAAGGGGAGTATTATTCTGATGAAAAGCTTGCTTCCTTGTTGCAAATCAGTGCTGAGAAAGTGCGGGCCCATAAGATAGAACGTAATAAGGTATTTGGGTTTCCTCAAGAATACTTTGAGAGATTGATGACCAGCTATGTAGTGTCTGATGATTGGAATTCTTTCAAGCAAGTGCTAGCTCTGACCATCTTCGGCATTGTGCTCTTCCCTCAGATAGAGAGGCATGTGAGTGAAACTGCAATCGGTGTCTTCCTCACCTTCAAATGTGCAAAAAATCCTATCAACCCGGTTCTCGCAATCCTCGCAGAGACATACCGTGCCTTCACTCGTCACCATGAATTCCAAAAGAATAAGATGTGTTGCTCCTTCCCTGTGTTATATGCTTGGTTGATCAGTCATGTGTGTACCAACAAAAGTGATGTGAAGGATTTGCTTTCCTATGCCTTGGGTTGTAATCCGAACACTATGAACTCTCAAGAGTGGGTGCATGCTTTCAAGAACCAAGATGCTCTCCAGATTCGTTGGTTCTCACCTAAATGTTGGGTAGACAGGCCTTCAGTGGTATTTCGGTGTGGGAGTTTTCAGAACGTTCCGCTCATGGGAACCCAAGGATGCATAAACTATAACCCCTCTTTGACCTTGCGACAGCTCGGATACCCTATGCGGGATTCACCCTCCGAAGCTATGCTGTTTCGTTTTTACCTCCATGCGGGGATCCCTAAAGACGAGAGTCTACTTCGGCGAGTCCTGCAAGCTTGGGAAACCGTAGTGCGGAAGGACAGAGAAGAGTTAACCAGGAGGACCACTACTATCTCTTTTTCTCAATGGCTTGAAGGGAGGATTAGTGAAACTTGGTCATCCAACCAAGGAGTACCACCGCTTGAGGAAAAGATACAAGAACCCCACATTCCTACCATTGAAGGATTGGAAGAGGTTAGGTTGGCCATGTCAAAGGTGAAAGAAGAGAAAAGGGCTCTGCAAGATAGATTGGGAAAAATGATGCAAGACAAGAAAAAGCTAGAAAATGAAAATGCTTTCCAAGCTGCAGCTATTGAGGAAGTCAATAGAAAACTTGAAATAGAGGGGAAAAGCAAGAGGGAAATGCAAAAGCACTTGAAGGGTGCCAAAGAGGAAGTGAAGAGGTGCACTACCAAGATGAATGAGGCTGTAGCGGAAGCAATTAAATGGAAGAGGCTATATGAGGACACATGGAAAGAAGAGCAAGCAGTCAGGCACGCACTAGTTAAGTCAAGAAAAGACTCTCGAATGATGAAGCTTGAATTGGAAGATCAATTAAAGAGTGTCAAGCAAGATCGAGAGTCTATTGAAGGGATCCTGAGGGATTATCAGCAAGCACTAAGAAGGGAACAAGGGAAGTCGGAAAGCTTGGCCAATCATGTGCAGTACTTGGAAGGGTCTTACCTCCGGCTAAGGGAGAAGAGTGACTATTGGGAGAGTCAATTTGCGGAATTGCTCAGTAAGGTAAAAAGTCAACAAGTCTTTGAGGAATTGAAAAAGGAAGGCTTACATTGGAAAGACAAGTTCTCCAAGTTAGTTTGGTTAGCTAATCAGGCTGTGAGAGACATTCCCAAGAAGCTAAGAAAGGCGGATGCAGAAATGAATCCTTTCAACACCCCTGTCAAGGTGTGTGAGTTTGTTGAGTACTGCAAGATTCTCACAGAAGAACTCCTGGAGAAAGCCCGGGGGGCAGCTGAGAGCAAGAAGAGGAAAAGGAGCGAGGAGTTGAAAGCCATATGCCTTTAAAGTTCCCTTTAGAGTATTGTAGCGATCCTTAGGAAATTGTAATTTTCTTTAAGAAGTTGTAACTTTCTTTGGAAAATAGTACTTTGTATAAAATCATTGTATTGCACTCTCAAGGAATATTGTACTTTGATTTGCTTTCTATTTGTGATACTCCTTCGCATTCCATTTAATTGAAGTACGTTTGTTTTGCCTTGTTGCTTCCAACTTTGTTGCAATCCTAAAAACACCTGAACCTTAACACCTATGACAAGACGAGTTGCACCGCGATTCCCGGCAATAAACATAATAACATGCATATTGCATTGCATTTGCATCATTTGTCTTTATGTTCATAAAAAAAATGTTCCGTCCACAGAAGTAAGACAAGCTGGTTAATCATCGGTATTGGACGCGATCACAGGCAAGAAATATGGCCAACAATCAAGACGACGCGAATCTGGGCATTCATCAACCAATCCAGAATGATGTAGTTCCAGAAGGTCCGAATCCAAATGGTCAGGGTCAGCATGATCAGAATCAAGAGAATCGAGCAATCAGGGCCGAGATGGAAGTTATAAGAGCTCAAATGGCAGAGGTCATAAGAGTGTTAAGTGCCTTAAGGGATGCTGGCATAACTGAAGGTGCTGCTGCCGCAGGAGTGGATCCTCCTCCTGAACCTAGAGTCTCTCAGGCTCTCCAGAACGTGCAATGGCCTCCTTATGGTCTCCCATTAGGGTACACACCCCCTGCTGCCGGTGCAAACCCAGAAAGTGGTCCTTCGGGAACCACAGGACAGGCCCAGCCTGAATCAGCTGTGAATGAAGTTGGAACGGGGACACCTCAGGTTCAAATTCAGATTCCTACTCCTGCTATTACCCCGGGAACTCCGGTTGGCTTCAATTCTCCAGCAACAATCCATCCACAAGTTCAGGGTCCAATTCCTCAGATTATCGCTCACTCACGTGACCCACACGTGACCCCAGCTGTGGTGTCGATGAATAATCTTCACTACGGTGTGAGTGGTTTTCCGCCGAATTACCCTGATGAAGCTAGAAGTCAGTACCGGATGTTAGAAGAAAGATTGAGAGCTGTTGAAGGAACAGGTTCTCAGGCTAGGAACGCCAATGAGTTATGCTTGGTCCCCAATCTAGTCCTGCCACCCAAGTTCAAAGCACCATTTTTCGACAAGTACAAAGGAGCAACCTGCCCGCGCAGCCATGTGACGATGTATTGCCGGAAGATGACTGCCCACGCCCGTGATGATAACCTGATGATACATTGCTTTCAGGAAAGCTTAGCTGGAGCTCCCCTTGAATGGTATATGCAATTGGAGCCAACTAATATCCGTTGTTGGAAGGATCTGGCGGATGCCTTTATCCGTCAATACCAGTACAACAGTGATTTAGCCCCGGATAGGACCCAGCTGCAATGTATGTCTAAGAAGGATAATGAGACATTCAAGGAATACGCCCAGAGGTGGAGGAACCTCGCTGCACAAGTAAAACCCTCCCTGCTTGATAAAGAGATGGTCCATATGTTCATGGAAACTCTTCCCCCAGTGTTCTATGATCGTTTGGTCGGTAGCGTGGCTTCGAATTTCTCTGAGATGGTTGTCATTGGAGAAAGAGTGGAGAACGGCATGCGCAGCGGAAGAATAGCCCATGGCCCAACACCTCATTCCCATCAGAAAAAGCCTTTTTCTGGTACCCACAAGAAGAAGGAGGGAGAAACTAATACAATCATCGGAGCTAGCGATCCATCACACAACAATCCCTCACAAGCGATTCCATTTCCTGCTCAGACGCCGCCTGCTCAGCCATTCCAGTCCAACAATCAGTACAGAAATTACAATGAAAAAAAGCCTGTTGTCTTTGAACCTATCCCCATGTCGTACACAGATTTGTTCAATTATCTCATTGCCAACAAGTTAATCAACACTCGTCAGATGAAACCATATCAGCCTCCCTATCCCAGAGGGTATAATGCAAATGCTACCTGTGCCTTTCATTCTGGGGCAGTAGGTCATGTGGTGGAGGATTGTAAGGAGTTCAAGTACGTTGTGCAAGACCTGCTTGATGCAAAGAGTATATCATTTCAGCAACCTAATGTAACCACCAACCCGTTGCCGGGGCATGGTGGGCCCACTGCAAATGCCATTAATGATCAGGGTGGTCAGTACTTAATTAGGAAGGTGGAGTGCATTCGTACACCCCTGAGTATCATTCATGCTGCACTATGCCGTTGTGGTATCATCGAAGAAGGGTGTGCCAGAAGAGACATCTGCAATGACCCTTATTGTGTTGGGGCCTGTGAGAGCTTCAAACCCATCCTCCAAGAGCTGTTAGACAGACACCTGGTCCAGGTTGGGGTTCAGGAAAAGGAAGAAAGTGTATCTACTCTGCAATCAAACAACAGAGGTTTCAGGAGACCGGTTGAAATCCCTTGCAGTCTGAATTCAAGCTCGGTTGTGGCAAGACCTCTGACTGTTGTTATTCCGGTACCTGCTGCTACCCCTAGTAGAGAGACTAGGGTTATTCCCTGGAGCTGCAACGTGCAAATGCAAGCAGAGGTCCCTCAGGGCGTGTTGGATATAACAAACATTGCTGGGAGTAGTGGAATTACAAGGAGTGGAAGGATGTATGTTCCTGAAAATCTTAGAAAGGAACAATCAAAGGAAGCTGAAGAAAGGGCCCGTAAGGGAAAAGATAAGGAAACTGTGGAAGTTAGAGAAATATCAAACAAAGAAGCTCAGGAATTTCTGAAAGTAATGAGACAAAGTGAATACCAGGTGGTGGACCAGTTAAATCAAACCCCGGCCAAAATCTCAATGCTTTCGTTGTTGCTTAGTTCCGAGGCACACCGAGCTGCACTGTTGAAAATCCTGAATGAAGCACACGTACCCCATGACATTACGGTCAACCAGCTTGATGGTATTGTTGGGAACATAGTGGCAGCCAACTACTTGACCTTCACAGACGCTGAGTTACCTCCGGCGGGGAAGAATCACAATCAAGCCCTTCACATCTCTGTCAAGTGTGGGGACTACATGCTGGCCAGAGTGCTCATCGACAATGGCTCGTCATTAAATGTGTTGCCCAAGTCCACAATGGATAAGTTGGATGTGGATTGCTCATATCTGAAGCCTAGCTCCACCTTGGTTAGAGCATTTGATGGGTTTGTGAAAGAAGTTTTTGGAGAAGTAGAGGTGCCTTTGCAGGTGGGTCCTGAAGTGTTCTATGCACATTCCAAGTCATGGATATAGCTTCCTCTTATAGCTGTCTGCTAGGACGACCTTGGATACATGCCGCTGGGGCAGTACCATCTTCGCTCCATCAGAAACTCAAGTTTGTGGCAAGTTGATAGTAATCTTCGGGGAGGAGGAAATGATGATAAACCGATCACCACCAAAATATTACGTTGAAGCAGCAGAGGAGTCTTTTGAGACTGCCTTCCAGGGATTGGAGATCTCAAATGCTATCTTTGTTGGGAGTGAGCCTCCCCAATTGAATCCTAGGTGGTCCAAGGCGGACATGATGGTTGCAAAGGTGATGCTAGGATATGGGTATTGTTGCACCCCGAAAAATCTGGATTGGACCTTTCATCGTACAACGTGAAAATTTGTGAAGCCGCCATCAACATTTTTTATTTAGGGACCAAAACATTGAAAAAGGGTCCTTTTTAAGGCGGGTGGCCCTTTGAGAACTAGAGATGTAGGTTCGGGGGTCGGTTAGGTGTGGGGAAGGTATTAGCACCCCACACCTCCTTTCTACCGAAAGGGAACCTTTAACCTGATGTGCGGTTTTGACAGAGTTGATTTGAAACAATTCATTCTACTTCTTTTTTTATTTGAGAAAATGTTTTTGAAAACGGGGGAAAACAAGAATCTTTTTATTATTTTTTAAAAGCGTGCTTGACGGGATGTGACCCGCTCCTACGTATCTCCCGGTGCGATGGAGAATTCAAAGCTTACGTAGTTCTCCTTGAGTCGAGAAACTTTGTGTTGGTGTTTTTTATTGTAGGGGTTTTCGGTCCTAGACTGTACAGTCCACTAGACCTAGAACAAAGACAACCCCGCCTGTACAGACGACGTGCCCCCTACTTATTGAAAATGTTTTTTGATTAAGGAAGAAAAAGATTGGTTGTGAGGTTGGTTGCTTTTATTTGAGCAAGTATCTTAGGCTCGCACGAACTGTACAGCTCGCTAACCCTAAGACGCTAACCGATACCGGATGTACATCCGACTCAATTCCTTACTCATTTTTTGAAATAGGGTTCAAGTTGTTAATTACTTGTTTTAATTCTCATAAGTATCCCAAGATGTTTGAGCTGTACAGCTCCGATCTTAGGACGCTAGACAACACCGGCCGTACGTCCGACTTGCCTCCTTATGAGTTTTCAAAAAGGTTTGTTGTTGATCTTTGAAAAAATTCGATTGCTATAGAAAAACAATTTGAAGAAAAGTTTTAATTTGGAAAATAAATTGGAAAAAGAAATGACTTGAAGAAGAGAGGAAGAGAGTTGGAGGGTGATATTGATCACAAAAGTTTGTTGGGATGGCGTGGCATCCAAAAGAAAAAGAAGTAGAGAATTCAAATCAATTTCCAAATCAAGAACCAAAATGTAAACTTTAACAAGTTGCAAGCAAAACAATCAACAATGCAAATGTAAGCATATACAATTAAGGTGTTGAATCCCTTTAGGTAATCTTTAACACTTGGGATATGCACAAATGCATAAGTGTTAAATCCTCTTACCAAATCATCAACACAAACATGATTTTCAAAGCAAGCAACAAAAACAAGCACAAACCCTAATTATCTCATGAAATGCGACACCAACGTAGAGCTAAAACCTCATTTTATTCTTTGAAAGCAACAAAATCATGCAAGCAAATGACATAGATCAAACTTTTTGGCAAGGATTTACATGATTAAGCAAAGGAATGCACTAAAATCACACAAACCCTAATTTTTCTACAATATGCGAAATGAAACATAATCCCAAATCACAATTTTATTCATGAAAATGCAAGCACAAAATGAAAATAGCACCAACACACAATTTATTCCAAGAGAGAGAGATGCATTTCAAGCATCCAAACCTCCCAAAGTGTTTGTCAAAATGCTTGAAACACATTTCTCCCAAATCAACATTTTATTCATGAAAATGCAAGCACAAAATGAAAATAGCAACACCACACAATTTATTCCAAGAGAGAGATGTATTTCAAGCATCCAAACCTCCCGAAGTGTTTGTCAAAATGCTTGAAACACATCTCTCATTCAACAACAACAATTATATCAACATTTCATCAAAAAAATAGAGCACTAAAATGCAAAGAAATGCTTGATATGCAAAAAAAAAAAAGATTGATGATCTACATTTTTTTATGCTAAAATTTGATGATGTTAAGAGTGAGAGTATACCTCAACTCCAAGCTAGAATAGCAAGAGAAATAAGGTGAATGAACACTAAACCACTTGAATCAACCCTCTAATCTTCAATCTTGAGCTTGATTCTTGAGATTTGAAGATGGATCTTTGAAGAGAATGCAAGGATGATGAAAGATTTAGGACTAGAATGTTGATTTGAAGTGAAAAAGTGAAGAAATGAGGTGAGGGAAGGAGGGGGTGATTTCGGCCAAGGGAAGAGAGGAGAGGAGAGGTTTGTGTGCTAGGGTTTTGTGAATGAATTGTGAGGCAAAAAGTGTGTGAGAGGTGAGGTTTCTAAGGTATATATAGAGAGCAACTAGGTTTAAGGGTATTTAGGTCAATATGCACTAGTTGTGCTCTAGGATTTGATTTTAATTTTGAATCAAAGGCTAGGATTGAGGCTCACATGGATTGAGGACATTGAGAAAACACAAAATGAGAGAATAGAGAGGGTGAAATTCGAAATAGCAAGGGAGAGGGTGTAGCCTTGGTCACTAAGTTTTGCAAGTTGTCATCTTGTACTATTGTACTATTATATGACCATGCTATTATCCCTTCATTTTTTATTATTCTTCTTAGGATAATTGTACAAAAATACACCCAATTTAGGCCACATACTAGGAATCTTAGGAATATGCTATTTTATGGGATCACCATGACCAAAAATATCATAAAAACCACATCTTGAAATTTTGTAGAATATTCCTTTTTGATGCCTTTTTTGAATTTGAATTTTTATGCAATTTGAATTTGAATTTGAAAAATATATGACCAAGGGTGTCTTGCTTCAAATAATTTCCTCTAAAATTGCACAATGATTTTTGATGAAAAATTATCCTATTTTTAGAAAATGACCAAAATACCCTTTTGCCCTAAAAACCTTGTTTTTTAACAACAAATGTATTTCCACTCTAACAATGAATTTAAAAGCCCTAGAATGACTTTTAAAACCCAAAAATGCATGCACAATGCTCTTCACTCTTCAAAATAAAACCACACTTCTCAAGTTATTTATTTTTTTTTTTTTTTTGCGGAAAATTAGGGTTTTAAACCTAGGCGGACAAAATTAGGGTATGACAGGTATCAGGTTGGAAAAGGCCTGGAAAAAGCTGCTCAAGGAATTGTAGCACCCGTCCTGCTGAAAGGGAATACTGAAAGGTTCGGTATTGGGTACATCCCAAGCCCTGCAGACCGAGAGAGACTAGCAGCTGATAGAAGAGAGAAATGGTTGGCAAAGCTCAGAGGAAGGATCCCCAACCAGGGAGGGATGGTCGTCGGTGATCTTAGGAACAACTTCCGAAGTGTAGGCATGCTAGACCCTGACCAGGTCAATATGATTGAAGAAGATTCAGGCTCGGGTGACGGTGCTGTCGGCTTAGTGCGCCGTTGTGCTGCGAAAGAAAAGCTCCAGAACTGGGAGGCCCTAGATTTCCCTGTGATTTTCAATTTAAAGTAATTTTTCTTCGTAATGCAAAATTCCTCGGCTCTGCCCAAGGCCTTGGGATATTTCATTCGGGCGTGCATGTTTTCGTCAAACTTCATCAATGAATAAAATGTTATTTTGGAATTTTCAATAAAATTCTCTTTCTTCATCTCTCATTTGCGTGTCTTTTCTTTATTTTTATTCGCCATTCCATTTTAATGCAGATCGAATACAATTCTTGAAAGTAATAATGCCCATAACTCATACTGTGACTTTGATTACCCGGTTAACCAAACCGAGGAAGATGTTGAGGATGGTTGGGATACTCCTCCAAAAATTATGAGAATGGTAGAACAAGAAGAAAAGGTTATCAAGCCCCATGGGGAGCCCACAGAAATGGTTAATTTGGGTACTGAGGAAGATAGAAAAGAGATCAAGGTTGGTACCGCGATGGGGAATTGTGAACGTAAGAAGTTGATTCAGCTCCTGTTTGACTATGTTGACATTTTCGCATGGACTTACCAAGACATGCCGGGATTGAATACAGATATTGTTGAGCACAGATTGCCGGTAAAACCAGAATATCCTCCGGTAAAACAGAAATTGAGGCGAATGAGGCCAGAGATGTCCTTGAAAATCAGAGATGAGGTCAAGAAACAGTTTGACGCAGGGTTCTTAGCAGTGGCAAAATATCCTGAGTGGGTAGCCAACATCGTCCCGGTTCCCAAGAAAGACGGAAGGGTCCGAATGTGTGTCGATTACCGTGATTTAAACCGAGCAAGTCCTAAAGATGATTTCCCTCTACCTCACATCGATGTTCTGGTGGATAGCACAGCGCAACACTCAATGTTCTCCTTCATGGACGGGTATTCAGGTTACAACCAGATCAAGATGGCTCCAGAGGATATGGAGAAAACCACCTTCATAACCCTTTGGGGAACTTTCTGCTATAAGGTCATGCCTTTCGGATTGAAGAATGCCGGGGCAACTTATCAAAGAGCAATGGTGACTCTGTTCCACGACATGATGCATAAAGAGATTGAAGTTTATGTGGACGATATGATCGCCAAATCAAGGACCGATGAAGAGCATGTTGTAAATCTGCAGAAGCTTTTTGAACGCCTCAGAAAGTACAAACTCAGGCTGAATCCCGCCAAATGCACATTCGGAGTGAGGTCAGGAAAATTGTTGGGCTTCATTGTTAGCCAGAAGGGAATTGAGGTAGACCCAGACAAAGTGCGTGCTATCCTCGAGATGCCGGCGCCAAAAACAGAGAAAGAAGTTCGTGGTTTTCTTGGAAGGCTGAATTACATTTCCCGATTCATCTTCCAGTTGACCGCTACTTGCGAGCCGATTTTCAAACTGTTGTGCAAAAACCAAGAGTTGAAGTGGAATGATCAATGTCAAGAAGCCTTCGAGAAAATCAAGGTGTATCTTCAGAATCCGCCAGTCCTAATGCCACCTGTGTCCGGCAGGCCTCTTATTCTGTACCTTACAGTGTTGGACGATTCCATGGGTTGCGTACTGGGGCAACACGATGAGTCGGGGAAGAAAGAACATGCAATCTACTACCTGAGCAAGAAATTCACCGATTGCGAGACCAGGTATTCACCATTGGAGAAGACTTGTTGTGCCCTTGCCTGGGCAGCGCATCGATTGAGACAGTACATGTTGAGTCACACTACCTGGTTGGTGTCTAAGATGGATCCATTCAAGTACATATTTGAGAAACCTGCGCTCACAGGTAGAATTGCTCGTTGGCAAATGCTTTTATCAGAGTATGACCTCCACCATGTCACCCAAAAGGCGGTTAAAGACAGCACATTGGCAGAGTATCTAGCACATCAACCGGCTGAGGGTTACCAGTCCATGCAATGTGAATTCCCAGATGAAGACATCATGGCATTGTTCGACGAAGGAAAATCCCAAGATGATGAAAGGTGGAGAGTACTGTTTGATGGTGCCTCTAACATGTGGGGGCACGGGGTCGGAGCAGTGTTGATCTCCCCGGACAATCGTTTCATACCATTCACGGCAAGGCTGAGTTTCTACGTCACAAATAATATTGCAGAGTATGAGGCCGTGCATCTTAGGCATACAAGCGGCCCTCGATTGGAAAGTCAAAAGGCTCGACGTGTACGGGGATTCAGCTCTAGTTGTTCACCAAGTAAAAGGTGATTGGGAAGCAAGAAACCCTGATTTGATCCTTTACCGTGACTACATTCAAGAGCTAATCAAGCCCTTTGAAGAGATCACCTTCCAGCACATACCTCGCAATGAGAATCAACTGGCTGATGCCTTGGCCACTTTGTCTTCCATGTTCAACGTCAACTGTGACAGGAACTTGGCGTGTGTCAGAGTCCAACACCGAGGTCTACCTGCTTATTACCATTGCATGGCAGTTGAAGAGGAATCAGGCAGTAAACCTTGGTACCATGACATCAAACAGGTCTTTCCAATCCAGACGGATCCCCGTGGCAAATGGGCTCCCAAATACGAAGGACCTTATGTGGTGAAGAAGGCATTCTCCGGAGGGGCATTAATTCTTGCAAACATGGATGGAGATGAAATCCCAAACCCAGTGAACTCAGATGTGGTAAAGAAGTACTATGCCTAAAGAAATAGACAGAAAAAGAGAAAGATAAGCCAAGTAAGAATTAGCTCGCTAGGTTGAAAACCCGAAAGGGCGGCCTAGGCAAAATCAGAGCGACCCGGTGGATTGAAAACCCGCAAAGGGCGATCCAGGTAAAAATTAGGGTCAGAAAACTTGGGCATGAAAATAAACAAGGGCATACAGCACTCCCGAAGATTTGGATAAGGGGTTGATCAAGGTCACAAGTATGAACGGTGGGCACCGTTACTTCAAGGATAGAATCACAGAATATGTTCCTTTTTCTTGTATTTTATCAGTTTAGAATAAAGATTGCAATTGTACTTTCAACTGGCGTGACTTTCTGCACGACCGGTTTCCATATCAGCAAAAGTCCAACTTTTCTTTCATATGTGTGCTTTTCGTGTCTTTACTTTCATTTATTCAGTTTCTTTCAAAATAATGATTTTATGATTGATGAAATTGAATTGCAAAACATGTGCATACATTCAGAGCATTACAGATTATTACGAAATCTTTGAAAATCACAAAAGGAAAAAATGGTTTCCTAAAATGGGTAAAGCTGCAAAAAAAAAAAAAAAAAAAAAACAGTCACATGCACTGCCACCTTAAAAATAACAAGATCATTGCAAACCAACGCGCAACCCTTGCGTTATCACCATCCTGGAACGGTCTTCGTGTCAAGTGCCACAAGTCCCGCGGATTGATTTAACCAGCAAAAAAAAAACATTTTCATATCATTCATCATTCCTATATCATCCATGTCATCAAACAGTAGAGCATTATACTTTCATATTCGCATCCCAGAAGGGCGAAAGGATACAGAAGAAAAAGAAACAGAAGAAAAGAAAAAGAAAAAGGAAAATCAAACAGAAAAAACCTCTCACCAAATCAATCATTGCATCCATGTGCATCCCAGCATCAAAAGCCTGCATTCCATGCATCATTCAAAGCTTCCCAATTTTCAAAAAGAAACTCAGTTGCTTTGGACTCGTTAGTCCCCAAAATTTTCAAAAAAAGTCAGTTATTTTGGACCAATGGGTCCCCGAAATCTCATTTTCAGAAAATCATCATGGCACCGAGTTAGTGAACTCCATCAGCACAGAGTTAGTAAACTCCCACAGAGTTAGTGAACTTCTTCCACAGATCACAACGTCGCGTACGAGCGCGCGGCAGATCTACAGACTTCGTTAAGTCCATCGGATTAATTGTGTCAACCTAAGGCATAGCGTAGATCCATTGATCATATCAGTTCCGGACCTGATATTGATCGGCCGCTCGAAAAGGCCACCCCCAGAGCTCAGACTCGACGAGAGTCCGTCAAAAGGTTTTAGGCAACCTCCGAATCCCCAATTTACGGCACTTCCCATTTATTGCTTTCATTTACTGCTTTACGCAATTTACTGCTTTCATTTACTGCTTTACACAATTTACTGCTTTCTCGTCGACGCGACAAGTGTTGACTCTCCCTCTCTCAAAAGAAGAGAGATCAAAGAAAGGAAACAAAAAAAAAGAGAATCAAGAAAAGGAAAATTCGGGTTTCTCTAAGTAGACAAAATTAGTATTATTTCTGAATTCTTTATTTCTATTTTGCCTCGGAATATGTTTCGGCCAATTCATATTCCTTGGTAAAATCCAAATAAAGAGGGGCTGGTGTCATACCCTAATTTTGTCCGCCTAGGTTTAAAACCCTAATTTTCCGCAAAAATAAATAAATTGAGAAGTGTGGTTTTATTTTGAAGAGTGAAGAGCATTGTGCATGCATTTTTGGGTTTTAAAAGTCATTCTAGGGCTTTTAAATTCATTGTTAGAGTGGAAATGCATTTGTTGTTAAAAAACGAGGTTTTTAGGGCAAAAGGGTATTTTGGTCATTGTCAAAAATAAGATAATTTCTCATCAAGAATCATTGTGCAATTTTAGAGAAATTTATTTGAGGCAAAAAATTTTTGGTCATGTATGTATGTATGCGCATGCATGCATACATTGTGCACAAAATTTTAAAAAAGGATCAAAAGGGAATATTCTACAAAAAGTTCCAAGATGTGATTTTTATGACATTTTTGGTCATGGTGATCACATAAAATGGCATATTCCTAAGATTCATAGTATGTGGCCTAAATTGGGTGTATTTTTGTACAATTATCCTAAGAAGAATAATCAAAAATGAAGGGATAATGGAATGGTCATATAATAGTACAATAGTACAAGATGACAACTAGCAAAACTTGGTCACCAAGGACCCCTCCCATTTATGCGCCTATCCCTCTCTATTCTCTCATTTTGTGTTTTCTCAATGTCCTCAATCCATGTGAGCCTCAATCCTAGCCTTTGATTCAAAATTAAAATCAAATCCTAGAGCACAACTAGTGCACAATGACCTAACTACCCTTAAACCTAATTGCTTTCTATATATACCCTATTAACCTCACCTCACAAAAAAAAAGCTCTTGGCCTCATTTTCACATACACAACCCTAGCACACAACTCCCTCTCCTAATTCCCTCTCTTGGCCGAAATCATATCACCCTCTTCCTCCATCAATTTTTCACTTCTCCTTCACCAAATCACCATTTTTTCACCTCATTTCCATTCCTACTTCATATATCTTCCTTCTCTCCTAATTTAATTCAAGCTTTCACCATCGAAGGGTATTTTTAAGCAAGCATTTCGTGGGTTTCATTGAAGTTTGGTGAAGATTCAAGTTGATTTGTGGTCTTGTTCTTCATATTAGTCATCCCTTTGCTTGGATTTGAGGTAAACTTCTTAAAACCTAGCATCATCTTCAACTTTTTTGCATCAAAATGTAGATATCATGTTTCTAATTTTTCATCCTACCATATTCACGCATTTTAGTGTTGTTATATTGTTGATTTGTTGATTGTTGTTGGTGAGAGGTGTCTCAAACATTTTGACAAGCACTTAGGGAGGCTTGGGTGTTTGAGATTGTTGTTAAATTGTGATTTGTGTTGTTATCATTTTGCTTGTTGCATTTTGTGAAATAAAATCGTGTTAGGAAGCTATGAATGTTTCGCACCTTTAGCATAAAATAGGTTTAATCGAGTTTTGATGCATTTCTTTATGCAATCTTGTTATTGGGGCTTGATTTTGAAGTTCCCATGTCCAAACATGTTGTTTGATTTTGCAAATATTCATTTTTTCATGCCTTCTTACTTTCACAAAAATCAAAAAATATGAATAGTTGTTGATTTTGGTGTTTGATCGCTTGGATCTTGTGAATAAATGTTCCTAAGTCTTGCTAGTGTCATTTGCTTGCTTGATTTGGTTGACTTGTTGAAATAAATTGATGATTAATTTGTTATTTGAGAAAATGAATTTGGGTTTTGGTTCATTTATGGTCCACAAATGATTTTGGGTTATGCTAAATTGGCAAGAGATAGGTTACTTCAACCTTGATGCCTATGCTTGTAAGCATTTAAAAATTCAATTCCCACTTGATGTGCTTGTGAAATGTGAGCAAAAAGGGGTCTATAAACAATTGAATTTGCGCACATGATTGGTCTCCAATGACCTTGATGCATCCTCAAGTTTAATCATGCTTTCTTTGCTCTTTGAGTTTAATATAAATTGTTGTTTGAAGCTTTTGAAGTTTTGGCAAAGGATAGGCCACTTGGAGCCTTGATGCATTAAATTGTTGTGGTGCATTAAAATGTTGAATTGGTGTTCACAATTTGCTTGTTTTGATTTCCACCAATTGTTACTCGTTAGTAACTCTCCAAAACTTCAAAACCATGTTGCATACAAAGAACAACTTGTTACTCGTTAGTAACGTTCCAACTTCGAAACATTTTTTTGCATTTACATAATCATTGATAAACAACTTCACTTCTTCTCAAAACAATTTCAAACTATTTTTCACAAATCAAACTTTGTTGAGGATAATGCGAAGCCTTTGCTTGCACGATTGTCAACAATGGGGGTGCTAGTGGTGATCACTTGGAGTCTTTGCTCAATTGATTATCATGAACACTCATTTTTCAAAAGAACTCTCATTTCACAAATTAAAAACTTTGTTGAGGATAATGCGAAGCCCTTGCTTGCACGACCGTCAATAATGGGATGCTAGTGGTGATCACTCGAAACCTTTGTTGTTTGATCACTGTGAACATTCAATTTTCACAATTAAACAACTAAAAAATAAAAACCTTTTCTCGACAACCGAGAACTACGTAAGCTTTGAATTCTCCATCGCACTGGGAGATACGTAGGAGCGGGTCACATTCCCGTCAAGCACGACAAATGAAAACCATTTTCTTTTCAAAAAAAAAACAAACCCTTTTCCAAAACAAGGCAATTTCTAAAAACAAAACAATTTTCGAAAACAAGAACAACGTTGCTTTGATTCCCTCCCCAAGATACGTAGGCACGGTGCCCTCCCGTCAAGAGCAAAAGATTAAATTTTCCTTAAGTTTTTCCATAAAGTAAGGAGAGATAAAGAGAGATAAAAACAAAGCATTTCTTAAATCAACCTTTTAAATCACACGTCAAATCGAGGTTCCCTTTCAGTAGAAAGGATGTGTGGGGTGCTCGTACCTTCCCCATGCATAACCGACCCCCGAACTCAAATCTCGTGGTTCCAAGGACCATTGTCTTTCAAGAAAGGTTGTTTTCAATGTTTTACCTCTAAAAAAATATTGGTGGCGACTCCAATTCATGTTGTGCGAAGAGAAATCCCTCCAAAGGATTTTTCGGGGTGCAACACATGGGAATATTAGGAAAGCTTTGGGGGTGACATGTTAGATGAGGTTGGTGATCATATGATTATCGATACCTAAGGAACAATTACGCAAAATGATAATTCCGAATCGGTTGTGTTCAAGACCCAAAAGAAAAAACTCGGCAAAAAAAAAAAGAAATCAGTTGTAGGCTATAATATTTGTTTCATGACAAATTTTGTTTCTATCTCTTTTTGATCTGGCCAATGTAAATTAGGCTTTTAAATTGCATTTTCTTGGTCTCTAGGATGGACAGTCTTAGGGGTCTTTCGCCGTAACAAGTTAGGGGCTTCCTACTGTTGCTTTGATTTTAATTTATTTTCTTGCGAATGGTATTGGATCTAGCCCCCTAAGGGCTCTCTTCTCTTCTCTTTCTCTTTTATTTATTTTTAATAAAATTAGGAGGAAGTTCTCTTTTTCCTCCTAGATGTTTTGCATCAAAAGGTTTTAACGAGGTTTCATAATTATAATTTTTTATTATCATAATATAATTACGATTTTATTCTATTAATTATCATAATTATAATTTTTTTTTTCAATAAAATAATGGCGGCATCAGAGTCCTAAAGGGAAATCTTACCTTGTTTGGGATGGACATGTGAGACGCAAAAATTAACCACACTGGAGATGGGCGTGGGATAGGGTAGGAAAAATATGCCTCGTTACCAATGCCTAGCTAGACTAAACTGCTGAAGTTAGATTTTTTTTTAAGAAGTTTAGGTATGAGCATGATGTGTAACTGAACTAATTTAAACATTGCAAATTTAGTTTAAGGGAGGATTTTCTAGCTTGAAACTAATTTAAATCAATTGAAATGAATCCTATATATATATACTAGTATGGTGGACCCGTGCCATGCACGGGTTGACGTATATGTATATATTAGTATTCTGATACTGCGGTCAAATAATTCAGATAAATAGTGTGTCAATTTTAGTTTTTCTCTAATGAAAATTACAACTGTTGGCAGGATTGGCCACTTACCAATGTGGTTATATATTTAAATAAAATTTTCTGGTGAATATATCAGGTTGAACAAAATAATGTTATGGGATTGTTTATTGTAGAAATGGGCTTATTTGTTATATAATGCTCATTAGCTTGCAATTCTGCGATTTTGGTTACATGCGTTGTTAAATGATTTGGAATCTGTTTGTAAAATAAATAAATATGCCTATATGGGTGTAGTAGTGAGTTCGAATTATTTTGTTTTATTTTGTGGCTGCAAATCAGTCCTGACGTTTTGAAATTATTATGATTGGCCTGTGCCGGGTGTACAAGTTTTTTTTAAAATTTAGTTGATTATATATTATTCAACAAAGAGGCATAATTTCTATGTTTGATTATAGATTAGTTGATAACCCAAGATATTGTTGTGGTTATTTTATATATTCTTTAAAATATGTCATATTCCTGCTGTTGAATAAAAATATTCTTTTATCAATAGTGATGGTGCAAATTTCTTATTTTTAGCTTGTACCGACGGCAAAAAACCTTTCCACAAATTAAGGCATGTTTTTATTGTAACGCATCATATACGAAAGATTCATTAGAATGTAGCTAGGGATACACACGGCATAATGAGAATAAGTGTAGGGGTTTTTTAGTAATTGTGTGATTAGTTAAAGTTAACTTCACATTATAGAAGCCCTGGATTCACTTTCCCTAATTTGTTCCAATCTTGTATCAGACATTCGGTCGCGTGGCTTCCCATCTTTAGAACGCTGTGAGTTCTTGTTGATCGTGCGACGGGTAATCCATGGCAGGTACGAATCGTTCGTCTTCTTCGCGTGAAGGCCAATTGATATTCGAAAGTACTCATCAATATCCGTTTGGATAGAATTCCCAATTTGAGGTATGGTTCATTGATTCGTATTTATTTGCAATTATCTCATGTGTAATCGAATTTTTGATTTCGTCGTATGTTATTCTGGAAATTTTCAATAGTCATTGGAACTATATTGTATTTTATGATCACATATGCAATTTGAAAGTTGTTCTAGTTGTTCGTTAGTGTTGGACAGTAATCCGAAGTGGTATTTCTCCATTTGGATTTGCTGGTTTGAACATAATTGCGCATAAATAGGTCCGATGCAGCAGGCATTCCATTTGAGGTTTATGGTGCCCTAAGTATCGGATCAATCCATCATTTGTTTGAATATTTGTAAATCATAGGAATCGTATTAAGCAATTCTGCAAAGTGATATTATATGAAATGTAAATCATACGGAATCAAATTGAGTAATTCTGCAAAGTGAATAGCTATTTGAAGTAGGTTATCAGAAATATATGATATTAATGAGCGTGAAGATGAGAAAGAAGAGTCAAAAAAATATTTTTATAATGCCTTCCCCATGTGACTTTATTTTTTATATTTGTATATATGTTTGTTGAACATCACTAATTGCAATATCTATAGGTTCCTCTCATTTTATTCTTACACAAATCCGCTTTTATTAACAATTAAATTAACTTGATCTCTGTATATAAACTATTCAGACTATTGGAATGTACGAAACACTGTACGAAGTTGACGATGGTCTCCGAACCGTAATCGAATAAAATTTTAAGATCTGTGGTCATTTTGAATGATGTAGGACGGTGAGAATTCTCTGTTAGCCACCCTGTTAAATGAAGATTTTGGAATCAGTTCATATTTTAGATGAAAATAAGTATTGGAAGAAGAATTAGGTTTGGCGTTGATGTAGTATTTTCGCTTTTCTTTTGAGTCTTTTTATGGCAAATCAGATTATTTGTAGTTGATTTGCGTACTAATAATTTGTTTGGGTGTTTCTGAGATTTGAAAGATCATTAGTGATAAAAAACTTTGTATCAACGTTGAATTTCGATTGTGTTCCTTCGATTTATCGTATGGTTTATTAGTTAATAATAATTGTGTCGACATTTCCGTACTTTTTCTGGGAATTATAGTATGAATTATACATAATGATAGCGCTGAAATCATTACATGTAAAAAGTTTTGTATCAACATTATAGAAAAACAGTTTGTATGACAAATAGAAATTATCACAAAAAAGGTAACGAAACTAAGTTGCAGTGCAGCATAATTCAAAATTTTTAAGTGATGGAAGTTAAGGTTTATTCTGTCGTATATGAATCTGTCTCCGACTCTACTTATAGTTATTCACTACACAATACTGCAGGCAATAGTATAATCAATGATACATTATTGGAGTCCATTTCGAATGTCAGCATCGTGTATTGATGGGTAGTGAATAAGACTGATGGTTTAGATTGTTAACAAAGATATGCTTCATTGCATGTTCCATTTGGGGAATATTAAATCAGGTATGTGATTCTAATTAGATAGTAAAGAAAGCCGCTGATAATATTGTGTAGCTTGATATATTTCAAACCTGGTTCTTTTACGCAAGCTGGTTTTTGGATAGTTGTATAGTTCTTGTTATCATTGAATACCATGTGTAATGAAAGAGAATGTACATGCTGTTTACCTTGTGAATTATGAAGTTTGAAAAGTAAAGAAATATAAAAGACAAATGTAATTTGAACATACTTGAGCAGGTAAACCAAAAAACAAAACCACAGACCCAACATATGTTCCCATGGTCATTAGAATGTAGCCATAATATGTAAAAATCTAGTACAAAAATTAAAGATTTTCAAACACTTCCCAGTAGACAACATTTTTCGTAGACGAGAAAAGGTTTTTATCCTCGTCTAGTATAAGCAGCTTCAGACCCTTCCGTGACTTAACGCGTGATAGAGCAACATACAGCTGGCCATGTGTTAAGATTGGTTTAGGCAAGCAGATACCCACATGTGAGAGTGACTGTCCCTGACTTTTATTGATCGTCATAGCAAAGCAGACTGTAATCGAGTATTGGCGGCGCCTAAATTTAAAAGGAAGCCCAGCATCACTTGGAATTAAATTCATCCTTGGTATAACAATTCTGTCCCCTATGTTTTTACCTGTGAGAACTGTAGCTGTTATCATTGTCTTCCCCAAATGATTGACCATTAAACGCGTACCGTTACATAGGCCTGCAGATTGGTCAATGTTTGTCATAAGCATAATAGGTACCCCAACTTTCAGTTGTAACTTGTGGTTCGGTATACCCGAACACTTAACATCGTTAAGAAACTCTGGTGTGAACCATTTACTCTGGCAGTCACCGTCCTCATATGACTGGCAAACAGTGTCAGAACTTAGATACTCAACAACTTCGCCTGGAATTTTTGACAGAACATATTCATTTACCTGCTCAACAGACTCTAGAGTTGGAGCCAAAATTGCACGCTCCTCGAAGAAACGCTCTGTTAATATTGGCCAATAGTTCTGGATAAGTAAACTCGATGAGTGATTGTAAAGGGTCCGTTGCATCTGTAATTAACAAATCATCAGGTATAGGAACATCAACCTCTCCATGCTCATTTGATTGAGAATCACCGTCTCCAATTCGGAGCAACCAATCAGCAAACTCTTTGATATCATTTCTCTCAGGCCCATTTACTGCACAACCCAACCTCATGTTGACAGAGAGGTTGAGGACTTTGAAGTTTGACCACAGTTCAGATGCATTGATAGCCGCATGTTGTGGAAAAAATATATGTGCAAGTATACACAGTCTTTAACAAGTAATATAGAGATAAGAAGGTTGTCGTACCCACAGGGATTGAATTAATTTTACTAAGTTTAAATTAATAGTAGAGTCAATGATAACAAAAAAAAATATAAAATGAATGATGATTGTGGTGTGTGTATAGACAAATTGTAAATTAAAAACAAGTAAATGTAAGTTGTGAATCAGTTGAGAAATATGGTCGAAATGCTTTTACTAAAGTAAGTTCACTTTGAATGTATAAAGTTATAATTGATGAATCTGCAACCATTGCACCTGCGATGGTTTACTGCTACAATCATTGCACCTGCAATGTCTTGCGGTTATAATGATTGCACCTGCAATGGATGCAGTACTAACAGTTTTGTACTTTTTAGTACTTAGCTTCAGGGCTTCATTACAAGTCTTATTTCTAAGCTCTAAATAAGTTCACCCTTGCCTAATTAAACTCCTACAGATCATCCTATGAACTATGCTATCCTATGTCTAGGTCTTAGCATGGTTTTAACAAAGTTTCCTATTATTAAAACACTTATTCATGTTAGTTCTTGATTTCAAATCACAAACCATTTCTGAATTTATGACCCTACTTATTTTAAGTGATCAAGTTAAAATAAGTTTGAAAGAATTATCACGCAAGAATTAAATTACAAAAACATCAACATAACTTTATAACATTTCAAAGTTTCATTACTAAGCTAAGGCATCCCAACCACAACGGGTTCAGCTCATGCTTGACATAACTAGAAAGATATAAACAAGATTTCTCATGCTTATAACAAGAAAAACGCAAAGAGAATAAGAGGTAGGAGTATTTACACAAAAGAAGATTCTTTGCATTTCTTTTCTAGCAATGTGGTTGCTTACACTTCTTCACAAGAGTACAAGAGAAAGAAATCTACCTAATAACTAGAAACTAGAATATAAAATGTATTGTTGAATGATAAGAATTGAGTGTCCTTCAAATGGAGAAGAGGGTGGTATTTATAGGCTTCATGATCCACCTTCCTTGATCACCAAGTTGTTTCTCTCTCCTCTTGTCAAGTAAAAAGTGTGATAAGAACCCCCATCAAATATTAAGGGAGGTCCAATGGTGTAATGACAAGTGGAAAGTGAGATTTTTCACTTTGAGGCTAGATGCATGAACTTGGCGCCACCTTCAACAACTTGGCCAACTTGCGCTTGCCACTTGCATTTGCTGACATCATCAGGTTTTAGGAGCAATTCTGTGTTACTTAAGTTGATGCAGCTGCAATAGATGCAGGTGAAATGCTTGGGTATGATGCAGGTGCAATGCTCCCGTCTTCTGCTTTTTACAGCTTATTGCAGGTGCACCTATTGCGGTCTCCATTGCAGCTGCAATATTCAACAAACACATCAAAAATACCACAAATTATGAAATTCAACTCTAATGAGTTCCAAAGCTAAATGATGTTGATTTCAACTATTATTCTTTATTTGGATTAACAAATTACTGAGTTCTTACAATAATTGAAGCTTAAGAAGTGTAAATAACTCTATATAAAATAGAGTTATCACACCCCCAAACTTAAATCATTGCTTGTCCTCAAGTAATGACGAAAAACGAAACAAGATTAACAAGTACTCCTAGATGAGTTTTCAGAAGATCAGATCAGCTAGTTCCTTCAAGACATATTTTTCAATAAGTGCATTCTCTAGAAACTAAACTCTATGTTTCCCACAATGCTTGTGAACCATAGGTTCTTCAAACATTCAAAGTTTATTTGAGCTTTTTTGTGTGAGTGTGTGACTTCACTGACCTTCAGATTGGTTCTTTCCCTAAGTTTGGAAAATCCACTTAGCTTTTGGATTGAAAAAGTTCACGTTTGATCAAGTTAAAAATTCTTTAAAAATGGGTTTTAGACTAACAATTTCCACAAGTGTTGAGGATGCTTCAAAGCACAAAAAAGGGTCTTTATCAAGAAAGCTCAATCTAGACCAGTGCTTTCTACGTGTTTGGTGCAATGTTGAATTTTGGTATTGTAGGTGCAATATACTTTGGTGTTGCAGGTGCAATGGTATAGATTCATTGGAGGTGCAATGGGTTTCAGTGATTTTTGTTGCATCTGGTTTTCTTCTTTGATGATTGTAGCTGTATTGTCCTCCTCGCTGTTCCCCTTTTTGCATTTTTTTCTTTTTGATTATTTTTCTTTCTTTTTCTTTTTCTTTTTCTTATTCATACAATTTTGGAACGGATACAGCTTATATGATTTGGATCAATACAGCTTTTGTGGCATTTTGAGTGAGAAGATCAAAGTATTTTTCTGTTTGCACTGGCTTCCTAAGATTGAACCTCTTTTGCCTTTGTATTCATTGTTGCACCCCCAAACTTATCTCTTTATGCTACTCCCCATTTTTACTAAAACTTTAACAATTGATCTTGGCTCACTAAGACTATCCTTGGCATCCATTTATTTCCTCATTAGTTGAGTTCCTTTCTTCAAATAAGTGAGTTTAAGTGTTGAGGCTCAAATATTCTTGATCATTTTCTGAACTTAGGCCACAACACTCGATGTTTCCCCAAAAAAAGATGTTCAGTTTCTGAAAAATGCACTTGTTTTTCTCAAAACAAGGTTTTCTAGCTGATCATGCTTCTTAAAAGACACTTTGCTTTAAATAAAAGAACTACTACTGACTTTTAACACACAAATATATAAAACACACATACTTATATATATATATATATATATATCAGCTGCATATTGTTCACAAAATAATCAAAAGATCCCCCCCAACTTAAAGATCAGCAGTGTCCTCACTGCATTACTGAATGGGAGAGGGAATATTGCAGCTGCATTAAGAAGTCAGTATTTAACATAAACAAACTAAAAAAACATATAACAGTTTTAAACTAGCAAAATAAACATTGTACTTTTTACTGCTTGGTTGCTCCACTCCTAAGCCTGTTGCTTGCCCTCACTGCTGGCTTAGGGTCCTTCTTCTGCTTCTTCGCCTTTGGTCCAGCTGTTTTTGTTGTTTCTGCAATCGCTGCAGGTGTATCAGTCTTCAGTGTTGCAGTTGCAACAACCTTCTGGGCTGCAGGCTTATCAGATTTTTGTGTTGCAACTGCATCAGTTTTCTGTATTGTAGCTGCAACCGTTGGCTTTTTTGGTTCCTTTGCAGCGGCTTTCTTGTGCCTTTTCTCCTTCTCTTGCGTAGCAGCCAATGTTTTGTCCACCATTTCTCTAGCTGCTGCTGCTACAGGATTTATATCAGTGTGGATCTGGGTTGCACCTATAACAACTTGAGGTTGCATTGTAGGTGCAACAGGTGACTCTGTTACAATTGTAGTGCTGGCAGCACGACGTGCAGCTACAATGATGATAGTCATGGTTGCTTGAGCAGAAGTTTCTTCAGCTTGCTGCTTAGGTGGTTCTTCTTCTTTGTTTTCCTCCTCCTCTTCTTCTTCTTCCTCAGATCCTTCCTCTTCCTGTGTTTTATCAGATTCTTCATGCTCTTTTCCTTCCTCAACCTCTTCTTCAATTTCCATCAATTTTCTTTTTGTACCTGCAACATTAATGTTAGTTTCAACTGATGCAGCTGCATCTGTTGCAATATCAGCAATTCTTTGAAATTGGTCTTGCACAGGTTCATCATTTTTCTCCTCCATTGGTTGGTTTTCAGATTCTGTTTCTTCTTGTGGAGTGGGTGGTTTCTGTTTGGGTGGTGGTGATTTTGGGGTTGGTTCTCTTTGTGGTGAGGCTAGGGGAAGAGGTGATTTTGGCAAGTGAGTTGGTGATTGTATGGGAATAATGGTTGGTGATTTTGAGTGAGGTGGTGTGACAGGTTTGATTGATGGATCATTTGGGCCAAAAGGGGTTGATGGGGTTCTTTTCTTTGGCTTGGGCAACTGCTCCATTGTGATCTCCACTTCATCACTCTCTGTCTCCTATTCATTTTCCTCATTATCTTTGTCTATTTCCTTCACTGCTCTTACTGCCTCCTCCTCTTCTGTAGTATCTTCCTCAGAATCTAAGATTGGTTCTTCCATCACCTTCTTTCCTTTTTCTTTTCTTGTTGGTGGCCTTTTCTTAACCACTTTGGTCTTCTTTTTCTTAGGCACCACTTCTTCTTCTTCCTTCTCCTTTTCTACTTCCTCTTCTGCTCTTTCTTTTTCTTTCTCCAATACCCATTCAGGGAAAATGGGTGGATTGTATTGCCCATTTGCAAGGTGTTGGAACCACATATCTTGCCATGTGAGTTTCTCCTTGTCAAACTTCCACATTGCCCTCTGTTGCTGCATGAATTGCTCCTGCAATGCTAGATTAACACTCTCTCTTTGCACTTTTGTTCTGTCCTTGTAATTTGCATTCACTGGACCCGGAGGAAACTTCCTTTCCTCAGTAATTTTCACTTCAGCTTTTGCACAAAGTTTAGTGATAAGACAAGGGAAAAACAAATTACCAGTATCCTTGTTTTTGCAAATTAGAATTTCTTCAGCAATTACCCTACCCACATCAATGTTGTTTCCAAACAGAATAGAATCTATGGCAAGCATTCTTTCCTTTTTTATGGTGGTAGTGTGTGAAGTAGGTAATAATGAACATGCAACAAACAAATGCCAAGCACTGGCTTCTGGGGTGAGGTATTTGCTCTTAATGGTGTACTCAGTTGGTTTACATTTTTCCCAAATAGCATTGCTTTCTGCAATCCTACTCTTAACTTTATTCATGTCATTTGTATCAACAGTCTCAATCAAATACTCAAAATCTATACCACTATACTCTAGAAGGTACTCATCATTGATTGTGGATGCATCAAATTCAACTCTTTTTCCTCTAATAGTAGAGTAATAGAGTGGCTTACCAGTTTTTTGAGTAGGAATACCAGCATAGAACTCACACACAATAGGAATGTAGTAGGATCCTCTGTGCTTGATGAATGATTCCCAACCTCTTGCCTTCACAATTTCATGGAAGGATTCTGCAGCATCACTTGTCTTGAATCCACGCTCTGGCAAACACTCCATAGCCCAGAATTTTGAGCTTTCTTTTGCGAGCGTTGTAGGTGCATTAGTGGGTTTCTTCTCTGTTTGCGATGATGCACCTGCGACGTTGGCCCCTTTACCAGAACTCTTGATCGCAGATTGTTTCTTCACCATTGTTTAAGTTTTGGGCTTTTGGAAATTTGAGATAGAAGGTGAGTTTCTGAAATTGAAGTGAAAAGTTGAGAATTTCTTTGTGAGAAAGAGTTGTAACGGTAACAAATGGAGTTAGTGGGTGGTTTTAAATGTTGAGGGAAGTTATGGATTAAGGGAAGTTGAGTTGAAGTTAGTGGGTTATGATGTGACTTTAATTTGACCGTTTGGAATGGTGGATAGACATGCATCTTTACACGTGGAAGGTTAGGTGTTTAGGAACAGTTTAAGAGTGGGTTAACTGTCTAAGTGGAATGATGACTTATTTCTGGAACAGTAATTTGGAAATGGTACCACGCCCTGTATTGCAGCTGCAATGGTAGTCTCAGCATTGCATGTGCACTGGTCAATTTCTGCATTTGCAGGTGCAATGGTAAATTTTTACGTTGCAGCTACAATAGCTTCTCCTTATTGCAGGTGCAATAGTTGTACCTGCAATACACATAGTTCCTGCAAAAACACTCAAAACATGTAAAAACAACTAAATTCATGGGTTGCCTCCAAGAAAGCGCTTGTTTTAAGAGTCTTCAACCTGACTATCTCTGACTGGATTAGAGATCTTGGAGTTGAGTGGTACTCTTGTTTCTCTCCACTTGTTCTCCATAGTACATCTTCACCCTTTGTCCATTGACCTTGAAAGTGGAATTGGTTCTTTCATCAAATAGATCTACTGCACCATGAGGGTACACTTTTATCAATTTGAAAGGACCAGACCATCTTGATTTCAGCTTCCCACGAAAGAGTTTAAACCTGGAATTGTATAGCAACACCAGACTTCCTTCAATTAATTTTCTACTCTGAATTCTTTTGTCATGCTATACCTTTGTTTTGTTTTTGTAGATTTCAGCATTCTCATATGCAAAGTTTCTCAACTCATCTATTTCATTGAGCTGCAGTAATCTTGTTTTCCCTGCTTGATCATATTGGAGATTGATCTTTTTAATTGCCCAAAATGACTTGTGCTCCAATTCCAATGGTAAATGACATGCTTTTCCATACACTAGCCTATAAGGAGACATCCCGAAGGGTGTCTTGTATCCAGTTCTGTATGCCCACAAGGCATCATCTAAATGCAATGACCATTCCTTCCTTGTGGGGCCAACCATTTTTTCAAGAACTCTTTTTATCTCCCTGTTGGAAAGTTCTGCTTGTCCACTAGTCTGTGGATGGTAAGCAGTTGCTATTTTATGCTTCACTCCATATTTGGCTAAGAGACCTTCAATGAGCTTGTTGCAGAAGTGTGACCCTTCATCACTGATAATTGCCCTAGGAGTGCCAAATCTAGTGAAGATGTTTCTTTGGAGAAACTTGCTTACTGACTTGGCATCATTATTTGGCAGTGCCACAGCTTCTACTCATTTAGAGACATAGTCAACAGCTACCCATCAAAGAGTTCAACCTCTAAGATATTTGTGAGTGGCATTTCATGTCTATTTGAGATATTCCCAGCCCTTTGAAACTTATCACAGTTTTTTACCATCTAATATGCATCTTTGAATAATGATGGCCAATAGAAACCCGATTGTAGCACTTTAGCAGCAGTTCTTGTGCTACCAAAATGCCCACCATATGGTGCTACATGACATTGTAGAAGCACTGCATGTAGTTCTTCTTCTGGTAAGCATCTTCTGATGATTTGATCTGGACATTCTTTGAAAAGGAAAGGGTCATCCCAATAGTATTGTTTAACTATGTGGAAGAACCTTTTCCTTTGTTGGTAAGTCAAGTTCACAGGCACAATCTTGCTTGTAAAATAATTCACAATATCAACAAACCAGGGTGTTGCAGATTCTATTGCAGCTGCAATTGTTGATTTTTGCATTGTAGGTGCAATGGATGCATCATGAGTTGTTGCAGAAACTGCCAATAGCTTTTCATCTGCAAAACTTTCTTGTATTTCCCCCCTGTTATACCTGCACTTTCATTCTCAAGTTTAGACAAGTGGTCAACAACCTGGTTCTCCACCCCCTTTTTATCATGGATTTCAAGATCAAATTCTTGGAGGAGGAGAACCCATCTAATTAGCCTAGGCTTTGCATCTTTCTTAGAAATAAGGTATTTAATAACAGAATGATCTGTGTAAACAATTACCTTAGTTCCAACTAAATATGATCTGAATTTATCAAATGCAAAGACTACAGCTAAGAGTTCTTTTTCAGTCACAGTGTAATTAATTTGTGCTTCAATTAATGTTTTGCTAGCATAGTAAATGGAATGAAAAATTTTGTCATACCTTTGCCCTAGGACTGCTCCTACTGCAAAGTCACTAGCATCACACATAAGCTCAGATGGCTTGCTCCAATCTGGTGTGACTATCACTGGTGCTGTTACCAATGCCTTCTTTAGTGTTTGAAATGCTTTCAAGCAAGATTCATCAAAGTGGAATGGCACATCATGCTGCAAGAGTTGGCATAATGGTTTTGAGATCTTTGAGAAGTCCTTGATGAATCTTCTGTAGAAGCCTGCATGTCCCAAGAAGCTTCTGATACCCTTCATAGTTGTTGGAGGAGGTAATTTCTCAATCACCTCAATCTTTGCTTTGTCAACTTCAAGGCCTTTCTTTGAAACTCTATGTCCTAGAACAATTCCCTCTTGGACCATAAAATGGCATTTTTCCCAATTCAGAATTAGATTGGTCTCTTCACATCTTTTAAGGATGTCTTCCAAGTCGGATAGACAAGTTTGATAAGTCTCTCCAAACACTGAGAAGTCATCCATAAACACTTCCATTGAATGCTCAATGAAATCTGAGAATATTGCCATCATGCATCTTTAGAATGTTGCAGGTGCATTACATAATCCAAATGGCATCCTTCTAAAGGCAAAGGTGCTAGAGGGACATGTAAATGTTGTCTTTTCTTGATCTTCAGGATTAATGGCTATTTGGTTATAGCCTGAGTATCCATCTAAGAAGCAATAGAATTCTTTACCTGCTAATTTGTCCAGCATTTGATCAATGAATGGCAATGGGAAATGATCTTTCTTAGTTGCCTTGTTAAGCTTTCTGTAGTCCATGCATATTCTCCACCCTGTGACTGTCCTTGTAGGTATCAGTTCATTCTTTTCATTGGCCACTACTGTCACTCCACCCTTCTTTGGTACACATTGTACTGGGCTCACCTAAGCACTATCTGAAATAGGGTAGATTATGCCAGCATCTAGCCATTTGATGATCTCTTTCTTGACTACCTCCTTCATCACTGGATTCAATCTTCTTTGGCCTTCAATGCTGTTCTTGGAGTTTTCATCCAAGACTATCTTGTGCATACATATTGAAGGACTGATTCCTTTGATATCTGACATCTACCAACCAATTGCCTTTGTATGCTTCCTTAGGGTAAGAATAAGATCATGCTCCTGCTTTTGAGATAGATTAGAAGCAATGATCACAGGTAATGTGCTATTTTCCCCTAGGAAAGCATATTTTAAATGCTTAGGCAATTCTTTGAGCTCCAATGATGGTGGTGCTTCAATTGAAGGAATATTTCTTTTGAGCTTCGGATTTTCAAGTTCTAAGGACTCATATTTTCTTGCCCAAAGTTCCTTCACTTCTGCTTTTTCTGTTGCAACTTCACTTTTTGACTCATGCCCTGTACCTTGCATTGCAGTTGCATTGTCAGCATCTGTTGCACCTACAATGGATGAGTCAGTTGTACCTGCAATAGATGTTAGTGCATTTAAAAGATGGTCCTGTTCTTGAATAAAGTGTTGTTGAATAGCTTTATCTAGGGACATAATGAGGGAACATTCTTCAATTGGACATTTAAGAGCATTCAAAATGTTGAATTTAATCTCTTGTTCATTAACCCTCATTTTTAATTCTCCCTTCTGCACATCAATGAGTGTTTTGCCAGTGGCCAAGAATGGTCTACTAAGAATTATTGGTACTTCTTTGTCAGCATTGAAATCTAAAATAACAAAATCTACAGGAAACATAAATTTGTCAACTTTAATAAGCACATCTTCTATGATTCCTTCAGGATAGGCAATTGACCTATCTGCAAGCTGAAGGGTCACAATTGTTGGCCTAACAGTTCCAATACCTAACTGATTAAATATGGATTTAGGCATCAAGTTTATGCTTGCTCCTAAATCACACAAAGCTCTACCAGTATAGAATTTTCCAATTGAAAAATGTATTGTGAAACTGCCAGGGTCTTTTAGTTTCCTAGGGATTTTGTTTTGCATTATCATACTACATTCTTCTGACATGGCAATAGTTTCAAATTCTCCTAATCTTCTTTTTTTAGTTAGCACATCCTTCATAAATTTTGTATAATTAGGCATTTGCTGGAGTGCTTCAACAAGTGGTACATTAATGTGTAGTTGTTTAAGTACATCTACGAATTTACCAAATTGTTTCTCCTCATGTGCTTTTTTAAGCCTTTGTGGATAAGGAGGAGAGGGATATTCTGGTACTAACCTGGATGGTGTGGTTGAAATTTTTGATCTAACAACTTTAGGAGCTCCTGCATCAGTTGCATCTGCATCAGTGATTTCTGCATTCGTTGTACCTGCAATTGGTGTATCTGTTGCACCTGCATTACTGGTACCTGCATCAGAAATTTTCATATTTTTTTCATTTTTCTGGTTTTTTTCTATTTCCTCCTCCTCTACACTTTCTGGAGGGTAAGGTTCTGAGAGATCCTTTCCACTTCTCAATGAGATGGCTTTGCATTACTCATTCATTGGCTTCTTTGAAGATGAGGCTTCTGTGGTAGATGGCAATTCACCACTTGGCCTTTGATATAATGCAGTAGCCAATTGACCAACTTGGTTTTCCAAGTTTTTAAGTGATGCATTATGAGCCTGTCTTGCAGTTCTAGTTTCACTTATGAATACCTCAGTTTTGTTCATGTAAGCTTTGAACATTGCCTCCAAAGAGTTGTCATTTGATTTTTGAGGTGTTCTTTGATAATTTACCTGATTTTGAGGTGGAAAGTCTGGTGGAGTTGCAGGTGCATTAGCATTGGGTGCTTGTGCATTATTGTTGCTCCACTTAAAATTTGGGTGATTTCTCCAACCTGCATTATAAGTGTTAGAGTAGGGGTTGTTGTTTTTGTTGTATCCCAAATAGTTGACAGACACAGGGTTGCTTGGACATTCATCATACAGGTGGCCACCCCCACAATATACACAACTTGTGGAACCTGGAGGTGCTTGCTCTATTGCAGCTGCGGAATCTGTTGTTGCACCTGCATTAGATGCTGGTGCATTGTTGTTGAGGCTCTTGATCATGTTAGAGAGAGATGCCACTTGAGCTGCTAGAGAGGATATTTCACTGACTTCATGGACACCAGCTGTCTTCTTTTGAGCACTGACCCTATCTATGGGCCAACTATAGCTATTGGTGGCCATTTTCTCTAGCAACTCAGATGCTTCATTGTATGACAAATTTAGTAATACTCCACCAGGTGATGCATCTAACATGAGCCTGGTTTGGGGTTCCAAACCATTGTAAAATATTTCCATTTGAATTATGACAGGGATACCATGATGGGGACATTTTCTCAATAGTTCCTTCCATCTTTCCCATGCTTCAAATAGAGATTCACCCTCTTTTTGTCTAAAGGCAGTAATTTCATTTCTCATCCTGGCATTTTTACTTGGTGGAAAATATTTTGCAAGAAATTTTTCAGCTAATTCATTCCACTCAGTGACAGAGTTAGACTCTAGTGAATTTAACCAGGCCTTAGCTTTATCCTTGAGGGAATATGGAAAAAGTTTTAGCCTAAAAGCATTTTCTGTAACACCAGGAATGACAAAATTGCTACAAATTTCCAAAAATTGCCTTAGATGTAGGTGAGGATCCTCTTGAGGAGAACCACTAAATTGACCTACTGTTTGAAGCATTTGAAACATCATAGGTTTAAATTCAAAATGTGGTGCATTAATTTGAGGTCTAACTATGCTGGTTTGCATGTTTGTTTGATCAAACACAGCATAGTCCCTCATTGGTCTATCCCTATCATTTATCATACCTATTAGTCCCATGTGTATGAACTGATTTCTGTAATCTGCGTCTGGATCACCATGAGCAGATCCTCTTCCTCTTCCTGAGCCTCTGCCAGAACCTTGGTGGGAACCTTCTGCTCCTTGATCAGACATTGTTTCTCTAGCTCTGTCTGCTTGTCTTTGAATTCTATGCAACCTTCTGAATCTCCTTTCTATTTCAGAATCTAATGGGTACTCTGGTGTTCTGGACCTGGGCATATGCAGTTGCAACTATTGCAGTTGCAATGGTTGCAGGTGCAATGTCTGCTGTATCACAGAAAAACAAACAGAGTAAAATTGATCACTAACTTACTACTAAAATAAACAATAGAAAAATAAATGGCATTCCCCGGCAATGGCGCCAAAAACTCGTTGTGGAAAAAATATATGTGCAAGTATACACAGTCTTTAACAAGTAATATAGAGATAAGAAGGTTGTCGTACCCACAAGGGTTGATTATTTTTACTAAATTAATAGTAGAGTCAATGATAACAAAAATAAAATATAAAATGAATGATGATTGTGGTGTGTGTATAGACAAATTGTAAATTAAAAACAAGTAAATGTAAGTTGTGAATCAGTTGAGAAATATGGTCGGAATGCTTTTACTAAAGTAAGTTCACTTTGAATGTATAAAGTTATAATTGATGAATCTGCAACCATTGCACCTGCAATGGTTTACTGCTACAATCATTGCACCTGCAATGTCTTGCGGTTACAATGATTGCACCTGCAATGGATGCAGTACTAACAGTTTTGTACTTTTCAGTACTTATCTTCAGGGCTTCATTACAAATCTTATTTCTAAGCTCTAAATAAGTTTACCCTTGCCTAATTAAACTCCTACAGATCATCCCATGAACTATGCTATCCTATGTCTAGGTCTTAGCATGGTTTTAACAAAGTTTCCTATTATTAAAACACTTATTCATGTTAGTTCTTGATTTCAAATCACAAACCATTTCTGAATTTATGACCCTACTTATTTTAAGTGATCAAGTTAAAATAAGTTTGAAAGAATTATCACGCAAGAGCTAAATTACCAAAACATCAACATAACTTTATAACATTTCAAAGTTTCATTACTAAGCTAAGGCATCCCAACCACAACGGGTTCAGCTCATGCTTGACATAACTAGAAAGATACAAACAAGATTTCTCAAGCTTATAACAAGAAAAACGCAAAGAGAATAAGAGGTAAGAGTATTTACACAAAAGAAGATTATTTGCATTTCTTTTCTAGCAATGTGGTTGCTTACACTTCTTCCCAAGAGTACAAGAGAAATAAATCTACTTAATAACTAGAAACTAGAATATAAAATGTATTGTTGAATGATAAGAATTGAGTGTCCTTCAAATGGAGAAGAGGGTGGTATTTATAGGCTTCATGATCCATCTTCCTTGATCACCAAGTTGTTTCTCTCTCCTCTTGTCAAGTAAAAAGTGTGATAAGAACCCCCATCAAATATTAAGGGAGGTCCAATGGTGTAATGACAAGTGGAAAGTGAGATTTTTCACTTTGAGGCTAGATGCATGAACTTGGCGCCACCTTCAACAACTTGGCCAACTTGCGCTTGCCACTTGCATTTGCTGACATCATCAGGTTGTAGGATCAATTCTGTGGTACTTAAGTTGATGCAGCTGCAATAGATGCAGGTGAAATGCTTGGGTATGATGCAGGTGCAATGCTCCTGTCTTGTGCTTTTTACAGCTTATTGCAGGTGCACCTATTGCAGTATCCATTGCAGCTGCTATATTCAACAAACACATCAAAAATACCACCAATTATGAAATTCAATTCTAATGAGTTCCAAAGCTAAATGATGCTGATTTCAACTATTATTCTTTATTTGGATTAACAAATTACTGAGTTCTTACAATAATTCAAGCTTAAGAAGTGTAAATAACTCTATATAAAATAGAGTTATCACCGCACCAAGCACATCCTGTCTAGAGCCCTTCCTTATTACAGGTAGAATCTGTCTAAAATCCCCGCCCAAGACAACTGTCTTCCCACCAAATGGTTTGTCGTTGTTGGATGGGTCTACGATGGACATAAGATTCCTTAGAGTCTTATCGAGTGCTTCAAAACAATTCCTATGTAACATCGATGCCTCGTCCCATATTATAAGTCGTGCTTGCATTAGAAGCCGAACTCTTGGGCTACCTTTACTTATACTGCATGTTGCATTATCACGAGGCACTAGTGGAATTGCAAAAGTAGAGTGTGCAGTTTTACCTCCAGGCAGTAACAGAGCGGAAATTCCACTTGATGCTGTGTTGAGTACAATGTACCCTAGTGCGCGTAAACCTGTAGTCTCAGTACTGTATAGGTATGTCTTCCCCGTACCACCATATCCATTGACAAAATTATAACCACCTCTCCCCGAAGCCACTAATTCCCTGATTATGTCGTGCGCTCTTTTCTGATCTTCATTTAGGTTCTTATGTAACACACTATGTTGTTTTGCCATTTCCTCCCTGTCATAATTTAGTTCGTCTGCTATTAGCTTATTCTGGAAATAAAAACCTTCAGATACATTTGGGAATGGCATAGAGAAGTCCGCTAGAGAACGACCATTTAGATTAAGGAGTTTCTCAATTTCTAGTAGACATGCATTTTTTAGAACATCCTCACTTATATTAAGTCCTGCATTGATCAAACAAACATAAAAATGTTAGCAAACCCAAGAAGGACCGTGGTTGAATTTAGAGTAGTATTTCAATCGTACTAAAAGTGACTTCTTGTCACTCAATGTTGTAATAGTTTTATCATTTATGGACTTATGACTTATATTTGGACGTTCATTGTCTAGAGAAGTGATCCTTTGAATTTTGGATTTGCAAAAGTCAATGAACGCATAACATGTGATTGTTAAAGAACTTTTTTCATTTAAGTAGAATAAACACCGTTCCTACGGCAGTTTTGCCTTGTAGTTTCAAAAACTGGAAGAAACAGATGCAAGAATAAATTACGAAATAATGCTTACGGAAATGATTGAATACAATACCTGGGGTACGAAAATTTCTTCGAGTGTTATAGACAATGCCATCTGCTAGAAGTTTCCAAGTGGAATCCCAAACGAAATCAGGTTTGTTCATAGTGAACATGGATAGTAACGTCACAAACAACCTTCTAAGTGGTGCTCCTGAACAAATTTTGCTTGCCTCAGTTATAGCATCAACAAACTCTCTGTCCCCATCTAATAACCCTAGTTGAAAGCACGCTTCTTCAAATGTCTTTTATACTTTGCCATTAACCTTCCTGAGAGACTTGTAGCTAGTACACCCCTTCTGTATGTTAAGCAGAATTCGTAGGTAATATTTTTCACCAATACCTGGAGGGACATATGCAATTCTCCCCACGCTTGTACCCTTTTTCCTTGGGACCCATATTCTATCTTGATAGTTATACACAAATCTGCTTGGGAACTCGGCGTAGGTTAAATCCTTGCCTTCTGAGTATGTCCTGTTTGCCGCAAACCATGCCAAAAACATTGTGTCATAGTGTTGTGCCTTCCATAGAACATTTTCGATATCATCATCATTGTCAATGAAGACGGTTTGCTCATTTGGTAAATGGAATGAGAGTCTCTGCACTGGAGGCCACTTCTGATGGATGTCAAATGCAAACAACCGCCACGAAGCCTCTGATTGGGAGACATACCTGCAATCATAAATGTTTCGTATCTCATCAACTGGTCTATCTGGGTTGTCTGCACTTCTGAGGACTTGAAGGGTTGCACGGTCTGGGCCTTTGTTAACATATTTGAACAGATATTTGATGGCATTGGATTTGTTACAATACTCCATATTAACATGTCCGCGATACCTCATAAGAAGCTGTGGATTGTAGGGAACAACGTGCCTATTATCAAACAATGTGCCTCCTTTTTCAACAGTTATTCCATTGTCATGTCGTTTGTAACGTGGGTAACCGTCTTCGTCAATTTTTGTTGATTGCAAAAATTGTTTAGGATAGAACTTTGTGCAATGTTCTCCCTTTGTGCAGGCAGATTTTGGATTTTCCTTACCACATGGTCCATGCAACATATATGTAGATACAACCTCATATAAATTTGGATATAACCTCGGATCTGGCAGCTCTGTAGAAATTATCCGGTCAATGTCACTTGTAGTTATAAGCTTGTTGCCAGCAGACAACCATAACAACATGTGGGCATGTGGGAGGCCCCGCTTTTGCCACTCAGCAGTGTACATTGCTGTGGTGAAAGCAACAACTATGGTATGTCAGTATTAATATATGAATAACAGATATGACTTCATTTGAAAACAAATATTAGTTTCGAAGTGTGAATTTAAATGACGAAATATAAAATGAATTCTTCTCTACCACATACCTGCATCCACTTTACAAAACATCTCATCCTTCTTTAGATCAATAATAAGTTGGTCGAGCTTCATCTTAAAAACACGGGAAATAATGTCAGGTCTGTCGCTAGCGGTCAAGCCACGTGGCTTAACAAAACCAGCAATCTCAGACCAGTTTGAGTTACATGTAATTGTAATGAACAAATCCGGGTACCCAAATCTTTTACATATTGCCACAGCATCCTGGCAGTTGTTAAACATGCACCTAGCACCTCCTGTGAATGATGGTGGAAGTATGACACGTCTTCCTATGGCTGAAGCATCTGTGTCACCTCTGGTGACTGCATCTTGTAAACCAGTCAACACTTCGTACCGTATGACCTATTGGTTGTTACGGATATACCTCAATCTGGTAGTCTCAACCATGGTATAACAGTCAACAATAAATTGCTGAAACAATCTACGTGAATTGACAATTTGACCAAACTCTACTTCCCTTTCCTGGATCCTGAATGACATAAATTCCCTCAAGGTGACTTTTTGTCTACTGGCAGATCTAATAATCCCTGGCCTTTCTCTTAATGGTGTGTTTCTCGAAAACCATCCTCCCCATGTGCAAAAATCAACGGATACTGCAACGGCAATAGAGCTATGTGAGTCTCATGTACTCTTTCAAGATCGCCCGACATGTGTTTAACGATTATGTCCCTTCCACATTCGAGGTTCGTATCATCACTAATTATCAATGCAGCACCTTCGTCACACGTTGGAGTATTGTGGGTCCTTGGGTCTGTTGATCTATCACGAGTCAGTCTTAAGCTGAACCTTTGGTGTGGGTTTTGTTCCTGGAGGTCACGAACTTCTCAATACTTTTGAGCGATGACATTGTATTAGTCAATCATGTCTTTAAGCTCTTGAACTAAGGATTCATCCAAGGCACGTGGATTTTTGTCTGACCTGCACATAATACGTTGGTCACAGTATAATGGTTAGAAAGCTTACTAATCCGTTAGTTATAAACAAATTAAAAATTAATTACTTAAAACATTATTAATGGAATAGTGAAATTCCATTATTGAATCACGTACATGTGATTTGAGATGTAATATACTGTAGTTGCATGGGTTATTAATGCTTTAAGTAAGAGACATGTTAAGGTAAAGTACCTAAAATGGCTCATTCGTTTTGCAACCTCATTTTGGGTGTCCCATATGTATAGCTGTGCGTACTTTGGTGTTTCACCTTCAGTAGGCAATAGGATTCCAATACGATGGTAGTTTTGGCCATTTAGAATGAAATTTGGTGGACTGTTACCGTCATTGTGTCTTGAGACTAGTTTACCTCCCATCGAAGTGAACGCAAACATGCTGTTATACAATCTTATATTGTCCCGAAAATGTTTACTTCGATGGTCGATGCCTCGAATCAAATTAAGTAACAACTTAGGTGGCTCTTGTAGTAATTGCAGGTCCACTTGCCCTTTCATGCAACACATGGAAAACTCAGGTGTACTTGATAGGTTGGTCTTAACAGCCCTTTCTTCAAACCAAAAAAGTGCTTGACAATCCCTACATTTGCGTGTCGGAAGTCCCAGATCAAGGGGTGCTGTAAATTGTGAACAATATGGGTAAGTGATAGATTTTGAAATATGGAAAACAGTCAGAACGTTAATTCTTGCAAATTAATATACAGAATTTGTTAACTGGTACAAACGTAAGTCGGATTACTTATCAGATAAATCATGGCCAATAAATTTGTCACTTACGTCGATCCTCATTGTGGTCATAGATGGGATTATGTGAACAGGCGTTTCACAATTATTTCGGACGGTTTCAGTAAAAGGATACGGAGGGAAAATTGTTAATAGAGAATTCATCTAATGTGTTTTATATTTTAATGATCATCATGTTATGTAAAAAACTTAAAATTAAATAGCATTACCATTTTGAATCTCTGAGAACGGAACACGTGGTGTTGATTGAATCTTGCTTGCACCACTAACATTGGAATCCGTAGGTGTGTTTGCTGTAGGTCTACCATGTGGTGTTGTATTTTCACTGGTACGTAAATCTCCAATAAGTCTACGCATCTTGGATCGTGAAGAACTCAGACGCAAGTTAACCGGTACTTCACTACTGTCAACTGGTTAAAAATCACAGCTTAGTCCTCCCTTAAGATTAAGAATTCTATTACATCGTAGCGTAAGCATATGTGTATTCTTGACATTTAATGATGAATTTTCCCAATTTCTTAGTATACCGTGTCCAAGCGTTTGTCTACGTCTACCCCTCCTTTGTATTCCGATATCTGCAACGAAATGTAGTTTCGTCCTCTTACATAATTAAAAGCTGAAAAAGTGTTTCAAATAGATACACGCTTGTTGTATTTGAAAGCAACGATAGTTTTGCAAATGAAATGTATCTTGCATTGTTGTAGATGCTGTTTGCTGAACCCCAATGGTTGGGTTGGAAGCACCTAAATAAGTTCGATACTAATCATTTTAAATCTTCCAAAATGTAGTCATCACTAATAGTGGCATAATGTGGTCTGAACTAAATGTATAATTTGTGTTGGTTGTTCATATGGGTCTTGAAGGGGGTACGTACCAGTGGTTTTATCTGAAATATGGATATTGTGTTCCAATTGCGAAATCCTTGCTCCTTCGACTTCCGTAGAGGATCCTGCTTCATTGATAAGTCTCATACTTTTAAGAATAAATTAATGTTTGGGAGTAGATGAAATGATAGAAGGGATTACCTTTTTGGCAGTCACATTTTATCTTCTTGGCTGCGTTTTGATTAGGAGATGCATTCGTGCTAGGGCCTTCATTTCCAGATTGCCGCTTCATCAGCTTCGTATTAGTATGTTGCCGTTAAAAATAGTTAGAGACTAGAATAATTGTCAACCCATTAGATATTTGATTTCAAAGCAACTGACCAAATAATAATAGAACAATGAAACGCACCTGTATCCAACAGCTTCTAATATTTGCAAAAGTAGGTTTCCAATGGGTTACTCATTCATTTGCGTATGCCTTTTTTTGGTGGGGAGATGTTTTGGAGTCGATAAGATAACATTAGGAATTAGCACAGAATTGCTAATATTGTATAAGATCATGGTGCACTTTTTTAGGGCTGGTAATAATTGACATTAATAGATAACATTCTGATTTTTTATAGTATCTCCATGATTTGAGGTCTGAGTAAATGTCTTAGAGTGCGTTTAATAATATACCTGATTTGTTTTTTTGCCTATATTTCCTTTAATAGAGCAAATAATGTGGTATTCCTTTTAAGCATTCCCATGCCTTTTTTTTCGATGGATCCACATTGCGTCTGACAACCCTTCGTACTTGATTAAACACGTTGTAGTAGTTAGGTGTTTCTCTATTCGTTCGATACTGGAAATTTTCGTCTGTGTCAGTTATATAAAGTGAACATCCACCATACTTGATGTAGCGGTCATTACCGTTAACGACAAAAATTTCTGTGCTGAAGACATTATAATAAGTTAGTACCGTCATCCTAATTGATTGACGATATACACTTTATTGGTTAGTTAAGGGATAAGATATACAGCAGTCATTTCCAAATTGTCTGCAAAGTTCAATATCTAACGGTGCATAAAGATTTACAGTGGTAAGACTGTGTTTAATAGTCAACGATACTTTGTTACGTCTATTGTTGACTATGCACAATCCTTACGAAGTACTATTTTTGTGATTAATGGTGGACAAAGTCCATACCATTCTGATTGAATGTGATTTGTTCCGCTGCAAGATTGGGAGGAAGTTATATGGAATGTCCATGCACCATATGTGAACAACGCCTGAAAATGATGTATGTATCACCTTTCAGACTTTCTAGTTTGACTTGTCATAGTTGTGTAGGCCTTACATGTTTATATTAATAATAGGTAAAATAAATAAAATGGGCTGGTAATCTGCTAGGGAAAAAAAATAGACGATCGGTTCGGCTTTTTAACATAAATCCATAATGTAGCCGTTGTGTTCCAATTACGTGAAAAGAAACAATAGTGTTCCATAGGGGGGCGTAAAAATAAGATTACGTTCAACAAAGACTTGTCTAAATTAAAAAACAATTAGCGCACATGAATTGGAAAAACCGAGAAAAGTAAAATCTGAATGTCTACACACTCTATTTTTTCTCCTCGACTTTAACAGTCTTGTGTGGCACCGCAACGGACTTCAGTGCTTTCTCATCAGGTGGTGAGTCATCACTGTCTTTGGTGATGTCAATCACTTGCTTTCCCTTGTCCTTTCCACCAGAAGCCAATGATGACTGGTCAAATTTGGAACTCAAGTCCTACATAGAATATTTGTTATATTAGTGTCTTTATATAATTAAAATCATTATTATATAGCAGTCCTCTATGGAACACATAAGAATAGAATTTGAATGCCCTGTAACAAATCTAAAAAGTAAACACTTGCCTGAGCAACAGCTGAGGCAGCTTCGTTTTTGGCGACCGAGAGATCAGAGGGCGTATTCTCAAGAAGAAGCACCTTGTCAGGAGCCTCAAGGTTCAACTACGACATAGGATTACCACAGTATATGTAATGAAGGTCAGAAGCTCGAAAAATGGTTTTCATATTATATATGGCCTTAGTTAGTACATGTATATTGCTTACCTCTTCATTGCTCCACTTTAGTTCATACCGAGCTATAAGGTCAAGGTCAGCTGAGATGTTGACAGCCATGTATTGCCTTCCGAAATGACTTCCCACTTCACCTTTGGCATTGATTTTGATTAGAACCTGTTTACCAATCAAGTCTTTCACCTCCCTTGGAAGTTCACCCCTTTCAGCATCCTACCAAAATGAGTTTTCATTAGTCTCAAATGGGTATCAATTAGATTAGAAACATGAACCCTTAGATATAATGTAATATGTTTATTTATGTTTTATAGACTATAAAATGGATTAACAATTGCTCACTGATTCCCATGCTTCATATACGTCATCGCATGTTTTGTTGACCAATGCACGGACGTTCTGGTCGAAAACGACAACCTCCGAAGAGTCGAGCGCCTCACTGACGATCATTTGGAGGAAAAAACTATACGGGAATGGTGCTAATTAAATAAGGGTTCCATAATAATATTTGAAATTTCGTTAGTGCGTCCTAATGATATCATATGCTAGTCAGCAATTTAGGAAACATGGTGTAATTTAATAGAGCCATAAAAGTCAGAAACCTTTTGTTGACATTTGTGACATGTGTGTCACATTTGTCGCAATAGTACATCCCCGCATCCTCCTCAACCTTCTTAAAGCAAGATATATAGCCCCAATACCACCACCTCTTAGCCAAGTTAAATCCATCAATTGTAGCCAGCACAACGAACTCCTTAACCTGGATTGTTCGAAAGACGATATGTGGCATATATACAGTTACAATGTGGTTAGGCACCTTTTAATTGCAATAATATATAATTGTATCACAGTCATATCTAATTATAAATAAATTTCTTACATGGAGCAGCTGGATGGCATCACCAATTTCATGCTTCTCTTTGACCTGTAGGAATGTTTCATTGGACCCACTGCCCTTGGTATGCTTAGTTAGTGTCAAAGTTGGGGTCAGCGCGTCCTGTGTCATGCTGGTTTGTTTTAAACAGAAACCGGTAGCCAGTGGAGTAGGGTTAGATTCAACTTGAAAATAGAGGACACATTATTTAATTTTAAGAGAGCAGAACTAATGAATAAAGACGGTTCTTCAACAATGACAAACCTCTCCCTTATTGCAACGGCCTCCACAATGTTAAGGTTGATTAAGAGCCTTGTTGTATGCCCAGATGTTTGGAGAGATCTTCCACCTGTACGGTTGAAATTGAGTAGTTTAAAGTTGTTGCCTAAAAGTGTTATACGACTGAGCATTTTTTTTAATGGCATATCTTCAGAAATGAAAGGTGTATACCTATCCATGGGTCCACCTTGGCCCACTGAAATACCAACACCGCGTTGGTTGCTTCAGACGATGAGATAAACTCCTTCAATTGAGTAACGTACTCACCAAAGAGTGTAACTTTAAATCAGTACCTGATTCCACGTAATCAAGATACAAAGATTCCAGGATATTCAATATCATATTTCAATAGTGTGAAAATAAATATAAATAGCTGTGAAAAATGTTAGTTACCCTCTGTTTTCAAGTTCGACATTCATCCTTGTTGATTTTCCACCCTGTCGGTCAAATTCATGCTCAGCTTCGACACCGACCAATAACCCAGCGATGTCTGCCAGATATAATTTTAGGTAGTGGTTTTACATTTAAAAAACCACAAATTGTGAATGTAGTGTACTATGCAAACAGGTAATTAACATACTATGTTCTTACCAACATAGTAATTCATGTTAAAATGCTCTTGAAAGCATTCGTACGGAGGAGTGAAGATGATTTCGGGGTTCTGGATCGAGTCGCTGCTTGCAGCAGGTCGAATAGCGGTATGCAGGTGGATACCGAGCTTGTATTTGTGTCTCGTGGCACGAAATTTTCTAGTATTTAACATGACATCATGCTTTGAAATGAGATAAACCTGTCCTTCATGAAGCTGTCTGTCATGCTTGTAAATATGTTTCCTGTCAATGTGGCCCTGAATCGTTGTCCCCTGATATAGTATTAAAAAATAAGAAGAATTTCCATATCTTGGATTTTTTGAGGCAATAAGGGATTTTTTGAGGCGATAAGGGATTTACATATTTATGAGGCAATAAGGGATTTTTGGTTTATAAAAAATAATGGAAACTGGCAAGAGTTTTCCATATCTTGGATCAAAACGCATCTCACATAATCAAGCCATACCTTTGTGTTATCTATATAGTAGTTTGATGTTCAGTATAGTATTCATATATTATATTTCATTCATTTTGTTGACATCACTTGTACGTGATGGCTTATTAAACCAAAATACTGTGATACAGATATGGCAGAGGCATAAAAGAGTATGGAACATACCTCAGCATTTGCGAGGACCATCTCTAGTGATGTTGGTCTGGGACCTCCAAAAGGCATCCATACGAACCATCTTCGCAGCAACTTCACAACAACTGGAGAAGTTCCAGAGTTTGGATCAAGGAGAGCCAAAGGTTGAGTTTTCCTTGAGGTGATAGCCAGGGTCCTTGATGAGGAAGCCATTGTTATTGCAGAGACGGCTAGGGCAAAAGTGTAAGTGTGTTTTTTCTAAATGAGGTCTTATTGTTTCTTATATAGAAGAGTAGTTGACCTAGTGATATGTCTGACTAAGAAATGTGTGGAACTTTCTGATAAATGGGTTTTACCTATGTATTGCTATTTCCAATTTCGAAATTTCTCCTCACAATAAATTGATTTCCCAATTTTTTGTGAAAGCATTAAAAGTAAGCTGACCAGTATGGAAAACTTTTGCCCATTTTGATTCATGACTTTAGATAGTTGTTAGTAGTTAGTGAGTTAGTTAGTAGTTAGTTTTATGCCTATATAAAGAGACATAAAACTAGTCAGTAAGACAAATAGTATTTAAAGGAGGTTTCAACCAAGAAATATACTGAGGCTCCAAAAGCTGTTGTTTGACACCAGTTGTACTGTAAGAGTACTGAATATCACAAAAGAACATGTTGAATCTATAATCCAAATGTCACTAACCATATATAGGATGATTCAACATAATCTGTGTCTTATATATAGGAGGTTTAAGCCATTTAAATAAATCTGGAAGAGTTGGTGTTGCTAAAGAGTTTCTTACACTCTCACCTTGGAGTACTATTAATATGTATCAAGAGTTATATGGAAATAAGAGGAGGCGCAATAAGAGAGGAGGATTATTAGGGAAAAACTGAAATAGGAGATTAAATTGTGTTCTATTAACGGGAGTTGTCATTAACGCCTTCAACATAAATAAATCTTGCGCACATTAGAACCAGGGTAGTGTCTTTATAAACTAGTAGTTGTTAGATAGTTGTTAGTAGTTAGTGAGTTAGTTAGTAGTTAGTTTTATGCCTATATAAAGAGGCTTCATGTAATCATTTCATTGAACTCTCATCATTTCTATCAATTCATTTGATGAATATTTGATCTCTTAATCTTTTCTCTTTTATCTTCAATGGATGCCATATTATTCAATATAGCACTACAAAAAAAAAGGTTCAATAGCGGCAGTTATTTTCAGGAGGTTTTTAAAAACCCCATAAAATTAGTTTATAAAGACACTTCCTTGGTTCTAATGTGCGCAAGATTTATTTATATTGAAGGCATTAATGAAAAATCCCGCTAATAGAACACAATTTCATCTCCTATTTCAAATTTTCCCTAATAATGTTTCTCTCTTATTGCGCCTCCTCTTCCCCAAATGCGAAATCCCTCTTCATCTTCTTCTCAGAACCTCAACCCTAAATCGTGAGGTTGCCGACCAGACCTCATGTTGTTTCTGCTGCCTCTCGCGTAACATCAGCTTCAACAAGGTATTTCGTTTTACCTGTAACTTCAACCTTATAACAATCAATTCTTCATCTTTCTACAGTTTCTTTTTTAACATTTCATAGGCTTTACGATTTGATTCTCCTCCCCCTTCCTGTGAGGGTTTAAAACCCCCACCCACTAAGCGACTTAAAAAACCCCCGCTATCTGTTCTATTTTTTTGTAGTATAGGGGACTAGACCTCTACTGTGAAAAACATTGTTTTCCAAATAAGAATTTCAAATTTGGCAAGTGTTTCTGTATTGACATTGGCCTGCATGTATTTTATAATATTACAACTAAACTTAACATTATATCGTATATGCATCTGTAAAACAATAAAAAATAGAATAAAAAAAGGGAACTACTAAATCACCTCGAAAAAAAAATCTAGGTGTCATTAATAGCAATGCCAATAAGATAATAAGACTCTGTTTGGCGTGTCTCATCTACTAGCGGATAGTAGATGAACTTGTTTCAGGAGGCTCGGGAAAAATTTAGTCAAGACATATAACAATACTCATCAAAAAAATATTAACCTCATTGATTATTTCCATATAACTCTTAATACATATTAATAGTACTCCAAGGTGAGAGTGTAAGAAACTCCTTAGCAACACCAACTCTTCCAGATTTATTTATCTGGCATAAACCTCGTATAAGACTCAGATTATGTTCAATCATCCTATATATGGTTAGTGACATTTGGATTATAGATTCAACATGTTCTTTCATTTTTTTTTGATAAGCAACATGTTCTTTCGTGATATTCAGTACTCTTACAGTATAATTGGTGTCGAACAACAACTTTTGGACCCTCGGTATATTTCTTGGTTGAAACAGCCATTAAATACTATTTGTCTTAATGTAGCGGAACAAAAATTGAGCTCAAAAAACCTAACCTCTTGCGGGACTTGCCTAGTCAATACTTGAGTAGCCCACAAATAACAAATAAAATTAGCTTAAATACTAAGTATTAGCAACTTAATACATGTTGTCAAGTGTCAACAACATGTATTGAGAATAGGAAAATGATTTTTAGTACAATACAAAACAAACAAAACGCACAATTATAAATTTTGATTTATTAGGCACTACTTTTTGTGCACACAATTGGGGTGTGTATTGTTCTTAAGGGTTGATTGACGACAATACATTTGTATATTTTCTACAAAGTTTTCTTTGTATTAAATAGTGTTGTCCTTGAGAATATATGACATTGATATCCTCTCGATCACTATGCGACAAATTCGTGTGTTGGATATTCATCTATCACAAATACTTATTCGTTTGAAATTATATGTTATCATACTTCATCCACATGCTCTTCAAGAATGCTTTTTAGTTGAAAACAATAACATCAAAAATAAGCATGTTCTTGTATTTTTTTATAAATCACAAAACTACTTTTTTAGTTAGTGCTTTTTATAACGCGATCCGACCAAATAGTTACCAAGGTCGTCTAAGGCTAGGCTTGGGAAGTAAAGTCGGAGCCCGGTGCAAAGCGACCTGATATGGATTAGGTAGCCTACAACCCATTTTACCAGCTTTACTCAAAAGAAACAAAATCCATGGACGATGGAAATTTGTAGTTGAGAAGGGGAAAAGGGAATAATCAATCAACAAACACAACCAAAAGCGAAATCAATGAAATATATGTTTTGATTCCCATATTTATTTTATTTAATAAAACAAGTAATATTTCACTGAACTCCCCCATAGATTAATAAAAAGGAAGTAAATTTCAAAATATCATTCTCACATTAAAAATAAAAAGGAAGTAAATTTCAAAATAAAACTGATTAATAAATTTGACATAGGGAAATTCACCATAATCAAAAGGTTTGTTAAGTTGTCATAAATACTTGAAAATAACAAGTCACTTTGTATACAAGGTATAATCCTAATAACCTCGATCATAAGCCTCGCAGCTGAAAATAAGAAAAACAATTGATGATTTATTTTACTAACCCAATATGAATAAGGCTTTCAATGTTTTCCTTATAAATTACTACCTGAGAATACATATTTGGATCTTTAATGCCAAGCTCCACAATTATCTGGGTACTCCAATCAAACCGAGGAAGTTCACCATCTTTTGTTTTCAAGAATATATCGCTGTTATTCCCAACTCCAATAAGCTGCTCAACGCAAGGAAATGGGCCAATAATGAATAGTTTAGTCGATGATTCTGTCACACCAAGTTCACCTAAGATTGACACATGGAAAGTAGTTTCGTGATTACAAATGAAAGCAACATACCCATTTAACATCGCCAAGTTCACTTCCATCTCGCTGATATCGAAACTAGCATCAACCATGTATGAGGGCATGGGAGTTGTAAAGAACACTTCATTGCTCATGTCAAAGGAAATCAAACACGACACAACATCACATTCCATTGTACCCCGCCAGTGGCACACTCCCTCCGAGTACGTTTGGCCACCAATTATGCTACGATAAGGAACAACAGGCATTTCAAAATCAAGTTTCTTCCAAGAGTTACTACTTAGACTATATATCTCCCACAAGGGCCTGAAATCTATATATCGAATCACCTTATAATCATCTCTAACGTGGTCATAACCAAATCCACAAAGATTTGACACAGGTACTTGATAAGGTGGTTTAAACTCTATAGGATTGTCAGGAATGAACTTCAATTCCTTAGTAGCTAGATTCCACAATACAGGACTATGATGAAGATCGACGAGACAAAAGACGCCGTTAGCGCTAGAAGCCAAAACAATATAACCGTTATCTTCTTGAAATGGAGGTGGCGAATCTAAGCTAACCCTATTCTGAATACTCTCACCAGATAGTAAATAGAACCAAGTATGGCGTTGTCCGTCTGGCAGGATTGCACATTGCTTTAGAAGGAGAGATGTATATGTGAAATTGTTGCGATACAAACTCATGAAATGAGAGTTTTCAAACAAGAGAGTCCATGATTTGCCTACACATCCAAATTGCTTCAAAGATTTTAGAGGCAATTTTGAGAGGATGGAAAAGGCAATATCATCGGGGATATGGTTGCTAATAACTTCATTTGCAACAACCACAAATATCATCGGAGAAATGAATAAGATTTGTATTAATTTTAACGGTTAGGATGTGACTTCGCCATCTGATCAACCGTGTAGATATGGATAAATGATAATAATTACAAAAAAGTGGTAAAATAATAAGTACAAGAAATATACAAACACGTGTCAATGTAGACCGTGTAAATCGTCGGAATCATCAAATAAGTCTACACATGTGGGCGCATCAGTCGGAATCACCGAAGGAGCTGTGGCTTGCCATAGGGCAAAATGACTGGTATACGGATCTAACCATGAAGTAGAATCCTCTGATCCATTATAAGACCACATCAGAATAATTGGGGGAAACAGACAGGCAGACGACATCGAAATATGCATCCAATGTTGATCCCGCAAGTTCAGAATATATATAATTTTATACTTCGAAGAAGAATAGGTACATCTCAAAGGCAAATAAGTATAACTCATATTCAAAGACAATTGAACAAGGGCGACATTATACTTTGTTGCAACAAATAACCCCATCTTTGGCAAAGTCAACCACTTATCCTTCTTCTGAAAACCGTGGTATTCAATAGTCAATGCTTTTCGAAGTTCTGCAAGTCTGTCATTCCCAAACATGCAACTATATAGTGCCTCCCTTTCCTTTGTTTCAATGATTAAATACTTCTTAATTATAGGCCAACTATCCCCACCAAAATTGAGACCAACCCCAATTGCTCGGAACCCATAATTTCCATCGGTTCTCACATCAACAATATTTTCCACATAAGACCGCACATGATGAGGAACCGCCGGTAAATGCAATAAAATCTCGCCCTGCTTTGTTACTTTTTTATTGGAACCATGAGATAATTTTGAATACCGCTGAGATGATTTTTTGCAAGAAGACAACTGTGATGGTTTTTTGATAGAAGTCCCAGATTCTTGTGTGAGTTTCATCTTCTCATCTACATGCTCCCACCCAAATAAATCTCTTTTGACATCATACAATTTCTGCTTTTTCTTCTTTGGTGCACCTTTTGTTTTGACTTTAAATGGTGGTGGAATGCAAGCTCATTTAGTTGTTTCTTGAAGACAATTTTCTCATCCGCAGTCATCCGATTAAATCTGGCCCAGATCATCTCCATTTGGTAAGAAATATCACATCCATCAGATTTTCGTTGGGAGAATTTTTCATCTAAAGAATCCAAACTCAGTTATTTCCAATGATCGTCCACAACATCCAACGGAATAGAAGAACCGGAGACATGATAGACACCTATCTCACAAGCACAAGGAAGAAGATGTGTCTTTCTAATAATGCATCCACATCATCCTTTGTCATGACCAACCCCAGAAGTCAATTTTCAAACTCTTTGACCATATAATCCAGAGCATTTAAAGACACAATACAGCGAACTTTTTTAAACAAAGGAATATTGGAAGCCACTTCAATGCGGTTTATGCTTTTTTTGAAAAGACCCGATGACTTTATCAGAAAAGCTTAGACAAGTCATGAATAGATTTAAAACACTTAGACAAGTCACTTCTAGAAGTCTTCAGATGTCTCTTCAAAGTCCAATGAGCTGACTCGGCTCTTTAAGAATAACAATGAACATACAAAAAAATTTAAACAACGATAAAAATACTAAACATGTGTCAAAAAATTCAAACTACGATAAAAATACTAACCACGTGTCAAAAAAACTTAAACTACGATAAAAATACTAACCACGTGTCAAAAAAATTTAAACAACGATAAAAATACTAACCACTTGTCAAAAAAATTTAAACAACGATAAAAATACTAACCACGTGTCAAAAAAATTTAAACTACGACAAAAATACTAAATGCCAGAATACATGTTGGTGGTCTGATTACCGAAGTGTGAGATATGGTTAGTCCATGCCAAGATAAATCTCTCCTTATGCGGTTTCAACCATGTGTCATGCACACATTAATAAGAGCGGGGATAACAGTGCAGGAGTCCTAAAAAATCTTTAACTGAGCTAAGTACTCAGACTCGTCAGTTGAATCAATAATACTGTGCCAAAGAGAGATGACGACCTTTTGCCTATCAATATGCACGAACTCTTTAATTTTCGCTTTCACATTCTTTGTCACGTGCCAAGAACACAACAAACTGGTAGCGGAAGGAAAGATAGCATCAATACCAACCACACAACCAAGATCTCTGTTAGTCAGGAAAACCTCAGGTTGAATCTCATGCAAGTCAAATAAATCTTTTAGTTGCTGCAATACCCAAGAGAAATGAATACCAAGTTCATGTGCAATATAGGCAAACCCAACCGAGAAAGATAACTCTGTGCTAGTCATTCACACAATCTCCAATAGAGGATGATTGTATTTGTTGGTCTTGTAGGTTTTGTCAAGAATAAGAACTTTGGGAAACAACCGGAATAATTTGATAGAAGTGGGATGAGCCCACATGATGTCACTGACCACATCAGAATCCTCAACCTTTCTACTCCAACATAAATAATTAAGTTTCTCAATCAATCTCAACAACTCCTGAATGTCTATTCTAGGACCCCTCTGAGAAGACTGATGCTTGTGGCGCTGCCTATATATTTGAGGGAGAGAAGTGACATTGTCCGGATAATGACTCTTCAAAGCAGTAAGACAATCCTTCAGGGCAACATCCAAATCAGCGTGCTCATTAACCATAGCCTTCTGCGGCTTAGTCAAACGACCAAAAGTTGTGCACCCAACCGAGGTAGTAAGCAACGGATGTGTGTGTCAACCACACATAACCTTCACACCCCAAACCCCATGACGTAGTGTAGAAGTAGCTTTCAAAGTAAACAAGCAACTTCTTCTCTTAGACCTGAAGAATCTAGAATCTTTAGTAAACTTCCCCTGTTTCTCACAACCGAAAATAATCTTATCTCTAGTCCCCCCTTTTACCAGCTTTATCAGATCTAACTTTGATAACCACAACTCCAATGCGTCTCCCAACCGCTATAGCCCCCACTCTTCCACATCCTCGCGTGTAGAAAAAATATCTACAAAATAGAAAAATCTTACGAACTTAATTAACTAAATATTTATCAAATTTGATTAAAAAAATTAGACCGAAAAATATACCCTATCCATCCCGAATGGCTCCGTAGTATCCATGTCGAAAGGAAACAACTGTGACTCTGCAGTAGACGCTCCAATATCTGTTTCAAAAATATAAATAAAAATTAGACATGAATTAAATAATAAAATGAAAATAACAAGTCGTATATACCTGTATATATGGGTATATACGACTTGAACATGTAAAAGTCGTATGTTCCCCCACCATATGTATATAAGACTCACATATGAGTAAAATCGTATTTACTGACTCTAATGTAATTACGATTTGAGACTGATCTAAGGAAAAGGGTGTGAAGGGGCTGAAGCACAAAGATCAGTATTTTAAAAGCACAATGGTGGCAATTGACGCAAAAACAAAGCAGCACAACGATTGGCACAAAAAATGAAGCAGCGCATAATGACATGTCCCCTCTATTAGATCAAATGTCATAGAAACTGATGACTCAACCGTCATGATCCGACGTCCTCCGTCTCTGAACGCCTGACGATCGGGGAAGACATTGCCGACTTTACAGTATCGACCCTGACATCAGGGCCGGCCCAAGCATATAGGAGGCCCAAGCCCTTGCTTGGGGCCTCAAAAAAATAACTTTTTTGTAAGCCTAAAAAAGGGCCTCAAATTAAGTGTCATATTTTAAGTGGCCCCAAAACTCTAACATTAACGTATCTCAGTTGGTGGAAGTTGGGGTTTTCTCTTGTTGGTAGTAAGATCGAAACTTGTTGGCCCCATTTTTCTAATTTTTTTGACTGCATATTATTAAAATTAAAAAACAATAACACATTTGTCTTTGCGGGGATTTGAACACAGGTCAAATACTATTGATTACTCAAAAACTTACCATTGCATCAACGTACTATTGATTTGAACATTTTGTGATAGAAATAAAATAGGAAAAGATATATCCTATTGATTATTAAATTATATACCATTTTGCAGTTTAAATTTAATAATGTGAACATGGGTGTTGCAGTTAATTAATAATTTGTCCATTTTAAAGCATTATATAGATTCAGAAGCATCAAATTTTCCTTCATCAGAACTCAATTAAATCGATCAAATAACGTGTACAATTCACGATTTTGACAAAGTTTCGAAATCCAATAGAAGAGAGCAAGAACATTGTTGAATTGCAAGTAAGCTTTACAAAATCATGCATAAAACAATTACATAAGCAAAAACAGAAGAGAAATTTAGAAGAAAAGTAGTGAATACCTGAATTTGACTGATAGCAGGGAGAGCTACTCTAGTCTATTGCTATAATCCAAAAAATGTGGACTGGTATAAGAGCATGTGGTTCAATCACATTTTAACAATTCAAAGCATAACCTATTTTTGGTCCTGCCGCCACATTTATATTATTACTTTTCACGGTCTTGTAAATTTGCATAAGATAAGGGTTATATTTAGAGTGTTATGAAGCATGTTGAGAAAAAAGAAGCTCAAACGATAAATTGAAATCAAGCTTAAGACAACTATAATCTATCCAAATGAAGAAAGTATCATTTCACAATATCAAACTTCTAGAATGCATAGTCAATCAGCTACCTTTAGAATCAAGCCTCCAAGCCTCATCATCTCCATATTTCTGGTTGTCAAATTAATGACTGAAGAAGCAAATTCCAAATAACTTATTGAAAGTTAAAAATGCTATGCACACAGAAAAAACAAATCCCAAGTCTAATAAATGTTCATGTATAAAATACACATAGAAAACAGAACATGAGAGTTTGTTGCTTTCAACCAAGCAACCATCATGAAGTACATATTAAATTTAGGAGAAAGAGAGCATTTTGCAATGAGGAAGCATTAATAAAAGGGAAAGGAAATCATACCTGAAAACATCAAGAAAAAATAACTAAATGAAAATGATTCTTTTTCACAACAATCATCATATTTGAGTTATAATAGAATGAGTAAGAGGGATGAAACTTTTACTTGAATCGCAGCCTTTGCAGAAACAGATGTTGTGGTAGTCTTGCCGTCGTTTCTTCGTCTTCCTTCGTCGTTGGATGCGATTTGTAACCCTAGAAGATAAATGGAAAGCAAAAATACAGATTTAAGTCGAAATAGGTATCATATTAGGGAAATGAGAGTTGATGTAGGGTTAACAGATACAAAACCTGATTGTGGTAGTATTGTTGCTGTTTCTTCTTCTTCATTCGTCGCCGTTAGCGATGGTTTGGTCAGCAGAAGCGCTGGTGCTTCTCTCTTCCTTCTTCGTTTCGATTTCTCTCTCTGTATTTGTTCCTTCTTTAATGGAACCTGATTGTGGTTTTTCTCCCTCTTCCTTTTCTCTAAAGGGGTTTTGTTCCTTCGTTTCACTTTCTTCTTCTTTTTCTTGACAAAAGCTTAATTACAGTGATCTTCAAAATGACAGTGAATCATGAAATGAGTAGTAGGTGGTGGTGGGTTTGAAAGGAAGAAGAAGAGGGTTTGAAAGAGAGAAAGAGGAAGACCGAAAGAGAGAGAGGGGTGACTGGAGAGAAAGTGGGGAGCGAGAACAAGGGGGCGTTTGTTTCCCGGTTAGAAATTGCATTCCAAGGAATCACTTGCCTGGGAATCCAATGACTTGGAATGTGATTCCTGAGTATTTTCTAAAACATGTTTGGTTAGTTACAAGCTTAGGAATCCAATTGCCGGAAACAATTTATAAACTTGTTTGGTTGGTAACATACATTCCTGGGAATAAGCAATGTAATTATTAAAATACCCCTCTTTACAAAAGGTGAAATAAAAGTATAAAATTAAAGTGATTATTAACTTTTTTTTTTTACAATAATCTTTTGTAATAATGTATTTGGTAAAACAATTATATATATATATATATATATAGACACACTTGTGTCACAACCATATACTTGCGGTGAGAAAAAATAAAAGGAACATAATTCATTAATACTAGTGCATACTTGCTGCCGGAATGTGTCACAACCATAATATTCTTAGAAAGAAATACGAATTCAAACAAATAATAAAACCAATAAAGACATTTCCTAGATGAGTTTTCTCCGGAGCATCATTGTGTTTCTCATACAAAAAACAAGATGTGATTTGTTTGATATTCTCCACAGTTGTAGCATAAGACTCGCCTAACTTGTCAACCGAACTTAATAACTTTTCGGAAATATCATAAAGAGCAAGGATCTATTCATCTACCATTTAGCCTTCAAATATCATAATTTAAATTGCATATTACCTTGCACCATTGATTATAAATCTCCTTCTCAACAACAATCATCTTTCTAGTATCATCCCATCCAAAACCACTTGCATTTGGACCCAACATATCTTTAATTGCATAATACTGCGCTTTTATGCGTTTCACTCTTGACTCAATGTGGGGACTAGCTTTTAATGTGCAATTCAGAATTTTGCTTTGCAGATATTTCTCTAGTACTTTAGTATACCCGGGTTTAAATGAACCAGCATCAGCCTTCCAGCCATCATCTACCAATTGCAATAAACCTTGCACTAATACAGCATCTTCTTGTATGACAAATATATGACAAATCTGTCATATGAGAAAGAAGCCATCTTAGATAAAGAAGTCATGTAATGTTTACGTTTTATAGCATATAAAAATCAGAAACACATACCAAGAACAAAAAAAATGAAAGAAAAATAATGGAAAGCTATGAATGGATAAAGAATAAAAAAGCAAAGCATGGAAGTACCTGTGATGTCGCTTTCAGTATATGCAATGCTCCTATGGAAAGCAAAGTTATATAATTCACTTTCAAGTTAGCACAGAGGGGAAAAGGCGCTAAACACTATCTATTTTTAGCGGGTGTTTTTTAGGTAGGGAGTGGCTGAGTGGAGTAAGTGGGGGTTAGGAAAAATTGAAATCCCCTATCTTGGAAGGAAATAATACCACTACTTTTGGATGGCATCAGATTCCTACAAAAGTGGGAAGTAACTTTCCAGACCAATCAACATTCCTTGGAATGTTTTTTTATTTTTTTTAATACCAAACATAGGAATCTTTCATTCCAACTCAGTTTCCTTGGAATCCACCTTCAGTCTCCCAAACAAACGCCCCCTAAGAGAGAAAGGGGCAGAGTGTGTCAGATTGGGGTTGGGGTTGGTTATTTGCATCTGATGTTTGCTCAAATTACAAATGTGCCATCTATTTTGATTGCCTCATATAGGGAATAGATTTTAGAGTGATAGCTAGTACTATTTAAAATAATAGTTGTTGAATTTTAATTAAGGACATAATTTGGTTACGCATACATGATATATTATAATCACAATATCAATAATCTTCTACCGTTCTACTTTTACCTTATCTGGTGACTTCTTTTAAAAGAGACCAATGCAAAAGATATTTTAAAATCAAATGTAACAGATATTTTTAGAAAAACTTAGACTTATAATATGAAAAATTTTATGAGTTTGATTTTTTAGAAGGTTTAAATATTTGTTCGGCCCCTGCAAATACACGCACAATCCAAATAGGCCCCTGTAATAAAAAACCTTAAAATAACCCTTGCAAATATAAGTTGTTTACGGTTAAGCTCCTCGGTCAGTTTTCCATCAAAAAAAACTTTAAAATGATAATCAATGTCACGTTCATCATCCCATGTCACCATGGACACATGGCGTTGACATGGGCCACGTCAGCAACCAATAGGTGGTTGCCACGTGGCACTCAATAGCTATGTGGCGCATATTCTTGTTACTAAAAAAATTGAAATTTTGGCATCAAAGGAAATTGAACCCACAATCTTTCAGTGAAACACAAAAATTATTACCACTAAGCCACATGATGTCTTGGCACAATTCTCACTCGATAGATATACTAAACAATTTAAGTTATAACCCCTAACGATTAAACACTTAATTTGCATCTCAAACATACATGGGAATCATCTCATTTGTGCTCAACTTACATTGGGATGGGTTAAGGAAGGATTAGAATCAAAAGGAATAGCATTTGAAAGGTTTAAAAATGTGTGACAGTAGCTTTGCCACGGACAAAGCCTCCTATGCGCACAAGCCAGGCCTCCTGAGCAACCAACATAGTTGGAATTCCAGAATGTTTGGCACGGGCTGGGCTCCTTGGACGCACAGACTGGGCTCCTTCTACAGATTTCCAAAATGTCTGTTTTCATGAAAATTGACCATTCCTTTGGCTCCAATGCCTATCCCACTTGACTCCTAACTCAACAACACTCACTAACAGTGCTATCGTATTTCCAAACAACCAATTTAACGAAATCAAACATCCAACGAAATCACAATAGCACATTTAACATGCAAAATCATTGACAATCACAATTTTAGAACGAATGGAGTTCAAAGCACATTCAAGTCTCAAGATACACATGCATTAACTATTAGGTTCAGAACTCATGCAATTAAAATAACAATTCAGCAAAACACAAAATGGAATAAAGAACTCACCTCAAATCGGTTGAACAATAACACTTAATTAAACCGAAATATGAACTTTGAGCACCACAAATACTCCTAAGCACACCTACAAACTTCCCAAATTCGAATCCCAGCTTTAAATCTTCACTTTGTGCACTTCAATCATCAATGTAGCAACCCAATCACCTATTCCAGCTCCCTAATCCCACATGCAACCACAATGAAAGCTCAAGCTAGCTTCTTAGATTCCATGAAACTCGAAAATGGTTGTAAACAAGGAGAGAGTTTGTGTTCTGCTTCCTACTCCATGATGAGATTGAAAAGGGGAAAAGGAATTTCAAGAGAAAGTTTTTTAATTGAAGCTTTGGGCAAGATGAGGATTTTGAGGTTTCTTTCGTTTCTTTTTTTTTCCTCTCAAGCTCGAACGCTCTCTGTCCCACAAAGAGGAAAATGTTCTATTTTAAAAAAATGAGAAGTGTGTGAGAGTGTGTGTGGTCTTGTGTTTGTCCAGCTAGGAGAATATCTAGTAAGTGGATGTTTTGTGTGAGTGAAAAGTCTGTTTTGCCCTTACCCTATATTCCTCACTTAAGACCACATTTACTTAATCACACGCACTCAAACCATACAAGTATCACATTTATTCAATTAAATCATACAATTTTCAATTCAAAGAAAAGTATTTCAATCACTTAGAAACCAACTACTTGAAATTACTTAATAATCAAAGTAAAAAAAAATAATTACTTCGAAGGGTGTTACATTACTTTTAGGTATAGTGATAAAGTTTTATGCATTTCTTAGGTTCATTTTTCAAACATTACTAGGTTATAAATGAGTGCTTTACATTTATATATTAAATTATGGTACAACTTTTTTTATCATGAACACTTAGCTAAAATTAGCTTGAATTTTCCTTTTAATGTTTTTATTCAAGTCTTCTAATTAATTTATAACTTTATAACACTACTTCAAAAATAGCAATTTGCGGCACTTAAGCTACAACGATTATTGTGAACCGCCGCCGCTTGAAAGTGAGTTGACTAAAGAGGTCACTTTGATAAAACATTGTAGAGTCATGGCTAGTGCTATCTAAAATAATAGTTGTTGAATTTTAATTAAGGTCATAATTTGGTTACACATTCATGGGTATAATCACAATATCAATAGGAAAACTCTTAACCAATAGCTACACCTATTCTGATTCTCTTCTACTTGTACCTTATCACAAGACTTCCTTTAAAATGTTCAAAAAAAAAAGACTTCCTTTAAAAAAGACCAATGCAAAAGAAATTTTAAAATCAAATGTAGCAGATATTTTTAGAAAAACTTAGACTTACAATATGAAAAATTTTATGAGTTTGTTTTTTTAGATTGGTCTGTCATTTTTTGTTGGTTTCGGTCGTGCAGTAGTTCTCGCAGCTCTTGGACCAGGTCGGCAGGAAGCTCTACTGTGACCGGCTGTACAGGGACGGTGTGATTGCCTTCAACACCCGCTGGTGGTGGTCAAGTCGGGATCACGGCCACACTTTGTAAACGAGCCGTGGCCTTTGGGCGGCCTCGGGGTGCCTTCGGGGGCATCTTCGAGATTGGTGGAAAGGGCGCGGGCTCCCACTGTGGTCGCCAAATGATCTGACCCCTAGTGTGCTTGACCGCTGTTTCACAAGTATCAGATCTCTGATGTTCTTCTAGTCGTGCTCCAAGCTCCGCTTCAGGGGGCGGGTGTACCTGCGAAGACACTCCAGCGCCCAAGTCAGGAGCGAACGAGCAGAGAATAGGTCTTAATGAATAGTGTGTACCTGACAACTGACGCCATTAGTGCTTTTATAGCGTTGGTGGGCGATCCTCGAGCGTTGGATCTATGCGTACGGACCAATCGGGGTCGTTGATCCGGTTCTCTACTCCTTTGCCCCTTTATTGCTGGGCCGGTCCAGGTAGAGTCACTGGAGTGGGCTTCGGCCCATTCCGGAACAAATGATATATCAAAACATATTATTCAAAGCTAATTACTGTGGAGATAGTGGTGACTCATATTTTATGTAAGCTCTTTATCTATTATTGATTTGGAAATTTCGAAAATGAGAGAAATATATGCGACCAATTCTAAGGAATATGAAACTATCTCTAGCAATAGTAAATTTTCAAATTCTCTTAAAATGAAAATATTAAACAGGGGCATTTTTTCGTCTAAAAATAGAGTACAAAAACATATTATTCGAAGCTAATTACTGTGGTGATAGTGGTGACTCATATTTTGTGTAAACTTTTTATGTATTATTTATTTGAAAATTTCGAAAGTGGCCGGGAGAAATATGCGATCAATTGTCATTGTCCATACTCTCTTGGAGTTAATTGTTTGTTTGCCTAGCCACCAGTGGCGGATCGTCACCAAAAAGCTTGGGGGTGGGGGGGAGGGGGGGCGGCGCAAAAAAAGACATGGAAGAATGACGAGGTTCAGAGGGACGACAATGAGGAATAGGGAGTGTGAGAGAGACTGAGAGGGAGATAAATATATATAATAAAATAGATTAATATAAATTAATAATTCTTTTTAATTTCACATCGAGACTCAATTGAAGTTGTTTGTAAAAATATAATTTTAAATTAACTTGATTTTAATTTTAGAATGGTGAAAATATTTTTTTAAAAAAATTATCAACCACTGATTTATAATTTTTAAATTTAATAAAAGAGGTGTGAAAAATTTGTTACGATATAATATAATATAAAAATATGAATAAATATAAGAATATATGTTATTATTATATATTAAAGGTATATATATATATAAATATATATTAACTTGATTATTATGTAGTTAATTCAAGATTGTAGCCTGTAGAAGGATTCAAAATTTCAAAATTTGTGAAAAAACAAATATAAATAGAACAGCTGGGAGTCAAACCGTGAATCCATTGACGGAATTATAAGCCACTTTACCACTGCGCCGCCCGAACATTCCTATTATTGTTGCGCAATAGTCTTTTCTATTTAGTATGTATATTTTGCTTTTAAGCATAGGGGTACTGTGGTAATTTTACTTGTATTTTTAGGGCGGGCCGTGGCCCTCCCCAACCCATGAAAAGATCCCCCCTGATCATCAGTGACTGAATGTCTCTTTTTTCTTGCTTTCCGTACCAGGGAGAAATGAAATTAATACACAAGATCACGTACTTTCTTCAAAGTTGTATATGATTTGTATTAATTTTAACGAAGCATCAGTCTTCTCAGAGGGGTCCTAGAACAGACATTCAGGAGTTGTTGAGATTGATTGAGAAACTTAATTATTTATGTTGGAGTAGAAAGGTTGAGGATTCTGATGTGGTCAGTGACATCATGTGGGCTCATCCCACTTCTATCAAATTATTCCGGTTGTTTCCCAAAGTTCTTATTCTTGACAAAACCTACAAGACCAACAAATACAATCATCCTCTATTGGAGATTGTGTGAATGACTAGCACAGAGTTATCTTTCTCGGTTGGGTTTGCCTATATTGCACATGAACTTGGTATTCATTTCTCTTGGGTATTGCAGCAACTAAAAGATTTATTTGACTTGCATGAGATTCAACCTGAGGTTTTCCTGACTAACAGAGATCTTGGTTGTGTGGTTGGTATTGATGCTATCTTTCCTTCCGCTACCAGTTTGTTGTGTTCTTGGCACGTGACAAAGAATGTGAAAGCGAAAATTAAAGAGTTCGTGCATATTGATAGGCAAAAGGTCGTCATCTCTCTTTGGCACAGTATTATTGATTCAACTGACGAGTCTGAGTACTTAGCTCAGTTAAAGATTTTTTAGGACTCCTGCACTGATATCCCCGCTCTTATTAATGTGTGCATGACACATGGTTGAAACCGCATAAGGAGAGATTTATCTTGGCATGGACTAACCATATCTCACACTTCGGTAATCAGACCACCAACATGTATTCTGGCATTTAGTATTTTTGTCGTAGTTTAAATTTTTTTGACACGTGGTTAGTATTTTTATCGTTGTTTAAATTTTTTTGACAAGTGGTTAGTATTTTTATCGTTGTTTAAATTTTTTTGACACGTGGTTAGTATTTTTATCGTAGTTTAAGTTTTTTTGACACGTGGTTAGTATTTTTATCGTAGTTTGAATTTTTTGACACATGTTTAGTATTTTTATCGTTGTTTAAATTTTTTTGTATGTTCATTGTTATTCTTAAAGAGCCGAGTCAGCTCATTGGACTTTGAAGAGACATCTGAAGACTTCTAGAAGTGACTTGTCTAAGTGTTTTAAATCTATTCATGACTTGTCTAAGCTTTTCTGATAAAGTCATCGGGTCTTTTCAAAAAAAGCATAAACCGCATTGAAGTGGCTTCCAATATTCCTTTGTTTAAAAAAGTTCGCTGTATTGTGTCTTTAAATGCTCTGGATTATATGGTCAAAGAGTTTGAAAATTGACTTCTGGGGTTGGTCATGACAAAGGATGATGTGGATGCATTATTAGAAAGACACATCTTCTTCCTTGTGCTTGTGAGATAGGTGTCTATCATGTCTCCGGTTCTTCTATTCCGTTGGATGTTGTGGACGATCATTGGAAATAACTGAGTTTGGATTCTTTAGATGAAAAATTCTCCCAACGAAAATCTGATGGATGTGATATTTCTTACCAAATGGAGATGATCTGGGCCAGATTTAATCGGATGACTGCGGATGAGAAAATTGTCTTCAAGAAACAACTAAATGAGCTTGCATTCCACCACCATTTAAAGTCAAAACAAAAGGTGCACCAAAGAAGAAAAAGCAGAAATTGTATGATGTCAAAAGAGATTTATTTGGGTGGGAGCATGTAGATGAGAAGATGAAACTCACACAAGAATCTGGGACTTCTATCAAAAAACCATCACAGTTGTCTTCTTGCAAAAAATCATCTCAGCGGTATTCAAAATTATCTCATGGTTCCAATAAAAAAGTAACAAAGCAGGGCGAGATTTTATTGCATTTACCGGCGGTTCCTCATCATGTGCGGTCTTATGTGGAAAATATTGTTGATGTGAGAACCGATGGAAATTATGGGTTCCGAGCAATTGGGGTTGGTCTCAATTTTGGTGGGGATAGTTGGCCTATAATTAAGAAATATTTAATCATTGAAACAAAGGAAAGGGAGGCACTATATAGTTGCATGTTTGGGAATGACAGACTTGCAGAACTTCGAAAAGCATTGACTATTGAATACCACAGTTTTCAGAAGAAGGATAAGTGGTTGACTTTGCCAAAGATGGGGTTATTTGTTGCAACAAAGTATAATGTCGCCCTTGTTCAATTGTCTTTGAATATGAGTTATACTTATTTGCCTTTGAGATGTACCTATTCTTCTTCGAAGTATAAAATTATATATATTCTGAACTTGCGGGATCAACATTGGATGCATATTTCGATGTCGTCTGCCTGTCTGTTTCCCCCAATTATTCTGATGTGGTCTTATAATGGATCAGAGGATTCTACTTCATGGTTAGATCCGTATACCAGTCATTTTGCCCTATGGCAAGCCACAGCTCCTTCGGTGATTCCGACTGATGCGCCCACATGTGTAGACTTATTTGATGATTCCGACGATTTACACGGTCTACATTGACACGTGTTTGTATATTTCTTGTACTTATTATTTTACCACTTTTTTGTAATTATTATCATTTATCCATATCTACACGGTTGATCAGATGGCGAAGTCACATCCTAACCGTTAAAATTAATACAAATCTTATTATGAAAAAAAGTAAAAAAATAAAATAAAATTAATACAAATTGTATATACCTAGGTGTGGATGTATATACGATTTGCATTTTTTCAAAGTCGTATATACCTAAGATAAGGTATATACGACTGTGGTCAATTTTATTAAAGGTATTTTCGTCAAAAAAAATTGAACTCATACAGGACTTTCCCGGTCAGCTCATGAATAGCCCACACATTAGAAATAAAATTAGCTTAAATACTAAGTATTAGCAATTTAATATCAATTTAATAGGCACCATTTTTTGTTCACACAACTGGGGTGTGTATTGTTATCAAGGAGTGATTGACGACAATCCATTCGTATATTTTCAACAAAGTTTTCTTCGTAATAAATAGTATTGTCCTTGAGAATATATGACATATCGTCTCAGTCTCTATGCAACAAATTCATGTGTTGGGTAGTATTCATCTATTACAAATACTTATTCGTTTGAAAGAAATGATACGTTATGATACTTCATCCACATGCTCTTCAAAAATGCTTTTTAGTTGATAACAATTGGCTTAAATATGTTTTAGGCCCTTGCAAATATGGGGTGTTTTGGTTTAAGCCCTACAAATTTTTTATTTATTTATAAGCCCTTGCAAAATGACACATTTTGTTTTAAGCCATTCTCTTAGCAAACTGTTAGTGAGACGTTAAAAATCTCTTCCACATGTGGTTTTTTATTTTATTTTAAGCCCCTACAAAAATATATTTTATTTATTAGACCCTTGCAAAATATATATTTTATGGTTTAAGCCCCTGCAAATATACACATGGAAGAGATTTTTAGCGTCTCACTAACAGTTTGCTAACATAAGGGATTAAAACAAAACGTGTCATTTTGCAAGGGCTTATAAATAAAAAAATTTGCAGGGACTTAAACCCAAACACCCCATATTTGCAGGGGCCTAAAACGTATTTAAGCCAAAACAATAACACCAACAATAAGCATGTTATTGCCGCACCAAAATAAAATAAAAGTAAACCCTCAAAATAAAATTGATTAATAAATTTGATATAAGGAAATTCACGATAATCAAAAAGTTTCTATGGTTGTCCTAAATACTTGATAATCACAAGCCACTTTGTATACAAGGTATAATCATAATAACCACAATCATAAGCCTAGCAGGTGAAAACAAGAAAAACAATTCATGATTCATTTTACTAATCCAATATGAATAAGGCTTTCAATGTTTTTCTTATACATTACTGTAACATCCCAAATTTGTAGTCGACCATACAAACTCGAGATATTACTCTTTAGTCTTTCAGAGATGCACTTTTGAGAATTGAAAGAACATAATTTATAAAATCAACTATAAATAACTGGAATGATCAAAAACTTTATAAACTTCATGGTTTAATACATAAAAAAATACTGACGATCATCCAACCCAGTCATTAAATACATAACTCAATCCATAGTGCATAAGACCCTAAAACAACGGTCGTACATAACGTAACTAATACTTATACAATACATCATGGTCCTCAACATGAATATTAGCAATAATGTGCCAATCTTCTCAATCTGATAATCCTCATGCCATAAGGCCCTTAGACTTGACCGAAACTGTTTTATACTTTAACTGTGAATCTGAAAAACAACATCAATGAAGGGTGAGATTACATAATCTCAGTGAGTTCTTCGTGACTCCCTTACTATAATCCGCTCCGAATATCTTTTAATAATTACCCGATAACGCATTCCCCAAATGGTGCAGTCTTACATTTAAAATTTAATGCTACAACCATCACAATTAGGAAGCCCACACTCAACATTTAGTTGAGCTCAAAACTAAAGGCCTTGGGCTTGGGTGCATGACTCCCTTCCCAAGTACGTCACATAGTCCATTAATCCATTTATTAATATATAAGTATATATATATATATATATATAGAGAGAGAGAGAGAGAGAGAGAGAGAGAGAATAGTTCTTCGCCCACATAGTCCTAACGAAACAACAATGCATTAACCAATTTGTATTGTCCTTCTAATTTCTCATGGTATAATCAAGTCAATTTCATAAACAATTTATCAATTGCAAGCATCACAAGAATACAATTTCACAATTTTAGAAACATCTCAAACAATCAACATTATGAGTTTAACATAACATTTCAAAGCAAAGTCAACAATCACCAAAAGATTACCCTATAAAATAGGTCCAGCCATTATATAGTCAGCCACCGTACCTAAACTTTGAGAATTTATTTAACCTATCAAACGACTAGGAAATTTAGCAAACAACCCCTCTATGGAAATCTAAGGACGTCTAGTTTCTGACTATGTTTTTAGAATTGTAAAATGATTGGTCAATAAATACAGTTTTAGCAAACAATACAGTATGTTCAGAAAATGGGATTGCGACTGTGACCTAGATTGCGGTCCTTCTAAAATGACCAAAACCCACTCAAATAACCTGGAACTTGAGCCTAAACAGTAGAAAATTACGTCTAGTTTTCAAAGAAATAAAAATCACTCAAAAAGGAGTTCAATTGAAACAACCATGCCCAAAACACTGACCCTATGTCCAGATTGTTCCCAGAATTTTATCTTAACTTGTGGAGCCTATAACTTGAGCTACACAACTCCAAATTCAACCAAACTAAAGCCATATTAACGAGCATTCAATCTTGTTTCTAAAATGACAAACCATCTGATTTTTGAATCAGTAAATCGTTCCCAGTCATTGAAATACCGAACCTACCCCAGAATGTCTCAAAACAGTGAACATAACAACACAATTAACACCAAACAAGCATCAAATTCAACAATCCAGGCATGTTATCATGAAGGAACAGCAACGCACATATTTTTGCTAAAACGAAATACAATAAAACGCAGAACTCACTTGGAAGTAGTTGGGAAGCAATCAAAATACCATAAGGAAGAAGCAATTGAACACTAAATGGATTCCTAGACTTTCAAAGCGAAACCCACACCAAGTCAGCAACCAAACCCTTATTTGAACTCCTCAAACCTCCAAAATACAGAAATGAAGAAAAAGGGCTTAAAATCTCTCTATTTCTCCATGTGGGTTGAAAATGGTAGCAAGAAGAGTGAATTGTTGGTGTTGATTTTGGTACAACTAGAAAGAGAATGAGGAGCTGATTTTATTGAGAAAAGGAAGTAGAACATGCTTCAAACATGGACTCTCCTCTCCCTCTTTCTCTCCTTCGTCCCTCTCTGTATTCTCTCCTATTTTTTGATTTTCTAAAAATGAATTAGACAAGTCAAAATGAAGAGAGAGCTGGTTTTGGTTTAAGTGTTTTGGGTCATCATGGGTTGGGCTTGACTTGATTTGGGTTAGAGTAATAAAAATCAAATTCCTATTTGTACCCCTCCCTTTACTACTACACTTTCATTAATTTTAGTAGCAATTCAATCACAAAATTAATCAAAACAAGTGAATGTCTATAAAGGGCTTTAAAGAACACCAATGCAATTCTAAATGGAAAATGATTAAACAATTTCAAACACTGGAACTGTGGAACATACAATTTACGTAAAGTAACCACACGATAACAATCAAAGTAATTTGTTTAATTACTTTGGGTGTTACAATTACTACCTGAGAATACTCCCAATGATCTTTAATGCCAAGCTCCACATCATCTGGGTTCTCCAATCAAACCAAGCTAGCTCACCATCTTTTGTTTTGAAGAATATATCGCCGTTATTCCTAGCTCCAATAAGATGCTCAACATAAGGTAATGGCCCAATAACGAATAGTTAGTCCATGATTCTTGCACACCAAGTTCACCTAAGATTGATATATGAATAGTAGTTTTCTCTGCATGATTACAAATGAAAGCAATATACCCATTTAACACCGCCAAGTGCATTTGGATCGACCTAAAATCAAAACTAGCATCACCCATGTATGAGGGCATGGGTGTTGTAAAGAAAACTTCGTTGTTCATGTCAAATGACACCAAACACGATGCAAAATAAAATTCCTCTGTACCCCACCAGTGACGCACTCCCTCCGTGTATGCTCGACTACCAATCACTATGCTCGAACAAGGATCGGCCATTTCAAAATCAAGTTTCTTCCAAGAGTTACTTCTTAGACTATATATCTCCCATAAGGGCTCAAAAGATATATTCTCCAGATCCCATGTCCCATCATATGGCACACCCAAACGTTCAAGTTCATCCTCATTTAGAAGAGCGAATTCCAAATATCGAATCACCTTATAGTCATCTCAAACATGATCATAACCAAATCCACAAAGATTCGACGAAGATTCTCGATAAGGCCGTTCAAACTCAACAAGACTGGGAGGAATGACCTTGAATTCGTCAGTAGCTGGATTCCACAATACAGGACTTTCATCGCCGTGGAAGAAACAAAAAATGACGTTAACACTAGAACCCAAAACACTAATATAACTGTCATCATCTTGAAATGGAGGTGGCCAATCTAAGCTAACCTTATTCTGAACCCTCGCACCGGACAGTAAATACAACCAGGTATGGTGTTCTTCATCTGGCACAGGCATTGCACATTGCTTTAGAAGGAGAGATGTATTTGTGAAATTATTGCGATACATACTCATGAAATGAGAGTTTTCAAACAAGAGAGTCCATGATTTGCGTACGCATCCAAATCGCTTCAAAGATTTTAGAGGCAAAATTGAGAGAATGGAAAAGGCAAGATCATCAGGGATATGGTTGCTAATCACTTCATTCACAATAGCCACAAATTTCTCATCCATTTCAATCTATATACACCTTTGAAGAAATTGATCTTGTGGATTAATTTTTCCCTGGAATGGAAAGCAAGAGAAAAGTGACATTCAATAACAAATAAAGCAACAAGCAAAATCCAAAACCAAATATCTAATTTAATTTTTTATGAAAGACACAACTATATATTGTGGACATCTTGTGTTGCAGGTTAAGTTTTGATGATGAAGTAATATAAGACAAAGTGACAAATGGAACTCCAAGGCACAACCAACTCAAGAAGTAAGTGTGTCAAGGGTAGTAGTCCCTAGGAAGTTGGGTCGTGTCTTAGGAATGAATTGTAAACCGCTTTTGAAGATCGGCTCAAATCACTAAACACACTAGCACTCAGACAAATGGACCTAACATATGTTTTCAATTGATAAATAGGTTAGGCACAAATAATAACTTGTTGTTTTTTAAAGAAAATAGATTCATGACTTAGTGTTTAAAAGAAATTGTTTTTGAAGTCAATAATCGATTCTTGATTTGGTATTTTAAAGCAAAGAATCGATTTTAGTCTTGTTTTTAAGCTAGAAATCGATTCATGGCTTCTTGGTTTAAAGCAAAGAATCGATTGGTAACTTGATGGTTTAAGAAAGAACTTGTTTTTGAAACAAATCAATCGATTGATGACTTTGTGTATAGAAAGCAAACAATCGATTGTACTTATGTATTTTAGAGTTGAATATCGATTCATGGCTCCCATTTTAAACAAAAGAATCGATTATCCACTTATGTTTTTAAAAGAACTTGTTTTTGGAAAGAAAACAATCGATTCAAGACTTGGTGTTTTGAAAGAAGCAAATCGATTCATTGCTTCCTCCTTGAAAGAAGCAAATCGATTTGTAGCTTCCTCCTTGAAAGAAGCAAATCGATTTGTAGCCTTTTTCACTTGCTTTCATGAACTTGTTTTTATAAAGCTAACAATCGATTATCTACTTGCTTCCTTAAAGCACAAAATCGATTCCTCACTTCTTCCTTCAAGCAAGAAATCGATTTTGTACCTATTATTTTTAAAGCACATAATCGATTTTCATCTTATCTTTTTCAAGTCATTAATCGATTTTTCACTTATCTAAATAGAGTTAAAATTTGCTTCAACGGTCATATTTCTACAAACTCTATAAATAGGATCTAGGTTTTACGATCAAATCAATAACCTACAATTCTAAAGAGAAGAACGCAAACTCTCTCACTGTCACACTCATTCTTCACGTTCTTCATCACTTTGAGCTGATCTCTCTCAAGGGTTAGGTTGGGATTCTTCAAGTTGTCATATTCACCTTCTCAGAGGTATTTGTTATTTCATTGTAATTTCTTTTAAAACTGTTATTGGTTTATACTAGAGAGTGGGGAATCTCTCTAGGGTTTTGATTGTAACAAGGGTGGGGTATCTCTTGTTCTTAATTGGTTGTACTAGGGAGTGGGGTATCTCTCTAGGGTTTTTGATTGTAACAAGGGTGGGGTATCTCTTGTTGTAATTGTTGTTTAGGGCTCTTGCACAAGGTGGGGTATCCTAGGTGAAGAGTGCCTGTGTCTGTAAGGGTTTTAAAGCACCCGGTTGAAAGCTTTGTTTTGATAGTGAAAATCTCACAAAGGGTTGTGAGGACTGGACGTAGGTCACTGGGAGGTGGCCGAACCAGTATAAATCTTGTGCGTGCTTTACTGTTCTTTATTCTAATTCGTTCATTTCATAAACCTGCGCGAAAATTAATCTAAGTCGTTAAAAAGGGGAAAAGTTTTTAAAATCTCAATTCACCCCCCCTCTTGAGACTGAAGCCACTTGGTAACATATATTCCATTCCCCTAAAAATTAAATTTTGAAGGGGTTAAAATACTAAACCAACTCAAAAGTGATAAAATCTATAACAATTAAGATAAGATGGACGACGAAATATGTAGTTAAGAAGAAGGAAAAAAAAGTCGATCATCTAGATGAAGATAATAAACAAAGGGTACCTGCTACCTACTAAGGGAAATTCAGAGCTAAATCCACTCAACGGTGTGCAATTCTCGCTGGATTTATAAACAAGACAACTATCTATCTACAAGGATATGGTTGCTAATCACTTCATTTACAACAGCCACAGATTTCTCATCCATCTCTATATATGTACACTTTTGAAGAAAGTGATATTGTGTATTAATTTCTCCCTGGAACAGAAAGCAAGAAAAAGAAGACATTCAGTCACCGATGATACATAGAGGAATAGGTGAAATCCTAAACCAAACATTAAATTCAATTTTTTATGAAAGGCGTAATCAACTGAAAAGTGACAAAATCCATAACAATTAAGATAAGATAGGGGATGAAATTTGTAGTTAAGAAGAAGGAAAAACAAGAATAAGCGATCAACAAAGAGAGGCAAACCAGTAAGAATTGTTGTGTGAATTGTTGATCAACAAATGTTAAATATGGAGTAAATATCAGAAAAAATGAGATCATATAAGATAAAAAAATATGCAAATGAGAGAGGAAGGAGATACAATTAAAGTGAATCCAAAATGTTGCATATTATGCGGCTATGAATAAACTAAGGGGTTTTTTTTTATATACCCCCACACCCTTCCCTCATACCCCCACACTTTTTGTATATCTCATAAATGCCCTTGACATAATTTGACAAAAATTGACTTTAAGTAGATTCTCTCTCGTGTGGGGCCCAGAAAATAAGATTTCGTATATACCTCATGGCAGGTATATACGACTTGCATTTAGTTCACATTTATTACGTTTAAAAATAGAAGTCGTATATACGTGGTTACACGTATATATGACTTGCATTTAATACACATTTAATACGCATTAAATTACAAGTCGTATATACGTATGAAAACGTATATACGAATTGACTTTTTTTTAAACCTTTTAGATTAGGAAAATGTCAATTCGTAATTACGTATATACGAATGGCAATATTTTCGTATATACGACTTGAGAAAATAGGCGTCGTATATACTCTTGTGGGGGTACATACGAATCCTTATTTAATCAAATCGTATATACCCTATAACACAGGTATATACGACTTGTAAATTTAACTTAATTTTTAACATGTATTTCTTAAACAGATCTTGGTGCGCCTCCGAGAGCGTCTGCTGCAGAGTCACAGCTGGTTCCTTTCGACGTCGATACCACGGAGCCATTCACGACGCATAGGGTATATTTTTCAGATTAATTTTTTAATTAAGTAATATCAATATTTATTTAATTAAGTACTTATAATTTATCAATTATTTAGATATTTTCTACACGGGAGGAGGTGGAGGAGTGGGCTATAGCGATTGGGAGAAGCATTGGTGTTGTAATTATCAAAATTAGATCTGATAAAGCTGGGAAAAGGGGGACTAGAGATAAGATCATATTCGGTTGTGAGAAGCAGGGAAGCTTTACTAATGATTCTAGAGTATTCGGTTCTAAAAGAAGAAGCTGTCCCTTTACTTTGAGAGCTACTGCTACAGTACGTCATGGGGGTTGGTGCGTGAAAGTTATGTTTGGTGGACACACCCATCCATTGCTTACTACTTCAGTTGGGTGCACAGCTTTCGGTCGTTTGACCAAGTCGCAGAACGCTATGGTCAATGACTATGCAGACTTGGATGTTGCCCCTAAGGATTGCCTTATTGCTTTGAGGTGTCATTTTCCGGGTAATGTCACTTCTCTCCCTCAAATTTATAGGCAGCACCACAAGCATTGGTCTTCTCGAAGGGGTCCTAGAACGGACATTCAAGAGTTGTTGAGGATGATTGACTCACATAATTACTTATGTTTGAGCAGGAAGGCGGAGGATTCTGATGTTGTCAGTGACATTATGTGGGCTCATCCCACATCTATCAAGTTATTCCGGTTGTTTCCGAAAGTTCTTATTCTCGACAGTACGTACAAGACTAACAAATACAATCTACCTCTCTTGGAGATTGTGGGAGTTACTAGTACGAAATTATCTTTCTCGGTTGCATTTTCTTATATTGGTCATGAACTTAGTATTCATTTCACTTGGGTCTTACAACAACTAAAAGATTTATTTGATTTGCATGGGGTTCAACTGGAAGTTTTTTTCACTGACAGAGATCTTGGGTGTATGGCTGGTATTAAAGGTATCTTTCCTTCGGCTACTAATTTATTGTGTTCGTGGCACGTGACCAAGAACGTTAAAGCAAGAATTAAAGAGTTGGTGCACGTTGATCGGCAAAAGGACGTCATATCTCTTTGGCATAATATTATTGATTCATCTGACGAGTGTGTCTACTTAGCTCAGTTGAAGATTTTTGAGGACTCCTACGCCGATATCCCCGCTCTTATTAAATATGTGCACGACACATGGTTGAAACCGTACAAGGAGAGATTTATCTTGGCTTGGACTAACCATACACTTGGGGAATCAGACGACGAATAGGTATTTTGGAATTTTATTAAGACTTAATTTAGTATTATTATCGTTGTTTAAATTTTTTTGACACGTGCACACTATTTTTTTCGTTGATTAAATTTTATTAAGACTTAATTTAGTATTATTATCGTTGTTTAAAATTTTTTTGACACGTGCACACTATTTTTTTCGTTGATTAAATTTTATTAAGACTTAACTTAGTATTATTATCGTTTTTTAAATTTTTTTGACACATGCACACTATTTTTTTCGTTGATTAAATTTTATTAAGACTTAATTTAGTATTATTATCGTTGTTTAAGTTTTTTTGACACGTGCACACTATTTTTTTCGTTGATTAAATTTTATTAACATTTTATTTAGTATTATTATCGTTGTTTAATTTTTTTTGACACGTGCACACTTTTTTTTTTTCCGTGTTCAATGTTTTTATTAAAGAGCCGAGTCAGCACACTAGACTTTGAAGCGACATCTTAAAACTTCTGGAGGTGACTTGTCAAAGTCTTTTAAATCTATTCATGACATGCTTACACTTCACTTTGATAAAGTCATCGCCTCTTTTCAAAGGAGCATCAACCGCACTGAAGTTGCTTCAAATATTCCAATTTTTAAAAAGCTTTGCGGTCTTGTCTCCTTAAATGCTATTGATTATATGATGAAAGAGTTTCAAAAATCTACTTCTTGGGTTGGTCATGACAAGGGCCGATGTGGATGCATTATTAGGAAGACGCATCTTGTTCCATGTGCCTGTGAGATCGGTGTCTACCATATCTCCGGTTCTTTTATACCATTAGATGTTGTTGACGATCATTGGAAACAACTTAGTTTGGATTCTTTAGATAAAAAATTCTCCCAACAACAATCTGAGGGATGCGATATTTTTTATCAGCTTGAGATGATATTGGCCCGATTTAATGGGATGACAGAGGATGAGAAATTTGTTTTCAAGAAACAATTGAATGAGCTTGCATTCCCCACCATTTCTTCAATGGTGCCACCACCATTCAAAGTGAAAACAAAATGTCCACCAAAGAAGAAGAAATAGAAATTATATGATGTGAAGAGAAATTTATCTGGGCAATATATACATATGTGTGGGCAATATATACGAACATACATTTATATTCGCATATATCAGTTAATTAGTATTTATTGATAGTTTCGATAACATTTCAATGTCGTTAATTTCATTGATTCGATAATACAAGTTTAATGCACAAGCGGTTTCCGTTAATTTCATTCATTCGATAATTCCTCAATTCCATTAATTTCAATTCCGTTCAATCCACACCGTTGATCAACTACCGGAATTCGAACCCCAACTGTTAGATTAAAAGTGTTTTTTTTATTGAAAGTCGTATATACATTGGTCAGGGTATATACGACTTTGACTTTTAACAAGTCGTATGTACCCCCACACCCACGTATATACGACTTTATTAAATACAAATCGTATATACATGGGTGTGGGGGTACATATGACTTATAAACGGTCAAAGTCGCATATACCCTGACCAACGTAAAAGTATTTAATTATTTTTTGATATATACGATTTGAGGTTTTTCTAAGTCGTATATACGTTTTTAATTATATATACGATTTACTTGGAAATACAAAATGGGTAATTTCGTCAAAACAATTGTGGTGGGGGTTGTTTGAAAGGGTGTGGGGGTACCAAAAAAAACCCATAACTAATAGACAGTTGTGAGATGCGTGTAGCCAAGAAAAAACTATCCAACTTAAAAGTATTTAATTATTTTTTGATATATACGATTTGAGGTTTTTTTAAGTCGTATATATGTTTTTAATTATATATACGATTTACTTGGAAATACAAAAGGGGTAATTTCCTCAAAACAATTGTGGTGGCGGTTGTTTGAAAGGGTGTGGGGGTACAAAAAAACCCATAACTAATAGACAGTTGTGAGATTCATGTAGCCAAGAAAAAACTATCAACTTAAAATTTTCTTAACTGATTTTGCAATGGATGCGAATAAATCTCCAGGTCATGATGGGCTCAATGGACTGTTCTATCAATCAAATTGGGAAACCATAAAAGATGATGTTATCTCAGTGGTCAAATCCTTCTTTGATTCAAAGTCTCTAGGAATGGATACTAATCTCACTTCGGTCTGCCTTATTCCCAAGGTACCTCAGCCTGAATCTATCTCCGATCTCAGGCCCATCAGCTGTTGTACTTTCATATACAAGGTCATTGCAAAGATCTTTGTAGCAAGACTGAAGCCTTTCTTAGCAGTAGTCATATCTCCTCAGCAGAGTGCTTTTGTAGGAGGGCGAATGATTCAAGACAACCTTATCATTGCACATGAGGCCTTCGATTTTCTCAAAGGTAAATAGGGGAAATGTGGTAAAGGGGTTGCTATCAAGTTGGGCGTGAATAAAGCCTATGATAGGGTTAACTGGGATTTCCTTCAAAAAGTCCTTTTGGCCTATGGCTTCTCCATGCTCTGGGTGGAATGTGTAATGGCACTGGTGACTTCGGTGACATATTCTTACAAAATTAATGGCTTCTCCTCTGATACAGTGATCCCTAAGAGAGGCATTAGACAGGGTGATCCTCTCTCACCTTATCTGTTCATTCTTGTCTTTGATGTTCTTTCAAGACTTCTATCCCAAGCCCACAGAGATGGCACCTTTCTAGGCATTAAGCTTGCAGAGACAGCTCCTAATCTAACTCATCTGTTTTTTGCTGATGACGCCATTATCTTATCAAGGGATGTGTCATCTGATATCTACAAGCTAGTCTCAATCCTCAACAAGTTTACAAAAGCCTCGGGACAAAAGATTAATTTAAACAAGTCAGGCATAATTTGTGGGGCTAGAGTTGATCAGATGGTCAAAAGGAGGATCTTTAGCATTACACATATTCCTATTTGGTCCTCCCCGGGGAAATACCTTGGGATTCCGGCTGAATGGGGTGGATCTAAACTTCAAGGCTTAAATTGGTTGAAAGAGAGAGTGCTGAACAAACTACAGGGATGGAAGGCTAATTTGTTATCACCAGCGGGAAAGGAGATCCTCGTCAAATCTGTTGTCCAAGCTATTCCAACCTACATTATGTCAATCCTCTACCTTCCCAAGACATTTTGTTCTAATCTCACTGCTTCGGTAGCGAGATTCTGGTGGAGCTTTTCCTCTAAACAAAGGGGAATTCATTGGAAGAATGTGAAGATTCTTTGCAACTCAAAGTAGATAGGAGGACTGGGCTTTAAAGATTTCAACAAGCTCACTTGAGATAATTGGGTCAATTGGTGCTGGAACCAACATTGATATCACTAGAGATAATTGGGTGGCTACAGGTAGATCTATTTCTCTAAGGCCTAATGCCATAATATCTAAGGCTACAGGAGATTCTGTGTTGTTGTCTTGGTATCGCTTTTTCCGTGACATGCATATGGTTACCCATGAGTTTCGTGCTGAGTACTGGGGGCTGATTCATGCTTCTTTGTTGCACATTAGCCTGAATTATCCATGAATTCATTGTTGCTGATTCGTGCCCTCTGTTTCTTTGTTGCTATTGCGGAGGTCGGTGATTTCCTTTCCTCTTTTGTGATAGTAGTTGAAGCTCAATTATTTACCTTTGTTTCGGTAGTGGGCCTGCGTGCCTTTATGGTTTGGCCTGTGTGCCCTGTATCTGTTAGGCCTATGTGCTCTGGCTGTTTTAGTTTGGCTCTAGTGGTTGCTCTTTGCACCTCCAACTTCAATTTATAATTGTTCTGATTTGGGCCTTGCCCAGTATTAATGAGAATCAGACATTTTGGACCAAAAAAAAAATTCTTAACTGAGAAACGTATGTACTATGTAGCCATAAGCCATAGCCAATTAAAAAACATTATTATCCAAGTGAAACGTATGCACCGATTTCTTTACTGAAAATTTTCTTTTATTTTTTTAAATGAATTTAATTACAAAATTAGTTATAATAAATTTAAAATTAATATTTAAATTAATTATACCAGCTCTTAATAGGATAAACAATTATTTCTTATTTTTTGCTAAATAATTAGTTAAATACTATAAATAATTATCTATTTTTCATACAAATTATCTAATTAATAAATGAATAATTTAAATATGTTGTAATTAACATAAAATTATATATAGTTTGTTAAACAATTATTTAATTAAATATCCTAAACTGGTGTCGAGTCCGGCACTCTGGCTAAAGGTGTCAATGGGTTGGGCCCGCCCTGACCCATAGGGCCAAACAACATTTGTGGGTTGGGTTGGGCCGGCCCAATATTCTAATGGGTTGCGTATTTTATGGCCCGGCCCGACCCGACATCAACCAATGGGCCACAAATCATTGAATTTTTAGAATTTTGACCATAGTTTTTTTCTACAAATGAACAACATACATAAAGACAATATTTTCTGAGTTACATATTGTATACATAAGATAAATAATGCTGTTTTGGCTCAAACAAAACCAATATAAATTTGTTTTGGCTCTACAAATCACCATGAATAGTACATTAACGCTGTGTCCACCAGCCCACCAACCCGACCCAGCCCATATATATATGATCGAGCCCAATGGGCTGGCCCAAAAACTTAACATTGTTTTTTGGGTCTCAATTTTGGAGCCCAACTTAACCAAATAATTGGGCCATTGGGCCGGCCTGTTGAGCTGGGTCAAAATTGACACTCTAACTATGGTGGCCGTGACAAGGTGCAGTTGGGTTTTCTTCGTTAATGCGGGCAGGTGGTTGGTCTTGCTAGCAACCTTATTTAAGTCAAGATGTCATGTTGATGAACTAACACCGATCAGGTTAGGGTCCGACGATTGGCCAAACTCCAACACAGACATCATATATTGATTCATGCAGGCAAATCAATGCCCCACCAAACAAATTATTCACAAACTCATCATCATCAGAAGCCAAAGATTGTCGCTGATAATATTTTTGGGTAGGCGTAAAATCAAATGGTTTTTTGGGTGGTTGAAATTCTTGTTGTGTTGGCGTCAAGGAGTTGCGATGGGGCCGATAATTATTCACGCTCAGTGGAACAGTCTCGTAAGTGAACCCTAATTCACATGGTGATCCATGGTTTAATGAACTGGACGCTAAGTGATGTCGAGTTTTGTGATAGCTATTACATAGCCACCACAATGTCATTATTTATAATTATCAGTTTTTTTATGTGAGTCACCAAAGATCTAGAAGCTATTATAACATCTAGGGTAAAATACTCCTAGGTTAATTGCAATGAGTGGCTAATGATTGTAGCCTCCATTTGCCTATATATTTCACATTCAATGAAATGAAAAGCAAGTAGAATATCAGAAAACATTAGCTTCTTCCTCCATGGTCAGGGAATCAATATTAGCACTTTAATGCATGGAATCATCCAAGTCCCAAGTTTTGCACCAAAGTCCATTATTTTTGTACCACTCTAATGCATCACACTCTCACAATCACTCACACTCTCACATATTTTATTTTAAAAAAGTTTTTCCGTTTCCTTAAATCATTCTTGTTCTTATTATTTTAATTTTGACTCTGTTAGTACTATTTAATTGGTAGTTTGTGTTAGTGCTATTTAATTTATTTTGATTATGTTAGTCTATGTAATTTGAATCTATTCTGTATTTTGTGAATCTTCCTCACTGTTGGTTGCCTTGTCAATTTCAGCGACATGGGCACGTCGGATCTCGGGTTTGAACCTAGATGTGAGCAGTGGTAATGTGTGTGTGTGTGTGTGTGTCTGCATGGTGTTTATTTGTCATTTCTTCTAAGTAGTCAAAAGAAAATATCTGTATTTTGTGAATATTTTGATTCTTTTAGTGCTATTTATTTTGGATTTACTTAGGAACTTGTTAGTGCTATTTATTTTGTGTTGGTCTATTACAACACGAGTTGTGAATATGTTGAAATCTTATTTTTATCACATTTTTAGTGATGTGTGTATTTGAAAAAATTTGTACCCTTTGGCCCAGGGTACTGGATCCACCACTGATGGATGGATAAAATAGATTTTAGTAATGGGTGTATTGATTAAATATATAATAGATAAATTAAGAGAGAGAGAAGAAAAGTAGAATTTAATGGTGAAACAAAATAACTAAAAGCAGATGCGAGAGTGTGACCGCGAAAGATAAAGATGAGAGAGAGAGAAAGAAAAAGGTGAGAGCATAATTGAATATGATATTGTTTTTCTTAAAATTGATGATGAATCAATTTTTTAAAAAGGGGTGAATTTAATATTTTTTATATTGGTTTGTTTGATTATATGTACAGTAGATTGTATATTTTTTTGGTCTACACTAGGGTATCCACCGCCGAACGCAGTAACTAATCCCCTCGCTGGATTGGAGCAGGCACCTCGAAGGATGGGACAGCTGGCCCAAGGATTTAAAGTTGCTCCATGCCCAATGCGAGAATCGAACCCTCGATATATATATATATATATATATATATATACACACTAAACTACTAAGATTGATCAAATATTTTTTTACTTTTGTGTTAACTTATTGAATAAAAGGTGAAATATTATAAATATACATACTTACATACATATTTACATATATATATATATATATATTATTGTTCATTAACATACTTTTTTAACCAAAGCATGTTTTTTATTTTTATTATTTTATCATTGTTTTATAAAAATTAATACATGTGATTGATTCAGTAGGACAACAAAAGCAATAGAGTTCTTTTAAAAAAAAAATTAAAAATAAAAGTAATTGTGCAGAAAGATTGGTAACTATGAAAAAATCAATCAATGGACTTCAAGTGCAGCAAAAGCTTATTGTTAAAAAAGAGTGCAGCAATAGCACACCAGAAAAAGAATGGGTTAATTAATTTTTTTTTTATATAAAAAAATTAATTGAAGTCCAATTAATAAGTTCTTGTTATGATCACATAGTATCGGTTGACCTCAATTCTGTTATTTGCAGCGATCTGAGTGGGTTTTTTTTCCGGATCTTTGGAGCACTTCCCTCCCTTCTATAGTCATCATCTTTAGTTGGAGGTTGTTTAATAATTCTCCCACCTTCGAGCGGTTTTGTTTCGCCATCATGTGATCTCTTCTATCGACGATGCCATTTGTCTGTTGTGTAGTGAGGTGGCGAGGATGTCCAACATTTATATCTACATTGCAAAATCGCTTGTGAGGTGTGGCACAATATCATTAAATAGAGATATCTCTTTGCATGCATAAAATTTGATTAGTGCTGATAATCAGTTATTTTCCCCTCTTATGAAACCCCATATGAAACCCCATATGAAACCCCCTGTGCTGATAATCAGTAGATCAGCTATTTGCCAATATAACAATTAAAATATATTATTTGAATAACAATAAGAACCTAAATATTACACTGTTGTTAGATACTTTATTAAATGCCAACGAAGGTTGGCTCAGTTGGTAACAAGTTGGCTCATTCTCAATATGGTCATAAGTTCAACTTCTTTTGGTGGGTGATCTGTAAGTACCTCCGTAAGCGCTCAAAGAGCCTTGAGGCCTATCCTAATCCCGGTGAGCCCCCGAAACCCAACTCACCTAAAATTTCTGTAACAACAAAAAATACTTTATTAAATAAATAAAATTGAATGGGCTGCTAACCACCATCTTATTCTATTTCTTGAACTTGTCTCAGACGTTCCCTTCAGTTTTTTTATTTCTTGACACTCAAAATTCTATCAAGCCTCTGCTAAGGGAATAGACCTCTACTATGAAAAGCATTCTTACGGTACATTTTGTTTCGTGATATTTAGTACTCTTACGGTACAATTGGTGTCGAACAACAACTTTTGGAGCCTCGTTATATTTCTTTGTTGAAACCTCCTTTAAATACTATTTGTCTTAATGTAGGGATACAAAAATTGAGCTCAGAAAACCTCACCTCGTACGGGACTTGCCCAGTCAATACTTGAGTAACGCACAAATGACAAATAAAATTATGTTAAATGCTAAGTGTTAACAACTTAATACATGTTGTCAAGTGTCAACGACATGTTTTGAGAATACGAAAATGATTTTTATTACAATACAAAACAAACAAAATGCACAATTCTATATTTCAATTTATTAGGCACTACTTTTTGTGCACACAATTAGGGTGTGTATTGTTATTAAGAATTGATTGTCGACAATCCATTCGTATATTTTAAACAAAGTTTTATTTGTAGCAAATAATATTGTCCTTGAGAATATATGACATTGATATCGTCTCTGTCTCTATGCAACAAATTCATGTGTTGGATATTCATCTATTACAAATACTTATATTCGTTTGAAATTATATGTTATGATAATTCATCCGCATGCTCTTCAAGAAATTATATGTTATTTTGTCAAACAAAAAACAAGCATGTTATTGATATTTTTTATAAAGAAAAAAATTACTCTTTTTTAATTAGTTCTTGTTATAACGCGTACCGCACCAAAATAAATGGATAGTCCTCAAAATAAAATTGATTATTAAATTTGACATTAGGAAATTCACGGTAATCAAAAGGTTTCTGAAGGTGTCCTAAATACTTGAATATATCACAAGCCACTTTGTATACAAGGAATAATCATAATAGATGGAAACAAGAAAAACAATTGATGATTCATTTTACTAATCCAATATGAATAAGGCTTTCAAGGTTTTCCTTATATCTTACTACCTGAGAATACTCCTTTGGATTTTTAATGCCAAGCTCCACAATGATTTGGGTACTCCAATCCAACCAAGCTAGTTCACCATCTTTTGTTTTGAAGAATATATCACCGTTATTCCCAACTCCAACAAGATTCTCAACACAAGGAAATGGGCCAATAACGAATAGTTTAGTCGATGATTCTTTCTCACCAAGTTCACCTAAGATTGATATATGGAAAGTAGTTTTCTCAGTGTGATTAGAAATGAAAGCAACATACCCATTTAACACCTCTAAGTGCACTTCCATCGAGTAGATATCGAAACTAGCATCACCCATGTATGAGGGTATGGGCATTGTAAAGAATACTTCATTGCTCATGTTAAAGGACACCAAACACGACACAAAACAACATTCCTTTGGATCCTTTGTACCCCACCAGTGGCACACTCCCTCCGAGTACGTGTGACCACCAACTAAGGTATAACAAGGATCAGCAGGCATTTCGAAATCAAGTTTCTTCCAAGTGTTACTTCTTAGACTATATATCTCCCACAAGGGCGTCAAATCTATATATTCATCACATTCCCAGTTATAATCACCTCGAAAGAAGACTACATATCCAATCACCTTATAATCATCTCTAACATGGTCATAACCAAATCCACAAAGATATGACAAATGTTCTCGATAAGGATGTTCAAACTCAACAGGACTGTGAGGAATGACCTTGAATTCCTTAGTAGCTGGATTCCACAATACATATTCAGGACCATCGAGACACAAAACGCCGTTAGCACTAGAACCCAAAACAAAATATCTGTTAACATCTTGAAATGGAGGTGGTGAATCTAAGCTAACCCTATTCTCAACACTCTCACAGGATAGTAAATACCAGCAAGTTTGGTCTTGTCCGTCTGGCAGCGTTGCATGTTGCTTTAGAAGGAGAGATGTATATGTGAAATTGTTGCGATACAAACTCATGAAATGAGAGTTTTCAAACAAGAGAGTCCATGATTTGCGTACACATCCAAATCGCTTCAAAGATTTTAGAGGCAATTTTGAGAGGATGGAAAAGGCAATATCATCGGGGATATGGTTGCTAATCACTTCATTTACAACAGCCACAGATTTCTCATCCATCTCTATATATCTACACCTTTGAAGAAAGTGATGTTGTGTATTAATTTCTCCCTGGAACGAAAAGCAAGAAAAAAGAGACATTCGGTCACCGATGAAAAATAGAGGAATAGGGGAAATACTAAACCAACTCAAAAGTGACAAAATCTATAACATTTAAGATGAGATGAAATTTGTAGTTAAGAAGAAGGAAAAACAAGAATAAGCGATCAACAAAGAGAGGCAAAACCAGGAACACAATTTACAAAGAGAAATGAAAAAGGACAACTATCTCTATAAACAAGACGAGTATCTATCTAATTAATAATTTGTAAAACTAAATTAATTAATAATATAAACATCCAACTATGAAGATAAGAAACAGAAACTAAACCAGAAGGAATCCATGAGCCAAATTACGATGGAGCTTAAGAATTACTAAACCAGTAATTGATAGGGTTTGATATATGATGATTGAAATTTAGGAATCTGAAAGCCAAAGGGGGATTGATTACGAACTAAACCTAACCATATATCAATCAAGAGAAATACCATAAATCCTGAATATCAAAACCTAGAATTCTCACCGAAAGTGGAATAAATATGATTAGAAAACGTGTCTTAGAAAAAAAAACTAACCGATGTAGACGAAGACGCAGAATCAAGGGACCCGAATTGCTGGTGCGATACGAAAGATAGAAGAAGACACGGAGAGAGAGATGTAGGTACACCAACCAGAAAACACGAGTTAAGAAAACTCGCTACTCCTCATTTTATACTTTAGAGCAATATACGTACTGTCATACCCTAATTTTGTCCGCCTAGGTTTAAAACCCTAATTTTCCGCAAAAAATAAATAAATTGAGAAGTGTGGTTTTATTTTGAAGAGTGAAGAGCATTGTGCATGCATTTTTGGGTTTTAAAAGTCATTCTAGGGCTTTTAAATTCATTGTTAGAGTGGAAATGCATTTGTTGTTAAAAAACAAGGTTTTTAGGGCAAAAGGGTATTTTGGTCATTGTCAAAAATAAGATAATTTCTCATCAAGAATCATTGTGAAATTTTAGAGAAATTTATTTGAGGCAAAACATTTTTGGTCATGTATGTATGTATGCGCATGCATGCATACATTGTGCACAAAATTCAAATTCAAAAAAGGCATCAAAAAGGAATATTCTACAAAAATTTCAAGATGTGATTTTTATGACATTTTTGGTCATGGTGATCACATAAAATGGCATATTCATAAGATTCCTAGTATGTGGCCTAAATTGGGTGTATTTTTGTACAATTATCCTAAGAAGAATAATCAAAAATGAAGGGATAATGGAATGGTCATATAATAGTACAATAGTACAAGATGACAACTAGCAAAACTTGGTCACCAAGGACCCCCCCTAATGTCGCCTACCCCCTCTCTATTCTCTCATTTTGTGTTTTCTCAATGTCCTCAATCCATGCGAGCCTCAATCGTAGCCTTTGATTCAAAATTAAAATCAAATCCTAGAGCACAACTAGTGCACAATGACCTAACTACCCTTAAACCTAATTGCTTTCTATATATACCCTATTAACCTCACCTCACAAAGAGAAAAAAAAGCTCTTGGCCTCATTTTCACTCACACAACCCTAGCACACAACTCCCTCTCCTAATTCCCTCTCTTGGCCGAAATCATATCACCCTCTTCCTCCATCAATTTTTCACTTCTCCTTCACCAAATCACCATTTTTTCACCTCATTTCCATTCCTACTTCATATATCTTCCTTCTCTCCTAATTTAATTCAAGCTTTCACCATCAAAGAGCATTTTTAAGCAAGCATTTCGTGGGTTTCATTGAAGTTTGGTGAAGATTCAAGTTGATTTGTGGTCTTGTTCTTCATATTAGTCATTCCTTAGCTTGGATTTGAGGTAAACTTCTTAAAACCTAGCATCATCTTCAACTTTTTTGCATCAAAATGTAGATATCATGTTTCTAATTTTTCATCCTACCATATTCATGCATTTTAGTGTTGTTATATTGTTGATTTGTTGATTGTTGTTGGTGAGAGGTGTCTCAAACATTTTGACAAGCACTTAGGGAGGCTTGGGTGTTTGAGATTGCTTCTCACCCTTGAATAAATTGTGATTTGTGTTGTTATCATTTTGCTTGTTGCATTTTGTGAAATAAAATTGTGTTAGGAAGCTATGAATGTTTCGCACCTTTAGTATAAAATAGGTTTAATCGAGTTTTGATGCATTTCTTTATGCAATATTGCTATTGGGGCTTGATTTTGAAGTTCCCATGTCCAAACATGTTGTTTGATTTTGCAAATATTCATTTTTCATGCCTTCTTACTTTCACAAAAATCAAAAAGTATGAATAGTTGTTGATTTTGGTGTTTGATCGCTTGGATCTTGTGAATAAATGTTCCTAAGTCTTGCTAGTGTCATTTGCTTGCTTGATTTGGTTGACTTGTTGAAATAAATTGATGATTAATTTGTGATTTGAGAAAATGAATTTGGGTTTTGGTTCATTTATGGTCCACAAATGATTTTGGGTTATGCTAAATTGGCAAGAGATAGGTTACTTCAACCTTGATGCCTATGCTTGTAAGCATTTAAAAATTCAATTCCCACTTGATGTGCTTGTGAAATGTGAGCAAAAAGGGGTCTATAAACAATTGAATTTGCGCCATGATTGGTCTCCAATGACCTTGATGCATCCTCAAGTTTAATCATGCTTTCTTTGCTCTTTGAGTTTAATGTAAATTGTTGTTTGAAGCTTGTGAAGTTTTGGCAAAGGATAGGCCACTTAGAGCCTTGATGCATTAAATTGTTGTGGTGCATTAAAATGTTGGATTGGTGTTCACAATTTGCTTGTTTTGATTTCCACCAATTGTTACTCGTTAGTAACTCTCCAAAACTTCAAAACCATGTTGCATACAAAGAACAACTTGTTACTCGTTAGTAACGTTCCAACTTCAAAACATTTTTTTTGCATTTACATAATCATTGATAAACAACTTCACTTCTTCTCAAAACAATTTCAAACTATTTTTCACAAATCAAACTTTGTTGAGGATAATGCGAAGCCTTTGCTTGCACGATTGTCAACAATGGGGTGCTAGTGGTGATCACTTGGAGTCTTTGCTCAATTGATTATCATGAACACTCATTTTTCAAAAAGAACTCTCATTTCACAAATTAAAAACTTTGTTGAGGATAATGTGAAGCCTTTGCTTGCACGATCGTCAATAATGGGATGCTAGTGGTGATCACTCGAAACCTTTGTTGTTTGATCACTGTGAACATTCAATTTTCACAATTAAACAACTAAAAAAATAAAAACCTTTTCTCGACAACCGAGAACTACGTAAGCTTTGAATTCTCCATCGCACTGGGAGATACATAGGAGCGGGTCACATTCCCGTCAAGCACGACAAATGAAAACCATCTTCTTTTCAAAAAAAAACAAACCCTTTTCCAAAACAAGGCAATTTCTAAAAACAAAACAATTTTCGAAAACAAGAACTACGTTGCTTTGATTCCCTCCCCAGGATACGTAGGCACGGTGCCCTCCCGTCAAGCGCAAAAGATTAAATTTTCCTTAAGTTTTTCCATAAAGTAAGGAGAGATAAAGAGAGATAAAAACAAAGCATTTCTTAAATCAACCTTTTAAATCACACGTCAAATCGAGGTTCCCTTTCAGTAGAAAGGATGTGTGGGGTGCTCGTACCTTCCCCATGCATAACCGACCCCCGAACTCAAATCTCGTGGTTCCAAGGACCATTGTCTTTCAAGAAAGGTTTTTTTCAATGTTTTACCTCTAAAAAAATATTGGTGGCGACTCCAATTCATGTTGTGCGAAGAGAAATCCCTCCAAAGGATTTTTCGGGGTGCAACACGTACGTGCGGTACTATCGGTACTAGACATAAACACCTTTTATTTTTTAAAAAATAAATATAAATTGTATTTGAAACCCAACAACTGTCGAGGGGTTGATCATTACCTTGGGGGTGTGGTTGAGCGGTTGGGGCTCATCCTCCTTTAACCAAGTGTCGAGGGTTCGATCATTGCCTTGGGCATGTAGCAGCTTTTAATCCCTAGGCCAGCTGTCCCACCCTTTGAGGTGCCTCCAATCCAGCGAGATGATTAGTTACTGCGTTCGGCGGTGGATACCTCGGTCTAGACGAAAAAAACAACTGTCAAGTGGTTGGTGGAGTTTTCCTACTTTTTTTTCGAAGTACTGCACCAGCAGCATCTATGGTATTATATCTAAGTTTTTTCTATACTTTATACCCGAAAAGTATATATCTATTTTTATGGGACACAACAAATAAGGATTTTATTTTTTGTACCTGGCATGTCAAAAACCAACTTTCTAAAATGTTTTTTTTCCTGATAAGCAATGATATATTGATTAGAGCATTAGGTATGCTCAAAAGTTAAAACCACAAAAACACAGAGGAATTAGAGATTATTGATGCAAGTTTAACCTGTTTGGGAGTCGCAGATGACCCTAGTTTGGATTCAATGAGCGCTGCAGCAACTCCATGCATGTCAAGTAATTGGGTGATCAATCCTTCCTACTTTTTCAGCCAGGTGACATAAGCAATAATGACTACACAACTCACAAAGGGCTTTATATACGAGAATTTTTTATAGCGCTTGAATGTAAGGATGTCCGCGTCACGTCATTACTCCCGAGCTGTACGAAAAATTCTCTTTAAGGAGAAGAGGCCTTTGGGTTCTCACTTGTAATCTAACTACTTTCTATCCTCTCAAACCTTGACAATTCTTCCTAATAAAAAGAATACCTATCAATCTTCCCATTACAAGATAAACTAAACCAACTAATTTGGTCAGCATCATTACTATCAAGAATCAAACAAGCAATGTATGCAACTCTACTCAGAGTTCACACATCGGTAAGCATAATAGACCCTCATAAAGCTTGGTTAGGACCAAACTGTTCTGATACCACTAAATGTGACACCCGCTACCTCGTTTAGAAAATAGTGACGTAAATTAATGAAATACAAGAAATTAAATAAAATTATGTCTTTATAAAAACATTGAGTCAAACGAAGTAACCGGTATCACCAACAATGCAGAAAAACAAATCCAATAAAATAACAGATCCCTGTGTCACATGTCTCAGAGCTTTTACCGCTTCATTACAACTTTTAAAAATCAATAACAAAACTAAAAGTAATTAATAATTTTCATCAACACGAACTACTCCTTAACAACCACGTCGACACGCTCTTCATCAACACGAACTAAAAGTAATTAATAATCTGAAAACTTTATGTATACTACGTAAATCTGTATAGTTTTTGTGTATGCATATATTAATTTGATGAATGTTAGAAAGTTTAAATATAATTATGCATGTGTAACTTTCTTCCTGAACAACAAAGTCAATGATATTTGCACACCTCCTCCTTATTACTTTGATGTGGTGGATATCCTTAGAGTTAGCCATTTAGATGATGAATTTCCTTCTCACTCAACATTTCATATGAGCATGCCATCTAAAAAGATAAACTTTTACACCTCATGCTTGATTTTCACTATAAATAGATAGCACATTTTCCTTGCTTCTTCCATCATTCAAACACAAATTCATTTCTTTCCTATTTGAAAAACCTTCGACCATGTATACATAGATACTTCTTCTTTGCAACATTTTTATTTTTAGGCTTTATCACCTCAAAAATAGTTAAACCAAGTCTAGCCGATCATACCATTGAGTTCGTAGTTTCGTAGCGTTGTTGGTGTTCAAGTACGTGTCGGTGTTGCCAAGTTTACGTTCGCACTACAATTCAGGTGGGGGCAAGATACCGTATTCGTTGGGACGGTTAGCGTAAAGTTTTAATTTAAATATGTGTAGAGTGACCCAAGCTCCACTAGAGTTAAATAGTCAGCGATACCTAAAGATCATTTGACTACTCTTCGGAGTTAAGGTTAAGTGAAGTTTAGGCCGTCGATGACCGGATAACGCATAGGAAAGTTCTACGTTATTATTTGATTGATTGAGTGATTGATTTATTTCTTGATTACTTTGATTGTATGTTATGGAACGATTATGTGCTCTTCTTTATTATTTGTTGAATTTCTGAAATGTCATATTTTATAACTATGTTAAGAAGCATGACTTTAGTTCATTATAAGAATATGATAAACAAGTATAATGAGAAAACTAAAATAAGATTGTATAATCAACTGGTATAAGAACCGAGTTAAGTGTCGTATAGTGAAGCTGCCGAAATGTCGACTTTCAGGTGGATCGGAAATGGCTACCTACGGAGGGGCTGACCGAAAGACCGAGTTAAGAGTCGTAGAGCGAAGCCGCCGAAATGTTGACTCTCAGGTGGATCGGAAAGGGCTACCTACGGAGGGGCTGACCGTATGACCAAGTTAAGCGTCGTAGAGTGCAACCGTCGAGATATCGGTTCTCAGAGAATCATATAGATTGCATATGTGTTGTAAGTCCACAACCGTGTGGTATGGGACACACGAGGTCAAGTACTGGATCAGGTCCATAGTAGGACATATCTATATTGGTGGGGTAATATTAGGTTTAGATTACTTGGACTAGTTTGGTGGGGAATGACTTATAACATCTGGACTCCATGGTGATAGTTGGATGGTGTTCTGCACGGATGTGGGAACGTTAGTGGCATCAGGATATGGCCAGAGTCAGCATATAGTAATGGCATTTTAGAGTCTGAGACATAAGATATTTACAAAGGATAAAAGATAGGAAATAACTTGATTTGATGTGCATAACATGTTTAAATTAAGCTTTACCTTATCGACCCATTTTTCCGACTTTTACACGTATGTTAGCCTTGTGTATTTTTCTCTTGTGTGTTTGATTGTATCGCTTATATCTAGACTAGGAGCCACTTGTAGCAGAGAGATACTCTTCCTTCCACGATGGACGCTGAAAGCACCCATGGATGGCGGTGCGATATGACGCAGCGGAGGATTCAGGTGTCTCATTATTTGAGAGAACCTGAGTTTTGTTTTACCCAGTGTGTCAGTCTTTTGAGTCTCTTTTAAGTCATTTGACTGATTTCTTTTTATGTTCTTATTTTCCGATGTTTGAAATACTCTGATATATATATATATATATATATATATATATATATAATATTAGAGTGACTTTAGTATTGCCACATATTTTGTAAAACTCTTAAACTTATTTTTATGTATGTGATGTTCAGTTATATAAGTATTTTGAGTTTTAAATTTACTCTCTTTTGAGTTTAAGAGTTTAAGTGTCAAAAGTTACTATGATGAGGTCTCAGTATGACCTATCCATGGTCTTATAAACAGTTTACTAGTAAGTCTAGAGAGGATCTTATAAGTGGTTTGAGTGTATTAAGTAAAAGAACAAAAACTGTTGATCAGACCCTTTTGTTCAGCGATCTTATAAACCCTTAAATGGTAAGATATGGGCATTCAAGAACATGAAAGATATCATTAAACAAAATCTACAATAACTCACAAGTCCAGCACTAGTTTTATCTCCTAAAAAGAATTGATATTGAAACATAACTGATATCATCCATTTTTTTTTGGTCAAAACCTGTTCCACGAGTAGCTTCCCACCATTAATTTAATCAAAACAATACCAACCAAATCAAATATCAATTACCCAAATAAACATGCTTCCCACAATCTTTGCACCCTGACACGTAAATGCAAGTCAATGAAGTGATTGGACAATGTCAAGTTGCCAACCCTACAATAAGGCTTTGAAAACTCAATTAGAGAACATTCTTATACCAAATCAAACAAATTTGTGAGGAAACATATCACACCAAATAAGACATAACAAACAAGGTAACATGACAGCAAAGAAAAAGGCGTTCTCTATTATTATCATAGAGATCGCATTTTTTCAGTCTTATTACTAAGCGTTCTTGCAGGTAAGAAATGTTGACATGAGAATATTAGGAAAGCTTTGGGGGTGACATGTTAGATGAGGTTGGTGATCATATGATTATCGATACCTAAGGAACAATTACGCAAAATGATATTTTCGAATCGGTTGTGTTCAAGACCCAAAAGAAAAAACTCGGCAAAAAAAAAACATATTCAGTTGTAGGCTATAATATTTGTTTCATGACAAATTTTGTTTCTATCTCTTTTTGATCTGGCCAATGTAAATTAGGCTTTTAAACTGCATTTTCTTGGTCTCTAGGATGGACAGTCTTAGGGGTCTTTCGCCGTAACAAGTTAGGGGCTTCCTACTGTTGCTTTGATTTTAATTTATTTTCTTGCGAATGGTATTGGATCTAGCCCCCCAAGGGCTCTCTTCTCTTCTCTTTCTCGTTTATTTATTTTTAATAAAACTGGGAGGAAGTTCTCTTTTTCCTTCTAGATGTTTTTTTATTAAAAGGTTTTAACGAGGTTTCATAATTATAATTTTTTATTATCATAATATAATTACGATTTTATTCTATTAATTATCATAATTATAATTTTCTTTTCAATAAAATAATGGCGGCATAAGAGTCCTAAAGGGAAATCTTACCTTGTTTTGGATGGAGCTGTGAGACGCAAAAATTAACCACACTGGAGATGGGCGTGGGATGGGTAGGAAAAATATGCCTCTTTACCAATGCCTAGCTAGACTAAACCGCTGAAGTTAGATTTTTTTTTAAGAAGTTTAGGTATGAGCATGATGTGTAACTGAACTAATTTAAACATTGCAAATTCAGTTTAAGGGAGGATTTTCTAGCTTGAAACTAATTTAAATCAATTGAAATGAATCCTATATATATATATACTAGTATGGTGGACCCGTGCGATGCACGGGTTGACGTAGATGTATATATTAGTATTCTGATACTGCGGTCAAATAATTCAGATAAATAGTGTGTCAATTTTAGTTTTCCTCTAATGGAAATTATAGCTGTTGGCAGGATTGGCCACTTACCAATGTGGTTATATATTTAAATAAAATTTTCTGGTGAATATATCAGGTTGTACAAAATAATGTTATGGGATTGTTTATTGTAGAAATGGGCTCATTTGTTATATAATGCTCATTAGCTTGCAATTCTGCGATTTTGGTTACATGCGTTGTTAAATGATTTGGTATCTGTTTGTAAAATAAATAAATATGCCTATATGGGTGTAGTAGTGAGTTCGAATTATTTTGTTTTATTTTGTGGCTGCAAATCAGTCCTGACGTTTTGAAATTATTATGATTGGCCTGTGCCGGGTGTACAATTTTTTTTTTTTTAAAATTTAGTTGATTATATATTATTCAACAAAGAGGCATAATTTCTATGTTTGATTATAGATTAGTTGATAACCCAAGATATTGTTGTGGTTATTTTATATTTTCTTTAAAATATGTCATATTCCTGCTGTTGAATAAAAATATTCTTTTGTCAATAGTGATGGTGCAAATTTCTTATTTTTAGCTTGTACCGACTGCATTAGGCAAGATTTAATCAATGAGAGCAAGGATAGGGAAGCACTCTATAGTCACATTTTTGGAAAGGACTGACTTGCGGTACTTAGAAAAGCATTCACTATTCAGTCCTACGGATTTCATTCGAAGGATAAGTGGTTGACATTGCCAGATATGAATTTCTTCATCGCAACAAAGTATAATGTCGCACTTGTTCAACTTTCTTTGAATCTGAGTTATACTTTTTTGCCTTTGAGAGGTAGCTATTCTTCTTCTAAGATTAAAATCATCTATATTCTGAACATTGGAGATGCACATTGGATGCATATTTTGATGTCATCCGCATGTCCATTGCCTCCATTTGTTCCTCTGTGGTCCCATAATCGATCCGACGATGCTACTTCATGGTTGGATGCATACGGAGGTCGTTTTGCACTATGGAAGAGTTTATTTCCTCCGGTGATTCTGACTGACGCGTCGGCATGTGTAGACTTAGCCGATGATTCGGACGATTTATCAGGCTTACTTTGATATTGTATTTATGTTGCCTATATTAGTTTACCACGTTTTGTAACTATTATTATTATTTTTTGTAACTATTCTTGCGTATGTACCCCCACAAATACATATATACGACTTTAAACTCATTAAGTCGCATATACATATGTGTGGGGAATATATACGAACATACATTTATATTCGTATATATCAGTTAATTAGTATTTATTGATAGTTTCGATAACATTTCAATGTCGTTAATTTCATTGATTCGATAATACAAGTTTAATGCACAAGCGGTTTCCGTTAATTTCATTCATTCGATAATTCCTCAATTCCATTAATTTCAATTCCGTTCAATCCACACCGTTGTTCAACTACCGGATTTCGAACCCCAACTGTTAGATTAAAAATGTTTTTTTTATTGAAAGTCGTATATACATTGGTCAGGGTATATACGACTTTGACTTTTAACAAGTCGTATGTACCCCCACACCCATGTATATACGACTTTATTAAATACAAATCGTATATACATGGGTGTGGGGGTACATATGACTTATAAACGGTCAAAGTCGCATATACCCTGACCAACGTAAAAGTATTTAATTATTTTTTGATATATACGATTTGAGGTTTTTTTAAGTCGTATGTATGTTTTTAATTATATATACGATTTACTTGGAAATACAAAAGGGGTAATTTCGTCAAAACAATTGTGGTGGGGGTTGTTTGAAAGGGTGTGGGGGTACAAAAAAACCCATAACTAATAGACAGTTGTGAGAAGCGTGTAGCCAAGAAAAAACTATCAACTTAAAATTTTCTTAACTGATTTTGCAATGGATGCGAAAAATCTCCAGGTCATGATGGGCTCAATGGACTGATCTATCAATCAAATTGGGAAACCATAAAAGATGATGTTATCTCAATGGTCAAATCCTTCTTTGATTCAAAATCTCTAGGAATGGATACTAATCTCACTTCGGTCTGCCTTATTTCCATGGTACCTCAGCCTGAATCTATCTCCGATCTCAGGCCCATCAGCTGTTGTACTTTCATATACAAGGTCATTGCAAAGATCTTTGTAGCAAGTCTGAAGCCTTTCTTAGTAGTAGTCATATCTCCTCAGCAGAGTGCTTTTGTAGGAGGGCGAATGATTCAAGACAACCTTATCATTGCACATGAGGCCTTCGATTTTCTCAAAGGTAAACAGGGGAAATGTGGTAAAGGGGTTGCTATCAAGCTGGACATGAATAAAGCCTATGATAGGGTTAACTGGGATTTCCTTCAAAAGTCCTTTTGGCCTATGGCTTCTCCACGCTCTGGGTGGAATGGGTAATGGCACTGGTGACTTCGGTGACATATTCTTACAAAATTAATGGCTTCTCCTCTGATACAGTGATCCCTAAGAGAGGCATTAGACAGGGTGATCCTCTCTCACCTTATCTATTCATTCTTGTCTTTGATGTTCTTTCAAGAGTTCTATCCCAAGCCCACAGAGATGGCACTTTTCTAGGCACTAAGCTTGCAGAGACAGCTCCTAATCTAACTCATCTGTTTTTTGCTGATGACGCCATTATCTTATCAAGGGATGTCTCATTTGGTATTTACAAGCTAGTCTCAATCCTCAACAAATTTACAAAAGCCTCAGGACAAAAGATTAATTTAAACAAGTCAGGCATAATTTGTGGGGCTAGAGTTGATCAGATGGTCAAAAGGAGTATCTTTAGCATTACGCATATTCCTATTTGGTCCTCCCCGGGGAAATACCTTGGGATTCCGGCTGAATGGGGAGGATCTAAACTTCAAGGCTTAAATTGGTTGAAAGAGAGAGTGCTGAACAAACTACAGGGATGGAAGGCAAATTTGTTATCACCAACGGGAAAGGAGATCCTCGTCAAATCTGTTGTCCAAGCTATTCCAACCTACATTATGTCAATCCTCTACCTTCCCAAGACGTTTTATTCTAATCTCACTGCTTCGGTAGCGAGATTCTGGTGGAGCTTCTCCTCTAAACAAAGGGGAATTCATTGGAAGAATGTGAAGATTCTTTGCTCTCCAAAGAAGATAGGAGGACTGGGCTTTAAAGATTTCAACAAGCTCACTATATCTCTACTAGCTAAACAAGCCTGGAGATTACTCAAAGACCCTCACTCTTATTGGGCCTCCACAATTAAAGGCATCTACTTTAAGGATACTGATTTCTGGGATGCAAAGTCAAATAGGAGACCATCGTGGGTATGGAAAAGCCTGTTACAAGGGAGGGATCTTCTCAAAAACTCAGGAAGATGGTCAATTGGTGCTGGAACCAACATTGATATCACCAGAGATAATTGGGTGGCTACAGGTAGATCTATTTCTCTAAGGCCTAATGCCACAATATCTAAGGCTACAGAAGATTCTGTGTTGTTGTCTTGGTATCGCTTTTTCCGTGACATGCATATGGTTACCCATGAGTTTCGTGCTGAGTACTTGGGGCTGATTCGTGCTTCTTTGTTGCACATTAGCTTGAATTATCCATGAATTCATTGTTGCTGAGTAAAAAACATTATTATCCATAGCCAAGTAAAAAACATTATTATCCAAGTGAAACGTATGCACCGATTTCTTTACTGAAAATTTTCTTTTATTTTTTTAATGAATTTAATTATAAAACAAATGTAGTTATAATAAATTTAAAATTAATATTTAAATTAATTATACCAGCTCTTAATAGGATAAACAATTATTTCTTATTTTTTGCTAAATAATTAGTTAAATACTATAAATAATTATCTATTTTTCATACAAATTATCTAATTAATAAATGAATAATTTAAATATGTTGTAATTAACATAAAATTATATATAGTTTGTTCAACAATATTTAATTAAATATCCTAAATTGGTGTCGAGTCCTGCACTCTGGCTAGAGGTGTCAATGGGTTGGGCCCGGCCTGACCCATAGGGCCATACAACATTTGTGGGTTGGGTTGGGCCGTCCCAATATTCTAATGGGTTGCGTATTTTATGTCCCGCCCCGACCCGACATCAGCCAATGGGCCACAAATCATTGAATTTTTAGAATTTTGACCATAGTTTTTTTCTACAAATGAACAACATACATAAAGACAATATTTTCTGAGTTACATATTGTATACATAAGATAAATAAAGCTGTTTTGGCTTAAACAAAACCAATATAAATTTGTTTTGGCTCTACAAATCACCATGAATAATACATTAACGCTGTGTCCACCAGCCCACCAACCCGACCCAGCCCATATATATATGATCGAGCCCATTGGGCTGGCCCAAAAACTTAACATTGTTTTTTGGGCCTCAATTTTCGAGCCCAACCCAACCAAATAATTGGGCCATTGGGCCGGCCTGTTGAGCTGGGCCAAAATTGACACTCTAACTATGGTGGCCGTGACAAGGTGCAGTTGGGTTTTCTTCGTTAATGCGGGCAGGTGGTTGGTCTTGCTAGCAACCTTATTTAAGTCAGGATGTCATGTTGATGAACTAACACCGATCAGGTTAGGGTCCGACGATTGGCCAAACTCCAACACAGACATCATATATTGATTCAATGCAGGCAAATCAATGCCCCACCAAACAAATTATTCACAAACTCATCATCATCAGAAGCCAAAGTGTAACACCCCGCAATTAACTAAAGCGGAAAGTCAACACATATGCCCTAAATCAGAGAATACACAAACCGTTATGGATTCCATTTAAAAACTTAGCATAATATTGGATTCAACCCCAATCGACAAGAAATGTCTAGGTCCGAAGACCTCCAAATCCTGAATACAAGTGAGTACGAGTTACAAACTTGAGGGAACAAATTAAACAGAATCCATAACCGCTAACTAAAGATCCAATATTTGATTCGAAAAACAAATAACAAGGAGTACAACAAGTACAAATATCTAATCTCATATTTCCTCTAGCGGAATTCCATCCTGAGTAGCTTCCTCAGTTATGCTTTGTCCTTGAAAACCACAACACATAAACAGTGAGATTACAAATCTCAATGAGTGCCTCTGAGACCCCTCACAGTTCCTCTCATTCGTTCCCTTTTAATGTTCATTATCTTTCCATCCCGAATAATGTGGGAGCTCCCATCTAATCCGGGAAACTCCAATTCGGTTATATCAACAAATCATTTTATCGTTTTCTTTGGCTTAGCACAATCCGTGAAACGAAATCTCACGAGATCACGGAAACCCCAATCCAACATACCAATGAGGGATAATGCGGGGGCCTTGGCTTCCGGGCTCATGACTTCCCTCCACCAAGTATGCTAAATAACTCGGAGTCGTCACCCCGTTAATACATTATTAATCAATGAACAATATTACACATGTTCAGGACCTTTGAAGGATTCTCACTCGATATTCGGTATTTCAGCCCATAAATAATTCATTTAACATAGCAAATAATATCGAAATTAAGCAAACAAATATTCATTCATACATTTCAATAAACAGTATTGGTGCAGTAAATTTTCAGCAAGTATGCATAAACTTCGGAAAATTATTTGACCGACCAAACGACAACGAAATTCAACAAATGACCCCTCTCCAGAAACCTAAGGATGTCTATTTTCTGAATATGACTTTTGTTTTTCAAAATAATGAGCCAATTAGTACAGTTTTCAAAAATAGACAGAATGGTTCTCAGATTTGGACAGAATCTGTCCCCTGAATTCAAGCAATTCTAAAATGACCAAAACTTGACCAACTGGCACGAAACTTGAGCCTAACCAAAATTAAGTTGAGTCTACTTTCTAACGGGACAAGAATTGTTCAAAACGGAGTTCAATTGAGGCCACAAAACCCAAAACACTGAACCTATACCCAATTTAACTTCAGAAATTTGACCCAACTTGATATACTCATAACTCGAGCTACAAAACTCCAAATGCAACCAATCCAGTACCAATTTGACAAGTATTAAGTGTAGTTTCTAAAAAGGTGAACCACATAATTTTTGGGCCTCTAGATTGTTCCCAGTTACTGTATAACCGAACCTACACACATTATAGTCCTAGATTTTTGATCTGACTTGTGACTACAAGTTCTCCAGTTATACTTAGCCAAATTGATTAAACTCAGTGCCTAATTTGTGTCAAATTGTGTCTAGTTTCCAGAAAAACAGACCATACAATTTTTAGACCTACAGAAAATTCACAGTCACATAAACACTGAACCTATACCAAACATTCCCAAACAGAGTTTCTCGCTTCACGTTCACTCATGTCCCGTCCGAACCGAAACTAAACCCACTTCCAGCAATCCAAATCATTCAAACAGATATTCTAACACATAATTTACATACAATCATGGCATAATTTCGTCAATTTCACCAAAGCACATTCGAGCAATTAAAATTCAAACCGAGACATTTTCAAAAAAACGTAAAATCTTTAGTTTCGTAAAATTCACGATTTCATTCAAACCAAACCATCTACCTCTCCCTCTCTATTTCTTCCTTTCTTTCCTTTTCTCAAAAACATGAGTGTGTGTGTGTTTGGTGGTGGGAGTGAGGAGTGTTTAGTGAGCTGAAGGTGAATTTTAAAAAGTAAAATGACTGTTTTGCCCCTACTCCTATCTTCTCACTTAAAAACCCCTTTTTATCAAATGATCAATCAACCATTACACACAATTAGTACAATTAAGCAAATTATAATTATCAATCATCTATTCAACATATTCACACAACTTAATTAGAGATTAATTAGATAAAATCACCTACTAATCTCAAGAATTAAGATTAGCCACTTTGGGGATGTTACACAAAGATTGTCGCCAATAATATTTTTGGGTAGGTGATAAACTCTAATTTAGTGCATTTATTAGAGATATTTTGAGTTGTTTTTAGAGTATTTATTACTGATTAAATAAATAACTGACTTAAATTACTCTATATTTGCAGGAACGTAGAAAAAGAAAATAATATAAATGTGGGCTGAAATTTGAAGAAATGTTAGAATAAAAGAAAGCAAGCCCAAGCCCATTAATGCAAGAAGGCCCACAGTAATAAAAAGAAGATCGTCTTGGAGATTTCAATCAAAAGTGATGCACATGTGACTTGGAGAGAAAGAAAGAGGCATGGAGTGGAGAGCAAGCAACACATATTTAGGAACGATCTAAATCCTAATATTTAGGGATTGGCATATCTTGCAATTAAAAGTGGAAGCAATCTTGACTTGATCCTTTGCTAGGAGAGAAAGAAAATGAACTAATATAAAAGGAGAGCTTCACTTGTGAAAGGGGGGTAGACACCATATACACAAACGAGAGCTACGGAAATGCTACGGAGGGAGAGAAGAGTTATTTGGACCGTGAAAGAGCTTTGGAGTAAAAGAAGGAGATTGAAGATAAAGATTAAGACTTTCTCGATCTCCGGGTTATTCTTATTTCTGTAATTCATGAACCTTATTTTTCTTTTATTGTTCTTTATTATTATGGACACCTAAGTCCTCGTCTAGGGTCTTAGGTGGATCTTGCATGTTTAGAAACCTCTTTATGTTCTAATTTCTTATTTGAATTCCTGTTTTTATTTCAATTAATATTATTCTATTGTTTTTATCACATAATTAGGATTAGCTACCCTTTTCATGTTAATAATCAATTAGTTGATCAGCGACCGTACTGCAATTAGATGGTGGACCTATAGGATAATTGGGGCTATAATTAATGCATGACCAAACTGTAATTTGGTCTTCCAATCATTCAACCTTTTTGTACTTTATGCTTTTCTTAAATTTAAATTCTAGCATGACCAAACTAGGGTTAATTTAGGAAAAAGAATATTAATCGCGAATGACCAAACGGATTAATAGCTTTAGTAAAGGGATTGGTAATTAAATAAAATAAGGGAATTCAGGTAGAATTAGACATAGGGGAATCGAAGCTTGCAAGGAAACCGCGACCCTAGACCTCTCTCTCCATCTATTATATTCTGCATTTTATTATTTGTTATTTGCTTACTTTTTATTTCTTTCAATTACATCTCAATTATTCACTTGTCTAAACAATAAATAATTTTAAGTAGTTTGGTACTTGTTAATTAATCCCTGTGGACACGATAATCTTTTATACTACTTCTGCGAGAGAGTACACTTGCTCTCAAGTGTGTTTTAAACGCAACAGTTGGCGTAAAATCAAATGATTGTTTGGGTGGTTGAAATTCTTGTTGTGTTGGCGTCAAGGAGTTGCGATGGGGCCGATGATTATTCACGCTCAGTGGAACAGTCTCGTAAGTGAACCCTAATTCACATGGTGATCCATGGTTTAATGAACTGGACGCTAAGTGATGTCGAGTTTTGTGATAGTTATTACATAGCTACCACAATGTCGTTATTTTGTCTGCTCGTGGTTTTACTTTTTTACTGTTCTTTAATAATTTTCAATTTTTTTATGTGAGTCACCTAAGATCTGGAAGCTATTATAACATCTAGGGTAAAATACTCCTAGGTTAATTGCAATGAGTGGCTAATGATTGTAGCCTCCATTTGCCTATATATTTCACATTCAATGAAATGAAAAGCATGTAGAATATCAGAAAACATTAGCTTCTTCCTCCATTGTCAGTGAATCAATATTAGCACTTTAATGCATGGAATCATCCAAGTCCCAAGTTTTGCACCAAAGTCCTTTATTTTTGTACCACTCTAATGCATCACACTCTCACATATTTTATTTTAAAAAAGTTTTTCCGTTTCCTTAAATCATTCTTGTTCTTATTATTTTAATTTTGACTCTGTTAGTACTATTTAATTGGTAGTTTGTGTTAGTGCTATTTAATTTATTTTGATTATGTTAGTCTATGTAATTTGAATCTATTCTGTATTTTGTGAATCTTCCTCACTGTTGGTTGCCTTGTCAATTTCAGCAACATGGGCACGTCGGATTTCGGGTTTGAACCTAGATGTGAGCAGTGGTAATGTGTGTGTGTGTCTGCATGGTGTTTATTTGTCATTTCTTCTAAGTAGTCAAAAGAAAATATCTGTATTTTGTGAATATTTTGATTCTTTTAGTGCTATTTATTTTGGATTTACTTAGGAACTTGTTAGTGCTATTTATTTTGTGTTGGTCTATTACAACACGAGTTGTGAATATGTTGAAATCTTATTTTTATCACATTTTTAGTGATGTGTGTATTTGAAAAAATTTGTACCCTTTGGCCCAGGGTACTAGATCCACCACTGATGGATGGATAAAATAGATTTTAGTAATGGGTGTTTTGATTAAATAGATAATAGATAAATTAAAAAATTGAAATTTTAAGAGAGAGAGAGAGAGAGAAGAAAAGTAGATTTTAATGGTGAAATAAAATAACTAAAATCAGATGCGAGAGTGTGACCGCGAAAGATAAAGATGAGAGAGAGAGAAAGAAAAAGGTGAAAGCATAATTGAATATGATATTTTTTTTCTTAAAATTGATGATGAATCAATTTTTTAAAAAGGGGTGAATTTAATATTTTTTATATTGGTTTGTTTGATTATATGTACAGTAGATTGTATATTTTTTTTGGTCTAGACTAGGGTATCCACCGCCGAACTCAGTAACTAATCCCCTCGCTGGATTGGAGCAGGCACCTCGAAGGGTGGGACAGCTGGCCCAAGGATTTAAAGCTGCTCCATGCCCAAGGCGAGAATCGAACCCTCGATATATATATATATATATATATATATATATATATATATATATAGACACACACTAAACTACTAAGATTGATCAAACATTTTTTTACTTTTGTGTTAACTTATTGTATAAAAGGTGAAATATTATAAATATACATACTTACATACATATTTACATATATATATATATATATTATTCATTAACATACTTTTTTAACCAAAGCATGTTTCTTATTTTTATTATTTTATCATTGTTTTATAAAAATTAATACATGTGATTGATTCAGTAAGACAACGAAAGCAATAGAGTTCTTTTAAAAAAAAGAAATTAAAAATAAAAGTAATTGTGTAGAAAGATTGGTAACTATGAAAAAATCAACCAATGGACTTCAAGTGCAGCAAAAGCTTATTGTTAAAAAAGAGTGCAGTAATAGCACACCAGCAAAAGAATGGGTCAACTAATATTTTTTTATATAAAAAACTTAATTGAAGTCCAATTAATAAGTTCTTGTTATGATCACATAGTATCGGTTGCTCTCAATTCTGTTATTTGCAGCGATCTGAGTGGGTTTTTTCCTCGATCTTTGGAGCACTTCCCTCCCTTCTATAGTCATCATCTTTAGTTGGAGGTTGTTTAATAATTCTCCCCCCTTCGAGCGGTTTTGTTTCGCCATCATGTGATCTCTTCTATCGACGATGCCATTTGTCTGTTGTGTAGTGAGGTGGCGAGGATGTCCAACATTTATATCTACATTGCAAAATAGCTTGTGAGGTGTGGCACAATATTGGGTCGTGGTTGAACGTCCAACTCCCTAATTATTCAGAATTTATTTTGATTATTACTTTTAAAATTTTAGTGACAATATCATTAAATAGAGATATCTCTTTGCATGCATAAAATTTGATTAGTGCTGATAATCTGTTATTTTCCCCTCTTATGAAACCCCATATGAAACCCCCTCTACTGATAATCAGTAGATCAGCTATTTGCCAATATAACAATTAAAATATATTATTTGAATAACAATAAGAACCTAAATATTACACGGTTGTTAGATACTTTATTAAATGCCAACGAAGGTTGGCTCAGTTGGTAACAAGTTGGCTAATTCCCAATAAGGTCATAAGTTCAACTTCTTTTGGTGGGTGATCTGTAAGTACCTCCGTAAGCGCTCAAAGAGCCTTGAGGCCTATCCTAATCCCGATGAACCCCCGAAACCAAACTCACCTAAAATTTCTGTAACAACAAAAAATACTTTATTATATAAATAAAATTGAATGGGCTGCTAACCTCCATCTTATTCTATTTCTTGAACTTGTCTCAGACGTTCCCTTCAGTTTTTTTATTTCTTGACACTCAAAATTCTATCAAGCCTCTGCTAAGGGAATAGACCTCTACTATGAAAAGCATTCTTACGGTACATTTTGTTTCGTGATATTTAGTACTCTTACGGTACAATTGGTGTCGAACAACAACTTTTGGAGCCTCGTTATATTTCTTTGTTGAAACCTCCTTTAAATACTATTTGTCTTAATGTAGGGATACAAAAATTGAGCTCAAAAAATTTCACCTCGTACGGGACTTGCCCAGTCAATACTTGAGAAGCGCACAAATAACAAATAAAATTATGTTAAATGCTAAGTGTTAGCAACTTAATACATGTTGTCAAGTGTCAACGACATGTTTTGAGAATACGAAAATGATTTTTATTACAATACAAAACAAACAAAATGCACAATTCTATATTTCTATTTATTAGGCACTACTTTTTGTGCACACAATTAGGGTGTGTATTGTTATTAAGAATTGATTGTCGACAATCCATTCGTATATTTTAAACAAAGTTTTATTTGTAGCAAATAATATTGTCCTTGAGAATATATGACATTGGATATTCATCTATTACAAATACTTATATTCGTTTTAAATTATATATTATGATAATTCATCCGCATGCTCTTCAAGAATGCTTTATATTTGAAAAACAATAACACCAACAATAAGTATGTTATTTTGTCAAACAAAAAACAAGCATGTTATTGATATTTTTTATAAAGAAAAAAATTACTCTTTTTTAATTAGTTCTTTTTATAACGCGTGCCGCACCAAAATAAATGGATAGTCCTCAAAATAAAATTGATTATTAAATTTGACATAAGGAAATTCACGGTAATCAAAAGGTTTCTGAAGGTGTCCTAAATACTTGAATATCACAAGCCACTTTGTATACAAGGAATAATCATAATAGATGGAAACAAGAAAAACAATTGATGATTCATTTTACTAATCCAATATGAATGAGGCTTTCAAGGTTTTCCTTATATCTTACTACCTGAGAATACTCCTTTGGATTTTTAATGCCAAGCTCCACAATGATCTGGGTACTCCAATCCAACCAAGCTAGTTCACCATCTTTTGTTTTGAAGAATATATCACCGTTATTCCCAACTCCAACAAGATTCTCAACACAAGGAAATGGGCCAATAACGAATAGTTTAGTCCATGATTCTTTCTCACCAAGTTCACCTAAGATTGATATATGGAAAGTAGTTTTCTCAGTGTGATTAGAAATGAAAGCAACATACCCATTTAACACCTCTAAGTGCACTTCCATCGAGTAGATATCGAAACTAGCATCACCCATGTATGAGGGTATGGGCGTTGTAAAGAATACTTCATTGCTCATGTAAAAGGACACCAAACACGACACAAAACAACATTCCTTTGGATCCTTTGTACCCCACCAGTGGCACACTCCCTCCGAGTACGTGTGACCACCAACTACGGTATAACAAGGATCAGCAGGCATTTCGAAATCAAGTTTCTTCCAAGAGTTACTTCTTAGACTATATATCTCCCACAAGGGCGTCAAATCTATATATTCATCACATTCCCAGTTATAATCACCTTGAAAGAAGACTACATATCGAATCACCTTATAATCATCTCTAACATGGTCATAACCAAATCCACAAAGATATGACAAATGTTCTCGATAAGGATGTTCAAACTCAACAGGACTGTGAGGAATGACCTTGAATTCCTTAGTAGCTGGATTCCACAATACATATTCAGGACCATCGAGACACAAAACGCCGTTAGCACTAGAACCCAAAACAAAATATCTGTTAACATCTTGAAATGGAGGTGGTGAATCTAAGCTAACCCTATTCTCAACACTCTCACAGGATAGTAAATACCAGCAAGTTTGGTCTTGTCCGTCTGGCAGCGTTGCATGTTGCTTTAGAAGGAGAGATGTATATGTGAAAATTGTTGCGATACAAACTCATGAAATGAGAGTTTTCAAACAAGAGAGTCCATGATTTGCGTACACATCCAAATCGCTTCAAAGATTTTAGAGGCAATTTTGAGAGGATGGAAAAGGCAATATCATCGGGGATATGGTTGCTAATCACTTCATTTACAACAGCCACAGATTTCTCATCCATCTCTATATATCTACACCTTTGAAGAAAGTGATGTTGTGTATTAATTTCTCCCTGGAACGAAAAGCAAGAAAAAAGAGACATTTGGTCACCGATGATAAATAGAGGAATAGGGGAAATACTAAACCAACTCAAAAGTGACAAAATCTATAACATTTAAGACAAGATGAAATTTGTAGTTAAGAAGAAGGAAAAACAAGAATAAGCGATCAACAAAGAGAGGCAAAACCAGGAACACAATTTACAAAGAGAAATGAAAAAGGACAACTATCTCTATAAACAAGACGAATATCTATCTAATTAATAATTTGTAAAACTAAATTAATTAATAATATAAACATCCAACTATGAAGATAAGAAACAGAATCTAAACCAGAAGGAATCCATGAGCCAAATTACGATGGAGCTTAAGAATTACTAAACCAGTAATTGATAGGGTTTGATATATGTGATTGACATTTAGGAATCTGAAAGCCAAAGGGGGATTGATTACGAACTAAACCTAACCATATATAAATCAAGAGAAATACCATAAATCCTGAATATCAAAACCTAGAATTCTCACCGAAAGTGGAATAAATATCATTAGAAAACGTGTCTTAGAAAAAAAAAACTAACCGATGTAGACGAACACGCAGAATTAAGGAACCCGAATTGCTTGTGCGATACGAAAGATAGAAGAAGACGAGGAGAGAGAGATGTAGGTACACCAACCAGAAAACAAGAGTTAAGAAAACTCGCTACTCCTCATTTTATACTTTAGAGCAATATACGTACGTGCGGTACTATCGGTACTAGATATAAACACCTTTTATTTTTTAAAAAATAAATATAAATTGTATTTGAAACCCAACAAATGTCGAGGGGTTGATCATTACCTTGGGGGTGTGGTTGAGCGGTTGAGGCTCATCCTCCTTTAACCAAGTGTCGAGGGTTCGATCATTGCCTTGGGCATGTAGCAGCTTTAAATCCCTGGGCCAGCTGTCCCACCCTTTGAGGTGCCTCCAATCCAGCGAGATGATTAGTTACTGCGTTCGGCGGTGGATACCTCGGTCTAGACGAAAAAAACAACTGTCAAGTGGTTGGTGGAGTTTTCCTACTTTTTTTTCGAAGTACTGCACCAGCAGCATCTATGGTATTATATCTAAGTTTTTTCTATACTTTATACCCAAAAAGTATATATCTATTTTTATGGGACACAATAAATAAGGATTTTATTTTTTCTACCTGGCATGTCAAAAACCAACTTTCTAAAATGTTTTTTTTCCTGATAAGCAATGATATATAGTTTAGAGCATTTGGTATGCTCAAAAGTTAAAACCACAGGAATTAGAGATTATTGATGCAAGTTTAACCTGTTTGGGAGTTGCAGATGACCCTAGTTTGGATTCAATGAGCGCTGCAGCAACTCCATGCATGTCAAGTAATTGGATGATCACTCCTTCCTACTTTTTCAGCCAGGTGACATAAGCAATAATGACTACACAACTCACAAAGGGCTTTATATACGAGAATTTTTTATAGCGCTTGAATGTAAGGATGTCCGCGTCACGTCATTACTCCCGAGCTGTACGAAAAATTCTCTTTAAGGAGAAGAGGCCTTTGGGTTCTCACTTGTAACCTAACTACTTTCTATCCTCTCAAACCTTGACAATTCTTCCTAATAAAAAGAATACCTATCAATCTTCCCATTACAAGATAAACTAAACCAACTAATTTGGTCAGCATCATTACTATCAAGAATCAAACAAGCAATGTATGCAACTCTACTCAGAGTTCACACATCGGTAAGCATAATAGACCCTTATAAAGCTTGGTTAGGACCAAACTGTTCTGATACCACTAAATGTGACACCCGCTACCTCGTTTAGAAAATAGTGACGTAAATTAATGAAATACAAGAAATTAAATAAAATTGTGTCTTTATAAAAACATTGAGTCAAACGAAGTAACCGGTATCACCAACAATGCAGAAAAACAAATCCAATAAAATAACAGAAGTATAGTAAAAACCCCATGGAATCCCTGTGTCACATGTCTCAGAGCTTTTACCGCTTCATTACAACTTTTAAAAATCAATAACAAAACTAAAAGTAATTAATAATTTTCATCAACACGAACTACTCCTTAGCAACCACGTCGACACGCTCTTCATCAACACGAACTAAAAGTAATTAATAATCTCAAAGCTTTATGTATACTACGTAAATCTGTATAGTTTGTGTGTATGCATATATTAATTTGATGAATGTTAGAAAGTTTAAATATAATTATGCATGTGTAACTTTCTTCATGAACAAGAAAGTCAATGATATTTGCACACCTCCTCCTTATTACTTTGATGTGGTGGATATCCTTAGAGTTAGCCATTTAGATGATGAATTTCCTTCTCACTCAACATTTCATATGAGCATGCCATCTAAAAAGGTAAACTTTTACACCTCATGCTTGATTTTCACTATAAATAGATAGCACATTTTCCTTGCTTCATCCATCACTCAAACACAAATTCATTTCTTTCCTATTTGAAAAACCTTCGACCATGTATACATAGATACTTCTTCTTTGCAACATTTTTATTTTTAGGCTTTATCAACTCCAAAACAGTTAAACCAAGTCTAGCCGATCATACCATTGAGTTCGTAGTTTCGTAGCGGTGTTGGTGTTCGAGTACGTGTCAGTGTTGCCGGAGCAAGTTTACGTTCGCGCTACAATTCAGGTGGGGGCAAGATACCGTATTCGTCGGGACAGTTAGCGTAAAGTTTTAATTTAAATATGTGTAGAGTGACCCAAGCTCCACTAGAGTTAAATAGTCAGCGATACGTAAAGATCATTTGACTACTCTTCGGAGTTAAGGTTAAGTGAAGTTTAGGCCGTCGATGACCGGATAACGCATAGGAAAGTTCTACGTTATTATTTGATTGATTGAGTGATTGATTTATTTCTTGATTACTTTGATTGTTTATATGTTATGGAACGATTATGTGCTCTTCTTTATTATTTGTTGAATTTCTGAAATGTCATATTTAATAACTATGTTGAGAAGCACGACTTTACTTCGTTATAAGAATATGATAAACAAGTATAATGAGAAAACTAAAATAAGATTGTATAATCAACGGGTATAAGAACTGATTGACGATAGATCAGAGAGGGCTACCTTTGGAGGGGCTGACCGTAAGACCGAGTTAAGTGTCGTATAGTGAAGCTGCCGAAATGTCGACTTTTAGGTGGATCGGAAATGGCTACCTACGGAGGGGCTGACCGAAAGACCGAGTTAAGAGTCGTAGAGCGAAGCCGCCGAAATGTTGACTCTCAGGTCGATCGGAAAGGGCTACCTACGGAGGGGCTGACCGTATGACCGAGTTAAGCGTCGTAGAGTGCAACCGTCGAGATATCGGTTCTCAGAGAATCATATAGATTGCATATGTGTTGTAAGTCCACAACCGTGTGGTATGGGACACACGAGGTCAAGTACTGGACCAGGTCCATAGTAGGACATATCTATATTGGTGGGGTAATATTAGGTTTACATTACTTGGACTAGTTTGGTGGGGAATGACTTATAACATCTGGACTCCATGGTGACAGTCGGATGGAGTTCTGCACGGATGTGGGAACGTTAGTGGCATCAGGATATGGCCAGAGTCAGCATATAGTAATGGCATTTTAGAGTCATCAGGATATGGCCAACCCTACAATAAGGCTTTGAGAACTCAATTAGAGAACATTCTTATACCAAATCAAACAAATTTGTGAGGAAATATATCGCATTTTTTCAGTCTTATTACTAAGCGTTCTTGCAGGTAAGAAATGTTGACATGAGAATATTAGGAAAGCTTTGGGGGTGACATGTTAGATGAGGTTGGTGATCATATGATTATCGATACCTAAGGAACAATTACGCAAAATGATATTTCCCAATCGGTTGTGTTCAAGACCCAAAAGAAAAAACTCGGCAAAAAAAAAAAATCAGTTGTAGGCTATAATATTTGTTTCCTGACAAATTTTGTTTCTATCTCTTTTTGATCTGGCCAATGTAAATTAGGCTTTTAAACTGCATTTTCTTGGTCTCTAGGATGGACAGTCTTAGGGGTCTTTAGCCGTAACAAGTTAGGGGCTTCCTACTGTTGCTTTGATTTTAATTTATTTTCTTGCGAATGGTATTGGATCTAGCCCCCTAAGGGCTCTCTTCTCTTCTCTTTCTCTTTTATTTATTTTTAGTAAAACTGGGAGGAAGTTCTCTTTTTCTTTCCAGATATTTTTTCATCAAAAGGTTTTAACGAGGTTTCATAATTATAATTTTTTATTATCATAATATAATTACGATTTTATTCTATTAATTATCATAATTATAATTTTTTTTTCAATAAAATAATGGCGGCATCAGAGTCCTAAAGGGAAATCTTACCTTGTTTGGGATGGAGATGTGAGACGCAAAAATTAACCACACTGGAGATGGGCGTGGGATAGATTAGTTGATAACCCAAGATATTGTTGTGGTTATTTTATATTTTCTTTAAAATATTTCATATTCCTGCAGTTGAATAAAATATTCTTTTATCAATAGTCATGGTGCAAATTTCTTATTTTTAGCTTGTACCGACTGCATTAGACAAGATTTAATCGATGAGAGCAACGATAGGGAAGCACTCTATAGTCACATTTTTGGAAAGGACCGACTTGCGGTACTTAGAAAAGCATTCACTATTCAGTCCTACGGATTTCATCCGAAGGATAAGTGGTTGACATTGCCAGATATGGATTTCTTCATCGCAACAAAGTATAATGTCGCACTTGTTCAACTTTCTTTGAATCTGAGTTATACTTTTTTGCCTTTGAGAGGTAGCTATTCTTCTTCTAAGATTAAAATCATCTATATTCTGAAAATTGGGGATGCACATTGGATGCATATTTTGATGTCATATGCATGTCCGTTGCCTCCCGTTGTTCCTCTGTGGTCCCATAATCGATCCGACGATGCTACTTCATGGTTGGATGCATACGGAGGTCGTTTTGCACTATGGCAGAGTTTATTTCCTCCGGTGATTCTGACTGACGCGCTGGCATGTGTAGACTTAGCCGATGATTCGGACGATTTATCAGGCCTACTTTGATATTGTATTTATGTTGCCTATATTAGTTTACCACGTTTTGTAACTATTATTATTATTTTTTGTAACTGTTCTTGCGTATGTACCCCCACAAATACATATATACGACTTTAAACTCATTAAGTCGCATATACATATGTGTGGGGAATATATACGAACATACATTTATATTCGTATATATAAGTTAATTAGTATTTATTGATAGTTTTGATAACATTTCAATGTCGTTAATTTCATTGATTCGATAATACAAGTGTAATGCACAAGCGGTTTCCGTTAATTTCATTCATTCGATAATTCCTCAATTCCATTAATTTCAATTCCGTTCAATCCACACCGTTGATCGACTACCGAAATTCGAACCCCAACTGTTAGACTAAAAATGTTTTTTTATTGAAAGTCGTATATACATTGGTCAGGGTAGATACGACTTTGACTTTTAACAACTCGTATGTACCCCCACACCCATGTATATACGACTTTATTAAATACAAATCGTATATACATGGGTGTGGGGGTACATATGACTTATAAAAGGTCAAAGTCGCATATACCCTGACCAACGTATATACGAAAAGGTTTTTGCAATATTTTTGTATTTAATTATTTTTTGATATATACGATTTGAGGTTTTTTTAAGTCGTATATACATTTTTAATTATATATACGATTTACTTGGAAATACAAAATGGGTAATTTCGTCAAAACAATTGTGGTGAGGGTTGTTTGAAAGGGTGTGGGGGTACCAAAAAAAAACCCATAACTAATAGACAGTTGTGAGATGCGTGTGTCATACCCTAATTTTGTCCGCCTAGGTTTAAAACCCTAATTTTTCGCAAAAAAAAAATAAATAACTTGAGAAGTGTGGTTTTATTTTGAAGAGTGAAGAGCATTGTGCATGCATTTTTGGGTTTTAAAAGTCATTCTAGGGCTTTTAAATTCATTGTTAGAGTGGAAATACATTTGTTGTTAAAAAACAAGGTTTTTAGGGCAAAAGGATATTTTGGTCATTTTCTAAAAATAGGGTAATTTTTCATCAAAAATCATTGTGCAATTTTAGAGGAAATTATTTGAAGCAAGACACCCTTGGTCATATATTTTTCAAATTGAAATTCAAATTCAAATTGCATAAAAATTCAAATTCAAAAAAGGCATGAAAAAGGAATACTCTACAAAATTTCAAGATGAGGTTTTTATGATATTTTTGGTCATGGTGATCCCATAAAATGGCATATTCCTAAGATTCCTAGTATGTGGCCTAAATTGGGTGTATTTTTGTACAATTATCCTAAGAAGAATAATCAAAAATGAAGGGATAATAGCATGGTCATATAATAGTACAATAGTACAAGATGACAACTTGCAAAACTTAGTGACCAAGGCTACACCCTCTCCCTTGCTATTTCGAATTTCACCCTCTCTATTCTCTCATTTTGTGTTTTCTCAATGTCCTCAATCCATGTGAGCCTCAATCCTAGCCTTTGATTCAAAATTAAAATCAAATCCTAGAGCACAACTAGTGCATATTGACCTAAATACCCTTAAACCTAGTTGCTCTCTATATATACCTTAGAAACCTCACCTCTCACACACTTTTGGCCTCACAATTCATTCACAAAACCCTAGCACACAAACCTCTCCTCTCCTCTCCTCTTTTGGCCGAAATCACCCCCTCATTCCCTCACCTCATTTCTTCACTTTTTCACTTCAAAGATCCATCTTCAAATCTCAAGAATCAAGCTCAAGATTGAAGATTAGAGGGTTGATTCAAGTGGTTTAGTGTTCATTCACCTTATTTCTTTTGCTATTCTAGCTTGGAGTTGAGGTATACTCTCACTCTTAACATCATCAAAATTTTAGCATAAAAAATGTAGATCATCAATCTATTTTTGCATATCAAGCATTTCTTTGCATTTTAGTGCTCTATTTTTGTTGAAATGTTGTTATAATTGTTGTTGTTGAATGAGAGATGTGTTTCAAGCATTTTGACAAACACTTTGGGAGGTTTGGATGCTTGAAATGCATCTCTCTCTTGGAATAAATTGTGTGTTTGTGCTATTTGCATTTTAGTGCTCTATTTTTTGATGAAATGTTGATATAATTGTTGTTGTTAAATGAGAGATGTGTTTCAAGCATTTTGACAAACACTTTGGGAGGTTTGGATGCTTAAAATGCATCTCTCTCTTGGAATAAATTGTGTGTTGGTGCTATTTTCATTTTGTGCTTGCATTTTCATGAATAAAATTGTGATTTGGGATTATGTTTCATTTCGCATATTGTAGAAAAATTAGGGTTTGTGTGATTTTAGTGCATTCCTTTGCTTAATCATGTAAATCCTTGCCAAAAAGTTTGATCTATGTCATTTGCTTGCATGATTTTGTTGCTTTCAAAGAATAAAATGAGGTTTTAGCTCTATGTTGGTGTCGCATTTCATGAGATAATTAGGGTTTGTGCTTGTTTTTGTTGCTTGCTTTGAAAATCATGTTTGTGTTGATGATTTGGTAAGAGGATTTAACACTTATGCATTTGTGCATATCCCAAGTGTTAAAGATTACCTAAAGGGATTCAACACCTTAATTGTATATGCTTGCATTTGCATTGTTGATTGTTTTGCTTGCAACTTGTTAAAGTTTACATTTTGGTTCTTGATTTGGAAATTGATTTGAATTCTCTACTTCTTTTTCTTTTGGATGCCACGCCATCCCAACAAACTTTTGTGATCAATATCACCCTCCAACTCTCTTCCTCTCTTCTTCAAGTCATTTCTTTTTCCAATTTATTTTCCAAATTAAAACTTTTCTTCAAATTGTTTTTCTATAGCAATCGAATTTTTTCAAAGATCAACAACAAACCTTTTTGAAAACTCATAAGGAGGCAAGTCGGACGTACGGCCGGTGTTGTCTAGCGTCCTAAGATCGGAGCTGTACAGCTCAAACATCTTGGGATACTTATGAGAATTAAAACAAGTAATTAACAACTTGAACCCTATTTCAAAAAATGAGTAAGGAATTGAGTCGGATGTACATCCGGTATCGGTTAGCGTCTTAGGGTTAGCGAGCTGTACAGTTCGTGCGAGCCTAAGATACTTGCTCAAATAAAAGCAACCAACCTCACAACCAATCTTTTTCTTCCTTAATCAAAAAACATTTTCAATAAGTAAGGGGCACGTCGTCTGTACAGGCGGGGTTGTCTTTGTTCTAGGTCTAGTGGACTGTACAGTCTAGGACCGAAAACCCCTACAATAAAAAACACCAACACAAAGTTTCTCGACTCAAAGAGAACTACGTAAGCTTTGAATTCTCCATCGCACCGGGAGATACGTAGGAGCGGGTCACATCCCGTCAAGCACGCTTTTAAAAAATAATAAAAAGATTCTTCTTTTCCCCCGTTTTCAAAAACATTTTCTCAAATAAAAAAAGAAGTAGAATGAATTGTTTCAAATCAACTCTGTCAAAACCGCACATCAAGTTAAAGGTTCCCTTTCGGTAGAAAGGAGGTGTGGGGTGCTAATACCTTCCCCACACCTAACCGACCCCCGAACCTACATCTCTAGTTCTCAAAGGGCCACCCGCCTTAAAAAGGACCCTTTTTCAATGTTTTGGTCCCTAAATAAAAAATGTTGATGGCGGCTTCACAAATTTTCACGTTGTACGATGAAAGGTCCAATCCGTATTTTTCGGGGTGCAACAGCTGGCGACTTCACTGGGGACTTTCTTTTTTAAAAAAAGCGAGGGTCAGGCCTAATTAACTTGATGTGCGGTTTAATTGTTTGATTTGAATGTGATTGTTCTATTTCTCTCTTTTATTCTCCTTCTTTTTCTTCTCTCTTTCCGATGTTTGAATGTTCTCTTGCATTCTCGTGTTGTTATGTTACATTCATGTGCATTTGACTCCTCTTCTTCTATGTTCGCTTCTTGTTCCTTCTTCTCCTTTCATCTTCTTTTGTTTATATGCTTAATATGATCATGCATTTCTCCAATCCCCATGTCCCTTTCTTCTTTGCTCCCTTTCTTCAAGGTAAGCTCATGCATCATTCCCCCAATTCTACTATGATCCCTTCTTCTTTTCTCCCTTTCTTCAAGGTAAGTTCATGCATTCCCCCGATCCTATTATGACCCCTCTTCTTGGCTCCCTTTCTTGAGGTAAGCAGTGCATATGATTGTTGTTGGAATCCTAGGTTAGTTTACTTGTTTGTATTGAAATGATATATGCTTGTAAAACCCTAGGGTAGACGACTCTTTGTATGGACTGTTTTCTGGATTTTCTTTGCAGGTGGGGGGGTATGTTTGTCGTTGTGCTCCTACACACACGTTGCACTCTTTTTACCTTTATTTTTTTTGGTGAGACAGCCCTATACCCGGGCTAGAGCATATCTTAGGCTAGAACGAAGTCATTAGTGGCTGCTCACTGGACGTACGTCTTGTTGGGTGGTTGCGAAGACTTCACCTAGAGTTTGGCTTTGTTTGATGATACCATAACTTGGACGTACGGCCCTGTGATCGGTGGTCTCAGATGAGGTCGTTGGCTCTAGGAACCTTATTTAGGGTCCTTCTTCTAGTGCTATCCTTGAAGTGTGTACCCGTAGAAATAGCCATAGACCCTGTCGCTAAGAAATCTTGTAGGACACAAAGGAGCTGCATACCCCTGCATCTGAATAAAGATTTTTGCAAATAAACCGAAAATTTTCAAAAAAATGTATGTGAATTTCTAGCTTTTGAAAAATCGTTATGTTGAAAATATTTTTTTTTTTTTCATCATGCATCCATTCATACACTTTGCATGCATTCTCAGCAGTGCCGGGGAAATTGTAGATACCACTAAAAAAAAAAACGCATTTTGCATCGCATGCATACACATATACTTATGCATCCATTCATTTCATGCATCCATGCATCTATTCATTCAGGCTCTTACACAATAAATATTTAAACAAACAGAAAAGGCAAGCTGGTTCGCCATCACCGTTACTACACTCGTCTACAGGCAAGGCTCATGGCAGAGAATCAAGAAAATCCAGACATTGAGATTGAGAGTTACCACTCGGGTCCGGATGATCCGGTCATAGAGATACTCAACCCCGAGCAGCTAGCTCAAGAAAACCGGGCTTTGAAGGATAAGGTAGGGGCTATGGAGGCCCAGATGGTTGAAATGATGGGTATGCTGAAGAATCTGAAAGGTGGGGCCAATGCTGAGGCCACCGCCGTTGTAAACCCTGATGGAGTTGTCACCTTCATTCCCCCTTCGAGGCCTGTTAATACTGCAACTACTATTCCTCCTCCGGGAACAGCGATCCCTCATTTTGTCCACTCTCCAGGGGCAAATGGTCAGAGCCATCTAGCTGCTCAGAGGTACCCGTGGGGAATGCCAGTCGGTTATACGCCTCAAAATGTTGAATCCAATCCAGCTGGGGTAACAGGGCCAAGTCAGGTTGCTGTGGTTGTACCTGGTGGAGTTGTTGGTGGACCACAAGTCCACGCTTCTAATCATGATGCTGCGCTACAGAGAAATCCACTCAGTTCTACTCCTGGGATCACTACCAATCCTCAGAATGTTGTGTATCAAGTAGGAAATCCCGCTCAGTTTGGAGGATATTATTATGGCATGAGTAGTCATCCTCAAGGGCATGTGTTTGAAAACTCTCAGCACAGAGACCAATATCGTGTGCTTGAAGAACGGTTAAGGGCTGTGGAAGGTACAAGTGTTAGAGTCAAGGATGCCCGTGATTTGTGTCTCGTTCCAGATATAGTCCTTCCTCCAAAGTTTAAAGCACCTGATTTTGACAAGTACCGGGGTGCTGGTTGTCCATCAAGTCATATAACCATTTATTGCCGAAAAATGGCTGCGCATGCTAGTGATGATAAGCTGTTGATCCACTGCTTTCAGAATAGCCTAGCTGGGGCATCCTTAGACTGGTACATGCAGTTACAGTCTTCCGACATCCATAGTTGGAAGGACCTCTCAAAAGCCTTTTTGAAACAGTACCAGTACAATATGGATATGGCTCCAGATCGATCTCAGTTACAGCACATGGGCAAAGGAGATAAAGAATCTTTTAAAGAATACGCCCAACGGTGGAGAAGTACAGCTGCACAAGTAAAGCCATCACTAACAGAGAAAGAGATGGTATACATGTTCATGGAAACTCTTCCGGCAATCTACTACGACAGACTGATAGGGAGTGTCTCGTCAAATTTCTCAGACATGGTAATTATTGGGGAAAGGCTTGAAAACGGTTTGCGTAGCGGGAAGATTGCCAACCACTTTGGTAGCTCAGGTAGTTCAGGCATTTCAGGTGGACAAAGAAAGCCCTCTTCTCATTTCCCTAAAAAGAAGGAGGGAGAGACCAATGTAATTTCCGGAGGAAATCCATCTTTCAGTACTCCACCGCAGACGGTACCATTCTCGGCACCAGTGCAATCTCAACAAGCCCATGATGGTTATAAAGCCCAGAACTACCAGTATAAGAAGCGCGTCAGTTTTGATCCAATCCCGATGACTTACACGGAGCTGTTCAATCATCTGGTCTCCAAAAACCTAATCAACACTCGCTCGATGAAGCCTCCCCAACCTCCTTTCCCTAGGAGCTATAATGCCAATGCTACTTGTAGTTTTCATGAGGGTGGAATCGGTCACACAGTGGAGGACTGCAAAGCTTTTAAGCACGTAGTTCAGGACTTAATCGACGCTAATTGGATTTCTTTCAAACAGAATAGTCCAAGTATAACTACAAATCCACTGCCAGGACATGGGAATCCGTCGACCAATGCAATAGAAGATTCTACTGGACAGGTGATAAGGGAGGTTGAGAAAATTAAGACTCCTTTGGATGCCATTCACGCTGAATTGTGTCGATTTGAGGTCATTGAGAAAGGATGTTGTCAGGAGAATGGGTGTGCTGATTCCCTGTGTAAAGGGGCCTGTGAAGTTTTTAAGCAGATCTTGCAAGACTTGATGGACCACCGTGTAGTTCAGGTAGTTACTTTTGAAACAGAAGAAAGCGTGATGACCCTTCAGTCTAATAATGGCAGAGAAGTCAGAAGGCCAATTGAGATTTTATATGATCCGAGGCAAGTTCAAGCCAAAGCTCAGCCCATAGTCATTGAGGTCCCTGCTCCCTTTCCATATGAGAAAGATAGTGCTGTGCCTTGGAAATATAGTACTTTGCCTCCAGTGGAGAGTTCTCCAAGTGCATCTGCTGTCAACAATATATCAGGAGTGGGTAGAATGACGAGAAGCGGCCGTATGTATGCTCCGGAAGCTCTTCGGGTTGAAACGTCTAAAGATGCTGAGGACAGGGTTAAAAAAGGAAAAGAGAAAGTATCAGAGGATACCCAGGGCAAGAAAGTAACAGAACAGGAAGCCAGTGAGTTCTTAAGGATCATCAGACAAAGTGATTATCAAATTGTTGATCAGTTGAAACAAACTCCAGCCAAGATCTCTATGCTGTCGTTACTGCTCAGTTCAGAAGCTCATCGGACTGCCCTGATGAAAGTACTCAATGAAGCCCATGTCGCTGAAGATATCTCTGTGTGTCAGTTTGATGGGATTGTAGGAAACATCGTGGCAGCTAATCATTTGACTTTTGCTGACGATGAGTTACCCCCAGGAGGAAGAAAGCACAACCAGGCTCTGCATATCTCCGTCAAATGCGGAGACTATGTGTTGGCTCGGGTTTTGATTGATAATGGGTCCTCACTAAATGTCATGCCAAAGTCCACCATGGACAAAATGGATGTGGACTGCTCTTATATGAAGCCTAGTTCGACGTTGGTGAGAGCGTTTGACGGGTCGAAGAAGGAAGTGCTAGGGGAAGTGGAGTTCCCAATTCAGATTGGGCCGGAGACCTTTTATGTGAATTTCCAAATCATGGACATCACTTCATCATATAGCTGCCTGTTGGGGAGACCGTGGATTCACATGGCGGGACCTATTCCCTCTTCCCTACACCAGAGGGTCAAGTTTGTGGTAGATGACAAGATTGTTGTTGTGTTTGGTGAAGAAGAAATGTTAGTCAACAAGCCATCTCCATTCCGTTATGTGGAAGCCGCTGAGGAATCTCTGGAGACCTCCTTTCAGTCCCTTGAAATTGCTAATGCTGTATTCGGAGGGAGCAAGCTTCTGTCACCAGGGTCAAAATTGTCAAGGAATGAGGAAATGGTCGCCAAGATCATGTTAGAACAAGGATACAAGGTGGGATGTGGTTTAGGCAAGACTGGTCAGGGGATTCTTGTGCCTATTCAACTGAAGGAAAATCGAGACCGTTGTGGGTTGGGGTACCAGCCGAATCAAGCCGAGAGAAAGGGGATGGCAGAGGAAAGAAAGAGCAAGTGGTTGGCCAAACTGAGAGGTCATGATCCTTGGTCAAAAAAGATCCCTATCTGTGATATTCGCCAGAGCTTTAAGAGTGCAGGGTTGCTGGACCCTAATCAAATTGCTGCCATTGGGGATGGTCCTGGAGCTGAAAAAGGTGATACCAGCCTAGTCCGCCGTTGCTTTGCCGGTGAAAAGTTGAAGAATTGGGAAGCTGCTGACTTTCCCGTGGCTTTTAATTCAAAGTAATAATTTGTAATGCACCCCTGTGGCTCTGTCCAAGGCCATAGGATAAGCTGTTAGGGGCACGCATGTTTTTATCTTCATTGCTATCATCATCAATAAAAACGTTTTTGAAATTCATCAATAAAATCATTTCCCTTGATTTCATGTGTCTTCTCCGCTTTATTTTGCCTGTTTGTTTCGCCTTTCATTCTTCTTTTTGCCTCTGCAAATGCAGATCAACAATAATTATCTCTGAAAATAACAATGCCGATGATCCATATTTTGACTTTGATCATCCAATTAATCAAACTGAGGGAGATGTTGAGGACAACTGGAAAACTCCTCCAGAACTGATGAGATTAATGGAACAGGAAGAAAGGGTCATTCAGCCTCACGGAGAATCAACTGAGGTAATCAACTTGGGTACAGATGAGAACAAGAAAGAAGTTAAGGTCGGTACCGCAATGAACGACAGTGATCGTATGAAGTTAATTCAGCTCCTGCGCGATTACGTTGACATTTTTGCATGGTCGTATCAAGATATGCCTGGGTTGGATACCGATATTGTTGTGCACAAGTTGCCAGTAAAGCCAGAATGCCCGCCTGTAAAGCAAAGACTGAGAAGAATGAAGCCAGAGATGTCGTTGAAAATCCGGGATGAGGTTAAGAAGCAGTTTGATGCCGGGTTTCTAGCGGTTGCCAAGTATCCTCAATGGGTTGCCAATATCGTCCCGGTTCCGAAGAAGGACGGGAAAGTCAGGATGTGTGTCGATTACAGGGATCTGAATAGAGCCAGCCCCAAAGATGATTTCCCCCTACCCCACATTGATATTCTAGTGGACAGTACAGCCCAACACTCTTTATTCTCCTTCATGGACGGATACTCAGGATACAATCAGATAAAGATGGCTCCGGAAGATATGGAGAAAACAACCTTCATAACTCTCTGGGGAACCTTTTGCTATAAGGTGATGCCTTTCGGACTCAAAAACGCCGGTGCAACGTATCAGAGGGCCATGGTGACATTGTTCCACGACATGATGCACAAGGAAATCGAGGTGTATGTGGATGATATGATTGCTAAATCCAAGACTGATGAAGAGCATATTGTGAATCTGCAAAAACTCTTTGAACGTCTAAGGAAGTTCAAACTCAGATTAAACCCAGCTAAATGCACCTTCGGTGTAAGATCCGGAAAGCTACTGGGGTTCATCGTCAGTCGGAAAGGGATAGAAGTTGATCCAGATAAAGTCAAAGCAATCCTCGAAATGCCAATACCAAAGACTGAAAAGGAGGTCCGTGGTTTTCTTGGGAGACTGAATTACATCTCAAGGTTCATATCCCAACTGACAGCCACTTGCGAGCCTCTCTTTAAGCTGTTGTGCAAGAACCAAGAATCCAAATGGAACGATGATTGTCAGAGAGCCTTCGAGAGAATTAAAGAGTATCTTCAGAATCCACCAATTCTGATGCCACCGGTGTCCGGAAGACCGCTGATCTTGTACCTAACCGTGTTAGACAATTCGATGGGGTGTGTGCTGGGGCAGCATGATGAGTCAGGCAAGAAAGAACATGCTATTTATTACCTGAGCAAGAAATTTACTGACTGCGAGACAAGATACACAATGCTGGAGAAGACTTGTTGTGCTTTGGCTTGGGCTGCTCATCGTTTAAGGCAGTACATGCTGAGCCATACAACTTGGTTGGTGTCTAAAATGGATCCGATCAAGTACATTTTTGAGAAACCAGCTCTCACAGGACGGATTGCCCGTTGGCAGATGTTATTGTCAGAATATGATATCCTGTACGTCACGCAGAAGGCAGTCAAGAGCAGCGCACTTGCTGAGTACTTAGCTTGTCAGCCTATCCCAGAATACCAGTCGATGCAGTATGATTTTCCCGATGAAGACATCATGGCACTATTCGACGAGGGGAAGTCCCAAGAAGATGAAAGATGGAGGATGATATTTGATGGTGCATCCAACATGTGGGGGCATGGGGCCGGAGCTGTGTTAATCTCTCCAGACAATCGCTTCATTCCTGTCACTGCGAGACTGAGCTTTTATGTTACAAATAACATTGCGGAATATGAAGCATGCATCTTGGGTATTCAGGCAGCCCTTGAATGGAAGGTCAAAAGGCTTGATGTGTATGGTGATTCAGCCTTGGTTATTCATCAGGTGCGAGGTGATTGGGAGACCAGAGATCCCAAATTGATTCCCTATCATGATTATGTTCAAGAATTGATGGAGTCCTTTGAGGAAGTCACTTTCCAGCATATCCCTCGAAGCGAAAACCAGTTGGCCGATGCTTTGGCAACCTTGTCGTCAATGTTCAACATCAGCTGTGACAAGAGTTTAGCTCACCTCAGAATCCAGCATAGGGATCTACCAGCACATCATTACTGCACTGCAATAGATGAAGAGCCTGATGACAAGCCGTGGTACCATGATATCAAGCAGTACATCACCACCAGGGAATACCCTCCTGGGGCATCAGAAAATGACAAGAGAACGCTCAGAAGGCTGTCGAGGAATTTCTTCCTGAATGGTGAAGTTCTCTACAAGAGAAATTATGACATGGTTCTCCTAAGGTGTGTTGCGAAAGAGGAGGCCGAAAAGATTATGAAAGAGGTCCATGAAGGCTCATTCGGGGTTCATTCCAGTGGACACACCATGGCCAGAAAAATCTCAAGAGCCGGCTATTATTGGCTGCAAATGGAATCTGACTGTTACAGCTTTGTAAGAAAGTGTCACAAATGCCAAATCTATGCCGATCATATCCACGTACCACCTGCTTCATTAAACGTTCTGACTGCTTCTTGGCCATTCTCAATGTGGGGGATGGATGTCATCGGTCCTATCGAGCCAAAAGCATCAAACGGGCATCGCTTCATCCTTGTCGCCATTGACTATTTCACCAAGTGGGTTGAAGCTGCCTCATACTCGAGCATCACTAGCTCTGTGGTTGCAAAGTTTGTAAAGAAAGATTTGGTTTGCCGTTACGGCCTTCCAAACAGGATCATCACCGATAATGGCAGTAACCTGAATAGCAAGATGATGAAAGACCTGTGCACAGAATTCAAAATCCAGCATCATAATTCTTCCCCCTATCGACCCAAGATGAATGGGGCAGTCGAAGCGGCCAACAAGAATATCAAGAGAATAGTTCAAAAGATGGTGGTAACCTACAAAGATTGGCATGAGTTGCTTCCTTTTGCTTTGCACGGATACCGCACTTCAGTGCGTACCTCAACTGGGGCAACCCCTTTTTCTCTAGTATATGGGTCAGAAGCAGTCCTCCCTATTGAGGTTGAAATACCCTCCCTGCGGGTATTGATGGAAACCAAGTTGGAAGAAGCTGAATGGGTACAAGTTCGTCTGGATCAATTAAATCTCATTGAGGAAAAAAGAATTGCAGCTTTGTGTCATGGACAGCTGTATCAATAGAGGATGAGGACAGCCTTCCACAAGAAAGTTCGCCCTCGAGAGTTCAACGAGGGAGATCTTGTGCTCAAAAAGATATTGCCCATTCAGAGCGATCCCCGAGGAAAATGGACTCCCACTTATGATGGACCTTATGTGGTCAAGAAAGCCTTCTCTGGAGGTGCACTAATACTCACCAACACGGACGGTGAAGAACTCAAAAACCCAGTCAATTCAGATTCGGTGAAGAAGTATTATGCTTGAAAGAAATAGACGAAAAAAGAGAAAGATAAGCCAAGTAAGAATTAAGCTCGCTAGGTTGAAAACCCGAAAGGGCGACCTAGGCAAAATCAGAGCGACCCGGTGGATTGAAAACCCGCAAAGGGCGATCCAGGCAAAAATTAGGGTCAGAAAACTTGGGTATGAAAATAAACAAGGGCATACAGCACTCCTGAAGGTTTGGATAGAGGGGTGATCAAGGTCAAAGACATAAATGTTTGGCATTGTTCCACAGAGACGGACATTTAGAAACTAGCTTTTCTCTCTTTTTCGTGTCTTTTGCAGTTTAAATTTTCAAATGTATTGAACAGTCGGCGTAACTTTCTGTACGACCGGTTTCCACATCAATAAAGTTCAATTTTTCTCATATCTGTTTGCTTTTCTATTTTCTGCTTTTTCAGCTCAAAATAAACGTTTTATGATGATGGTAATACTGAATTGTAAAACATGTGCATAAATCCTAGAGCATTGCAATCATTGCGAAATCCCCAAAAGTCACGGGAAGGAAGTGATTTCTCAAAAACAAATTAATGTTGCAAGGAAAATAATTGCGCCCATCAAACACTTCAGATGGCAAATCATAAAGCAAACCTGCACCCGGCCCGTGCACCGCAGCAACTCTAATCAGTCCCTCAGTCTCGTGCCAGGAGTGTCGGGGGTCGGTTGAACCAGCAAAAGAATAAGCCTTTTATTAAAAAAAATAAATAAATAAAAAGGGAAGAACAAAAAAAGCAAATGATCAGAAAAAAGCTGATCAGGCAAAAAGAAGAAAAAACAAATGATCAGAAAACAGAAAGCTGATCAAAAGAAGAATTAAAAGATGAAAGAAAAAAAAACAATCAAGGCTGAAAGAAAAGCATTCCCCAGCATTCATCATTCACCCAAAATCATCGCATCGCATGCATTCGCATAACAGGCCTTTGCATAACATGCATTCATTCCATAGACCATGCATTGCATCTGCTAACATGTGCAGGTACCGCCAACCTGAGAAACCTGAAGAAAAGTCTTGCGACCAAAGCAGGCACCCCTGGATCGATGTGAAAGCACTGACCAACTGAAGAAAGCTAATTGGATTTTCAGATCCCCTTTGGACCCACGTGTCCCCCAGAAGATTGACTTCACTTCGTATTCGAGCTGCGAGTAAGTCCCCCTGACCTCAATAGGTCCAGTCGAAAAGGATAGCTGTGTTGGCCTAAAACATGGCGCAGTCCTAGGGAAATATCGAGATCTAGACTTGATATAGTACCCTCCCCCGGTCGCTCGAAAGACCACCCCTTTGAGCCCACGTGCTCCCCAGGCCCAAGTGCAAACTCGGATCGTTCGCGATTCGTTAAAAGGCTTTAGGCAGCCTCCTTCGCCGGCTTAATGAGGGCCGGCACCATTTTTTTTGCTTTCTTTACTGCTTTCGCTGGCTTATTGAGGGTTGGCACCAATTGATTCCAAAAAGAAAAACAAAAAAAAAGAAGAAAAAAAAAAATCTTTTCATTGCATTTGTATCATATTTCAAAAAGGAACAAAAAAAGAGAAAAAAAGAAAAAGGAAAATTCTAGTTTCTCTAAGTAGACAAAATTGGTATAATTTCTGAATTCTTTATTTCTATTTTGCCTCTGAATATGTTTCGGCCAATTCATATTCCTTGTTAAAATCCAAATAAAGAGGGGCAGCTGTCATACCCTAATTTTGTCCGCCTAGGTTTAAAACCCTAATTTTCCGCAAAAAAAAAAAAAATAACTTGAGAAGTGTGGTTTTATTTTGAAGAGTGAAGAGCATTGTGCATGCATTTTTGGGTTTTAAAAGTCATTCTAGGGCTTTTAAATTCATTGTTAGAGTGGAAATACATTTGTTGTTAAAAAACAAGGTTTTTAGGGCAAAAGGGTATTTTGGTCATTTTCTAAAAATAGGATAATTTTTCATCAAAAATCATTGTGCAATTTTAGAGGAAATTATTTGAAGCAAGACACCCTTGGTCATATATTTTCCAAATTCAAATTCAAATTGCATAAAAATTCAAATTCAAAAAAGGCATCAAAAAGGAATATTCTACAAAATTTCAAGATGAGGTTTTTATGATATTTTTGGTCATGGTGATCCCATAAAATGGCATATTCCTAAGATTCCTAGTATGTGGCCTAAATTGGGTGTATTTTTGTACAATTATCCTAAGAAGAATAATCAAAAATGAAGGGATAATAGCATGGTCATATAATAGTACAATAGTACAAGATGACAACTTGCAAAACTTAGTGACCAAGGCTACACCCTCTCCCTTGCTATTTCGAATTTCACCCTCTCTATTCTCTCATTTTGTGTTTTCTCAATGTCCTCAATCCATGTGAGCCTCAATCCTAGCCTTTGATTCAAAATTAAAATCAAATCCTAGAGCACAACTAGTGCATATTGACCTAAATACCCTTAAACCTAGTTGCTCTCTATATATACCTTAGAAACCTCACCTCTCACACACTTTTGGCCTCACAATTCATTCACAAAACCCTAGCACACAAACCTCTCCTCTCCTCTCCTCTTTTGGCCGAAATCACCCCCTCATTCCCTCACCTCATTTCTTCACTTTTTCACTTCAAAGATCCATCTTCAAATCTCAAGAATCAAGCTCAAGATTGAAGATTAGAGGGTTGATTCAAGTGGTTTAGTGTTCATTCACCTTATTTCTTTTGCTATTCTAGCTTGGAGTTGAGGTATACTCTCACTCTTAACATCATCAAAATTTTAGCATAAAAAATGTAGATCATCAATCTATTTTTGCATATCAAGCATTTCTTTGCATTTTAGTGCTCTATTTTTGTTGAAATGTTGTTATAATTGTTGTTGTTGAATGAGAGATGTGTTTCAAGCATTTTGACAAACACTTTGGGAGGTTTGGATGCTTGAAATGCATCTCTCTCTTGGAATAAATTGTGTGTTTGTGCTATTTGCATTTTAGTGCTCTATTTTTTGATGAAATGTTGATATAATTGTTGTTGTTAAATGAGAGATGTGTTTCAAGCATTTTGACAAACACTTTGGGAGGTTTGGATGCTTAAAATGCATCTCTCTCTTGGAATAAATTGTGTGTTGGTGCTATTTTCATTTTGTGCTTGCATTTTCATGAATAAAATTGTGATTTGGGATTATGTTTCATTTCGCATATTGTAGAAAAATTAGGGTTTGTGTGATTTTAGTGCATTCCTTTGCTTAATCATGTAAATCCTTGCCAAAAAGTTTGATCTATGTCATTTGCTTGCATGATTTTGTTGCTTTCAAAGAATAAAATGAGGTTTTAGCTCTATGTTGGTGTCGCATTTCATGAGATAATTAGGGTTTGTGCTTGTTTTTGTTGCTTGCTTTGAAAATCATGTTTGTGTTGATGATTTGGTAAGAGGATTTAACACTTATGCATTTGTGCATATCCCAAGTGTTAAAGATTACCTAAAGGGATTCAACACCTTAATTGTATATGCTTGCATTTGCATTGTTGATTGTTTTGCTTGCAACTTGTTAAAGTTTACATTTTGGTTCTTGATTTGGAAATTGATTTGAATTCTCTACTTCTTTTTCTTTTGGATGCCACGCCATCCCAACAAACTTTTGTGATCAATATCACCCTCCAACTCTCTTCCTCTCTTCTTCAAGTCATTTCTTTTTCCAATTTATTTTCCAAATTAAAACTTTTCTTCAAATTGTTTTTCTATAGCAATCGAATTTTTTCAAAGATCAACAACAAACCTTTTTGAAAACTCATAAGGAGGCAAGTCGGACGTACGGCCGGTGTTGTCTAGCGTCCTAAGATCGGAGCTGTACAGCTCAAACATCTTGGGATACTTATGAGAATTAAAACAAGTAATTAACAACTTGAACCCTATTTCAAAAAATGAGTAAGGAATTGAGTCGGATGTACATCCGGTATCGGTTAGCGTCTTAGGGTTAGCGAGCTGTACAGTTCGTGCGAGCCTAAGATACTTGCTCAAATAAAAGCAACCAACCTCACAACCAATCTTTTTCTTCCTTAATCAAAAAACATTTTCAATAAGTAGGGGGCACGTCGTCTGTACAGGCGGGGTTGTCTTTGTTCTAGGTCTAGTGGACTGTACAGTCTAGGACCGAAAACCCCTACAATAAAAAACACCAACACAAAGTTTCTCGACTCAAAGAGAACTACGTAAGCTTTGAATTCTCCATCGCACCGGGAGATACGTAGGAGCGGGTCACATCCCGTCAAGCACGCTTTTAAAAAATAATAAAAAGATTCTTCTTTTCCCCCGTTTTCAAAAACATTTTCTCAAATAAAAAAAGAAGTAGAATGAATTGTTTCAAATCAACTCTGTCAAAACCGCACATCAAGTTAAAGGTTCCCTTTCGGTAGAAAGGAGGTGTGGGGTGCTAATACCTTCCCCACACCTAACCGACCCCTGAACCTACATCTCTAGTTCTCAAAGGGCCACCCGCCTTAAAAAGGACCCTTTTTCAATGTTTTGGTCCCTAAATAAAAAATGTTGATGGCGGCTTCACAAATTTTCACGTTGTACGATGAAAGGTCCAATCCGGATTTTTCAGGGTGCAACAGCGTGTAGCCGAGAAAAAACTATCCAACTTAAAAGTATTTAATTATTTTTTGATATATATGATTTGAGGTTTTTTTAAGTCGTATATATGTTTTTAATTATATATACAATTTACTTGGAAATACAAAAGGGGTAATTTCGTCAAAATAATTGTGGTGGGGGTTGTTTGAAAGGGTGTGGGGGTACAAAAAAACCCATAACTAATAGACAGTTGTGAGATGCGTGTAGCCAAGAAAAAACTATCAACTTAAAATTTTCTTAACTGATTTTGCAATGGATGCGAATAAATCTCCAGGTCATGATGGGCTCAATGGACTGTTCTATCAATCAAATTGGGAAACCATAAAAGATGATGTTATCTCAGTGGTCAAATCCTTCTTTGATTCAAAGTCTCTAGGAATGGATACTAATCTCACTTCGGTCTGCCTTATTCCCAAGGTACCTCAGCCTGAATCTATCTCCGATCTCAGGCCCATCAGCTGTTGTACTTTCATATACAAGGTCATTGCAAAGATCTTTGTAGCAAGACTGAAGCCTTTCCTCTAAACAAAGGGGAATTCATTGGAGGAATGTGAAGATTCTTTGCTCTCCAAAGAAGATAGGAGGACTGGGCTTTAAAGATTTCAACAAGCTCATTATATCTCTACTAGCTAAACAAGCCTGGAGATTACTCAAAGACCCTCACTCTTATTGGGCCTCCACAATTAAAGGCATCTACTTTAAGGATACTGATTTCTGGGATGCAAAGTCAAATAGGAGACCATCGTGGGTATGGAAAAGCCTGTTACAAGGGAGGGATCTTCTCAAAAACTCAGGAAGATGGTCAGTTGGTGCTGGAACCAACATTGATATCACCAGAGATAATTGGGTGGCTACAGGTAGATCTATTTCTCTAAGGCCTAATGCCACAATATCTAAGGCTACAGGAGATTCTGTGTTGTTGTCTTGGTATCGCTTTTTCCGTGACATGCATATGGTTACCCATGAGTTTCGTGCTGAGTACTTGGGGCTGATTCGTGCTTCTTTGTTGTACATTAGCCTGAATTATCCATGAATTCATTGTTGCTGATTCGTGCCCTCTATTTCTTTGTTGCTATTGATTTTTCATGAATTGTGATGTCTCCGAGAAGAGGATTGACTGTATCTCCGAGAAGAGGATTTCTCAATTAGGGTTGGTTCAATTATTGTATCTTGCGGAGGTGGGTGATTTCCTTTCCTCTTTTGTGATAGTAGTTGAAGCTCAATTATTTACCTTTGTTTCGGCAGTGGGCCTGCGTGCCTTTATGGTTTGGCCTTTGTGCCCTGTATCTGTTGGGCCTATGTGCTCTGGCTGTTTTAGTTTGGCTCTAGTGGTTACTCTTTGCACCTCCAACATCAATTTATAATTGTTCTGGTTTGGGCCTTGCCCAGTATTAATGAGAATCAGACAATTTGGACCAAAAAAAAAAATTCTTAACTGAGAAACGTATGTACTATGTAGCCATAAGCCATAGCCAAGTAAAAAACATTATTATCCAAGTGAAACGTATGCACCGATTTCTTTACTGAAAATTTTCTTTTATTTTTTTAAATGAATTTAATTATAAAACAAAATTAGTTATAATAAATTTAAAATTAATATTTAAATTAATTATACCAGCTCTTAATAGGATAAACAGTTATTTCTTATTTTTTGCTAAATAATTAGTTAAATACTATAAATAATTATCTATTTTTCATACAAATTATCTAATTCATAAATGAATAATTTAAATATGTTGTAATTAACATAAAATTATATATAGTTTGTTAAACAGTTATTTAATTAAATATCCTAAACTGGTGTCGAGTCCTGCACTCTTGCTAGAGGTGTCAACGGGTTGGGCCCGGCCTGACCCATAGGGCCAAACAACATTTGTGGGTTGGGTTGGGCCGGCTCAATATTCTAATGGGTTGCGTATTTTATGGCCCGGCCCGACCCGTCATCAGCCAATGGGCCACAAATCATTGAATTTTTAGAATTTTGACCATAGTTTTTTCTACAAATGAACAACATACATAAAGACAATATTTTGAGTTACATATTGTATACATAAGATAAATAAAGCTATTTTGGCTCAAACAAAACCAATATAAATCTGTTTTGGCTCTACAAATCACCACGAATAGTACATTAACGCTGTGTCCACCAGCCCATATATATATGATCGAGCCCATTGGGCTGGCCCAAAAACTTACATTGTTTTTTGGGCCTCAATTTTCGAGCCCACCCCAACCAAATAGTTGGGCCATTGGGCCGGCCCGTTGAGTTGGGCCAAAATTGACACTCTAACTACGGTGGCCGTGACAAGGTGCAGTTGGGTTTTCTTCGTTAATGCGGGCAGGTGGTTGGTCTTGCTAGCAACCTTATTTAAGTCAAGATGTCATGTTGATGAACTAACACCGATCAGGTTAGGGTCCGACGATTGGCCAAACTCCAACACAGACATCATATATTGATTCAATGCAGGCAAATCAATGCCCCACCAAACAAATTATTCACAAAATCATCATCATCAAAAGCCAAAGATTGTCGCTGATAATATTTTTGGGTAGGCGTAAAATCAAATGATTGTTTGGGTGGTTGAAATTCTTGTTGTGTTGGCGTCAAGGAGTTGCGATGGGGCCGATGAATATTCACGCTCAGTGGAACAGTCTCGTAAGTGAACCCTAATTCAGATGGTGATCCATGGTTTAATGAACTGGACGCTAAGTGATGTCGAGTTTTGTGATAGCTATTACATAGCTACCACAATGTCGTTATTTTGTCTGCTCGTGGTTTTACGTTTTTACTGTTCTTTTATATTTTTCAATTTTTTTTATGTGAGTCACCTACGATCTAGAAGCTATTATAACATCTAGGGTAAAATACTCCTAGGTTAATTGCAATGAGTGGCTAATGATTGTAGCCTCCATTTGCCTATATATTTCACATTCAATGAAATGAAAAGCAAGTAGAATATCAGAAAACATTAGCTTCTTCCTCCATGGTCAGTGAATCAATATTAGCACTTTAATGCATGGAATCATCCCAGTCCCAAGTTTTGCACCAAAGTCCTTTATTTTTGTACCACTCTAATGCATCACACTCTCACAATCACTCACACTCTCACATATTTTATTTTAAAAAAGTTTTTCCGTTTCCTTAAATCATTCTTGTTCTTATTATTTTAATTTTGACTCTGTTAGTACTATTTAATTGGTAGTTTGTGTTAGTGCTATTTAATTTATTTTGATTATGTTAGTCTATGTAATTTGAATTTATTCTGTATTTTGTGAATCTTCCTCACTGTTGGTTGCCTTGTCAATTTCAGCAACATGGGCACGTCGGATCTCGGGTTTGAACCTAGATGTGAGCAGTGGTAATGTGTGTGTGTGTGTGTCTGCATGGTGTTTATTTGTCATTACTTCTAAGTAGTCAAAAGAAAATATCTGTATTTTGTGAATATTTTGATTCTTTTAGTGCTATTTATTTTGGATTTACTTAGGAACTTGTTAGTGCTATTTATTTTGTGTTGGTCTATTACAACACGAGTTGTGAATATGTTGAAATCTTATTTTTATCACATTTTTAGTGATGTGTGTATTTGAAAAAATTTGTACCCTTTGGCCCAGGGTACTGGATCCACCACTGATGGATGGATAAAATAGATTTTTGTAATGGGTGTTTTGATTAAATAGATAATAGATAAATTAAAAAATTGAAATGTTAAGAGAGAGAGAGAGAGAGAGAGAGAGAGAGAGAGAGAGAAGAAAAGTAGATTTTAATGGTGAAATAAAATAACTAAAAGCAGATGCGAGAGTGTGACCGCGAAAGATAAAGATCAGAGAGAGAGAAAGAAAAAGGTGAGAGCATAATTGAATATGATATTTTTTTTCTTAAAATTGATGATGAATCAATTTTTTAAAAAGGGGTGAATTTAATATTTTTTATATTGGTTTGTTTGATTATATGTACAGTAGATTGTATATTTTTTTTGGTCTAGACTAGGGTATCCACCGCCGAACGCAGTAACTAATCCCCTCGCTGGATTGGAGCAGGCACCTCGAAGGGTGGGACAGTTGGCCCAAGGATTTAAAGCTGCTCCGTACCCAAGGCGAGAATCGAACCCTCGATATATATATATATATTTCCGTTGGGGTCCTGACCATAACAGTTTGTTTATTGATCACTTGCATGTCTGAATCAAACTCAAGATGTAATTTAAATGGTTTAAATTAATTGTATTTCAGTATTTACTTTACTTATTGTTTTCTGAGTAAAAGGATTTCTCTCTGAGATATAAATTAGAAAATAATTCTTTTATCCAAGTTTTAATATCCTGCACTTGGCCTTGTTATGATCTTTGAACAAAGCACGTTTAATTCCCCAGCATAATCTAGAAAGTAGTTACTAGTTCATATTTTAATATTTATATTTCTGATGAAACCAAGTGAAGGCAATGATGCTTATGGGTGAGGAATTATACAGAATTTTCTGAAAAAACCTCTGTTACTTTTATACTGCTTTCCTCACTCTCTCATGTCTTTTATTACTATGCCTTCTTTAGAAAATCAATTTTCTGAAAATAACAATCAAGATCTTAGCAAAGATCTTACCAACAATCAAACTTCTTTTGTCATAGATAAAATTTCCCTCAAAAAGGAATTTTATTCTGAAGAATGGTCTCTTCATAGAGAATGGTTCTTCAAACATTATCAAGGGAAAAATAGAAAATCCATTCAGGAAAAATTCTATAAATTCCTTGAAAATGTCAAATACAATATTCCTTTTTTTGATTGGTTTCATGCGTATACCATCAAGAAGAATATCAATTATCCCTTCCAGGATGACATTATTGGAAGAAAAATCGTGGATGTCATCACTATATGGCATCTAAAAGATGGTCAAAAGGTCCAATCAGAGTTACCTCCTAAAGGCCCTTTTACCCTTAATATTCAAAACCAATCTGGGACTGTCTTGGCTGCCCCCTTTAAAGCTAGGCCAGATAATGAACCCATAACAGCCAGAGATATCAAAGATCTCATGGAACAATCTAACTATACAAACAAATACCTCCAAGCACTAGGAGACTCCAAATCAAGTAGAAACGGTGATGCCTCCCCTAAAACTGAGTCATCTTATTCTTCTGCTAGAATTGAGAAACCCCTATTCAATCCCTACAGGGTATCCAAAACCTTTAAAAAGGCCTCCAAGCAGGAAGGTCATGTCAAGAGAGAAGTTGATGAAACCAGTAATGAAATCCTGGAGAAAATCAATGAACATCTAACTCTCCTCAAAACAACAATCCCTGATACACCTTCTCCTCATACCCCTAGGAAAAGCATCAATATGATAAATGGAACCTCTTCTGATCAATCAGAAGACGCCTCTCCTAGGAATAAAGTCAGTCCTATCATTTACAATCCTAGAAACAAATGGCGTAGGGAAACCAAACTTTACTACCCTAGGGCCACTGCTCCTGACCTTCTCTTAGAAGAAAAGGAAACCAATTTCAAAAGTTTCAGTGCCAACAATGTATATGAGTGGAATATTGATGGAGAAAATGAGTATGGCATAACCAAAATCCTCCAAAATATGACTATGGTTGCCACTGCTTATGAAACCTCCAACAACTGCTCAGAAGACATGATCGTAGAAATCCTCATTGCAGGATTCTGTGGTCAGCTTAAAGGTTGGTGGGATAATTACCTCAGTGATGAGGATAAACAATCTATCCTTACTGCCATCAAAAGGGAACCAAACGGAGAACCCATCTTTGAAAATGGGATTCAAATTCCTGATCAAGTTAACACCTTGATCTTTACCATTGCCCAACACTTTGTAGGAGACCCTTCCTTGATTAAGGATAGATCTGCAGAACTGTTGTCTAATCTTAGGTGCAAAACTCTCGGTGATTTTAGATGGTATAAGGACACATTCCTTACAAGAGTCTATACCAGAGAGGATAGCCAACAAGCCTTCTGGAAGGAGAAATTCCTTGCAGGCCTCCCTAAATCTCTGCGATTTTGAGCCTTTTCTTTGGATAATTGTTGCTGAATTTTGTCGTCTTGACAAATCTTCAAAGCAACTCTTTGGATGATAGCAATAAGCTGACCATAACTTAATTGCTGATAGGGGATATTTCCGTTGGGGTCCTGTTGGGGTCCTGATAGCTGACCATCTTTAGTAGTTTAGTGTGTGTCTATATATATATATATATATATATATATATATATATATATATATAGACACACACTAAACTACTAAGATTGATCAAATATTTTTTTAGTTTTGTGTTAACTTATTGAATAAAAGGTGAAATATTCTAAATATACATACTTACATACATATTTACATATATATATATATATATTATTGTTCATTAACATACTTTTTTAACCAAAGCATGTTTTTTATTTTTATTATTTTATCATTGTATTATAAAAATTAATACATGTGATTGATTCAGTAAGACAACGAAAGCAATAGAGTTCTTTTAAAAAAAAGAAATTAAAAATAAAAGTAATTGTGCAGAAAGATTGGTAACTATGAAAAAATCAATCAATGGACTTAAAGTGCAGCAAAAGCTTATTGTTAAAAAAGAGTGCAGCAATAGCACACCAGCAAAAGAATGGGTTAATTAATTTTTTTTTTATATAAAAAAATTAATTGAAGTCCAATTAAAAAGTTCTTGTTATGATCACATAGTATCGGTTGCTCTCAATTCTGTTATTTGCAGCGATCTGAGTGGGTTTTTTTCTCGATCTTTGGAGCACTTCCCCCCTTCTATAGTCATCATCTTTAGTTGGAGGTTGTTTAATAATTCTCCCCCCTTCGAGCGGTTTTGTTTCGCCATCATGTGATCTCTTCTATCGACGATGCCATTTGTCTGTTGTGTAGTGAGGTGGCGAGGATGTCCAACATTTATATCTACATTGCAAAATAGCTTGTGAGGTGTGGCACAATATTGGGTCGTGGTTGAACGTCCAACTCCCTAATTATTCAGAATTTATTTGGATTATTACTTTTAAAATTTTAGTGACAATATCATTAAATAGAGATATCTCTTTGCATGCATAAAATTTGATTAGTGCTGATAATCAGTTATTTTCCCCTCTTATGAAACCCCATATTAAACCCCCTCTACTGATAATCAGTAGATCAGCTATTTGCCAATATAACAATTAAAATATATTATTTGAATAACAATAAGAACCTAAATATTACACTTTGTTAGATACTTTATTAAATGCCAACGAAGGTTGGCTCAGTTGGTAACAAGTTGGCTCATTTTCAATAAGGTCATAAGTTCAACTTCTTTTGGTGGGTGATCTGTAAGTACCTCCGTAAGCGCTCAAAGAGCCTTGAGGCCTATCCTAATCCCGGTGAGCCCCCGAAACCCAACTCACCTAAAATTTCTGTAACAACAAAAAATACTTTATTAAATAAATAAAATTGAATGGGCTGCTAACCTCCATCTTATTCTATTTCTTGAACTTGTCTCAGACGTTCCCTTCAGTTTTTTTATTTCTTGACACTCAAAATTCTATCAAGCCTCTGCTAAGGGAATAGACCTCTACTATAAAAAGCATTCTTACGGAACATTTTGTTTCGTGATATTTAGTACTCTTACGGTACAATTGGTGTCGAACAACAACTTTTGGAGCCTCGTTATATTTCTTTGTTGAAACCTCCTTTAAATACTCTTTGTCTTAATGTAGGGATACAAAAATTGAGCTCAGAAAACCTCACCTCGTACGGGACTTGCCCAGTCAATACTTGAGTAGCGCACAAATAACAAATAAAATTATGTTAAATGCTAAGTGTTAGCAACTTAATACATGTTGTCAAGTGTCAACGACATGTTTTGAGAATACTAAAATGATTTTTATTACAATACAAAACAAACAAAATGCACAATTCTATATTTCAATTTATTAGGCACTACTTTTTGTGCACACAATTAGGGTGTGTATTGTTATTAAGAATTGATTGTCGACAATCCATTCGTATATTTTAAACAAAGTTTTATTTGTAGCAAATAATATTGTCCTTGACAATATATGACATTGATATCGTCTCTGTCTCTATGCAACAAATTCATGTGTTGGATATTCATCTATTACAAATACTTATATTCGTTTGAAATTATATGTTATGATAATTCATCCGCATGCTCTTCAAGAATGCTTTATATTTGAAAAACAATAACACCAGCAATAAGTATGTTATTTTGTCAAACAAAAAACAAGCATGTTATTGATATTTTTTATAAAGAAAAAAATTATTCTTTTTTAATTAGTTCTTTTCATAACACGTGCCGCACCAAAATAAATGGATAGTCCTCAAAATAAAATTGATTATTAAATTTGACATAAGGAAGTTCACGGTAATCAAAAGATTTCTGAAGGTGTCCTAAATACTTGAATATCACAAGCCACTTTGTATACAAGGTATAATCATAATAGATGGAAACAAGAAAAACAATTGATGATTCATTTTACTAATCCAATATGAATAAGGCTTTCAAGGTTTTCCTTATATCTTACTACCTGAGAATACTCCTTTGGATTTTTAATGCCAAGCTCCACAATGATCTAGGTACTCCAATCCAACCAAGCTAGTTCACCATCTTTTGTTTTGAAGAATATATCACCGTTATTCCCAACTCCAACAAGATTCTCAACACAAGGAAATGGGCCAATAACGAATAGTTTAGTCCATGATTCTTTCTCACCAAGTTCACCTAAGATTGATATATGGAAAGTAGTTTTCTCAGTGTGATTAGAAATGAAAGCAACATACCCAACACCTCTAAGTGCACTTCCATCGAGTAGATATCGAAACTAGCATGACCCATGTATGAGGGTATGGGCGTTGTAAAGAATACTTCATTGCTCATGTTAAAGGACACCAAACACGACACAAAACAACATTCCTTTGGATCCTTTGTAGCCCACCAGTGGCACACTCCCTCCGAGTACGTGTGACCACCAACTACGGTATAACAAGGATTAGCAGGCATTTCGAAATCAAGTTTCTTCCAAGAGTTACTTCTTAGACTATATATCTCCCACAAGGGCGTCAAATCTATATATTCATCACATTCCCAGTTAAAATCACCTCGAAAGAAGACTACATATCGAATCACCTTATAATCATCTCTAACATGGTCATAACCAAATCCACAAAGATATGACAAATGTTCTCGATAAGGATGTTCAAACTCAACAGGACTGTGAGGAATGACCTTGAATTCCTTAGTAGCTGGATTCCACAATACATATTCAGGACCATCGAGACACAAAACGCCGTTAGCACTAGAACCCAAAACAAAATATCTGTTAACATCTTGAAATGGAGGTGGTGAATCTAAGCTAACCCTATTCTCAACACTCTCACAGGATAGTAAATACAAGCAAGTTTGGTCTTGTCCGTCTGGCAGCGTTGCATGTTGCTTTAGAAGGAGAGATGTATATGTGAAATTGTTGCGATACAAACACATGAAATGAGAGTTTTCAAACAAGAGAGTCCATGATTTGCGTACACATCCAAATCGCTTCAAAGATTTTAGAGGCAATTTTGAGAGGATGGAAAAGGCAATATCTTCGGGGATATGGTTGCTAATCACTTCATTTACAACAGCCACAGATTTCTCATCCATCTCTATATATCTACACCTTTGAAGAAAGTGATGTTGTGTATTAATTTCTCCCTGGAACGAAAAGCAAGAAAAAAGAGACATTCAGTCACCGATGATAAATAGAGGAATAGGGGAAATACTAAACCAACTCAAAAGTGACAAAATCTATAATGTAACACCCCCCTTTTACTATTACAATTAAATAGACAATTATCAGAGTCACCTCGAAGGGCGCTACATTTTTCACCATTTTAAAAATAAAATAAAAATCTCCAAAATAATTTATATAAAAGAAATCACCAAGCAGCGGAAATATTAACAAGTTTAAACATCTCCAGAATTAACAATTAAAGACATCTCCAAAATTAATTAAAACAATTTCCAATAACTAAAATAATAGTTCAAAACGATAACTAACGACTCCCCGGTGCTACATATCAGAGCTGACACAGACCCAAACGAGAGAGGAAGCAAAACCTAGCAATTCCTCCACGAGCACTAGCGATCACCTGCAGCGTTGCCGCATGAGAGCAACATTCCAAGCAGAAGGGGTGAGTCTAACAGAGGTAATTAGCAGATGATAAAAATATGCTAGCATCAGGTAACTACAGCAACACAATACAATTACACCATATCACAGCACCAGATAACAAAGGAAAAATCCATTTGACAGTGAACCACCAAAATTATAACATTCATAGACAATGGGATGATATGCAACCCCTCCAGTGGGCATATGCATGCGGTACCGATCACCAAAATGAGCCACGACGGGCATATCACCAATAAACACCAGAGGCAGAGCCTATATCACCAAAACATGCATATGACAATGCGACACCATGATTATGCACCAACTCACCATAACAAGTATTTAAAATAAATACTATATCACCAGAATCAAAACAAATGATTTCACCAAAAATAGCACCAAGTTGTAGCATCACAGCTACCACTAAACTCTCCTGAGCATACCAGCACCGCACCTGAAATATTAACACCAGACGGCTCCACAACGCGGACATAACGCACGCACACCACGCACAAGACTGGCGCACAGCGCCTAGGCACATCGCACCTACTTCAGCGAATTAATTAAAATAGCAAACGACATCGGATTTCAACAAATAAATGCTTGTTGGAAAGCCCTATGGGTCTGGTTATCATCCCTAAGTTCAGTTTTTGAAGGAGAGTGTCCATTAGGTACAGTTTTCGAAAAGCACACAGGCTAGTTGCAAAAGAGGACAGTTTCTGTCTTTCAAATTCAAGCAATTCCAAAGTGACCAAAACTCAATCAAATTGCATGAAACTTGTGCATAAACTGGGGAAAACTTTGTCTAGTTTTCAAAGAAATTGGATTCGTTCGAAAAGGAGTTCTTTTGAAAACGTGGTAACCAAAACACTGACCCTGTGTCCAGATTGTTTCCAGAATCTTACTCTAACTTGTGGAATTCATATCTCGAGCTACACAACTCTAAACGCAACCAAACCAGTGCCAAATTAACAAGCATTAAGTCGATTTTCCAGAAAAAAAACCACATAATTTTTCGGTCAAGACAACGTTCCCAGTCACCGAAATACCGAATCTATACCCAAATCGTTTCCAGAATTTTAACCTAACTTGTATCGCCTATAACTCGATCTATACAACTCCGAATTTAACGAAACCAGTGCCAAAACGACCGGCGTTAAGTCTATTTTCAAAAACAATCAACCTCATAATTTTTGGATCAACCAAACAGCGCCAGTTTTAGAAAAACCGAACCTGTGTCCAGAATCGCTAAATTGCCAAACACCAAACCCTAACGGCAACGACACCGCAACCACCACAACAAAAACGAAAATTCGACAACGCGACAACAACAATCAACCACGCACAGCAACAACAAAAACACGAACAATAACAACACCATCATCGTGATACAACAATCACGCAACAACAAATAACGAAACAAATCACAATAACGTGCAATAATCATCAAAGCACCAATCTCAACGAAAACACGATATGCAAAAACACGAACAATTCAACAAAACCCTAGACTACCCACACATAATTATCATGAACCAATTATCAAGGTTAAGCCCACCCTTACCTCGAATAACGTAAGCTCCGGAACACGACGAACGAGACACGAACAAAACCACAGCAACACGAACGATCTCCTTTTGAAATTCTTCGCGAAACCCTCCTCTTCTCTCCCTCTTTACGCCGCGTGCTCTCTCTCTCACTCTCACTTTCGGTTTTCTTTTGCTTGCTGCGAATGAGGGTTTGGCTTAAACCCCCAGGGTTTAAGTTGAGGGCTCAGTAAACACTGGGCTCTCTACGTCACCACCTCCTTTACTCGTTTCACCTCCTACGCATATAAAATATTAACCTTTTAATTTATCTATATCCCGCCTCCAAATTATTTTAATAATTCAATCAACTATTTTAATTAAATTATTTCCGGGGTGTTACAACCCTCCCCCACTTAGAATCTTTCGTCCTCGAAAACTTACCTGATTCAAACAGCTCCGGATAGGACTCTCGCATCTTGCTCTCCAACTCCCATGTCATGCTTTCACCAGCAGCTCCTAACCAGACCACTTTCACCAGGTTTATCTCTTTGCCACGTAAAGTCTTCACTTCACGATCTTCAATTCGCACAGGCATTGTCTCCACAGTGAGATTATCCCGCACATGCACATCATCCATCGGAATCACATGGGACGGATCCGAAATATACTTCCGAAGTTGCGACACATGAAATACATCGTGCAAATTCGAAAGATTAGGCGGCAAGGCCACCCTATAAGCAACATTACCAATTCTCTCAGTGATCTGATACGGTCCAATGAAACGAGGAGTCAACTTCTTTGTCTTCAATGCACGCCCAACACCAGCCATAGGCGTGACTCTCAAAAACACATGATCACCAACTTGGAATTCTAAATCCTTCCTTCTCTTATCATGATAGCTCTTCTGTCTACTCTGCGACGCTTTCATTTTCTCACGGATCAATTTCACCTTTTCAGTAGTCTCTCGAACAACCTCGGTTCCAAGAACAATACTTTCCCCTGATTCAGGCCAACACAACGGAGTCCTACATCTCCGACCATACAATGCCTCGAACGGTGCCATCCCGATGCTAGAATGGTAACTATTGTTGTAAGTAAACTCGATCAACGGAAGGTGAGTATCCCACGTACCTCCCTGCTCAAGAACACAAGATCTCAACAAGTCTTCCAACGACTGAATGGTCCTCTCTGTCTGTCCATCAGTTTGAGGATGATAAGCTGAACTCAACCTCAATTTAGAACCCAACGCTTCTTGCAAACTCTTCCAGAAATCAGAAGTGAACCTAGGATCTCTGTCAGACACAATGCACAAAGGAACACCATGCAACTTCACAATCACCTGAATATAAATCTCTGCCAATCTCGACACCGGATACGTGATATTGATAGGAATAAAATGAGCAGACTTCGTCAATCTATCCACAATCACCCAAATCGAATCGTGCCCCCTCACAGTATTAGGTAACCCTATCACGAAATCCATAGAAATACTATCCCACTTCCATTTCGGAATCTCCAACGGTTGCATCAACCCAGCAGGCTTCTGATGCTCAACCTTCGATTTCTGACAAGTCAAGCAGGAATACACAAACTGCGCCACATCACGCTTCATAACAGGCCACCAAAACATCTTCTTCAGATCCTGATACATCTTTGTAGCTCCCGGATGGATACTTAACTTACTCCTATGACCTTCTTCTAAAATTGCTATTTTCATCTCCTCATCATCAGGAATGCAGATTCTTCCACGGTACTTCAATACATTCTGCGCATCCAACTCAAAGTCTTTATTCTCGGATTGATCAATCCCAACCATCAGGTCAACTAATTTAACATCTAACTTCTGAGCTTCTCGAATGCTAGCCATGAATTCATTATCAATCTTCAACATCCCCAATCTGACACTCTGAGGCGTCACTTCACAAACCAAACTCATATCCCTGAACTGCTCAATTAATTCGAGTTCTCTAACCATCATTGCTGACATATGCAACGTCTTTCGACTTAAAGCGTCAGCTACCACATTAGCCTTTCCCAGATGATAGTTCAAGCTAAAGTCATAGTCTTTCAGCAACTCCAACCATCTGCGCTGTCTCATATTCAACTCTTTCTGATCAAACAGATACTGCAAACCCTTATGATCACTGAACACCTCAAACCTCGAACCATAAAGATAATGTCTCCAAATTTTCAACGCGAACACAACTGCAGCAAGTTCTAAATCATGGGTAGGGTAGTTCTTCTCATGAGTCCTCAACTGTCTCGACGCATAGGCAACTACCTTACCATTCTGCATAAGCACACCTCCCAACCCCATCTTGGAAGCATCACAATACACCACAAACGACTCTTCCGGATTAGGCAACATCAGAACAGGAGACGTCGTCAACCTCTCCTTCAATTCTTTGAAGCTCTCTTTACAACAGTCATCCCAGATGAAAGCTTTACCCTGCCAGACCCAGAAAACTTCTAATCTCAGTAACTGACTTCGGAGACTCCCATTGTAACACGGCATCAACCTTAGACGGATCCACGGCAATTCCATTCCCCGAAATAACATGACCCAAAAAGCTAACCTCTTTCAACCAAAACTCACACTTAGACAGCTTCGCATATAATTTCCTGTCCCTCAGAATTTCCAATACCAATCTCAGATGTTCTGCATGCTCCTCTTCTGACTTAGAATAAATTAGGATGTCGTCAATGAATACCACCACAAACCGATCCAGATACTCACGAAAGATACGATTCATGTACTCCATGAACACTCCCGGCGCATTAGTCACACCGAAAGGCATCACGGAATACTCATAATGCCCATAACGGGTTCTGAAAGCTGTCTTCTGAATGTCTTCGTCTTTCACCTTGATCTGATGATAACCCGATCTCAAATCTATTTTACTGAACACCTGAGCACCCACCAACTGATCCATTAAGTCATCAATCCTCGGAAGCGGATACTTGTTCTTAATAGTCACCTTATTCAGCTGCCGATAGTCTACGCACAACCTCATACTACCATCTTTCTTTTTCACCAACAACACTGGAGCTCCCCACGGCGACACACTTGGCCTCACAAATTTCTTTTCAAGCAGATCCTCGAGTTGCTTCTTCAGTTCTGACAATTCAGATGCAGACATTCTATACGGTGCCATAGACACAGGTTTAGTATCAGGTACCAGATCAATAGCAAACTCAACCTCTCTCTCTGGTGGTACATCCGGAATCTCGTCGGGAAAAACCTCAGAAAACTCTCGCACCACCTGCAACTCATCAACCTTCGCTTGGCCCTCAGCAGACAATGACGCCATTAATGAAAACAACTTGACGTCTTCCCTCATTACCCTATGCAACTGACTAGCAGACAACAAACCAGACTCTTCCTCTTCAGGAGAAAAGAAACTCACAAACCTTTCATGACAGTTGATATGAACATGGTTATCAACTAACCAGTCCATACCTAGAATAACATCCATTCTGCTCAGCGGCAAACAAATCAAGTCAACGAGAAAATCATTACCGAATATCGATAAAGGGCATTTAGCACAAACAACCGAGGTAGTCACCGAACCCTTAGCCGGAGTATCGATAACCATCTCCCTCAACATAGAAGATAAAACAAGATCTAATTTCTCAACACATGCAGTAGCAATAAAACAATGGGTAGCACCAGTATCAATAATAGCAATAAGAGGAGAATTATTAATATAGCATGTACCTCTGATCTCATTCACTGCATCTGACCCCGCCAGAGCGAACACCTTCCCAACGGACCTTTCTTTCTTCGGTTTAGGACACTGAGTGCTGATATGACCACCCTCACCACAGTTGTAGCATAACACATCCTTTCGATCACAGCTAGACGCCATATGACCCTCTTTACCACACTTGTAGCACTGCTTCACATCACCTGGACAGTCAGGACGCTTATGACCGGGTTTACCACACTTGTAACATACCACACTAGCAGTAGCATCTCCCCACTAGGTCTCTTACCCACAGCAGTTCTCTGATTGCCCTTACCAGCTGGAACCTCATACGGCTTCCCACGACTCGAGAAATTCTTCTGCCTATCCCTCATGACTCTAGAATGAGCATTACTGTCTTCCTCGAAGATTCTGCAGCTATCAATCAACTCCGAGAACACCCGAATTTTCTGATACCCTATCGCCTTCTTGATATTAGCCCGCAACCCATTTTCAAACTTGATGCATTTGGAGAATTCAGCACCAGCCTCACCATAATGTGGATAGAACTTCGCCAATTCAATGAACTAGGCAGCATACTCAGTCACCGACATATTACCCTGCTTCAGCTCCAGAAACTCAATCTCTTTCTTCCCACGGACATCTTCAGGATAATACTTTCTCAGAAATTCTCTGCTGAACACAGCCCAAGTGACCTCTTCATTCACAGTCGCCAACCTCTGCCTCACCTCCAACCACTAGTCATCAGCCTCCTCTGCCAGCATATGAGTACCATACCTGACTTTCTGCGCCTCAGAGCAATCCATAACACGAAAGATTTTCTCCATCTCTTTCAGCCACGCCAAAGCACCATCAGGGTTATACTTGCCCTTAAAGGTAGGAGGATTCTCCCTCTGAAACGTAGCCAAACTGCGCGACCCAGCATCACCAGCAGCACCTGGGTTATTCTCCACAGCTTGAGCCACAGCCTGCAAAGCAGCAGCGAGTGCAGCATCGTTCTGTCCTGCCATCTCAACCTAACACTGCAACAGAAACTATAATCAGAAACGAGTAACAATTACTCAAGTGTTACTCGACTCGACGACTCGACAACTTGGCCGGACAGACCGAACTGCTCTGATACCACTAATGTAACACCCCCCTTTTACTATTACAATTAAATAGACAATTATCAGAGTCACCTCGAAGGGCGCTACATTTTTCACCATTTTAAAAATAAAAAAAAAATCTCCAAAATAATTTATATAAAAGAAATCACCAAGCAGCGGAAATATTAACCAGTTTAAACATCTCCAGAATTAACGATTAAAGACATCTCCAAAATTAATTAAAACAATTTCCAATAACTAAAATAATAGTTCAAAACGATAACTAACGACTCCCCGGTGCTACATATCAGAGCTGACACAGACCCAAACGAGAGAGGAAGCAAAACCTAGCAATTCCTCCACGAGCACTAGCGATCACCTGCAGCGTTGCCGCATGAGAGCAACATTCCAAGCAGAAGGGGTGAGTCTAACAGAGGTAATTAGCAGATGATAAAAATATGCTAGCATCAGGTAACTACAGCAACACAATACAATTACACCATATCACAGCACCAGATACCAAAGGAAAAATCCATTTGACAGTGAACCACCAAAATTATAACATTCATAGACAATGGGATGATATGCAACCCCTCCAGTGGGCATATGCATGCGGTACCGATCACCAAAATGAGCCACGACGGGCATATCACCAATAAACACCAGACGCAGAGCCTATATCACCAAAACATGCATATGACAATGCGACACCATGATTATGCACCAACTCACCATAACAAGTATTTAAAATAAATACTATATCACCAGAATCAAAACAAATGATTTCACCAAAAATAGCACCAAGTTGTAGCATCACAGCTACCACTAAACTCTCCTGAGCATACCAGCACCGCACCTGAAATATTAACACCAGACGGCTCCACAACGCGGACATAACGCACGCACACCACGCACAAGACTGGCGCACAGCGCCTAGGCACATCGCACCTACTTCAGCGAATTAATTAAAATAGCAAACGACATCGGATTTCAACAAACAAATACTTGTTGGAAAGCCCTAGGGATATGGTTATCATCCCTAAGTTCAGTTTTTGAAGGAGAGTGTCCAATAGGTACAGTTTTCGAAAAGCACACAGGCTAGTTGCAAAAGATGACAGTTTCTGTCCTTCAAATTCAAGCAATTCCAAAGTGACCAAAACTCAATCAAATTGCATGAAACTTGTGCATAAACTGGGGCAAATTTTGTCTAGTTTTCAAAGAAATTGGATTCGTTCGAAAAGGAGTTCTTTTGAAAACGTGGTAACCAAAACACTGACCCTGTGTCCAGATTGTTTCCAGAATCTTACTCTAACTTGTGGAATTCATATCTCGAGCTACACAACTCTAAACGCAACCAAACGAGTGCCAAATTAACAAGCATTAAGTCTATTTTCCAGAAAAATAAACCACATAATTTTTCGATCAATACAACGTTCCCAGTCACCGAAATACCGAATCTATACCCAAATCGTTTCCTGAATTTTAACCTAACTTGTATCGCCAATAACTCGAGCTATACAACTCCGAATTTAACGAAACCAGTACCAAAACGACCGGAGTTAAGTCTATTTTCAAAAACAATCAACCTCATAATTTTTGGATCAACCAAACAGCGCTAGTTTTAGAAAAACCGAACCTGTGTCCAGAATCGCTAAATTGCCAAACACCAAACCCTAACGGCAACGACACCGCAACCACCACAACAAAAACGAAAATTCGACAACGCGACAACAACAATCAACCACGCACAGCAACAACAAAAACACGAACAATAACAACACCATCATCGTGATACAACAATCACGCAACAACAAATAACGAAACAAATCACAATAACGTGCAATAATCATCAAAGCACCAATCTCAACGAAAACACGATATGCAACAACACGAACAATTCAACAAAACCCTAGACTACCCACACATAATTATCATCAACCCATTATCAAGGTTAAGCCCACCCTTACCTCGAATAACGTAAGCTCCGGAACACGACGAACGAGACACGAACAAAACCACAGCAACACGAACGATCTCCTTTTGAAATTCTTCGCGAAACCCTCCTCTTCTCTCCCTCTTTGCGCCGCGTGCTCTCTCTCTCACTCTCACTTTCGTTTTTCTTTTGCTTGCTGCGAATGAGGGTTTGGCTTAAACCCCCAGGGTTTAAGTTGAGGGCTCAGTAAACACTGGGCTCTCTACGTCACCACCTCCTTTACTCGTTTCACCTCCTACGCATATAAAATATTAACCTTTTAATTTATCTATATCCCGCCTCCAAATTATTTTAATAATTCAATCAACTATTTTAATTAAATTATTTCCGGGGTGTTACATATAACATTTAAGATAAGATGAAATCTGTAGTTAAGAAGAAGGAAAAACAAGAATAAGCGATCAACAAAGAGAGGCAAAACCAGGAACACAATTTACAAAGAGAAATGAAAAGGGACAACTATCTCTATAAACAAGACGAGTATCTATCTAATTAATAATTTGTAAAACTAAATTAATTAATAATATAAACATCCAACTATGAAGATAAGAAACAGAAACTAAACCAGAAGGAATCCATGAGCCAAATTACGATGGAGCTTAAGAAATACCAAACCAGTAATTGATAGGGTTTGATATATGATGATTGAAATTTAGGAATCTGAAAGCCAAAGGGGGATTGATTACGAACTAAACCTAACCATATATCAATCAAGAGAAATACCATAAATCCTGAATATCAAAACCTAGAATTCTCACCGAAAGTGGAATAAATATCATTAGAAAACATGTCTTAGAAAAAAAAACTAACCGATGTAGACGAAGACGCAGAATCAAGGGACCCGAATTGCTGGTGCGATACGAAAGATAGAAGAAGACGCGGAGAGAGAGAGATGTAGGTACACCAACCAGAAAACAAGAGTTAAGAAAACTCGCTACTCCTCATTTTATACTTTAGAGCAATATACGTACGTGCGGTACTATCGGTACTAGACATAAACACCTTTTATTTTTTAAAAAATAAATATGAATTGTATGTGAAACACAACAACTGTCGAGGGATTGATCATTACCTTGGGAGTGTGGTTGAGCGGTTGGGGCTCATCCTCCTTTAACCAAGTGTCGAGGGTTCGATCATTGCCTTGGACATGTAGCAGCTTTAAATCCCTAGGCCAGCTGTCCCACCCTTTGAGGAGCCTCCAATCCAGCGAGATGATTAGTTACTGCGTTCGGCGGTGGATACCTCGGTCTAGACGGAAAAAACAACTGTCAAGTGGTTGGTGGAGTTTTCCTACTTTTTTTTCGAAGTACTGCACCAGCAGCATCTATGGTATTATATCTAAGTTTTTTCTATACTTTATACCCAAAAAGTATATATATATTTTTATGGGACACAACAAATAAGGATTTTATTTGTTGTACCTGGCATGTCAAAAACCAACTTTCTAAAATGTTTTTTTTCCTGATAAGCAATGATATATTGACTAGAGCATTAGGTATGCTCAAAAGTTAAAACCACAAAAACAATGAGGAATTAGAGATTATTGATGCAAGTTTAACCTGTTTCGGAGTCGCAGATGACCCTAGTTTCGATTCAATGAGCGCTGCAGCAACTCCATGCATGTCAAGTAATTGGGTGATCAGTCCTTCGTACTTTTTCAGCCAGGTGACATAAGCAATAATGACTACACAACTCACAAAGGGCTTTATATACGAGAATATTTTATAGCGCTTGAATGTAAGGATGTCCGCGTCACGTCATTACTCCCGAGCTGTACGAAAAATTCTCTTTAAGGAGAAGAGGCCTTTGGGTTCTCACTTGTAATCTAACTACTTTCTATCCTCTCAAACCTTGAGAATTCTTCCTAATAAAAAGAATTCCTATCAATCTTCCCATTACAAGATAAACTAAACCAACTAATTTGGTCAGCATCATTACTATCAAGAATCAAACAAGCAATGTCTGCAACTCTACTCAGAGTTCACACATCGGTAAGCATAACAGACCCTCATAAAGCTTGGTTAGGACCAAACTGTTCTGATACCACTAAATGTGACACCCGCTACCTCGTTTAGAAAATAGTGACGTAAATTAATGAAATACAAGAAATAAAATAAAATTATGTCTTGATAAAAACATTGAGTCAAACGAAGTAACAGGTATCACCAACAACGCAGAAAAACAAATCCAATAAAATAACAGAAGAATAGTAAAAACCCCATGGAATCCCTGTGCCACATGTCTCAGAGCTTTTACCGCTTCATTAAAACTTTTAAAAATCAATAACAAAACTAAAAGTAATTATTAATTTGCATCAACACGAACTACTCATTAGCAACCACGTCGACACGCTCTTCATCAACACGAACTAAAAGTAATTAATAATCTCAAAGCTTTATGTATACTACGTAAATCTGTATAGTTTGTGTGTATGCATATATTAATTTGATGAATGTTAGAAAGTTTAAATATAATTATGCATGTGAAACTTTCTTCATGAACAAGAAAGTCAATGATATTTGCACACCTCCTCCTTATTACTTTGATGTGGTGGATATCCTTAGAGTTAGCCATTTAGATGATGAATTTCATTCTCACTCAACATTTCATATAAGCATGCCATCTAAAAAGGTAAACTTTTACACCTCATGCTTGATTTTCACTATAAATAGATAGCACATTTTCCTTGCTTCTTCCATCATTCAAACACAAATTCATTTCTTTCCTATTTGAAAAACCTTCGACCATGTATACATAGATACTTCTTCTTTGCAATATTTTTATTTTTAGGCTTTATCACCTCAAAAACAGTTAAACCAAGTCTAGCCGATCATACCATTGAGTTCGTAGTTTCGTAGCGGTGTTAGTGTTCGAGTACGTGTCGGTGTTGCCGGAGCAAGTTTATGTTCGCGCTACAATTCAGGTGGGGGAAAAATACCGTATTCGTAGGGACGGTTAGCGTAAAGTTTTAATTTAAATATGTGTAGAGTGACCCAAGCTCTACTAGAGTTAAATAGTCAGCGATACCTAAAGATCATTTGACTACTCTTCGGAGTTAAGGTTAAATGAAGTTTAGGCCGTCGATGACCGGTTAACGCATAGGAAAGTTCTACGTTATTATTTGATTGATTTATTTCTTGATTACTTTGATTGTTTAGATGTTATGGAACGATTATGTGCTCTTCTTTTTTATTTGTTGAATTTCTGAAATGTCATATTTTATAACTATGTTGAGAAGCACGACTTTACTTCATTATAAGAATATGATAAACAAGTATAATGAGAAAACTAAAATAAGATTGTATAATCAACTGGTATAACAACTGATTGACGATAGATCAGAGAGGGCTACCTATGGAGGGGCTGACCGTAAGACCGAGTTAAGTGTCGTATAGTGAAGCTGCCGAAATGTCGACTTTCAGGTGGATCGGAAATGGCCACCTACGGAGGGGCTGACCGAAAGACTGAGTTAAGAGTCGTAGAGCGAAGCCGCCGAAATGTTGACTCTCAGGTGGACCGGAAAGGGCTACCTACGGAGGGGCTGACCGTATGACCGAGTTAAGCGTCGTAGAGTGCAACCGTCGAGATATCGGTTCTCAGAGAATCATATAGATTGCATATGTGTTGTAAGTCCACAACCGTGTGGAATGGGACACACGAGGTCAAGTACTGGACCAGGTCCATAGTAGGACATATCTATATTGGTGGGGTAATGTTAGGTTTAGATTACTTGGACTAGTTTGGTGGGGAATAACTTATAACATCTGGACTCCATGGTGACAGTTGGATGGCGTTCTGCACGGATGTGGGAACGTTAGTGGCATCAGGATATGCCAGAGTCAACATATAGTAATGGCATTTTAGAGTCTGAGACATAAGATATTTACAAAGGTTAAAAGATAGGAAATAACTTGATTTGATGTGCATAACATGTTTAAATTAAGCTTTACCTTATCTTTCCATTTTTCCGACTTTTACACGTATGTTAGCCTTGTGTATTTTTCTCTTGTGTGTTTGCTTGTATCGCTTATATCTAGACTAGGAGCCACTTGTAGCAGAGAGATACTCTTCCTTCCACGATGGACGCTGAAAGCACCCATGGATGGCGGTGCGATATGATGCAGCGGAGGATTCAGGTGTCTCATTATTTGAGAGAACCTGAGTTTTGTTTTACCTAGTGTGTCAGTCTTTTGAGTCTCTTTTAAGTCATTTGACTGATTTCTTTTTATGTTCTTATTTTCTGCTGTTTGAAATACTCTGATATATATATATATATATATATATATATATATATATATATATTAGAGTGACTTTAGTATTGCCACATATTTTGTAAAACTCTTAAACTTATTTTTATCTATGTGATGTTCAGTTATATAAGTATTTTGAGTTTTAAATTTACTCTCTTTTGAGTTTAAGAGTTTAAGTATCAAGAGTTACTATGATGAGGTCTCAGTATGACCTATCCATGGTCTTATAAACAGTTTCCTAGTAAGTCTAGAGAGGATCTTATAAGTGATTGGACAATGTCAAGTTGCCAACCCTACAATAAGGCTTTGAAAACTCAATTAGAGAACATTCTTATACCAAATCAAACAAATTTGTGAGGAAACACATCACACCAATTGAAACAGCGGGCGAATAATAATCAAGCATTTAACATACCGAATAAGACATAACAAACAAGGTAACATGACAGCAAAGAAAAAGGCGTTCTCTATTATTATCATAGAGATCGCATTTTTTCAGTCTTATTACTAAGCGTTCTTGCAGGTAAGAAATGTTGACATGAGAATATTAGGAAAGCTTTGGGGGTGACATGTTAGATGAGGTTGGTGATCATATGATTATCGATACCTAGGGAACAATTACGCAAAATGATATTTCCGAATTGGTTGTGCTCAAGACCCAAAAGAAAAAACTCGGCAAAAAAAAAAAAGAAATCAGTTGTAGGCTATAATATTTGTTTCATGACAAATTTTGTTTCTATCTCTTTTTGATATGGCCAATGTAAATTAGGCTTTTAAATTGCATTTTCTTGGTCTCTAGGATTGACAATCTTAGGGGTCTTTCGCCGTAACAAGTTAGGGGCTTCCTACTGTTGCTTTGATTTTAATTTATTTTCTTGCGAATGGTATTGGATCTAGCCCCCCAAGGGCTCTCTTCTCTTCTCTTTCTCTTTTATTTATTTTTAATAAAATTGGGAGGAAGTTCTCTTGCGAATGGTATTATAATTTTTTTTTTCAATAAAATAATGGCGGCATCAGAGTCCTAAAGGGAAATCTTACCTTGTTTGGGATGGAGATGTGAGAAGCAAAAATTAACCACATTGGAGATGGGCGTGGGATAGGGTAGGAAAAATATGCTTCGTTACCAATGCCTAGCTAGACTAAACCGCTGAAGTTAGATTTTTTTTTAAAGAAATTTAGGTATGAGCATGATGTGTAACTGAACTAATTTAAACATTGCAAATTTAGTTTAAGGGAGAATTTTCTAGCTTGAAACTAATTTAAATCAATTGAAATGAATCCTATATATATATATATACTAGTATGGTGGACCCGTGCGATGCACGGGTTGACGTATATGTATATATTAGTATTCTGATACTACGGTCAAATTATTCAAATAAATAGTGTGTCAATTTTAGTTTTCCTCTAATGAAAACTACAGCTGTTGGCAGGATTGGCCACTTACCAATGTGGTTATATATTTAAATAAAATTTTCTGGTGAATATATCAGGTTGTACAAAATAATGTTATGGGATTGTTTATTGTAGAAATGGGCTTAGTTGTTATATAATGCTCATTAGCTTGCAATTCTGCGATTTTGGTTACATGCGTTGTTAAATGATTTGGTATCTGTTTGTAAAATAAATAAATATGCCTATATGGGTGTAGTAGTGAGTTCTAATTATTTTGTTTTATTTTGTGGCTGCAAATCAGTCCTGACGTTTTGAAATTATTATGATTGGCCTGTGTCGGATGTACAATTTTTTTTTTAAATTTAGTTGATTATATATTATTCAACAAAGAGGCATAATTTCTATGTTTGATTATAGATTAGTTGATAACCCAACATATTGTTGTGGTTATTTTATATTTTCTTTAAAATATGTCATATTCCTGCTGTTGAATAAAAATATTCTTTTATCAATAGTGATGGTGCAAATTTCTTATTTTTAATTTGTACCGACGGCAAAAAACCTTTCCACAAATTAAGGCATGTTTTTATTGTAGCGCATCATATACGAAAGATTCATTAGAATGTAGCTAGGGATACACACGGCATAATGAGAATAAGTGTAGGGGTTTTTTAGTAATTGTGTGATTAGTTAAAGTTAACTTCACATTATAGAAACCCTGAATTCACTTTCCCTAATTTGTTCCAATCTTGTATCAGACATTCGGTCGCGTGGCTTCCCATCTTTAGAACGCTGTGAGTTCTTGTTGATCATGTGACGGGTAATCCATGGCAGGTACGAATCGTTCGTCTTCTTCGCGTGACGGCCAATTGATATTCGAAAGTACTCATCAATATTCGTTTGGATAGAATTCCCAATTTGAGGTATGGTTCATTGATTCGTATTTATTTGCAATTATCTCATGTGTAATCGAATTTTTTATTTCGTCGTATGTTATTCTGGAAATTTTCAATAGTCGTTGGAACTATATTGTATTTTATGATCACATATGCAATTTGAAAGTTGTTCTAGTTGTTCGTTAGTGTTGGACAGTAATCCCAAGTGGTATTTCTCCATTTGGATTTGCTGGTTTGAACATAATTGCGCATAAATAGGTCCGATGCAGCAGGCATTCCGTTTGAGGTTTATGGTGCCCTAAGTATCGGATCAATCCATCGTTTGTTTGAATATTTGTAAATCATAGGAATCGTATTGAGCAATTCTGCCAAGTGATATTATATGAAATGTAAATCATACAGAATCAAATTGAGTAATTCTGCAAAGTGAATAGCTATTTGAAGTAGGTTATCAGAAATATATGATATTAATGAGCGTGAAGATGAGAAAGAAGATTCAAAAAAATATTTTTATAATGCCTTCCCCATGTGACTTTATTTTTTATATTTGTATATATGTTTGTTGAACATCACTAATTGCAATATCTATAGGTTCCTCTCAGTTTATTCTTACACAAATCCGCTTTTATTAACAATTAAATTAACTTGATCTCTATATATAAACTATTCAGACTATTGGAATGTACGAAGTTGACGATGGTCTCCAAACCGTAATCGAATAAAATTTTAAGATCTGCGGTCATTTTGAATGATGTAGGACGGTAAGAATTCTCTGTTAGCCACCCTGTTAAATGAAGTTTTTGGGATCAGTTCATATTTTAGATGAAAATAAGTATTGGAAGTAGAATTAGGTTTGGCGTTGATGTCGTATTTTCGCTTTTCTTTTGAGTCTTTTTATGGCAAATCAGATTATTTGTAGTTGATTTGGGTACTAATAATTTGTTTGGGTGTTTCTGAGATTTGAAAGATCATTAGTGATAAAAAACTTTGTATCAACGTTGAATTTCGATTGTGTTCCTTCGATTTATCGTATGGTTTATTAGTTAATAATAATTGTGTCGACATTTCCGTACTTTTTCTGGGAATTATAGTATGAATTATACATAATGATAGCGCTGAAATCATTACATGTAAAAAGTTTTGTATCAACATTATAGAAAAACAGTTTGTATGACAAATAGAAATTATCACAAAAAAGGTAACGAAACTAAGTTGCAGTGCAGCATAATTCAAAATGTTTAAGTGATGGAAGTTAAGGTTTATTCTGTCGTATATGAATCTGTCTCCCACTCTACTTATAGTTATTCACTACACAATACTGCAGGCAATAGTATAATCAATGATACATTATTGGAGTCCATTTCGAATGTCAGCGTCATGTATTGATGGGTAGTGAATAAGACTGATGGTTTAGATTGTTAACAAATATATGCTTCATTGCATGTTCCATTTGGGGAATATTAAATCAGGTATGTGATTCTAATTAGATAGTAAATAAAGCTGCTGATAATATTGTGTAGCTTGATATGTTTCAAACCTGGTTCTTTTACGCAAGCTGGTTTTTGGATAGCTGTGTAGTTCTTGTTATTGTTGAATACCATGTGTAATGAAAGAGAATGTACATGTTGTTTACCTTGTGAATTATGAAGTTTCAAAAGTAAAGAAATATAAAAGACGAATGTAATTTGAACCACAGACCCAACATATGTTCCCATGGTCATTAGAATGTAGCCATAATATGTAAAAATCTAGTACAAAAATTAAAGATTTTCAAACACTTCCCGGTAGACAACATTTTTCGTAGACGACAAAAGGTTTTTATCCTCGTCTAGTATAAGCAGCTTCAGACCCTTCTGTGACTTAACGCGAGATAGAAAACAGACAGCTGGCCATGTGTGAAGACTGGTTTAGGCAAGAAGATACCCACAAGTGAGAGTGACTGTCCCTGACTTTTATTGATCGTCATAGCAAAGCAGATTGTAATCGGGTATTGGCGGCGCCTAAATTTAAAAGGAAGCCCAGCATCACTTGGAATTAAATACATCCTTGGTATAACTATTCTGTCCCCTATGTTTTTACCTGTGAGAACTGTAGCTGTTATCATTGTCTTCCCCAAATGATTGACCATTAAACGCGTACCGTTACATAGGCCTGCAGATTGGTCAATGTTTCTCATAAGCATAATAGGTACCCCAACTTTCAGTTGTAACTTGTGGTTCGGTATACCCGAACACTTAACATCGTTAAGAAACTCTAATGTGAACCATTCACTCTGGCAGTCACCGTCCTCATCTGACTGGCAAACGGTGTCAGAACTTAGATACTCAACAACTTCGCCTGGAATTTTTGACAGAACATATTCATTTACCTGCTCAACAGACTCTAGAGTTGGTGTTAAAATTGCACGCTCCTCGAAGAAACGCTGTGTTAATATTGGCCAATAGTTCTGGATAAGTAAACTCGATGAGTGATTGTAAAGGGTCCGTTGCATCTGTAATTAACAAATCATCAGGTATAGGAACATCAACCTCTCCATGCTCATTTGATTGAGAATCACCGTCTCCAATTCGGAGTAACCAATCAGCAAACTCTTTGATATCATTTCTCTCAGGCCCATTTACTGCACAACCCAACCTCATGTTGACAGAGAGGTTGAGGACTTTGAAGTTTGACCACAGTTCAGATGCGTTGATAGTCGCATGTTGTGGAAAAAATATATGTGCAAGTATACACAGTCTTTAACAAGTAATATAGAGATAAGAAGGTTGTTGTACCCACAGGGATTGAATTAATTTTACTAAGTTTAAATTAATAGTAGAGTCAATGATAACAAAAATAAAATATAAAATGAATGATGATTGTAGTGTGTGTATAGACAAATTGTAAATTAAAAACAAGTAAATGTAAGTTGTGAATCAGTTGAGAAATATGGTTGGAATGCTTTTACTAAAGTAAGTTCCCTTTGAATGTATAAAGTTATAATTGATGAATCTGCAACCATTGCACCTGCAATGGTTTACTGCTACAATCATTGCACCTGCAATGTCTTGCGGTTACAATGATTGCACCTGCAATGGATGCAGTACTAACAGTTTTGTACATTTCAGTACTTATCTTCAGGGCTTCATTACAAGTCTTATTTCTAAGCTCTAAATAAGTTCACCCTTGCCTAATTAAACTCCTACAGATCATCCCATGAACTATGCTATCCTATGTCTAGGTCTTAGCATGGTTTTAACAAAGTGTCCTATTATTAAAACACTTATTCATGTTAGTTTTTGATTTCAAATCACAAACCATTTCTGAATTTATGACTCTACTTATTTTAAGTGATCAAGTTAAAATAAGTTTGAAAGAATTATCACGCAAGAACTAAATTACAAAAACATCAACATAACTTTATAACATTTCAAAGTTTCATTACTAAGCTAAGGCATCCCAACCACAACGGGTTCAGCTCATGCTTGACATAACTAGAAAGATACAAACAAGATTTCTCATGCTTATAACAAGAAAAACGCAAAGAGAATAAGAGGTAAGAGTATTTACACAAAAGAAGATTCTTTGCATTTCTTTTCTAGCAATGTGGTTGCTTACACTTCTTCACAAGAGTACAAGAGAAATAAATCTACTTAATAACTAGAAACTAGAATATAAAATGTATTGTTGAATAATAACAATTGAGTGTCCTTCAAATGAAGAAGAGGGTGGTATTTATAGGCTTCATGATCCATCTTCCTTGATCACCAAGTTGTTTCTCTCTCCTCTTGTCAAGTAAATAGTGTGATAAGAACCCCCATCAAATATTAAGGGAGGTCCAGTGGTGTAATGACAAGTGGAAAGTGAGATTTTTCACTTTGAGGCTAGATGCATGAACTTGGCGCCTCCTTCAACAACTTGGCCAACTTGCGCTTGCCACTTGCATTTGCTGACATCATCAGGTTGTAGGAGCAATTCTGTGTTACTTAAGTTGATGCAGCTGCAATAGATGCAGGTGAAATGCTTGGGTATGATGCAGGTGCAATGCTCCTGTCTTCTGCTTTTTACAGCTTATTACAGGTGCACCTATTGCGGTCTCCATTGCAGCTGCAATATTCAACAAACACATCAAAAATACCACAAATTATGAAATTCAATTCTAATGAGTTCCAAAGCTAAATGATGCTGATTTCAACTATTATTCTTTATTTGGATTAACAAATTACTGAGTTCTTAATATAATTCAAGCTTAAGAAGTGTAAATAACTCTATATAAAAGAGTTATCACACCCCCAAACTTAAATCATTGCTTGTCCTCAAGTAATGAATAAAAATGAAACAAGATTAACAAGTACTCCTAGATGAGTTTTCAGAAGATCAGATCAGCTAGTTCCTTCAAGACATATTTTTCAATAAGTGCATTCTCTAGAAACTAAACTCTATGTTTCCCACAAAGCTTGTGAACCATAGGTTCTTCAAACATTCAAAGTTTATTTGAGCTCTTTTGTGTTAGTGTGTGACTTCACTGACCTTCAGATTGGTTTTTTCCCTAAGTTTGGAAAATCCACTTAGCTTTTGGATTGCAAAAGTTCACGTTTGATCAAGTTAAAAATTCTTTAAAAATGGGTTTTAGACTAACAATTTCCACAAGTGTTGAGGATGCTTCAAAGCACAAAAAAGGGTCTTTATCAAGAAAGCTCAATCTAGACCAGTGCTTTCTATGTGTTTGGTGCAATGTTAAATTTTGGTATTGTAGGTGCAATATACTTTGGTGTTGCAGGTGCAATATACTTTGGTGTTGTAGGTGCAATGGTATAGACTCATTGCAGGTGCAATGGGTTTCAGTGATTTTTGTTGCATCTGGTTTTCTTCTTTGATGATTGTAGCTGTATTGTCCTCCTCGCTGTTCCCCTTTTTGCATTTTTTTCTTTTTGATTTTTTTTTCTTTTTTTTCTTTTTCTTATTCATGCAATTTTGGAACGGATACAGCTTATATGATTTGGATCAATACAGCTTTTGTGGAATTTTGAGTGAGAAGATCAAAGTATTTTTCTTTTTTGCACTGGCTTCCTAAGATTGAACCTCTTTTGCCTTTGTATTCATTGTTGCACCCCCAAACTTATCTCTTTATGCTACTCCCCATTTTTACTAAAACTTTAACAATTGATCTTGGCTCACTAAGACTATCCTTGGCATCCATTTATTTCCTCATTAGTTGAGTTCCTTTCTTCAAATCAGTGAGTTTAAGTGTTGAAGCTCAAATATTCTTGATCATTTTCTGAACTTAGGCCACAACACTTGATGTTTCCCCAAAAAAAGATGTTCAGTTTCTGAAAAATGCACTTGTTTTTCTCAAAACAAGGTTTTCTAGCTGATCATGCTTCTTAAAACACACTTTGCTTTAAATAAAAGAACTACTACTGACTTTTAACGCACAAATATATAAAACACACATACTTATATATATATATATTAGCTGCATATTGTTCACAAAATAACCAAAAGATCCCCTCCCCAACTTAAAGATCAGCAGTGTCCTCACTGCATTACTGAATGGGAGAGGGAATATTGCAGCTGCATTAAAAAGTCAGTATTTAACATAAACAAACTAAAACAAACATATAACAGTTTTAAACCACCAAAATAAACATTATACTTTTTACTGCTTGGTTGCTCCCTCACTGCTTGCCCTCACTGCTGGCTTAGGGTCCTTCTTCTGCTTCTTCGCCTTTGGTCCAGCTGTTTTTGTTGTTTCTGCAATCGCCGCAGGTGTATCAGTCTTCAGTGTTGCAGTTGCAACAACCTTCTGGTGTAACACCCCGCAAATAATTTAATTAAAATAGTTGATTGAATTATTAAAATAATTTGGAGGCGGGATATAGATAAATTAAAAGGTTAATATTTTATATGTGTAGGAGGTGAAACGAGTAAAGGAGGTGGTGACGTAGAGAGCCCAGTGTTTACTGAGCCCTCAACTTAAACCCTGGGGGTTTAAGCCAAACCCTCATTTGCAGCAAGCAAAAGAAAAACGAAAGTGAGAGTGAGAGAGAGAGCACGCGGCGCAAAGAGGGAGAGAAGAGGAGGGTTTCGTGAAGAATTTCAAAAGGAGATCGTTCGTGTTGCTGTGGTTTTGTTCGTGTCTCGTTCGTCGTGTTCCGGAGCTTACGTTATTCGAGGTAAGGGTGGGCTTAACCTTGATAATGGGTTGATGATAATTATGTGTTGGTAGTCTAGGGTTTTGTTGAATTGTTCGTGTTGTTGCATATCGTGTTTTCGTTGAGATTGGTGCTTTGATGATTATTGCACGTTATTTTGATTTGTTTCGTTATTTGTTGTTGCGTGATTGTTGTATCACGATGATGGTGTTGTTATTGTTCGTGTTTTTGTTGTTGCTGTGCGTGGTTGATTGTTGTTGTCGCGTTGTCGAATTGTCGTTTTTGTTGTGGTGGTTGCGGTGTCGTTGCCGTTAGGGTTTGGTGTTTGGCAATTTAGCGATTCTGGACACAGGTTCGGTTTTTCTAAAACTGGCTCCGTTTTCTGAAATTGAAGTGAAAAGTTGAGAATTTCTTTGTGAGAAAGAGTTGTAACGGTAACAAATGGAGTTAGTGGGTGGTTTTAAATGTTGAGGGAAGTTATGGATTAAGGGAAGTTGAGTTGAAGTTAGTGGGTTATGATGTGACTTTAATTTGACCGTTTGGAATGGTGGATAGACATGCATCTTTACACGTGGAAGGTTAGGTGTTTAGGAACAGTTTAAGAGTGGGTTAACTGTCTAAGTGGAATGATGGCTTATTTCTGGAACAGTAATTTGGAAATGGTACCACGCCCTGTATTGCAGCTGCAATGGTAGTGTCAGCATTGCATGTGCACTGGTCAATTTCTGCATTTGCAGGTGCAAGAGTAAATTTTTACGTTGCAGCTGCAATAGGTTCTCCTTATTGCAGGTGCAATAGTTGTACCTGCAATACACATAGTTCCTGCAAAAACACTCAAAACATGTAAAAACAATTAAATTCATGGGTTGCCTCCCAGAAAGCGCTTGTTTTAAGAGTCTTCAGCCTGACTATCTTCGACTGGATTAGAGATCTTGGAGTTGAGTGGTGCTCTTACTTCTCTCCACTTGTTCTCCATAGTACATCTTCACCCTTTGTCCATTGACCTTGAAAGTGGAATTGGTTCTTTCATCAAATAGATCTACTGCACCATGAGGGTACACTTTTATCAATTTGAAAGGACCAGACCATCTTGAGTTAACCTTCCCAGGAAAGAGTTTAAGCCTGGAATTGTAAAGGAACACCAAACTTCCTTCAATTAATTGTCTGCTCTGAATTCTCATATGCAAAGTTTCTCAACTCATCTATTTCATTGAGCTGCAGTAATCTTGTTTTCCCTGCTTGATCATATTGGAGATTGATCTTTTTAATTGCCCAAAATGACTTGTGCTCCAATTCCAATTGTAAATGACATGCTTTTCCATACACTAGCCTATAAGGAGACATCCCCAAGGGTGTCTTGTATGCAGTTCTGTATGCCCACAAGGCATCATCTAAATGCAATGACCATTCCTTCCTTGTGGGGCCAACCATTTTTTAAAGAACTCTTTTGATCTCCTTGTTGGAAAGTTCTTCTTGTCCACTGGTCTGTGGATGGTAAGCAGTTGCTATTTTATGCTTCACTCCATATTTGGCTAAGAGACCTTCAATGAGCTTGTTGCAGAAGTGTGACCCTTCATCACTGATAATTGCCCTAGGAGTGCCAAATCTAGTGAAGATGTTTCTTTGGAGAAACTTGCTTATTGACTTGGCATCATTATTTGGCAGTGCCACAGCTTCTACCCATTTAGAGACATAGTCAACAGCTACCAAGATGTATAAGTTGCCAAAGGATGGGGGAAATGGTCCCATGAAATCCATCCCCCAAACATCAAAGAGTTTAACCTCTAAGATATTTGTGAGTGGCATTTCATGTCTATTTGAGATATTCCCAGCCCTTTGACACTTATCACAGTTTTTTACCATCTGATATGCATCTTTGAATAATGATGGCCAATAGAAACCTGATTGTAGCACTTTAGCAGCAGTTCTTGTGCTACCAAAATGCCCACCATATGGTGCTGCATGACATTGTAGAAGCACTGCAAGTAGTTCTTCTTCTGGTAAGCATCTTCTAATGATTTGATCTGGACATTCTTTGAAAAGGAAAGGGTCATCCCAATAGTATTGGTTAATTATGTGGAAGAACCTTTTCCTCTGTTGGTAAGTCAAGTTCACAGGCACAATCTTGCTTGCAAGATAATTCACAATATCAGCAAAACCAGGGTGTTGCAGATTCTATTGCAGCTGCAATTGTTGATTTTTGCATTGTAGGTGCAATGGATGAATCATGAGTTGTTGCAGAAACTGCCAATAGCTTTTCATCTACAAAACTTTCTTGTATTTCCCCCCTGTTATACCTGCACTTTCATTCTCAAGTCTAGACAAGTGGTCAGCAACCTGGTTCTCCACCCCCTTTTTATCATCGATTTCAAGATCAAATTCTTGGAGGAGGAGAACCCATCTAATTAGCCTAGGCTTTGCATCTTTCTTAGAAATAATGTATTTAATAACAGAATGATCTGTGTAAACAATTACTTTAGTTCCAACTAAATATGATCTGAATTTATCAAATGCAAAGACTACAGCTAAGAGTTCTTTTTCAGTCACAGTGTAATTAATTTGTGCTTCAATTAATGTTTTGCTAGCATAGTAAATGGAATGAAATTTTTTGTCATACCTTTGCCCTAGGACTGCTCCTACTGCAAAGTCACTAGCATCACACATAAGCTCAAATGGCTTGATCCAATCTGGTGTGACTATCACTGGTGCTGTTACCAATGCCTTCTTTAGTGTTTGAAATGCTTTCAAGCAAGATTCATCAAAGTGGAATGGCACATCATGCTACAAGAGTTGGCATAATGGTTTTCAGATCTTTGAGAAGTCCTTGATGAATCTTCTGTAGAAGCCTGCATGTCCCAAGAAGCTTCTGATACCCTTCACAGTGGTTGGAGGAGGTAATTTCTCAATCACCTCAATCTTTGCATTGTCAACTTCAAGGCCTTTCTTTGAAGCTCTATGTCCTAGAACAATTCCCTCTTGGACCATAAAATGGCATTTTTCCCAATTCAGAATTAGATTGGTCTCTTCACATCTTTTAAGGATGTCTTCCAAGTTGGATAGACAAGTTTGATATGTCTCTCCAAACACTGAGAAGTCATCCATAAACACTTTCATTGAATGCTCAATGAAATCTGAGAATATTGCCATCATGCATCTTTGGAATGTTGCAGGTGCATTACATAATCCAAATGGCATCCTTCTAAAGGCAAAGGTGCCATAGGGACATGTAAATGTTGTCTTTTCTTGATCTTCAGGATTAATGGCTATTTGGTTATAGCCTGAGTATCCATCTAAGAAGCAATAGAATTCTTTACCTGCTAATCTGTCCAGCATTTGATCAATGAATGGCAATGGGGAATGATCTTTCTTAGTTTCCTTGTTAAGCTTTCTGTAGTCCATGCATATTCTCCACCCTGTGACTGTCCTTGTAGGTATCAGTTCATTCTTTTCATTGGCCACTACTGCCACTCCACCCTTCTTTGGTACACATTGTACTGGGCTCACCCAAGCACTATCTGAAATAGGGTAGATTATGCCAGCATCTAGCCATTTGATGATCTCTTTCTTGACTACCTCCTTCATCACTGGATTCAATCTTCTTTGGCCTTCAATGCTGTTCTTGGAGTTTTCATCCAAGACTATCCTGTGCATACATATTGAAGGACTAATTCCTTTGATATCTGACATCTGCCAACCAATTGCCTTTGTATGCTTCCTTAGGGTAAGAATAAGATCATGCTCCTGCTTTTGAGATAGATTAGAAGCAATAATCACAAGTAATGTGCTATTTTCCCCTAGGAAAGCATATTTTAAATGCTTAGGCAATTCTTTGAGCTCCAATGATGGTGGTGCTTCAATTGAAGGAATATTTCTTTTGAGCTTTGGATTTTCAAGTTCTAAGGACTCATATTTTCTTACCCAAAGTTCCTTCACTTCTGCTTTTTCTGCTGCAACTTCACTTTCTGACTCATGCCCTGTACCTTGCATTGCAGTTGCATTGTCAGCATCTGTTGCACCTACAATGGATGAGTCAGTTGTACCTGCAATAGATGTTAGTGCATTTAAAAGATGGTCCTGTTCTTGAATAAAGTGTTGTTGAACAGCTTTATCTAGGGACATAATGAGGGAACATTCTTCAACATCTTCAATTGGACATTTAAGAGCATTCAAAATGTTGAATTTAATCTCTTGGTCATTAACCCTCATTGTTAATTCTCCCTTCTGCACATCAATGAGTGTTTTGCCAGTGGCCAAGAATGGTCTACCAAGACTTATTGGTACTTCTTTGTCAGCATTGAAATCTAAAATAACAAAATCTGCAGGAAACACAAGTTTGTCAACTTTAATAAGCACATCTTCTATGATTCCTTCAGGATAGGCAATTGACCTATCTGCAAGCTGAAGGGTCACAATTGTTGGCCTAACAGTTCCAATACCTAACTGATTAAATATGGATTTAGGCATCAAGTTTATGCTTGCTCCTAAATCACACAAAGCTCTACCAGTATAGAATTTTCCAATTGAAAAAGGTATTGTGAAACTGCCAGGGTCTTTTAGTTTCCTAGGGATTTTGTTTTGCATTATCATACTACATTCTTCTGACATGGCAACAGTTTCAAATTCTCCTAATCTTCTTTTTTTAGTTAGCACATCCTTCATAAATTTTGTATAATTAGGCATTTGCTGGAGTGCTTCAACAAGTGGTACATTAATGTGTAGTTGTTTAAGTACATCTAGGAATTTACCAAATTGTTTCTCCACATGTGCTTTTTTAAGCCTTTGTGGATAAGGAGGAGAGGGATATTCTGGTACTAACCTGGATGGTGTGGTTGTAATTTCTGATCTAACAACTTTAGAAGCTCCTGCATCAGTGATTGCTGCATTCGTTGGACCTACAATTGGTGTATCTGTTGCACCTGCATTACTGGTACCTGCATCAGAAATTTTCATATTTTTTCATTTTTCTGGTTTTTTTCTATTTCTTCCTCCTCTACACTTTCTGGGGGGTAAGGTTCTGAGAGATCCTTTCCACTTCTCAATGAGATGGCTTTGCATTGCTCATTCATTGGCTTCTTTAAAGATGAGGCTTCTGTGGTAGATGGTAATGCACCACTTGGCCTTTGATATAATGCAGTAGCCAATTGACCAACTTGGTTTTCCAAGTTTTTAAGTGATGCATCATGAGCCTGTCTTGCAGTTCTAGTTTCACTTATGAATACATCATTTTTGTTCATGTAAGCTTTGAACATTGCCTCCAAAGAGTTGTCATTTGATTGTTGAGGTGTTCTTTGATAATTTGCCTGATTTTGAGCTGGAAAGTCTGGTGGAGTTGCAGGTGCATTAGCATTGGGTGCTTGTGCATTATTTTTGCTCCACCTAAAATTTGGGTGATTTCTCCAACCTGCATTATAAGTGTTAGAGTAAGGGTTGTTGTTTTTGTTGTATCCCAAATAGTTGACAGACACAGGGTTGCTTGGACATTCATCATACAGGTGGCCACCCCCACAATATACACAACTTGTGGAACCTGGAGGTGCTTGCTCTATTGTAGCTGCCGAATCTATTGTTGCACCTGCATTAGATGCTGGTGCATTGTTGCTGAGGCTCTTGATCATGTTGGAGAGAGATGCCACTTGAGCTGCTAGAGAGGATATTTCACTGATTTCATGGACACCAGCTGTCTTCTTTTGAGCACTGACCCTATCTGTGGGCCAACTATAGCTATTGGTGGCCATTTTCTCTATCAACTCAGATGCTTCGTTGTATGATAAATTTAGTAATACTCCACCAGATGATGCATCTAACATGAGCCTGGTTTGGGGTTCCAAACCATTGTAAAATGTTTCCATTTGAATTATGACAGGGATACCATGATGGGGACATTTTCTCAATAGTTCCTTCCATCTTTCTCATGCTTCAAACAGAGATTCACCCTCTTTTTGTGTAAAGGCAGTAATTTCATTTCTCATCTTGGCATTTTTACTTGGTGGACAATATTTTGCAAGAAATTTTTCTGCTAATTCATTCCACTCAGTGATAGAGTTAGGCTCTAGTGAATTTAACCAGGCCTTAGCTTTATCCTTGAGGGAATATGGAAAAAGTTTTAGCCTAAAAGCATTTTCTGTAACACCAGGAATGACAAAATTGCTACAAATTTCCAAAAATTGCCTTAGATGTAGGTGAGGATCCTCTTGAGGAGAACCACTAAATTGACCTACTGTTTGAAGCAAGGTTTAAATTCAAAGTGTGGTGCATTAATTTGAGGTCTAACTATGCTAGTTTGCATGTTTGTTTGATCAAACACAGCATAGTTCCTCATTGGTCTATCCCTATCATTTATCATACCTATTGGTCCCATGTGTATGAACTGATTTCTGTAATCTGGGTCTGGATCACCATGAGCAGATCCTCTTCCTCTTCCTGAGCCTCTGCCAGAACCTTGGTGGGAACATTCCGCTCCTTGATCAGACATTGTTTCTCTAGCTCTGCCTGCTTGTCTTTGAATTCTACGCAACCTTCTGAATCTCCTTTCTATTTCTGTATCTAATGGGTACTCTGCTTGTCTTGATCACTAACTTACTACTAAAATAAACAATAGAAAAATAAATGGCATTCCCCGGCAATGGCGCCAAAAACTTGTTCTGGAAAAAATATATGTGCAAGTATACACAGTCTTTAACAAGTAATATAGAGACAAGAAGGTTGTCGTACACACAGGGATTGAATTAATTTTACTAAGTTTAAATTAATAGTAGAGTCAATGATAACAAAAATAAAATATAAAATGAATGATGATTGTGGTGTGTGTATAGACAAATTGTAAATTAAAAACAAGTAAATGTAAGTTGTGAATCAGTTGAAAAATATGGTTGGAATGCTTTTACTAAAGTAAGTTCACTTTGAATGTATAAAGTTATAATTGATGAATCTGCAACCATTGCACCTGCAATGGTTTACTGCTACAATCATTGCACCTGCAATGTCTTGCGGTTACAATAATTGCACCTGCAATGGATGCAGTACTAACAGTTTTGTACATTTCAGTACTTATCTTCAGGGCTTCATTACAAGTCTTATTTCTAAGCTCTAAATAAGTTCACCCTTGCCTAATTAAACTCCTACAGATCATCCCATGAACTATGCTATCCTATGTCTAGGTCTTAGCATGGTTTTAACAAAGTGTCCTATTATTAAAACACTTATTCATGTTAGTTTTTGATTTCAAATCACAAACCATTTCTGAATTTATGACTCTACTTATTTTAAGTGATCAAGTTAAAATAAGTTTGAAAGAATTATCACGCAAGAACTAAATTACAAAAACATCAACATAACTTTATAACATTTCAAAGTTTCATTACTAAGCTAAGGCATCCCAACCACAACGGGTTTAGCTCATGCTTGACATAACTAGAAAGATACAAACAAGATTTCTCATGCTTATAACAAGAAAAACGCAAAGAGAATAAGAGGTAAGAGTATTTACACAAAAGAAAATTCTTTGCATTTCTTTTCTAGCAATGTGGTTGCTTACACTTCTTCACAAGAGTACAAAAGAAATAAATCTACTTAATAACTAGAAACTAGAATATAAAATGTATTGTTGAATGATAAGAATTGAGTGTCCTTCAAATGGAGAAGAGGGTGGTATTTATAGGCTTCATGATCCATCTTCCTTGATCACCAAGTTGTTTCTCTCTCCTCTTGTCAATTAAAAAGTGTGATAAGAGGCCCCATCAAATATTAAGGGAGGTCCAATGGTGTAATGACAAGTGGAAAGTGAGATTTTTCACTTTGAGGCTAGATGCATGAACTTGGCGCCACCTTCAACAACTTGGCCAACTTGCGCTTGCCACTTGCATTTGCTGACATCATCAGGTTGTAGGAGCAATTCTGTGTTACTTAAGTTGATGCAGCTGCAATAGATGCAGGTGAAATGCTTGGGTATGATGCAGGTGCAATGCTTCTGTCTTCTGCTTTTTACAGCTTATTGCAGGTGCACCTATTGCGGTCTCCATTGCAGCTGCAATATTCAACAAACACATCAAAAATACCACAAATTATGAAATTCAATTCTAATGAGTTCCAAAGCTAAATGATGTTGATTTCAACTATTATTCTTTATTTGGATTAACAAATTACTGATTTCTTACAATAATTCAAGCTTAAGAAGTGTAAATAACTCTATATAAAATAGAGTTATCACTGCACCAAGCACATCCTGTCTAGAGCCCTTCCTAATTACAGGTAGAATCTGTCTGAAATCCCCGCCCAAGACAACTGTCTTCCCACCAAATGGTTTGTCGTTGTTGGATGGGTCTACGATGGACATAAGATCCCTTAGAGTCTTATCAAGTGCTTCAAAACAATTCCTATGTAACATCGGTGCCTCGTCCCATATTATAAGTCGTGCTTGCATTAAAAGCTGGGCTCTTGGGCTACCTTTACTTATACTGCATGTTGCATTATCACGGGGCACTAGTGGAATTGCAAAAGTAAAGTGTGCAGTTTTACCTCCAGGCAGTAACAGAGCGGAAATTTTACTTGATGCTGTGTTGAGTACAATGTACCCTAGTGCGCGTAAACATGTAGTCTCAGTACTGTATAGGTATATCTTCCCCGTACCACCATATCCATTGACAAAATTATAACCACCTTTCCCCGAAACCACTAATTCCCTGATTATGTCGTGCGCTCTTTTCTGATCTTCATTTAGGTTCTTATGTAACGCACTATGTTGTCTTGCCATTTCCTCCCTGTCATAATTTAGTTCGTCTGCTATTAGCTTATTCTGCAAATCAAAACCTTCAGATACATTTGGGAATGGCATAGAGAAGTCCGCTAGAGAACGACCATTTAGATTAAGGAGTTTCTCAATTTCTAGTAGACATGCATTTTTAGAACATCCTCACTTATATTAAGTCCTGCATTGATCAAACAAACATAAAAATGTTAGCAAACCCAAGAAGGACCGTGGTTGAATTTAGAGTAGTATTTCAATCGTACTAAAAGTGACCTCTTGTCACTTAATGTTGTAATAGTTTTATCATTTAAGGACTTATGACTTATATTTGGACGTTCATTGTCTATAGAAGTGATCCTTTGAATTTTGGATCTTCAAAAGTCAATGAACGCATAACATGTGATTGTTAAAGACCTTTTTTCATTTAAGTAGAATAAACACCGTTCCTACGGCAGTTTTGCCTTGTAGTTTCAAAAACTGGAAGAAACAGATGCAAGAATAAATTACGAAATAATGCTTACGGAAATGATTGAATACAATACCTGGGGTACGAAAATTTCTTCGAGTGTTATAGACAATGCCATCTGCTAGAAGTTTCCAAGTGGAATCCCAAACGAAATCAGGTTTGTTCATAGTGAACATGGATAGTAACGTCACAAACAACCTTCTAAGTTGTGCTCCTGAACAAATTTTGCTTGCCTTAGTTATAGCATCAACAAACTCTCTGTCCCCATTTAATAACCCTAGTTGAAAGCACGCTTCTTCAAATGTCTTTTCTACTTTGCCATTAACCTTCCTGAGAGACTTGTAGCTAGTACACCCCTTCTGTATGTTAAGCAGAATCCGTAGGTAATATTTTTCACCAATACCTGGAGGGACATATGCAATTCTCCCCACGCTTGTACCCTTTTTCCTTGGGACCCATATTCTATCTTGATAGTTATACACAAATCTGCTTGGGAACTCGGCGTATGTTAAATCCTTGCCTTCTGAGTATGTCCTGTTTGCCGCAAACCATGCCAAAAACATTGTGGCATAGTGTTGTGCCTTCCATACAACATTTTCGATATCATCATCATCGTCAAAGAAGACGGTTTGCTCATTTGGTAAATGGAATGAGAATCTCTGCACTGGAGGCCACTTCTGATGGACGTCAAATGCAAACAACTGCCACGAAGCCTCTGATGGGGAGACATACCTGCAATCATAAAAGTTTCGTATCTCATCAACTGTATCTGGGTTGTCTGCACTTCTGAGGACTTGAAGGGTTGCACGGTCTGGGCCTTTGTTAACATATTTGAACAGATATTTGATGGTATTGGATTTGTTACAGTACTCCATATTAACATGTCCGCGGTACCTCATAAGAAGCTGTGGATTGTAGGGAACAACGTGCCTATTATCAAACAATGTGCCTCCTTTTTCAACAGTTAATCCATTGTCATGTCGTTTGTAACACGGGTAACCATCTTCGTCAATTTTTGTTGATTGCAAAAATGGTTTAGGATAGAACTTTGTGCAATGTTCTCCCTTTGTGCAGGCAGATTTTGGATTTGCCATACCACATGGTCCATGCAACATATATGTAGAAACAACCTCATATAAATTTAGATATAGCCTCGGATCCGGCAGCTCTGCAGAAATTATTCGGTCAATGTCACTTGTAGTTATAAGCTTGTTGCCAGCAGACAACCATAACAACATGTGGGCATGTGGGACGCCCCGCTTTTGCCACTCAATAGTGTACATTGCTGTGGTGAAAGCAACAACTATGGTATGTTAGTATTAATATATGAATAACAGATATGACCTCATTTGAAAACAAATATTAGTTTAGAAGTGTGAATTTAAATGACGAAATATAAAATGAATTCTTCTCTACCACATACCTGCATCCACTTTACAAAACATCTCATCCTTCTTTAGATCAATAATAAGTTGGTCGAGCTTCATCTTAAAGACACGGAAAATAATGTCAGGTCTGTCGCTAGCAGTCAAGCCACGTGGCTTAACAAAACCAACAATCTCAGGCCAGTTTGAGTTACATGTAATTGTAATGAACAAATCCGGGTACCCAAATCTTTTACATATTGCCACAGCATCCTGGCAGTTGTTAAACATGTACCTAGCACCTCCTGTGAATGATGGTGGAAGTATGACACGTCTTCCTATGGCTGAAGCATCTGTGTCACCTCTGGTGACTGCATCTTGTAAACCAGTCAACACTTCGGACCGTATGACCTGCTGGTTGTTACGGATATACCTCAATCTGGTAGTCTCAACCATGGTATAACAGTCAACAACAAATTGCTGAAACAATCTACGTGAATTGACAATTTGACCAAACTCTACTTCCCTTTCCTGGATCCTGAATAATATAAACTCCCTCAAGGTGACTTTTTTTCTACTGGCAAATCTAATAATCCCTGGCCTTTCTCTTAATGGTGTGTTTTCTCGAAAACCATCCTCCCCACGTGCAAAAATCAACGGATACTGCAACGGCAATAGAGCTGTGTGAGTCTCATGTACTCTTTCAAGATCGCCGGACATGTGTTTAACGATTATGTCCCTTCCACATTCGAGGTTCGTATCATCACCAATTATCAATGCAGCAACTTCGTCACACGTTGGAGTATTGTGGGTCCTTGGGTCTGTTGATCTATCACGAATCAGTCTTAAGCTGAACCTTTGGTGTGGGTTTTGTTCCTTGAGGTCACGAACTTCTCTATACTTTTGAGCGATGACATTGTGTTGGTCAATCATGTCTTTAAGCTCTTGAACTAAGGATTCATCCAAGGCACGTGGATTTTTGTTTGACCTGCACATAATACGGTGGTCACAGTATAATGGTTAGAAAGCTTACTAATCCGCTAGTTATAAACAAATTAAAAATTAATTACTTAAAACATTATTAATGGAATAGTGAAATTCCATTATTGAATCACGTAAATGTGATTTGAAATGTAATACACTGTAGTTGCATGGGTTATTAATGCTTTAAGTAAGAGACATGTTAAGGTAACGTACCTAAAATGGCTCATTCGATTTGCAACCTCATTTTGGGTGTCCCATATGTATACCGTGTCCAGGCGTTTGTCTACGTCTGCCCCTCCTTTGTATTCTGATATCTGAACCGAAATGTAGTTTCGTCCTCTTACATAATTAAAAGATGAAAAAGTGTTTCAAATAGATACACGCTTGTTGTATTTGAAAGCAACGATAGGTTTGCAAATGTACCTTGCATTGTTGTAGATGCTGTTTGCCGAACCCCAATGGTTGGGTTGGAAGCACCTAAATACGTTTGAAACTAATCCTTTTAAATCTTCCAAAATGTAGTCATCACTAATACTGGCATAATGTGGTATGAACTAAATGTATAATTTGTGTTGGTTGTTCATATGGGTCTTGAAGGGGGTACGTACCAGTGGTTTTATCTGAAATATGGATATTGTGTTCCAATTGCGAAATCCTTGCTCCTTCGACTTCCGTAGAGGATCCTGCTTCATTGATAAGTCTCATACTTTTAAGAATAAGTTAATGTTTGGGAGTAGATGTAATGATAGAAGGGATTACCTTTTTGGCAGTCACGTTTTATCTTCTTGGCTGCGTTTTGATAGTAGGGCCTTCATTTCCAGATTGCCGCTTCATCAGCTTCGTATTAGTATGCTGCCGTTAACAACAGTTAGAGACTAGAATAATTGTCAACCCATTAGATATTTGATTTCAAAGCAACTGACCAAATAATAATAGAACAATGAAACGCACCTGTATCCAACAGCTTCTAATATTTGCAAAAGTAGGTTTCCAATGGGTTACACATTCATTTGCGTATGCCTTTTTTTGGTGGGGAGATGTTTAGGAGTCAATAAGATAATATTAGGAATTAGCACAGAATTGCTAATATTGTATAAGATCATGGTGCACTTTTTTAGGGATGGTAATAATTGACATTAATAGATAACATTCTGATTTCTATAGTATCTCCACGATTTGAGGTCTGAGTAAATGTCTTAGAGTGCGTTTAATAATATACCTGATTTGTTTTTTTGTCTATATTTCCTTTAATAGAGCAAATAATGTGGTATTCCTTTTAAGCATTCCCATGCCTTTTTTTCCGATGGATCCACATTGCGTCTGACAACCCTTCGTACTTGATTAAACACGTTGCAGTAGTTAGGTGTTTCTCTATTCGTCCGAAACTGGAAATTTTCGTCTGTGTCAGTTATATAAAGTGAACATCCACCATACTTGATGTAGCGGTCATTACCGTTAACGACAAAAATTTCTGTGCTGAAGTCATTATAATAAGTTAGTACCGTCATCCTAATTGATTGACGAAATACACTTTGTTGGTTCGTTAAGGGATAAGATATACAGCAGTCATATGCAAATTGTCTGCAAAGTTCAATATCTAACGGTGCATAAAGATTTACAGTGGTAAGACTGTGTTTAATAGTCAACGATACTTAGTTACGTCTATTGTTGACTATGCACAATTCTTACGAAGTACTATTTGTTGTGCAGAAGAGGAAGTTCGCATTTTGATTAATGGTGGACAAAGTCCATACCATTCTGATTGAATGTGATTTGTTCCGCTGCAAGATTGGGAGGAAGTTATATTGAATGTGCATGCACCATATGTGAACAACGCCTGAAAATGATGTATGTATCACCTTTCTGACTTTCTAGTTTGACTTGTCATAGTTGTGTAGGCCTTACATGTTTATATTAATAATAGGTAAAATAAATAAAATGGGCTGGTAATCTGCCAGGGATAAAAAATAGACGACCGGTTCAGCTTTTTAACATAAATCCATAATGTAGTCGTTGTGTTCCAATTACGTGAAAAGAAACAATAGTGTTCCATATGGGGGCGTAAAATTAAGATTACGTTCATCAAAGACTTGTCTAAATTAAAAAACAATTAGCGCACATGAATTGGAAAAACCGAGAAAAGTAAAATCTGAATGTCTACACACTCTATTTTTTCTCCTCGACTTTAACAGTCTTGAGTGGCACCGCAACGAACTTCAGTGCTTTCTCATCAGGGCTCTTGCGTTTCAATGGTGGTGAGTCATCACTGTCTTTGGTGATGTCAATCACCTGCTTGCCCTTGTCCTTTCCACCAAAAGCCAATGATGACTGGTCAAATTTGGAACTCAAGTCCTACATAGAATATTTGTTACATTAGTGTCTTTATATAATTAAAATCATTATTATATAGTAGTCCTCTATGGAACACATAAGAATAGAATTTGAATGTCCTGTAACAAATCTAAAAAGTAAACACTTGCCTGAGCAACAGCTGAGGTAGCTTCGTTTTTGGCGACCGAGAGATCAGAGGGCGTATTCTCAAGAAGAAGCACCTTGTCAGGAGCCTCAAGGTTCAGCTACGACATAGGATTACCACAGTATATGTAATGAAGGTCAGAAGCTCGGAAAATGGTTTTCATATTATATATGGCCTTAGTTAGTACATGTATATTGCTTACCTCTTCATTGCTCCACTTTAGTTCATACCGAGCTATAAGGTCAAGGTTTGCTGAGATGTTGACAGCCATGTATTGCCTTCCGAAACGACTTCCCACTTCACCTTTGGCATTGATTTTGATTAGAACCTGTTTACCAATCAAGTCTTTCACCACCCCTTTCAACATCCTACCAAAATGAGTTTTCGTTAGTCTCAAATGGGTATCAATTAGATTAGAAACATGAACCCTTGGATATAATGTAATCTGTTTATTTATGTTTTATAGACTATAAAATGGATTAACAATTGCTCACTGATTCCCATGCTTCATATACGTCATCGCATGATTTGTCGACCAATGCACGGACGTTCTAGTCGAAAACGACAACCTCCGAAGAGTCGAGCGCATCACTGACGATCATTTGAAGGAAAAACCTATATGGGAATGGTGCTTATTAAATAAGGGTTCCAGAATAATATTTGAAATTTCGTTAGTGCGTCCTAATGATATCATATGCTAGTCAGCAATTTAGGAAACGTGGTGTAATTCAATAGAGCCATAAAAGTCAGAAACCTTTTGTTGACATTTGTGACATGTGTGTCACATTTGTCGCAATAGTACATCCCCACATCCTCCTCAACCTTCTTAAAGCAAGATATATGCCCCCAATACCACCACGACTTAGCCAAGTTAAATCCATCAATTGTAGCCAGCACAACGAACTCCTTAACCTGGATTGTTCGAAAGATGATATGTGGCATATATACAGTTACAATGTGGTTAGGCACCTTTTAATTGCAATAATATATAATTGTATCACAGTCATATCTAATTATAAATAAATTTCTTACATGGAGCAGCTGGATGGCATCACAAATTTCATGCTTCTCTTTGACCTGTAGGAATGTTTCATTGGACCCACTGCCCTTGGTATGCTTAGTTAGTGTCAAAGTTGGGGTCAGGGCGTCCTGTGTCATGCTGGTTTGTTTTAAACAGAAACCAGTAGCCAGTGGAGTAGGGTTAGATTCAACTTGAAAATAAAGGACACGTTATTTAATTTTAAGAGAGCAGAACTAATGAATAAAGACGGTTCTTCAACAATGACAAACCTCACCCTTATTGCAAAGGCCTCCGCAATGTTAAGGTTGATTAAGAGCCTTGTTGTATGCCCAGATGTTTGGAGAGATCTTCCACTTGTACGGTTGAAATTGAGTAGTTTAAAGTTGTTTCCTAAAAGTGTTATACGACTGAGCATTTTTTTTAATGGCATATCTTCGGAAATGAAAGGTGTATACCTATCCATGGGTCCACCTTGGCCCACTGAAATACCAACACCGCGTTGGTTGCTTCAGACGATGAGATAAACTCCTTCAATTGAGTAACGTACTCACCAAAGAGTGTAATTTTAAATCGGTACCTGATTCCACGTAATCAAGATACAAAGATTCGAGGATATTCAATATCATATTTCAATAGTGTGAAAATATATATAAATAGCTGTGAAATGATAATTGTTTTTTTCGTTTTCATTTTTCTTATGTAATGAAATGAAATGCATGATACTCGCAATTATTTTTAAAATGCACGAGAGACGTGATTTTTATTAAATGAAACTATATGCAAAATGAGAGGTTCACATATTTATATGCAAGGGAAAATAACAATGCACGAGAGATGTTTCTAAAAAATGTTTTTTTTTATATGGGAGAAAGTGCATGATACTCGCAATTTTTAATGCATGAAAAATCATGATCTTCACTGGATGAAGATGTATGCAAAAGGAAATGAGTAAAAAATTATTTACAATGCAAAGGCTTTCAAAAGCCGGAAATTCACACATTTTTTTTTTGATAATTTTTTTTCGGTTTATTTGCAAAAATATTTTATTTAGCATGGATGCAGGGGTATGAAGCTCCTTTGTGTCCTACCAAGGTTTCTTAGAGACAGGACCTATGGCTATTTCTACGGGTACACACTTCAAGGTTAGCACTAAAAGAAGGACCCTAAATAAGGCTCCTAGAGCCAACGACCTCATCTGAGACCACCGATCACAGGGCCGTACGTCCAAGTGATGGTATCATCAAACAAAGCCAAACTCTAGGTGAAGTCTTCGCAACCACCCAACAAGACGTACGTCCAGTGAGCAGCCACTAATGACTTCGTTCTAGCCTAAGATATGCTCTAGCCCGGGTATAGGGCTGTCTCACCAAGAAATATAAGGGTAAATAGAGTGCAACGTGTGTGTAGGAGCACAACTACAAACATACCCCCCCACCTGCAAAGAAAATCCAGAAACAGTCCATACAAAGAGTCGTCTACCCTAGGGTTTTACAAGCATATATCATTTCAATACAAACAAGTAAACTAACCTAGGGTTCCAACAACAATCATATGCACTGCTTACCTCAAGAAAGGGAGCCAAGAAGAGGGGTCATAATAGAATCGGGGGAATGCATGAACTTACCTTGAAGAAAGGGAGCAAAGAAGAAGGGATCATAGTAGAATTGGGGGAATGATGCATGAGCTTACCTTGAAGAAAGGGAGCAAAGAAGAAGGGGACATGGGGATTGGAGAAATGCATGATCATATTAAGCATATAAACAAAAGAAGATGAAAGGAGAAGAAGGAACAAGAAGCGAACATAGAAGAAGAAGAGTCAAATGCACATGAATGCAACATAACAACACGAGAATGCAAGAGAACATTCAAACATCAGAAAGAGAGAAGAAAAAGAAGGAGAAGAAAAGAGAGAAATAGAACAATCACATTCAAATCAAACAATTAAACCGCACATCAAGTTAATTAGGCCTGACCCTCGTTTTAAAAGGAAAGTCCCCAGTGAAGTCGCCAGCTGTTGCACCCCGAAAAATCCGGTTTGGACCTTTCATCGTACAACGTGAAAATTTGTGAAGCCGCCATCAACATTTTTATTTAGGGACCAAAACATTGAAAAAGGGTCCTTTTTAAGGCGGGTGGTCCTTTGAGAACTAGAGATGTAGGTTCGGGGGTCGGTTAGGTGTGGGGAAGGTATTAGCACCCCACACCTCCTTTCTACCGAAAGGGAACCTTTAACTTGATGTGCGGTTTTGACAGAGTTGATTTGAAACAATTCGTTCTACTTCTTTTTTATTTGAGAAAAGGTTTTTGAAAACGGGAGAAAAGAAGAATCTTTTTATTATTTTTTAAAAGTGTGCTTGACGGGATGTGACCCGCTCCTACGTATCTCCCGGTGCGATGGAGAATTCAAAGCTTACGTAGTTCTCGTGAGTTGAGAAACTTTGTGTTGGTGTGTTTTTTATTGTAGGGGTTTTCGGTCCTAGACTGTACAGTCCACTAGACCTAGAACAAAGACAACCCCGCCTGTACAGACGACGTGCCCCCTACTTATTGAAAATGTTTTTTTTGATTAAGGAAGAAAAAGATTTGTTGTGAGGTTGGTTGCTTTTATTTGAGCAAGTATCTTAGGCTCGCACGAACTGTACAGCTCGCTAACCCTAAGACGCTAACCGATACCGGATGTACATCCGATTCAATTCCTTACTCATTTTTTGAAATAGGGTTCAAGTTGTTAATTACTTGTTTTAATTCTCATAAGTATCCCAAGATGTTTGAGCCGTACAGCTCCGATCTTAGGACGCTAGATAACAGCGGCCGTACGTCCGACTTGCCTCCTTATGAGTTTTCAAAAAGGTTTACTGTTGATCTTAGAAAGAATTTGATTGTCTTATGAAAGCGATTTGAGAAAAGATTGAGTTTGGAAAAGTTTTAGAAAATGATTGATTTGAGGAAAGGAGAAGGGAGTTTGAGGGTGACATTGGTCACAAAAGATTTGTTGGGATGGCGTGGCATCCAAAAGGAAAAGAAAGTAGAACATTCAATCAATTTCCAAGTCAAGAACCAAAGCGCAACATTTATCAAATTGCAAGCAAAACAATCAACAATGCAAGCATAAGCATAAACATTACCGATTACAACATTTGAGCGCAAGAATGACACTTAGTCATCAACATCTAATGGCATGCATATGTAAGATAAACATTAACCAAATAGATTGCAAGAATAGGCACACAAATAGATAATGCAAAGGTTTAATTCAATTAAGTGTCAACACAAGATAAAGCACAAGGTTGAATCCCTTTTGGTAATCCTTGACACTTGATACAATGCACAAGTGCATAAGTGTCTAGTCCTTTGACCAAATCATCAACATTAAAGCATAACATTGACCTAGAAAGAACATCACATTTGCAAGACCAAAAGTGACCAAAAGAGGGCATTAACAAGTCATTTTTATAACCAAAATTGATTAATCAAGTTAGAAACTAGCATTTGCATTTTCAAGCAAGAATTGCACAAAGAAAATTGAATCATCTTGGGCAATCCTCATCACTTAAAATGAAGTGCCTAAGGCACAAGTGAGAGTCCTCTTGCCAATCATCAACATAGAATAATTTTGCAAGCAAGTCACTAACAAGCAAACCAAAGTTTACAATCAAAGCACAAGGTTGTGTTGAATCATCTTAGGCAATCCTCAACACTTAAAGTGAAGTGCACAAGGCACAAGTGTGAGTCCTCTTGCCAATCATCAACATATAACAATTTGCAAGCAAGATACAATCAATTAGCAACAATATTTTGCAATCAAAACATCAAATCAATTGCGTTGAATCATTTTAGTCAATCCTCAACACTTAAAGTTAAGTGCTCAAAGGCACAAGTGTGAGTCCTCTTGCCAATCATCAACATAGAGTAATTTTGCAAGCAAAGTACATAACAACCAAACCAAAACAACTTGAGAAATCATTTTACCCAATATTGCAAACCCATTTCACAAGAAAATTAACAAACCCTAATTCTAATCATGATTTGCGAAGCATCACATCATTTTATTCAACAAAATGCAAAAATTATAGTGAAAACAAACATAAATCAAAATTTATTCAAGGGTGAGAAGCATCTCAAACACCCAAGCCTCCCTAAGTGCTTGTCAAAATGTTTGAGACACCTCTCACCAACAACTATCAACAAATCAACAATATAACAACACTAAAATGCATGAATATGGTAGGATGCAAAATTAAAAACATGATATCTACATTTTGATGCAAAAAAAAAGTTGAAGATGATGCTAGGTTTTAAGAAGTTTACCTCAAATCCAAGCTAAAGAATGGCTAATATGAAGAACAAGACCACAAATCAACTTGAATCATCACCAAACTTCAATGAAACCCACGAAATGCTTGCTTAAAAATGCCCTTTGATGATGCAAGCTTGAATCAAATTAGGAGAGAAGGAAGATGTATGAAGTAGGAATGGAAATGAGGTGAGAAAATGGAAGTGAAATGAAGAAAAATGGAGGAGGGAATGAGGGGGAAATTCGGCCAAGGGAAGAGAGGAGAGGAGAGGTTTGTGTGCTAGGGTTTTGTGAATGAATTGTGAGGCCAAAAGTTCTTTTTGAGGTGAGGTTTCTAAGGTATATATAGAGAGCAACTAGGTTTAAGGGTATTTAGGACATTGTGCTTTTGCAAACCATTGAGATTTGAGCTAGAATTTGAATCAAAGGCCAAGATTGCAATGCACATGGATTAGGGACAAGGATAAAACACAAATGAGTGAGGAATAGCTGGTCATACACAAAAATTATGAGTTTTTGTTGCACAAAAATTGTTGAGGGCACCTAGGTCATTCTACACAAAGTTGTAGCCTAGGATTTGATCTAGAATTTTAATCAATGGCTAGGAATACAACTCACATGGATCAAGGGCATGAGGAAACACAAAATGAGGTGAAAATGAGCTGGAAAATTCGGAGCAAATGAGGCCTTGGTGCCCAAGTTTTGCAAGCTTTGTCAAGAAAAATAGTACATTTTGTCTTATTGGGGACACTTCCTTATTTTCACCATTTTTGATTATTCTTTTCTAGATAATTCCATAAAAATCATGCCACTTTGGGCCATATCCTAGGAATCAATGATTGGGCCCAAAATTCCATGATATCATCCTTCCCAAAATTGATTTGAGACCTCACCTTGATGGAAATTCCCATTTTGCCCTTTTGCTTAAAATTTGAATTTTATGCCAAAAATCATGCATGCATGCGCACAAAAATTCATAACCCAAATCATCTAGATCCAAATAAATTCCTCTGAGATTGAATAATGATTTTTGGTGAGAAATTGCTTAATTTTGGAAATGACCAAAATACCCTTTTGCCCTAACAACATTGTTTTTTTCAACAAATGCATTTCCACTCTAACAATGAATTTAAAAGCCCTAGAATGACTTTTAAAAACCCAAAAATGCATGCACAATGCTCTTCACTCTTCAAAATAAAACCACACTTCTCAATTTATTTATTTTTTTGTTGAGAATTAGGGTTTTGACCTAGGCGGACAAAATTAGGGTATGACAGCTGCCCCTCTTTATTTGGATTTTAACAAGGAATATGAATTGGCCGAAACATATTCCAAGGCAAAATAGAAATAAAGAATTCAGAAATTATACCAATTTTGTCTACTTAGAGAAACCAGAATTTTCCTTTTTCTTTTTTTTCTCTTTTTTTGTTCCTTTTTGAAATATGATACAAATGCGATGAAAAGATTTTTTTTTTTTTTTTTGCTTTTTGGAATCAATTAGTGCCAACCCTCAATAAGCCAGCCAAAGCAGTAAAGAAAGCAAAAAACAAAAAACAAAAAAAAGGGTGCCGGCCCTCATTAAGCCGGCGAAGGAGGCTGCCTAAAGCCTTTTAACGAATCGCGAACGATCCGAGTTTGCACTTGGGCCTGGGGAGCACGTGGGCTCAAAGGGGTGGTCTTTCGAGCGACCGGGGGAGGGTACTATATCAAGTCTAGATCTCGATATTTCCCTAGGACTGCGCCATGTTTTAGGCCAACACAGCTATCCTTTTCGACTGGACCTATTGAGGTCAGGGGGACTTACTCGCAGCTCGAATACGAAGTGAAGTCAATCTTCTGGGGGACACGTGGGTCCAAAGGGGGATTCGGAAATCCAATTCATCTTCTTCAGGGTCAATGCTTTCACATCGATCCAGGGGTGCCTGCTCTGGTCGCAGGACTTTTCTTCAGGTTTCTCAGGTTGGCGGTACCTGCACATGTTAGCAGATGCAATGCATGGTGTATGAATGCAAGTTTTTTCTTACCTTAGTGGTGATCGAACGAACACGAGTTTCGTAGGATCGACCATCGGCGACTTGAGCTGTTACTAGCGGATAGCAACTTATTTGGATGTAGAAAAATTTAGCAAAGACATGGATATTCATGAAATGCTCCTTATTCTTTTTTTGATGAATGCACAAGAGGTGGATATGCAAATGTAATGCAAATGTATGTTATGCAAAGACAGGTTATGCGAATGCACGTGATGCAATGAATGTTTTTAATTTTCTTTTAGCATAGGGACTTTAGGATTCTTGAGTGATCAATTCAAGCGTCCTATCGTGACGACTATGACTATTTATTAAGAATGCCTCTTTTTGTTTTGAAAACTGATTTGATGTTTGATGTGATGATGATAAATGCTATGGAATGTCTGTGTTCTTTTCCTTTTATTGTGATGAATGTGGATGATGCGAATGTAATGCTTTGAATAACATGAAATGCCTACATGCATGAGGAGGATGAATGATTGGAGTATTTAAACATTTTTGTAAACATTTTTATGATGATGAGACGCGAGACTTTGAATGCAAGGAATTGAGATGGCTATGGACCATTCTTTGGAAAAACTAGATTTGATTCAAACTCTGGTGTTCTCAAGGTTTTTATTAACAAGCTCACTTATTTTCCTTTCCATTTCCATGATGACTGAACTTTAAACACCACATGATCAATTTGTATTCTCTCTCTCTGAAGCATTGACTAGTAAGCATGCATAAGAGTGCAGATGTGGACGAGTGAGTCAGTTAACTTGGGATTGGTTTAGGACAGTGAGTTGAGAGACTGCCCCGACAGGAATTTATGGATGTGAATGACTTTAGGGAGAACTCTGCTCATTTGAGCGGGAGTGAACAGTTATGGAAATGCCCCACTTTAGAATGACAATTTCTAATGGGTTCTTTGAGTGGGCTTGTGAAAGCGGATGAAGTTATGGTACTGGTTATGAACTGAGGGTGGTATATGAATGGGATGGACAATGAACAAACTTTCCCAAGACCAGGGTGGGTGGGTGGTGAAGAGAATGCCCCAACTTTTGGATCTGAGTGGTGTTCTCAGTGCAAATCTTTGGTTCTCTATGAATGTCTTGACTTTTGGCATGAAAGAAGCCTCACTTGGTGATCACTAAACCTTGTTTTAATCTTTGGTGCAAATCTTTTCCTTTGGGCCTGAGACATGAGGACCATCTAGGGTAATAGCAATGCCAGAGCCGCGCATAAGTTTGCTTGCCATTTGAAGTGATTGTTCCCGCGTTTGTTTTTTTTTTTTTTGCCAATTCATTTATTTGAGGGATCCCCTCTTTTCTGTGATTTTCAGAAATTTCGCAATGATTGTAATGCTTTTTGACTCATGCACAGGTTTCACAATTCAGTATCATCAATCATAAAAACATTTATTTTAAAACAAAGAGACAGAATAAGTGAAGATAAAAGACACGAAAAGCAAACACATGGAAGAAAAAGTTGAATTCTTATTGTTATGGAAACTGGACGTGCAGAAGGTCACGCCAATTGAAAGTACATTGAAAAAATTTTAAACTGGAAAAATACAAGAAAAAGGGGAAGCAGATCTTGTGTTTTTTCTTTTGAAGTAACAATGCCAATCGTCCATACTCATGGCCTTGATCACCCCTTTATCCAAACTTTTGGAGTGCTGATTGCCTTTTTCATTTCAAGTCCAAGTTTTCTGACCCTAATTTTTGCATGGATCGCCCTTTGCGGGTTTTCAATCCACCGGGTCGCTCTGGTTTTGCCTAGGCCGCCCTTTGCGGGTTTTCAACCTAGCGAGCTGATTCTTACTTGGCTCATCTTTCTCTTTTTTTCATTTATTTCTTTAGGCATACTCCTTTCTGACTGCATCTGAATTTACTGGAAACAGGGGTTTTCTTTTCTTGCATCCCATTTTGCGAGAATTAAAGGCCCCTCCGGAGAATAAGTTCTTCGTCTTCATGATACTGGGTTCATCTCCATGGGAATCCCTTTGGAGGTTCATGATCTTTTTGAGCATTGAGTCTTCTTTGAAATTGTTGAAGATGAGCTTTCTTCGGTTTGAGCTTTCTCTTATTCTTCTTCTGACATAAGACAAATGTACTTTGGTTTGATAAGGCTCAATGAAAGTATTACTTCCATCATATGGGGTTTGCCCCTGTTAGAGTGTAAAACGAAGCCTGATTTCCATGAAGGTCATCATCGTCTTTGATATCCTTTGTTGATTGTCTCTAACTGCCCCATTTTTAGGGTGGCGTAGGGAGGGATCATGATGCTTGACCTAGAGTCTTCATACTGTCATTTGTGACTACCTTAGCTTGGAAAGCTACGCAACAGACCGAACTTTGGTAATTACAGACTTTGTTATAATGGCAACTGTCTTATGTCAGAAGGGTGATTTACAGAAACTTGTTGATTCATTGCTCTTTATCATGGCGTCAATCCTCTCCTTTGCTCAAATTGATCATGTCACTTGATTCCTCATGAGGACGGACCACTTTGTTCTCTTATTCTTGCACAACAGCTTGATTGCAAATCTGATGGTGGAGTCTGAGGAATGACTGAGGGTTTGTGGAGGGCGGGATGACGAGGTCGAGGTAGTGTTTGCGGTTTTATGAAAGGAGAGATGTATAGGAATGATGAAGTGTTTCAAGGTTTATGGAAGAAAGGGTGGTCATACACAACAAGGTATAGGAAGGTTCATTGAGACAAGGATCTCTTACGCTTTATGGCCAAATGTATCAGCTCACAACTTATATTTCTTTCGTCTCTTTTTCCCTTGTTTTTTCATTTTTGGGATTTTGAATCTGTTCTTTTTTGTTTCATTTTTTCTGATTTTTTTCCTTTTTTGCTTTTGAGTTGAGTGAGCTGATAAAAGTGATACACTATTTTTGGATATTTGAAGTGATCCTTGTCTGGGGTGATTGGAGAGATAATGGCAATGAAACCCCTGCAGCAGTTGGAGGATGCTTGATTGGGTTCTGGTATTAACTGGGGTGACAGGAGGTTCAGAGGGAGGAGCAAATGAGATGGGTTGATTTTGTAGAAGGGCCACTGGTAGTGAGGAAGGTGGCGAAGGCAGGCATTTGGTTATGAAATTTTTTGTGATGGGGTACTTGTAATGGGAAATGGGAAAGTTGGTTGATCTGAGGAAGGGAAAAGGGTTTGGTCGCGAAAGAGGTTCGCTTGTAACATTTGTTTGGTTTCCTCAGCATTACTCCACTTTGCTTGAACTTGTGCTTTGACTTCATTGCCCAACCTAGTTGTGGCATCATGAATTTCTACAGCCTTAGCCAATTATTCGCTTATTAACTCCGAAGAAACATCCCAGTTGTCTTCAGCCTCTCTCTCAGTTTGGTTAATCGGGCAATCAGAGTCACAATATGAACCATTGGCGTCGTTGTTTTCAAAGATTATTTTCATTTATTATTATTTTTGATCCGCGTTGGGAGGAATTGAAAAGCAAATAACAGACACATGACAAAATGAAAGAAAGAAATTTTATTGAGGAATTCAAAATAACATTTTATTGATGATGATACTAAAAGGAAACATGTGTGCCCTTATTGAAATATCCTAAGGCCTTGGTAAGCACAAGAACGAATGACTGAACAAATGCATGCACATTTTTAGACTTGCACCAAAGAAAAGCAATCTTAACAAGGTAATTAAGTGATTACAAAATTGCCCTCTTGTATGGAGGATTTAAACCAAAAGTCAAGTGTGTACTAATGCGGGGAGAGTATGTACTTTATGGGTGGATGGGGCGGGATCAAACTTGGATGGAGAATGATGATAAGGGAAGGAAACTGACAGACTCAAACAAGAGAAACTGCACATGGCATGCACGCCCACTAGAAGAATGCTTCGTAGAGAGTTAACATTGGTTAAAACATGATGGAAAATTTTTTTGATGAACTGTTTCAGTCTTTTATCATGGAATGGATGAGATGCAATGCCTTTTTTGAAGAAGATGCAAATGAAATGTTGATTTGAAAAACTGAGTGCCTTGGAACATCTTGAGTTTGCAAATAAGTAAGGGTAAACTTTTTCAACAGATTATTTTGCAAAAGCGTCTCGTCTCTCATCACAACTTTTTTATTTGGTTGATGCAATGTATGAACGAACAAATCATGATAAGCAAATGCATGAAAAATGACCACTTGAAAAGTGTAATTATTCTAAAGGAGATTTTTTGTTTGTTTTTTATGCAAGATGAAATGCGAAACTCCAATGCATTTTTGGATGATGCAAGATGCAAGAATGATATCTTTTCAAAATGATTTTTATTCTTTAGAGGCACGGCAAGATCTGAAATACCAATGCCCCTTTTTGCGAAAATGATGACGTGAGGCAACCAATTGTCGTTACTCTGAGTAACTTGCATGAAACATTGAGTGGATCCTGACTCAATACTTCACGCAATATACTGAAATGCTTCGACTTTTGGTTGACTCCACTTATTCACTTTATTTGAAAACAAACTGCGCCTGATTGGGTCAAAGTGCCCCGATATCGTAGAGTATCATCTCAAATTTGTAGTGCACAAACAAATTTGAGATATTACCCTTCATCACTCAAAGATGCACTTCTACCCATGGAACGATTGCATAAGGAATTTCTCTTATTTCATTTCATTTCATTTTTTTTGGCAAATGATTTAGAAAATAATTTTAAAAATGATTTGAAGATGCAAGTGATTTATTGAATTTTTTTTTTTTTTTAGAAAAAGGTGCTTTATTTGGGGAAAAAGGTTTTTAAAAAAGGTGCTTTATTTGGGAAAAAAGGTTTTTAGAAAAAGGTGCTTGACGGGTATGACCCGCTCCTACGTATCCCCATTGTGATGAGGAATCAAAGCTACGTAGTTCTTCTTCGTCTTTTTTCTGAAATAATGCTTATGGGGTTAATGAAATGATGCATAAATGCTACATTGGCTCGACGCCCACATTATTTGATGAAGGTTTTTGTACATGATTATGGATGACTGAAATGCTTATGCTATGCAGATGATAATTGTTTTTTTCGTTTTCATTTTTCTTATGTAATGAAATGAAATGCATGATACTCGCAATTATTTTTAAAATGCACGAGAGACGTGATTTTTATTAAATGAAACTATATGCAAAATGAGAGGTTCACATATTTATATGCAAGGGAAAATAACAATGCACGAGAGATGTTTCTAAAAAATGTTTTTTTTTATATGGGAGAAAGTGCATGATACTCGCAATTTTTAATGCATGAAAAATCATGATCTTCACTGGATGAAGATGTATGCAAAAGGAAATGAGTAAAAAATTATTTACAATGCAAAGGCTTTCAAAAGCCGGAAATTCACACATTTTTTTTTTGATAATTTTTTTTCGGTTTATTTGCAAAAATATTTTATTTAGCATGGATGCAGGGGTATGAAGCTCCTTTGTGTCCTACCAAGGTTTCTTAGAGACAGGACCTATGGCTATTTCTACGGGTACACACTTCAAGGTTAGCACTAAAAGAAGGACCCTAAATAAGGCTCCTAGAGCCAACGACCTCATCTGAGACCACCGATCACAGGGCCGTACGTCCAAGTGATGGTATCATCAAACAAAGCCAAACTCTAGGTGAAGTCTTCGCAACCACCCAACAAGACGTACGTCCAGTGAGCAGCCACTAATGACTTCGTTCTAGCCTAAGATATGCTCTAGCCCGGGTATAGGGCTGTCTCACCAAGAAATATAAGGGTAAATAGAGTGCAACGTGTGTGTAGGAGCACAACTACAAACATACCCCCCCACCTGCAAAGAAAATCCAGAAACAGTCCATACAAAGAGTCGTCTACCCTAGGGTTTTACAAGCATATATCATTTCAATACAAACAAGTAAACTAACCTAGGGTTCCAACAACAATCATATGCACTGCTTACCTCAAGAAAGGGAGCCAAGAAGAGGGGTCATAATAGAATCGGGGGAATGCATGAACTTACCTTGAAGAAAGGGAGCAAAGAAGAAGGGATCATAGTAGAATTGGGGGAATGATGCATGAGCTTACCTTGAAGAAAGGGAGCAAAGAAGAAGGGGACATGGGGATTGGAGAAATGCATGATCATATTAAGCATATAAACAAAAGAAGATGAAAGGAGAAGAAGGAACAAGAAGCGAACATAGAAGAAGAAGAGTCAAATGCACATGAATGCAACATAACAACACGAGAATGCAAGAGAACATTCAAACATCAGAAAAAGAGAAGAAAAAGAAGGAGAAGAAAAGAGAGAAATAGAACAATCACATTCAAATCAAACAATTAAACCGCACATCAAGTTAATTAGGCCTGACCCTCGTTTTAAAAGGAAAGTCCCCAGTGAAGTCGCCAGCTGTTGCACCCCGAAAAATCCGGTTTGGACCTTTCATCGTACAACGTGAAAATTTGTGAAGCCGCCATCAACATTTTTATTTAGGGACCAAAACATTGAAAAAGGGTCCTTTTTAAGGCGGGTGGTCCTTTGAGAACTAGAGATGTAGGTTCGGGGGTCGGTTAGGTGTGGGGAAGGTATTAGCACCCCACACCTCCTTTCTACCGAAAGGGAACCTTTAACTTGATGTGCGGTTTTGACAGAGTTGATTTGAAACAATTCGTTCTACTTCTTTTTTATTTGAGAAAAGGTTTTTGAAAACGGGAGAAAAGAAGAATCTTTTTATTATTTTTTAAAAGTGTGCTTGACGGGATGTGACCCGCTCCTATGTATCTCCCGGTGCGATGGAGAATTCAAAGCTTACGTAGTTCTCGTGAGTTGAGAAACTTTGTGTTGGTGTGTTTTTTATTGTAGGGGTTTTCGGTCCTAGACTGTACAGTCCACTAGACCTAGAACAAAGACAACCCCGCCTGTACAGACGACGTGCCCCCTACTTATTGAAAATGTTTTTTTTGATTAAGGAAGAAAAAGATTTGTTGTGAGGTTGGTTGCTTTTATTTGAGCAAGTATCTTAGGCTCGCACGAACTGTACAGCTCGCTAACCCTAAGACGCTAACCGATACCGGATGTACATCCGACTCAATTCCTTACTCATTTTTTGAAATAGGGTTCAAGTTGTTAATTACTTGTTTTAATTCTCATAAGTATCCCAAGATGTTTGAGCCGTACAGCTCCGATCTTAGGACGCTAGACAACATCGGCCGTACATCCGACTTGCCTCCTTATGAGTTTTCAAAAAGGTTTACTGTTGATCTTAGAAAGAATTTGATTGTCTTATGAAAACGATTTGAGAAAAGATTGAGTTTGGAAAAGCTTTAGAAAATGATTGATTTGAGGAAAGGAGAAGGGAGTTTGAGGGTGACATTGGTCACAAAAGATTTGTTGGGATGGCGTGGCATCCAAAAGAAAAAGAAAGTAGAACATTCAATCAATTTCCAAGTCAAGAACCAAAGCGCAACATTTATCAAATTGCAAGCAAAACAATCAACAATGCAAGCATAAGCATAAACATTAGCGATTACAACATTTGAGCGCAAGAATGACACTTAGTCATCAACATCTAATGGCATGCATATGTAAGATCAACATTAACCAAATAGATTGCAAGAATAGGCACACAAATAGATAATGCAAAGGTTTAATTCAATTAAGTGTCAACACAAGATAAAGCACAAGGTTGAATCCCTTTTGGTAATCCTTGACACTTGATACAATGCACAAGTGCATAAGTGTCTAGTCCTTTTACCAAATCATCAACATTAAAGCATAACATTGACCTAGAAAGAACATCACATTTGCAAGACCAAAAGTGATCAAAAGAGGGCATTAACAAGTCATTTTTATAACCAAAATTGATTAATCAAGTTAGAAACTAGCATTTGCATTTTTAAGCAAGAATTGCACAAAGAAAATTGAATCATCTTGGGCAATCCTCATCACTTAAAATGAAGTGCCTAAGGCACAAGTGAGAGTCCTCTTGCCAATCATCAACATAGAATAATTTTGCAAGCAAGTCACTAACAAGCAAACCAAAGTTTACAATCAAAGCACAAGGTTGTGTTGAATCATCTTAGGCAATCCTCAACACTTAAAGTGAAGTGCACAAGGCACAAGTGTGAGTCCTCTTGCCAATCATCAACATATAACAATTTGCAAGCAAGATACAATCAATTAGCAACAATATTTTGCAATCAAAACATCAAATCAATTGCGTTGAATCATTTTAGTCAATCCTCAACACTTAAAGTTAAGTGCTCAAAGGCACAAGTGTGAGTCCTCTTGCCAATCATCAACATAGAGTAATTTTGCAAGCAAAGTACATAACAACCAAACCAAAACAACTTGAGAAATCATTTTACCCAATATTGCAAACCCATTTCACAAGAAAATTAACAAACCCTAATTCTAATCATGATTTGCGAAGCATCACATCATTTTATTCAACAAAATGCAAAAATTATAGTGAAAACAAACATAAATCACAATTTATTCAAGGGTGAGAAGCATCTCAAACACCCAAGCCTCCCTAAGTGCTTGTCAAAATGTTTGAGACACCTCTCACCAACAACTATCAACAAATCAACAATATAACAACACTAAAATGCATGAATATGGTAGGATGCAAAATTAAAAACATGATATCTACATTTTGATGCAAAAAAAAAGTTGAAGATGATGCTAGGTTTTAAGAAGTTTACCTCAAATCCAAGCTAAGGAATGGCTAATATGAAGAACAAGACCACAAATCAACTTGAATCTTCACCAAACTTCAATGAAACCCACGAAATGCTTGCTTAAAAATGCCCTTTGATGATGCAAGCTTGAATCAAATTAGGAGAGAAGGAAGATGTATGAAGTAGGAATGGAAATGAGGTGAGAAAATGGAAGTGAAATGAAGAAAAATGGAGGAGGGAATGAGGGGGAAATTCGGCCAAGGGAAGAGAGGAGAGGAGAGGTTTGTGTGCTAGGGTTTTGTGAATGAATTGTGAGGCCAAAAGTTCTTTTTGAGGTGAGGTTTCTAAGGTATATATAGAGAGCAACTAGGTTTAAGGGTATTTAGGACATTGTGCTTTTGCAAACCATTGAGATTTGAGCTAGAATTTGAATCAAAGGCCAAGATTGCAATGCACATGGATTAGGGACAAGGAGAAAACACAAATGAGTGAGGAATAGCTGGTCATACACAAAAATTATGAGTTTTTGTTGCACAAATTGTTGAGGGCACCTAGGTCATTCTACACAAAGTTGTAGCCTAGGATTTGATCTAGAATTTTAATCAATGGCTAGGAATACAACTCACATGGATCAAGGGCATGAGGAAACACAAAATGAGGTGAAAATGAGCTGAAAAATTCGGAGCAAATGAGGCCTTGGTGCCCAAGTTTTGCAAGCTTTGTCAAGAAAAATAGTACATTTTGTCTTAATGGGGACACTTCCTTATTTTCACCATTTTTGATTATTCTTTTCTAGATAATTCCTTAAAAATCATGCCACTTTGGGCCATATCCTAGGAATCAATGATTGGGCCCAAAATTCCATGATATCACCCTTCCCAAAATTGATTTGAGACCTCACCTTGATCGAAATTCCCATTTTGCCCTTTTGCTTAAAATTTGAATTTTATGCCAAAAATCATGCATGCATGCGCACAAAAATTCATAACCCAAATCATCTAGATCCAAATAAATTCCTCTGAGATTGAATAATGATTTTTGGTGAGAAACTGCTTAATTTTGGAAATGACCAAAATACCCTTTTGCCCTAAAAACATTGTTTTTTTACAACAAATGCATTTCCACTCTAACAATGAATTTAAAAGCCCTAGAATGACTTTTAAAAACCCAAAAATGCATGCACAATGCTCTTCACTCTTCAAAATAAAACCACACTTCTCAATTTATTTATTTTTTTGTTGAGAATTAGGGTTTTGACCTAGGCGGACAAAATTAGGGTATGACACATAGTAATTCATGTTAAAACGCTCTTGAAAGCATTCGTACGGAGGAGTGAAGATGATTTCGGGGTCCTGGATCGAGTCGCTGCTTGCAGCAGGTCAAACAGCGGTATGCAGGTGGATACCTAGCTTGTATTCGTCTCTCGTGGGACGGAATTTTCCAGTATTTAACATGACATCATACTTTTAAATGAGATAAACATGTCCTTCATGAAGCTGTCCATCATGCTTGTAAATATGTTTCCTGTCAATGTGGCCCTGAATCGTTGTCCCCTGATATAGTATTAAAAAATAAGAAGAATTTCCATATCTTGGATTTTTTGAGGCAATAAGGGATTTTTTGAGGCGATAAGGGATTTACATATTTATGAGGCAATAAGGGATTTTTTGATTACGACTGAATACATATTTATGAGGCAATAAGGGATTTTTGGTTGATATAAAATAATGGAAACTGGCAAGAGTTTTCCATATCTTGGATCGAAACGCATCTCACATAATCAAGCCATACCATTGTGTAATCTATATAGTAGTTTGATGTTCAGTATAGTATTCATATATTATATTTCATTCATTTTGTTGACATCACTTGTACGTGATGGCTTATTAAACCAAAATACTGTGATACAGATATGGCAGAGGCATAAAAGAGTATGGAACATACCTCAGCATCTGCGAGGACCATCTCCAGTGATGTTGGTCTGGGACCTCCAAAAGGCATCCATACGAACCATCTTCGCAGCAACTTCACAACAATTGGAGAAGTTCCAGAGTTTGGATCAAGGAGAGCTAAAGGTTGAGTTTTCCTTGAGGTGATAGCTAGGGTCCTTGATGAGGAAGCCATTGTTATTGCAGAGACGGCTAGGGCAAAAGTGTAAGTGTGTTTTTTCTAAATGAGGTCTTATTGTTTCTTATATAGAAGAGTAGTTGACCTAGTGATATGTCTGACTAAGAAATGTGTCGAACTTTCTGATAAATGGGTTTTACCTATGTATTGCTATTTCCAATTTCGAAATTTCTCCTCACAATAAATTGATTTCCCAATTTTTTGTGAAAGCATTAAAAGTAAGCTGACCAGTATGGAAAACTTTGGCCCATTTTGATTCATGACTTTAGTGTGTACACGAACCAAACAGCTAACCTTTAGGGTGTTAGTCAATTCCTGTCTAATTTAACTTACCGCAAAATCCGTAGGTCCCTATTTTGTCATTTTGGTTTGAATAGAAATTTTAAATTTGTAGCATAATTGTAGCCATTAATTGCCATCCCATATTTTTTCTCTCAATAATAGGGATTACCTTAACAAATCTGACAGTGTTTTATGAAGGCAATTATTCGTTTTAAAGTAATGTTTGTTTGTCAGTTTTTTTTAGACCTGTTTTGATCACAACCGTCTATAGGTGAGACACAATTTTAAGGAATTTGCATTGTTGATTTTGTTAGCGTGGCCTCCTGATTTCGTCTCCACCGTTGGTCTACTTTTTTATTCTGATTTGGCCTCCTGAGGAAGGGTAAGATGGGTATCACTCCAAATGGTTCAATGTGTATTCCCTTTAGTTAATTTGCACTTTTCCCTCTAGTTAATGATTAGACAATTTCTAATTTGTCAATGGATATTATTGCATTGGTATGCCATTTTTTACTTATTCTTTGATCTGATTTATTAGTTTTAATTTGAAAGCAATAAACCACGGAATGAAAAACAGATGAATACGTTATTATACGGTAAGTGGAATCGAATAGGTATTTAGAAATTGTGAATTATTCCTTTCATGATTAAATTTGTTATATAGTACGATGGCATAGGAATAGTATAACAAAAATGTTTATTGAATCTCTCCCAAATGCATTGTATTGATTGCGTCGCACGGGTCCACCCTTCTGTTTTCACGTAGGTGTAATCTTTATTATATCATGCTAAACCATATCCGTTACCATTGTGCGCTGTAAACAATAATTCTATTCAAAAATGTAGTAGTTGGATTCATTGTGAGGAACCCTTTAGGATATGAGCAAAACGGAAGGGTTTTGGAAACAGATAAGAGCACATAATTCACCATATAAATACCCTAATGTTATCATAAACAGGCTAATTGGAGACAGAGGCTGTGACAGTAAATCACCTAGATATTAAAAGGTGCGTGTATGCGCCTACGTAAAGCCCCAGGTAGGCCTGTTCCACCTGGAACATGTGCCCCCAGTTGAGTGCTGCTCTCAAAATATCCGGTGGACAATGGGACATTAGCGAATATTGTTTCGCAATAGTTCTGATAATCCTGAAAAATGGGAATCATATAAATTAATATAGACCAAGACATGTTGTTATGGTTATTCTTATCATGTATACAGGTATATGTAATTTTGATGACATTTTTACCTCTTCACCTAGCCTGTGGAGCACGAATTCGTCGACCACCTCCTTTACCATGCATATTTCTGTAACAACATAGCCAAGCCTGTCGTTCACTACGACCTTCTTAGTCCAGTCAAGCTTGAAAAGACATGTCATGAACCAAGTATCTCCAAGGGCGTATGGGTTTAAAATCTGGATAAAAATAGTATTCAATATTAATCAATTCAGAAATTGCAGTGACCCTATGGCGGCTAGTTAGAAATTAGTTTCTGGACCTCCCATTTATATGTGAATCGAGGCTGGTTATAAATTTGTATTACTTGTAATCATGAAAGGCTAACCTACCGGTTCATGGGTGTCGTAGGTACGAAGGTGTTGTTCATAAAAATGGTATGCAACCTTTTGACGAAGTCCAAATATGGTGGTGCCAGTGTGATCTGCAGCAATGAGAACAATGCCTTCCCTGTTACAAAAAAGAGGGGACATGACTAAGATGTTTAATCAAAGGTACACACATTTCATGGGAATTAAGTATTTGTTTATCAATAAAACATTTGACATGATATTATGGAAGGAGGGGTACGTTGTTGTTGACACGATGCCGATGATATGAGCCAGTACAACATACGGAAATTCCTATAAGGGTGTAAAGGTTAGACAAACAATAGGTGATTGTATAATACTTATTTACCATATAGTTCAAACATGGTTCAATAGAAATTTATATTAGAGTGAAGGGATAATACCAGTGCATCTTCAGCAGTGTTCAACGTATCAATGTTGACATAATCGTATCTATCAAGAAAGTCGAAGAAGGAGGCCCTATGAAGGTCCATGAGAGGTAGTTGATATGAACACAATAAAAATCACTAATGTTTTCACGTAGGTATTTTTCCTCAAAACCAAAATTGTTGAAGAAGCTAACTATTGTTTTTCATGCTGTAGCATTTTGTAGTGCAGACCTTGTCAGGAAGCAGAGAAGAAATACTGGCAAATGCGTTTTTTTTAGTTTTTAATTGGTAGGGTTCAAATTGTATAATAGTGGTAGTCATTTATTGGGGTGGATTCTTTTCCTCAATAATAAGGAATATTTACTATTCTGTTGCTGTGATTTATCAAGTCATTTATTCGAAATAAATTGTTGCCTTTTTTGTCGGTTTTATGTTAAGGCTAATTTGATCATAACCGTCCAAATAGTAGCCGGAATTTTAGGGCCTGTAAATCATTGATTTGGTATATGTGGAATGATCTTCTAATCTGTACCGTTGGTTTTACTTGGGAATCCCATTGGTCGTCCATCGAACGGTATTGCGGAGACGTGGAATTGAAGTCATAATGTTGTCATCAGTGTGAATTTCTGATGTGTCACTACAATTTTGTAATCCATGGTTTAGTATAATAAATATATATATATATATATATATATGAGTTAGGTTATATTGACACCAGGTGTCAAACTTAATGACTTACACCAGTTAATAACTTCGTGTATATAATGAAATTTATCAATCCAACCGTTGAATATCGTGATGTTATCTTTGAGATCATATATATCACATTTCATAAAAATCCAAAATTATTTGATGGTCCATCTCACTACTCTATTTCGATGGTTAATATGTTATTTAAAATATAAGAAAATGTGTGTTGTTAGATAACACACTTATGAGTATCCAATTTTTTTAAAATTTGATATAAATGATTACAAGGATAATATAATGTAATTCAACGGTCAGATTGATAAATTTCATTGTTTATATGAAATTATTAAGTGGTGTAAGTCACTACAAGAAAAATAGGTTTTTCCGGCGACCAAAATCCGCCGTAAATGACCAAAATCCGCCGAATATTTCGACTTTCCGGCGGATTTTTGGCGCCGGTAAAACACTCGTCGCAAACGGTTTCCGGCGGATTTTGGCCCCATGAAAAATCCGCTGGAGGATAATCCGCCAGAACATCCCCGGCGGATAATCCGCCGCAAACACCAACCAAAAAAATGAAACTTTCAGCGGAAAAAAATAAAAAATCCGTCGGAAATTGATTAATTTTTTAAAAAAAAATTCAAAGAAATCCGCTGGAATTTTCTTTTTTTTTAAATTTCGAATAAATCAGCCGGAAAAAATAAGTTTTTTTTTTTTAAAAATTAAAACAGGATCCTCCGGAAATATTAGATATCCGTTGGAAATTCTTTAATTATTTTTTAAAAAAAAATAAATATCCAACGGAAATTTTTGTTTTTTAAAAATAACAGAAAATTTAATAATTAAAAATATATATTTTAAAAAACTATTTACGAATTAAATAATATATTTTTTTATAATAATTTTTGCGAATTAAATAATATATATTTTAAAAAACAGCAAAGTTAATAATTAACAATATATTATTTATAAAAATTTTGATTAAAATAATTAAATAATATATTATTAACAATTTTTTTAAATAATATATTATTTATCCTAACTCACTCACTCTCTCTCTATATAAATATATATATATATATATATATATATGAATTACTTTCGTCACATGCTTTAGTTTCGGAAAAGGACTATTAGTACTAGCCTCGTAACGTGTGCATCGCACGGGGTTGGCTAAATTCCTTTGTGTAAATGAGTATTAAAATTTTTACGCATTTATTAGCAAACCTCCTTATAAACATTCATGCGCGGTTTCCTTTTTTAACTGTATAGAGCGTGTCCACTGCGAGAATGGAACTCGGGAGCACTGAGTCAACTCTGTGTCCCAAGGTAGCTTATGCTAGTGGACAAATCGTGTTGGTTTGTAAAATAAATAGTCAAATAACCGTGAATAAAAATTAAATTACACCTTTAAATTAAATTAGAAGATTATAAAATTCTTTAGTGTAAATGAGTAATAATTTAATACGCATGGTTGGTTTTTTTTTTTTGACAATAATAAACTTATGGCACTTTGTTAAATAAAACCGTGTCAATACATGATGGAATCAAATCAAGAACATGAAAGCTAGCATATAATCTTGACGCCCTTGCTAGAGTGTGAGCTGCAAGATTTGCTTGCCTTCGAATAAAGTTAACCTGAAAGCTTGTAAAATGAAATAAAAATGTCCTACACTTAGATATTAGCGTGCCAAACTCGGTATTTGGTAAAGGATCTGTCATCAAACCATTTACAACTGGATGACAATCCAGTTCTATGGAAACAGAAGTGAGCTCCAATTTCTCCAACCGTAGTAAGGTTTGCCAAACAGAAATCTTGGTTTCTTTTTTTCACTGTACAAATTTTGTCCACTGCGAGAATCAAACTCGAGAGCACTGAGTCGACCCCGTGTCCCAGGGTAGCTTATGCGACTTGACCAATAGTGTTGACTTGCAAAATATATAGTCAAAGACTCTGAAATTAAATATCCATAGATAATAGGAAGAAAATATCTAAAACTTTTAATAACATAATCCATATTTATCAATTGTAAATATAAAAACTTAACCCATCATTAGAAAGAAAAAATACAACACAATTAGAAAGTGAAACACGTGGGTATATAGGATTGGATGGAAATCACCAATAAAATAAAAGTAACTATACAATGTTGAAAGAAGATGATAGAAGTTTATTGTAAATTTGACTGAATTTCGCGTGAATAATAGAAGTTTATTGGGTTAAGAAGATGATAGAAGTTTATCAAGGAACCAATTCTGTGTATTTGAACAATTAAAATTTATTCTAAATCATAAAGTACACCAAATTACACTGTTTAGGATATCACTTTAAGTATTTTGTCATAAAATGAAGTTTTTTTATCCAATCAATTATTGAATAATAAACTCCACATAGATAAACATCTTAAATTTTTCAAGACTGTAAAGTACTCCTTAACCCAAAACCTTAATATATAAAAAAAAAAAGAAAAAAGAAAGAAGAAATTGAAAGAAAAAAGGAAAACAAAAAAACAGTTTGGCGCCAACATGCCAAGCCGCATATATTAAAGAGATGAGCTCCACATATGTGGAATCCATTTCCGGCAACGTATCTAATAAGAGAATTTAAGAAAGGAAAGTTGAAAATTAAAAAATTAAATTAGGTTTTCCCATCACCAAAATCAAGAATATATCAAAAAAATCAAGAATATATATCTGAGCAGAGACGAAGAAGTTACCAAACATCGTGCTAAGTAGAAACAAAGAGACAACTGATCTCAAAGCAGAGATGGCGAGGAGAAGACAACGCAGAGACTAGGAGACAAGTAGACGAGATGAGGAGACAAGAAAATATATTTCGCCAAGAGAGACAAAGACTAAACAGAAATAAAAAGAGCACGTAGAATTTGAAAGAAAAGGGTTTTTAGGAGCTGCATGCGCGACATTGAAACAAAAAAACGGGAATAAAATGTTTATTTAGAGGGGGGGCTTTAACCCCTTTAAACTAAATGAAAGTTTCTACTAAATAAACAATGAAGTGTCATTTTAAAACTATTTTGTGAGTGTCTCGCAAAAAACCTCCGCTATTTGACGATTTTTTTTTGTAGTGGATGAAGATATCAATTGTTTTACAATTTTGATCATTAATGATATGACATAATTTTTCGTTTATAAAAAAGTAGTGTGAATATGAAATCTCGATCGCCAATATCCCACTTGATTCATTATTCTACGGTTTTCCGGGTATTGATTTGCTCTATTCTTCTTATTAATAATTACTATTGTTGTTAAAAAAAGAATGTTATTTGTGTATTAACTTGCCCCTTCAAATTTTTACAACTTTTTTAGGTCAACAAACGAATCTAATGTGTTAAAAATATGACATCCTTCTTTTTTACAATCATTGAAAAAGGTTAAATTTCTAAAAAGAAATGAATAGTCATATTTTTAGTGCATAAAATCTATAAATGTCTTTATATATATATATATATATATAATTTTAGGAATGCGTGTAGTAACAAAAAGAACACCCCATTTTAAGCGTTGTTTTACAATATTCAATTATAGAAAGAGAGAGAGAGTAGCAATGAACATATTTAATTATTAATTGTTAGTCTTAGTTTGTGTACTACAACCTTAAAAGTTAAATAAAATTGGATGAGGAGAGAAATAGAGTATTCCATATTTTTTCTTAGAAATAAAGAGGATATCACCTGTAATTTTTTATGTAAGTATATTAAACTAAAACTTCTTTTTAATTAAGGTTATGTATCAATTGAGTAAGTTAAAGGAACAAACACAACACATTAATATACTTAAGAGACACTTAATGATGATATTTATATTACCAACGGGTTTCTTGCGATTTGGGAGTATTACAAAACTATTTAATTAATACCAGCAGAGGAGAAACTTTTACATTATTAATAGGAAAAATTGTTTGTTGGATACATGCTAATGAAATCAATATGAGCGGAACTCTTAAGTTTGTATATGCTGGGATCCTATTCTTTTCACTATTTCTTATTCTAACAAATGGTAACCTTTTTTCTCCTATATTCTCCATCTTTTTTGCGTATTGTGAAATAAGCATAAAGCCTTTGGTACAATATATTTTTATATAAATAAGATCAATATTGTGGCTTTTAGCGTAGACCGTTTAAGGAAGTTGTTCATGATGGACTAATAAATAAAACTAGATATTATGTGGGTGAAATTGTTTAACCAATAATTACATAGACCTCAGGGAGATTCCCGGGGTGTGCAGGAGGAGCAACCAGACAGGTCAAGGTACGTTGTTTAACCAATAATTATATAGAAAAAAATAGATAAAGGTTTGTTAGTGACATCGTTTAGAAGCAACTCTCGTCATTCATTTTGTTTCATATATTTTGTTTATTTTTTTAATTTTACTCTCTATTTGATATAAAAATCTATTTTAATGCTCTTTATTTTATATCAGCTGGTCATCATTTGTATTTTAACTTCATTGTCTTTTGAGAGAGAGAGAGAGAGAGAGAGAGAGAGAGAGAGAGAGAGAGAGAGAGAGAGAGAGAGAGAGAGAGAGAGAGAGAGAAGTGAGTCTGAGGTGATGAAACCCTATCATCACCAAGAGCTTTAAAAGCAAACACCAAATACATTTCCATCAAATTCCTTCCTTACTTATAAATCATCATCATTATCTTAGCTTCCTACTACCTACTTGTGTTTTGAGGAAACTCAATTAAGATAAGATGGACGATGAAATATGTAGTTAAAAAGAAGGAAAGAAAGTCGATCATCTAGATGAAGATAATGAACAAAGGGTACCTGCTACCTACTAATGGAAATTCAGAGCTAAATCCACTCAACGGTGTGCAATTGTCGCTGGATTTATAAACAAGAAGACAACTATCTATCTACAGGGATATGGTTGCTAACCACTTCATTCATGGAAGCCACAGATTTCTCATCCATCTCTATCTATCTACAACTTTGAAGAAACTGATATTGTATATTAATATCTCCCTTGAACGGAAAACACGAAAAAGGAGACATTCAGTCACCGATGATACATAGAGGAATAGGTGAAATTCTAAACCAAAATATATGATATAGAAACAAAATTTACATAAAAATATATTTCTTGTGTCAAATGTCATTGACTTTCTTGTTCATGAAGAAAATTACACATGCATAATTATATATAAACTTTCTAACATTCATCAAATTAATATATGCATACACACAAACTATACAGATTTACGTAGTATACATAAAGCTTTGAGATTATTAATTACTTTTAGTTCGTGTTGATGAAGAGCGTGTCGACGTGGATGCCAAGGAGTAGTTCGTGTTGATGAAGATCATTAATTACTTTTAGTTTTGTTATTGATTTTTAAAAGTTGTAATGAAGCGGTAAAAGCTCTGAGACATGTGACACAGGGATTCCATGGGGTTTTTACTATACTTCTGTTATTTTATTGGATTTGTTTTTCCGCATTGTTGGTGATACTGGTTACTACGTTTGACTCAGTGTTTTTATAAAGACATAATTCGGCAGTTGGATAAGGTCAAAGATCCCCTGTTCTTTCCAAATATTTCCCCTTTAGGATTCCACATTGTTGAGCCAATTGAGGTAAGGTGGGTGATTTTTGTCGACGGGAGGTGACGATCTAAAGACCCTACTTGGGCTATTCATGAAATTCATGACCCAAGGCCCATTTTGAAAATTTTAGGGTTATATTGGTGATAGCTCGGGAAAACCTCCCTAACTTCAGGTGTGTCATCGCAAGCAAATGGAACAGGCCCGAAAAATGCGTACTTTAAAGGCTCAGGGAAAGGGATTAGTACCTGAGATTGGAGGATTTTTGCTTCCTCATCTGTTAGAGCAGGTTCTGCGAAGAGTTGTTGCTTGTCCGTGATTGGTGCGCGAGTTTGAGACGAAGCTGCCATTGATGCGAAAAGAAGGTGTTGATGAAGTTCTAATGGAGCACCGGCTGACAACCCTTGAGATTCCCTCTTAATGGAGCAGTTACTCGCAATGAGTAGTGGGGAGTTTCAAGGTGAAACGTGGCCCACTAAATCTGCAACGGAGGCGCCAAAAGCTACTTTTTAATTGAAACGTCGTATCACTCTGCAACGAGATGCAAGTGACGTCATCAGAGCAGTTGAAAAAGTTTTTAAAAATGCTCTTTTTCTGCCATTCACATAGCTCCTCTCGAAAAAGACATTTTTGGGTGGAAATTTGTTAGCCTGTAATTTTGACAGGCTAAATTAAATGCAGTCAACTGGGTTGACTTTGTTTTATTTAGAAAAGGTGTTGGCTTCGACACCAAAGAGTTACGTCAAAAAGAGGTAAATTCGACGAAGCTCTAGAATCAACATGATTTGAAGGGTGATATTTCGACGAGAAGAAAATTGAATTCAATAGCAGGTCAAAATCAAGCGCTTGCTGTCGAAACATTGGTCGTTACACTAGTCGAAAGCTGAACCAGTTTCCTTTTTTTAAAAATTCTCTGTACAGTTAGTTAGTTTTAGCATTTTCCCTCCTCATAGAAATAGTAGTTTTTCATAGAAAAACGGGTCACAAACTCATTACAGAATTCTCACGCTCTAACTTCCAACACATTACAGAGAAAACGACCCAAGAGAAGAATGTATGATCTGTGCACCAACTCTCTTTACAATTAATGCAATTTTAATTTTTTTTCTTTTTTGCTTTTCTGCAATTTTGTTTCTTTGTTTTATTCTCTCTCATTGAGGTAATTAGACGGTTTCGCGCGAGATCGACGGTTATCTTCTTCTTTTGACTTTTAAACTCCAAGAACACACATGATTCTAGGAAAAAACTTTAACACAAATGGTCTTGGGATTTACTAGTTGATCTTGCAAACAGAAGCAATTTCAAACCAGCGGTGTTTACCAAAAACCAAGGTAAACAAATTGGCACACCCGGTAGGACATTTGTGCTAATTTTAAAGTTTTTTCGTTGAATTTTTGAGACTTTGTGTTTATCTGTGCATGCAATTAAGGAGGGGTAAACATCTTCCAGAGATGGCATGCTCTAGTACAAGTAATGCTTCTGCATCAAATGCACAAAGTACACAAGAACAAACGACAGTTAGCGACGTTAACTTTGCAACTGTCGCAGGCATAACCGTTGCTATGCCTTCTTCGACAACAATGGGAGTAACCGCTATAACTTCCCTTATTATTACCCCTATGTCAATGATGACCACTGCAGCATCAACGAATGCGAATACAATGGTTTCTGTACCACCAATAGTGGGACCAACAAGTCCTTTGATGGCAAATCCAATGGTTGGAAATTTGCCATTTACTATGAGTGGTAGACCTTACCCATATGGCATGCCAACGGCTTTGATGGCAGCCCTTCAGACAAATTGGTCTACTTTTGCAGAAAATGCAATTGCAGGCTACTCCCCTACTCATAGTTCTTTAGAAGACATTTTTAGTCGAGATGCCCAACCGAATCTGACTACGACATCTTTGTTGGCACTCTTAAGGCAACAAATGGATGACAGTAATCATGATATGGTCAACATGTTAACACAACAAATTGGTACAGTGTTTAATCCTTTGATACAAAACACTAATAACAGTTACCAAATGCTAGCAGCGCAAATGGGTAGAATTGTTGATTTCTTTGGTACTCCGCCAATTCATAACCAGCTAATTCCCCAAATTCAAAATGCTAGGCCTGTAGAGATACCTGTAGAAAGGCCTAACAATGCAATACCTTTGAATCAGGGAAACCAAGGGCAACAACAGGTTGTCAAAGAGCCTATGAGGGTGGAGGCAATCCCTGAAGTTGTGTTGGTAAATAGAAACCAAAATGCAGATGAAGTAGTCAGACAAGTGCAACAAAACAATTTTGGAGCACAAAACAATCTGGCTAATATGGTCGAAACTATTCTAGCCCAGAATGGCCTTAACTTTGGTTTACATAGGCCTAATTTTGTGATGCCTTTGTCAGAATACACCTTACAAATAGAGCTGCCTATGGGGATGGAAAATCCCTAAGTTCACAATGTTTGCTGGAGAAACCAGTGAATCTACTGTCGAAAACGTGTCTCGCTATTTGACTGAGGCTACTGATATTGCGCATAACGAGAATTTAAGAATGAAATACTTTCCAAATTCTCTATCTAAGAATGCGTTTACATGGTTCACCACCCTGCCTCCAAATTCCATATTTAATTGGAGTTAGTTAGAGAAGGCCTTTCACGAACAATTCTATATGGGCCAATGTAAAATAAGTCTTAAGGAACTGGCTAGCGTCCGACGCAAGGGGGAAGAATCTATTGATGATTATCTCAATAGATTTAGACTTCTCAAAGCAATGTGCTTTACTCAAGTGCCTGAACACGAGTTAGTCGAAATGGCTGCAGGTGGTCTAGATTACACTATAAGAAAGAAACTAGATACACTACATTTAAGAGATATGGCACAATTGGCTGATAGAGTTCGACAAGTCGAAAGACTCAAAGCTGAAAAAGCCAGAACAGGTAGATTCCAAAGTAAGAAAGAAAAGGTTGCTTATGTCGAAGCTAATGACAGTGACCAAGAATACGACATATCTTATGAAGATGTCGAAGAAGAGGTTAACATTCCAGAACTAAAACCAGGACCTCCTTATACTTGCAAGTTGTTAAAAACTTCAAATGGGAAAAATCCTATTGAGCCTAAGAATGATAAATTTGTTGCAAAAACTTATACTTATGATGTTTCTAAATGTGATGAAATATTTGATCTGTTAGTGGCTGATGGTCAAATTTTGGTGCCTAAAGGTCTGAAAATACCACCATTGGAATAGCGACAAAAAAGAGGTTTTTGTAAGTTTCATGGTTTCTTGGGCCATAACACTTCTCGTTGTGTTATTTTCAGGGATTTGGTGCAGAATGCCCTCAATGAAGGAAGGCTGAAATTTGGTGACAAATCTAAGCCACCAATGAAGATTGATGCTGATCCTTTGCCAATAGCTGATCCATTGCTTGTTGAAGTTGATCTCAATGTGGTTGAGGTCACAGAGGTTATTGCTGAAAATGCTAAGGTACAGAAAGCTGTCGACAAAGTGGATGTCGAAATGGTCATTGAAGACCAATACGCTGAAAAAATGAAGATAGTGTATCCAAGGGCTGAAGAAGAATTGATTGATTGTCTTAATAGCTGTAGAATCAACAATACTGAAGTTATGCTTTGTCCAAGGTGTATTTCTGTCTTCGACATTGAGGCTGCCAAAAATCTTGAGGGATTTAAGCCTCAACTGAAACGTAAAGGAAAGTGGGTCGACAAAAGACCAAAGTTCAGCTACAACAACAGAGGTATCCAATACAAGGTCACTTCGACAAGGAATCCTCAGATGGAACAGATCAAAACTTATGTTCCTCCAGCAAGGTCTCCCGTCGAGAAATGGGTACACTCTGGTGGAAAGAGTACTGGGTACTACCCAGTATATTATGTTGGAAAGAATGTTGGAAATCAACAAAAACCAACAAAATTGGTCAAGGGTAGCACTAGTGCTACTAACCAAGATAAGGCAACTGAATCTAACAAGTATGCCTATAACAATAATTACAAAGGGAAGAACCCTATGACAAGAACGCAATGGCGCAGATATCAAAGCCAGAAAAAAGTTTCTGCCGCAGGCAAGGTGGAAAATTCCAACAAAGAGAAAGGTAAACAAATACCTCCAAAGTCTCTTGAAATGGCTAGAAAGCCAGCTACTGAAAGGATATTCCCACCACTTCCAGTGATCAAAGAGGGTCTTAACTTAGATGAAGAAATGGGCTCAGATTTTGCTGATTCAGGGTCAGAATTCGACGTCTTGTGTGGTGTAGTCTCAATTCTCCGAGTTGAGTATGATGTGGTTTCTGAAGTGAATGATGTCGAAGAAGATTTCGACGAAGAAATCACTTACAAACCAATTTGTTACTATGTGCAGAAAAATGGTTGCGTCGAAGAGCAACACGCTGTGTTTGAGAAACCAGACTGTGCAATGATGAACCATCTCAAACCTTTGTATATTCAAGCACAGGTGAACAATATTGGTGTCAACAAATTTATGGTTGATGGTGGTGCTACTGTGAACTTGATGCCACAACACATGCTGAAAAGAATTGGAAAGTGTGAGACTGACTTGAAAACACACAATGTAATTCTTACCAACTATAAAGGCAAAAGTGGCCACTCACTTGGAGCCATTGAAGTTGATTTTGCTGTTGGAAGCATCAGGAAACCAACTATGTTCATGGTAATTTCAACAAAGGCAAATTACAACATTTGGAGAGAAGATGGGGGCAATACCTTCGACAGTTCACTAGAGGCTCATCATTTGGAGAGAAGATGGGCTAGTCGAAAATATTGAAGGTGATCAGAGTTACTTCAAGGCTGAGGTAAACACTATTACCAAGAAAACCTTTGATAAACAATTGGCGAACATTGCGCCATGTAATACTTCTGAATTTGGTTATGAAAACCAAAACAATGTCAGATCTTCAGTGATACTTCATCCCAATTATTGATTCATTTGGGATAGAGAGGTTATAGATGAAGACAACTACCCACAAGGCTCTGTCAAGCCTACAGGATGGGAAGGACCATGAATAGCTATTTATGGATAAGCCCACTGCATGGGATAGAATTACGGCCTACGTGGCCGAGAATAAGCAAAGGGCGGTTTTAGAAGCTGAGTTACAACAACAATTGGTTACTGAAGCCGTTGAGAATAAAAACAAGGACAATGTTGTCGAAAATCAAAGGCTTGATTGTGTCTATGATGATGAGCCTTTAGGTTTTGAAAAAGATCGAATGGGTTCGACCAAAAGGATCCAAGCACAAGATCCCTTAGAAGAAATTGATTTGGGCGATGGCTCCTTAAAAAGGCCAACATATATAAGTGCTAAGATTGATCAGGTATTGAAGGTGCAGATTGTTGAATTGCTGAAGGAGTACAAAGACTGTTTTGCATGGGATTACAATGAAATGCCAGGGCTGAGTCGTGAAGTTGTTGAAGCCAGTGAAGCAGACTCCAAGAAGATTTGCACCAGAAATCTTGTTGAATATCAAAGCAGAAATAGAAAGTTTACTAAAGAGCAAGTTCATCAGAACTGCCAGGTATGTCGAATGTCTTGCTAATATAGTTCCTATAATTAAGAAAAATGGCACTCTTAGAGTGTGTATAGATTTTAGAGATTTAAATAATGCTACACCTAAAGTTGAGTATGCCATGCCAGTGGCAGAAATGCTAGTTGATTCAGCAGCAGGTTACGAATACCTAAGTATGCTGGATGGTTATTCTGGATATAACCAAATATATATTGCTGAAGAAGATACGTCGAAAACAGCATTCCGGTGCCTAAGGGCATTAGGCGTCTATGAATGGGTTGTAATTCCATTTGGCCTAAAAAATGCTGGTGCAACGTATCAAAGGGCAATGAATTCTATGTTCCATGATTTTATTGAAAAATTTATGCAAGTGTACATAGATGATATTGTAATTAAGTCTTCTTCAGGAATTGGTCATATAGACCATCTTCGACAATCATTCAAAAGAATGAGGAAATATGGATTGAAAATGAATCCACTCAAATGTGCCTTCTGTGTTCGTGCAGGTGACTTTTTGGGTTTCGTTGTACACAAAAAATGCATTGAAATCAATCAAAACAAGATGAAAGCAATGTTGGAAACGAAAGCTCCTTCGACCAAAAAAGAATTGCAGTCATTATTAGGAAAAATCAATTTCCTTTGAAGGTTTATTTCAAATCTAAGTGGCAAGACTCAAGTGTTTTCGCCATTACTTCGACTGAAGAAGGAAGATGTGTTTAGGTGGGATGCAGAACATCAACAAGCTTTTGATAAGATTAAAGCATACCTGATGAAGCCACCAATTTTGTTACCACCTATTAGGAATAAAGTAATGAAATTGTATATAGCAGCTTCAGAATTTTCTATAGGTAGCATGTCAGCTCAAGAAGATGAAAATGGTGTCGAAAGAGCCATTTATTACCTCATTAGAATTCTAAATGATGCAGAAACTAGGGTGTCATCCTATAGAAAAAATGTGTTTATGCTTGTATTTCTCTTGTACAAAATTGAAGCAATACATAAAGCCTGTTGATGTATATGTTTATTCACATTATGATATTATTAAACATATGCTTTCGAAACCAATTTTACATAGTAGAATAGGTAAATAGGTTTTGGCTCTTTCTGAATTCTCTTTGACTTATCAGCCATTAAAAGCAATAAAAGGTCAAATAGTGGCTGACTTCATAGTGGACCATTCAGTGGTCGAAAATAAAATAAACTTAGTGGAAACTCAACCTTGGAAGTTATACTTTGATGGTTCAAGCCACAAAAATGGTGTTGGAATTGGTGTTTTAATAATTTCACCAACAAAAATACCAACAAGGTATAAGTTTAAAATTGAAGGAACATGCTCCAATAATGAGGCAGAGTATGAAGCCTTAATAGCAGGACTTGAGATCTTGTTAGAGTTGGGGGCAAAACATGTCGAAGTTAAAGGAGATTCAGAACTAATCGTGAAACAGTTAATAAAAGAATACAAATGCATCAAAGAGAATTTAATAATGTATTTTGTCATTCCTAATACGTTATTAAAAAGATTTGATACTGTTCCCATAGAACATGTGCCTCGAATAGAGAATCAAGAGGCCAATGATTTGGCACAAATAGCTTCAGGGTACAAAGTGTCAAAAGAAAAGCTATTAGAGCTAATAGAAATAAAACACAAATTGATTTCGACAGATCCATCCAATGCCCAATTGTCAATGCCAAAACTTGAGGACGCAGAGATGTTAAATTTGGTGGAAAATTTTCAACTTTTTGAGAAATATGAAGTGGAAATTTTTGCCATTGACAATATGTCAAATGATGATTGGCGAAGGCAAATTGTCGAATACTTGGAGAATCCAACAGGCGTGACTGATAGAAAAACCAAGTACAGAGCCTTAAGCTATGTGATTATTGGGAATGAATTGTTTAAAAAGACTCCTGAAGGAGTATTATTGAAATGCCTTAGTGAAAGTGAGGCATCTTTAGCAATTTCCAATACTCATAGTGGTGCTTGTGGATCTCATCAAGCAGGTCACAAAATGAAATGGCTTTTGTTTCGACAAGGAATATATTGGCCAACTATGCTGAAAGATTGCATAGATTTCGCCAAAGGTTGTCAAGAATGTCAAAAACACGCAGGAATACAACATGTGCCTGCAAGTGAATTGCATTCAATAATAAAACTTTGGCCTTTTAGGGGTTGGGCTTTAGACTTGATTGGTGAAATCAAACCAACTTCGTCGAAGGGTCACCGTTTTATTTTAGTAGGAATAGATTATTTCACCAAGTGGGTGGAAGCTGTTCCCTTAACTAATGTTGATCAGGAAGCTGTGATAAGTTTTATTCAAAACCATATCTTACATAGGTTTGGAATTCCTGAAACCATTACTACTAACAAAGGCACAGTTTTTATTGGTCGAAAAATGGTTGACTTTGCTTCTGAAATTGGTTTCAAGTTATTAACTTTGACACCATATTATGCTCAAGCTAATGGTCAAGTGGAGGCTGCCAAAAAAATTATTATCAATTTGATCAAGAAACACATTGGGCAAAAGCCTAGGAATTGGCATAAAACGCTTGATCAAGTGTTGTGGGCATGTAGAAATTCTCCCAGAGAATCAATCAACACTACTCCTTATAGACTTACGTTTGGACACGACGCAGTCTTACCTGTCGAAATTTGTTTACAATCAGCCAGAATTCAAAGACAGTTTGAAATTCCACCAGATTCCTATTGGGATATGATGTTAGATGAATTGGTTGATTTAGATGAAGAAAGACTACATGCGTTGGATGTTCTTATATGGCAAAAAGAAAGAGTGGCTAAAGCCTACAATAAAAAGGTTAAGCTAAAAACATTTGACTTAGGAGATCTAGTGTGGAAAGTTATATTACCAATGGATAAAAAAGATAGTGTCTTGGCTAAATGTCACCAAATTGGGAAGGACCATTTCGCATTCTACAAGTGTATACTAACGGTGCCTATGAAGTCGAAGAACTAGGCGCTGATGGTCGAATTTTGCAAATAAATGGCAAGTACTTAAAGAAATATAAGCCAATGTTGCAAGAAGTCAAAATAACGCATGATTAAGATGAGCAAATTGCGAATTTGGCAAGCTAAAAATATTAATTGCCAACAAAGGCTATTGTCAATTTACAATGCTTGGAATTGGAAGTTAAAATTACAAAGTGCCAACATAAGGAAACATAGAATCGCAAATTACAAAACGAGTTTGTTTTTCAAGTCTTCAAACAGAGCCTTAGCTCGCTCCAATCTCGTTTTGATAAAGCTTTCCTCTTCGACCAACTGGTTGACCCTGGTTTCATGTGCGTCGAATTTTTCCAAGAGGCCAAGGTAGTGGGTTGCTTCTTGATTGACTTCAGCCTTCAACATTTCTGAAGTCTTCATGCCCCTCAAGACCAAAGATTTCTTCTTTTCTGCTGCTCTGATCAGTGACTCCAACCTGTCAATCTCTTTTTGGTAACCAGCAATTTCAGCATCATATCCCTCTACAGCTTTCATGTCATTCTTTGCTTTTGCTTTTAGGGAAGAGATTTTGTTTTTTGAAGCTTCAACGGCAGTCCATGTTTCTAGTTTCATGGCACCCTCCTGCTCTTTGAGCGAAGCATGTTTCTTCTTCTTTTCAAGATCCTTAATGATTTGTTCCAGAAGAGGTTCAAAAGAAACAAGAAATCCAATGAGAGAGGTGCTAGCCATTGGGTTGTTGAGTTTGTGCAGAAGGTCTTTGATTTTAAAGGCAACCATATGATCCTCTTCGATTGCTTGAAACAGGTCCACCTCAAGGACTCTAGTGCGAAGTTCTTGCAACAGGTTCACTTTAGAGCTTTCAGAGTGCTGTCCCGCAGAAGTGGTCGAAGAAATGGATTTCCGTTCACTTGAGGTTTTAGTTTTTAGCAGCAATTGTAGAGCCTCAAGGGGTTTTTTACTCTTGAATTCCTTCCATTCTTCTTCATTCATGGTAATGCCAGTTGAGAGGTTGAGACCAGTTGAGCAATCTTCTTTAGTGGGGGATTCGTCGACGTGTTCTGCGGTATCATCATTGTTATTATCCTCCTTGGATTTTTCAATCTCTTTATCATTTTATGCTTCTTCAATGTTTTCCTCTTGCTCTGTTTCTTTTTCTTTGATTTGTTGTTGAGGTGGAGTTGGATCATTAACAAGTGGCTCATCCATGATGACGTCGTCTTCAGTTGCTTGAACTTGGTCAGTTTTTTCGACCAAAAGATCATCACCTTATGGATTTTGATTCTGGTTGGCATTTTCGACCAATTCTTCGTTTTTCTCTTGTGGTTGGTCTTGGGCATGAACCTCAGTCACTACTAGATCAGTTCCTCCACGCCCTTGGTCTTCGACCAATGTTGGTTCTTGCTGTAGAGGGAGATCATCAAGAGTCATTGGAGTACTTTCATCCTCTATGACGATAAGGTTACTCTCTTCGAATGTTGCTTCGACCAATGGATCATTAGTTGGTGCAGAGATGGTGGGGGTCCAAGTTGGCGTTGTTTGTTTGGTGGAGATTGTGGCAGGTTGATCTTCAAGATCCTGGGCAAAATGTATAAATAGAGTTATGTACTTTGTTGATTCAAAATGTTGAATAGAAGTGAGTAGAAGGTCCGTTAGTTACCTTTGAAGTGTCTCCTTCGACACGTGAATGCGTGCTAGCATCCTTTGGGATCTCCCTTTTCTTCCTAAGTTTCTTTGGAGCTTTTTCTTGTGGCGCATCATCCTTCCTTGTTTGTTTTTTGATAGTTTTTGTTTGAGGAGATTTGGAGACAACCTTCAAAGTCCTTGGTGGGCTTTCATCAGACTGAAAGAATTCAACGCATTTTGTTAGCAAGAGAGCATAGAAATATACGAGTATTGAAAGGAAGGAAAAAGAGTGTTTGAACGTTTCAACCTCTGAATCGTCGCTTACAACCATCTGTTTAATTTTCTTCTTCTTTGGAGGAGTGACAGTAGCTGAGCTGGTCGATCTCTTCTTGCTCTAAAAGATGGGAAATTTGATAAGCGTTGAGTCTAGTAATTCAATTTAAAGAGGAATAACGAAATGTTTACCTCTTGTTTCTTTGATTGAGGTGGTTTCTCTTTCGACAAAGTGCTTGTGTGTTTCTTTGAAACTTTCTTGGTTGTTGTAGTTGTTATTTCTTCTGATGGAGTAGGTGACAAGGGGATAGCTTCAGACATTTGACAAGTATGTTAGTAGATTTTACATGAAAAGAAATATTTTTCTCTAAGAGTCTTTGTATCACCTTCTGCGGTGGCGGATAAAGCTCGGACATGTTGAATGTCGAGATGGAGATGTCCATCAAAGGTATCTATGTCACATTTTGTCGGAACTACTTTCTCAGCTGTTTTAGTTGTTAAAAAGTTTTTAAGAGCTGAAAATCCACCACATATAAACCATGGTGGAAGTGGTGAATGAAAAGATAAAGCCAATTCACTAGTGGGAAAACTTGGAAATTTAAGTTTATTATGCGCTAAAGCGAAAGAATATCTGTTGGTTGTAACACCCCGGAAATAATTTAATTAAAATAGTTGATTGAATTATTAAAATAATTTGGAGGCGGGATATAGATAAATTAAAAGGTTAATATTTTATATGCGTAGGAGGTGAAACGAGTAAAGGAGGTGGTGACGTAGAGAGCCCAGTGTTTACTGAGCCCTCAACTTAAACCCTGGGGATTTAAGCCAAACCCTCATTCGCAGCAAGCAAAAGAAAAACGAAAGTGAGAGTGAGAGAGAGAGCACGCGGCGCAAAGAGGGAGAGAAGAGGAGGGTTTCGCGAAGAATTTCAAAAGGAGATCGTTCGTGTTGCTGTGGTTTTGTTCGTGTCTCGTTCGTCGTGTTCCGGAGCTTACGTTATTCGAGGTAAGGGTGGGCTTAACCTTGATAATGGGTTGATGATAATTATGTGTGGGTAGTCTAGGGTTTTGTTGAATTGTTCGTGTTGTTGCATATCGTGTTTTCGTTGAGATTGGTGCTTTGATGATTATTGCACGTTATTGTGATTTGTTTCGTTATTTGTTGTTGCTTGATTGTTGTATCACCATGATGGTGTTATTATTGTTCGTGTTTTTGTTGTTGCTGTGCGTGGTTGATTGTTGTTGTCGCGTTGTCGAATTGTCGTTTTTGTTGTGGTGGTTGCGGTGTCGTTGCCGTTAGGGTTTGGTGTTTGGCAATTTAGCGATTCTGGACACAGGTTCGGTTTTTCTAAAACTGGCGCTGTGTGGTTGATCCAAAAATTATGAGGTTGATTGTTTTTGAAAATAGACTTAACGCCGGTCGTTTTGGCACTGGTTTCGTTAAATTCGGAGTTGTATAGCTCGAGTTATAGGCGATACAAGTTAGGTTAAAATTCTGGAAACGATTTGGGTATAGATTCGGTATTTCGGTGACTGGGAACGTTGTATTGACCGAAAAATTATGTGGTTTATTTTTCTGGAAAATAGACTTAATGCTTGTCAATTTGGCACTGGTTTGGTTACGTTTAGAGTTGTGTAACTCGAGATATGAATTCCACAAGTTAGAGTAAGATTCTGGAAACAATCTGGACACAGGGTCAGTGTTTTGGTTACCACGTTTTCAAAAGAACTCCTTTTCGAACGAATCCAATTTCTTTGAAAACTAGACAAAATTTGCCCCAGTTTATGCACAAGTTTCATGCAATTTGATTGAGTTTTGGTCACTTTGGAATTGCTTGAATTTGAAGGACAGAAACTGTCCTCTTTTGCAACTAGCCTGTGTGCTTTTCGAAAACTGTACCTATTGGACACTCTCCTTCAAAAACTGAACTTAGGGATGATAACCAGACCCATAGGGCTTTCCAACAAGTATTTATTTGTTGAAATCCGATGTCGTTTGCTATTTTAATTAATTCGCTGAAGTAGGTGCGATGTGCCTAGGCGCTGTGCGCCAGTCTTGTGCGTGGTGTGCGTGCGTTATGTCCGCGTTGTGGAGCCGTCTGGTGTTAATATTTCAGGTGCGGTGCTGGTATCCTCAGGAGAGTTTAGTGGTAGCTGTGATGCTACAACTTGGTGCTATTTTTGGTGAAATCATTTGTTTTGATTCTGGTGATAAAGTATTTATTTTAAATACTTGTTATGGTGAGTTGGTGCATAATCATGGTGTCGCATTGTCATATGCATATTTTGGTGATATAGGCTCTGCCTCTGGTGTTTATTGGTGATATGCCCTTCGTGGCTCATTTTGGTGATCGGTACCGCATGCATATGCCCACTGGAGGGGTTGCATATCATCCCATTGTCTATGAATGTTATAATTTTGGTGGTTAACTGTCAAATGGATTTTTCCTTTGGTATCTGGTGCTGTGATATGGTGTAATTGTATTGTGTTGCTGTAGTTACCTGATGCTAGCATATTTTTATCATCTGCTTATTATCTCTGTTAGACTCACCCCTTCTGCTTGGAATGTTGCTCTCATGCGGCAACGCTGCAGGTGATCGCTAGTGCTCGTGGAGGAATTGCTAGGTTTTGCTTCCTCTCTCGTTTGGGTCTGTGTCAGCTCTGATATGTAGCACCGGGGAGTCGTTAGTTATCGTTTTGAACTATTATTTTAGTTATTGGAAATTGTTTTAATTAATTTTGGAGATGTCTTTAATTGTTAATTCTGGAGATGTTTAAACTGGTTAATATTTCCGCTGCTTGGTGATTTCTTTTATATAAATTATTTTGGAGACTTTTTTTTTTGGAATAAATGGTGTTTTTTTTAAAATGGTGAAAAATGTAGCGCCCTTCGAGGTGACTCTGATAATTGTCTAATTAATTGTAATGGTAAAAGGGGGGTGTTACATTAGTGGTATCAGAGCAGTTCGGTCTGTCCGGCCAAGTTGTCGAGTCGTCGAGTCGAGTAACACTTGAGCAATTGTTACTCGTTTCTGATTATACTTTCTGTTGCAGTGTTAGGTTGAGATGGCAGGACGGAACGATGCTGCACTCGCTGCTGCTTTGCAGGCTGTGGCTCAAGCTGTGGAGAATAACCCAGGTGCTGCTGGTGATGCTGGGTCGCGCAGTTTGGCTACGTTTCAGAGGGAGAATCCTCCTACCTTTAAGGGCAAGTATAACCCTGATGGTGCTTTGGCGTGGCTGAAAGAGATGGAGAGAATCTTTCGTGTTATGGATTGCTCTGAGGCGCAGAAAGTCAGGTATGGTACTCATATGCTGGCAGAGGAGGCTGATGACTGGTGGTTGGAGGTGAGGCAGAGGTTGGCGACTGTGAATGAAGAGGTCACTTGGGCTGTGTTCAGCAGAGAATTTCTGAGAAAGTATTATCCTGAAGATGTCCGTGGGAAGAAAGAGATTGAGTTTCTGGAGCTGAAGCAGGGTAATATGTCGGTGACTGAGTATGCTGCCAAGTTCATTGAATTGGCGAAGTTCTATCCACATTATGGTGAGGCTGGTGCTGAATTCTCCAAATGCATCAAGTTTGAAAATGGGTTGCGGGCTGATATCAAGAAGGCGATAGGTGTTAGCCTGTAATTTCGACAGGCTACATTAAAGATGGTCAACATGGCTTGATTTATATTTATTTCACAAAGACCATATTGTTTCGACAAAGAAAATGGTCGTGTGCAAGGTAAACTCGACAAGTTTCCAGGGAAGCAAAAGCAAGAGAGAGGAAAATCGACACAGGCTTTCGACAGACAGAAAAACAGAGCAGTTATGCGTTGAAGACTAGCAGTTGGTCGAAGCGTGACAGAGCGGTTTCGGTCGAAAGTAGGAGCGGTTATTTGGCCGAAAGTAGGAGCAGTTACTTATTTTCAAATTGTTAGGCAGTTACTTAGTTCGAATTTCCCCCCTTTTTTCCCTTGTATAAATAACTGTTTCTGAGAAGAAACAGGGGTCGCAAAATCACAATACACACCCGATTCCTGAAACTCTAACTTCCAAGCCAGAGCGAAAAACGAGTGGAAGAATCCCTGTATGTGATCGTGTACCATTTTTATGATTCAATGCAATTTGTTCTTCTTTTCTTTACAATTCCTGCACCATTTACTGCTTCTTTTCTTTTCAATTCTGTTAATCATTTGCAAATCGTCCCCTTTTTCTACATTTTCTGAAACAAAAACTTTCGCAATTCAAAGGCAATTGCTTTGAGATTTTTCTAGTTTGATCTCACAAACCTTCTAATAAAACTAGTGATTGTTTGCTAAAAACACCAGCAAACAAATTGGCACGCCCAGTGGGACTTTGCCTTTGATTTTGTTCATTCTCGTACTCTCTTATTTGTGTTCGCTGTTGTATGCACTTAAGAAGTGGTAAAATGGTTCGTTCTGGTACGAATAATGCATCTAGTTCCAACCCTGTGGTTTCACAAGGGCAAGGGACAACAATGGATTCTGCAAGCATTAGCGCAGGACCATCATCGTCGACAACCGTTTCTTCATTATCAATGACTAATGTTGGTTCAACGCAGTCAGAAATGGCATCTCTGCCTATGTCTTTGCCGTTAAGTGCAGGGCTTCATAGCCCTTACATGGCAATGGGAAACGGTTTAGACCCACGTTTGAATAACGTGCATCTACCCCCATTTCCTTTGGGAATGTATGGCATGCCTATTGGAATGCCACATATTTCGACCTTTTCCCCTACACATGTCTCTTCTGAGAGCGTATTTGGTCGAAATCCCCCAGCATTAACCAATACGTCTTTGTTGGCCTTAAGACAGCAAGTAGACGAGAGTAATCACGATATGGTGAATATGCTTACCCAACAAATTGGTACAGTTTTCAATCCATTGATTCAAAATACCAATAGCAGTTACCAAATGTTGGCAAATCAGATGAGTAGGATTGCAGACTTCTTTGGGGCCCCAGCGGTTAATAATAGGCAAGTTCCTATTATTGCGGGTAATGCGTCACCAGTTAACCCCCAAGAAGCAGTTGCAGTCGAAGCGTCGACAGTTGTAGGCGAACTACAAGGGGTAGTAAACCACGTCCCTGAAGTAGTTTTGGTAAATAGACACCAGAACGCTGACGAAGTTGTTCGACAAGTGCAACAACACAATGTTGGCGCAGAAAACAATATAGCTACTTTAGTCGAAACTATTTTGGCGCAAAATGGCCTTAACATAGGTTTACAAAGGCCTTACTTTGTATCACCATTATGTGAATACGTGTTACAAACTGAGTTACCAAGGGGATGGAAAGTTCCCAAGTTTACTAAGTTTGGTGGTGAAACAAATGAGTCCACAGTCGAACACATTGCTCGTTTCTTGACTGAGGCTGGGGACTTAGCACAAAATGAGAATTTGAAGATGAAATATTTTCCAAATTCTCTAACTAAAAATGCTTTCACTTGGTTCACGACCTTACCCCCTGGTTCTATGTTCACATGGGGGCAATTAGAAAAGGCATTCCATGCACAGTTTTACATGGGCCAGTCGAAAATTAGTCTTAAAGAATTGGCTAGCGTTCGGCGCAAAATGCCTGAAGCTATTGATGATTACTTAAACAGATTTAGGCTGTTGAAATCTCGTTGCTTCACACAAGTCCCTGAACATGAGCTTGTCGAAATGGCTGCTGGTGGCCTTGATTACTCAATTAGAAAGAAATTAGACACATCTCATTTGCGAGATATGGCTCATTTGGCTGATAGAGTTCGACAAGTTGAAAGGCTTAGAGAGGAAAAATCTAGGTCTAATAGGTATCATAAGAAAGAAAAAGTGGCATATGTCGAAGAAGAATTTGACGTTACATATAGTAATGTCGAAGAAGAGGAGATAGACGTGGCTGAACTTAAGCCTGGTCCTCCTTATACCTGTAAATTATTAAGGCCTGCGAATGGGAATAACCCTGTAGAGCCTAAGAACGATAGATTTGTGCCTAAGACTTATACTTTTGATGTTACTAAATGTGATGAAATTTTTGATCTTTTAGTAACTGATGGTCAAATATTAGTGCCTAAAGGCCTTAAAATACCAACTCTCGACCAAAGAAAGAAAAAGGGTTATTGTAAGTTCCATAATTTTTTGGGACATAACACTGACCGTTGTGTGCTCTTCAGGGATATTGTGCAAAAAGCAATTGACGAAGGAAGACTCAAATTTGCTGATAAGAAAATGAAAGCTCCCATGCAGATTGATGTTGATCCATTGCCTAAGGCTGAAGCTATGTACTCTGAACCTGTTGAAGCTGATGTAGGCATGGTGGATGCTCAAATGGCAGACCCTCCTAAGTGTGTCAAGACTGCCACCGAGAAATTAAAAGGTTTTATGTATGCTGAAGGTAAAAAACAGGAAGTGACCCTAAAAGAATATGATGGGAAGGTACATGCTGTGTATCCAAAGGCTGAGGAAGAATTGATAGATTTCCTCAATCGGTGTAAGTGGAATAATTCTGAAGTTATGCTTTGCCCAAGGTGCAGTGCTGTTTTCGATAAAGAAGCAGCTAAAGCTGTCGAAGGTTATCAGGATCAACAACAACGCAAAAGAAAATGGCTTGATAACAGGCCAAAATTTGACTTTGCAAAAGGAGATCTTCCTGGCTATGAGGCTAAGGTGTCAGCAAAGCCTTCAACAAGTAAACAACAATTTGCTAAGGAGAAGTCCTCAGCAAAAGGGTATTTGAAGCTGTCAACAGGTAAATCCTTTGTCCCAAGTGCTAGTGTTCCTGTCGAAGAGTGGGTGCCCAATAATCAACGTGCTAAAGCTGTCAAGCCAGGTACTGATGCTATTAAGTTTAATTATAAGAATAACTATAAGGGTAAGAACCCTATGACTAGAACACAGTGGCGTCGTTACCAAAGACAACAGAAGAAGAAGGCACACTTTGACATTAACCAGGTTCCAAGTCATTTGGCTAATAATCAAGTTCCACGCAGCATGATAGTGGCGAAAAGTGAGGTTCACAAAGTTGGTGTTGCCACAAAGAGGAATGCTGATGCTGCTAGTCATGTGTGTGCAGCAAATAAGGCCAAAGGCAAGGCTTTGGTGACAGAAAAGCCAAGAAGGCCTGCTCTTGAAAGAATATTTCCTCCATTGTCAACAGTGAAAGAAACGAATGCTGATTTCGACATGGAGTCGGATTTTGATGATTCTGAAGATGATTTCGACGTTGTTTGCAATGTGGTATCAATACTGCCTCTTGAGTACGATGTTATCACGGTACCAAATGACGTTGAAGAAGATTTCACAGAGGACATGGCCCATCATAAGCCAATGTGTTACTATGTGATGAACGATGGTTGTGTCGAAGACCAAATGGCTACCTTCGAGAAGCCAGATATGAGTATGCAAAGCCACTTGAAACCCCTGTATGTCCAAGCCAAGGTCAATGGTGTTGGAATTAACAAAGTGTTAGTGGATGGTGGAGCTGCAGTGAATTTGATGCCGCATGGTCTTTTGAAGAAGATTGGTAAGTTCGATACTGACCTCAGGCCACATAACATTGTCTTAAGCAACTATGAAGGCAAAACTGGCCACTCTTTGGGGGCCATTGAGGTGGACTTAATTGTTGGTTCCATAAAGAGGACTACATTGTTCTTAGTGATAGCCTCTAAAGCGAATTTTAATTTACTCCTTGGTAGAGAGTGGATCCATGGAGTTGGTGCTGTCCCTTCAACTTTGCATCAACGTTTAGTAATGTGGAAAGAAGATGGTTTGGTAGAGTATGTTGAAGCCGATCAGAGCTACTTCCGTGCTGATGTGAACCAAGTTACCAAGGAAAATTTTGAGAAACAAATGGCGAAGATTGCGCCATGTTCATCTTCTAATGAGGCATATGTCCCTGCGGATAATGTTTTTGCCTCAGTTCATCTTGACCCAAATTATGGTTTTGTTTGGGAAAGAGAAATAATGGGAGATGATAGTGTCTATCCTGATGGTGTTTTTCGACCAACGGGGTGGAACACTCATTCTTGAAAGTGTTCTTATGTCAGTGCCCAATGCATGGGACAAAATTACGGCTTACATGGCCGAAAACAAGTTTAAAGCGGCTATGGAGGCCGAAATTATTCAACAAACAATGGCTGTCGAAGCCAGTGAGTTACATGAAGAAAATGGCATAGTCATAGATGAAAGACTTGACTGCATTTATGATGATGATCCATTAGGTTTTGAAAAGGATCCTAGAGATTCGGCAAAGCATATGCAAGCTCAAGACCCGTTAGAAGAAGTTGATTTGGGAAATGGCTCAATAAAAAGGCCAACTTATATTAGTGCAAATATTGATGCTTCTCTAAAAATCCAAGTCAAGACATTGCTAAGGGAGTTCAAAGATTGCTTTGCTTGGGATTACGATGAAATGCCAGGGTTAAGTCGAAAAGTAGTGGAAATGCAATTACCAATTCGACCAGGGAAGAAACCAGTGAAGCAAGTGCCAAGAAGATTTGCTCCTCAAGTGTTGGCTAAGATCAAAGAGGAAATCGAAAGGCTACTCAGAAACCAATTCATCAGAACTGCCAGGTATGTCGAATGGTTAGCCAATATAGTTCCTGTAATAAAGAAAAATGGGACTCTTAGAGTTTGCATAGATTTTAGGGATTTAAATAATGCATCTCCCAAAGATGAATACGCAATGCCTGTGGCAGAAATGCTAATAGATTCAGCAGCAGGATTTGATTATCTTAGTATGCTTGATGGTTATTCTGGGTATAATCAAATCTTCATTGCTGAAGAGGATGTGTCAAAAACTGCTTTTAGGTGCCCAGGGGCATTGGGTGTTTATGAATGGGTAGTAATGCCCTTTGGCTTAAAGAATGCTGGTGCTACATATCAGAGGGCCATGAATTCTATGTTTCATGATTTTATTGATGATTTTATGCAAGTATACATAGATGATGTGGTGGTTAAATCTTCCTCAGAAAGTGGTCATTTAGACCATCTTCGCCGTTCTTTTGAAAGAATGAGGAAATATGGATTGAAATTAAATCCATTAAAATGTGCCTTTTGTGTGCGTGCAGGTGATTTCTTGGGTTTTATAGTGCACAAAAAAGGCATTGAAATCAATCAAAATAAGACTAAGGCAATTATGGAAACGAAGGCCCCTTCGACCAAAAAAGAGCTTCAGTCATTGTTGGGAAAAATCAATTTCCTTCGAAGATTTATATCAAATCTAAGTGGCAAAACACAAGTTTTTTCGCCATTATTAAGACTGAAGAAGGAAGATGAGTTCAAATGGGAATCAATGCATCAAGCAGCCTTCGACGAAATCAAGTCTTATTTGATGAAACCACCAATTTTGTTGCCTGTTATTAAACACAAAGTGCTCAAATTGTATATAGCAGCTTCTGATAGAACAATAGGTAGCATGTTAGCACAAGAGGATGATAGTGGTGTCGAAAGAGCCATTTATTACCTCAGTAGGGTCTTAAATGATGCCGAAACGAGGTACTCTCCTATAGAAAAGTTGTGCCTTTGTTTGTATTTTTCGTGTACAAAGTTAAAGCAATATATAAAACCAGCTGATGTTTCTGTTTATTCACATTTCGATGTTATTAAGCATATGCTGTTGAAACCAATAATGCATAGCCGAATTGGTAAATGGGCTTTGGCTTTGTCAGAATACAACTTAACTTATCAACCTCTAAAATCAATTAAAGGACAAGTGGTTGCTGATTTCATAGTAGACCATTCTGTTGTCGAAGAAACATTAAGTTTTGTAGACGTATATCCTTGGAGGTTGTATTTTGATGGCTCAAGCCATAAACATGGAGTTGGGATTGGTATTTTAATAATATCTCCTACTAACATTCCAACGAAGTATAAGTTTAAAGTTCGGGATGTTTGTTCCAATAATGAAGCTGAGTATGAGGCTTTAATAGTAGGCCTTGAAATTTTACTTGAGCTGGGGGCAAGTCATGTCGAAATAAAAGGTGACTCTGAGTTGGTTGTCAAACAATTGACAAGAGAGTACAAATGCACTAAAGAGCACCTTATTAGATACTTTGTTGTTGCCAATGCTTTGTTAAAAAGATTTGAGTTCGTTCACTTAGAACATTTACCACGAATTGATAATCAAGTGGCAAATGAATTGGCACAAATCGCTTCAGGCTATAAAGTTTCAAAGCAAAGCCTAGAGGAGTTAATTGAAATAAAGGATAAAATCATTTCTAATGACTATTCTTCGTCACTATTGTCAACACCAACAAGTGGGGGGGCAACAGATACAATTGCAAACGAGGAACTAGCTGTTGTCGAAAAACGTCAATTTTTTGGTGACTTTGACTTAGCAGAAATTCTTGCTCTTGACAATATGACCGATATTGATTGGCGAAGGCCTATTGCGGAATATTTGCAAAATCCCACAAGAAATACCAATAAAAAGGTCAAATACAGAGCTTTGAGCTATGTGATAATTGGAAACGAATTGTTTAAAAAGACTCCTGAAGGAGTACTATTAAAATGTCTTAGTGAAAATGAGGCATATTTAGCAGTTTCCGATACACATAGTGGAGCGTGTGGTTCACACCAAGTTGGCCACAAAATGAAATGGCTATTATTTCGACAAGGAATGTATTGGCCAACTATGCTGAAAGATTGCATAGAATTTGCTAAGGGATGCCAAGAGTGTCAAAAGCATGCTGGGATACAACATGTACCTGCAAATGAATTACATGCCATAGTCAAACCTTGGCCATTTAGAGGTTGGGCTCTAGATGTGATTGGAGAGATAAAGCCAACTTCTTCGAAGGGCCATAGATATATCCTTGTGGGAATTGATTACTTCACCAAATGGGTTGAAGCTATACCTTTAGCCAATGTTGATCAAGAAGCAGTGATAAGGTTTGTTCAAAATCATATCATTTATAGGTTTGGAATTCCAGAAACCATTACTACAGATCAGGGATCAGTTTTCACTGGTAGAAAAATGGTAGAGTTTGCTTCTGAAATTGGTTTTAAGTTATTAACTTCGACACCATATTATGCACAAGCCAATGGTCAAGTAGAAGCTGCCAATAAAGTTATTATTAATTTAATTAAAAAGCATGTAGGGCAGAAGCCAAAAAATTGGCATAATACCCTTGATCAAGCATTATGGGCATGTCGAAATTCACCCAAAGAATCTATCAACACTACTCCTTATTGGCTAACATTTGGACACGATGCAGTGTTGCCTGTTGAAATTTGTCTACAATCAACAAGAATTCAAAGACAGTGGGAGATTCCCTCTGATTATTACTGGAATATGATGCTCGATGAATTGGTTGATTTAGACGAAGAAAGGTTATTAGCTTTAGATACGCTTATTCGGCAGAAAGAGAGGGTAGCTAAAACTTATAACAAAAAGGTTAAGTCTAAAGCGTTTAATTCAGGTGATCTAGTGTGGAAGGTCCTATTGCCTATGGATAAAAAAGATAGAGTGTTTGGTAAATGGTCCCCAAGTTGGGAAGGACCATTTAAAATTTTACAAGTTTATTCAAACGGCGCATATGAGGTCGAAGAGATTGGTGCTGATGGAAGGATTTTGCGTATAAATGGCAAATACTTGAAAAAGTATAAGCCAACGTTGCAAGAAGTTAAAATAACGCTGGAATAAATATAAAGAAAGCGTAAAAACATGGCATTTAAGTTGCCAAAACATAGTCAAAAGCCGAATTTACAGGCTGTTCAAGTCCAAGGTTTGAATGGGGAAACAATACTTAACAGTGGCGACATCAGGTATACAGTTGTTCTACTTAAGTGCAAAGTCTATTTCGATGGAGAATTCAAAAATGTTCTTTCTCTTCTTCCACTTCAAGCTCAGTCGAGAAAGACATTTTTGGGGGGCAATTTGTTAGCCTGTAATTTCGACAGGCTACATTAAAGATGGTCAACATGGCTTGATTTATATTTATTTCACAAAGACCATATTGTTTCGACAAAGAAAATGGTCGTGTGCAAGGTAAACTCGACAAGTTTCCAGGGAAGCAAAAGCAAGAGAGAGGAAAATCGACACAGGCTTTCGACAGACAGAAAAACAGAGCAGTTATGCGTTGAAGACTAGCAGTTGGTCGAAGCGTGACAGAGCGGTTTCGGTCGAAAGTAGGAGCGGTTATTTGGCCGAAAGTAGGAGCAGTTACTTATTTTCAAATTGTTAGGCAGTTACTTAGTTCGAATTTCCCCCCTTTTTTCCCTTGTATAAATAACTGTTTCTGAGAAGAAACAGGGGTCGCAAAATCACAATACACACCCGATTCCTGAAACTCTAACTTCCAAGCCAGAGCGAAAAACGAGTGGAAGAATCCCTGTATGTGATCGTGTACCATTTTTATGATTCAATGCAATTTGTTCTTCTTTTCTTTACAATTCCTGCACCATTTACTGCTTCTTTTCTTTTCAATTCTGTTAATCATTTGCAAATCGTCCCCTTTTTCTACATTTTCTGAAACAAAAACTTTCGCAATTCAAAGGCAATTGCTTTGAGATTTTTCTAGTTTGATCTCACAAACCTTCTAATAAAACTAGTGATTGTTTGCTAAAAACACCAGCAAACAATAGGATATCAGAAAATTCGGGTGTTCTCGGAGTTGATTGACAGCTGCAGAATCTTCGAGGAAGACAGTAATGCTCATTCTAGAGTCACGAGGGATAGGCAGAAGAATTTCTCGAGTCGTGGGAAGCCGTATGAGGTTCCAGCTGGTAAGGGCAATCAGAGAACTGCTGTGGGTAAGAGACCTAGTAGGCTGGGGCAGTTACTTTCCCTCGGCTTGGCTCACTGGTCCTCGGGCGTAGCCCTCCCTCGTGGGTTTTTGTCTTTTAGTGCTCCCGGAGGACCTCCTTTTGGTTTCACTCTTTTTGGCAAATACATTTTCTACCCTTGTCGAGTGGCTTGCCTTCACACCATAAAACCCTTTTTCCTGTCTTAGCCCTCGGCCTACGAATTACTTATTTTTGGGTGTTAAAAATTATATACAAAAATATCGTCAATGTTGACTTTGTTTCGGTTCCATCGTACTCATTTCATCACATAATTTATTGAGATCTCTTCATTTTCAAAATTTTCAGGTACCCGATCAGTCTCTTCTGGAACTGAGTCAATAATTATTTCTGAAGAATCTTTTGCAGCTTTTGTATCCTCACTTGGAGTTTCTGTATCTTCACTTGGGCCATTTATCTTTTTAGCTCCTTTTCTTGATCGAGGATTTTTATCTTTAGAACCGATAGGTCTACCACGCTTCATGCTTGGTTGAGACTGTTCATTTCCAATCTTAGATTGTCCTACACGGACATCAACTTTGATTGGAGCATTAGCAACTGATATATATGAGTTGGTCACTCTTTTAGGATCAGTGAATGCATCTGGTAATTCGTTTGCTAGATTTTGCAAATTAACTATCCATTTGAACTTCAAGTTCGCATTTTTTGCACGAAGATCAAGATGAGAAAGTGATAATTCATTCCAACGAATTTCCTTGTCCAGTTTCTTATTCTCTCCTCCTAATATTGGGAAAACTGATTCATCAAAGTGACAATTAGCGAACCTAGCTGTGAATAAATCTCCTGTTGATGGTTCGAGATATTTTATTATAGATGGCGATTCATATCCAACATATATTCCCAATCTTCTTTGGGGACCCACTTTTGTGCATTTTGGTGGAGGGATTGGAACATATACAACATATCTAAAAATTCTTATATGGGAAATATTAGGCTCTTTACCAAAAACCAATTGTAAGGGAGAATAAGTGGGATGAGTTGTTGGCCTGATGCGAACTAATGTTGCAGCATGCAATATTGCATGTCCCCAAGAAGAAATTGGAAATTTTGATTTCATGAGTATTGGTCTTGCAATCAACTTTAGGCGTTTAATGTAGGACTCTACAAGCCCATTTTGTGTATGAACATGTGCTACAGGATGTTCGACATCAATTCCAATAGAAATACAATACTCATTGAATGCCTGAGATGTAAGTTCAGCAGCATTATCATGGAATATTTTCTTAACTAGGTAGTCAAGAAAATGAGCTCTTAATCGAACTAGTTGAGCAAGCAATCTCGCAAACGCCTGGTTACGAGTTGATAACAAACATACATGTGACCATCTAGTCGATGCATCGATTAAAACCATAAAATACCTAAATGGTCCACATGGTGGGTGTATTTGCCCACACATATCACCTTGTATCAGTTCTAAAAATGCAAGAGATTCACCCTCAACTTTTGTTGGTGATGGTCTAATTATCAACTTTTCTTGGGAACAGGCAGTACATGAGAAATTATTGGATTGAAGAATCTCCTGGCTCTGAGAAACTTGTTGTGATTTGTAAACTTCTGGTTTACAATAGAATGTGTTTCAATTGTACTAATAAAAGTGTAGTACAAACCATTTGAAAATGTTGGCAATTTTTCCAATATATTTATTTCTCCTGCGGTATGTCTCGTGATATAGAGATATTCGATATGATCTTCATTTGTTGTTTCAATATGGTAACCATTTAAGCGAATATCTTTCAAACTTAATAAGTTTCTACGAGACTTGGGAGAATATAGTGTCATATCAATGTGTAATTTTGTTTCTCCAGGTAACAATACACTAGCTATTCCGGAGCCTTCAATTATTTTTGTAGTACTAGATATAGTACTAACATTGGTTTTTTGCATTACTAAGTAAGAAAAATAATTTCTGTCCTTGAGAATCGTGTGGGTTGTTCCACTATTAGCGAGAAACATATCTCCATTATTGTTGCTAGTGACAATAATCATTCTAGCTTTCAAAAGAAAATAAAAATAAATTGGAAAGAAGTATAATAATTTTGGAAGGATAAAAACATTATAACAAAAATTTTTACTGCATGAAAAGCGAAACAAAACACACCGAAAAATAAACTTTAACATCATTTAAACTTAAGGAATTTCAAACAAAGAAAATAAATACATAATATTAAAATGGAAGGAAACTATTTCTTAAGGACCCCATCTCCAATAAGGTGATCAATATTCCCATCTCGATCAACAAAGAAATCAGAAATATCTAAGTGAGTAACATTTATAGGACCATAATCATCATCTTCATAAGCAAAATGTGTCTCTATCTTTTACATTTTATTTTTATGTGATTCTTGGTAAAGATCAATAAGATGCTTTAGTGTACGACAGGTACGTGACCAATGACTATTTCCCCCACAACAGTAGCAATTGTTTTCATCTTGTTTGCTATTTTGCCCACTTTTTTCCTCTTCACTATTTTTCCACTTCTGGTGGGAGAATGTGTTCTTGGAAATTCCACCACATGTCCACAACCACGACCATGGACAAAACCACAACCACGACAAAAACCACGACCATGGCCAAAATTGTGACCACGAGCTTGTCCATCAGTATAATGATCGTGTTTTGCTACATTCGCTTCAGGAAATGGAGCAGTACCTGATGGACGGGCCTCGTGATTTTTCATTAAAAGCTCATTATTTTGTTCAGCCACAAGAAGACAAGAAATTAGTTCAGAATATTTCTTAAATCCCTTTTCTCTATATTGCTGCTGCAGGAGCACATTAGATGCATGAAAAGTAGAGAACGTTTTTTCTAACATATCTTCATTAGTGACTTTTTCTCCACATAACTTCAATTGAGAAGTGATTCTAAATAGTGCAGAGTTATATTCACTTACAGTTTTAAAATCTTGTAAGCGTAAATGCATCCAATGATAACGATCTTTTGGAAGAATAACAGTTTTCTAATGGTCATATCTTTCTTTTAAACTATTCCAAAGAACAAGTGGGTTTTTCACAGTAAGATACTCACTTTTGAGTCCTTCATGGAGATGATGACGGAGAAAAATATAGCTTTAGTCTTATCTTGATTTGATGATTTGTTTTCTTCTCTGATAGTGTCTCCAAGATCATTTGCATCTAAATGAATTTCAGCATCTAGTACCCAAGATAAAAAAAATTTTCCAGTGATGTCAGGAGCCACAAAGTCAAGTTTTGCAAGGTTCGACATATTGAGTTCTTAAGATATTTAGAGATCATGCTGATAACGTGTTATGAAAAGGAATAAAACTAGAGCAAGAAGAACAAGAAAATGAGACAATGAGAGAAAAAGATATAGCTCTTGTATATTACTCGTGAAGGTATCCAACTATTTATAGGCTCTGTAACACCCCCCTTTTACTATTACAATTAAATAGACAATTATCAGAGTCACCTCGAAGGGCGCTACATTTTTTCACCATTTTAAAAAAAAACACCATTTATTCCAAAAAAAAATCTCCAAAATAATTTGTATAAAAGAAATCACCAAGCAGCGGAAATATTAACCAGCTTAAACATCTCCAGAATTAACAATTAAAGACATCTCCAAAATTAATTAAAACAATTTCCAATAACTAAAATAATAGTTCAAAACGATAACTAACGACTCCCCGGTGCTACATATCAGAGCTGACACAGACCCAAACGAGAGAGAAAGCAAAACCTAGCAATTCCTCCACGAGCACTAGCGATCACCTGCAGCGTTGCCGCATGAGAGCAACATTCCAAGCAGAAGGGGTGAGTCTAACAGAGGTAATAAGCAGATGATAAAATATGCTAGCATCAGGTAACTACAGCAACACAATACAATTACACCATATCACAGCACCAGATACCAAAGGAAAAATCCATTTGACAGTGAACCACCAAAATTATAACATTCATAGACAATGGGATGATATGCAACCCCTCCAGTGGGCATATGCATGCGGTACCGATCACCAAAATGAGCCACGACGGGCATATCACCAATAAACACCAGAGGCAGAGCCTATATCACCAAAACATGCATATGACAATGCGACACCATGATTATGCACCAACTCACCATAACAAGTATTTAAAATAAATACTATATCACCAGAATCAAAACAAATGATTTCACCAAAAATAGCACCAAGTTGTAGCATCACAGCTACCACTAAACTCTCCTGAGCATACCAGCACCGCACCTGAAATATTAACACCAGACGGCTCCACAACGCGGACATAACGCACGCACACCACGCACAAGACTGGCGCACAGCGCCTAGGCACATCGCACCTACTTCAGCGAATTAATTAAAATAGCAAACGACATCGGATTTCAACAAATAAATAATTGTTGGAAAGCCCTATGGGTCTGGTTATCATCCCTAAGTTCAGTTTTTGAAGGAGAGTGTCCAATAGGTACAGTTTTCGAAAAGCACACAGGCTAGTTGCAAAAGAGGACAGTTTCTGTCCTTCAAATTCAAGCAATTCCAAAGTGACCAAAACTCAATCAAATTGCATGAAACTTGTGCATAAACTGGGGAAAATTTTGTCTAGTTTTCAAAGAAATTGGATTCGTTGGAAAAGGAGTTCTTTTGAAAACGTGGTAACCAAAACACTGACCCTGTGTCCAGATTGTTTCCAGAATCTTACTCTAACTTGTGGAATTCATATCTCGAGCTACACAACTCTAAACGCAACCAAACCAGTGCCAAATTAACAAGCATTAAGTCTATTTTCCAGAAAAATGAACCACATAATTTTTCGGTCAATACAACGTTCCCAGTCACCGAAATACCGAATCTATACCCAAATCGTTTCCAGAATTTTAACCTAACTTGTATCGCCTATAACTCGAGCTATACAACTCTGAATTTAACGAAACCAGTGCCAAAACGACCGGCGTTAAGTCTATTTTCAAAAAAAATCAACCTCATAATTTTTGGATCAACCAAACAGCGCCAGTTTTAGAAAAACCGAACCTGTGTCCAGAATCGCTAAATTGCCAAACACCAAACCCTAACGGCAACGACACCGCAACCACCACAACAAAAACGACAATTCGACAACGCGACAACAACAATCAACCACGCACAGCAACAACAAAAACACGAACAATAACAACACCATCATCGTGATACAACAATCACGCAACAACAAATAACGAAACAAATCACAATAACGTGCAATAATCATCAAAGCACCAATCTCAACGAAAACACGATATGCAACAACACGAACAATTCAACAAAACCCTAGACGACCCACACATAATTATCATCAACCCATTATCAAGGTTAAGCCCACCCTTACCTCGAATAACGTAAGCTCCGGAACACGACGAACGAGACACGAACAAAACCACAGCAACACGAACGATCTCCTTTTGAAATTCTTCGCGAAACCCTCCTCTTCTCTCCCTCTTTGCGCCGCGTGCTCTCTCTCTCACTCTCACTTTCGCTTTTCTTTTGCTTGCTGCGAATGAGGGTTTGGCTTAAACCCCCAGGGTTTAAGTTGAGGGCTCAGTAAACCCTGGGCTCTCTACGTCACCACCTCCTTTACTCGTTTCACCTCCTACGCATATAAAATATTAACCTTTTAATTTATCTATATCCCGCCTCCAAATTATTTTAATAATTCAATTAACTATTTTAATTAAATTATTTCCGGGGTGTTACAGGCTCAAGTTTTGTAACCTATAATTTGCATTTAACATATACAATAATGAGAATTATGCCTAGGAGTTACAATTGCACTAGACATCCACTTTATTCACAATAACAATAGGATTTACAATGGAATTCAATGAAAATGTCCAAGGGAATTACAATTACATATCATCATTGCTTACTATATCTAGATAGAAATGGAGGTCCTTTTTCTTTGATAAATTTTTTTCTTTTTTTGTTGCCCCAAGCCCTTGCATTGGGCCGCTTGGGCCATGGGCCGGCCCTGCGCGTAGCTCGTGCTGCACCAACAGTGTGGACGGTCTTCTCTAGAGAAAGTTCTAGATCGGGCAGGCCACGCTGGTGCAAGTTGGCGTGGTAGAAGAACCTCAATAAAATTTGGAAGCTCAGAACTCCCGATGAAACTCAATCCATTCTGTGTTACTAATTTCCACACCTTGATATACAATAAATCTAATTAGCTGTGCACTAGCACCTGTTAGTGTTGCTTTGAGTGACGACAAACAACATAACACAATAACTATCAGAACAGTAGGAGGTATACTCACAAGGATAGCTCCACAAAAACCACCCAAAACTACAAACGGCCACTTGGTGAATTTGGATATTTAATTCTCAGGATTCAAAATGAAGTAATTTCAATAATTGTTGTTTTGGAATGGGTAGTCATTAGGCTCAATCCATTAGTGGTCGTCCAACCCAACAGGGACATGATCAGCATCAACGATCCAGATCAACCCACTCGAAATCCGATGACTCTCCTGAGCCTCCCAATCACTATAAATAGAATTAATCACCAAGTGTCAGGTACGCTATACACTCTAATATTCACTAGATATTACTGCAGCTCGACCTAGCTGACTTGGGCGTCGAAGTGTTCTTGCAAGTACACCCACCCGCGCGTTCGGGTCAACCACCCTCATCAGCATCAGGTCGACCACACTCAACAGCATCAGACGACCTGTCCCTTGAACAGCTTACAGACGATCTCAAGGTACAGATCAATTGTCCACACACAAAAACTGAAATTCATGGATGCATAAACTGTGTGGGAAAATTTAACAATAATCCGCCATCATAATTCTTCTTGCAGAAATAAAATTAGCACCGGAAGTCTGCAATCTCAGTTTCACAACTTCTTGATATTAGCAAATCATTCAAGTGGAGAAATAACAATACTGGGATTGTTGTGGCCTCTTCTTTTCATCTAGTATAATAAAATATAATAAACTCAGTATACAAATTAAAGTTATTTTTCATGTCAATTTTCGCAATGTTATCATTATATATGCACATATAGATAATTAGCTTAATTTACAGAATCAACTAATGATTTATCGATGTGTAATTTTCTTATTGCATTGTCAACTAGTGCATACTAATTAATTATATGGCATTCCCCAAGTACTTCCCTGAGATGAGCAAATATGATATACTCTTCCGTTATCCAATTGGTTTCGATGTCTTGTGGGGATTTGAATACTAGGTTCTTCGTCATTCCAACTTTATTGTCAACTGAGACTATAGGTTCGACAACTCCTATTGCCACTTGACAACGCTTTACCTCTCAAGTATGTATATGTAAGATGATAGTGTATCAGGTGGGATCTCTTGTTTATTGTGAAAAATGAAAACTTTCAATTCTAATCATTAGATTAAAATTAACGGTTCAGATTACATCATTAATTACAAGATCATGGATGATTGTTTCACTTTTAATTAAAGATTGCATAATATAAGCATTTATGTGTGTTATGCATGCAAGATCCAGGAGAATAATAGAGATTAAACACTTGACTCTGTCAAGTGAAAACTCCACTTGGGAGAATCTTGAAAGGAACACCATAAAATTCAATTATACTTTATAAACCTTATTAAAACTAGTGTATCATACACCAATTAATAAGGTGATGCATGACAGATTTAGCATTGAGATAATTGTTTATGCATTAGCAACTACTTGGCCGATTAACATAAGGCTCATGCTTTTCCCTATCCCCCTCTTACTCACCCACACACCCCCAATACCCTTAATGAAAAGAAAAGTTCCAAGGGCGTCCGTATTTTTCTTCGTGTTTTTCACGGATTCGGCACCTGGTAACCGAACCAGACTGATGGTTCCCTGTCGGGGCTTATGTCTTGTGACACACACCATGTTTGAAGTTTATTCAGGTCCGGTGGTTAGTTGTCGAACCGGTCCGGGCCCTGACTGTCATACCTGTTAAAAATATTTTGAATCCTTCAACGACTCATATTCCACCGACACTTTTGATCAACGACCTACAATTAGTCAAATGTGTCTGAAAAAGGAGTGAATGATATTTCTTTTGAAAAATGCGCCACAACAGATAGAATTTAAACGGCTCAGGTTTTTGAGCAAAAATTTAAATCGACGGCTTCTTCACTGTCACCTATTATAAATAAAAATAGGGTCTCAGTTTTCACTATGTGTTTCACACCCAACCTCCACCAACACACCAGTCTGCTTCTTCACTGTCACCCCCCACCTGCTTAAATGGATGCAGTTGTGCTTAACCTAGTACTCAAATGAAAAATTCCTGACTGTCCTTCATCACCGTGGAACTATCACCTCAAAGGAAGATGGTGTTTGGTTTCAATGTCGCAATCTTGTCTTCTGTAGGTTGAAAAAGGATAACATTCACCTAGTTAATTGAAGGGAAAGGAAAATAAGAAGGTTCAAGATGGATAGTGGCGTAAAGACGTAAGTCGTTTAACTTTCTGCTAGCCCAATTATGGAGACAACGAGGCTATTTGTTATTCAACTATGGAGATTCGAAGCGACGAAGACGTACGAACCATGATGGAAGCACATGTCAATTTTCCAAGAACCCGTTATTGGAGCTGTATGTCGAAACAATACACACTCTGGACGAGATCATTTTTCTTTTGCGACAGGGACTCTAAATTAATTGTAATCGAATAATTGTTATGTTTCACTCTTGTGCAGTTTTGTTTCATTATGTTTCATTATTATTTCGTTATCTTTCGGGTTTGATGTATAGTTACGCTTTTTATTAATAAATTCATTGTTTAAAATAAATATCACTGAAGTTAATTAGTACTAAACAAGTTTAACACAAACGAGTTACAAAGTTAAAAACAAACAAGTTCGTACAAACAACCATGATGAGGTTAATAAACCCTAAACCCTATTGGGTGTTGCGGTCTTTCCTGTGATAGACGCAACCAAACCTCCTAAGTCTACGAAATGACCTCACGAGGCTCTTCATCCGGTTCAATATGCTCCATGGTTGCGTCCCCCATGGAACTCTCCCGTCTATGGGACGCTCCATCTCATCCACCAACTACATCATCTCGAGCATTATCTGTGAGACAGAAAACAAAAATATTAAAAAAAGTACATGTTTAATAAATTAATAAATGAATGTAAAAGACCCACCTCTCTAATCTCAGGCTCATCCTCAAGAATCTGATAACTGGACAATAATATGAATGACTGTGAGACTCTCCCAAACCAAGAAAAGAACCCCGGGACAGTGCCTGAGCGACTCAGCCTGATAGCTGGCCCCTGCTCTATCAAATGCTTGTGGAAGTCTACCCACATGCCGTCAGCATCCTCTAAAGTTACGGTCTGCCGAGTACAAGGTTTGGGTTCCTCTACGATCCCCTGTACATACCCAAACTGCCTGACGACACGATCTGGCAGGTACGGCACCATACACCCATCATGACGTACAAACCCTCTGAGCATTGCAATGCTTCGAATAGTCTGACATCTCTATGAGCTGTGTAGGGGTCCTAGGTGACCCCATCTAGGTGAAGCCGATCAAGCACTAATCGAACTTCTTCTTGTCCCCGTCAGAATTAGCCACCCACCGCTTGGCACATGGCTGTGTCTCATCATACTCAGGATCCACGTGTTAGATACCGAAGATGGAACCCTGAAAGTGCTCAAAAATCTAGGCCTGTAATAAACTAATAAATAAATTAATTATAATATATTCCTGAAGTAGTGTGCGTAACCAACCATCTGCCTATTTTTCTATTTGTTGGCGTCCCGTAGTTGGTCATATAGACGGGACAGGGCTATCCCTCCATGTGTAACCACCAATCATGTCCAAATAAATCAGCATACCAAGATAGGCAAACTTCACCTTATTCCTTGACTGGTCGGTGAACAAGGTGATGCCCAACAGATATAAAATGTATGCTTTAGCGGCATGCTCCCATCGCTCCTCCAAGATGGCCCTAGGGTACACCACGTCCCTCAACCATTTCAGCTCCACATACAACCCTTTCGCCTATGTCTAGGCATATGCATCTGCGTTGTTTGCACCCAAGTAGTCGATCAACAGCTGCTCTCCCTGTGCCTTGGTGTAGTCTACCATGTTATAAACCCTTTCAAAGATGGGGATGTGCAGCAATAAAGATACATCATCGAGTGTGACAGTCATCTCCCCAATAGGTAGGTGGTATGATGAAGTATCTGGCTACCAACGCTCGATAAATGCATTTAGTAACCCACCAAGGACATTGGGATACCCTGACTCCTTTAGAGGGTATAGCCAAGATGTCATCACAAAGTTGACAGTGTTTGAATGCGGGTCTATCTAGCTATACTCGTTTGAAATTATCTTTAGCTCATTACGATCCTACATTGGAAAATTGTATCTGTAACTAAAGCATTCCAAAAACTAATAATAAAGTTTTCAAGGTATATAGTAGGTAAGTTACCACGCCATCCCATAGGGATTTAGCAAAATGAGACCCGTAAGTGGGTAACACAGACCTATCCTCCAGACCACTCGGGAAAGGGAATGTGGAAGGAGCATCAGCAGAAGCATCCACATGAGCAAACTGCTGATGATCATCGCCAGCAGGAAGATCAGCAGTAATATCAACAACAGGCCCAACAAGATCACCTACCGGATGAGCAACATCACGCTCAATGTCACGTCCTCTGTCCGGCTCCAACTCTACTGCTGGGGTCGGGTCAGCGTGCCTACGCCTGCTAGGTCCGACTATAGGAGCACATTCATCCTCCTTCATTTTCCATTTTGAGAAGGGAGGGAGAACGAGATGGAGAAGAGGGCGCGACCAGAGAAAGGCGAAAGTGGATAAGGGGTGGTTGACCATGGAGATCAACATTGAGATCACTGGAGGGAAAGAGAAACTAGAGGGGGATCAAGAAAGAGAAAGCAAGGATGAAGTGGCCACCAACTACAATTGGATTTTGGTACGTTTGAATTTGAGTCTACTTTAAAGTGCTCAAATCACGTAACTCCATTCGCGTTCTCATGTGCGGAGTCTTAGGGAGAGATATTCAAGAAGTCTAGGGGAGAAATATGGATGTTGGTGGTCTTGACTCATGGCTTATGGATAGTTACAAGAGGCTTGGTCGACAAAGGTACTAGTTTATTTGTAGGTGGTGGGGACAGGTTCACTAGTGCAGAAAATGAATTTAAAGTCAGTCAAATTGGCCTTTTAAAGTCAGGCGCCAGCTTTAAATGTCTAATTCTTTTCTTAGTTTTGCACTAGTGGTTGTGACGCCGGGGGGCGGGGGACTATATATGGGAGACCTGGCTAATGGTGGAGGCAAGGCTGAAGGGGAAAGATTTGGTACAAGAAGAATACTATAAAAATCTAATTCTAATGGTTAATAAAACTTGTGTATCAGTAAATCATACACCACTTATTAAGATGGTGCATACTAGATCCTCCGGTTTCATATATGTAAAAAAATTACTTCAATTTTTTTAAAAAAACTAATTGCTGTCATTTAATTTTTTAAACATAATAAAAAATGTAATTGTGTTTAATAAATTGCCTTTCATGGGGAAATGGTCCATGAGAATAAAATGAATATTAGAAAATAAAATCTAAAGTAATTAAAGTGTAATTTGTGAATACTAACAGTAAATACGGTAAATATATTTAACACTTGTTTATATTTTCGACCACCTGAAGATAGTTTTTATTCTTTTTTTATATATTCATAACCAAATGCAGTATTAAAGTCTAAAAATTATATGGAAACAATAGATTTAATTTTTTCATTAAAAAAAAGTTTAAATATATAGTAAATTCATCTAATAAAAAAATAAAAAAAATATTATTACTGTCTTCGTTCCAAAATTTTAGTACTCTTGGCATTTTATTTTTGTCTAAAAAAATTGTTCTTTTAAAAGCTCAACATACAATTCACCAAAATTTTACAAATATATCATTATATTTATTGAGTCCTTTTGAGTGCCAAAGTATAAATTAATTATCCCTACGTTTTTTTCCTTCATTTTTCCTAATACAACTAAATAGGGGCTATTTTATTGGTTAGCTAACACAAATTAATAATATAATTATTTGTATATGACAAACCAAATATACCATAATTTTGGAATGATGGAATAACATTTTTTTGGCTACCGTATTGTTGGTGCGCAAAACCATCGATATTGCCAGTAAGTAATCTACGCCAGGGAACCTAGTTGGCCACATTATGCTCAACTTTGTCGGTTCGTGTGGTTCTCCCCTCCCAATAGAGTTTTTGCCACACCCAAGATTCGAACCCGAGACCTTGATGTGGAAAATTTCAACGATACCACTTTGTAGTAAGTTGTCGATGTTCGACCATTGCAGCTTCAACCCAACCCAACCCTCTGACATCTTTTTGGTGAAGGGAAGGGGGATACCCTCTGTCATCTTTTTTTGTCGAGACTAGGGTATCCACCACCGAACGCAGTGACTAATCCCCTCGCTGGATTGGAGGCACCTCGAAGGGTGGGACACCTGACCCAGAGATTTATAGCTGCTCTGTATCCAATGTGAGGATCGAACCCTCGATACTTGGTTAAGGGTTAAGGGAGTATAAATGTTGAAGTTGAATACTTCTACTTTTAATAATATTTAATATACTAAATTCGTTAATTAGACCAAAACAATAGTTTACTTGTTGCCCTTGCAAAGTTGAAACTTGACATTTTGTACGTACGTGTGTGTATCAGTGTATCCGTGTTGGCTGGCCAGTAGTACTAATTAATAGTTATCTTTTTTTAGTCTTCCACTGTTTGAATTGTTAGTTGTTTTCAAGAGTCAAATGAGTTTTGTTTTGCTGACTTAGAAACATTGAAAACACATTAGAAAAGGAGAGAAGAAAGAGAAAAAAACTAGCTATGTCTCTGCAGCACATGGAGCCTGTCTTTGGTCATGAAGGTGATGGCACCAAGGAGGAGAAGAAAAGTGAATCTTCTATTGGTGTTGTTCATGAAAATCGCCATGAACAAGAGGTTGTTGTTGAGGTAATTTCTAATCCTCAGCTGATATTATTCTTTTATATATACGATGTGTATTCAAGAACACAAAAACATGCGTACAATATATATCTCACTTCAGTAAGAGGAGAATAGGACAAGAACCAGAAAAAAGCGAATCAAAATAGCGAATGACTCGACATAGTGATAGCCAAATACCAGTTCCACAAGGATAATTTTACCAAAAATAAGGTCTCAAGAAGCTTAAAAATCTTATTAGAGAAAATAACGCTATAAAGACTCTCCCAAATCACCCACAAAATAGAGTGCCAAACTCATTACACTAAGTACAAGTAACTAATGAGTACTCAAACCCTTTAAACAGTCTAAGAAAGAGTACTCGAAATTGTTACCTCAATTGAGATGATGTATGGGGATCTTTTCTACATTCCTTCCCATTTTGTTCACACCCATATTCTCTATTTGCTTGTTTTTGGAATTCTCCATCTTGATTTTGAAGTTTTTTTGCACCTCTAATCTACCCAATAAATCACTCACACAAACTCATAAGAAAAACACTGAGGACAATTCCTCTTAAAGAACTCAACAAAAACACCAAAAAGCCGCAGAAATCAACCCAAATTATGGAAAAATTAGATTAAAAACATGATATCATATTTGTTAGAACCTCAAACTGGATAGTGGTCATTGATGTGATGACAATCAGAAAAAAGAATAAACAGAAACAAACCATTTTTTTTGGAGCATCACATCACATTTACTCAATTCGCTTATCAAAGAACTTCTCACCGAAACCAAAAAAACATGACCATAGCGTTTTATATTGAGCAATTAAAGCATGAAAGACCCAAAAGAAGGATTGAGAAAAAGATTGAAACTTGACTCAAAGGGTGTAATGAAGAGACATTGAATTTGATGGATATATAGGAAGAAAGAAGAGAATAAATATTATAGAATGAAGAAGCAGAAAACCTTGTGTTGTTTTTATAGATGTCTTGTGTTGAGTTAGGAGTTGAAAATGTGAAATGAGTTTAGAAGGATTTTTTTAATATAGATAAAAGATAAAGAATCTATAATCCAAAGTAAATGCGGGCTCAAGAGAATTTTGACCTTGTTTTATGTTTTTTGGTATTAAATGAGTCTTGTATCTTAATTTAAAATGATAACATTGGATTTAACCTAATTTCTCATTAAACTCCATTATTATACTAATTAACGCATGTGTATATTACATTAAATGTGTTTTGTTTTTTTATCGGAGATGGCATCTTATCATTTTCTTTCTAATATTTTGTTCTTCATTGCATTTTCTTTTAAATGAAAGAAGATGATGAAATGTAATCTCGAATGGTTACATACGCATGCTAATAGGGGTGTAGCAAAGATTTTTACTTAAGGATGTTAGTACCAGAATGTTTACTATCTATCTACTCTACTATACATATAATCTAACAAGTCATTGGTGTAGCCAAGATTTTTAATGTAATATTAATTTTTTTTCAATTAGGCCCTCTAATTAGAAACGTTTATATGAATATCAAGTCATTACCATTCACTTTGTACTTAGGAAATGGCGAATACATCAATACTAAATACATGTAATTTCATAATAGTGTAAGGTTGTGTGACACACACTTTAAGAAAAAAGTAATAGTGCTGATTTTAAAAGGTGTTGCATGTCACTACAAGGAAACAAGGAATTAACGTTGGTCAAATTGGGGTTTAGCGACGGTCAGAACCGCCGTTAAATTGACTTTCGTCGGTTTCAAAACCGCCACTAAATGTGGCGCCATTAGGCCGACGTTTAATGTAAAAGTTGAGTGACGTTATTTATAGTTTAGCGTCAGTTACAACCGACGGTAAAAGTGAAAGTTGACTGACGTTATTTCTACTTTAGCGTCAGTTCCAACCGACAGTAAATCAGAAAATTGACTATCATTTTTCTCTTACTTTAGTGGCGGTTTGAACCGCCGCTATGCTATTTTGGTTTTGACAGCCACTATGTTTTTAAAAAAAAAACTGTTTTTATTGATAATTAATTTATTTCTTGAATTTCGTTTGTTTTAACTAACTTTTCATTTATAGTTGTAGAAGTAAACATTGTTAGGAACTCAACATTGCCTTAAACTACATAATAATGAAAATATAATGTTATTAAAAGATACACAAGATGCTTGGTCATGAATAATAATAACATAACAATGTCATTGGTATCATATGAGTATAAGTAGAAGTTAACAATAACTCAAAGTAGTCCTAACAAAATAATAAAAGGCTTAAATATGTTTTTCGTCCTGCAAATATAGCTGTTTTTCAAATAAGCCCCTGCAAAAAAAAAATTTAAATAAGTCCTTGCAAAATAACTTTTTTTAAAAATGCCCTTCTGTTATTGATCTGTTAAAAAAAGCTGATGTGTCAAACAGAATTCTGATGTGGCAAATTTCAGTCATTTGACTTTGACACATCATTAATTATTAATTTCTTTTAATTTTAAATGAACCATTATTCCTCTCTCCTCTTCACCTTCACCAACACTGAACCATCCCTTCTGTTGAAAAACATGGCATCCATGGAAATTAGAGAGAAAACTCTAAAAGTCTATTATATTGAAATTGGTAAAAATATTACTAATGAGAAGAAGATGATTACAAATGAGTGTACCATCTACCTTATATACTAACCAACTAATGGGCCTTACTATCAAATGACTTTACTATCTAATGGGCCTTACTAACCAACTAATGAGCTTACTACTTATATTTTAACAGCCTCTCGCAAGCTGGACGGTGTTTACAACACTTCCAGCTTGAGATAAGCAATGCAAAGATACAAAGATACTATAATAGTAAGGAAAATAAAGAACAATCTTCGAATTGGTAGTAGTTGAGGTGCATAGCTTCTCGAAGTCTTCGACCAACTATCGGGCCCCTTCAAGCTTCTTCCGGCGTCTCCACAACATTTACTCCAAAGGAATCAACAAACTCCACTCTTAGGCATAACCATCCAAGTGTCAAAGAAGTCAACAAAAGCTTAACCATCACGTAGAAACCATAACTCAAGGTTTAACTACTCGGAGGAAGCAACAAACCAACACTTAACAATCAAGCAAAAAAAACCACAACTCAAGGCTTAATCACTTGAAAGAAGCAAAATGCTTAACCACCATAGGGCAGAAGCAAACATCAACAAGGCCATAGGCCAAAAAGCTTAACCACCATAGGGCAGAAGCAAACATCAACAAGGCCATAGGGCCAAAGGCTTAACCACCAAACAGAAAATATACCTCAAAGTTTAACCACTTGGCAGAAGCACATCAACGCTTAACCATCAAGAGTACTCAATCACTCAAGAAAGAAGCAAAATCTCAATGCTTAACCATTTATAGCAGAAGCATCATGCTTAACCACCACAAACAGAAGCCAAAATCAAGCCAATTAAGGCTAAATATCACAGTAACCAAATCAATCAAGTGTCCAATAGAAGCACTTGAATCCAAAAGCAAAGACAGTACCAAAAGAAGCATAGAAATAAGGATTTTTCAATCCGTATCCAAGTTCAAGTCTCCAAGACAAAAGACCAAACACATCACCGAAACACCAATGTCCCTAAAGGGCACCACCACAGCAAAACAGATGAAAAATGGTAAACTGCTACTTGGATGAAGTGCTAATTGATGAGGTTTTATAGTGTCACCTATTACCATCATGGCAATCTTGCAAACCAGAGGACTTAAAGAATCCAAGTGAATATTTTGCATTTTTGTGATCCATTTTATGAGCCAAACCAGCAACCACAACAAGCCTAAAACAGCATCAACAAACCTCCAGCAGCAAGTTGTTCAATCCCCAAAATCCCTTGATTGAATTTCTCAACACAACGTTTCTTGAACTGCTCACTGTAGAGCAAACAAGCTTCATGTTCTCCCTTAATTGTTGCAGCAGATATGTTCTGATAATCAGCAAGTGCTTCCTCAAAAAAAAATCTCTCTTCCAGATAATGCAACCCAAGGGAAGACAATGAAGGTGCCCCATTTGAACTTGAACCAATGATGGAATCAAACAAGTTGCGATTAACTTCATTTGCAACAACATCCCCAGATAATTTCACATCTCCATTATTAACATAACCATTAACAATCTTAGCAGCATTTAATTTGACATCTCCATTTAGTACTTTACCATTATAAACTTTATCAAATGGTAAACTCCTAAAACAAACAACAACAGCAAGATTTCTAGGCACGACAATCTCAAACCTTTTGTCAAGCTTCACCAACACTTCAAAAGTTTTGGCCATTTCAACACGGTTTCTCAAAAAAAAAGTTCCTATGATTATCCACACCATAGCTTCTAAGAACAAGCCATACCTGATCTTGCAGAGAGAACGGCCAAATCGACGTGGTAGTAGAACCGAAAAGCGGCAGCAAGGCAGCAACATACTACACCGAACCAGCAAGCTAAATGGAACTATAGATAGGCAGCAAGACACCTACAGAGAAGGACCAAAAACATAGAGCGGCCGCCGACGGATGCAACTCCTTAATGGATCTGAAACAACACCGATAATAGCCACAAAAAGCACAACACCACTCCTCAAACCGCCGTCTCCCGGGGATGACGACCTCACGTCAGATCCAATTCCTTAGCGTGAAGAGGCACTCTCCACAGAAGAAAAATCATTGAATCGCTCGTCGTGAACAAAATCTCGTCCTCTCCTATTCACCGTAACAAGATGTTTATCTGAAATTATAATCTGAAGAAAATTAGAAGATAAACGAAACCCTAATTTCTACAAGATCGGAATCAAATGACACAAATCGCAATCGAAAAATTTCACAAGTACACCAGTTTCAGATTCCAAAGATTTAAAGATGGCGATGATGACGAATCTGGATAGGAGATGAGAACAATATTTTTTTTATTTTTTATTTTTGGAGAAAGGAATAATATCTCAAATATCTGGATATCAAGGAAATAAGAAAACAAAAGGAATCACGAAAAATAGAAAAAAAAATTAAAGAAAAGAAAACTAAGAAAATATAAAAAAAGGAACCTAAAGTTCAGCAGAATTCATGGAGGATACCATGTTTGCTTTGATACCATGTTGAAAAACATGGCATCCATGCAAATTAGAGAGAAAACTCTAAAAGTCTATTATATTGAAATTGGTAAAAATATTACTAATGAGAAGAAGATGATTACAAATGAGTGTACCATCTACCTTATATACTAACTAACTAATGGGCTTTACTATCAATTGACTTTACTATCTAATGGCCTTACTAACCAACTAATGAACTTACTACTTATATTTTAACACCTTCATCTTCACCTTCTCCTACATCTTCAATGGATACTCACAGCATCCATTATCAAAATCATCTTCCTCCTTCTCACGACTAGTTAGCGCACTGCTTAAAGAGTGAAACTGTCCAAGTCAAAAAGCCAAACAGAGAAGTTGTGTGTTATTGAGGTGAATTCCTGCAACTGCAAGTAGGAGGGGTCATCTAGTTGTGGTTATGACGAGTATGATTCAAATAATATCTCAGCCTTCTTAAACCATCCTTCACTACCACAAATAAGCATAATAATCTAAATCCACACCCTTCCCACCATCACAACAACACAATCATACCCACATGTTCGACCCATCATCTTTATCCAATTACTTAGATTCAATTCAAAAATCATCACCAAACCCATTCCTTAACCTCGACATGCTCTGCTCCAAACCTGTTACTACCGCTAGATCTGAACCAAACCAAACGGATCTTGTTGTTGCCTTGATGGTTCCGTTCCAAACATCGAACACAAAACCCAGAAATTGGGATTTGAATTTAGGGATTTAGAGTTGTTGAGGAAGATGATTCATCTTTTAAAATTAAATAAAAAATAAAAAATAATGATGTGTCAAAGACAAATTGACTGAAACTTGCCACATCAGAATTCTGTTTGACAGATCAACTTTTTTTTTAACGGATCACTAACAGAATGGTATTTTTTTTAAAAAAGTTATTTTGCAGGGACTTATTTAAAATAATATTTTGCAGGGGCTTATTTGAAAACAGCTATATTTGCAGGGACGAAAAACATATTTAAGCCATAATAAAAATAGCTCTATAAAGTAGCTCTTGTTATAAGAAGATAAAAATTTAACAAATAGTTCTCTAAAGTAGCTCTTGTTATAACAAGATAAAAATTTAACAAATAGCGCTCTCTAAAGTAGCTCTTGTTACCAAGATAACAATTTCACAAGTAGCTCTCACATATTACGTTTCAAAATAAGCATCAAGCATAAAAGTCCCTTCAAGGCTGGCTATTGTTGTTAGTTGATGATGGGGAGTGACCACCAGCACTTTGTTGTTGCTACAACAATAGAAACAAAAGAATAATTTGTCATTTACGTAAACTATTAAAGAATTAAAAGGAATCATGTAAAAGTGAGAGCATATTACAATAAAATTAAGAAGTGCATGTACGGGCTCTGATGACTTTGTGAGAAGTTCAGCAAGTACTGATGTCATCATCTTCATGATTTCATCTTTTATCTTTGATTCACTCCTCAACTCACAAATTTCATTTTTAAGTTGTTGCACTTCATCATGTATTAAAGAAATATAGAAATATCAATATTTCATGTATTTTTTCTTATGGTATCATTCAAAATGACTTGACACTAAAATGGACATGTCTAAAGCCTCTATAAGTGCCATATATCACCAATAACAGAGTTTCCTTGTAGTGAAATTTATCATCATCGTATTACATTCTTCCATTCCTTCTTTTCATTTTACTTCTTGTATTTTCGTGTTTTACCAATTAAGTAGCAGCAGAAGGAGAATGAAAAATGCTAAACAAAGTCTGCCATAAAAGAAACACTTTGACCCAAGTGGTAACACAGTCCTTATAAACGATTTATTCAACATCAGGAACCTCAATATACAGAAAGCTATTAAAAAATTCCATTTGGTTTGCACCCTATTAGATTAATAAATTATAAATATACACAATTTACCCATGTTAGGGAAACTAAAGATGTTTCCATATTGCACTAATAGTCGTAAATTATATTGTATGTTATCACCAAGCCAAATAGGAATAGTCTGGATTCACAACAAGGAATAATCATGAAACGAACAACTGCAACAATAAAGAATTTAACGCAAACGAGACAATTAGAAAATCCAAGAACCCAAAATTGGGCTGCAGACTATACTAGAGTAAAAACCATTATGTAGAAGTGCCAGAAAATCGACGAGGGATTTTATTTTCACCTGTATCAGTAGAAGGGTCTGAAAATTGCGGGTTACTTAATCCAAACACCTGAGAAGGGCTAAGTCCATCTCCCACACCTCGTACTCGGCCTGAATGCTCTTTTCCTAATACTTGACCAAGAGAGTCATTAGGTGAGAATGCCACAGGAGCAGGTCCTAGACCCTCAGTTTCAGCAATTTTCTCCTACAATATTTAAGTTATATGATGTTACTATAAAATTAAGAAGAATAAAATGATACCAAAATGCATACAAAAGGATAGTAATTAACTTACACAAACAACTCTCACCTCTTCACTGATATATGTCTCATCAACTTTCTTATGAGTATTGATATACAAAACACCTCTGCTCACTTCCTTTCCAGTTTCACTTATCTGTTCATGAAAATCACAATTTTAAATGTTAACTATAAGATAAAAAAATACACTAAAGCTACAATGTTCGTAAATACTCACAATCTCCACCCTCATTCGTTTGAGTTTTTTAGATCCCCTTGTATGATTAATTTTAAGCTTGGATCTATTTTTAGAATTCTTTTGACTTATTTCCTACAAACATAAAGAAAATATTATTAACGTGATTTTTTTTATGAAAAAATTGCTTATATGATGTCCGTAAACCAATTTAAATATAAAAGAAGTAAAATACCTTGGTATTTGTCCGTAAACCATTTTTTTTTACTATTTGTCAGGTTGTAATAGGTATTGAACAAATCTAACTTGTATTCTTTCCATTGGTAGAAAATCTAAGTTATTGTAGGCTAGGTTGCATTAGCTTCATAGACCGGATCCCACCACAACTTAGCCTACAATAACTTCCTGTTGTTGTTAGTTATAACACTATATTATATTTTTCCACTCATTTACATTTTTTTAGTCACATATTGAATGAACAAATTCTCATAATATAAAAAACATAACGGAAAAAATAAATCTTTTTGTAAAATGCAATCAAATTGAGATAAATTGGTTTTTAACAAACAGTATAAGACAAGAGTAGTATTATTCTCTCATTAATAATATTTTCTTTAATTTGTGTGAAATGAGTGAGTATGTTGTAATACAAATGAAACATTAAATATATCTAATAATATCAGGTTATATTTTTGGGTGGTAAAATAGCATAATAGTATACTAGGCTTTGTACTTATTTATTTTTTTGGGGTAGCATTAGCCACCCCTTTTACAACAAGGAGTCACCCCTGCTGACAATATTTGTTGGAACTAAAATGATACTTAAACCTATTTATATTATATTTAATTATATTATAAATAAAACTAAATTATATTTTATTATAATTACTTATAATTTATTGCAATTTTACTGGCTATTGTAATTTCTCATGCACAATTTTCTATTGCTTTATATGTTTTCCATAATTTGGATAACAAATAATTGAGAAGATAGAGGAAAAGTGGATTATTATACACGAGGATGTGCCAAACAATATTTGGAGGCCCTACTTAAATTTTAAATTTGATCCTTAATTATTCTTTTACCAAATGAATTATCAAAAACTCAAACTACTTTATTTAAATTGTAAGTAACATCGCAATACAACTTCAAACTAGTTACACTTTTACCAAATAGATATACTTATTTTTTTAGGCCCCATAAAAAATGCTATTAGGCTAGGGCTCTGTGCGGTAGCCCATACCCACACACCATGTTAGACGCCCTGATTGTACAACATTCTAATGAGGTAAGGAAACATTGCAGTAAAGAGAAGAAATTCCTCATTGGAAACACAAATTTGCACTAGTTAAAAGTGAAGTAAATAGGAAAATAGGGAAAAAACCATGAACTCACTTTGTGACAATATTATATATACATATATATATATATATATATATCGTATTTTGAGTGAATACATGTGAAATTAGGTAAATCACCCACATTTCTTAATTTAAACGCAACGTCGACATCACCTTTTTAATATTAGAGAACATGTTTATTTACTATTTTCGTTGTCCTATTAATTTTATTTATGGTTAATTTTGTCACTTACAAAACTGAACATTTTCTTTCTCCCACTCTCTATTTAATAATTTTGGTACAAATTGACTTGTATTTTAAATATAGACAATACAACAATATTAAGTGCATAAATATAATAATTTTCGGTACAAATTGACTCGCTAAATACGGTCACAAAGTTAGTGTCTAAAATAGGTCGCTAAATCGGTAGCAATAACAGTCATTAAGTCGGTCGCTAGGGAATCAGTCACTAAATCGGTCACTACAAGTTAGCGACCAGTATTTTAGTGGGTGATTTTTTCTTGTCACTAATTCGGTCGCAAAAGCGTTTGGTGACTGATTTGTCTTATTTAGCGACCGATTTTTAAGTCACTGTTTGTTGTTTTTTTGTAGTGTTCTAGTCAATCAAATAAATGATATGTAGAAGTTTAAATGTCGTCAATTGGGGTCAAGAAAAGTATTAGATGAAAAAGGTCTTTCAATATTTTTGTTAATGATATATAAAATGATTTCAACTTTTTATCCTGTCTCTCGAACTATCCATTCTTAGAAAACTAAAAATAGATTCGGCTTCTATACACAGCTAGATATCAACTCAATAACTATATGAAAAAATAATTCTTTGAATGGCAAAAGATCTTTGGATGATATTGGAACTCATTATTTTTCTCATTTACAATACGTTATCAGAATTGTAGCCAATTTTAAATAACAAATAAAAGATATCTAGATTGTAATTCGTATACATGAATGAAACATTGTTAATAGTAAAATACTTTTTTAAACGAAGCGAAAGGTACAGAACACTTATAAACAATCATATGTGACTGGATGTCCCTCTTTGTTGTTGGCTTGTCAATTTCATTGACATAGGGACATCGTCTCCTAGATTCTCTCCCAGGTTGAGCAGTGGTAGTGTATGTGAGTGGTGTTTGTTTATCATTTTATCTAAGTAAACAAAAAATCATGTAGCCGGATGTACTTTTATTAAAATAAATTTATATTATGGTAGTCTTTCATTTTGTACTAATTTCCTAGAATTAAATAGCATCACTCTTGTAAAAATACTGCAAAAAATGCACCATATAAGAAAATGTTGAAATAAAATAACGAAAACTATAAGTCTTTTTTAAAACTTGTACTAAAAAGGGGTGGCGAGCATCACCTTTTATGCCCTCATAATTATATTTTGATGGTATTATTGGTGTGCTTGTAGCTTTGTTTGTGACTATTCTATATCAGGGAAACTAGATAGCCACCTGTTTACATAGTTTTTCAAGCCTGTGTGGTTTTTTGCTCCAATAAGAGCTTTTGTTATACTCAAAATTTGAACTCCAGATTTTTAGATGATATCCAAACTCAATTACTGCTTAAAACAACCCAATATGAAGTTCATACAAAGTGAAACAAGGGTTGAATCATTTTCAGACCCCCACAATATAATTAGTATGAAAATGAGAAAAATGAATTCTAGACCTCACAAACGTTAACGTCTAAATTACCTAATTAAGTAATGTAACAAATGTAACATCTTAGATTTTTAGTCGATAATAAAAATCCGTCACATTACTTTTTGACCATTCAGAGTATTCATTTATATATTGGATCAATAAAACAACTTTCAATGACTCATATCGATAAGGTTTTTTCATCAAAATAAAACATTGTTCAAATACAAGATAAACTGTTCTTTCAAAGTCACCTATCGGAGTCAATACCTAACTTAATCCAAACATAAATACATAAGTACTTATAAACTTAATACAACCAAGTTATTGTCTTATCATAGAAGAACACAAAAGGTCCTACTATTGGAACTGATCCAAAACCTAAGCTAACTCCAAGAGTTGCAAACCCGCTTCTAATGAGATTTATTTACTGAGCCTTCCTTCACTTGCTTATCCAAAATAGAACAAATATGAAGAATGAGATTACATAATCTCAGTGAGTCGTTTCGAGACTCCTTACAGATACACTTTGTGTATCTTTTATTGTTTTACCTATAATGCATCCCCCTAATGCCATAGACTGACATAATATTAAAGGTATCACGTACACGATGGGGAACTCATGTTCTGTAAATCAATAGAACCCTTAAACTAAACCTCTTGGGTCTTGGGATAGTTCATGACACCACCCCAAGTACATCATCCATTCCTTAGTTCATTTATGGTGTACATACATAGGTACTAAATAGTTTTCTCACAGGTATTTTCGAAAAGAATTTGACTCGACACAAAATCGTTTATCCGTGACCTCCGAACACATTGTAAGATTTGCAAACTCTATTTTTTGATATTTTAGAAGAGAGATTGTGAATAATGAGGTGGTATATAGAAGAAGAATAAGATGGGTTTGGGTGTTGAGGAATGATTGTAGGGTTAGGGTTGTGCTCTCCTCAAGTCATCAACTCTCTCCTCTTCGAACTATCTCCCTCTCCCTCTCCCTCTAATCTTTCTTTCTTTGTGCGTTTTTAATTGTTGGTGAGAAGTGAGGGAATGACCAGCTGAAGGTACTTTAAAAGGTGTGAAGGTACTTTGGTCTTTGGTAACTACCAATTTCTAACATCTTAGGTTTTTAGCCGACAATAAAAATCTGAGACATTACTTTTTGACCATTCAGAGTATGCATTTATATATTGGATCAACAAAACAACTTTCAATGACTCATACGATAGGGTTTTCTTTTTTATCAAAATAAAACTTTGTTCAAATACACGATAAACCGTTCTTTCAAAATTACCTATCGGAGCCATTACATAACTTAATCCAAACACAAATACATAAGTACTTATAAACTTAATACAACCAAGTTCTTATTAGGTCATAGACAATCAAAAAAGGTCCTACTATTGAAACTAATCCAAAATCTAAGATAACTCTAACACTTGCAAAGCCGCTTCTAATTGGATTTCTTCACTGAGCCTTCCTTCACCTGTTTATCAAAAATACAACAAATATGAGGAATGAGATTACATAATCTCAACGAGTCCTTTCAAGACTCCTTACTTCAAATATATTTTATTGTTTTTATATATGATGCATCCCCCTAACGCCATAGACTGACATAATATAAAAGCTATCACATACACGATGGGGAACCCGTGTTCTATAAAAAAATAGAACCCTTAAACTAAACCTCTTGGATCTGGGGATACTTCATGACACCACCACAAGTACATCATCTATTCCTTAGTTCATTTATGGTGTACATACATAGGTACTAAGTAGTTTTCTAACACGTACTTTCGAAAAGAACTTGACTCAATACAAAATCGTTTATCCGCGACCTCCGAACACATTCCAATCAATGAAAATGAGTTCAAATACCTTCAATTGTTATCACATATGATAATGGTGGGGCTGGGGTTGAAAAATACTTGATTTAAGGTCAAAGTTCTAAGAAAATGGGTGGCCAAACTGATCCTGACACGGGCACCCGTGCTGGGCAACACAGGCCGAGTCAGATTGTTTGCAAAAAAATTTTCCCAAAGCAAAGCTGACACGGGTACCCGTGTTGGCTAACACGGACCGTGTTGCCGCATCAGAGTGTCATGTTTTGCTGATTTTCATTTTGTTCCTCAATACAATTGATCTCAATCCTTCCCCAACTCGGATCAAAACATGAAAATAGATATAAACCACAAATAAAGGCATCCTTAGGAGTAAAATAGTTAATACAAAACATCATTTCACATACCACAATTCCACAAGACTATGAAACTTTAAAATGTAGTTTTAAAACAAAACTTGTTTTCCTTTAGCATGAACACTACTCAGCACACCAACAATCCAATTTTTACATGCAATCTTTCATTCATTCATTCGTATCATTGATAACTGAAAACCACAATTTATCATTTGAAAACAAGTCAAATAGGGTAAAAAATTCACTTGTTCAATGCAATGTGTGAGGAAAGGCAAATGATGTGAGCTGCAAACCAATCAACTAAGCTCCTAGGAAAACTCTGGTTTTGTATATTTGAGAAGAGAGATTGTGAATAATGAGGTAGTATAGAAGAAGGAGAAGATGGGTTTGGGTGTAGAGGAATTATTGTAGGGTTAGGGTTGTGCTCTCCTCAAGTCATCAACCCTAACCCAAACCCTAACCCTACCAGCTGAAGGTACTTTAAAAGGCGTGAGGGTACTTTGGTATTTGGAACCAAAAATAAAGAAAGTGAAATCCCCATAAAGCCCCTTTACTAACTTAGAGTTTCTTTTTTTTTGACCAAAACTAACTTATAATTTCTAAAATCTCCTATCCCAAAACAATCAGATGAATAAATACCACAATTAAGTATTCAATCATTTTAATTCACCAACTCAATAGGAAATAAATCATGCCACGTAGAGTAAATATGTAATAAGCAAAGTAATTAAGCAGTTCAATCATACTAATAATCGTAGGGAATCTTCAAGCCCCGAAATCAAACAGGAAGCAATTACACAAACTAAATAATTCACTTAACGGTCAAAGTAATTAAAATTACTTTGGGTGTTACAACAAACAATTTTAATTTAGTTGCAAAGGGAAAAATATATCATTTTATTTGTTGTATTTAGCACATTATTATTTTTCGAGATTATATTAAGCACATTATTTTAATGAAATAAAATGATTTCGTTTGTGTAAAAAAAGTTTATAGGGAAAGCCAATAAATAATGTGAGAAGCTTAACTTGAAAACCTTTTACATTGAAAAGCAAGAAATTTGTCATTTGTCAATAAATACAATTCACAAAATGTAATTCAAAGTAAGACTTGGTAAGAGTAAAGTAATCAACATTATGTACAAAGAAATTTTGTCAAAAAAGTAACATATGCATATTTTTTGGACTTTTAAATGCTTTCAGAAACGCTTCATAAAAGAATCACTGCATTCATTATATGAAAGAACTTTTACATCAGGCAACTATCTATATCATCTCTCCACAACTATCATGAATTTGAATTTGTCATCCACACACTCCTAATTCTGAAACAAAGCTTATTAGGAAAAGAAAAATAATTCCAAATATGTTCATTTTAATTACTAAGAATACACAGCAAACTAGAGATTAATTAGTTAGCTCTAAAGTAGTATGTAGGTTGTAATTTTTCTCCTTTCAAATTAAGCCACCAAACAAATTCTTCCAAAACATTCATGGCTGAAATAGAAAACCAAAAATAAATATTGTTGAAGAAGCGAGCACATATCTTTCATTGCAAAGTATAACTTTCTATAGAAGATTGATACTTAAAAATATAATCCATAGTAAAGAAAGATAACAAGACATTCAACCATTTATTTTGATATGCAATCCATTCATTGTATTACAAAGAGTATAATCACCTAGCTATACCCTAGATTACAATACAAATATTATCGACGATCCTACTTCTTTTCCTGCTGCAGCTAAGTCTTCTGTCAAGATACTCCTGCCCAACTGTGAATTGACTTACTCATCTTCAATGTATTAATGTAAAACTTGTCATAGTAAAAGGATTGCAGCCATTGTATTCATCAACAAAATATAAGCATGTGAATGAGAATTTAAAATTACAAGAAATTGCAAAGCTTCTTACTACTTGCTTGTACTTCACATGCAAACCGAATATGAGCTATGATGCAACTGCGAACTATGATCTGGAGTTGAGATCCTCTCTATTTCTTTTGAGTAGTTGAAGACTCCACTAGTTCTATAGTTTTAGATATATATAAATGCATATATTAAATAGTTATATGCATTTATACAATCAAAATTATATATAGTAATAAAGAGAAATTGAGAGAATCTCAACTCATATTTGACCAGGTATCCAAGGAGGCATTGGGAAAAATCACGAAGGAGACATCAAAAAAAATATAGAAGGAGAAAATGGAGGCAGAATGCTAGGTGATAGTAGTGGGCCATAAGGTGATTGAGGAGATGAAAACTCAAAGTTAGGTGGAAATAGCGGTGGTGACGGAGGAGATGGAAGTTGAATGTCTGTTGGAAATAGTTGCCCATAAGGTGACTGAGGAGATGGAAACTCAATATCAGCTCGAAATAGAGGCTCATTAGGTGATGGAGGAGATGAAAATGGTATGTTCATGAAATCAGTTGGTGAAAAAGGTGCAATAGGGATACCATTTGGCTCAACTTGGTTACTACCATTACTAACATTCACAGGCATAAGTGAATTATTAGTAGTAGCATTCACATTCACAGGCATAAGTGAATTAATAATAGTCTCATTTGGCTCAAATTGGAGACTATTATTAACATTCACAGACACAATTGGATTAGTAGTAGTAATATTTTCAGAGACAAGTGGGGCAATAACATTACTACTATGATGTTGAGGTTGAACCTGAGGGTGTTGAGGTTGAGCATTCCTAGGAACATGTTGTTGTTGTGGCTGAGGTTGTAGCTGGAGTTGGTCACCATTTTAATCAGGACTCTCCAATAATTGTCTCGCATAAGCAGAGATAGGTGACTCAACCATATTATCACATGACATACCACAAGGAAGTGCAATAATACTAGGATGAGGTGCAATCGTATTAGGTGCGATGGTACTAGGTTGAGGTGCAATAGAATTGGGATGCAAAGGACTTGGTGTTGTTGATGGGTTTCTAAAACTATTAGAAAGTCTTGGAAAATCAATGATTTCTAGGGTAGCAGCTTCTGGTGCCGTCGAGATCGGGATTGCGATTGGGATTGTTAACGAGATCGGGACTGGGGTCGGGATGGCAAATGTTGGTCGGACAAGGGACAATGCAAGAGGTCTAAACTTTTGCAACCTTGTAATACTAGGTATTGGGATGTCGTTTAAAGGTCTATTAGGAGGATGGTTGGGTGATCCAGTAATTCGCTGAACAAAACTCTTAAAGTCTTCCTTGTTTATGTTATGAACTGTAGACTCAGGTTGATGGGATCTACTACTACTACCATAATTGAGATGACGTAAAGGGATCTTTTTTACGTTCCTTCCCACTTTCACTACAAGAAACGCTGGTTTTACTGTCCAGGAGTTTCCGGCGGATTAATATTCGTCGGAAAAATTTCCGACAGATTTTGAAGTATTTCCAGCGGATATTTATTGGCAAAAAAATTTCCGGCGGATTGGTAGGCGTTTCCGGCGGATCTGTCCGAATTTAAAATGATTTTTTTAAAAAAAATTCAAAATCCGCCACTAATGGGATTTCCGGCGGATATGAAAAAAAGGGGGGGGAAATGAAATTCAAAATCCGCCACAAATACCGTTTCCGGCGGATTTGAAAAAAAGGGGGGAAAAACGAAATTCAAAATCCACCGGAAATGTCACTGAATCTGTCGGAAATCCCCAACCAATGGGATCCGCCGGAAATGTCCAAATTCGCTGGAAATTCCATCCGCCGGTAATGCGCGAATCCCCCGGAAATTCCCTCTACCGCCCAAATCCGCCGGAAATTGTATCCGACGGAAATCCCCAAATCCGCCGGAAATCCCCAACCAATGGGATCCGCCGGAAATGTCCAAATCCGCCGGAAATTGCATCCGCCGGTAATGCGCGAATCCGCCGGAAATTCCCTCTACCGCCCAAATCCGCCGGAATTTGTATCTGACGGAAATCCCCAAATCCGCCGAAAATCCTATTTTTGAGGGATTTCAAAATTCCAACCGTTGCACTCCCTCCCTCTATATATTCCCACGAATTTTCTCTTCACTTTCACATCTTCTTCACTTCTTCACATCTTAAATTTCTCTCTTCTTCACATCTCAAATTTCTCTCTTTTTTCCTTAGGATTTTCAACAGTGCAGCTCGATGTGCCTCGGAACTAAGCAATAACAAAAGCATTGAGATTTTGGCCGGGGTTTGATTTAACTGGTCCACCACCTAGTATTCACTTTGTCTTATTACTTTCAGAAATTCCTGAGCTTCTTTATCTGATACTTCCTTAACTTCCACAGTTTCCTTATCTTTTCCCTTACGGGCCCTTTCTTCAACTTCCTTTGATTGTTCCTTTCTAAGATTTTCAGGAACATACATCCTTCCACTCCTTGTAATTCCACTACTCCCAGCAATGTTTGTTATATCCAACACGCCCTGAGGGACCTCTGCTTGCATTTGCACGTTGCAGCTCCAGGGAATAACCCTAGTCTCTCTACTAGGGGTAGCAGCAGGTACCGGAATAACAACAGTCAGAGGTCTTGCCACAACCGAGCTTGAATTCGGACTGCAAGGGATTTCAACCGGTCTCCTGAAACCTCTGTTGTTTGATTGCAGAGTAGATACACTTTCTTCCTTTTCCTGAACCCCAACCTGGACCAGGTGTCTGTCTAACAGCTCTTGGAGGATGGGTTTGAAGCTCTCACAGGCCCCAACACAATAAGGGTCATTGCAGATGTCTCTTCTGGCACACCCTTCTTCGATGATACCACAACGGCATAGTGCAGCATGAATGATACTCAGGGGTGTACGAATGCACTCCACCTTCCTAATTAAGTACTGACCACCCTGATCATTAATGGCATTTGCAGTGGGCCCACCATGCCCCGGCAACGGGTTGGTGGTTACATTAGGTTGCTGAAATGATATACTCTTTGCATCAAGCAGGTCTTGCACAACGTACTTGAACGCCTTACAATCCTCCACCACATGACCTACTGCCCCAGAATGAAAGGCACAGGTAGCATTTGCATTATACCCTCTGGGATAGGGAGGCTGATATGGTTTCATCTGACGAGTGCTGATTAACTTGTTGGCATTGAGATAATTGAACAAATCCGTGTACGACATGGGGATAGGTTCAAAGACAACAGGCTTTTTTTCATTGTAGTTTCTGTACTGATTGTTGGACTGAAATGGCTAAGCAGGCGGCGTCTGAGCAGGAACTGGAATGGCTTGTGGGGGGTTGTTGTGTGATGGACCGCTAGCTCCGCTGATTGCATTAGTTTCTCCCTCCTTCTTCTTGTGGGTACCAGAAAAAGGCTTTTTCTGATGGGAAGGAGGTGTTGGGCCATGGGCTATTCTTCCGCTGCGCATGCCGTTCTCCACTCTTTCTCCAATGACAACCATCTCGGAGAAATTCGAAGCCACGCTGCCGACCAAACGATCATAGAACACTGGGGGAAGAGTTTCCATGAACATATGGACCATCTCTTTATCAAGCAGGGAGGGTTTTACTTGTGCAGCGAGGTTCCTCCACCTCTGGGCATATTCCTTGAATGTCTCATTATCCTTCTTAGACATACATTGCAGCTGGGTCCTATCCGGGGCTAAATCACTGTTGTACTGGTATTGACGGATAAAGGCATCCGCCAGATCCTTCCAACAACGGATATTAGTTGGCTCCAATTGCATATACCATTCAAGGGGAGCTTCAGCTAAGCTTTCCTGAAAGCAATGTATCATCAGGTTATCATTACGGGCGTGGGCAGTCATTTTCCGGCAATACATCGTCACATGGCTGCGCGGGCAGGTTGCTCCTTTGTACTTGTCGAAAAATGGTGCTTTGAACTTGGGTGGCAGGACTAGATTAGGGACCAAGCATAACTCATGGGCGCTCCTAGCCTGGGAACCTGTTCCTTCAACAGCTCTCAATCTTTCTTCTAACATCTAGTATTGACTTCTAGCTTCATCAGGGTAATTCGGCGGAAAACCACTCACACCGTAGTGAAGATTATTCATCGACACCACAGCCGGGGTCACGTGTGGGTCACGTGAGTGAGCGATAATCTGAGAAATTGGACCCTGAACTTGTGGATGGATTGTTGCTGGAGAATTGAAGCCAACCAGAGTTCCCGAGGTAATAGCAGGAGTAGGAATCTGAAATTGAACCTGAGGTGTCCCCGTTCCAACTTCATTCACAGCTGATTCAGGCTGGGCCTGTCCTGTGGTTCCCGAAGGACCACTTTCTGGGTTTGCACCGGCAGCAGGGGGTGTGTACCCTAGTGGGAGACCATAAGGAGGCCATTGCTCGTTCTGGAGAACCTGAGAGACTCTAGGTTCAGGAGGAGGATCCACTCCTGCGGCAGCAGCACCTTCAGTTATGCCAGCATCCCTTAAGGCACTTAACACTCTTATGACCTCTGCCATTTGAGCTCTTATAACTTCCATCTCAGCCCTGATTGCTCGATTCTCTTGATTCTGATCATGCTGACCCTGACCATTTGGATTCGGCCCTTCTGGAACTGCATCATTCTGGATTGGTTGATGATTGCCCAGATTCGCGTTGTCTTGATTGTTGGCCATATTTCTTGCCTGTGATCGCGTCCAATACCGATGGTTAACCAGCTTGTCTTACTTTTGTGGACGGAAAATTTTTTTTTTGAACACAAAGACAAATGATGCAAATGCAATGCAATATGCATGTTATTATGTTTATTGCCGGGAATCGCGGTGCAACTCGTCTTGTCATAGGTGTTAAGGTTCAGGTGTTTTTAGGATTTGCAACAAAGTTGGAAGCAACAAGGCAAAACAAACGTACTTCAATTAAATGGAATGCGAAGGAGTATCACAAATAGAAAGCAAATCAAAGTACAATATTCCTTAAGAGTGCAATACAATGATTTTAAACAAAGTACTATTTTCCAAAGAAAGTTACAACTTCTTAAAGAAAATTACAATTTCCCAAGGATCGCTACAATACTCTAAAGGGAACTTTAAAGGCATATGGCTTTCAACTCCTCGCTCCTTTTCCTCTTCTTGCTCTCAGCTGCCCCCCGGGCTTTCTCCAGGAGTTCTTCTGTGAGAATCTTGCAGTACTCAACAAACTCACACACCTTGACAGGGGTGCTGAAAGGATTCATTTCTGCATCCGCCTTTCTTAGCTTCTTGGGAATGTCTCTCACAGCCTGATTAGCTAACCAAACTAACTTGGAGAACTTGTCTTTCCAATGTAAGCCTTCCTTTTTCAATTCCTCAAAGGCTTGTTGACTTTTTACCTTACTGAGCAATTCCGCAAATTGACTCTCCCAATAGTCACTCTTCTCCCTTAGCCGGAGGTAAGACCCTTCCAAGTACTGCACATGATTGGCCAAGCTTTCCGACTTCCCTTGTTCCCTTCTTAGTGCTTGCTGATAATAGATTCCCGATCTTGCTTGATACTCTTTAATTGATCTTCCAATTCAAGCTTTATTATTCGAGAGTCTTTTCTTGACTTAACTAGTGCGTGCCTGACTGCTTGCTCTTCTTTCCATGTATCCTCATATAGCCTCTTCCATTTAATTGCTTCCGCTACAGCCTCATTCATCTTGGTAGTGCACCTCTTCACTTCCTCTTTGGCAACCTTCAAGTGCTTTTGCATTTCCCTCTTGCTTTTCCCCTCTATTTCAAGTTTTCTATTGACTTCCTCAATAGTTGCAGCTTGGAAAGCATTTTCATTTTCTAGCTTTTTCTTGTCTTGCATCATCTTTCTCAATCTATCTTGCAGAGCTCTTTTCTCTTCTCCCACTTTTGACATGGCCAACCTAACCTCTTCCAATTCTTCAAGGGTAGGAATGTGAGGTTCTTGTATCTTTTCCTCAGGCAGTGGTACTCCTTGGTTGGATGACCGAGTTTCACTAATCCTCCCTTCAAGCCATTGAGAAAAAGAGATAGCAGTGGTCCTCCTGGTTAACTCTTCTCTGTCCTTTCGCACTACGGTTTCCCAAGCTTGCAGGACTCGCCGAAGTAGACTCTCGTCTTTAGGGATCCCCGCGTGGAGGTAAAAACGAAACAGCATAGCTTCGGAGGGTGAATCCCGCATAGGGTATCCGAGCTGTCTCAAGGTCAAAGAGGGGTTATAGTTTATGTATCCTTGGGTTCCCATGAGAGGAACGTTCTGAAAACTCCCACACCGAAATACCACTGAAGGCCTGTCTGCCCAACATTTAGGTGAGAACCAACGAATCTGGAGAGCATCTTGGTTCTTGAAAGCATGCACCCACTCTTGAGAGTTCATAGTCTTCGGATTACAACCCAAGGCATAGGAAAGCAAATCCTTCACATCACTTTTGTTGGTACACACATGACTGATCAACCAAGCATATAACACAGGGAAGGAGCAACACATCTTATTCTTTTGGAATTCATGGTGACGAGTGAAGGCACGGTATGTCTCTGCGAGGATTGCGGGAACCGGGTTGATAGGATTTTTTGCACATTTGAAGGTGAGGAAGACACCGATTACAGTTTCACTCACATGCCTCTCTATCTGAGGGAAGAGCACAATGCCGAAGATGGTCAGAGCTAGCACTTGCTTGAAAGAATTCCAATCATCAGACACTACATAGCTGGTCATCAAACTCTCAAAGTATTCTTGAGGAAACCCAAATACCTTATTACGTTCTACCTTGTGGGCCCGCACTTTCTCAGCACTGATTTGCAACAAGGCAGCAAGGTTTTCATCAGAATAATACTCCCCTTGGTATTGATAAGGCTTAAACTTGGATCGATCAAAGCCCAAAATCCTATCATACTCTTCTAGGGTAGGTGCCATTTGGAAATTCTTAAAAATGAAATAGCGAATCTCCGAGTCATAGAACCGACACAGGGCAGCAATGGCACTCTTTTGCACTTCTAGTTGTAGCAGCTTGCGAATGTTCCCATAGGTTTTGTCAAAAGACCTGACCTCAATAGGACCTAGGAGGGATGCATACTCTTTCAGACTAGCCATATCAATCTCTTTCACAACAGGAAGCCTTGAATTGAAAACGGTTTTGCCTTTTGATTCCATTCCGTTTCTTACACACCTATGACAAGACTTTGTGTTACGTTGCGATCTCCGGCAAACAACTTTAATGCATGGAGGATGCAAAGAATGGAGGTTTTTTTTCAAAATTTTTGTTAGATGCGAATGCAATGATTATGATGCAAAATGACGCAGATGTGATGATTATGACATTTTATTTACAGAGAAAAGAGAGAAGAAAATGATGTTTATTGGTGGCGGTTCAAAACATTTTTGAAAATACCCGCTATATGCCACCTCATATAGGTGTTTATGAGGGAAAAAGGAAATTACTTTCTACATTTTGGTAAAAGAGTTTCGAAAGAGGATGCCTAAGCTAATGCAACACACAATTTGCGTGCCCCCGTGTCCTACAAATGGGTAAAGATCGTAGGCTCTAAAGTCAACGACAAAGGTAATCCTCCCATGTGGGTTCTGGTCACTGCCTCACAATGGCAACCAAGAGCTAAAGTCTCTCTCATGAATACACCCACAATCGTAGAGAGCTACCGATTGTGAGGTATCATGAAGAAAGCGCACTCTTGGGCGAAACTTTCATGAGAGCCAGACAGTCAACGGTCTACGAATGGCAGTCACTACTCATTTCCACTCTCCTAGGGTTCTTTGCAGACCTTGGGTTTTAGGCCCCACTCAATGCTCACAAATATAAGGTGTGCAGTGTCTGATGAGGGCACAACACCTGAAAATCTACCCAAACCCCACCTGCAAAGGGAAACCAAAACAGTCCAGACAATATCAAGCAACAGCATGTCGTCTACCCTAGGGTTCAATATCACTTCAACATAAGTATACTAACCTAGGGTTCAACAACAATCGCAAGCATTGCTTACCTTAAGAAAGGGAGCCTAGAGGAGGGGACATAATAGGATTAGGGGAAATGCATGAGCTTACCTCAAGAAAGGGAGCAAAGAAGAGGGGAACATGCTAGGATTGGGGAAATGTATGAGAAAAGCATATAAACGACGAAAGTAAGAGGAGAAGAAGAAGAAACTACTCTTATTTTACTCAAGAAGCAAATATAGAAGAGGAAGAAGGCTAACACACAATGCACGCAAGCACAACATCACAAGAATGCACACGACAATTCTAAGAATAATGCAAGCATGTTTTTAAAGGCAAAGGAAAGAAAGAAGAAAGGGAAAGGAGGAGAGATATAACAAAGCATTCAAATCAACGAAATAAATCACATGTCGAATCGATTGGCTCGACCCACTAAAGAAAGGTCCCCAGTGGAGTCGCCAGCTATTGCACCCCGAAAAATCCTTTGGAGGGATTTCTCTTCGCACAACATGAATTGGAGTCGCCACCAATATTTTTTTAGAGGTAAAACATTGAAAAAAACCTTTCTTGAAAGACAATGGTCCTTGGAACCACGGGATTTGAGTTCGGGGGTCGGTTATGCATGGGGAAGGTACGAGAACCCCACACATCCTTTCTACTGAAAGGGAACCTCGATTTGACGTGTGATTTAAAAGGTTGATTTAAGAAATGCTTTGTTTTTATGTCTCTTTATCTCTCCTTACTTTACGGAAAAACTTAAGGAAAATTTAATCTTTTGCGCTTGACGGGAGGGCACCGTGCCTACGTATCCTGGGGGGAATCAAAGCAACGTAGTTCTTGTTTTCGAAAATTGTTTTGTTTTTAGAAATTGCCTTGTTTTGGAAAAGGGTTTGTTTTTTTGAAAAGAAAATGGTTTTCATTTGTCGTGCTTGACGGGAATGTGACCCGCTCCTACGTATCTCCCAGTGCGATGGAGAATTCAAAGCTTACGTAGTTCTCGGTTGTCGAGAAAAAGTTTTTATTTTTTAGTTGTTTAATTGTGAAAATTGAATGTTCACAGTGATCAAACAACAAAGGTTTCGAGTGATCACCACTAGCATCCCATTATTGACGATCGTGCAAGCAAAGGCTTCGCATTATCCTCAACAAAGTTTTTAATTTGTGAAATGAGAGTTCTTTTGAAAAATGAGTGTTCATGATAATCAATTGAGCAAAGACTCCAAGTGATCACCACTAGCACCCCATTGTTGACAATCGTGCAAGCAAAGGCTTCTCATTATCCTCAACAAAGTTTAATTTGGAACAAGATTTTGGAAAATCGGATGTTCATGATGATCAAACAACAAAGGTTTCGAGTGATCATCACTAGCACCCCTATTGTTGATAGTCGTGCAAGCAAAGGCTTCGCATTACCGCCAACAAAGTGTGATTTGTGAAAAATAGTTTGAAATTGTTTTGAGAAGAAGTGAAGTTGTTTATCAATGATTATGTAAATGCAAAAAATGTTTTGAAGTTGGAACGTTACTAACGAGTAACAAGTTGTTCTTTGTATGCAACATGGTTTTGAAGTTTTGGAGAGTTACTAACGAGTAACAATTGGTGGAAATCAAAACAAGCAAATTGTGAACACCAATTCAACATTTTAATGCACCACAACAATTTAATGCATCAAGGCTCTAAGTGGCCTATCCTTTGCCAAAACTTCACAAGCTTCAAACAACAATTTACATTAAACTCAAAGAGCAAAGAAAGCATGATTAAACTTGAGGATGCATCAAGGTCATTGGAGACCAATCATGTGCACAAATTCAATTGTTTATAGACCCCTTTTTGCTCACATTTCACAAGCACATCAAATGGGAATTGAATTTTTAAATGCTTACAAGCATAGGCATCAAGGTTGAAGTAACCTATCTCTTGCCAACTTAGCATAACCCAAGATCATTTGTGGACCATAAATGAACCAAAACCCAAATTCATTTTCTCAAATCACAAATTAATCATCAATTTATTTCAACAAGTCAACCAAATCAAGCAAGCAAATGACACTAGCAAGACTTAGGAACATTTATTCACAAGATCCAAGCAATCAAACACCGAAATCAACAACTATTCATATTTTTTGATTTTTGTGAAAGTAAGAAGGCATGAAAAATGAATATTTGCAAAATAAAACATGTTTGGACATGGGAACTTCAAAATCAAGCCCCAATAACAAGATTGCATAAAGAAATGCATCAAAACTCGATTAAACCTATTTCATACTAAAGGTGTGAAACATTCATAGCTTCCTAACACAATTTTATTTCACAAAATGCAACAAGCAAAATGATAACAACACAAATCACAATTTATTCAAGGGTGAGAAGCAATCTCAAACACCCAAGCCTCCCTAAGTGCTTGTCAAAATGTTTGAGACACCTCTCACCAACAACAATCAACAAATCAACAGTATAACAACACTAAAATGCATGAATATGGTAGGATGAAAAATTAGAAACATGATATCTAGATTTTGATGCAAAAAAGTTGAAGATGATGCTAGGTTTTAAGAAGTTTACCTCAAATCCAAGCTAAGGAATGACTAATATGAAGAACAAGACCACAAATCAACTTGAATCTTCACCAAACTTCAATGAAACCCACGAAATGCTTGCTTAAAAATGCCCTTTGATGATGCAAGCTTGAATTAAATTAGGAGAGAAGGAAGATATATGAAGTAGGAATGGAAATGAGGTGAGAAAATGGTGATTTGGTGAAGGAGAAGTGAAAAATTGATGGAGGAAGAGGGTGATATGATTTCGGCCAAGAGAGGGAATTAGGAGAGGGAGTTGTGTGCTAGGGTTGTGTGAGTGAAAATGAGGCCAAGAGCTTTTTTCTTTTGTGAGGTGAGGTTAATAGGGTATATATAGAAAGCAATTAGGTTTAAGGGTAGTTAGGTCATTGTGCACTAGTTGTGCTCTAGGATTTGACTTTAATTTTGAATCGAAGGCTAGGATTGAGGCTCACATGGATTGAGGACATTGAGAAAACACAAAATGAGAGTATAGAGAGGGATAGGCGCATAAATGGGAGGGGTCCTTGGTGACCAAGTTTTGCTAGTTGTCATCTTGTACTATTGTACTATTATATGACCATTCCATTATCCCTTCATTTTTTATTATTCTTCTTAGGATAATTGTACAAAAATACACCCAATTTAGGCCACATACTAGGAATCTTAGGAATATGCCATTTTATGTGATCACCATGACCAAAAATGTCATAAAAATCACATCTTGGAACTTTTTGTAGAATATTCCCTTTTGATCCTTTTTTGAAATTTTGTGCACAATGTATGCATGCATGCGCATACATACATACATGACCAAAAATGTTTTGCCTCAAATAAATTTCTCTAAAATTGCACAATGATTCTTGATGAGAAATTATCTTATTTTTGACAATGACCAAAATACCCTTTTGCCCTAAAAACCTTGTTTTTTAACAACAAATGCATTTCCACTCTAACAATGAATTTAAAAGCCCTAGAATGACTTTTAAAACCCAAAAATGCATGCACAATGCTCTTCACTCTTAAAAATAAAACCACACTTCTCAATTTATTTATTTTTGCGGAAAATTAGGGTTTTAAACCTAGGTGGACAAAATTAGGGTATGACACGATTCTGTGTTGTTGTCTTGGTATCGCTTTTTCCGTGACATGCATATGGTTACCCATGAGTTTCGTGCTGAGTACTTGGGGCTGATTCGTGCTTCTTTGTTGCACATTAGCCTGAATTATCCATGAATTCATTATTGCTGATTCGTGCCCTCTGTTTCTTTGTTGCTATTGATTTTTCATGAATTGTGATGTCTCCGAGAAGAGGATTGACTATATCTCCGAGAAGAGGATTTCTCAATTAGGGTTGGTTCAATTATTTTATCTTGCGGAGGTGGGTGATTTCCTTTCGTCTTTTGTGATAGTAGTTGAAGCTCAATTATTTACCTTTGTTTCAGAAGTGGGCCTGCGTGCCTTTATGGTTTGGCCTGTGTGCCCTGTATCTGTTGGGCCTATGTGCTCTGGCTGTTTTAGTTTGGCTCTAGTGGTTGCTCTTTGCACCTCCAACTTCAATTTGTAATTGTTCTGGTTTGGGCCTTGCCTAGTATTAATGAGAATCAGACAATTTGGACCAAAAAAAAAAATTCTTAACTGAGAAACGTATGTACTATGTAGCCATAAGCCATAGCCAAGTAAAAAACATTATTATCTAAGTGAAACGTATGCACCGATTTCTTTACTGAAAATTTTCTTTTATTTTTTTAAATGAATTTAATTATAAAACAAAATTAGTTATAATAAATTTAAAATTAATATTTAAGTTAATTATACCAGCTCTTAATTGGATAAACAATTATTTCTTATTTTTTGCTAAATAATTAGTTAAATACTATAAATAATTATCTATTTTTCATACAAATTATCTAATTAATAAATGAATAATTTAAATATATTGTAATTAACATAAAATTATCTATAGTTTGTTAAACAATTATTTAATTAAATATCCTAAACTGGTGTTGAGTCCTGCACTTTAGCTAGAGGTGTCAATAGGTTGGGCCCGGCCCGACCCATAGGGCCAAACAACATTTGTGGGTTGGGTTGGGCCGGCCCAATATTCTAATGGGTTGCGTATTTTATGGCCCGGCCCGACCTGACATCAGCCAATGGGCCACAAATCATTGAATTTTTAGAATTTTGACCATAGTTTTTTTCTACAAATGAACAACATACATAAAGACAATATTTTCTGGGTTACATATTGTATACATAAGATAAATAAAGCTGTTTTGGCTCAAACAAAACCAATATAAATCTGTTTTGGCTCTACAAATCACCATGGATAGTACATTAACGCTGTATCCACCAGCCCACCAACCCGACCCAGCCCATATATATATATATGATCGAGCCCATTGGGCTGGCCCAAAAACATAACATTGTTTTTTGGGCCTCAATTTTCGAGCCCAACCCAACCAAATAATTGGGCCATTGGGCCGGCCCAATGAGCTGGGCCAAAATTGACACTCTAACTATGGTGGCCGTGACAAGGTCCAGTTGGGTTTTCTTCGTTAATGCGGGTAGGTGGTTGGTCTTGCTAGCAACCTTATTTAAGTCAAGATGTCATGTTGATGAACTAACACCGATCAGGTTAGGGTCCGACGATTGGCCAAACTCCAACACAGACATCATATATTGATTCAATGCAGGCAAATCAATGCCCCACCAAAAAAATTATTCACAAACTCATCATCATTAGAAGCCAAAGATTGTCGCCGATAATATTTTTGGGTAGGCGTAAAATCAAATGATTGTTTGGGTGGTTGAAATTCTTGTTGTGTTGGTGTCAAGGAGTTGCGATGGGGCCGATGATTATTCACGCTCAGTGGAACAGTCTCGTAAGTGAACCCTAATTCACATGGTGATCCCTGGTTTAATGAACTAGACGCTAAGTGATGTCGAGTTTTGTGATAGCTATTACATAGCTACCACAATGTCAATATTTTGTCTGCTCGTGGTTTTACTTTTTTACTGTTCTTTTATAATTTTCAGTTTTTTTATGTGAGTCACCTAAGATCTAGAAGCTATTATAACATCTAGGGTAAAATACTCCTAGGTTAATTGCAATGAGTGGCTAATGATTGTAGCCTCCATTTGTCTATATATTTCACATTCAATGAAATGAAAAGCAAGTAGAATATCAGAAAACATTAGCTTCTTCCTCCATGCTCAGTGAATCAATATTAGCACTTTAATGTATGGAATTATCCAAGTCCCAAGTTTTGCACCAAAGTCCTTTATTTTTGTACCACTCTAATGCATCACACTCTCACAATCACTCACACTCTCACATATTTTATTTTAAAAAAGTTTTTCCGTTTCCTTAAATCATTCTTGTTCTTATTATTTTAATTTTGACTCTGTTAGTACTATTTAATTGGTAGTTTGTGTTAGTGCTATTTAATTTATTTTGATTATGTTAGTCTATGTAATTTGAATCTATTCTGTATTTTGTGAATCTTCCTCACTGTTGGTTGCCTTGTCAATTTCAGCGACATGGGCACGTCGGATCTCGGGTTTGAACCTAGATGTGAGCAGTGGTAATGTGTGTGTGTGTCTGTCTGCATGGTGTTTATTTGTCATTTCTTCTAAGTAGTCAAAAGAAAATATCTGTATTTTGTGAATATTTTGATTCTTTTAGTGCTATTTATTTTGGATTTACTTAGGAACTTGTTAGTGCTATTTATTTTGTGTTGGTCTATTACAACACGAGTTGTGAATATGTTGAAATCTTATTTTTATCACATTTTTAGTGATGTGTGTATTTGAAAAAATTTGTACCCTTTGGCCCAGGGTACTGGATCCACCACTGATGGATGGATAAAAAAGATTTTAGTAATGGGTGTTTTGATTAAATAGATAATAGATAAATTAAAAAATTGAAATGTTAAGAGAGAGAGAGAGAGAGAGAGAGAGAGAGAGAGAAGAAAAGTTGATTTTAATGGTGAAATAAAATAACTAAAAGCAGATGCGAGAGTGTGACCGCGAAAGATAAAGATGAGAGAGAGAGAGAAAGAAAAAGGTGAGAGCATAATTGAATATGATATTTTTTTTTCTTAAAATTGATGATGAATCAATTTTTTAAAAAGGGGTGAATTTAATATTTTTTATATTGGTTTGTTTGATTATATGTACAGTAAATTGTATATTTTTTTGTTCTAGACTAGGATATCCACCGCCGAACGCAGTAACTAATCCCCTCGCTTGATTAGAGCAGGCACCTCGAAGGGTGGGACAGCTGGCCCAATGATCTAAAGCTGCTCCATGCCCAAATAAGATTGATCAAATACTAAGATACTAAGATTGATCAAATATTTTTTTACTTTTGTGTTAACTTATTGAATAAAAGGTGAAATATTATAAATATACATATTTACATATATATATATATATTATTGTTCATTAACATACTTTTTTAACCAAAGCATGTTTTTTATTTTTATTATTTTATCATTGTTTTATAAAAATTAATACATGTGATTGATTCAGTAAGACAACGAAAGCAATAGAGTTCTTTTAAAAAAAAGAAATTAAAAATAAAAGTAATTGTGCAGAAAGATTGGTAACTATGAAAAAATCAATCAATGGACTTCAAGTGCAGCAAAAGCTTATTGTTAAAAAAGAGTGCAGCAATAGCACACCAGCAAAAGAATGGGTCAATTAATTTTTTTTTTATATAAAAAAATTAATTGAAGTCCAATTAATAAGTTCTTGTTATGATCACATAGTATCGGTTGGAGCACTTCCCTCCCTTCTATAGTCATCATCTTTAGTTGGAGGTTGTTTAATAATTCTCCCCCCTTCGAGCGGTTTTGTTTCGCCATCATGTGATCTCTTCTATCGACGATGCCATTTGTCTGTTGTGTAGTGAGGTGGCGAGGATGTCCGACATTTATATCTACATTGCAAAATAGCTTGTGAGGTGTGGCACAATATTGGGTCGTGGTTGAACGTCCAACTCCCTAATTATTCAGAATTTATTTGGATTATTACTTTTAAAATTTTAGTGACAATATCATTAAATAGAGATATCTCTTTGCATGCATAAAATTTGATTAGTGCTGATAATCATTTATTTTCCCCTCTTATGAAACCCCATCCCGCTGCTGATAATCAGTAGATTAGCTATTTGCCAATATAACAATTAAAATATATTATTTGAATAACAATAAGAACCTAAATATTACACGGTTGTTAGATACTTTATTAAATGCCAACGAAGGTTGGCTCAGTTGGTAACAAGTTGGCTCATTCCCAATAAGGTCATAAGTTTAACTTCTTTTGGTGGGTGATCTGTAATTACCTCCGTAAGCGCTCAAAGAGCCTTGAGGCCTATCCTAATCCCGGTGAGCCCCCGAAACCCAACTCACCTAAAATTTCTGTAACAACAAAAAACACTTTATTAAATAAATAAAATTGAATGGGCTACTAACCTCCATCTTATTCTATTTCTTGAACTTGTCTCAGACGTTCCCTTCAGTTTTTTTATTTCTTGACACTCAAAATTCTATCAAGCCTCTGCTAAGGGAATAGACCTCTTCTATGAAAAGCATTCTTACGGTACATTTTGTTTCGTGATATTTAGTACTCTTACGGTACAATTGGTGTCGAACAACAACTTTTGGAGCCTCGTTATATTTCTTTGTTGAAACCTCCTTTAAATACTATTTGTCTTAATGTAGGGATACAAAAATTGAGCTCAAAATACCTCACCTTGTACGGGACTTGCCCTGTCAATACTTGAGTAGCGCACAAGTAACAAATAAAATTATGTTAAATGCTAAGTGTTAGCAACTTAATACATGTTGTCAAATGTCAACGACATGTTTTGAGAATACGAAAATGATTTTTATTACAATACAAAACAAACAAAATGCACAATTCTATATTTCAATTTATTAGGCACTACTTTTTGTGCACACAATTAGGGTGTGTATTGTTAATAAGATTTGATTGTCGACAATCCATTCGTATATTTTAAACAAAGTTTTATTTGTAGCAAATAATATTGTCCTTGAGAATATATGACATTGATATCGTCTCTGTCTCTATGCAACAAATTCATGTGTTGGATATTCATCTATTACAAATACTTATATTCGTTTGAAATTATATGTTATGATAATTCATCCGCATGCTCTTCAAGAATGCTTTATATTTGAAAAACAATAACACCAACAATAAGTATGTTATTTTGTCAAACAAAAAACAAGCATGTTATTGATATTTTTTATAAAGAAAAAAATTACTCTTTTTTAATTAGTTCTTTTTATAACGCGTGCCGCACCAAAATAAATGGATAGTCCTCAAAGTAAAATTGATTATTAAATTTGACATAAGGAAATTCACGGTAATCAAAAGGTTTCTGAAGGTGTCCTAAATACTTGAATATCACAAGCCACTTTGTATACAAGGAATAATCATAATAGATGGAAACAAGAAAAACAATTGATGATTCATTTTACTAATCCAATATGAATAAGGCTTTCAAGGTTTTCCTTATATCTTACTACTTGAGAATACTCCTTTAGATTTTTAATGCCAAGCTCCACAATGATCTGGGTACTCCAATCCAACCAAGCTAGTTCACCATCTTTTGTTTTGAAGAATATATCATCGTTATTCCCAACTCCAACAAGATTCTCAACACAAGGAAATGGGCCAATAACGAATAGTTTAGTCCATGATTCTTTCTCACCAAGTTCACCTAAGATTGATATATGGAAAGTAGTTTTCTCAGTGTGATTAGAAATGAAAGCAACATACCCATTTAACACCTCTAAGTGCACTTCCATCGAGTAGATATCGAAACTAGCATCACCCACGTATGAGGGTATGCGCGTTGTAAAGAATACTTCATTGCTCATGTTAAAGGACACCAAACACGACACAAAACAACATTCGTTCGGATCCTTTGTACCCCACCAATGGCACACTCCCTCCGAGTACGTTCGACCAGCAACTACGACATAAGAAGGATCAGCAGGCATTTCGAAATCAAGTTTCTTCCAAGAGTTACTTCTTAGACTATATATCTCCCACAAGGGCGTCAAATCTATATATTCATCACATTCCCAGTTATCATCACCTCGAAAGAAGACTACATATCGAATCACCTAATAATCATCTCTAACATGGTCATAACCAAATCCACAAAGATATGACCAATGTTCTCGATAAGGATGTTCAAACTGAACAGGACTGTGGGGAATGACCTTGAATTCCTTAGTAGCTGGATTCCACAATACATATTCAGGACCATCGAGACACAAAACGCCGTTAGCACTAGAACCCAAAACAAAATATCTGTTAACATCTTGAAATGGAGGTGGTGAATCTAAGCTAACCCTATTCTCAACACTCTCACAGGATAGTAAATAGAAGCAAGTTTGGTCTTGTCCGTCTGGCAGCGTTGCATGTTGCTTTAGAAGGAGATATGTATATGTGAAATTGTTGCGATACAAACTCATGAAATGAGAGTTTTCAAACAAGAGAGTCCATGATTTGCGTACACATCCAAATCGCTTTAAAGATTTTAGAGACAATTTTGAGAGGATGGAAAAGGCAATATCATCGGGGATATGGTTGCTAATCACTTCATTTACAACAGCCACAGATTTCTCATCCATCTCTATATATCTACACCTTTGAAGAAACTGATGTTGTGTATTAATTTCTCCCTAGAACGAAAAGCAAGAAAAAAGAGACATTCGGTCACCGATGATAAATAGAGGAATAGGAGAAATACTAAACCAACTCAAAAGTGAAAAAATCTATAACATTTAAGATAAGATGAAATTTGTAGTTAAGAAGAAGGAAAAACAAGAATAAGCGATCAACAAAGAGAGGCAAAACCAGTAACACAATTTACAAAGAGAAATGAAAAAGGACAACTATCTCTATAAACAAGACGAGTATCTATCTAATTAATAATTTGTAAAACTAAATTAATTAATAATATAAACATCCAACTATGAAGATAAGAAATAGAAACTAAACCAGAAGGAATCCATGAGCCAAATTACGATGGAGCTTAAGAATTACTAAACCAGTAATTGATAGGGTTTGATATATGATGATTGAAATTTAGGAATCTGAAAGCCAAAGGGGGATTGATTACGAACTAAACCTAACCATATATCAATCAAGAGAAATACCATAAATCCTGAAAATCAAAACCTAGAATTCTCACCGAAAGTGGAATAAATATCATTAGAAAACGTGTCTTAGAAAAAAAAACTAACCGATGTAGATGAAGACGCAGAATCAAGGGACCCGAATTGCTGGTGCGATACGAAAGATAGAAGAAGACGCGGAGAGAGAGAGGTAGGTACACCAACCAGAAAACAAGAGTTAAGAAAACTCGCTAATCCTCATTTTATACTTTAGAGCATATACGTACTAGACTTAAATACCTTTTATTTTTAAAAAAATAAATATAAATTGTATTTGAAACACAACAACTGTCGAGGGGTTGATCATTACCTTGGGGTGTGATTGAGCGGTTGGAGCTTATCCTCCTTTAACCAAGTGTCGAGGGTTCGATCATTGCCTTGGGCATGTAGCAGCTTTAAATCCCTGGGCCAGCTGTCCCACCCTTTGAGGTGCCTCCAATCCAGCGAGATGATTAGTTACTGCGTTCGGCAGTGGATACCTCGGTCCAGACGAAAAAAACAACTATCAAGTGGTTGGTGGAGTTTTCCTACTTTTTTTTCGAAGTACTGCACCAACAGCATCTATGGTATTATATCTAAGGTTTTTCTATACTTTATACCCAAAAAGTATATATCTATTTTTATGGGACACAACAAATAAGGATTTTATTTTTTGAACCTGGCATGTCAAAAACCAACTTTCTAAAATGTTTTTTTTCCTGATAAGCAATGATATATTGATTAGAGCATTAGGTATGCTCAAAAGTTAAAACCACAAAAACACAGGAATTAGAGATTATTGATGCAAGTTTAACCTATTTGGGAGTCGCAGATGACCCTAGTTTGGATTCAATGAGCGCTGCAGCAACTCCATGCATGTCAAGTAATTGGGTGATCAATCCTTCCTACTTTTTCAGCCAGGTGACATAAGCAATAATGACTACACAACTCACAAAGGGCTTTATATACGAGAATTTTTGATAGCGCTTGAATGTAAGGATGTCCGCGTCACGTCATTACTCCCGAGTTGTACGAAAAATTCTCTTTAAGGAGAAGAGGCCTTTGGGATCTCACTTGTAATCTAATTACTTTCTATCCTCTCAAACCTTGACAATTCTTCCTAATAAAAAGAATACCTATCAATCTTCCCATTACAAGATAAACTAAACCAACTAATTTGGTCAGCATCATTACTATCAAGAATCAAACAAGCAATGTATGCAACTCTACTAAGAGTTCACACATCGGTAAGCATAATAGACCCTCATAAAGCTTGGTTAGGACCAAACTGTTTTGATACCACTAAATGTGACACCCGCTACCTCGTTTAGAAAATAGTGACGTAAATTAATGAAATACAAGAAATTAAATAAAATTATGTCTTTATAAAAACACTGAGTCAAACGAAGTAACCGGTATCACCAACAATGCAGAAAAACAAATCCAATAAAATAACAGAAGTATAGTAAAAACCCCATAGAATCCCTGTGTCACATGTCTCAGAGCTTTTACCGCTTCATTACAACTTTTAAAAATCAATAACAAAACTAAAAGTAATTAATAATTTTCATCAACACGAACTACTCCTTAGCAACCACGTCGACACGCTCTTCATCAACACGAACTAAAAGTAATTAATAATCTCAAAGCTTTATATATACTACGTAAATCTGTATAGTTTGTGTGTATGCATATATTAATTTGATGAATGTTAGAAAGTTTAAATATAATTATGCATGTGTAACTTTCTTCATAAACAAGAAAGTCAATGATATTTGCACACCTCCTCCTTATTACTTTGATGTGGTGGATATCCTTAGAGTTAGCCATTTAGATGATGAATTTCCTTCTCACTCAACATTTCATATGAGCATGCCATCTAAAAAGGTAAACTTTTACACCTCATGCTTGATTTTCACTATAAATAGATAGCACATTTTCCTTGCTTCTTCCATCATTCAAACACAAATTCATTTCTTTCCTCTTTGAAAAACCTTCGACCATGTATACATAGATACTTCTTCTTTGCAACATTTTTATTTTTAGGCTTTGTCACCTCAAAAACAGTTAAACCAAGTCTAGCCGATCATACCATTGAGTTCGTAGTTTCGTAGCGATGTTGGTGTTCGAGTACGTGTTGGTGTTGCCGGAGCAAGTTTACGTTCACGCTACAATTCAGGTGGGGCAAGATACCGTATTCGTCGGGACGGTTAGTGTAAAGTTTTAATTTAAATATGTGTAGAGTGACCCAAGCTCTACTAGGGTTAAATAGTCAGCGATACCTAAAGATCATTTGACTACTCTTCGGAGTTAAGGTTAAGTGAAGTTTAGGCCGTCGATGACCGGTTAACGCATAGGAAAGTTCTACGTTATTATTTGATTGATTGAGTGATTGATTTATTTCTTGATTACTTTGATTGTTTATATGTTATGGAACGATTATGTGCTCTTCTTTATTATTTGTTGAATTTCTGAAATGTCATTTTTATAACTATGTTGAGAAGCATGATTTTACTTCTTTATAAGAATATGATAACAAGTATAATGAGAAAACTAAAATAAGATTGTATAATCAACTGGTATAAGAACTGATTGACGATAGATCAGAGAGGGCTACCTATGAAGGGGCTGACTGTAACACCCCGGAAATAATTTAATTAAAATAGTTGATTGAATTATTAAAATAATTTGGAGGCGGGATATAGATAAATTAAAAGGTTAATATTTTAATGCGGTGAAACGAGTAAAGGAGGTGGTGACGTAGAGAGCCCAGTGTTTACTGAGCCCTCAACTTAAACCCTGGGGGTTTAAGCCAAACCCTCATTCGCAGCAAGCAAAAGAAAAACGAAAGTGAGAGTGAGAGAGAGAGCATGCGGCGCAAAGAGGCAGAGAAGAGGAGGGTTTCGCGAAGAATTTCAAAAAGAGATCGTTCGTGTTGCTGTGGTTTTGTTCGTGTCTCGTTCGTCGTGTTCCGGAGCTTACGTTATTCGAGGTAAGGGTGGGCTTAACCTTGATAATGGGTTGATGATAATTATGTGTGGGTAGTCTAGGGTTTTGTTGAATTGTTCGTGTTGTTGCATATCGTGTTTTCATTGAAGTTGGTGCTTTGATGATTATTGCACGTTATTGTGACTTGTTTCGTTATTTGTTGTTGCGTGATTGTTGTATCACGATGATGGTGTTGTTATTGTTCGTGTTTTTGTTGTTGCTGTGCGTGGTTGATTGTTGTTGTCGCGTTGTCGAATTGTCGTTTTTGTTGTGGTGGTTGCGGTGTCGTTGCCGTTAGGGTTTGGTGTTTGGCAATTTAGCGATTCTGGACACAGGTTCGGTTCTTCTAAAACTGGCGCTGTTTAGTTGATCCAAAAATTATGACGTTGATTTTTTTTGAAAATAGACTTAACGCCGGTCGTTTTGCCACTGGTTTCGTTAAATTCGGAGTTGTATAGTTCGAGTTATAGTCGATACAAGTTAGGTTAAAATTCTGGAAACGATTCTGGAAAATAGACTTAATGCTTGTTAATTTGGCACTGGTTTGGTTGCGTTTAGAGTTGTGTAGCTCAAGATATGAATTCCACAAGTTAGAGTAAGATTCTGGAAACAATCTGGACACAGAGTCAGTGGTTTGGTTACCACGTTTTCAAAAGAACTCCTTTTCGAACGAATCCAATTTCTTTGAAAACTAGACAAAATTTTCCCCAGTTTATGCACAAGTTTCATGCAATTTGATTGAGTTTTGGTCACTTTGAAATTGCTTGAATTTGAAGGACAGAAACTGTCCTCTTTTGCAACTAGCCTATGTGCTTTTCGAAAACTATACCTATTGGACACTCTCCTTCAAAAACTGAACTTAGGGATGATAACCAGACCCATAGGGCTTTCCAACAAGTATTTATTTGTTGAAATCCGATGTCGTTTGCTATTTTAATTAATTCGCTGAAGTAGGTGCGATGTGCCTAGGCGCTGTGCGCCAGTCTTGTGCGTGGTGTGCGTGCGTTATGTCCGCGTTGTGGAGCCGTCTGGTGTTAATATTTCAGGTGCGGTGCTGGTATGCTCAGGAGAGTTTGGTGGTAGCTGTGATGCTACAACTTGGTGCTATTTTTGGTGAAATCATTTGTTTTGATTCTGGTGATATAGTATTTATTTTAAATACTTGTTATGGTGAGTTGGTGCATAATCATAGTGTCGCATTGTCATATGCATGTTTTGGTGATATAGGCTCTGCCTCTGGTGTTTATTGGTGATATGCCCGTCTGTTTGCTGGTGTTTTTAGCAAACAATCACTAGTTTTATTAGAAGGTTTGTGAGATCAAACTAGAAAAATCTCAAAGCAATTGCCTTTGAATTGCAAAAGTTTTTGTTTCAGAAAATGTAGGAAAGGGGACGATTTGCAATGATTTAACAGAATCGAAAAAGAAAAGAAGCAGTAAATGGTGCGTGAATTGTAAAGAACAGAAAAACAAATTGCATTGAATCATAAAAATGGTACACGATCACATACAGGGATTCTTCCACTCGTTTTTCGCTCTGGCTTGGAAGTTAGAGTTTCAGGAATCGGTTGTGTATTGTGATTTTGCGACCTCTGTTTCTTCTCAGAAACAGCTATTTATACAAAGGAAAAGAGGGGGAAATTTGAACTAAGTAACTGCCTAGAAATTCAAAAATAAGTAACTGCTACTCCTACTTTCGACCAGAACCGCTCTGTCATGCTTCGACCAACTGCTAGCCTTCAGCGTATAACTGCTCTATTTTCTGTCTGTCGAAAGCCTGCGTCCATTTTCCTCTCTCTTGCTTTTGCTTCCCTGGAAACTTATCGAGTTTACCTTGCGTACGACCATCTTCTCTGTCGAAATAATTTGGTCTTCGTCGAAATATAAGTCAGGCCATGTTGACCATCTTTAATGAAGCCTGTCGAAATTACAGGCTAACAAATTGCCCCCCAAAAATGTCTTTCTCGACTGAGCTTGAAGTGGAAGAAGAGAAAGAACATTTTTTGAATTCACCATCGAAATAGACTTTGCACTTGAGTAGAACAACTGTATACCTGGTGTCGCCACTGTTAAGTGTTGTTTCTACATTCAAACCTTGGACTCAAACAGCCTGTAAATTCGGCCTTTCACTACGTTTACTGATTCTCTGTTCTACCTTTGAATGATTCCACCATTTTCTGTTACGTTAATAACGCCGTAATTAAAGTGATGACTCACTTCTCGGAACGCCAAACTCATAACCAACTGACGCTCTCTCATACTTCTCCTTATAAATAGAAGAGTTTTGTTTCTCATCTTCATCACTCCATGATTTTCTTCTTTTTCTTTTCCCGTTCCAGGATCATTCCCTTTGCTTTGAGTCTTCCGCGTAACCTCATCTCTCATAATTACAGTGAGGTTGCCTGGAGGTTCAAAGTGATGGTTTTTGATCTCGACTAATTATGGCTTTGCTCCTTTTTTCTTCATGTCACTTGATCTTGCAACTTTCTGAGTTTATGCGGGAGACTCAAAATGGGAGTAGGAAGATTCATCAGGTGTTTTGCTTTGATGATGACTGCCTTCCTTGGGGACATTAATATCTGCTCTCTGAAGGGCTTCCTGAGGTTTACCAAACAAGGAAACGCCCTGTTGAAAGGCTTACAAGCCTAACGCGCAGACGAAAAAATGACCCCCCAAACGACGGGAAGTGTCAATGTGGTCGAAGAAGACCACCTAAAAGAGAAGTTACTTGGTCGTAAAAGACCAACTGCAATTCAGCGTCTTATTTATGCCTAGTTTATTTACCTTTTCGGCACTATGTAATTCACGAATGCCTCCTTTGGCACATGTAACTTGGCAACATTATAATGAAAATTCTTCCATTTTATTCTTGAGCAATTTTTATTCTATGCTTTCGACAGTGTTTTGGCAACTTAAATGCCATGTTTTTACGCTTCCTTTATACTTATTCCAGCGTTATTTTAACTTCTTGCAATGTTGGCTTATACTTTTTCAAGTATTTTCCATTTATACGCAAAATTCTTCCATCAGCGCCAATCTCTTCGACCTCATATGCGCCGTTTGAATAAACTTGTAAAATTTTAAATGGTCCTTCCCAACTTGGGGACCACTTACCAAAGACTCTATCTTTTTTATCCATAGGCAATAAGACCTTCCACACTAGATCACCTGAAGCAAAGGTTTTAGACTTAACCTTTTTGTTATAAGCTTTAGCTACCCTCTCTTTCTGTCGAATAAGCATATCTAAAGCTAATAACCTTTCTTCGTCTAAATCAACCAATTCATCAAGCATCATATTCCAATAATAATCAGAGGGAATCTCCCACTGTCTTTGAATTCTTGTTGATTGTAGACAAATTTCAACAGGCAACACTGCATCGTGTCCAAATGTCAGCCTATAAGGAGTAGTGTTGATAGATTCTTTGGGTGAATTTCGACAAGCCCATAATGCTTGATCAAGGGTATTATGCCAATTTTTTGGTTTCTGCCCAACATGTTTTTTAATCAAATTAATAATAACTTTATTGGCAGCTTCTACTTGACCATTGGCTTGCGCATAATATGGTGTCGAAGTTAATAACTTAAAACCAATTTCAGAAGCAAACTCTACCATTTTTCTACCAGTGAAAACTGATCCTTGATCTGTAGTAATGGTTTCTGGAATTCCAAACCTATAAATGATATGATTTTGAATAAACCTTATCACTGCTTCTTGATCAACATTGGCTAAAGGTATAGCTTCAACCCATTTGGTGAAGTAATCAATTCCCACAAGGATATATCTATGGCCCTTCGACGAAGTTGGCTTTATCTCTCCAATCACATCTAGAGCCCAACCTCTAAATGGCCAAGGTCTGACTATGGCATGTAATTCATTTGCAGGTACATGTTGTATCCCTGCATGCTTTTGACACTCTTGGCATCCCTTAGCAAATTCTATGCAATCTTTCAGCATAGTTGGCCAATACATTCCTTGTCGAAATAATAACCACTTCATTTTGTGGCCTACTTGGTGTGAACCACATGCTCCACTATGTGTATCGGAAACTGCTAAATATGCCTCATTTTCACTAAGACATTTTAATAGCATCCCTTCAGGAGTCTTTTTAAACAATTCGTTTCCAATTATCACATAGCTCAAAGCTCTGTATTTTACCTTTTTATTGGTATTTCTTGTGGGATTTTGCAAATATTCTGCAATAGGCCTTCGCCAATCATTACTGGTCATATTGTCAAGAGCAAAAATTTCTGCTAAGTCAAAGTCACCAAAAAATTGACGTTTTTCGACAACGACTAGTTCCTCGTTTGCGTTCGCATCTGTTGCCCCCCAAGTTGTTGGTATTGACAATAGCGACGAAGAATAGTCATCAGAAATGAGTTTATCCTTTATTTCGATTAACTCTTCCAGGCTTTGTTTTGAAACTTTATAGCCTGAAGCAATTTGTGCCAATTCATTTGCCACTTGATTATCAATTCGTTGTAAATGTTCTAAGCGAACAGACTCAAATCTTTTTAACAAAGCATTGGCAACAACAAAATATCTGACAAGGTGCTCTTTAATGCATTTATACTCCCTTGTCAATTGTTTGACAACCAACTCAGAGTCACCTTTTATTTCGACATGACCTGCCCCCAGCTCAAGTAAAATTTCAAGGACTACTATTAAAGGCTCATACTCAGCTTCATTATTGGAACAAACATCCCGAATTTTAAACTTATACTTCGTTGGAATGTTAGTAGGAGATATTATTAAAATACCAATCCCAACTCCATGTTTATGGCTTGAACCATCAAAGTACAACCTCCAAGGATATACGTCTACAAAACTTAATGTTTCTTCGACAACAGAATGGTCTACTATGAAATCAGCAACCACTTGTCCTTTAATTGATTTTAGAGGTTGATAAGTTAAGTTGTATTCTGACAAAGCCAAAGCCCATTTACAAATTCGGCTATGCATTATTGGTTTCGACAGCATATGCTTAATAACATCAAAATGCGAATAAACAGAAACATCAGCTGGTTTTATATATTGCTTTAACTTTGTACACGAAAAATACAAACAAAGGCACAACTTTTCTATAGGAGAGTACCTCGTTTCGGCATCATTTAAAACCCTACTGAGGTAATAAATGGCTCTTTCGACACCACTATCATCCTCTTGTGCTAACATGCTACCTATTGTTCTATCAGAAGCTGCTATATACAATTTGAGCACTTTGTGTTTAATAACAGGCAACAAAATTGGTGGTTTCATCAAATAAGACTTGATTTCGTCGAAGGCTGCTTGATGCATTGGTTCCCATTTGAACTCTTCTTCCTTCTTCAGTCTTAACAATGGCGAAAAAACTTGTGTTCTGCCACTTAGACTTGATATAAATCTTCGAAGGAAATTGAATTTCCCCAGCAACGACTGAAGCTCCTTTTTGGTCGAAGGGGCATTCGTTTCCATAATTGCCTTAGTCTTATTTTGATTGATTTCAATGCCTTTTTTGTGCACTATAAAACCCAAGAAATCACCTGCACGTACACAAAAGGCACATTTTAATGGATTTAATTTCAATCCATATTTCCTCATTCTTTCAAAAGAACGGCGAAGATGGTCTAAATGACCACTTTCTGAGGAAGATTTAACCACCACATCATCTATGTATACTTGCATAAAATCATCAATAAAATCATGAAACATAGAATTCATGGCCCTCTGATATGTAGCACCAGCATTCTTTAAGCCAAAGGGCATTACTACCCATTCATAAACACCCAATGCCCCTGGACATCTAAAAGCAGTTTTCGACACATCCTCTTCAGCAATGAAGATTTGATTATACCCAGAATAACCATCGAGCATACTAAGATAATCAAATCCTGCTGCTGAATCTATTAGCATTTCTGCCACAGGCATTGCGTATTCATCCTTGGGAGATGCATTATTTAAATCCCTAAAATCTATGCAAACCCTAAGAGTACCATTTTTCTTTATTACAGGAACTATATTGGCTAACCATTCGACATACCTGGCAGTTCTGATGAATTTGTTTCTGAATAGCCTTTCGATTTCCTCTTTGATCTTAGCCAACACTTGAGGAGCAAATCTTCTTGGCACTTGCTTCACTGGTTTCCTCCCTGGTCGAATTGGTAATTGCATTTCCACTACTTTTCGACTTAACCCAGGCATTTCCTCGTAATCCCAAGCAAAGCAATCTTTGAACTCCCTTAGCAATGTGATGACTTGGATTTTTAGAGAAGCATCAATATTTGCACTAATATAAGTTGGCCTTTTTATTGAGCCATTTCCCAAATCAACTTCTTCTAACGGGTCTTGAGCTTGCATATGCTTTGTCGAATCTCTAGGATCCTTTTCAAAACCTAATGGATCGTTATCATTGATACAGTCAAGTCTTTCATCTATGACTATGCCATTTTCTTCATGTAACTCACTGGCTTCGACAGCCATTGTTTGTTGAATAATTTCGGCCTCCATAGCCGCTTTAAGCTTGTTTTCGGCCATATAAGCCGTAATTTTGTCCCATGCATTGGGCACTGACATAAGAAAATTTTCAAGAACCAGTGTTCCACCCCGTTGGTCGAAAAACACCATCAGGATAAACACTATCATCTCCCATTATTTCTCTTTCCCAAACAAAACCATAATTTGGGTCAAGATGAACTGAGGCAAAAACATTATCCGCTGGAACATATGCCTCATTAGAAGATGAACATGGCGCAATCTTCGCCATTTGTTTCTCAAAATTTTCCTTGGTAACTTGGTTCACATCAGCACGGAAGTAGCTTTGATCGGCTTCAACATACTCTACCAAACCATCTTCCTTCCACATTACTAAACGTTGATGCAAAGTTGAAGGGACAGCACCAACTCCATGGATCCACTCTCTACCAAGGAGTAAATTAAAATTCGCTTTAAAGGCTATCACTAAAAACAATGTAGTCCTCTTTATGGAACCAACAATTAAGTCCACCTCAATGGCCCCCAAAGAATGGCCAGTTTTGCCTTCATAGTTGCTTAAGACAATGTTATGTGGCCTGAGGTCAGTGTCGAACTTACCAATCTTCTTCAAAAGACCATGTGGCATCAAATTCACTGCAGCTCCACCATCTACTAACACTTTGTTAATTCCAACACCATTGACTTTGGCTTGGACATACAGGGGTTTCAAATGGTTTTGCATACTCATGTCTGGCTTCTCGAAAGTAGCCATTTGGTCTTCGACACAACCATTGTTCATCACATAGTAACACATTGGCTTATGATGAGCCATATCTTCTGTAAAATCCTCTTCAACGTCATTTGGTACTGTGATAACATCGTACTCAAGAGGCAGTATTGACACCACATTGCAAACAACATCGAAATCATCTTCAGAATCATCAAAATCCGACTCCATGTCTTCATCCATGTCGAAATCAGCATTTCTTTCCCTCACTGTTGACAATGGAGGAAATATTCTTTCAAGAGCAGGCCTTCTTGGCTTTTCTGTTACCACAGCCTTGCCTTTGGCCTTATTTGCTGCACACACGTGACTAGCAGCATCAACATTCCTCTTTGTGGCAACTTCAGCTTGGTGAACCTCACTCTTCTCCACTATCATGCTGCGTGGAACTTGATTATTAGCCAAATGACTTGGAACCTGGTTAATGTCGAAGTGTGCCTTCTTCTTCTGTTGTCTTTGGTAACGACGCCACTGTGTTCTAGTCATAGGGTTCTTACCCTTATAGTTATTCTTATAGTTAAACTTAATGGCATCAGTACCTGGCTTGACAGCTTTAGCACGTTGATTATTGGGTACCCACGCTTCGACAGGAGCACTAGCACTTGGGACAAAGGATTTACCCGTTGACAGCTTCAAATACCCTTTTGCTGAGGACTTCTCCTTAGCAAATTGTCGTTAACTTGTTGAAGGCTTTGCTGACACATTAGCCTCGTAGCCAGGAAGATCTCCTTTTGCAAAGTCAAATTTTGGCCTGTTATCAAGCCATTTTCTTTTGCGTTGTTGTTGATCCTGATAACCTTCGACAGCTTTAGCTGCTTCTTTATCGAAGACAGCGCTGCACCTTGGGCAAAGCATAACTTCAGAGTTATTCCACTTACACCGATTGAGGAAATCTATCAATTCTTCCTCAGCCTTTGGATACACAGCATGTATCTTCCCATCATATTCTTTTAGGGTCACTTCCTGTTTCTTACCTTCAGCATACATAAAACCTTTTAATTTTTTGGTGGCAGTCTTGACACCCTTAGGAGGGTCTGCCATTTGAGCATCCACCATGCCTACATCAGCTTCGACAGGTTCAGAATACATAGCTTCAGCCTTAGGCAATGGATCAACATCAATCTGCATAGGAGCTTTCATTTTCTTATCAGCAAATTTGAGTCTTCCTTCGTCAACTGCTTTTTGCACAATATCCCTGAAAAGCACACAACGGTCAGTGTTATGTCCCAAAAAATTATGGAACTTACAATAACCCTTTTTCTTTCTTTGGTCAAGAGTTGGTATTTTAAGGCCTTTAGGCACTAATATTTGACCATCAGTTACTAAAAGATCAAAAATTTCATCACATTTAGTAACATCAAAAGTATAAGTCTTAGGCATGAATCTATCATTCTTAGGCTCTACAGGGTTATCCCCATTCGCAGGCCTTAATAATTTACAGGTATAAGGAGGACCAGGCTTAAGTTCAGCCACGTCTATCTCCTCTTCTTCGACATTACTATATGTAACGTCAAATTCTTCTTCGACATATGCCACTTTTTCTTTTTTATGATACCTATTCGATCTAGATTTTTCCTCTCTAAGCCTTTCAACTTGTCGCACTCTATCAGCCAAATGAGCCATATCTCGCAAATGAGATGTGTCTAATTTCTTTCTAATTGAGTAATCAAGGCCACCAGCAGCCATTTCGACAAGCTCATGTTCAGGGACTTGTGTGAAGCAACGAGATTTCAACAGCCTAAATCTGTTTAGGTAATCATCAATAGTTTCAGGCATTTTGTGCCGAACACTAGCCAATTCTTTAAGACTAATTTTCGACTGGCCCATGTAAAACTGTGCATGGAATGCTTTTTCTAACTGTCCCCATGTGAAGATAGAACCAGGGGGTAAGGTCGTGAACCAAGTGAAAGCATTTTTAGTTAGAGAATTTGGAAAGTATTTCATCTTCAAATTCTCATTTTGTGCTAAGTCCGCAGCCTCAGTCAAGAAACGAGCAATGTGTTCGACTGTGGACTCATTTGTATCACCACCAAACTTAGTAAACTTGGGAACTTTCCATCCCCTTGGTAACTCAGTTTGTAATACATATTCACACAATGGTGATACGAAGTTAGGCCTTTGTAAACCTATGTTAAGGCCATTTTGCGCCAAAATAGTTTCGACTAAAGTAGCTATATTGTTTTCTGCGCCAACATTGTGTTTTTGCACTTGTCGAACAACTTCATCAGCGTTCTGGTGTCTATTTACCAAAACTACTTCAGGGACGTGGTTTACTGCCCCTTGTAGTTCGCCTACAACTGTCGACGCTTCGACTGCAACTGCTTCTTGGGGATTAACTGGCGACGCATTACCCGCAATAATAGGAACTTGCCTACTATTAACCGCTGGAGCCCCAAAGAAGTCTGCAATCCTACTCATCTTATTTGCCAACATTTGGTAACTGTTATTGGTATTTTGAATCAATGGATTGAAAACTATACCAATTTGTTGGGTAAGCATATTAACCATATCGTGATTACTCTCGTCTACTTGCTGTCTTAAGGCCAACAAAGACGTATTGGTTAATGCCGGGGGATTTCGACCAAATACGCTCTCAGAAGAGACATGTGTAGGGGAAAAGGTCGAAATATGTGGCATTCCAGTAGGCATGCCATAAATTCCCAAAGGAAATGGGGGTAGATGCACGTTATTCGAACGTGGGTCTAAACCGTTTCCCATTGCCATGTAAGGGCTATGAAGCCCTGCACTTAACGGCAAAGAAATAGGCAGAGATGCCATTTCTGACTGCGTTGAACCAACATTAGTCATTGATAATGAAGAAACGGTTGTCGACGATGATAGTCCTGCACTAACGCTCGCAGAATCCATTGTTGTTCCTTGCCCTTGTGAAACCACAGGGTTGGAACTAGATGCATTATTCGTACCAGAACGAACCATTTTACCACTTCTTAAGTGCATACAACAGCGAATACCAATAAGAGAAGTACGAAAATGAACAAAATCAAAGGCAAGGTCCCACTGGGCGTGCCAATTTGTTTGCTGGTGTTTTTAGCAAACAATCACTAGTTTTATTAGAAGGTTTGTGAGATCAAACTAGAAAAATCTCAAAGCAATTGCCTTTGAATTGCAAAAGTTTTTGTTTCAGAAAATGTAGGAAAGGGGACGATTTGCAATGATTTAACAGAATCGAAAAAGAAAAGAAGCAGTAAATGGTGCGTGAATTGTAAAGAACAGAAAAACAAATTGCATTGAATCATAAAAATGGTACACGATCACATACAGGGATTCTTCCACTCGTTTTTCGCTCTGGCTTGGAAGTTAGAGTTTCAGGAATCGGTTGTGTATTGTGATTCTGCGACCTCTGTTTCTTCTCAGAAACAGCTATTTATACAAAGGAAAAGAGGGGGAAATTTGAACTAAGTAACTGCCTAGAAATTCGAAAATAAGTAACTGCTACTCCTACTTTCGACCAGAACCGCTCTGTCATGCTTCGACCAACTGCTAGCCTTCAGCGTATAACTGCTCTATTTTCTGTCTGTCGAAAGCCTGCGTCCATTTTCCTCTCTCTTGCTTTTGCTTCCCTGGAAACTTATCGAGTTTACCTTGCGTACGACCATCTTCTCTGTCGAAATAATTTGGTCTTCGTCGAAATATAAGTCAGGCCATGTTGACCATCTTTAATGAAGCCTCTCTCATTTTGGAGATGTCTTTAATTGTTAATTCTGGAGATGTTTAAACTGGTTAATATTTCCGCTGCTTGGTGATTTCTTTTATATAAATTATTTTGGAGACTTTTTTTTAAAATGGTGAAAAATGTAGCGCCCTTCGAGGTGACTCTGATAATTGTCTATTTAATTGTAATAGTAAAAGGGGGGTGTTACATTAGTGGTATCAGAGCAGTTCGGTCTGTCCGGCCAAGTTGTCGAGTCGTCGAGTCGAGTAACACTTGAGTAATTGTTACTCGTTTTTGATTATAGTTTCTGTTGCAGTGTTAGGTTGAGATGGCAGGACGAAACGATGCTGCACTCGCTGCTGCTTTGCAGGCTGTGGCTCACGCTGTGGAGAGTAACCCAGGTGCTGCTGGTGATGCTCGGTCGCGCAGTTTGGCTACGTTTCAGAGGGAGAATCCTCCTACCTTTAAAGGCAAGTATAACCCTGATGGTGTTTTGGCGTGGCTGAAAGAGATGGAGAGAATCTTTCGTGTTATGGATTGCTCTGAGGCGCAGAAAGTCAGGTATGGTACTCATATGCTGGCAGAGGAGGCTGATGACTGGTGGTTGGAGGTGAGGCAGAGGTTGGCGACTGTGAATGAAGAGGTCACTTGGGCTGTGTTCAGGAGAGAATTTCTGAGAAAGTATTATCCTGAAGATGTCCGTGGGAAGAAAGAGATTGAGTTTCTGGAGCTGAAGCAGGATAATATGTCGGTGACTGAGCATGCTGCCAAGTTCATTGAATTGGCGAAGTTCTATCCACATTATGGTGAGGCTGGTGCTGAATTCTCCAAATGCATCAAGTTTGAAAATGGGTTGCGGGCTGATATCAAGAAGGCGATAGGGTATCAGAAAATTCGGGTGTTCTCGGAGTTGATTGACAGCTGCAGAATCTTCGAGGAAGACAGTAATGCTCATTCTAGAGTCATGAGGGATAGGCAGAAGAATTTCTCGAGTCGTGGGAAGCCGTATGAGGTTCCGGCTGGTAAGGGCAATCAGAGAACTGCTGTGGGTAAGAGACCTAGTGGGGGAGATGCTGCTGCTAGTGTGGTATGTTACAAGTGTGGTAAACCCGGTCATAAGTGTCCTGACTGTCCAGGTGATGTGAAGAAGTGCTACAAGTGTGGTAAAGAGGGTCATGTTATTTCGGGGAATGGAATTGCCGTGGATCCGTCTAAGGTTGATGCCGTGTTACAATGGGAGTCTCCGAAGTCAGTTACTGAGATTAGAAGTTTTCTGGGTCTGGCAGGTTACTATAGGAGGTTTATAGAAGGATTTTCGAAGTTGGCACTTCCGTTGACTCAGTTGACTTGCAAGGGTAAAGCTTTCATCTGGGATGACTGTTGTGAAGAGAGCTTCAAAGAATTGAAGGAGAGGTTGACGACGTCTCCTGTTCTGACGTTGCCTAATCCGGAAGAGTCGTTTGTGGTGTATTGTGATGCTTCCAAGATGGGGTTGGGAGGTGTGCTTATGCAGAATGGTAAGGTAGTTGCCTATGCGTCGAGACAGTTGAGGACTCATGAGAAGAACTACCCTACCCATGATTTAGAACTTGCTGTAGTTGTGTTCGCGTTGAAAATTTGGAGACATTATCTGTATGGTTCGAGGTTTGAGGTGTTCAGTGATCATAAGGGTTTGCAGTATCTGTTTGATCAGAAAGAGTTGAATATGAGACAGCGCAGATGGTTGGAGTTGCTGAAAGACTATGACTTTAGCTTGAACTATCATCCGGGAAAGGCTAATGTGGTAGCTGACGCTTTAAGTCGAAAGACGTTGCATATGTCAGCAATGATGGTTAGAGAACTCGAATTAATTGAGCAGTTCAGGGATATGAGTTTGGTTTGTGAAGTGACGCCTCAGAGTGTCAGATTGGGGATGTTGAAGATTGATAATGAATTCATGGCTAGCATTCGAGAAGCTCAGAAGTTAGATGTTAAATTAGTTGACCTGATGGTTGGGATTGATCAATCCGAGAATAAAGACTTTGAGTTGGATGCGCAGAATGTATTGAAGTACCGTGGAAGAATCTGCATTCCTGATGATGAGGAGATGAAAAGAGCAATTTTAGAAGAAGGTCATAGGAGTAAGTTGAGTATCCATCCGGGAGCTACAAAGATGTATCAGGATCTGAAGAAGATGTTTTGGTGGCCTGGTATGAAGCGTGATGTAGCGCAGTTTGTGTATTCCTGCTTGACTTGTCAGAAATCGAAGGTTGAGCATCAGAAGCCTGCTGGGTTGATGCAACCGTTGGAGATTCCGGAATGGAAGTGGGATAGTATTTCTATGGATTTCGTGATAGGGTTACCTAATACTGTGAGGGGGCACGATTCAATTTGGGTGAGGATAGATTGACGAAGTCTGCTCATTTTATTCCTATCAATATCACGTATCCGGTGTCGAGATTGGCAGAGATTTATATTCAGGTGATTGTGAAGTTGCATGGTGTTCCTTTGTGCATTGTGTCTGACAGAGATCCTAGGTTCACTTCTGATTTCTGGAAGAGTTTGCAAGAAGCGTTGGGTTCTAAATTGAGGTTGAGTTCAGCTTATCATCCTCAAACTGATGGACAGACAGAGAGGACCATTCAGTCGTTGGAAGACTTGTTGAGATCTTGCGTTCTTGAACAGGGAGGTGCGTGGGATACTCACCTTCCGTTGATCGAGTTTACTTACAACAATAGTTACCATTCTAGCATCGGGATGGCACCATTCGAGGCATTGTATGGTCGGAGATGTAGGACCCCGTTGTGTTGGCATGAATCTGGGGAGAGTATTGTTCTTGTACCCGAGGTTGTTCGAGAGACTACTGAAAAGGTGAAATTGATCCGTGAGAAAATGAAAGCGTCGCAGAGTAGACAGAAGAGCTATCATGATAAGAGAAGGAAGGATTTAGAATTCCAAGCTGGTGATCATGTGTTTTTGAGAGTCACGCCTATGGCTGGTGTTGGGCGTTCATTGAAGACAAAGAAGTTGACTCCTCGTTTCATTGGACCGTATCAGATCACTGAGAGAATTGGTAATGTTGCTTATAGGGTGGCCTTGCCCCCTAATCTTTCGAATTTGCACGATGTATTTCATGTGTCGCAACTTCGGAAGTATATTTCGGATCCGTCCCATGTGATTCTGATGGATGATGTGCATGTGCGGGATAATCTCACTGTGGAGACAATGCCTGTGCGAATTGAAGATCGTGAAGTGAAGACTTTACGTGGCAAAGAGATAAACCTGGTGAAAGTGGTCTGGTTAGGAGCTGCTGGTGAAAGCATGACATGGGAGTTGGAGAGCATGATGCGAGAGTCCTATCCGGAGCTGTTTGAATCAGGTATGTTTTCGAGGACGAAAGATTCTAAGTGGGGGAGGGTTGTAACACCCCGGAAATAATTTAATTAAAATAGTTGATTGAATTATTAAAATAATTTGGAGGCGGGATATAGATAAATTAAAAGGTTAATATTTTATATGCGTAGGAGGTGAAACGAGTAAAGGAGGTGGTGACGTAGAGAGCCGAGTGTTTACTGAGCCCTCAACTTAAACCCTGGGGGTTTAAGCCAAACCCTCATTCGCAGCAAGCAAAAGAAAAACGAAAGTGAGAGTGAGAGAGAGAGCACGCGGCGCAAAGAGGGAGAGAAGAGGAGGGTTTCGCAAAGAATTTCAAAAGGAGATCGTTCGTGTTGCTGGGGTTTTGTTCGTGTCTCGTTCGTCGTGTTCCGGAGCTTACGTTATTCGAGGTAAGGGTGGGCTTAACCTTGATAATGGGTTGATGATAATTATGTGTGGGTAGTCTAGGGTTTTGTTGAATTGTTCGTGTTGTTGCATATCGTGTTTTCGTTGAAATTGGTGCTTTGATGATTATTGCACGTTATTGTGACTTGTTTCGTTATTTGTTGTTGCGTGATTGTTGTATCACGATGATGGTGTTGTTATTGTTCGTGTTTTTGTTGTTGCTGTGCGTGGTTGATTGTTGTTGTCGCGTTGTCGAATTGTCGTTTTTGTTGTGGTGGTTGCGGTGTCGTTGCCGTTAGGGTTTGGTGTTTGGCAATTTAGCGATTCTGGACACAGGTTCGGTTTTTCTAAAACTGACGCTGTTTGGTTGATCCAAAAATTACGAGGTTGATTGTTTATGAAAATAGACTTAACGCCGGTCGTTTTGCCACTGGTTTCGTTAAATTCGGAGTTGTATAGCTTGAGTTATAGGCGATACAAGTTAGGTTAAAATTCTGGAAACGATTTGGGTATAGATTCGGTATTTCGGTGACTGGGAACGTTGTATTGACCGAAAAATTATGTGACTTATTTTTCTGGAAAATAGACTTAATGCTTGTTAATTTGGCACTGGTTTGGTTGCGTTTAGAGTTGTGTAGCTCGAGATATGAATTCCACAAGTTAGAGTAAGATTCTGGAAACAATCTGGACACAGGGTCAGTGTTTTGGTTACCACGTTTTCAAAAGAACTCCTTTTCGAACGAATCCAATTTCTTTGAAAACTAGACAAAACTTTCCCCAGTTTATGCACAAGTTTCATGCAATTTGATTGAGTTTTGGTCACTTTGGAATTGCTTGAATTTGAAGGACAGAAACTGTCCTCTTTTGCAACTAGCCTGTGTGCTTTTCGAAAACTGTACCTATTGGACACTCTCCTTCAAAAACTGAACTTAGGGATGATAACCAGACCCATAGGGCTTTCCAACAAGTATTTATTTGTTGAAATCCGATGTCGTTTGCTATTTTAATTAATTCGCTGAAGTAGGTGCGATGTGCCTAGGCGCTGTGCGCCAGTCTTGTGCGTGGTGTGCGTGCGTTATGTCCGCGTTGTGGAGCCGTCTGGTGTTAATATTTCAGGTGCGGTGCTGGTATGCTCAGGAGAGTTTGGTGGTAGCTGTGATGCTACAACTTGGTGCTATTTTTGGTGAAATCATTTGTTTTGATTCTGGTGATATAGTATTTATTTTAAATACTTGTTATGGTGAGTTGGTGCATAATCATGGTGTCGCATTGTCATATGCATGTTTTGGTGATATAGGCTCTGCCTCTGGTGTTTATTGGTGATATGCCCGTCGTGGCTCATTTTGGTGATCGGTACCGCATGCATATGCCCACTGGAGGGGTTGCATATCATCCCATTGTCTATGAATGTTATAATTTTGGTGGTTCACTGTCAAATGGATTTTTCCTTTGGTATCTGGTGCTGTGATATGGTGTAATTGTGTTGTGTTGCTGTAGTTACCTGATGCTAGCATATTTTTATCATCTGCTTATTATCTCTGTTAGACTCACCCCTTCTGCTTGGAATGTTGCTCTCATGCGGCAACGCTGCAGGTGATCGCTAGTACTCGTGGAGGAATTGCTAGGTTTTGCTTCCTCTCTCGTTTGGGTCTGTGTCAGCTCTGATATGTAGCACCGGGGAGTCGTTAGTTATCGTTTTGAACTATTATTTTAGTTATTGGAAATTGTTTTAATTAATTTTGGAGATGTCTTTAATTGTTAATTCTGGAGATGTTTAAACAGGTTAATATTTCCGCTGCTAGGTGATTTCTTTTATATAAATTATTTTGGAGACTTTTTTTTAAAATGGTGAAAAATGTAGCGCCCTTCGAGGTGACTCTGATAATTGTCTATTTAATTGTAATAGTAAAAGGGGGGTGTTACATTAGTGGTATCAGAGCAGTTCGGTCTGTCCGGCCAAGTTGTCGAGTCGTCGAGTCGAGTAACACTTGAGTAATTGTTACTCGTTTCTGATTATAGTTTCTGTTGCAGTGTGAGGTTGAGATGGCAGGACGGAACAATGCTGCACTCGCTGCTGCTTTGCAGGCTGTGGCTCAAGCTGTGGAGAGATATAGGTTCTCAGAGAATCATATAGATTGCATATGTGTTGTAAGTCCACAACCGTGTGGTATGGGACACACGAGGTCAAGTACTGGACCAGGTCCATAGTAGTACATATCTACATTGGTGGGGTAATATTAGGTTTAGATTACTTGGACTAGTTTGGTGGGGAATGACTTATAACATCTGGACTCCATGGTGACAGTCGGATGGCGTTCTGCACGGATGTGGGAACGTTAGTGGCATCAGGATATGGCCAGAGTCAGCATATAGTAATGGCATTTTAGAGTCTGATACATATGATATTTACAAAGGATAAAAGATAGGAAATAACTTGATTTGATGTGCATAACATGTTTAAATTAAGCTTTACCTTATCTTCCCATTTTTCCGACTTTTACACGTATGTTAGCCTTGTGTATTTTTCTCTTGTGTGTTTGCTTGTATCGCTTATATCTAGACTAGGACCCACTTGTAGCAGAGAGATACTCTTCCTTCCAAGATGGACGTTGAAAGCACCCATGGATGGCGGTGCGATATGACGCAGCGGAGGATTCAGGTGTCTCATTATTTGAGAGAACCTGAGTTTTGTTTTACCCAATGTGTCAGTCTTTTGAGTCTCTTTTAAGTCATTTGACTGATTTCTTTTTATGTTCTTATTTTCCGCTGTTTGAAATACTCTGATATATATATATATATATATATATATATATATATTATATATTAGCGTGACTTTAGTATTGCCACATATTTTGTAAAACTCTTCAACTTATTTTTATCTATGTGATGTTCAGTTATATAAGTATTTTGAGTTTTAAATTTACTCTTTTTTGAGTTTAAGAGTTTAAGTGTCAAGAGTTACTATGATGAGGTCTCAGTATGACCTATCCATGGTCTTATAAACAGTTTCCTAGTAAGTCTAGAGAGGATCTTATAAGTGGTTTGAGTGTATTAAGTAAAAGAACAAAAACTTTTGATCAGACCCTTTTGTTCAGCGATCTTATAAACCCTTAAATGGTGAGATATGGGTATTCAAGAACATGAAAGATATCATTAAACAAAATCTACAATAACTCACAAGTCCAGCACTAGTTTTATCTCCTAAAAAGAATTGATATTGAAACATAACTAATATCATCCATTTTTTTTGGGTCAAAACCTGTTCCACGAGTAGCTTCCCACCATTAATATTTTAATCAAAACAATACCAACCAAATCAAATATGACACGTAAATGCAAGTCAATGAAGTGATTGGACAATGTCAAGTTGCCAACCCTACAATAAGGCTTTGAAAACTCAATTAGAGAACATTCTTATAGCAAATCAAACAAATTTGTGAGGAAACATATCACACCAATTGAAAGAGCGGGCGAATAATAATCAAGCATTTAACATACAAGGCGATCTCTATTATTATCATAGAGATCGCATTTTTTCAGTCTTATTACTAAGAGTTCTTGCAGGTAAGAAATGTTGACATGAGAATATTAGGAAAGCTTTGGGGGTGACATGTTAGATGAGGTTGGTGATCATATGATTATCGATACCTAAGGAACAATTACGCAAAATGATATTTCCGAATCGGTTGTGTTCAAGACCCAAAAGAAAAAACTCGGCAAAAAAAAAAAAGAAATCAGTTGTAGGCTATAATATTTGTTTCATGATAAATTTTGTTTCTATCTCTTTTTGATCTGGCCAATGTAAATTAGGCTTTTAAATTGCATTTTCTTGGTCTCTAGGATGGACAGTCTTAGGGGTCTTTCACCGTAACAAGTTAGGGGCTTCCTACTGTTGCTTTGATTTTAATTTATTTTCTTGCGAATGGTATTGGATCTAGCCCCCCAAGGGCTCTCTTCTCTTCTCTTTCTCTTTTATTTATTTTTAATAAAATTGAGAGGAAGTTCTCTTTTTCCTTCTAGATATTTTTTCATCAAAAGGTTTTAATGAGGTTTCATAATTATAATTTTTTATTATCATAATATAATTACGATTTTATTCTATTAATTATCATAATTATAATTTTTTATTATTTTTCAATAAAATAATGGCGGCATCAGAGTCCTAAAGGGAAATCTTACCTTGTTTGGGATGGAGATGTGAGATGCAAAAATTAACCACACTGGAGATGGGCGTGGGATAGGGTAGGAAAAATATGCCTCGTTACCAATGCCTAGCTAGACTAAACCGCTGAAGTTAGATTTTTTTTTAAGAAGTTTAGGTATGAGCATGATGTGTAACTGAACTAATTTAAACATTGCAAATTTAGTTTAAGGGAGGATTTTCTAACTTGAAACTAATTTAAATCAATTGAAATGAATCCTATATATATACTAGTATGGTGGACCCGTGCGATGCACGGGTTGACGTATATGTATATATTAGTATTCTGATATTGCGGTCAAATAATTCAGATAAATAGTGTGTCAATTTTAGTTTTCCTCTAATGAAAATTACAGCTGTTGGCAGGATTGGCCACTTACCAATGTGGTTATATATTTAAATAAAATTTTCTGGTGAATATATCAGGTTGTACAAAATAATGTTATGGGATTGTTTATTGTAGAAATGGGCTTATTTGTTATATAATGCTCATTAGCTTGCAATTCTGCGATTTTGGTTACATGCGTTGTTAAATGATTTGGTATCTGTTTGTAAAATAAATAAATATGCCTATATGGGTGTAGTAGTGAGTTCGAATTATTTTGTTTTATTTTGTGGCTGCAAATCAGTCCTGACGTTTTGAAATTATTATGATTGGCCTGTGCCGGGTGTACAATTTTTTTTTTAAATTTAGTTGATTATATATTATTCAACAAAGCGGCATAATTTCCATGTTTGATTATAGATTAGTTGATAACCCAAGATATTGTTGTGGTTATTTTATATTTTCTTTAAAATATGTCATATTCCTGCTGTTGAATAAAAATATTCTTTTATCAATAGTGATGGTGCAAATTTCTTATTTTTAATTTGTACCGATGGCAAAAAACCTTTCCACAAATTAAGGCATGTTTTTATTGTAGCGCATCATATACGAAAGATTCATTAGAATGTAGCTAGGGATACACACGGCATATTGAGAATATGTGTAGGGGTTTTTTAGTAATTGTGTAATTAGTTAAAGTTAACTTCACATTATAGAAACCCTGGATTCACTTTCCCTAATTTGTTCCAATCTTGAGGTATGGTTCATTGATTCGTATTTATTTGCAATTATCTCATGTGTAATCGAATTTTTTATTTCGTCGTATGTTATTCTGGAAATTTTCAATAGTCGTTGGAACTATATTGTATTTTATGATCACATATGCAATTTGAAAGTTGTTCTAGTTGTTCGTTAGTGTTGGACAGTAATCCGAAGTGGTATTTCTCCATTTGGATTTGCTGGTTTGAACATAATTGCGCATAAATAGCTCCTATGCTGCAGGCATTCCGTTTGAGGTTTATGGTGCCCTAAGTATCGGATCAATCCATCATTTGTTTGAATATTTGTAAATCATAGGAATCGTATTGAGCAATTCTGCAAAGTGATATTATATGAAATGTAAATCATACGGAATCAAATTGAGTAATTCTGCAAAGTGAATAGCTATTTGAAGTAGGTTATCAGAAATATATGATATTAATGAGCGTGAAGATGAGAAAGAAGATTCAAAAAAATATTTTTATAATGCCTTCCCCATGTGACTTTATTTTTTATATTTGTATATATGTTTGTTGAAAATCACTAATTGCAATATCTATAGGTTCCTCTCATTTTATTCTTACACAAATCCGCTTTTATTAACAATTAAATTAACTTGATCTCTGTATATAAACTATTCAGACTATTGGAATGTACGAAACACTATACGAAGTTGACGATGGTCTCCAAACCGTAATCGAATAAAATTTTAAGATCTGTGGTCATTTTGAATGATGCAGGACGGTGAGAATTCTCTGTTAGCCACCCTGTTAAATGAAGATTTTGGGATCATTTCATATTTTAGATGAAAATAAGTATTGGAAGTAGAATTAGGTTTGGCGTTGATGTCGTATTTTCGCTTTTCTTTTGAGTCTTTTTATGGCAAATCAGATTATTTGTAGTTGATTTGGGTACTAATAATTTGTTTGGGTGTTTCTGAGATTTGAAAGATCATTAGTGATAAAAAACTTTGTATCAACGTTGAATTTCGATTGTGTTCCTTCGATTTATCGTATGGTTTATTAGTTAATAATAATTGTGTCGACATTTCCGTACTTTTTCTGGGAATTATAGTATGAATTATACATAAAGATAGCGCTGAAATCATTACATGTAAAACGTTTTGTATCAACATTATAGAAAAATAGTTTGTATGACAAATAGAAATTATCACAAAAAAGGTAACAAAACTAAGTTGCAGTGCAGCATAATTCAAAATGTTTAAGTGATGGAAGTTAAGGTTTATTCTGTCGTATATGAATCTGTCTCCCACTCTACTTATAGTTATTCACTACACAATACTGCAAGCAATAGTATATTCAATGATACATTACTGGAGTCCATTTCGAATGTCAGCATCATGTATTGATGGGTACTGAATAAGACTGATGGTTTAGATTGTTAACAAAGATATGCTTCATTGCATGTTCCATTTGGGGAATATTAAATCAGGTATGTGATTCTAATTAGATAGTAAAGAAAGCCGCTGATAATATTGTGTAGCTTGATATGTTTCAAAGTTGGTTCTTTTACGCAAGCTGGTTTTTGGATAGTTGTATAGTTCTTGTTATTGTTGAATACCATGTGTAATGAAAGAGAATGTACATGCTGTTTACCTTGTGAATTATGAAGTTTGAAAAGTAAAGAAATATAAAAGACGAATGTAATTTGAACATACTTGAGCAGGTAAACCAAAAAACAAAACCACAGACCCAACATATGTTCCCATGGTCATTAGAATGTAGCCATAATATGTAAAAATCTAGTACAAAAATTAAAGATTTTCAAACACTTCCCGGTAGACAACATTTTTCGTAGACGACAAAAGGTTTTTATCCTCGTCTAGTATAAGCAGCTTCAGACCCTTCCGTGACTTAACGCGTGATAGAGCAACATACAGCTTCGTCTAGTATTACACCATTAACATGAGTAGGATTGGAACTGAGGGAGGAGGAAATGACAGATCGTGAGACACAATCAGATTGTGGTGGTTTTGTGGCTGTTCTGCGGATCATGGAGTTACTGCCATAGTGGGTGGTTCTCTTCACATGTGAGGGAAGTTGAAGAAAAGAGCAATTAGGTATTTTGAGTGTTGGAAGCGCATAGAAGAGAAGGAGTGGGACTTGCAGATTGGGTCGGGGATGTGGGCCGAAGTCCAGTGAGTTTGTGGTGTGGGATGGAAACAAATGGACTGGGTTGGGAAGGTTTGTTAGTGGCAGGGGTGCGAGAAGCAAAAATAACGTGGTTGTACAAGTAAAAATCTCGAAATACTCATTTAAATCCATTTTAAAGCTCATTTTAAATATACACACTATTCCCACACTTCTATAACCCAAAATAATTTTCAAAATAAATAACATCCTAAATACTCATATTTGATAAGATAAAATAATCAATTAAAATACTAAAATTTCAAAATTTAAAAGTCTATAACGAAATAATTAAATAAAATGATAAAATAATAATATCATTATATTACTAGCGTGGTATGAAAATACACTTAAATAATATTTCAAAATATTTTCATATCTCAAACACACAATAGATTAAAATAATTTAATCTTAGCCATCAAAATAATTTAATACAAGCACATACTAAAAGAACTCCAAATTGCTAAAATCGGGGTGTTACAGTCTCCAATTCGGAGCAACCAATCAGCAAACTCTTTGATATCATTTCTCTCAAGCCCATTTACTGCACAACCCAACCTCATGTTGACAGAGAGGTTGAGGACTTTGAAGTTTGACCACAGTTCAGATGCATTGATAGCCGCATGTTGTGGAAAAAATATATGTGCAAGTATACACAGTCTTTAACAAGTAATATAGAGATAAGAAGGTTGTCGTACCCTTGCCTAATTAAACTCCTACAGATCATCCCATGAACTATGCTATCCTATGTCTATGTCTTAGCATGGTTTTAACAAAGTTTCCTATTATTAAAACACTTATTCATTTTAGTTCTTGATTTCAAATCACAAACCATTTCTGAATTTATGACCCTACTTATTTTAAGTGATCAAGTTAAAATAAGTTTGAAAGAATTATCACGCAAGAATTAAATTACAAAAACATCAACATAACTTTATAACATTTCAAAGTTTCATTACTAAGCTAAGTCATCCCAACCACAACGGGTTCAGCTCATGCTTGACATAACTAGAAAGATATAAACAAGATTTCTCATGCTTATAACAAGAAAAACGCAAAGAGAATAAGAGGTAAGAGTATTTACACAAAAGAAGATTCTTTGCATTTCTTTTCTAGCAATGTGGTTGCTTACACTTCTTCACAAGAGTACAAGAGAAATAAATCTACTTAATAACTAGAAACTAGAATATAAAATGTATTGTTGAATGATAAGAATTGAGTGTCCTTCAAATGGAGAAGAGGGTGGTATTTATAGGCTTCATGATCCACCTTCCTTGATCACCAAGTTGTTTCTCTCTCCTCTTGTCAAGTAAAAAGTGTGATAAGAACCCCCATCAAATATTAAGGGAGGTCCAATGGTGTAATGACAAGTGGAAAGTGAGATTTTTCACTTTGAGGCTAGATGCATGAACTTGGCGCCACCTTCAACAACTTGGCCAACTTGCGCTTGCCACTTGCATTTGCTGACATCATCAGGTTGTAGGAGCAATTCTGTGTTACTTAAGTTGATGCAACTGCAATAGATGCAGGTGAAATGCTTGGGTATGATGCAGGTGCAATGCTCCCGTCTTCTGCTTTTTACAGCTTATTGCAGGTGCACCTATTGGGGTCTCCATTGCAGCTGCAATATTCAACAAACACATCAAAAATACCACAAATTATGAAATTCAATTCTAATGAGTTCCAAAGCTAAATGATGCTGATTTCAACTATTATTCTTTATTTGGATTAACAAATTACTGAGTTCTTACAATAATTCAAGCTTAAGAAGTGTAAATAACTCTATATAAAATAGAGTTATCACACCCCCAAACTTAAATCATTGCTTGTCCTCAAGTAATGACTAAAAATGAAACAAGATTAACAAGTACTCCTAGATGAGTTTTCAGAAGATCAGATCAGCTAGTTCCTTCAAGATATATTTTTCAATAAGTGCATTCTCTAGAAACTAAACTCTATGTTTCCCACAAAGCTTGTGAACCATAGGTTCTTCAAACATTCAAAGTTTATTTGAGCTCTTTTGTGTGAGTGTGTGACTTCACTGACCTTCAAATTGGTTCTTTCCCTAAGTTTGGAAAATCCACTTAGCTTTTGGATTGAAAAAGTTCACGTTTGATCATGTTAAAAATTCTTTAAAAATGGGTTTTAGACTAACAATTTCCACAAGTGTTGAGGATGCTTCAAAGCACAAAAAAGGGTCTTTATCAAGAAAGCTCAATCTAGACCAGTGCTTTCTACGTGTTTGGTGCAATGTTGAATTTTGGTATTGTAGGTGCAATATACTTTGGTGTTGCAGGTGCAATGGTATAGATTCATTGCAGGTTCAATGGGTTTCAGTGATTTTTGTTGCATCTGGTTTTCTTCTTTGATGATTGTAGCTGTATTGTCCTCCTCGCTGTTCCCCTTTTTGCATTTTTTTATTTTTGATTTTTTTTTCTTTCTTTTTCTTTTTCTTTTTCTTATTCAAGGAATTTTGGAACGGGTACAGCTTATATGATTTGGATCAATACAGCTTTTGTGGAATTTTGAGTGAGAAGATCAAAGTATTTTTCTGTTTGCACTGGCTTCCTAAGATTGAACCTCTTTTGCCTTTGTATTCATTGTTGCACCCCCAAACTTATCTCTTTATGCTACTCCCCATTTTTACTAAAACTTTAACAATTGATCTTGTCTCACTAAGACTATCCTTGGCATCCATTTATTTCCTCATTAGTTGAGTTCCTTTCTTCAAATAAGTGAGTTTAGGTGTTGAAGCTCAAATATTCTTGATCATTTTCTGAACTTAGGCCACAACACTTGATGTTTCCCCAAAAAAAGATGTTCAGTTTCTGAAAAATGCACTTGTTTTTCTCAAAACAAGGTTTTCTAGCTGATCATGCTTCTTAAAACACACTTTGCTTTAAATAAAAGAACTACTACTGACTTTTAACTCACAAATATATAAAACACACATACTTATATATATATTAGCTGCATATTGTTCACAAAATAATCAAAAGATCCCCCCCCCCAACTTAAAAGATCAGCAGTGTCCTCACTGCATTACTGAATGGGAGAGGGAATATTGCAGCTGCATTAAAAAGTCAGTATTTAACATAAACAAACTAAAACAAACATATAACAGTTTTAAACTAGCAAAATAAACATTGTTCTTTTTACTGCTTGGTTGCTCCACTCCTAAGCCTGTTGCTTGCCCTCACTGCTGGCTTAGGGTCCTTATTCTGCTTCTTCGCCTTTGGTCCAGTTGTTTTTGTTGTTTCTGCAATCGCTGCAGGTGTATCAGTCTTCAGTGTTGCAGTTGCAACAACCTTCTGGGCTGCAGGCTCATCATATTTTTGTATTGCAATTGCATCAGTTTTCTGTATTCTAGCTGCAACCGTTGGCTTTTCTGGTTCCTTTGCATCGGCTTTCTTGTGCCTTTTCTCCTTCTCTTGCATAGCAGCCAATGTTTTGTCCACCATTTCTCTAGCTGCTGCTGCTGCTACAGGATTTATATCAGTGTGGATCTGGGTTGCACCTATAACAACTTGAGGTTGCATTGTAGGTGCAACAGGTGACTCTGTTGCAATTGTAGTGCTGGCAGCACGACGTGCAGCTACAATGATGGTAGTCATGGTTGCTTGAGCAGAAGTTTCTTCAGCTTGCTGCTTAGGTGGTTCTTCTTCTTTGTTTTCCTCCTCCTCTTCTTCTTCTTCCTCAGATCCTTCCTCTTCCTGTGTTTTATCAGATTCTTCATGCTCTTTTCCTTCCTCAACCTCTTCTTCAATTTCCATCAATTTACTTTTTGTACCTGCAACATTAATGTTAGTTTCAACTGATGCAGCTGCATCTGTTGCAATATCAGCAATTGTTTGAAATTGGTCTTGCACAGGTTCATCATTTTTCTCCTCCATTGGTTGGTTTTCAGATTCTGTTTCTTCTTGTGGAGTGGGTGATTTATGTTTGGGTGGTGGTGATTTTGGGGTTGGTTCTCTTTGTGGTGAGGCTAGGGGAAGAGGTGATTTTGGCAAGTGAGTTGGTGATTGTATGGGAATAATGGTTGGTGATTTTGAGTGAGGTGGTGTGACAGGTTTGATTGGTGGATCATTTGGGCCAAAAGGGGTTGATGGGGTTCTTTTCTTTGGCTCGGGCAACTGCTCCATTGTGATCTCCACTTCATCACTCTCTGTCTCCTCTTCATTTTCCTCATTATCTTTGTCTATTTCCTTCACTGCTCTTACTGCCTCCTCCTCTTCTGTAGTATCTTCCTCAGAATCTAAGATTGGTTCTTCCATCACCTTCTTTCCTTTTTCTTTTCTTGTTGGTGGCCTTTTCTTAACCACTTTGTTCTTCTTTTTCTTAGGCACCACTTCTTCTTCTTCCTTCTCCTTTTCTACTTCCTCTTCTGCTCTTTCTTTTTCTTTCTCCAACACCCATTCAGGGAAAATGGGTGGATTGTATTTGCCCATTTGCAAGGAGTTGGAACCACATATCTTGCCATGTGAGTTTCTCCTTCTCAAACTTCCACATTGCCCTCTGTTGCTGCATGAATTGCTCCTGCAATGCTAGGTTAACACTCTCTCTTTGCACTTTTGTTCTCTCCTTGTAATTTGCATTGACTGGACCAGGAGGAAACTTCCTTTCCTCAGTAATTTTCAGTGATAACACAAAGTTTAGTGATAAGACAAGGGAAAAACAAATTACCAGTATCCTTGTTTTTGCAAATTAGAATTTCTTCAGCAATTACCCTACCCACATCAATGTTGTTTCCAAACAGAATAGAATCTATGGCAAGCATTCTTTCCTTTTTTATGGTGGTAGTGTGTTAAGTAGGTAATAATGAACATGCACCAAACAAATGCCAAGCACTGGCTTCTGGGGTGAGGTATTTGCTCTTAATGGTGTACTCAGTTGGTTTGCATTTTTCCCAAATAGCATTGCTTTCTGCAATCCTACTCTTAACTTTATTCATGTCATTTGTATCAACAGTCTCAATCAAATACTCAAAATCTATACCACTATACTCTAGAAGGTACTCATCATTGATTGTGGATGCATCAAATTCAACTCTTTTTCCTCTAATAGTAGAGTAATAGAGTGGCTTACCAGTTTTTTGAGTAGGAATACCAGCATAGAACTCACACACAATAGGAATGTAGTAGGATCCTCTGTGCTTGATGAATGATTCCCAACCTCTTGCCTTCACAGTTTCATGGAAGGATTCTGCAGCATCACTTGTCTTGAATCCACGCTCTGGCAAACACTCCATAGCCCAGAATTTTGAGCTTTCTTTTGCAAGCGTTGTAGGTGCATTAGTGGGTTTCTTCTGTGTTTGCGATGATGCACCTGCGACGTTGGCCCCTTTACCAGAACTCTTGATCGCAGATTGTTTCTTCACCATTGTTTAGGTTTTGGGCTTTTGGAAATTTGAGATAGAAGGTGAGTTTCTGAAATGGAAGTGAAAAGTTGAGAATTTCTTTGTGAGAAAGAGTTGTAACGGTAACAAATGGAGTTAGTGGGTGGTTTTAAATGTTGAGGGAAGTTATGGATTAAGGGAAGTTGAGTTGAAGTTAGTGGTCAATTTCTGCATGTGCACTGGTCAATTTCTGCATTTGCAGGTGCAATGGTAAATTTTTACATTGCAGCTACAATAGCTTCTCCTTATTGCAGGTGCAATAGTTGTACCTGCAATACACATAGTTCCTGCAAAAACACTCAAAACATGTAAAAACAATTAAATTCATGGGTTTCCTCCCAGAAAGCGCTTGTTTTAAGAGTCTTCAGCCTGACTATCTCTGACTGGATTAGAGATCTTGGAGTTGAGTGGTGCTCTTGCTTCTCTCCACTTGTTCTCCATAGTACATCTTCACCCTTTGTCCATTGACCTTGAAAGTGGAATTGGTTCTTTCATCAAATAGATCTACTGCACCATGAGGGTACACTTTTATCAATTTGAATGGACCAGACCATCTTGATTTCAGCATCCCAGGAAAGAGTTTAAGCCTGGAATTGTAAAGCATCACCAGACTTCCTTCAATTAATTCTCTGCTCTGAATTCTTTTGTCATGCCATACCTTTGTTTTGTTTTTGTAGATTTCAGCATTCTCATATGCAAAGTTTCTCAACTCATCTATTTCATTGAGCTGCAGTAATCTTGTTTTCCTTGCTTGATCATATTGGAGATTGATCTTTTTAATTGCCCAAATTGACTTGTGCTCCAATTCCAATGGTAAATGACATGCTTTTCCATACACTAGCCTATAAGGAGACATCCCGAAGGGTGTCTTGTATGCAGTTCTGTATGCCCACAAGGCATCATCTAAATGCAATGACCATTCCTTCCTTGTGGGGCCAACCATTTTTTCAAGAACTCTTTTGATCTCCCTGTTGGAAAGTTCTGCTTGTCCACTGGTCTGTGGATGGTAAGCAGTTGCTATTTTATGCTTCACTCCATATTTGGCTAACAGACCTTCAATGAGCTTGTTGCAGAAGTGTGACCCTTCATCACTGATAATTGCCCTAGGAGTGCCAAATCTAGTGAAGATGTTTCTTTGGAGAAACTTGCTTTCTGACTTGGCATCATTATTTGGCAGTGCAACAGCTACCAAGATGTATAAGTTGCCAAAGGATGGGGGAAATGGTCCCATGAAATCCATCCCCCAAACATCAAAGAGTTCAACCTCTAAGATATTTGTGAGTGGCATTTCATACTTATCATAGTTTTTTACCATCTGATATGCATCTTTGAATAATGATGGCCAATAGAAACCTGATTGTAGCACTTTAGCAGCAGTTCTTGGGCTACCAAAATGCCCACCATATGGTGCTACTTGACATTGTAGAAGCACTGCATGTAGTTCTTCTTCTGGTAAGCATCTTCTGATGATTTGATCTGGACATTCTTTGAAAAGGAAAGGGTCATCCCAATAGTATTGTTTAACTATGTGGAAGAACCTTTTCCTCTGTTGGTAAGTCAAGTTCACAGGCACAATCTTGCTTGTAAAATAATTCACAATATCAGCAAACCAGGGTGTTGCAGATTCTATTGCAGCTGCAATTGTTGATTTTTGCATTGTAGGTGCAATGGATGCATCATGAGTTGTTGCAGAAACTGCCAATAGCTTTTCATCTACAAAACTTTCTTGTATTTCCCCCCCTGTTATACCTGCACTTTCATTCTCAAGTCTAGAAAAGTGGTCAGCAACCTGGTTCTCCAACCCCTTTTTATCATGGATTTCAAGATCAAATTCTTGGAGGAGGAGAACCCATCTAATTAGTCTAGGCTTTGCATCTTTCTTAGAAATAAGGTATTTAATAACAGAATGATCTGTGTAAACAATTACCTTAGTTCCAACTAAATATGATCTGAATTTATCAAATGCAAAGACTACAACTAAGAGTTCTTTTTCAGTCACAGTGTAATTAATTTGTGCTTCAATTAATGTTTTGCTAGCATAGTAAATGGAATGAAAAAATTTGTCATACCTTTGCCCTAGGACTGCTCCTACTGCAAAGTCACTAGCATCACACATAAGCTCAAATGGCTTGCTCCAATCTGGTGTGACTATCGCTGGTGCTGTTACCAATGCCTTCTTTAGTGTTTGAAATGCTTTCAAGCAAGATTCATCAAAGTGGAATGGCACATCATGCTGCAAGAGTTGGCATAATGGTTTTGAGATCTTTGAGAAGTCCTTGATGAATCTTCTGTAGAAGCCTGCATGTCCCAAGAAGCTTCTGATATCCTTCACAGTGGTTGGAGGAGGTAATTTCTCAATCACGTCAATCTTTGCTTTGTCAACTTCTAGGCCTTTCTTTCAAACTCTATGTCCTAGAACAATTCCCTCTTGGACCATAAAATGGCATTTTTCCCAATTCAGAATTAGATTGGTCTCTTCACATCTTTTAAGGATGTCTTCTAAGTTGGATAGACAAGTTTGATAAGTTTCTCCAAACACTGAGAAGTCATCCATAAACACTTCCATTGAATGCTCAATGAAATCTGAGAAAATCGCCATCATGCATCTTTGGAATGTTGCAGGTGCATTACATAATCCAAATGGCATCCTTCTAAAGGCAAAGGTGCCATAGGGACATGTAAATGTTGTCTTTTCTTGATCTTCGGGATTAATGGCTATTTGGTTATAGCCTGAGTATCCATCTAAGAAGCAATAGAATTGTTTACCTGCTAATCTGTCCAGCATTTGATCAAAGAATGGCAATGGGAAATGATCTTTCTTAGTTGCCTTGTCAAGCTTTCTGTAGTCCATGCATATTCTCCACCCTGTGACTGTCCTTGTAGGTATCAGTTCATTCTTTTCATTGGCCACTACTGTCACTCCACCCTTCTTTGGTACACATTGTACTGGGCTCACCCAAGCACTATCTGAAATAGGGTAGATTATGCCAGCATTTAGCCATTTGATGATCTCTTTCTTGACTACCTCCTTCATCACTGGATTCAATCTTCTTTGGCCTTCAATGCTGTTCTTGGGTTTTCATCCAAGACTATCTTGTGCATACATATTGAATGACTGATTCCTTTGATATCTGACATCTGCCGACCAATTGCCTTTGTATGCTTCCTTAGGGTAAGAATAAGATCATGCTCCTGCTTTTGAGATAGATTAGAAGCAATGATCACAGGTAATGTGCTATTTTCCCCTAGGAAAGCATATTTTAAATGCTTAGGCAATTCTTTGAGCTCCAATGATGGTGGTGCTTCAATTGAAGGAATATTTCTTTTGAGCTTCGGATTTTCAAATTCTAAGGACTCATATTTTCTTGCCTAACGTTCCTTCACTTCTGCTTTTTCTGCTGCAACTTCACTTTTTGACTCATGCCCTGTACCTTGCATTGCAGTTGCATTGTCAGCATCTGTTGCACCTGCAATGGATGAGTCAGTTGTACCTGCAATAAATGTTAGTGCATTTAAAAGATGGTCCTGTTCTTGAATAAAGTGTTGTTGAAGAGATTTATCTAGGGACATAATGAGGGAACATTCTTCAACATCTTCAATTGGACATTTAAGAGCATTCAAAATGTTGAATTTAATCTCTTGGTCATTAACCCTCATTTTTAATTCTCCCTTCTGCACATCAATGAGTGTTTTGCCAGTGGCCAAGAATGGTCTACCAAGAATTATTGGTACTTCTTTGTCAGCATTGAAATCTAAAATAACAAAATCTACAGGAAACACAAATTTGTCATCTTTAATAAGCACATCTTCTATGATTCCTTCAGGATAGGCAATTGACCTATCTGCAAGCTGAAGGGTCACAATTGTTGGCCTAACAGTTCCAATACCTAACTGATTAAATATGGATTTAGGCATCAAGTTTATGCTTGCTCCTAAATCACACAAAGCTCTACCAGTATAGAATTTTCCAATTGAAAAAGGTATTGTGAAACTGCCAGGGTCTTTTAGTTTCCTAGGGATTTTGTTTTGCATTATCATACTACATTCTTCTGACATGGCAATAGTTTCAAATTCTCCTAATCTTCTTTTTTTAGTTAGCACATCCTTCATAAATTTTGTATAATTAGGCATTTGCTGGAGTGCTTCAACAAGTGGTACATTAATGTGTAGTTGTTTAAGTACATCTAGGAATTTACCAAATTGTTTCTCCTCATGTGCTTTTTTAAGCCTTTGTGGATAAGGAGGAGAGGGATATTCTGGTACTAACCTGGATGGTGTGGTTGAAATTTCTGATCTAACAACTTTAGGAGCTTCTGCATCAGTTGCATCTGCATCAGTGATTTCTGCATTCGTTGTACCTGCAATTGGTGTATCTGTTGCACCTACATTACAGGTACCTGCATCAGAAATTTTCATATTTTTTTCATTTTTCTGGTTTTTTTCTATTTCTTCCTCCTCTACACTTTCTGGGGGCTAAGGTTCTGAGAGATCCTTTCCACTTCTCAATGAGATGGCTTTGCATTGCTCATTCATTGGCTTCTTTGAAGACGAGGCTTCTGTGGTAGATGGCAATGCACCACTTGGCCATTGATATAATGTAGTAGCCAATAGACCAACTTGGTTTTCCAAGTTTTTAAGTGATGCATCATGAGTCTGTCTTGCAGTTCTAGTTTCACTTATGAATACATCAGTTTTGTTCATGTAAGCTTTGAACATTGCCTCCAAAGAGTTTTCATTTGATTGTTGAGGTGTTCTTTGATAATTTGCCTGATTTTGAGGTGGAAAGTCTGGTGGAGTTGCAGGTGCATTAGCATTGGGTGCTTGTGCATTATTGTTGCTCCACTTAAAATTTGGGTGATTTCTCCAACCTGCATTATAAGTGTTAGAGTAGGGGTTGTTGTTTTTGTTGTATCCCAAATAGTTGACAGACACAGGGTTGCTTGGACATTCATCATACAGGTGGCCACCCCCACAATATACACAACTTGTGGAACCTGGAGGTGCTTGATCTACTGCAGCTGCGGAATCTGTTGTTGCACCTGCATTAGATGCTGGTGCATTGTTGCTAAGGCTCTTGATCATGTTGGAGAGAGATGCCACTTGAGCTGCTAGAGAGGATATTTCACTGACTTCATGGACACCAACTGTTTTCGTTTGAGCACTGACCCTATCTATGGGCCAACTGTAGCTATTGGTGGCCATTTTCTCTATCAACTCAGATGCTACATTGTATGACAAATTTAGTAATACTCCACCAGATGATGCATTTAACATGAGCCTAGTTTGGGGTTCCAAACCATTGTAAAATATTTCCATTTGAATTATGACAGGGATACCATGATGGGGACATTTTCTCAATAGTTCCTTCCATCTTTCCCATGCTTCAAATAGAGATTCACCCTCTTTTTGTCTAAAGGCAGTAATTTCATTTCTCATCCTGGCATTTTTACTTGGTGGAAAATATTTTGCAAGAAATTTTTCAGCTAATTCATTCCACTCAGTGATAGAGTTAGCCTCTAGTGAATTTAACCAGGCATTAGCTTTATCCTTGAGGGAATATGGAAAAAGTTTTAGCCTAAAAGCATTTTCTGTAACACTAGGAATGACAAAATTGCTACAAATTTCCAAAAATTGCCTTAGATGTAGGTGAGGATCCTCTTGAGGAGAACCACTAAATTGACCTACTGTTTGAAGCATTTGAAACATCATAGGTTTAAATTCAAAGTGTGGTGCATTAATTTGAGGTCTAACTATGCTGGTTTGCATGTTTGTTTAATCAAACACAGCATAGTCCTCATTGGTCTATCCCTATCATTTATCATACCTATTGGTCCCATGTGTATGAACTGATTTCTGTAATCTGCGTCTGGATCACCATGAGCAGATCCTCTTCCTCTTTCTGAGCCTCTGCCAGAACCTTGGTGGGAACTTTCTGCTCCTTGATCAGACATTGTTTCTCTAGCTCTGCCTGCTTGTCTTTCAATTCTACGCAACCTTCTGAATCTCCTTTTTATTTCAGGATCTAATGGGTACTCTGGTGTTCTGGACCTGGGCATATGTGGTTGCAACTATTGCAGTTGCAATGGTTGCAGGTGCAATGTCTTCTGTATCACAGAAAAACAAACAGAGTAAAATTGATCACTAACTTACTACTAAAATAAACAATAAAAAAATAAATGGCATTCCCCGGCAATGGCGCCAAAAACTTGTTGTGGAAAAAATATATGTGCAAGTATACACAGTCTTTAACGAGTAAAATAGAGATAAGAAGGTTGTCATACCCACAGGGATTGAATTAATTTTACTAAGTTTAAATTAATAGTAGAGTCAATGATAACAAAAATAAAATATAAAATGAATGATGATTGTGGTGTGTGTATAGACAAATTGTAAATTAAAAACAAGTAAATGTAAGTTGTGAATCAGTTGAGAAATATGGTTGGAATGCTTTTACTAAAGTAAGTTCACTTTGAATGTATAAAGTTATAATTGATGAATTTGCAACCATTACACCTGCAATGTCTTGCGGTTACAATGATTGAACCTGCAATGGATGCAGTACTAACAGTTTTGTACTTTTAGTACTTATCTTCAAGGCTTCATTACAAGCCTTATTTCTAAGCTCTAAATAAGTTCACCCTTGACTAATTAAACTCCTACAGATCATCCCATGAACTATGCTATCCTATGTCTAGGTCTTAGCATGGTTTTAACAAAGTTTCCTATTATTAAAACACTTATTCATGTTAGTTCTTGATTTCAAATCACAAACCATTTCTGAATTTATGACCCTACTTATTTTAAGTGATCAAGTTAAAATAAGTTTGAAAGAATTATCACGCAAGAGCTAAATTACAAAAACATCAACATAACTTTATAACATTTCAAAGTTTCATTACTAAGCTAAGGCATCCCAACCACAACGGGTTCAGCTCATGCTTGACATAACTAGAAAGATACAAACAAGATTTCTCATGCTTATAACAAGAAAAACGCAAAGAGAATAAGAGGTAAGAGTATTTACACAAAAGAAGATTCTTTGCATTTCTTTTCTAGCAATGTGGTTGCTTACACTTCTTCCCAAGAGTACAAGAGAAATAAATCTACTTAATAACTAGAAACTAGAATATAAAATGTATTGTTGAATGATAAGAATAGAGTGTCCTTCAAATGGAGAAGAGGGTGGTATTTATAGGCTTCATGATCCATCTTCCTTGATCACCAAGTTGTTTCTCTCTCCTCTTGTCAAGTAAAAAGTGTGATAAGAACCCCCATCAAATATTAAGGGAGGTCCAATGGTGTAATGAGAAGTGGAAAGTGAGATTTTTCACTTTGAGGCTAGATGCATGAACTTGGCGCCACCTTCAACAACTTGGCCAACTTGCGCTTGCCACTTGCATTTGCTGACATCATCAGGTTGTAGGAGCAATTCTGTGTTACTTAAGTTGATGCAGCTGCAATAGATGCAGGTGAAATGCTTGGGTATGATGCAGGTGCAATGCTCCTATCTTCTGCTTTTTACAGCTTATTGCAGGTACACCTATTGCGGTCTCCATTGCAGTTGCAATATTCAACAAACACATCAAAAATACCACCAATTATGAAATTCAATTCTAATGAGTTCCAAAGCTAAATGATGCTGATTTCAACTATTATTCTTTATTTGGATTAACAAATTACTGAGTTCTTACAATAATTCAAGCTTAAGAAGTGTAAATAACTCTATATAAAATAGAGTTATCACCGCACCAAGCACATCCTGTCTAGAGCCCTTCCTTATTACAGGTAGAATCTGTCTGAAATCCCCGCCCAAGATAACTGTCTTCCCACCAAATGGTTTGTCGTTGTTGGATGGGTCTGCGATGGACATAAGATCCCTTAGAGTCTTATCGAGTGCTTCAAAACAATTCCTATGTAACATCTGTGCCTCGTCCCATATTATAAGTCGTGCTTGCATTAAAAGCCGAACTCTTGGGCTACCTTTACTTATACTGCATGTTGCATTATCACGAGGCACTAGTGGAATTGCAAAAGTAGAGTGTGCAGTTTTACCTCCAGGCAGTAACAGAGCGGAAATTCCACTTGATGCTGTGTTGAGTACAATGTACCCTAGTGCGCGTAAACCTGTAGTCTCAGTACTGTATAGGTATGTCTTCCCCGTACCACCATATCCATTGACAAAATTATAACCACCTTTCCCCGAAGCCACTAATTCCCTGATTATGTCGTGCGCTCTTTTCTGATCTTCATTTATGTTCTTATGTAACACACTATGTTGTCTTGCCATTTCCTCCCTGTCATAATTTAGTTCGTCTGCTATTAGCTTATTCTGGAAATAAAAACCTTCAGATACAATTGGGAATGGCATAGAGAAGTCCGCTAGAGAACGACCATTTAGATTAAGGAGTTTCTCAATTTCTAGTAGACATGCATTTTTTAGAACATCCTCACTTATATTAAGTCCTGCATAGATCAAACAAAATAAAAATGTTAGCAAACCCAAGAAGGACCGTGGTTGAATTTAGAGTAGTATTTCAATCGTACTAAAAGTGACTTCTTGTCACTAAATGTTGTAATAGTTTTATCATTTATGGACTTATGACTTATATTTGGACGTTCGTTGTCTAGAGAAGTGATCCTTTGAATTTTGGATTTTCAAAAGTCAGTGAACGCATAACATGTGATTGTTAAAGACCTTTTTTCATTTAAGTAGAATAAACACCGTTCATACGGCAGTTTTGCCTTGTAGTTTCAAAAACTGGAAGAAACAGATGCAAGAATAAATTACGAAATAATGCTTATGGAAATGATTGAATACAATACCTGGGGTACGAAAATTTCTTCGAGTGTTATAGACAATGCCATCTGCTAGAAGTTTCCAAGTTGAATCCCAAACGAAATCAGGTATGTTCATAGTGAACATGGATAGTAACGTCACAAACAACCTTCTAAGTTGTGCTCCTGAACAAATTTTTCTTGCCTCAGTTATAGCATCAACAAACTCTCTGTCCCCATCTAATAACCCTAGTTTAAAGCACGCTTCTTCAAATGTCTTTTCTACTTTGTCATTAACCTTCCTGAGAGACTAGTAGCTAGTACACCCCTTCTGTATGTTAAGCAGAATCTGTAGGTAATATTTTTCACCAATACCTGGAGGGACATATGCAATTCTCCCCACGCTTGTACCCTTTTTCCTTGGGACCCATATTCTATCTTGACAGTTATACACAAATCTGCTTCGGAACTCGGCGTAGGTTAAATCCTTGCCTTCTGAGTAAGTCCTGTTTGCCGCAAACCATGCCAAAAACATTGTGTCATAGTGTTGTGCCTTCCATAGAACATTTTCGATATCATCATCGTCGTCAAAGAAGACGGTTTGCTCATTTGGTAAATGGAATGAGAGTCTCTGCACTGGAGGCCACTTCTGATGGATGTCAAATGCAAACAACCGCCACGAAGCCTCTGATTGGGAGACATACCTGCAATCATAAAAGTTTCGTATCTCATCAACTGGTCTATCTGGGTTGTCTGCACTTCTGAGGACTTGAAGGGTTGCACGGTCTGGGCCTTTGTTAACATATTTGAACAGATATTTGATGGCATTGGATTTGTTACAGTACTCCATATTAACATGTCCGCGGTACCTCATAAGAAGCTATGGATTCTAGGGAACAACGTGCCTATTATCAAACAATGTGCCTCCTTTTTCAACAGTTATTCCATTGTCATGTCGTTTGTAACATGGGTAACCGTCTTCGTCAATTTTTGTTGATTGCAAAAATGGTTTAGGATAGAACTTTGTGCAATGTTCTCCCTTTGTGCAGGCAGATTTTGGATTTGCCATACTACATGGTCCATGCAACATATATGTAGATACAACCTCATATAAATTTGGATATAGCCTCGGATCTGGCAGCTCTGCAGAAATTATCCGGTCAATGTCACTTGTAGTTATAAGCGTGTTGCCAGCAAACAACCATAACAACATGTGGGCATGTGGGAGGCCCCGCTTTTGCCACTCAACAGTGTACATTGCTGTGGTGAAAGCAACAACTATGGTATGTCAGTATTAATATATGAATAACAAATATGACTTCATTTGAAAACAAATATTAGTTTCGAAGTGTAAATTTAAATGACGAAATATAAAATGAATTCTTCTCTACCACATACCTGCATCCACTTTACAAAACATCTCATCCTTCTTTAGATCAATAATAAGTTGGTCGAGTTTCATCTTAAAAACACGGGAAATAATGTCAGGTCTGTCGCTAGCGGTCAAGCCACGTGGCTTAACAAAACCAACAATCTCAGACCAGTTTGAGTTACATGTCATTGTAATCAACAAATCTGGGTACCCAAATCTTTTACATATTGCCACAGCATCCTAGCAGTTGTTAAACATGTACCTAGCACCTCCTATGAATGATGGTGGAAGTATGACACGTCTTCCTATGGCTGAAGCATCTGTGTCACCTCTGGTGACTGCATCTTGTAAACCAGTCAACACTTCGGACCGTATGACCTGCTGGTTGTTACGGATATACCTCAATCTGGTAGTCTCAACCATGGTATAACAGTCAACAACAAATTGCTGAAACAATCTACGTGAATTGACAATTTGACCAAACTCTACTTCCCTTTGCTGGATCCTGAATGATATAAACTCCCTCAAGGTGACTTTTTGTCTACTGGCAGATCTAATAATCCCTGGCCTTTCTCTTAATGGTGTGTTTTCTCGAAAACCATCCTCCCCACGTGCAAAAATCAACGGATACTGCAACGGCAATAGAGCTGTGTGAGTCTCATGTACTATTTCAAGATCGCCCGACATGTGTTTAACGATTATGTCCCTTCCACATTCGAGGTTCGTATCATCACCAATTATCAATGCAGCACCTTCGTCACACGTTGGAGTATTGTGGGTCCTTGGGTCTGTTGATCTATCACGAATCAGTCTTAAGCTGAACCTTTGGTGTGGGTTTTGTTCCTGGAGGTCACGAACTTCTCTATACTTTTGAGCGATGACATTGTGTTAGTCAATCATGTCTTTTAGCTCTTGAACTAAGGATTCATCCAAGGCACGTGGATTTTTGTCTGACCTGCACATAATACGTTGGTCACAGTATAATGGTTAGAAAGCTTACTAATCCGTTAGTTATAAACAAATTAAAAATTAATTACTTAAAACATTATTAATGGAATAGTGAAATTCCATTATTGAATCACGTACATGTGATATGAGATGTAATACACTGTAGTTGCATGGGTTATTAATGCTTTAAGTAAGAGACATGTTAAGGTAACGTACCTAAAATGGCTCATTCAATTTGCAACCTCATTTTGGGTGTCCCATACGTATAGTTGTGCGTACTTTGGTGTTTCACCTTCAGTAGGCAATAGGATTCCAATACGATGGTAGTTTTGGCCATTTAGAATGAAATTTGGTGGACTGTTACCGTCATTGTTTCTTGAGACCAGTTTACCTCCCATCGAAGTGAATGCAAACATGCTGTTATACAATCTTATATTGTCCCGAAAATGTTTACTTCGATGGTCGATGCCTCGAATCAAATTAAGTAACAACTTAGGTGGCTCTTGTAGTAATGGCAGGTCCACTTGCCCTTTCATGCAACACATGGAAAACTCAGGTTTACTTGATAGGTTGCTCTTAACAGCCCTTTCTTCAAACCAAAAAAGTGCTTCACAATCCCTACATTTGCGTGTCGGAAGTCCCAGATCAAGGGGTGCTGTAAATTGTGAACAATATGGGTAAGTGATACATTTTGAAATATGGAAAACAGTCAGAGCGTTAATTCTTGCAAATTAATATACAGAATTCGTTAACTGGTACAAACGTAAGTCGGATTAGTTATCAAATAAATCATGGCCAATAAATTTGTCACTTACATCGATCCTCATTGTGGTCATAGATGGAAGTACGATTATCAGCTTGTGCCTGATGACTATTGTTTTCTCCTATTTTGTCATTCAAGTTCGGTAGTATTTGGTTAAGACTCCATACACATGTATAAGTAAAGTACTCAAAGTGTTCAAATTAAATTCAAGTATGTACAATAAGAATACCTGAAATTGAATTTGTTGTGTTTGCGGTGTCTGGTTCATCATGATCATCAAAATCAAGTCTTATTATAGGAAGGTTTAAGTGAAAATCTTGTTGATTCGCTGCTGGATGACTATGAGTGGACAGACTTGGTTGATCGTACGTGATCGCTGAACCTGTGCGCCGTAACAAACACAGGTTGAAAATTTAATTTGACATTAGAAATATACTTTTTTTTCATTTGACAAATGCCGATTAGTATGAATGAACTACCGATGACAACGGAGAGTATTGCACAAAGATGCAATAAAAACATCGTTAAGGTCAAAATTTTATTGACCTTTCGATTGTTTTCGTTGAGCTGTAAGATATTGCTACTAATACTAATGACGTACCAGTTGTGATTTGCTGTAGATTAGAAGGTGGATTTGACTGCAGTTGGTTTCTACGCTTACCTGTAAAGGATCCTGTAAGTTTTGCACTTATTGTTAGATTGACTGGCGTTTTGTTTCCATGTTGTGTAACTGCATGTGGGATGCCGGAATTTTTCTCATTAGAACAACATTCACTTCTTTTCAGAAGTTGTATACATACTTTAAATAATGAACATGTAGCATGATTTTATGGTATTACTAAGAGAAAAGTACCTCCGGATCTCCCACATGCAGCACCTGTTCGACACGTGCTTCTCATATTACTATTGATGAATGGTGTCAGATTTGGAGTTTGATTAGTAGAATTGTCAACTCCACCTGTTATTGGCTAGGGATTAGAAGGTAGAAAAAAGTCAACTTCAATGGCAAGAATTAACGCTTTAATGTTAGTACTAAATAGATTAGGGATAATAATGTTGATTGGAAGAGTAAGAAATATGCAAGTTATCTATATTAAGTCGTACCTCCAGAACATTGAGTGACACAGTTAGGTAGATGATTCTGGGTCTTTCGTGGTCTCCCACGTGCTCTTTTGAGGGTCACTGATTAGAAACATGTTGCTTTTGTTAGGACAATTAGTAAAGTGTAAATGCATATGGTAGTACCTATGTATGCCGTAGTAAACATAGTGTCAATCAACATTTTATGTGTATGAAGATGAAACTAAACGGACCATCAGATGTGTTAGGCAAACCTCCCGAAACAACTGGGATTATGTGAACACGCGTTTCACAATTATTTCGGACGGTTGCAGTAAAAGGATACGTAGGGAAAATTGTTAATAGAGAATTCATCTAATGTGTTTTATATTTTAAAGATCATCATGTTATGTAAAAAACTTAAAATTAAATAGCATTACCATTTTGAATCTCTGAGAACGGAACACGTGGTGTTGATTGAATCTTGCTTGCACCACTAACATTGGAATCTGTAGGTGTGTTTGCTGTAGGTCTACCATGTGGTGTTGTATTTTCGCTGGTACGTAAATCCAGGGGTTTGTCTACGTCTGCCCCTCCTTTGTATTCCTATATCTGCAACGAAATGTAGTTTCGTCCTCTTACATAATTAAAAGCTGAAAAAGTGTTTCAAATAGATACACGCTTGTTGTATTTGAAAGCAACGATAGGTTTGCAAATGAAATGTACCTTGCATTGTTGTAGATGCTGTTTGTTGAACCCCAATGGTTGGGTTGGAAGCACCTAAATACGTTCGATACTAATCATTTTAAATATTCCAAAATGTAGTCATCACTAATAGTGGCATAATGTGGTCTGAACTAAATGTATAATTTGTGTTGGTTGTTCATATGGGTCTTGAAGGGGGTACGTACCAGTGGTTTTATCTGAAATATGGATATTGTGTTCCAATTGCGAAATCCTTACTCCTTCGACTTCCGTAGAGGATCCTGCTTCATTGATAAGTCTCATACTTTTAAGAATAAATTAATGTTTGGGAGTAGATGAAATGATAGAAGGGATTACCTTTTTGGCAGTCACGTTTTATCTTCTTGGCTGCGTTTTGATTAGGAGATGCGTTCGTGCTAGGGCCTTCATTTCCAGATTGCCGCTTCATCAGCTTCGTATTAGTATGCTGTCGTTAAAAACAGTTAGAGACTAGAATAATTGTCAACCTATTAGATATTTGATTTCAAAGAAACAAACCAAATAATAATAGAACAATGAAACGCACCTGTATCCAACAGCTTCTAATATTTGCAAAAGTAGGTTTCCAATGGGTTACACATTCATTTGCGTATGCCTTTTTTTGGTGGGGAGATGTTTTGGAGTCGATAAGATAATATTAGGAATCAGCACAGAATTGCTAATATTGTATAAGATCATGGTGCACTTTTTTAGGGCTGGTAATAATTGACATTAATAGATAACATTCTGATTTCTATAGTATCTCCATGATTTGAGGTCTGAGTAAATGTCTTAGAGTGCGTTTAATAATATACCTGATTTGTTTTTTTGTCTATATTTCCTTTAATAGAGCAAATAATGTGGTATTCCTTTTAAGCATTCCCATGCCTTTTTTTTCGATGGATCCACATTGCGTCTGACAACCCTTCGTACTTGATTAAACACGTAGTAGTTAGGTGTTTCTCTATTCGTCCGAAACTGGAAATTTTCGTCTGTGTCAGTTATATAAAGTGAACATCATCCATACTTGATGTAGCGGTCATTACCGTTAACGACAAAAATTTCTGTGCTGAAGTCATTATAATAAGTTACTACCGTCATCCTAATTGATTGACGAAATACACTTTATTGGTTAGTTAAGGGATAAGATATACAGCAGTCATTTGCAAATTGTCTACAAAGTTCAATATGTAACGGTGCATAAAGATTTACAGTGGTAAGACTGTGTTTAATAGTCAACGATACTTAGTTACGTCTATTGTTGACTATGCACAATTCTTACGAAGTACTATTTGTTGTGATTAATGGTGGAAAAAGTCCATACCATTCTGATTGAATGTGATTTGTTCCGCTGCAAGATTGGGAGGAAGTTATATGGAATGTGCATGCACCATATGTGAACAACGCCTGAAAATGATGTATGTATCACCTTTCTGACTTTCTAGTTTGACTTGTCATAGTTATGTAGGCCTTACATGTTTATATTAATAATAGGTAAAATAAATAAAATGGGCTGGTAATCTGCCAGGGAAAAAAAATAGACGACCAGTTCGGCTTTTTAACATAAATCCATAATGTAGTCGTTGTGTTCCAATTACGTGAAAAGAAACAATAGTGTTCCATAGGGGGGCGTAAAAATAAGATTACGTTCATCAAAGACTTGTCTAAATTAAAAAACAATTAGCGCACATGAATTGGAAAAACCGAGAAAAGTAAAATCTGAATGTCTACACACTCTATTTTTTCTCCTCGACTTTAACAGTCTTGAGTGGCACCGCAACGGACTTCAGTGCTTTCTCATCAGGGCTCAGGCATTTCAATGGTGGTGAGTCATCACTGTCTTGGGTGATGTCAATGACTTGCTTGCCCTTGTCCTTTCCACCAGAAGCCAATGATGACAGGTCAAATTTGGAACTCAAGTCCTACATAGAATATTTGTTATATTAGTGTCTTTATATAATTAAAATCATTATTATATAGCAGTCCTCTATGGAACACATAAGAATAGAATTTGAATGCCCTGTAACAAATCTAAAAAGTAAACACTTGCCTGAGCAACAGCTGAGGCAGCTTCGTTTTTGGCGACCGAGAGATCAGAGGGCGTATTCTCAAGAAGAAGCACCTTGTCAGGAGCCTCAAGGTTCAGCTACGACATAGGATTACCACAGTATATGTAATGAAGGTCAGAAGCTCGGAAAATGGTTTTCATATTATATATGGCCTTAGTTAGTACATGTATATTGCTTACCTCTTCATTGCTCCACTTTATTTCATACCGAGCTATAAGGTCAAGGTCAGCTAAGATGTTGACAGCCATGTATTGCCTTCCGAAATGACTTCCCACTTCACCTTTGGCATTGATTTTGATTAGAACCTGTTTACCAATCAAGTCTTTCACCTCCCTTGGAAGTTCACCCCTTTCAGCATCCCACCAAAATGAGTTTTCATTAGTTTCAAATGGGTATCAATTAGATTAGAAACATGAACCCTTGGATATAATGTAATATGTTTATTTATGTTTTATAGACTATAAAATGGATTAACAATTGCTCACTGATTCCCATGCTTCATATACGTCATCGCATGATTTGTCAACCAATGCACAGACGTTCTGGTCGAAAACGACAACCTCCGAAGAGTCGAGCGCATCACTGACGATCATTTGGAGGAAACACCTATACGGGAATGGTGCTTATTAAATAAGGGTTCCAGAATAATATTTGAAATTTCGTTAGTGCGTCCTAATGATATCATATGCTAGTCAGTAATTTAGGAAACGTGGTGTAATTCAATAGAGCCATAAAAGTCAGAAACCTTTTGTTGACATTTGTGACATGTGTGTCACATTTGTCGCAATAGTACATCCCCGCATCCTCCTCAACCTTCTTAAAGCAAGATATATACCCCCAATACCACCACGTCTTAGCCAAGTTAAATCCATCAATTGTAGCCAGCACAACGAACTCCTTAACCTGGATTGTTCGAAAGACGATATGTGGCATATATACAGTTACAATGTGGTTAGGCACCTTTTAATTGCAATAATATATAATTGTATCACAGTCATATCTAATTATAAATAAATTTCTTACATGGAGCAGCTGGATGGCATCACAAATTTCATACTTCTCTTTGACCTGTAGGAATGTTTCATTGGACCCACTGCCCTTGGTATGCTTAGTTAGTGTCAAAGTTGGGGTCAGCGCGTCCTGTGTCATGCTGGTTTGTTTTAAACAGAAACCGGTAGCCAGTGGAGTAGGGTTAGATTCAACTTGAAAATAGAGGACACATTATTTAATTTAAAGAGAGCAGAACTAATGAATAAAGACGGTTCTTCAACAATGACAAACCTCTCCCTTATTGCAATGGCCTCCGCAATGTTAAGGTTGATTAAGAGCCTTGTTGTATGCCCAGATGTTTGGAGAGATCTTCCACCTGTACGGTTGAAATTGAGTAGTTTAAAGTTGTTGCCTAAAAGTGTTATACGACTGAGCATTTTTTTTAATGGCATATCTTCGGAAATGAAAGGTGTATACCTATCCATGGGTCCACCTTGGCCCACTGAAATTCCAACACTGCGTTGGTTGCTTCAGACGATGAGATAAACTCCTTCAATTGAGTAACGTACTCACCAAAGAGTGTAACTTTAAATCGGTACCTGATTCCACGTAATCAAGATACAAAGATTCGAGGATATTCAATATCATATTTCAATAGTGTGAAAATAAATATAAATAGCTGTGAAAAATGTTAGTTACCCTCTGTTTTCAAGTTCGACATTCATCCTCGTTGATTTTCCACCCTGTCGGTCAAATTCATGCTCAGCTTCGACGCCGACCAATAACACAGCGATGTCTGCCAGATATAATTTTAGGTAGTGGTTTTACATTTAAAAAACCACAAGTTGTGAATGTAGTGTACTATGCAAACAGGTAATTAACATACTATGTTCTTACCAACATAGTAATTCATGTTAAAACGCTCTTGAAAGCATTCGTACGGAGGAGTGAAGATGATTTCGGGGTCCTGGATCGAGTCGCTGCTTGCAGCAGGTCGAATAGCGGTATGCAAGTGGAAACCTAGCTTGTATTCGTGTCTCGTGGCACGGAATTTTCCAGTATTTAACATGACATCATACTTTGAAATGAGATAAACCTGTCCTTCATGAAGCTGTCCATCATGCTTGTAAATATGTTTCCTGTCAATGTGGCCTTGAATTGTTGTCCCCTGATATAGTATTAAAAAATAAGAAGAATTTCCATATCTTGGATTTTTTGAGACAATAAAGGATTTTTTGAGGCGATAAGGGATTTACATATTTATGAGGCAATAAGGGATTTTTTGATTACGACTGAATACATATTTATGAGGCAATAAGGGATTTTTGGTTTATAAAAAATAATGGAAACTGGCAAGAGTTTTCCATATCTTGGATCGAAACGCATCTCACATAATCAAGCCATACCTTTGTGTTATCTATATAGTAGTTTGATGTTCAGTATAGTATTCATATATTATATTTCATTCATTTTGTTGACATCACTTGTACGTGTAGCCATTAATTGCCATCCCATATTTTTTCTCTCAATAATAGGGATTGACCTTAACAAATCTAACAGTGTTTTATGAAGGCAATTATTCGTTTTAAAGTAATGTTTGTTTGTCAGTTTTTTTTAGGCCTGTTTTGATCACAACCGTCTATAGGTGAGACGCAATTTTAAGGAATTTGCATTGTTGATTTTGTTAGCGTGGCCTCCTGATTTCGTCTCCACCGTTGGTCTACTTTTTTATTCTGATTTGGCATGTGAGGAAGGGTAAGATGGGTATCACTCCAAATGGTTCAATGTGTATTCCCTTTAGTTAATTTGCAGTACTTTTCCCTCTAGTTAATGATTAGACAATTTCTAATTTGTCAATGAATATTATTGCATTGGTATGCCATTTTTTACTTATTCTTTGATCTGATTTATTAGTTTTAATTTGAAAGCAATAAACCACGGAATGAAAAACAGATGAATACGTTATTATACGGTAAGTGGCATCGAATAGGTATTTAGAAATTGTGAATTATTCCTTTCATGATTAAATTTGTTATATAGTATGATGGCATAGGAATAGTATAACAAAAATGTTTATTGAATCTCTCCCAAATGCGTTGTATTGATTGCATCGCACGGGTCCACCCTTCTGTTTTCACGTAGGTGTAATCTTTATTATCTCATGCTAAACCAAATCCGTTACCATTGTGCGCTGTAAACAATAATTCTATTCAAAAATGTAGTAGTTGGATTCATTGTGAGGAACCCTTTAGGATATGAGCAAAACGGAAGGGTTTTGGAAACAGATAAGAGCACATAATTCACCATATAAATGCCCTAATGTTATCATAAACAGGCTAATTAGAGACAGAGGCTGTGACAGTAAATCACCTAGATATTAAAAGGTGCGTGTATGCGCCTATGTAAAGCCCCAGGTAGGCCTGTTGCACCTGGAACATGTGCCCCAGTTGAGTGCTGCTCTCAAAATATCCGGTGGACAATGGGACATTAGCGAATATTGTTTCGCAATAGTTCTGATAATCTTGAAAAATGAGAATCATATAAATTAATATAGACCAAGACATGTTGTTATGGTTATTCTTATCATGTATACAGGTATATGTAATTTTGATGACATTTTTACCTCTTCACCTAGCCTGTGGAGCACGAATTCGTCGACCACCTCCTTTACCATGCATATTTCTGTAACAACATAGCCAAGCCTGTCGTTCACTACGACCTTCTTAGTCCAGTCAAGCTTGAAAAGACATGTCATGAACCAAGTATCTCCAAGGGCATATGGGTTTAAAATCTGGATAAAAATAGTATTCAATATTAATCAATTCAGAAATTGTAGTGACCCTATGGAGGCTAGTTAGAAATTAGTTTCTGGACCTCCCATTTATATGTGAGTCGAGGCTTGTTATAAATTTGTATTACTTGTAATCATGAAAGGCTAACCTACCGGTTCATGGGTGTCGTAGGTACGAAGGTGTTGTTCATAAAAATTGTATGCAGCCTCTTGACGAAGTCCAAATATGGTGGTGCTAGTGTGATCTGCAGCAATGAGATCAATGCCTTGCCTGTTACAAAAAAAAGGGGACATGACTAAGATGTTTAATCAAAGGAACACACATTTCATGGGAATTAAGTATTTGTTTATCAATAAAACATTTGACATGATATTATGGAAGATGGGGTATGTTGTTGTTGACACGATGCCGATGATATGAGCCAGTACAACATACGGAAGTTCCTACAAGGGTGTAAAGGTTAGACAAACAATAGCTGATTGTATAATACTTATTTACCAAATAGTGCAAACATGGTTCAATAGAAATTTATATTAGAGTGAAGGGATAATACCAGTGCATCTTCAGCAGTTTTCAACGTATCAATGTTGACATAATCGTATCTATCAAGAAAGTCGAAGAAGGAGGCCCTATGAAGGTCCATGAGAGGTAGTTGATATGAACACAATAAAAATCACTAATGTTTTCACGTAGGTATTTTTCCTCAAAACCAATATTGTTGAAGAAGCTAACTATTGTTTTTCATGCTGTAGCATTTCGTAGTGTAGACCTTGTCAGGAAGCAGAGAAGAAATACAGGCAAATGCGTTTTTTTTAGTTTTTAATTGGTAGGGTTGAAATTGTATAATAGTGGTAGTCATTTATTGGGGTGGATTCTTTTCCTCAATAATAAGGCATATTTACTATTCTGTTGCTGTGATTTAACAAGTCATTTATTCGAAATAAATTGTTGCCTTTTTTGTCGGTTTTATGTTAAGGCTAATTTGATCATAACCGTCCAAATAGCAGCCGGAATTTTAAGGCTTGTAAATCGTTGATTTGGTATATGTGGAATGATCTTCTAATCTGTACCGTTGGTTTTACTTGGGAATCCCATTGGTCGTCCATCGAACGGTATTGCGGAGACGTGGAATTGACGACATAATGTTGTCAACAGTGTGAATTTCTGATGTGTCACTACAATTTTGTAATCCATGGTTTAGTATAATAAAGATATATATATATATATATGAGTTAGGTTATACTGACACCAGGTGTGATGTGAAATTCAAGCAAGATCTTGAATATTAGGATCTTTTCCATGATTAGGTTTTCAATTTCTTTGACTCAATGAACAAAAATAAGAACAATGAAGGAATTAAAACTCACAAAATGGAAAGGAAAGAAGATGGAGATGGAGTGAAGATCGCCACATCTAAGGAGAGATGATAAGATCGGTGCGTAATCGCCACAAGGGAGATGAATAGCCCCTTGATAAGATCAATAGAGTTCATCCAAGAACCAAAAGAGAGAAAACTATGCTCTCAAAAATCACAATTCTATATCATCAAAAATCCCCCTTCCAAAATGTTAAGTTTGCCATTATATACTATTGGCAAAAATACTAAGTGCACCACCCTAAGTTTCTAATCACAACCTAAAGCCTTAGAACAAATGCTAGGCTTCTAAAGAAAATACCTCAAGGTACATTTATTACAAATTACAAATAGAAAAGAAAACAAATCTAATATATGTTCTTAATAAGGAATTAGACACTAATGACTAAGACTTGGTAAATGGAGGTTTCATTAGATTCTCCTGTAATGGGAGTCAACAAAGCGCCAATCTTCCTCTCCATGTCCTCTTGAAGCCTCCGCGCTTTGCTCCTAGTCACTATCCCTTGTTGTACTTCATTTTCTTGATGTAAGAGGTCCTCATCATGCCCTCCTTCTTTAGAAGAACTCGCCCTCGAGTTAGGGTCCTCATCACCTACATCAAACAAAGTCAAGTCACTTACATTGAAAGTTGCACTTACCCCATAATTTCCGGGTAAATCAATTTTATATGCATTGTCCCCAATCCTTTCAAGGACTTGAAAGGTACCATCTCCTCTAGGTTGGAGCTTAGATTTCCTTTGTGAAGGAAACCTCTCCTTCCTTAGGTGCACCCATACCCAATCACCGGGTTCAAAGACAACCCTTTTTCTTCCTTTATTGGCTTGTTTTGCATAGGACTCATACTTATGTTCAATTTTAGCTTTGACCTTTTCATGCAACTTTTTAACAAATTCGGCCTTAGCCTTTCCATCACTATGAATTATGGAAGAATTAATGGGCAAAGGCAACAAATCAATGGGGGTAAGGGGATTAAAACCATACACAACCTCGAATGGGGAATGAGAAGTAGAACCATGTGGAACTCTATTGTAAGCAAATTCAACCATAGGTAAGCAATCCTCCCAAGCCTTAACATTATTTTTAAGAAGAGATCGAAGCAAAGTACCAAGAGTTCTATTTGTTACCTCGGTTTGTCCATCCGTTTGAGGATGACAAGAAGTAGAGAAAAGTAACTTGGTACCAAGCTTACCCCACAAAGTCCTCCAAAAGTGACTTAGGAATTTTGGATCTCGATCCGAAATTATGGTCCTAGGCACCCCATGTAGTCTTACCACTTCCTTGAAGAATAGATTTGCAATGTGGCATGCATCATCCACCTTGTGACATGGAATAAAATGAGCCATTTTTGAGAAACGGTCCACCACCACAAAAATGGAGTCGCGGCCATTCCTTGTCTTTGGGAGACCTAGCACAAAATCCATAGAAACATCCACCCAAGGTGTAGAGGGAATAGGGAGAGGGGTATATAATCCATGAGGCATGCTCCTAGATTTAGCCTTTCTACATGTAATGCATTTAGAACATACTTTATGCACATCATGTTTCATTCTAGGCCAATAAAAATGCTCATGCAACATCTCAAGTGTTTTATGCTCCCCAAAATGACCCATCAATCCCCCCTCATGCACTTCTCTTACTAACAATTCCCTAACGGAACACTTAGGAATGCAAAGTCTACTCCCCTTAAAAAGAAACCCATCATGCTTGTAATGCCCCTTAAATGCACCATGATCACAAGATATATATATATTGGAAAAATCAACATCACAAGCATATAGTTCTTTCAAATGTTCAAAACCAAGAATCTTAGTTTCAAGAGAAGAAAGTAAAGCATGTCTCCTAGATAAGGCATCCGCAACTACATTGCTTTTGCCTATCTTGTGTTTAATTACATAGGGAAATTGCTCCAAAAATTCAACCCACTTGGCATGCCTTTTATTTAATTTTCCTTGGCCTTTAAGAAACTTAAGAGATTCATGATCACTATGGATCACAAATTCTTTAGGAAACAAGTAGTGTTGCCAAGTTTGTAAGGCCCTAACCAAAGCATACAATTCTTTGTCATAGGTGGAATAATTCAAGGAGGCACCACTCAATTTTTCACTAAAATAAGCAATTGGGTGCCCCTCTTGCAATAAAACCGCACCTATTCCAATGTTGGAAGCATCACATTCCAACTCAAATGTCTTAGAAAAATTAGGCAAAGCTAGGATAGGAGCATTTGTCAATTTAGTTTTGAGCTCTTGAAAAGCTTGCTCTTGCTCCGTTCCCCACTTAAATGCCACATTTTTCTTGACAACATCATTCAAAGGAGAAGCCAATGTGCTAAAATTTTTAACAAACCGCCTATAAAAACTTGCTAGCCCATGAAAGCTCCTCACTTCACTCACATTCCTAGGGGTGGGCCAATCTTTGATGGCCTTGATCTTTTCCTCATCAACTTTCACCCCTTGGGAACTAACAACAAATCCCAAGAACACAACCTCACTTTTACAAAATGTGCATTTTTCTAAGTTAGCATATAAGTGTTCTTTTCTCAAAACTTCCATGACACTTTGTAAATGATTAACATGATCTTCTAGTGTCCTACTATATATGAGAATGTCATCAAAATAGACCACCACAAATTTTCCAATAAATTGCCTTAAAATATGGTTCATCAAACGCATAAAGGTACTTGGGGCGTTTGTCAAGCCAAAAGGCATGACTAACCATTCATATAGACCAAATTTGGTTTTGAATGCCGTTTTCCATTCATCCCCTTCTCTCATCCTAATTTGATGATAACCGCTTTTTAAGTCAATTTTAGAAAAATAGCAAGCACCATATAACTCATCAAGCATGTCATCTAATCTTGGGATTGGATGTCTATACTTAATGGTTATATTGTTGATGGCCCTACAATCGGTACACATTCTCCATGTGCCATCTTTTTTTGGTACTAAAATGACGGGCATAGCACAAGGGCTCAAACTCTCCCTTACCCATCCTTTTTCTAAGAGTTTTTCAACTTGTTTTTCAATCTCTTTTGTCTCTTCGGGATTACTTCTATAAGCAGGCCTATTTGGTAATGAGGCACCCGGAATGAGATCCATTTGGTGCTCAATACCCCTTATAGGAGGTAGGCCATGAGGTATGTCCTTGGGGAACACATCCTCAAAATCCTTTAAGAGATTTTCAACACATTTTGGCAATTCAAGAGAAGAATTAGGCAAGGACAAATCATTATAATACAAACAATATAGGGGTTGCCTACATGTCAAAGCTCTCTTGACTTCCTTCTCTCTCAAAAACAAGTTTTGTACTATATTCTCTTCTTTTTCCCCACTTTTCTTTTTATTCTTTTTTTCCTTTTGCTCTCGGTCCTCACTTTTTTTGGAACTTTCTCCACTCATTTTTTCACTCTTTTGTAGCTTTTCTTTCTCTCTTTTGAGCTTGAGAGCTATTTGATCCTCACATACTTCCTTTGGACTAAGAGGCGATAAAGTAATTTTGAGCTTGTCGTGAACAAAAGTGTATTTGTTAGTAAAGCCATCATGAGTGACTTTCCTATCAAATTGCCATGGTCTACCAAGCAAAATGTGACCGGCTTCCATTGGCACCACATCACACAAGATTTCATCTTTGTATTTATGGATGCTAAAACTTACCAACACTTGTTTGTTCACAACAATTTCTTCATCCTCTCTTAACCATTGAAGTTTATAGGGTCTAGGATGAGCAATGGTGGGTAGATTGAGTTTTGTAACTAATCTAGTGCTAGCTACATTAGTACAACTACCACCATCAACTATCAAAGAACAACATTGCTCATTAACTAGACACCTAGTGTGAAAGATATTTTCTCTTTGAGAGGAGTCATCTATCCTAAGGTTCACTCCTAGTAATCTCCTCACCATAAGCAAATCCCCTTGGAGGGGTTGTTCATCCACTTCTTCCTCACTTCCACTAGAAGAGCTAGAGGAGGAGTGAGAGCTTTCTCTCTCACTCTCGGTCACCACAAAACCATCTTTGATGACCAAAGCTCTTTTGTTTGGGCATTGGGAAGCAATGTGCCCCCTCCCACGACATTTAAAACATTTTGTGGAAGTTGTGGAAGAACTAGATGAAGGAGTAGAGTTAGAAAGTTGCGTACCTTTGTGGCCATGTTTGGCCGAAGCTTCATCATGTTTGGAGGAAGAGGCTCCCTCCTTCTTTGACTTATCCTTATCCTTCCAATTTGAAGTCTTATGGTTGGAATTGTGGTTGGAATTGGATCTCTTGTAGGAGCTCTTTCTTTTTAGTTGTTGCTCCACTTTAGTAGCTTGATGGACAAGTTCTTCAAGGTCAAGGTGGTCTTGTAACTCCACCACATCTCTTATCTCATAATTCAAACCATTCATGAATCTTGCCATAGCCGCTTCTCTACTCTCCTCCACATTGGCTCTAATTTGTGCAACTTCCAATTCTTTGTAATACTCCTCAACACTTTTCCCACCTTGTTTGAGCTTTTGGAGCTTGTCATGTAGTATCCTAGTGTAGTGACTTGGTACATATCTTTTCCTCATCATGGCTTTCAAGTCTTCCCAATATTCAATAGGTCTTGCTCCACACCTAGCTCTCTCCTTTTGTTGTTGATCCCACCATAACAAAGCATAATCCGTGAACTCTAAGGTAGCCAAACTAACCTTCCTTTCCTCCCTTACTTCATGGCAATTAAAAATTTGTTCCACTTTGAGTTCCCAATCTAAGTATAAATCCGCATCTCCTTTGCCTTGAAAATTAGGAATGTTGAGTTTCTTTTTTCTCCAAGATTCTTCTTCCCACCTTTGCCTCCTATCCTCCTCATCACTATGATGCCTATGCCTCCGTTCATAGTCATAACCATAATGGTGATGCCTATGCCTCCTTTCATATTCATTGTCAAAATGTCTATGTCTTCTATCATTCCTCCTTGGCCTCCTTTCATGTCTAGGGCTCTCTTCTTCAACCTCTTCCTCCTCAAGGTCATTATGTGGAATAGGTTCTTCAACCCGCCTTTCAACCAAAGTAATTCTTTCCCCAAGCGCTTCACTAACCCTCCTAATCTCCGTTTGTGTTTCTCTTTGAAGATTAGTAATGTGAGCCATGAGGGCAGCCGTTCTTGGTGATAGTGGAACACTTGACATGATGAAAATAACCAATACAATATACAAAAGAATATAAAAAAAGAAAAAAATGGACCTCACCACTCAACTAAGTGTTTACACTCTTGAATTGTCACTCGTGTTTACACTCTTTTTGGCTTTTGTGTAATGTATCACTCTTGCCTTTTTCCACTCCCTAAATTTCCCTCCTATAGGTTCTTAAAAGGACTCAAGTAGATTTCAATCACCAAGGTGTTGATGTTACTACCATAGCCAATGAGACAACCACGCAAGGAAATTATCATACAAGAGCCAAAAGACACAAAGAGACTCTAAGACAATTTAGACGACAACAAAGAAAGCTAATAAGAAAGAGACTCTCAAACAAATAATGTTTGAACAAGATACTCAAGGAAACAAAGGAAAAGTATGTGATCAAGGAAACCAAATGTGTATAAGTATGTAGTGTGTGTAGGAGACAAATGTGTGTAGGTAATCAAAATTGTGGAAAGTTTGGTACTAAAAGCTTACAATCCACATATCAAATATGACATCTATTTGCAAATTGAATGAAGAAACTTTATCTCAAATCTGGATATTTACTCTTTTGCTTTTTTTTTTTTGAATACTTGCCTTTTTTTTTTTAAGCACTTTTTTTTTTTTGCTTTTTCAGAAGCACTTTTTTTTTGATAAGCTGTTTTCACAAATTCTCTATGCAGAATTGGATTCCTCTTTTTTTTCTATACTATTTTGGCTTTTGAAAATCCAAATTTGAGTAAGTATTGAAGAAATAAAGCTGAAATCAAATTTACAAATTGAATTTAAATCAACAATAACAGGATCAGACTGATTCATAGAGCACTGTATAACAGATGCACAGTATAATGCAGCACAAACGGATGCAATCAGAACCAACTATAGATCCACACCAGAAACGATAACAACAACAGAGTCAAGAACGCAGCAACGAAATTAGAACTAAGCAATCTTGATGCAAGAAGAAACGCAGATCAAAATCGATCTATTGATGCAATCCTCAAACTGAAAAGAAAAAGCGCAGATCTAAAATCAGAGTTTGCAAGAACACAACAATCACGGAGCGCCAACACAAGCGCAACAAGAACGATGCTCACTCACAGAATCGGTGATAGATCCAAACTCACAGAGATCCAAATCGCAACAAGAACGATTTTAATATTTGACGGACACGAAATCGGAACTAAAGAAAAGGACAATAATCACAAAAACGATATGCAAACTGAAACGAAATCAACAGGTTCGCAAATTGAACGTGAAAGAACGAACAAAAGAAAGGAACGCAAATTACAAGAATTAAAAACGGAATCAATAGTGTTGCAGGAATTACAGTAATGAAAACACTAACTGAAACTGAAACTGAAAATCAAAGTGAAACGAAACCGCGATGAAAGAAGAAAAACAAAAATCAAGAAAATGAATTAACGAAGAAAGAAAAAGAAAACACAAGAACAGTCTCAAACAGAAACGAAAAAAAATGAAAGAATTAATGATTACACTAATCACAGAACCTAAATCTGATACCAATTGATGTGAAATTCAAGCAAGATCTTGAATATTAGGATCTTTTCCATGATTAGGTTTTCAATTTCTTTGACTCAATGAACAAAAATAAGAACAATGAAGGAATTAAAACTCACAAAATGGAAAGGAAAGAAGATGGAGATGGAGTGAAGATCGCCACATCTAAGGAGAGATGATAAGATCGGTGCGTAATCGCCACAAGGGAGATGAATAGCCCCTTGATAAGATCAATAGAGTTCATCCAAGAACCAAAAGAGAGAAAACTATGCTCTCAAAAATCACAATTCTATATCATCAAAAATCCCCCTTCCAAAATGTTAAGTTTGCCATTATATACTATTGGCAAAAATACTAAGTGCACCACCCTAAGTTTCTAATCACAACCTAAAGCCTTAGAACAAATGCTAGGCTTCTAAAGAAAATACCTCAAGGTACATTTATTACAAATTACAAATAGAAAAGAAAACAAATCTAATATATGTTCTTAATAAGGAATTAGACACTAATGACTAAGACTTGGTAAATGGAGGTTTCATTAGATTCTCCTCTAATGGGAGTCAACAAAGCGCCAATCTTCCTCTCCATGTCCTCTTGAAGCCTCCGCGCTTTGCTCCTAGTCACTATCCCTTGTTGTACTTCATTTTCTTGATGTAAGAGGTCCTCATCAACGTGTCAAACTTAACGACTTACACCAATTAATAACTTCGTGTATATAATGAAATTTATCAATCCAACCGTTGAATATCGTGATGTTATCTTTGAGATCATATATATCACATTTCATACAAATCCAAAATTATTTGATGGTCCATCTCACTACTCTATTTCGATGGTTAATATGTTATTTAAAATATAAGAAAATGTGTGTTGTTAGATAACACACCTATGAGTATCCAATTTTTTTAAAATTTGATATACATGATTACAACGATAATATGATGTTATTCAACGGTCAGATTGATAAATTTCATTGTTTATATGAAATTATTAAGTGGTGTAAGTCACTAAGTTTGACACCTGATGTCAATACACTACAAGAAAAATACGTTTTTCTGGCGACCAAAAACCGCCGTAAATGACCAAAATCCGCCGAATATTTAGACTTTCCGGCGGATTTTTGGCGCCGGTAAAACACTCGTCGCAAACGGTTTCCGACGGATTTTGGCCCCTCGAAAATCCGTCGGAGGAACATCCCCCGAAAAATTCCGGCGGATAATCCGCCGCAAACCCCAACCAAAAAAATGAAACTTTCCGCGGAAAAGAACCAAAAATCCGTCGGAAATTTATTAATTTTTTAAAAAAAATTCAAAGAAATCCGCTAGAAATTTTTTTTTTAAAATTTTGATTAAATCCGCCGGAAAAAATATATATTTTTTTAAATTAAAACAGGATCCGCCGGAAACATTAGATATCCGTTGAAAATTCTTTAATTATTTTTTAAAAAAAAAGTAATATCCACCGCAAATATACTATATCCACCGGAAATTTTTGTTTTTTAAAAAAAACAGAATATTTAATAATTAAAAATATATATTTTAAAAAATTATTTACGAATTAAATAATATATTTTTTTATAATAATTTTAGCGAATTAAATAATATATTTTTTAAAAAACAGCAAATTTAATAATTAATAATATATTATTTATAAAAAAATTTATTAGAATAATTAAATAATATATTATTAATAATTTTTTTAAATAATATATTATTTATCCTAACTCTCTCTCTCTCTCTCTATATATAAATATATATATATATATATATATATATAAATGAATTACTTTTGTCACATGCTTTAGTTTCGGAAAAGAACTATTAGTACTAGCCTCGTAACCTGTGCATCGCACGGGGTTGGCTAAATTCCTTTGTGTAAATGAGTATTAAAATTTTTACGCATTTATTAGCAAACCTCCTTATAAACATTCATGCGCGGTTTCTTTTTTAACTGTATAGAGCGTGTCCACTGCGAGAATCGAACTCGGGATCACTGAGTCAACTCTGTGTCCCAAGGTAGCTTATGCTAGTGGACAAATCGTGTTGGTTTGTAAAATAAATAGTCAAATAACCGTGAATAAAAATTAAATTATACCTTTAAATTAAATAAGAAGATTATAAAATTCTTTAGTGTAAATGAGTAATAATTTAATACGCATGCTTGGTTTTTTTTTGACAATAATAAACTTATGGCACTTTATTAATTAAAACCGTGTCAATACATGATGGAATCAAATCAAGAACATGAAAGCTAGCATATAATCTTGACGCCCTTGCTAGAGTGTGAGCTGCAAGATTTGCTTGCCTTCGAATAAAGTTAACCTGAAAGCTTGTAAAATGAAATAAAAATGTCCTACACATAGATATTACCATGCCAAACTCGGTATTTGGTAAAGGGTCTGTCATCAAGCCATTTACAACTGGATGACAATCCAGTTCTATGGAAACAGAAGTGAGCTCCAATTTCTCCAACCGGAGTAAGGTTTGCCAAATAGAAATCTTGGTTTCTTTTTTTCACTGTACAAATTTTGTCCACTGCGAGAATCAAACTCGAGAGCACTGAGTCGACCCCGTGTCCCGGGGTAGCTTATGCGACTGGACCAATGGTGTTGACTTGCAAAATATATAGTCAAAGACTCTGAAATTAAATATCCGTAGATAATAAGAAGAAAATATCTAAAACTTTTAACAACATAATCCATATTTATCAATTGTAAATATAAAAACTTAACCCATAATTAGAAAGAAAAAAATACAACACATGCAATTAGAAAGTGAAACACGTGGGTATATAGGATTGGATGGAAATCACCAATAAAATAAAAGTAACTATACAATGTTGAAAGAAGATGATAGAAGTTTATTGTAAATTTGACTAAATTTCGCGTGAATAATAAATAAACTATTATTATTATAAAGCACTTTACGTATTTTGTTACAATTTTTCTTTAACCAAACCGGTTATCAAGGAACCAATTCTGTGTGTTTGAACAATTAAAATTTATTCTAAATCATAAAGTACACCAAATTACACTGTTTAGGATATCACTTTAAGTATTTTGTCATAAAATGAAGTTTTTTTATCCAATCAATTATTGAATAATAAACTCCACATAGATAAACATCTTAAATTTTTCAAGACCGTAAAGTACTCCTTAACCCAAAACCTTAATATATAAAAGAAAAAAAGAAAAAAGAAAGAAGAAATTGAAAGAAAAAAGGAAAACAAAAAAACAGCAACAAAAAAAAACAGTTTGGCGCCAACATGCCAAGCCGCATATATTAAAGAGATGAGCTCCACATATGTGGAATCCATTTTCGGCAACGTATCTAATAAGAGAATTTAAGAAAGGAAAGTTGAAAAATAAAAAATTAAATTAGGTTTTCCCATCACCAAAAGCAAGAATATATCAAAAAAATCAAGAATATATATCTGAGCAGAGACGAAGAAGTTACCAAACCTCGTGCTAAGCAGAAACAAAGAGACAACTGATCTCAAAGCAGAGATGGCGAGGAGAAGACAACGCAGAGACTAGGAGACAAGTAGACGAGATGAGGAGACGAGACAATATATTTCGCCAAGAGAGACAAAGACTAAACAGAAATAAAAAGAGCACGTAGAATTTGAAAGAAAAGGGTTTTGGGAGCTGCATGCGCGACATTGAAACAAAAAAAGGGGAATAAAATGCTTATTTAGAGGGGGGGGCTTTAACCCCTTTAAACTAAATGAAAGTTTCTACTAAATAAACTATGAAGTGTCATTTTAAAACAATTTTGTGAGGGTTTCGCAAAAAACCTCCGCTATTTGACGATTTTTTTTTTTGTAGTGGATGAAGATATCAATTGTTTTACAATTTTGATCATTAATGATATGACATAATTTTTCGTTTATAAAAAAGTTGTGTGAATATGAAATCTCGATCGCCAATATCCCACTTGATTCATTATTCTACGGTTTTCCGGGTATTGATTTGCTCTATTCTTCTTATTAATAATTACTATTGGTGTTAAAAAAAGAATGTTATTTGTGTATTAACTTGCCCCATCAAATTTTTACAACTCTTTTAGGTCAAGAAACGAATCTAATGTGTTAAAAATACAACATCCTTCTTTTTTACAATTATTGAAAAAGGTTAAATTTCTAAAAAGAAATGAAGAGTCATATTTTTAGTGCATAAAATCTATAAATGTCTTTTATATATATAAATATATATATATATATAATTTTAGGAATGCGTGTAGTAACAAAAAGAACACCCCATTTTAACCGTTGTTTTACAATATTCAATTATAGAAAGAGAGAGAGAGTAGCAATGAGCATATTTAATTATTAATTGTTAGTCTTAGTTTGTGTACTACAACATTAAAAGTTAAATAAAATTGGATGAGGAGAGAAATAGAGTATTCCATATTTTTTCTTAGAAATAAAGAGGATATCACCTGTAATTTTTTTATGTAAATATATAAAACTAAAACTTCTTTTTAATTAAGGTTATGTATCAATTGAGTAAGTTAAAGGAACAAACTCAACACATTAATATACTTAAGAGACAATTAATGATGATATTTATATTACGAACGGGTTTCTTGCGATTTCGGAGTATTACAACACTATTTATTTAATACCAGCAGAGGAGAAACTTTTACAATATGAGCGGAACTCTTAAGTTTGTATATGCTTGGATCCTATTCTTTTCACTATTTCTTGTTCTAACAAATGGTAACCTTTTTTCTCCTATATTCTCCATCTTTTTTGCGTATTGTGAAATAAGCATAAAGCCTTTGGTACAATATATTCTTATATAAATAAGTACAATATTGTGGCTTTTAGTGTAGACCGTTTAAGGAAGTTGTTCATGATGGACTAATAAATAAAACTAGATATTATGTGGGTGAAATTGTTTAACCAATAATTACATAGACCTCAGGGAGATTCCCGAGGTGTGCAGGAGGAGCGACCAGACAGATCAAGGTACATTGTTTAACCAATAATTATATAGAAGAAAATAGATAAAGGTTTGTTAGTGACATCGTTTAGAAGCAACTCTCGTCATTCATTTTGTTTCATATATTTTGTTTATTTTTAATTTTACTCTCTATTTGATATAAAAATCTATTTTGATACTCTTTATTTTATATCAGCTGGTCATTTGAAACACATGCATTCATTTGTATTTTAACTTCATTGTGTTGAGAGAGAGAGAGAGAGATAGAGAGAGAGAGAGAGAGAGAGAGAGAGAGAGTCTGAGGTGATGAAACCCTATCATCACCAAGAGCTTTAAAAGCAAACACCAGATACATTTCCATCAAATTCCTTCCTTACTTATAAATCATCATCATTATCTTAGCTTCCTACTACCTACTTGTGTTTTGAGGAAACTCAATTAAGATAAGATGGACGATGAAATATGTAGTTAAAAAGAAGGGAAAACAGTCGATCATCTAGATGAAGATAATGAACAAAGGGTACCTGCTACCTACTAATGGAAATTCAGAGCTAAATCCACTCAACGGTGTGCAATTGTCGCTGGATTTATAAACAAGAAGACAACTATCTATCTACATGGAAGCCACAGATTTCTCATCCATCTCTATCTATCTACAACTTTGAAGAAACTAATATTGTATATTAATTTCTCCCTTGAACGGAAAACAAGAAAAAGGAGACATTCGAAATTCTAAACCAAAATATATGATATAGAAACAAAATTTACATAAAAATATATTTCTTGTGTCAAATGTCATTGACTTTCTTGTTCATGAAGAAAGTTACACATGCATATGTTGGGGATTTCCAAAATAATAGAAATCCAATAACACTAAAGTGAAAGGGAGACACAATGTTTCTTGTTCTAAAGGTGTGTCCTTTGGTGGCTTTCACTAGTAGTTGTGTTCTTTCATGAACATTTGTAGTGAAGAGACACTTATCTTCACCAAATGGTATGAGCTGGTCTATATATATAGAACAACTTTACAAGTAGAAAGCATATATTCACATATACACATATACAATGTTCATATGTCTAAGACAAAACTCCACCAAATTCATTATTCCAAATCATTCTCTTTCTTCTCTTATGCGCAAATTGAAGTTAGGGAACTATTGTTCTGTAAAATACCGCTGAATATACGCTTGGTGTGGGTGTGCAAACCATGTCAAGGAACTCCATTGTATCCTGAAGGGGATTCGCCAGTCATCCTATTGCATCCAATCTAGAGTGATTGGTGGGGGCGAATCGAACCTAAAGCTTAGTGTTATACACGCCTTGGAGTCTTGCGCAATGATAAATTCACTTTCTCCTTTGTTCTTTTTTGTTCATGATATTAACAATTATTCGTACTAATGGTTTTCTATGTTTGGTTCTTCTTCTTTGTTGCAGCATTATTCCCACCAACAAATTGTTCTAACAATCTTTAGGTTCGATCTTGCAATTGTGTTGATGATGCAACTTTGGAAGATGTATTTCCTCTTACAATTTGGGAGAGATGAACCCTCATACTTCACCATAAACTAATTCATTTATACTCGTGGTGAAAGGTACACGCTTATGAATGCAATTACATAATATTGCACTAGTTATTATTCTATGTATGGAATTGTGTAGTTTACGATAAATAAAATGTATATACGATGGAAAGAATTCTATTCTTAATTATAACAAGGATTTTTATTGAGTCCTATTTATCAAATTTTACGCATGAGAAGAGGATGGGTATACGGTCTTATTTTACCAAAAGAATTAAAATTTATGGGCATTTTGGTTAACCAGGGATGTAACAACCATGTTTTCATTTCATTTATATCTTTGATATTTGAGAAGGATTATAAAGACCGGTTCCCAAATGGCATAAAATTATAGAAATCAATATTGATATAGTTTGTTTTGATGAATGGATCAATCACTATAATTCTTTTTACGATGATAAGCATTTGTTTTATCATATCACCTGTGAAAAATCTAATGAAACGGCGCAATTGTTTGGTGAATAGAAGAAACGCCATTTGTAAATTTTGAAACGATGCACTTGTTTCATGAAGACATGCAACATTTTATGAAAGGGTCGCGACTGGACCCGACTTCAGAAACAATTTCGGTTTTGATATTTGTGTACATATTTGAACTCGTTTTTGAAATTTTCATGGTCTAAAAATTATACCATTGTAATCCTTGTTTTATGTACTATCAAATTGGTTCAAGAATCGCTTAAGATGGTGCTAAAACGAGGGAGAAAATATGTCCAAAAGGTACAGGGACAGAAACCCATTTTCTACATATCTGGGTCAAATTTGACCCACTTGACGTAGAAGATGATGAACAGTACCGCGGGACGACATTTACTCTCGGATCCGAGAGAGTGCAGGAGAGTGTGGACTGTATAAAGCTTCGTTTGATGTGCCATTTTTTGCATTGAATTTATATTAACCTCTAGTTATTGACTAACTAGGTTTAATATCGAATTAACGTACAAAACTAGTTTTTGTTAATTTTATATAGTTTAATAACTTTTAAATCATTTTAAAAAGTGAAAAATTGTGATTATTATTTATTTCATTAGAATGGAAAATATTGTGACATTATTTTGTACCTATTTATGATAGTCACTCTCCATGAATACTTGTTATGTTGTTTCATTTTCTTGATACCTTTAAATGCTATTTATTTATTTATTTTGACAAGTATATTTAAATGTTACGATGAGTTCTTTGTATATAATATTTAACTAGTAGAATATATGGTGCATATATTACTCGTATACTAAGTTATATGGAAATGATTCTAGTGGAGTTGACATGAATTTTAAGGTGAAGAAAATAAAATTTATTTGTTATTATGTTATGTGATTTATATGATTGACCCATCTTAGATATGTGTAAAGATATTTTAGTATCTAAATAAATAACTGCATTGGTTGTTGTTATGTATTTTTAGTGCATTCAATAAATGATATCTTAAATAATTTAAGATGGATGAAATAGAGGTAGAACTCTAACATGAAATGGGTATTGAATGCTTATAAGAATTTTGTCTAAACCAATGGCACAAGTGTACATATATTGTGATTGTCAACATATCAAAGGCCTCCAAGTGGACAACAAAAGGCAATGGGACTGGTGGTCCATTTTTGTGATAGTTATTCAATACTATCAAAGAGTATATTAACAGAAATGTCAAAGGACATTGGATTAAAGCATAGCTATGTCAATAAGTGGTCTTCAAATTTTATAAGAAAAGGAAATAATCTTGCAATCCTTTGACGAAAGGGTTGACAAGGGATATGATGTTTTAATTTATAACATCGTTGGGGATGAGTTTCAAGCCCATATCTAAATAATTACCAATGGTAGAATCCCAACTCACACTTGAGTAGCATTAAGTCTTGAGTTCAATGGTGAAAGTACACTATTAGAGTAATTGCAAGTATTTGATAATAGATACATCCCAAGGTTTATAAGTACTTGGACCATAAGTATAAAGTTGGAAGGTTGAGCCTTTGCTCTTAATAGACCTATAGCATATATGTGCTGAAGTGCTTATTATGGGAGTGCTTCCGATAGAGTCTACCTATATGAGAGTGAAGTGGGGCCGCTTCTTGGAGATTAAGGGCTTGAATCTTAAAGCTCTCATGAAAAGGATACACGACACAAGGCCTTGACAAATGTGTCACTTTACAATTCGTTCAATGGTATCGAGATCTCATGTGTAAGTTAATTGATGCTTGTTCTAATGAATAATTGGTTCAAAGCTTGTCTACCAATCTATTCGGGGATGAGCGAAACATTGACTTACTAAGTAAAGGTTCAAATCGTAAGATACCTTAGCCGAAAGCATGTGATTTCCGGAATAATGGGGTTTGGGTTTATTTTGAAAATGGTGGGGGATTGTTGGGGATTTCCAAAATAATAGAAATCCAATAACACTAAAGTGAAAGAGAGACACAATGTTTCTTGTTCTAAAGGTGTGTCCTTTGGTGGCTTTCACTAGTAGTTGTGTTCTTTCATGAACATTTGTAGTGAAGAGACACTTATCTTCACCAAATGGTATGAGATGGTCTATATATATAGAACAACTTTACAAGTAGAAAGCATATATTCACATATACACATATACAATGTTCATATGTCTAAGACAAAACTCCACCAAATTCATTATTCCAAATCATTCTCTTTCTTCTCTTATGCGCAAATTGAAGTTAGGGAACTATTGTTCTGTAAAATACCGTTGAATATACGCTTGGTGTGGGTGTGCAAACCATGTCAAGGAACTCCATTGTATCCTGAAGGGGATTCGCCAGTCATCCTATTGCATCCAATCTAGAGTGATTGGTGGGGGCGAATCGAACCTAAAGCTTAGTGTTATACACGCCTTGGAGTCTTGCGCAATGATAAATTCACTTTCTCCTTTGTTCTTTTTTGTTCATGATATTAACAATTATTCGTACTAATGGTTTTCTATGTTTGGTTCTTCTTCTTTGTTGCAGCATTATTCCCACCAACAAATTGTTCTAACAGCATAATTATATATAAACTTTCTACCATTCATCAAATTAATATATGCATACACACAAACTATACAGATTTACGTAGTATACATAAAGCTTTGAGATTATTAATTACTTTTAGTTCGTGTTGATGAAGAGCGTGTCGACGTGGATGCCAAGGAGTAGTTCGTGTTGATGAAGATCATTAATTACTTTTAGTTTTGTTATTGATTTTTAAAAGTTGTAATGAAGCGGTAAAAGCTCTGAGACATGTGACACAGGGATTCCATGGGGTTTTTACTATAATTTTTTTATTTTATTGGGTTTGTTTTTCCGCCTTGTTGGTGATACCGGTTACTTCGTTTGACTCAGTGTTTTTATAAAGACATATTTCGACAGTTGGATAAGGTCAAAGATCCCCTGTTCTTTCCAAATATTTCCCCTTTAGGATTCCACTTTGTTGAGCCAATTGAGGTAAGGTGGGTGATTTTTGTCGACGGGAGGTGACGATCTAAAGACCCTACTTGGGCTATTCATGCAATTCATGACCCAAGGCCCATTTTGGAAAATTTTAGGGTTATATTCGTGATAGCTCAGGAAAACCTCCCTAACTTCAGGTGTGTCATCGCAAGCAAATGGAACAGGCCCTAAAAATGCGTACTTTAAAGGCTCAGGGAAAGGGATTAGTACCTGAGATTGGAGGATTTTTGCTTCCTCATCTGTTAGAGCAGGTTCTGCGAAGAGTTGTTGCTTGTCAGTGATTGGTGCGCGAGTTTGAAACGAAGCTGGCATTGATGCGAAAAGAAGGTGTTGATGAAGTTCTAGTTTTCTGGGTTTAAGAGAACTCAGGTTTTTGCGAAGGAAGAGAAGTAGAAGAAATTGCAAGAATTTTCAGAAAAGAGTGAACGGAAGGAGAAGAGTGGCTTTTATAGCTGTTTGAAGTGGGGAGTTACTCGCAATGAGTAGTGGGGAGTTTCAAGGTGAAACGTGGCCCACTAAATCTGCAACGGAGGCGCCAAAAGCTACTTTTTAATTGAAACGTCGTATCACTCTGCAACATTATGCAAGTGACGTCATCAGAGCAGTTGAAAAGGGTTTTCAAAAATGCTCTTTTTCTGCCATTCACATAGCTCCTGTCGAAAAAGACATTTTTGGGGGGCAATTTGTTAGCCTGTAATTTCGACAGGCTAAATTAAATGCAGTCAACTGGGTTGACTTTGTTTTATTTAGAAAAGGTGTTGGCTTCGACACCAAAGAGTTATGTCAAAAAGAGGTAAATTCGACGAAGCTCTAGAATCAACATGATTTGAAGGGTGATATTTCGACGAGAAGAAAATTGAATTCAATAGCAGGTCAAAATCAAGCGCTTGCTGTCGAAACTTTGGTGGTTACCCTAGTCGAAGGCTGAAGCAGTTTCCTTTTTTTTAAAATTCTCTGTACAGTTAGTTAGTTTTAGCATTTTCCCTCCTCATATAAATAGTAGTTTTTCATCGGAAAAACGGGTCACAAACTCATTACATACAGAATTCTCACCCTCTCACTTCCAACACATTACAGAGAAAACGAGCCAAGAGAAGAATGTATGATCTGTGCACCAACTCTCTTTACAATTAATGCAATTTTAATTTGTTTTCTTCTTTGCTTTTCTGCAATTTTTTTTCTTTGTTTTATTCTCCCTCATTTAGGTAATTTGACGGTTTCGCGCGAGAACGGCGGTTATCTTCTTCTTTTGACTTTTAAACTGCAAGAACACACACAATTCTGGGAAAAAACTTTAACACAAATGGTCTTAGGATTTACTAGTTGATCCTGCAAACAGAAGCAATTTCAAACTAGCGGTGTTTACCAAAAACCAAGGTAAACAAATTGGCACGCCCGGTAGGACATTTGCTCTAATTTTAAAGTTTTTTCGTTGAATTCTTAAGACTTTGTGTTTATCTGTGCATGCAATTAAGGAGTGGTAAACATCTTCCAGAGATGGCACGCTCTAGTACAGGTAATGCTTCTGCATCAAATGCACAAAGTACACAAGAACAAACGACAGTTAGCGACGTTAACGCTGCAAGTGTCGCAGGCATAACCGTTGCTATGCCTTCTTCGACAACAATGGGAGTAACCGCTATAACTTCCCCCATTATTACCCCTGTGTCAATGATGACCACTGCAGCATCAACGAATGCGAATACAATGGTTTCTGAGCCACCAATAGTAGGACCAACAAGTCCTTTGATGGCGAATCCAATGGTTGGAAATTTGCCATTTACTATGAGTGGTAGACCTTACCCATATCGCATGCCAATGGCTTTGATGGCAGCCCTTCAGACAAATTGATCTACTTTTGCAGAAAATGCAATTGCAGGGTACTCCCCTACTCATAGTTCTTCAGAAGGCATTTTTAGTCGAGATGCCCAACCGAGTCTGACAACGACATCTTTGTTGGCATTAAGGCAACAAATGGATGACAGTAATCATGATATGGTCAACATGTTAACACAACAAATTGGTACAGTGTTTAATCCTTTGATACAAAATACTAATAACAGTTACCAAATATTAGCAGCGCAAATGGGTAAAATTGCTTATTTCTTTGGTACTCCGCCAATTCATAACCAGCAAATTCCCCAAATTCAAAATGCTAGGCCTGTAGAGATACCTATAGAAAGGCCTAACAATGCAATACCTTTGAATCAGGGAAACCAAGGGCAACAACAGGTTGTCGAAGAGCCTATGAGTGTGGAGGCAATCCCTGAAGTTGTGTTGGTAAATAGAAACCAAAATGCAGACGAAGTAGTCAGACAAGTGCAACAAAACAATTTTGGAGCACAAAACAATCAGGCTAATATGGTCGAAACTATTCTAGCCCAGAATGGCCTTAACTTAGGTTTACATAGGCCTAACTTTGTGATGCCTTTGTCAGAATACACCTTACAAACAGAGCTGCCTAGGGGATGGAAAATCCCTAAGTTCACAAAGTTTGCTAGAGAAACCAGTGAATCTACTGTCGAACACGTGGCTCGCTATTTGACTGAGGCTGGTGATATTGCGCATAACGAGAATTTAAGAATGAAATACTTTCCAAATTCTCTAACTAAGAATGCGTTTACATGGTTCACCACCCTGCTCCAAATTCCATATTTAATTGGAGTCAGTTAGAGAAGGCCTTTCACGAACAATTCTATATGGGCCAATGTAAAATAATTCTTAAGGAACTGGCTAGCGTCGGACGCAAGGGGGCAGAATCTATTGATGATTATCTCAATAGATTTAGACTTCTCAAAGCAAGGTGCTTTACTCAAGTGCCTGAACACAAGTTAGTCGAAATGGCTGCAGGTGGTCTAGATTACACTATAAGAAAGAAACTAGATACACTACATTTAAGAGATATGGCACAGTTGGTTGATAGAGTTCGACAAGTCGAAAGACTCAAAGCTGAAAAAGCCAGAACAGGGAGATTCCAAAGTAAGAAAGAAAAGGTTGCTTATGTCGAAGCTAATGACAGTGACCAAGAATACGACATATCTTATGAAGATGTCGAAGAAGAGGTTAGCATTGCAGAACTAAAACCAGGACCTCCTTATACTTGCAAGTTGTTAAAACCTTCAAATGGGAAAAATCCTGTTGAGCCTAAGAATGATAAATTTTTTGCCAAAACTTATACTTATGATGTTTCTAAATGTGATGAAATATTTGATCTGTTAGTGGCTGATGGTCAAATTTTGGTGCCTAAAGGCCTGAAAATTCCACCATTGGAACAGCGACAGAAAAAAGGTTTTTGTAAGTTTCATGGTTTCTTGGGCCATAACACTTCTCATTGTGTTATTTTTAGGGATTTGGTGCAGAATGCCCTCAATGAAGGAAGGCTGAAATTTGGTGACAAATCTAAGCCACCAATGAAGATTGATGCTGATCCTTTGCCAATAGCTGATGCATTGCTTGTTGAAGTTGATCTCAATGTGGTTGAGGTCACAGAGGTTATTGCTGAAAATGCTAAGGTAGAGAAAGCTGTCGAAAAAGTGGATGTCAAAATGGTCACTGAAGACCAATACGCTGAAAAAATGAAGATAGTGTATCCAAGGGCTGAAGAAGAATTGATTGATTTTCTTAATCGCTGTAGAATCAACAATACTGAAGTTATGCTTTGTCCAAGGTACAATTCTGTCTTCGACAAAGAGGCTGCCAAAAATCTTGAGGGATTTAAGCCTCAACTGAAACGTAAAGGAAAGTGGGTCGACAAAAGACCAAAGTTCAGCTACAACAACAGAGGTATCCAATACAAGGTCACTTCAACAAGGAATCCTCAGATGGAACAGATCAAAACTTATATTCCTCCAGCAAGGTCTCCCATTGAGAAATGGGTACACTCTGGTGGAAAGAGTACTGGGTACTACCCAGTATAACCAACAAAATTGGTCAAGGGTAGCATTAGTGCTACTAACCAAAATAAGGCAACTGAATCTAACAAGTATGCCTATAACAATAATTACAAAGGGAAGAACCCTATGACAAGAATGCAATGGCGCAGATATCAACGCCAGAAAAAAGTTGCTGCCGCAGGCAAGGTGGAAAATTCCAACAAAGAGAAAGGTAAACAAATATCTCCAAAGTCTCTTGAAATGGCTAGAAAGCCAGCTACTGAAAGGATATTCCCACCACTTCCAGTGATCAAAGAGGGTCTTAACTTAGACGAAGAAATGGGCTCAGATTTTGCTGATTCTGGGTCAGAATTCGACGTCTTGTGTGGTGTAGTCTCAATTCTCCCAGTTGAGTATGATGTGGTTTCTGAAGTGAATGATGTCGAAGAAGATTTCGACGAAGAAACCACTTTCAAACCAATTTGTTACTATGTGCTGAAAAATGGTTGCGTCGAAGAGCAAGACGATGTGTTTGAGAAACCAGACTGTGGAATGATGAACCATCTCAAACCTTTGTATATTCAAGCAAAGGTGAACAATATTGGCGTCAACAAAATTCTGGTTGATGGTGGTGCTACTGTGAACTTGATGCCACAACACATGCTGAAAAGAATTGGAAAGTGTGAGACTGACTTGAAAACACACAATGTAATTCTTACCAACTATGAAGGCAAAAGTGGCCACTCACTTGGAGCCATTGAAGTTGATTTTGCTGTTGGAAGCATCAGGAGACCAACTATGTTCATGGTAATTTCAACAAAGGCAAATTACAACATGCTGTTAGGGAGAGAATGGATCCATGGTGTGGGGGCAATACCTTCGACAGTTCACCAGAGGCTCATAATTTGGAGAGAAGATGGGCTAGTCGAAAATATTGAAGGTGATCAGAGTTACTTCAAGGCTGAGGTAAACACTATTACCAAGAAAACCTTGGATAAACAATTGGCGAACATTGCGCCATGTATTTCTTCTGAATTTGGTTATGAAAACCAAAACAATGTTAGATCTTCAGTGATACTTCATCCCAATTATGGATTAATTTGGGATAGAGAGGTTATAGTTGAAGACAACTACCCACAAGGCTCTGTCAAGCCTATAGGGTGGGAAGGACCATAAATAGCTATTTATGGATAAGCCCACTGCATGGGATAGAATTACGGCCTACGTGGCCGAGAATAAGCAAAAGGCGTTTTTTGAAGCTGAGTTACAACAACAATTGGTTACTGAAGCCGTTGAGAATAAAAACAAGGACAATGTTGTCGAAAATCAGAGGCTTGATTGTGTCTATGATGATGAGCCTTTAGGTTTTGAAAAAGATCGAATGGGTTCGACCAAAAGGATCCAAGCACAAGATCCCTTAGAAGAAATTGATTTGGGAGATGGCTCCTTAAAAAGGCCAACATATATAAGTGCTAAGATTGATCAGGTATTGAAGGTGCAGATTGTTGAATTGCTGAAGGAGTACAAAGACTGTTTTGCATGGGATTACAATGAAATGCCAGGGCTGAGTCGTGAAGTTGTTGAGTTAAGATTACCAATTCAACCAGGAAAGAAGCCAGTGAAGCAGACTCCAAGAAGATTTGCACCAGAAATAGAAAGGTTACTAAAGAGGAAGTTCATCAGAACTGCCAGGTATGTCGAATGTCTTGCTAATATAGTTCCTGTAATTAAGAAAAATGGCACTCTTAGAGTGTGTATAGATTTTAGAGATTTAAATAATGCTACACCTAAAGTTGAGTATGCCATGCCAGTGGCAGAAATGCTAGTTGATTCAGCAGCAGGTTATTAATACCTAAGTATGCTGGATCGTTATTCTGGATATAACCAAATATATATTGCTGAAGAAGATATGTCGAAAATAGCATTCCGGTGCCTAGGGACATTAGGCGTCTATGAATGGGTTGTAATGCCATTTGGCCTGAAAAAATGCTGGTGCAACGTATCAAAGGGCAATGAATTCTATGTTCCATGATTTTATTGAAAAATTTATGCAAGTGTACATAGATGATATTGTAATTAAGTCTTCTTCAGGAATTGGTCATATAGACCATCTTGAACAATCATTCAAAAGAATGAGGAAATATGGATTGAAAATGAATCCACTCAAATGTGCCTTCTGTGTTCGTGCAGGTGACTTTTTGGGTTTCATTGTACACAAAAAATGCATTGAAATCAATCAAAACAAGATGAAAGCAATCTTGGAAACGAAAGCTCCTTCGACCAAAAAATAATTGCAGTCATTATTAGGAAAAATCAATTTCCTTAGAAGGTTTATTTCAAATCTAAGTGGCAAGACTCAAGTGTTTTCGCCATTACTTCGACTGAAGAAGGAAGATGTGTTTAGGTGGGATGCAGAACATCAACAAGCTTTTGACGAGATTAAAGCATACCTGATGAAGCCACCAATTTTGTTACCACCTATTAGGAATAAAGTAATGAAATTGTATATAGCAGCTTCAGAATTTTCTATAGGTAGCATGTTAGCTCAAGAAGATGAAAATGGTGTCGAAAGAGCCATTTATTACCTCAGTAGAATTCTAAATGATGCAGAAACTAGGGTATCATCCTATAGAAAAAATGTGTTTATGCTTGTATTTCTCTTGTACAAAATTGAAGCAATACATAAAGCCTGTTGATGTATATGTTTATTCACATTATGATATTATTAAACATATGCTGTCGAAACCAATTTTACATAGTAGAATAGGTAAATAGGTTTTGGCTCTTTCTGAATTCTCTTTGACTTATCAGCCATTAAAGGCAATAAAAGGTCAAATAGTGGCTGACTTCATAGTGGACCATTCAGTGGTCGAAAATAAAATAAACTTAGTGGAAACTCAACCTTGGAAGTTATACTTCGACGGTTCAAGCCACAAAAGTGGTGTTGGAATTGGTGTTTTAATAATTTCACCAACAAAAATACCAACAAGGTATAAGTTTAAAATTGAAGGAACATGCTCCAATAATGAGGCAGAGTATGAAGCCTTAATAGCAGGACTTGAGATCTTGTTAGAGTTGGGGGCAAAACATGTCGAAGTTAAAGGAGATTCAGAACTAATCGTGAAACAGTTAACAAAAGAATACAAATGCATCAAAGAGAATTTAATAATGTATTTTGCCATTGCTAATACGTTATTAAAAAGATTTGATACTGTTCACATAGAACATGTGCCTCGAATAGAGAATCAAGAGGCCAGTGATTTGGCACAAATAGTTTCAGGGTACAAAGTGTCAAAAGAAAAGCTATTGGAGCTAATAGAAATAAAACACAAACTGATTTCGACAGATCCATCCAATGCCCAATTGTCAATGCCAAAACTTGAGGGGGCAGAGATGTTAAATTTGGTGGAAATTTTTCAACTTTTTGAGAAATATGAAGTGGAAATTTTTGCCATTGACAATATGTCGAATGATGATTGGCGAAGGCAAATTGTCGAATACTTGGAGAATCCAACAGGCGTGACTGATAGAAAAACCAAGTACAGAGCCTTAAGCAATGTGATTATTGGTAATGAATTGTTTAAAAAGACTCCTGAAGGAGTATTATTGAAATGCCTTAGTGAAAGTGAGGCATATTTAGCAATTTCCAATACTCATAGTGGTGCTTGTGGATCTCATCAAGTAGGTCACAAAATGAAATGGCTTTTGTTTCGATAAGGAATATATTGGCCAACTATGCTGAGAGATTGCATAGATTTTGCCAAAGGTTGTCAAGAATGTCAAAAACACACAGGAATACAACATGTGCCTGCAAGTGAATTGCATTCAATAATAAAACCTTGGCCTTTTAGGGGTTGGGCTTTAGACTTGATTGGTGAAATCAAACCAACTTCGTCGAAGGGTCACCGTTTTATTTTAGTAGGAATAGATTAGTTCACCAAGTGGGTGGAAGCTGTTCCCTTAACTAATGTTGATCAGGAAGCTGTGATAAGTTTTATACAAAACCATATCTTACATAGGTTTGGAATTCCTGAAACCATTACTACTGACAAAGGCACAATTTTTATTGGTCGAAAAAGGGTTGACTTTGCTTCTGAAATTGGTTTCAAGTTATTAACTTCGACACCATATTATACTCAAGCTAATGGTCAAGTGGAGGCTGCCAACAAAATTATTATCAATTTGATCAAGAAACACATTGGGTAAAAGCCTAGGAATTGGCATAAAACGCTTGATCAAGTGTTGTGGGCATGTAGAAATTCTCCCAGAGAATCAATCAACACTACTCCTTATTGACTTACGTTTGGACACGACACAGTCTTACCTGTCGAAATTTGTTTACAATCAGCCAGAATTCAAAGACAGTTTGAAATTCCATCAGATTCCTATTGGGATATGATGTTAGATGAATTGGTTGATTTAGATGAAGAAAGACTACATGCGTTGGATGTTCTTATAAGGCAAAAAGAAAGAGTGGCTAAAGCCTACAATAAAAAGGTTAAGATAAAAACATTTGACTTAGGAGATCTAGTGTGGAAAGTTATATTACCAATGGATAAAAAAGATAGAGTCTTGGGTAAATGGTCACCAAATTGGGAAAGACCATTTCGCATTCTACAAGTGTATACTAACGGTGCCTATGAAGTCGAAGAACTAGGCGCTGATGGTCGAATTTTGCAAATAAATGGCAAGTACTTAAAGAAATATAAGCCAATGTTGCAAGAAGTCAAAATAACGCATGATTAAGATGAGCAAATTGCGAATTTGGCAAGCTAAAAATATTAATTGCCAACAAAGGCTATTGTCAATTTACAATGCTTGGAATTGGAAGTTAAAATTACAAAGTGCCAACATAAGGAAAGATAGAATCGCAAATTACAAAACGAGTTTGTTTTTCAAGTCTTCAAACAGAGCCTTAGCTCGCTCCAATCTCGTTTTGATAAAGCTTTCCTCTTCGACCAACTGGTTGACCTGGTTTCATGTGCGTCGAATTTTTCCAAGAGGCCAAGGTAGTGGGTTGCTTCTTGGTTGACTTCAGCCTTCAACATTTTTGAAGTCTTCATGCCCCTCAAGACCGAAGATTTCTTCTTTTCTGCTGCTCTGATCAGTGACTCCAACCTGTCAATCTCTTTTTGGTAACCAGCAATTTCAGCATCATATCCCTCTACAGCTTTCATGTCATTCTTTGCTTTTGCTTGTAGGGAAAAGATTTTGTTTTTTGAAGCTTCAACGGCAGTCCATGTTTCTAGTTTCATGGCACTCTCCTGCTCTTTGAGCGAAGCATGCTTCTTCTTCTTTTCAAGATCCATAGTGATTTGTTCCAGAAGAGGTTCAAAAGAAACAAGAAATCCAATGAGAGAGGTGCTAGCCATTGGGTTGTTGAGTTTGTGCAGCAGGTCTTTGATTTTAAAGGCAACCATATGGTCCTCTTCGATTGCTTGAAACAGGTCCACCTCAAGGACTCTAGTGCGAAGTTCTTGCAACAGGTTCACTTTAGAGCTTTCAGAGTGCTCTCCCGCAGAAGTGGTCGAAGAAATGGATTTCCGTTCACTTGAGGTTTTAGTTTTTAGCAGCAATTGTAGAGCCTCAAGGGGTTTTTACTCTTGAATTCCTTCCATTCTTCTTCACTCATGGTAATGCCAGTTGAGAGGTTGAGACCAGTTGAGCAATCTTCTTTAGTGGGGGATTCGTCGACGTGTTCTGCGGTATCATCATTGTTATTATCCTCCTTGGATTTTTCAATCTCTTTATCATTTTCTGCTTCTTCAATGTTTTCCTCTTGCTCTGTTTCTTTTTCTTTGATTTGTTGTTGAGGTGGAGTTGGATCATTAACGAGTGGCTCATCCATGATGACGTCGTCTTCAGTTGCTTGAACTTGGTCAGTTTTTTCGACCAAAAGATCATCACCTAATGGATTTTGATTCTGGTTGGCATTTTTGACCAATTCTTCGTTTTTCTCTTGTGGTTGGTCTTGGGCATGAACCTCAGTCACTGCTAGATCAGTTCCTCCACGCCCTTGGTCTTCGACCAATGTTGGTTCTTGCTGTAGAGGGAGATCATCAAGAGTCATTGGAGTACTTTCATCTTCTATGACGATAAGGTTACTCTCTTCGAACGTTGCTTCGACCAATGGATCATTAGTTGGTGCAGAGACGGTGGGGGTCCAAGTTGGCGTTGTTTGTTTGGTGGAGATTGTGGCAGGTCGATCTTCAAGATCCTGGGCAAGATGTATAAACAGAGTTATGTGCTTTGTTGATTCAAACTGTTGAATAGAAGTGAGTAGAAGGTCCGTTAGTTACCTTTGAAGTGTCTCCTTCGACACGTGAATGCGTGCTAGCAGCCTTTGGGATCTCCCTTTTCTTCCTAAGTTTCTTTTGAGCTTTTACTTGCGCATCATCCTTCCTTGTTTGTTTTTCGATAGTTTTTGTTTGAGGAGATTTGGAGACAACCTTCAAAGTCCTTGGTGGGCTTTCATCAGACTGAAAGAATTCAACGCATTTTGTTAGTAAGAGAGCATAGAAATATACGAGAATTGATAAGAAGGAAAAAGAGTGTTTGAACGTTTCAACCTCTGAATCGTCGCTTACAACCATCTGTTTAATTTTTATCTTCTTTGGAGGAGTGACAGTAGTTGAGCTGGTCGATCTCTTCTTGCTCTAAAAGATGGGAAAGTTGATAAGCGTTGAGTCTAGTAATTCAATTTAAAGAGGAATAACGAAATGTTTACCTCTTGTTTCTTTGATTGAGGTGGTTTCTGTTTCGACAAAGTGCTTGTGTGTTTCTTTGAAACTTTCTCGGTTGTTGTAGTTGTTGTTTCTTCTGATGGAGTAGGTGACAAGGGGATAGCTGCAGACATTTGACAAGTATGTTAGTAGATTTCACATGAAAAGAAATATTTTACTCTAAGAGTCTTTGTATCACCTTCTACGGTGGCGGATAAAACTCGGACATGTTGAATGTCGAGATGGAGATGTCCATCAAAGGTATCTATTTCACATTTTGTCGGAACTACTTTCTCAGCTGTTTTAGTTGTTAAAAAGTTTTTCAGAGCTGAAAATCCACCACATATAAACCATGGTGGAAGTGCTGAATGAAAAGATAAAGCCAATTCACTAGTGGGCAAACTTGGAAATTTAAGTTTATTATACGCTAAAGCGAAAGCATATCTATTGGTCACATATGGCGGAAACACCATGGTTGGAATTTTTTCGACAAGTTTTTCTTTTAAAATTTTGCAGCTTGAGAAATAGTTCGACTAAGATGCGTTGGATCATAGATAACTTCAAAGTATTTTTGAAAAGCTCGAATTTCTTGTATGTGCATACCTTGTGTCTTGGCCTTCTTTTTTTGCGGAAGGGGAAAAGCAGAGATTAGATTAGTCAGCAACGCGGCTTCTTCGACAGCAGATAGTTTAGTCATAAAGTAGTCTCTCCACCACCTAGAAATTTTTTTGGTGCAAGCAAATACATGCACAAACTCAACAGGTGCAAAGATAAAAGGTTTTTTGGCAAAGTTGTTGAGGCATTTGCGCCATTCTCTTTCATTCTTGGGCATCATCATTTCTGTTCTAGACTTAAGGAAAGGACTTGGTCGAATTTGACATAATCCGAATAGTCGAGCGACAAGACTTGGGTGGTATGCATATACTCCAAACAGAGCAGCAGCCTTCGCAAGTGAAATTCTTGCAGAAAGCAGTTTTGGAGTTAAGCAAGCACCCCAAATTTGGTTACTCTCTTCTTCTTCGACCAACGAGGTTGCAGGGAAATCCCTAGTGAACCAAGAAGGCCCAATAGTCCTTTGGGTAAAGGGAGCCATTGTGTGGGTGAAAATGTCACAGTCTAAGAACATTCTGAATGCTGAAATGAATAAATCTTCATCAGAAACTCCAATTTGCCTAGGCTTCAAAAGTGCAAGCCTTATCCCTTCGATGTTTCTCTGATCAACAGTTTCAGTATAATCACTTGGGATATACATGTGGAGTTTCGACTCAAAAGTGGCAATGAGCCACAGTTGGAACAACCAAATTGGTCCAGAGACCAGAAGTGTACCATCGGGTTTGAGAGTCTTCAGTTCATAGGCTCCTAGTTGTAAACTTTCATAGAGCGACCCCAAAAGGAGTTGCCCAAGGTTTACCTCTCGACGCTCATGTAGTTGGATGGCCAAGGGAATGAACATTTTAGCCACTTGGAGCGAAGAGGAGCAGAAGACATAGAATGAAAGCCAGAAAGTGAGGAAGGCGATAGACTCACTATCAGAAACTTCGTCATTATCAGTGATATGGTATTCTTCGATATAGCTTTTGAAGGAAGGGCGTTTGAAATCGAATTCATGGTCAATTCTAGTGGTACTGGGGTCGAAAATTTCCCCTGTTGGTTTTAAGCCTGTGATAGCAGCTACATCCAACAAGGTAGGTGTAAGCATGCCACACTTCAAGTGCAGATTATTGGTGCTGAGTTCCCAGAAATGCAGAGATGCAAGGAGCATGGGGCTTTGGTATCTAGGGCCATATTTCGACAGTTGGATAAGGTCAAAGATCCCTTGTTCTTTCCAAATATTTCCCCTTTAGAATTCCACTTTGTTGAGCCAATTGAGGTAAGGTGGGTGATTTTTGTCGACGGGAGGTGACGATCTAAAGACCCTACTTGGGTTATTCATGAAATTCATGACCCAAGGCCCATTTTGGAAAATTTTAGGGTTATATTGGTGATAGCCTGTAATTTTGACAGGCTAAATTAAATGCAGTCAACTGGGTTGACTTTGTTTTATTTAGAAAAGGTGTTGGCTTCGACACCAAAGAGTTACGTCAAAAAGAGGTAAATTCGACGAAGCTCTAGAATCAACATGATTTGAAGGGTGATATTTCGACGAGAAGAAAATTGAATTCAATAGCAGGTCAAAATCAAGCTCTTGCTGTCGAAACTTCGATGGTTACCCTAGTCGAAGGTTGAAGCAGTTTCCTTTTTTTTAAAATTCTCTGTACAGTTAGTTAGTTTTAGCATTTTCCCTCCTCATATAAATAGTAGTTTTTCATAGGAAAAACGGGTCACAAACTCATTACAGAATTCTCACGCTCTAACTTCCAACACATTACAGAGAAAACGAGCCAAGGGAAGAATGTATGTTCTGTGCACCAACTCTCTTTACAATTAATGCAATTTTAATTTGTTTTCTTCTTTGCTTTTCTACATTTATTTTTCTTTGTTTTATTCTCCCTCATTTTTTTTTTCTACACGATTCTGGGAAAAAACTTTAACACAAAATGGTCTTAGGATTTACTAGTTGATCCTGCAAACAGAAGCAATTTCAAACTAGCGGTGTTTACCGAAAACAAAGGTAAACAGAGGGTCTATTATGCTTACCGATGTGTGAACTCTGAGTAGAATTGCATACATTGCTTGTTTGATTCTTGATAGTAATGATGCTGACCAAATTAGTTTGTTTAGTTTATCTTGTAATGGGAAGATTGATAGGTATTCTTTTTATTAAGAAGAACTGTCAAGGTTTGAGAGGATAGAAAGTAGTTAGATTACAAGTGAGAAACCAAAGGCCTCTTCTCGTTAAAGAGAATTTTTCGTAGAGCTCGGGAGTAATGACGTGACGCAGACATCCTTACATTCAAGCGCTATAAAAAATTCTCGTATATAAAGCCCTTTGTGAGCTGTGTAGTCATTATTGCTTATGTCACTTTGCTGAAAAAGTAGGAAGGATTGATCACCCAATTACTTGACATGCATGGAGTTGCTGCAGCGCTCATTGAATCCAAACTAGGGTCATCTGCGACTCCCAAACAGGTTAAACTTGCATCAATAATCTCTAATTCCTCTGTGTTTTTATGGTTTTAACTTTTGAGCATACCTAATGCTCTAATCAATATATCATTGCTTATCAGGAAAAAAAACATTTTAGAAAGTTGGTTTTTGACGTGCCAGGTACAAAAAAAAAAATCCTTTTTTGTTGTGTCCCATAAAATAGATATATCCTTTTTGGGTATAAAGTATAGAAAAAATTTAGATACAATACCATAGATGCTGTTGGTGCAGTACTTCAAAAAAAAAGTAAAAAAACTCCACCAACCACTTGGAGATCTATGCCCAAGGCAATGATCGAACTCTCGACACTTGGTTAAGAGAGAATGAGCCCCAACCGCTCAACTACACCCCCAAGACAATGATCAACCCTTCGATAGTTGTTGTATTTCAAATACAATTTATATTTATTTTTTAAAAAATAAAATGTGTTTATGTCTAGTAGCGATAGTACCGCACGTACGTATATTGCTCTAAAGTATAAAATGATTAGTACCGAGTTTTCTTAACTCTTGTTTTCTGGTTGGTGTACCTACCTACCTCTCTCTCTCTCTCTCTCCGCGTCTTCTTCTATCTTTCGTATCGCACCAGCAATTCGGGTCCCTTGATTCTGCGTCTTCGTCTACATCGGTTAGTTTTTTTTCCAAGACATGTTTTCTAATGATATTTATTCCACTTTCGGTGAGATTTCTAGGTTTTGATATTCAGGATTTATGGTATTTCTCTTGATTGATATATGGTTAGGTTTAGTTCGTAATCAATCCCCCTTTGGCTTTCAGATTCGTAAATTTCAATCATCATATATCAAACTCTATCAATTACTGGTTTAGTAATTCTTAAGCTCCATCGTAATTTGGTTCATGGATTCCTTCTAGTTTAGTTTCTGTTTCTTATCTTCATACTTGGATGTTTATATAATTAATTAATTAATTTAGTTGATCGCTTATTCTTGTTTTTCCTTCTTCTTAACAACAAATTTCAGGGAGAAATTAATACACAACATCACTTTCTCCAAAGGTGTAGATATATAGAGATGGATGAGAAATCTGTGGCTGTTGTAAATGAAGTGATTAGCAACCATATCCCCGATGATATTGCCTTTTCCATTCTCTCAAAATTGCCTCAAAAATCTTTGAAGCGATTTGGATGTGTACGCAAATCATGGACTCTCTTGTTTGAAAACTCTCATTTCATGAGTTTGTATTGCAACAATTTCACATATACATCTCTCCTTCTAAAGCAACATGTAACATTGCCAGACGGACAAGACCATACTTGCTTGTATTTACTATCCGGTGAGAGTGTTGAGAATAGGGTTAGCTTAGATTCGCCACCTCCATTTCAAGATCTTAACAGCTATATTGTTTTGGGTTCTAGTGCTAACGACATTTTGTGTCTCAATGGTCCTGAAACTGTATTGTGGAATCCAGCTACTAAGGAATTCAAGGTCATTCCTCACAGTCCTGTTGAGTTTGAACGTCCTTATCGAAAAACTTTGTCAAATTTTTGTGGATTTGGTTATGACCATGTTAGAGATGATTATAATGTGATTCGATATGTAGACTTCTTTCGAAGTGATTATAACTTGGAATGTGATGAATATATAGATTTGACATCCTTGTGGGAGATATATAGTCTAAGAAGTAACTCTTGGAAGAGACTTTATTTCGAAATGCCTGTTGTTCCTTGTATTAGCGTAGTTGGTGGTCGAACGTACTCGGAGGGAGTGTGCCACTGGTGGGGTACAAAGGAATGTTGTGTTGTGTTGTGTTTGGTGTCCTTTGACATGGGCAATGAAGTGTTTTTTACAACGCCCATGCCCTCATACATGGGAGATGCTAGTTTCGATATCTGCTCGATGGAAGTGCACTTGGCGATGTTAAATGGGTATGTTGCTTTCATTTGTAATCACACAGAGAAAACTACTTTCCATATATCAATCTTAGGTGAACTTGGTGTGAAAGAATCATGGACTAAACTATTCGTTGTTGGCCATTTCCTTGCGTTGAGCATCTTATTGGAGTTGGGAATAACGGCGATATATTCTTCAAAACAAAAGATGGTGAACTAGCTTGGTTTGATTGGAGTACCCAGATAATTATGGAGCTTGGCATTAAAGATCCAGAGAAATTTTCTTAGGTAGTAATTTATAAGGAAAACCTTGAAAGCCTTATTCATATTAGATTAGTAAAATGAATCATCAATTATTTTTCTTGTTTCCACCTGTGAGGCTTATGATTGTTATTATTATTATTATTATGATTATTCCTTGTATACTAAGTGGCTTGTGATATTCAAGTACTTAGGACACCTTCAGAAACCTTTTGATTACCGTAAATTTCCTTATGTCAAATTTAATAATCAATTTTATTTTGAGGACTATCCATTTATTTTGGTGCGGCACGCGTTATAAAAAGAACTAATTAAAAAAGAGTAATTTTTTTCTTTATAAAAAAATATCAATAACATGCTTGTTTTTTGTTTGACAAAATAACATGCTTATTGTTTGGTGTTATTGTTTTTCAAATATAAAGCATTCTTGAAGAGCATGCGGATGAATTATCATAACATACAATTTCAAACGAATAAGTATTTGTAATAGATGAATATCCAACACATGAATTTGTTGCATAGAGACTGAGACGATATCAATGTCATATATTCTCAAGGATAGTATTATTTGTTACAAATAAAATTTTGTTTAAAATATACGAATGGATTGTCGACAATCACTTCTTAATAACAATACACACCTCAATTGTGTGCACAAAAAATGGTGCCTAAAAAATCGATATTTAGAATTGTGCGTTTCATTTGTTTTGTATCATACTGAAAATCATTTTTCTATTCTCAATGCATGTTGTTGACAACATGTATTAAGTTGCTAATACTTAGTATTTAGGCTTAAATATGTTTTTACCCCTGCAAATATGGGGTGTTTTGCTTTTACTCCTACATTTTTTTTTAAAAAAGTCCCTGCAAATATATTTTTTTTTTGATATTAATCCTTCTGTTAAGCATCCAAACAAAAATCATGTTATATTCAACATGTTTTTAACTAAACTCAGTTTTGAGGCTTATTAAACAATGCATTCAAAACCAGAATTAGTAAACAACCATAGCAGCCAACACGGGCTAAAAACCCGGAAACAATGCATTCCAATATTTTTCCATGCAAAAGCAGTAGAAATAAACCAAAAAATTCACAATCCAGAATTTGAATGCGACTTATAAATCATAACTACTAATCTGATTTCATGAGTCAAAACCTAGCATTCAACTTATTTAAAAAAAAAAACTCAACTATTTAGATGAGATATTAGAATTCTAATAAGATAGAAACATAACCATTTATTGGATAGATTCTAAGTGTCGTAATGTTGTTATAAAATGACAATAATTATATATGATGATTCAAGAGGTAACACAGCAGACTAAAAACATAGAGAATCACTACTTCATAGTTAATGACTTAAAAGTAAATGCAGATACAAAAAGAGGACTTCAAAGAAATGCATTCATGATCCTTATAGTCAACTGATTTAAAAGAGATCACTACTTTACCTTTGATTGTGTTGTGACCGACCCTTTAAATGAGTCCCTTGTTTATTTAGAACGTCTTGTCTGCAATGTATACAAAAGATAATACAATCAGTAGATGATAAATCATAGCAGATGCGATGTATACTTGTTTAATGGCCATACAATAACTGACAGAAAGCAATGACTGAATGTGAACATAATAGAAGAAATATGCATAGAGTGTGATAGTTGTACATTTAATTAATTAATGTTCCATAACAAGTCATTGAAGTCCAAAGAGCATACATTTAAGTAATATTAGAGACAGCCTATGAAGAAATGGGCATAGAATACTGAAAAGAGTTTAATTGTGTTGTGTGAGTGATCATATTCATAATAAGGATATAGACAGCCAGTTTACGTTTCTTTAGGCAGCATGACCATACCATACAATGTCTCTTCCAATTTATCCACACATCTTTTAATTTATCCACACACAATATTATTCACACATCTCCGATTTATTTTTTCGATATCTGTCTCACCAACATCAAGCTTCAATTTTTCACTTTTCAAGTCAAATTCAAGCTTCCTAATGGAGTTTAATATTCCTATAATGAGAGAAAGTTATGATGTGGATTTTGTATTCCAATAGTGCCATATAACAAGAGTAAGATTTTCATGCATTCTCACATTTATCTTGCATAAAGAAGAAATAAATAGAATGCTCTTTTTCCTTTTAATGATTTATCCCTAAGGAGGGTTTGCATCAGAAAGTTTAAGCAAGCCTCTTTTCTTAAAAAAAAATTCGGCCAACAAAAAGTTTCCAATATATCTTGCATTTCTAATTGGGAAAAGTTTTCTATTCCTTCAAATTAGCCAAGCTGCAGGAAAATGTTCAAAAACTTGTTATCTTGCGTCACGCCAAGACAAATAAATCAAATTGAAATTTTATCAAACAATAAGTGGACATAGCTAGTGATTTTAGATTCAAACTGATCTGTTCCTTGATCGCTGAGCTTGGCCGGTCAAGGTCCAGGTCTTCAAGTAATTCCTTAGGCCGTTCTCCAAGGTTGAAGAGCGGGTGGGTGTACCTGCGAATACACTCCAACGCCCAAGTCAGGAGCGAACGACCAAGATATTATATTTTATGGAATAGTGTGTGTACCTGACAATGACGCATTGAATGCTTATATAGGGTCCGGAAATCATGTCCGACCGTTGGATTTTGTACGGATCGCGCTGGATCGTTGATCTGTTATTCCTGCTACGTGCGCCCTTTATGGGCTGCTTAGAAGATGGGCGTTTCAGTGGCCCAGACCAGAACAGTTGCCCCCCAAGCCAAGGTCGTCCGTAGGTCGGGTGAAGGCTTCTTCAGTGTGGTCGTTCTGATGACGTCACCCTCCAGTCGTTTCTTCCATGTGTCGTTAAGCGTGGCATGGCTTTACCTCGAACTTCTATGAATTTCTTTATTGATGCTTAGGGATTGGTGAAGTGGCGGCACCTCAATATGGCGATGTTTCTTTCCTCGATGTACCTGCATGTGAAGGGTCGTGTCGCTCTGCTTTCCTTCCTCCAGCGCTTATATATACTAAGCCCCACTTATTCATTTTTCACACTTTTGTTTTCTTTGCTCTGAAAGCGATCTTATTGCAAGTGACATCCTTCTTGCCCGCACTTACTTCTTTCTTTAGCTCGATTACCCTTTTTCTGAAAATATGAGTGGTGAGTCTTCCTCAGTTTCTACTTCGTCTACCGATCCTCCATCGTCTTCCTCCGATCGGTCTACTTCCTCTACGGCCTCCTTGGCCGGCCTTTCGCCTGCGGAGTCGAGCAGGGATCATATGGAACATGAAGCTCCCCCTACTCCAGTAGTCCCAGAAGTTGAAGAACTGCCTAAAGAGCGGGACTGGGTCGGGGATTACGGCGAAGACTGTTCCTGATTTCTACCGCCATTCTATCTCAACACTCTAATATCCACCCCGGGGATGAGTTATTGTCGTATTACGAGCAATTGATCGGGAATCCCGATTGCAGGATCGAGGGTGTTGCTGCGGAGGATAATGCTTCGGTCGTCCCAACGAGCCTAAAATTCATCATGTTTACCAACGTGATTAGGGAGTTAAAGGTGCGACCTCCATTTACTCCCTTCGAACGTCGAATTCTTAGATTGCTGAGGATTGCTCCTTCGTAACTTCATTTCAATGCTTGGGCGCTGATTAGGACATTTGAGATGGTAATGGACGCTTTAGATCGGGAAATCACTGCCCGTTTATTCTTTAGCCTCTTCGAAGTTAGCCGCACGGCCGAGCAAGGAGTCAAACCGCGGCGATGGGAGCAAGTTTCACTGAAGACGCAGCGAGGCACTCCTTATCTTTTCCTTCCTTTCTGTGAATCGGCCAAAACTTGGAGGTTGTATTTCGTTTGGGTCGTTCCAGCGAACGACGATGTTTCTCAATTTGTTGGTCATACTGACGAGCAAGGGAGTGTCGTTTCTGTGAAATTTCCCCTTGGATGGTGGTATCATCATTACGGCAAAGATCCAATTGATTATAGGAATAAGAAGAAGCTGTCGGTCTATGACCTTGAGACCCGTCAGATGCTTCAAACTCTTGTGACTTGGCTGCCACATGGGGTGTTAAAATGCAAAGATTATGCCCGCCTTACAACGATCGAAGAGGCTCAACAAAGACTTGGTACGTCTCTCTTCCTTTCTTTTCGAGAAATCTTCTTATCTTTATTCTTTTCATAAGCTTGTTGATGGTTTTAATCTCGCTGTAGGTGCTGTTTCCAGTCTTGGCTTTTCAAACCTTCGCTCGTTAGTTTTTGCGGGCGTAAAAAACCAAGCGCCCATCACGGTTGGTGCGAGCAAGAAGGCTCGCAAGAAAGCTAAAGGAATTCAAAGTTCTAGGCCCCAAAATCGATTATCTTCTTCCGCAAAGGGGGAACCCTCGTCCTCTATCTCAATTCCCGTTGTCGATCTTGACCCTCCTCCTCCAACCAAGCGGTTAAAAGGGAGTCACAGGAATTTGCCTCTAGATTTGGACAATCTCGCCGACCTCGACCTTGGCCACTTTGACAATGAACCTCTTCTTCTGGCTGCAGAAATTGCTAAGGCTGCCTCTCTCCAATTCAGTCGTTACGAAAGCGAGGAGAAAACTCGTCAAGTAGGTATGCGACTCGTTCAACATAATTCCCAATTGAGGGGTGCGCTTATAGCTAAAAATAATGAATATCAATCTACTATTGATCAAATCTCAGATTTGCGGATAGAACTGGAAGCCGCTCAGGAAAAGTTGCGACAAGCTGAGGAGCTCGGTAAACATGTGGCGGACAAACTTCAGGTCGCTACTTCTGAACGTGATCGAGCCATTGAAGAAGAAGTAACCACAGCGATCAACTTGTTCGTTCTTACTGTGTTTCTGAACGAACAAACAACCTCTACTGCCAAACTCGAAAATTTGAAGTCTTCTCTTGAAGGGGATCTTAATAAGATAAACGAGAAAAAGAGCGAGCAGGATGTGGAGTTTGATCATTTAGAAGATAGTATCGTTGAGCTCACGCTAGGGTGATTTAAAAAGGCGGTTGCCCAAGTGCAGTACTGTCATCCGAGCTTGGAGATTGATCCTGAGGTTGTAAACAATGATCATAATTTAGTGGACGGGCGGATCATTTCGTTGGATGGCAGAGTGGTGCAAGGGGCTTTTGGTCGTGATTAAAGCTTTGAACTTTTGTGTATTCTCTTAACTAAGTTTTTCTTTTTTGCTGGGGGTCTATACTGAGGCCGTCCTTTTCTTTGTATATTCGAAAAAACTTTAATCTAAGCCTTGTACTTTATTTATGCTTTTATTTCTTAAGCTCGTTTATATGCTTATTTCTTAAGCTCGTTTATATGCTTATTTCTTAAGCTCACTTTTAGTTCGTGTGATCAAATCTTTGATCGGTCTATTGGCTTTATTCTTAAGCTCGCTTTATTTCGCCTTTGTTTAATTACGTATCAAATTCATTTTGATTTGAACTTTTGCTTAAGGACGTAATTTGCTGTTTAAAGTCGGTCAACAACTTGCAGGAATAATTCTTTCGTAAAATGAACACTCTTTATTGGATAGATGAGCAGGCCTCGATAAAAAACCCTTTTAAGGGAAAAAGAGCGTCCTACCCACATAATACATCATTACTTTGTGGCCTTTGAGGTGTTTCGATCATTCTTCTGGTGGAGATCGCTTCCACTTTCCTTGGCTTCCTTCTCCTTCATGACTGCTTCTATCTCTCTTGCTACCTTTTTGTTTTTCTCTCTTAGCCCGAGCAGGAATGCTCGTTTGGCGGACAACAAATCTGCTTCAATAGTGGCTATCTCTCCCTCTTTTGTGTAAAACTTCATCTTCAAATGTACAGTGGAGGGTACGGCTTCGAGACGAGCTAACGTAGGACGACCAATGATACATTGGTAGGCCGACTTGCAGGGCAGGACGATGAAATCCGTCCTAACCATTCTACACAGTGGCTTGTCTGTTGCGTCGTTGCCGAAGGTCACCATCAATTCCAATCACCCAATTAGGTTCGTTGCAGCCGCATTGAATCCAGTTAAGATCGTTCCCTGGTATGGGCTAAGATCCTCTTTTGATATTTTCAAAACATCTAGTAGATCCTCAAAGATTATATCTGCCGAGCTCCCCTGATCGACCAAGATTCTTCTGACCTCCATGTTGGCCATGACCGCGACTATTACCAAGGGCACTTCGTTGTTGGGCGTCCCATCAATTAGGTCTTCATCGCTGAATGAAATAGCCGGTCTTTGGGAGGGTGGTCGAGGAGCGGATGTTGATGCTACACTCAAGATTCCGTCCCATCTTCTTTTGAGTGTCTTTTTCGAGGATTCATTAGTGGGAATCCCTCCTGAAATGACCATGGCTACTGCCCGTCCTCGGAAACTTCTAGTATCTGTGGTTTCTTTTTCTTCATCTTCGTCGTCAATTACTTTGACCGACTCTTCTGCTCGCGACTTTCCTTTTTTTGGTGGAAGATCATCCTTTTTCTCTCCTCGATCTTCTGGTCGCTCCCCTTTGAGATACTGCGTCAATTTTCCTCTTTGGATAAGTTCTTCGATATCATCTTTGAGAGCCATACAATTGTTCGTGTCATGTCCGTTACTTTTGTGATCCCTACAATACTTCTTTGTTGGTCGCTGCCCTTCTTTTAACACCAGGGGTTCAGGTCTTTTGATGTCCTCTATGACCTCGCTTGGGCTTGCTTGAGTACTCCGTCGAGCGATCAGCGAACCTATCCTTAAGATGGCCTCTTGACGGGGCGAACGAGTTGGTCAATCCATAAGAGGAATCTTGGCCGGATGATGAGTCCTTAGGAAGGTAAGTGTAATCTAAGGTGGACGGAGGTCCTCCCGGTGGCGAGCTTCCTTCTCCTCGCCCTCTTCTTGGCGATCGATCCCGGCGAACTAAGGGTCCTCTTGATGGCGATTGGTTTGCTCGCCCTACAGAAGCGTTTTCCTGAGGTGTTCGTCTCTCAGGGACCGTTTGGGTTTGCCTTGCTGCTACTTGATCTTCCAACTGAGTAATTCGATCGTTGTTGTGGTCTAGTGTTTGATTGCGATGGTCGAGGAGCCCTCGGAGTTCACTCACCAAATCCGCCGGAAGTTCGACCACCACTTGGTGGGTGGGGACGGTGCTAGGGCCTGCCTCATTGGTTTGAGGAGCCTGAGTCGGTATTTCCACAGTACTCTGGAGGCGTGCTGAGGCCCTAGGTCGACCTCTGGCCGCCTTTGGTGGCATTGTTTCGTGAAGGTGGAAAGCGCGCGGGCTCCCACTATGGTCGCCAATTGATCTGTTCCTTGATCGTTGAGCTAGGCCGGTCAAGGTCCAGGTCTTCAAGTAATTCCTTAGGCCGTTCTCCAAGGTTGAAGCGCGGGCGGGTGTACCTGCGAATACACTCCAACGCCCAAATCAAGAGCGAACGACCAAGATATTATATTTTATGGAATAGTGTGTGTACCTGACAATGACGCATTGAATACTTATATAGGGTCCGGAAATCATGTCCGACCGTTGGATTTTGTACGGATCGCGCTGGATCGTTGATCTGTTATTCCTGCTACGTGCGCCCTTTATGGGCTGCTTAGAAGATTGGCCGTTTCAGCGGCCCAGACCATAACACAAACATTATTCCTTAATTCCAACATGTTCATGTGGTTTTTGCACAAGAACAAATTTTGATACAAAAAAATAGAAGTTTGGAATTAAATGAAAAACCATAACATTACCAGTTTAAAAGCTATACGCATTGCAATCAAGTCTTTATATTGCGATAGATTGGTGTCGCAGACATGTCGAGATCAACAAAACAGGTGATACTGTGCAAAGAAGTATAATCAAATGCCAGGAGTTAGCAAGGTTAAGGAATCGTATGCTATTGATTTATCGAGAGGAATCATTGGGGTAGAAGGAGAGATAGAAAAGGATTAGGGATTTTAGGTGAATCGGGAGGTTAAAAGAAGTGAACAAATGTGGTTATGTGGTTTAACTAATGGGTTTAATTTATACACATATGTTTTTACAACCACACCCAATCACACTCCAAGGAATTATTGGTTATCAAAAAAATCTATCTATTTATGCTAGTTGTCCTTAATGATAACTACTATTCCAAAATAAGTTCACTAGTTTAACGGTTTTTTTATAAAAAAAAAAAGGAAGAATAGGACAACATTCAATATTAAGAGTTCTTGAAAAATGAAATGCTAAATGGCCACATCTACGACATTTTATTTTTACTTTTTTAACAAAATAAATAAATATATATTTAAAGTATTTACTCAAGAATCGCTCTCACAGATACACTTTTGTGGTTCTCATTTTATATTGACCACATTGTTTCCATGGGATAAACTTTTGTGAGTCCCACATTTTTTTTTTGTGATTGTCATTCCATGATAGTATGATGACTCTATCGTTTCCAATGGTTTGATACTTAATATATTAATTTTTGATTCTAAAAATATGTTTTGTTTTAATATTATATTATAAAATAGTAAATATTGTTTGCTTACCAGTAAAACTATATATGAGTAAGTACATGCATTAATTATTTCGTTTTAAACAACATATATTTTAAAAATTCAATCCCAATAGCCGAAATCCCGCGCGCTTTCCCCCTTCACGAAATAATTACAAACGGGATTTTGATAATGATATAGATTAATTTTTTTTTGACAAAGTTAAACAATATTTTTTATTCACTAAAGTATTCTTAATTATTTAAGGTTTTGACTTTTGAGTTTAAGATATCAAATGCTAATTTTATTTTAATGGCAAAATTACGCCAGGGGACCTTTAACTTATTTATTTGTAACAAGTTGGCCCTTTAAGTTTCTTTTGTAACAAATAGGCCCTTTAAATTACCCGACGTTGACACCGTTGGCCTTTTAGTAAAATGTAATATCGTTCATTACATCAAAATACACCAAAATATGTTTGTTTGCATCAAAATACATAAGCTAGAGTAGTCACAATATATAAAGTAGCATTACATAAAAATATATAAGCTAGAGAAATCATTAAAAGGGCCTATTTGTTACAAAAAAAACTTAAAGGTCCAACTTGTTACAAATAAATAACTTAAAGGTCCTCTAGTGTAATTTTGCCTATTTTAATCTCTTAACCATTTAAGATAGGCGCATGTTATCAAAAACGCGACAATTTCTTTGTCAAAAAAAATGTAACAGTTTCATTTAATCTTTTTTTTTGGGAACATAGTTTCATTAATTCTTTTTTTGTGACAAGAGTTTCATTAAATCTTTAGTCCTTGCAATTTAAAGTTTGTTTTGATAAAACAATATCGGTTTTGAGTTTGTTTCGATTCCAATTTTTGTCAACTTTAAAGACTATGAACCGATATTTTATACAGTTCCTTGCTACTCAAACGGCTTTTGTGAAAGGAAGGCAAATCTTGGGTGGTGTAGTGGTGGCCAATGAATTGATAAACTTTGCAAAGTGTATTAAAGTCAACAACTAGTGGTGATTCAGCATTGACTGATGCTGACATGGCAAAGGAAGCTGATGCAGGCAAGTTGAATCACTCTGTTGGTGTAATGAAGTCAGACACATCAGAATAACGAATTGGGGGAATCCTCTCACCTTCTGGAAGCTTTGCATTGCTCTCATTTTCCTCCTTCTCTCTCTTTTCTGTTAGGAATGGGATTTACCCTAGATTTGGTGGTTGTAGATATTTTCAATTCTTAGATTCACTGTTGCACATTTGATTGGAGTGTATGATGTACCTCTTTTCTCCTATAAAAGGGGCTACTGTTTTGTACAGAAATTATTGAATGAATATACACTTTCAATCATCTTATCATTCTCTTTATTAGTTCAATTGAGCTTTTGATTCATGGAATCTGTTAAGTTTAAGATGGTATCAGAGCAATTGCTCTGAATACCTTGCCTGTCTTTTTTTTTTCTTTCCTGATCTTGCTTACTTTCACGAAGAATGACGCGCAACAACGCATCTGCGTCCAACGCCGGTGGAGGAGCACAACCACTACAACCACCAGCTACATCTCCAGCTCAGGATCCCACTAGTCCCTACTATGTTCACCCAAGCGATGGCCCTGGTTCTGTCTCAGTTACTCCGGTGTTGAGTGCGACGGGAAGCAACTACCATAGCTGGGCAAGATCGATGAGAAGGGCTCTCGGTGGCAAGAACAAGTACGACTTCGTCGATGGCACAATTGAGGTACCTGAACCTTTTCATCCTAGTTATAAATCATGGAGTAGGTGTAATATGCTAGCCCATTCATGGATTATGAACTCAGTAGCAGAATCCATAGGACATAGCATTGTCTTTCTTGAGAATGCTGTTGATGTTTGGAAAGAACTCAGAGAGAGATTTTCGCAAGGGGATTTAATTAGGATATCTGAGTTGCAATGTGAGATTTATGCCCTAAAACAAGGATCGCTGAGTGTGACAGAGTTTTTCTCAGAATTAATGGTGTTATGGGAAGAGTTAGAGGCCTATATGCCTGAGCCCACTTGTGGATGTCCACGAAAATGTGTCTGTTTGACAGGATTCGAGCTTGCTCATAAGCATCATAATCTAAACAAGACAATTAGATTTCTCACAGGACTAAATGAGAACTTTGCAATAATTAAGTCTCAGATCTTATTGATGGATCCTCTGCCTAGTATCAACAGGATTTTCTGAATGGTAATCCAGCATGAAAGACAGTATTCCACCACTGATGAGGCAAAGCTGATGAATGTTAATACTGATACAAGGAAACCTAGTCAAGGAAGGGGAAGAGGAGGATATTCCTCCAGCTACAGCAACAAAAACTCAGGCAACGTGTGCACATTTTGTGGGAAAACTGGTCACACAGTTGAAGTGTGTTATAAGAAACACGGGTTTCCACCTCACTGGCAGAAGAACAATGCTGCTGCAAACTCTGCAAACACTACTGAACAGAAGGGCAAAGAAGAGGTCAAAGAAAGCAAAATTGGAATCTCCCAGGAACAATATGAGAAGTTGTTAAGTCTCATTCAGGAAAGCAAAATCACTCAACCTACTTCCACAAGCAAGGCAAACATGGTAACAAAATCTGGTATATATGCAGATGCTCACACAGGTATATTTCCATTGGCTTGTTCCTTAACATGCACACATCTTGGCTCCTGGATTATTGACTCAGGAGCCACTGATCATATATGTAGTTCTCTCAAGTATTTTAAGAATTACACTGCCATAAAACCAATCAGCATCACACTTCCAAATGGTAACACTGTCATGGCTAAATACATAGGAACTGTTGAATTCACACCTTCTTTTAGCATACATAATGTGTTATGTGTCCCTGGTTTCAATATTAATTTACTGTCAGTCCCCAAATTACTCCTTGCAAACATTAAAGCTGACTTTGATGTTGATTCCTCTGGTCCCATATGTCTTATACAGGATTGGAAAACCAGGAAGAGGATTGGTTTGGGTGTGATGTTTGAGGGTCTAATGTACTTGGAGATAGAAGCAAGAAAGGTGAATGAAGTATCTGTCAAAGAAGGAAGTGCAGAGAGATTGCCTGAAGCTGCACTATGGCATTTTAGACTAGGTCATTTATCCCCTAGTAGAATGAAACTTATGAGTAGTGAATTTCCCTTTGTAAAACCTGATGAAGGTTCAGTTTGTGATGTATGCCATTATGCCAGGCACAAAAGGCTCCCTTATGGCCTAAGTACTAGCAGGGCTACAAAACCGTATGAAATAATACATTTTGATATTTGGGGTCCAATTTCCACTGTTTCTGTACATGGTCATAGGTATTTTTTGACTGCAGTAGATGATTACAGCAGGTATACCTGGGTTACCCTCCTTAAAACAAAAGCAGAAGCAAGTACCTACCTAAAACCCTTTGTGACAATGATTGAAAACCAATATGACACAAAAGTCAAAACAATTAGAACAGACAATGGCCCAGAGTTTCTCATACCAGATTTCTATGCGTCAAAAGGCATAATTCACCAAACCAGTTGTGTAGAAACTCCACAACAGAATGGGAGAGTTGAGAGAAAACACCAGCATATACTAAATATAGGTAGAGCACTCCTTTTTCAATCCAAACTACCAAAACAATACTGGCCTTATGCTATTCTCCATGCCACATACATCATCAACCGTGTGCCTAGCCCTCTCCTACAAAACAAATCCCCTTTCTACCTTATCCATAACACATTACCTGACCTAAATAACCTGAAAGTTTTTGGATGCCTCTGCTATGCTTCCACTCTCCAATCACACAGATCCAAACTTGAGCCTAGGGGAAGAAAATGCATTTTTTTAGGATACAAAACAGGGGTGAAAGGAGCAATTCTCTTAGATTTAAACAATAAGGAATTGTTCTTGTCTAGGAATGTTACATACCATGAAAAGGTTTTGCCCTACAAAGGAACTCAAGCCATATCACAGTGGAATTATTTTTCACAAAATCACTGTGACAGTGAGCAGGATGATTCAGTTGCAACACAACATAGTGACAATGAAACTGAGTCTGTTATTCAAGTACCTGCAGAAACAGTTACAGAGCATAGAAGATCAACAAGGGAAAGACACCTTCCTGCTTATCTCTCTGAGTATATATGCAATCTCTCAACATCCACATCTGAAACCAAATCTTCTTCCTCAGGTACTCTATATCCTATTCAAAGTTTCCATTCTATGTCAAATTTATCATCTGCACAAAAACAGTTTTCCACTTGTCTGAATAATGATATTGAGCCAGAGTCTTATGAGGTTGCCTGTAAAGATGCCTCTTGGGTTGAGGCAATGAATGCTGAATTAGAAGCTTTAAAAAAATGGAACATGGGATCTAGTTGATTTACCTCATAATGTGAAACCAATTGGTAGCAAATGGGTGTACAAAATCAAACACAAAGCAGATGGGACTATAGAAAGATACAAAGCTAGACTCGTTGCAAAGGGATATAATCAAGTGGAGGGTCTTGATTTTTTTGATACCTTCAGCCCAGTAGCAAAATTAACCACAGTAAGAACTTTGCTTGCAGTAGCTTCTTTGAAAAACTGGTTCCTACACCAGTTGGATGTCAACAATGCATTCTTGCATGGGGACCTTGATGAGGATGTATACATGGAGATTCCAAAGGGTGTGAAATGTGTCAAGAATGCTCAAGTTTGCAAGCTTAAGAAGTCTCTATATGGCCTGAAACAAGCCAGTAGAAAATGGTATGAGAAGTTGACTCAACTCTTAATAGATGAAGGTTACAAACAATCTGCTTCAGATCATTCTTTGTTTACTCTGAGCAAAGGTGAAATTTTTACTGCTTTATTGATTTATGTTGATGATGTTATCTTGGCTGGAAACTGTTTGACTGAGTTTGATAGAATCAAAACTGTTCTTGATAATGCTTTCAAAATCAAGGATTTAGGAACTCTAAAATATTTTCTGGGGTTAGAAGTTTCTCAATCTAAGAAGGGAATTTCAATATGTCAAAGGAAGTATTGCCTAGATTTACTTAATGAAGCTGGGTGTTTGGGCTCAAAACCAGTTTCAACTCCTCTAGACTCCAATGTAAAGCTACATCAAGACTCTGGAGAAGCATACAGAGATGTGAGTTCATATAGAAGATTAATAGGAAGGCTGCTGTACCTCACCAATACAAGACCAGACATCACTTTTGCTGTCCAACAACTTAGCCAACACATAAATTCACCAACTGTGGCTCACTACAACACTGCTTGTAGAGTTTTAAAATATTTGAAAGGTAGTCCTGGCAGAGGGCTCTTATTTCCCAGAGATTCAATACTCCAAGTGACTGGCTTCTCAGATGCAGACTGGGCTAACTGTGTAGACACCAGAAAATCTGTTACTGGATATTGTTTTTTCATTGGATCTTCTTTGGTTTCATGGAGGACCAAGAAGTAGCAGACTGTATCTAGATCATCTTCTGAAGCAGAGTACAGGGCACTTTCCACATCCACTTGTGAGCTTCAGTGGCTACTATATATTCTTGGTGATTTGGGAATCAGTTCTGAAAGACCACCTGTGTTGTTCTGTGACAACCAAAGTGCTATACATATAGCAGCAAACCCTATTTTTCATGAGAGAACAAAGCATCTTGAGATAGATTGCCACTTTGTAAGAGAGAAGCTTCAAAGTGGAATGATGAAGTTGCTGCCTGTATCATCAAAGGGTCAACTTGCAGATTTCTTTACCAAAGCTCTGTCACCCACAGCATTCAATCCATTCATTTCCAAGCTTGGCATGATCAATATATATCATGGTCAAGCTTGCGGGGAGCTATTAAAGTCAACAACTAGTGGTGAGTCAGCATTGACTGATGCTGACATGGCAAAGGAAGCTGATGCAGGCAAGTTGAATCACTCTGTTGGTGTAATGAAGTCAGACACATCAGAATAACGAATTGGGGGAATCCTCTCACCTTCTGGAAGCTTTGCATTGCTCTCATTTTCCTCCTTCTCTCTCTTTTCTGTTAGGAATGGGATTTACCCTAGATTTGGTGGTTGTAGATATTTTCAATTCTTAGATTCACTGTTGCACATTTGATTGGAGTGTATGATGTACCTCTTTTCTCCTATAAAAGGGGCTACTGTTTTGTACAGAAATTATTGAATGAATATACACTTTCAATCATCTTATCATTCTCTTTATTAGTTCAATTGAGCTTTTGATTCATGGAATCTGTTAAGTTTAAGAAAGTGGGTGGCGTGGAGCTTCCTAGAGTACATGATGGAAAGGTTGGGGTTTAATGAAAAGTGGGTGGATTGGATGAGGGCGTGCATCTTTACGGGTCAAGTAGCGGTGTTGGTGAATGGTAGTCCAACCGGAGAATTCACAATGGATAGAGGAATTAGGCAAGGAGACCCGTTAGCACCGTTCCTCTTTCTTATGGTGGCTGAAGGTCTTTCGGGCCTAGTACAAAATAGTGTGGATCTTGGTAAGGTGGAGCAAAGTTTGCTTGCCAAAACAGAAAGGAGGCCTTGGTATACGAAATGTGGAGATATTTAATATAGCTCTACTATGAAAATGGAGGTGGAGGATGTTAGTTGAAAAAAGAAATTTATGGAGTAATTTGATGGAAGGTCTTTATGGAGAAAGAGGAGAGTTACGACAACCTCAAAGTTCGACGTGGTGGAAAGATTTGCATTTGATTGATAATTGTCTACCGTTTGGTATCAACTGGTTTCAAGATTCAGTCAAGCTAAGAGTGGGAAATGGTGGTACTGTACGGTTCTGGTTTGATCGGTGGTGATGTCTGTGGCCGTTGGGAGACTTGTATGCTCAGCTGGTGCCGTTGGCTGAAGCACCAAATGCGACAGTGGCAGAATCTTGTTATCACAGTAAAATCAGCTTATTGCAAGGTGTTATTAAGCAGTGAAACAGTCACGGAGAACGCCTCGGAGATATCGGTCTTGAAGCAACTTTGGCGCACAGCTGCACCGTCAAAATTCATCGGCTGGAGAGTATTGATAAATAGGCTACCTACTCACTCACTTTTACAGAGAAGAGGAACAAGATGGAGTGTGACAGCACCTGGGAGCACATAATCAGCCACAAAATACAGCAGGGAGGAAAGAAGAACAAGAGAATTAGATTCATAGCTTGGGTTGCAATTGTTTGGGTTATTTGGATCAATAGAAATAGGAAAATTTTTAGGGGAGAAACACCAAATGTATCTCAAATGTTGACTCATGTAGAAGGGTTAAATTGGGGTTGGATAGCACATAGATTGGGGGGTCAAGGCATAACTGATTTTGTAGAATGGAGCAACAATCCTTTTTCTTGTTTGAACCGGTTATAAATATTGTAATCCAGTTGAGGCACCCCTAGTGCCCCCTTAATAAACTATTTGACTTATCAAAAAAAAACTATTTTAACTAGTTTCTTGTTTTGTTTTTGGTATTGTTTTTTTTTAATAACTATGAAAAATGTTATTTTTACTTCCGCTTTGGTTTAAAATAGTTGTATAAGAAATAATAAAAACATTTGTTCGATTTTATATTAATCCATTAAATTATTTATTTACAATTAATTATATGTAATTCTTGGGTCAAAAAGTAATTGCTTTATTCTAATCCATTAAATAATTGAGTAAAAAAAGTCATCGCAATAATCTGTGAACCGCGATGCCCTAGGTGTCATGTCACTCCTAGGGATGACAAGGAGTACCTTATGGGCAGAGTATTATTGTGCCTGTACTTGAGTCCACACATGTATGTGCAGAGTACTATATTGTCCGTCCCTGTAGATGGTCATGCCCATTACCCACATTTTAACAGCTAAAAATAATAAATAACATAAAAAGTATTATAACTCGTTTTAAAAAGCCATTATTTTTTTCGTATCGACTAATTAAAATATTACACACGATAGCAATTATTGAATTAAAAACATCTAAAATATTCAAAAGATTAGTTGTTTGGATTTTTTTTTAAAAGTAGGATATCATTAAAATTGTAGTAATAGTAACTATATATATATATATATATATATATATATATATATATATATATATATATATATATATATATATAAACATCCAAAATGTTAATTAGTATTTAGGTAAGTGTTTTATGACAAAAATCATTTTATTTTTTTAAAGTTGCATATAGATAAAGTTGTAATTTAGTAATATATATATATATATATATATATATATATATATATGGGTGTGGGCCTGGAGGGGGTGGGCACTGTAGTGCTCATACCTGAGCCCGCACTTTGTGTGCGGGTAATTACCTGTCCGTTTGCGGGTAATTTTTGTGAGTATTCTATGGGCATGGGCTCAATGCAGATTTTAAAAAAAAAACATATTAATGCAAATTTCATTTTCTTCAAGTTTGAATATTAGGGTATCATTAATTCAATCGAGACTAAAGCTCTATATGTTGTAATGCATTTTTTGAAATAATAAATTTAAATTTTGGAGTCAAAATTTAGAGATGATTATCTAAGCTATTCTTAGAGCTTATTAGTTGTCATGATGCTCCAATAGACTTATCAACATAAATATTCATAGTTGGTTGTGGTGTCTTCATGACTTAGCAATCAAGTTTTCCATTTCTGATTATGGCATCTCCCACCACTTCCACTTACGTGGTCATCGACAGCTCCGAAGATGATATCATCATATTCATATACCTTCTAGCCTCATTAATTCACAGTCTATGTAAAGAGACACAATACGAGACTAGTATAAGTGACACTTTTCTCATATTTTTTGATGATTACATTTTTCCATATGATTTTCCGCCTAATCTCCTTTGAAAGTACCATATGATTGACCAAAAAAAAACCTAACCTTGAGATATTCGGCAAGCCACTTTGTAGTTTCCATGAAGATCAAAACTGCTTGGTTAGTGAGGATTGAAGGGGAAAAGTTCGAAGTTGGGATTCTACTATAATTTGCTCATAATTGATTTCTTCTTACCGTGGAAGCTCAACATTCTAGTGTAAGCTATGTTTGTGTTTGGTTCTGCACTAATGAGAATTGAGTTTGCAAAACAAAGTTTTTTTTAATAAGCCTCAAAACTGAGTTTAGTTAATAACATGTTGAATATAACATGATTTTGGTTTGGATGCTTAACAGAAGGATTAATATCAAAAAATAAATATTTGCAGGGAACAGAAGGATTAATATTTTTTTGATATTAATCCTTGGTGTGAAAGAATCATGGATATTCGTTATTGGCCCATTTCCTTGTGTTGAGAATCTTGTTGGACCTGGGAACAACGGCAATATATTCTTTGAAACAAAATATGGTGAATTAGCTTGGTTTGATTGGAGTACCCAGATGATTGTGGAGCTTCGCATTAAAGATCCAGAGGAATCTTCTCAGGTAGTAATTTACAAGGAAAACCGTGAAAGCCTTATTCATATTGTATTAGTAAAATGAATCATGAATTGTTTTTCTTATTTCCAACCCGTCGGTTGAATAAACGGATAGTCAAACTACCCGTTAGTAAACGGGGTGAGGCCGGGTAGCGAGGTACCGTGCCCGTAGCAAAATATACTTAAATACCCCTCATATGTACACTTAGTAAAATATACTAAGATTTATTCTATTATTTTGAATAATGTTAGTGACTTGTTATTTTCAAAATTGGGAATTATTATAATTTTAGTGTTCTTTATCTCCAATTCTCCATTCATCGACGATTATATATTAGTAAATAGTTGATTAGATAAATGCGTATCGAGATACCTAATTTTCTTATATAATGAACCGAAAAAATAGTGTTCAAAAGATTAATTTTACATAGTATTTCAAATATTATTTTTTTCTAAATAAATATTTTTATTAATTTAAAAATATCTGTGGGTACCCATTAAGAAACAATACTCATTTAAGACCCACTAAACTGGTACCCGTGTGGGTACGGAGCGGGTACGGGTCTCATTTTTACTAAACGGGACGGGCAGCGAGTAGTTGCTACTTGTGCCGGCCCCGTTGACATCCCTACGCGAGGCTAATGATTGTGGTTATTATAATTATTCCTTGTATACAAGGTGGCTTGTGATTTTCAAGTATTTAGGACACCTTTAGTAACCTATTGATTATCGTGAATTTCCTTATGTCAAATTTATTAATCAATTTTATTTTGAGGACTTTCTATTGATTATCGTGACTTTCTATTTATTTTGAGGACTTTCTATTGATTATCGTGACACCTTTCAATTTTAAAAAAGAGTAGCTTTTTCTTTATTAAAAAAAATCAATAACATGCTTATTGTTGGTGATATTGTTTTTCAACTCTAAAGCATTCTTGAAGAGCATGTGGATGAATTATCGTAACGTATAATTTCAAATGAATAAGTATTTGTAATAGATGAATATGCAACACATGAATTTGTTGCATATAGACAGAGACGATATCAATGTCATATATTCTCAAGGACAATATTATTTGCTACAAATAAAACTTTGTTTAAAATATACAAAAGAATTGTCGACAATCAATTCTTAATAACAATACACACCCTAATTGTGTGCACAAAAAATAGAGCCTAATAAATCGAAATATAGAATTGTGCATTTTGTTTGTTTTGTATTGTAATAAAAATCATTTTCGTATTCTCAAAACATGTCGTTGACACTTGACAACATGTATTAAGTTGCTAATACTTAGCATTTAACCTAATTTTATTTGTTATTTGTGCGCTACTCAAGTATTGACTGGGCAAGTCCGGTACGTGGTGAGGTTTTTTGAGCTCAATTTTTGTATCCCTACATTAAGACAAATAGTATTTAAAGGAGGTTTCAACAAAGAAATATACCGAGGCTCCAAAAGTTGTTGTTCGACACCAATTATACCGAAGAGTACTAAATATCACGAAACAAAATGTACCATAAAAGTATAGGAGGTTTGAGCCAGATAAATAAATCTGGAAGAGCTGGTGTTGCTAAGGAGTTTCCTACACTCTCACCTTGGAGTACTGTTGATATGTATTAAGAGTTATATGGAAGTAATCAATGAGGTTGATATTTTTTTTGATGAGTATTGTTATATGTCCTGACTATATCTAAACTTAATGACACGTAAATTTTTTTGGGTGAATTTACATTTCCCCTTTTTATTGTTTTTCACATACATATACGATATAATGTTAAGTTTAGTTGTAATATTACAAAATACATGCATGCCAATGTCAATATGGCAACACATGCCTAGTTTGAAACTCTTATCTGCAAAACAATGCTTTTCACAGTAGAGGTCTATTCCCTTAGCAGAGGCTTGATAGAATTTTGAGTGTCAAGAAATAAAAAAACTGAAGGGAACGTCTCAGACAAGTTCAAGAAATAGAATAAGATGGAGGTTAGCAGCCCATTAAATTTTATTTATTTAGTAAAATATTTTTTGTTGTTACAAAAATTTTAGGTGAGTTGGGTTCTGGGGGCTCACTAAAATTAGGATAGGTCTCAAGGCTCTTTGAGCGCTTACAGAGATGTACTTACAGATCACCCACCAAAAGATGTTGAACTCGTGACCTTATGGGGAATGAGCCAATTTGTTACTAACTGAGCCAACCTTCATTGACATTTAATAAAGTATCTAACAACTGTGAAATATTTAGGTTCTTATTGTTATTCAAATAATATATATATTTAATTGTTATATTGGCAAATAGCTGATCTACTGATTATCAGCAGAGGGGGTTTCATAAGAGGGGAAAATAATTGATTATCAGCACTAATCAAATTTTATGCATGCAAAGAGATATCTCTATTTAATGATATTGTCACTAAAATTTTAAAAGTAATAATCCAAATAAAGTCTGAATAATTAGGGAGTTGGACGTTCAACCACGACCCGATATTGTGCCACACCTCACAAGCTATTTTACAATGTAGAAATAAATGTTGGACATCCTCGCCACCTCACTACACAACAGACAAATGGCATCGTCGATAGAAGAGATCACATGATGGCGAAACAAAACCGTTCGAAGGGGGGAGAATTATTAAACAACCTCCAACTAAAGATGATGACTATAAAAGGGAGGGAAGTGCTCCAAAGATCGGAAAAAAAACCCACTCAGATCGCTGCAAATAACAGAATTGAGAGCAACCGATACTATGTGATCATAACAAGAACTTATTAATTGGACTTCAATTAATTTTTTTATATAAAAAAAAATTAGTTGACCCGTTCTTTTGCTGGTGTGCTATTATTGCACTCTTTTTAACAATAAGCTTTTGCTGCACTTGAAGTCCATTGATTGATTTTTTCATAGTTGCCAATCTTTCTGCACAATTACTTTTATTTTTAATTTCTTTTTTTAAAAGAACTCTATTGCTTTCGTTGTCTTACTGAATCAATCACATGTATTAATTTTTATAAAACAATGATAAAATAATACAAATAAAAAACATGCTTTAGTTAAAAGAGTATGTTAATGAACAATAATATATATATATATATATATATATGTAAATATGTATATTTATAATATTTCACCTTTTATTCAATAAGTTAACACAAAAGTAAAAAAATATTTGATCAATCTTAGTAGTTTAGTGTGTCTATATATATATATATATATATATATATATATATATATATATATATATATATATATATATATATATATTTCGAGGATTCGATCCTCGCCTTGGGCCAGCTGTCCCACCATTCGAGGTGCCTCCAATGCAGCGAGGGGATTAGTCACTGCGTTCGGCGGTGGATACCCTAGTGTAGACCCAAAAAAATATACAATCTACTGTACATATAATCAAACAAACCAATATAAAAAATATTAAATTCACCCCTTTTTAAAAAATTGACTCATCATCAATTTTAAGAAAAAAAATATCATATTTAATTATGCTCTCACCTTTTTCTTTCTCTCTCTCTCTCATCTTTATCTTTCGCGGTCACACTCTCGCATCTGCTTTTAGTTTTTTTATTTCACCATTAAAATCTACTTTTCTTCTCTCTCTCTCTCTCTCTCTCTTAACATTTCAATTTTTTAATTTATATATTATCTATTTAATCAAAACACCCATTACTAAAATCTATTTTATCCATCCATCAGTGGTGGATCCAGTACCCTGGGCCAAAGGGTACAAATTTTTTCAAATACACACATCACTAAAAATGTGATAAAAATAAGATTTCAACATATTCACAACTCGTGTTGAAATAGACCAACACAAAATAAATAGCACTAACAAGTTCCTAAGTAAATCCAAAATAAATAGCACTAAAAGAATCAAAATATTCACAAAATACAGATATTTTCTTTTGACTACTTAGAAGAAATGACAAATAAACATCATGCAGACACACACACATTACCACTGCTCACATCTAAGTTCAAACCCGTGATCGGACGTGCCCATGTCGCTGAAATTGACAAGGCAACCAACAGTGAGGAAGATTCACAAAATACAAAACAGATTCAAATTAAATAGACTAATATAATCAAAATAAATTAAATAGCACTAACACAAACTACCAATTAAATAGTACTAACAGAGTCAAAATTAAAATAATAAGAACAAGAATGATTTAAGGAAACGGAAAATTTTTTTTAAAATAAAATATGTGAGAGTGTGAGTGATTGTGAGAATGTGATGCATTAGAGTGGTACAAAAATAAAGGACTTTGGTGCAAAACTTGGGACTTGGATGATTCCATGCATTAAAGTGCTAATATTGATTCACTGACCGTGAAGGAAGAAGCTAATGTTTTCTGATATTCTACTTGCTTTTCATTTCATTGAATGTGAAATATGTAGGCAAATGGAGGCCACAATCATTAGCCACTCATTGCAATTAACCTAGGAGTATTTTACCCTAGATTTTATAATAGCTTCTAGATCTTAGGTGACTCACATAAAAAAAACTGAAAATTATAAAAGAACAGTAAAAAAGTAAAACCACGAGCAGACAAAATAACGACATTGTGGTAGCTATGTAATAGCTATCACAAAACTCGACATCACTTAGCGTCCAGTTCATTAAACCATGGATCACCATGTGAATTAGGGTTCACTTACGAGACTGTTCCATTGAGCGTGAATAATTATCGGCCCCATCGTAACTCCTTGACGCCAACAGAACATGAATTTCAACCACCCAAACAATCATTTGATTTTACGCCTACCCAAAAATATTATCGGCGACAATCTTTGGCTTCTGATGATGATGAGTTTGTGAATAATTTGTTTGGTGGGGCATTGATTTGCCTGCATTGAATAAATATATGATGTCTGTGTTGGAGTTTGGCCAATCGTCGGACCCTAACCTGATCGGTGTTAGTTCATCAACATGACATCTTGACTTAAATCAGGTTGCGTAGCAAGACCAACCACCTGCCCGCATTAACGAAGAAAACCCAACTGCACCTTGTCACGGCCACCATAGTTAGAGTGTCAATTTTGGCCCAGCTCAGCAGGCCAACCCAATGGCCCAATTATTTGGTTGGGTTGGGCTCGAAAATTCAGGCCCAAAAAAAAATGTTAAGTTTTTGGGCCAGCCCAATGGGCTCGATCATATATATATGGGCTGGGTCGGGCTGTTGGGCTGGTGGACACAGCGTTAATGTACTATTCATGGTGATTTATAGTATTTAACTAATTATTTAGCAAAAAATAAGAAATAATTGTTTATCCCATTATAAGAGCTGGTATAATTAATTTAAATATTAATTTTAAATTTATTATAACTAATTTTGTTTTATAATTAAATTCATTTAAAAAAATAAAAGAAAATTTTCAGTAAAAAAATCGGTGCATACGTTTCACTTGGATAATAATGTTTTTTACTTGGCTATGGCTTATGGCTACATAGTATATACGTTTCTCAGTTAAGAAAATTTTAAGTTGGATAGTTTTTTCTTGGCTACACGCATCTCACAACTGTCTAGTAGTTATGGGTTTTTTTTGGTACCCACTCCCTTCCAAACAACCCCTACCACAATTGTTTTGACGAAATTACCCCTTTTGTATTTCCAAGTAAATCGTATATATAATTAAAAACGTACATACGACTTAAAAAAACCTCAAATCGTTTATATCAAAAAATAATTAAATACGAAAATATTGCAAAAACCTTTTCGTATAAACGTTGGTCAGGGTATATACGACTTTGACCTTTTACAAGTCGTATGTACATGGGTGTGGGGGTACATACGACTTGTTAAAAGTCAAAGTCGTATATACCAATGTATATACGACTTTCAGTAAAAAACATTTTTAATCTAACGGTTGGGGTTCGAATTCTGGTAGTTGATCAACGGTGTGGATTGAACGGAATTGAAATTAGCGGAATTGAGGAATTATCGAATGAATGAAATTAACGGAAACCGCTTGTGCATTAAACTTGTATTATCGAATCAATGAAATTAACGGCATTGAAATGTTATCAAAACTCGCAATAAATACTAATTAACTGATATATACGAATATAAATGTATGTTCGTATATATTCCCCACACATATGTATATGCGACTTAATGATTTTAAAGTCGTATATATGTATTTGTGGGGGTACGTATGCAAGAATAGTTACAAAAAATAATAATAATAATAATAGTTACAAAACGTGGTAAACTAATATAGGCAACATAAATACAATATCAAAGTAGGCCTGATAAATCGTCCGAATCATCGGCTAAGTCTACACATGTCGGCGCGTCAGTCGGAATTACCGGAGGAAATAAACTCTGCCATAGTGCAAAACGACCTCCGTATGCATCCAACCATGAAGTAGCATCGTCGGATCGATTATGGGACCACAGAGGAACAACGGGAGGCAACGGACATGCAGATGACATCGAAATATGCATCCAATGTGCATCCCCAATGTTCAGAATATAACTCAGATTTAAAGAAAGTTGAACAAGTGCGACATTATACTTTGTTGTGATGAAGAAACCCATATCTGGCAATGTCAACCACTTATCCTTCGGCTGAAATCCGTAGGACTGAATAGTGAATGCTTTTCTAAGTACCGCAAGTCGGTCCTTTCCAAAAATGTGACTATAGAGTGCTTCCCTGTCCTTGCTCTCATTGATTAAATCTTGCTTAATGACAGGCCAACTATCCTCACCCAAGTTTAGATCGACACCAATTGCTCGAAACCCACAATTGCCGTCCTCCATAACATCAACAATATTCTCAACATAACACCGCAAATGGTGAGGAACATGCGGTAAATTCACAAACACATTGGCCTTCTTTGTTATCTTTTTTGATGCACCCTGAGATAAGTTAGAAGACCGCTGAGATATTTTTTTGGAAGAACTCAACTGTGATGGTTTTTTTATAGAAGGACCGGACTCTTGAGTAAGTTTAACCTTTTCATCGACATGCTCCCACCCAGATAAATTTCTCTTCACATCATATAATTTCTGTTTCTTCCTCTTTGGTGCACCTTTTGTTTTCACTTTGAATGGTGGTGGCACCATTGAAGAAGTGGTGGGGAATGCAAGCTCATTCAATTGTTTCTTGAAAACCAATTTCTCATCCTCTGTCATCCCATTAAATCGGGCCAATATCATCTCAAGCTGATAAAAAATATCGCATCCCTCAGATTGTTGTTGGGAGAATTTTTGATCTAAAGAATCCAAACTAAGTTGTTTCCAATGATCGTCAACAACATCTAATGGTATAAAAGAACCGGAGATATGGTAGACACCGATCTCAGAGGCACATGGAAGAATATGCGTCTTCCTAATAATGCATCCACATCCCTTGTCATGACCAACCCAAGAAGTGCATTTTTGAAACTCTTTCACCATATAATCAAGAGTATTTAAGGAGACAAGACCGCGAAGCTTTTTAAAAATTGGAATATTTGAAGCAACTTCAGTGCGGTTGATACTCCCTTTAAAAGAGGTGATGACTTTATCAAAGTGAAGTGCAAGCATGTCATGAATAGATTTAAAAGACTTTGACATGCCACCTCCAGAAGTTTTAAGATGTCACTTCAAAGTCCAGTGTGCTGACTCGGCTCTTTAATAAAAACAATGAACACGGAAAAAAATAGTGTGCACGTGTCAAAAAAAATTTAAACAACGATAATAATACCAAATAAAGTGTTAAAAAAATTTAATCAACGAAAAAAATAGTGTGCTCGTGTCAAAAAAATTTAAACAATGATAATAATACTAAATTAAGTCTTAATAAAATTTAATCAAAGAAAAAAATAGTGTGCACGTGTCAAAAAAATTTAAACAATGATAATAATACTAAATTAAGTCCTAATAAAATGCCAAAATACCAATTCGTCGTCTGATTCCCCAAGTGTGGGATATGGTTAGTCCAAGCCAAGATAAATCTCTCCTTGTACGGTTTCAACCATGTGTCGTGCACATATTTAATAAGAGCGGCGATATCGGCGCAGGAGTCCTCAAAAATCTTCAACTGAGCTAAGTAGACACACTCGTCAGATGAATCAATAATATTATGCCAAAGAGATATGACATCCTTTTGCCGATCAACGTGCACCAACTCTTTAATTCGTCCTTTAACGTTCTTTGTCACGTGCCACGAACACAATAAATTAGTAGCTGAAGGAAAGATACCTTTAATACCAGCCATACACCCAAGATCTTTGTCAGTGAGAAAAACTTCCGGTTGAACCCCATGCAAATCAAATAAATCTTTTAGTTGTTGTAAAACACAAGTGAAATGAATACCAAGTTCATGACCAATATAAGCAAATGCAACCGAGAAAGATAATTCCGTACTAGTAACTCCCACAATCTCCAAGAGAGGTAGATTGTATTTGTTAGTCTTGTACGTACTGTCGAGAATAAGAACTTTCGGAAACAACCAGAATAACTTGATAGATGTGGGATGAGCCCACATAATGTCACTGACAACATCAGAATCCTCCACCTTCCTGCTCCAACATAAGTAATTATGTGAGTCAATCATCCTCAACAACTCTTGAATGTCCGTTCTAGGACCCCTTCGAGAAGACCGATGCTTGTGGCGCTGCCTACAAATTTGAGGGAGAGAAGTGACATTGCCCGGAAAATGACTCCTCAAAGCAATAAGGCAATCCTTAGGGGAAACATCCAAGTCTGCATGCTCATTGACAATAGCCTTCTGCGGCTTGGTCAAACGACCGAAAGTTGTGCGCCCAACTGAAGTAGTAAGCAATGGATGGGTGTGTCCACCACACATAACTTTCACGCACCAACCCCCATGACGTACTGTAGCAGTAGCTCTCAAAGTAAAGGGACGGCTTCTTCTTTTAGAACCGAATACTCTAGAATCATTAGTAAAGCTTCCCTGCTTCTCACAACTGAATATGATCTTATCTCTAGTCCCCCTTTTCCCAGCTTTATCAGATCTAATTTTGATAACTACAACACCAATGCTTCTCCCAACCGCTATAGGCCCCTTCTCCACCTCCTCCCGTGTAGAAAATATCTAAATAATTGATAAATTATAAGTACTTAATTAAATGAATATTGATATTACTTAATTAAAAAATTAATCTGAAAAATATACCCTATGCGTCGTGAATGGCTCTGTGGTATCGACGTCGAAAGGAACCAGCTGTGACTTTGCAGCAGGCACTGTAGGAGGCGCACCAAGATCTGTTTAAGAAATACATGTTAAAAATTAAGTTAAATTTACAAGTCGTATATACCTGTGTTATAGGGTATATACGATTTGATTAAATAAGGATTCGTATGTACCCCCACAAGAGGTATATATGACGCCTATTTTCTCAAGTCGTATATACGTATATACGAAAATATTGCCATTCGTATATACGTAATTGCGAATTGACATTTTCCTAATATTAAAGGTTTAAAAATAAGTCAATTCGTATATACGTTTTCATACGTATATACGACTTGTAATTTAATGCGTATTAAATGTGTATTAAATGCAAGTCGTATATACGTGTAACCACGTATATACGACTTCTATTTTTAAACGTAATAAATGTGAATTAAATGCAAGTCGTATATACCTGCCATGAGGTATATACGAAATCCTATTTTCTGGGCCCCACACGAGAGAGAATCTACTTAAAGGCAATTTTTGTCAAATTATGTCAAGGGTATTTATGAGATATACAAAAAGTGTGGGGGTATGAGGGAAAGGTGTGGGGGTATATAAAAAAAAACCCTTAGTTTATTCATAGCCGCCTAATATGCAACGTTTTGGATTCACTTTAATTGTATCTCCTTCCTCTCTCATTTGCATATTTCTTTATCTTACATGATCTCATTTTTTCTGATATTTACTCCATATTTAACATTTGTTGATCAACAATTCACACAACAATTCTTACTGGTCTGCCTCTCTTTGTTAATCGCTTATTCTTGTTTTTCCTTCTTCTTAACTACAAATTTCATCCCCTAACTTATCTTAATTGTTATGGATTTTGTCACTTTTCAGTTGATTACGCCTTTCATAAAAAATTGAATTTAATGTTTGGTTTAGGATTTCACCTATTCCTCTATGTATCATCGGTGACTGAATGTCTCCTTTTTCTTGCTTTATGTTCCGGGGAGAAATTAATACACAATATCACTTTCTTCAAAAGTGTACATATATAGAGATGGATGAGAAATCTGTGGCTGTTGTAAATGAAGTGATTAGCAACCATATCCTTATAGATAGATAGTTGTCTTGTTTATAAATCCAGCAAGAATTGCACACCGTTGAGTGGATTTAGCTCTGAATTTCCATTAGTAGGTAGAGGTACCCTTTGTTCATTATCTTCATCTAGATGATCGACTTTTTTTCCTTCTTCTTAACTACATATTTCATAGTCCATGTATCTTAATTGTTATGGATTTTATCACTTTTGAGTTGGTTTAGTATTTTAACCCCTTCAAAATTTAATTTGTAGGGGAATGGAATATATAGTTGTGTCTTTCATAAAAAATTGAATTAGATGTTTGGTTTTGGATTTTGCTTGTTGCTCTATTTGTTATTGAATGTCTCTTTTCTCTTGCTTTCCATTCCAGGGAAAAATTAATCCACAAGATCAATTTCTTCAAAGGTGTATATAGATTGAAATGGATGAGAAATTTGTGGCTGTTGTGAATGAAGTGATTAGCAACCATATCCCTGATGATCTTGCCTTTTCCATTCTCTCAATATTGCCTCTAAAATCTTTAAAGCGATTTGGATGCGTACGCAAATCATGGACTCTCTTGTTTGAAAACTCTCATTTCATGAGTATGTATCGCAATAATTTCACAGATACATCTCTCCTTCTAAAGCAATGTGCAATGCCTGTGCCAGATGAAGAACACCATACCTGGTTGTATTTACTGTCCGGTGCGAGGGTTGAGAATAAGGTTAGCTTAGATTGGCCACCTCCATTTCAAGATGATGACAGTTATATTAGTGTTTTGAGTTCTAGTGTTAACGGCATTTTTTGTTTCTTCCACGGCGATGAAAGTCCTGTATTGTGGAATCCAGCTACTGACGAATTCAAGGTCATTTGTAACACCCCCCTTTTACTATTACAATTAAATAGACAATTATCAGAGTCACCTCGAAGGGCGCTACATTTTTCACCATTTTAAAAAAAAACACCATTTATTCCAAAAAAAAGTCTCCAAAATAATTTATATAAAAGAAATCACCAACCAGCAGAAATATTAACCAGTTTAAACATCTCCAGAATTAACAATTAAAGACATCTCCAAAATTAATTAAAACAATTTCCAATAACTAAAATAATAGTTCAAAACGATAACTAACGACTCCCCGGTGCTACATATCAGAGCTGACACAGACCCAAACGAGAGAGGAAGCAAAACCTAGCATTTCCTCCACGAGCACTAGCGATCACCTGCAGCGTTGCCGCATGAGAGCAACATTCCAAGCAGAAGGGGTGAGTCTAACAGAGATAATAAGCAGATGATAAAAATATGCTAGCGTCAGGTAACTACAGCAACACAATACAATTACACCATATCACAGCACCAGATACCAAAGGAAAAATCCATTTGACAGTGAACCACCAAAATTATAACATTCATAGACAACGGGATGATATGCAACCCCTCCAGTGGGCATGTGCATGCGGTACCAATCACCAAAATGAGCCACGACAGGCATATCACCAATAAACACCAGAGGCAGAGCCTATATCACCAAAACATGCATATGACAATGCGACACCATGATTATGCACCAACTCACCATAACAAGTATTTAAAATAAATACTATATCACCAGAATCAAAACAAATGATTTCACCAAAAATAGCACCAAGTTGTAGCATCACAGCTACCACCAAACTCTCCTGAGCATACCAGCACCGCACCTAAAATATTAACACCAGACGGCTCCACAACGCGGACATAACGCACGCACACCACGCACAAGACTGGCGCACAGCGCCTAGGCACATCGTACCTACTTCAGCGTATTAATTAAAATAGCAAACGACATCGGATTTCAACAAATAAATACTTGTTGGAAAGCCCTATGGGTCTGGTTATCATCCCTAAGTTCAGTTTTTGAAGGAGAGTGTCCAATAGGTACAGTTTTCGAAAAGCACACAGGCTAGTTGCAAAAGAGGACAGTTTCGGTCCTTCAAATTCAAGCAATTCCAAAGTGACCAAAACTCAATCAAATTGCATGAAACTTGTGCATAAACTGGGGAAAATTTTGTCTAGTTTTCAAAGAAATTGGATTCGTTCGAAAAGGAGTTCTTTTGAAAACGTGGTAACCAAAACACTGACCCTGTGTCCAGATTGTTTCCAGAATCTTACTCTAACTTGTGGAATTCATATCTCGAGCTACACAACTCTAAACGCAACCAAACCAATGCCAAATTAACAAGCATTAAGTCTATTTTCCAGAAAAACAAACCACATAATTTTTCGGTCAATACAACGTTCCCAGTCACCGAAATATAGAATCTATACCCAAATCGTTTCCAGAATTTTAACCTAACTTGTATCGCCTATAACTCGAGCTATACAACTCCGAATTTAACGAAACCAGTGCCAAAACGACCGGCGTTAAGTCTATTTTCAAAAACAATCAACCTCATAATTTTTGGATCAACCAAACAGCGCCAGTTTTAGAAAAACCGAACCTGTGTCCAGAATCGCTAAATTGCCAAACACCAAACCCTAACGGCAACGACACCGCAACCACCACAACAAAAACGACAATTCGACAACGCGACAACAACAATCAACCACGCACAGCAACAACAAAAACACGAACAATAACAACACCATCATCGTGATACAACAATCACGCAACAACAAATAACGAAACAAATCACAATAACGTGCAATAATCTTCAAAGCACCAATCTCAACGAAAACACGATATGCAACAACACGAACAATTCAACAAAACCCTAGACTACCCACACATAATTATCTTCAACCCATTATCAAGGTTAAGCCCACCCTTACCTCGAATAACGTAAGCTCCGGAACACGACGAACGAGACACGAACAAAACCACAGCAACACGAACGATCTCCTTTTGAAATTCTTCGCGAAACCCTCCTCTTCTCTCCCTCTTTGCGCCGCGTGCTCTCTCTCTCACTCTCACTTTCGTTTTTCTTTTGCTTGCTGCGAATGAGGGTTTGGCTTAAACCCCCAGGGTTTAAGTTGAGGGCTCAGTAAACACTGGGCTCTCTACGTCACCACCTCCTTTACTCGTTTCACCTCCTACGCATATAAAATATTAACCTTTTAATTTATCTATATCCCGCCTCCAAATTATTTTAATAATTCAATCAACTATTTTAATTAAATTATTTCCGGGGTGTTACAACCCTCCCCCACTTAGAATCTTTCGTCCTCGAAAACATACCTGATTCAAACAGCTCCGGATAGGACTCTCGCATCTTGCTCTCCAACTCCCATGTCATGCTTTCACCAGCAGCTCCTAACCAGACCACTTTCACCAGGTTTATCTCTTTGCCACGTAAAGTCTTCACTTCACGATCTTCAATTCGCGCAGGCATTGTCTCCACAGTGAGATTATCCCGCACATGCACATCATCCATCGGAATCACATGGGACGAATCCGAAATATACTTCCGAAGTTGCGACACATGAAATACATCGTGCAAATTCGAAAGATTAGGCGGCAAGGCCACCCTATAAGCAACATTACCAATTCTCTCAGTGATCTGATACGGTCCAATGAAACGAGGAGTCAACTTCTTTGTCTTCAATGCACGCCCAACACCAGCCATAGGCGTGACTCTCAAAAACACATGATCACCAGCTTGGAATTCTAAATCCTTCCTTCTCTTATCATGATAGCTCTTCTGTCTACTCTGCGACGCTTTCATTTTCTCACGGATCAATTTCACCTTTTCAGTAGTCTCTCGAACAACCTCGGGTCCAAGAACAATACTCTCCCCAGATTCATGCCAACACAATGGAGTCCTACATCTCCGACCATACAATGCCTCGAACGGTGCCATCCCGATGCTAGAATGGTAACTATTGTTGTAAGTAAACTCGATCAACGGAAGGTGAGTATCCCACGCACCTCCCTGCTCAAGAATACAAGATCTCAACAAGTCTTCCAACGACTGAATGGTCCTCTCTGTCTGTCCATCAGTTTGAGGATGATAAGCTGAACTCAACCTCAATTTAGAACCGAACGCTTCTTGCAAACTCTTCCAGAAATTAGAAATGAACCTAGGATCTCTGTCAGACACAATGCACAAAGGAACACCATGCAACTTCACAATCACCTGAATATAAATCTCTGCCAATCTCAACACCGGATACGTGATATTGATAGGAATAAAATGAGCAGACTTCGTCAATCTATCCACAATCACCCAAATTGAATCGTGCCCCCTCACAGTATTAGGTAACCCTATCACAAAATCCATAGAAATACTATCCCACTTCCATTCCGGAATCTCCAACGGTTGCATCAACCCAGCAGGCTTCTGATGCTCAACCTTCGATTTCTGACAAGTCAAGCAGGAATACACAAACTGCGCCACATCACGCTTCATACCAGGCCACCAAAACATCTTCTTCAGATCCTGATACATCTTTGTAGCTCCCGGATGGATACTCAACTTATTCCTATGACCTTCTTCTAAAATTGCTCTTTTCATCTCCTCATCATCAGGAATGCAGATTCTTCCACGGTACTTCAATACATTCTGCGCATCCAACTCAAAGTCTTTATTCTCGGATTGATCAATCCCAACCATCAGGTCAACTAATTTAACATCTAACTTCTGAGCTTCTCGAATGCTAGCCATGAATTCATTATCAATCTTCAACATCCCCAATCTGACACTCTGAGGCGTCACTTCACAAACCAAACTCATATCCCTGAACTGCTCAATTAATTCGAGTTCTCTAACCATCATTGCTGACATATGCAACGTCTTTCGACTTAAAGCGTCAGCTACCAGATTAGCCTTTCCCGGATGATAGTTCAAGCTAAAGTCATAGTCTTTCAGCAACTCCAACCATCTGCGCTGTCTCATATTCAACTCTTTCTGATCAAACAGATACTGCAAACCATTATGATCACTGAACACCTCAAACCTCGAACCATACAGATAATGTCTCCAAATTTTCAACGCGAACACAACTGCAGCAAGTTCTAAATCATGGGTAGGGTAGTTCTTCTCATGAGTCCTCAACTGTCTCGACGCATAGGCAACTACCTTACCATTCTGGTTAAGCACACCTCCCAACCCCATCTTGGAAGCATCACAATACACCACAAACGACTCTTCCGGATTAGGCAACGTCAGAACAGGAGACGTCGTCAACCTCTCCTTCAATTCTTTGAAGCTCTCTTCACAACAGTCATCCCAGATGAAAGCTTTACCCTTGCAAGTCAACTGAGTCAACGGAAGTGCCAACTTCGAAAATCCTTCTATAAACCTCCTATAGTAACCTGCCAGACCCAGAAAACTTCTAATCTCAGTAATTGACTTCGGAGACTCCCATTGTAACACGGCATCAACCTTAGACGGATCCACGGCAATTCCATTCCCCGAAATAACATGACCCAGAAAGCTAACCTCTTTCAACCAAAACTCACACTTAGACAGCTTCGCATATAATTTCCTGTCCCTCAGAATTTCCAATACCAATCTCAGATGTTCTGCATGCTCCTCTTCTGACTTAGAATAAATTAGGATGTCGTCAATGAATACCACCACAAACCGATCCAGATACTCACGAAAGATACGATTCATGTACTCCATGAACACTCCCGGCGCATTAGTCACACCGAAAGGCATCACGGAATACTCATAATGCCCATAACGGGTTCTGAAAGCTGTCTTCTGAATGTCTTCGTCTTTCACCTTGATCTGATGATAACCCGATCTCAAATCTATTTTACTGAACACCTGAGCACCCACCAACTGATCCATTAAGTCATCAATCCTCGGAAGCGGATACTTGTTCTTAATAGTCACCTTATTCAGCTGCCGATAGTCTACGCACAACCTCATACCACCATCTTTCTTTTTCACCAACAACACTGGAGCTCCCCACGGCGACACACTTGGCCTCACAAATTTCTTTTCAAGCAGATCCTCGAGTTGCTTCTTCAGTTCTGACAATTCAGATGCAGACATTCTATACGGTGCCATAGACACAGGTTTAGTATCAGGTACCAGATCAATAGCAAACTCAACCTCTCTCTCTGGTGGTACATCCGGAATCTCGTCGGGAAAAACCTCAGAAAACTCTCGCACCACCTGCAACTCATCAACCTTCGCTTGGCCCTCAGCAGACAATGACGCCATTAATGAAAACAACTGGACGTCTTCCCTCATTACCCTATGCAACTGACCAGCAGACAACAAACCAGACTCTTCCTCTTCAGGAGAAAAGAAACTCACAGACCTTTCATGACAGTTGATATGAACATGGTTATCAACTAACCAGTCCATACGTAGAATAACATCCATTCCGCTCAGCGGCAAACAAATCAAGTCAACGAGAAAATCATTACCGAATATCGATAAAGGGCATTTAGCACAAACAACCGAGGTAGTCACCGAACCCTTAGCCGGAGTATCGATAACCATCTCCCTCAACATAGAAGATAAAACAAGATCTAATTTCTCAACACATGCAGTAGCAATAAAACAATGGGTAGCACCAGTATCATTAATAGCAATAAGAGGAGAATTATTAATATAGCATGTACCTCTGATCTCATTCACTGCATCTGACCCCGCCAGAGCGAACACCTTCCCAACGGACCTTTCTTTCTTCGGTTTAGGACACTGAGTGCTGATATGACCACCCTCACCACAGTTGTAGCATAACACATCCTTTCGATCACAGCTAGACGCCATATGACCCTCTTTACCACACTTGTAGCACTTCTTCACATCACTTGGACAGTCAGGACGCTTATGACCAGGTTTACCACACTTGTAACATACCACACTAGCAGCAGCATCTCCCCCACTAGGTCTCTTACCCACAGCAGTTCTCTGATTGCCCTTACCAGCTGGAACCTCATACGGCTTCCCACGACTCGAGAAATTCTTCTGCCTATCCCTCATGACTCTAGAATGAGCATTACTGTCTTCCTCGAAGATTCTGCAGCTGTCAATCAACTCCGAGAACACCCGAATTTTCTGATACCCTATCGCCTTCTTGATATCAGCCCGCAACCCATTTTCAAACTTGATGCATTTGGAGAATTCAGCACCAGCCTCACCATAATGTGGATAGAACTTCGCCAATTCAATGAACTTGGCAGCATACTCAGTCACCGACATATTACCCTGCTTCAGCTCCAGAAACTCAATCTCTTTCTTCCCACGGACATCTTCAGGATAATACTTTCTTAGAAATTCTCTGCTGAACACAGCCCAAGTGACCTCTTCATTCACAGTCGCCAACCTCTGCCTCACCTCCAACCACCAGTCATCAGCCTCCTCTGCCAGCATATGAGTACCATACCTGACTTTCTGCGCCTCAGAGCAATCCATAACACGAAAGATTCTCTCCATCTCTTTCAGCCACGCCAAAGCACCATCAGGGTTATACTTGCCCTTAAAGGTAGGAGGATTCTCCCTCTGAAACGTAGCCAAACTGCGCGACCCAGCATCACCAGCAGCACATGGGTTATTCTCCACAGCTTGAGCCACAGCCTGCAAAGCAGCAGCGAGTGCAGCATCGTTCCGTCCTGCCATCTCAACCTAACACTGCAACAGAAACTATAATCAGAAATGAGTAACAATTACTCAAGTGTTACTCGACTTGACGACTCGACAACTTGGCCGGACAGACCGAACTGCTCTGATACCACTAATGTAACACCCCCCTTTTACTATTACAATTAAATAGACAATTATTAGAGTCACCTCGAAGGGCGCTACATTTTTCACCATTTTAAAAAAAAACACCATTTATTCCAAAAAAAAGTCTCCAAAATAATTTATATAAAAGAAATCACCAAGCAGCGGAAATATTAACCAGTTTAAACATCTCCAGAATTAACAATTAAAGACATCTCCAAAATTAATTAAAACAATTTCCAATAACTAAAATAATAGTTCAAAACGATAACTAACGACTCCCCGGTGCTACATATCAGAGCTGACACAGACCCAAACGAGAGAGGAAGCAAAACCTAGCATTTCCTCCACGAGCACTAGCGATCACCTGCAGCGTTGCCGCATGAGAGCAACATTCCAAGCAGAAGGGGTGAGTCTAACAGAGATAATAAGCAGATGATAAAAATATGCTAGCGTCAGGTAACTACAGCAACACAATACAATTACACCATATCACAGCACCAGATACCAAAGGAAAAATCCATTTGACAGTGAACCACCAAAATTATAACATTCATAGACAACGGGATGATATGCAACCCCTCCAGTGGGCATGTGCATGCGGTACCGATCACCAAAATGAGCCACGACAGGCATATCACCAATAAACACCAGAGGCAGAGCCTATATCACCAAAACATGCATATGACAATGCGACACCATGATTATGCACCAACTCACCATAACAAGTATTTAAAATAAATACTATATCACCAGAATCAAAACAAATGATTTCACCAAAAATAGCACCAAGTTGTAGCATCACAGCTACCACCAAACTCTCCTGAGCATACCAGCACCGCACCTGAAATATTAACACCAGACGGCTCCACAACGCGGACATAACGCACGCACACCACGCACAAGACTGGCGCACAGCGCCTAGGCACATCGTACCTACTTCAGCGAATTAATTAAAATAGCAAACGACATCGGATTTCAACAAATAAATACTTGTGGGAAAGCCCTATGGGTCTGGTTATCATCCCTAAGTTCAGTTTTTGAAGGAGAGTGTCCAATAGGTACAGTTTTCGAAAAGCACACAGGCTAGTTGCAAAAGAGGACAGTTTGTGTCCTTCAAATTCAAGCAATTCCAAAGTGACCAAAACTCAATCAAATTGCATGAAACTTGTGCATAAACTGGGGAAAATTTTGTCTAGTTTTCAAAGAAATTAGATTCGTTCGAAAAGGAGTTCTTTTGAAAACGCGGTAACCAAAACACTGACCCTGTGTCCAGATTGTTTCCAGAATCTTACTCTAACTTGTGGAATTCATATCTCGAGCTACACAACTCTAAACGCAACCAAACCAGTGCCAAATTAACAAGCATTAAGTCTATTTTCCAGAAAAATAAACCACATAATTTTTCGGTCAATACAACGTTCCCTGTCACCGAAATACCGAATCTATACCCAAATCGTTTCCAGAATTTTAACCTAACTTGTATCGCCTATAACTCGAGCTATACAACTCCGAATTTAACGAAACCAGTGCCAAAATGACCGGCGTTAAGTCTATTTTCAAAAACAATCAACCTCATAATTTTTGGATCAACCAAACAGCGCCAGTTTTAGAAAAATCGAACCTGTGTCCAGAATCGCTAAATTGCCAAACACCAAACCCTAACGGCAACGACACCGCAACCACCACAACAAAAACGACAATTCGACAACGCGACAACAACAATCAACCACGCACAGCAACAACAAAAACACGAACAATAACAACACCATCATCGTGATACAACAATCACGCAACAACAAATAACGAAACAAATCACAATAACGTGCAATAATCTTCAAAGCACCAATCTCAACGAAAACACGATATGCAACAACATGAACAATTCAACAAAACCCTAGACTACCCACACATAATTATCGTCAACCCATTATCAAGGTTAAGCCCACCCTTACCTCAAATAACGTAAGCTCCGGAACACGACGAACGAGACACGAACAAAACCACAGCAACACGAACGATCTCCTTTTGAAATTCTTCGCGAAACCCTCCTCTTCTCTCCCTCTTTGCGCCGCGTGCTCTCTCTCTCACTCTCACTTTCGTTTTTCTTTTGCTTGCTGCGAATGAGGGTTTGGCTTAAACCCCCAGGGTTTAAGTTGAGGGCTCAGTAAACACTGGGCTCTCTACGTCACCACCTCCTTTACTCGTTTCACCTCCTACGCATATAAAATATTAACCTTTTAATTTATCTATATCCCGCCTCCAAATTATTTTAATAATTCAATCAACTATTTTAATTAAAATATTTCCGGGGTGTTACATCATTCCTCCCAGTCTTGTTGAGTTTGAACGGCCTTATCGAGAACCTTCGTCGAATCTTTGTGGATTTGGTTATGATCATGTTTGAGATGACTATAAGGTGATTCAATATTTGGAATTCGGTCTACTAAATGAGGATGAACTTGAACGTTTGGGTGTGCCATATGATGGGACATGGGATCTGGAGAATATATCTTTTGAGCCCTTATGGGAGATATATAGTCTAAGAAGTAACTCTTGGAAGAAACTTGATTTTGAAATTCCCGATCCTTGTTCGAGCATACACGGATGGAGTGTGTCACTGGTGGGGTACAGAGGAATTTTATTTTGCATCGTGTTTGGTGTCATTTGACATGAACAATGAAGTTTTCTTTACAACACCCATGCCATCATACATGGGTGATGCTAGTTTTGATTTTAGGTCCATATGGCGGTGTTAAATGGGTATATTGCTTTCATTTGTAATCATGCAGAGAAAACTACTATCCATATATCAATCTTAGGTGAATTTGGTGTGCAAGAATCATGGACTAAACTATTCGTTATTGGGCCATTACCTTATGTTGAGCATCTTATTGGAGCTAGGAATAACGGCGATATATTCTTCAAAACAAAAGATGGTGAGCTAGCTTGGTTTGATTGGAGAACCCAGATGATGTGGAGTTTGGCATTAAAGATCAATGGGAGTATTCTCAGGTAGTAATTTATAAGAAAAACCTTGAAATCCTTATTCATATTGGATTAGTAAAATGAATCATGAATTGTTTTTCTTGTTTTCACCTGCTAGGTTTATGATTGTGGTTATTATGATTATACCTTGTATACAAAGTGGGTTGTGATTTTCAAGTATTTAGGACAACCTTAGAAACCTTTTGATTATCGTGAATTTCCTTATATCAAATTTATTAATCAATTTTATTTTTAGGGTTTACTTTTCTTTTATTTTGGTGCGGCAATAACATGCTTATTGTTGGTGTTATTGTTTTGGCTTAAATACGTTTTAGGCCCCTACAAATATGAGGTGTTTGGGTTTAAGTGCCTGCAAATTTTTTTTATTTATAATCCCTTGCAAAATGACACGTTTTGTTTTAAGCCCTTATGTTAGCAAACTATTAGTGAGACGCTAAAAATTTCTTCCACGTGTATATTTGCAGGGGCTTAAACCAAAAAATATATATTTTGCAAAGGTCTAATAAATAAAATATATTTTTGTAGGGGCTTAAAATAAAATAAAAAACCACACGTGGAAGAGATTTTTAACGTCTCACTAACAGTTTGCTATGAGAAGGGCTTAAAACAAAACGTGTCATTTTGCAAGGGCTTATATATAAATAAAAAATTTGTAGGGCTTAAACCAAAGCACCCCATATTTGCATGGGCCTAAAACATTTTTAAGCCAATTGTTATCAACTAAAAAGCATTTTTGAAGAGCATGTGGATTGTCGTCATAACGTATCATTTCTTTCAAACGAATAAGTATTTGTAATAGATGAATACCCAACACATGAATTTGTTGCATAGAGACTAAGGCGATATGTAATATATTCTCAAGGACAATACTATTTATTACGAAGAAAACTCTGTTGAAAATATACGAATGGATTGTCGTCAATCACTCCTTGATAACGATACACACCCCAGTTGTTTGAACAAAAAATGGTGCCTATTAAATTGCTAATACTTAGTATTTAAGCTAATTTTATTTATAATGTGTGGTCTATCTAGTCAAGATCATAATACCTTTAATCTACAAACAGGACATAACCTGCTCAGGAAATACACATCCTAGAAATCAATAACTACTCAATATTCCTAGTATATATAACCCGCAAATAAAGGATGATTAATCAAAAGAGTAGGTTCTTATATTAGTAGCTACAAATTAAAATACGCAATAGTGTTAATTCTTTTCTGTGCTCGAAATGAAGAGGTTTAGGACTCATAAGGGAAAGAAGGAAAAAAAAGAGATTGAAAAGTCAACAGATAAGAATTTCATGCTCTTTAGGTAGTAGTTTAATGAGACCAATATCCAAAGGTTTGCAAAACCTTGCATCAGCAATTGTAACATAAATTCCTAATGGTTGAAGCATTTATGCAGCTATTGGCATTATTGAACAATACAGCCATATCCCAACTGCACCATGTAAGTGATATCAAATGCTCCACAGCCCATTGCTTAGTGAATGACTACTATCTTGTTGTCTATTTCACTATTTCAGCTTCTTTTATCAAAGATTCACCAATGTATTGTGTGTATGAAAGTGTAGAGGATTTTGGTTTGAATTGGTGACTTGCTTTTGGATTGAACTTGACAACATCTGAAAGTGTGAGAAACTATGAGTACCCTTATGAATTGATATCATCACATCATGATTTTGTTAAGATTGAGAAAAAAATCACCTTCTCACCAAGCATTTTATAAACTTCTTTTTCAGCTGGAGGATACTCCTTTCCTTTAAGTCACAATATGAATCACAACTGGGCTTGGGACTGGCATTCCTTTCACTTTTGCAAAAACGGATACCAAATCTTCAATGTTGTGACCATCCACAAACAATGAAGAACTAGAAGCGCTGATCATACCTTCCATACAAAAGAGATTGAAATCAACAGAGAGAGTAAACACCAGGAAAAAAAATCAAACAATAGAAGAAAGTAGAAATTAAACCCACAAAAGAGATCTCCATTTACTGCACTTCCCATTTATTGCTTTCATTTACTGCTTTACGCAATTTACTGCTTACTCGTCGACACGACAAGTGTTGACTCTCTCTCTCTCAAAAGAAGAGAGATCAAAGAAAGGAAACAAAAAAAAAGAGAAAAAAGAAAAGGAAAATTCGGATTTCTCTAAGTAGACAAAATTAGTATTATTTCTGAATTCTTTATTTCTATTTTGCCTCGGAATATGTTTCGGCCAATTCATATTCCTTGGTAAAATCCAAATAAAGAGGGGCAGCTGTCATACCCTAATTTTGTCCGCCTAGGTTTAAAACCCTAATTTTCCGCAAAAAATAAATAAATTGAGAAGTGTGGTTTTATTTTGAAGAGTGAAGAACATTGTGCATGCATTTTTGGGTTTTAAAAGTCATTCTAGGGCTTTTAAATTCATTGTTAGAGTGGAAATGCATTTGTTGTTAAAAAACAAGGTTTTTAGGGCAAAAGGGTATTTTGGTCATTGTCAAAAATAAGATAATTTCTCATCAAGAATCATTGTGAAATTTTAGAGAAATTTATTTGAGGCAAAACATTTTTGGTCATGTATGTATGTATGCGCATGCATGCATACATTGTGCACAAAATTTCAAAAAGGATCAATAGGGAATATTCTACAAAAAGTTCCAAGATGTGATTTTTATGACATTTTTTGGTCATGGTGATCACATAAAATGGCATATTCCTAAGGTTCCTAGTATGTGGCCTAAATTGGGTGTATTTTTGTACAATTATCTTGAAAAGAATAATCAAAAATAAAAGGAAAAGGGAATGGTCATATAATAGTACAATAGCTTAGTACAAGATGACAACTAGCAAAACTTAGTCACCAAGGACCCCTCCCAATGTGTGTCGCCTATCCCTCTCATTCCCTCTCATATTTTCATTTTTTTGACCTCAATCCATGTGTGATTCAATCCTCACCCTCCATTCAAATTTTAGATGCAATCCTAGGGTGAGATGAGATGCACAATGACCTAACTACCCTTAAACCTAATTGCTTTCTATATATACCCTATTAACCTCACCTCAAAAGGAGGAGAAAGCTTTTGGCCTCACCATTCACTCATAAACCCTATCACACAACTCCCTCCTCACCTTCTCTCCATTTATGCGCCACCCCCTCTCCCTTCTCTCTAACTCACTTCTTCATTTCTCATCTACCCACACACATTCAATCCATCTTCCAAGCCTAAACACTAATTTTCAACCATCAATCCTTCATAAAATCACACAAAAGTTCAAGATCAAGGGTCATTTTTTGGAGATTGAAGACCAAGCTTGAAGATAAGTTGATTTGGTTGATTGTTTCTTCATCTATTGTGTTTATTTGGAGCTCATCTTAAGGTATGTGATTCCTAGACCCCTTCTCTTGTAAATCCTTGCATAAAGTCATCATTTCTTGCATATTTGTGAGATTTCCACTTCCAAAAATGTAGATCCTCTCTTTTAACTTCATTTTTATGCTTGTACATATGTTAATCTCATGAATCTTTGTTTTGATGCTTTGATTTTGGGGTTATATGCATGATTTTGTTGTTTTAATTGAAATAAAATGTTATTTGCTTTGATAATAATTTAGCATGCTTCAAATAAATATGTGTTTTATGATTTTTGTTGGTTCTCATTGTTGAATCTTGTGAATAAATGCATCTATGTTTGGTTATGTCATTCGCTTGCTTGATTTGGTTGACTTGTTGAAATAAATTGATGATTGGCCATTAAACTTGCAAATATTCAAACCTATGTTGTTAATTGTGAAATTTGTGAATTGAGAAGGGGAATTTGGGTTTTGGTTCATTTATGGTCCACAAATGATCTTGGGTTATGCTAAGTTGGCAAGAGATAGGTTACTTTAACCTTGATGCCTATGCTTGTAAGCATTTAAAAATTCAACTCCCATTTGATGTGCTTGTGAAATGTGAGCAAAAAGGGGTCTATAAACAATTGAATTTGCGCACATGATTGGTCTCCAATGACCTTGATGCATCCTCAAGTTTAATCATGCTTTCTTTGCTCTTTGAGTTTATTGTAAATTGTTGTTTGAAGCTTGTGAAGTTTTGGCAAAGGATAGGTCACTTAGAGCCTTGATGCACCATTGCATTGTCTTAATAAATTGCAAAGGATAGACCGCTTGGAGTCTTGATACACTTTCCATTTCTCAATCGGCAAAAGATAGGTTCATTTAACCTTGATACACATGCATTTTGCATATTCATGCATTCTTACCTATTCTTGCATCCTTGCCTACTCATGCATTCTTGAATTGAAGCTTGGTACTCCATGCTTGATATACTTGTTTATGTGCTTGTGGTGCATTAAAATGTTGAATTGGTGTTCACAATTTGCTTGTTTTGATTTCCACCAATTGTTACTCGTTAGTAACTCTCCAAAACTTCAAAACCATGTTGCATACAAAAAACAACTTTGTTACTCGTTAGTAACGTTCCAACTTCAAAACATTTTTTTTGCATTTACATAATCATTGATAAACAACTTCACTTCTTCTCAAAACATTTTCCAACCTATTTTTCACAAATCAAACTTTGTTGAGGATAATGCGAAGCCTTTGCTTGCACGATTGTCAACAATGGGGTGCTAGTGGTGATCACTTGGAGTCTTTGCTCAATTGATTATCATGAACACTCATTTTTCAAAAGAACTCTCATTTCACAAATTAAAAACTTTGTTGAGGATAATGCGAAGCCTTTGCTTGCACGATTGTCAACAATGGGGTGCTAATGGTGATCACTTGGAGTCTTTGCTCAATTGATTATCACGAACAATCATTTTTCAAAAGAACTCTCATTTCACAAATTAAAGACTTTGTTGAGGATAATGCGAAGCGTTTGCTTGCACGATCGTCAATAATGGAATGCTAGTGGTGATCACTCGAAACCTTTGTTGTTTGATCACTGTGAACATTCAATTTTCACAATTAAACAACTAAAAAATAAAAACCTTTTCTGGACAACCGAGAACTACGTAAGGTTTGAATTCTCCATCGCACTGGGAGATACGTAGGAGCGGGTCACATTCCCGTCAAGCACGACAAATGAAAACCATTTTCTTTTCAAAAAACAAACCCTTTTCCAAAACAAGGCAATTTCTAAAAACAAAACAATTTTCGAAAACAAGAACTACGTTGCTTTGATTCCCTCCCCAGGATACGTAGGCACGGTGCCCTCCCGTCAAGCGCAAAAGATTAAATTTTCCTTAAGTTTTTCCATAAAGTAAGGAGAGATAAAGAGAGATAAAAACAAAGCATTTCTTAAATCAACCTTTTAAATCACACGTCAGATCGAGGTTCCCTTTCAGTAGAAAGGATGTGTGGGGTGCTCGTACCTTCCCCATGCATAACCGACCCCCGAACTCAAATCTCGTGGTTCCAAGGACCATTGTCTTTCAAGAAAGGTTTTTTTCAATGTTTTACCTCTAAAAAATATTGGTGGCGACTCCAATTCATGTTGTGCGAAGAGAAATCCCTCCAAAGGATTTTTTCGGGGTGCAACAGCTGGCGACTCTGCTGGGGACCTTTCTTTAGTGGGTCGAGCCAATCGATTCGACATGTGATTTATTTCGTTGATTTGAATGCTTTGTTATATCTCTCCTCCTTTCCCTTTCTTCTTTCTTTCCTTTGCCTTTAAAAACATGCTTGCATTATTCTTAGAATTGTCGTGTACATTCTTGTGATGTTGTGCTTGCGTGCGTTGTGTGTTAGCCTTCTTCCTCTTCTATATTTGCTTCTTGAGTAAAATAAGAGTTGTTTCTTCTTCTTCTCCTCTTACTTTCGTCGTTTATATGCTTTTCTCATACATTTCCCCAATCCTAGCATGTTCCCCTCTTCTTTGCTCCCTTTCTTGAGGTAAGCTCATGCATTTCCCCTAATCCTATTATGTCCCCTCCTCTAGGCTCCCTTTCTTAAGGTAAGCAATGCTTGCGATTGTTGTTGGAACCCTAGGTTAGCATACTTATGTTGAAATGGTATTGAACCCTAGGGTAGACGACATGCTGTTGCTTGATATTGTCTGGACTGTTTTGGTTTCCCTTTGCAGGTGGGGTTTGGGTAGATTTTTAGGTGTTGTGCCCTCATCACACACTGCACACCTTATATTTGTGAGCATTGAGTGGGGCCTAAAACCCAAGGTCTGCAAAGAACCCTAGGAGAGTGGAAATGAATAGTGACTGCCATTCGTAGACCGTTGTCTGTCTGGCTCTCACGAAAGTTTCGCCCAAGAGTGCGCTTTCTTCATGATACCTCACAATCGGTAGCTCTCTACGATTGTGGGTGTATTCATGAGACAGGCTTTAGCTCTTGGTTGCCATTGTGAGGCAGTGACCAGAACCCACATGGGAGGATTACCCTTGTCGTTGACTTTAGAGCCTACGATCTTTACCCATTTGTAGGACACGGGGGCACGCAAATTGTGTGTTGCATCAGCTTAGGCATCCTCTTTCGAAACTCTTTTACCAAAAATGTAGAAAGTAATTTCCTTTTTCCCTCATAAACACCTATATGAGGTGGCATATAGCGGGTATTTTCAAAATGTTTTGAACCGCCACCAATAAACATCATTTTCTTCTCTCTTTTCTATGTAAATAAAAGGTCATAATCATCACATCTGCGTCATTTTGCATCATCATCACTGCATTCACATCTAACAAAAATTTTGAAAAAAAACCTCAATTCTTTGCATCCTCCATGCATTAAAGTTGTTTGCCGGAGATCGCAACGTAACACAAAGTCTTGTCATAGGTGTGTAAGAAACGGAATGGAATCAAAAGGCAAAACCGTTTTCAATTCAAGGCTTCCTGTTGTGAAAGAGATTGATATGGCTAGTCTGAAAGAGTATGCATCCCTCCTAGGTCCTATTGAGGTCAGGTCTTTTGACAAAACCTATGGGAACATTCGCAAGCTGCTACAACTAGAAGTGCAAGAGAGTGCCATTGCTGCCCTGTGTCGGTTCTATGACTCGGAGATTCGCTGTTTCATTTTTAAGAATTTCCAAATGGCACCTACCCTAGAAGAGTATGATAGGATTTTGGGCTTTGATCGATCCAAGTTTAAGCCTTATCAATACCAAAGGGAGTATTATTCTGATGAAAAGCTTGCTGCCTTGTTGCAAATCAGTGCTGAGAAAGTGCGGGCCCATAAGATAGAACGTAATAAGGTATTTGGGTTTCCTCAAGAATACTTTGAGAGTTTGATGACCAGCTATGTAGTGTCTGATGATTGGAATTCTTTCAAGCAAGTGCTAGCTCTGACCATCTTCGGCATTGTGCTCTTCCCTCAGATAGAGAGGCATGTGAGTGAAACTGCAATCGGTGTCTTCCTCGCCTTCAAATGTGCAAAAAATCCTATCAACCCGGTTCCCGGAATCCTCGCAGAGACATACCGTGCCTTCACTCGTCACCATGAATTCCAAAAGAATAAGATGTGTTGCTCCTTCCCTGTGTTATATGCTTGGTTGATCAGTCATGTGTGTACCAACAAAAGTGATGTGAAGGATTTGCTTTCCTATGCCTTGGGTTGTAATCCGAAGACTATGAACTCTCAAGAGTGGGTGCATGCTTTCAAGAACCAAGATGCTCTCCAGATTCGTTGGTTCTCACCTAAATGTTGGGTAGACAGGCCTTCAGTGGTATTTCGGTGTGGGAGTTTTCAGAACGTTCCTCTCATGGGAACCCAAGGATGCATAAACTATAACCCCTCTTTGACCTTGCGACAGCTCGGATACCCTATGCGGGATTCACCCTCCGAAGCTATGCTGTTTCGTTTTTACCTCCACGCGGGGATCCCTAAAGACGAGAATCTACTTCGGCGAGTCCTGCAAGCTTGGGAAACCGTAGTGCGAAAGGACAGAGAAGAGTTAACCAGGAGGACCACTGCTATCTCTTTTTCTCAATGGCTTGAAGGGAGGATTAGTGAAACTCAGTCATCCAACCAAGGAGTACCACTGCCTGAGGAAAAGATACAAGAACCTCACATTCCTACCATTGAAGAATTGGAAGAGGTTAGGTTGGCCATGTCAAAGGTGGGAGAAGAGAAAAGGGCTCTGCAAGATAGATTGAGAAAGATGATGCAAGACAAGAAAAAGCTAGAAAATGAAAATGCTTTCCAAGCTGCAGCTATTGAGGAAGTCAATAGAAAACTTGAAATAGAGGGGAAAAGCAAGAGGGAAATGCAAAAGCACTTGAAGGGTGCTAAAGAGGAAGTGAAGAGGTGCACTACCAAGATGAATGAGGCTGTAGCGGAAGCAATTAAATGGAAGAGGCTATATGAGGATACATGGAAAGAAGAGCAAGCAGTCAGGAACGCACTAGTTAAGTCAAGAAAAGACTCTCGAATAATGAAGCTTGAATTGGAAGATCAATTAAAGAGTGTCAAGCAAGATCGGGAATCGATTGAAGGGATCCTGAGGGATTATCAGCAAGCACTAAGAAGGGAACAAGGGAAGTCGGAAAGCTTGGCCAATCATGTGCAGTACTTGGAAGGGTCTTACCTCCGGCTAAGGGAGAAGAGTGACTATTGGGAGAGTCAATTTGCGGAATTGCTCAGTAAAGTAAAAAGTCAACAAGTCTTTGAGGAATTGAAAAATGAAGGCTTACATTGGAAAGACAAGTTCTCCAAGTTAGTTTGGTTAGCTAATCAGGCTGTCAGAGACATTCCCAAGAAGCTAAGAAAGGCGGATGCAGAAATGAATCCTTTCAACACCCTTGTCAAGGTGTGTGAGTTTGTTGAGTACTGCAAGATTCTCACAGAAGAACTCCTGGAGAAAGCCCGGGGGGCAGCTGAGAGCAAGAAGAGGAAAAGGAGCGAGGAGTTGAAAGCCATATGCCTTTAAAGTTCCCTTTAGAGTATTGTAGCGATCCTTAGGAAATGGTGATTTTCTTTAAGAGGTTGTAACTTTCTTTGGAAAATAGTACTTTGTTTAAAATCATTGTATTGCACTCTTAAGGAAAATTGTACTTTGATTTGCTTTCTATTTGTGATACTCCTTCGCATTCCATTTAATTGAAGTACGTTTGTTTTGCCTTGTTGCTTCCAACTTTGTTGCAATCCTAAAAACACCTGAACCTTAACACCTATGACAAGACGAGTTGCACCGCGATTCCCGGCAATAAACATAATAACATGCATATTGCATTGCATTTGTATCATTTGTCTTTGTGTTCATAAAAAAAAAATGTTCCATCTTAAGAAGTAAGACAAGCTGGTTAATCATCGGTATTGGACGCGATCAAGGCAAGAAATATGGCCAACAATCAAGACAACGCGAATCTGGGCAATCATCAACCAATCCAGAATGATGCAGTTCCAGAAGGTCCGAATTCAAATGGTCAGGGTCAGCATGATCAGAATCAAGAGAATCGAGCAATCAGGGCTGAGATGGAAGTTATAAGACTCAAATGGCAGAGGTCATAAGAGTGTTAAGTGCCTTAAGGGATGCTGGCATAACTGAAGGTGCTGCTGCCGCAGGAGTGGATCTTCCTCCTGAACCTAGAGTCTCTCAGGCTCTCCAGAACGTGCGATGGCCTCCTTATGGTCTCCCATTAGGGTACACACCCCCTGCTGCCGGTGCAAACCCAGAAAGTGGTCCTTCGGGAACCACAGGACAGGCCCAGCCTGAATCAGCTGTGAATGAAGTTGGAACGGGGACACCTCAGGTTCAAATTCAGATTCCTACTCCTGCTATTACCCCGGGAACTCCGGTTGGCTTCAATTCTCCAGCAACAATCCATCCACATGTTCAGGGTCCAATTCCTCAGATTATCGCTCACTCACGTGACCCACACGTGACCCCAGCTGTGGTGTCGATGAATAATCTTCACTACGGTGTGAGTGGTTTTCCGCCGAATTACCCTGATGAAGCTAGAAGTCAGTACCAGATGTTGGAAGAAAGATTGAGAGCTGTTGAAGGAACAGGTTCCCGGGCTAGGAACGCCTATGAGTTATGCTTGGTCCCTAATCTAGTCCTGCCACCCAAGTTCAAAGCACCATTTTTCGACAAGTACAAAGGAGCAACCTGCTCGCGCAGCCATGTGACGATGTATTGCCGGAAGATGACTGCCCACGCCCGTGATGATAACCTGATGGTACATTGCTTTCAGGAAAGCTTAGCTGAAGCTCCCCTTGAATGGTATATGCAATTGGAGCCAACTAATATCCGTTGTTGGAAGGATCTGGCGGATGCCTTTATCCGTCAATACCAGTACAACAGTGATTTAGCCCCGGATAGGACCCAGCTGCAATGTATGTCTAAGAAGGATAATGAGACATTCAAGGAATACTCCCAGAGGTGGAGGAACCTCGCTGCACAAGTAAAACCCTCCCTGCTTGATAAAGAGATGGTCCATATGTTCATGGAAACTCTTCCCCCAGTGTTCTATGATCGTTTGGTCGGCAGCGTGGCTTCGAATTTCTCTGAGATGGTTGTCATTGGAGAAAGAGTGGAGAACGGCATGCGTAGCGGAAGAATATCCCATGGCCCAACACCTCCTTCCCATCAAAAAAAGCCTTTTTCTGGTACCCACAAGAAGAAGGAGGGAGAAACTAATGCAATCAGCGGAGCTAGCGGTCCATCACACAACAATCCCCCACAAGCCATTCCATCCTGCTCATGCCGCTCAATACGAGGGTTATCATCTCAATGTGGGTAGTGGTCCTCAAGGTCACCCGGCTGCAGCTCCTCAAGCAAGAGACAAGTACCAAGGGTCAGAAGAACGGCCGAAAGCAATTGAACAAGCCATGGAGGTACACGATCCAGGTCTGGCCCTTAATATGAATCCCTCTCCCATATTCAAGGTGCCTAACATTGGTAAGTTCGAAGGAATGACTTGTCCTGTTAATCACGCGGCCGCATACTGTACAGAAATGTTCCCACTCACAAAAGATGACAAGTTGTTGACCTACTACTTCCGAGAAAGTTTGGCTGGGGAAGCTTTAAGCTGGTACATGCAAGAACATACTCACACTAGGTGTTGGAGAGAGTTAGCTAATGCTTTCCTGGAGCGGTTCAACTACAATATTGGCAAAGCTCCCAACAAGGCACATTTGCAAAATATGGCACAAAGAAACAAAGAAACATTCAGAGAGTACGCCCTGCGGTGGAGACATTTGGCAGCACAGGCGAAACCGTCTCTTCTTGAGAAGGAGATGGTCGGCATATTCATGAACACTCCACCGCCACTGTATTATGACAAGTTAGTTGAGAGTGCCTCTTCAAGCTTCAAAGACTTGGTCCTTGCTGGGGAAAGTTTGAAGAATGGAGCAAAGAAAGGAAAAACTGCCTACAGTTCAACCGAAGCTACTCCCATAGCAGGATCCGGGGATGTCTCCTATAGTCCCGAAATTCTCCCTCAAGTCCTGCACTCCTCCACTCAAATCAGAAAAAGCCAGAAAACACAAAATTATGTGAGAAGGAAGCCTGAGGATTTCGATCCAATTCCAATGTCCTACTCAGACCTGTTTGACCATCTTGTCAGTCATGACCTAATTTCCATCCGCTCCATGAAACCCGTTCAGCCTCCTTTCCCGAGGAGCTATGACCCAGAAGCTACGTGCAAATTTCATGCAGGGGGAGTGGGACATTCTGTGGAAGATTGTAAAGCATTGAAACATGCGGTCCAGGATCTAATCGACTCCAAACATTTGAATTTCAATGACAGCAATGTTAATGGCTTGACTGTGAAGGAGAGTGGAGAAACCAGTGCTGTGGCGGGCAAAAGAAGGTCACCACAATACAACCCCATCCCCGTGTCATACGCCGACCTATGCAGCTATCTAATCAGTCATGGATGGATCACTCCTCGCAAGATGAGATCAGTTCAACCTCCATTCCCAAGCGGGTACAATCCAGAAGCCACTTGCGAGCTCCATGCTGGGGCAATTGGGCATTCTGCTGAAAATTGCTATCTTTTGAAAAGTTTGGTTCAGGGCTTCATTGATTCCAAGCAGTTAACTTTTGAGAAGGGGGGAAGGATCAAGCTCTCAGGGTCTGTGGACTATTAAGCAAGGATAGCAGTTGTTGAAGAGGGTTGAAGTGGTGAAAGCGGCATCATCAAAACATTTGTGTCTTTGTCATGCATTTCATAGCATTTATGAGTGATTGTTGAATTTCATGTAGTTTTTCAGTTCAAAATAATTTTCTGTAATGCAATCCTTTGGCTCTGCCCAAGGCCTTAGGATATTTCAATAAGGGCACACATGTTTCCTTTTAGTATCATCATCAATAAAATGTTATTTTGAATTCCTCAATGAAATTTCTTTCTTTCATTTTGTCATGTGTCTGTTATTTGCTTTTCAATTCCTCCCAACGCGGATCAACAATAATAATAAATGAAAATAATCTTTGAAAACAACGACGCCAATGGTTCATATTGTGACTCTGATTACCCGATTAACCAAACTGAGAGAGAGGCTGAAGACAACTGGGATGTGTAACGCACTAAAATAATTTAATTATTTATTTAATTGAATTATTTAAGGCTTCCAATAATTTATTAAGTTAAATTAATAATCCGGTATTTTAGTTTATTCAGGAGGTGTTAGGAGTAATTAATGGAGTGGGAATAGGAGGCCCATGATCCATTAGCTAGGCCCAAGAGTCTAATTATCTAGTCTAGGGGTTATGAGATGGTGCTCATTTGAAACAAATCAAAGAAAGAAAGAAAGAAGTGAGATAGAGAGAGAGAGAGAGAGAAAGCGCGAAGAAAGAGGGAGAGGAGGAGAAGAAGAGCTCGCAATTTTCAAGGAGAAGGGAAGAGGAGCTTGCTTGCTTGTTTTTGCTTTGGGGTTTTGTGGAGAATGCTTGTCTTCACCAAAATTCAAGGTAAGGGTGGGTTTTCTTCATTTATAATGGGATTGTATGATGGTTATTATGTGGGGTTTTAGGATTTAAGTTGTTGTGAATTAATTGATTTGGTGATTGAATGAGTGATGATGTTGTTGATTTCATTTTGATGAAATTTGGTATGCTTGGTGTTGTCATACCCTAATTTTGTCCGCCTAGGTCAAAACCCTAATTCTCAACAAAAAAATAAATAAATTGAGAAGTGTGGTTTTATTTTGAAGAGTGAAGAGCATTGTGCATGCATTTTTGGGTTTTTAAAAGTCATTCTAGGGCTTTTAAATTCATTGTTAGAGTGGAAATGCATTTGTTGTAAAAAAACAATGTTTTTAGGGCAAAAGGGTATTTTGGTCATTTCCAAAATTAAGCAATTTCTCACCAAAAATCATTGTTCAATATCAGAGGAATTTATTTGGATCTAGATGATTTGGGTTATGAATTTTTGTGCGCATGCATGCATGATTTTTGGCATAAAATTCAAATTTTAAGCAAAAGGGCAAAATGGGAATTTCCATCAAGGTGAGGTCTCAAATCAATTTTGGGAAGGGTGATATCATGGAATTTTGGGCCCAATCATTGATTCCTAGGATATGGCCCAAAGTGGCATGATTTTTATGGAATTATCTAGAAAAGAATAATCAAAAATGAAGGGATAATGGAATGGTCATATAATAGTACAATAGTACAAGATGACAACTAGCAAAACTTGGTGACCACTCCCACTACCTCTTCACCACGAATTTCACCCTCTCTATTCTCTCATTTTGTGTTTTCTCAATGTCCTCAATCCATGTGAGCCTCAATCCTAGCCTTTGATTCAAAATTAAAATCAAATCCTAGAGCACAACTAGTGCATAATGACCTAACTACCCTTAAACCTAGTTGCTCTCTATATATACCTTAGAAACCTCACCTCACATAGAACTTTTGGCCTCACAATTCATTCACAAAACCCTAGCACACAAACCTCTCCTCTCCTCTCTTCCCTTGGCCGAATTTCCCCCTCATTCCCTCCTCCATTTTTCTTCATTTCACTTCCATTTTCTCACCTCATTTCCATTCCTACTTCATACATCTTCCTTCTCTCCTAATTTGATTCAAGCTTGCATCATCAAAGGGCATTTTTAAGCAAGCATTTCGTGGGTTTCATTGAAGTTTGGTGAAGATTCAAGTTGATTTGTGGTCTTGTTCTTCATATTAGCCATTCCTTAGCTTGGATTTGAGGTAAACTTCTTAAAACCTAGCATCATCTTCAACTTTTTTTGCATCAAAATGTAGATATCATGTTTTTAATTTTGCATCCTACCATATTCATGCATTTTAGTGTTGTTATATTGTTGATTTGTTGATAGTTGTTGGTGAGAGGTGTCTCAAACATTTTGACAAGCACTTAGGGAGGCTTGGGTGTTTGAGATGCTTCTCACCCTTGAATAAATTGTGATTTATGTTTGTTTTCACTATAATTTTGCATTTTGTTGAATAAAATGATGTGATGCTTCGCAAATCATGATTAGAATTAGGGTTTGTTAATTTTCTTGTGAAATGGGTTTGCAATATTGGGTAAAATGATTTCTCAAGTTGTTTTGGTTTGGTTGTTATGTACTTTGCTTGCAAAATTACTCTATGTTGATGATTGGCAAGAGGACTCACACTTGTGCCTTTGAGCACTTAACTTTAAGTGTTGAGGATGGACTAAAATGATTCAACGCAATTGATTTGATGTTTTGATTGCAAAATATTGTTGCTAATTGATTGTATCTTGCTTGCAAATTGTTATATGTTGATGATTGGCAAGAGGACTCACACTTGTGCCTTGTGCACTTCACTTTAAGTGTTGAGGATTGCCTAAGATGATTCAACACAACCTTGTGCTTTGATTGTAAACTTTGGTTTGCTTGTTAGTGACTTGCTTGCAAAATTATTCTATGTTGATGATTGACAAGAGGACTCTCACTTGTGCCTTAGGCACTTCATTTTAAGTGATGAGGATTGCCCAAGATGATTCAATTTTCTTTGTGCAATTCTTGCTTGAAAATGCAAATGCTAGTTTCTAACTTGATTAATCAATTTTGGTTATAAAAATGACTTGTTAATGCCCTCTTTTGGTCACTTTTGGTCTTGCAAATGTGATGTTCTTTCTAGGTCAATGTTATGCTTTAATGTTGATGATTTGGTAAAAGGACTAGACACTTATGCACTTGTGCATTGTCTCAAGTGTCAAGGATTACCAAAAGGGATTCAACCTTGTGCTTTATCTTGTGTTGACACTTAATTGAATTAAACCTTTGCATTATCTATTTGTGTGCCTATTCTTGCAATCTATTTGGTTAATGTTGATCTTACATATGCATGCCATTAGATGTTGATGACTAAGTGTCATTCTTGCGCTCAAATGTTGTAATCGGTAATGTTTATGCTTATGCTTGCATTGTTGATTGTTTTGCTTGCAATTTGATAAATGTTGCGCTTTGGTTCTTGACTTGGAAATTGATTGAATATTCTACTTTCTTTTCCTTTTGGATGCCAGGCCATCCCAACAAATCTTTTGTGACCAATGTCACCCTCAAACTCCCTTCTCCTTTCCTCAAATCAATCATTTTCTAAAGCTTTTCCAAACTCAATCTTTTCTCAAATCGTTTTCATAAGACAATCAAATTCTTTCTAAGATCAACAGTAAACCTTTTTGAAAACTCATAAGGAGGCAAGTCGGACGTACGGCCGGTGTTGTCTAGCGTCCTAAGATCGGAGCTGTACGGCTCAAACATCTTGGGATACTTATGAGAATTAAAACAAGTAATTAACAACTTGAACCCTATTTCAAAAAATGAGTAAGGAATTGAGTCGGATGTACATCCGGTATCGGTTAGCGTCTTAGGGTTAGCGAGCTGTACAGTTCGTGTGAGCCTAAGATACTTGCTCAAATAAAAGCAACCAACCTCACAACAAATCTTTTTCTTCCTTAATCAAAAAAACATTTTCAATAAGTAGGGGGCACGTCGTCTGTATAGGCGGGGTTGCCTTTGTTCTAGGTCTAGTGGACTGTACAGTCTAGGACCGAAAACCCCTACAATAAAAAACACCAACACAAAGTTTCTCAAATCAACTCTGTCAAAACCGCACATCAAGTTAAAGGTTCCCTTTCGGTAGAAAGGAGGTGTGGGATGCCAATACCTTCCCCACACCTAACCGACCCCCGAACCTACATCTCTAGTTCTCAAAGGACCACCCGCCTTAAAAAAAGGACCCTTTTTCAATGTTTTGATCCCTAAATAAAAAATGTTGATGGCGGCTTCACAAATTTTCACGTTGTACGATGAAAGGTCCAAACCGGATTTTTTCGGGGTGCAACAGGTGTTTTGTTGGAATAATTTATGAAATGATTCAATGATTTTGAATGTAAATATATGGTGCTTGTAAGGTGTTTGATGAAATGATTCAATGATTTTGAATGTAAATATATGTTGCTTGTAAGGTGTTTGCTGAAATGATTCAATGATTTTGAATGTAAATATATGGTGCTTGTATGGTGTTTGATGATATGCTTGAAAGAGTCATGAACAATGACGTTGAAATTTGGTGGTGGAGTGTTGGGTGTCTCGGTGTTATGCCTGTGTTGTGCTGGCGCAGTGTGCTGCCAGTGTTGCCCAGTGGCGCCAGTGCTGCCTGCCAGTGTTGCCTGTGTGCTGGCGCAGTGTGCTGCCAGTGTTGCTTGTGTGCTGGCGCAGTGTGCTGTGTGCAGTGTTGCCAGGGTTGCCTGTGTGCTGGCGCAGTGTGCTGCCAGTGTTGCCTGTGTGCTGGCGCACTGTGCTGCCAGTGTTGCCTGTGTGCTGGCGCAGTGTGCTGCCAGTGTTGCTTGTGTGCTGTGTACAGTGTTGCCAGTGTTGCCTGTGTGCTGGTGCAGTGTGCTGCCAGTGTTGCCTGCGTGCTGGCGGAGTGTGCCGCCAGTGTTGCCTGTGTGCTGGCGCAGTGTGCTGCCAGTGTTGCCTGTGTGCTGGCACAGTGTGCTGCCAGTGTTGCCTGTGTGCTGGCGTAGTGTGCTGCCAGTGTTGCCTGTGTGCTAGCGCAGTGTGCTGCCAGTGTTGCCTGTGTGCTGGCGCAGTGTGCTGCCAGTGTTGCCTGTGTGCTGGCGCAGTGTGCTGCGAGTGTTGCCCAGTGGCGCCAGTGCTGCCTGCCAGTGTTGCCTGTGTGCTGGCGCAGTGTGCTGTAACACCCCCCTTTTACTATTACAATTAAATAGACAATTATCAGAGTCACCTCGAAGGGCGCTACATTTTTCACCATTTTAAAAAGAAATCACCAAGCAGCGGAAATATTAACCAGTTTAAACATCTCCAGAATTAACATTTAAAGACATCTCCAAAATTAATTAAAACAATTTCCAGTAACTAAAATAATAGTTCAAAACGATAACTAACGACTCCCCGGTGCTACATATCAGAGCTGACACAGACCCAAACGAGAGAGGAAGCAAAACCTAGCAATTCCTCCACAAGCACTAGCGATCACCTGCAGCGTTGCCGCATGAGAGCAACATTCCAAGCAGAAGGGGTGAGTCTAACAGAGGTAATAAGCAGATGATAAAAATATGCTAGCATCAGGTAACTACAGCAACACAATACAATTACACCATATCACAGCACCAGATACCAAAGGAAAAATCCATTTGATAGTGAACCACCAAAATTATAACATTCATAGACAACGGGATGATATGCAACCCCTCCAGTGGGCATATGCATGCGGTACCGATCACCAAAATGAGCCACGACGGGCATATCACCAATAAACACCAGAGGCAGAGCCTATATCACCAAAACATGCATATGACAAGGCGACACCATGATTATGCACCAACTCACCATAACAAGTATTTAAAATAAATACTATATCACCAGAATCAAAACAAATGATTTCACCAAAAATAGCACCAAGTTGTAGCATCACAGCTACCACTAAACTCTCCTGAGCATACCAGCACCGCACCTGAAATATTAACACCAGACGGCTCCACAACGCGGACATAACGCACGCACACCACGCACAAGACTGGCGCACAGCGCCTAGGCACATCGCACCTACTTCAGCGAATTTATTAAAATAGCAAACGACATCGGATTTCAACAAATAAATGCTTGTTGGAAAGCCCTATGGGTCTGGTTATCATCCCTAAGTTCAGTTTTTGAAGGAGAGTGTCCAATAGGTACAGTTTTCGAAAAGCACACAGGCTAGTTGCAAAAGAGGACAGTTTCTGTCCTTCAAATTCAAGCAATTCCAAAGTGACCAAGACTCAATCAAATTGCATGAAACTTGTGCATAAACTGGGGAAAATTTTGTCTAGTTTTCAAAGAAATTGGATTCGTTCGAAAAGGAGTTCTTTTGAAAACGTGGTAACCACCCTGTGTCCAGATTGTTTCCAGAATCTTACTCTAACTTGTGGAATTCATATCTCGAGCTACACAACTTTAAACGCAACCAAACCAGTGCCAAATTAACAAGCATTAAGTCTATTTTCCATAAAAATAAACCACATAATTTTTCGGTCAATACAACGTTCCCAGTCACCGAAATACCGAATCTATACCCAAATCATTTCCAGAATTTTAACCTAACTTGTATCGCCTATAACTCGAGCTATACAACTCCGAATTTAACGAAACCAGTGCCAAAACGACCGGCGTTAAGTCTATTTTCAAAAACAATCAACCTCATAATTTTTGGATTAACCAAACAGCGCCAGTTTTAGGAAAACCGAACCTGTGTCCAGAATCGCTAAATTGCCAAACACCAAACCCTAACGGCAACGACACCGCAACCACCACAACAAAAACGACAATTCGACAACGCGACAACAACAATAAACCATGCACAGCAACAACAAAAACACGAAAAATAACAACACCATCATCGTGATACAACAATCACGCAACAACAAATAACGAAACAAATCACAATAACGTGCAATAATCATCAAAGCACCAATCTCAACGAAAACACGATATGCAACAACACGAACAATTCAACAAAACCCTAGACTACCCACACATAATTATCATCAACCCATTATCAAGGTTAAGCCCACCCTTACCTCAACTATGGTGGCGCAAACTCCCTCCTAGCCTCGTTCCTCGATCTCCGAATACGGCGACTCCCCCAAACTGCAGTTTCAGTGCGAAGCCAATATCTCTCGCCTCAGAACTCGTTTCGAAGATCCGAACGGTGAAAGTGTAGAACTATATCTTACGAACCTGCTTCCCAAAAACGAAGACGATCCAACGATTAACGAAACCGGAATCGCAATTTTACGGTGACAGGTTTGAGAAAAACGGGAATTGTTTTCTCTCTTCTTTTCTCTCTCTTTGGTGGCTGCTCTAATCCGAAATTCCTCTCTCTCTCAACCCTAAATTAATCCTCTCCACTTATAATAAGTGAGAAACATAATGGGCTAAATTATTTGGGACTTTATCCACATAGGAAGGGAGCCCAATGCTATTTTTAACTAGCCCACAACACGTGATTATCATCTAACTCGTTTTCAACATCGCTACTACGCCCATAATTTCAATTCTTACAATCATCCTACGGCAATCCAACTTCGAAATAATTTGATTAAATTTTAGGGCGTTACAACTCTCCCCCACTTAGAATATTTTCGTCCTCGAAAACATACCTGATTCAAACAGCTCCGGATAGGACTCTCGCATCTTGCTCTCCAACTCCCATGTCATGCTTTCACCAGCAGCTCCTAACCAGACCACTTTTACCAGGTTTATCTCTTTGCCACGTAAAGTCTTCACTTCACGATCTTCAATTCGCACAGGCATTGTCTCCACAGTGAGATTATCCCGCACATGCACATCATCCATCAGAATCACATGGGACGGATCCGAACTATACTTCCGAAGTTGCGACACATGAAATACATCGTGCAAATTCGAAAGATTAGGCGGCAAGGCCACCCTATAAGCAACATTACCAATTCTCTCAGTGATCTGATACGGTCCAATGAAACGAGGAGTCAACTTCTTTGTCTTCAATGCACGCCCAACACCAGCCATAGGCATGACTCTCAAAAACACATGATCACCAGCTTGGAATTCTAAATCCTTCCTTCTCTTATCATGATAGCTCTTCTGTCTACTCTGCGACGCTTTCATTTTCTCACGGATCAATTTCACCTTTTCAGTAGTCTCTCGAACAACCTCGGGTCCAAGAACAATACTCTCCCCAGATTCATGCCAACACAACGGAGTCCTACATCTCCGACCATACAATGCCTCGAACGGTGCCATCCCGATGCTAGAATGGTAACTATTGTTGTAAGTAAACTCGATCAACGGAAGGTGAGTATCCCACGCACCTCCCTGCTCAAGAACACAAGATCTCAACAAGTCTTCCAACGACTGAATGGTCCCTCTGTCTGTCCATCAGTTTGAGGATGATAAGCTGAACTCAACCTCAATTTAGAACCCAACGCTTCTTGCAAACTCTTCCAGAAATCAGAAGTGAACCTAGGATCTCTGTCAAACACAATGCACAAAGGAACACCATGCAACTTCACAATCACCTGAATATAAATCTCTGCCAATCTCGACACCGGATACGTGATATTGATAGGAATAAATGAGCAGACTTCGTCAATCTATCCACAATCACCCAAATCGAATCGTGCCCCCTCACAGTATTAGGTAACCCTATCACGAAATCCATAGAAATACTATCCCACTTCCATTCCGGAATCTCCAACGGTTGCATCAGCCCAGCAGGCTTCTGATGCTCAACCTTCGATTTCTGACAAGTCAAGCAGGAATACACAAACTGCGCCACATCACGCTTCATACCAGGCCACCAAAACATCTTCTTCAGATCCTGATACATCTTTGTAGCTCCCGGATGGATACTCAACTTACTCCTATGACCTTCTTCTAAAATTGCTCTTTTCATCTCCTCATCATCAGGAATGCAGATTCTTCCACGGTACTTCAATACATTCTGCGCATCCAACTCAAAGTCTTTATTCTCGGATTGATCAATCCCAACCATCAGGTCAACTAATTTAACATCTAACTTCTGAGCTTCTCGAATGCTAGCCATGAATTCATTATCAATCTTCAACATCCCCAATCTGACACTCTGAGGCGTCATTTCACAAACCAAACTCATATCCCTGAACTGCTCAATTAATTCGAGTTCTCTAACCATCATTGCTGACATATGCAACGTCTTTCGACTTAAAGCGTCAGCTACCACATTAGCCTTTCCCGGATGATAGTTCAAGCTAAAGTCATAGTCTTTCAGCAACTCCAACCATCTGCGCTGTCTCATATTCAACTCTTTCTGATCAAACAGATACTGCAAACCCTTATGATCACTGAACACCTCAAACCTCGAACCATACAGATAATGTCTCCAAATTTTTAACGCGAACACAACTGCAGCAAGTTCTAAATCATGGGTAGGGTAGTTCTTCTCATGAGTCCTCAACTGTCTCGACGCATAGGCAACTACCTTACCATTCAGCATAAGCACACCTCCCAACCCCATCTTGGAAGCATCACAATACACCACAAACGACTCTTCCGGATTAGGCAACGTCAGAACAGGAGACGTCGTCAACCTCTTCTTCAATTCTTTGATGCTCTCTTCACAACAGTCATCCCAGATGAAAGCTTTACCCTTGCAAGTCAACTGAGTCAACGGAAGTGCCAACTTCGAAAATCCTTCTATAAACCTCCTATAGTAACCTGCCAGACCCAGAAAACTTCTAATCTCAGTAACTGACTTCGGAGACTCCCATTGTAACACGGCATCAACCTTAGACGGATCCACGGCAATTCCATTCCCCGAAATAACATGACCCAGAAAGCTAACCTCTTTCAACCAAAACTCACACTTAGACAGCTTCGCATATAATTTCCTGTCTCTCAGAATTTCCAATACCAATCGCAGATGTTCTGCATGCTCCTCTTCTGACTTAGAATAAATTAGGATGTCGTCAATGAATACCACCACAAACCGATCCAGATACTCACGAAAGATACGATTCATGTACTCCATGAACACTCCCGGCGCATTAGTCACACCGAAAGGCATCACGGAATACTCATAATGCCCATAACGGGTTCTGAAAGCTGTCTTCTGAATGTCTTCGTCGTTCACCTTGATCTGATGATAACCTGATCTCAAATCTATTTTACTGAACACCTGAGCACCCACCAACTGATCCATTAAGTCATCAATCCTCGGAAGCGGATACTTGTTCTTAATAGTCACCTTATTCAGCTGCCGATAATCTACGCACAACCTTATACTACCATCTTTCTTTTTCACCAACAACACTGGAGCTCCCCACGGCGACACACTTGGCCTCACAAATTTCTTTTCAAGCAGATCCTCGAGTTGCTTCTTCAGTTCTGACAATTCAGATGCAGACATTCTATACGGCCCGCAACCCATTTTCAAACTTGATGCATTTGGAGAATTCAGCACCAGCCTCACCATAATGTGGATAGAACTTCGCCAATTCAATGAACTTGGCAGCATACTCAGTCACCGACATATTACCCTGCTTCAGCTCCAGAAACTCAATCTCTTTCTTCCCACGGACATCTTCAGGATAATACTTTCTCAGAAATTCTCTGCTGAACGCAGCCCAAGTGACCTCTTCATTCACAGTCGCCAACCTCTGCCTCACCTCCAACCACCAGTCATCAGCCTCCTCTGCCAGCATATGAGTACCATACCTGACTTTCTGCGCCTCAGAGCAATCCATAACACGAAAGATTCTCTCCATCTCTTTCAGCCACGCCAAAGCACCATCAGGGTTATACTTGCCCTTAAAGGTAGGAGGATTCTCCCTCTGAAACGTAGCCAAACTGCGCGACCCAGCATCACCAGCAGCACATGGGTTATTCTCCACAGCTTGAGCCACAGCCTGCAAAGCAGCAGCGAGTGCAGCATCGTTCCGTCCTGCCATCTCAACCTAACACTGCAACAGAAACTATAATCGGAAACGAGTAACAATTACTCAAGTGTTACTCGACTCGACGACTCGACAACTTGGCTGGACAGACCGAACTGCTCTGATACCACTAATGTAACACCCCCCTTTTACTATTACAATTAAATAGACAATTATCAGAGTCACCTCGAAGGGCGCTACATTTTTCACCATTTTAAAAAGAAATCACCAAGCAGCGGAAATATTAACCAGTTTAAACATCTCCAGAATTAACATTTAAAGACATCTCCAAAATTAATTAAAACAATTTCCAATAACTAAAATAATAGTTCAAAACGATAACTAACGACTCCCCGGTGCTACATATCAGAGCTGACACAGACCCAAACGAGAGAGGAAGCAAAACCTAGCAATTCCTCCACAAGCACTAGCGATCACCTGCAGCGTTGCCGCATGAGAGCAACATTCCAAGCAGAAGGGGTGAGTCTAACAGAGGTAATAAGAAGATGATAAAAATATGCTAGCATCAGGTAACTACAGCAACACAATACAATTACACCATATCACAGCACCAGATACCAAAGGAAAAATCCATTTAACAGTGAACCACCAAAATTATAACATTCATAGACAACGGGATGATATGCAACCCCTCCAGTGGGCATATGCATGCGGTACCGATCACCAAAATGAGCCACGACGGGCATATCACCAATAAACACCAGAGGCAGAGCCTATATCACCAAAACATGCATATGACAATGCGACACCATGATTATGCACCAACTCACCATAACAAGTATTTAAAATAAATACTATATCACCAGAATCAAAACAAATGATTTCACCAAAAATAGCACCAAGTTGTAGCATCACAGCTACCACTAAACTCTCCTGAGCATACCAGCACCGCACCTGAAATATTAACACCAGACGGCTCCACAACGCGGACATAACGCACGCACACCACGCACAAGACTGGCGCACAGCGCCTAGGCACATCGCACCTACTTCAGCGAATTAATTAAAATAGCAAACGACATCGGATTTCAACAAATAAATGCTTGTTGGAAAGCCCTATGGGTCTGGTTATCATCCCTAAGTTCAGTTTTTGAAGGAGAGTGTCCAATAGGTACAGTTTTCGAAAAGCACACAGGCTAGTTGCAAAAGAGGACAGTTTCTGTCCTTCAAATTCAAGCAATTCCAAAGTGACCAAGACTCAATTAAATTGCATGAAACTTGTGCATAAACTGGGGCAAATTTTGTCTAGTTTTCAAAGAAATTGGATTCGTTCGAAAAGGAGTTCTTTTGAAAACGTGGTAACCACCCTGTGTCCAGATTGTTTCCAGAATCTTACTCTAACTTGTGGAATTCATATCTCGAGCTACACAACTCTAAACGCAACCAAACCAGTGCCAAATTAACAAGCATTAAGTCTATTTTCCAGAAAAATAAACCACATAATTTTTCGGTCAATACAACGTTCCCAGTCACCGAAATACCGAATCTATACCCAAATCGTTTCCAGAATTTTAACCTAACTTGTATCGCCTATAACTCGAGCTATACAACTCCGAATTTAACGAAACCAGTGCCAAAACGACCGGCGTTAAGTCTATTTTCAAAAACAATCAACCTCATAATTTTTGGATCAACAAAACAGCGCCAGTTTTAGAAAAACCGAACCTGTGTCCAGAATCGCTAAATTGCCAAACACCAAACCCTAACGGCAACGACACCGCAACCACCACAACACAAACGACAATTCGACAACGCGACAACAACAATCAACCATGCACAGCAACAACAAAAACACGAACAATAACAACACCATCATCGTGATACAACAATCACGCAACAACAAATAACGAAACAAATCACAATAACGTGCAATAATCATCAAAGCACCAATCTCAACGAAAACACGATATGCAACAACACGAACAATTCAACAAAACCCTAGACTACCCACACATAATTATCATCAACCCATTATCAAGGTTAAGCCCACCCTTACCTCAACTATGGTGGCGCAAACTCCCTCCTAGCCTCGTTCCTCGATCTCCGAATACGGCGACTCCCCCAAACTGTAGTTTCAGTGCGAAGCCAATATCTCTCTCCTCAGAACTCGTTTCGAAGATCCGAACGGTGAAAGTGTAGAACTATATCTTACGAACCTGCTTCCCAAAAACGAAGACGATCCAACGATTAACGAAACCGGAATCGCAATTTTACGGTGACAGGTTTGAGAAAAACGGGAATTGTTTTCTCTCTTCTTTTCTCTCTCTTTGGTGGCTGCTCTAATCCGAAATTCCTCTCTCTCTCAACCCTAAATTAATCCTCTCCACTTATAATAAGTGAGAAACATAATGGGCTAAATTATTTGGGACTTTATCCACATAGGAAGGGAGCCCAATGCTATTTTTAACTAGCCCACAACACGTGATTATCATCTAACTCGTTTTCAACATCGCTACTACGCCCATAATTTCAATTCTTACAATCATCCTACGGCAATCCAACTTCGAAATAATTTGATTAAATTTTAGGGCGTTACATGTGCTGCCAGTGTTGCCTGTGTGCTGGCGCAGTGTGCTGCCAGTGTTGCCTGTGTGCTGGCGCAGTGTGCTGCCAGTGTTGCCTGTGTGCTGGCGCAGTGTGCTGTCAGTGTTGCCTGTGTGCTGTGTGCAGTGTTGCCAGGGTTGCCTGTGTGCTGGCGCTGTGTGCTGCCAGTGTTGCCTGTGTGCTGGCGCAGTGTGCTTCCAGTGTTGCCTGTTGCTGGCGCAGTGTGCTGCCAGTGTTGCCTGTGTGCTGTGTGCAGTGTTGCCAGTGTTGCCTGTGTGCTGGCGCAGTGTGCTGCCAGTGTTGCCTGTGTGCTGGCGCAGTGTGCTGCCAGTGTTGCATGTGTGCTGGCGCAGTGTTCTGCCAGTGTTGCCTGTGTGCTGGCGCAGTGTGCTGCCAGTGTTGCCTGTGTGCTGTGTGCAGTGTTGCCCAGTGTTGCCTGTGTGCTGTGTGCAGTGTTGCCCAGTGTTGCCTGTGTGCTGTGTGCAGTGTTGCCCAGTGTTGCCTATGTGCTGTGTGCAGTGTTGCCCAGTGTTGCCTGTGTGCTGCGGGGCGCCAACTCGGGTGACTGTCCCGTGTCTTGGACTTATAAAGTAGTCTATATTTTTGGTGTTGGTGTGTCCGGCGAGTTTGGTGTTAGCCATAGAGCTATGATTGGTGATGTACTTGGTGAATTTAAATACGGTGACAGGTGATGGGTCTATGACCACTTATGGTGATGGTGAATTTAATGACGGTGATGAATCTAATGATTATTGGTGATGTTGTATTACACATATAATACTATGATTGTGGATTGTTGTTGGTGCATTGTTCATGGAGTCGCATACTTCATATGCATTTACCGGTGATGTAGGCTTCGGCCTTATGATTAATTATAGGTGATGATGCCCGAATGGCAATTATTGGTGATGATGGTACCACATGCATATGCCCGTTGGTGTGGGTTGCATCTCATGCATATACTCATGCAATTTGGTGATGTTCCTTGATGCTTATGAATTGATGTTGTATAATGATGTTGTATGTTCGTAGTGTTGTGAGGCGGTGTTTATGGTTGCCTTTACTCTAACATATTGCTTATCATACATGCTATTATATTTGTTAGAGACTCACCCCTTCTGCTTTATATGTTGCTTCTTATGTCGGCAACGTGCAAGTGATCCCGAGTGAAGGTTCTTCTACCTTCCTTAGTCTGGTCTGTGTCGTTTGCTCTGATACGTAGCACCTGGGGGGGCGATCATTAGTTTTGTTATTGTTTTATCTGTTGATTTCAAACTATTTATTTGGGATGTATGAATTATATTATGAGACTTGTCTTTATTCCGCTGCGATGGTGATTATAATAACTGTGGTGTAGTCGAACAGGTGTTTTGAGGGTTCGTCCCGATCGATGTGCTATGTATCACATTTCTCTATTTTGATGAATTTTAAATATGGTTATTTGTTGTATGGTGTAAATGTAGCACTTCCTTGTGGGTGTATCGAAAAGGTTTTTGAAAACTCTGATTTTTATATTACTTTGGACGTGTTAGAAAGGGGGTGTTACAGGATGTTTCTTCGGAGTTAATAAGTGAAGAATTGGCTAAGGCTGTAGAAATTCATGAGGCCACAACTAGGTTGGGCAATGAAGTCAAAGCACAAGTTCAAGCAAAGTGGAGCAATGCTGAGGAAACCAAACAAATGTTACAAGCGAACCTCTTTCGCGACCAAACCCTTTCCCTTCCTCAGATCAACCAACTTTCCCATTTCCCATTACAAGTACCCCATCACAAAAAAAATTTCATAACCAAATGCCTGCCATCGCCACCTTCCTCACTACCAGTGGCCCTTCTACAAAATCAACCCATCTCATTTGCTCCTCCCTCTGAACCTCCTGTCACTCCAGTTAATACCAGAACCCAATCAAGCATCCTCCAATCGCTGCAGGGGTTTCATTGCCATTATCTCTCCAATCACCCCAGACAAGGATCACTTCAAATATCCAAAAATAGTGTATCACTTTTATCAGCTCACTCAACTCAAAAGGAAAAAAGGAAAAAATCAGAAAAAATGAAACAAAAAAGAACAGATTCAAAAAAATGAAAATCCCAAAAATGAAAAAACAAGGGAAAAAGAGACGAAAGAAATATAAGTTGTAAGCTGATACATTTGGCCATAAAGCGTAAGAGATCCTTGTCTCAATGAACCTTCCTACACCTTGTTGCGTATGACCACCCTTTCTTCCATAAACCTTCAAACACTTCATCATTCCTATACATCTCTCCTTTCATAAAACCGCAAACACTACCTCGACCTCGTCATCCCGCCCTCCACAAACCCTCAGTCATTCCTCAGACTCCACCATCAGATTTGCAATCAAGCGGTTGTGCAAGAATAAGAGAACAAAGTGGTCCGTCCTCATGAGGAATCAAGTGACATGATCAATTTGAGCAAAGGAGAGGATTGACGCCATGATAAAGAGCAATGAATCAACAAGTTTGTGTAAATCACCCTTCTGACATAAGACACTTGCCATTATAACAAAGTCTGTAATTACCAAAGTTCGGTCTGTTGCACAGCTTTCCAAGCTAAGGTAGTCACAAATGACAGTATGAAGACTCCAGGTCAAGCATCATGATCCCTCCCTACGCCACCCTAAAAATGGGGCAGTTAGAGACAATCAACAAAGGATATCAAGGACGATGATGACCTTCATGGAAATCAGGCTTCGTTTTACACTCTAACAGGGGCAAACCCCATATGATGGAAGTAATACTTTCATTGAGCCTTATCAAACCAAAGTACATTTGTCTTATGTCAGAAGAAGATTAAGAGAAAGCTCAAACCGAAGAAAGCTCATCTTCAACAATTTCAAAGAAGACTCAATGCTCAAAAAGATCATGAACCTCCAAAGGGATTCCCATGGAGATGAACCCAGTATCATGAAGACGAAGAACTTATTCTCCGGAGGGGCCTTTATTTCTCGCAAAATGGGATGCAAGAAAAGAAAACCCCAGTTTCCAGTAAATTCAGATACAGTCAGAAAGGAGTATGCCTAAAGAAATAAATGAAAAAAGAGAAAGATGAGCCAAGTAAGAATCAGCTCGCTAGGTTGAAAACCCGCAAAGCGCGGCCTAGGCAAAACCAGAGCGACCCGGTGGATTGAAAACCTGCAAAGGGCGATCCAGGCAAAAATTAGGGTCAGAAAACTTGGACTTGAAATGAAAAAGGCAATCAGCACTCCCAAAAGTTTGGATAAAGGGGTGATCAAGGTCATGAGTATGGACGATTGGCATCATTACTTCAAAAGAAAAAACACAAGATCTGCTTCCCCTTTTTCTTGTATTTTTCTAGTTTAAAAATTTTTCAATGTACTTTCAATTGGCGTGACCTTCTGCACGTCCAGTTTCCATAACAATAAGAATTCAACTTTTTCTTCCATGTGTTTGCTTTTCGTGTCTTTTGTCTTCACTTATTCTGTCTCTTTGTTTTAAAATAAATGTTTTTATGATTGATGATACTGAATTGTGAAACCTGTGCATGAGTCAAAAAGCATTACAATTATTGCGAAATTTCTGAAAATCACAGAAAAGAGGGGATCCCTCAAATAAATGAATTGGCAAAAAACAAACGCGGGCACAATCACTTCAAATGGCAAGCAAACTTATGCGTGGCTCTTGCATTGCTATTACCCTAGATGGTCCTCATGTCTCAGGCCCAAAGGAAAAGATTTGCACCAAAGATTAAAACAAGGTTTAGTGATCACCAAGTGAGGCTTCTTTCATGCCAAAAGTCAAGACATTCATAGAAAACCAAAGATTTGCACTGAGAACACCACTCAGATCCAAAAGTTGGGGCATTCTCTTCACCACCCACCCACCCTGGTCTGGGGAAAGTTTGTTCATTGTCCATCCCATTCATATACCACCCTCAGTTCATAACCAGTACCATAACTTCATCCCCTTTCACAAACCCACTCAAAGAACCCATTTGAAATTGTCATTCTAAAGTGGGGCATTTCCATAACTGTTCACTCCCGCTCAAATGAGCAGAGTTCTCCCTAAAGTCATTCACATCCATAAATTCCTGTCGGGGCAGTCTCTCAACTCACTGTCCTAAACCAATCCCAAGTTAACTGACTCACTCGTCCACATCTGCACTCTTATGCATACTTACTAGTCAATGCTTCAGAGAGAGAGAATACAAATTGATCATGTGGTGTTTAAAGTTCAGTCATCATGGAAATGGAAAGGAAAATAAGTGAGCTTGTTAATAAAAACCTTGAGAACACCAGAGTTTGAATCAAATCTAGTTTTTCCAAAGAATGGTCTATAGCCATCTCAATTCCTTGCATTCAAAGTCTCGCGTCTCATCATTATAAAAATGTTTACAAAAATGTTTAAATACTCCAATCATTCATCCTCCTCATGCATGTAGGCATTTCATGTTATTCAAAGCATTACATTCGCATCATCCACATTCATCACAATAAAAGCAAAAGAACACAGACATTCCATAGTCATAGTCGTCACGATAGGACGCTTGAATTGATCACTCAAGAATCCTAAAGTCCCTATGCTAAAAGAAAATTAAAAACATTCATTGCATCCATGTGCATCCCAGCATCAAGAGCCTGCATTCCATGCATCATTCAAAGCCCCAAAATTTTCAAAAAGTCAGTTACTTTGGACCAATGGCTCCCCGAAATCTCATTTTCAGAAAATCATCATGGCACCGAGTTAGTGAACTCCATCAACACAGAGTTAGTAAACTCCCACAGAGTTAGTGAACTCCTTCCACAGATCACAACGTCGCGTACGAACGCGCGGCAGATCCTACAGACTTCGTTAAGTCCATCGGATTAATTGTGTCAACCTAAGGCATAGCGTAGATCCATTGATCATATCAGTTCCGGACCTGATATTGATCGGCCGCTCGAAAAGGCCACCCCCAGAGCTCGGACTCGACGAGAGTCCGTTAAAAGGTTTTAGGCAACCTCCGAATTCCCCAATTTACGGCACTTCCCATTTACTGCTTTCATTTACTGCTTTACGTAATTTACTGCTTTCTCGTCGACGCGACCAGTGTTGACTCTCTCTCTCTCAAAAGAAGAGAGATCAAAGAAAGGAAACAAAAAAAAAGAGAAAAAAGAAAAGGAAAATTCGGGTTTCTCTAAGTAGACAAAATTAGTATTATTTCTGAATTCTTTATTTCTATTTTGCCTCGGAATATGTTTCGGCCAATTCATATTCCTTGGTAAAATCCAAATAAAGAGGGGCAGCTGTTATACCCTAATTTTGTCCGCCTAGGTTTAAAACCCTAATTTTCCGCAAAAAATAAATAAATTGAGAAGTGTGGTTTTATTTTGAAGAGTGAAGAACATTGTGCATGCATTTTTGGGTTTTAAAAGTCATTCTAGGGCTTTTAAATTCATTGTTAGAGTGGAAATGCATTTGTTGTTAAAAAAAAGGTTTTTAGGGCAAAAGGGTATTTTGGTCAGTGTCAAAAATAAGATAATTTCTCATCAAGAATCATTGTGAAATTTTAGAGAAATTTATTTGAGGCAAAACATTTTTGGTCATGTATGTATGGATGCGCATGCATGCATACATTGTGCACAAAATTTCAAAAAGGATCAATAGGGAATATTCTACAAAAAGTTCCAAGATGTGATTTTTATGACATTTTTTGGTCATGGTGATCACATAAAATGGCATATTCCTAAGGTTCCTAGTATGTGGCCTAAATTGGGTGTATTTTTGTACAATTATCTTGAAAAGAATAATCAAAAATAAAAGGAAAAGGGAATGGTCATATAATAGTACAATAGTACAAGATGACAACTAGCAAAACTTAGTCACCAAAGACCCCTCCCAATGTGTGTCGCCTATCCCTCTCATTCCCTCTCATATTTTCATTTTTTTGACCTCAATCCATGTGTGATTCAATCCTCACCCTCCATTCAAATTTTAGATGCAATCCTAGGGTGAGATGAGATGCAAAATGACCTAACTACCCTTAAACCTAATTGCTTTCTATATATACCCTATTAACCTCACCTCAAAAGGAGGAGAAAGCTTTTGGCCTCACCATTCACTCATAAACCCTAGCACACAACTCCCTCCTCACCTTCTCTCCATTTATGCGCCACCCCCTCTCCCTTCTCTCTAACTCACTTCTTCATTTCTCATCTACCCACACACATTCAATCCATCTTCCAAGCCTAAACACTAATTTTCAACCATCAATCCTTCATAAAATCACACAAAAGTTCAAGATCAAGGGTCATTTTTTGGAGATTGAAGACCAAGCTTGAAGATAAGTTGATTTGGTTGTTTGTTTCTTCATCTATTGTGTTTATTTGGAGCTCATCTTAAGGTATGTGATTCCTAGACCCCTTCTCTTGTAAATCCTTGCATAAAGTCATCATTTCTTGCATATTTGTGAGATTTCCACTTCCAAAAATGTAGATCCTCTCTTTTAACTTCATTTTTATGCTTGTACATATGTTAATCTCATGAATCTTTGTTTTGATGCTTTGATTTTGTTGTTTTAATTGAAATAAAATGTTATTTGCTTTGATAATAATTTCGCATGCTTCAAATAAATATGTGTTTTATGATTTTTGTTGGTTCTCATGGTTGAATCTTGTGAATAAATGCATCTATGTTTGGTTATGTCATTCGCTTGCTTGATTTGGTTGACTTGTTGAAATAAATTGATGATTGGCCATTAAACTTGCAAATATTCAAACCTATGTTGTTAATTGTGAAATTTGTGAATTGAGAAGGGGAATTTGGGTTTTGGTTCATTTATGGTCCACAAATGATCTTGGGTTATGCTAAGTTGGCAAGAGATAGGTTACTTTAACCTTGATGCCTATGCTTGTAAGCATTTAAAAATTCAACTCCTATTTGATGTGCTTGTGAAATGTGAGCAAAAAGGGGTCTATAAACAATTGAATTTGCGCACATGATTGGTCTCCAATGACCTTGATGCATCCTCAAGTTTAATCATGCTTTCTTTGCTCTTTGAGTTTATTGTAAATTGTTGTTTGAAGCTTGTGAAGTTTTGGCAAAGGATAGGTCACTTAGAGCCTTGATGCACCATTGCATTGTCTTAATAAATTGCAAAGGATAGACCGCTTGGAGTCTTGATACACTTTCCATTTCTCAATCGGCAAAAGATAGGTTCATTTAATGCATTTTGCATATTCATGCATTCTTACCTATTCTTGCATCCTTGCCTACTCATGCATTCTTGAATTGAAGCTTGGTACTCCATGCTTGATATACTTGTTTATGTGCTTGTGGTGCATTAAAATGTTGAATTGGTGTTCACAATTTGCTTGTTTTGATTTCCACCAATTGTTACTCGTTAGTAACTCTCCAAAACTTCAAAACCATGTTGCATACAAAAAACAACTTTGTTACTCGTTAGTAACGTTCCAACTTCAAAACATTTTTTTTGCATTTACATAATCATTGATAAACAACTTCACTTCTTCTCAAAACATTTTCCAAACTATTTTTCACAAATCAAACTTTGTTGAGGATAATGCAAAGCCTTTGCTTGCACGATTGTCAACAATGGGGTGCTAGTGGTGATCACTTGGAGTCTTTGCTCAATTGATTATCATGAACACTCATTTTTCAAAAGAACTCTCATTTCACAAATTAAAAACTTTGTTGAGGATAACGCGAAGCCTTTGCTTGCACGATTGTCAACAATGGGGTGCTAATGGTGATCACTTGGAGTCTTTGCTCAATTGATTATCACGAACACTCATTTTTCAAAAGAACTCTCATTTCACAAATTAAAAACTTTGTTGAGGATAATGCGAAGCGTTTGCTTGCACGATCGTCAATAATGGAATGCTAGTGGTGATCACTCGAAACCTTTGTTGTTTGATCACTGTGAACATTCAATTTTCACAATTAAACAACTAAAAAATAAAAGCCTTTTCTCGACAACCGAGAACTACGTAAGCTTTGAATTCTCCATCGCACTGGGAGATACGTAGGAGCGGGTCACATTCCCGTCAAGCACGACAAATGAAAACCATTTTCTTTTCAAAAAACAAACCCTTTTCCAAAACAAGGCAATTTCTAAAAACAAAACAATTTTCGAAAACAAGAACTACGTTGCTTTGATTCCCTCCCCAGGATACGTAGGCACGGTGCCCTCCTGTCAAGCGCAAAAGATTAAATTTTCCTTAAGTTTTTCCATAAAGTAAGGAGAGATAAAGAGAGATAAAAACAAAGCATTTCTTAAATCAACCTTTTAAATCACACGTCAGATCGAGGTTCCCTTTCAGTAGAAAGGATGTGTGGGGTGCTCGTACCTTCCCCATGCATAACCGACCCCCGAACTCAAATCTCGTGGTTCCAACGACCATTGTCTTTCAAGAAAGGTTTTTTTCAATGTTTTACCTCTAAAAAATATTGGTGGCGACTCCAATTCATGTTGTGCGAAGAGAAATCCCTCCAAAGGATTTTTTCGGGGTGCAACAGGATCAAAAACAAACAATCTTGACAAATCACTTAATCATTTAAAACCAAAAGCCTGCTATTTTAACAAAAGCTCACCAATGAATTCGGTTCAAGATTCTTAGAGAACATAACCACAACTGGAATCTGTTTGAAAATGGATGATTCCTGCTGAAATAAACAGAAATGAGTAAAGATTAATAAGATGAGAAGATTTAATCATAATAAATTCCCAACAATAGTTATTTCCTATTTCCTCCAAGCTCTTTAAAAAAGTAAAACAAAATAAGAAGATTTGATCCACACCTTAATTCTCTTGAGTAGTTCATATCAGACATTACCATATTAACCTTTATACCCTGTAAGGCTCTAACCATATTATACATCAAAACAACAACATAAGGACCATAAATATTCTCTATAAGGCTAAATTTGAAATTTAAAATTTGAATTTTTCTTACATGAAGACTATTGGAGGCTGTGTCACCATCTTTCGTCAACATCGCTTCTTACATATGCCAACTCGCATACTAAAGAAAAGAGAGATATATTTAGCGGAGCCCATCCATTTTTTTAATCGTGTCAAAGACTTTGACTAGGATAAAACATGGTCAACAGTACAACGTATATAACTCTTTCTTTTTTATTAGAATTTTGCAATATTTAATTTCATAGATGATGATTATAAACAAAAGGGAGTTGAAATATTTAGATAGAACAAACCCATTTTATATTATGTCATGTGTTTTGATTTAAACTTAGAAATTTAAATAATATTGATATTTGTTTTCCAATAGATAAATGACGGTTTTATAATTTAATTAAGATGATAAAATAATTTTCATGGTATTTGAAATTTAAAATAATATACAAAGTATACATCAAATTATACATCAAATTTGTTGGTGTTATTGTATTTCAACTATAATAAAGCATTCTTGAAAAGCATGCTAATAGATGAATATCCAACACACGAATTTGTTGCATAGAAACAGAGACGATATCAATGTCATATATTCTCAAGGACAGTATTATTTGTTACAAATAAAACTTTGTTTAACATATACGAATGGATTGTCGACAATCACTTCTTAATTATAACAATACACACCCCGATTGCGTGCACAAACAATGGTGCCTGATAAATCGATATTTAGAATTGTGCGTTTCATTTGTTTTGTATCATACTAAAAATCATTCTCAATACATGTTGTTGACAACATGTATTAAGTTGTTTTTTTGATAAGCGACAACATGTATTAAGTTGTTATTACGTAGTATTTAAGCTAATTTTATTTGTTATGTGTGGGCTACTCATGTACGGACCGAGAAATTTGGTTGGGAAGATATATCCTTTTTGGCTCTTGTGGGAGATATATACTGTCTAAGAAACTTATGTCTTCTGGAATGAAACTTCATTTTAAAATGTCTAATTCTAGTTTTAGCCATATAATGGTGCCCGAGTGTACACAGTCTGAGTGGGTCATTTGTGGGGTACAAAAGAAACTTATGGTGTATCATGTTTGGTGTCATTTGACCTAATCAATGAGGTGTTCTATAAAAAACACATGCCTCCATTCATATATGGGTGATGCTAGTTTTGATTTTGGTTCAATGCAGGTGCACTTGGGGGTGTTAAATGGGCCTGTAGGTTGTATCATCCCCCATCTTATCTTAATTGTTATGGATTTTGTCACTTTTCAGTTGATTACGCCTTTCATAAAAATTGAATTTAATGTTTGGTTTAGGATTTCACCTATTCCTCAATGTATCATCGGTGATCGAATGTCTCTTTTTTATTGCTTTCCGTTCCAGGGAGAAATTAATACACAATATCATTTTCTTCAAAAGTGTACATATACTGAGATGGTTGAGAAATCTATGGATGAGAAATGTGCGGCTGTTGTAAATGAAGTGATTAGCAATCATATACACGATGATATTGCCTTTTCCATCCTCTCAAAATTGCCTCTAAAATCTTTGAAACGATTTGGATGTGTATGCAAATCATGGATTCTCTTGTTTGAAAACTCTCATTTTATGAGTTTATATCGCAACAATTTCACATATACATCTCTGCTTCTAAAGCAATGTGTAATGCCTGTGCCAGATGAAGAACGCCATACCTGGTTGTATTTATTGTCCGATGAGAGGGTTGAGAATAAAGTTAGCTTAGATTGGCCACCTCCATTTCAAAATGATGACAGTTATATTAGTGTTTTGGGTTCTAGTGTTAACGGCATTTTTTGTTTCTTCCATGGCGATGAAAGTTCTGTATTGTGGAATCCAGCTTCTCACGAATTTAAGGTCATTCCTCCCAGTCTTGTTGAGTTTGAACAACCTTATCGAGAACCTTAGTCTAATCTTTTTGGATTTGGTTATGGTCATGTTAGAGATTACTATAAGGTGATTCGATATATGGAATTCGCTCTACTAAATGAGGATGAACTTGAAAGTTTGGGTGTACCATATGATGGGCCATGGGATTTGGAAAATATATCTTTTGAGCCCTTATGGGAGATATATAGTCTAAGAAGTAACTCTTGGAAGAAACTTGATTTTGAAATGCCCGATCCTTGTTCGAGCATAGTGATTGGTAGTCGAGCATACACAGATGGAGTGTGTCACTGGTGGGCTACAGAGGAATTTTATTTTGCAACACCCATGCCCTCATACATGGGTGATGCTTGTTTTGATTTTAGGTCGATCCAAATGCACTTGGCAGTGTTAAATGGGTATATTGCTTTCATTTGTAATGATGCTGAGAAAACTACTTTACATATATCAATCTTAGGTGAACTTGGTGTGCAAGAATCATGAACTAAACTATTCGTTATTGGGCCATTACCTTATGTTGAGTATCTTATTGGAGCTGGGAATAACGGCGATATATTCTTCAAAACTACTGTGAGCCTTGAACTTTTAAACTCCAGATATGTTGTCTCTATTGAACTTTAATGTCTTCATCATCTTGCTCATGATTGTACATCCCTTGAATTCAAGGGAACAATTCAGCTACAATCACCTTTTTTTTCTCTTTGTAACCCCTTCCACAACTTCTTCCTCCTCATCAGGAACCCCAATAATCTTCACATTCCCCTCTGATTGTACATACCTTATGTATAACTCAGTACATGGAATCGTCATTCCATTGTTATTGTTACCTTCAGAATCAGACGATGATGACGAAGATGAACCAAACCCCATTCCCATTTGACTAACGCTTGCAAATAAACCACCAGGGTGATGATATTGAAAATCTTAATTTTTTTTCAACATCCCATTGAGACCCTAAATTTGAAATAGAGAAAAGACTGTTTTTTTTTTGTTATCAAATGGATTATTCATTCTTCTCTACCATTTTTTTCTTCCATTTGCATCTATTTTTTGCTTCCGTTTCTTGATTTGTTCATCCCTGAGAAATAGTTTCTTTACATTCTTTCCCTCTTTGTTCATCGCGTTTGCGACCAATACTTCGCAATTCACCATTCAGTTTACGTTTTTAGTTCTATGATTCAATTTCTGATTTTCATTTCACGATTTGCCTTTGATTCCTCATTTGCGACTACAAACGAACTATCTCTCTAACTTCAAACTAACTATATATCTAATATTTTTTTTCATCAAAATGAATTGATACAAGATGATAAGGGTTGTATGAAATGATTATATGAAACCTCTTTATATAGCCATAAAACTAACTACTAACTAACTCACTAATTACTAACAAACTCATTTGTAACTACCAACTAACTATCTCTCTAACTTCTAACTAACTATATATCTAATAGTCCCCCGCAAGCTAGAAGTTGTTCACAACACTTCTAGCTTGACAGGAACACTAGAGAGACACATCAAAAAAAAGGAAAATTATAATGATTCATAGTTAATCAACTACTGTGAGCCTTGAACTTTTAAACTCCAGATATGTTGTCTCTATTGAACTTTAATGTATTCATCATCTTGCTCATCAAGCATGTCATCCCTTGAATTCAAGGGAACAATTCAGCTACAATCACCTTTTGAAGATGAAAGAAATCGATCCAGAAATTTTTGAAGATGAAAATACCCCAAATCAAACACTTCTTGGAATCCAAACCTTGTAACTACCACACATCACTCACGAAGAAAACAATCCCAGGCTAATTAATATTCACCCAAGATGCTATGGTGATGAAAGAGGCAGCACTGACCAAAATGAAAGGTCGCAAGAAAAGAGAGAAAGATCGAAAACGAAATCAAAACTCGATCCAAAATGAAATTAGAACTCCGCTTCAGATCACAATCATCGAAAATCAAAATGAAAGGAGGCCAGTGAAGCGAAATGCAATACAATGATGTGAAAGAACGCCAAAATAGGATGTGCGGAAATGCGGAACACGCAAACGTGATGAAGAAAGAATGCAACGCACATCGAAAGTCAGAGATCACAAATTCCCAAATTTCCGAAAACAAACAATCAAGAATTGGGCAAAAGAAGGTGAAAACCCTAGCAAAAACGAATTTCTGAAATCAAATTGCGAAAAACCCAAGAATAACGAAGAATGATGAAATCGGAATCAAGAACGATCAACAAGATCAGAAAAGCGAAATGCAGCTAAGAGCAAAAAATGCGAAATTGAAAATGCAAACGCAATGGAGAATTGCAAACTCTGAAATTGCATAATACAAAAGAGCGATCAAGGAAAAATGCGATATCAAGAAACGAATGTCGCAAATGAGGAATCAAAGGCAAATCGTGAAATGAAAATCAGAAATTGAATCATTGAACAAAAAACGCAAACTGAATGGTGAATTGCGAAATATTGGTCGCAAACGCCATGAACAGAGAGGGAAAGAATGTAAAGAAACTATTTCTCATGGATGAACAAATCAAGAAACGGAAGCAAAAAAAGAGATGCAAATGGAAGAAAGAATAAATTGGAAAAGGAAATGAATGAAAAGAAAACTAATAAAACGAAAAAGAACCTGTAGCGGAATTCAGATTCAAGGTGGATACCATGTTTGCTCTGATACCATATTGAATAATATGGCATCCATTGAAGATAAAAAAGAAGAGATTAAAGAACTCTAAAATTCATCAAAATGAATTGATACAAGATGATAAGGGTTGTATGAAATGATTACATAAAACCTCTTTATATAGGCGTAAAACTAACTACTAACTAACTCACTAATTACTAACAACTATCTAACAAACTTATTTTTCTTGTTTTCACCTGCTAGGCTTATGATTGTGGTTATTATGATTATACCTTGTATACAAAGTGGCTTGTGATTTTCAAGTATTTAGGACAACATTAGAAAGCTTTTGATTATCGTGAATTTCCTTATGTCAAATTTATTAATCAATTTTATTTTGAGGGTTTACTTTTGTTTTATTTTGGTGCGGCAATAACATGCTTATTGTTGGTGTTATTGTTTTCAACTAAAAAGCATTTTTGAAAAGCATGTGGATGAAGTATCATAACATATCATTTCAAACGAATATAAGTATTTGTAATAGATGAATATCCAACACATGAATTTGTTGCATAGAGACTGAGACAGTATCAATGTCATATATTCTCAAGGATAATACAATTTATTACGAAGAAAACTTTGTTGAAACTATACGAATGGCCGTCAATCACTCCTTGATAACGATACACACCCCAATTGTGTGAACAAAAAATGGTGCCTATTAAATTGATATTAAATTGCTAATACTTAGTATTTAAGCTAATTTTATTTCTAATGTGTGGGCTACTCATGAGCTGACCGGGAAAGTCCTGTATGAGTTTGGGGTTTTTTTACCCTCACATTCTTCCCATTTAACCTCATAAATTTTTTTTGACGAAAATACCCCTAATAAAATTGACCATAGTCGTATATACCTTATTATAGGTATATACAACTTTGAAAAAATGCAAATCGTATATACAATAATTTATTTAAATACGACGTGTTTCGAAAAAATAAGTAGTATATAAGTGCTGGTAGGTATTTATGATTTGTTAAAATACAAATCGTATCTACCTAGGTGTGGGGGTACATACGACTTGTTATTATGCAGGTCGTATATACATCCACACCTAGGTATATACAATTTGTATTTATTTTATTTTATTTTTTTACTTTTTTTCATAATAAGATTTGTATTAATTTTAACGGTTAGGATGTGACTTCGCCATCTGATCAACGGTGTAGATATGGATAAATAATAATAATTACAAAAAAAGTGGTAAAATAATAAGTACAAGAAATATACAAACACGTGTCAATGTAGACGGTGTAAATCGTCGAAATCATCAAATAACTCTACACATGTGGGCGCATCAGTCAGAATCACCGGAGGAGCTGTGGCCTGCCATAGGGCAAAATGACCGGTATACGGATCCAACCATGAAGTAGAATCCTCTGATCCATTATAAGACCACATCAGAATAATTGGCGGCAACAGACAGGCAGACGACATCGAAATATGCATCCAATGTTGATTCCGCAAGTTCAGAATATATATAATTTAAACTTCGAAGAAGAATAGGTACATATCAAAGGCAAATAAGTATAACTCATATTCAAAGACAATTGAACAAGGCCGGCATTATACTTTGTTGCAACAAAGAACCCCATCTTTGGCAAAGTCAACCACTTATCCTTCTTCTGAAAACCGTAGTATTCAATAGTCAATGCTTTTCGAAGTTCTGCAAGTCTGTCCTTCCCAAACATGTAACTATATAGTGCCTCCCTTTCCTTTGTTTCAATGATTAAATCTTTCTTAATTATACGCCAACTATCCTCACCAAAATTGAGACCAACCCCAATTGCTCGGAACCCACAATTGCCATCGGTTCTCACATCAACAATATTGTCCACATAAGACCGCACATGATGAGGAACCGCTGGTAAAAGCAATAAAATCTCGCCCTGCTTTGTTACTTTTTTATTGGAACCCTTAAATAATTTTGAAGACCGCTGAGATGATTTTTTGCAGGAAGACAACTGTGATGATTTTTTAATAGAAGTCCCAAATTCTTGTGTGAGTTTCATCTTCTCATCTACATGCTCCCACCCAAATAAATCTCTTTTGACATCATACAATTTCTGCTTTTTCTTCTTTGGCGCACCTTTTGTTTTGACTTTAAATGGTGGTGGAATGCAAGCTCATTTAGTTGTTTCTTGAAGACTATTTTTCTCATCCTCAGTCATCTGATTAAATCTGGCCCAGATCATCTCCATTTGGTAAGAAATATCACATCCATCAGATTTTTGTTGGGAGAATTTTTCATCTAAAGAATCCAAACTCAATTGTTTCCAATGATCGTCCACAACATCCAACGGAATAGAAGAACCGGAGACATGATAGACACCTATCTCACAAGCACAAGGAAGAAGATGTGTCTTTCTAATAATGCATCCACATCATCCTTTGTCATGACCAACCCCAGAAGTCGATTTTTCAAACTCTTTGACCATATAATCTAGAGCATTTAAAGACACAATACCGCGAACTTTTTTAACAAAGGAATATTGGAAGCCACTTCAATGTGGTTTATGCTTTTTTTGAAAAGACCGATGACTTTATCAAAAAAGCTTAGACAAGTCATGAATAGATTTAAAACACTTAGACAAGTCACTTCCAGAAGTCTTCAGATGTCTCTTCAAAGTCCAATGAGCTGACTCGGCTCTTTAAGAATAACAATGAACACGCAAAAAAATTTAAACAACGATAAAAATACTAAACATGTGTCAAAAAAATTTAAACTACAATAAAAATACTAACGACGTGTCAAAAAAAATTAAACTAAGATAAAAATTCTAACCACGTGTCAAAAAAATTTAAACGATAAAAATACTAACCACGTGTCAAAAAAATTTAAACTACGATAAATATACTAACCACGTGTCAAAAAATTTTAAACTACGATAAAAATACTAACCACTTGTCAAAAAAAATTTAAACAACGATAAAAATACTAACCACGTGTCAAAAAAATTTAAACTACGATAAAAATACTAAATGCCAAAATACAGGTTGGTGGTCTGATTACCGAAGTGTGAGATATGGTTAGTCCATGCTAGGATAAATCTCTCCTTATACAGTTTCAACCATGTGTCATGCACACATTAATAAGAGCGGGGATATCAGTGCAGGAGTCCTCAAAAATCTTTAACTGAGCTGAGTACTCAGACTCGTCAGTTGAATCAAAAATATTGTGCCCAAGAGAGATGACGTCCTTTTGCCTATCAATGTGCACGAACTCTTTAATTTTCGTTTTCACATTCTTTGTCATGTGCCAAGAACACAATAAACTGGTAGCAGAAGGAAAGATAGCATGAATACCAACCACACAACCAAGATCTCTGTCAGTCAGGAAAACCTCAGGAGAAATGAATACCAAGTTCATGTTCAATATAGGCAAACCCAACCGAGAAAGATAAATCTGTGCTAGTCACTCACACAATCTCCAATAGAGGTAGATTGTATTTGTTGGTCTTGTAGGTTGTGTCAAGAATAAGAACTTTGGATAACAACCGGAATAATTTGATAGAAGTGGGATGAGCCCACATGATGTCACTGACCACATCAGAATCCTCAACCTTTCTGCTCCGACATAAATAATTAAGTTTCTCAATCAATCTCATCAACTCCTGAATGTCTGTTCTAGTACCCTCTGAGAAGACTGATGCTTGTGGCGCTGCCTATATATTTGAGGGAGAGAAGTGACATTGTCCGGATAATGACTCTTCAAAGCACTAAGACAATCCTTTAGGGCAACATCCAAATCAGCGTGCTCATTAACCAAAGCCTTCTGCGGCTTAGTCAAACGACCAAAAGCTGTGCACCCAACCGAGGTAGTAAGCAACGGATGTGTGGGTCAACCACACATAACCTTCACACCCCAACCCCCATGACGTAGTGTAGAAGTAGCTTTCAAAGTAAACAGGCAACTTCTTCTCTTAGACCTGAAGACTCTAGAATCATTAGTAAACTTCGCCTGTTTCTCACAACCGAAAATGATCTTATCTCTAGTCCCCCCTTTTACCAGCTTTATCAGATCTAACTTTGATAACCACAACTCGAATGCGTCTCCCAACCGCTATAGCCCACTCTTCCACATCCTCGCGTGTAGAATATATCTACAAAATAGAAAAATGTTACGTACTTAATTAACTAAATATTTATCAAATTTGATTAAAAAAATTAGACCGAAAAATATACCCTATCCATCCTGAATGGCTATGTAGTATCCATGTCGAAAGGAAACAACTGTGACTCTGCAGCAGGCGCTCCAATATCTCTGTTTCAAAAATAAAAATAAAAATTAGACATAAATTAAATAATAAAATGAAAATAACAAGTAGTATATACCTGTATATATGGGTATATACGACTTGAACACGTAAAAGTCGTATGTGCCCCCACCATATGTATATACGACTCACATATGAGTAAAATCGTATTTACTGACTCTAATCTAAATACGATTTGAGACTGATCTAAGGAAAAGAGTGTGAAGGGCCTGAAGCGCAAAGATCACAATTTTAAAAGCACAATGGTGGCAATTGACGCAAAAACAAAGCAGCACAACGATTGGCACAAAAAATGAAGCAGCACATAATGACATGTCCCCTCTATTAGACAAAATGTCATAGAAACTGATGACTCAACCGTCATGATCCGACGTCCTCTATCTCTGAACGCCTGACAATCGGGGAAAACATTGCCGACCTTACAGTATCGACCCTGACATCAAGGTCGGCCCAAGCGTATAGGAGGCCCAAGCCCATGCTTGGGGCCTCAAAAAAATAACTTTTTTGTAAGCCTAAAAAGGGTCCTCAAATTAAGTGTCATATATTTTAAGAGGCCCCTAAAATCTAAACATTAATGTATCTCAGTTGGTGGAAGTCGGGGTTTTCTCTTGTTGGTAGTAAGATCGAAACTTGTTGGCCCCATTTTTCGAATTTTTTTGACTGCATATTATTAAAATTAAAAAACAATAACACATTGGTCTTTGCGGGGATTTGAACACAGGTTAAATACTATTGATTACTCAAAAACTTACCATTGCATCAATGTACTATTGATTTGAACATTTTGTGATAGAAATAAAATAGGAATAGATATATCCTATTGATTATTAAATTATATACCATTTTGCAGTTTAAATTTAAAAAATCATAAATATTGTCCATATAAAATTCTATTTGCATTTTTGAATTTCTATAAAGCCTATAATTTCTATTGTATTGTCTCACTTTAAAAGGTTTTAATTTCTCTTAATATTACTCACTTATATGTTACTTTCTCCTTTAAAGAGTCTCACTAAAAAGTTCGCTTTAGGCCTCCAAATAGGTTGGGCCGGCCCTGCCTGACATGTCTCAGGAAAACCAACTTTGATAACCTCCTTCCTCAAATCAGTGAGGCCAACTCGCGTAGACTAGGAAAATACGGTCCATTTGCAACGCCCGTCTAAACACAATTATGGGAAGTTTCACTTGACTGACGTACACCCTGTCATCATGGCTGTAGTACGTGTACGTGGCGTTGTTAGGGTGAACTTAATGCTAGAAACGGATAGTGAATATAAGAGGCCTTTGTAACGTGTCTACAATTAATTGGTCACGATAAAACTAGGCCATCAATGTAACATCCCTAACTTCGTTAAATTAAATTTATGGAATTAACAAGTGATTTATTATTGGAAGTGAAAAATAAATCAAGATACGAATATGGGATAGTCGAGAAAGCATTATATATTGGCTAACTCACAAGATTAAAATGCCTTAGTATATAAACTATGTGGTAATTTGGAGAGAAATGGGATTAAAATGAGAGTTTAAGTGAAAAATTGAAATAAGGGCATTTTGGACAATGGACCTCATTGAACAACCCACAGCTGGACATCATTTCACTCACTTCACTCACTTTCACTCTCAATAATTCAGAAGCAAGAAAAGAAAGAAAAAGAGAGAGATGGAGAAGAAGGAGAAGAGGTAAATTCTCATAGTGCTTGGATGTAAGTATTTCTTCCTCCATTTTCTTTCATTTTTCCTCCTCTATCTAATGAACCTATTTTCATCTTCCACAATTTCCTCTAACTCAACATTCCATGGTTGACTTTTCGAGCTCAAAGTGAGGGAAGATGGAGTTTAAGTGTTGAAGTGATTGGAACGATTTCGGGGATTGTTCGCGTGGTTACTTGAACGTATTTCGCAAAGACTCGGTTGTTCGCAAATTCATCAAATAAGTGATTTTTACTCACGTTTAGGGATTTTGATTCTGAATATGTCTGTTTGATTTGATGTTTGCTGAAAACTTGAAATATAGTTGAAAAGATTTCACCGTTGGGAAGTTTCTGGATATGTGTTCAGTGTTTTGGTTGTTTGGTGAGTTCTAGTAACCACAAAATTCTGTATTCTATATTTTTGAAAACCATACTTAAAGCCCTTTAGTTTGGCACTGGTCTCATCAAAATTGGAGTTGTCTAACTCAAATTATAAGTTTCACAAGACAGGGTAAAATTTTGGAAGTATTCTGAGCACAGGTACAGTCTTTTTGAAACTGGGAACGTTTTGTTGGTCCAAAAATTATGGGGCTTATGTTTTTTGAAAGTGGACTTAATTTTGGTAATTTTGGCTTTGATTCGGTTAAATTTGGAGATGTATAGCTTGAGTTATGAGTATCTCAAGTTGGGTCAAATTTCTAAAGTAAAACTGGGTATAGGTTCAGTGTTTTGAGTTTTGTGCTCTCAATTGAACTCCGTTTTGAGTAATTCTTGTTCCGTTAAAATTTAGACTCAATTTTTTTCTGTTTAGACTCAAATTTAGTGCTAATTGGTCAAGTTTTGGTCATTTTGAAATTGCTTGAAGTCAGGGGACAGATTCTGTCCAATCTGGGAATCATTCTGTCTAGTTTTGAAAAACTGTACCAACTGGATCCTTATTTAGGAAAAATGAAAATCATTTTCAGAAACTAGGATCAGAGAGCTTTCAAACTAGTAGTCATTTGTACAAATCCAATGTCGTTTGCTATTTTAAATAATTAGCCGAAGAAGATGTACTTCTGCAGAAAACTCTGCACCTATGCTGCGTGTGTGCTAATGCTTTGAAACCAAAACCGAACTAAATATTCTAATTATTAAATCCATGATTGATGAGGGATGAATATTAATTCATCTAAACCGGTCATTCTAATTGTTATGATACAATTGACTTGGGATGGTTATTACTTTAAATCATCTAATCCGGTCTATGATACAAGATATAATATATATATATATATATATATTATGTCGAGTCGGGGTGACGACCTCTATAGATTAGCATGCTAGGTGAGGGAAGTCATGAGCCCTTGACCTAGGCCCCCATTGTTGTTATTGGTTTCGCCTTTAGGGAAAGTACTATTGGCTATGGGGTTCACTTAAGCTTTCGGAGTTGGTGACATGCTAAAGATTAAAATGTAATATTGCAATTCATCACTTAAGCTACTTTGGGTGGTTGGTGATGTGATAAAAGATGAAATGGGTTACTTTGTAATTCATATTGAACGACCAATTAAAGAGGAACTTGTAATTAAACCGTGAGCGTAATTAGGGGTCACGGTAGAACTTACTGAGATATGTTATCTCACCCTATCAATTGTTGTTGCTTTTACAGAGAAACAGGGAAAGAAGAAATCGAAACGGCACGAGTAGGTGACACGTGCAAGAGGATACAGAAGACTTGTTGTCTTTATTCTGTTTAAGTATCCTTGTTATTTTCTGTCGTGGTTATGTAACTTATATTTATTATGAGTTGTATAAACCCCTTTTCTGCTTTTGGATATTGAACAAAAAGGTATGTTTGTATTCTAAGTTATTTTTCGATGAAGTTAAGACAGGTATTTTGGTTATGTTTATCATCGAAAAATTTAGTATGTTCAATATCTTAACAGGGATTGTGTCCTCTGATTTTGTTTAAATTGTGCATTCTAGTATATCAACATGTTAGAAATATTGGGGTGTTACAATCAAGGTAGGTGATGTATAGTAGTAGCTTGTAATAGGTGTTAACTTGCAGGTACACAATTTCAAACAATTTCAGTTCCACTTTCAAAAAAATTCAAACTACAGGTATACAATTTCGAAATTAACTAAAGCGTGCTCAGACCATTAATTACATATATAACAAAAATAACACTAATCACCCTCAAATTCCATAGAAGAGATTAACATGTTTTTTGTTCTTTTAAAAATCATATAAAGAAAGTTATTCATTATTTTTGCAATGAAGAAAACTTCATGTGGCTGAGTTTCGATATAAAGTTACATATAAAATGGAATTACATACAAAAGAAGAGATTAATTATATAACTCCAAGAAATTATCAACAATAATATGATAGAGCATTTCCCATACAGAGCAATTGGTAAAAAAGACTATAATTGTTCTCTATATGTTGATGACTCAAATTTTCTAGTACCAATATCAACAACACTTTTGTTCAGATTTCATATTTGTATCTTAATCAAATTATATATGCAGCAACAACAATTCAAAACCTTGGGGAGAGTTCCTCAATCTGAACTGTGAATAAAGACTAGCAGTATCTCTTCAACCATTGCAGTGGCCTCAGAATATATAGCCTGCAACCAACAAACCCACCACATCAGACACTAAACTAAAAATCAAACCACACTTAACCATCTCACACCACTAATACTAAAATCAAAGCATTCATCCCCACATTATAATTTCCAAGAATCACATAAAATTATTCAGTTTTAACATATACATACACACCATGGCCTGTAGGTACCGAAGTCTTTCCCTGCACAGTTGCTCAAACACACCACTGCATTTTGTCCACTACGCTCCTGCTATTCACTATCGATACTAAAGAACTATCAGATGCTTCAATTAACCTCTTTCAATATCATTAAATAACCCAAAAAACAGTTATCCAGCTATAGCCACATCCATTATTTAAGTTGTCAACATTAAAAGATTGAACATCTCTAGAAACATGAAGTGCTTTTTAATATAAAATATAAAATTTAGGTAGAACGCTATAAAAATTTTAAAAACTATGTCAGCAACAAATGATGTCCATATCGAAGAATTAGATGTTCCTACCATTTAAACATAATTCCTTAGGAATCATGTCCATATCAAAAAACCGTTAGATGTTCCTCACATATAGGTACCTACTACTGAGAAATTGTGGGTGATGTAAAGCAACTTAGCTCTTGAAATAAAAAGATGTAAGAGATGGGATGCTATCAACCACAAGAGGCAAACATTTTTCAATTACATTGGATGATAAGCAGGGCCGGCCCAAGCATATAGGAGGCCCAAGTCCTTGCTTGGGGCCTCAAAAAAATAACTTTTTTGTAAGCCTAAAAAGGGGCCTCAAATTAAGTGTCATATATTTTAAGAGTACCAAAAAACATCTAAACATTAATGTAGCTCAGTTGGTGGAAGTCGGGGTTTTATCTTGTTGGTAGCAAGATCGAAACTTGTTGGCCCCATTTTTTGAATTTTTTTGACTGCATATTATTAAAATTAAAAAAAATAACACATTTGTCATTGCGTGGATTTGAACACAGGTCAAATACTATTGATTACTCAAAAACTTACCATTGCATCAACGTACTATTCATTTGAACATTTTGTGATAGAAATAAAATAGGAATAGATATATCCTATTGATTATTAAATTATATACCATTTTGTAGTTTAAATTTAAAAAATCATAAATATTGTCCATATAAAATTCTATTTGCATTTTTGAATTTCTATAAAGCCTATAATTTCTATAAAATCATGTATTGTCTCACTTTAAAAGGTTTTAATTTCTCTTAATATTTCTCACTTTTATGTTACTTTCTCCTTTAAAGGGTCTCACTAAAAACTTTGCTTTAGGCCTCCAAATAGGTTGGGCCGCCCTGTAAGTCAGGACCAAAACTTGTGGGTCAGTGTATGCAATGGATGCACGTAAAAGCAGAAGGGTTAGGAATAAAAGTATTAACATGATCATATATTTGAAGTATTGACATGATCCTGTAAAAGAAATTACCCAAAACTGTAACATAAAATATGTCTTCATGTGATTTTTTTGCTAGCCATATTGGGTGAATTTTGAAAGAGTAGCATGAGCACAGCAAGATAAATGCTTATAACAGAAGATACTACTTTCAAGAAACATCCACAAATGTTAAAACACTAAAGGACAATGTATTTTGATGAAGGAAAAGATGATTATTTACCCATTCAACATACCTTCTCTATCCTTAGTGGTCTTGAAATCTGAAAAGGATATGTGAACATGGGTGTTGCAGTTAATTAATAATTTGTCCATTTTAAAGCATTATATAGATGCAGAAGCATCAAATTTTCCTTCATCAGAACTCAATTAAATCGATCAAATAACGTGTACAATTCACGGTTTTGACAAAGTTTCGAAATCCAATAGAAGAGAGCAAGAACATTGTTGAATTGCAAGTAAGCTTTACAAAATCATGCATAAAACAATTACATAAGCAAAAAGAGAAGAGAAATTTAGAAGAAAAGTAGTGAATACCTGAATTTGACTGATAGCCGGGAGAGCTACTCTAGTCTATTGCTATAATCCAAAAAATGTGGACTGGTATAAGAGCATGTGGTTCAATCACATTTTAACAATTCAAAGCATAACCTGTTTTTGGCCATGCCACCACATTTACATTATTACTTTTCACGGTCTTGTAAATTTGCATAAGATAAGGGTTATATTTAGAGTGTTATGAAGCATGTTGAGAAAAAAGAAGCTCAAACCATAAATTGAAATCAAGCTTAAGACAACTATAATCTATCCAAATGAAGAAAGTATCATTTCACAATATCAAACTTCTAGAATGCATAGTCAATCAGCTACCTTTAGAATCAAGCCTCCAAGCATCATCATCTCCATATTTCTGGTTGTCAAATTAATGACTGAAGAAGCAAATTCCAAATAACTTATAAACAAGTTTAAGCAAAAGACAAATAAGCTACCTTTAGAATCAGGCCTCCATATTTATTGTTGTTGCTTTTAATTTTTTAAGTTGCCGGTTTATCCTTTAGAACCTGTTATAATGTGAATGCAAAATTTATGTTCACATTGCAAACCTTCTAATTTTAGCCTAAAAAACTTGGAAATAGAACCAGGATTTTAAAGAAGAGATGGGAGATACTGCAAAACAACGATCAACTTGTTGAAAGTTAAAAATGCAATGCACACAGAAAAAACAAATCCCAAGTCTAATAAGTGTTCATGTATAAAATACACATAGAAAATAGAACATGAGAGTTTGTTGCTTTCAACCAAGCAACCATCATGAAGTGCATAATAAATTTAGGAGAAAGAGAGCATTTTGAAAAGAGGAAGCATTAATAAAAGGGAAAGGAAATCATACCTTAAAACATCAAGAAAGAATAACTAAATGGAAATGATTCTTTTTCACAACGATCATCATATTTGAGTTATAATAGAATGATTAAGAGGGATGAAACTTTTACTTGAATCGCAGCCTATGCAGAAACAGATGTTGTGGTAGTCTTGCCGTCGTTTCTTCGTCTTCCTTCGTCGTTGGATGCGATTTGTAACCCTAGAAGATAAATGGAAAGCAAAAATACAGATTTAAGTCGAAATAGGTATCATATTAGGGAAAAGAGAGTTGATGTAGGGTTAACAGATACAAAACCTGATTGTGGTAGTATTGTCGCTGTTTCTTCTTCTTCATTCGTCGCCGTTAGCGGTGGTTCGGTGAGCAGAAGCGCTGGTGCTTCTCTCTTCCTTCTTCGTTTCGATTTCTCTCTCTATATTTGTTCCTTCTTTAATAGAACCTGATTGTGGTTTTGCTCCCTCTTCCTTTTCTCTAAAGTGGTTTTGTTCCTTCGTTTCACTTTCTTTTTCTTTTTCTTGACAAAAGCTTAATTACAGTGATCTTCAAAATGACAATGAATCATGAAATGAGTAGTAGGTGGTGGTGGGTTTGAAAGAAAGAAGAAGAGGGTTCGAAAGAGAGAAAGAGGAAGACCGAAAGAGAGAGGGGGGTGACTGGAGAGAAAGTGGGGAGCGAGAATAAGAGAGAAAAAGGGGCAGAGTGTGTCAGATTGGGGTTGGGGGTTGGTTATTTGCATCTGATGTTTGCTCAAATTACAAATGTGCCGTCTATTTTGATGAATAGGGATATGAACAGGAAATTTAGTGCAAATAATTCATGAATAGTATTTAAGTGGCTGAATTTTCGATTGCCTCGTATAGGGAATAGATTTTAGAGTGATAGCTAGTACTATTTAAAATAATAGTTGTTGAACAAGGGCGAACACCCGTGCATACGCACGGGGTGATAGATGTCGCACAACTAATATCGTGATTTGTACATCGATTTTTATCAAACATTTGAATCATAGCGTTGTTCGTTATTATTATTGGGCGGTGGTTATTCGTAGGGATTGTGTATGTTTCTATGAGGTATACTACTAGGATAATTTAGGGCTAAGGGGTGGTTTGATAATTATGAGTGATGTTGGATGTTTAGTTGAGGCAAACTACTAAGATGCTGTAATAACAAACAGGAGATGCAATGCATTGGGAACCTTTTTACCAAGCGTTTTTACCATATTTTTTTTGAACCTACCGTTTTTATGCCAATTTATAAATAACTTGACGTAAAAGTGAAATGAAAGGGGGGAAGGGTCGTTTAGTAATTGTGATGGATCTTGGATGTTTAGTTGAGCTCAATTTTGAAAGGAAAACTAACATAGAAGAAGCATCATTAAAAGCAAAGTAAATGGGATTTTGTATATGGGAGATCAACGAAAAAGAGATATTTATATAATGAGAAAAATGAATTTCGGTGTGAATACATACTCGAGTTAATTGGAATTATATCATTGGTTTATTGTTGTCGTTTCAAAAACCATAGTGGTCTAATTGTCTATCTTAGAGACATTTGTAGGTTGTATGTTGTAAAAATTGGGGGTGTAAAAATTAAATATAGGGTCTATATAATGACAAAGTGCCTATATTCAAAAAGTGTTCTCTTTTAGGCCCATGCCAAAATGATTTTTTATATTTCATCAAGTGTCATATGTTGGGACAAAAAGAAAGAACTAAAACATCATTTGTTGGTAACTGTTCCTATATTGCACTTTACCAAAATATCTAGGGAGCTCTCGGGTTTTAGCTTTAAGATCAAAAATAGAAAAGGTTTGTTCACTTGTTTGATTACTATTTTGTTCCTTTTGCATATTGAAACCAATAACTAATCAATGGTTTCCCTTTGTTTTGTTTTTGCTTTTAATGGCATTGTTGTTGTTAATGGTTTCCATGTATTAGTCGAGTTCGATTGAATCGGAGGAAGTTTACTGGGTTTCTAGAATGCATGTTCTTTCTAGTGGTTTATATGTCTGATTTTGGGGTTTTAATTGTGTTAATATTATCCGTCAAAAAAAAATTGTGTTAATATTAATCGATGCATGTTACCTTCTAAATTTGTTACAAATATAAAGGTTACATTTAGGGGTTTGGAGTTTGTTTCACAAATTGGGTAATAGTCAGGGTAATACCTTCGAAAGTTGAATATTGACTGCCTTTATTTTCCTACGCATTTTATCTCTAATGGTTTATTTCTTTGCTTTGGGCCTTTGGAGTTGGTTGGTTCTGTTCATGTACTTTGGGGTGTGTGGACCTAAGATGACTGTTATTGAACCATTTAAAAAATTTGAGTTCCTTCCCTGGATCTGTTATATATATACATAGCATAGTTTATATCTAATCATTGAATACCTAACTATATAAATATACAAGTACATCATGTAGTTTGGGATTATTTCCAATTGCTGTTGTTGATATTGTTTTGTTAGTTGATACATAATAAGTTGGATTTTCATTTACAGTACTTTAGGTAGTGTATACGTAATGAATTTTCTTTTACTATGAAGGGGATAATGGCAAACAAAGAATTCTTGCGCGGTCATTTCTAAGTATGATGTAAGTATATGTTAACCAACTTGTTTAACTTGTTTGTTTTAAAGAATTTAGCTCCACCTAATACTGTGTGGTCATAATTTACAGACTGAAATTGAGATTCCATGGGACTTCTACAACATGTACTCAACAAAGATCCCAAAAAAAATCACGATGGAAGATAAGTTTGGGAACAACTTTGATGGGGTAATTGTTGAGAACATTTGGAATGGCAGTGTCTTCATAGACACAGACACAAGAAAAATTGTTCTAACATACACCTATAGAAGGTTCGCTATATTGAAGATGACGTACAAATCAAAGGGGAGGTTTGTGCTTTTTGTCCCAGACTCAACACGCTACTGGGAAAGCCATGAATACCCTGAGTTGTTGCCATATGAAGGGCACATTATTCATCATTCAGAATATGATGTAGTCGGGATGTATCAATCCGCTAAACGTGGTGAAAAGAAGGAGGTCAAAAAGAGGCGAAGAAGCTATGAAGAGGAATATGGATCTGAAGGTGAAAATGATTCCGGAACAGATTATACCTCAAGTGAAAGCTCCACAACTCCAGATGATAGTGATTAGTCTGGTGGTTGAGGTCAGTGTTAGTTAATAGTTGGCAATGTATTTTGAAATGAATCACGAAAGTAGGGTTAGTTTTAACTTACTAACTGTAATAACTTTTGCTGGATAATATGTTTTGTGTTAAGAATGACACTTGTGGAAATATGTCAAGTTAAAGATCTTTTGTTTATGCTAATATGTTATTAATATAAATTATTAGCCACTAGTTTTATTAAAGATAACAGCTAATTTATTCCCTTCTATGATTATCAAGGACTAAATCTGTTGGACCACTACAATGACTATTGGCAACTTTCTGATTGTTAAATTTTACAAATATTCTATGAAGCTGGTTGTCTGTGTTGCTGAATGAAGTTCGTCTTACAACCCATTTAAAAAAACGTGGGTGAATTATGTATAGATGTTGCATTAGATTTCTAGTTCTTTGACATCAGTGTTTAGTGTGATATCTCTCGTGGCTTGGTGAATAAATAGACTCTAAAATGAAAGACATAAGCAAATAAAATATATTAGTAATGCACTTCCAATGGTAACATGAAATGTCAACCTGTGGAAATGATCTGATGGGTATATATTAGAATGAAATGTAATAAAAAGGTTATGAGTTGTAATTATTTAATATGTTGCTGCAGATAATGAAAGCAACACTAACGATAATCAAATGTGTTACCTGTAGTGAGTATTATCGTAGATTGTTAAAGACTTCAGGATAGACAACATTAGCAGTGACATTGTTGCTTTCTACCTCCTCACCAACAATCAATACTTTGAGACCCTGTCTTGATGTAACTCTTGAGAATGCAACGTAGAATTGTCCATGAGAGAATACCGAGCTAGGGAGATAAAGGCCCACAATTGGTAAAGATTGTCCTTGACTCTTATTTATAGTCATTGCAAATGATAAAACCAAATGGAATTGCCGTCGTGTGAACTTGAAAGGTATACGACCATCTGATGGTGTCAAGGACAAACGACATATGTAGACTTTTTGACCAATGTTATTCCCAGATATAACCTTACCTTCTACCACAAACTTCGATAATCTAGTTATGATCAACCTTGTTCCATTACATAGACCTGCATTCTGGTCTATGTTTCTCAATAACATAACAGGTACTCCAATCTTTAATTTCAACACATGATTTGGCAAACCAGGAGATGATATTGTATTAAGGTACTCAATGGAGTGTACATTATCAGCCTTGTCTGTTTGAGAGATGTCTGAATGGGGTGTGTCAAGACTCAAGTATGTCATTTCTGAGGTTGTAAATTGAGATGACATATATTCATTAATGTTGTCAACAACCTCATTTTTAGGTGCTAAAATTGCCCGCTCTTGATAAAATGTAGCCTGGTTAGAGGCAGTCAAGAATGATGGGTATGTTGAATTCACTATATCATATAGAGGATCACCGGATGGTCTTAACAAAAGATCTGGTGGGATTACAATCTCACTAATATCATCATCGATTAATCCAACAATTCCATCACCAACAGATAGGACCCACTCTAAGAAAAGACGTCGTTCATTAATATCTATGGCAGATAACCCAAATAACAACCTCATGTTGGTTGTTAGGGTCATTACATTGCAATGAGACCATAAATATGATGAATTAATGGTTGAATTGACAATTTCGGGTCTTGTACCTTTTGGAATAATTGGGAGTATTTGACGAAAGTCACCACCAAAAACCATGACTTTTCCTCCAAATGGCCTCTCATTGTTGCCTGCTCTTTGGAACCTCAAAATGTCTTTTAGAGTTCTATCCACAGCTTCAAAACAATGTTTATGCATCATTGGTGCTTCATCCCATATTATTAGTTTAGCTCTAGAAATAAGTTCAGCAAGGTGTCTTCCATGTGCAATATTACATGTGGAATCTTCATGAATATTTATAGGGATGGCGAACCCAGTGTGTCGTTCGACTGCCACGCATCAACAAAGCTGCAACACCACTTGACGCAATAGTTAAAACAATTTCACCCTTAGAACGCAATGCTGCTGCCAAAGCCCTCCATATGAATGTCTTTCCTGCACCTCCAAAAGCATTAAGGAAATATAACCCACCAATATCATTAAGAACAGCATCCATGATTTTGTCATAAACAGCACGTTGTTCATTAGTCATGGTAGACAACAATCTGATATGTTCTTCATTCAACTCAACTCTATCATAATTCAACTCATCACTAATTAACCGATTCATTTGTTGTGTTAATTGATCATCTTCTAGTGTAGGTAGAGTAGGAAAATCTGTTAATCTCTTGTTATGTGCCTGAAGTCTCCTATCAATGTCAATTAATAGGTAACGTTGAATTTGTTCAGGTGTGAAAGTTAGTCCTGTATCAAATAATTAATTTGTAGTTAGTAGATTGAATGATATTGATTAAATGAGGAATTAATATTGTTGTTGGACAAAATAAAATATTATATTAAATAAGCATATGAAGGGGAAATAAATAATTGAACTACAGATGGGGGAATAATGCTTATTTAAAGTGAATTGGTTACTATCCCTTATGTAAAATGATGTCAAATTGTTTAACATCAATTATTATATACTATTGTTACAATAAATTAATATAAAATTAAGTATATAATTTGAACGACCGATATACGTTCGAATGGACATGTAGTTACGGCTAAGATAAAGAAATTATATTTTAGTAGTGATGATATTTTTTTGGGATATTAATCATTGACATGTGTATATAATTGTAGGTATAATGACAATGTATCTTAGGAATAATTTTTTGAACAATGGTTACACACCTGGAGTTCGAAGTATGGACCTTTGGTAGTGTAATAAATCTTCACTAAGAAATCTCCATGTCTTGTCAAAAACATCTTCAGGTTTACTCATTGGATTAGCAACCAATAAAGTTGTGAATATATTCTTGGTCATCTTCTAAAAAACCCATAGCACTACATGCATCTTTGTAGTTTAAGTGGACATGAGTATCAACCGTGCGCAAATCTTCATAGCAAGTTGGACCACGAACATAATTTAGCATCGTTCGCATGTGAAATAATTCACCGGCAGGTGGTGGTACAAAATGCATGCGACCGATACTAAAACATTTTTTCCTTGGTGTCCAACACCTATCTTTTGCGTTCCATACAAATTTAGCTGGAAATCCTGTGTAGGTAAAATTCTTCGCCTCATCATAGGTGTTGTTTGCCTCAAACCACGCTAAGAACTTAGTAAAATGAGAGCTAGATCTATCAAGAACAGTATCAACGGGGCGACGGCTATCAAATATGACATAGTTTTCACCCGGTAAATGAAACATTAGCCGCTCTCATGACGGATCTCTGTAATGGATATCAAAACTTAAAATTCTCCATACAGCTTCGCAAGAAGACAAATAACGACAGTCATAGAATTGTTTGATCTCATCAACAACTAAAGAGGGGACCCCATCAACTGCTGAATCATAAAAGCTTGTAGTAACTCGATCATGTCCCTTGTTGACATACTTGAAAAGATATTTAATTGATCGAGATTGATTGCACCATTCAACATTGATATAAGCATTGAATTTTAGAAGCAACGTCTTGTTATATGGTACAACAAAACTACATATAATAAAGTTGAATTAAATGTTTTGTTAGCATGATATTTTTTTTAAAAAAAAGTGGATTGCATAGTATAGTATAGACAATCCTAACCTGTTATCAACAAATAATTCTCCTTTCTTAATGACCATACCATCATCCCTTCTTCTATATATTGGATAGCAATCTTCATCAATGGTAGTGGAGTCCACAAGTTTTTTGGGAAAATATTTTGAACACTTGTTCGATATCATGCAGGGTGATGATAGACGTTGAGCACCACATGGGCCATGAATCATACAGTTTGATACGATATTGAACAACTCAGGATCAGTAATTGGATTAGGAATCTCGGCAGAAATAATTCGATCAATGTCAGCAGGTACAACAATTCTGCTACTTGGTTGTAAAAAAACCAAACTGTGAGCATGGGGTAATCCTCTTTTCTGAAATTCGATAGTATATATAACTGTGTATGCCAAGGGAGAAATAATTAATGTGTATGCCAAGGGATAAATAATTAATCCAAAATTTTTTTAGTATAAAATATATGAATATTTAAAATTAATTTATAAAATGTTATCTACCTGCTTTGGTCTTGCCGAATATTTTGCCTTTCTTTATCTCACGGATTAGATGATCCAACTTAATTTTGAACAATCGTGAAACTAAGTCAGGCCTATCTTCAGGCTCGAGGTTCAGTGTTGCCAAATATGTTGTTAATTCAGGCCACTTGGGGTTGCATGTGAAAGTTATAAAAAGGTCAGGGTAACCAGCCCACCGACATATAGCCATTGCATCTTGATAATTTTGTTGCATATAACGTGAACCACCTGTAAAGCAGGAAGGAAAAAGAATTCTCTTACCGACCAATGAGGGATTCAGATCACCTCTTAAAAGTGCATCTGAGAGATCTTTATACATTTCCGGCCTAATTTCTTTTTGATGACCTCTAACCCAATTCAGCCGCTGAGATTCAATCATGGTATAGCCATCTACCAGTAATTGTTGAAACAAACGCTTCCCATATAACATAATTGAGCATTCAGTTTGTCTTTGTTGAATGCGGTAGGCAAAACCATTCACGTAAGGTGACCTTTTCACGTTGTATAGAAGGGTCAGTTGATGCAATGGAAGATATGCCGAACTCAAAGTGGAAATCCGTTTTAACAAACCAGATAGTATCTCCACAATGACATATCTATCAAAATGTGCTGAATCAAAATCACCTACAATAAGAGCTGCTACTTCAGAAGCGGTGGGTAGATTGTACCTTCGGGGATCCCAGCCTCTTTTACCAATGATACGCAATTTGACATCTTGGGGCGGACCAAAAAAAATTCGCTCACGAACAAATCGATAATTCTGAACATAGGGGTTAGCAAGTTACGATGTCAATACCTTACAACAGACATCCGGTTGGTAATCTCATTTTCAGTATCATATATGTATAATTGAGCAAACTTTGGATGATCTCCAGGTAGTGGCATAAGACTACCAATTTGATGGTAATTTTCACCATTCATAACAAAAATAGGTGGTGCACCCCCGACATTTATTTCCCTTTGGATTTTGCCCCCTAATGATGTAAATGAGAACATGTTGTTGAATGACCGAATATTTTGTTGAAAAAATTTGCTACCATGATCAGCATTGAGAAATAAATCTTTGATAGGCTGAGGTGGGTCAGTATACTGTGGTAGAATAACACGACCACCAGAACAACATAAGTTAAACTTGGGATTCTTGGCTTTGTAATCTTTTTGGTAGGCAAGCCATTGTCCCAATATTCCTTTGATGCTGGTTTAGAAAAGAATGTGACATTACAGAATAATGTTAAGTCATTCGATAGAATTGATATAAATGACATGTAACATATGTTTTGAAGATATATACAGAAAAATAATATATTCATAATCAATTTTTAGTAAAAGTGTACCTAATATCAGTAGCCCAACCATTTCTATTATAACGTCAAGGAAATGTCATCAAATCATTTCCAAATTTCATATAACAAATTCGACAGTATGTATTAAAAAAAAAATATACCTATATTGAGTGAACTATTCTCCAGATTCTCATTAACATCTGGTTCAGTGGTAGTTTGAGGTTGTCCTGTGAAAATAAATATAATTTTAGTCCACATTTCTAACATAACTAAAATTATGAATGGCTTTGCGTTAGATTAGAATTGTTTAACTATCATCTGGACACGCTTGTAGTGTACTGCAGGTGGGAATAGCTAATGTAGGTAAAAGTTTTTTAGTAAAAAAATAGGCAAAATTACACCAGGGGACCTTTAAGTTATTTATTTGTAACAAGTTGGCCCTTTAAGTTTTTTTTGAAACAAATAGGCCCTTTAAGTTACCTGACGTTGACACCGTTGGCCCTTTTAGTAAAATTTAATATCGTTGATTACATCAAAATACACCAAAATATGCTTCGTTGCATCAAAATACATAAGCTAGAGTAATCACAATATATAAAGTAGCATTACATTAAAATATATAAGCTAGAGAAATCATTAAAAGGGCCTATTTGTTACAAAAAAAACTTAAAGGTCCAACTTGTTACAAATAAATAACTTAAAGGTCCTCTAGTGTAATTTTGCCAAAAAAATATTTACCAGGAGGCACAGTTAAAGAAGGAGATGTTCTTAGCTGTTGGCAATGGTTGTTCGCAGCAGCTTGTTTTAGTCGACGGCGAGTTCTAGATAGATTCTCTGTGGATTTTCGATTGAGTTAATGTATTCTTCATAAGAAGTTGTGATAATATATAGTCAACTACACACATATATTTTTTACTTACTATCATTGACAAAAGAGATGGGGTTCGTTTGTCCTGGAAAAGTAGAACATGTTTGTCTATTGGGCGAAACATCTTGTGCTAGGTTTGGGACTCTGTTACTCACATATGAGCTGTTTGCAACATTAAATGTACCTGCATATGTAACATAGATAACAAACTTATAGAAGAAAGGCATGATTGAATATATAATTCTTTTATAAACTATTAAAATTGTTAGGTAATAATCAAACCAGTTAGGGGAACATCCTCATGTGTAGCAGGACTATAGATTGAGCTTGCATTTAGATTGGTGAATGGTCTTTTGGGTGATGGAGGAATGACAACTACTTTGAACAGAAATTAAATATACATTAGCCGATTAGAAAATTTATGTGTTAAACCCAAACATTGTAGAAGTATAATAAAAACTTGCCATTCGTAATATCCTCCAAAGGGGATGTTGTTCGGTTTGGACAACCATTTTTTTGACCATTTTCTTTTAGTCGACGTCGCGTTCTTGATAGATTCGCTGTGACATTAGAAATAGGAATAGATGTCAGTATGTTCAAATTAAATAGAGATATATGGAAATAATAATAGATCAAATTTACTTACCGTCAGTGACACAAGATGTTGGGATTGTTTTTGGTCCAAATGGATAAGATCTTTTGATAGGAGTATTTTTTGTTGAGAGTGGAGTTGTCGTTACTTGGGGTGAACTACCCTGTACCAATGATTCTACAAAATGAAAAAACATTAGAACAGATTTAGTGAGACCACGGAAATGGTTAATGACTATAGTTATCAAAGCGAACTAAAGAAAGAAAATATATATAATTAGGTAAAGCAAAAATGTGTACTAACCTTCTTTTGGTGAGGGATATAATTGATCATTTTGGAGCTGATCTAACTTTGAGTCATGAGGTGGTATAGAACTGGAGGAAACAAATGGGAACTGTTTCAAATGTTTTGAGCTATTACCTCTGCCAAGTTTCTTCATTTCCAAATTTAGAGTTAGTGTAGTGTGAGAGTCATGGCAACTTGTGTATGGAAGTGGTGAATATGTGCTGACTACGGCTAATATATGGATACATAAATATCCACTACACTTCAAGAAATAACTTTAGGAGCCAGTAGGAAAGTGTTGTCAGGAATTTGGAATGCATGTCCAATGGTAAGATACTTTTTTAAAAGCAGAAAACTGACATTTTTTATCTTGAATGGACAGATGTACTGTGTGTTAAATTAAATGAATTTTTCAACTTAGCAATGGTTGATATGTACATTAGTGAATACAGTGAATAAAATGAAACTACATTTGCACACAGTATAATGTAGGAGTTAAGGGTCAATGGAATTCAAAGTCATGTTTTATAAACTTTATGGCTTCATGTGAGAGATAGATTTATATAGATACGAACAATATTGCATTCACATAAGGGATTTAAAGACCCTGATTCAAGTACATTGTGGTAGCTGCTTGATAGCACTTACTTGCAACTAAATTAAACACACAACGTAAATACAAACATAATGGGAATTTCACCCAGATATTAGTAACTAAAATGAACAGTCAAAAGGAAGCTAGGGTCCTAAATACCACTATTACAATGGCTTGGAAGTTCTACAAACTTGCATGAAAGTAAACATAATTATACATAGGATAGATATGGTTCACAGTAGGATCATTTCTTCATGTTCTCCTTAGGAATTTTTTTTGGCATTTTGGTAGCAGACTCTGGTGAGAAATCAAGACTGCAGAAGTCAATCCCATCCAACTCAGGTACAGGCCTCTTCATAATGTTCTTGGTAGGAGGTGTTTCTTGTAATGAGGTGAAGAATGTGTCAAGTTGTTGACCAACATAGTCATCAGAGAGTAAAACAGCTTTTCCATGACGCTTAGTTTGGGAAGGAGTCTGTGACAAACTTGTGACACCAGAGTCTTCCTCTGGTTGGGATTCAGTCTGGTAATTAAACGAATTCATGGCTGCGTCAACATCTTTGGTAGCAGGTAGAGCAAGCTATGAAGAAACATAATTAAAAGATAGTTAAATTAGGTAAATGGGTGGGAAAACTAATTGATTAAAAACTAATAAAATGAATTTCAATCAGATGTTAAAGGAGTATATATTACAACAGGGCAGATATCTTCCAATTCACAGGCAGCATCATGGTATTCCTCTTCAGCATCCTAGTTAAAAGACTGCATATCCAAGTTTAATATAAATGTAATTTAAATAACAAATCCAAATTTTGAAGAGGTTTGAAAATAATTTACACTAAAGTTATAGAGTTGAGAAAACTTCTGGATGATTGAAACTTCTGATGTGAACTTTTTAACAGTATATGTTTGCAATCCAAGCCTTATGTTAAGGTCGGCAACTTGGACTTTGAACAAAAACTGCTTTCCAATAAGGGAGTGGAACTCAATAGGATTGTCACCATTGGGTCTCTGTTTGATTAACAACAAATCCTCGTTAATGAGATAATATATACTATTGACATAAAAATAGGTATATGAGACTTGTTATTACATGTTCATAGGCCCTTATCAAATCTTCAGCAGATCTGCCTAAATAGGTCTCGACCAATGTATTGAATAGTGTGAATGTTGTGGAACCAGTATCATCGATTACTTACAGGTGAAGTTTGTACCTGATTCATTTTATAGAGTATTGTCAAATGAATTGTTGAAAGATATTTGGTATGTCAATGGTATATATAATAAATATGGGTTATCAATGAAAGGGTTGTGCTAATACCTAGGAGAGGCAGTGACGTCCATTTTTCTTTTCTCACAGTGAAATTTGTGATCAAGGAATTTGACAAACTTGAGACACTTGTCACAAGAATTATAAGCCCAGCCTTGATCCAATTTGATTTCAATGACACTGACCAAAATGGATCCCATGCCTTCCTGATATAATATTCGTACAATGGTTTATGTTAATAAAAATATAAAGCATCTGATCTAATAGGTGGTTACTTAATTAAAAATAAGGTAATCAGCTAATAGATAGGCATTCTAATCATGTGTTGATTCGGATAGATGTGGGTAAAAATAACCTGAGTAGCATTAATTAAATCAGAGATTGTCATCCTCCGAGTTTGAAGTAAATCATCACATAATGATAAAGAGCTGCTTCCCACAATCATAGTCACAGGTTGAGTTAAACCAGATACTCCATCTAGCTTGCTAAGACTGCATGAGGAAATAATTATTCGTTTTAAAGTTTATTGTAAAAGGTCTAGAACACTAAGTGATCAATGCTTCTTTGTAGTAAATGATCATACCTTTCTGTGTACTCAGTTATTTCAGGGAGATTGTCATTAATGTAAACTTTTGACCCAAAGAAGGCAGTGGACAGTCCCATTTGGCCTGTACATTATATATAGTAGAATAAGTGGTTAGCAACAGTTTATGTTGTTAATTTGTAATTGACTGATAAACCAATGAACCCAACATATTGGAGATTACCAAGAAACTTGTTTAAACGACATTGCTGCATGATGACAACAACGGGCTTGGCTGGGTCTTTTGCCTCAAGGTAAGCATGCATTATTTGTGCAAAATAATCCCACAGGGTAAACTTAATCGTGTTGTTCCTGAACATTAAAGAGTTATTCATAAGTTGGTTAAATAATTGTAACGTTCTTTTAAATGACCAGGGCTTATAATGTTTGGGGCTAAACATTATATGTTAGTCATGGTACAAATAACTTAACTTATTTAAAAAATGCATGATAGTATCTTATTCCAAGTCTTGTAAAACTATATCAAGAAGGAGGCTCTTCCTGCCATTATGATCCTTTTCCTTGATGGTGTCTTTCTTGACAACATGCCCAATGACATCTGGTATAACACGTTTGAAATTAAACAAAGGTTGGGACATCTACCTTACTAATAGATATGTGAAAATATGACAACTAACATTACAATGAAAAGGAATTTAGTCCTACTAACCAAGATACAAATCTGTACGTGCTTCTTGCAAGATACTTGTATAGTCAGAAAAATGAAAAGCATTCTGGGGAATTTCAGGAGCATTGATTTGAGTGACTATAGTAGTCCCAATAAAGCTAAGCTTATACTTGTGATTAGTCCTACGAAACTTAAAGTCATTCTGACCAACACATACACCCTCAATGAAGTATGTTGAACCTTCTTGCAAAAGAGGAGCAAACTTAGACACTCATGCCTTGGGTACGGAAGCAAGAATTCGTCCACGCTGTGGTTGGATATGCTAACCATAAGTATGAGGATATATTTATCAAAAATAGACTGGAATAGAACAAAGTTAATGTTTACCTTATCATCAAGCAAGAGCATCTCTATCTAAATGGTTTCCTAAGCATTATTCTTGTTCTGCAAGGTCCATAGGTTAGTAACTCTAACCTTAATCTTCCAGTCAACCGTACCAGCCATGACTTTGGCTATAGGAGTGATTTGAGAGGCCATGCTGTAAAATGTAGACAACATTAACATATAAATTTCAAAGGTAGGAAATAGCCGATTTTTATACTCATGAACTACATTAGGAGCAGTTGTTTTAAAAAAACCATGCAAAGTAAAGAAGTATAGTATATGTAGTGTTTTTTACATGATTCAACATTTCTATAGTTAAGGAAATTTGTTCAATTAAGAACTTGATAAATATGCTTACCTATTTCAAAAGAAAAAAAACTCTTACTGGTTGTTTTATGAAGGTAGAAGGTGTTTTAAAAAAACCATGCAAAGTAAAGAACAATTTTAGGAGCAGTTGTTTTAAAAAAACCATGCAAAGTAAAGAAGTATAGTATATGTAGTGTTTTGTACATGATTCAACATTTCTATAGTTAAGGAAGTTTGTTCAATTAAGAACTTGATGAATATGCTTACCTATTTCAAAAGAAAAAACTCTTAGTGGTTGTTTTATGAAAGTAGAAGGTGGTGTGGTAAAGAAGGAGAAGTATGCATTTATATAGAGTTCCGATAATTGGAAAGCCTGAACCCAAACAAAAAAGGAGTTCTATTGTAATGGTTTCATACAATTAGTATCAAAGTAGTAACATCAGTAAAGTACTTTGTAAAGAATCTAATACCAATGGTTCTTAATAATTTATACATTGGTAATAAATGTTACTAATATTGATACTAATATTGTTACTAAGATATATAAATGGCATTGTATTGTATAGCACAAATTAAAACATGAATATAGAAAAAGATAGATAATTCAATCCATGACCATATTATATTCAATTTACTTCATTGAGGTTATCTCATCATAAGTGAGCCATTTCTTGACAGATGTGTGTGTCTGTTTGTGCGTGTTTGATGAAAAAACTCACCAGAGTGCGGCCTGTTATCTCATCATAAGTGAGCCATTTCTTGACAGATGTAATAAACTTGGAACGATCAATCATTAGAGGGAGGGGTTCAGCATCTTCCATGTCATCATCTTCATTATCAAGTAGAATGGGATGGTCATAGTCATTGATTTCAAGAGGCTCGGGCATAGGAGGATATATTACCTTAGCACCCAAAAGATTGGCTACCTCAATGTTAAAGTTACCAACAGAAGGGTAGTGCATCATTATCCATCCACCGGCTTGCAAACCATAAAAAGCACCAACATGGTTCCAACCATCCTCAAAGTATGCATCACCTAACTCTTTAGTAATAGAAACAGAATTCGGGTTGCCTACAGGATCTGTCAAAACGACTTTAGGAGGAACAGTTTCGATGAATTTTGAAACAAAACTATAGGGGAGTTTGGCCCTTGTCTGATAAAAGAGAAAACAAACAAAGCAGAACATGGATATAGATTAAAACTGTCTACCAACGAAAAATAAGTTTTTAAACCATGGAACAAGTTTGTTTTGAAATAAATACCTGCTTGTGGATGTACTCCAGATAATAAACATCTGAACGTGGATGTTGTGGGAGATCCTTACTTTCATTCATAGCAGGAAACTGTAAAACGAAAAATATTAAACAAGAAATAATGAAATCTAAATTTGTCAGGGTAGGTGTTGGTGATTTTAGTTATACGTGAAAGTTGAATTGCAAAACAACTTTTGCCTTGGCTTATGATTGGTTAGTGGTTCCAACTAATGTAATTCACGATTACTTAAAAATCTAATGATCCATTCAGGTTTCGATTGGAAAAATTCTGATTAGTTGGTGGGGGCGTGTGCAGGTTTACTGCGCGATTTTGCAGACTAAAAAAGGACAAATAGGATCTTTTTTGCCACATAATGGAGTTACAAACATGTGACAATTTTGATGAACAGGGATATGAACAGGAGATTTAGTGCAATTTTTTGATGAATAGTGGACACATGGTTGAAATTTCGATTGAGTTATAGGGAATAGATTTTAATTAAGGTCATAATTTGGTTACGCATACCTTTTTTTTAGATAAGCAAATATTCATTAAATGAGCACTATGGGTGCTCAAACCCAAACAAACATGATTACAAATTGTTTAGGTAGTCAAGTGGATTAATCCACCAAGAGGTAATACACATATTAGAAAAATCACCGACCCTTTAAAAGAACTAACTCCATGATAAGCTCTTAATTCTAGTAACAGTGGCTGAAATGCTAACGTTTTCATTCTTGAACACATGCCCATTTCTTGCCAACCAAATGCACCAACAAGTTGTGAGCCAAATCAAATACTTAAACTTTTTTTCTTATTTTTCCTTCCAACCTTTGCACCAACATGATATAATCACAATATCAATAGTCTTCTACAGTTCTACTTTTACCTTATCTCGTGACTTCCTTTAAAAGAGACCAATGCAAAAGATATTTTAAAATCAATTGTAACAGATATTTTTAGAAAAACTTAGACTTCTAATATGAAAAATTTTATGAGTTTGTTTTTTTAGAAGGTTTAAATATTCGTTTGACCCCTGTAAATACACGCACAATCCAAATAGGCCCCTGTAATAAAAAACCTTAAAATGATAATCAGGTTCACCATCCCATTTCACCATGGACACATGGCGCTGACATGGGCCACGTCAGCAACCAATAGGTGGTTGCCACATGGCACTCACATAGCTATGTGGCGCATATTCTTGTTACTAAAAAAGTTGGAATTTTGGCATCAAAGGGAATTGAACCCACAACCTTTCAGTGAAACACTTAAACTATTACCACTAAGCCACATGATGTCTTGGCACAATTCTCACTCGATAGAAATACTAAACAATTTAAGTTATAACCCCTAACGATTAAACACTTAATTTGCATCTCAAACATACATGGGAATCATCTCATTTGTGCTCAACTTACATTGGGACAGTTAAGGAAGAATTAGAATCAAAAGGAATAGCATTTGAAAGGTTTAAAAATGTGTGACAGTAGCTTTGCCACGGACAAAGCCTCCTATGCGCACAAACCAGGCCTCCTGAGCAACCAACATAGTTGGAAGTCCGGAATGTTTGGCACGGGCTGGGCTCCTTGGACGCAAAGACTGGACTCCTTCTATAGGTTTCCAAAATGTCTGTTTTCATGAAAATTGACCATTCCTTTGGCTGCAATGGCTATCCCACTTGACTCCTAACTCAACAACACTCACTAACAGTGCTATAGTCTTCCAAACAACCAATTTAACGAAATCAAACATCCAACGAAATCACGATAGCACACTTAACATGCAAAATCATTGACCATCACAATTTTAGAACGAATGGAGTTCAAAGCACATTCAAGTCTCAAGATACACATGCATTAACTATTAAGGGTGAGGTTGTTTTTTTAAAGGCAAATGTAGAAATAATATATATAGCCAAGTACAAAGGGTACTCATCCCATATACAACTGAGAAAAATCAGTCACCATAATAAGTAGCTCACAAAAAAATCTACTACCTCCTAGAAATACAGTCCATTGAATCAACAAACCACACAGAAAATCAACAAGATGGTGAATTCCCCCTAGCTTGGAACCATCGCCAAGATAGGGAAAGAATCTTGCCAAAGTATCTCCCACATTCAGGTACACCTGCAGAAAAGATACAATCTTTCCTCAGGTCCCAAATAACCCAGAGAACAGTATATCAAATGAGTATCAAACCACATATGAACCAAGATGGACTACCTTCATGTATAAACTTAAGAAATAAGGACCGAATATCCTGCTGCATGAAAAAGTTGAAACCCAACCAGCTAAAAACAGCATACCAAATCGCAAAAGCAAACCCGGTTCTACAGAAAATAAGGACAGAGTACTGCTGAACACTACCCCACATGGTACAAGTAGTTGCTGCGATATCTGAAATCACCCCTCTCTTAAATAGATTCGACCGAGTAGGTACTCTATCCAAGAGGAGCTGCCAAGAGAAGGCAACGACTTTGGATGGAGATAACTCATCCAAACCATGTTTAGAAATCTAAGCACCTAATCAGACATCCTCAAAACACGAGATGACCGCTGAGAGAGAATATGATAGGCAGAAGACACCGTGAATAGTCCAGATTGATGTTAAAACCAGACCCAACTATATGTCGCCATTGATAAAGAAATAGGTCCTACTAAAAGAAGTAGCTCCCCAAGGATAACCTCTTTGCAAGCGAACATCCACTGCTTCCATGGGATAGCCGAAACCTGGGCCTAAGAGATGTTTCCCCCAACCAAATATCATGCTAGAATAAAGTTGTATTTCCATCACCAACTTTAATCCAAGAGTTTTAGAGATCCAATCCCCTCCCTCAGAAAACCAATAACCAATGCAGCAGAGATCCTTCCACCACACTGATGTAGAAGGAAGGATAGTCACCTAATGAAAGTGATCCATCGATCCAATAGACTGCCCATACTCAGAGACCAAGACTCTCCCCCACAAGGCAACCCCTCCCGTGAAGAGCCTCCACCACCACTTTCCTATCAAACAAACATTATCTACTCTTAGATCCCTCTCCCCCAGGCACCACCATTCTTAGGCTTACAAATATCCGACCATCTAACCCATCGGATCTCCTTCACTCCTAAAGCTCCTCCACGCATAAATTCCCTTTGCAGCTTAATAGCCTCCTTCCACACTGCCAACGACACCTTAAAAAAGAAAGGTAGAAGATACGAATACTGCCACTTTGAAGCCTTCCTTTTACGAACTAAAGCATATGCATGGTCTTGAGTGGAAAACTTCCGAGGGGTAGCCCCCAATCGGAAGCAATATAGATATTTGAAAGGAAAAGGTTCCCTCTTGAAGTTCAAAAATCTTGCACACAATGCCAAAAAAGTCCTCTGAGACATTAACTCCAATCAAACTGCTTTTAGCGAAATTCACTTGAAAGCTAGAGGCGAGCTGGGAAGTCTGCAACACAATCTTCTTAGCCTAGAGATTTTTTACCGATCCATCAGCAATCAGAAGAGTATCATTCGCAGATTTCATGGGAGAAACCATCTACCTTTGTTCCCCCACAAACACCCCAACAAAGAGCCGTCAATTGACGGCCCATCGCATAGGCCCGGCCAATCAAGCCCTCTGGAACTAAAAGGAACAAAAAAGGAGCAAGGGGATCACCTTGCTTCAACCCTCTTAACACCTCCCATTGATCAGGGCAGAGATATTTACAGAGAAAACACATGCTTGAATCCAAGCTTTCCACCTACCATCGGATCCAAGGCGCCCCAACATGTAATCCAGGAAGCTCCAACTTAAGTAATCATAGGTCTTCTCAAAATCCACCTTAAAAATGAACCATTCTTTTAGTCTCTTCTTGGCATAATCAACAACCTCTTTCACGAAAAGGACACTATCAACCAGATTTCGGCATTCAATGAAGGCAGATTGAACTAAAGAGATAAGGGAGTCCATTACAGTGCTGAGGCGAGCGCAAAGAACCTTTGTCCAGATCTTATACAAACATCTGTGTATGGAAATCTGGGGATAGTCCCCCCAAGGAGAAAGGGGACTGGAATATTGGGATAATAGCCACAAAGTAACAAGAAAAAGATCTAGGTAACTTAACGCTAGAATAGAATTCCTCAAAGAAGGTGCCTATATCAGGGTGTAACAGATCCTAAAATGACCTAACAAAGGCAAAATAAACTGTCAGACTCGAGACTTTATTGCCATTTTAGGCAGTAATTCTTCAAGAGAGAAGGGTCGAAAGAATGAAGAAGACTCCTCAAGTGAAAGAGTGGGAAAGGGATATTATCCAGGTGAGGTCTATCCGAGTCGACCTCAAACAACTGTTCCCTAAAAAATCGAATAACCTCTACTTGAATCTCAGAAGTCTTATCAACCCAAGAATTCCCCATCCTTAAGGCTGAGATTCTATTTCGAGCCCCTCGAGCCTTAGCAAAGGAATGGAAGAAACGAGTGTTAGAATCCCCTTCTTTCAACCACCTCGACCTAGACGTTTGAAAGATTAACCTCTCCTTGGTTTCAAGCATATGCCTAAGTTGTGAGAAACTTTCCTTCCTTTTTAACATCTCTTCATGAGTAAGATCAAAATCTCACCTCTAAAATTGAAAGCTTTAATTGTTCCCCCAGCGCCCTAATATTGGAGTCCACATCTCCATAAGTATCGTTATTCCATTTTTTTCAAGGTGATTTTAAGAAGCTTCAAATTCTCGTTCAATCTAAAACTCATCCAGCTTCCAAGGGGTAAGGAATTCCAAGAACGATTTACCAAGTCAGTGAACCCCTTGTGATGAAGCTAGTGGTTGTTGAATCTGAATGGTTTACGGCTTCACCCCTCATCATAGTACTTGAGTACTAGAGGGTAATGTTGAATATATCTCGCTGAGGTGCCCACAGAGAGCCAACACCCCAATAATGAAACCAATATTCTAATACTAGGATTCTATCCAAGCTGCTCCTAGTTGGACCATTAGGTTGGAACCAGGTGAACCTGCGACCCAACAAAGGAAGATCAACCAGGGCCATATATTTTGAATAAAGCCACAAAATTCAACTACTTCCGTCTCTGCCCTAAAAAGGTCGACCTCTCTAATCCCTTTCCTTTCGACTAGATAATACAATGAATTGAGGTCACCCAAAACACACCATACTAGACATAAAAAATCTCCCCACATGTCTCTTCTCCCAATATCATGCTTGCCATAAATCTTAACCACAAAGAAAAATTTACCCTCAGGCCCCCATTAGACGCACGCCCCTACATAACCAACTCTAGAGAAGTGGAAGAGGAGCTTTCCTATGTAGTGGAACACTGATTCCCCCAAATGTAGTGGAACAACGAGGCTTGAATATCCTCCATCTTTGTTTTTTGGATAGCAATGAAATCCAACTTATTATCTAGGACAAGGTCTTTAATCTTATTCCTCTTAGACCTCGTCCCCAGCCCTCTGATATTAGTTGAGCCAACAATCATTGATTCAGTTTTTTGTATTCCCCCTCTTACCAATACACGTACGGTCACGCGATTCAGATTCCATAATTTTCATAAGCACATAATCTTCAACTATCTCAAGCACGATTGCCATGCCCAAATCAACCATTTTCCTCCAAACTTCTATCTTATCCCATAACAATTGGCACCGCATGTAGCCAATCATCATCTAACAAAAGCTCCACACCACTACTTTGAGGGAACTTCTTCCTCCTCACAGAGGTACCCACCTATGAAACAACACCCCTGCCCTTAATCTAGTGAATAGGTTTATTTACTAGGAGGGGTCCAAAATGAAATTACTCCATTAAGGAAAACTTCCTCCCCTTAGTGTTTGACATGACCTCCCATTCTTCAAAAAGAGAAGGTTGTTTAACTTACAAGGATTAACCACCTCGGGACCCACCCTAGGAGGTAAGTCAATGGAGGAAAAGGATGGTCGAAAAACTCTGGGTGTAAGAATTGTCGCATCTGGTGGATGGATGGGCGAGGAGTTTGCTTCCAAAATTCCCAAAGGAATATTAGAATTAATTATACACACCATCCCAATTTCAGTTGAGCCCTCTACATCAAAAGAATCTTGAACAACCTCTAAAGCTGGAGAAAGACTAGACCCAATACTTAAGCCCAACTTACGACAATGAGAGGAAAGAGATTGGCCCTAAAAAAGAGGTTTAGTAACACAAGGATCAATCGTTCTCTTTTCTAGCAGGCCTCTTTGCAAAATGGGCTTGAATTTCGCTTAAGTTAAGCAAAAGGAGATGGGTCGCGAACGATCCTGCCCAGCAGACACTCTACAAGGATATTATAAATACTTGGAACACTAACCTCATTTCTCAAAATCAGTGGCAGCGAGGAGCATGAGGGGTCACCCTCAATTTGTTCTCTCTCTCTCATAGCTTTGCGGTATCAAAAGCAGGACCTGCCTATCACTTGTACCACTCCAAGGGTGAGATTGTTATCATATTATTTCCTCAATTTATTTTCCACTTGAGAGGGGATCCCCTAATTATCCTTATATATTAATGCTAGATGGTATATTCAAAGAGATACGCATTATAGGTATCCGTATATCTGCCCAAATAAAGATAAAAATAGCTTATGGTATATTCAAAATTTTGGTAAAATCATATGGGCAGATATTCTAGGATAATGGAAAAAAATAGCTGATGGCATTTTCAAAATTTGGTAAAAGCATGCAGGTAGATATTTCAGAATAAAGACAAAACTAACTGATGGTATTTTCAAATTTTTGGTAATAATACGATGACGGATTATTTGTGTAAAAAAGACGACCAAAATTCACGCCCATTTTTTCTTCTTTTTTAATATTTTAAACAGTTTGTTTTATGATACTTTAGAGTTCGGAAAAAAAAAAAATTGAACTGTTCAAACACATGAAGTTAGTTCCTCAATAGCCGATTTGGTCAAAAAAATTAATTTCGTGGCAAAATACATAATGTTCGATACTACACAGTATATTTTGAGGTACTCTAGTGTCAGAATTTTTTTATGCGCAAATACGCGATGTTTATTCTTCAATAACCAGTATGGTGGGAAACAAAATGATTTTCGTGTCAAAATATGTAAAGTGTGATGTTAAGCCGTGTGTTTTAGGGTTTTTTAGAGTTCGGAAAATTTTTTAACCAATCAAATACACGAAGTTAGTTTCTTCAATAACTAGATTTTGAAAATAATTTAATAAATGCAGTTGTTTAAAACTCAAACCACTAACAAAAGCAGTTGTTTAAAACTCAAAAGAGGTAGCACAAAAGGCAGAGATAAGTCTAACTTTGATTTTCTCATAAAAGAGGTTACACAAAAGGGAGTGACGAGGTAGCAAAAATGCATTATATTGATCTTAACTGTGATTTTCTCTCAATAAATTGAGTATTGGATTTTTGGTTTTGTGGGTTTATGTAACATCCCAGCCTACTTTTAGAACTGTCGATTGCCCCCACAAACCAACACGTGTCTTTCCAACATGCGTTGTCCCCACTTGCATGCTTTCCGAGAAACTTACCAAAAGAACTCTATAGTTAAGCGTGCTTGACTTGGAGTAGTAGTACTAGTGTGATTGTTGACCTTCTGGGAATTTTCCTGGAAAGCATGCAAGTGAGGACAACACATGCTGGAAAGACATGTGTTGGTTTGAGGGGGTAGTCGGCAATTCTGAACGCAGTCTGAGATGTTGCAAATGGTATCAGAGCAGCAGACATCTCTCGGTACAGTGTTGTTCGGGGACGAACCAAGTGGAAGCTGGTGGGCATGTGACCTTCGTGGCTGACGAGGGCGGGGAGTGATCGCCAGTGCCCAAAATGGTGGCATGACAAAGAGCGACTCTTGGCAGTTTCAAAGCGAAGGGGCGCGTGAATGAATTGAATACACACCGGAATGCGAGGATCCTAAGGCTATGGAGGTATGGGACTGTACTGTTGAAGGAAGACTTAAAACAATTGATTTTGACTACCTATACCAACAAAATGCATATTCTCTTCCGGATCCATTTCCATAAGAACTCTATAGTTAAGCGTGCTTAACTTGGAGTAGTAGTGGAATGGGTAACCTTCTGGAAAGTTTCTTGGAAAGCATGCAAGTGAGGACAACACATGCTAGAAAGACACATGTTGGTTTGTGGGGGCAGTCGACAATTCTGAAAGCAGTCTGAGATGTTACAGTTTACCTTTTTATTTTTGGCATACACTAGAGGTCCTTTAAGTTATTTAATTGTAACAAGTTGGTTGGTCTTTTAAGTTTTTTTTGTACCACTTAGGTACTTTAAGTTACATAATGTGTACACCGTTAGTCCTTTTTCCATTTTCCTTTACAAGAAACCCAAGTTGGCACTAATAGAGCTGACGTGGTCGTGACAGAGGCAACGTATCATCTGTCTCGTAACAATTTGGTCATTTAGGACTACCGTCATGTAATAATTTGGTCCTTTTAATTTAAATGAAAAAGAAAATGAACCATTTTTTTAATCTTTTTTTAAGTTGAAAGTACCAAATTGTTACATGACAATAGTCTTAAATGACCAAATTGTCACCAAATAGTTGACACGTAGACTCTATCATGGCCACGTCAACTTTATTAGTGCCAACTTAAGTTTTTTGTAAAGAAAACTGAAAAAAGGACTAACGGTATACACATTATGTAACTTAAAGCAGGACCTAAGTGGTACGAAAAAACTTAAAGGACCAATTTGTTACAATTAAATAACTTAAAGGACCTCTAGTGTAATTTTGCCTTTATTTTTCAATAGACGGTGAACTATTAGTACAACCACTTTTATAGTGTGACACTATAAAAGAGCGACAAAATACGTAAAGTGTGATACTAAACAGTATGTTTTGAGGTACTTTTGAGTTGAAAAAAGTTTATGTGAAAATACGTGATGTTCGTTCTTCAATAACTAGCATGGCGGGAAACAAAATTATTTTCGTGTCAAAATACGGTAAGTGCGAAATAGAAATAAGAAAGGGAAAGAGAGTAGGTGAATTGGGTTGACTCCTTTCCCTTTCTTATTTCTATTTCTTTCTTTAATTTGATATTTAATTGGTCTTTTCATGTATGTCATTTAGATTTATTTTGGTCCTTTGTGAGGTGTTATTGAGTGAACTTAACACTGAATTAGAGGACCTATTTGAAACTAAATACAAACTTAAAAGACCGAACTGAAACGACTAAAATTAATTGTCACGTCATTATTTTTGTAAAAAAATAAAAAATTACACGTCATTATATATAATTTACGTCAGCATGTGCCGCATTAGTAGATAACTGACACGTCATCAACTGTTAAGTCAGATGGACAGAAAGGACTTAAGTGTAACCATTTTGAGACTTGAGAGACTAAACTGAGAAAAAAAGACTTAAAGTACTAAAGTGATATAAATAAATAATTTAATGGAAAGTCGAATTCATATTTCTAGAAGTAATATATACACAACTTAAGTGTTTACCAATATCTCTAGAAGTTTCCTCCAAAAAGAAAGTATCTACGATGTGTAACAAATTTTTTTTGATTTTTTGTCAAAAAAAAGTCGATTTCATATTTGATGTGAGGCAGAAGAGTATGTGCTTATACATTCTAAAAATGTTTGATGGATGTCTTTCTATATATGGAAGTTGTCTATATTTTCACAATATACTTCATATCTTACCTGTGCTTGACAATCCATGTGATGCATATGATAATATCAATAAATCTCATCCATTAGGCTAACAGTAGTTTTTGAAAAATATTTTAATGGCATATAGTTTTTTTTTTTGACCAATAATGGGATGTAGTTTTAAAAAAAATTAAATGAAGTTTTTCTTTCCAGCTTAATTTTTAAAACTTATTTCAAGCATTTATTTAAATACTTTAAAAATTTAGCTATATTTTAATTGAATAAAGTTGGTAAAAAAAGAATAAGTAAACTTCATAACATTGAAGAAAGATCTAAAGTGAATTATTAATGTAAACACATTTTTATTTTGCATTGGTTATTCTATTTTAGTTAAGCAACCATAATTTTGTTCTTCAACTCATTAAAGTGAGTTTGGATCCTCACAACTACTTGTAACACAAGTAATGAGACGGTGACACATATAATATAAATAATAAATGTAATAAATGTCTTATAGTAAATGTCTACCGTCGTTCCCAATTTTTTTCGACAAATTCTTTTAATTTAATTTAATTTAATTTAATTTAATTTAATTTAGTTTATTTTGTCCTACTTTTTAAAATAAATAAAATGGGCTAGTTCCTAAAAAAAGAAATAAGTAAAATTGGCTAGTTGTTGGACTCGTTATTTTTTTTTGAAACAGTTGGACTTGTTATTTTTGTTACTAGAGATCTAATTTCTTCTGAGTTCACTTTTGGTCCCATTGCGATAAAGACAATAAAAAAGACACTACAAGAATTTTTGTTTGTAGCGTGGGTCCAAAGCCCACGCTAGTGGTGGTCGACGGTGATCGGAGTGGTGGTTGGCGGTGGTCAGAGTGGTGGTTGACGGTCAAAAAAGGTGGTCATTGGTAACCAAAGTGGTAGTTGATGGTGGTCGGAGTGGTGGTTAAAGTCGTGGTTGGCGGTAGCCAGAGGAGCGGTGGTCGGAGTGGTGGTTGGTGGTGGCCAAAGTGGTGGTCGGCGGTGATCAGAGTGGTGGTCGGTGGTTGTTGAAATGACGGTTGGTGATGACGTCTTAGTATTAAAACAAAATCTAAAATTAGAAAACCTATTTTTTTTTGTGTTTTGATGGAAAACTGTTGCAAAAGTTAGGAAAAAAACTAATTTAGCACAATTTTATTCAAACATGTTTTGGTTTTGAAATTGACTTTGAAAACCAAAAACTCACAACCACCCCAAATGGGACCTAAGATGATGGATAGTTTAAAATCAACCAATGATTTGATGTTATGCACTATATATAATTATAATGAGAAAATAGGATAAAGAACCTTCTTTTATAGATAGATAAAGATAACAAAAAGAATCTTAGTATATGAAACTTAGAAAGGTCTCATGCTCACAAGTTAGCACACGCATGAAACTCACTTTTAAATGTGTGTTCTTCAACTTTATTTTCAGTTTGTTATCACCTGTTACGATTCCTTTTTCTGCATGCTCAACACGCATCTTCTTCGTGTCTTGATCTCTCTTCTTATCAACATGTATCTTCCTCTTCTTGAGGGAGAGCAATGTTCTTATTGAGTTACAAAGAGAATGTGAGACAGGTGTTAGCTAGCAGATAAAGAGAGAGGGACACTTGCGAGAGAGAGGTAGCACTTGCGAGAGAGAAGGCCGATGATAGAGACCATTAGCCGCGATGGTTAGTGAAGGATGAAGATTTGATTTTTTGTTCTTTCTCTCCTCAATCCCTCTCTTTTATGCTCTCCCTCTCTTCCACTCTTACTCTCTCTTTTTACCATTTTCATTTGCACAACACTCATGAGTTGTTTTGCTGACCTCCGTGCAACCTGTGATGCGGTAATGATTTGTGCCACACCAATGTTGTTGTCGTTGCACAAAGCCTTCGTGTTGATCTGGCGGTGGAAGTTGGAATGGAAGTGGAAACTTAAGAAAGAGGTGCTATCAAACGCATTGGAGACATCGGCGGCATGGAAATGGCAATTGCAGAGGTTGTTTAAGGGGTTTTGTTTCTAGGTTGCCCTTCTATATAAGGTTTTTGCCGATTGGGTCGCCATCTCTTTTTTATGCCTAACACATTTGAACTACGATTAAAAGGGTAATAAAAAGGAATTAAGATTTTGAATTAATCTTACTTCAAAAAAATTAAGATTTTGAACTTGCATCACTCAACATATTCTTATTCCCTAATATTTTCGGTGCCTAGACTCCATGCACAGCCGAGCCTGGGGCACAAGGTATGTTAGTGTGCTTCCAGTTGAGATGCTTCGTAAGGATGAAGATTGAGTTTAGAAGGTCGAAGCTGGAGCTCGGATAGTCCGAGGTGATCCTCTGTCCACGTCGGGTGGGGGGTACCTGCAAGACACTCCGACGCCCAAGTCAGTAGAAGAAGAGAGAGAAGAAAGAGAGAATTAGGATAATATGCTAGATTATTGGAAATGTTACCAGATACCTGGAAGTGGAGGGCGGAATCTCTATTTGTAGACAGCGTGTCGTACCTGAGTCGTTGTATGCGTGGGAGAGATCCTGACCGTTGGATACGGGTCAAGTTAGAGTACGGATGCCTCGAAGTACGGGAGTGGGCCAGACCCAAGTTAGTGAAGGTTTGGCCTAGTCCAGAACAGTGGCCCCCAAAGTCAAGGACGGGGGCAGCATGAGGTCGGCTTCGGCTTGTTCTTCGCGTCTTGCTTTTGAGGCAATGACTGCTGAGCCACGTGTCATCTCCTGGATGGGGAGTCAGATATGTGACGCCTCGTGAGCTCAAGAGTCTTGTTGCGCAGAGTTGAAGAGGCGCGCATTGAATCGTTGTGACGCTTCGCATCTCGTCTTTATAAAAGGCGAGTTGAAGATTCGTTTGATTACTCTTGCATTATTTGAGGTGTTGAGCTCTGCGAAGTGAACATTTTCCGGCCACCGCGCGAGATCAACGCCATCGTTCATTGTCGACGATTTCTGGGTTTCTGCATCAGTCGAGATCAAAATTCAAGCCAACATTCGAAGTTACCTGCACCGAGGTTAGTTTCTTCCTGCAAAATTTAAATACTTTAGTATGCTTTTGGCCGTGGCCGGCGTTGTCGCTTCGGCGATCGTCGCTGCTCACCCCAGGGGGAGGAGGTAGTCCGGCCTCGGCAATCTTGAGGCCTGGACCCATACCGCTTTAACTTTAGATAGAAAGCCCGAGATAGATAGAATTAGCTAGTGACGGCACCGTCCTCCCCTTGCAAATAAAGGTGCGGACCAATAGTGAGGAAAGGCCGACTTTCGGTAAGCCACCTGGTAAACCGATCTTGAGGAGGTCGACCACAAGAGAGCCGATGCGGGCCCCCAGGGGCGCTCCATCCCTGATGTCTTCGACATATGTGCCCTCTCCAGCGGTGTCGGGAGCTTCGACTAGGGAATTTGTCCAGCAGACCTTGGAATGCACGGTTGAAGAGAATGCTGAAGGAGAGCAAGCCGAGGTTGGGTCTCGAGCTGAGGAACCTGAGGCCGATACAGAGGAAGTGGAAGTGGCGGCTGAGGACTTATACGATTGGGTCTCCTCGAAGATCTGCAATACTGCTGCAAAGCTGAAGCCGGACAAACTTGTGTCCTACTATGAGAAATACATCGTCGCCCCTACTGAACAAAGATAGAAGCTGATGGCGGCGGGGGATCTTCCGGTGTGCACCGAGCATAACGGAGCGGGGTTCTTTTTCTACGAAGCCGTCCTAGAGACCATGGTAGTTCGGATCCCACTCAACAATTTTCAAAAAGATGTACTGAATTACCTGCACGTGGCCCCTTCTCAACTGCACCCAAATAGCTGGGGGTTCATCTGAGGCTTCGAGCTGGTCATGGAGCGCCTCGGGAGAGTTTCTACTGCGGAAGTCTTTTTCTGCTTCTTCAACGTATTTCGTTCCCCTGAGCCAAGGTTAAATGGCGAAAGGCAAGGGCACGTTGGACTTCGGTGCAACACGGGACGTTCCTTTTTCGCCCCGGCCAATGATTCAAATCGGGACTTCAAACTGAACTTCTTTTTCGTCCGAGCTTCAAGAAGCGTCGCCAAGCTTTCAATTGCGGACTACAAGGAGGGAAAATTTGGGAGGGCACACTTCCCGTGGTTGTGGAGCCAAGAGCACTTCGTCCCGGACGGAGTAGAGATCGAGAACCAATCTTACATGATGAAGCCAAACCTGCTAAAGGGTGATGACAAGGAGTCATACGAGTTGATTAACCAATGGGGAAAGAAAATAGTCAAGGCCGGTTTGATGTTTCACTACGGCTCTATGATTGAAGTTGAGCACGGAGCCCGCCAGCAAGGAGGCTCGTAAAAGAGGCCATGCTGAGGCCGTTACTGATGACCTTGCTGCCCTAAAAAAACAAAAACAATGGCAGGAGGAAAGGAAAGGCTACCATGACCGACTTCGAGGCTTGCATCCGAGTTGGTTAGACGGGTGCTGAAGTTTTCAAGGAGCTGCAGGAGCTGCAGGAGCTGGTAGGGGGAAAGATGACTGACCACCTCCGAGGTAAGATCTCTGCCCTTGTAGCTGAAAATAGATACTTAGACAACGAGTTAATTCGTACCTGTCGTGAATTGATGACTTACCGAGATCATAATTTGGTAGCTTATTTTGAAGACAACTAGGGTCTAAAAACCGAACTTGAAAAGCTGAAGGGAGTCCAGCAGCAGCTTGAAGAGGCAAATGCTAAAGTCAGCGAGCAGGCCAAGACTGTTGCTGAAATTCCGACCTTGAAAGCCGACCTCAAGGCCCTTCAAGATAGGCTGGTTGCCGTCGAGTCCAAGAAGGAGGAGAGCGCTAAGCTGATTGAGCAGCTGAAGAAGGGGAAGGCTGACCTTACCATGAAGATGGCAAAGGTAGCCAAGACCGGCTTCGACTGCTGCCTCAATATGGTCGTGATCCTGGAGCCCACGCTAAACACCGACCTGCTTGATGCTAAATATAAAGATGAGAACGAGAAGATTGTTTACCAGGGCCAAGTGATCTACGACCCGGCTTCAGTGATCTCCCCAGGGATTGAAGACGAGGCTAACCCGGTCAATGAGGACTAGGGTGCCGAGCTTGAAGGAGAGCGGAAGGCCGAGAAGGATGTTGAGAAGGCTGAATGATTTTTTGTATTCTGATTGATTTTGTGGTTGGTCTCGGGCATGTTCGGGGCCAACCCACGTTTGTAAATTACATTGGGCACCATCCATTTTCCGGCTTTAATTACTCCAGCACTTTATCAGTTTTGATTCTGTATATCTTGAATGACTTGTATGCCTTGATTGAATGCTTGTGGCAAAGAGTAGAAATCCGATGCTGATGTGAGAGGATAAAATACGTAGAATGACCAGATTCTGGTATAGGTAAAAATAGCAGAATTCCTTCATAGATAGAAAAGTCGAAGTCCGTCGTAGATAATAGAAATCTGGAGACCTGCGAGATTCCTGTAATTAGATAAGATTCATCGGAAAGCCACTGCGGGGCCCCTATCTATAGCAACGTAGCACGAGAGAGCCGTCGTGGGCCTTGGTCTTTATAGAAGAGAAAGCCGCTGCGGGCTCCTCTCTCCAATGATTCCTCCAACGGAGGTCGCTGTGGACCCCCGCCCTTCAGCCTCTGATGGAGCGCGGAGCTCGGAGATCAGAGAGTTATTGGAGCCGCTGTGGGCTATTTGTTTGAAGACCAGAAGAGCAAGATAGGGACCCGAGGCCATATAGGAACGACCTGCTGAGAAATCCACTCGAGCAAGAGAAGTCTGGGATCATTCATAAGGGATCCGAAGTTGGATGAAGATCCAATTCGAGATAGAAGTCCGAGATCAGAAGCAAGAATTCCAAGAAGAAATCCATTCTGATCAATAGAGAGATCCGAGATAGGATGAAAATTCAAGATGAAAGTCCAGAATGAGAGCCTCTTGGGGGGCGAGCTCAAGCCATGTTTGGGAGGCGAGCGAGACCTGCAGAGATAAGGAGATCATAGTAAACGAAATGATAGATGGGAGTCGGGACTTACCTTTGGGAGAAGGACCAGGTCGGGGAAAGCAGTGGAGTCAACTCCGCGCAAGGAGAGTCCGCGCAATAAGAGAAATTGAGATAGATTCGATAGAGTCCGGAAGCAAGTGATAACACTCCCACTATGGTCGCCAATGTTCGGTGCCTAAACTCCATGCACAACCGAGCTCGGGGCACAAGGTATGTTAGTGTGCTTCCAGTTGAGATGCTTCGTAAGGATGAAGATTGAGTTTAGAAGGTCGGAGCTAGAGCTCGGATAGTCCGAGGTCATCCTCTGTCCACGTCGGGTGGGGGGTACCTGCAAGACACTCCGACGCCCATGTCAGTAGAAGAAGAGAGAGAAAAAAGAGAGAATTAGGATAATATGCTAGATTATTGGAAATGTTATCAGATACTTGGAAGTGGAGGGCGGAACCTCTATTTATAGACAGCGTGTCGTACCTAAGTCGTTGGATGTGTGGGAGAGATCCTGAACGTTGGATACGGGTCAAGTGAGAGTACAGACGCCTCGAAGTACGGGAGTGGGCCAGGCCCAAGCTAGTGAAGGTTTGGCCCAGTCCGAAACTGTTTCCAATTGTACAAGGAAACTGGAAAAGATAGGAAATGCATGAAAGAATATTCACTGAAATATTTGGAGAGCAAATTTTCATCTTCAATTTATATGGATTACTTGAGATAAAAATACTGTTTAGTGCCATGGTGCAGAATCTAGCATACTATAGCGGAACAAACTTTAACATTTTCTAAAACCTATTTTTTAGGCGAAAGTTCAGTAGTCTTTATTCTGAAAGTGTCCTTTAATATGTCTAATTCCAATCTTTGTCATTGTAGATGACAAAATTGGAGATGAATAACACAGAGTTTGTTACTAATTAGTGTGCCGGATATAGGCTGTGTTGAACTGTTGATCAACCATCATTCATTGTTTTCACTTATACAACTGAAATGTACGTATAAGTACTTGCGGGATTGAGTTTGTGCAGTTGTAAATAAAAAATTAAAGAGAAAAGCTCATTGTAAGGATAATTGATTCTTGAAATTTCACGAAATTTTTATTCGCTATGTTTAGCATTATTCTTTTCTAAAACAAGCTTTTGTATTCAATCTCATATGAAGATCCTCTACGGCGAGATTTTGAATCTATGTGTATTATTATTCTCACACATATTGAAATGTAATTCAAATAAGCATTGTCTTAGTACAGCAGTATTAGTGCCATGGCATATTGCAGTAAGTGATCAGTTAGTTTATGTTTCTATTAAAAGTTAGTTAGGCGTTAGTTTCTGATGTACCAACTATTATGAAATAAGAGTAGAGTATAAATGCAGAAAATGAGTGTATCTGAATTCAGATCTCAATTCAATAACAAAAATCAGTTCCTCAAATTCTCTCATTTTTCTCTCTTCCTTTCTCTATTTTTCTCAATTATGTTTCTGAGTTTTCACTTCAAATGCTTGAAGTTGAAGTGCTCCAACAACACATAGTTATCCTAGTTTAAAAGAGTTCCTCTATTTTTGCCTTTCATATCAATTAGTGTAGGTATGCTTATAATTTCCATTAATTGTATTATAACTCCTTTTATTATTATTATTATTATTATTATTATTATTATTATTATTATTTCTAGGTCTATTATCTTGGACTGGCAGAAAGAACCACTTGTTTGGTCTGAATAGTACCTAATGTTTTTTTATGTATATGGTTGGAGTACCACTAATGCTTCATTTTTTTGGTCAAGTTGGAATGATTAATTGAAATTGGGCCAAGCCCAAACTATTACAACCTAAAATGGCCAACCGGCCCAAAGCGGATTCAGCGAGATTTACAAGTATAACTAAACCCAACTCTCTAGTTACAATGACTCGAAATAGCAACAACAAAAAAAAAGGAACGAGAGCTACAGACCAAAGAACCCTAATTTGGCAATCATCAATGTTCTCTCCTACTCCAAACCATCAAGTATTCAAGGCAGAAATTTGATTACAATTTTCTGATCTTCCACAATCTTACACCGCAAGGACGGAGGCGGATCAAAGATCCAGTTCGCAAGGAGATGGTTCTTCGAGGCTAGCAAAGAAATTTCATGAGCAAATTGGTTGCCTTCACGGTAATTCTAGGTAAAGCCATATTTGTCTAGTTGACCTCTGTAGAAATTGATATATTTTGTCACAATTAGAAGATCGATTCTGAATGAGTCCCCTCTACAAGCTTCTATTAGAGGTAGACAATCAGACTCAATGATAACATCATTCAGAGCCAAATTATGTGCCATCTGGACTGCTAGTCTTATCGCCATAGCTTCATCAAAGGTTGCAGTGGGAGCGGTGATACACTCCGTAGTGGGAGCGGTTATACACTCCGTAGATCCTGTAATTATAGACACTATATTATCTCTACACACTGCACTCACCATTCCTTTTCCACTCTCAATGTTGTATTGAGCATCAGTGTTAACCTTAATGGTGGAACCCCTTGGTGGGCGCCACAGTGGAGTACACTCTTCCGTGAATAGTGAAAATTAGGTGGATCTTCCTTGATTTGTCCCTCCAGGAACTTAGAGCACTGTGATATTTTCATTAGCACGGTACCTATAGGATTAGGTTTCTTCTCATTAAAAACTAGTTCATTCATTGCTTTCCAGATGGACAAACATGCATATATAGTAAATTAGGGATCCATTAACCATTAGATTGTCCTCAGAGTAACTCCTTAGCCAAGTGAGTAGTCAGTTGTCAAATCTTGTGATCAAATGAGGATTAGGAATAGGAAAAAGACCCAAACCAAACTGGTTCAGTCCATTTGCACAGTAGTAATGTGTGTTCAATCGTTTTAGGCTCTTTGAGACATATAGGGCATATGTTAGAAACAACAATCCTCCTTTGAGAAAGAGTAGTTCTCACAGGTAGAGTGTAACACCCCCCTTACGTATTCTACCATTCTAATTAATAAAATCAGAGTTGGAAAATTTCTTTTTAAAACTCAACCATCACAAGGGAGATATCACATTTTCGTCGTTTCAAAAACCAAACATCACATAATGAAATCATCAACATAAAGTAGTACGATACATAGCACATAATCGGGACGAACCCTCACAATACACCTGTCATGACATAACAGTCGGATATACAACTCGCAGCGGAAATAAATACATATCTCATACATATGTATAATACATCACCAAAGTACACTGTCTAATAACAGTACAAAATACAACTCCTAAAGTGTTTCGCCCCCCGGGTGCTACGTATCAGAGCATGACACCAAAAACCGGAAATAAGGAAGGTAGAACCTTCACTCGCTATCACCTGCAGGTTGCCGACATAAGAAGCAACACGAAAGCAGAAGGGTGAGTCTCTAACATATAATAGAATATGTGATAATCAAATATGATAGAGAAAAACACAATTAAAACACCAATCTACCATAAACCGGCACACCACAACAATTCACAATACATAACTCAGCTACACCAATAAACATCACCAAATGCGTATGTATATGCATGCAAATGCAACCCAACACCAAGGGCATATGCATGTGGATCCATTCATCACCTAAAAATAAGCCTTGAGGGCATTTATCACCAAAGTGGCCGAAGCCTAGACCGCAGCCTCTTCATCACCAAAAATGCACATGATTTATGCGACACCATGAACCATGTAGAACACACACCAAAATCACCAAAATCAGCACCACTCATCATCACCAATCATTGTTTCATCACCAATAATTATTTTATCACCAATAATTATTTTATCATCACCAAAATCACCAACACCACTCCACTTTACAGCTCTAAGGCTCACACCGATATTTTTGACAAATTATAAGTCCAACCGTGGATAAACACCCACACTTGAGTTTTACAACTCAAACAGTACACACCGGCACACTAAACCGGCAAATCCGGCAAAACTGCACTCCGGCAGCTCCGGCAGCCCCGGGCAACACACTAGGCCCCACACCTAGTCAACATCACTGGCAAAACTGCCAGACAGCTCCCTTGAATACAGCACACAGCACTGGCGCACCTGAGCAACGCTGCCAGGGCGCCTGCACTTTGGCACAAAATTTGGGCAGCACACACAAAGTTGGCGCCCAGCACAAGGGCTCCAGGCAGCGTGCACCAACCAACTTGGGCACGGTGCCCGCGCCCAAACCACCGCGAACCCAGGGGCCACTCTTGGCCCCGGCCCTAGTACTTCCTCTCTCCTAGATGCGCCACAAGGGCTCACCACAATTTGGGCCCTGACACGCCACTTGGGCCCATGCCCAAATTGACAAAAAATCACAAAAACAGGATTCTGGCGCCTAGACACATGGCTCCAAACAGCTCTGGAAACAAACTTGGGCACGGTGCCCGCGCCCAAACCACTCGTGCATTTTGGACAAACTCTTGAACCGCCCCTTTTACTAACCGTCTACTAGGTGCGCCACTAGGGTCCACTATCATTGGGGCCCTGGCTCGCCACTTGGGCCCATGCCCAAATTGGCAAAAAATCATTTTTCATGCACACTGCACAGTTTTGGCGCCTAGACACTCTGCACCCGGACACGCTTAGCAACCAATTTGGGCACGATGCCCGCGCCCAAACCACACACATTTTTGGGAAACACCCTTGCACGGCCACTAGTACTCATCAAACACTAGGTGCGGCAATGGGCCCCACCACCATGGGCCCTCTGCCTCGCCACTTGGGCCCATGCCCAAGTTGGCTAAAAATCACATTTTTGGCCTAGCACACTACCCACACCAAGCCACACTTCACCAAACCTAACCATTCCAACTTCAACTTCACCACCAATTCTAACCTTCAACAACCACAATTTCAACACCAATAACAACATCAATATCACCATATTCAATCATCAAATTTCATATCCGATTCACACAAGATTTCACCAACTCATTGAGACATTTTCACAAACACATAATGTGCAATTTTTGACAACTTTTTATTTCAACAAAACAACACCAAAACCACACCCAAATTAGTTCAAAGACATCACCAAACAATCAATTCTCATATTCAATCAACAAAATTCATTCAACCACATCAAAAACCCCTAAAACCCTATTCTAACATATTGAAAACACAAACCCTATTATAGGTTAGGAGAGCCCCTTACCTTGAATTCCTTGAAGAAAATAAGCCCTAATCCAAGCAATTCCTCTTGAAAAATCAACAAAATCCCTTCCCTTTCTCTTCTTCTTGCTACTTCCTCTTCTCTCCTTTTTCTCTCTTTTCTTTGTTTCTTACTTTGATAAAAAAAAATGAAAGGAAACAACACTAAGTCACTTAGTCAAATATGATGACTAAGTCTTCAAATTCAATTTGACTTCTATGTCTTCAAAGTAACTTTGATTACCTTATGGGCCTAAAATGATTATGGGCCTTTGGGCTTAATACCCACACCTCTTCAAACTTGCATTCCAACTCCTAAACCAATAAGTTAACATATCAATTAACTTAATTATAATTAAAATGTCGTAAACCCTAATAATCAATTAAATAAATAACTGAATTATTTTGGGGTGTTACAACTCTCCCCCACTTAGAATATTTCGTCCTCGAAATACATACCTGAATCAAATAACTCCTGGTATGCTTCCCGCATCTTGGTCTCCAACTCCCAAGTGATACTCTCTCCGGTAGCTCCTAACCAAACTACCTTCACCAAATGGATCTCTTTTCCTCTCAAAGTTTTCACCTCACGATCTTCGATCCGCACCGGTATAGTCTCAACAGTGAGATTCTCTCTCACTTGCACATCATCCATTTGAATTACGTGAGATGGATCCGGAATATACTTTCGCAACTGTGAAATATGAAACACATCATGAAGATTCGAAAGATTAGGTGGCAAAGCCACCCGATAAGCAACTCTCCCAACTTTCTCTAAAATCTGATATGGTCCAATAAAACGAGGAGTCAACTTCTTCGACTTCAAGGCACGACCAACACCGGTCACAGGTGTAACTCTCAGAAACACATGATCACCAGCCTGAAACTCCAAATCTTTCCTCCTCTTGTCATGATAACTCTTTTGTCTACTTTGTGAAATTTTCATCTTTTCACGAATCAGCTTCACTTTCTCGGTTGTCTCACGAACAATCTCCGGTCCAAGTACAACACTTTCTCCGGATTCATACCAACACACCGGAGTCCTACACCTCCTACCATACAATGCTTCGAAAGGAGCCATTCCAATACTAGCATGATAACTGTTATTGTAAGTGAACTCAATCAACGAAAGATGTCCATCCCATGAACCTCCCTGCTCAAGCACACAAGCTCTCAACAGATCCTCAAGTGACTGAATAGTCCTCTCCGTCTGACCATCAGTCTGCGGGTGGTAAGCTGAACTCAATCTCAACTTCGAACCCAAAGCCTCTTGCAAACTTTTCCAAAATTCAGAAGTGAATCTTGGATCTCTATCTGACACAATACATAGAGGCACACCATGCAGCTTCACTATCGTCTGAATATAAATCTCTGCCAACCTAGAAACCGGATAAGTAATGTTAATCGGTAAAAAGTGAGCAGACTTTGTCAATCTGTCAACAATCACCCAAATGGCATCAAATCCTCTCGAAGTATTTGGCAAACCCGTCACAAAATCCATGGAAATACTATCCCACTTCCACTCAGGAATCTCCAAAGGTTGCATCAACCCTGCAGGCTTCTGATGCTCAACCTTCGACTTCTGACATGTCAAACAGGCATACACAAACTGAGCTACCTCCTTCTTCATACCAGGCCACCAAAACAATTTCTTCAAATCATGATACATCTTTGTAGCTCCGGGATGAATACTCAATTTACTTCTGTGACTCTCCTCAAGAATTGCTTTCTTCATCTCTACATCATCAGGAATACATATCCTATCACGGAACCTCAACACACCTTGAGAATCCAACCTGAAATCATTGTCATCAGCTTGTCCAACTTCACCCATCATGTCTACCAGCTTCACATCCAACTTCTGTGCCTCTCTGATACTAACCAGAAAATCATTATTAATCTTTAACATACCCAATTTGATACTCTGAGGAGATACTTCACAAACTAAGCTCATGTCTCTGAATTGTTCAATCAACTCCAACTCCTTAATCATCATTGCAGACATATGCAAACTCTTTCTACTCAAAGCATCGGCTACAACATTAGCTTTCCCCGGATGATAGTTCAAGCTAAAGTCATAGTCTTTCAACAACTCTAACCACCTTCTCTGCCTCATATTCAGCTCCTTTTGATCAAATAAATATTGCAAACCTTTATGATCACTAAATACTTCAAATCTAGAACCATAAAGATAATGCCGCCAAATCTTCAATGCAAACACAACCGCAGCCAACTCCAAATCATGTGTAGGATAATTCTTCTCATGAATCCTCAACTGCCGAGAAGCATAAGCAACTACCCTACCATTCTGCATAAGAACTCCTCCTAAACCCATCTTCGAAGCATCACAATACACAACAAAGGATTCTTCTGGTTTAGGTAACGTCAAAATCGGAGACGTCGTCAACCTCTTCTTTAATTCTTTGAAACTTTCCTCACACCGATCATCCCACACAAACGCCTTTCCTTTACAAGTCAACTGAGTTAGTGGAAGAGCCAACTTCGAAAAGCCTTCAATAAATCTTCTATAATAACCAGCTAACCCAAGAAAACTTCTAATCTCAGTGACCGACTTCGGAGTCTCCCACTTCAACACCGCATCAACTTTGGATGGATCTACCGCAATCCCATCACCGGAAATAATATGCCCAAGGAAACTCACTTCCCGCAACCAAAATTCACACTTAGACAATTTAGCATACAACTTCCGATCCCGCAAGACCTCCAACACTAACCTCAAGTGCTCAGCATGCTCCTCTTCGGATTTTGAATACACCAAAATGTCATCAATGAACACCACAACGAACCGATCTAGATACTCATGAAAAATACGATTCATATATTCCATGAATACCCCAGGAGCGTTAGTGACACCAAAAGGCATCACCGAATACTCATAGTGACCATACCGAGTCCTAAAAGCCGTCTTCGGAATATCTTCATCTTTCACTTTAATTTGATGATAACCCGATCTCAAGTCAATCTTGCTAAACACTTGTGCACCCACCAATTGATCCATCAAGTCATCAATTCTTGGAAGCGGATACTTGTTCTTAATTGTCACTTTGTTCAATTGCCGATAATCAACACATAACCTCATACTCCCATCCTTCTTCTTCACAAGCAACACCGGAGCACCCCACGGAGATACACTAGGTCTCACAAACTTCTTTTCAAGCAACTCCTCAAGCTGCTTCTTCAACTCAGACAACTCCGATGCAGACATTCTATAAGGTGCCATTGACGCAGGCCTAGTGCCAGGTACCAGATCAATAGAAAACTCCACTTCCCTCTCTGGTGGTACATCCGGAATCTCATCAGGAAAGACCTCAGGAAACTCCCGTACCACCGGCAACTCATCAATCTTTGCTTGACTCTCAGCAGATAATGATTCCATCACAGCAAACAACTGAGCTTCTCCCCTCATTGCTTTCATCAACTGACCCCCAGACAACAAGACAGTTTCTTCCTCCATCGGAGAAGAGAAACTAACAGACCGATCACAACAATTGATATGAACATGGTTATGCACCAACCAGTCCATACCCAAGATAACATCCATCCCCACCAAAGGAAGACAAATCAGATCAACAATAAAATCTTTGCCGAAAACCGACAAAGGACACTTAGCACACATAAGAGAAGTAGTTACCGAACCCTTAGCTGGAGTATCGATAACCATATCCCTCATCATGGAAGACAACTCAAGATGCAACTTTTCAACACATACCGCAGCAATAAATGAATGTGTAGCACCAGTATCAACTATAGCAATCAGAGGAATACCTTCAATGAAGCACGTACCTGAAATCTCATTGGTCACCTCTGACCCAGCAAGAGCAAACACCTTTCCACTTGCTTTCTCCTTCTTTGGTTTAGTGCATTTGGTACTAATGTGACCCACCTCACCACAATTGTAGCAAACCACATCCTTGCGGTCACAATCAGCAGCCAGGTGACCTCCTCTGCCACACTTGAAACACTTTCTCTCATCAAAACTACACTCATAACTCTTATGACCAGGCCTACCACACTTGTAGCACACAACATTAGCAGGAGCATCTCCCCCACTTGGTTTTTTGCCAGAACCAACAGCAGCTTTCTGTTTACCTTTCCCACCGGACACATCATAAGGTTTACTACGATTCTGAAACTGTCCCCTCTTCTCTTTCACAATCTTATAAGAGGTATTGCTATCCTCTTCAAAGATTCTGCAACTATCCACCAAATCAGCAAACCTACGGATCCTCTGGTAGCTAATTGCCTTTTTAATATCATGCCTCAATCCACTTTCAAATTTGATGCATTTAGAGAATTCAGCATCAGCACCATTGTAATGCGGGTGGAACTTAACCAATTCCTCAAACTTGGCTGCATACTCAGATACAGACTTATTTCCCTGAGTCAAGTTCAGAAATTCCATCTCTTTCTTTCCCCGAACATCCTCCGGGAAGTACTTCCTCAAAAACTCTCTCTTGAAGACATTCCAAGAGAGCTCCTCACCGGCATCCTCAAGCCTCTGCAGAGTTCCCAACCACCAATCATCAGCCTCCTCAGCTAACTGGTGAGCACCGAATCGAACCTTCTGAGCTGGAGTGCAATCCATAACTCGGAAGATCCTCTCTATCTCTTTCAGCCACACAAGAGCTCCATCAGGGTCATACCGCCCCTTGAAGACAGGCGGGTTCTCCCTTTGGAACGTAGCTAAACCACGAGCTGAAGCATTCCCCTCAGCACCTACAGCATCTGCCATTGCTTGCATAGCAGCAGCTAAAGCAGCATCATTCCTCCCAGCCATCTCAACAAGTCACTGAAACAAAATCAGTTAGAACGAGCAACAAGACTCGAGAATTAAAAGACTCAAGACTCAACAACTTGGTCACACAGACCGAACTGCTCTGATACCACTAATGTAACACCCCCCTTACGTATTCTACCATTCTAATTAATAAAATCAGAGTTGGAAAATTTCTTTTTAAAACTCAACCATCACAAGGGAGATATCACATTTTCGTCGTTTCAAAAACCAAACATCACATAATGAAATCATCAACATAAAGTAGTACGATACATAGCACATAATCGGGACGAACCCTCACAATACACCTGTCATGACATAACAGTCGGATATACAACTCGCAGCGGAAATAAATACATATCTCATACATATGTATAATACATCACCAAAGTACACTGTCTAATAACAGTACAAAATACAACTCCTAAAGTGTTTCGCCCCCCGGGTGCTACGTATCAGAGCATGACACCAAAAACCGGAAATAAGGAAGGTAGAACCTTCACTCGCTATCACCTGCAGGTTGCCGACATAAGAAGCAACACGAAAGCAGAAGGGTGAGTCTCTAACATATAATAGAATATGTGATAATCAAATATGATAGAGAAAAACACAATTAAAACACCAATCTACCATAAACCGGCACACCACAACAATTCACAATACATAACTCAGCTACACCAATAAACATCACCAAATGCGTATGTATATGCATGCAAATGCAACCCAACACCAAGGGCATATGCATGTGGATCCATTCATCACCTAAAAATAAGCCTTGAGGGCATTTATCACCAAAGTGGCCGAAGCCTAGACCGCAGCCTCTTCATCACCAAAAATGCACATGATTTATGCGACACCATGAACCATGTAGAACACACACCAAAATCACCAAAATCAGCACCACTCATCATCACCAATCATTGTTTCATCACCAATAATTATTTTATCACCAATAATTATTTTATCATCACCAAAATCACCAACACCACTCCACTTTACAGCTCTAAGGCTCACACCGATATTTTTGACAAATTATAAGTCCAACCGTGGATAAACACCCACACTTGAGTTTTACAACTCAAACAGTACACACTGGCACACTAAACCGGCAAATCCGGCAAAACTGCACTCCGGCAGCTCCGGCAGCCCCGGGCAACACACTAGGCCCCACACCTAGTCAACATCACTGGCAAAACTGCCAGACAGCTCCCTTGAATACAGCACACAGCACTGGCGCACCTGAGCAACGCTGCCAGGGCGCCTGCACTTTGGCACAAAATTTGGGCAGCACACACAAAGTTGGCGCCCAGCACAAGGGCTCCAGGCAGCGTGCACCAACCAACTTGGGCACGGTGCCCGCGCCCAAACCACCGCGAACCCAGGGGCCACTCTTGGCCCCGGCCCTAGTACTTCCTCTCTCCTAGATGCGCCACAAGGGCTCACCACAATTTGGGCCCTGACACGCCACTTGGGCCCATGCCCAAATTGACAAAAAATCACAAAAACAGGATTCTGGCGCCTAGACACATGGCTCCAAACAGCTCTGGAAACAAACTTGGGCACGGTGCCCGCGCCCAAACCACTCGTGCATTTTGGACAAACTCTTGAACCGCCCCTTTTACTAACCGTCTACTAGGTGCGCCACTAGGGTCCACTATCATTGGGGCCCTGGCTCGCCACTTGGGCCCATGCCCAAATTGGCAAAAAATCATTTTTCATGCACACTGCACAGTTTTGGCGCCTAGACACTCTGCACCCGGACACGCTTAGCAACCAATTTGGGCACGATGCCCGCGCCCAAACCACACACATTTTTGGGAAACACCCTTGCACGGCCACTAGTACTCATCAAACACTAGGTGCGGCAATGGGCCCCACCACCATGGGCCCTCTGCCTCGCCACTTGGGCCCATGCCCAAGTTGGCTAAAAATCACATTTTTGGCCTAGCACACTACCCACACCAAGCCACACTTCACCAAACCTAACCATTCCAACTTCAACTTCACCACCAATTCTAACCTTCAACAACCACAATTTCAACACCAATAACAACATCAATATCACCATATTCAATCATCAAATTTCATATCCGATTCACACAAGATTTCACCAACTCATTGAGACATTTTCACAAACACATAATGTGCAATTTTTGACAACTTTTTATTTCAACAAAACAACACCAAAACCACACCCAAATTAGTTCAAAGACATCACCAAACAATCAATTCTCATATTCAATCAACAAAATTCATTCAACCACATCAAAAACCCCTAAAACCCTATTCTAACATATTGAAAACACAAACCCTATTATAGGTTAGGAGAGCCCCTTACCTTGAATTCCTTGAAGAAAATAAGCCCTAATCCAAGCAATTCCTCTTGAAAAATCAACAAAATCCCTTCCCTTTCTCTTCTTCTTGCTACTTCCTCTTCTCTCCTTTTTCTCTCTTTTCTTTGTTTCTTACTTTGATAAAAAAAAATGAAAGGAAACAACACTAAGTCACTTAGTCAAATATGATGACTAAGTCTTCAAATTCAATTTGACTTCTATGTCTTCAAAGTAACTTTGATTACCTTATGGGCCTAAAATGATTATGGGCCTTTGGGCTTAATACCCACACCTCTTCAAACTTGCATTCCAACTCCTAAACCAATAAGTTAACATATCAATTAACTTAATTATAATTAAAATGTCGTAAACCCTAATAATCAATTAAATAAATAACTGAATTATTTTGGGGTGTTACATAGAGCATTGTGGTTGGCTTTCCACAAGAATAGCTTAATTTTCTTTGGGATTTTGTCCTTCCAAATCAAGGGCCAAAGATTAGGGTCAATGCTAGTAGAAGAAGAGGGACTGAGGTAAGGATAACCTTTAGCACTACTCATAATAGATTCATAACCAGATTTAACATTGTAGAAACCATCTCTAGACTCTGGCACGTAGAGGACATCATCGTTAGTAGTCCAGCCAATGGGGGTCTTCATAATGTCAATAGCCTGTTGAGGGGGAACATTATCTCTAAGCTTCTAGAAATCTCACTGTGGAAGACCAGAAATTACTAGATCTTTGACAAGCTTCACTTTTGATCCTTCTCTCAAGGTGACCTGCTTACCTGAGGCAAACCAAACAACATCCTTCACAGGGAGTGAGATCTCCTTGGACACAACCCATCTCCCATTCTTATTCAACAAATATCTCCCATGTAGCAGACTTTTCCAAACCCAAGAGCAACCAATCTTCTTATTTTCCTGCCATAGGGTACCATTTTCAAAGTAAATTCTCATTAAGATTCTAGCCCAGAGCTCATTAGGGGAGTGATGGAGTCTCCAAGCTTGTTTGATAAGTAATGAGGAGTTCATATGGTTGAAGTCCTTACATCCAAGGCCACCCTCATTCTTTGGTCTACATAGAGCATCCCAACTCTTCCAGTGAATATCATTCTTCCCAACATTAGACCTCCACCAGAATTGAGCAATTCCAGAAGCAATTTTCTTACAAAATTTTTTGGGAAGCCTAAGAATTGACATGACATAGATAGGAATCACTTGAATAATAGCTTCGATAAGGACTCCTTTCCTAGGTTGTGATAAAATATTGCATTTCCATCCTTCCAATCTAGTAACAGCTTTCTCTAAAATCCACATTAAGCTCTGAGATTTATCTCTCTCCCATTTAGCTGGAAGGCCTTGATAATTCTCCGGGGAGTCCCAAAGCGAGACATTGAGGATTGAGGTCAATTTGATCTTAAAATCTGTATTTAGACGTTTACCACACACACCGAACGAGATTTGTGTAAGTGAATCATTTGCCCAGAGGCTGCTGTAAATTGGTTTAAGTATGAACCATATGGTAAATCTATGCCTCATTAGCAAGACCAAATAACAAAGCATCATCTACAAAAAAGAGATGGGTGAGACAAGGTGTTGAACTTGTAAGCTTGATTCCTTGAATAGTTTGGTTCTGTTGGGCTTGGTTAATCATCCTTAAGAGAACATCCCAGGCCAAAATGAAGAGATAGGGGGACAAGGGATTCCCTTGTTTTAAGCCCTTGCTAGGAAGAAGAGAGATGTTGCGATATCCACTAACTTGATAGGAGTAGGACACTGAGGAAACCATATCCATAACCCATTTGATCCAAGTAGAGGAAAAGCCAAAAGTGTTCTTCATTTCTTATAATACAATTAGTACTTTACTCATGTATCTGCACGGGTGACACTGTATTTGTTATAATTTTCTATGAAATTATAAATACATTGAAAATTGGAAAATATAATAAAAGAAAAAGGAAAAACTCGATAAAATGCTATATTTCAAATTTATTAACATACTTGTGTTGCAAAAAGTTAAAAAAAAGTTAGTATCTCCTTATAATCTTAATAATGGAGTAAAATTCAGAAGAAAACAAAATGAGATTTAATATAAGGTATGCACCCCAGTTGTCGCTCCTGTTGCCTCTCTTGTTGCCGCTTCTGTTGCTGCTCCCGTTTTTGCATCTGTTGTCGCTCCTGTTGTAGCAGCTAGGGGTGGGCATGGGTACATTTTGACCCGACCCGACCCAACCCACAACCCAATTCAATTCAACCCAGAAAGTACGGGTTGGTTCGGATTACTAGATTGAGTTGGTTTCAAAATAGGCAGACCCATAGTGTACGGGTTGGGTGCTGGGTCTAAAATACGAAAACCCACCAAACCCAACCCAACCAATAAAACATGTGATCCTACATACGTAAAGCCAAAGTCTTGGACTATTACATGATATATCATGTAATTATTTATAGAAGAGAAAGTAATATTGAAGTCTTTATTATCTCTGAATTGTCAAATAGTTTCACGAGCAACTGATAGTCTGATACTTTGACTTCAATTTAAAACTTGAATTATGCGTATTGTTGCTCATTATGTTGACGTTGAATGGTAATTCAATAACATAAATACTAAGCTTTGGTTTGAATTCTAAACTCGTTACGTTGATGTTAAAATATTGATTTTGAAGTTGGTTTATTTTTCTTATTTCTGTTGTTCTATTATTTTTTATTTTTTCAAAAAAAATATTATTTTAGTAATAAATACATTACCCAACCTAACCCAACCCATTTAAGAGCCGATGATGGGGAGTGGGGGAGTATTCCCCGCCTTAGCTCCTCCTCATTGTCATCCCAATGAATAATCACATAAATCTAGGTTTGGTTCATGTGATTCCTTTTGAAATGTCATAGTGTAAAAAGTGATAAATTTTTATATTGAAAAATATTAATTGTACTTAATTAATTAAATTATGGTAAATATTGAATTGTTTTCTGTTTGTTTTTATCTTTTCATGCAAACACAAACATAAAAATTTCAATATTAATAGTTTTAGGAAAATCATTATTTTTTTTATGAATTACTAAGGTAACTATTAGATTTTTTTTTGGTTATCATGTCATTGGTGCGTAGTTTCTACTGACTTTGCCGGTGACTAATCTACGCTGGGAAACCTGGATAACTATTAGATTTATTTGAGTATGAAAATATAATTTACATTTATTTAAATATAATTATTAATTTTAAAGTATTATTAGTGGGATCCCTATGGGGATTAATTGCCCCATTAGGAGCCCTACATGTGGGAAATTTTTTCCCATGGGTACGAGGGCGGGGGAGAAAATCCCCCCACAATCAATTTGGGGTTGGGGACAGGGACCATGTTCGTGCCCTGAGTATATTACATAAATATTTTTATTATAGATATATATTTTAGGTTTAAATATGTATTTAGTCCCTGCAAATGTCCCTGTTTTTCGATTTAGTCCCCGCAAATTTTTTTTTTTAAATACGTCCCTGCAAAACAACTTTTTTTTTAAATACGTCCCTACAAAATAAAATTTTTAAAAACGTCCCTGCAAAATAGCTTTTTTTTTAAATATGTCCCTACAAAATAACTTTTTTTTAATACGTCCCTGCAAAATATCACAATTTTTTTTCTTGGGATGTATTTCAAAAAAAAAGTTATTTTGCAGGGACGTATTTAAAAAAAAGTTATTTTGCAGGGACGTATTTAAAATTCCAACTTTCGGAAGGGCATATTCAAAAAAAAGTTATTTTGCAGGGACGTATTTAAAAAAAAAATTTGCAGGGACTAAATCGAAAAACAGGGACATTTGCAGGGACTAAATACATATTTAAACCTATATTTTATTATAAGTAATTGATTTTTTAGTCTTTTTACATATGTTTTTAATTAAAATTATTAATAAAAATTTTAGTTGTGTGAATTTTATATTTTTATTCTTACGTTTATTCTTTTTAAATATTAAAATATTAAAGCAAGAATTTTTTTTCTTTTGTAACAAAAAATAATATCAAAGTACGAGTAACTTTTATATTTTCTATATTAGAATGTGAAACTTTTAATCTTTTTAGTCTTACTTTTATATTTTTTTCCCATTTGATTATATTTCAGTTCATATTTTTGTTAATTCTTAATAAATTTATGGCATCTCCACAGGGACCGTGGGGATCTGTAGGAAAGGGGATGAGAGAGGAAACCCCCAGATGAGGATTGGGGATGGGCAGGGTGATAGTTTGCGTGGCGGGGACGGGGAGTGGAGGAGTATTCCCCGCCTCAACTCCTCCCCATTGACATCCCAAGGAATAGTCGAAGAAATCCGGGTTTGACTCATGTGAATAATTTTAAAATGTCATGTTGTAAAAAGTGATGAATTTTTATATTGAGGAATAATAATTGTAGTTACTTGATTAATTAAACTATGGTCTATATTGAATTATTTTCTGTTTGTTTTTGTCTTTCAATGCAAACTTAAAGATAACAATTTAAATATTAACAGATTTAGCAAAATCGTTATATTTTTTATTCATTAGTAAGGTAACTACTAGACTTATTTGATTATGAAAATATAATTTACATTTAATTAAATCTAACAATTAATTTTACAGTTTGCCTAAGCTTTAAATAAAATACCCAAAAAATTTGTTCACCAAATTTGTTCATGTGTCTATGTTGTGGGCTACTCTTTTTCATTTCACCAAAATTTTTTCAATTTTATTTATTTGTATGTTATTAGTATTATGATCATTAGTTTAGATTTTATTATTTTCTATTCCATAACTATCCATATTATTAAAATAACTTAATTATTTAAAAAAATTGACATTTTCAAACATCAATTCTCTCGTCGCACATTTACTTAATATCTTGAATAATCATTATGTAATATATATTCAAAGAAATATATATATATATATTCAAAGAAATATATATTACATACTACGTACAAATACATAATTACTATTATTAACCAATAAGGTATAAATGACAATATTAATAACCGTAAAATATGAAACGATGTATTGTACTAACGTCAATTTGACAAACATAAATCAATTAAACAATGCTAGATATGTGTGTGTGGGGGACATTTAAGAATTTTTAAATTTTTGCTAATAAATTATTTTTTTATGACCAATGTACTTGAAATTTTTCCGTGCGATGCACGGGCAGGTATACTAGTTCAATATACATTGCACAAAAATAAATTAACGCGTGTACAACTCTATATAAAACTGGATGCATGTGCTGTCAAAAAAAACTGGATGCATGTCTCGAATTTTAAATGTTGTAAGTGGTCTAAAGTTTTGATGTAAACGCGTCTTATCAAAAGATTAACTACATGATGTGTTTATGTTTAGGATTTTGATCTTAAAATAAGTTATGAAAAGATAAAATTAATGATGTGTTTAACGCGTGATATAAAAAGATAGAAATATATATCTAATCAGTTTCAATTTTTTTCCAGCTAAAATGAGCATATATCTTTCCTATATTTGGTTTAATACTCCGATGTACAACAGTTAACAGAATGCCAAATGCTTAATCAAGACACATGCATGTAGCTATAAACTCCTAATTATCGAAAAGAAAATTATATGTAGCTATCTTCAAATACTTCATTCCATTGAACCCTCTTTGAAGCTGGGAAATCTTGAATACACCACATAGTTAAGAAAAGACAAAGTTCTCGAGTATTATAAATCCAAGTTTGCTATATTGTTCATGGAAAGAAACTTCTATCCTTTACAATATTGTATTTATATTGAAAAAGTGTTGTTGGCAAACATCTTAAAGAAATAGTCTCTGCAATTACGTGTAAAGGATATATAACCGGTTTATACCAACAACAAAAAACTTCCTATTCGATCGTGTTGAATATACAATGGAAAGGAAGGAGCTTATCAAAAAAGCAATGGAACGGAAGGAGGTAAGCTTAAATCTGCATTTAGAATAATGTTTTGTGGTGGTGTTGATAGATTCTTTTTTTGCTATTAGAATATTATTATAATGAAATTAATATCCTAGAACAGTATTAAAAAAAGTTGAATTAAGGACATAAATTAGAAACTGAAAAAAATGATCTTGATGTCACAATTATGTAACATAGAATTTGAGTCATGTTTTGCATTTTTCTATCTTATTTCAACTTTTTCTATCAATAAGAGGTGGCTCATGAAACAAATTGAACAATTTTATGATACATCAATATATTATAATATTTTGTTATAAATTGCAATACAATCAGTATTTTAAAAATCAAACTAATTGAACGATTTAATCATGACTTAGACGTCTCACCAATTCGATGTCTAATTTGGTTTTTAATTTTTATTTATTTTTATTTCCCTTAATATCGACCTAACAATTTTTTTTCTGGATGCAGCATGTTTCCTCTCCACCTTCATCATAATTATCACCATCTTTTCATTTAGTATATCACTTAAAATATCTAGGTTTATTCATCAAATTGATGGATCATGGGAAATTCCCCATTAATTAAACCTTAATTTTTAAAATATCTAGATTTATTCATCAAATTTATTGAAGGGAATGAAATTCCATTTATATAGGTCACCTAGTTTCTCTTGCGATCTTTTAATCTTTTTTCTAATATGTCTCTATATTTGATCAACTTTGGGCTTGTATTGGTTGATGTGTGTTGATTTTATTATGGGGGTATTAACCAATACAAGGCCAAAATGATTTGATGAATTACACAGTTTAAATACACACTAAAAATATCAACGAAAATAAAAATATGAAATTGGTTTCTAAGTTTCGCGTCTTTCTAAGACTCTAGAAACGACTTAAGAAATAGATTTTGCTATGTCTATTTTTAAATATTTGTTGCTATTTCATTTTTTTCCTTTCTAATTATGATATATTGGATTTTGAAACCTTGAACTTGTATTGGTTAATGTGCATTGATCAATGGGGGTACTAACCAATACAAGTTATGGGTATAAACATTGAAAATAAACTGAACTATAATTAAGTTTTCTGTATTTTTATTTTTAAATAATGAGCAATAATCCATTTAAATACACACTAAAATATCAACGAAAATAAAAATATGAATTTAGAAATAGATTTTTGCTATGTCTATTTTTAAATTTTTGTTGCTATTTCATTTTTTAAAACCTTGAACTTGTATTGGTTAATGTGCATTGATCAGTGCGGGTATTAACCAATACAAGTTAAGGGGGTACACATTGAAAATAAACTAAACTATAATTAAATTTTCTGTATTTTTATTTTTAAATAATGACCAATAAAGTTACTGATATATAATATATTTTATATATGCAGAAAAAACCTAAGATGTCTGTGCCTCAATTTGGAGGGTGGGAACTAAAAGCACCAGGAGTACCTACTGATTACTCCATGGTATTCAACCAAGCTCGTGCAAACAAGAAGACTCAAAAAGAAGATTTGACTGAAGTCAAACGTCTAACCATTGGAAATGAAAGGGCTCAAATTAATGCCAATCATCGTATTAATCCTCGTACTCATCCACAATTACATGCACATGCACATGCACATGCTCATCCTCATGTTCCTGCTTATGCTCATCAAGATCCTCCTATCATGGTGAGTGACAACCCTCATCTTAGTTATTAATGTTTTTTGTTATATTGTCATTATTATTATTGCTTTCTTGTTGGGATTTTGTAATCCAAGTTCAATAATAATAATAATAGCATTACTCTTTGAGCAACTACTTCATCTAGCTTTGATCCATACCCCCTTGATCAATGCACATGGATCAATGTGAGATGAGGTGTTGTCAAAGGGAACAATACAAAATACTATGTTTCTCTTCTTAAGTACTAGTAGAAAAAGTTAAAATAACGTCAGATATTTAAGGCGAAATAAATGAAATTGGGCTCCAATTTTAGAATCGCAAACACTTAGCTTAGCGCTACAATTAAAGACAAACTTTGTCTTTTTCGTCTCAGAATCTCCGTCGTTATTTCAACCTTTCCAAGTAGTAAAACATCGTTTGCACAACTTTGAATTTATGTTACCCCGCCCCCACATTTAATGTTAAGGAAAGAGTAAAGGTGTGTGTGGAAAATTGCCTTTGGCGCAAAAAAGGCATTGTGCCTTTCTGTCACTGTGTCTATCTCTCTCATTTAAAAAAGCTTCTCTCTCATCTTAACTCGGTTTTCTCTCTCCAAAAATAGCCTAATATATGAACTGGTAAAGACCCTAAATACAAATCTTAAATAAAAATCAAGGAAAATAAGATGAGATAAGAGAATATTTTAGAGGAGAGAGATAGATAGAAAGTTAGAGCACATTTCTCGCAAAAAGTTAGGGGTGGGAGAAAAAGAATGAGTTAGGAGCATGAGAGACCAAAGAAGGAATTATTGTAACATTTTCTAACTTATATATATCTTGTTTATGATTTTGCAGAGGAGAAAGAAGCTTATAACTTGCATGAGTTGGTGTTAGGCCTCAATATGAAGATGATAAGAACCAAATCCACTCCTTGATTTTCAAATCATTGTCTTGGACACATGATATGTCTTGTAATACATATATAAACTTGAGAAGAAGTTCATGAGAAACCTATGACTAGCATAGTCGCAATCTCCTCTGTCTTGTCCTCCTGTATATTGTTCACTACAGTCTTAATTAAACTTTTATCTCATTTGCTTTAGTTTCTATTGTCCTTTACACAGTCTAATGAATGTAAATTGTAATACAATACTCATACTCCCTCCTCAATCTATTATATGCAAAATTATCTAATTTTATATTTAGTTAAGTTGATTTGATTTTCTTGGTGTAAAAATAATAATAATAATAATAATAATAATAATAAGTGAAACTATTTTTTCTTTTCATTCAATTTCACTCTTAGTTTAGTTCGTTAACATTAGATTAACTTTCCATAAAATCATCAATTCCAAGAGCACTTGTTATACATTGTGGTGTTACTGCAAAGTGTATCTAATCCAATCATAATTCATGGATAACACCCCGAAATTCAGAGAAAATTTTGAGGATAAATAAATTATATATATATATATATATATATATATATATATATATATACACACATAATGCAGTATATGAAGGTAGAATCTCAAAACATATTGCAGAATGTCGGGGTGTTATCCATGAATTATCCATGAAAGAAAACTGAGAGTTATTAACTACTAACTATCTATTGACATAGTTCTCTCTGGTAACTACTTTTGATCTATCGTTTTTTATACAACTTTGTCCATTTATTTAAGAGTTTTTTTTTAATTTAAAATTTGTGACTATGCTATTTTCCTTTCATATGAGTATGATCTATTGTCTCATAAAAAAAGAGTATGATCTATTGTCAACTCGTGTTTGCGCCCAATGAAATCATCGCCGTTTGCCGTCTACCTTGATGCACACAACCATGTTTTCAAGCGCCTCCATTAATCCGTGTTTTGTTTTCTTTTTTGTTTCCGTCAAGCGTAAATCTGATCTAGACTTTCTTTAGTATTCTTCTGTTAAATTTCTTGGTTTTTAGTGTTTGAGTTAATTCTTGTATTTGAAGCTGATTATGGTGAAACCACTATCAACTTGATGGAGGCTATTAAATATAAAATTAGTTAGAAATTAGTTTAGTGGTTACAAGTTTGTTAGTATAGTAGTTAACATGTAGTTATAAGCATAAGTTGTATTAGATTGTATTCATTTTTTTCAATCAATATGATTTCCTTTGAGTTTTTACCTCATGAGTATACTTATGCTCTTTTCTTCTCCTATGAGTATGACCTATGGCCATCTTATCCTATGATTCTTAACATTAAGTACAACTTTGTACTAGCATTCTCATTTTATTTCGACGCACCGCTAATTTCAACAGATGGCAAAATGAAAATGTGTTTTTTTTTATTTTTCTTACAAAAAAAAGGATTTAATAAATAGGTATTTAAAACTCTCTACGCAAACTGGCAATGATAAGTCCTAGCATTCCTCACTCTCCACCTGAGAGGTTCTGCTTGGATAACATCGTGATGAGTCACCCCATGGGCCTCTCAAATACGGTGGAATGGAAGCATCTGGACCACCCACACATACCACGTCCATTAAGTCTCAAAATATGCCTAGAGAGCCATAGATATAAGTATCCCTCCCTCTGTAGATTTTATGCCCCACTCTGTGTTAATTTCCCATTTGGTTCTGTTTTGGTCCTCATACAATATCTGAAGGTGGTAATACCCTTGAGGAAGTGTTCATATTCAACAACAATCTCTCGATGCATTTTTTGGCGTCTCTTCGGTAAATAGGGGCTAAAACAGATGTATAAAGCAAAAAGATGTTATGAGAGCTATAAACAATATCTAAAAAACAAGTTATGCAATCCATCCAATCATATATTCTTTTTTGCAAGGACTATTGACTAGGCGCATATGCCTATACCTCATAATTTGACTCATGCTACTTATCCTGATGTCACAAACCTTCACAAGGCGTCATCTGACTGTCCACAAAGGAGTATGGATGTTATAAGTCACGTTCTCACCAATGATCCGACTAACCTAAATATAGTGCTACCCTATTTGGCTCAATAGAAACTGTGTTCTATTGTAAGAACACAGTGTAGTCGTCTAGTCGACCTAGTATGCGCATACATATGACAGTGGTCCTTATAAAACAAATGCAATCTAGCTATATGGCCAACAAACGCCAATCAAACGCCACGACTTCGGCGAATAGGTCTAATCAAACCTCATGACCCCAACGGCCACGAAGGACCACCCTTTGTGACCCTATTCCCTAATTCACCACGAAGAGACTACGACCTCAGCTAGTAGTGTTTGTATAGTTGAATTTGCCGATGTTAGTAGAGCACCTCGACTCATTGGGGGCAAACCAATTAGTTCAACCTCATGTCTGGGCATCATTACCTCGATCCACTACGACAACGAGCAGTTCGGCTAAAAAGCCAAAGCCACTCTCACCAAGGTGACTTCGGTTTGGGTGGCAACTCTTTCGGATCGGACCGAAGTCTACTCCGGATTTGAGTTCGCCTTAGTACGAGAACCATGCACTCCATAAGTATCCTACAGCGGAGATAAGACTAGATATCATCATGCGCGCGATCAGGAGTCGACCTCAGTCGCGATATGGATCTCGTAACTTCCTTTCCAATTAAGTTGGATTCCACACGCGCCTCTCGTGCGTCTTGTGGGTAATCCACGTGTTTGTGTGTTGTATATATATATATATATATATATATAATTGTCAAAGTACACTTTACCAGTTTTTACCTCATATTCTTGCTATTGAAGTGTGTGTGCAAGTACCAACTCCCTCCAGTTCTCCCTAGCAAACAACCGTACAAGATGATTTCCGACGACTCTCTCCTCAGCATTGAACTAGATAACAAATAGATATCACCATTTAAGAGTGCATTTTTTAACATCCAATTGAGAAATATGTCATTGCCGAACAAATGCAACTACAATCCAAGTGCAAATGATAGTCATATTTGAAACATGAGCAAAGATTTCTTCATAATACATGACATATTCTTGAGAGAATCCGTTAGCTTTCCTTCTACTACTTATTTTCTTCTAGTTATTTTTACTTTCGTTTTTCTTTTTAACTTTTACTGGAATTTGCTTTCCTTTTTCTGTTGGTGTTAAATTCTTAAAGTCAACGATTCCTTCGTAGGTTATCAAGTACACGGCTCTTTTTCCTTCCAACTCTCTAGAGAGTAGGAACAAGGAAGCTTCTTAATTTATTTATTTTTATATATTCAAAGCTCAAATATAAATTAAACTACTACTTTTTCATCAATTACTTATATAATTGATTGGATTACAGAATCTTGGAACTAGAAATGTCTTTGACAGCCACACCAATTTTATTTCAATCTTAGCCGCCCATTGTTTTCTTATTGCATTAATTAATAACTGATTTCCATAATTTCCCCCATTCTTTAAAATTGTTTATTACTACCTCCGTTCCTAAACTTTAGTCCTTTTGGAGTGTTTCACACAAATTAAGAAATCATAAATTTACAATACCTAATTACTAAAGTACTCCTTTGTAGCATTAATATCCAATTTGTATTTTATTTTTTTGGAATTATTGGAAAGAGAAAAGAAAACAATAAATCAATAAAGCCCACACTCTAATTGGCTTTAAGAAGTCCACTAACTTAGGAATCCAAAGGAGTTAATATTGTGAATAGTGACAATTAATTAAAGATAAAGGGTAAACTTGGAAATTAAGTAAATTGTACATTGGTATCTCAAAAGTACTAAAGTTTTGGAATAAAAAAGAGAGGTCAAAAAGACCAAAGTTTAGAAACGAAGGGAGTAACTATTTGCTAAATTGCCCCGATGACAAAGTTGAATAAGGATAAGTATACTTTGAATTGCAAATAATTGAGGTGGAGAAAAGGACCTAACCTACCCACCACCCTTCAACATTCTTCACCAAACTCCTTTCAATTAATTATTGTCCTTTGGGTTAGGGGTTTGTAGCTATCGGTGCTTCAATTACAACTACCCCAGATCTATTTTAAGCACAAATTATTCCCACATGATTTACAAAACAAAAGAGATTTTGGTGATTCTTTAGATATGATTCTTTGCATCTAGACTTATCCTTATGTCTTTTGCCAATCTCATTTTCCACGTGTCAGAAAACATGATTTAAAATACTTATATACCCTAAAACACTTATTATATTAAATAAACCAGCGTACTGGACATTGAATTATATATGTCAATTTTGGCTCAGCCCAACAGATCGGTCTGATGATCTAGTATTTTAGGTTGAGCTAGACTCGTTAAATAGAGGTTTAGAAAATAATCAGACTATTTTAGCCCATGAGTCAAGCTGAAGCTATTTTTTATGTTTTCTTCGTTCAAAGTGGTCTGGGTCGAGTCAAATTGTTAACCTAGCGTTTTAAACTTAGCTAGGCTAGAAAAACACAGTTTAGTAAAACACTTGAGCTAGCCCAACCCAACTCACTTTTATATTTTTCCCTAGTGACCTACGCCGAGCTAGCGGATCAGTTTTATAGCTCTATTTAGAATTTAGAATACTTGTGAAATGATTAACCCTTTTTATTTTATTTCCTTTGTTGCACATAATGACATAATTGTGGTTGAAGCCATCAATTCAAGGCAATTTCCACCTGTACTTTTCTACCTTACTTATTCTGTTCAAACCCTTGGTGTTTGGAAGCCCACCATTGGGTTTTTTGTGGGGTCTCTTTGAACCAATGTTTGTTTGAAGATTCCAAATTTGCTTTTAGTTTTGGTTAAATAGTTGGTGAGCTTTCATTTTGTTTTTCTTTAACAAGAAAAATTTCCCTTTCCATAATTGGTTTCTCCACTGACTTAAGTCTAGGAGGCTCTCTTATCCTATATACCAAATTCAAGTTTGACCCGTAAAAGATTTCCAAAATATTCTAATGTTACTTTACTTCATCACTTGGATCTCTCTCCTTCTTAAACCACTAGCATCATGGGCATGTGTAACTAAAACTACATTGTTTCCCCTTTTGTTCTGTCAAGAGTTGTCTGTGAAAACAATCTCCAAGATGTTCTTTAGGAATCTGATTTCAACAAAAGTAGAGAATGTTGAAGATGATAGTAACCAAGAGGAGTTATCATTGTTGGATTTGCCTGAATTGCCTTTAGAATGCATTCTTGAAAAGCTACCACCTTCTTCACTTTTTCAAATGGCCAATGTTTGTTGTTCGTTGAGGGAAAGGTGTGTGAGTGATCACCTTTGGAAAAAGCACATGAAGCAGAAATGGGGTGGAGTTATTGGTGCAGCTGCTTATAGAGAATGGAAATGGTATATTGCTTCAAAAAGGGATTTTAACGGTCTTAAAGATGGAAGTCAAAAAGGGTATATGAGATTTTTCTCTCTTCTTTGGCCTTTTCAATGGATGAATTTAAAGGTTGATGTAAATGATGGAGAAAACAAGAAGCAGAGGAGTTGTTTGCTAGTTGATTCTGTCATGAATTGGTATCTTGCTCTTGAGACTGGTAGCTTCTGGTTTCCTGCTCAGGTCTATAACCGTGAGGTATCTATTAAAACCATTTTGTTATTTTATTGTAAGCAGACATTTTGGTCCTAGAATGTGTGATGCGATATCATTATGGTCTCTGAATGTATTGAAATTGTAAACTTGTTTCTGAGAGTCTATTTAGTAAGTCATTTTAGTCTTCAAATGTAGTTTTTATTAGTATTTCTGTTTCTCAAATGTGTTTTTTATTGATTAACTTAGTCCCTAAAATTACTAAAGAGACACTCAGGGACGTGTTTGCAATTTCGATACATTTAGGGACTATAATGCAATTTCGCAAAATTTATATACAATCAGCAAATATGAAATTAGTTGCTTCAATTTCAATGGAAGTTAGTGAATTATGTGTATTCTTACAAGTTACAATTTTGGTGTTGGTGGTTACTGGTGTAGAGTGGTCATGTTGGATTCATGTTATCTTGCTATGATGCTGAGCTTAGCTATGATTCTCGAACTGATTCCTTTCAAGCCAGGTAATTGGACATGGCTCTAGGCATATACTTTACTTAATTGTGTCAATTCATAGAGAGTCTTTCTGTGTATATGTTCACATTTTTTTTTATGAAGGTAAAGTATATATTTCATTGAATAAACCAAAAAACATCATACATAAATTCATCAGAAGTCAGAGACATTTCTAAACCATGAAACATATCCTAACAGAACCTAACAAAATGTTCCACACAGGGTTCAGGACACTAATCTGTCAAGCACGGACACTTCTTGAGATTGTTGTCTCGCGTGTCGCGTGCCAGTGTTGGAGTCGGACACTGACACGACAGGCGTCAAACACACCTATAAGGCGTCGCACTTTAAAAAGTTATTTTTTTTAACTTGGACACTTCTTAGATACCGCTAAGGCACTCCTATTACAATTTTTTCTAGAAACAAAAAATCAACTTCTTGGAATTTTTTAAGTTTTTTATACTTATTATTAGGATGAAATTTTGATCCCATGGCCTAAGTATTAATTGGCTGGCTATTACAGGTATCCTCCACATGGAAGAAGGTTAGATTGTAGAGAGTGTGGCATCCCATGGAAAAGGCTAAGAGCACCTCCTGTTGATACCCCTCCTCATGATCTTCATATCTCTGATTGTTTAAATGATTTGCATCCGGGTGATCATATAGAAATTCAATGGAGAAGAAACAAAGAATTTCCTTATGGTTTGTTGCTTTCTCCAACATCATGTTCCAATTCTGTTAGTTTTTTTTGTTTTACTCTAATAAGAGCTGGTTGTGTATCAGCAAAAGAGGATTAGGTTTTAACAAACATAAAAGAGAAATGGCTATGTATCACTGACACTTCAGGTTGAAGGCATGTCTGGTGTCCAACACATATTGTGTCGGACACCAACACCAACACTCACACTTCAATTGCTTCTATTTTCTCAAATTATTGTGTATATGCGTGTCGGTGTTAGTATTGTGTAAACTGCATGTTAACAGTACACTATTGTAATTTTATTAACCTAAAAAGAATTTGTAGATGATGAGATGCATCTTTGTGGCAGGTTGGTGGTATGGTATTGTAGGCCACTTAGAGTCATGTGATGGGAATGAAAATCATTGCCGCTGTCATAGTAGTGGTGAGTTAATCTCAATTTCCTTTTAAATGATTGTTATCATCATATTTTACTTTTTTTGGTTATGGATTTTATCACCCATTAATTCTTGTTGGAGAAATGATTTTGGGACTAAGATGAATTCTGTTTTCTTAAATGTAACTTAATATAGTCTATAATGATAACCAATGGTTTCTAAAGAAAGACATTATCTAGAAAAGCATGCTGCTTTTCCTTTATTTAATGTTTTAAAGTTAAATTTGTGTAATCAACCTTTATTTATTATATTGCCCAACGAAGGTTAATTCAGTTGATAAGAATTCAGCTCACATCCCACACGGATGTGGGTTAGAATCCCGCTAATGATTGGTGGACCTCATTAGTGAGTAATTTGTAAATACCTTATTAAGCGCTCTAAGAGTCTTGAGACTTTCTCTAGCCTTGATGAGCCCTGAAGACCAACTCGCTTAAACTTTTTTTTATAAAAAAAAAATCTACGTTATTATATTGGAGGGGTTATAAAGTGAAAAAATTGACATTCATGTATAGTTTAGTTTGACAGATCAGACCAGGCCACAAGTTTGGCAAGGTCTCTTTTCTGGATTATAATATGTCTGAATATGGACCACTTTCTATACTCTATTAGAATGGTCCCCAAGACTTTTGATGATTGGTATGTCATCATTTCCACAAACATATTGATTAGTTGTGTCTTAGTTGATACATTTATGGCCAACTATTTTCACAACTCAACTTCATTTATACACTCACTTTCAATTCTAGTAGGAATCTTTTTCCATGTGGGATAGAATATTGTTAATTATAGGCCAAAATGATCCAAACCTCCTTCCATAGAGAGCATTCATTACTGTAATTATGGGTGTATAAAAGACTAAAATATGTGCTTTTATTCAATCAAAATTATTGTAATGAAGCCACATTTGTCAAAAGATAAAATACAGTATAGATGAAATGAAGCCAAAATTTTGTGTTTAACATGTCACAATATAGTATAGATGAAATATTTATATCAATGTTTTCAAAACCAAACAAAAAATCGAACCGACGAGACCTCTGATTCTAGGCAGTTCAACAAAACTGTAGTTCAAATAAGGTTGAACCAACGACCTAGTTGAACCGGCCGGTTAGTTTTGGTTTTTAGAACATTGATTTATATCAACAAATGCTTCCAACAGGAAAACATTTAGCAGTACTAAAATGATGGTGAGGGAGGGAAACATAGTTTATTTGAGGCTAAATGTGTTTGTTGCAGATACAGTGGTGCTAGAGTTCAATCACTACAGTCCTGGATCACGATGGAGAAAGACTACTGTGAGTAGAAAAGATCATAGAGAGGAAGGAAATGAAGCTGATGGATTTTATGGAGGAATAAGAAAGATTAAGAGTGAGGATGAAATTTCCATTTGGAAAAGCCTGTGGCCATCTGAAGTCTTGGAATAGTACTAGTCACTGGATATCATCAAATTTATTCTCAATTTAACATTATTTCATATACAAGCTTTGTTTCATCAACTGAAGCATTGACAGATTGTAACATTATACAAAGGAAATATACAAACAAGTTAAATTTGACTTCTCTTGTATTTAGGCTAATCTGATATTTATGCTTATGTTAAAAAGTAACAATAGATAAAGCTTTTGATATTAAATTGCAAATTGAAGACCAAAGTCTTGGAATAGAGATGTTTTATTTCTACTACAGATATATGAATATGTCTCTCACAGTGTACAAAAGAATTTTTTTTTACATAAATTAAAATGTAATTTAATTCCAGATAAACAAATCTAATTGACATCATAGAGTGGCAGATGCAATAAACAAGATTAAATTCCAGAGTTAAATGGCACAACAGTGGTTTTCAACCATGAAGGACCAGCAAGGAGTCCATTGACAGTGAATTTTGATGCCTCAGCTTTACTTTTTATCACATGAAAACCAGGCCATTTCACAAATTAGTATCACCCCATGGAGACCAACCCAAAGGACTCACCAAAGTATCCATGAAAGTTTTCATGAACACAACTCTTGAGTATTGTTGCCAAGGTCGGCCCAAGAAGGTGTTGAATTTGTGAACAACAGGCCTAAGATCCGGTGCGGCCCTAATTTGACAATTGTGGAATGAAATTCCAGTGTTCTGAAATGGGTCACCACGACCTTGGGCTGTGATCATGTTAGCCTGACCATCTAAAGGCTTTCTTGCAAATATGTTACAACTCTGGAAAACAACTGCGGCGTTGCCAAAGATGAAGTCCACAGTGCCATAGATGAAGCATTGTCTATAAAATTGACATTGTGCGTGAGCCATTAGGGTGTCTTGGTAACCTGAAATTGCACATCTGTAAAAGACAGAGAGGTCTGAGGCTGATCGGAGCGCCACAGCTTGTCCCTTGTGTGGACCGGCGGTGTTTTGAAGTCCGTCTATACCTGAATTTGAATAATACAACAAGTTAGGGGAAATCTATAAAACCTCTATATGAATATCTAGTATAAGTACAATGTCTACTATTATTATAAGGTGCATGTTTTTCAATAATATAGAAACTTATGCAGATCAGGTTTTCTATATTGTACAATCTTTATAGCACCAACACTTTAGGCTGAAGACGTGTTCGGTGTCGAACACATGTCATGGCTGACACTGACACCTAAATTATTTCCATTTTTCAAATTTAAACTAGTATCTACGTGTCTGTATCAGTGTCATGCTAGTGTACTAGTCTGCTATTTTAAGTCGCTATTTCCTACATAAAACGCCATGGGGCCGCCATTCTTCAACTAATTGGACATAGCAGTTGGACACATTCTGCTACTTAAGCTACTATTTGATAACAGTGACATAAAAATAAGAAAATAGAGAAAGAAAAAGTAGATTGAGGATGTAGGACTCACCAGCTGTTGCAGAACTATAAGTCGTGAAACCTCCTTGTACACTTCTTCCACTTGTTATTATGGTATTTCTCATTCCATCACCAACCATCATTATATTATCATTATGCACAGCAATCACAATATTCTCTCTATAAACACCTTTCTTCACATATATCACAAACCTCTTCTTATCCTTTCTCTTTGCAGCTTCATTCAAAGCAGCTTGTATAGTTTTGAAGTTTCCAGAACCATCTTTTGCCACGACAGAATTTGCCCTTATTGAAGAACCCTTCAATATCCTCCTCTCATTCCCAGAAAACCAACTTGGAAACTCTTGTTCTGTGCTTTCTTCAGCTTTGAAATATTTCAAGAAATCCATATTGATAGCTAAGCTATTCCTTATCATCTCAGATACATTACTTGCTGGAACAATGAAATTTTGATGAGCATTGAGTTCCACAGCACCAGTTTTGCATGTTTCAATGTTTGTGAGAGCAGTGGTAAGCCAAGTTTGTGCATCAACTGGTGAACACTTTCTCTTTTCATTGTTAAGGCCTTCAAGTGTACTGTTGAGATGAAATATAGTGTTTTCATATAGCTCCAAACAATCACCATGCACAGTTTTATGCTCCATAGCATTTTGTTGAAGACTAGGTGGATGAATGTTTTTGTTAACGTGTTTTGGGTTCTGACTTTAGGATGCTATATATATATATATATATATATATATATATATATTTGTTAAGTAGTATTACTGTAATTGGAAGCAAAACAAGTGTCTTATGTTGTGGCTTCATAGTGCAACTTCCGGAGCTTACTTATTGATGAAAATGTAGAGTTTAGAGTTACCTTAAGAGTTGTGCTTGTTACATATATATATATATATATATATATATATACATGCACAATACTACAAAGTGAAATTGTATATATTATTATCCTTCCTCGAGCAAACTTGTCAAAAAGGATAGCGGCCGAAAGAGTTTCTTTGAAAGCTTCGTGACCATTTCCAATTATGCGTTTTGTTCAAGCATGGCTCTAGTCCTATGTAACCCCATGTGCTTTTAGTTTACAGATTAAGCAAAATGAACTAAGAACGATAAATAGATAACAATGGTATATTTTACTGATGTTGTAATTTGTTAAATGCTCTGTTTTGTAGGCCTTTGCCTTTCTTTCTTTATATATACTCTGGGTCTGATTTGTGCTACTAAACATATGTTTACTAATAGTTGCTAAATGGGCAAAAAGGTCATTTCCCTATCAAATACTAGAACGGCTAAAATCAGAACCCATAATCACCATCAACGCCGTAAACCACCATTGATCGCACCACCACTACAACAGATTTGGGGATTGGGAGCGCTTTTTTTAAGCCATCAGTAGCGCTTTCGAGCGCTCCTAAAGCTTGCGCTCCTGTTGCCAATCCCCCAAAGGTAGCGCTCGAAAAGCGCTACCAATGAACAGGCAAGAGGAGCGCTTCTAAGCATAAGCGCTCCTTATTTCCAGATGCGCATAGACCATAGGTAGCGCTTCTAAGCGTAAGCGCTCCTTATTCCCGGATGCGCATAGACCAAAGGTAGCGCTTCTAAGCGTAAGCGCTCCTTATTCCCGGATGCGCATAGACCAAGAGTAGCGCTTTTTTGTTCAAACGCTCCCCATTCCTAGATGCGCTTAGACCATAAGTAGCGCTTTTTAGAGAAAGCGCTCCTTATGCCTAATTTTTTTTAATTCTAGCTGTTTCTTCTCTATTACCATAAGTAGCGCTTACAGAAAGCGCTACCTATGCCTAAATTTTTTTTAAAGAATTTTTTTTCTCTTTCTCTACTATTTTGGTTTTTAGGCCTATTTGAACCCCAGAAAGCGGTCGGAGTAACACCAAATCCCAAACCCCTCATACGACCCGAATACTCTTTAAGTTCCAAGGCACGGCCAAGGATGTCATTCTCACCATCACAATCAGTTATCTCTCCTTGTGATACTGATTGTGATATGGACTCCTGATTCACAAAAAAATTATTAGACATTATTATACATTATAACTACCATCAAAATTACAAAACAATTTTAATTTTATCATACTTACAATTCTTTGAGACACCTCTTTCGTTTTCGGATCGTCAATCACACCATCTTTGTTTACTCGGCCTTGTACCCACAAAACATGCCGGCCAATGGATTCTTGAGTTGGATCTTTCCCGGCCTCCACTAGCTGTTAAAATTTACCAATTGTTAATAAATATATCAAAAGATTCATTCATAATAAGTGAAAGTAAAAATAAAGGATGTTGTGCCTACCGTTTCTTCTTCAATGTCTTGATAACCCTTAACACCGCCTCTATAAGGGTAATCAGGACTTCTTGCTCTCTCTCGATTTTCATTGCAAAATGCCTATATAGATACATAAATATACATTAATGCATGATAATTGTCAAATATAGTTAAGTTAAAAGGTAATTGTACAAACCAAGAAGTCATCATCTTCGGTGCGTTTGGTTATAAAGACATTCCAATCCTCTTGTGTTATAATCCCGCTATATATTAGTGGGGGATGGTGTATGAGGTTCCCTTCATCATCTGTCATCCATTTCTTTTTTAGAAGAGTTCTGAACTTCCTATGTAACTTTCCGGCTTTCATAAGACAGAAGTCTTTCCGAGACTCATCCACATCAAAATATTTCTGCTTACACACAAACCATCAAAATATTATAAATATATGCTTACATATAATTATAAAAAAAGATAACCATATAGATCTAAAATTATATACTAAAATTATATACCTGGATCAAACACCATAGCTCCTGTTTGCGTCTTTCCAAAGCGAGATCACGTTTATCATGCCATCCATTCATTGAAATCGGTACCGTTTGCTTCATTTTAGTACCAATGAAGCTAGTCAACTCTTTACCATTTCGACCAAATGGTTGGCCTTTAACATTCCATTGGACCTGCATTATAACTTATGTAAGTTAGATAACAAATAGTTTTAACTAAGTATTAAATTTAGTTAATTAGTAAGTATCTTACTGAAAGTTTAGGAAGTCCTTTACTCGCCCGATTGATGATATTTTTTTTAACGGTCATTCCACGACGAGTGACCTTTTTTGGGGGTTCATGATCACTCTCATGAGCACTATCATGCCCACTATCATGGCTATGCGATGTCATCTGACCTGCAATAAAACATAATCAGTGTTATTGTTATATTTTTGCATAAGACCAACAAAAAAAATAACCAATCACTTTGAACTACAAATGAACCATTACATACAGTGACACAAATTTCATTGCTACTAAATATCAATTTGCTTGATTATAAATTAACATCTATGACAATAATTAATAGAATATTAGTGTGATGGATACAGTAAGTTAAGATACAAGCAAGAAATGCCTAAAAGTAAGTTTAGATTACCTTTTCCTTTTCCTCAATGCAATTTTATTTACAATTTGCTTATCCGTATGATATTTTTCTCTTCGCTTCTTGGTACTTTGCTTTCTACGAAACGTAATTCCATCGCTATGATCCTTTCTAATATACACGACATCCTCTTTAGAAGTACTTTCCCATAGTATTGGTTGTGATGTTCCGAAGAAAGGGTCATCCTCAATATCAACATCTTTGGGTGCTTTATCACCAATGTCATTAACCAATAGTTTTTTGTTTGTCAATAGAACAATGGACCAATTGATATCAACTGGATCAGTGACATAAAACACTTGTTGAGCTTGCGAGGCTAAAATAAAATGCTCATCTTTATACCCTAACTTGTTGAAATTCACCCGCAAGAACCCCGACTCATCTATCTGTACACCATTATTATTGTCAACCCACTTACATTTGAACACAGGCTCGCGAAACATATCATAATCCAACTCCCATATGTGTTCAATGACTCCAAAGTATGACATATTGGCGTAAATGGGATTTCTGTCTTTGGCACTTGATGTATGCATAGATTGAGCTACAAGAGTCACCCCACTATTTTGCATTTTACTCTGATCATCTTGGTTTTTTGTATAGAACGTGTACCCGTTTTGTAGATAGCTGGTGTAAGAGATAACATGTATATTTGGACCTCTTGCTAACCATCTCAATCTATCAGAAATCAAGGTAGGATTCAAAGCAAACTCTAAAGAAATGTGATTTCTTAGCCACAATATGAAACTCCTATTGTGTTCTTTTCTTAACCAAACTTGACCCTTACTTGGGTAATCACTCTTAAGCATGTCCATGTGCTTCGCAACATATGAATCCACCTCACTGTCATTGTGCAGAACATATAAGTGTGCTTGCTCTAGTTCTTTCCTTGATACCATCACTATTTTGCTTCCTGTCATCCCTTTACCAACACTTCCTTTATGACGCTCCCTTGGCAGCCCCACAGAATGTTCAACACTAGATAGATAGTCGGTGCAGAACTCAATAGCTTCTTCAACTATGTATCGCTCAGCAATTCAACCCTCGGGTCGTGATCGGTTTTTAACATATCCTTTTAATATCTTCATGTAACGCTCAAACGGGTACATCCACCTCATGTAACATGGGCCACACAATTGTGTCTCTCTAACCAGATGAACTATTAGATGAATCATTATGTCAAAGAATGACGGTGGAAAAAACATCTCAAGCTCGCATAATGTGACAGTAATTGATCTTTGCAACGCTGGCAACTTTCCAGGGTCAATCACTCTACTAGAAATCGCCTTAAAGAAGAAACAAAGTTTAGTTATGGCCTGATGCACTTTGTTGGGCAAAATGGATCGTATACCGATGGGTAACAAATTTTCCATGAGAACATGACAATCATGGGACTTTAGAGACTTCAACTTGAGGTCTTTCATCGATACATGGTTCATAACATTTGAAGAGTACCCCTTTGGAACTTTAACTCCATAAAGAAACTTACAAAAGACAGTTTTCTCCTTTTTAGATAGAGTATGAGCTGCCGGAGGTAGATATGTACGTGTACTCTTCTTTATCGGACCCAATTCGGGTCTCAACCCCATACTAACCAAGTCCAACCTTGCATTGATGGTATCTTTAGTCTTTCCGGGCATATTGAGTAAGGTACCAATGACACTTTCGAAGACATTTTTTTCAACATGCATCACATCAATGAAATGTCTTACCTGTAATGATTTCCAGTATGGCAACTCAAAGAAAATCGACTTTTTCTTCCACCCTCGTTTGGCAAGCTCTCCTGCAAAAGGCTTCCCAAATTTAATGTTCAAATCTTTCACCTTTTCAAATAGTTGTTCACCCGTCAAAGGTGGAGGAGCTTTACGGGTTTCTGAATTCCCATTGAATGCCTTTCTCCACATTCGATACTGATGAGTTGGAGGCAAAAATCTCCGATGACCAAGGTAGATATTCTTCTTACCATGTTCCAACCACATCCAGTCTGTATTATCTTCACAAATAGGGCATGCACACTGACCTTTGTTACTGTACCCAGATAAATTGTCGTATGTTGGAAAGTCATTAATTGTGCCAAAAATCATAGCCCTTAGGGTGAAACTCTCTTCTCTTAACCCATCATACACCTCTACGCCATTCTCCCACATTAGCTTCAAGTCTTCAATTAAAGGAGCCAAGTACACATCAATATCATTTCCTGGTTGTTTGGGCCCGGAAATTAACAAAGACAACATCATATACTTGCGTTTCATACAAAGCCATGGAGGTAAGTTATAAATCGCCAAAATCACGGGCCATGAACTGTGGGAGCTACTCTGGATACCGTGCGGGTTAAATCCATCAGCAGACAATACAAGTCGAAGGTTTCTTGGTTCCTCCCCGAAATCAGGATAATGAATATCAATTTTTTTCCATTGCGGAGAATCTGCCGGATGTCGTAGCAACCCATCTTTAATCCTTTCATCCTCATGCCAAGTCAAGTGTTTTGCATCTTCTGAACTACGGTACATGCGCCTAAATCTAGGAATTATAGGAAAATACCACAACACCTTTTCTGGCGCAGATTCTTTCTTTTTATACCGCGAAGCATTACACCTAGGCACGACTTTAACAATGCATGTTCATTCCGAAATAATATGCAATCATTGGGACAAGCGTGTATCTTCTCATAGTTCAAGCCAATGGTGCCTAATATTTGTTTTGCATCATACATTCGAGAAGGGAGCACATTATCCTTCGGCAACATATTTTTCAACAATGCGAGTAATTCCGTAAAGCTCTTATCCGTCCATCCGTGGCAAGTTTTCAAGTTATACAACTTTATCACAGCCAATAATTTTGTGAACTCGATGCAACCCGCATACAACGGTGTCTCCGCATCGGTTATCAACTTCTCAAACCTTTGAGGACAATCATTAAGATTATCTTCAACCGCTTTTGTCATCTCTTCAAATTGGTTGCCATCAAATGAATATTTTTCGGTGTCAACCGGCGCACATCTCTCAGTACTATTCATATTTGAAGATTCGCCTTTTTCCTCGCCGTGCATTGTCCAACAAGTATAACTTTGATCGATTCCGTAGGCCTTTAAATGTCCTTCCAACTCAACTGCAGTAACTGGGTTTACATAACAACATCGTAAACAAGGACATTTGATATTACTAGAAGTTCCCAATCGTCGAACAGCAAAGTTAACAAAATATTCTACTCCATTGACATATTCCTTCGACAGACGATTTGCAGACATCCACTTTCGATCCATATTTAACCAAAATTGATAATAAAATCCTGATAAGAGAACTTAAATATGTTATAGGTGAAAAACGCACAAAGTACAATCTTTTGAACCTAAGATATTGGACCTTGGATAAGGTCATTACTAATATGATGTTATGTTCTTTTATCATAGATTTAACCACTTATTTGAGCTCAAAAGAAAATCACAGTATTTACTAATTATGCAGAAAGCATTGGAGACTATCCTATTAGCTCTTAACAATTGGAACCTTGCATTTCGATCAAATTCCAATTAGCCACATATTTACTAATTGTGCATAAACTAAACATTAATTAGCATGCCATTTAATCCAATTTTCCATGCAATTTCAACTATAAGTCAACCAATCCATCAATTTCAAGTGCAGAATTTTCATTACAAACTCACATTCAACAAGAAAAGTACCTGAACGCAGAGAGATGAACTAGAGAGAGCGCAGAGAGATGAACCAGAGAGAGTGCACGAGAGAGATGAACGAGAGCCTGTGCCAAAAAATAACTTTCTTAAAATTAACTTCATTCATTCCCCTCTACCCCAACTCTTCACATTAATTCATTTCAGGTAACACCTCATTATTATATATATGTTCCTGGATTCTGTTAAGTCATCAACTAACAATAAATTAACTTGTGCTAACTAACTAACCCTAACAATCTAACAAACTCAAAATCAAATGAAAACAGTTGCTAGCGGAAAAATATTTTAACAGAAAGTGCAAAAGCCAAATCAACATAAAAATAAGTCCAACTATTCCAAGTTAAGCTATCAAGAACGTCAGCAGCAGCAAGGGTTGAGAGAGATTCTGGAAGGTTTGGTGCCATGCTATCAAAACCTAAACTATCAAATCCTTAAAACCTAAAACCCATAAAATGAAAGGGGCAAGAACCAACCCTATTATCATGAACCAAAGAGAGAGAGAGAGAGAGAGAGAGAGAGAGCAAAGAGATGTTCCGAAGCTTAGGGTGTGCGTACCTGGTGGAGAGGTTAACGAAACGTGGTGGAGACAACGGTGTGGTGGAGAGGAAGCCTGGCGTCGTCGAGAGGACAGCGTGCGTACAGCGCGGCGGCACGAGGAGAAGGCGAGGGTTTAGAGAGAACGATTCTGGAATGTTAACGTTGAGAGACTGAGAGACTAAGAGAGACGTACTGAGACTGAGAGGGAAGAGTGCGCAAAATTAATTAGGAAAAATGCCAAAGGGAGCGCTCGCGTAAAAAGCGCTCCTCATTGGAGGACGCGTGTTGATCAAAGGGAGCGCTCACTAATGAAGCGCTACTTATTGCACCTCCGTGTTTAGCCATAGGGAGCGCTTGCTTACCAAGCACTACTTATTGCACCTCCGTGTTTAGCTATAGGGAGCGCTCAAGTACCAAGCGCTACTCATTGTACGTGCGTGTTGCGAATAAGGAGCGCTTGCCTATAAAGCGCTACTAATGTTGCGCTCTTTTTAAACAATTATGTTGTAGTGCACCACCGTAAACCACTGTCTGCACTTTTCTTTCAGTCACAATCTCCTCTTTCCCTTTCAGTGACGCCCTCTCTCTCACTGAACCTCCCTCTGCGTTTTTCTTTCTTCTTCTACCCCTCTGCGTTTTTTCTCTGCTTTACGGTTGCCTATTTCTCTCACAATCTGTTCCCTTTCTCTGCTTACACCTTTATTTTCAGTTCATATTATCGATCGTGTCGAAAGAGAAATAAGCGAACCACAGATTAGCACACTATTACCAATCAATAAAAATGAGTTTCATTCTCAGCTCCGTGCTTGGTATCAAATTGAAGCTACTCTTCTAATATGGTAGCAGTAGAGATAACAAATCCAGTTGCCACGTAACTATTTCTGTTCGTTGCATCTTCGCTTCCGTTTGTTCGTTACGGCTCCGTCTTCTATTTCGTCATCCGCCGTCATCCATGGCTGCTCCGCCGGCGAATCCATATGCGAACCCCTATCATATCGGCAACTCCGATCATCCAGGTACTATTCTTGTCTCTCATTTGTTGACTGGTGAAGACAACTACTCCTCTTGGCGCCGTTCTATGACAATCGCGCTCCAAGCCAAGAACAAATTTGGATTCTGTGACGGTTCAATTGCTCAACCGGCAGAAGACGATCCCGATTATCAGTCTTGGTTCCAGAATAACAGTGTGGTCTCTTCTTGGATTCTCAATTCAATATCCAAAGACCTAATCCCTAATATCATTTACTCCACATCTGCTGCTGAAATGTGGAACATTCTTCATGATCAATTTCACCAACCTAACGGTCCTTGAATTTTCCAGTTGAAGAGTGACTTAATCGGTTGCGTTCAAGGTAATCTCTCTGTGAGCACCTATTTTTCGAAGATTCAAGCCTTGTGGAAAGAACTTCAAGAGGTTACTCCCTCTGCTAATTATGTTTGTGGCGGCTGTTTTTGCAAAGAAAATCAGAAAAAGGACCATTGTCATGTCCTTCTTGATGGGTTTGAATGACGATTTCAGTCACATTCGCGGTCAGATTCTTCTGATGAGCCCTTTCCCTAACATCAATCAAGCATATGCTATGATTCTTCAAGAGGCCAAGCACAAGGAAATTGGTAGCAGCAACACGGCTAAGACACAACAACAGCTTGCCTGCGCAGTTGGTAAACCGGAATACAAACCTAAGCCTAAGTCCACCTCGAAAAGGGAAAGACCTCTGTGCACCTACTGTAATTTCCTTGGCCACACCGAAGACAAGTGCTTCAAGAAGCATGGCTATCCACCGGGCTTCAAGAAAGGCCACACAGCTACTGCAAATCAAGTATAGGACGCACCTGCTCAGCCTCGTGAAGCTACTACTCTCACAGCAACACAATATCAGGCAATGATCATATACCTCCAGCAACAAATGGCTAGCACAAGCACCACTAAAGCCGAGGATGACACCATTGTGTTAGCCTGTAATTTCGACAGGCTTCATTAAAGATGGTCAACAAGGCCTGACTTATATTTATTTCACAAAGACCAAATTATTTCGACAGAGAAAATGGTCATGCGCAAGGTAAACTCGACAAGTTTCCAGGGAAGCAAAAGCAAGAGAGAGGAAAATGGACACAGGCTTTCGATAGACAGAAAACAGAGCAGTTATGCGCTGAAGACTAGCAGTTGGTCGAAGCGTGATAGAGCGGTTTTGGTCGAAAGTAGGAGCAGTTACTTGGTCGAAAGTAGGAGCAGTTACTTATTTTCAAATTGCTAGGCGGTTACTGAGTTCAGTTTTTCCCCCTCTTTTCCTTTGTATAAATAACTGTTTCTGAGAAGAAACAGAGGTCGCAAATCACAATACACAATCCGATTCCTGAAACTCTAACTTCCAAGCCAGAGCGAAAAATGAGTGGAAGAATCGCTGTGCGTGATCGTGTACCACTTTTATGATTCAATGCAATTTATTTGTCTGTTCTTTACAATTCCTGCACCATTTACTGCTTCTTTTCTTTTCAATTCTGTTAATCATTTGCAAATCGTCCCTTTTCTACATTTTCTGAAACACAAACCACGCGCAATTCAAAGGCAATTGCTTTGAGATTTTTCTAGTTTGATCTCACAAACCTTCTAATAAAACTAGTGATTGTTTGCTAAAAACACCAGCAAACAAATTGGCACGCCCAGTGGGACTTTGCCTTTGATTTTGTTCATTTTCGTACTCTCTTATTTGTATTCGCTGTTGTATGCACTTAAGAAGTGGTAAAATGGTTCGTTCTAGTATGAATAATGCGTCTAGTTCCAACCCTGTGGTTTCACAAGGGCAAGGAACAACAATGGATTCTGCAAACATTAGCGCAGGACCATCATCGTCGATAACCGTTCCTTCATTATCAATGACTAATGTTGGTTCAACGCAGTCAGAAATGGTATCTTTGCCTATGTCTTTGCCGTTAAGTGCAGGGCTTCATAGCCCTTACATGGCAATGGGAAACGGTTTAGACCCACGTTTGAATAACGTGCATTTACCCCCATTTCCTTTGGGAATGTATGGCATGCCTACTGGAATGCCACATATTTCGACCTTTTCCCCTACACATGTCTCTTCTGAGAGCGTATTTGGTCGAAATCCCCCAGCATTAACCAATACGTCTTTGTTGGCCTTAAGACAGCAAGTAGACGAGAGTAATCACGATATGGTTAATATGCTTACCCAACAAATTGGTACAGTTTTCAATCCATTGATTCAAAATACCAATAACAGTTACCAAATGTTGGCAAATCAGATGAGTAGGATTGCAGACTTCTTTGGGGTTCCAGCGGTTAATAATAGGCAAGTTCCTATTATTGCGGGTAATGCGTCGCCAGTTAACCCCCATGAAGCAGTTGCAGTCGAAGCGTCCACAACTGTAGGCGAACTACAAGGGGCAGTAAACCACGTCCCTGAAGTAGTTTTGGTAAATAGACACCAGAACGCTGATGAAGTTGTTCGACAAGTGCAACAACACAATGTTGGCGCAGAAAACAATATAGCTACTTTAGTCGAAACTATTTTGGCGCAAAATGGCCTTAACATAGGTTTACAAAGGCCTAACTTCGTATCACCATTATGTGAATATGTATTACAAACTGAGTTACCAAGGGGATGGAAAGTTCCCAAGTTTACTAAGTTTGGTGGTGATACAAATGAGTCCACAGTCGAACACATTGCTCGTTTCTTGACTGAGGCTGGGGACTTAGCACAAAATGAGAATTTGAAGATGAAATACTTTCCAAATTCTCTAACTAAAAATGCTTTCACTTGGTTCACGACCTTACCCCCTGGTTCTATGTTCACATGGGGGCAATTAGAAAAGGCATTCCATGCACAGTTTTACATGGGCCAGTCGAAAATTAGTCTTAAAGAATTGGCTAGTGTTCGGCGCAAAATGCCTGAAACTATTGATGATTACTTAAACAGATTTAGGTTGTTGAAGTCTCGTTGCTTCACACAAGTCCCTGAACATGAGCTCGTCGAAATGGCTGTTGGTGGCCTTGATTACTCAATTAGAAAGAAATTAGACACATCTCATTTGCGAGATATGGCTCATTTGGCTGATAGAGTTCGACAAGTTGAAAGGCTTAGAGAGGAAAAATCTAGGTCGAATAGGTATCATAAAAAAGAAAAAGTGGCATATGTCGAAGAAGAATTCGACGTTACATATAGTAATGTTGAAGAAGAGGAGATAGACGTGGCTGAACTTAAGCCTGGTCCTCCTTATACCTGTAAATTATTAAGGCCTGCGAATGGGAATAACCCTGTAGAGCCTAAGAATGATAGATTTATGCCTAAGACTTATACTTTTGATGTTACTAAATGTGATGAAATTTTTGATCTTTTAGTAACTGATGGTCAAATATTAGTGCCTAAAGGCCTTAAAATACCAACTCTTGACCAAAGAAAGAAAAAGGGTTATTGTAAGTTCCATAATTTTTTGGGACATAACACTGACCGTTGTGTGCTCTTTAGGGATATTGTGCAAAAAGCAGTTGACGAAGGAAGACTCAAATTTGCTGATAAGAAAATGAAAGCTCCTATGCAGATTGATGTTGATCCATTGCCTAAGGCTGAAGCTATGTATTCTGAACCTGTCGAAGCTGATGTAGGCATGGTGGATGCTCAAATGGCAGACCCTCCTAAGTGTGTCAAGACTGCCACCGAAAAATTAAAAGGTTTTATGTATGCTGAAGGTAAGAAACAGGAAGTGACCCTAAAAGAATATGATGGGAAGATACATGCTGTGTATCCAAAGGCTGAGGAAGAATTGATAGATTTCCTCAATCGGTGTAAGTGGAATAACTCTGAAGTTATGCTTTGCCCAAGGTGCAGCGCTGTCTTCGACAAAGAAGCAGCTAAAGCGGTCGAAGGTTATCAGGATCAGCAACAACGTAAAAGAAAATGGCTTGATAACAGGCCGAAATTTGACTTTGCAAAAGGAGATCTTCCTGGCTATAAGGCTAATGTGTCGACAAAGCCTTCAACAAGCAAACGACAATTTGCTAAGGAGAAGTCCTCCGCGAAAGGGTATTTGAAGCTGTCAACAAATAAATCCTTTGTCCCAAGTGCTAGTGCTCCTGTCGAAGCGTGGGTACCCAATAATCAACATGCTAAAGCTGTCAAGCCAGGTACTGATGCTGTTAAGTTTAATTATAAGAATAACTATAAGGGTAAGAACCCCATGACTAGAACACAGTGGCGTCGTTACCAAAGACAACAGAAGAAGAAGGCACACTTTGACATTAACCAGGTTCCAAGTCATTTGGCTAATAATCAAGCTCCACGCAGCATAATAGTGGCGAAGAGTGAGGTTCACAAAGCTGAAGTTGCCACAAAGAGGAATGCTGATGTTGCTAGTCATGTGTGTGCAGCGAATAAGGCCAAAGGCAAGGCTGTAGTAACAGAAAAGCCAAGAAGGCCTGCCCTTGAAAGAATATTTCCTCCATTGTCAACAGTGAAAGAAAAGAATGCTGATTTCGACATGGATGAAGACATGGAGTCTGATTTTGATGATTCTGAAGATGATTTCGATGTTGTTTGCAATGTGGTATCAATACTGCCTCTTGAGTACGATGTTATCACAGTACCAAATGATGTTGAAGAGGATTTTACAGAGGATATGGCTCATCATAAGCCAATGTGTTACTATGTGATGAACAATGGTTGTGTCGAAGACCAAATGGCTACCTTCGAGAAGCCAGATATGAGTATGCAAAACCACTTGAAACCCCTGTATGTCCAAGCCAAAGTCAATGGTGTTGGAATTAACAAAGTGTTAGTGGATGGTGGAGCTGCAGTGAATTTAATGCCACATGGTCTTTTGAAGAAGATTGGTAAGTTCGACACTGACCTCAGGCCACATAATATTGTCTTAAGCAACTATGAAGGCAAAACTGGCCATTCTTTGGGGGCCATTGAGGTGGACTTAATCGTTGGTTCCATAAAGAGGACTACATTGTTCTTAGTGATAGCCTCTAAAGCGAATTTTAATTTACTCCTTGGTAGAGAGTGGATCCATGGAGTTGGTGCTGTCCCTTCAACTTTGCATCAACGTTTAGTAATGTGGAAGGAAGATGGTTTGGTAGAGTATGTTGAAGCCGATCAGAGCTACTTCCGTGCTGATGTGAACCAAGTTACCAAGGAAAATTTTGAGAAACAAATGGCGAAGATTGCGCCATGTTCATCTTCTAATGAGGCATATGTTCCTGCGGATAATGTTTTTGCCTCAGTTCATCTTGACCCAAATTATGGTTTTGTTTGGGAAAGAGAAATAATGGGAGATGATAGTGTCTATCCTGATGGTGTTCTTCGACCAACGGGGTGGAACACTGGTTCTTGAAAATGTTCTTATGTCAGTGCCCAATGCATGGGACAAAATTACGGCTTATATGGCCGAAAACAAGTTTAAAGCGGCTATGGAGGCCGAAATTATTCAACAAACAATGGCTGTCGAAGCCAGTGAGTTACACGAAGAAAATGGCATAGTCATAGATGAAAGACTTGACTGCATTTATGATGATGATCCATTAGGTTTTGAAAAGGATCCTAGAGATTCGGCAAAGCATATGCAAGCTCAAGACCCGTTAGAAGAAGTTGATTTGGGAAATGGCTCAATAAAACGGCCAACTTATATTAGTGCGAATATTGATGCTTCTCTAAAAACCCAAGTCATCACATTGCTAAGGGAATTCAAAGACTGCTTTGCTTGGGATTACGACGAAATGCCTGGGTTAAGTCGAGAAGTAGTGGAAATGCAATTACCAATTCGACCAGGGAAGAAACCAGTGAAGCAGGTGCCAAGGAGATTTGCTCCTCAAGTGTTGGCTAAGATCAAAGAGGAAATCGAAAGGCTATTCAGAAACAAATTCATCAGAACTGCCAGGTATGTCGAATGGTTAGCCAATATAGTTCTTGTAATAAAGAAAAATGGGACTCTTAGAGTTTGCATAGACTTTAGGGATTTAAATAATGCAACTCCCAAAGATGAATACGCAATGCCTGTGGCAGAAATGCTAATAGATTCAGCAGCGGGATTTGATTATCTTAGTATGCTCGATGGTTATTCTGGGTATAATCAAATCTTCATTGCTGAAGAGGATGTGTCGAAAACTGCTTTTAGATGTCCGGGGGCATTGGGTGTTTATGAATGGGTAGTAATGCCCTTTGGCTTAAAGAATGCTGGTGCTACATATCAGAGGGCCATGAATTCTATGTTTCATGATTTTATTGATGATTTTATGCAAGTATACATAGACGATGTGGTGGTTAAATCTTCTTCAGAAAGTGGTCATTTAGACCATCTTCGCCGTTCTTTTGAAAGGATAAGGAAATATGGATTGAAATTAAATCCATTAAAATGTGCCTTTTGTGTACGTGCAGGTGATTTCTTGGGTTTTATAGTGCACAAAAAAGGCATTGAAATCAATCAAAATAAGACTAAGGCAATTATGGAAACGAAGGCCCCTTCGACCAAAAAAGAGCTTCAGTCGTTGCTGGGAAAAATCAATTTCCTTCGAAGATTTATATCAAATCTAAGTGGCAGAACACAAGTTTTTTCGCCATTGTTAAGACTGAAGAAGGAAGAAGAGTTCAAATGGGAACCAATGCATCAAGCAGCCTTCGATGAAATCAAGTCTTATTTGATGAAACCACCAATTTTGTTGCCCGTTATTAAACACAAAGTGCTCAAATTGTATATAGCAGTTTCTGATAGAACAATAGGTAGCATGTTAGCACAAGAGGATGATTGTGGTGTTGAAAGAGCCATTTATTACCTCAGTGGGGTCTTAAATGATGCCGAAACGAGGTACAATCCTATAGAAAAGTTGGGTCTTTGTTTGTATTTCTCGTGTACAAAGTTAAAGCAATATATAAAACCAGCTGATGTTTCTGTTTATTCGCATTTTGATGTTATTAAGCATATGCTGTTGAAACCAATAATGCATAGCCGAATTGGTAAATGGGCTTTGGCTTTGTCAGAATACAACTTAACTTATCAACCTCTAAAATCAATTAAAGGACAAGTGGTTGCTGATTTTATAGTAGACCATTCTGTTGTCGAAGAAACATTAAGTTTTGTAGACGTATATCCTTGGAGGTTGTACTTTGATGGTTCAAGCCATAAACATGGAGTTGGGATTGGTATTTTAATAATATCTCCTACTAACATTCCAACGAAGTATAAGTTTAAAATTCGAGATGTTTGCTCCAATAATGAAGCTGAGTATGAGGCTTTAATAGTAGGCCTTGAAATTTTACTTGAGCTGGGGGCAAGTCATGTCGAAATAAAAGGTGACTCTGAGTTGGTTGTCAAACAATTGACAAGGGAGTACAAATGCATTAAAGAGCACCTTATCAGATACTTTGTTGTTGCCAATGCTTTGTTAAAAAGATTTGAGTCTGTTCACTTAGAACATTTACCACGAATTGATAATCAAGTGGCAAATGAATTGGCACAAATTGCTTCAGGCTATAAAGTTTCAAAACAAAGCCTGGAAGAGTTAATTGAAATAAAGGATAAAATCATTTCTAATGACTATTCTTCGTCACTATTGTCAACACCAAAAACTGGGGGGGCAACAAACGCAAATGAGGAACTAGTCGTTGTCGAAAAACGTCAATTTTTTGGTGACTTTGACTTTGACTTAGCAGAAATTTTTGCTCTTGACAATGTGACCAATAATGATTGGCGAAGGCCTATTGTGGAATATTTGCAAAATCCCACAAGAAATACCAATAAAAAGGTAAAATACAGAGCTTTGAGCTATGTGACAATTGGAAACGAATTGTTTAAGAAGACTCCTGAAGGAGTACTATTAAAATGTCTTAGTGAAAATGAGGCATATTTAGCAGTTTCTGATACACATAGTGGAGCATGTGGTTCACACCAAGTAGGCCACAAAATGAAGTGGTTATTATTTCGACAAGGAATGTATTGGCCAACTATGCTGAAAGATTGCATAGATTTTGCTAAGGGATGCCAAGAGTGTCAAAAGCATGTTGGGATACAACATGTACCTGCAAATGAATTGCATGCCATAGTCAAACCTTGGCCATTTAGAGGTTGGGCTCTAGATGTGATTGGAGAGATAAAGCCAACTTCGTCGAAGGGCCATAGATATATCCTTGTGGGAATTGATTACTTCACCAAATGGGTTGAAGCTATACCTTTAGCCAATGTTGATCAAGAAGCAGTGATAAGGTTTATTCAAAATCATATCATTTATAGGTTTGGAATTCCAGAAACCATTACTACAGATCAGGGATCAGTTTTCACTGGTAGAAAAATGGTAGAGTTTGCTTCTGAAATTGGTTTTAAGTTATTAACTTCGACACCATATTATGCGCAAGCCAATGGACAAGTAGAAGCTGCCAATAAAGTTATTATTAATTTGATCAAAAAGCATGTTGGGCAGAAACCCAAAAATTGGCATAATACCCTTGATCAAGCATTATGGGCTTGTCGAAATTCACCCAAAGAATCTATCAACACTACTCCTTATAGGCTAACATTTGGACACGATGCAGTGTTGCCTGTTGAAATTTGTCTACAATCAACAAGAATTCAAAGACAGTGGGAGATTCCCTCTGATTATTATTGGAATATGATGCTTGATGAATTGGTTGATTTAGACGAAGAAAGGTTATTAGCTTTAGATACGCTTATTCGACAGAAAGAGAGGGTAGCTAAAACTTATAACAAAAAGGTTAAGTTTAAAGCCTTTAATTCAGGTGATCTAGTGTGGAAGGTCCTATTGCCTATGGATAAAAAAGATAGAGTCTTTGGTAAATGGTCCCCAAGTTGGGAAGGACCATTTAAAATTTTACAAGTTTATTCAAACGGCGCATATGAGGTCGAAGAGATCGGCGCTGATGAAAGAATTTTGCGTATAAATGGCAAATACTTGAAAAAGTATAAGCCAACGTTGCACGAAGTTAAAATAACGCTGGAATAAATATAAAGAAAGCGTAAAAACATGGCATTTAAGTTGCCAAAACATTGTCGAAAGCACAGAATAAGAAATTGTTCAAGAATAAAATGGAAGAAATTTCATTATAATGTTGCCAAGTTACATGTGCCAAAGTAGGCATTTGTGAATTACATAGCGCCGAAAGGGTAAATAAACTAGGCATAAATAAAACGCTGGATTGCAGTTGGTCTTTTACGACCAAGTAACTTCTCTTTTGGGTGGTTTTCTTCGACCACGTTGACACTTCCCATCGTTCGGGGGGTCATTCTTTCGTCTGCGCGTTAGGCTTGTAAGCCTTTCAACAGGGCGTTTCCTTGCTTGGTAAACCTCAGGAAGCCCTTCAGAGAGGAGATATTGATGTCCCCAAGGAAGACAGTCATCATCAAAGCAAAACACCTGATGAATCTTCCTGCTCCCATTTTGAGTCTCCCGCATAAACTCAGAAAGTTGCAAGATCAAGTGACATGAAGAAAAAAGGAGCAAAGCCATAATTAGTCGAGATCAAAAACCATCACTTTGAACCTCCAGGCAACCTCACTGCAATTATGAGAGATGAGGTTACGCGGAAGACTCAAAGCAAAGGGAATGATCCTGGAACGGGAAAGGAAAAAGAAGAAAATCATGGAGTGGTGAAGATGAGAAACAAAACTCTTCTATTTATAAGGAGAAGTATGAAAGAGCGTCAGTTGGTTACGAGTTTGGTGTTCCGAGAAGTGAGGCATCACTTTAATTACGGCGTTATTAACGTAAAGGAAAATGGTGGAACCATTCAAAGTTAAAACAGAGAATCAGTAAACATAGTCAAAGGCCGAAATTACAGGCTGTTCAAGTTCAAGGTTTGAATATGGATTATTGATGGCAACTTATGGGGCAAAAGAAGTGGAAGAATTGGAGAAGCCTTATAGGAAATGGTGAGATAAGGCATTTACTGAGAAGTGAAATTTTGAAGGCCACAGAATACACCAATATAGGAGTAACGTTAAACAACACTTAACAGTGGTGACCTCAGGTATACAGCTATTTTACTCAAGTGCAAAGTTATTTCGATGGTGAATTCAAAAATGTCTTTCTCTTCTTCCTCCTCAAGTTCAGTCGAAAAAGACATTTTTGGGGGGCAATTTGTTAGCCTGTAATTTCGACAGGCTTCATTAAAGATGGTCAACAAGGCCTGACTTATATTTATTTCACAAAGACCAAATTATTTCGACAGAGAAAATGGTCATGCGCAAGGTAAACTCGACAAGTTTCCAGGGAAGCAAAAGCAAGAGAGAGGAAAATGGACACAGGCTTTCGACAGACAGAAAACAGAGCAGTTATGCGCTGAAGACTAGCAGTTGGTCGAAGCGTGATAGAGCGGTTTTGGTCGAAAGTAGGAGCAGTTACTTGGTCGAAAGTAGGAGCAGTTACTTATTTTCAAATTGCTAGGCGGTTACTGAGTTCAGTTTTTCCCCCTCTTTTCCTTTGTATAAATAACTGTTTCTGAGAAGAAACAGAGGTCGCAAATCACAATACACAATCCGATTCCTGAAACTCTAACTTCCAAGCCAGAGCGAAAAACGAGTGGAAGAATTGTTGTGCGTGATCGTGTACCACTTTTATGATTCAATGCAATTTATTTGTCTGTTCTTTACAATTCCTGCACCATTTACTGCTTCTTTTCTTTTCAATTCTGTTAATCATTTGCAAATCGTCCCTTTTCTACATTTTCTGAAACACAAACCACGCGCAATTCAAAGGCAATTGCTTTGAGATTTTTCTAGTTTGATCTCACAAACCTTCTAATAAAACTAGTGATTGTTTGCTAAAAACACCAGTAAACACATTGTTGGTACGATTTTCTCGCTATATGAATCGATTTTCATTACATCACTTCACATATGGATCATTGATACGGGTGCCTCAGTTAACATTTGTCACACCTTTAGTGCTTTTCATTCCTATGTACCTTTATCCAATAAGTTCGCAGGTGATTGGACACGGTAAACCCTCCAATGGCTTGTACCTGTTTGAAGCAAGTATTAGTAAGGCAACTCACACTGTAGACATTAATAAGGCTCCACTGTTAGAGCCAGTTTCTTCTGCTATTGTCCCTGTAGTACACCCTGTATCTGCACACACAGTCACTACGCTTGACACACCTACTGCCATATTATTGCAGGACAAAGGTATTTTACACCAGCTTTCTTGCCCATATAGACCACAACAAAACTCAGTTGTGGAGCGTAAACATCAACATTTACTTAATGTTGCCAGGTCTCTTATGTATCAGGCTTCCATTCCAATTCCGTACTGGGGTCTTTGTGTATCCACTGCAGCCTTCCTCATTAATAGAACACCCTCAAAGAACCTTAACCTCTCAACACCTTATGAACTTCTATACAAGCAGCCACCTAATTATGACACCCTCAGAACATTTGGTTGCTTATGCTATGTTGCAACTCTACCTCCCTCTCGCACAAAATTTAGTCATAGAGCCACCCCTTGCATTTTCATGGGATACCCCATGGGCTATAAGGGATACAGAGTCTATGACCCGGTTACAAACAAGTTCTCCATAACTAGAGACCTTATCTTCCATGAGACTATTTTTCCTTTTAGTTCCTTGCCAAAATCGACTACCTACAATCCTCTTGCAGACACTGTGATACCGAAACCAATACCTGACATTCCTCCTCAACCCCCTCAACCAGTGCCTGTGCCTACCCCTACAGATACAGCCCCTATTTCCCCTGCACCACCACCTCCCAGAAGATCCACCCGTACTTGCAAACCACCAGTAACCTTGCAGGGTTATGTTTGTGCTGTACCTCACCCCCTTCAAAATCATCTCTCATATGACCATTTATCTCCCAACTACAGGAACTTCATTTGTCAGGTTAATTGCACATTTGAGCCTGAGTTCTTTCACCAAGCAGTTAAGTTTGAAGAATGGCGTGTGGCTATGGCAGAGGAAATCACTGCTTTGGAGTTGAATAATACTTGGTCTATTGTCCCTCTTCCCCCTGGTAAACAGCCTATCAGCTGTAGATGGCTTTACAAAATAAAATATGGTGTGGATGGTTCTGTAGATCGTTATAAAGCAAGATTGGTTGCTCGTGGCTTCTCACAACAGGCTGGTGTAGACTTCATTGAAACCTTCTCACCTGTGGCTAAATTGACCACGGTTAGGGTTTTGTTAACCATTGCTGCACAAAAACATTGGAAACTTCTCCAGTTAGACATTAATAACGCCTTTCTCAATGGAGAACTTACTGAGGAGGTATACATGAAACTCCCACTGGGTTATCCCACTCAAGACAAAGGCATGGTGTGCAAGTTAAACAAGTCTCTCTATGGTTTAAGACAAGCTTCGCGACAGTGTTATGCTAAATTTTCCTCAACCATTCAGCAATATGGCTTCAAACAATGTTCAGCAGATACCTCATTGTTCACCAAAGGATCAGGCTCTCAGTTCGTTTCCCTCCTTGTATATGTTGATGACATTGTCATTATAGGCCCTGATGATGCTCTTATTTCCTCCACCAGATCAATGTTGGAGCACCATTTCAAACTAATGGTTCTAGGCAACCTCAGATACTTCCTAGGCCTGGAAATTGCAACTTCCCCTGAAGGTATCCACTTGTGTCAACGCAAATATGCACTGCAACTTCTATCTGACACTGGCTTCACTGCATCCAAGCCAGCTACTATACCTATGGACCAAGGCATCCTCCTATCTTCCGATGTTGGTGATCTTCTTCCCAATCCTTCTGAATATCGAAGGCTCATTGGAAGACTTATGTATCTCACAATTTCCATACCTGACATTGCCTTCACTGTCAACAAACTCAGTCAATTCATGAGCCAACCTCGTCAGCCGCATCTCCTAGCCATCCACCACCTTCTCAGATACATTAAAGGTACACCAGGCAAAGGTCTTCTCTTTCCTGCCAAGTCTAACATCTCTCTTTCTGCTTATCTGGATGCTGACTGGGGCAGTTGCTCTTCTACTAGACGATCCACCACTGGTTTCTGTGTTTACTTAGGTTCCGCTCTGGTAAGTTGGAAATCAAAGAAGTAGGTCACCGTAGCTCGCAGCTCTGCAGAAGCAGAATATCGTGCACTTGCCTCTGTCACTTCAGAACTTCTTTGGCTCAAACAACTCCTTCGCACATTTGACATATCTGTTGATGGCATCATGGTTTTATGTGATAGTCAATCTGCTATCCAAATGGCAAGCAATCCTACAAGTAAAGAACGATCGAAACACATAGACATTTACTGCCATTTCATTCGTGAACACGTTCAGTCCAATTTCATCAAGCTGATTCATGTAGCTTCCAAAGATCAAGTTGCAGATTCTCTCACTAAGGCACTGCCCAGACCTCTCTTTTCAGACCTCATTGGCAAGATGGGAATGCTTGACATCTATTCTCCATCTTGAGGGGGGGTATTAGACTATATTTTCATTATTTATTTAATTTTATTTTTCACTAATTGTATTTAATTAGTTTGTTATTATCTTTTAGAGTTTGTTTAGATAAATAAGGGTAGTTAGAGAAGATAGAGGGTAGATTAGTCCTATTTAACTTTCTGCTCTTCTAGTTTCACATTGTACAGAGTTTTTCATTTTTTTTACCAACCAATAAAAATGAGTTTCATTCTCAGCTCTGTGCTTGCTATCAAATTGAAGCTACTCTTCTAATAGATAACGGCCGAAAGAGTTTCTTTGAAAGCTTTGTGACCATTTCCAATTATGCGTTTTATTCAAGCATGGCTCTAGTCCTATGTAACCCCATGTGCTTTTAGTTTACAGATTAAGCAAATAAACTAGGAACGATAAATAGATAACAATGGTATATTTTACTAATGTTGTAATTTGTTAAATGCTCTGCTTTGAAGGCCTTTGTCTTTCATTCTTAATATATACTCTGAGTCTAATTTGTGGTACTAAACATATGTTTACTAATAGTTACTAAATGGGTAAAAAGGTCATTTACTTATCAACGCCGTCAACCACCATTTATCGCACCACCACCGTAAACCGTCTGTGCTTTTCTTTCGGTCACGATCTCCTCTTTCCTTATCAGTCACGCCCTCTCTCTCACTGAACCTCCCTCTACGTTTTTCTTTCTTCTTCTACCCCTCTGTGTTTTTTCTCTGCTTTACGGTTGCCTCTTTCTCTAACGATATGTTCCCTTTCTCTGCTTACACCTTTATTTTCTCTTCATATTAGCCACCGAATCGAAAGCGAAAGAGAGGGAGAAAGAAACAAAATCTGTTAATCAGAAATAAGCGAACCACTTTGCACACAATTAACAATGGTATGCTACTAACCACAGGTTTGCATAACAATGGTTAGATGCAACTATCCACAAATTTGGCATCATCAAAGTTGCTAGCTTATGTGAGTGTTGATGCATCATCAAAGCATTGAAAAATGTAATATATATATATATATATATATATATATATATAAGAGTAAAATAGATCTCAAATTTGAACAACAAGCGAGGAAGGGGGATGATTTGGCAATCTCCATTAGCTACAGGTATGCATAACAATGATTAGATGCAACTAACCACAAATATGCATAAATGTGGTTAGATGCCAATAACTACAGATCAGCATAACAATGGGCAGTAACCATGAAGCCATTGGTTAGCATTTTGGAGTGCAGCAAAACCAGTCAGATCGCGAGCGAAGCACCAGACAAATTCGATTGCAGGGAAGAAACTGAAGAGGAATGAAACGAAACAGCCAATGGGGAGAGAATCCTCATAGTCATATTCATGACAAAATCCTCACAGCCAGATTCACGAACAAAAGACTCACAGTGACATTCACGAACGAAAGCGGTGATGGCGAAGAACGACGGCGATGGCGACAGAAACTGTTGTGATGGCAGAAGGAGGGAACGATTATGCATAATTCAGTAGCCGAATGTGTGAAAGGTGTTAAAAGACGCCAACACCCTTATTCAAAACTGTATGATCGAATTTGCTTAATAAATTAGGAATATCCAGTGGCTGATATTGTTTTAGTAGCAATAACTAAGAAAATCCTTAGTATTGTAATACACGTGGTTTTAAGATTTTTTGTCTACTTAGATGAAATGGCAAACGCGCACACACACTACCACTGTTCACACCCAGGTTTGATCCTAGGAGCTGACATCCCCATGTCTCTGAAATTGCCAAGACAACCAACAGTGAGAGACACTTGGTTTTAAGGTTATTTACTCATAAAAAGTTTTAATAAATTTTATAACATTTAATGAATAAACTTTTTATATAAAAATTAAAGTTGAGCAGTTGTGACTTTTATAAGGAGAAAAAAAAACTAACCCAAAATTTATGTTTCACATGTGTCAATATAGCATAGGTGAAATATTTATATCAATGTTTTTAAAACCGAACAAGAAATCAAATTGGCGAGACCTCTGGTTTTGTGCAGTCAAGAAGACTATTGTTCGAATGAGGTTGAACCAACCACCTATAGTTGAATCGGCTGATTAATTTTTGTTTTTAAAACAGTTGAGGATGAAAGCTGCACAATGGTACCTCTCCTTCGCGTACGGTGGTTGATGGCTTCACGACTTTATGCCGGGAGGTGTCGTTGCAAAGACACTCTAATGCCTAAGTTAGTATTAGGGCTTAAGATAATAAGAGGAGGGCAATGATCAAAGTTTTAGTCAGCTGAAAAGCTTGTCAAACCTATGGTGTAAGGACCCCTATTTATAGAAGTGCCGCCCAGGGTCGTTGGGGGCCCAAGAGGCAAACCCTAGCCACTGGAGGTCTCCCCTTCTTTAAGCGAAAGTTACTACGACAACAGTTAATGGGATCGTGGCTAGGTCTTCAAACATAATGGAGTTGTTACTTGTTCAGCGCATTGGGAGGAATTAGGGTTTAGTTTCGACCTTATATCCGAGTGTGAGTCTGATTTCGAGGAGCTACGTAGGGTAGACCTCGAAAATTGTACCAGGGACTCATACTTGTAGCTGATGTTTATCATGTTTCTTTGAGACCATTATTCTCTTGAGAGCTCAATTCCAGTCTGATCGTCGACGATTCCAGTCTGATCATCGATAGAGGTCGGTATTGGTTCAACACAAGCTCGACACTAGATTAGGTCGAAGCTAATTGTGACCGTAACACAAGCTCCCTAGACTTATGATTCACAGAGAAACAAAAGCCTTAAGAATGTCCTGAACAATTGAACCCACTAGGCCAGCTAGCGTAATTCTTGTTAAATAATGTGAGCGCAAATAGTATATAATGAAGTCAGATATAAGTCACAAGAAATGGGGGTTTGAATTTTGACACATTTTAAAACTCTTTTTCTAGACTCAAATTCTCTTTAGAAGCTAGTTTGGTATTTAAGAAAAGATGGCCTTTAATAGTATTGTTTTAGAAGGTATGCTATTGTTCTAAAAGAATTTTGTTTAAGAAGCTTTGTTTAGAAAACAGTTAGTGAAAATGCAATATAGAAAGCATGTAAAGAAGACACAATGATTTATAGTGGTTCACCCAAACCCAGGTCAGCGTCCTCTCCTCACACCTAGTGAGCTTTTTCACTATTTCATAAATAGTAAACAAGCCAATCAACGGCTAATCTCTGATAGTTTTTTTATTTGACACAGTTCTATCAACTGTTCCACTAGTTTTTTTCCAAGTCTAGCAACTTAAACCTCTATGAAACTCTTTTTTAGCCCTCTTCTCCACAATACAACAACCTGCTTAGAAGATACCTACACATATAAGATATGTTTTGGTTCTGAACTAGGATGCAAAAGATAGCTTAAGAAACTGGACATTGAACCGGCGAAGATACTGGTTAAAGGTTCAATGGTCCAACTGTGCTTCAACCGGACTAGCCAGTGAAGTCACTATTTATATCATATATTAAGTGATAATTAATAAATATAACTAAGTTATAAACTAAGATAAAATAATTTAATATATATATTTTATAGAACTAAATATTAATCAAAAGGATTATTTTTCTTCTTTATGCACGATCTTGTTCACCTTCGATAATATTATTAAGAGCATATCGTTTATTTGAATTCAAATACAGTAGAACTAAATATTATTAAGAGCACATCGTTTATTTGGTACATACCTTTATCCTTTGAAGCATTAATTATTTTTATTATTGACACCTTTGATGTCATATATATATATCTTAGAATCTAAAAGCTAAAGAACCAATTTTGCGCCAACATTTTCGTGAAAATTTCAGTAGTTTTTAGGCGCAAGATCCTTCCCGCCGATGAGAAGTTCAAGTTGATTTGCCAGAAGTGTGTTTGATGCGATTGGAGAGGAGTGGCCCATGCACAGTGTGTGGCTGAATGTCATTAAATGGATATTTGGCTGCTTCCTTCTTGGAGTATTGTTACTTGCGTGAACATGTGAATGTGATGAAATGCCATTTTGGAATTTAGTGTGTAGTATTGAATGGATGTGATAATAAAGTCAGACGTTTTGTGTGTTGGGAAAGAGGAAAGGAGAGTGGCTGACATATGAAACAGTGTTTTTTATTGGAAACATACACAACAGTTTTCATTCACTTTACTACAAAAGTTGTTAGTCTGCATCTCTGAAAAAGTCTATTCTATTTCTGAGAAATGTCACTGTGTATGACTAGAACAAGTAAAACAAAACAAAATAGCAAAGGGGAAAAATGGCAACAAAAAAGAGAAAACTTGAAAACATTTTGGGCACCGAAAAATCTGAAATCAACAGCAAATGAAATGCTGAGAATAAAGGAATGAAACCAATTAAGAAGAAAGGCAACACATGGATGAGATTGGAAAGGAATGAGACGACAGAGAAAACGAAAAAGGAAGAGGGAGAGACAGAAAAGAAATAGAGGGAGATGGGTTGAGAAGGGCGGTATTAGAGACAGAGAGAGAGCGGGGGGGGGGGAGGAGACGCCGGTGATGAAAAATGGGGCGGAAGTGTGGTGGTCGTTCGCTGGAGAACCCACCATTGGAGATGCTATAAATCAAATGAGAGAAAATTGAGATTTTTTTAGTTAGACCAGATGGGAAGACTAAGCATGAGAGAGGCATCGTTTTTATAAAAAGAAAGAGTAATGTATATTTATTTCAAATCTTGGTACCCTACATGGGATAGAAGTCTCTACAGTCTACACTTGATGTGCATTGGAGTAATTGTCTTGGGAAAAGACTTCTATTTAAAACTAATATTGAAAAACGAAGAACCACTCTTGGGAAGTGAGGAAAGTAGTATTTTTGGTTAAATGATAGTAAAACTATGAATATGGGATACACACATTGATAGTGGGAACATGGGATATACAGTTTTTTTTGGTTAAATAATAGTGAAGCAATATGAAGTTTTGTTAAGAACAAAACTGTGTGTGTTCATCTTTAAAAAAAAATTGAGTGTGTGAACGAGAGGGCCATTTTTATTTTTAAAGAAAAAAATAAAAAATTGGTGTGAATATAAATCGTAATTATAACTGTTTAAATGATACATTTAATTGAAACTACTATCTATTTATACATATTTATTATCTACTATTCTCACACAAAAAAAAAAATCTACAATCCAATGTTTTAAAAATCAAGTCGTGACCGACTTGATAAAGGTTCTGAATCACTGGGTCAAGGTCACAGGCCTATTGACTCGATAACAATTTAAAATTTTTATATTTTTAAGACCTATAAATTTCATATCTATAAAGCATAATTTACAGAAATTAAATTTATAAAACACCGATGCATTGAGTTTCTCTTTGTAATGAAAAGAGTATATTTTTATATAAAAAAAATAGTGTAATAGCCAAATAATGAAAAGAGTTGAGAGAAATCTGGTGTGAGCCGGCTTGGGAATGACAAGAGAGTGTGTGGTTGAGAGTAATTAGGATAGTGGGTTTGGGAAAAATAAGAATTGAAAATGGGTTTGAAAGAATGATTTTTTTTTTGACAAATGGGTTTGAATAGGTGGGTTTCAGAGAAATATACTTGAGGAGAGTCAGTTAAAAAAATTAAAGAGATGAGTAAATTAAAATATAATTGGGAAACTTCTAGAGGCAACTGGGAAAAAAAATAAACTTAACATATAATAAATAAAATGATAAACATTAATATCTTTTATTCTATTTGTTGAAACTAAGATTCAACTTAAATCCAGTTTTACCAGCACACATGAACAATATAAACTTTCTGACTTTTATTTCACGAGATGTTTAAAAATCTAAATAACACTAACATGTATATTAATTTTACCTATTTAAAAAATCAATTTCTTTTTTATGTTTCTTTTTTTTTAAGGAATTGATCTGATAAGAAAAAGGTAAGGTTTTGATTTTTTTATACTTCTCCTTTTATTTTTTACAACCATATTTTTTCAAAGCTTTAAAAAATCAATTTTTTATATTTTCTTCTTATATTTTTAGAACTATATTTTTCCCTGTCAAAAAAAGAACTATATTTTTCAGAACCTAAAATATCTATTGAATTTATTTAATTTGGTCGCTACCAAATCACAAATATCTATTGATCCCACAAAATAAAGTATATTTTCAAAAATTAACAAAATATTAAAAAGCTAATTTTTTGTGCAAAACTTATTTATATTTTTGGAAAATCATTTTTGGGTAATTTAATAAATACCGGTCGGTATTCACAGGGGGCTAGATCATCTTCATTTTTCCTACCAAAAAAAGATCATCTTCATTTCTCAAAGAAATGAAGGGTTTCATCCCTTGAGTTTTGGGTTTATAAGTACACATCATTCCTAAAATAGAAGATATTTATGAGGCATTTATATATTTCATACACCCAAAAGTCATGTAATCGAGAGGATTTCCTCACATCCACGTGCACCCACAAATATGCATTACACGCAAAAACTCATACATGCAAAAACCTGCACGTGCATTAGGCGAATACATGTGAGATTTCAGAATAAGCTATTGTTATTCCAATTGAAGTTAATGTGAATCAACTATCATTGATGACGTTTAGAGTTTGTTGATCTTGAAGGCAACATTATAGTATAGGGGATGATGCTTAATGGCTATGTTCATTTTTATGTTCAATTGTATTAAGTGTGTTTTTATGTCTAAGTTGTGTATTATGATAAAGATGTATGAATATATCGTGTTTGTTTTAAACATGAAATTTTTAATGTATTGCTAAATACTATTATGGAAGTTGTTATTGTTTGGTGTAAATTATTGACTTCATATTATGTTGACAATGATCACTTTTTTTCTTTGACAATGATCACTTTACTATTATGAATATATCGTGGTTATTAACTTATTTTTGGTTTACTATAAAGTGATACAAGTAAAATTTATATCAGATGTATTTTGATATTATCAACTACTACTCATAATAAAATTACATTGCAGTTGCATACAGTCTTTGTCATAGAAATCATTTTACACCCTTAATATAATTAAAAAAAAGGTCTCAAGTTTTTACTGAATAGTACACAAATTGCTCTACACTAGAGGAGAGATGCCTAAACCAAGTAGGGTGAACCATTGTTAGATCTATGTGTGATGAATAAACAGTAACTCTTTAACATTTTAAAGATAAAATGAATCATACTTGAGGTGCCAAACCATTTTATATGATGTTGTTGTTGACCATGTCAAACTAATAAATAAAATTTTGATGCAGAAGAATCGAATCATACAGCTAGGATTTTTGTCCTCTATGATAAAGTTGATAAAGAATTGGAATTACTATATGACATACAAGAAAAAAGAAGACTGTGTGGTTGGTTGTGTCGAGGGTCATAATATATTGTTTTTTCAACTTACACTCATGCAACTTTTTTCACCTGACACTCATGCAAAAATTTGAGTAGTCTTATCACCTCTCTTTCTATCCAATAACGTAACATAAAATAATGTTTGTATTGTTTTTCCAAAATTTGGCACTCCACTACTCTTTCCTATGCTGTAAAATTTTTTGGAACAATTTTCCAATCCTTGGTATAATCTGTTATTTTTTCCTTGAAATTAGTATAGGTTGCATATCAGTTATAATTCAGGTTGAATTCGTCCATTTTTTGTGATAAATATATTCAATCATAGTATTTTAATCCTGATTATAATGCGTTCTTAGATATCTAGGGAAAATAAACCGTTGTTGGAAATAAAGCAATTTGTTGATTCGATTGGGTTATGCATATTCAACATTTATCCTTGATTTTAATTCAACTTATGTGTATATTATCGATATATATATATATATATAATTTTTTTTGGGTCGATACCAGGGTATCCACCGCCGAACGCATTTTTTAATCACCTTGCTGGATTTGAGGCACCTCGAATGGTGGGAAGCTGGTCCAGTGACGAGAATTGAACCCTCAACACTTGGTTAATGAGAGGATGAGCCCCGACCGCAATCACATCCCCTGGTTTATATATATATATATATATATATATATATATATATATATATAAATAAAAGTAGAAAAAGTAAATCATTTAATTTATATGTACATGCAGCATTGCATACATACTTTATCGATTGTTGAACCCAACCACATTCAAGCAGCATTCAATGTATTTATATAGCAACGTTACTTCATCTAGCCATATATATCCTTCATCTTTATCAAGACTCATTGGTCTCTTTTTTTTCTATTTGGATCCATAATAGTCGAATAAGGTAACTTCGTATAGTTAGTTGATGTATATACATGGTTTCATACTTTTAATTTATTTGTCTTAGTAATTAATGACTTTTATCAGATTCCTATCAAATGGCTTCCTACTATGCTCTCAGCGACACCAGAAGTTATCGTTACTCAACTTCTATTAAATTTGAGCATCATATGGTTGAGTATATACCTAATGCCGTAAGTTTTTTAAAATTGAATTTTATGGTTTCCAAATCAATTTATTTAAATTATTTGTTTTATTTACATCTTACAACTTAATTGTTATAATGTCTTTGACTTCTTATAGACAGAAGTGAATGTACCTTACTTCCTATCGAATGAACACATGAAGAAGTTTCCAGTCTTTATGGAACTTTATGATATGTACAGTAACATGTTTGAAGTTCGCGTGTTGAAAAGTAGTGTTGATTGCTACTTGACACATGGTTGGAATCGGTTAACTGGTATTTATGATCTTCGTGATGGAGGAAAGGTGAAAATCATACTTATAAGACACGATCGTCTCTTTATAGAAAGTTTTAAATCGAATGGGGATAAATCTTTCTTACAATGGTCCACCGAAGATTTTTAGATTGAATCAAGAATCTGTGATCCGAGGCGAAAATGATTTGAATGTTGAACCCTTAGATCACTCTATGTATTTAGGACGCAATCCGATTTCGATTTTCACGTTGCACAAAAGATTGATCCCTTAGGATGTTTCCACCATTTATTTGGTAGGTTTATCATATTCTAAATCAAATTTTTTGTTTCGTTACATTCTAATGGTGAAAGTTTTAGTAATTTCATTTGCTTCTATTTACATGATTTTATGTATTGAGTGTAAAAGAAAGTTATACGATATAATTGCATTATAATTATTTTCATATTGTTCGACATATATTATCAAGAAATCAACAAAATAAAAAATGGACAATACATAAACATGATTTTAAGTTGAGTTTAAATCTACTTTACCCGTGCATGCACGGGTGCAAAATCTAGTGTGTGTGTATATATATATATATATATATATATATATATATATGAGTGATAGTGTTTTTTTTTACTCAAATAAACTCATATCATTTCACTTTCAATAATGTTTGTAATACAAGATGGACTATAATAATGAATTTGGGAGCTAGCATAATTTCTTGATGCCCTTGCAAGGGAATGAGCAACAGGATTTCCTTGCCTCTTAATAAAGCTTATCTTATAGCTTGGAACAATAGAAAGTAAATTATTACAATGAGAAATAATGACATCAAAATCACTATTGAGGGGTGTTGCTTTGTTCACTGCATTGACGACAGAGATGCAGTCCATCTCAATTGCCACTGCCTCCAAACTTAACTCCATCAACCACTTTAATGCTTGCCATAGACCCATTGCTTCAGCTTCTTGGGGTTCTGGAATTCCTTCAAACCACATTGTTTTGTCTTCCATGAGGACTCCATTCTCATCCCTAATACACATACCAATACCAAACTTGTTGTCTAGATCAAAAACTGTAGCATCAACGTTGCACTTCAAAGTACCTGGCGCCGGTTTATACCAACGCTGATGGGAATGCGCATCATCAACAGCAGTGTTGTTGGTTCTGTTTGGCTTCAACCTCGCCAACTCCCACTATCGAAGATAGTCTTGTGCATGTTGTTGAGAAAACGATGTTGGCTTCATTGTATCTTCCCACACCTTATCATTGTGCCGCTTCCAAATCGCCCAAAAATTCATGGTTGCCTCCCGCTTTTTTGGATCTGCCCAACTGTCAAAGAAAGAAAAGAAACAATCAGTAAAAACATTGTGATTATCGCTACAAGCAATAACGGTAGGTAGCATGTGACTACGTTCCCATATAGCTCGAGCTTCACCACATTTAAAAAATAAATGCATGTCATCTTCACTTCCCTCACTATACAATGGACATTGTTCCTCACAAGGAACATGCTTATCTAGTAAATTCACTCTAGTAGGTAGGCATCCCCTCGCCACCCGCCAGAGTAACAGCTTCACTTTATGAGGAATCTTAAGACACCAAATAACCATCCAATTTATCAATTAGGTCCTCCATAATGCCATAATACGCCGACCTCACGGAATACACACCAGTACGACTCCTCCACCAAAATAATTTATCTTCTCCCTGTGCATTATATAGAGGCATCCTCTTGATTAAGGTTGCTTCTTGGTTGTTAAACAAAGAATTCACCAAATTATTATTCCATCCCCCACTAGCTTCCTCTCTCAAATCGCTCACTTTCATATCCTCTGTTCCCGCTACCATATTGGACCGAACAAAATGGTCTTTCCTCCCCTTCAACCAAGGATCTTTCCAAATAGAGACACTTCTACCATCTCCTATTCGCCATTGTACTCCCAACTTAACCACCACCTGGGAAGAGTAGATACTACGCCAAACATAATTGGGGTTGTGGCCCAAGCGAGCCCCCATAAAGTCACTATTCGGAAAATATTTTGCTTTGAATACACGCCCTACAATAGTATCCGTGTGGGTAATGATCTTCCACGCCTGCTTCCCTAGCAAAGCCAAGTTGAAACCATGAAAATGACGAAAGTCCATGCCTCCATATTCCTTCCTCATTGTCAGCTTATCCCAGTTTAACCAATGAATTCCCCTTCTTGAGTTCTGATTACTACCCCACCAAAAAGAGTTTATCATATGCTCCAACTCCTTCCCCAACGTTGTTGGTAATAAGAAAACACTCATACAATAGGTTGCGATTGATTGGGCCACAGATTTTACAAGAACTTCTCTTCCCGCCGTAGACAAATACTTTCCTGACCATTGTTGAACTCTCCTCCACATTCTATCTCTAAGATATCCAAACATCTGCTTCTTATTTCTTCCTATCATAGAAAGCAACTGTTGCGTTAAAAACACAATTAGAGCAAGTGTACTCTTTCGCAGAAGTAGTATAAAAGAATATCGTATCCACAGAGATTAATTAACAAGTACTAAACTACTTAAAATTATTTATTGTTTAGACGAGTGAATAATTGAGTTGTAATTGAAACTAAAATAGAAAGAAATAAATAAGAAGAATTAAAAATGCAAGATATAATCAATGGAGAGAGGTCTAGGGTCGCAGTTTCACTTGCAAGCTTCGATTCCCCTATGTCTAATTCTACTTGAATTCCCTTATTTTATTTAATTACCAATCCCTTTACTAAAGCTATTAATCCGTTTGGTCATTCGCGATTAATATTCTTTTTCCTAAATTAACCCTAGTTTGGTCATGCTAGAATTTAAATTCAAGAAAAGCGTGAAGAGCAAAAAGGTTGAATGATTGGAAGACTAAATTAAAGTTTGGTCATGCATTAATTATAGCCCCAATTATCCTATAGGTCCACCAACTAATTGCAGTACGGTCGCTGATCAACTAATTGATTATTAACATAAAAAGGGTAGCTAATCCTAATTATGTGATAAAAACAATAGAATAATATTAATTGAAATAAAAACAGGAATTCAAATAAGAAATTAGAACATAAAGAGGTTTCTAAACATGCAAGATCCACCTAAGACCCTAGACGAGGACTTAGGTGTCCATAATAATAAAGAACAATAAAAGAAAAATAAGGTTCATGAATTACAGAAATAAGAATAACCCGGAAATAGAGAAAGTCTTAATCTTTGTCTTCAATCTCCTTCTTTTACTCCAAAGCTCTTTCACGGTGCTGAAAAACTCTTCTCTCCCTCCGTAGCGTTCGTGTAACTATGGTTTGTTTATGTGGTGTGTGGCTTTGTTTGTGTTATGGTGTCTCCCCCCCTTTCAGAAGTGAAGCTCTCCTTTTATATTAGTTCCTTTTCTTTCTCTCCAAGCAAATGATCAAGTCAAGATTGCTTCCACTTTTAATTGCAAGATATGCCAATCCCTAAATATTAGGATTTAGATCCTTCCTAAATATGTGTTGCTTGCTCTCCACTCCATGCCTCTTTCTTTCTCTCCAAGTAACATGTGCATCACTTTTAATTCAAATCTTCAAGAGGATCTTTTTCTTTTTATTACTGTGGGCCTTCTTGCATTAATGGGCTTGGGCTTGGGCTTGCTTTCTTTAATTCTAACATTTCTTCTAATTTCAGCCCACATTTATATTATTTTTTTCTTTTTCTACCTTCCTGCAAATATAGAGTAATTTTAGTCAGTTATTTATTTAATCAGTAATAATTACTCTAAAAACAACTCAAAATATCTCTAATAAATGCACTAAATTAGAGTTTATCAGCAACCCCAGATACTTGCCCGTCCCCATACACTCTGTCACACCTAGGATATTTGTGATCAGCTCTTTCATATCTCCACTAGTGTTTCTACTGAAGAAAATCTCCGACTTGGCCATATTAATAGCCTGACCGGATGCATGTTCATAAGTCTTAAGAATCTCTTGTAACTGTCTGCTCTCCCTCTCATTAGCCCTGCAAAAAAGAAAACAGTCGTCAGCAAAAAGAAGGTGCGTGAAGGAAGGAGCCCCTCTACACACCTTCACACCATGTAGGTCACCTCTGTTTTCTGCTCGTTTTAGTAAAGTTGTCAGACCCTCCGCACAAATAATAAACAGGTAAGGTGACAGTGGGTCACCTTGTCTCAAGCCTCCCTCCGGAGTGATAGGTCCAACTTTTTCACCGTTAACCATAATAGAGTAGCTAACAGTTTCCAAACACATGGATATCCATCTCACCCACCACTCATCAAAACCCAACTTCTGCATCATGCCCTTCAAGTAATTCCAGTCCACCTGATCATAAGCCTTACTGATATCAATCTTAAGTGCCATCTCACCCTTCTTTCCAATTGTTTTGCACTTTAAGTGATGTAACGTCTCTATTGCAACAAGAACATTATCCAGAATGGAGCGATCCTCTACAAAAGCCGACTGCTCCAATGATATACACTTATGAAGTATAGGCTTCATGCGTTTTGCTAGAACTTTGGATATGATCTTATAAATAACGTTGCACAGAGAAAATGGTCTAAGATCCTTCAGAGTCAACGGATTATCAATCTTCGGGATCAACACAATATTAACATCATTTAAATTAGGCGGAAATTCGCCTGTATCAAGTCATGTCTTCCCTGTATGAAACAGCTCTACTCCACACAAATTCCAGAACCTCTTAAAAAACGCAGGATTCAAACCATCCGGTCCTGGATGCTTATCTGAATGCATTTGGAACAACGCTTGCTTGAATTCATCCACTTTCAAAGGCTTTAGCAAGGCCTCATTATCCTCTTCATTCAGGCGAGTCTCCACATATTGGAGAACCTCCTCATAGTTGCCATGAGTCCCCCTAAACAAATTCTTAAAATAAGTCTCTGCCACTTCACCAATCTCTCTTTGCTGAGTAACCACTTCCCCATTCTCCCTAGTGAGTTTTTGAATAGTATTTTCCCTTTTCCTAGCACTTGCCATGGCATGGAAAAATCTAGTATTCATATCACCATCCCTCAACCAATGAAACTTCGCCCTCTCACGCCAGAACGTCTCTTCTTGAGCCAGCAATACCCCCAACCTCTCCTTCGTCTGCTTCAACACCGTATCAGAATCCGTATGAGTGATAGTGCTTTACTGTAAAGTAAACTGCTTTGCTGATAGCAGTGACGTCTAGTATAACTATATACCTTTTAACCACCACCAAATTTACTAACCTATCCTTCTTCCATTAGTTACAACATTAGGGTGCTTGTTTTTTTTTTAATTTTTTTTCGATTTTTTAAAAAAAAAACTTTTTAAATTTAAAACTTTTTTCAGTTATTTTTTTAACAAAAATTTTCCCAGTTTTTTTGACTAAAAAATAATATTGTAATCTTTTTATAATCTACTAAAATTAAGTAATTTCACCATTACCAATTGTAAAAAAAGTACTTACTAATTGTCGAAAAAAAGTATTTACTTCTAACTAAAGTTTTAAATTATTTTGTTTCAATAATTAATTTATTAAATTAATATTATACTTAATAATTAAATAACCTAAAATTTACTATTTACTATAATCTCTCTATTAAAACTATTAATCGAGAGCGGCAACAATGCCAACAGAAGCGCCAACGGGAGTGCATCTTTTACCTTAAATCTCATTTTCTTTTTTCTTCCTTTTTACTCCATCTAAAATTTACTATTTACTATAATCTCTCTAATAAAACTATTAAAATTCAAATCAATTTAACGACTAAGAATTGTAAAAAAAAAACACTTTAACAACTGTCAAATTTGCAAAAATAAATTTTTTATATTTAAATGTATATTATTAAATTAATTAAATTAATATTAAATCATATAAAAAAAGGAGTAAACACATGGCAACAAGATTGACAACGGGAGAGGCAATTGGAGTGCCAACAGGAGCGCCAACGGGGGCGCATATGATTTTCCTTTTTCTTTTATTATATTTTACAAATTTCAACATATTTATATTTTCATAGCAATTTTTGTCAAAAAAAATATTTTCATAGCAAATTATGACAAATACAGTATCACCCGTGCGTATGCAGGGGTAAAATACTAGTGAGGCTATAAAATTATAGCTTGGTACTCCACTGTTACGTTTATTAAAAAGAATCAGTTTAAAAGTTTTTCTCCAACCGTTAGACCGTTGGCTTTATCTGGTTTGGCTGGTTTTCTTTCGGTTTCCCGGTTTGTTAGCCGGTTCTTATTGCAAATGGTTCTAGGGGTCGTATGGACCGATTCAGGCCGGTTCCCAGTCAGATCAGTTCAACCGGCCCGGTCCAATTTTCTAAACCATGCATAGAACTAATGTTGATGTGGCAATATGACCGTTGAGTGAAGCTAAACATTTTCGTCCAAGTTTCAAAAGTCTTGTTCAGAAGCTTTTGAGCATTTTCTTCTTACTTAGCTTCTGAGATACGACTAAAACGTCTTCTGAAGTACATGTTGTTATGAGGAATATCTTGATTGCCATTGTTGTGCTTTGTATTGCTTTGCATCATATACTATTATCCCTTTGCTTATCAGCTTCTGAGCACCTCATTGAGTTTAGATAGTATCTTCTAAGACTCAATTCTTCTTCTTAAGATGTGCTACTTCATAGCACATATTTTGCTTGAGTTGTATTGATGTATCATTGTCTACAAAATCACTCAAGAGAACTTATTAGATTATAAATGAATCGGAAAGCTTATCAAAACTGTTTGTTCTCATCAAAACATGTCTTAGGGGTTTTTCCTCAACACATAATCGTTTACAGACAAAAAACTATTTTGAAGCCTTGTTTTCTTTCATTAATAGACATAGTTTCTTTATAAATTGAGACATTTTGAGTCAGAAAATGGATACGAAAATATTTTTCGAAGAAGAAAAATTATTATATATTTCTTACATGGATTTAATTTATCTTAAAAAATCAAGTAATATGTCGGGCCAAATTTTTAAGATTGAATAAGGCCTCTAAGTTGTTTGGAACGGCCCTGATAAAGGGGTCTCGTTAAAACCTCCAAAGGCACGAGGAAAAAGAGTACCCTCAATTAAAAAAATATATTAGACAAATAAATATCACCAGTAGCAACCAGAGAAACTTATTGCTAAGCAAGGTTCTAAAAAACAGTTCGTTATGTCGAAGACGGTAGCAACAAAATTGTCTCGGTAGTTAACATTATCGCGAGAAATAATTTTAATAAAATTTATGCATACAGAAAGAGAGGAAGTAAATGCCTCTTCTGGCAACGACTTGAGGTTAGGAGCATCTTCAATCGAAAGCTTTTGAAGAGAGGTGAGATGGTGAAGCCACTTCCCATCTAAGCAGTCTATATCACCAAGACCATCGGTCTTTAGTCTCACGAGAGAAGTGGGTAGCAATGGCGCTTCCATTTTCATCAACGCCTCCACAATATCAACACTTTTAATTTTCAGAACGAAAAGACAAGGTGTTCCCAAACTATTGTATTCCACAAAGCCCCTCCAATATATCCAATTACCAGTCTCCGTAAATTTATAGGAAAACCATCTTTGGCAATGGATTCCAGATTTGGAAGATCAATAATTACCATTTCATGGAGGCCTATTCTAGTAGTGAACGAAGCTTCTTGCACAACCTCACACGCAAATAACCGAGGTTAGGAAAGGACAATCCTAATCCTATTCCACCAATGGAAAATGACTCCAATTCATCACAATATATAATTGTGATGTGTCTAAGAAAGGAGAGACTTTGTTGTTGCGACGCATCTTCTGCAATTAATATAGACCTCAGACTTTTACAATCTATAATATGCAGAGTTTTGAGAACCGGAAAATTGGCCAAGGTAAACGATGTCATTGAGTGACAGCAGCTAAAGGAAATTTTCAAATACTCAAGTGATGTGTAATTGTGCAAGGATTCTTGAGCAATGAACTCCATGGCTCCACCAGTAGAGGACATCCGGATATATCAAGATAAATTAAGGAAGGATAGTTGGTGGGTATGTTTCCTTTGAGTTTCGGCCATATTGATCTAGTGTTAAACGTCTTAGAGTAGGAAACTCTGTGGTCGTACCTCCAATCAAGTTCCATTCCTCCCAATCTTGCTTATTGAAGAACTAAGCCTTCGGCAATCCATAGCGGAACAATCATCTCTTTCTTTAATTGTAGTTCTTTAAAAAAATTGCACAGTAAGCAAAGCATCTTTTTAAATGACCCAGAAGATAATGATAGCTCAATAGCAAAGCTGGTTTCACCACAGCGTTTTCTAGTTCCCAAATGTTACTTCTTAGTATATCATCATCCCAGGGGTTGCAATTTGTAGATGGGAAGAAAGGTTTGCATTGTTAGTGCATCACTTTCATTTCGTGTTGTGATGATGATCATGCTTTCTGTTTCCCCGACATTGAAGATGTTCTTCAAATTGTTCCAAACATCATAGATCACATCCCATATGTCATCTAGTACTAGCAAAAACATTTTACCATTCAAACTTTTCTGCAGTTGCACTTGTAGAGTATCCAGGTTATTAGCCTCAGTTGATTTTTCTGTGATAGATTCAACAAGGGCTTTGGTAACCTTGAGAATATCAAAATCCTTGAAGATGTGTGCCCAACCTTTCAAATTAAATTTTTGATTCACTTCTGGATCATTGTAAAGGAGTTTGGCAAGGGTTGTTTTTCCAAGCCCTCCCATACCCACGATGGAAATGACTTCTATTTTACTGCCACCCTCACGAGCATCTTCTGACATCAAAAAGTCTTTGAGTTTCTTTCTTTCATTATCTCTGCCACAAATAGAAAATTCATCTACCGCAACGAAACTTGTAGGAGTTCCATGCAAAATACTGCTGGAAACACCTTGTCTTAATCCAAGAGGGACTACTTCCTCTACAAAGTGCTTCAACTTTTTCTGTAGTGTTTGCATTTTAGAATTGATGGTCTTATAAGAGCTTTTGAAACGAGAAGAAAAGAATTCCCGCACCTTAGCACTAGCACTATGTCCTTGATACTCAGTTTTCACTTGGCAGCGCAATGCCTCAGTGTTGATTTCATCAAACAGATCTTCAACTTCAAAAACAGCATCGTGCAGCATAACAAGCCATTTCTGGACAGCACCATTGGTGCTCAGCATCGATGAGTACAGCTTGAAGACTCACCAGTGTTGATCTCAGCCTTTCCAATAGTGCATACTCAAGCTTGGTGCTCTTAAAGAAGTCCACAAACTCACCGGTAACAATCTTGTCGAGTAACAGCTTCACAGATTCTGAAACGATTACTTCAGCCACAAAAGTCACCATAAAGTTGTTTGTTTGTTCACAGAATAGGTAGTAGGTTCACAAAATGCAGTATATTTTGTTACTATAACAAAACCACACTTATAAGTTGTTGTTGTTCAAATATAATCATGAAGAAAAGGAACAGTAATAGTATGTGTCAAATTGACACAAGAAGACTTGGTCTTCTGCATTACTCCAGTCTCTCTCTCTGTCTGTCACATTGAGTTAATAGTATGTGTCAAATTCTTGCATCATCCTTCATGTGAAGAAATGGAAACCCTGCCACATAATAATATATCACTTTTGTTTTTTCTTCTTTTTATTTCTAAACAAAGTCATCTTACTTATATTAATTTATTATGAAGTAATAAGGTTTTGCTTGTCATATGCTACACTCCTTAGTTATTATACATACAAACTTTTTTTCTAACTTCTCATCATCAATCAATTTTCAATTTCATTTGACCAAAGTTTACCGATTCCATTGCTTATCTTCTTCAATAGTTCACAATGTGTTTATTGAAAAATTAGGAAACATTAAGAACAACTGAACCAAAATCATTATGAACAAATTAAGGCAATCCAAACACAAACTAATTGGTTTGGATTTACTGTTTCTGTACAGACCTTATACCAAAACCTTCACTACTACTTATTATTAGCATTTTAAGATTGGCATAGGATTGATTTGTTCGAAAGCATATAAATGAATCCAGGGATTAAGAGAAAGAGAGCTTCTGATCTAGAAAACTGCATTCAGTTATTTCCAAATCAACTAACTAATCAATCAATACAGCTATTTATACAATCTGTGTTCAACTAGGAGCTACTGTAACTGAAAATAAGAATGAATAACAACTAGCTATTTTGCTATCTAAGAAACAAAACTTGAGAAAAACAGAAAGGAAAATAAGACCTAACTAGTATTGTACAAAGCTAACTAGGCATGGCTCAGTTGCTGACTGTAAAAGTGATTGATCATTACTTCACTTAACCATAGCACTACTATAAAAACAGTTTTAACAGCACATGCTCACAAGAGCAACTGTTGTAAACCTCATTTTCACGGCTAGAATCAAATTTGGTTCCAATGAGCAAGGTGCTGGTTTATAATGGACAGCAATAGAAGAAAGAATGAACACAAGTGGCAATGCATTGATAAACTGGATACAAAACTTTTTGCAAAGAAACAGTCAATCAACCTGTGTGGCATATCACATAGGAGATAGAATAAAATAAAAACATAAAGTACTCTTTCAACAAGCAAAACTTAAACACAATAAGGCATGCTAAAAGTATATATAGATTTCAGATCAGTGAATCATACAAATTACAAAGGCATAAAAATGGAGGAAGAGACTAACAACCGCAGTAGAAACAAATCATTAACAAATAGCACATGGAAATCCTCACTACATTATGATATTGAATTCTTCAAAGCTAAGGACTTAGATCAAAGTGACCGATAATCACACTGCATTCATCAATGAACTTGGATTATCCCAACATTCCAAGCATCCTCTTTAAGCTCTTTTGTTTCATAAATTCTGTCTCATGTGTGACTAAATGGCTACTGGTCTTGGCTGCACACCAGCTCACAAACTTGTAATGGAACAACATCCAATATATGGTGCGTGTAATTTATTTTACACCATTTAGCTTTACAGTACTTTCAAATTCTAGACAGTTCTGCCATATAAATGTAACTGCATTAATAAACATAAATCCCTCAAAGTCTATTATTCTGACATCATTCAGACTTGTGGAGAACACCATTGGAAGTACAAATCCACCTCAAGTTGAGTAAATACAAACCTAACATAAAAGCAAAATACAGACACCTGTCAAGCTTGGTCAAAGTTAGCTAAAATACTATAATGACATTTTTAACATACAAACCGAGGCAAACAAAATATATATTATATTCTAAATTACTAGAGTTTACTCTATCAGGTATTTTTAAAGGTGCATAGGTAAGGTACATGATCTAAGCCTAACTGACTGCTAACTAGAAAAAACTGCCTTATGAATTAACTAACTAACTGTAAAAACAAAAACTGAATTAACTAACCACTTTAAAGTTTAAACACACCCGCTTAAATTCAATTCTCCTTTATTGAAACAACACCCAATTTGTTCCACAATTCCTTGAATGTTTCTCCCTTTGACTGTTTAGTCATAAAATCTGCCACTTGCATAACGGCATGCTATGAAGCACCAACAGAGACTCGGACACTGGACACGACACTAACACCGACACATAGATATTGGTTTTAATTTGAAAAGTGGAACTACTTGAAGTGTCAATGCCAAAAATGGTCTTCAAATTGGCTTTAACATGGCAATGGACAATTATCTTTTGCACTATCAATAAAAAAATTGTAATAAAGGATGAACAAAGAGAAATTTTATACCAGCGAGGCAGAGAATAAAATGCCACTTCTTCCATCTTGGTTCCATCCACACCATTACCCATGAGACCTCAGGTTGATCTACAAAGAGGCTATAGATGTAAAAAAAATCAAAAATGTTTGACAAAACACAGACTAAGCGACCAAGTATGGTAGGTGAAGTTGGAAACATATAGTCTCAAACAACAACTTAGGACAAATTCACTTTCTTAGGCATCATAATTCCTTTGGTGAAAATAAAACTGACATCCTATTAATTTGAGGTGGTATGGGAAAAACATAATGGCTTCTATCAATGAATGCACAAAGCAAATCAAGATAGAGGTTTATAGAAAGTGGACCGTGACAAACAAAGGTTGGTTGGTGCAGTGGTAAGTTTGCACACCTTAGGAGAGGACCAAAGTTTATGCTCTGAATAATGCTATTTTTGAGAAAGATGCAGACAGTTAGACAAACACACGCCAGTATAATCCAAGTTATCCTAAATTATTCTAAGATGCAGTTTTTTTTTTGACAAATATTCTAAGATGAAGTTTAGATATACAACCTGAAAAAAGGTTGACAAAGCAATGTGGAAATGCATAAACCATATTTATTAGACTAATGGATCAGAGAAGAATTTAACCCCTAAGGTGTATAAAATTTTGATTACATAATAATTCCAGTTGGATAAAAGAAAATAGAAATTTGATGGCATAGCAACAACAAACATACAAACAAAACAAAAAAGAAAGAAGTATTTGAGTGACTCACCCGGACACAAGTCACGCGAAACTCATATGATCATTTCATCGTTGATGACTATGGAGGCAATGTGAGCAATCTTACGCCACTCTTTCCCTCGCTTGCTTCGCAACCTTGCTTCCAGCAGTGGACAGTCATCGAAATGTAGTCTCAAAAGAGAGGAAGGGAAACCCTCTTCTGGCAACGACTTCAACTTGGGAGCATTAAAAATATGTAGTTGTTGTAGAGAGGTGAGATGGTGAAGCCACTTCCCATTTAAGGATTCTATATCAGCAAGATAAGAGATCTCTAAGGTCACAAGAGAAGCCGGTAGCACTGTCGCTTCCATTTTCATCAGCGCCTTTATGATATCACCACTTCTAATTTCCAGATTTGAAAGACAAGTAAGGTGTTCCCAAACTATTGTATTCCACAAAACCCCTCCAACAGAGCCAACTTCCAGTCGCTGTAAATTGATTGGCAAATCATCTTTGGCAATAGATTGCAGATTTGGAAGATTAACAATTTCTATTTCTTGAAGCCCTATTAAAGTGTGCATTGGTTTTGGTAGTGAACTAAGCTTCGGACACCGAGACACACTAAAAACTTTGAGGTTAGGAATGGGCAATCCTAATCCATAAAGGGAAATTGACTCCAGATCATTACAGTAACTAATTACGATGCCTCTAAGAAAGGAGAGACTTTGCCGCTGAGACACATCTTCAGCTATTAATAATATAGACCTCAGATTTTTACAACCACTAATATCCAGAGTATTGAGGATAGGGAGAGAGCCCAAGGTAAAAGTTGTCATTGAGTAACAACTTCTATGAATTAGCAACTTCTCAAGTGATGTGTAACTGTTAAGGGATTCATTAGCAAGGAATTCCAGATTTTCACAATCAATAATTGTAAGAGCAAGTAAAGTTTTGGGCAGACCGTCTCTTGGGAAAGTCTTCAGAGATGGAAAACTATTTAAGGTCAGTTGTTGAAGTGAATTGAAAGGAGGAAGCACTAATTGAGAGGGTGGTCTTGCAACATTCATGTTGCAGTTATCATCTGAAATCCCTGACTCCACTAGTAGAAGACATTCCTGTAACCAAAGATAAATTAAGGAAGGAAGGTTGGTGGGTATGTTTCCTTTGAGTTTCGGACATCCTTGCACTGTTAGATGTCTTAGGGTAGGAAACTCGGTAGTGGTACCTCCAATCAAGTTCCATTCCTCCCACTCTAGCATTTGAGTAAATGACAAAATCTCCAAGGAGGGAAATGGTTGAAATGAAGGACTACTACCATTTCTATAGAACTCAGCACCAACACTTTTTACTAATTTCATCCCATAAATTGAGAGTTCTTTTAGTTTACTGTCCAAGGGGTGGCAGCCGTGAACAATTATCACAATTCTTGATCTCTAAATAAAGCATGTTGCCATATGAAGAATCCCCCAACCAATTTGGAAAATTGGTTCCACCATAGCCTTTAATGGCGAGACTCTTCAAATTTACTGAGGGTTGCAACTGTTTAAGCACAAGACTTTGAATTTGTGAAATTGAATCCGAAGGAGTAGTGTCATACCACTTTAGTACCAACTTGTGAATTTCTTTCTTTGTCTCCAAATTTGCTTGAAAAGCATCAAAAGGGTCAATAACATTTTGTAGCTGTGAGATGTGAATTCCTTGTGGTTTTTTCTCATCAAACCTGATACAAAATGAAGATGAAACCGTAGTAACTAAATCATTGATGAGGTCATGCATTTCAAAGTTTTCTTTTCCATCAACGGATAGTCGATGAATCAATGACCTTGACACTAGTTCATCAAAGTATTCTTCTCCTAATTTTTCCCAACCTTTTTCACTTTTGGGTTGAAGAACTAAGCCTTCTGCAATCCATATCTGAACTACCATCCTCTTCTCTAAGATGGAGTTCTTCGGAAAAATTGCCCAATGAGCAAAACATCTTTTTAAAGGAGCCGGAAGATAATGATAGCTCAATAGCAAAGCTGGTTGCAAAGTTGGTTTTACCTCAGAGTTTTCCAATTCCCAAATGTTACTAGTATATGATTCCATTCATCTATGGACAATTTGGTACGAAGAAGACCTCCTAGGGCTATTGCAGCTAATGGTAGGCCATCACATTTATTGGCTATTTCTCTACCGATTTTTTCTAGAGTGGAGCTTTGCTGGTAGTTACTTGCTCTAAATGCATGTTTGGCAAGTAAAGACCAGGTCTCGTTACTTTTCAGAGGTGTCAAATTGTGGATGGGAAGAAAGGTTTGCATGGTTAGTGCAACTCTTTCGTCTCGTGTTGTGATGATGATCTTGCTTCCTGTTTCCCCAACATTAAAGATGTCCTTTAGACTGTTCCATTCAACATAGCTCACATCCCAAATGTCATCCAATACTAGCAAAAAGATTTCACCCCTCAAAATTTTCTGCAATTTCACTTGTAGAGTATCTAAGTTATTAGCCTCAGTTGTTTTTGAAGTTATAGATTCAAGAAGAGTTTTAGTGACCTTGACAATATCAAAATCTTTCGAAATATGTGCCCACGCTTTCAAATTGAATTTTTGTTTCACTTCTGGATCATTGTAAAGGATTTTGGCAAGGGTTGTTTTGCCAAGCCCTCCCATACCCACAATTGAAATCACTCCTATTTTACTGTCACAGTCACTGGAATCTCCTGACAACAAAAACTCTTTGAGTTTCTCTCTATCACTATATCTGCCATAAATAGCAGATTCATCTACCGCAACAGAACTTGTAGGAGTTCCATGCCAAACACTGCTAGAAACACCTTCTCTCAATCCAAGAAGGTGTGCTTCTTTTGCAAAGTGTTCCAATCTTTCAAGTAATTTTTGGATTTTAGAATTGATGATCTCATAAGACCTTTTGAAATGAGTAGAAAGGAATTTCCACACCTTAGCACTTCTGCCTTCATACTCAGGTTTCACTCTGCAGCGCAATGCCTCCGTGTTGATTTCATCAAACAGATCTTCAGCTTCAAAAACAGCATCTTGCAGCATAACAAGCCATTCCTTGACAGCATGATTGGTGATCTGTTTCTCCTCAGCATCATTGAGTACAGCTTGAAGACTCAGCAGTGTTATTTTCAACCTTTCCAGCAATGAAACATCAAGCTTGGTGCTCCGAAAGAAGTCCAGGAACTCGCCATAAACAATCTTGTCTAGTAACAGCTCCACAGAAGCTGAAACAAGTGCTTCAACCACAATAGTTGCCATAAAATTGTTTGCTTAATTAGTTCACAAGAATGAGAATAGTTTCACTACAAAATGTAGCCTAGTGTATTATACTATTGTCCTTTTGGATTTTTGAAAGTTATTACTAACCAAGAGTTAACTGGTGTAGCCAAAAAATATATATATTTTATGTATAATACTAAGATAAGATTCGCAAGTACTAACCAGAGTTAAAGTAGGCAACAACACACAAGTGGATCATCATCATCACATTCACTATCCTGTTGTGGATTGTTTGTTTGTGTCGGCTACATTCAACTTGCACTGCTACAATACACGAGTCTCTATCTGTCACACTGTCACTAAGAATAAAAGATTATTTTTAGGAGCCTCAATTGTGGACTGGACAATAGACTCCCGGTAGTGTATTTTCGAGAAAACTAATACTTTATACACAGGTGTGATATTGTATTCGTTATAATTGAAAGCTGATAATCTCTATTCTGCTGAACTTTTATAGAACAAAATGTCTTTAATAGTCTGGGTAAAAATGTGAAATCTGAATGAAAAATAGTAGGACAACATGTGGCAAGTATAAGTGTCTCACATTACAGTTTTAATTTTGTCCAATGATTGAATGACCCTTCTCCTGACTTCTTATTAAGACAATTGAAAATTAACTACACATCAATTCACATACAATCTCAGATTTCTAAGTGAACAACACATGGTGTTTGTAATTTAATTTTTGCCATTTAGCTAGCATGCTTGATAGACTATACCTGCAATTTTTATTTACCTCTACTTGCATAAAAACCAATTTTCACACTTCCTTTTGATGATGCCAAGAGAGGACCACTAAGAGGAAAACTCAAGGGTTGTGTTGGGAAGAATGGAACCTCCAGAATTCAAAAGTCTCTTGTATATTAGCCAATATCGCTGTTATGTTGTATATTGGTGTGAAAGGTGAAATTAACAATATTTACTTATGGAATATTAACAAACATGAGAGCAGCTCAAGAAAGAAGTATGTTAGTGACTAACCTGGACATTCATGTGATCACTTTGCATTATTTCCAACTTGAGGTTAGGAGCTTTAGAAATCTGACAGTTTTGAGATGAGAAATGCGTGGGGCCACGAGAGATGTAGAAAGCAATGGCACTTCCACTTTCATCAACGCATTCACAATTTGATGCCCTTTAGTTTCCAAAAATGTAACACATTCAAAGGTATACATGCTACATTCAACAAAATCTCAATCAAATATACTGTATCCTAGTAACCAAAAAGTGATTTTATATACGCAGTTATGCACAAATAACAGGATAAGAACCGAAAGAATAGGATGGTATGCATAACAAAGAGAGAAGCTAAGATCATACACGTAAAATATCAGCAAAAATGAAATTGAATTTACTGACAGTTTGATATTTTTGAATTTTGATATCATTTACATACACTTGAATAAAACAAATTTTCGCACTACTTATTAGCGATGCAATGGGCAGGGCCATAAAGAGGAAAAATCAAGGAAGATGTTGCTTTTTGAATGGCCTAGGAAACATTTCCTGTATTTTGTTAGAATAAGACAATTGTTACCACAAGCAGATGTTTGATTTTGGTACAATTACATGTAAGATAGCCTGCTTTTTGAAATTACTGCTTTATCTACTTCAGACCAGTAAGATAGCCTGCTATATACTAACAAAGAGAAAATTCATACCTGAAAATGAAATGCCAATGCTTCCCTCTTAGTTCCAGCCACACAATCACCCTTGAGGCCCCCATTGATCTGCAAACATACTAAAGCTAAAAAATAACTCAAAAATGTTTTACACAACACAAAGACTAAGCCACCAAATATGGTAGGTGAACTGGTAAACATATAGTCTCAAATCCACAGAGACTTAGGCATCATATTTTAGTGACTCACTCAGAAACAACACACTCATGTAATAATTTTGTCCGCGATGATTATGGAGGGAATGTGAGCAATCTTGCTTCCTTCGCAATCTTGCTTCCAACAATGGACAATGAGAGATGCTTAGTATCAAAAGAGAAGAAGGCAGTCCCTCTTCTGGCAACGACTTGAGCTTGGGAGAAAAAGAAATCCTCATGTTTTGGAGAGAGGTGAGATGGTGAAGCCACTTCCCATCCAAGCATTCTATATCAGCAAGATGAGAGATACTTAGTACACAAGAGAAGCGGGTAGCAATGATGCTTCCATTTTCATCAGCGCCTCCAGGAGATCACGACTTTTAATTTGCAGGTATGAAAGACACGTAAGGTGTTCCCAAGCTATTGTGTTACACAAAACCCCTCCAATTGGCTTCACCACAAACGTCTTGGTCATCCTCCATTCTCTTTAGTTAAGTCCATGTTTCCTTCCTTGTTTTTACATCATTCAGTTGAGTCTTTTAAGTGTGAAGTTTGTGAGTTAGCTAAACATCATCGCGTCTCTTTTCCTCTTAGTTCCAATAAAAGTGCTGAACCTTTTGATCTTATACATTCTGATGTTTGGGGACCTGCACCTATTTCTAATGTTTCGGGTGCTAAATGGTTTGTGTCATTTATTGATGATTGTACTTGAGCAACTTGAATTTTTTTATGAAGCATAAATCAGAAGTACCAGAATTATTTATCAGATTTTATCACATGGTGCAAACATGATTTGGCAAAGGTATTAAAAGAATTCGCTCTGACAATGGCAAGAAATATGCCAATCAGAGTCTTTCAAATTTTACCAATCAACAAGGAATTCTTCATGAGTTTACATGTGTCGACACCCCCACAACAAAATGGTGTCGCAGAAAGAAAGAATCGTCATTTACTTGAAGTTGCTCGGGCCATTCTCTTCCAAATGGCAGTTCCCAACTCATACTGGGGAGAAGCAGTATTGACTGCTACCTACTTGATTAATCGGATCCCATCTCGAATGTTAGGTAATGTCAGTCCTGTTTAGTTTTTGACTTCACGGTTTCCTTCTGTTCTTGTTTTGCAGATTCTTGAATCTCAAGTGTTTGGTTGTGTTGTTTTTGTCCATGTTCACAAACAACATCGAAGTAAGTTGGACCCCGTGCAGTCAGATGTATTTTTCTGGGTTATCCTCACGACAAGAAAGGATATAAATGTTATCATCCTCCTAGTCGTGTGTACTTTATCTCTAAAGATGTCATGTTTCATGAGAATGTATCCTACTTCATTCGCCCTCAACTTCAGGGGGAGAGCATTCATGATGATTTGGAATCTAAGTCCGAGTTTCTTGCCCTACCTGAGTTGCTTGAGACTCCTGTCTTAAGTCCTACTACTGGTCCTACTTATCCTGCATCCACAAGTCCTACATTTGAGTCCCCTGAGTCACCTATGACTCCTGTCTCACCTTCTACTATTGATCTTGCTTTCATAAATACCGAATCTGAGTCACCTACTTCTATTTTGGTCCCTCCTTTGTCTTTTGTTTTGCAGGAACCATAATCTTCGGCATCAGCAAATGCTAAAGCTGGCGAGCCAACTTTGGTGTATCAGAGAAGAAGTAAGTCCGACCTTCCCTAGACACAACTTCAGTTGCCTGAACCAGAGGTAAGTACTGAAATTAACCCTCCTATTAGTGATTCCCATTGTTCTGACCCTAGTGACACCGACACAGATGATTTGCCTATTGCTCCTGCGAAAATTCGCTCCTGCAAAAATTTAGCAGCTCTTCTGATAAAGTCATTGCCAAGCAAAGCTTTTGATCAGTTAACAAGGAAGATTGGTCTTCATCGTCTTAGAGATTATTACATGCATGAGGGGGAGAAATAAATATGTTCTGCACTCTTTTTCCCTTCACCACGGTTTTGTCCCAATGGGTTTTCCTGATAAGGTTTTTAACGAGGCAGCCCTCAAGCAAAGGATATTGTACTCTTTTTCCTTCACTGAGATTTTTTTCCCAACGTGTTTTTTTCTCAGTAAAGTTTTTAGTGAGGCGTATCTTTAATAGACATCCAAGAGGGAGTATTGTGAATAAAGTGGATGTATAGTACAATTGTAACTCTTAGGCATTATTCTGTATTTCTCATCATTGTATATGTTAAATGCAAATCATAGGTTACAAAACTTGAGCCTATAAATAGGACTCATATGACATTGTAATATATACAATCTAAGAGTAAAATACAAGAGATATATCTTCTTCTCTCATTGTCTTATTTTCTTGTTCTTCTTCTTGCTATAGTTTTAGTCCATTTTATAACAACTTTTAAATTTTTTGGAATTTTGATGATGTGTAATTCGTTTTTGGCTAAAACGCTCCTGGGGTCCCTTAACTTTATTTAAAGTAACGATTCAGTCCTTTATGTTTTTTTATCCCAAATAAGTCCTTTATCTTTTAAATTTTTGACACATAAATCATTTTCTGTCAACCTCCATCAAACTCTGTTAACAGTGCTGATGTGGCGTGCTGACTCATTATTTAATTTAAATTAATATTTTTTTACAACATTTTCGTTTCCATCTTCTTCTTCATGCCTGTTCATTTCCAGCAACACAACAACACCACAACAATAGCATCTGGATATTTGAAACAATACCAACAGGACAAATCGAAATAAAAATTCTGGGTTCGTTTCAATTTCGTTTTCGTTTCAATTTCGTTTCCCAATAGAACAAATCGAAATTGAAATTTTGGGGTTGAAACAAATCGAAATTGAAACAATTCTGGGTTTGAAACCCAAATCGAAATTGAACCTGAAACCCAAATCAAAATTGAAACCAAACCTAAAACTCAAAAGGAAATCAAACAGAAACCCTAAATGAAATCAAACAGAAACCCAAATCAAAATCAAACCTAAAACCCAAAATGAAATCAAACAGAAACCCAAATCGAATTTGGATAGAAGATGAAGAGAGAAAAGAATATGAAGAGAGAAGAGAAAAAGATGACGAGAGAAGAGAGGAGATGAACGAAAAGAGAAGAGAGAAGACAAGAAGATGAAGAAAGATGAAGAGAGAAGAGAAGAGATGAAAGAAATCTGGAAAAAAAATATGGTTTTTTTATTTAAATAAAATAAAAAGTAAAATAGTGACTCATCGGTGACATAGACAGTTTTAAAGGAGTTGAACGGTGCTAACGGAAAATGGCAACGTTGCTCAAAATTTAATAGATAAAAGACTTATTTGGGACAAAAAAAATAAAGGACTGAATCGTTACCTTAAATAAAGTTAAGGGACTCCAGGAGCATTTTAGCCTTCGTTTTCTATTTAAAAAATGAAATGCCACGTGGTTTAATGATTTTCATGTCATTCTTGCCACTTAGGATGTCACGTCAACAGTTAACTGTCAGTGTGGTGTCCGTTAAAATTAATAGACGGAAAGCACTAAAAAGGACCAAAATGAAAAAAAAAAAAGATAAAGCTATGACATCCGGGGCTGACGAGGGCGGGGAGTGATCGTCGGTGACCAAAAGGTGGTACGAACAAATAGCGGCTCCTGGCAGCTTCCAGCGATGGGGCACGTGAATGAACCGAATACACACTAGAATGAGAGGGATCCTGAGGATGTGCAAGTATGCGACTGTACAGTTTAAGGAATACTTAAAAAGAATTGATTTGGGCTACTTATACCAACAAGATGCATCTTCTTTTCGAGAGCCCTTTCCATAAGAACTCTGTTGTAATAAGAATCTCATTCTATGTTTTGATGATAACAAACTAAGTAAGATTTAGGTTTTCTAATGAAGTGTGATCTAACATGTTTGCCAAGTGGTAAGAACAGATGTCTTAACATAGCAAAATAAGCCTCTACATTGGTTCAACAATTGGGTAATATTCAAGGGTAGAAAAAGCCTTGAGAAGGTTAAACATGAGAAACTTAAAATAAGTCTAAAGAAGGTTTGACCAACTCTACAAAAGGTTGACCAAAAGTCAACAAAAGGTTTGACTAGAAGTCAAAAGAAGGTTAACTCACAAACACCTTAGAAGCATAAGTTCATGCTTGAGAAGGTTGATGTGTAAGTAGAATGAATGTTGAGAAGGTTACTGGAAACCATATCAAATTCAATCCAAACACATTAACTTCTCTTGAATGACTTTCACCTGAATTAAATGATGGTATCTTGCAATAAATATGGTGAAAAGCCTCAAGCAATAAAGAAGGAAATGCATGATTGTTCCCCTTCCGTATTTGGTGTGTTTGTGCATACTAGGAAGCTTGAGAAGGTTCCTTTAAATCAGTTCCACGCTGGCCAACGGTTACAACCTAAGACATAGTTGTTAAGTAGGTTACTAGAAGAGTACATATCCAGCTGTAGAAGGTTCGGGATAGTAAAACAGTAAAGTATTGGGGTAAAATCAGAGAGATGGGTAGAGAATGAAAGAAAATCAAATACAACTTAAAGTGTTTGATTGGTGAATTTGTAAAGGAGAACTTGACCCCTTTATATAGCCTTGGCCTCCTTCTTCCTTCACAAAATTAGGCAATGTGGGACTATTTCAAGATGTTCAAATTGCAATCAACTCCAACAATCCTCCCCGCGTAAGTCATCCAAATGAACCCAAAAATGTTGAAGCTTGATAGTGTCATTCTTTTTATTCGAACACCTGCAGCAATGAGGACGCTCAAAAGCACCGAAGTCTTTGCGATCTACGATGGTAGGGAAGTACTCCTAAATCCAACACTGAAATAATAAAATTAATAAATAAATAAAAATAAATAAAGTAATTAATTATTGGTAAATAGAATAACTAATTATTACCTGTAGCAGAGAAGTGTATCCTCCAATCTGGAATGTCTTCAAAAAACAAGCGTCGTTCAGCTGCTCGTACAATACGGCCAAGGCAGCTGAACCCCAAGCCCACTGGCCACAATCATCAAAAGAATGAATGAGTGTGAGCCACTTGACGGGTACCTAGGTGTGACACTTGTCGGCGAAGATGGTATAGCCCAACAAGAGCAACATATAGCACCGTGCAACATTATAAAAAAAACACCATGCTGCATGTTAGCTCTGTATGCCTCCTTCAAAAAACGAAATCTGAAGTTCGGTCCCCTAGGGAACCGATACTCCTCCCAGCAAGAATCATGGTCTAGACCTAGCAACTCGCCTCCAGCATGAATGGCATCCCGGTCAGTAAATGACAACTCAGGCTGCAAAAATGTGTCATTGAGCGGAAAATGGTGCAACGTGGACACGTCATCCAACATCATAGTCATCTCCCCGAACGACAGGTGGAATGAGCTGGTCTCAGAATGCCACCTCTCCACAAAGGACGAGATCAGCTCGTGCTTGATGTGGTGGAGAGGTGTAGAGTCTAGCTCCAAGAGACGGGCCTGCTGTAACCATCTCTGTATGTGTGGGTGGTGCTGCGAAACCTAAAAATCTTCCCTCCATGGCTTCCACCTTAATCTTTCCACGGTACTGTATAAAAATAAATTATATAAATTAAAACATATTAAATGACAGTAAAAAAAATTAAATTAATTATTAAAAGTATTACATGTCCCACACGTAGCCTCGACACCACGTGCACATGAAGCCGATGCAACAAAACCTGCTGATGAACAGCCTCAGCCTCATCATGCTGTTGAGCGTCTACAGCATCCATATGATGGTCCTCCTGAACAGGCTCATGATATTGTTGCTGCTGCGGAGCATCTGCAGCCTCATCAGCCCCACCGATGCCATCCCTCTCACGACCAACCGAATCCTTCTCGTCCTGGTACTAAGAGCGGGAGGAGTCTGATCTGCATCTCTGTCTGCTGCACGTGAAGACTCGCCTCGCTCTAAACGTCCTGCACGTCTTGATTTGGTCGCCACTGGAAAAACCCAAAAAAAAAAAATTAAAAACAATTTTTTTTTTTAAAAATTCCAGAAACATCCTCCCCCAGAGGATACTTGCGGAAGTATTATTCTATAGGAGTTCCGGAAATACCTCAACAATGCGTATTTCCGGAAGTCATTTTTGATAAATGTGAAATTATTTTGGTTTTTTAGTGTTTAAGGGTATTTTGGTCACCTTGGCCAAATTAGGGGGTATAGGGGAGAAACGGGGGTACAAAAAAAAAACCCTTTAAAAATGGGATCCACTAACTTAGTGCAACGAATTTCACCTAATCATGAAGCGAGTGTACGTGAGAGAGTGTTAAAAATAGTGTTGTTAGCACTTTTTTATTTTTTGTCCTGCAAATTTGTCAATATTGCGATTTTGTCCCCATGCCTTTTTATTGCACTTTCAGCCCCTCAAAATAATGGGTTTTTAAGACTTTTGGTCCTTAGAAATCTTGAATTTTGGAGAAGTGGAGGACCGATAATGTACAACCTACGAATTTTTAAGGACCAAAAGTACAATTAGGAAATCATATAGACCAAATTTGCCATTTAGAGAAAATTGAGAGACCACAATCACTGAATATTAAATAAAGGGACTAAAATCACCAAACTGAAATTTTTTGTTCAGTAAGCTTGCTTATCCGGTATTTCATGCATATGTTTGCTAAAATTTCACGGTGTTCTTTCAAATCTCTTGAATCCATGAAATCCTTTAAATTGTTATGCAATAAATATATTAATGGCCTGTTCGGTTGTCATGAGAAGGAGATAATATATGATAAGTTTATCCTTTTACTCTAATCTTTTGTTTGCCTGCACTAATAGGATATGATAAACTAAACTCCTTACTTATCCTATGGTATCATCCCTTTGTTATTTTTATCCTAAATAAACATCAACATGGTTATTTTTAGAATAAAACTTATATACATTACTATAGATACTTGTGGTGGTTTTTCTCACATAAAAGATTAGGTAATGGCTATAAAGTACCTAATAGGTATATTTTTATTAGCAAATATTATGCCGGTAAGAAAAAAATGAATACTTTTTGTGTGAAACATGACGCACAACACATATGGATCTATACTTATTTGACTAGTAAGATACCCGTGCATACGCACGGGTGCTGCCGTTTTCTTTTAATGAATGAACTTAGACATAATTTAAATAGTCTGGACAACACCTCGTGAAAAAAAAAGATAAATTTAAAGTAGATAAAAAAAAGGAGTCTCAAATAAAAAAAATAGATAAATATTAAAATCTAAAAATGTAAAAGTATTATTTAAAAACAATCTGTGCATTTATCCCGAGTTCTTTTATATATCAGTGCAATGTTTTTTTATATATCATTGTTGTTATCCCGTGTTTTTTATATATCAGTGCAGCTATCTCGAGGTTTTGTATATATCATTGCAGTTATCCTGTATTTTTTTTATATATCAGTACAGTTATCCCGTGATTTTTTATATATTAGTGCAGTTATCTCCTAATATATAATCTTTTTAGTGCAGTTATCTCCTAATAGTTTAGTTGATTAGTAGATAGTAAAAGATAGATAGTAGATTATCAATAAAAAAGATTTATCCCGTGTTTTATTATATATCTGTGACAGCTATTTGTCTTTCTTAGGTATTAGTGACAAATATTTATCACATGTGTTTTAAATATTAATCAGTAGTTTAAATAGTCATTAAGTTTACTTTTTTTAGACATTAGTCTCATGTGTTTTTATATATCAGTGGAGTTATCTCGTATTTTTTATATATTAGTGCAGTTATCTCGTAGTTTCAATTGATTATTTTTTGATTAGCAGATTATAGTAGATTGTGAAAAAAGAAAGTGGTAGTGAGAGAAAGTCCATTGGGAAAAGAGATTTGAAAAAAAAAAGTGATAGTAAATTAAAATGTTGCCCTTAGTTATATGAGTTGTCAAGTAAATAGGGAAGCTTGTTTGGGTAATTTAAGTGTGGTTTGTTTGTATAAACAGATATTAGTGAAGTTATCCCGTGTTTTTTTATATAGGCTTAAATATATGTTTTGCCCCTGCAAATATCACCATAATCCAGTTATACCCCTGTAAAAATAAAAACTTTAATATTACCCTTGCAAATATAAATCGCTTACGGTTATGCCCCTCGATCAGTTTCTCATCCAAAAAAATAATTTAAATAAGGTTTAAATATATGTTTTACCCCTGCAAATATCACCATAATCCAGTTATGCCCCTGCAAATATCACTATAATCCAGTTATGCCCCTGCAAATATCAGCATAATAGGGGCATAACTGGATTATGGTGATATTTGCAGGGGCAGAACATATATTTAAACCTTATTTAAATTATTTTTTTGGATGGGAAGCTGACCGAGGGGCATAACCGTAAGCAATTTATATTTGCAAGGGTAATTTTAAAGTTTTTATTTTTACAGGGGTATAACTGGATTATGGTGATATTTGCAGGGGCAGAATACATATTTAAGCCTTTTATATATTAGTGCAGTTATCTCATAGTTTTAATTGATTAGCAGATTGTAGTAGATAGTGGGAAAAGAAAATGGGAGTGAGAAGAAAGTGCATTAGGAGAAGAAATTTGCAAAAAAATGTGACAGTAAAGTACAATGTTGCCCTTAGTTAGATGAGTTGTCAAGTAAATAAGGATGTTTGTTTGGGTAATTTAAGTGTGGTTTGCTTGTATAAATAGATATTTGATTGATAGATTAGATTAGCTAAACAGATATTATATTAGATTAGATTAGATAAATAGATTAGATAGATAGTAGATTATCAATAAGAGATATTTATCCGGTGTTTTATTATATATCTGTAACAGTTATTTGTCTTTCTTAGGTATTAGTGACAAATATTTATCACATGTGTTTTAAATATTAATCAGTAGTTTAAATAGTCATTAAGTTTTCTTTATTTAGACATTAGTCTCGTGTGTTTTTATATATCAGTGAAGTTATCTCGTATTTTTTATATATTAATGCAGTTATCTCGTAGTTTCAATTGATTATTTTTTTATTAGCAGATTATAGTAGATAGTGGAAAACGAAAGTAGGAGTGAGAAGAAAGTGCATTGGGAAAAGAGATTTGAAAAAATGTGATAGTAAATTAAAATGTTGCCCTTAGTTAGATGAGTTGTCAAGTAAATAGGGAAGCTTGTTTGGGTAATTTAAGTGTGGTTTGTTTGTATAAACAGATATCATTGAAGTTATCCCGTGTTCTTTTTATATATTAGTGCAGTTATCTCGTAGTTTTAATTGATTAGCAGATTGTAGTAGATAGTGGGAAAAGAAAGTGGGAGTGAGAAGAAAGTACATTAGGAGAAGAAATTTGAAAAAAAAAATGATCGTAAAATACAATGTTTCCCTTAGTTAGATGAGTTGTCAAGCAAATAAGGATGTTTGTTTGGGTAATTTAAGTGTGGTTTGTTTGTATAAACAGATATTGATAGATTAGATTAGATAAATAGATATTATATTATATTAGATTAGATTAGATAAATAGATTAGATAGCTAGTAGATTATCAATAAGAGATATTTATCCCGTGTTTTATTATTTATCCGTGATAATTATTTGTCCTTTTATAGGTATTAGTGACAAATATTTGTCACATGTGTTTTAAATATTAATCAGTAGTTTAAATAGTCATTAAGTCTTTTTGTTTTTTTAGATATTAATATCTTGTGTTTTTTTATATATCAAAACAATTATCACGTGCTTTTATATATCAGTGCAATTATTTCGTTGTTTCAATAGATTATTTTAGTTGATTAATAGATTGTTGTAGATAGTAAAAGATACATAGTAGATTATCAATAAAAAAGATTTATCCCGTGTTTTATTATATATCCTTGACAATTATTTGTCCTTCTTAGGTATTAGTTTAAATAGTCATTAAGTTTTCTTTTTTTTAGATATTAATCTCGTGTGTTTTTATGTATCAGTGAAGTTATCCCGTGTTTTTATAAATAGATAAATAGATATTAGATTAGATTAGACTAGATAGATAAATATATATTAGATTAGATAGTAAATAGGAGTTAATTGTAGAGCATTTAATCTTAATTTAATTATTAACTATTATATAGTAGATTAAAGAAATGTGTTTAAATAAAGGGTGTGGGGGCCACAAATAGTAGATGTGGAAAAAACTGAGAAATATTGGGAAATGTGAGATTGAAAGAGAGAGAGTGAGAAAAGAAGAAAATAGAATTAAAAAATGAGGTGAAGAAGTCAAAAGTGGTGATGTGTCAAAAGATGAAAATGTCTAAAATGGTCTTTTTGTAAGTTGTTTATGTTTATAAATAGATAAATAGATTAGATTATATTAGATTAGATTAGATGCTCTTATTTTTGGACTTTATACCCTATTTAGTCTCTGACTTTTCAAGTGTTCCTATTTAGTCCCCCACTTTTGCAAACATGTAACAGTTTACTCCCTCCATCAACCAGAGTTAGTTAACAATGTTTACAGAGTTGGCGTGACAATTAAGTGTTGTGTGGCATGTATCAGGGACCAATTTGAAACGCCTAAAAAATAATTCTACCTCAACCTGCCAGTCACGTAAAAGTTGGGGACCAATTAAAATTTGGAGGACTAAATTGATACTTTCGTGGGGGCCAAATTAATACTTAGTTATATAAACCAGGGACCAAATTGAAACACCGAAAAAAAGTAATTCCAACTCATATATTAGCATCTCTTTCATCTTACATTTCATTTTTCACTTCTCTAAAGAATTACTACAAAGTGAATGGTGTTATGTGTTGGACAAATAAGCAACCTGAGTTCTAACTCTAGGTTCGACTTCTTTATTTCCCCCACAACAATTTCTTCTTTTCTTCAAAGAAGTGAGAAAGTAAATGAAAGATGAAAAGGATGTAAACATCTAAGCTGGAATTAATTTTTCTGGGTGTTTCAATCTAATCTCTAACTTTTATAACTTAGAATTAATTTGGTCTCAATGAATACAACCTTTTTTTATTTAAAAAAAGTATCAATTCAGTCCTCTAAATTTCAGTTTAGTCCGCAACTTTTACGTGACGTGATGTGGCAGGCTGAGGTGAAACTAATTTTTTTTTGTTTATTTCAATTTGGTCCCTATGATTTGTGTCATGCAGACACTTAACTATCTTGTCAGCTCTGTTATCCCTGTTAACTAACTACGATGATAGAGGGATTAAATTGATAGATGTTTATAAAAGTGGAAAACTAAATAAAAATAGGCTAAATTGCAGTTTTGGCCCTTTATGTTAGGGGTTTGTGTCAATTTGGCCCTTTATGTTTTTTTTTCTCGTTTTAGACCCTCATGTTTTTTTGTGTGTGTCAAATTAGCCCCTACTGTTAGTTTTTCCTAACGGACGCCACGCTGGCAGTTTAACTGCTGATGTGGCGTCCTGCTGACGTGTACTCATTAATTGAAGTGGCAAAAAAAATTATTATTTAAATCTAACTAAAAAGCCACATCAGCAATTAAGTTTTTTAAATAACATTTAACTTATTTAACTTATTTCTATTAAACATTTAACATTTAACAATTAAAACACAAAAACCTAAAACATTTAACAACTAAGATTAAAAAAAATCTGGCAGAAATATCAATTGAAAAGGGTTTGAAATAGAGACCTAGAAAACAAATGAATACCCAGAGTTTCGTTTGCAGGAAAATGGCAAAGACCTAGGGTAGATGTTCCTGAAGATCGAAGGCTAGTGGAACGCGAATCGAAGGCTAATCGTAGTATTGGAAGCAAGAATCCGTCATTTGGAAGCAAGGAAACCCTCAATCTTCCAGAAATTCCATCGTTGAAGGTAAGAAATTGTTGAAAAGCTTTGAAATTGCTCCCTTTTACTGTTTTTTGAAAAATTCCGTGTTCTTCTTACTCAATATTACTTGAAAATGCTGCGAAATCTCTCCTCTTTACTCTGTTACTGTTTAGGGTTGGGTTGCATGTGTTGAATGTGTTGAATGGGTTGAAATCGCTCTTCTGTTACTGTTACTGTTTCTATTTGATGTTTTGGTTAAGTGTTTTTTAGTGTCTGGGGTTGAATGTTTGTGATTTCTTTATTGTTTGGTGTAGTGGTGTTGAAAGGGATATTGTTTGGTCATTGTGGTCCTGATTTGTTTAAGATAGTGAAAGTTTCTTATTTGTTTGTTTATTCAACTGAAAAGAGGGTAATTAAGTCATTTTTTTCTGTTTGTTTTTGGTAACAGGAAAATGGCCTCACTTTGTGTTAAATTTCACCATGAGGGATATTTTATGGATGAAGAGATGACCAACTATGTAGGTCAGTTGACTACTTGGGAAATTGATCCTGATAAGTGGTCCTATTTTGAAGTGGTGGGCATTCTCAAGGAGTTGGGCTATTTAGACTGGATTGGTATTTGGTATGACATTAATGGAGTCAAGAAGTTGCTTGAAAATGACAAAGGAGCCATGGAAATGTCCCAATGGGCTGAAACTAATGGATGTGTACACATGTACATAATCCACCCCATATCTCAACCTTTATTAAATGAGGAGGCTGATATACCTCCTGGGCCCCAAGTTAATGAACCAGCCCCACATTTGAGATCATCTTTAAAAGCCCACAATGAACCCAAGCCACAAAAACCAGCTCAAACAGAAACTGACCCTCAACCAAAAATGACTACTCAACCCAAAACTGTTCCAACAGCCCAAATGAATACTCAACCCAAAACTGTTCCAATAGCCCAAAATACTAGTCAACATGAATCTGTTCGTGATGGTAACAGGGGCCAAAATGAAACATCTGGTGAAGTTGACAGGGACCAAAATGAAACAGTTGGTGAAGTTGACAGGGGCCAAAATGAAACTGTTGAAGTTCATGTTTGTATCGATGTTGAAGATGAAACTGTATTTTTACAACAAGATGGGTATGGTAGTGAGGATAGTGATACTGCCCAGAAGGAAAGATTCAATGATTCTGATGATGAGGAAAGTGAGTTTGATGGTTTTGATTCGGTACAAGAAGATGAAGTGGCTGCACCACAACAAGAAGATCAATTGAGTCCAACACAAGAGGTAGTGGCTGATGAAAGACAAGAGGCAGTGGCTGATGAATCACAAGAGGCAGTGGCTGAGACAAGTACGAAGAAGAAAAAGGGTAGGCCAAAGAAGAAAAATGGTAGGCAAAAGAGAATGAAAACCAAAGAGTCTACTACTGAAATCGTAGAAACACATCAAGTGCCATTTCAAGAAGATAGTGATGACTTAATTATTGGTCAAAAGAGAAAGAGGAAAACTGTTAAGGTTGATAGGGGTCTACCCGATGAAGAATGGTAAAGTGAAACTATTGAAACAGATGATTCCAAAGACTCTTCTGATAAAGAGGATGAGAGCACTAAATATCCATCTTTTGTGATGCCAAAGAACATGTGGGATTACAAGTGGGTTAATGGCACTTACTTTTCATCAAAGGAAGAGTTCCTGACAGCATGCAGAACTTATGCTGTACATAATGGTAAGGATATAACATTTCTGAGGAATGAATCACTGAGGGCAAGAGCTGTGTGCAAGAAGGGATGTCCATGGGTTGCTTATTGTAGAAAGCTTCCTAGTGAAACTTGGCAACTAAGGACATTGGTTGATGAACACAAATGCAACAGGTCATATAGAGTGAGAGCACTTAAGTCAGGTTGGTTGGGAGATAAGCTATACAAGACTATCAAGGAAAATCCCAAAATAAAGTTAACTGATATTGTAGACAAGACACATGAAAAATGGAATGCAGGAATTGGTAGGTCTAAGGCATATAGAGCTAGGAAGAGAGCCATTGACCTTGTTGATGGATCATTTAAGGAGCAGTATAAGAGGTTATATGACAACTGTCATGAGTTAGTTAGGTCCAATCCCAATAGCACAATTAAACTCAATGTGCAAGCAACTGTTGAAGGTGGTGACTATATAGATAGACCTTTGTTGCCAAGTTTCCAAAGGCTGTATATGTGCCTTGAGGGTTGCAAAGAGAATTTTAAGATTTGTAGACCAATTATTGGTTTAGATGGGTGTTTTCTTAAAGGATACTATGGAGGTCAGATTCTAGCAGCTGTGGGTAGAGACCCAAATGACCAGATGCTTCCTATTGCTTTGGCCGTAGTTGAAGGGGAAAATAAAGATTCATGGTCTTGGTTTTTGCAGCTCCTTATTAATGATCTGGGTGGTGCACCTGTCTGCAAGCAGTATACTTTCATGTCTGATCAACAAAAGGTAACATCTTATTAGTTTCATTTAGTCCCTTATGATTTTAAGTAGTTTCATTTTAAACCCTTATGTTTTTAAGTAGTTTCAATTTAGACCCTCAATATGTTATTATAAGTTTAAGTTTCTGGTTATGTTTGGTAGGGATTGTTGCCTGCTATGGATGAGTTACTCCCAGGTGTTGAACAAAGGTTTTGCGTAAGGCACTTATACGCAAACTTTAGAAAGAAGCATCCAGCAAAGTATCTTAAAAGAGTTGATGTGGAAGGCTGCAAAGGCAACTTACCATCAAGAATGGGAGAGGAAAATGTTGGAAATAAGGGCCAAAAATGAAGATGCATACAAGGATATAATTAGGATACCTCCTAGGTTTTGGAGTAAATCTAGGTTTCCATTTAACTCAAAGTATGATGTGCTTGTGAACAACATAAGTGAGACATTCAACAGTGTCATAGTTGGTGCAAGAGCAAAACCAATTGTCACTATGATTGAAGAAATAAGGAATTACCTTATGGAAAGATGGGCCACAAATAGAACTAAAATTCAGAATTACACTGATGATGTCTTACCAAGAATAAGGATGAGGTTAGAAAAGGAGAAAGAGCAGTCAAGATTCTGGTTGTGCAGGTATAATTCTGGTTTATAATTCTGGTGGTTTATAATTCTGGTTGTGCAGGTTTATAATTCTGGTATGCTACACTACACAATATTTCTGTTTGTGTCAGGCGCTGTTTCTGTTAGGTGCTGTTTGTGTTATGTCATGTTTGTCTTCTCTTTGTGTTACAGGTAGACCCAAAAAGGCCAGGAACAAAGATGCAGTTGAGAAGAAGACACCTCCTGAAAATATAAGTAAAAGGGGATGGGTTCAAAAGTGCACTAAATGCAAGCAATCTGGGCACAATAGAAAGTCTTGCCAAAATGCTGCAAGTGCATCAACCCAAACTGCAGCAACAACTTCCCAATCACAAACTGCACCAACTCAAGCAGTTACTGCACCAACTACACAACCAGCTGCACCATCTGCAGCACCAACTGCACAACCAGCTGCACAGTCTCAACTAGCAACTGCAAGGCCGAAGAAAACACTTGGTGTACCCAAAAGGCCTATCTCTACAAGGGCTAAACTTCCAACGTGGAAGAGACAGTGAATCTGTGCTACTTTATGTTAATTTAGCTTATTTTTGCAACTTTATGTTATGTCACAATCTTCTTTTTTGGATGTGGATGTTTAATGGGGTTTTAATTCCCCTTTTTGTTGTTTAATTGACTGGATGTTATGTATTAATAGCCAATAGACCTCATGACAGAACATATTTGGTCACCTTAGGTTAATATTACGCTGGTTTGGTATGTTTCAAAATGTTTCATTTTGGCCCCTCATGATTTTAAAATGTTTCAATTTGGTCCGTTATTAATTTGTATTTTTACTTGTACAGATTGGTATAACATAGTGACACTGAATAGAAGATCATTAATATAACATAGTGTTCTTCCCATTAATATTTGAAGATTACATCAAAATAGCGTCATTAACTAAATAAACCCTTACACAAAATTAACCATATTGAAAACCCATAGACCTAAGTTATACCATTAAACAGAATTTCCAGATCTCAAAACTTGCATTACACAAGCTACAACCAAAAGGAAAATAGAGTACAATGCAATTTTCAACAAAATTTTTGTCGACTCTCCATCTTTCTTCATCTCCTTAATAGTGTCTTTAAGTTCAGCTATCTTCAAAATATTTTGAACACAATGTGCACATTCAGTCTCTGCACAATGTGTCTCTGCATGATGTCTCTCTGCACGTGACTTTCCAACTTCTGTCTCTGCAGGATCCTCTTTACTCTGTGTCTGAGGAGGCCATGGATCTGAAGTCCACTTCATAAATGCGCAACCAGGATCCTCTTTACTCTGTCCAACCAAACAAACATACATACATCAAATACAGAATTGAAACTAACCATAAAATATTGAGGGCCAAAATGAAACTAAGCATAAACGTTGAGGGCCAAAACGAAACAAATAGTTCTTCAAGAGAAAACCCAGATCTGAAACACAGATCTGCTCAGAACTTCAACAATGGCGAAATACTTGAACCAACTACCATCAATCTTACCACGAAATCTCTACAGCCTCAGAACTTTCTTCCCTTGTTTGGACTTTCTTTTTTCAAAGTGCGCACAACACAGAATAACTTGCAGAAACACTTAGGTGGAGTTTCACTTGTACTTCGCGAATTGGAAGGACCAAATGATGGATAATTGTTCGAATTGGACGATGCCATTGATTGAGTGGGGAAGAAGATGCAGATTATTGTTTTCGATTTCGGGTTTTACTTACTCAAATGGCGAGTTAGTGGACAAGATGATAATGAGGGTTTTGGAGAATTAGGGTTCTGTTCTTCCCTTTTCTTCATGTAAACTCATATCTGATTTCAATTGAAGATGAATATTGCTATTTCTGTTTTAATGTTTTCAGTTTTATGTTTATTTCAATTTAATAATTGTAAAAACATTTAAAAAACTTAATTGCTGATGTGGCTTTTTAGTTAGATTTAAATAATAATTTTTTTGCCACGTCAATTAATGAGTACACGTAAGCAGGACGCCACGTCAGCAGTTAACTGCCAGCGTAGCGTCCGTTAGGAAAAACTAACGGTAGGGGCTAATTTGACACACACAAAAAAACATGAGGGTCTAAAACGAGAAAAAAAAACATAAAGGACCAAAGAGACACAAACCCCTAAATGGTAGCTAAATGGTAATTTGGAAACGATATCACTATATTGTCCTAAGTTCAACTCTCATTGAGGCCAAAATGTTCTTTTTTTAATTAACAACAGTGTGCCCCTTATTGCCAAGTCAGTGCCACGTGGCACCCATCAGCTTTTTTTTAACAGACAGTTAACGGCAGGGGGTAACTAGAAACAATAAATATTTTTTTTTAAAAAAAATTTACAAGAGATAAATGGAAAATAAAGATATTTACAGGGGTAACATATATTTAAACCTTTCTAAAAAAATCCTATCCTCATCTTTTCACGTCTCGTTCTCGCGCTTCAGAAAAGGAACACTTCGTCTTCAACTTGTCACTCTCACTCTGGCATCTCAGAACAAAAGATGAAGAGTGGTGCTCTGCAAATCCCGTTCTTCAACCTCTCACTCGCATCTCAGAAATAGGAAGAGGTATGTTTTGCTTCCCTTTCTTCACCCGTTCTCATTTTCCCTCTTTCTTCACTGATTTTCCAAACTTAGGGTTCGAAACTTAGGAATGGCCATTGATTTCAAAAGGTCATGATAGATCATAAAACTCAACTCACACAAACACACACCGTAACAGACACAATAGAGAGGAGAATAATTCATTTTCACTGTTTCCAAATCAAATTGATGCATTAACAGGTACATAGAAGGCCATTTATAGGCTATTGTTCTTAACAGGTACATACTTTCTTTCAAATGCTTGATTTATTTCTTTAGTCCATCTGGAATTTTTTTTAGCATTTCACAAGATGCACACTACTGGCACATGGAGTCAATTCTAGTATTAGTTTCAATTTCAAAATTTTCATAAATATTAATTCCAAGTTTATAAATTTGAGTATAAATTTTCGTAATTTCAATAGTCTAAATGCAACAAATTGTATGAATAGATGTTTAGTTCATAAAGATGAATGAATAACAATTTCTCGTAAAGATGTATGAATAACATCTCTCACAGTGTACAAAGAATAGTGAATATGTTTTTACACAAATTACAATGTAGTTTAATTACAAATAAATAAGTCTAATAGACATCATAAACTGGCACCTAAAGTACACAAGATTAAATTCCAGAGTTAAATGGCACAGCAGTGGTTTTCAACCATGAAGGACCAGCAAGGAGTCCATTGACAGTGAATTTTGATGCCTCAGCTTTACTTTTTATCACATGAAAACCACGCCATTTCACTCTATGGGCTGTAGATGAACCAGGCCCGTGATTCTGATACTCTCCATAGTATAATGTGTCCTGCGCAAAATCAGTATCACCCCATGGAGACCAACCCAAAGGGCTCACCAAAGTATCCATGAAAGTTTTCATGAACACGACTCTTGAGTATTCTTGCCAAGGTCGGCCCAAGAAGGTTTTGAACTTGTGAACAACGGGCCTAAGGTCTGGCGCCGCCCTAATTTGACAATTGTGGAATGAAATTCCAGTGTTCTGAAATGGGTCACCACGACCTTGGGCTGTGATCATGTTAGCCTGACCATCTAAAGGCTTTCTTGCAAATAAGTTACAATTCTGAAAAACAACTGCAGCGTTGCCAAAGATGAAGTCCACGGTGCCATAGATGAAGCACTGTCTGTAAAATTGACGTTGTGCGTGAGCCATTAGGGTGTCTTGGTAACCTGAAATGGCACACCGGTAAAAGACAGAGAGGTCTGAGGCTGATCTGAGAGCCACGGCTTGACCCTTGTGTGGACCAGCAGTGTTTTGGAAGGTGATGTCACGTGCAATGAAATGAAGTCCGTCTATACCTGAATTTCATTAATTCAATATAACAAGATAGTATAAGTACCATGTCTACTATTATAAGGTGCATGTTTTTCTATCATATAGAAACTTTTTCAGGTCAGATTTTCTATAATATACAATACATACATCATTGTTATCAATTGTGGATGGAGCACCATAGCGTTTTGTCAAGAATCTGCTATTTTATGCCGCTATTTCCGACATAAAATGCCATGGCGCCGCCATCCTTCAACAAATTGGACATAGCTGTTGGAAACAAATCTGCTATTTTAAGCCACTATTTGATAACAGTGACATAAAAATGAGAACATAGAAAGAGAAATTAAGTAGATTGAATATATATGACTTACCAGCTGTTGCAGAACTATAAGTGGTAAAACCACCTTGGACACTTCTACCACTTGTAATTATGGTATTCCTCATTCCATCACCAACCATCATTATATTATCATTATGCACAGCAACCACAATATTCTCTCTATAAACCCCTTTCTTCACATATATCACAAACCTCTTCTTATCCTTTCTCTTTGCAGCTGCATTCAAAGCATCTTGTATAGTTTTGAAGTTTCCAGACCCATCTTTTGCCACCACAGAATTTGCCCTTATTGAAGAACCCTTCAATATCCTCCTCTCATTCCCAGAGAACCAACTTGGAAACTCTTCTTCAATATCATCATTAGCTTTGAAGTATTTCAGCAAATCCATATTGATGGCTAAGCTATTCCTTATCATCTCAGTTACATTACTTGCTGGAACAATGTAATTTTGATGAGCATTGAGTTCCACAGCACCAGTTTTGCAGGTTTCAATGTTTGTGAGAGCAGTGGTAAGCCAAGTTTGTGCATCAACTGGTGAACACTTTCTCTTTTCATTGTTTAGGCCTTCAAGTGTACGGTTGAGATGAAATATAGTGTTTTCATATAGCTCCAAACAATCACCATGCACAGTTTTATGCACCATAGCATTTTGTTGAAGACTATGTGCTTCTTTTTGCATGATAAGAGCTTGTTTTGTAGCCATTTGAATAAGCATTTCTCTGAATTCAGTTCTGTGTTTGATTGTGAAATTATTGAGTTGACTTGTGTAGTGTTTGCATGGCTCAGGATGTGGTGTTAAATTGCACCACCAATCTATGTTGTTTTTGGAGGAAGGCTCATTTCTTGATGAAGCTATTGAGAAAACTGAAGATAATAAGAGTAGTGTGAAGAATGTGTTGCAAAGAATTGCCATATTTGGCGATAAATAAGAATAAGAATAACACGAGTGTTGAGAAACAATAAGAACTTGTTGATTTGAATGTATATAATCAATCTATGTATGATGAATGTTTTTGTTAACATGTTTTGGGTTCTGACTTTGAGCAGCTATATATATACATATTTGCTAGGTGGAGTGAAGAGGTTAACAACGTGTAGAATGAATTGAAGAATGACACAGATACAAACTGTGAATGTTGCAATCGCAAGAAAGAATTTAATTAAACATAAATGAAATCTTATCTAGGAGAATGATTAGTATTACTGTAATTGCAAGAAAAAGTGTCTTATGTTGTGGCTTCATAGTGCAACAACCTGAGTTTACTTATTAATGCTCAGGTGACGGCTTTGACTATAGAAACATACGATTAAACTAGAGTTTTGTAATTTGAACACTTAAAATTTTCTACACTTTGGATGTCTGTTAGCACGGTTCAAAATCGTAGTTAATTAAGTTTAATAGGTGATTAATAGATGAGTATCTCTTTTTATGCAATAAGTTGACATGCAGAGATATCATTGTAAAAAGTATAATCTCAGCTAGGTTGGCACTACAAATTTTGTCAATTCTTTGCAGCACACCAATAATTAGGGGGAATTAGTAGATGAGTAAATCATTATGCATCAATAGAACTAAATTAACCACAATTTTTTAAGTGTTCAAATCTACTTGTAGTTGAACACTTCAAAATAATGATTAATAATTTTCAAATTCGTTATTAATTCAGTTCAATTTATGATTACACGCCTATGAACCACCTATTACACTATATTAATATTAACCATAATTTTGAACCGTGTTAACAAAGTATGGTGTTAGAACCCAAGAACACTTGGATGGGATTGGATGGGTATGGGGTCTCTCCAACTCCTAGGTTCGAATTCAAGCCTTGAGCATGTATCAGTGTTAAATCTCTTGAGGGAGAACTTTGTTGTCCATTGTGATACTATCTAACTCGAGAGATTAGTCTCTGCAGTTGCGCGCGGGGGATATCCAATTTATATCGAAAAAAGTATGGTGTTAACTGTTAGAAATTTGGGGTGTATATGTTTGCTGATTAAACTAATATTTTGATGAAAATGTTGAGACAGCTTAAGTTGTGTGCTTGTTTCATATACATGCACAATGCTACAAAGTAAAATTGTATATATATTATCCTTCACTGAGAAAACTTGTCAAAAATGATAGCGGCTGAAAGAGTTTCTATGAACGCGGTGACTATTTTCAACTATGCGTTTTGTTCAAGCATAACTCTAATTCTATGTAACCCATGTGCTTTTAGTTTACAGATTAAGCAAATGAAGGAATGATGTATGGAGATTTTGACATGTATACTAATATTAATATTAATATTAATTTCACACTCATTGATGTGTCAAGGCGTTCATGTATATTATCGGTCTCATATTTTTATATTTTAGTGGTAATGGTTGGTATTAGTTTTCTTTCTTTTTACTTCTTGTGTCTACCGTACAGTGACAGAAGTGCAAAAGCGCCAAGTTTATCGGATATGTTTAATAATTTTGTTGATTTAGATAATCAAAAATAATTAAAACAATACCAGCCCGTCTAGCTCAGTTGGTAGAGCGCAAGGCTCTTAACCTTGTGGTCGTGGGTTCGAGCCCCACGGTGGGCGTAATTTATTTATTTTTTACTTTTGGGGTTATGAATTTAGTTAACTAGTTGTGTTGATAATTTATTTATTTATTACTTTTGGGGTTATGAATTTAGTTAACTAGTTGTGTTGATAATTTATTTATTTATTTATTACTTTTGGGGTTATGAATTTAGTTAACTAGTTGTGTTTATGCCTCATATACAAGAATTGTGCTCCTAAGTGTACCTTATTTGCTAAAAAAGGTGGAAGATAAGCTGGCAAATTGGTCAACTCCACGCCCAAATGGATGCCAATATGGAAGAGTTACGGGCGCTGATTTGTACGCAGGCTCGTGGACCTTCCCATGAGAGGACAAATGGAGAACACACGAGAGACCCACGCTCATAGGCCACTCATATCTCTAAGGTTGAGTTCCCAATGTTTGATGGGAAGAAGGTGAAGGATTGGTTATACTAATGTGACCGGTTCTTCTTGCTAGACGAGACACGACCTAAATCAAGAGTGCACTTAGCTTCAATCCATTTAGATCGATTGGCATTAAAATTGGACTTGAATTACATTCATGGGAGGTTTGATTGTTACCCTCTTTGGCCTCAATACGCAGCTGATGTTATTGCTAGGTTTGGGGATGCCTATGAAGACCCTCCCTCTACACTGATCCAAGTAAAACACTCTAATTATTTGCAAACGTATGTTGATGATTTTGAGCTAGCTCCCACCAAAGTGAACTTTTGTAGAGATGACGATCACCTTGGACGACGTGTCCAACTTGCTGCATTTGCCGCTGACGGGCACATAGGATGCCTACCGGTGGATTTACTACTGAGATGGCCATTAGGGTCGGGCTTGAGTTGTTGGGTATCCGAGAGGTTGATTGTGCGAGAGAGTGTTAGTTCACCAAAGGACCATACTTCAGGTTCAGTTTTTTAGAGGCTGCCTACAAATTAAACTTGGAGCTGGGTTATATTGATTCTGTTGCACGGCCGTATCTGCTGCTTTTGTTGGGCTACACCATCTTTGCCTACAAGAGTCATACATATGTCCTGATCAAGTGGGTCATGCTGCTTTAGACATATGAGGAGTGTGGCCAGTGGGTATGGGGTCCAGCTACTTTGGCCTTTTTATACAAGCAGCTGAGTGATGCTTCGATCTGGGACGCTGCTCATTGTAGAGGATACGCGTCATTGTTGCAGGTAATAATTAATTACTATTCAGGTTTACTTTTTTTGTTTATATAATAATTACTTAATTAATTCATATTATTGTTTCAGTGTTGGATATTCGAATATTCTCCAACCATTGGCGATCGTAGAGACTTGGGTCGTTCTGATCGGCCACGTTGTGTGAGGTGGAAAAATAAAAAAGAATGACACTGGGTTAAAGATTTTCGGGGGAAGCTGGATGCCTTATGACCCGGCGATGTCATATGGAACCCTTGGGATGACCACAGGCAGTACATAGAGTTCTAGTCCATTGCGCTTTTTAGAGGGCATCTTCTATGGCATGACACTACGGTACCTTACATGACGGACAGGTGCTTATGGCAGTTTGGATACCGCCAAACCATCCCTACTAAGCCCCTTGGTGGGTCACGTCCAGCTTCTAGGACCATTGTGAAAAGATGGTTGTACTACATCGACCCGATTCAGATTTTGCTCAATAGTGCTATTAGGGCTAGTCAGTTGGGTGAAATAGTGCTATTGTGAAGAGATGGATGTACTACATCGACCCGTTTTTGTTATTTTTAAAAGCGAATTTACCTATTTATTAGATAAATCCGCTTTGAAAAAATTCAAAGTGGATTTATCTTTTTTTTTTGGTGAAATTGAGGGCCAACAGGCCCAACACAAAGTGAATTTATCTAATAAATAGTAAATCAGCTTTGTGTATTAAAAATAACTGTTTTTATTTAAATTTTTTAAAAAATGTTATAAAAACACTACTAAAAATCCGTTAAAGAGTCAAAACTAATCTAAAAATTATAAAAACACCACTAAAAATCTAATAAGACCAAAATAAGGTTATGCAAATTTTTTTAGATTTTTTGGAGATTATGAAAAATTAAAAAAATTTTAAAAAAATAGTTAACGATGGAATTTGGGATTTTGAGTCCCTTTGTCCCGAAAGAAGTCCCTTTTCGGGAGTCATGATCCCTGATTTTTTTCGAATTTAATGGCTGTGGTTTCATTACAATCCGAGTAGGTTGCCCGAAAACTTATTTTTTAGCCTAAATTATTCACCCGACGTGTTAACGAACTACACACTAAACAGAACCAAAAGACGACTGATATTCATATCTATTTTATTTTTAAAAAAGAAATTAATTTTAATTCTTTAACTGATTTATCACTTTTATTTATTAATTATTTTACAAAGCGGAGTTACCTATTTATTTTATAAATCTGTTTTGAAAAAATTCAAAGCGGATTTATCTAATAAATAGGTAAAATCCGCTTTTAAAAATAACAAAAAACGGATTTAACCCCCACCTAAGGTAAATCCGCTTTGTTATTTTAGAAAAATAGATTTATCTATTATTAGATAAATCCGTTTTGCAATTGTAAAAAACGGATTTACGTAAATTTTTTCAGTTGAAAACGGATTTATCTAATTGAGATATAAATCCGTTTTGGAAAAAAATCAAAAACATATTTAGATAAATCCGAGCGAAGTATTTTCGGGGTTTTCAAATTTTGTGGGAGTAGATTTTGAAATGGTAGGGGTACAAAAAAAGACCCTAATTATATTGATGTTAAAGAATTAGAACAAGGCGACCCATTGTTGGACCTTTTACCAGGTTCTTTTTCTTTGTGATTTGTATTTGGCCAGATGGGCTACTTTTGTGACTGGGTTTCGTTGTGATGTATTCGGTTTGGGCTTCTCCCGCTATTAATCTAAATCAGTTTACGAGTTTACCAAAAAAAACAAGTGTGCTATAAGGCTCTGTTTGGTAAACAATAACGGATAGTGGATAAGTTAGCAAATAGCGAATAAACTAGCTTATAGGGGATAACTTATGGTAGATAAGCTAGTGGACTGAATTTAAAGTGTTTGGTAAAATTAGTGATTGAACTAGCTTATAAATATAAAATGACAAATGAACATTTGTAATTAATGCTTAAAAAAGGAAAGTGAATATTCATTTAATAGAGGATAAATGAGGAATTTAATTAAAGTAACAAGGGTAAAAATGAGAGAAAAAGTGAAACGCTATAAGCTATAAGCTCAAACGCTATTTCAAGTAGTGTTTCAAAAAACGTTATAAGTTAGTGAAAAACACTATAAGTTAGTTCTACCAAACACTCACAAGTAGCTTATCCACTATAAGCTAGCAGATTTGGTTTGCCAAACAAAGCATAAATCATGTAGTAAAAAAGTTGATGTGTGTTCACAAAATTTTATATTAACTTCATAATACAAACAGTAATATTAACATGAGCATATAAAAACCAAAGTATAGTTAACAACAGTAATTGGGACAAATACAATTGGTAGTCAAATCAATGGAAGGGGTGAAAGAAAGATAAGGGTGGTAAGGGCTGAAGCTGTTAAATATCCAAATATTTTTGAGTTTACAATTTGTCAATGATAGTGTCACAAGGTTCATAGCTATTCTTTTGCTCTTTGCCATATGCAGCAATTAATAAAGCTTCTGCCCTTCCTACAACAAGACAAATTTATTAAAATCAGAGTATATGCAAAGTATGCGTAGTAATCAATGGGAATCAAGCACCTTGAATAAAATATCATTCCACGAACATTCAACAGAAAATTCGGACATGGAGAGGCAACAAAGTTAGCCCCTTTGTGTTTTTGTTGAAACTAGAAAATTAGGATTTAGAAGACATGTCACGTTAACAAGACAATGGAATCAACTGTCTGTGGTGTAGTAGTTTTTTTGATCAATTTTTAAGTGAAGAATCTTCCAAATTAAATGGTAGAACATATAATGATTAAAAGCAACTTATCATTACTAGGAACTGAATTGGTAGTACATTTTGAAGACAATATATGATCATCAACTGGCACAGTACTTGAGTATAATGGACTAAACAACAGAAATAAGTACCGTGATCTTTCTTTCTGCTTAACAGGGAACTCAGTGATGGAAATAGTGTGGATGCAATTCTCCTGCTATCATCCTGCAGTATAAAAATCCAAATGCTGTTATTAACAAAGTGCCAACTAAACATCCATGGTGAACAAATATCAAAGAATAAACAGTAAAATAAGACAGTATAAAATCGGTTTGTTTTCAAATAAAGCAAAGTTACCTCTAGGGATTGTTTGTTTGGTACAGTTTACTTGGAAACTAAGGGCTTGTTTAGTTTGAGAAAACATTTTGTGTTTTCAGTTTTAATTGCAAATCGCGTCATTTTCACTTGATTTCCGGTTCTCAAAGATTTGAGTAGGAAACATTGGAAAAAAGGAAGTTGTTTTCACTATTTCATGTACAAATACTTGAAAACGGGAGTGAAAATAATCAAAAGTTTTGCAGTTGAAAGTAAAAGTAGAATATGAAAACAAAAAAACGTTTTCTCAAAACAATGGTGAATTCATGTAGCATTATATGTGAATTCATTTAAAAACATCTTTGGATTCTAACTCAAAATAATGGTCATTTTGTGAAAGATGGCAGCATAAAATCAAAATAAGGAAAGAACAAAAAGGCTAAAATTTAATGCGATGGAAGAAGAAAACTAAAGGACGCTCCTTTTTATGCTTCTAAGAGCAGCTTTTCATGGCTGCATTCTTTCTTTCATTGAAAAAAAACGGTCTAAAAATCATCAAGTCAACCTAATTATATTTCCCTTTAATCAGAAATACCCAGTGGAAATGTGAGTAGCTTTGTTTCACTCAATTTTCACACTCCCCTTTAAGATCAATTCCATTTTTCTCAACAGAATCATCTATAAGTATACAAAATGTTACGTACTTCTTCAAGTATTATTAGTTTAAAGCATTCAGCTAATATCTTTTATCTTTTTTGATGAAAAACTAACACCTGCTAACCATCTCTGAATTTTTGAAAATAATATAGAATCACTGAAAGTGGAAGAAAAACTGCATACGATTATTAGAAAGCACCCAATATAATCTGTAATTGTCAGGACCAAACCAACCTTTCCTGCCTTGCTTCCAGAGAGTTCAAATTTCGCTTTCCAAGTAAAAGATGGCACTGGAACAACCGAATACCCTGAAGCAACTAAGATTCCAATCCATAGCCCATACCCAAATCCACCACTCCACCAGCCCTTGAAGGCAAAAGATAAGGAACATATTAATTTAGTATGAATTGGTTATTTAAGAAAGTAATGAGTTACTAATAAGCTCTAAGCGAGAATGTGTTTAGAAAACTAATTGGAACAAGCATACTAACCTGCTTCCCATCTTGTGGAAAAGGGAGTGACTGCTCTAAATATGCAGTGGTTCCTAATGAAATCAAGAATCAATTTGCAAATAGCCAACGACAAACAGTGTCAACCTTCAATATGAAAAAGCAAAATAATGATTCAAAAACTTTAGCAAACTGGGGACTTATTACTCAGAGTCTATAAATTGCATCGCCAAAGATTGAAGAAAATAAGCATCATCTATCACACAAACGCTAGAACTAACAAACAAGCAGCATGAGACATGCTATAGAAGAAGCCAAGGAAGTAGGAGATGACATCAAACAATACTTATTCCATTAAATTTTGCACAAATACCCGCGGAACGAGGTTATTAATCTTTCTGTCTAACCAACCTATAATTTAAATGGCACTATCAATTTATCTTTTCAAATGTAAATAATAAATATTGACTTCTTATAGTAGACCTTATCAGATCAGATCTTATTACAGTCAAGTGAATAGTAGTGAACACAACAGTAACTTTGGCTTTAGAATACTAAGATCGTACAGCATTCCAAATATTATCTATTTCTGCTGTTGATTATATTTACTTAACCTCTTCCTGTCCATCAACAGCTTCATTTAACTCCACATTTTGCATTAATGAAATTTATCAAAAAAATATTAAACACACACATTAAAGCACACTAAGATTCTTAATGAAAATCAAGTCTGTAGGATTGTCTCAACTCTCAAGATATCAGTCAGTCTTAACTTATTATAACAGTCATAAAGACAAAGAACATAGAAATGACGATATAACTCAAGAACTATTAGTAAAAACAGAAATAAATACTTGGTTGATGCACAGAGCCCAAAAAGAAGTATAGAAAAAGTCAAAAAGCTCTGCACATTAATTTAGAAATCGAGATAGAGAAGACATAGTATACCAGCTGGAGCATCAAAACTACGAACCAACTGAACAATAGAACTAGCATCTAAACGTCTTCTTGTTCTTTTGCCAACAAGTATTTTCACATGAGGAGAGTCAAATACCTGCATATATTGGACTGTTATAATTACATCCTTTGTCAACATGGAGATAAAATTCTGAACAGAACCTACAGTAGCTGTTTAAAATGGGAAAATCAAGGGACCTAGGGGATCTAATGCCAAACCAATTCACATAAGTAAAAAGGAATATCATATACTACTGAAATCAACCTCATCTAGATTTCACTGCCTCTTCCTAATATGAACAAATCTAAGAGTAAAACTGCACACAGCATCAGTCAACACCGTCATGTCACTAATAAATTACTTTCCATAATTCATGAGATGAATATTTAAGGAATGGGTAGACTCCAACTTCCTGCCTGTTTTTCTGTTCAATTATGAAAACTTCAAAAAAACATCCCTTGTGAAACCTCCTCTGGTTGTGAAAACTATTATTTACATTCCCAAATCCCAATAACAAAAACATAACCATTAAGCATTCTTGCAATTATCACCTTAGTGAAGAACAATCTTTGATAAGTTTAGTAGCAAACAACACAACAGAAGTTCTTCTGCATTCAGTATTCCACCTTCATCATACCCAATCTTCAATGTGCATCACTTCCATTGCCTTTGGGGACCAAGATTTTCAGACGCATATGTGCATGCTCAAAATTGTGCCAACCCTAAATACTTAAACCTATAGCCTTAATGTCATCCATGCTTCATACCTACCCCAAACTTCTAGAATCCTATACAAATGCTGCAGACATTTTAGCTAAAACACACCAATGTAAAATTACAAATCCTGCCAAAAATGGACCTCAAATATTTCTTTCGATAAAATATCCTTCCTCGATGGAACTTACAACTAAACAAACATATAACAAAACATGCAGCCTAAAAACCACAAATTCAACGGCACAAAAATCTGTATGTAGACTGCATACTATTCCACCCGCAAGCAATTCTCAATAAACTATGCAACAAGAGGAAGGCTAGCTACATTCTCTTTGAAAGCCACTCATTGAACACACTCTTTGTGATTGGAGCATTTCTTAAAAAGACCACATTTTTAAAAATAAAAAAATTGGTCAATCAAAGAAATACACTGAAGAGTCTGTTTAGAAAAGTTTGTTCTTGGCAAGTCTCTATGCAACAATAGCTATCAACGTATCAAAAGGTACGCAACCTATAGGTTTCAGATAATATCCAAAAACAGCTCTCTCTGCCACATAGAAAATGTCCATAGTTAAACAAATCTTTCAATGCCAAAATGGCGAAATCTAGAAACACAATCATTAATTCAAAGTACATTTTGAAACCAAACCTAACCAAATCTTCAGGAAAATTACCCTAAATTGGCACACACTAGCAGTAGCACTTCAAAATATTATCCCTCATCCCCAAAATTCTCACGGACAAATTAAAATCTACGTAACCCTATGTCAAAATATCATCCCTCATCCCCTAAAATGTGATGTTAAGGGACATCAACACATTGATGGAAAAAAAATAAACTATAGAGACTATTCAATAGATTTTCATACTTTAGGGACTAAATATGAGATAATGTGATACTTTAGTGATTAAATTGAGGGTTTATTCACAAATTAATAAAAAGGAAAGAACTTTATCATAAAGAGACAAAACGAAGCACGATAGTTACCTGAGCTGAGCAAACAGAATCATGAATTTTCAAAAGCGCGACAGCACCAGAAACATCTGGATCAATTCCAAGGATAAATTTGGAGCCATCATTTTTGCGTGTAAGATCCTGTTCTTCATTCAAAAGATGGGTGTTTCCTTCGTGTGAATTGTAAGAAAGTGAAACCAACCAATTTTCCTTCAATTGAGCATTGGAAGTAGCCACAACCCTAGGTTTTTTGACAGGAACTATTATTTGAGGTTGGGTAGGAGAAGAGGTACAGAAGGTTTTGATGTTAATGGAGGAAGTGAAGGAAATTGTGGATTTGAGTTTGAGAGAGAGTTTGTTCATGAAATGAATTTGGGTTTTGTGGAACTCTTGTGTGAATTGGGGTTTCAGGGCTTCCATGAGAGTGATAAAACACAAATGGAGAACGCAGAAAGAGAGAAAGGAGGGAAGGATGGATATATGAAAACAAAATCAAATTCAATTTATCCAATATTTTTAGGAATTTAATCTAAGGACAAAACTTAAGTGTAGTTTTGTGCTGTTTTCCAATTACAAAATCACACACTAGGTTAGCAAATTTTACATTTTTTTTCTTGTGTTGTCCGGTATTCACTAAACAGTGTATTGGACAATATGTATTGTCATGTTTGCTTGCGAATCAAACTGACTCATAGTGTGATTGGAAAAGAGTACCGATCACACTTATGAAACCATACTTAAGTTTTTTCTTTCAACTATTTATAAATGTCATATCATATTTACATAAAATATTAACTTTAAAATAAGTGTCATTTAATCTTTTGAATGTAATCTTAATTATTTCTTTTCTAATTTTATTTCTAATAATGATTTTTAGACTTTTGTTGTTCTTTTGTATCATTTTCAATGTAATAAGGTTAATTTGGTAAAAATGTTATTCTTCATTTATTTATTTTCTTAATATGTGTAAAATAAGTTAGATGCCACTTATCATGTGACAAAGTGAATAGTTGTTTTTACCGTTGCTACACAATTGTAAACACTCAATTTTTAATTACTAAACTGAAATATAAGTCAATTTCACATTTATGTAATCTAATATTTATCAATACAAAACTATTATATATAAAATCTAAAAATTAGACATCTTAGGCGCCGTTTGAGGTGGTTATGATATTTTGATTTTTGATTATCAAATATATATGTGAAACAAGGTGGGGTAAATGTACTGCATTCGTCGGGATTGTTAGCGTAAAGTTTTAATTTAAATGCATGCAGTGAACTTTGACTGTTTTTCAGAGTTAAGGTTAAGTTTAGGCCGTCGAAGATCACTTAACGCATAGAAAAATTCTATAATATGATTTATTGCTATTGAGGCTAATTGTGTTGTTTTTTGGTTTCCTTTGCTTGAAAAAATACCGTGAAATGCTTCGGTATAACATGTGGTTATATGTTGAATTGCTTAAAAGTATTATTAATATCTCTTTGTTGAAAAACATGATTTTACTTTATCATAGGAATGTAGCAAACAAAAATGAAGATAAAAAGTAAGTCTTGGGATTTGTATAATGAACTTAGGTGTGAGAAATGAAACACGATTATAAAATAAATAAAATGAAATGAAAAAGAGGTACTTAATCATGAAATTCCTTATACAAAATTTTTATCTTTATTTTTTTTCTTGATAGGTACTTCTCTTTATTTTGAGAAACCCACTATACTAATTAGGTTTTCAATGAAAAAACATTCAACAATGATTTACCCACGAATACATAAAAACTGAATAGGCAACACAATTTTTTTTGACAAAGCATCACAATTTTTTTATACGCAATTAATTGGGAATATTAGGGGTAATACATTTCAAAAGAAAATTAAACACTTTGTAAGAAAAGCTAAAGGCTTGTTTGTCCACCAGTTTGACACTCTGAGACCTGAATTACTATCAGCTTTACTTTAAAACCAATTTTAAGAGATGATATATTTGATTTGATTCAACACTGGGCATACCCACCACCACCACCCTTCAAATAAAACACCATTCCTAAATGACCAAATAGACCACATAACATCAAGCCAAAACCAATGTATTAACCCTCCTTGATATTCTACCTGACAAATCTAACCTGAAGAACTTAAAATGCACCTTGCAACTTTGAAACAAATGAGAAATGTTCTCCTCTAGTCCACTTGAAACAAAAAGGCAGCAATAATCAAGGTGAGAGTGAATAGCTTATCAAAAAAAAGGTGAGAGTGAATAATACCTGAATCAAAAATGACATTGCCTAATGTGCAGTGTTTCACACTACACAACACAACTACCCATTTTATTGCAAACCTACCCCTCATTTTTCGGAAAACTTCAATCACAACCCCATTCTTCAACTTTCTTCCTCCTTTGGTTCAAATACCTTATCTATCACCAGCGCTGACGGATGCACAACCCCCACCCACTCCCTCCCCATGCTCTCTCTAGATAGAGAAAAAATAATAGAGAAGCAGAAACACCAATTTAGTATTCATTTATCTTCTTTGGTCTTTAATTTAGGGCTTTTTCTGCATATTTGTTTCAATTTTAGTTGGAAACGTCGCCGACTTCGCTTCCGGCGACATTTTCTCTTTGCTAAAAGTTGAGAATTCTTCGATTGAGAAAGTGGCGATCACAGTTCAAATTAGTAACGATTCGTCACTACTTGTCTTCACTTTCGTACATCGTCATTGGCAACTTTCGCCTCTATTCTCCTTTCGTTTCTTAACTAGGTATGGGAATCATTGCGGAGCAGCGACGGAAGCCATGGCGGAAGTATCGGAGGTCGCAGGTCAGTGGCTGAAGCGCAAGGGCGGCAGTGGTGGCTGTTTACGAGGACTGATAGGGATTTCGATTTGTGAGGTAAATTCTATGATTTTTTTAGATTCTAGGGACTCTTCTGCAAAAAAAAATGCTTGATATACCTTTTTTTTGACAATCTTGATATACACCTTTTTATTTTCTGGTAAACTCTTAATTCAGACTCTAAACTAACACTCTCTCTAATTTGGAATTTAAAGTATTGAAATCCTTTTTTAATATAAATTGGGTATCCTCTGCGCGTAACTGCAGAGGCTAATTTCTCGAACCATATAGACCATGAAATCCTTTAAATTAGCCTCTAAAATTTCTATGTGGTTTCTTAGAATTTCTTAGAGGGTCATCCAGACAAAAGATGGAAACTGCCAATAATAATAATAATAAAATTAAGTTAAAATTAAAATCAGGTAGCTGACAAAAATGACACGACGGATCCATGAAAAAAGATTGGATAGGAAACAAATAAAGCATCCATCTCTGTTCAAATGCAGCAGAGGGTATGCAGAGTATCTCAAAGAAAAAAAAGGAATATCCCCATTATTATCCTTCTCTCTATTGGTCCTCTCATTCTTACCTTCTTCTTCTTTCTTCTTTCAGCTCAGCTGGTCAGTGTTCTTTAGGCTTCAATTTTAGTTTTTCCATTTCTTATTTATTTACTTCCATTTGTCTAGAAACTCCATTAAAGCAGTGTGTTGTGTTACTTCCATTAAACACAATAGTTCTCATGTGATTTAGTTTTAATATTGTTGTTCAAAGCAATTTAATTAGCATATTAGCATATGATGTATAAATGCAACAAAATGTTCTTGTGTAGTGCCATGGGTTGGAGAAGTAGCTGTGTTGTCTTAATTGCTCTAATACTTCTTCCATTAATGGCTTATTCGGGTTCTATTGTCAAGAACCTCCCGGGTTATGATGGAGATCTTCCATTCACACTTGAAACTGGGTGAGTTTCTTTCTTCTTTTCTTCAAATGATTTTTGTATTACTTTTTTCATCGATATATAATCATATTTTATTAAATTAGTGGTTCAACATTGATTGTCTTATTGTAGTTTATTTTGACCAATATTGTCTTCTTGTAATTGAATTATGATGGTAGTGGTTATGATTAAGCATAAAGTTTTTAAATTATACTATAATACATTAAGCAATAAATTAATATTAACTATATATTATTTCAACTAGTTTTATGATTTGTGTAAAAATAAACTAGTTTTATGATTTAATTAATGGATCAAAGACCTCTTGAGTTTATTTTTTGATTCTCCTAGCCATTTAAAAACATAAAGAGGTAAAAAGTAGAGTGTATTTATGTGCATATGTTTGAAGTTTGAACTTCGCCAATTATAATTGTCTGTTGTGTAGATACATTGGAGTGGGAGAAGATGCAAAGGTGCAAATATTTTATTATTTTGTGGAGTCTCAAAGGAATCCCTTCATTGATCCAATTTTACTTTGGTTCGTTGGAGGTCCAGGATGCTCTGGTCTTTCAGCTTTCCTTTTTGAAAATGGTAAATCATCTTTTAAATAAATTTCTGTAAAGAAATAACTAATAAGTTGCCTTTTTTTATTTATTTATTTCACATTTACACTACACACTTGGTTTTCAAAGTTTAAGTTTTTCTAAGATAAACTTCAAAGCATATAGATATATTATGAAACTAAATAATATTGAAAGCAAATATATATTGCTCTAGGCTGTGGCTGGACACCTATTTATAAAATCTTACTTATCATAATAATAAATATTGTTCTAGGTTGTGATCTTAAGGCTTTACATGTATATAACTTGATGAATTCTTTCATAAAACCTTCATTTGTTTTTCACTTAGGATAACTCAAATCATTGGAAATTACCAGTTCCTTCAAATGGAAAAAACAAGGCTTTGGGTTAAACAGTAGACCTCAATCTTTACAAACGACATTGGAAATTTGGATGAAGGCATGTATGTGCATTAGGATAAAGTTGTGAAGGGGAAATATTCTTTCTCCTTGATCCCCAACCTAAAAGGATTGAGAATGAAAATCTAACCCCTTAGTTTGCACCTGCCACATTGACATGTCAGATGTTGCTCATATGTTCTCCACTATTCCAAACCATCCTGAGTTTACCATAGTAAGTTAGTGTGTGTTTGGTTTTACGGTAAGTTAGTGTGTGTTTGGTTTTACGGTGCCAAAAAGTTGATTTCTTCAGAATTGGTTTTGTAAAATTGATTTTGGTTTTAAGAATAAGTAAGTTTTACCAGATGATGTTTGGTAGTTTGAATCAAGATTACTTTTGAGTGTATAACGAAAGCAAATCTAATTTCGCTTCTGAAATAAATCTCAGAGTCAAAAGTTCTTGTGGGTAACTGCTTGTAGGGTAACTGTTTGTAGGGCCTTTAGTAATGGATCGCAATTACAGTGGAAACCTTCCAAAACTTGAGTTGAACCCATATGCATGGACACATATGCTGAATATGATATACATAGATATGCCAGTAGGCACTGGATTTTCTTACTCAGAAACGCAAGAAGGCTACTATAGTAGTGACATATTGTGGGTAGAGCATACATATTCTTTTTTACAAAAGGTGAGCCATTTTCTACTTCTATTGTTTCTAATGTTTATGAATTTTACTTTTTAGCAATGTAAAAGTTTATATTACCATCCAACCTTGTCTTATTATATCATAAAAAGTGTTTGATTTCTCAGTTGCATCTCTATATACATGAGTATTTTAGCTGACAGTGTGGTAAACATTTTCAAACAATCAAGAAATATTGCATATGAACATAAGGGACCAAATATTTCTTTATTAAATAGTTAACCTCTCCTTTGGAGCTCCATCAAGTACAAGAAATTTTCGTGTTTGAGGAGGGGGGGGAGGGGTACTCTAGAAAAGTAAACTAGGCAAGTTGGAAAGGATTTGAAGAGAGCGGTATGTAGGGGGATTTTAGGGATTAAAAACCTCAGATTTAAATCTAGCTTTACTAGGAAAATTGTATTGAAGAAGGAAGATAGAGATGTAGGGGATGTGGTGCAGACTGCAGAGTGCTTTCTAATAAATATGAAGTGGTGAATGGAGACATAGGGGTAAGGGGTTAGAGAGGTGTCAATTTTGGCCTAGCCAAACAGGCCAGTCTGATCGCCTAGTGTTTCGGGCTACTTAAATGGAGGCCTAGAAAATAACGGGTTCATTTTGGCTCAGCCTTGGTGGCCCATGGGCCAGATTGGTCCCCTTTTTTAAATGTTTTTTGAACACTTTTTTGTAGTTTCCCTTGTTGAAAGTTGGAGTGGGCCAGACAAGTTGCTGGCCCAGCGTCTTGGGCTGGGTTGGGCTACAAAAAATGGAGGCCTAGAAAATAACGGGTTCATTTTGGCTCAGCCTTGGTGGCCCATGGGCCAGATTGGTCCCCTTTTTTAAATGTTTTTTGAACACTTTTTGTAGTTTCCCTTGTTAAAAGTTGGAGTGGGCCAGACAAGTTACTGGCCCAGCGTCTTGGGCTGGGTTGGGCTACAAAAATACAACCCAATAGAAAATTAGGCGGGCCAGCCTTGTCCGCTTTTGCGTTTTGGCACAGTGGGTCAGGCCGGCGGCCCATGTTGATAGCTCTAGGTGGAAGGATATCTTAGTGATTGAGGAAGGAGCCTGGGTATTAATAGAAATTGGCTATCTAAATCTAACTCACTGTATAAGAAAATTGGAAATGGACAAGACACCTGATTTTGGTATGACCCTTGCTTCGGTGGCAATTTAGAAGATATATGGGTTGTCGTGTGACAAAAATAGTACAGTGGCAGAATTGAGATATGGAGAGGGATAGTATGAGATACAAGAGATAACACTCATTTTGTTCTCTTGAGGGTAATGTATCTTGATTTAGATCTTTGCTTTCTTTGAGCCTTGGTCCCTTTGTGATAAATAAAATTCCTTTTGCATTTGGAAAAAAGTATGAGTGCATTATGCTAGAGTCTATAAGTGCATTTTGTATTGGGTTTCACTTTCAATGCAGTGGTTTATTGATCATCCAAAGTTTAGCTCAAATCCATTTTACATTGGTGGTGGCTCATATTCAGGAATAACTATCGGTCCTTTAGTCCAAAAAGTGTATGAAGGTAAATACTAAGTATTAACAAATGTTAGTTTGATGACCAAAATTTGGCCTTAGCCTAAATGTTTGTTCTTTTGTATTTCTTCATTGCTTCTTGGAAGGGCAGGATACATAACAAGACAAGTGCCACACATAAACATCAAAGTATGAAAGTGCACTTTGAAGTATTTTTCTATTTTGCTAAATATTAGCTTTTAAATTACTGTGTATAATTAGTTAATTATTTCATTTATCAACAGGGTTATGTGCTTGCAAGCCCATTAGTTGATTCATATCAGGATAGAAACATGAAAGTTTTATATGCATACCATATGAGCCTTATACCAAAAGAACTCTACGAGGTTACTTTTCCGCCATCGTCTAATGTTCTAGAGTATTTTTTATTAGCTTTTTATAAATTGTGTTTAAAATTAAGAAGAAACTTTATTCTTTGTCAACTCTTAAAAACAGAAAACTGATTTTTAAATTTATAATCAAGCAGACCATTAATTGTTCAAAGAGTCATTTTTTATACAACAAAACTAATGGCATAAGATGATTTTCTTTCTTTGCCTCTCGTTATGAACATGTTATGCTTTCATATTTATACGTCGCCTGAAATTTAATGTCCCAAAACTCAAACATTGTTGTTGCAGTCATTGAAAGAAAATTGCAATGGTAATTATGTATACATTGATCCGGAAAACACAAAGTGTGTCTCAGATTATGAAGCTTATTCTGAGGTTAGTTTTATGTTGTACATGCTCACAGTTATGCATTTATTTGGTATAAAGTAATCAAGTTACCTATTGTTTTGCAGCTAGTTCGTTATATAAGCCAACAACAAATTTTAGAACCTCTTTGTATTACTACACCTGCGTTGAACCGCATAATTCAACAGTCAGTTCAAGATCGTCCACAATTTTGGTGCCGAGTTAAGGAAATCTCTCTCTATCTCTCGTTGTCTGCCCCTCCCCGCACCATTTTTTCCAATGACACGTTCTTTTTACAATTACTTACATGAAAAAGTGTTTATAAGTAGAGACATATCTCACTTTATAAGTAGGTTTTGTAAGGTTGAATTAAATCCCACACAAATTCTAAGATAGTATTAGAGTCTCACCTTACAAGTCGATTTGTAGGGTTTAGTTAGACCCAACCCAACTCTAATGCTTATGCCATGCATGCACCATTAGAGAGACAAATCAAAAAAAATGAAAACTTAAGGTGCTTGGGATGCAATAAGGACTAAATGCTTTATTAATATTAGATACGTATCGATATCTCGTGTTACAAATGGACAAAAAAAACATAAAAAGGGACAAATGACAAAAACCAACAAGTTATTGTGGAACATTTTACTAGAAGGTCTTTGTTGTTGAATTCATGTGGTTCTATGTTTGAACAACTTGTATATACTATTGCTCAAGATTCTCATGAAAGAACTCTTAGAAAAATATGGAAGAATCTACTTACTAATTATAATAATAGCATTCTACTTTCAATTATAAATGATTTGAATCCTATTTACTTTTAGTAATAGAAGTCATGCATTGAGATCCTTTCATTTGTATCAAAAAAAAGAAGTCATGCATTGAGAGAAAAAGAAAAATATTGCTCAATTCTTAACTTCAGATTGGGGGTAGCAGAGCTAACTTGACTAAATTATCAATGGTGTTTTAGAGTTATGATCACATTCTTATTGACATATGGGCAAACGATGAAAATGTGTGGAAGGCCCTTCATGTAAGAAAGGTAATGCTGCATATTGTCTCATTTATATTTTAACAATTACTTAATCAAATTAATTAATTGAAACTTTCATGGAGCTAAGCATTTAATTCAATGATGCTATGTAAATAGGGAACTAAGGAGGAGTTCATTAGATGCAACAAGACTTTAGCATACACCACAACACGACCCAGTGTTGTCGATTATTTTAAGAATCTCACTAATGCCAACCTCCAAGCACTGGTTTACTGGTAACTTGTATAGTTTAAAATTTCATGACTTTTCCTTTTTGCTTAGTGTTATTTAAAGTAAATCCTCAATTTAGTCCCTTAAATATCAGTCTCTCCTATTTAGCCCCTAAATTATGAAATTCTATTAAATAGTCTCTAAAGTTTATTTTGATACACTCCTTTAGTCTCTATGCACGAAATTCAGGGACTAAATTGATGGGTGGAGATAAATTTTAAAGACTATTTAATAGATTTTCATATTTAAGAAACTTAATTGGAGAGAGAGTGATAATTCAAAGACTAATGTGAGGGTTCACTCGTGTTATTTATATTTTGATTGTTCCAACCTATAAAATTACATTCTATAAATCATTTTCAACTGAATTTTTAGTTGATAATTTCAGTTCCGATCTTGACATGTCTATACCACATCTGGCTACCCAATATTGGATCCAATCATTGAACATGAGCAAACATGACAAATGGCGTGCTTGGTTTGTTGAGGGTCAAGTGGCCGGGTAATTTGTAATTTCTATTATTAATTAAAAGGCTAAGTAGTTTGGGTATACAAAGGAGGTATGATTAAGAAACTAGTTTAGTGTTCAAAAAAATATAATATTATAGCTGTATTTTCTTTGAAAATTGACATATTTTTGAATAATATCTCTTAGGGACTTGTTTAACTATCTTCTAAAGTCATGATGACTTCTTAGATGTGGTATAAATAAAATTAGAGAAATGATTGTTGTACACCAATTTGAGACTTTTAAATTAGAAAACTTTTATAATGGTTAATGAAGTTTTCATAGGTGGTTAATGAAATATTTGATTTCGTTAATGATTATATAATGTGCCGCAACTCATTAACCATTAATGAATTTCTTTAACCACAAACTTGAATGTTATTAACTCTGTAGTTGAACACTTGAAAATGGTGGTTAATCACATCCAAATTCTTATTAATAAAGTTCAGTAGATGGTTAATGAGTTGTTACACCTGACATATCTTTTAACAAGTTCCAACACTTCAACGTGCGTGAACTGTATTATCGTTTAAAAGGTTATCAAATTTAGATGTCCCATATTGGTGTACAAAAACCACAATTAATAAAAATAAGAATCAAACTCAGCTAAATACCATATGTACTATGCATACACTAAAAAAATTTAAAAAATACAATAATGACTCAATTTTAATGCAAAACAAATAGAAAGTAGTTATGGTACTTTACAAAGGTTTCCTTAGATACCAACAATGTAATGATGTAAACTTTCTATAAGCATGTTTTGTAAGTATTTTGTGTCGATATAATCACAGGTAAATTAGAATCTGTCATTCTTCACATTTTTATATATGATAATATATGTATAATATATGAAAGTAAACAATGTGCCATCTTATTAATTAAGTGGTTCTTCTAATATTCCACACAGATTCACAGAGATCTACAAAATGAAAGAAGACCACTACTTAACATATGTGAATGTGAAGGCAAGTACAATTCTAATTCCTAAATTTGAAAATGTTATTTTAATTTATTTCTATCCATTCAATCCAGAATTGCTTTTAGTGAAATGTAATACAGTCGTATTCTTTCTCTCATTTGATTATAACTATTATCATTTTAATGTAATGTAGGGTGCAGGTCATGTGGCCCAGACATTTAAGCCCAAAGAAGTTTATAATATGATTAATAGGTGGTTTTCATTTTCTCTTATCTAAGATTTTGCTTCGATTTGATGGGATATTTTATTCTATTCATATGTAGACAAATTACTCAACTTAATTTTTTCCATTAGGGTATTTCAAGTTTATTTAAATATATGTAAATCTTCTCTTTTCTCCATTAGGGTATTTTTTAGTGAAATGTAATAAAGTCGTATTCTTTCTCATTGAGTCTATTCAGTAAAATATGGAAATCTTCCCTTTTTTTTGGTTCGGACCATTGTTGGCGACCCACAGAGTGTCCCAACACGATCGTTCAACAAAATATTAATCTCCGCCCGTGTTTAAGATAAAATTTCGCACTGATCGACCAAAGAAATCTTCTCTTTTGTGGTAATTGTAGGTAGAATATGGCCTGGAAAAATTTGTGAACTAGACCGAATCCGCTTAACCCACAAAAGAGGCACCCAAACAGTCAAGTCAATATGTCTCTTAGGTGAATGAGTTTCACACAAATATGAACATGCGGCTTCATATAGCATTTAAAAATAATAGTTATTTATTCTCAATAATCTAATTCCTTGCAAGTTCACAACTTAGAAAAACATAAAAATGTAGAACTAAATGAGATATGCATGAGTCAATTTTAGTGCTCTTCAAGTTTTTTGGCACTTAGGTGCTTAAGTTTGGAGTTTAATTGGTGTATTAAGAATGATGTAAGGACTACAGTTACTAGTACTGGTGCCATAGCACCACTTAGCACTTGTTTTTTGGCACTGGAATTGGAGTTAAGAATGTAAGAAATAAAATCTACATCAGTGTGTGTATGACACTCTCACGCGTACATTGTGCACTCTGACCGTAACATCCTAAATTCGGTTCGTCAACCTCATTTAGAATATCAGACATTTTATAAAAATCAAAGAACTATGCAACTAAAATATTTGGATAGTTCTCATAACCCAAATAACTCAATAAGGCGAGGCCAAAGCCAAAATCAAATTACATTCATAACATAAATTGTTAAGGTACTGATGAGTTTAAAATAAAATATCATAGTCTTAGTTGCATAATACAGACTTGGATATATAACTTAGTACAACAACGAGACTATCCATGCCTCACAACACAATCCCCATAATACAAAGAAAAGACACATGACTACATCAAGCCTCCCACCCAACTTCAAGTGAGGTAACAAACATCTTTCGCTCGATCATCTTTAGCCTTAGCAACTTATCTATAAAACACAATATAATAAAAGGGTGAGATTATACAATAAAAACAAGCATCTTTTGCTCGATCATCTTTAGCCTTAGCATAAGGTATGGACAATGAATGATACTTTAGATTTTAATGCTCTTGTGGTTGTTGGTGTGTTGTTTAGTGACGAGCCTGATAGTGAGCATTGAGAGAGACGAAGTGAGACTCATTGAGAGAGAGTTTGGAAATTCTGTTTTGGATTCTGTTGGATTCTGTTATTCTCACTTGAGTTTGTTACAGTGCACAGTGTACCTTTTATACAAGGGGTTTACAAGTTGGAACCTATCACTATAATCAGCTAATGTAATGAATAATACTATCTCTCAATATTAGTAAATTACATTTACATCCCTTATATTCTATCAGAGCCTTTAGTGAAAATAAGGGTCATGGAGGAGAATGAGTTATCGGGGAAATCTTATACTAGTAGTAAAGGAGGCTTTAACAAGGTAAACTTCTGAAATTTAAACACCCACTTTAAGTGAAGTTTTTTAAATACTCTATTCATGTACTCTACTCTTTGACCTTCCTTTTTCAGAATGTTGAAAAAAACTAAATGAAATCTCGTTTGACCTGTTGACGTTTGGCACCAAGGTTGATAGTGCGCTTCAACTCGTGAGGGTAATGTAACAAATAAATTATTTAATATAAGACCATATTTAAAATATATACCAAGTGGTTTAACATGTTACTCTTTTTTTGTTCGTTCCATTTGCTAGAAGAACGAGTCTCGAATGGATGGGTTACTCCAACTTTGCAACGTATTGTTCAATAAATTGGAAACCCTAGAAATATTGATAAAAAACCAAACACCACCCATAGAAGTCAAAGCGGAGCCCAACTCACCCTACAGATTCTAAATGCCAAACCGGAGATAAGGGTCTTGTACTACAAATATCCTCTGATGATGATGATGCCAATCCAAGAAAGAAAAAGGCATGTCTTCCCGCGAAAAAGTCTGCAAGCAAAAAGAGGAAACCAAATACTTCACCATACAAGAAAATGAATGTCAAACCGATTGTCAAGTCAAACCTCCGCTTAGAATATTCATCAAAGCGCTTTTTTAGCTGGAAGGAATATCTTAGATGGGGTGGTAGTTGTAAATGAGGTAATGGATATGGCAAAGCGACGCAGGAAAAAATGTATGGTGCTAAAAGCGGATTTTGAGAAAGCGTATGACTCAGTGAGTTGGGCGTATTTGGATTATATGTTGGGTATAACAGCCCGGGCCCATCTCTGCGACCCACCACTGTTCCTCACGGCCTTCTCTACCCCCCATGTAGAGTTTTTGCCTTCCGTGGGAATCGAACCTTGTACCTGGGGCTCAAGTACAAGTTCCATGCATTCCCACTACCAATTGAGCCGACAGTTCTTATCTTGTAGATTGGGCTCTATGTCATTTAAATTCCTTGGTGTTCCGGTGGGTGTGAATCCGAGATTGTTGAGTACCTGGCAACCGATCGTAGATAATGTAAAAGCAAGACTTACGTGTTGGAGGAGCAGACAACTTTCAATTGGGGGACGTGTCACACTCATAAACTCGGTATTGTCTTCTCTACCCCTTTATTTATTTTCAGTCTATAAGGCACCAAAAAAAGTGGTTGGGGAAATCATTAAACTACAAAGAAGCTTTTTGTGGGGTAGTGACGGCGACACAAGGAAGATGGCGTGGATTAATTGGGGAAAAATATGTATGGCAAAAAGAGAGGGAGGGCTTGGTGTAAAAAATCTGGAGGCATTTAATATAGCATTGTTAACAAAGTGGAGATGGAGGATTCTGACGGAGGAAGGAACTCCCTTATGGAAGGAGATTCTAACGGTAAAATATGGTCTAAAAGGGAGATGGCCTACTCCAAATGAGTATAGAAGAGATTGGGGGAAGACATCGTTGTGGTGGAGGGACTTATGCCAGTTAGGGGAAGACGCAAAACTGGATAATGGTTGGTTCAATGATCTCATACACCTAAAATTGGGAAGAGGCAATCTAACGAGATTCTGGAAGGATAGATGGTTGGGTACAGAGAATTTTTCTGAATTGTTTCCTTCAGTGTATAATGCTTGCAGGGTAAAAGATGCGCTAGTTGAGGATATGGGTCGTTGGGATGGAGGTGGTTGGCGATGGGAGTGGGATTCGACGTTGGAAGTGCCATCAACGGAGTCGCTTAATGTGCTATATTTAAAGGACATGTTACTAACAGTTTCGCTAGACTCTCAGTCGCCCGATCATTGGCGATGGAAATCAGATATTGCTCGCGGTTTTTCGGTAAAAAGTTGTTATTTGTGGCTGGCTGATTTTTTTGCAGGTGTAACAGTGTCAAATTACAGCAATAATTCTGTTGTATGGTCGAGACTGTAACACCCCCTTTTACTATTACAACTAAATAGACAATTATCAGAGTCACCTCGAAGGGCGCTACATTTTTCACCATTTAAAAAAAAAACACCATTTATTCCAAAAAAAAAATCTCCAAAATAATTTATATAAAAGAAATCACCAAGCAGCGGAAATATTAACCAGTTTAAACATCTCCAGAATTAACAATTAGAGACATCTCCAAAATTAATTAAAACAATTTCCAATAACTAAAATAATAGTTCAAAACGATAACTAACGACTCCCCGGTGCTACATATCAGAGCTGACACAGACCCAAACGAGAGAGGAAGCAAAACCTAGCAATTCCTCCACGAGCACTAGCGATCACCTGCAGCGTTGCCGCATGAGAGCAACATTCCAAGCAGAAGGGGTGAGTCTAACAGAGGTAATAAGCAGATGATAAAAATATGCTAGCATCAGGTAACTACAGCAACACAATACAATTACACCATATCACAGCACTAGATACCAAAGGAAAAGTCCATTTGACAGTGAACCACCAAAGTTATAACATTCATAGACAATGGGATGATATGCAACCCCTCCAGTGGGCATATGCATGCGGTACCGATCACCAAAATGAGCCACGACGGGCATATCACCAATAAACACCAGAGGCAGAGCCTATATCACCAAAACATGCATATGACAATGTGACACCATGATTATGCACCAACTCACCATAACAAGTATTTAAAATAAATACTATATCACCAGAATCAAAACAAATGATTTCACCAAAAATAGCACCAAGTTGTAGCATCACAGCTACCACTAAACTCTCCTGAGCATACCAGCACCGCACCTGAAATATTAACACCAGACGGCTCCACAACGCGGACATAACGCACGCACACCACGCACAAGACTGGCGCACAGCGCCTAGGCACATCGCACCTACTTCAGCGAATTAATTAAAATAGCAAACGACATCGGATTTCAACAAATAAATACTTGTTGGAAAGCCCTATGGGTCTGGTTATCATCCCTAAGTTCAGTTTTTGAAGGAGAGTGTCCAATAGGTACAGTTTTCGAAAAGCACACAGGCTAGTTGCAAAAGAGGACAGTTTCTGTCCTTCAAATTCAAGCAATTCCAAAGTGACCAAAACTCAATCAAATTGCATGAAACTTATGCATAAACTGGGGAAAATTTTGTCTAGTTTTCAAAGAAATTGGATTCGTTCGAAAAGGAGTTCTTTTGAAAACGTGGTAACCAAAACACTGACCCTGTGTCCAGATTGTTTCCAGAATCTTACTCTAACTTGTGGAATTCATATCTCGAGCTACACAACTCTAAACGCAACCAAACCAGTGCCAAATTAACAAGCATTAAGTCTATTTTCCATAAAAATAAACCACATAATTTTTCGGTCAATACAACGTTCCCAGTCACCGAAATACCGAATCTATACCCAAATCGTTTCCAGAATTTTAACCTAACTTGTATCGCCTATAACTCGAGCTATACAACTCCGAATTTGACGAAACCAGTGCCAAAACGACCGGCGTTAAGTCTATTTTCAAAAACATTCAACCTCATAATTTTTGGATCAACCAAATAGCGCCAGTTTTAGAAAAACCGAACCTGTGTCCAGAATCGCTAAATTGCCAAACACCAAACCCTAACGGCAACGACACCGCAACCACCACAACAAAAACGACAATTCGACAACGCGACAACAACAATCAACCACGCACAGCAACAACAAAAACACGAACAATAACAACACCATCATCGTGATACAACAATCACGTAACAACAAATAACGAAACAAATCACAATAACGTGCAACAATCATCAAAGCACCAATCTCAACGAAAACACGATATGCAACAACACGAACAATTCAACAAAACCATAGACTACCCACACATAATTATCATCAACCCATTATCAAGGTTAAGCCCACCCTTACCTCGAATAACGTAAGCTCCGGAACACGACGAACGAGACACGAACAAAACCACAGCAACACGAACGATCTCCTTTTGAAATTCTTCGCGAACCCTCCTCTTCTCTCCCTCTTTGCGCCGCGTGCTCTCTCTCTCACTCTCACTTTCGTTTTTCTTTTGCTTGCTGCGAATGAGGGTTTGGCTTAAACCCCAGGGTTTAAGTTGAGGGCTCAGTAAACACTGGGCTCTCTACGTCACCACCTCCTTTACTCGTTTCACCTCCTACGCATATAAAATATTAACCTTTTAATTTATCTATATCCCGCCTCCAAATTATTTTAATAATTTAATCAACTATTTTAATTAAATTATTTCCGGGGTGTTACAGAGACTATGGAGGCAAAATGTCCCTTCGAAGGTGCAGATCTTTGGTTGGCGGGTGATGCTTGATCGCATAGCTACGCGAGATGCCTTGTTTCGGAAAGGGGTGTTGCAAAACGAAGAGGATAGGCACTGCGCTTTCTGCTTGCAAGAAGCCGAGACTCTAGTGCACCTGTTTCTTGTTTGTATTGTAGCAAAGTCGGTTTGGAGGATGGTGTTTCGTTGGTTGGGGGAGCTGCCCAATTGCAGGAAGATGACTTGGTTACTCATTTTATGGAGTTCGGAAATTTACTAAAAGGTAGGAAGTTGCGGCGAATAAGACAAAGTATATGGCTGGCAGTTATTTGGAATTTGTGGATGGCCCGGAATAAAAGAATTTTCAAAGGGGAGGTGGCTTCAATTTCTTCTATCGTTGCGGCTATTAAAGACACTTCATGGGGCTGGTTCAAAGCTAGGCAAGGGAGAGGCTGTGAAGCTGGATGGGAGGACTGGTATAATTGCCTAACTGGGGTATTGAATTCGTTGGAACACCCTTGTATTCTGAATTCTTCATCTGTTAATAGTTTGTAACTTTAGTAGGGAGAGAAACAGTGGGTTAGGTTGTTGTTCCCACTGTAGTGCTTTTTCCACAAGGTACTCTTTTTCCTGCCTGAGTCTTTTTCCCAAAGGGTTTTTGCTCAGGGAAGTTTTGAGGAGGCCCTCCCCCTTTCTTTCTTTTGCATTGTAAGGGTTGGGCAGCCCTTGTGCTCCATTCAATGAAATTTACTTATCTAAAAAAAAAGCCTTGTGGAGAATTGAGTAAGGTGAATCCTTATTGGGTGTTCATAAAATTATTAATTTTTATTAATTATATAATATTATAAAATACTAACACTACACTAATAATTATATAATATTAAAAATAACACTATTTTTTATTAATTTTTTAATTTTTCATAATCCCCAAAAAAATTTTAAAAAATTTGCATAACCTTATTTTGGTTTTATTAGATTTTTAGTGGTGTTTTTATAATTGTTAGATTAGTTTTGAGTTTTTAACAGTCTTTTAGAAGTGTTTTTATAACATTTTATAAAAAAATTTAAATAAAAAACATATACTTTTTTTTTAGAAAAAAAACATGTACTTTTTAATACACAACAGAAACAGATTTATCAAATAAAAAACATCTTATCTATATTGGAATTATGTGAGTAAAAGATAAATCTGTTTTAGAAAAAAACCAAAAAAAAATTTACCTTTATATTTTTTGAATTGATAACAGATTTATATTTAAATTGAATAAATTCGTGTGAACAAATTTATTTTGGGAATAACAAATTTTGTGGGGGTAAAATTGGTATGTGATTGTGATTGTAATTTGACCAAAATTGTCAAATCGATAAGAGACCTAATTATATTGAAAAAATCCAAGCAGTGTGACGCCGAAATACAAGAGCACTGCCCAACGCCGCCGCCACCTTCACCACCACCACCAGCACCTTCGCGACTGCATTCTGTCTTCACACTCTGCGATGTAAGTACGCCTCATAGCTTCTCTCTTTTCTTTCATTTCTCTGTAACATCTACCGTTTATCTTTGACTAGAATGCTAGCACTTGTTATGTCCCTAATTTGCAAATCTAGGGTTTTGAGATATTGCTGCAATCAATCAAATGTTTTTTTTATTCCCAGTGTTCTTCATCTAATCAAGCGGTAAACGAATTTCGATATTGATACTGAAATTGTGGGGATTTGAACTTGATTTGCAGTCTTTATTTGATTTTGATGCAAAAACTTTAAGTTTATTTTCAATGTTTTTTTAGGGAAGCTCTTTGCATTCTCTAAATTTAGTTTATTGATGCACAAAGTTTAAATTTATTGATGCCCTGAACTGGATTTTGTTTATGAACTTTTAGTTTTTATTTATATAATCTATAGATTTTAAGCCAACTTTATTGTGTGCTCTTGAAACAGTTGTACAATGCAGTTGAACGAGGCATCATCTTCATCAATGGAAGTGGAAGTAGTTGTTCCATCTGAACCAAAAGTTTTGCCACCTAAGCCAAAGTTTGAGGCTTTGAAACCTCATGAGATGTCTAGTGGTCAAGTTCAGTTTCGTAAGGTATCAGTTCCCCCACATCGCTATACTCCTCTGAAGAAAGCTTGGATGGATATCTATACTCCCATATTTGAACAAATGAAAATCGACATCCGTATGAATTTGAAGGCTCGCAAAGTCGAGTTGAAGACGAGGACGGATACTCCTGATATCAGTAACCTGCAAAAATGTGCTGATTTTGTTCATGCTTTTATGTTGGGCTTTGATGTCATAGATGCCGTTGCTCTTTTGCGTTTGGATGAGCTCTATGTTGAGTCCTTTGAAATCAAGGATGTTAAAACACTTCGAGGCGATCACTTGTCTCGTGCTATTGGAAGATTATCAGGCAAAGGTGGTAAAACTAAGTTCGCAATTGAGAATGCATCCAAGACAAGGATCGTCATTGCCGACTCCAAAATCCATATATTGGGATCTTTTGCAAACATAAAGATTGCTAGAGATTCTCTTTGTAACCTAATTTTGGGATCGCCAGCTGCCAAAGTGTATTCCAAACTCAGAGCTGTTACTGCTAGATTGGCAGAAAGGTTTTGATCTTCTCTTAATCAATCATACCATTTTGTAGACTCTGTTATGTTGAGGATGAATTATTTTGAGGACTGTATTTTATTTCATTTAATTCTACTTTTATCAAGTTCAAGTCAAAGTTATGAATGTAATGTAACGTCACTGCTGTGAGGTTTTGCCCATGAACATCAATTAATACATTTATATGAAATAGCTGTTTATGAAGATGTGTATTCTGGACTAAAAGTTATGGAACAAACTCTTCTCAACGCAATATATCTGGTGCTATGAATATGATCAAAAAAAAAATCACTTTTAAATGTATGTTATAACCCCCTTTAACCAACAATCACTGATATTAATACCCCATTTTATGTTAGAAAAATGCTAATCTGTTATATTTTCATTAGGTTTTAGTTTGACCTGTTATTTATTATTTGTTCTGTTCTGTATTGGTCTCTAACATAACAATGTTATACCAACATTGTCCTTCTGTTACCAATACTGTGAAAAGTAGCTTATGTAACGGTGAAAACGAAACTTATGTAACCGTGAAAAGTAATGATCTTCTAGTTGAATTAGCATGTGAGAGATCAATTTGAAACCAAAAAATTAAGATAAGAGACTAAATTCGACATCCGAGTACTTGGATTTTTGGCTAATGTTTAAGTTTCAATCTTTTTTCCATGATGCTCATACCAATTTATCTGGTGCTATGAATATGAGCAAAAAAAAATCACTTTTAAATGTATGTTATATTTCTTGTTAACTTAAAGATATCGACCTACATTAATAAATAACATATTTAAAGTATTATTATAAAATAAAATTAAACAAGATGTTATATAAAGATAATTCTTTTAAAAAATTTGTTGGATCTCGAATTATAATTTATCTCATTGACCTTGTAGTATGTTACTCTATTTACAAAAGCCCACGTCACTCAAAGGTTATATAGGCTTTCGTAAAAAAAGTTGGTAAAATAAGCTTTTAAACACACTTTCAGGCCTTGTAAGACTTATAAAGCTCAACTCGGTCAGTCTATTTCCATCTCTACAAACCATCACGATCTCATGGCACAAAGATCTAATAAGATGTTGACATGTGGCAGTGACATCATTGATGATGTCATGTTGACGTCATCTCCGTTTTCCACTTCACCTTTTTTTAATAGAAAGTTAACAGAGGGACCAAACTGGATGCTTTTTGTTTTTGCAGGAGTTTTTACAAAACTTTTTTTATTGCATGGACTCAACTGGATCATGGTGATATTTATAGGAAACAAACATTTAGTTCCTTTTAAATAACATACATTAAAACTAGAATTACATACGTTATTTGGAATTTACATTTAGTTTTGAATGAAAATATTTTCAAAACTTCATAGCATAATACTCACAGTCAGTGTCGTTCTTCTAGAAAGGACACTAGAAAAACAAAAATAATAAGTTAATTTATTTTAAATATAATTAATTTCATAAATATTAATTGGTTATAAATACATCTATATACATTTATAGGTATCCATTTAGTAGAATTGGTTTGTTCTTGGTTCTCGTACTTAATCCTCGATGAGTTGTCAAAGCATTGAGCAAAAAAATATATAACTTCATTCATCGAAATACATATATAGTTTGAATCGTCACATATGTGAGGGATCTAAATACATACCTGTTGTATATATTCCTTTTTCTTTTTGGTAAATAGAAGGAAGGAAGCATCGTTAAAATCTTTTGATGCAAAAAACCATCAAGAAGGAAAAAGAGTATTTCCCCCTAATTTTACTAAAAAAATAAAAAAAAAAAAGAAAAGAAAAGAAATAGGATAAATGAGAGCCCAAGAGTGGACTAGGCCAATACCCTTGACAAAAAAAAGAAATTAAAATCAAAACAATAATAAGGACTTCCTAACTTGTCACGTCGAAACCACTCAAACCTTCCTTAATATTCTTATGTCAGATGCAACCACTAGGTTAGAAGTGGCACCAAACTCCAAGGCATTTAGCGAATCTTGCCTTGTAGAGGGTGGCTGAGTCATTAAAAACACTCCAACGACGATTAGCAATATTCATAATTTTTTACTACGTTGGTGTTAGCCTGTAATTTCGACAGGCTAAATTAAATGCAGTCAACGGGGTTTGACTTTGGTTTTCTCAGAAGAAGGTGTTGGTTTCGACACAGAAGAGTTATATCAGAAGGCAAATTCGACAAAGCCTTAGACTTAACAAGAATTGAAGGGTGCTATTTCGACAAGAAGGCTGGGATTCAATAGCAGGTCAAAATCAAGTGATCGCTGTCGAAGTTCTGGCAGTTGCCCTAGTCGAAGGCTGAAGCAATTTTCTTTTTTAAATTCTCTGTACAGTTAGTTAGTTTTAGTGTTTTTCCTCTTTGTATAAATAGTAGTTTTTCATAGGAAAAACGTGTCACAAACTCATTACAGAATTCTCACGCTCTAACTTCCAACACATTACAGAGAAAACGAGTCAGAGAAGAATGTATGATCTGTGTACCAACTCTCTTTTCAATTAATGCATTTTAATTTGCTTTCTTTATTGCTTTTCTGCAATTTTTTCTTTGTTTTCACTTCGTCCCTATCTGAAGAAATTCGACGGTTTCACGTGTAACTGGCAGTTATCTTCATTCTTTTCTTTGAAACCGCAAGAACACGCATAATTCTGGAAAATTTTTTAACACAAATGGTCTTAGGATTTACTAGTTGATCCTGCAAATAGAAGCAATTTCAAACTAGCGGTGTTTACCAAAAACCACGGTAAACAAATTGGCACGCCCAGTGGGACCTTTGTGCTAATTTTAAAATTTTTTCGTTGAATTCTTAAACTTTGTGTTTATCTGTGCATGCAATTAAGGAGTGATAAACATCTTTCAGAGATGGCACGCTCTAGTACAAGTAATGCTTCTGCATCAAATGCACAAAGTACACAAGTACAAACTACAGTTAGTGACGTTAACGCTACAAATGTCGCAGGCATAATCGTTGCTATGCCTTCTTCGACAACAATGGGAGTAACTGCTATAACTTCTCCCATAATTACCCCTGTGTCAATGATGACTACTGCAGCATTAACGAATGTTAATACAATGGCTTCTGTGCCACCAATAGTAGGACCAACGAGTCCTTTGATGGAAAACCCAATGGTTGGAAACTTGCCATTTACTATGAGTGGTAGACCTTACACTTATGGCATGCCAACGGCTTTGATGGTGGGCCTTCAGACAAATTCATCTACTTTTGCAGAAAATGCAATCGTAGGCTTGTCATACCCCAATTTTGTCCGCCTAGTTTCAAAACCCTAATTTTCAGCAAAAATAAATAATTTTGTGAGTGATGCATTATTTGAGAAAGGGTTTAGGGTATTTACCCAAGCATTCTAAGGTTTTCAAAATCATTTTTGAGAAATTAAGGAATTTTGGGGCATTTAAAAGGGGCATTGTTTGGTCAATTTCAATTTAATAAATTTTTGCTAGTTGAAAATCCAATTAATTAATTTTTGGGAATTTATTTAATGAAATTGTATTATTTTGAACAAAAAATAAAAAATAAAGAAAATCATTTTTCAAATTGTGCGCATATTTTATATGTGTAGTAAAAAAAAATCAAGTTCAAATTAATTCAAGAAAGCATTTCAAAAAATAGTACAAGGAATATTCCCAAAAATTATATGATAGGATTTTTGTTGGCAATTTTGGTCATCTCATTTTCAAAAATGGCATATTCTTCAAGATACCTTGTATATGGCTCAAAATGGTTAGATTTATGTATAATTATCTTGAAAGGAATAATCAAAATTGAGAGGATAATTGGAAGGTTCATGGATAGTACAATAGTACAATTGCCAACTTGCAAAACTTGGGCACCACTCTCATTGCTTGGCTGAATATCTACCCCTTCATTCCCCTCTCATTTTGCATTCTTTTGCCCCTCATCAAGGTGTGTTTCAATCCTCACCCTTGATTCAAAATTAAAATGCAATCCTAGAATGAGATGAGGTACACAATGACCTAAATGCCCCTAAACCTAATTGCACATTATATATACCCTCATATCCTCACCTCTCACAAGTTTTTGCACACAATTCACACTCAAAAACCTAGCCTCTCCTCTTCTCCCTTCTTGGCCGAATACCCCTCTTCATTCCCTCACCTCATTTCTTCACTTTTTCACTTCAAATCAACATTCTAGTCCTAAATCCTTCATCATCCTTGCATTCTCTTCAAAGATCCATCTTCAAATCTCAAGAATCAAGCTCAAGATTGAAGATTAGAGGGTTGATTCAAGTGGTTTAGTGTTCATTCACCTTATTTCTTTCGCTATTCTAGCTTGGAGTTGAGGTATACTCTCAATCTTAGCATCATCAAAATTTTAGCACCAAAAATGTAGATCATCAATATATTTTTGTATATCAAGCATTTCTTTGCATTTTAGTGCTCTATTTTATGTTGAAATGTTGATATAATTGTTGTTGTTGAATGAGAGATGTGTTTCAAGCATTTTGACAAACACTTTGGGAGGTTTGGATGCTTGAAATGCATCTCTCTCTTGGAATAAATTGTGTGTTTGTGCTATTTTCATTTTGTGCTTGCATTTTCATGAATAAAATTGTGATTTGGGCTTATGTTTCATTTCACATATTGTAGAAAAATTAGAGTTTGTGCGATTTTATTGCATTCCTTTGCTTAATCATGTGAATCCTTGCCAAAAAGTTTGATCTATGTCATTTGCTTGCATGATTTTGTTGCTTTCAAAGAATAAAATGAGGTTTTAGCTCTATGTTGGTGTCGCATTTCATGAGATAATTAGGGTTTGTGCTTGTTTTTGTTGCTTGCTTTGAAAATCATGTTTGTGTTGATGATTTGGTAAGAGGATTTGACACTTATGCACTTGTGCATATCCCAAGTGTTAAAGATTACCTAAAGGGATTCAACACCTTAATTGCATATGCTTGCTAAATAAAATGTCAAATTGATTTTTCATGGCTTGCTAATGATCTTACTTGAGGCAAATGCCCTTTCCAACTTATTCCTTTCATGTGGTTGATTGTAGAAATATGCTAAATGTTGATGCCATCAAAATGATACCACATTGTTGCTTATGTCAAATGTTGATGTGAAATCCCTAGGATTTTGCAAGTGATTTATTAAATGTTTGAATTCACTTGTGCTTTGTAACTTCCTTGCCTACTCACATGTTGTGTCATAAATGCCTAGTTAGGTTCATTCTCTTGCCTATTCATGCATTTTTGCCAAAATGTTCAACTTGGGTTCATTCTTTGCCTATCTATGTATTGTGACATGATATGTGTAGTCTAGGTTCATCTTTGCCTATTCATGCATTGTGTATTCAAATGTTGTAATGAGATGTTTTCAACATGAAAGGGTAAGTTGCAAATTGTGTCTATGTTGTTGCTCGCTTGATAACATGCTCTCAATGATTGTGCTATGCTTGCATCTATGAACTTTCTTGCATTCATTGTTTTCTTTTCTAAACAACTTGACATGAAAATGGTTACTAGTTTAGATCATTGCATGAATTGTAGTCTAGCAATTTGCATTTTGGTTATTGACTTGGAACTTGATTGAAAATGTTCTACTAGTTTTCCAAAACTCTTTTCCAAAAATCAAATTGCTTTCAAACTTCTTTTCTAAACTATGTCTCTAACAAATTAAGACCAATTTCTTTTCCAAGCTTAAACCCTAAGTTTTTCATAAACAAAATCATTAGTGGCCACTCGAAGCCTTTGCTTGTTTGATCACTAATGAGGAGTTATTAGTGGTAGTCACTCGAAGCCTTTGCTTGTTTGATTATCATGAAAGCTCCCAAACCTTAAATACATGCGAACCCAATTCAATTCCAAAAACAACACGAGTCATTAGTGGTAATTGTCCTAAGCCTTTGCTAGATGATTATCACCGATGCTCGCCTCATTTGCAAAAAAAGATAAAATAAAAACTTTGTTACTTATAATCACTCGAAGCCATTGCTTGTTTGATTATCGGTTTCAATTTATTTTCTTTCGAGTTAGTAATGAAAACCACTCGAAGCCATTGCTTGCTTGGTATTAGTGAACACTCGAGTCTTATTTCAAAAAACACCTAAAAACTAAAAAGCTAAAAACAAAAGAGCCTTTTCAAAACAAGACTAGAACTACGTAGCTTTGAATTCCTCATCGCACCGGAGGATACGTAGGAGCGGGTTCACCTCCCGTCAAGCACCCTTTTAAAAAAAAATAATAACAAAAAGATTCTTCTTTCCCCAGTTTTCAAAAACATTTTCTTAAATAAAAAAAAGAAGAAAAGAAGTAGAACAAAGTGTTTCAAATCAACAGTCAAAAACCACACACTAAATTAAAGGTTCCCTTTCGGTAGAAAGGATGTGTGGGGTGCTAATACCTTCCCCACACATAACCGACCCCCGAACCTATATCTCTCGTTTTCAAAAGGCCAATCGCCTAAAAGGATTTTTCCAATGTTTTTTCCTAAATTAAAATATTGGTGGCGGCTTCATTGTTTTTCCCGTTGTACGAAGAAGGATCCAAACCGGATTCTTCGGAGTGCATACAGTTGGCGACTTCACTGGGGACATTTTTTTTTAAGAGGGTCGAACCTATTTAATTTAGTGTGTGGTTTTAATTGTTTGATTTGAATGCTTTGTTCTATTTCTCCCTTTTCTTCTTCTTCTTTTTCTTTTCCCTTCTTTCTTCATCAATGAAGTTTGAGTGTTAATTGCTCTCTTGCATTCTCATACTATCATGTTGCATTCATGTGCATTTACTTCTTCTTCTTCTATGATTGCTTCTTGCTTGAAGTGTAGTTTCTTCTCCTCCTCTTCTTTGTTTATATGCTTATGCTCATGCATCATTCTCCCCAATTCCATTATGTTCCCTTCTTCTTTGCTCCCTTTCTTTGAGGTAAGTTCATGCATATTTCCCCAATTCCATTATGTCCCCTCTTCTTGGCTCCCTTTCTTGAAGGTAAGCATTGCACACGATTGTTGATTGGTACCCTAGGTTAGTTTACATGCTTATATTAAAATGATATATGTTTGCAAAACCCTAGGGTAGGCGACTCTTTGTCTAGACTGTTCTGGTTTTTTCCTTGCAGGCGGGGTAATTTTTGATTGGGTAGGCTTTAGGTGCTATGCCCTCATCACACACTTTCACACCTTATGATTTATGTGCTATGAGTGGGGTCCTATACCCGGATCTGAAAAAACACATAGGAGAGTGGAGACGAGTAGTGACTGGCATTCGAGACCTTTGTCTGTCTGACTCTCATGAAAGTTTCAACCGGAGTACGCTTTCTCATGATACCTCACACTTGGTAGCTTTCTACATTTGTGGGTGCTGTCATGAGAATGTCTCTAGCTCCGGTAACCATTATGAGGATGTGATTTAGAGCTACATGGGAGGTACCTTTGAGTTGCCTTAGACCCTAGGATTCCCACTTTTGTAGGACACGAGGGCATACAAATTGTGTGCTGCATTGCTAGCTTAGGCATGTTTTCCTCAAAGTGAGCTTTTCAAAAAAAGAATTTTCAAAAAAAAATCCAAAATATATCTTTTCTTTTTCCATAAACCACTACGTGAGGCGGCACGTAGCGTGTTTCCTAAATTTTTGAACTACCGCTCATGAGCATTGTCCTTATTTTTCCACATGCATCATTAGCATCATAATTGCATTGCATCATGCTGCATTTATAAAACCAAATTTAAAAAAAATATATTGCATACATTTTGCATCTCATTCATATTTGCTTGCCGAGAATAGCCAAATAATGTACCGTCCTGTCATAGGTGCATAAAGATGGAATCGAATAGCAAAGCTTCACCTACTTCCAGGTTTCCGGTTGTAAAAAGGGATGATGTTGACAGTTTGAAGCAATGTGCCGCACTGATGGGTCAGATTGAGTTGGGGTCCTTTGACGAGACATATGGGAACATTCGTAGGCTGCTGCAGTTAGATGTTCAGGAAAATGCTCTTGTGGCTCTAAGTCAGTTTTATGACTCAGATATCAGATGTTTTCTCTTCAAAAACTTTCCACTATCGCCCACATTGGAAGAGTATGAACAACTTTTGGGGTTCTCTAGGTCGCATGTCACGCCGTACCGATATCAAGGTCATTATTACACTGATGAAAAGCTAGCATCATTGCTCAAAATCAGTTTAGAAAAACTGAAGCTTCAAAAGTTGGAAAGGAATGGTATAGCCGGGTTTCCGCAAGAGTACTTTGAGGGTTTGATGCAATCTTATGCTCTGGCCAAACAGTGGGGTCTCTTCAAGCTGGTGCTTGCTCTAACCATTTTTGGGGTGGTCCTCTTTCCTCAGATAGAGAGATATGTTGATGAAACTGCAATTGGTGCTTTCTTGGCATTCAAAGACACCAAAAATCCTATCAATCCTGTTCCCGCTGTTCTCGCCAACACTTATCAGGCTTTCACCCGTTACAGTGATTTCCACAAGAAGAAAATGTGTTTCTCCTCTCACGTCCTCTATGCTTGGCTTGTCACTCATGTTGTCAACAACCGAAAAGAAGTTAGGGAGTTGATCTCCTATGCCTTAAGCTGTGAGGTAAAGATCATGACTTCTCTTGAATGGGTTGAGGTCTTGAAAAGTCTCAACGATCTCCAGATCCGCTGGTTTACCACTGCTTGTTGGAAGGAAAGGCCTATGGTGGTGTTCAGCTGTGGAAGTTTCCAGAATGTGCCTCTCATGGGAACGCAAGGGTGTATCAACTATAATCCTTCACTGACCTTAAGACAACTCGGTTACCCAATGCGGAATTCACCCTCCGAAAGCATGCTGTCTCGCTTTTACCTCTATAAGGGGAGTCCTAAATGCGAAGACTTGCTTCGGCGAGTTCTGCAAGCATGGGAGTCCGTAGTGCATAAGGAAGGCGAAGAGCTGTCAAAGAGAACCAGTAGCATCACCTTTAACCAGTGGCTCAAAGAGAGGCTTCAAAATGCAAAATTACCAAATCAAGGGGCACTATCCCTTGAAGAGGAGATATCAGAGCCTTACACTCCTACCTTTGAGGACTTGAATGAAGTCAAGTCAGCCTTAGCAAAAGTGGAGGAAGAAAAGAAGGCATTGCAAACAGAATTGGAGAAAATGACCATAGAGAAAGAAAGGTTAGAGGAAGAAGATGCTATCAAGATGATCGCTGTTGAGGAGAGCGTCAAGCGATTCAAAAGAGAAGAGAAAAGCAAGCTAGAGGCTCAGAAATACCTGAGGGGAGCTAGAGAGGAACTCCAAAGGTGCAAGCAGAAAACAAGAAAAGCACTTGAGGAAGCCGAAGAGTGGAAGAGTATAGCAACTAAGTCAAGACAAGAATCCCGCTTGGTAGTAGAATTGAAAGGTCAGCTAAGGAACCTTGAGCGAGAGAGGAGTTCTATTGAAGGTATCCTTAAGGAGTATTAGCAAGCTCTGAGGTTCGAACAAGGAAGATCTGAGGAACTGGGGAGGAATCTCAGGTGTCTAGAAGGGGCTTATAGGCAAGTGCAAGCAGAAAGCCAGTACTGGGGGAAACGCTTCATGGCACTGGTTGGCAAAATAGAAGATCAAGAAATCATCAAGGAGCTAAGAGAGGAGATTCAGCTTTGGAAGAACAAATTTTCAAAGTTGGCAGAGCTAGCTAGCCAAGCCATTGCGGGAGTCCCCAAGAATTTGAAAATAGCCGAGGCCGAGATGCACTTCCTCAATACCCCACCCGAGGTTTACCAGTTTGTGAAATTCTGCAGGGCTTTAATCACGGAGTTCAGAGAGCGATCCTGAGATGCGAACGTCAGCAAGAAAAGGAAGAGGGTCGGGGATTTCAAAGCTCTTTGTATTTGAGCTGTTTATTTGTACCTTTCGTTTTGAGTATTTACTTTCCATTTGAGTATTGTATTCCTGAATATTGTACTCTTTTATTTGCTTTCGAGTATTGTACTCCATATGAATATTGTACTATCCTTCCCTTTAAGGAAGTTGTTAAGGCTTTTGTTTGAATTCCCGATGTAGGAAGTGTGCTGACTTGCTATTTCGATTCCCCTCTCATTGCATTTCCAAAATTAATTAAAAAAGAGAGAGAGAAAAAAACCATGATGTGCTTATGACAAGACGAACTATGTCGCGATTCCTGGCATCAAGCAACATAAAATCATATGCATCTGCATTGCATTCATTCATTAATTCATTCACGAGCTCATATAAGTGTTCCATCAACAGAAAGTAAGGCAAGCTGGTTCGCCAACATCGTTATTGGACACGTTCTCAAGCAAGAGGCATGGCAACGATTCTGAACGATCTTGATCAGTCCCATCCAAGTGCGGAGAATCCGAATCAGGAAAATCTGAGCTCAGAGATCAGAAACGAGACAGGCCCAGGTCCAGTAGTGCAGAATCAGGGTAACCCAACTCCGGATAGTTCCAGTCAAGGTGACCAAGAAATCAGAAATGAGATGAATGCTATGAAGGCACAGATGTCAGAGATGATGAGGGTCCTGCTGTCCCTGAAGAATGGAAATGACTACCAAGCTGCTCAATGGCCTCCTTTTGGACTGCCTCTAGGCTACACTCCTCCTTCAAACCCAGAAGTTAACCAAGGAACTGGTCCTTTGGTGAATGTCGAGAATGGACAACCTGCATCTGCAGGATCAGAGGGAGCAATGGGCGAACCTCGAGTTCAGTCTCCACATCCCATTGTCATACCTCAGGTGACTCCACAAGGCTTTACTCCCCAGCCAGCTGCAAATCCTCAAGCCCAGAGCCTCATTCTTGGGAACTCTGCTTATCCTCATGCTCCGCATGCAGTCTCAACCATGGCTCCAATGTTCCGTCCCCACCTTGGAATGAACAGTTTCCCCCAAGGCTATTATATTGAGCACCAACAAACTAGAGAAAAGTTTCAGGTGTTAGAAGAGCGCTTAAAAATGATTGAAGGATCAGGCTCTAGATCGAGAGAGGCTCGCGATTTATGTCTCATTCCCTATGTGGTTTTACCTCCTAAGTTCAAAGTGCCTGATTTCGATAAGTACCGAGGTGTAACTTGCCCTAAGAGCCATTTGACCATGTACTGTAGAAAAATGTCTACGCATTCTCATGATGACAAGCTGTTAATCCACTGCTTCCAAGAGAGCCTTGCTGGGGCATCTCTCAATTGGTACATGCAGTTAGAACCGTCCCAGATTCGTTGTTGGAAAGACTTGGCTGATGCCTTCCTCAGACAGTACCAGTACAACACAGATATGGCGCCGGATAGAACACAGTTACAGAGCATGGCAAAGAGGGACAACGAGTCATTTAAAGAGTATGCCCAGCGGTGGAGGGCTCTAGCTGCACAAGTGTCACCACCTCTGTTAGAAAAGGAATTAGTCTTCATGTTTATGGAAACTTTGCCTCCATTATACTATGATCGGTTGATCGGCAATGTGTCCTCCAACTTTTCAGATATGGTAATCATCGGCGAGAGATTAGAAAATGGGCTGAGGAGCGGCAAGATTGCCCATGGTTCCGCAGGTACAAGCACCCATAAAAAGCCGTTTTTCGGATTTCCAAAGAAGAAGGAAGGAGAGACCAACACCATTACCATAAGCCCACCTTATCAACCACAAGATATCCCTGTCCCCACTCAAACACAACCAACCCGCTCACCACAAAGTAATCACCATAGAAATTATCAAGACAGAAAACGGGCCACGTTGGATCCCATTCCTATGTCATACACCGACCTCTTTAACTACCTTGTCACCAACAAGCTCATCAACACCAGACCCATGAAACCAGTCCAACCACCTTATTTCCGAGGATACAATCCCAACATTACCTGCAGATTTCATGAAGGGGCAGTCGGACATGCTGTGGAAGACTGCAAGGCCTTCAAACTTGTAGTGCAAGATCTGATTGACACCAAAGGGATAACCTTCAAACAAGAAAACCCAAGCATTACAACTAACCCGCTGCCTGGTCACGAAGAACCTGCAACCAATGCCATCCTTGACACGGGAGGCCAACCCTTAATCAGAACTGTGGAGTGTATTCAGACACCACTGAAGGTCATTCATGCAGAGCTGTGCAAGTTTGGGGTCATCAAGAAAGGCTGTACTCAGAAAGAAGTCTGTGCTGATGATAATTGTGCTGGGGCATGTGAGGCCTTCAAGATAGTTTTGCAAGACCTGTCGGATCGTCATATAATCCAAATAGGTGTGCAAGAAAAAGAGGAAGATGTGTTGACTTTCCAGTCTGATAAGAACAGAAGTGTCCAGAAGCCTATTGAGGTCCCGTATAGTCAAAAGCCGAGCATGGAGAAACCTAAGACAATTGTGATCCCTGTCCCAGCTCCTTATCAAAAGGATAGTGCTGTTCCGTGGAGTTATGGTGTGCCAGTTCAAACTCAGAATCCTCAATCGATGTCACAAACATTGCGGGAAGCAGCGGAGTCACTAGAAGCGGACGTGTCTATGTCCCTGAAGCCCTTAAAGTGGGTCCATCAAAAGAGGATGAGGAAAGAATTCGAAAGGGTAAGGGTAAAGAGCAAGAGCCCGTGGAAAGTAGAAGGGTGTCAGAGCAAGAAGCTTCCGAATTTCTGAGAATCATGCGGCAAAGCGATTACAAAGTGGTGGACCAGCTGCGCCACACTCCTGCAAAGATCTCTATCATGTCCTTGCTGCTCAGTTCAGAGGCCCACCGCGCTACCCTAGTGAAAGTGCTGAATGAAGCCCATGTAGCCCAAGACATCACTGTTAACCAGCTTGACGGCATCGTAGGGAACATCGTTGCTTCCAACTATATTACCTTTACTGATGACGAGCTCACCCCTGAAGGAAAGGGACATAATCAAGCATTGCACATTTCAGTTAGATGTGGTGAATATACACTTTCTCGGGTCCTCATAGACAACAGATCCTCTTTGAATGTCATGCCCAAATCTACAATGAACAGGCTAGACGTAGACTGAGGTGTTTTATGTGAACTTTCAAATCATGGACATCGCATCATCCTACAGCTGTCTCCTGGGAAGACCTTGGATTCATGCTGCAGGAGCTGTTCCTTCATCTCTCCATCAGAGGCTTAAGTTTGTAGTCGACGACAGACTGATAGTCGTCTTTGGAGAAGAAGAGTTTATGATTAACAAGCCCCATCCCTCTCAATACGTCGAGGCTGCAGAGGAATCCCTTGAAACTGCTTTTCAGTCATTGGAAATTGCAAATGCCGCTTTCGTGGGAGAGGAAGCCCCACTGCCTGCACCAAGAATGTCCAATGCTGATATCATGGTCGCCAAGGTCATGCTGAGAAATGGTTACCAGATCGGAAAGGGTTTAGGAAGGTCCGAGCAAGGAATTCTAGCACCTGTCCAGTTGCAAGAGTACAAGGATAGATGTGGGTTAGGATATTGGCCCACTCAAGCTGATAAGAAGAGAATGGCTGAGGAGAAGCGAGAAAGAAGACTAGCTAAGCTTCAGGGGCGAGAACGAAGCTTGAAGAGGGTTCCCATCTGTGATCTCAAGCAGAGCTTCAGGAGCGCGGGCATGCTGGACCCCAATCAGGTGGCTGTCATTGGGGAAGAATCAGCTGTGGAAGACAAGAGTGTGGACCTGGTGCGTCACAGTGCTGCAAATGAAGAGCTCGGCAATTGGAAGATCATCGATTTCCCTGTTGCTTTCATTTCAAAGTAATGATTTTGTAATGCGAATCCTTTGGCTCTGCCCAAGGCCTCAGGACATTTCATAAGGGCATGCATGTTTTTCCTTCGAATATCATCAATCAATAAAATGTTGTTTTGAATTCTCAAATGAATAAAATCTTTTTTATACCATTATTGTGTGTCTTCATCTTGTGTTTCTATTTTGCTTGTTCATTCTGTTTCCATTCCCGCAAATGCAGATCTAAAATGAACATCTTTGAAAATAATGACGCCAATGATTCATATGTTAACTTTGATTACCCCGTTAACCAAGCCGAGGAGGATGTTGAGGATGACTGGGAAACTCCTCCAGAATTGATGAGAATGGTTGGGCAAGAGGAAAAGGTTGTTCAGCCGCATGGGGAATCTGTTGAGACAATCAATCTGGGCACAAAGGACAGTAAGAAAGAAGTCAAGGTTGGCACTTCGATGAATGAAAGTGAGCGTAAGAGGCTAATTCAACTCCTGCATGATTATGATGATGTCTTCGCATGGACTTACCAGGATATGCCAGGGTTAGATACTGATATAGTGGTGCACAAGCTTCCAGTCAAGCCTGAGTGTCCTCTAGTGAAGCAGAAACTGAGAAGGATGAAACCAGAAATGTCCTTAAAGATCAGAGATGAGGTGAAAAAGTAGTTTGATGCTGGTTTCCTAGCGGTAGCAAAATATCCGCAATGGGTTTCTAATATTGTGCCGGTTCCGAAAAAGGACGGGAAAGTCAGAATGTGTGTTGATTACCGAGATCTGAATCGGGCCAGTCCCAAAGACGATTTTCCCCTGCCTCATATTGATGTCTTAGTGGATAGTACAGCGCAGCATTCACTGTTCTCCTTCATGGATGGGTATTCGGGGTACAATCAGATTAAAATGGCTCCTGAAGATATGGAGAAGACAACTTTCACAACTCTTTGGGGAACGTTCTGTTACAGAGTCATGCCATTCGGGTTGAAGAACGCCGGTGCTACCTATCAAAGGGCTATGGTCACATTGTTTCACGACATGATGCACAAGGAGATCGAAGTCTACGTGGACGATATGATTGCAAAGTCTAAAACCGATGACTAACACATTGTCAATTTGCAAAAGCTCTTTAAACGGTTGAGAAAGTTCAAGCTCAGATTAAATCCGGCCAAGTGTACCTTCGGTGTGCGATCAGGGAAGTTGCTGGGATTCATTGTCAGCCAAAGGGGGATAGAAGTTGACCCAGACAAGGTGCGAGCAATTCTTGAAATGCCGGTGCCTAAAACAGAGAAGGAGATCCGTGGTTTTCTTGGAAGACTGAACTACATCTCTAGGTTCATATTCCAGTTAACCGCCACATGTGAACCAATCTTCAAGCTGTTATGCAAGAATCAAGAGACTAAATGGAATGACTATTGCCAAGAAGCTTTCGAAAAGGTCAAGAAATATCTTCAGAATCCACCTATCTTGGGACAACATGATGAATCCGGGAAGAAAGAGCATGCCATCTACTATCTGAGCAAGAAGTTTACTGACTGTGAAACAAGGTACTCGTTGCTAGAAAAGACTTGTTGTGCATTAGCTTGGGCTGCTCACCGTTTGAGGCAGTATATGCTAAGTCACACTACTTGGTTAGTATCTAAAATGGATCCTATCAAGTACATCTTCGAGAAGCCCGCACTTACAGGGAGAATTGCTCGCTGGCAAATGCAGTTGTCAGAATATGACCTCCTGTACGTCACTCAGAAAGCCATCAAGGGAAGTGCGCTGGCCGAGTACCTAGCACATCAGCCTATCGAAGACTATCAGTCGATGCAGTATGACTTTCCAGACGAGGATATCATGGCCCTATTTGAAGAAGGGAAATCCCCGGGAGATGAAAGATGGAGAGTGATATTTGATGGGGCCTCCAACATATATGGGCACGGAGCTGGGGCAGTACTGATTTCCCCTGATAGTCGCTTCATCCCATTCACTACCAGACTGAGTTTCTATGTCACAAACAATATTGCAGAATATGAGGCATGTATTCTTGGCATTCAGGCAGCCCAAGATTGGAAAGTTAAGAGACTAGATGTGTATGGAGATTCAGCTCTAGTCATTCACCAGGTAAACGGCGATTGGGAGACCAGAGATCCCAAGTTGATTCCTTACCGAGACTACATCCGAGAGTTGGTTGAGCCTTTTGAGGAAATCACATTTCAGCATCTTCCTCGCAATGAGAATCAGTTGGCTGATGCACTGGCCACTTTGTCTTCAATGTTCAACATCAACTGCGACAAAAACTTGACTCACATCAGAATTCAGCATCGAGATCTGCCAGCCCATCACTATTGATAGTAAACCCTGGTATCATGACATCAAGCAGTACATCTTGAACAGAGAGTATCCTCCTGAGGCCTCCGAGAATGACAAGAGAACACTCAGAAGGTTGTCGATGAATTTCTTCTTGAGCGGCGAGGTGCTCTATAAAAAGAATCATGATAAGGTACTCCTCAGGTGTGTGACAAAGGAGGAATCAGAAAGAATTATGAGAGATGTCCATGAAGGCTCGTTTGGGGTTCATTCCAGCGGACATACCATGGCAAGAAAGATATTGAGGGCCGGCTACTATTGGCTGCAAATGGATTCCGACTGTTATAGCTTTGTGAGAAAGTGCCACAAGTGCCAGATCTATGCCGATCATATCCATGTGCCACCTGCTTCCTTAAATGTTCTGACTGCATCTTGGCCGTTCTCAATGTGGGGAATGGATGTCATTGGTCCTATTGAGCCTAAAGCGTCAAACGGGCATCGCTTCATTCTAGTCGCCATTGACTACTTCACCAAATGGGTTGAAGCCGCCTCGTACTCCAGCATAACTAGCTCTGTGGTTGCTAAGTTCGTAAAAAGAGATCTGGTTTGTCGCTATGGCCTTCCTGACAAGATCATCACAGACAATGGTAGCAACCTGAACAGCAAGATGATGAAATAGCTGTGCAAAGACTTCAAAATCCAACATCATAATTCTTCTCCATACCGTCCCAAAATGAATGGGGCAGTCGAAGCAGCCAATAAGAACATCAAGAGGATCGTGCAAAAGATGGTAGTAACCTATAAAGATTGGCATGAGATGCTTCCTTTCGCTCTGCACGGGTATCGTACCTCAGTGCGCACTTCAACCGGGGCAACCCCCTTCTCTTTGGTTTATGGGTCGGAAGCAGTCCTCCCTATCGAAGTTGAGATACCCTCCCTGTGGGTGTTGATGGAAACCAAGTTGGAAGAAGCTGAATGGGTTCAAGCTCGTCTGGACCAGTTGAACCTCATTGAGGAGAAAAAGAATTGCTGCCCTGTGTCATGGACAACTGTATCAACAAAGGATGAAAACAGCCTTCGACAAGAAAGTGCGTCCTCGAGAATTCAAAGAAGGAGACCTCGTGCTCAAAAAGATCCTGCCTATTCAGAGTGACCCTTGTGGGAAATGGGCTCCTAGCTATGATGGACCCTATGTGGTAAAGAAAGCCTTCTCTGGAGGAGCATTGATACTCACCAGCATGGATGGTGAAGAACTCAGAAACCCAGTCAATTCAGATTCAGTCAAGAAATACTACGCCTGAGAAAAATGAAAAGAAAAAGAGAAAGATGAGCCAAGCAAGAATTAGCTCCCTAGGTTGAAAACCCGAAAGGGCGGCCTAGGCAAAAAAAGAGTGACCCGGTGGACTGAAAACTCGCAAAGAGCGGTCCAGGCAAAAATTAGGGTCAGAGAAGTTGGACTTAAAAGAAAAAGAGGCAAGCAGCACCTCCAAAGGTTTGGATAAAAGGGTGATCAAGGCTGCAAGTATGGGTGATTGGCACACTTCAAAGATGAAAAGCGCTCCTAAGATCTGTTGCGTCCATTTTTCTTGTTTTTTTTCTTAGTTTCAAAAAATTCCAATGTACTCTTTTCAGTCGGCGTGACCTTCTGCACGTTCGGTTTCCATATGAATAAAAGTCCAAGTTTTTCACTCCATCTGTTTGTTGTTTTACCATTTGCTTTCTTTTCATTTCTGCTTTAAAATGATGTTTTATGGTAGATGATAAATGATTATGAAAATGTGCATAAATCAGAGCATTAAAATCATTGCGAAATTTTTGAAAATTACAAAGAAAAGAGATGATCTTTCAGTCAGGTAAAATTCACAAGAACTAAACAAAAAGCACTGATTGCATCAAAACAAATCTCAAAAAGGTTGGAGCGTGGCTCTCGCACTGTCATCATGGACGATCATTGTGCCTCGTAACGCAAGTCCAACGATTTGGTCGAGCCAGCAAAAGAAAAAGCCAAAAAGAGCAAAAGAGCAACAAGAAAAAAGAAAATCATGCATTACATTGCATTCATCAAACATAAACAAAAAGAGAAATTCATGCATTACATTCATTCCATCAAAACAGCAATCATGGCATTTGCATTGCATGCATTTGTTCATCTCACTTGCAGGTAAAAAGACGGATAAATACTTCGGTGTTAATCCCCGCACTCACTTCCTAGAAAACGCTCCCTCAGTTCGGAGTTCAAATGCTTTTCAGTTCAGCGCTCAAGCGTGCATTGCAGTTTGGAGTTCAAATCGCTCTTGTCAGAGTTCATCGCTCCCTTCTGTTCATGGTCTCACGTCGTGTACGAGCAACACGATGGACCGCAGCCCCATGTGAGGTTCAACGGAATAGTTGTATCCGCCTAAGATACAGTGGACGCCGTGCATTGATCAGTATATCAGTTCCGGAGCTGATAACGATCCCCCCCGGTCGCTCGAAAGGCCATTCTCAGGATGCGTGCTCCTCAAAGCCACGTGCAAACGCGGACTCGCCTAGGGTTCGTTTAAAGGTTTTAGGCAACCTTGCATTTTACCGCTTTCTTTATCGCTTTCTTCATTTAGCGTTTTCCTTGCTTTTCGCAGTTAGCGTGCAAGTCCTTAATCATTTCATTTACTGCTTTCTCATCAGTGCGCCAAGCGTTCATTTTTCAAAAAAAAAAGAAGAAAAAAAGAAGAAAAAGAAAAAGAAAATTCGGGTTTCTCCAAGTAGACAAAATTGGTATAATTTCTGAATTCTTTATTTTTATTTTATCTTCGAAATATGTCTCGGCCAATTCATATTCCTTGGTAAAATCCAAATAAAGAGGGGCAGCTGTCATACCCCAATTTTGTCCGCCTAGTTTCAAAACCCTAATTTTCAGCAAAAATAAATAATTTTGTGAGTGATGCATTATTTGAGAAAGGGTTTAGGGTATTTACCCAAGCATTCTAAGGTTTTCAAAATCATTTTTGAGAAATTAAGGAATTTTGGGGCATTTAAAAGGGGCATTGTTTGGTCAATTTCAATTTAATAAATTTTTGCTAGTTGAAAATCCAATTAATTAATTTTTGGGAATTTATTTAATGAAATTGTATTATTTTGAACAAAAAATAAAAAATAAAGAAAATCATTTTTCAAATTTTGCGCATATTTTATATGTGTAGTAAAAAAAAATCAAGTTCAAATTAATTCAAGAAAGCATTTCAAAAAATAGTACAAGGAATATTCCCAAAAATTATATGATAGGATTTTTGTTGGCAATTTTGGTCATCTCTCATTTTCAAAAATGGCATATTCTTCAAGATACCTTGTATATGGCTCAAAATGGTTAGATTTATGTATAATTATCTTGAAAGGAATAATCAAAATTGAGAGGATAATTGGAAGGTTCATGGATAGTACAATAGTACAATTGCCAACTTGCAAAACTTGGGCACCACTCTCATTGCTTGGCTGAATATCTACCCCTTCATTCCCCTCTCATTTTGCATTCTTTTGCCCCTCATCAAGGTGTGTTTCAATCCTCACCCTTGATTCAAAATTAAAATGCAATCCTAGAATGAGATGAGGTACACAATGACCTAAATGCCCCTAAACCTAATTGCACATTATATATACCCTCATATCCTCACCTCTCACAAGTTTTTGCACACAATTCACACTCAAAAACCTAGCCTCTCCTCTTCTCCCTTCTTGGCCGAATACCCCTCTTCATTCCCTCACCTCATTTCTTCACTTTTTCACTTCAAATCAACATTCTAGTCCTAAATCCTTCATCATCCTTGCATTCTCTTCAAAGATCCATCTTCAAATCTCAAGAATCAAGCTCAAGATTGAAGATTAGAGGGTTGATTCAAGTGGTTTAGTGTTCATTCACCTTATTTCTTTCGCTATTCTAGCTTGGAGTTGAGGTATACTCTCAATCTTAGCATCATCAAAATTTTAGCACCAAAAATGTAGATCATCAATCTATTTTTGCATATCAAGCATTTCTTTGCATTTTAGTGCTCTATTTTATGTTGAAATGTTGATATAATTGTTGTTGTTGAATGAGAGATGTGTTTCAAGCATTTTGACAAACACTTTGGGAGGTTTGGATGCTTGAAATGCATCTCTCTCTTGGAATAAATTGTGTGTTTGTGCTATTTTCATTTTGTGCTTGCATTTTCATGAATAAAATTGTGATTTGGGCTTATGTTTCATTTCGCATATTGTAGAAAAATTAGAGTTTGTGCGATTTTAGTGCATTCCTTTGCTTAATCATGTGAATCCTTGCCAAAAAGTTTGATCTATGTCATTTGCTTGCATGATTTTGTTGCTTTCAAAGAATAAAATGAGGTTTTAGCTCTATGTTGGTGTCGCATTTCATGAGATAATTAGGGTTTGTGCTTGTTTTTGTTGCTTGCTTTGAAAATCATGTTTGTGTTGATGATTTGGTAAGAGGATTTGACACTTATGCACTTGTGCATATCCCAAGTGTTAAAGATTACCTAAAGGGATTCAACACCTTAATTGCATATGCTTGCTAAATAAAATGTCAAATTGATTTTTCATGGCTTGCTAATGATCTTACTTGAGGCAAATGCCCTTTCCAACTTATTCCTTTCATGTGGTTGATTGTAGAAATATGCTAAATGTTGATGCCATCAAAATGATACCACATTGTTGCTTATGTCAAATGTTGATGTGAAATCCCTAGGATTTTGCAAGTGATTTATTAAATGTTTGAATTCACTTGTGCTTTGTAACTTCCTTGCCTACTCACATGTTGTGTCATAAATGCCTAGTTAGGTTCATTCTCTTGCCTATTCATGCATTTTTGCCAAAATGTTCAACTTGGGTTCATTCTTTGCCTATCTATGTATTGTGACATGATATGTGTAGTCTAGGTTCATCTTTGCCTATTCATGCATTGTGTATTCAAATGTTGTAATGAGATGTTTTCAACATGAAAGGGTAAGTTGCAAATTGTGTCTATGTTGTTGCTCGCTTGATAACATGCTCTCAATGATTGTGCTATGCTTGCATCTATGAACTTTCTTGCATTCATTGTTTTCTTTTCTAAACAACTTGACATGAAAATGGTTACTAGTTTAGATCATTGCATGAATTGTAGTCTAGCAATTTGCATTTTGGTTATTGACTTGGAACTTGATTGAAAATGTTCTACTAGTTTTCCAAAACTCTTTTCCAAAAATCAAATTGCTTTCAAACTTCTTTTCTAAACTATGTCTCTAACAAATTAAGACCAATTTCTTTTCCAAGCTTAAACCCTAAGTTTTTCATAAACAAAATCATTAGTGGCCACTCGAAGCCTTTGCTTGTTTGATCACTAATGAGGAGTTATTAGTGGTAGTCACTCGAAGCCTTTGCTTGTTTGATTATCATGAAAGCTCCCAAACCTTAAATACATGCGAACCCAATTCAATTCCAAAAACAACACGAGTCATTAGTGGTAATTGTCCTAAGCCTTTGCTAGATGATTATCACCGATGCTCGCCTCATTTGCAAAAAAAGATAAAATAAAAACTTTGTTACTTATAATCACTCGAAGCCATTGCTTGTTTGATTATCGGTTTCAATTTATTTTCTTTCGAGTTAGTAATGAAAACCACTCGAAGCCATTGCTTGCTTGGTATTAGTGAACACTCGAGTCTTATTTCAAAAAACACCTAAAAACTAAAAAGCTAAAAACAAAAGAGCCTTTTCAAAACAAGACTAGAACTACGTAGCTTTGAATTCCTCATCGCACCGGAGGATACGTGGGAGCGGGTTCACCTCCCGTCAAGCACCCTTTTAAAAAAAAATAATAACAAAAAGATTCTTCTTTCCCCAGTTTTCAAAAACATTTTCTTAAATAAAAAAAAGAAGAAAAGAAGTAGAACAAAGTGTTTCAAATCAACAGTCAAAAACCACACACTAAATTAAAGGTTCCCTTTCGGTAGAAAGGATGTGTGGGGTGCTAATACCTTCCCCACACATAACCGACCCCCGAACCTATATCTCTCGTTTTCAAAAGGCCAATCGCCTAAAAGGATTTTCCAATGTTTTTTCCTAAATTAAAATATTGGTGGCGGCTTCATTGTTTTTCCTGTTGTACGAATAAGGATCCAAACCGGATTTTTCGGAGTGCATACAAGGCTATTCCCCTACTCATAGTCCATCAGAAGGCGTTTTTAGTCGAAATGCCCAACCCAATTTGACTACAACATCTTTGTTGGCATTGAGGCAACAAATGGATGATAGCAATCATGATATGGTCAATATGTTAACACAACAAATTGGTACAGTGTTTAATCCTTTGATACAAATGTTAGCAGCACAAATGAGCAGAATTGCTGATTTCTTTGGTACTCCACCAGTCCATAACCAGCAAATTCCCCAAATTCAGAATGTCAGGCCTGTCGAAGTACCTGTTTAAAGGCCTAACAATCCAATACCTATAAATCAGGGAAACCAAGGACAACAATAGGTTGTCGAAGAGCCTATGAGGGTAGAGGCGATCCCTGAAGTTGTGTTAGTAAATAGAAACCACAATGCAGATGAAGTGGTCAGACAAGTGCAACAAAACAATTTTGGAGCACAAAATAATCTGGCTAATATGGTCGAAACTATTCTAGCCCAGAATGGCCTTAACGTAGGTTTACATAGGCCTAATTTTGTGTCGCCGTTGTCGGAATACACCTTACAAACGGAGCTGCCTAGGGGATGGAAAATCCCTAAGTTCACAAAATTTGCTGGAGAAACCAGTGAATCTACTGTCGAACACGTGGCTCACTATTTGATTGAGGCTGGTGATATTGCGCATAACGAGAATTTAAGAATGAAATACTTTCCAAATTCTTTAACTAAGAATGCGTTTACATGGTTCACCACCCTGCCTCCAAATTCCATATTTAATTGGAGTCAGTTAGAGAAGGCCTTTCATGAACAATTCTATATAGGCCAATGCAAGATTAGTCTTAAGGAACTAGCTAGTGTTCAACGCAAGGGGGCAGAATCTATTAATGATTATCTCAATAGATTTAGACTTCTCAAAGCAAGGTGTTTTACTCAAGTGCCTGAACATGAGTTAGTCGAAATGGCTGCTGGTGGTCTAGATTATTCGATAAGAAAGAAGCTAGATACATTACACTTAAGAGATATGGCACAATTAGCTGATAGAGTTCGACAAGTAGAAGGACTTAAAGCTGAAAAAGCCAAATTAGGCAGGTTTCAAAATAAAAAAGAAAAGGTTGCATATGTCGAAACTAATGACAGTGACCACGAGTTCGACATATCTTATGAAGATGTCGAAGAGGAGGTTAATATAGCAGAACTAAAACCTGGACCTCCTTATACTTGCAAATTGTTGAAACCTTCTAATGGGAAAAATCCTGTCGATCTCAATGTGGTTGAGGTCACAGAGGTTGTTGCTGAAAATGCTAAGGTAGAGAAGGCTGTCGACAAGGTTGATGTCGAAATGGTCACTGAAGACCAATACTCTGAAAAAATGAAGATAGTGTATCCAAGGGCTGAAGAAGAATTGATTGATTTTCTCAATCGCTGCAAAATCAACAATACTGAAGTTATGCTTTGTCCAAGGTGTAGTTCTGTCTTCGACAAAGAGGCTGCCAAAAATCTGGAGGGATTTAAGCCTCAACTGAAACGTAAAGGAAAGTGGGTCGACAAAAGACCAAAGTTCAGCTACAACAATAGAGGTATTCAATACAAAGTCACTTCGACAAGAAATCCTCAAAAGGAACGGATCAAAACTTATGTTCCTCCAGCAAAGTCTCCTGTCGAGAAATGGGTGCACTCTGGTGGAAAAAGTACTGGTTATTATCAAGTATATTATGCTGGAAAGAATGTTGGAAATCAACAGAAATCAGCAAAATTGGTTAAGGGTAGCACTAGTGCTACTAGCCAAAACAAGGCATTTGAGTCTAATAAATATGCCTATAATAATAACTACAAAGGCAAGAACCCTATGACAAGAACTCAGTGGCGTAGATATCAACGCCAGAAAAAGGTTGCTGTGGAGGCAAGGTGGAAAATTCCAACAAAGAGAAAGGTAAACAAATACCTTCAAAATCTCTTGAAATGGCTAGAAAGCCAGCTACAGAAAGAATATTTCCACCACTTTCAATGATCAAAGAAGGTCTCAACTTAGACGAAGAAATGGGCTCAGATTTCGCTGATTCTGGGTCAGAATTCGACGTCTTGTGTGGTGTAGTCTCAATTCTCCCAATTGAGTATGATGTGGTTTCTGAAGTGAATGATGTCGAAGAAGATTTTGACGAAGAAACCACTTACAAACCAATTTGTTACTATGTGCTGAAAAATGGTTGCGTTGAAGAACAACACGCTGCGTTTGAAACACCAGACTGTGGAATGATGAACCATCTCAAACCTTTGTATATTCAAGCAAAGGTGAACAATATTGGTGTCAATAAAATTCTGGTTGACGGTGGTGCTGCTGTAAACCTAATGCCACAACATATGCTGAAAAGAATTGGAAAGTGTGAGACAGACTTGAAAACACACAATGTAATTCTTACCAACTATGAAGGCAAAAGTGGCCACTCACTTGGAGCCATTGAAGTTGATTTTGCTGTTGGAATTATCAGGAGACCAACGATGTTCATGGTAATTTCAACAAAGGCAAATTACAACATGTTGCTGGGAAGAGAATGGATCCATGGTGTGGGAGCAATACCTTCGACAGTTCACCAGAGGCTCATCATTTGGAGAGAAGATGGTCTAGTCGAAAATATTGAAGGTGATCAGAGTTACTTCAAGGCTGAGGTAAACACCATTACCAAGAAAACCTTTGATAAACAATTGGCGAACATTGTGCCATGTATTTCTTCTGAACTTGGTTATGAAAGCCAAAACAATGTTAGATCTTCAGTGATACTTCATCCCAATTATGGATTCATATGGGATAGAGAGGTTATAGATGAAGACAACTACCCACAAGGCTCTGTTAGGCCTACAGGGTGGGAAGGCCCATAAATAGTTATTTATGGATAAGCCCACTGCATGGGATAGAATTACGGTCTACGTGGCCTAGAATAAGCAAAAAGCAGTTTTAGAAGCTGAATTACAACAACAATTAGTTGCTGAAGCCGTTGAGGACGAAAATAGAGACAATGTTGTCGAAAACCAGAGGGTTGATTATGTCTATGATGACGAGCCTTTAGGTTTTGAAAAAGATCCAATGGGTTTGACCAAAAGGATCCAAGCACAAGATCCCTTAGAAGAAATCAATTTGGGAGATGGCTCTTTGAAAAGGCCAACATATATAAGTGCTAAGATTGATCAAGCATTGAAGGTGCAGATTGTCGAATTGCTAAAGGAGTACAAAGACTGCTTTGCATGGGATTACAATGAAATGCCGGGGTTGAGTCCTGACGTTGTTGAGATAAGACTACCAATTCGACCAGGAAAGAAGCCAGTGAGGCAGACCCTAAGAAGATTGGCACCAGAAATCCTGTTGAAGATCAAAGCAGAAATAGAAAGGTTACTAAAGAGCAAGTTCGTCAGAACTGCCAAGTATGTCGAATGGCTTGCTAATATAGTTCCTGTAATTAAGAAAAATGGCACGCTTAGAGTGTGTATAGATTTTAGAGATTTGAATAATGCTACACCTAAGGATGAATATGCCATGCCAGTGGCAGAAATGCTGGTGGATTCAGCAGCAGGTTATCAATGCCTAAGTATGCTTGATGGTTATTCTGGATATAACCAAATATATATTGCTGAAGAAGATACGTCGAAAACAGCATTCCGATGCCTAGGGGCATTAGGTGTCGAAAATGCTGGGGTGTAATGCCATTTGGCATAAAAAATGCTGGTGCAACGTACCAAAGGGCAATGAATTCTATGTTCCATGATTTTATTGAAAAATTTATGCAAGTGTACATAGATGATATCGTAATTAAGTCTTCCTCAAGAATTGGTCATATAGACCATCTTCGACAATCATTTGAAAGAATGAGAAAATATGGATTGAAAATGAATCCACTCAAATGTACCTTCTGTGTTCGTGCAGGTGACTTTTTGGGCTTCGTTGTACACAAAAAAGGCATTGAAATTAATCAAAACAAGACGAAAGCAATCTTGGAAACGAAAGCTCCTTCGACCAAAAAAGAATTGCAGTCATTATTAGGAAAAATTAATTTCCTTAGAAGATTTATTTTAAATCTAAGTGGCAAGACTCAGGCGTTTTCGCCATTACTTCGACTGAAGAAGGAAGATGTGTTTAGGTGGGATGCAGAACACCAACAAGCTTTCGACGAGATTAAAGCATACGTGATGAAGCCACCAATTTTGTTACCACCTATTAGGAATAAAGTAATGAAATTGTATATAGCAGCTTCAGAATTTTCTATAGGAAGCATGTTAGCTCAAGAAGATGAAAATGGTGTCGAAAGAGCCATTTATTACCTCAGTAGAATTCTAAATGATGCAGAAACTAGGTATCATCCTATAGAAAAATTGTGTTTATGCTTGTATTTCTCTTGTACAAAATTGAAGCAATACATAAAGCCTGTTGACGTGTATGTTTATTCGCATTATGATATCATTAAACATATGCTGTCGAAACCAATTTTACATAGTAGAATAGGTAAATGGGCTTTAGCTCTTTTTGAATTTTCATTAACTTATCAGCCTTTAAAGGCTATAAAAGGCCAAATAGTGGCTGACTTCATAGTTGACCATTCAGTGGTCGAAAATACAATAAACTTGGTCGAAACTCAACCTTGGAAATTGTACTTCGACGGGTCCAGCCACAAAAATGGTGTTGGAGTTGGAATGTTAATTATTTCACCAACAAAAATACCAACAAAGTATAAGTTTAAAATTGAAGGAACATGCTCTAACAATGAGGCCGAATATGAAACCTTATTAGCAGGACTTGAGATCTTGTTAGATTTGGGGGCAAAACATGTCAAAATTAAAGGCGATTCAGAACTAATTGTGAAACAGTTAACAAAAGAATACAAATGCATCAAAGAGAACTTAATAATGTATTTTGCCATTGCTAATACGTTGTTAAAGAAGTTTGACACAGTTCACATAAAACACGTGCCTCGTATGGAAAATCAAGAGGCAAACGATTTGGCACAAATAGCATCAGGATACAAAGTTTCAAAAGAAAAGCTATTAGAGCTAATAGAAATCAAACACAAATAGATTTCGACAGATTCATCCAATGCCCAATTGTCAACGACAAAACTTGAAATCTGGTGGAAAATTTTAAAACTTTTGAAAATTTTGCCATTGACAATATGTCGAATGATGATTGGCGAAAACCAATTGTCGAATACTTGGAAAATCCAACCGGAATAACTAATAGAAAAACCAAGTATAGAGCCTTGAGCTACGTGATTATTGGAAATGAGTTGTTCCAAAAAGACTCCTGAAGGAGTTTTACTTAAATGCCTTAATGAGAGTGAGGCATATTTAGCAATTTCCGATACTCATAGTGGAACTTGTGGGTCTCATCAAACAGGCCACAAAATAAAATGGCTTTTATTTCGACAAGGAGTGTACTGGCCAACTATGTTAAAAGATTGCGTAGAGTTCGCTAAAGGTTGCCAAGAGTGTCAAAGGCATGCAGGAGTTCAACATGTGCCTGCAAGTGAATTGCATTCGATAGTAAAACCATGGCCTTTTAGAGGTTTGGCTTTAGATTTAATTGGTGAGATTAAACCAACTTCGTCGAAAGGACATCGTTACATATTAGTTGGGATAGATTATTTTACTAAGTGGGTAGAAGCTATTCCTTTAATTAATGTTAATCAAGAGGCAGTAATCAATTTTATTCAAAACCATATTTTATATAGGTTTGGAATTCCAGAAACCATTACTACAAACCAAGGTACAGTTTTTATTGGTCAAAAAACGGTAGATTTTGCCTCTGAAACTGGTTTCAAGTTACTGACTTCTACACCATACTATGCTCAAGCCAACGGTCAAGTTGAAGCAGCTAATAAAATCATTATTAATTTGATTAAAAAGCGTATTGGGCAAAAGCCTAGAAATTGGCATAAAACTCTTGACCAAGTTTTGTGGGCTTGTCGAAATTCTCCTAGAGAGTCAATTAATAGTACTCCTTTTAGACTAACATTTGGACATGATGCAGTCTTACCAGTCGAAATTTGTTTACAGTCAGCCAAAATTCAAAGGCAATTTGAAATTCCATCAGATTATTATTGGAATATGATGTTGGATGAGTTGGTTGATTTAGATGAAGAAAGATTAAATGCATTAAATGTCCTGATAAGGCAAAAAGAAAGGGTAGCTAAGGCTTATAATAAAAAGTTAAGTTGAAAACTTTTGCCTTAGGAGACTTAGTTTGGAAAGTTATATTGCCCATGGACAAAAAAGATAGAGTCTTAGGCAAATGGTCACTGAATTGGGAAGGACCATTTCGAGTTTTGCAAGTATATACTAACGGTGCCTATGAAGTCGAAGAATTAGGTGCTGATGGTCGAATTTTGCAAATAAATGGCAAGTATTTAAAGAAGTATAGGCCAATTTTGCAAGAAGTTAAAATAACACAAGACTAAATAGTGTAAAGAAGTCAAACATGGCATTCAAAAGTCTTTGCCAGAAGATTGTCGAAAGTATAAAAACTAGAAAATAAAGAAAGTTACAATCTAAAGTTGGAGATTGGATTTTAGCCTTTCAAAAACAGCTTTGGAGTGTTCTAGTCTGATGGCAGTGAGGGCTTCGTCTTCAACCAATCTTTGAACCTCTGCCTCATGTGTGTTAAATTTTTCCATGTGTTGAATTGCTAAGGCTGCTTCTGCGTTAATAATAGATTCCAAAGAATCTGGAATTCTCTTGCGAATTGAGGCTTTCTTCTTTTCTTTTGCCTTAATTTTGAATTGCAGGTTTTTGATTTGTCCTTGATATTTCAAAATGGCATCATCACAGGCCGCCATTTCTTGAGCGCTGTTTGCTGCTTGAGTTTCCCAAGAAGTGATCTTGGCTCGAGAGGATTCGACAGCCGCCCATTCTTCCTGTTGGAGTTTGGTTTCACGTGCTTTATGTACAACAGTGTTTTTCCTCTTTTGGATGTCTAAGGTGATTTGCTCTAGGAGAGGCTCAAATTCAACAATAAAGCCAATGAGAGCTTTGCCTGATGTCGAATTATTGAGTTTACGCAACAAAGCTTTAATTTCAAAGGTAGTCATGTGGTCGTGCTCAATAGCTTGAAATAAGTCAGCTTCAAGAACTTTAGCTCAAAATTCCTTGAGGAGGTCTTCCTTGGAATTATCAGATGCTTCGCCCCTAGAAGTGGTTGAAGAGCTTTGTCTAGTCGAAGATTTCCTACTACTCAACATAAGGTTCAAAGCTTCAAGAGGATTCTTACTTTTCAGTTCACTCAAAGCATCGTCACTGACAGTATTACTGTTTGAATGAGCTACTTTAGAAGAGCTGTTATCCTTTGGTGATTCATCGACTTGTTCAATTTTTTCTTCAGATCCCTCCTTCTCAGAATTAATAGCATCATCATTCCCTTTCTCTTGTTCATCATTGTCATCCTGGTTTGTGTCTTGTTCTTCACTATTACTTGGATTATAAGTTGAAGCCAAGATATTCTGCTCAGTTTCGACGCCAGTAACTTCGACCATCTCTAAGTCTTGTTTTTCTGGATCTTTGTTGAGAATTTCTATTCCAAGTGTTTGGCTGTCAAAAAAAGGCTCATTAGTTGGCATATCAGCAATTTGTTGAAGAACTTCTTTAGTAATGTCGATAGGATTGATTGGTGTGAGTTGCTCTTCGATCACTTTTCCAGTTACCGGTTCAACAGAGAGAGATTGAGTTGATGTTGGTGTTAGTTGTTTTTGTTGAGGATCAACGTGGCCAGTTTCAGTTCCCTACCACAATAGATTGATAAAGTCAGGTTCATTTTCTGGATCGGAATAATTAAAAGATAGTTGAAGGTTTAGTTGTTACCTTCGACAGTGTCTCACTAACATGAGAACCTGCACTTTCAAGTCTTTTGGGAGTCTTTGCTTTCTTCTGGATAGATTTCTCTGGATTCAGATGAGTTTCCTCCGTAGTTGCCTTTTTGTTGTCTTGCGATTTTTCGACGAGAACCACTGGAGTGAGAGTTTTAGGAGCATCCTGAGAATGTTTCGCTTCAAACTCTTTCGGTTTGAGTTGAAGTGGGAGTTTTAAGAGTCTCTTGGGAATGCTTCTTTTTCTTCTCCTTTTTGACTTGAACTGCAGAAATCTTGATTTGCTTCGGGCTACGTGTTTGATCGTCAGGCTGGAAGTTTAATGTTCATGGTTAGTAATGAAAAGAAAAATGGATAAATGTTAGCAGGAGTAAAGAGGTAAGAATATTAGATCTTTGAAATACCACTCACAGGTTGCACTTCAGTTTTCTTCGACTTTTTAGCAGGAACGTCAGTAGTAGAACTGCTCCCTCTTTTTCGACTCTGCAAAACGAAGATCAGTCAAGTGTTGGATTTAAAGTTTAAATGTGATGTTACAAAGACCTCATGGAAGTAGTTACCTCTTGTTTCTTGGTTTGCTGAGATTGGTGTTGTTTTGGAACGATGGAAACCTTCTTCTTGGTATTTTTCTTCGGCTTCTTAGTGGTGCCAGTGGTTGTTGGAACAACTGCAAAAATATTCGACGAGGTCAGTTGGGAAAATCCCAGAAATTGTTCGACCTAAACAGCTGAATAATGTACCATTTTGAAGAGACTTTGGAGAATCTGGAGTGTATTGAATTTGCGTACCTTGATTTTTGGGAAAAAGAGAGAGTAAGTTAGGCAACAAGGTGGATTCTTCGACAGCAGCCAGTTTGGGTGCATAATAGCTTGACCACCATTGGAGAAATTCCTTAGTACAAGCGAAAAGCGGGGTGTATTTCAAAGGAATGAAGGTAGGAATGCACTGAGCAGCCATGGTAAGTCGATGCTAGTAGTCCCTTTCATTATCTGGGGATATCAAAGATTTTTTCGACTTGTAAAAAAGGCTGGTCGAGGTTGGCATAGTCCGAATTGCCTCGCCACGAGATTTGGTTGGTATCCTGTCAGTCCATAGTGAGTCGAACCTTTGCTTGGCGAAATCCTAAGTGGTAACAAGCAACGAGTCAAATAGGCTCGCCAGATTTCATGGAGTTCGTCATCGGAGTCGATGGGTGTTGCAGGAAAGTTTTTGAAGAACCAATGAGGTCCATGGGTTCTGTGTACAAATGGTGCCATTGAAGGAGTGAAAGACTTGAAATTCAATAGCATGTCAAAAGTATCAGAGAATTGGTCTTCACTTGATTGACCAATTTCCCTAGGTTTTAGGAGAGCATGTCTTATCCCTTCGACGCTTCTTCTTTCGACCATCCGGATTTGGTGTTTGGGATAGATCAATTGGAGTCTCGATTCAAAAGTGGCAAGAAACCACATTTGAAATAACTAGATAGGCCCAGAAATCAGTAAAGAGGATTGAGGCTTAGAGTTTTTCATTTCAAGGGCCCCATCTCCTAAAGCTTCGTAAAGAGACCCTAGGATAAGTTTTCTAAGACAGATATTTCGACCATGATGAATCTGAGTGGCCAAATTGATATACATCTTTGCAACTTGAAGTGACGAAGAGCAGAAAATATAATGGGACAACCATAAGGTAAGAAAAGCTATGTGTTCCTTATCAGAAACCTCATCACTGTCGAGGACGTGTTGATCTTCGATATACCCAACAAAAGTGGCACGCTGGAAAGTGAAATTGTAAGTATCCGAAGTTCTGTCGGGTTCGAAGATCTCGCCCGTTGGTCGAAGTCCAGTGATAGCAGCTACGTATAATAAGGTGGGAGTGAGCATACCACATTTCAAATGAAGGCTGTTGGTAGTAACCTCCCAAAAGTGAAGAGTTGCGATGAGCATAGAACTTTGATATTTAGGGCCATATCTTGACAACGGGACGAGGTCGAAAATACCTTGAGTCTTCCAGAAGTCACCTTTCTTCGACTTGATTTTGTTGAGCCAATTAATATAAGCTTCGTGCCCTACATGAGGTGCAGATCTGAAAACTCGTGTAGCCAAGAAACTCATTTCATAAGGACCTTCGTAGAAGATTCTAGGGCTATAATGACGATAGCTAGGAAAAATCTCCTGGATTTTTGGTGGTTCTGGAAGAAAATCAGGTAGAGGACCAAGAAAAGCATGTGCGTGATTTTCAGGACTAGGGATGATCACTTGTGACTTCCAATTTTGAGCACGTCGATCTTCAAGGTCAGGTTCAGCGAGATAAAAATGTTTTCCAGAAATGTGGGTGTGTGAGATTGGCACAGGATCTTGGGCTTGAGCAGATTCTGCGATGAGTTGTTGCTTGCCAGTAGCGGTTGCAGAAGTTCGAGCTTGAGACGAAGACGCCATTGATGAGCAATACAAGATACTAAGTGAGTTCTGAGTTTCTGAGTTTAGAAAGCACAGGTGTGTTCTCGCGAAGAAGATAAGACGAGAAGGGATTGCAAAGTTTTTAGAAAAAAGTAAAATGGAGAGAAAATGACAGCTTACATAAGGGTTTGAAACCTTTGAGTTTTTTCTTTAAAGGGGCAGTTACTCGTAATGAGTAGTGGGGAGTTCCAATGGAAAACGTGGCCCACTAACTCTGAAACGGTGGCGCCAAAAGGCACTTTTCACTGAAACGTCTCATCAATGCTGCAACGTGATGTTAATGACGTCATCAGAGCAGTTAAAAAGGAATCTTCAAAAATGTCACTTTTTCTGCCTTACATAAAGCTTCAGTCGAAAAAGACATTTTTGGGGGGCAATTTGTTAGCCTGTAATTTCGACAGGCTAAATTAAATGCAGTTAACGGGGTTTGACTTTGGTTTTCTCAGAAGAAGGTGTTTGTTTCGACACAGAAGAGTTGTATCAGAAGGCAAATTCGACAAAGCCTTAGACTTAAGAAGAATTGAAGGGTGATATTTCGACGAGAAGAAGGCTGGGATTCAAGAGCAGGTCAAAATCAAGTGCTCGCCGTCGAAGTTCTGGCAGTTACCCTAGTCGAAGGCTGAAGCAGTTTTCTTTTTTAAATTCTCTGTACAGTTAGTTAGTTTTAGTGTTTTCCCTCCTTGTATAAATAGTAGTTTTTCATAGGAAAAACGTGTCACAAACTCATTACAGAATTCTCACGCTCTAACTTCCAACACATTACAGAGAAAACGAGTCAGAGAAGAATGTATGATCTGTGTACCAACTCTCTTTTCAATTAATGCATTTTAATTTGCTTTCTTTATTGCTTTTCTGCAATTTTTTCTTTGTTCACTTCGTCCCTCTCTGAAGAAATTCGACGGTTTCGCGTGAAACTGGCAGTTATCTTCATTCTTTTCTTTGAAACCGCAAGAACACGCATAATTCTGGAAAAAACTTTAACACAAATGGTCTTAGGATTTACTAGTTGATCCTGCAAACAGAAGCAATTTCAAATGGTAAACAGTTCGTATTAGAGTCAACAATGAGATGTTGTTCATCCAATCTTTCTGTTCGTCCAATTTAACAGGTAAGGAATCTAAGTAGGATATTGTATCTAAATCAACATCGAGCGCAAACAATATCCAACAGTACCTACAAAATTATGGAATACGAAAATCACAAATATTTCACAATACATTATTTATGTCCCACATATGTTAACAATCTTCATAACTGATTTCAAACAACATGAACAGTCTTCATTAACCAGAAGAGAGCGAAGAGAAGTGAAAGGGTCCCCCTTGCTTTTTTAGCTAAGGGGCGGGCCTGAATGCAACGCTGCAAATCCATATACTCTAAGCAAAACAACCACCACCAAACTTACTAAAATACCCCTTTTTAAAATATTCATCTAAGCATTACTTAATGGGTAACTAGGTAAATTTACTACTAAAAAACACAAAAAGTTGCTTGGCTCACAATACTACTTTTTTACTTTTTCCTCCTTTTCTCTTTCTCTTTCTCTTTTTCTCTCCTCTCTCTTCCTCTTTCACTCTTTCTCTTTTTTCTAATCTCTGACCTCAACTCTCTCCCTCTCTCTTTTTCTCTTTCTCTTCCTCCGTCTCTTTTCTTTCTCACGTCAACTCTCTCCCTCTCTCTTTTTCTCTTTTTTGTTTTATTACTTTTTTCTCTTTTTTTCTCTCTTTCTATTTATTTTACATTACACATTTCTTAATTTTGAATTTTGCTTAAAAAATTTACTTCACATTCAATTCTCAGTTTTTTGAATTATTTTTGTTCTTTTACTTTTAAATATAAAAAAATTATTGCCAAATTAATTATTAATTTTACATGTAAATATGTTTGTTTTGGCAACAAAAGCGGCAAAGGAAACAACTAGGGAGAGAGCAACGTGGAGCAAAACAACCACCACCAAACTTTCTAAAATACCGATTTTTAAAATATTCATCTAAACATTACTTAATTGGTAACTGGGTAAATTTACTGCTAAAAAAACACAAAAAGTTGCTTGGCTGACAAAGACAGAGGCACGAGAATGATAAAGAGAGACAGAATTATTCAAAGAAAAAAGTTGCCTGTCAAACAGAGGAGCAAAAATGATAGAGAGAGAAATGAAAGAAAAAATGGTTGCCTAACAAAAGAAGGAGGTGTAGAGAGAGACAAATGAAAGGAAAAAAAGTGCTCTAACAAGAAAGGAAGTACGGAGAGAGAGTGAAATGAAAAAAATTGAGAAAACAAATAACTATTTAATCTATTATCTATTTTGTAGTTTTATAATCACTAAAAATCTATTATCTATTTTTTAACCAATAGGAAAAATTCAAACCTAATAATCTCTACAAAAACAAATAACTGTTATAGATAATTATAAATTTTGAATACTATTATAATTTCCAATTTACTGATCTACATTGTTTTAGCTACTAGCAAAAAACCTAAACCAACTTTTTAGTCTCTTTTTAAAAAAATGCCCTACAAATGGTTGTTAGTGATAACTAGAAAAACAAATAATTGTTATATATTTTAATTTCTCACTGCTGTATAAAAAAATAGGGGATTTATATTTGTTATAAATAATTTTAATTTTTAACACAGGAGACATTATATGTTGCTGTTATGAAAATTATACTTTTGTATTTTAATTTTCAAATTACTGATGTACTATCTTTTTTTTGTATACTATATCTTTTAACTACTAGCAAATATTCTAAACTAACTTTTTACTCTCTTATTAAAAAAATACCTGCCAAATATTTGTCAATGATATCTAGAAAAACAAATAATTGTCGCTAATATATAAAAACACGGGATTTATATTTGTCATATATAATTATCATTTTTGAATACTATTATAATTTTCAAATTACTGATCTTTATCTCTCACTTTGTCAATTCATATGAAGAACACGGGTATACCGCTAGTATATATGATAAATTAAATGTCTCATAGTAATTTTATAGGTGACCATTAATTCGCACCCAACTAAGACTCGTCCCTTGCTTTAGAATATCACGAACTATAATTGGTTCACCATTAATTCAATGCTTTTGGAAGTGAGATAAAACATCTTTTATAAGCTCACTTGACACTGGACATTATATATTATTGTCCTTCTTGCCATCTCTAAAAGCAACTCTTTTCATAAATTCACAACTTGTTTCAAATATGGAAGACATATTGGGGTACCTATGTGCAAAAATCAGAAATAGTTATATTTTTTTAAAGGTTACTTCGATTTGATCTCCCTTACCATGGCTTGATGCACTGTAAGCAGTACATTTTCAGACATTTTGTACAAGGTACAAATGTTGTTCTTTCCCTCTTCCAGCATTGACGGCATATTCTACAAGAAAATCGCTGGTTTGCGACGGCGTTTTCCGTCGCAAATGGACCAATTTCCGTCCCAAAATAGCATTTCCGACGGAATTTGCGACGGAGAAAAATCAGTCGCAAAAACGCTTGTCGCAAATTGTTTGCCACGGAATTTTCCGTCGCAAATCCGTGGCAAATCTGTCGCAAATTTTCGTCACAAAGTCATTGCAAACTCTAACACCTTCCGTCGCAATTTTTTTAAAAAAAATTAAATCATACCTCCAAAATCTATTTAATGGTGATATCTATACAAAACACATGAATACTCCAATATCAAAATTAATAAACATATATAAAGCAAAACATAATAACCACAATAATAAATTAGTACAATCCATTAGTACAATCCAGGTGCAAAACATTTAATTACTAATTGTCTTCTACTAACAAACATTAGTACAAACTAAGTAAAGATGCAATGCTCCACTACAAAATAACAAAATAATAGGCAAAATACCCACCTCCACAACAGGCCTGGCCACAACTTCATAAACACGTTTTTGTGAGGCAAATTTAGTGAGCACCTCATCAAATTCATAAGTTTCTGCATCCCAATTGTTCTTCCGAAGCTTCAACCTTTTGAGATGCAACAGAGGCATCCAACTCATAACATGCCATAGTTGAGAATATGGTGCTCTATAGTAAAAAAGCTAAATGCAAACCAAAACAAAAGAACAAGAGAAGTAGCAGTTCTTATATTCACAGAATTTTACCTCCAAATGAATCACAGAATCCTCTAACATATGTCCTTCACTTCCTATTAAGCAACAAAAAATGAAATAATCTCATAATTAGCATGGATGTTACACCAAGCAAAACAACTATGATTGAGTGAGTAATAGGTCTGTAGCCACGAGTTTCATTAACCTCCATTCTTAAATATGCCATGCCATTCAAGTTTTAATTTGAAAAGAATCCATATTTGGTTTTCAACAGTGATAATTTTTTGACATTTTTATGAACATAAAACTAGAAACATCAGAGACAGAAACGGTATATCTTCCCATCTTGATTAAACAACATTTCCCTTGACCATGAAGACTAACTTTATTCACCCAGCATTCAGAAATATTGTGTTGCCTCAAAGCATTTGTATATCAAGATTTATAATTGACAAGTAGATAGAAATACTCTTTTATGCAACTGAAAGGAAAATTAATCACTAATCACTAAATATAAATAAACAGGATACCTCAAAAATGAACACATAGGTTCCTACATCCACATTTTCTGGGAAAACACTCAAGACATGAAGTCCAATACTTTGATCATACTGGAGCTCCTGTATTATGCAAGATGGGCAAGGTATTTAGACAATTGAAAATAGCACACAACGAGATAATAAATAATTCCATGAGCGGAATTACTTTACTACCCCAACCCACTCCTCAAAATAATAATTGACTCGTTACTCACCTTGCCCTCGATAATAGCTGAATCTTTAGCATCAGTGTGAAAAGCTCTGACTGGCGTAACTCTCAGAGGTGGTGCAGCTGAACCAAGTGCTGTATTCACCTCAGAGGTGGTGAAAGAAGTGTTTTTAAAATATTTTACTTCAAGCCTTATGTATTCTTGAGAATATGTACTTGTTAAAACGATTGTAGAAGATGAGTAACTTAGCAGTTAGAATTAAACCATAACCTAGGGAGTTATTTTGAGTGAACTAGATCACTCTAAGTTTGGTGTGTACTGTTTAGGACTCGGTGGACTTGAGTAGGAGCTGAGTAAGGACTGTGACGAATTGGCTCGTAGATTACTGATTGTTGGTGGACTCGTAGATTATTGACTATTGGTACAAGAAAAATTTACGGAGTTATGCAAAGTTATAGCAAAACGGGAAAGTTGGTAAGGGCACCTTCCTGCTCTTTAAAAGCATTTATATAATCGATTGTAAATATTGTGGAATTATGTGGTTGGTGTTGTGTACTTGATATATATGTGATTTGGTGAAGTTGTCATGTTATTATTCTTTGGTGTTGTATACTTGATGTATATGTGATTTGGTGTTGGTGTTAAGTCATTATTCTTGATCCATGTGATGGTTGGCTGAATAATGTTTGGTGTGGTGAAATTATGCATGAGGTGTTGATGTATAATCATGCATACATAGGTGGTGTTGTTCTTTATTGGACCTCACAAATGGTGGTGTTGTTCTTTATTGGACCTCACAAACCCTTACGGGGGAGGTGATATTTCGGAATCATTTGTACTGGCATGTAGTAATTGCATTAGGGTGAATTACTAAATGATTAATTGTGTTTTGTTTATGTATATGCATATGTCAACTATTATGTATATATGTATGCTGTTTTCGGTTGGTGACCCTTGTTATTTTGGGCTGATTGCCACCACCAGCTAGCTGACGAGGGAGTGCTTGGTTAGTGAAGAGGAGAAGCTGGTTCCAAATACATGTGTTGCATATGGGGCGCGTGAATAAATGTGTTAACGATGTATAGTCTAGTGATCAACTTAGGGTTTATGCATTTTTCATATTAGTTGTACTGGTACTCTGATCATGGATGACCTTATATGTTTGTATGTGCACAACTCTGACATTAAGGCCTTCTTGGACCCATTATTGGGGCAGACCTCTTGGTAGGTGCTTGCTAGAAATACTCTCAGGTTATAAATAGTTTCCTTTAAGGACAATACCCAGCTCTAGCGTATATCTGTTTTTGGAGTACACATGACTTATCATAGGGACGTTCAGATTATGTATAATTGTATGTGGGGATCACTACCCTAATGTATCTAGTACACTATGGCTTGCGGTATGTCTTTAGTGCTGCAGTTACTCCGATTTATTTCTGAAAAGGATTTTGGTGGAAAATTGTTTTGTACAATATGATGGCACCAATAGAAGTGATCCATGTTTTTATTAAAAAAAAAATTGTACCATATTTCAAAGGCTGAACTTCACTAGTGACCTCCAAAAATTGGGATGTTATAATATAAGTTAAGAAGCAGGTACAGGGACGAGCAACCATGTGTTGTCGTCCGTCCCTAGCTCCCTTCAAATTTTTTTTGGGTAGTCCTACCCTACCTATGTTATATATCATGTTCCATGTAAGTAAAAATTTCTATTTTGCTTATATTGACGTGTCAAGAGTATGGAAAATAAGTCAATTCATGATGGAAGTTTATTTCATTGCCCCGCGTTGCTTGTTTTCATCGCTATGAGCATATCATGAAGTATTTTCCATGATTACGAAAGGTAATGAAAAAAGGATTATTTTTTCTTTGACAAGATGAAAAAAATAGTTATTAAAATCGACCTGGCGATTGACACAACCACGCACAACCACCAGAACAAATGTTATTTATTCTATTCAAATTTTCAGAAAGGGGGTTTGAGTCTTAAAATGTAGTAGTAATACATTTTTTATATTACCTTGTCAAAAATATAAATTTATATATAATAACCTTCAAAAAAGTATATCCCACATAGGGACAAAGATAGTATCTACCTGCTTCTTGTATTATTGCATAGATAATTTGACATGCATCAATAGTTTCTATAGCTCATGGAAGTAAGTAGTATGAGGGTTTGCATATAGTCTCTAGGATTGGGATGTATTACAATATTGTTTAGCAGTACCACCACGTTATGTTTAGATTCTCGAACAAATTATTTGACGTTTTTATACATTTTTTAATAGAAGATAGTTAGAGTTTATCGAGAAAAATGTTTGAGTTGGATCATATTAATAAAACTAATTAAAAAATGATATATGTTGGTAACTTTAGCTTTGGACTGGTCAGATTGGTGTTGTTGCCCAATTGCCATTTTCTAAAAGGTTTAGTAGTGTATGTTAAAGTATCAAGCTGAGTATTAATGAAAAATATTTGAAACTCTTTTATTAGTCAAAATCATATACTAACATTGGAAGCTTCTCCAAATTTCATCTGTTTTCTTTTTCCTCTCAATTCAGATGGATGAGAACATATCTTCTCAAATATTTCTATTTCTTCCAAAGAACGACAGTGAAAATGCCCCATTCTATGTTTATAAACCTACAAAAACAATATCATTAAGTGACCTATTTAAAGAGAGAACAACAAATTAAAAGAAGTTGGTGTGCGCTAAAAAATGAAGTAATATGCACATTGTTAGATTCTTACCGGCTACTATCTCTCTTTCAAATTAATTATAACTTAAGGTTATTTTAAGCAATGATACTGGTGCACACAATATAAATTTTAAAATAAAATTACTCTAAAATAATTTATATTACATTAAGAAAATAAAACAACACTAATTTTAATTTTTTACTGTGAAAAATGTTGAAATAAGAAAATGTTAATGAAATTCATTTATTTTCTCTAATCTTTTAGTCGACTTAAAATATTAGTATTTACTTCGATTTGAATATTGTAGAACGCATAAGCATTTTTGGACCAAATGAATTAATTTTGGACTATCAAAACGACTCGTTGAAAAAGATGCATATCCTGCACGATGCAAAAACTGAAATTCCTTTTGAGGATATCGTTTGAGTCGTAGGCCCAATTACATAAAAATATAATTGTATATGAAATTCCTATTATGTAATTGAGTTATATACCAAACTTTTTTATTAAAATACTTTTAATTGTACTTTTAAGTATAAAAAAGTTGTAAGGATGTATGAGGTGGGGTTTTTCAAAACTTAAATCACAAAACTTATAATGCCTCATGTCAAAAACTTGTTTTTATCAAACATTCCAAAAGCTCATTTGCACAACATACTTGTATAATATCAAGAAATCATTTAAACTTCGAAAGTCCCTTTTTATACTAAATAGCCTTTTTCGTAGCTTGTACTTACTCATACCTCCTTTGATTACAAAAGTCATGTATCCGGAAATCTTCAAAAGATAGCACAATATAGGGTCTAAGTTTCCCTTAATTTGTCTCTTCAGTTATATGATCTTATAACATTTCTTGAAAGTACATAAGTTTGGCATATAACTCAATTACATAATAGGAATCTACTACTCCAAAAAAGTATACATAGAGTAACATACTGGTAACATACTGACACCACTCTTCCTTGAGGTAGGCAAGTTTATCATCGGAGTATGATTGGAATCAACATTCAAAAAAATACGATAAAAATAAAATTAAACCAACTTGGTCAAATGTATGATTAATTTTTAAATAATATAAATTTGAACTGGAATTACATACGTTATGTTCCGGACTAAGCCAAGAGGCCCAATTCGATTGGCAAATGGCCCAGTCTGCTATTGGATCCGGCCAAACAAACGAATCTCCACAAGTAACCAAGATCAACGAACCAGATCGCCTCGCTTCGATCCAACGGTTCGGGACCAAGCAAGACCCGCAGAACTCCCTGACCCGCGTCTATTAATTCAGCACTACCCTGCTGAATTAGGTAGGCATATTTCATTTGTACCTCTCACTGACTTCTGAGTGCTGCCTTTGGCATCTGAGTGTTTGCAAGTACCCAACCCTTTCGAGTCCAACCTCGAAAGACGGCGACGTTGATGAGGACAACCTCGGAGGATTCCGACTCAGAGAACGTTCTTCCGACCTCATGCCAAGGAAAAGACTATAAAGAGACATCGTGCAACAACAATTGACCCAGGACTCAGGGTCCGAGGTCACGTACCGAACATTTTTGGCGACCACAGTGGGAATTGATCGTCATCTCTCACCAGAGTCTTTTCTCATGGCTCCGCGAGGGAGACCCCCGATTCGAAGACAACCTTGCCCGCAAAGCGTAATTGAAGTCGGACCTGTCGAAGGTCAGATTCCTGAAGGTCATGTACAAGAGCTTGTTGTGAAAATTATATGTGCAAGTATACACAGTCTTTAAACAAGTAATATAGAGATAAGAGGGATGTCGTACCCACAGGGATTGAATTAATTTTACTAAGGTTAAGTTAGTAGTAGAGCCAATGATAAAAATATAAAATGAAGGATTGATGTAGTGATTTGTGTGTAGACAAAATGTAAACTAAAATAATTAAGAGTAAGTTGTGAATCAGCTGAGAAAGATGGTTGGAATGCTTTTGCTTGAGTAAGTTCACTTTGAATGTATAATGTTATAATTGATGCACCTGCAATCATTGCACCTGCAATGTCTTGCTGTTACAATGATTGCACCTGCAATGGATGCAGTACTAACAGTTTTATACTTTTCAGTACTTATCTTCAGGGCTTCACTACAAGTCTTATATCTAAGTTCTAAATAAGTTCACACTTGCCTAATTAAGCTCTTACAGATCATCCCATGAACTATGCTATCCTATGTCTAGGTCTTAGCAAGGTTTTAACAAAGTTTCCCATTATTAAAACACTTATTCATGTTAGTTCTTGATTTCAAATCATAAACCATTTCTGAATTTATGACCCTACTTACTTTAAGTGATCAAATTAAAATAAGTTTGGAAGAATTATCACAAAGAACTAAATTACAAGAACATCAATAGAACTTTATAACATTTCAAAGTTTTATTACTAAGTTAAGGCATCCCAACCACAAGGTGTTTAGCTCATGCTTGACATAACTAGAAACATACAGACAAGATTTGTCATGCTTATAGTAAGGAAAACACAAAGAGGATAAGAAGTAAGAGAATTTACACAAAAGAAGACTCTTTGCATTTCTTTTCTAGTAATGTGGTTGCATACACTTCTTCATAAGAGTACTTCAACAAATACACAAGGTAAGATGAGTAGCAATTATCACTGTCTCACTTACTTGAAGCCTTGTTGAGTACTGCGACTTACAAGAGAGATAAAACTACTTAAAACTAGAAACTAGAATGTAAAATGTATTGTTGAGTGATAAGAATTGAGTGTCTTTCAAATGGAGAAGAGGGTGGTATTAATTTATAGGCTTCTTTGATTCACTTTCCTTGGTCACCAAGTTGAACTTTAGAGTTTCTCTCTCCTCTTGTCAAGTAAAAAGTATGATATGAAGTCCCACCAAAGATTAAGGGAGGTCCAATGGTGTTATGACAAGTGGAAAGTGAGATTTTGCACTTTGTGGCTAGATACATGAACTTGGCGCCACCTCCAACAACTTGGCCAACTTGCACTTGCAACTTGCATTTTGATGACATCATCATTTTGTAGGAGCAATTCTGTGTAGCTTGAGTTGTTGTCGTTGCAGCTGATGGTGGTGCAATGCTTTTGTCTGATGCAGGTGTAATGGTTTTGTCTTCTGCTTAATTGCTTATTGCAGGTGCATATGTTGCTGTCTCTATTGCAGCTGCAATAATGAATAAACACATAAAAATACCATAATTCATGAAAGTCAATGATAATGAGTTCCAAAGTTAAATAATGCTGATTTCAACTATTATTCTTTATTTGGACTATCTAATTACTGAGTTTCTTACAATAATTCAAGCTTAAAAAGTATGAATAACTCTATATAAAATAGAGTTATCACACCCCCAAACTTAAATCATTGCTTGTCCTCAAGTAATGACTAAAAACAAAACAAGTTTAACAAGCATTCCTTGGTGAATTTTCAGAAGATCAGATCAACTAGTTCCTTCAAGACATATTTTTCAATAAGTGCATTCTCTAGAAACTAAACTCTGTTTCCCACAAAGCTTGTGAACCATAGGTTCTTCAAACATTCAAAGTTTATTTGAGCCCTTTGCACCTTTGTTCTGTCCTTGTAGTTTGCATTGATTGCTCCAGGAGGAAACTTCCTTTCCTCAGTAATTTTCACTTTAGCTTTTGCACACAATTTAGTGATAAGACATGGGAAAAACAGATTACCAGTTTTCTTGTTTTTGCAAATTAGGATTTCTTCAGCAATTACCCTACCCACATCAATGTTATTTCCTAACAAGATGGAATCTATAGCAAGCATTCTTTCCTTTTTAATGGTAGTAGTGTGTGAGGTAGGTAATAATGCACATGCAACAAACAAATGCCATGCACTGGCTTCTGGTGTGAGATATTTGCTCTTAATTGTGTACTCAGTTGGTTTACATTTTTCCCATACAACATCACTTTCTGCAATCCTACCCTTGACTCTATTCATTTCTTTTGTATCAGCAGTTTCAATCAGATATTCAAAATCAATACCACTATACTCTAGAAGATACTCATCATTGATAGTTGTTGGATCAAATTCTACTATTTTTCCTCTAACAGTAGAGTAATAGAGTGGCTTACCAGTTTTCTGAGTAGGGATACCTGCATAGAACTCACGCACAATGGGAATACTGTAGGATCCCCTGTGTTTGATGAATGATTCCCAGCCCAAATTCTTCACAGTCTCGTGGAAGGATTCTGCAGCATCACTGGTTTTGAACCCACGTTCTGGTAAACAATCTATAGCCCAGAATTTTGCTCCTTCCTTTGAGATCGTTGTAGGTGCATTAGAGGGCTTCTTTTCTATTTGCGATGATGCACCTGCATCAACAGATCCTTTGCCGAAAGTTTTGATTGCAGATTGCTTCTTCACCATTGTTGATTTCATTAGGGTTTGAGTTTTGGGAATTTAAGAGAGAAGGTGAATTGTTGAGTTCAAAGTTAGAACTTGAGGATTTTTGTGAGAGAGAGTAGTAACGGTAACAAATGAGGATTAGTGGGTGGTTTTAAATGTTGAGGGAGGTTATGGGTTAAGGGAAGTTGAGTTTGAAGTTAGTGGGTTATGATGGGACATTGATTTGACCGTTTGGTGTGGTGGATGAGCATGCAAGAGTACACGTGGAAGGTTAGGTGTCTGGAACAGTTTATGTGTTGAGGTGAACTGTTTAAGTGGAGGGATGGTTGGTTTTGAAAATTATTTTGGAAGGGTACCACGCCTTGGTATTGTAGCTGCAATGGTTGTCTCCTGCATTGCAGGTGCAATGGTTAACTTTCATATTGCAGCTGCAATAGCTTCTCTTTGTTGTAGGTGCAATGGCTGTACCTGCAATACACAAAATTCCTGCAAAAATACTCAAAACATATAAAAACATTTAAATTCATGGGTTGCCTCCCAGAAAGCGCTTGTTTTAAGAGTCTTTCAGCCTGACTATCTCCAATTGAATTAGAGATCTTGGAGTTGGGTGGTGGTCTTGCTTCTCACCACTTGATCTCCATAGTACATCTTCACTCTTTGTCCATTAACCTTGAAAGTGGAGTTGGTTCTTTCATCAAATAGATCTACTGCACCATGAGGGTACACTTTTAGCAATTTGAAAGGACCAGACAACCTTGATTTAAGCTTTCCAGGGAACAGTTTGAGTCTAGAGTTGTATTGTAAAACCATACTTCCCTCAATTAAATCTCTGCTCTGAATTCTTTTGTCATGCCATACCTTTGTTTTGTTTTTGTAGATTTCTGCATTCTCATATGCAAAATTTCTGAATTCATCCATTTCATTGAGCTGCAGTAACCTTGTTTTTCCTGCTTGATCATATTGGAGGTTGATCTTTTTAATTGTCCAAAATGACTTGTGCTCTAACTCCAATGGTAAATGACATGCCTTTCCATACACTAGCCTATATGGAGACATCCCCAAGGGTGTCTTGTATGCAGTTCTGTATGCCCACAAAGCCTCATCTAAGTGCACTGACCATTCTTTCCTTGTGGGGCCAACCATTTTTTCAAGAACTCTTTTGATCTCCCTATTGGATAGTTCTGCTTGTCCACTGGTTTGTGGATGGTAAGCAGTGGCTATTTTGTGCTTCACTCTATATTTGGCTAAGAGACCTTCAATGAGTTTGTTGCAGAAGTGTGAACCTTCATCACTGATAATTGCCCTTGGAGTACCAAATCTAGTGAATATGTTCTTCTACAGAAACTTGCTCACTGACTTAGCATCATTGTTTGGCAATGCCACAGCTTCTACCCATTTAGAAACATAGTCAACAACTACCAAGATGTATGAATTGCCAAAGGATGGGGGAAATGGTCCCATGAAATCCATTCCCCAAACATCAAAGAGTTCAACCTCTAAGATATTTGTGAGTGGCATTTCATGTCTGTTTGAGATATTCCCAGCCCTCTGACATCTATCACAATTCTTTACCATCTGATATGCATATTTGAATAATGATGGCCAATAGTAACCTGATTGTAGCACTTTAGGAGCAGTTCTTGTGCTACCAAAATGCCCACCATATGGTGCTGCATGACATTGTAGGAGCACTGCATGTTGTTCTTCTTCTGGTAAGCATCTTCTGATGATTTGATCTGGACATTCTTTGAAAAGGAAAGGGTCATCCCAATAGTATTGTTTAACTATGGGGAAGAACCTTTTCCTTTGTTGGTAAGTCAAGTTCATAGGGACAATTTTGCTTGCAAGGTAATTCACAATATCAGCAAACCAAGGTGTTGCAGATTCTATTGCAGCTGCAATTGTTGTTTGTTGAATTGCAGGTGCAATGGATGCACCTGCATCTTTTGTTGCAGAAACTGCCAATAGCTTTTCATCTGGAAAACTTTCTTGTATTTCTCCCCTTGTTATACCTGCACTTTCATTCTCAAGTCTAGACAAGTGGTCAGCAACCTGGTTCTCCACGCCCTTTTTATCATGAATTTCAAGATCAAATTCTTGGAGGAGGAGAACCCATCTAGTTAGCCTAGGCTTTGCATCTTTATTTGAAATAAGGTATTTAATAGCAGAATGATCTGTGTAAACAATTACCTTAGTTCCAACTAAATATGATCTGAATTTATCAAATGCAAAGACTACAGCTAAGAGTTCTTTTTCAGTCACAGTGTAATTAATTTGTGCTTCAATTAGTGTTTTGCTAGCATAGTAAATGGAATGAAAAACCTTGTCATACCTTTGCCCTAGGACTGCTCCTACTGCAAAGTCACTAGCATCACACATCAACTCAAATGGCTTGCTCCAATCTGGTGTGACTATTACTGGTGCTGTTACCAATGTCTTCTTCAATGTTTGAAATGCTTCCAAGCAAGATTCATCAAAGTGGAATGGCACATCATGCTGCAAGAGTTGGCACAATGGTTTTGAGATCTTTGAAAAGTCTTTAATGAACCTTTTATAAAAGCCAGCATGCCCCAAAAAGCTTCTGATACCCTTCACAGTGGTTGGAGGAGGTAATTTCTCAATCACCTCTCAATCTTTGCTTTGTCAACTTCAAGGCCTTTCTTTGAAACTCTATGGCCTAGAACAATTCCCTCTTGGACCATAAAATGACATTTTTCCCAATTTAGAACTAGATTGGTCTCTTCACATCTTTTAAGGATGTCTTCCAAGTTGGATAGACAAGTTTGATAAGTCTCTCCAAACACTGAGAAGTCATCCATAATCACTTCCATTGAATGCTCAATGAAATCTGAGAATATTGCCATCATGCATCTTTGGAATGTTGCAGGTGCATTACATAATTCAAATGGCATCCTTCTAAAGGCAAAAGTGCCATAGGGACATGTAAATGTTGTCTTTTCTTGATCTTCAGGAATAATGGCTATTTGGTTATAGCCTGAGTATCCATCTAAGAAGCAATAGAATTCTTTACCTGCTAATCTGTCCAGCATTTGATCAATGAATGGCAATGGGAAATGATCTTTCTTAGTTGCCTTGTTAAGCTTTCTGTAGTCCATGCATATTCTCTACCCTGTAACTGTCCTTGTAGGTATCAATTCATTTTTTGCATTGGCCACTACTGTCACTCCACCCTTCTTTGGTACACATTGTACTGGGCTAACCCATGCACTATCTGAAATAGGATAGATTATGCCAGCATCTAGCCATTTGATGATCTCTTTCTTTACCACCTCCTTCATCACTGGATTCAATCTTCTTTGGCCTTCAATGCTATTCTTGGAATTTTCATCCAAGACTATTCTGTGCATACAAATGGAAGGACTGATTCCTTTGATATCTGACATCTGCCAACCAATTGCCTTTGTATGCTTCCTTAGGGTAGTAATAAGATCATGCTCCTGCTTTTGAGATAGGTCAGAAGCAATGATCATAGGTAATGTGTTATTTTTGCCTAGGAAAGCATATTTTAAATGTTTAGGCAATTCTTTGAGCTCCAATGATGGTGGTGCCTCAGTTGAAGGAATATTTCTTTTGAGTTTTGAATTTTCAAGTTCTAAGGACTCATATTTTCTTGCCCAAAGTTCCTTCACTTCTGCTTTTCTTGCTGTAACTTCACTTTCTAACTCATGCCCTGTACCTGACATTGTATCTGCATCTGCAGCATCTGTTGTACCTGCAATAGATGAATCTGTTGCTCCTGCAATAGATGTTAGTACATTTAAAAGATGATCCTGCTCTTGAGTAAAGTGTTGTTGTACAACTTGATCTAGGGAAACAATGAGGGAACATTCTTCAACATCTTCATTTGGACATTTGAGAGCGTTCAAAATATTGAATTTAACTTCTTGATCATTAACCCTCATTGTTAATTCTCCCTTTTGCACATTAATGTGTGTTTTGCCAGTGGCCAGGAATGGTCTACCAAGAATTACTGGTACTTCTTTGTCTGCATTGAAATCTAAAATAACAAAATCTACAGGAAACACAAATTTGTCAACTTTAATAAGCACATCTTCTATGATTCCTTCAGGATAGGCAATTGACCTATCTGCAAGCTGAAGGGTCACAGTTGTTAGCCTAACAGTTCCAATACCTAATTGATTAAATATGGATTTAGGCATCAAGTTTATACTTGCTCCTAAATCACACAAAGCTCTACCAGTATAAAATTTTCCAATTGAAAAAGGTATTGTGAAACTGCCAGGGTCTTTTAGTTTCCTAGGGATTTTTTTTGTATTATCATACTACATTCTTCTGACATGGCAACAGTTTCAAATTCTCCTAATCTTCTTCTTTTAGTTAGCACATCCTTCAAAATTTTTGTATAATTAGGCATTTGCTGGAGTGCTTCAACAAGTGGTACATTAATGTGTAGTTGTTTAAGTACATCTAGGAATTTACCAAATTGTTTCTCCTCATGTGCTTTTTTAAGCCTTTGTTGATAAGGAGGAGAAGGATATTCTGATACTAACCTGGATGGTGTGGTAGTAATTTCTAATCTAACAACTTTAGGTACTCCTGAATCAGTTGCATCTGCATCAGTGATTTCTGCATCCGTTGCACCTGCAATTGATGCATCTATTGCACCTGCAATTGATGCATCAGAAATTTTCATATTTTTTTCATTTTTCTTTTTCTCATTTTTTTGGTTTTTTTCTATTTCTTCCTCATCTACACTTTCTGGGGGGTAAGGTTCTGAGAGATCCTTTCCACTTCTTAATGAGATGGCTTTGCATTGCTCACTCATTGGCTTCTTTGAAGATGAGGCTTCTGTGGTAGATGGCAATGCACCACTTGGCCTTTGATATAACGCAGTAGCCAATTGACCAACTTGGTTTTCCAAGTTCTTAACTGATGCATCATGAGCCTGTCTTGCAGTTCTGGTTTCACTTATGAATGCATCAGTTTTGTTCAGGTAAGCTTTGAACATTTCCTCCAAAGAGTTGTCATTTGATTGTTGAGGTGTTCTTTGATAATTTGCCTGATTTTGATGTGGAAAGCCTGGTGGAGTTGCAGGTGCATTAGCATTGGGTGCCTGTGCATTATTGTTGCTCCACTTAAAATTTGGGTCATTTCTCGAACCTGCATTATAAGTGTTAGAGTAGGGGTTGTTGTTTTTGTTGTATCCCAAATAGTTAACAGACACAGGGTTGCTTGGATATTCTTCATACAAGTGGCCACCCCCACAATATACACAACTTGTGGAACCTGGAGGTGCTTGCTCTATTGCAGCTGCAGTATCTGGCATTGCACCTGCATTGGATGTTGGTGCATTGTTGTTGTTGAGGTTCTTTATCATGTTGCTGAGTGATGCAACTTGAGCTGCTAGTGCTGATACTTTACTGATTTCATGGACCCCAGCTGCTTTCTTTTGAACACTGCCCCTCTCTGTGGGCCAACTATAGCTATTGGTAGCCATTTTCTCAATTAATTCAGCAGCTTCATTGTATGATAAGTTCAGTAGCACTCCTCCAGATGATGCATCTAACATGAGTCTGGTTTGGGGTTCCAAACCATTGTAGAATGTTTCCATTTGTATCATGACAGGGATACCATGATGAGGACATTTTCTCAAAAGTTCCTTCCATCTTTCCCATGCTTCAAACAGTGATTCACCATCTTTTTGTCTAAAGGCAGTAATTTCATTTCTCATCCTGCCATTTTTACTTGGTGGAAAATATTTTGCAAGAAATTTTTAAGCTAATTCATTCCACTCAGTGATAGAGTTAGGCTCTAGTGAATTTAACCATGCCTTTGCTTTATCCTTGAGGGAATATGGAAAAAGTATTAGCCTAAAACCATTTTCTGAAACACCAGGGATGATAAAATTGCTACAAATTTCTAAAAATTGCTTTAGATGTAAATGAGGATCCTCTTGTGGAGAACCATTGAATTGGCCTACTGTTTGAAGCATTTGAAATATCATAGATTTGAATTCAAAATGTGGTGCATCAATTTGAGGTCTGACTATGCTGGTTTGCATGTTTGTTTGATCAAACACAGCATAGTCCCTCATTGGTCTGTCCTTATCATTTATCATACCTATTGGACCCATATTGATGAACTGGTTTCTGTAATTGTGCACTGGATCACCATGAATAGAGCCTCTGCCTCTACCTGAACCTCTGCCTCTACCTGAACCTCTGCCTCTGCCAGAACCATGATGAGAGCCTTCTGCTCCTAGATCAGACATTGTTTGTCTACCTGCTTGTCTTTGAATCCTACGCAACCTTCTGAATCTCCTTTCTATTTCAGGATCTAACTGGAATTCTGGTGTGTTAGACCTGGGCATATGCAGTAGTGACTATTGCTTGTGCAATGGTTGCAGGTGCAACACTTTGTTGGTGTAATATCTGTTATACCACAAGGAACAAACAACCAGAGTAAAATTGATCACTAAACTACTACTAAATTAAACACTAAAATATTAATGGCAATCCCCAGCAACGGCGCCAAAAACTTGTTGTGAAAAATATATGTGCAAGTATACACAGTCTTTAAACAAGTAATATAGAGATAAGAGGGATGTCGTACCCACAGGGATTGAATTAATTTTACTAAGGTTAAGTTAGTAGTAGAGCCAATGATAAAAATATAAAATGAAAGATTGATGTAGTGATTTGTGTGTAGACAAAATGTAAATTAAAATAATTAAGAGTAAGTTGTGAATCAGTTGAGAAAGATGGTTGGAATGCTTTTGCTTGAGTAAGTTCACTTTGAATGTATAATGTTATAATTGATACACCTGCAATGTCTTGCTGTTACAATGATTGCACCTGCAATGGATGCAGTACTAACAGTTTTAGACTTTTCAGTACTTATCTTCAGGGCTTCAATACAAGTCTTATTTCTAAGTTCTAAATAAGTTCACCCTTGCCTAATTAAGCTCTTACAGATCATCCCATGACCTATGCTATCCTATGTCTAGGTCTTAGCATGGTTTTAACAAAGTTTCCCATTATTTAAACACTTATTCATGTTAGTTCTTGATTTCAAATCATAAACCATTTCTGAATTTATGACCCTACTTACTTTAAGTGATCAAATTAAAATAAGTTTGGAAGAATTATCACACAAGAACTAAATTAAAAGTACATCAATAGAACTTTATAACATTTCAAAGTTTTATTACTAAGTTAAGGCATCCCAACCACAAGGTGTTTAGCTCATGCTTGACATAACTAGAAAGATACAGACAAGATTTGTCATGCTTATAGTAAGGAAAACACAAAGAGGATAAGAAGTAAGAGAATTTACACAAAAGAAGACTCTTTGCATTTCTTTTCTAGTAATGTGGTTGCATACACTTCTTCATAAGAGTACTTCAACAAATACACAAGGTAAGATGAGTAGCAATTATCACTGTCTCACTTACTTGAAGCCTTGTTGAGTACTGCGGCTTACAAGAGAGATAAAACTACTTAAAACTAGAAACTAGAATGTAAAATGTATTGTTGAGTGATAAGAATTGAGTGTCTTTCAAATGGAGAAGAGGGTGGTATTAATTTATAGGCTTCTTTGATTCACTTTCCTTGGTCACCAAGTTGAACTTTAGAGTTTCTCTCTCCTCTTGTCAAGTAAAAAGTATGATATGAAGTCCCACCAAAGATTAAGGGAGGTCCAATGGTGTTATGACAAGTGGAAAGTGAGATTTTGCACTTTGTGGCTAGATACATGAACTTGGCGCCACCTCCAACAACTTGGCCAACTTGCACTTGCAACTTGCATTTTGCTGACATCATCATTTTGTAGGAGCAATTCTGTGTAGCTTGACTTGTTGTAGTTGCAGCTGATGCTGGTGCAATGCTTTTGTCTGATGCAGGTGCAATGCTTTTGTCTTCTGCTTAATTGCTTATTGCAGGTGCATCTGTTGCTGTCTCTATTGCAGCTGCAATAATGAATAAACACATAAAAATACCTTAATTCATGAAAGTCAGTGATAATGAGTTCCAAAGTTAAATAATGCTGATTTAAACTATTATTCTTTATTTGGACTATCTAATTATTGAGTTTCTTACAATAATTCAAGCTTAAAAAGTATGAATAACTCTATATAAAATAGAGTTATCAAAGCTACCCGCCGAGCCGGCGCAATCCGCACCAGTCCTCTCACCTCAACCGGTGACTTAGGAAATTCCAGTACTGGTCCAGGCGGTGAACCTGATTCTTGACCTCCTAGACAGGCGAAGTCAGGATATCGCCAAACAGGAACTACAACTCACTCAGATGGAGGAAGAGGTCGTCGCTGTCCGAGCCAACACCACTGCAGCATCGGCCCTGCCTCTTGACAAATCCCCCGTTCAAAACACCATCATTTCGAAGCAACACCGTTCCCCACCTCGGAGGAAAATAGCCACAAACGCCACGTCCACAAGTCTCCGCCTCGCAGGGGGCACTGACGCCATGACTCACGTTCTCCTCCTACTCTGCCAAGCTCAAGTCCCGACCAAACCTCTTCATACAGCTTTGCATCCTCTCGCAACGCTTCCCCGCGACGGAGGCATTCCCAACACAAGAAGGATCACTATCCTCGCCGGGACAACGCTCCTCGCACGAGGAAAACTCCTTTCATACGGGAGATTGCCATTTGCAAAGTGCCGAGGTCTCTAGAGACGCCGCCACAACTGAACATGTAGGATGGAACCGGTGACCCGGATGAGCACATCGACACCTTTGATCTGATGATGTAGTATCGGAATGCAACGAATGATGTAGAGTGCAAGATCTTCCTACTCTCGCTGAGCAAGACGGCTCTGTCATGGTTTAGAGATCTCAAACCCGGCTCCATTTACTCCTTGGAACATTTGGTCTGAGTCTTCTCGGCGCGCTTCACGGCCTCCAGGATGAAGCCGAAGTCCGTAGACGTGCTCAAAGCAGTGAAGCAGGGAGAAAACAAAAGCCCTGAGAGACTACATTGAAAGGTTCAACTAGGAAGCGATCAATGTTAGAGACCTGGGAGATGACATAAGACTTCTGTTCATGAGACACGGGCTCTGGAAGAAGAGCCTATTTCAGATTGATGTTGAGATACGCCGACCTCGAAACCTCAAGAATTTCTTGCGACGAGCTTAGAGGTTCATCGACTATAAAGAACACTATCTGGCCGACGAAGCAGCCCAGGAATCCGCCCCAGCGAAGGGGACCGAGAAGGGGATGGCTCCCAAGAAAGACTAGACGGGAACCTCCGAGGAAATACGACCCCGGTTCACGGAGTACACTGAGATAAACGAGGTGAAGTGTGAGATCCTCACCGAGTGCACCAATACCGAGTTCAATGATCGGAGATGGCCAGCTCCTCTAGTGCAAAGAGAAAACACAAATACGAAAAAATATTGTTGATCCCACAAGAGTCACGGGCACGACACCAACCAGTGCCGAGTCTTGGGGGACGACATCAAGGACATGATATAGAAGGGGAATTAGACCAAGTACATCAAAAAGGATGGGGATGAAGAGCAAAATTGATCTCGCTCGCACTGGAATTGTAAGTCTGGAGTCAATGAGGTAGCAAAGCCAGCAAAGGATGACTACGAAGAATCGGAGGTAGAAGAAGAGCCGAAGCAACAACGTTCAAGGGTTGTCGCCGCAGTAATCATGGGCGGATACCCAGTTGACTCTGGCGAAACTAAAAGAACAATGAAGAGAAGGTGGAAGGAGATTCTGAGCATAGCCGGCGCCCCCAAGACCACTAGTCTCTCCGATAGACCACCATTGGTTTTCTTAGACCAGGACTTCCTGGTCCTAGGTTCAAACTAGCACATCCCGCTAATCATCTTCGCAGTAATGGCCGACGTACTCGTATTGAGAATCTTGGTAGATCAGGGGTGCTCGGTTACATTTTGTTCCGGGATCTGTTACCGAAAATAAAGGTTTCCGAGACCGAGCTCGCCCCATACAACGACGACGCCTTAACTGAATTTAATGGCTCGAAAATGGCCCCACTCGGATACCTCGAATCAGAGCGGTAAAGACACGATTTATGGTACTACCCTGCGAGTCCCATACAATTGTATCATTGGGAGACCGACCTTGGGCAGACTCGGGGTGGTGGCGTCCACAGTACATTTGAATATGAAGTTCTACTCGGCCAATGACGAGATAATCACAGTCGTCGCCGACCTGGAATCAACTAGAAAGTGCCATTACCTGTCGCTAAAGAGACAACATAAGTCGAGCACAGCAAAGGACCTTTCCCAAAGGCGTCTAACCGATAGGCAGCAACAAACTTGACCCAACAAGCCGTCCCTCATCAGACTTCGGGCCGTCAAACTCCGGGGTCTGACCCCGACGCCAAAAAAAGTAACCCGAGATCAGTCCCATATGGTCTTCAAAAAAAAAAATCTCCTACCGCTACATACATTTCTACTCTCGTTACAGTATTTTCATTTACATGTCGAAGTTCCCCTTTTCTTTCACTGACTCCAGACTTTGGTCCCCATGAATAAATTGATTCTTTTCAGGAATTCTGTTGCTTCGCAAAGAACGCATATCGTGGTCAAGGCAGTGCCCTTGCACCCGATCTCGTGCGAAGTTCTTCACTCTGCGTTCACTCCAAGCTCTGCACGTGGTGAACCGGACCGAATGAAGTCTCACTTGATCTAGCGGCCTCAGATTGTCCTCTTGTCTCGAAGGGTCGCTCCGACGTGCCTTGAACTGACCTCTACAACGAGGTCCAGCCTATCGTGGCTCACTGACCTCTATTGCGAGGTCGCGCCTATCGTGGCTCACTAAGCATTCTTACAAGAGCGAACCTCTCGTGTTTCGTCCCCTCAAAGATCAGATCGTCGTCGGCTCCCTCACAAGCCCTGACGCAGCAGCTTGCCACGAGCCTATATTTAAGGTTAGTAACTCGAACTCTGCTCACCCAATTAATCTTTGGAAAGGAATTATAAGAACTGGGTTCGAGGGCACCATGCCACAGCACGACGACCCTGAGCATCTGCACTCCTACTAGCTTTCTCACCCAAGTAAAGAATTTTAAACATTCTGGATCGTATGAAAGAAAAATCGGGATTGAAAGAACTCTGAGACATTATAAACAAACAATTTACATTAAGAAGACCGGAAAAGGACGATGCCGTCAATTCATTACATTTGAGGTCGATCCCAGACAGGACAGATGCCACCAGAAAGAAAAAAGAAAAATTACAAGTTACAAGACAAGAACATTTCTATCAAGGGTAGATGACCTCGGGCTAGGGCATTCCTCAAGGAACCCGCGACGAGAGCCTCCTTTGCAGATGGTTGTCCGAAGAGGCGAGCCCTGTCCCTCTCCTCGTGATTCCTCTCCAGCTCTTCCTCGCCCGAGGCTACGGCAGAATCCAATCCACTGAACTGGCTCTCTAGTTCTGAAGGTTTGGCTTTCTCGGTAAGATCTGCCACCTCTTTCTTGGTAAGGTCCGCCCTTTCTTTCTGATGGCTTTCCGCTTGCTCATGCGCCTCTACAAGAAACTCCAAGCAGGCACTCAGCTTTTCGGCTTTGTCCAACAGCTCACCATCGAGCCATAAGTTCTTTTCCTCCGAAGGGTTTCTACCTTGTGACATCAGCAGATATCTGGCATCTCACCGGCGCAATATCCATTTGCCAAATTCAGCCACCCTAAGGCATGCTTCGAAATCAGCAGCCGGGGGCACAACCTCATCCTTAAGGCAGAAGTCTGCTTCTTGTTCTATCACCGACGCAGACGAACCAGGGAGACTATGGTTCGCGCCTCATCCCCAGAGACTGGCGCAACCTCTACACCCTCGCCTCGACTACTCGGGGGCCCCTCCCATGCAATCCTGACCTCGACAACACCAATCGCTCCGACCCTTGCCTCGTGAACAAACTCCGCAAAGGGCTTCGGATAAGTGAACCCGTCTGCAAAATACGAAGACAACCCTAAGAAAACAAAGTGATAACATGAAAATTAAATGGATTCCTACTAAAAATAACTAATCTTTCCAAGGATGGCACAAAGAGAGATAACAGACTCAGCCTCGGCCTCCAACACCTTTTTGCATTCGATTTTCTTCAAGGGAGTCGTGAAAGACTTCACCCAGCGCGCCAAGCGCCTCTGAGCCTCCTGTGGACTCAGCTCGAATTCTTGACAGGAAAAGTCCTTCGTCTCGAACTCGAAGTGCTCCCGACTCCAACGCATGGAAAATAAGCGCTCGACCACCTCACCTCGCTATCGAAGTGCTTCCATCTTTGCAGCGTCGTTCAACGGGCCCACGAAGAAAAAACTGTATTTGAAGTCCCTCACCGAGTCTGACACAGGTTCAAAGAAGGACCGATCTTTGTTGCGACGCAACCCGATTTGCTTGTATCTCTCGGTCCCGGCCTCGAGACGGCGGAAAACATCGAAGAGATGAAAGAATACCTTCGTCCGGCAAGGTCGGCCCAACTTCCAAATCGCGATCTCAAAAGTGTTGATGAACCCCCACGCATTAGGCGTAAGTTGTGAAGGTGCCACCCGCAGGATTCTGAGAATCTTCTTCTCAAATTCGGAAAATGGGACCGTCATCTCCATCTGCTCGAAGCAGGCAACATAGACGAATATCCTCAATCCCCCGACATTAAAACAAACAACATCTCCTTCCCCAGCCAGGCCGAGCTCCCACTCCTGCTCCACCGTTCCCACAAAGTCTTTGAATTTCTCTAGGTCACTAGCGTGACAGTGCCCGACTCGGTAAGACGACCTCGCAGCACGAATTTCACCCGAAATCCAACTGCTATCCTCAGCTTCAGGAAAACCCGCAACAACCACGACATCACCTGTGGTGTCGAACTCACCTTTAGTACCCTCTTCGGGTTCCCGACATTGTGCAGGAAGATGGAAATTCTCTACTGAATTGTCAAGGGCTCCCTTTTCCTGAAAATTCCCTACTGGATTGTCAAGGACTCCCTCCTCCCGGATATTCCCTATGGTATTACCAAAAGCCTCATCCACTGTCACCCCCCTTGAAGAATGATCGTTGCCCTCGCGCTCTGGGGCTATAGATTCGGATGGCAAAGAAGCTGGCGTTGAATTACTGGCCACGACCCCCTGAGGCGCTATTTCTGAAGTTAACCTTTGCTCGTCAACAACAGAAATACCCTCGACAGACTTCTTCAAGGGCGGCTTTCCCGGACATGTCATCCTTCTTCTCAGAGACGATTTAACGTTTACCATCCAGGCTCGGTGCAAAGAGGAATTCACCTCGAAAACCACGGACCCAAAGTCGGAAAAAGAAACCCCACCGGGAAAATAATCTCAGAACTACCAAAGGCTGATATAACAAGCGAATACGTACGATAATGCCACTTACCTATTTATAAAGGTGTGAAACCTTGCAGGCAAAGCGTCGCCACAAAACCTGGGGAAATTAATGTAGAGGCACAAAAATTTATGCAGTCATTTATGACAAGACGTTTTGTCTCTTTGACACCACGACGTGTGGACATCCCCAGACATCCTAGTCAAAGCCTTAATTCCCGTTCCCATTGATAGCATCCGACCCCGAAAATACCTGGCACTAGCCTGACAATCAAGCTGAGGCCGCACTATCGTGGCCGACCAGCTAGACTTGTGGGCAACTATTCCGAACTGGGCCAAGAGGCCCAACCCGCTTGGCAAATGGCCCAATCTGCTATTGGACCCAGCCCGAAAAACGAGTCTCCCCAAGTAACCAAGATCAACGGACCAGATCGTCTCGCTTCGATCCAACGGTTCGGGACCATACAAAACCTGCAGAACTCCCTGACCCGCGCCTATAAATACGACACTTCCCTGTTGAATCAGGTACGCTTCTTTCATTTGTACCTCTCACTGACTTCTGAGTGCCGACTTTAGCATCGAAGTGTCTGCAGTTACCCAACCCTTCTGAGTCCAACCTCGAAAGACGACGACGTTGACAAGGACAACCTCGGAGGATTCCGACTAAGAGAACGTTCTTCCGACCTCAAGCCAAGGAGAAGACTATACAGAGACATCAAGGAACAACTATTAACCCAGGACTCAGGGTCTGAGGTCACGTACCGAACACGTTATTTGGAATTTGCATTTGTTTTAAGCGACAATATTTACCAAACACTTTTCTGGCGAGGACACTAGATAAACAAAAATAATAAATTAATTAATGTCTCATATTGTAATTGGTTATAAATGTGTCAAAAAAATTAATTGGTTATATTACCTTTATACCATTATAGGTATCTATTTAGTAAAACTGGTCAATTTTCTCTGCTTGGTTCTCATACTCAATCCTCGATGAGTTGTCAAAGCACTGAGAAAGAAAACATATAAATTCAATGATCGAAATACTAACGTAGTTTGCATCGTCACATCTGCGAGGGATCTAAATACATACACATTGTATATATTCTTTTTCTTGGAAGATAGTAGGAATGAAGCCTCGTTAAAATTTTTAGATATAAAAAAAACAAGGAAAAAGAGTACTTCCCCCTAGTTTTATTTTAAAAAAATAAAAAGAAATAGGATTAATGAGAGCCCAAGGGGGGACTAAACCAATACCCTTAGCAATAAAAGAAATTAAAATCAAACAAATAATAAGGACGTCGGAACTTGTTACGTCGAAAGACCCCTAATACAATCCATCCTAGAGAAAAATTAAAGGCAGATTAAAGGTCAATTTAATATTATCATGCGCAACTGTTCCTTGAGTATCAGTAACCATAGGAACAACATCATCAACTTACACATCTCCCAAAACTTTTCTAATATTCTCATGTCAAATGCAACCACTAGTTTAGAAATAGCACCTTACTAGGAGGCATTCAATGAATCTTGCCTCGTAGAGGATGGCTGAGTGGAGGATGGTTCAATAAAATCACTCCAACAACGATTAACAATATTCGAATTCTTGACTACGTTGGCGTTATAGTGAACAACGAGATATTGTTCGTCCAATCTTTGTGTTCGTCCAATTAAACAGGTAAGGAATCTAAGTAGGGTATTGTATCTAGATCAACATTGATCACCTACAATATTCAATGGTACATACAAAATTATGGAATAAGAAAGTCACAAATATTTCACGATACACAGCTTATGTCCTATATATATATATATATGTATATGATAAATTAAATGACTTTAATTAGGTTGATAGGTGACTATTGGCTCCCAACTACGACCCGTCTCTTGCTTTAGAACATTACGCACTATAATCGGTTCACCATTAATTCAGTGCTTTTGGAAGTGAGGTAGCCATTTTTATAAGGTCATTGACACTGGACTGTATATATTATTGTCATTTGTGCCATCTCTAAAAGCAGCTCTTTTCGTAGATTCACAACTTGTTGCATATTTGGAATATTATGCTGAGAATGTCAATAATACTCCTTCTAATACTGGTGTTGAGGTTGTTGGTGCCGTGCTATTCGCGGCTGATGGAAGCACTAACACTGAGCCTTCAGATGGTCCCTCCAAAACTACTAGTAATAAAAGGATCAGGAGGTCTACTAATAAACTGAGGGGAAGACCTACAAAAAAGTTGTTTTTATATGCTCTTCCAAAAAATCTCACAAGTAATTACGCCAAGAAATAAAAAAAGATAAGCCGATCCAAACAAACCCATAGTCGTAGTGGAAAAAAGAAATACCACTTGACGCAATTACAAATATATGAAAACCCATATCTATTTAGGCTAGTAGAAGGGTAATTCTTTGCATTAATTTATAATTCCCTTTAGCACTTGCATCCGGGGGCATCAGATCGAACTTTCACAATATTTGTAACATGTGAGAAGTGATTTATGTAAAATGACTTAACATTTCATAATATCATTGGTACAAATTGTAAGTGACTGATTTCAAACCAACGCTTCCTCAAATAACAAAAGAGAACAAGTTAAAATGAAGGAGAACCAATAATATCAAGCCATTGATAGCTATAAAATTAACTTCATTGTATTGTTTAACCTTTATTTAATCAAGGAAATCACAATTTTTGGAGATTTATATCAAAGTTAAGAGTTGAACAAAGCGCAAAAGAAAATGCATTGAAATTTATGATAACATTGACGATTTCCTTTTGATTAAGCCAACAATGATGGTCCACAAATTGAGTAATGTCCCTTCCTTCATGGATCTAGCAGTAACAAAACAAGATAAATTAAATAGGCAAAAAAGAGGAAACAAATGACACAACATGGAGCAACTGATGTACCGATTTCTAACACATCCTCAGCAATTGACGCAGCAATTGATATAATTCAAGTATCTGTTTGCAAATCTTACATATTAATGAGCGATGCCCTCTGCAAATTCGATATAATGCAAATAGAGAAATGTACATATTGAATTTCTATTCTGGGGGAAACGACAATGTTAGCAACCCTTGATAGTATTGTCAAAGTGTCAACATAACCATGTATTTATAAAGATTTAGTAGGATGAAGGCTCGTGTTAGGTTAAGTTTTTACAATATCCATATTTACATTATTTAAATTCAATAGAGATACATTTTGTATGAAAAAATCACATAAATTTATTTATTTAATTCCTTTAACGTGAATTCAAGTTTAAAAAGATAAGTAAGAATTGTTCTGATTTATAAAAAAAATCAAAAAATAGAAATTATAACCACGTTGGAATAAAAAAAATTCTTTCTTTTTATTTTCTTATAAAATATGTAATTTTTCCCTTTTAGCTCAAATTGTTAAAAAGACAAAATGATAATTTTGGTTCCCCTATTTTTAAAAAGTCAGACATTTAGTCTCTATTTTAAGACTCAGACATTTAGTCCCCAATTTTTAAAAACTCAGAACATTGAGTCCAAAGAATGACTTTTCAGTTTTTTTTACTGAGTTGGCCTTCTGAGAAAAAAAAGCTGACGTGACACTCATTAAATAATGTGGCAGCTGACTTAGCTTACCCACATCATTTAATGAAACGACGTAAGCATTGCCACATCAGATATTAATATTTATAATAATTAAAATTATAATAATTAAAATAATAAAATTTTAATTGACAATCAGAATTAAAATTAAAATAACAATCTGCATAACCTTCAAACCCCCGGATAGGTTCATGAATTTGACGAGATTGACAGTGAGGAAGAAAGAATAACAGAAGTTAGGGATTTTGGGACACTCTTGTTGCATATTATATCCTCATGTAACTGTAAGATTCTACTTACTTAGATGAACTTGGAGTCCATCCAGTTATAGAAGTTTGGTTTTTGGATGTAGTATGTGAAGCATTGTTTATTGCTTGTTGAAACTCAGTTTCAACTACTTTAAGGGCATCCAGGGGAATCATTTTGTGAGTATACAAATGGTTCATTTCTTACTATAGATTCCCAACAGTAACTCCATTGAACCATCTTCCTGTCACCCACATCAAAACCTCCCTTTGATTTTCGTGTTGTTAATGAGCAATCTAACTGTTCCGGACTGGGCCGAAGCCCAATCCAGGTTGAGAGGTCAGATCGGCCCATTTACGATGATCAGGAGAACAGAGGCCAAGATCAACGGTCCTGATCGGTCCGTACAGTAATCCTATGGTCATCCGTGATCCACTGACACTATATAAGGAGTTATTGCGTCAGTTGTCAGGTACACACTATTCACTAGTATCGTTACTCTGCTCCTCCTACCCTGACTTGGGTGTTGGAGTCTCGTTGCAGGTACCACCCCCCTCTTTGGCGTTGGGACGCGACCAGCAGACCAATCAGACAGACCTGATATTCAGATCGTTCTTCAGCGTACGACCTGAGGTACAGTTCACTAACCTTATATATTTGAGGAAATTTTGAAGATTAGGAGTAATGGTTACTAGACTTAAAGATGACTAAATTAGACTCGCGTGGAATATTGAGCCATGGCATGACGCCGGGAAGAGTGACGTTGCACTCGACAGTGACGACATTGTCAAGTGCCTATTGAAGAGGCTCTCTGGTAAACTCTGTCATCCCATCCATCGCAACAACCCCATGTTTATTGGTGCTTCTAAAGTCGTGTTCATGAACATACTTCGCAGGTGACTTTCTGTCCCGTGCAAGAACCCTCAGCAGCATTTTATTGTGTAACAATATAAAAATCACTAGATTAAAAGTGTAATTCTAGCAATTTTAGGCATATTAATTACTTACATAGATTAGTAATGGAGACAAATGTTAGACACGAACAAGAGCTGCTTAGCAATTTTTCTTAAAAGTTACATTAACTACAGAATAATTGCTTAGTAGTCGAACAAAGACAACGAATGCATTCATGGGTGTTTTTGGGTTTACAAGTTGGCAGTAAGTATTGACAAGAAAAAATACCCACAAGTTTAGGTTTTCCACCAAAAATAATTAAGTACATATAGCCAAATGCCTAGAGAAAAACACTATTCACTTTAAAGTTCCAGCTGTCACAACGCTGCCGATAGAAGCATGCTTTGGCTTTTTACGAGCACTGAGAGGGCTGTCTTTCTTAGAAAGCAATGAATCCATCTGCTTTCTCTTCTCCTCTGGGGTACGACCAACGTGTTCCAATAATGCGCTTCTTCTTGCACCATGCTTCCTAAGGTATTTAATGGCCTCATGTTTATGAGGATCCCCACTGGACCCACTTGACTTGTTTGATAAATTTTTAGAGCTCCCTTCACTCTCCGTCTTCAAATGATCTCGCGATAGCTTGAATCAGTTATCTGACAAATGCAACAGAAGGTTATTAAACGAGTAAATTATAGTAATACATGGGAAAAAGGTCAATCGGTAATTGAACCATATTGATCTATTTTTTTTTCAATTGCAACATGTAATTTTAGTGATATGAGGATGCGAACTACCGACTTCGAGCCCGTGGGTGACTATTTGATAATGAGTTTAAGGTGTTTATTTTTAAATTTGTCTAAGTTGACAAATAAACCAAACCAAAGATTAAAGTTATCTATCATACACATCCTGTCCTAAATTCTTTGAGCAGTTTATACAAAATATGCCTCCGAAATCTACCAAAACACAATAAAAGGCAATGCATCCACAATGGAGACCCTACAGATATTAAAACAATTAGAGTTATTAACCATTAGAAAATGTTGTTTTTGTTGTGTTAAATATATTCTACGCACCTTGCCACATAAACAACATGGTCTCTAATCAGGTTCAATTGAACAGAACACATCACAGAATTATGGATTGTTCATAGGCAGAGAGCTGAAGTAGGCAAGAATTTAAAAGCATAATATTGAGCATAATTTCTATTTGTTGTCCAATTTCAAAAATCAAGGTTTGTAGCTTCGAAGATAAAACTTAATAAGGACACATCATCGAGAAAGAGGTGATAACATCTTATATATAGCCATACACATGTGTTCCATCACCAAAAAAGTAGTCAAGCTTATTAGGCAAAAATTATGGCATCAACTTATCATCTTTGCTCAATACACATGTGTTCCATCACCAATTAATATTAGCTAAGAACCATGTAGCCTCATCATCATCTTGCTAGAGTTGTGTCAAACTATATAGCACAAATATTTAGTCACAACATTTCGTCACACACACAAAACAGAAATAAATACACTAAAAAAATAAAAGTTGTGTGTTTCCCCAAGTGCATTTATTTTTGTTTTGAGTGTATGACCAAATGTTATGACTAAGTATTCGTGACCAACTAAGAGTTACTCTACAAAGAATATCTATTGAATTCATTATATAACATGTCAATAATATAGGTTTTTGTAATTACAAGTGGAACAAAAAGTAAAGAAAATCATGTCATAAGTTGTTTTCATATATTTCCCGTTCTAATCTAGTTTGTTATTGAGGGAAAATAAAATTGGCCGCTCCCTTCCTTTCCTGACACATTACTTGTCTCCTGTGAGGATGTAGCTCCTTACTTTGTTAGAGCAAGTGGGCATCTCAATGTGGAACAACATGCCAATGGGGCACAACAAGCAAATGGAGAACAACGTGCCAATGGGAAACAACAAGCCAATGTGGAACAAAATGCCAATGTAGAACAACATGCCAATGTGGAACAACAAGGTGGTGGAGGTAATAGCAAGAAAAGGGACAGTGAAGATTCTGCTGAAAATATCAATAATACTCCTTCTAATGTTGGTGTTGAGGTTGCTGGTGCCGAGAAGTTCGAGGCTGATGGAGGCACTAACACTGAGCCTCCGGATGTTCCCTCCCAAACTACTAGTAAAAAGGATGAAGAGGTCTCCTAATAAGCCGAGGGGAAGACCTAAAAAAAACAATGTTGTTTTCATATGCTCTCCCAAACAGTGTCACAAAGTAATTACGCCAAGACAAAAACAAAGATAAGCCAAACCAAACAAGCCCTATGTCATCAATGGCAAAAAGAAAAACATACCAAACCCTATAATATCACTTGACGCAATTACAAATATATGAAAACCCATATCTATTTAGGCTAGTAGAAGGGTAATTCTTTGCATTAATTTATACAACCCTTTTGCACTTGCATCCAGGGGCATTGGATGTAACTTTCAGAATTTTCGCAACATGTTAGAAGTGATTTATGCAAAACGACTTAACATTTCAAAACATCATTGTTACAATTTATAAGTGATTGATTTCAAACCAACGATTCCTCAAATAACACAAGAGAACAAATTAAAATGAAGGAGACCCAATAATATCAAGCCATTGATAGTTATAACACTAGTCGGAAAAAGGGATTCAAAATCGGGTATTTAGGACTTTTAAAGTCGGGGTCTTCACCTGACTTCTATCAAAGCGACTTATTTAGATAAGCCAAAATCACTGGTAAATACCACTATCTATCTTAAAAGTTTAAAAATTCAAGTACCTTTTTCCAATTGTTAGTGGGCTACAGTATATATTTATTTAGATAAGCCAAAATCACTGGTAAATACCACTATCTATCTATGTATTTGTCTTACACATATTTATATCAACTATAACTTATATTCATCAATCATGTTGTGGAATCCCTGATTAACTTAGAAATATGCACGACTAGAGTTTACAACCTTCTAACTTTTCCAAAATGATAACAACATTCAAAATATATGAAATAGAGAAACTAATTTTATACACAAAATTTCTCACGAAATTGTTAAGAAGGACTTACATCAACAAAACTCCAAGGATCTGTGCTCTATGCTGCTAAAGTATGTGTCTCTAGCTGTTCTACGGTCAAGCTAGATCCAGTATTAATTCATCAGCTGAAATTACGCATGTTGATAGACTCAGATTAGAAAAACACACACCATGTATTAAGACTTTAGCCTTGTTAAGGAAAATCTATGATTATGTGTGCGTGCTTAATACTTTATAAAATTAACTTTAGTGTATTGTCTTACCTTTATTTAATCAAGGAAATCACGGTTGCTGGAGATTTATATAAAAAATAACAATTGAGCAAAGAAAAAAAAGAGAAGCCCTTGAAATATATGACAACATTGACGATTTCCTTTTGATCAAGCCAGCAATGATGGTCCACAAATTGAGTAGTGTCCCTTCCTTCATGGATCTAGCAGTAAAAAAACAAGATAGATTAAATTGGAGAAACGAAACAGAAAAAATATGAAACAAATGACAAAGTGTGCAGCAATTGATGTACCGATTTCTAACACATCCTCATAATCGATTCTATTATTCAACCTTCTGCTTACAAATCTTATATATAAATGATCGATACACTCTGCAAAATTCGATATAACGCGGATCAAGAAATGTACATATAACATACAATTTTGAGGAAACGGCAGTGTCGACAACCCTAGATGGTGCTTTCAAAGAGGATTACACAACCATGTATTAATAAAAATCTCACAAGAGACAAGGGCTTGTGTTAGGTTAAATTTTTACGGAATCTATATTTACATTATTTAAACTAAACATAAATACATTTTGTAAGACAAAAAATATATAGACTTATTTATTTAATGCCTTTAAAGTAAATTCTAGACGAAAAAGATTAATAAAAATTGTTCTCATTTATAAAAAAATTAGGAAAATAGAAATTATAACCACATATGCACATATGTGTATCAAAATTAATAAATTATTTAAAATTTCTTATTTAATTTTAATAAAAAAATTATTTCTTTTTTATCATCTTATAAAACATGTAACTTTTTCCCTTTTAACTCAAATGATAAAAAAAAAGTCAATATTGAAATAATCATGTAATATTTAAAAAATTGAAATTCGAACCATCATCATGATCTCATTTGTTCTGCAGCAAACATTTAGTTAAACCTAGTTTGAGCATGAAGTGCTTTTCATATATAGCCTTTGATTTCTCATTTATTTTCACAAACATCTACCTTTTGAGGTACCTTGGCATACCTTGCTCTAGAATATGAAAATTTTGATGTCTGTAGAGTATCTGCAAATGTTTGCAAAGTAAAGATAAAGTTTTACTTGGAAGGTTCTAAAATTGGGTATAACACTTTGAGACACTTTAGAATTTTGGGACTCCTATATCCATCTTTTTGTTTTTTCTAGAAGCAAAATAAACTAGTTAAATAGACGGAGGACACAAATTAAATTAAAAAATTAGACACAAAATAAACTTCGATGAAGGATACAAGGATTGGAAACCATGGGTTGTTGACCCTCTCTGAATTTGTTTATGGTTAGTCCCTACTTGCCTATATTATGTATCATGTTGCATGTAACTAAAGATTTTTATTTTTATTCGCATACTTCTTATGCCTAGGAGTGTGTAAAATAATTCAATTCATGACGGAAATTTTTGTTGTTTGCCCCACACTATTAGCACATGGTGATGCATTTTCCACATGCAAGATAGGTCTAATGAATTTTTTTTTTTTTTACTTTGACAAGATCGAAAAAGCATAGATATTAAAATAGACCCGGTAATCAATCGGGTCACGACAATAAGTCATTGAGAATAGTTGGATCGGTGGGTCACTGGTTGGCCCGCATGACCCATGACACTATTAAAACTAATAAAAATAGGCATGATATGTATGAATTCGTACATACCAAGCTATGAATTATTTTTACCATACTTTAAAAATGTCCAAAAAAAACTCAAATTATATTTACATGACTAACTAACTCATTCTTCAAATTCAAATCTATTACCATAACATAAGTACCTAATTAAACAAACAACCATTAAACAACAATGATCTCACAAATATTCATTAATATTCTAATTAATAAATTTATAAAATCTTTTTTCATACAAAAATAAATATGTAAAATCTAATAACTAAGAAATTTGATACAAAATATTAGATGTTAAATAATTAGAATATAAACATAATATAACACACAGACACGCACGCGCGCGCGCACAAACACACACACACACACACACATATATATATATATATATATATATATATATATATATATAATACAAACCAATTATCAATATACAAAAAACATATATTTTTTATTTCAAATGAGATAGTATATACTTAACGTTTGTAAGGTAATGTATAAAAAATTAAAACAATAATTGCAATAGAATTTGGTGAAGCATTTGGTGTCATTGGAACACCTTTCTTAACTATATTTGTTGGACAATTCGAGAAATAAAAAGTATTATATGAAGATATCAATTAAGAGCAAGAGATAAAAATTATCAAATATAAACATCTAAAAATTCTCTTCTTATCTCTTTCTTATGTCTCTCTTTTCTATTTTTTCGAACATCGAAACAAATATTAGTGCTAGTACGGTTAAAGAACAAAAAAAAAGGCGGGAGAACAATTAAAGAACAAATAAAAAAAGAGGGAATAGGATCCCAAAATTTTCTATCAATCAATTAAAAGTAAGAAAACAAAATTTTGTATCAATTAAGAGCAAGAGAGACAAAAAATTGGAAGAATTGGTATGAAGATTGAAGCATAACCATTTCATACTTGAGAGAACACTCCTCCCATAAGGCCATAACCCAAAGTTAACACCTTTGAACTTTACAATGTAACTTCAATGCTTTGTTGTTTTGGCATACATCAAATTTGCTTTAATGGATGATGATCGCAGGCTCCTTTGGAAGCCTTTTTTAGATAGAATTTATTTTCTTAAAATTATGAAAATGCAAAGCAGAATGATTTTAATAGTTTGAAATTCCACAAAGATTTTCGATTAATATATTTGTGATGTTCCCCAAGAAGAAAAACTATATTACAATGAGATTAGCATATTGGTGCAGATGCTTGCATTGAAAATGGGGGAAAGAAGATTAGATAGTAAATTGAGGAAAATAATCTGACAAGAGCAATGGCTATGATGGTCAAGAAATGGGAAGAAAACATCAAATCTTGTTTAATAGAATTGCAGTCGAACAAAATGCAACACAACACACTTCCATCAGATTACTAGAAAGGTAGGATTGGAAAACAAAATAAATCAAAAGAGGGAACACGATGTAGCCAATCAGTCGTTGGGAACGCAGTGCTCTAAGATAAACAGTCATTTTGGTCCTCAGATGTATTTTTAGTTAGTCATTTTAGTCTTCAAATGTGTTTTTTGTTGGTCAATTTAATCCCTAAAATTACTCAAAAAGAACCAATTTGCAATTTTGATGAATTCGGCAAACTATAATGACAACGCTTCACACCGACACAGTTGCCTTCTCTCTCCCTCTCCTTTTTCTCGCACTGACATAGCCGCCTTTTGATGTTTGTTCCATCGACTCCATCTCCTTTTGTGACAGGAAATAAATATTAGAGTTATTTATGCTATTAGCTAGTAAGTTTATTTCTAGGACTTTTAAGCTTTTTATCTTGTTGTGTGACTCCCCAGGCCCTAGAATTTTCCTAGGGATTCCTGTGAAATGATTAGCCAATCATTTGTGGCTAGCTTTCCTTTGTATAGCAGCACTGCTACATTTAATGAATCAACCAATAATTAAAAATCAAAATATCTCTTATCCCTAAGAAAACTCTCTCTTATCCTCATTGTAGGGCCGACCATAGGCATGTGCAGGTTATGCTACTGCACAAGGCCCCGATCCAATACCAACTTTTTAGGGCCCAAAAAAATTAATTGACAAGTTATATAAATGCTGATCTAATCATGTACATCTACATTTATTTTACAGTTTGCAGGAAATCTTTCAAAGGATACATCAAAAAAAGGAATGGTTACACAAAAGAGCAATGTATGGAGTTTTGGAATTGTTCTTCTGGAGCTGCTTACTGGTAGAAAGAATTTTGACAACTGTCTCCCCAAGGAAGACAAGAACTTAATCAAGTGGTGTCGACCAGTCTTTTCCAAGGTTTCGACTTTGCAATTGATGGACTTCCATTCTAAAAGCACAATAACTCATAAAAATGTGAAGTAGTATATTTAATATGAAAAACACTTTGGTATAAAAGGTATACATACATTATTAGGCAATGGATGATAGGTAAAGGAATTATCCATCTGAGTATAGGATATGATATAGATGGTAGACTCATTAGCCAAATTATAGGAAACAAGGACTTGCCTTGAGTGTAGACCAAATTTTGGAGAAAAATGAAGATGACAGTTCATTTGAAAATGAAATTCACAATCCCCACTTTTTGTGTAGGATTTTTTATTGTTTGAGTTCACTTGAGTCGATCAATTACACAATTGATTGTTCGTCTGCATTTGAGGATTGCCACAACCTCAAAGTCCTTAAGCTAAAAAGGATAACAACGGATGATGCAACTCTTAGTGGAATTCTAGAAAATTGTGTGGAGTTGGAAAAGATTAGCCTACTTGAATCAACTGGGTTTTGAGAGACTTATAATCATGAAATCAAAACTTCAAGTTTTATGCCTTCAAGCTCTTTATGTAGATCATATTGAAGTTGTTGCCCAAAACCTTGGTGTTTTATTTCTTGATTCTATAATTTGTCCTTCCAGGAATGTATCCATTGTTGCTCCAAACCTGCATAACTTCCTGTATCATTGGAATTCAGTGAGATTCTAGCATACTACAATGATCTTTCGGTAATAATTTCCAATTCTTTTCATATATCTTTTTAACAATTGCTCCACTAATGATTAATGGAGTTTCATGGAAATTTTCTGAAGATGAAACATTACATAAACAAAGCAAATGGATTACTTATTGAAAACAAAACATATATAATTAAAAGATAAAGAATTGCAATGAAAAAAGACTCAAATATTGTAAGCTTGTCCGAGAAAAGCATGTATGTATCTCATATATGTAGTGTTAAGCTATCTACTAAGACTTAATTGTGTGTTGGGTAAAGGGGTAATTAGATGATTAAGAGACTTCATTCCATTGTACAACTCCCAAATTGTGGAAAAGAAAAATAGGAGAAAAGAGTGATATGGAATGGTATGGAATCCATCTTACTCATTTTTTTATCTCCTTCCAAATGCAAATGCATTGCATCTCGTTCTATTCAAATCGAAACAATGAAATATAACTTCATACAAATGCATTGCATCTCTTTCCATTCAACCTTTTCCATTACAATATATTGACTAAAATCATTCATCCACTTTCCCTTTCCCTTCCTAATAAAAAACATAACACTTCACAAACATATTAGCAAAAACATTTGACCATATTGGATTTGGGGAATGAGAGAAAAATTTATGTTGAAGTATTATGTTTATATTGGAGGGACGAGAACAGGGGATAAAAAATGAGGTATTTTCAACATCAGTTCTACCCAATAACAACTTTTATTTGACTAAATAAAACCACAAACTTCCTCAATTTGTTATCCCATTGAATCTATTTTTATAATAATATAGGTTTTTGTAATTTCAAAGTAAAGAAAATCATATGTCATAAGTTGTTTTCATAAGGTCTCACAGACATTGTCACAAGTACTTATACCAATAGATAATATTAGATAAGGCGATCCAAACAGGACTTATGTTATCAATGGCAAAAAGAAAAACATACAAAACTCTAAAATATCACTAGACACAATTACACATATAGGAAAACCCCTATTCATTCAGATTAGTACAAGGATAATTCTTTGAATTTATACAACTTTTTTTGCACTTGCATCTAGGGGCATCAGATCGTCCTTTCATATTTTTTGCAACATGTAAGAATTGATTTATGTAAAATCACATAAAATTTCAAAACATCATCGATGCAGATTATAAGTCACTGATTTTAAATCAACACTTCCTCAAATGAAAACAAAAAAAACGAATTAAAATAATGAGAGCGAAAAATAATATAAACTTATAAATTAACTCCATTTCAAGTGTATTCTCTTACCTATATTAAATCAAGGAAATCACAGTTGTTTAAGATTTATATCAAATTTAATTGCAGAGCAAAACACAAAAGAGAAGGCATTGAAATATATGACAACATTGGTGATTTCCTTTTGATCAACCTAGTTATGATGGTCCACAAATTGAGTATTAGCCCTTCCTTCATGGATCTAGCAGCAACAAAACAAGATAGATCAAATAGGAGAAACGATAAAAAAGAGATGAAATAAATGACAAAAGATGAAGCATTCTGCAATTCAACCAATAAGGTATCTGCTTACAAATCTTATGTATAAACGAGTGATACATTCTGCAATATCGAAGTTTTGGGGAAATGGCGACAGCCCTTGGAAACGGCGACAACCCTTGATAGTATTTTCAAACAAGTGATACATATTTATAGAGTTCGCCTGAGGAGAGCTGTGTTAGGTTAAGTTTTTATGAGACCTAAATTTACATTATTTAAACTAAAGATAAATACATTTTGTAAGAAAAATATCACATAAATTCATTTATTTATTTAATGCCTTTAAAGTGAATTCTAGCATAACAAAATAAAAAAAAATAAAAAATTGAAATTATAACCACGCACATATATATGTGCATCAAAATTAATAAATTACTTAAATATCATAATTAATTTTAATAATAAAATTCTTTCTTTTTTTATTTTCTTATAAAATATGTCATTTTTTTTGCCTTTGAGCACAAGTGGTTTTTTTTTTGTTGACAAAGAGCACAAGTAGTTAAAAATGCCATTTTTTGTCAAATGTGCAATATTTCATCGAATGGGCACACCAACACTACACAAACAATGAAAGCACCAATAAATACAATAATGGACAATCAACCAGGTACATTTAAAATCTTAAACAAAGGAAGAAGCACATGAGCAACACCTGAACAACTAAGATTCAAGTGAACTAGATAAAATAGATCCTAATGAACTATCTAAAATAGATCCTAATGAACTAACTCAAAACAAAACATAATCAAACCCTAAAACCATCAAGCACAGCCAACATGAAAAAATTATTTAAATACACCCTACACACCTTCACCGCAAGACTGAACGAGAAACTCGATGGAACTACAACTGTTAACTGAATCCACTAGTGAACAGGAGAGGAGGCTCCACAACGGCTATGAGGGAAAATCTTGTGGATCTTGGGGATCAAGAGGTTCAGGGAAGGGGGAGAAGCTTCAAAGTCAGCAGGAGGAGGAGGAGGGGAAAAGGTTCGGTTGGTGAGATGGAAGGGGATGACTGGATGGGTTTCGGGAAGCTTTCAGGCTGGAGGAAAGGTGGTTTAAGGTGGTAGCGGGTTTGAGGCACAGGAGCACCATTCTGAGAATGGAGCGACTGAGAAGGGAGCGAGGGCTACAACAGCAACGCCGACAACCTACCTAAGCTAGAGAAGAAGAAAGGTGCTGCTAGGAGCCACCGAAACCCTATCAAAGGGTGTTTAAGGGACCGGTAAGAAAATACAAATTTTAAAATATTTATGTATTAATAAAAGAGTTGAGAATGCAAACCATTAGGGGTGAGAATAGACTAGGCCAACCGACAATGACTAATGAACCAACCTAAGACAAACCCAGGTCAAGCCAGGTTCGGCTCGGTGGGGGGAGAGGTGAATGGATCCTAGTTTCGATCAAGGCTAGTGATATGGGTGACTCATACTTGAGGGGACCCATGTACGTAATGCCTTTAGGTAAAATGGGATTTTAAGCAGGCTTTCGGGCCTTGTAAGACTTATAAAGCTGTGCTCGGTCCAGCCTATTTCCATCCCTACAAACCTTCATGATCTCATTTTATCTGCAGTCAACATTTTGTTAAACCAACTTTGAGAAAGAAGTACTTTCAATGGGATTTGATTTGTCATTCAATTTCCAAAACATTCTATGACGTGGCATTCAATGCCAAGTGGCGCAAAGGTCTAATAAGATGTTGACATGTGGCAGTGACATCATTGATGATGTCATGCTGACATCATCTTTGATTGCTAAATAACCTTTTTTAACAGAACTTAACAGAGGGACCAAACATGATGCATTTTGTTTTTGTAAGGGCTTCTTAAAAACATTTTTTTTATAGGGGCTCAACTGGACCATGGTGATATTTACAAGAACCAAACGTATATTTAAACCTTTTAAATAATATGAACTAAAACTAGAATTACATACGTTATTTTGAATGACAATATTTTCAAAACTTCATAACATAATACTCACAATCAATGTCGTTCTTCTAGTGAGGACACCAAAAAACAGAAATAATAGATTGATTTATTTTAAATCTAATTTATTGCATAAATATTAGTTGGTTATAAATATACCTATATACATTTATAGGTATCCATTTAGTAGAACCGGTTTACATTCTTTGCTTGGTTCTCATACTCAATCCTCGATGAGTTGTCAAAGCATTGAGCGAAAAAAAATATAACTTCCTTGATCGAAATACATACATAGTTTGAATCGTCACATATGTGAGTTATCTAAGTACATACCTGTTTTATGTTTCTTTTTAATTTTTGGCAAATAAAAGGAAGGAAGCCTCGTTAAAACCTTCTAATGTAAAAAAAGAAATTAAAATCAAAACCATAATAAGGACTTCCTAACTTGTTACATTGAGAAACCCCTAATACAATCCATCCTAGAGACAAATTTAAGGCAAATTGAAGGACTAAATTTTGATAGCCAGATCAAAAAGAGATAAAGACAGAATTTGTACTGGAACGAGTATTATAGGCGACAATTTTATGGACCAACTTTTTTTTAGTGGAAATTTCTTCTTTTGGGTCTTGGACACAACCGGTTCAAAATGATCATCATGCGCAACTATTCGTTGGGTATCAGTAGCCATATGATCATCATCATCATCAAACACATCCACCCAAAACTTTCCTAATATTCTCATGTCATATGCAACCACTAGGTTAGAAGTAGCACCATAACAATATTACTTCAACGACAATTAACAATATTCATATTCTTGACTATGTTGGCGTAAGAGTTAACAACAAGATATTGTTCAACCAATCTTTGTGTTCGTCGATTTTAGCAGGAAAGGAATCTAAGTAGGATATTGTATCTAAATTATCATCGATTGCCAACAATATCCAATAGTACCTACAAAAATTGTGGAATAAGAAAATCACAAATATTCCACAATACATTGTTTATGTCCTATATATGTTAACAATCTTCATAATTGATTTCAAACAACATGCTAACAATCTCCATTAACTGAAAGAGAGAGAAGAGAAGTGAAAGGGCCCCGTGACTGCTTTAGCTAAGGGGCGGGCTTGAACGCAACACAACGAATATATAAGATAAATTAAATGTCTCACAGTAGATTGATAGGTGACCTTTAATTGGCTCCCAACTAAAACTCATTCCTTGCTTTAGAACATCACGCTATAATTGGTTCACCAATAATTCAATGCTTTTGGAAGTGAGATAACCAATCTTTTATAAGCTCACTTGACACTGGACAGTATATATTACTGTCTTTTGTGCCATCTCTAAAATCGGCTAATTTAATAAATAAACAACTTGTTGCAAATATGGAAGACATATTGGGGTACCTATGTGCAAAGAAAAATAGTTATATTTTTTAAAGTTTATAATTTCATAAACATGAACAGATACATAAGTACATTTTCAGACATTTTGAACAAGGTACAAATGTTGTTCCCTCCTTGATCTGGTGGATCTTTTCCACAGTTTCCGGAACCAAATCCGGTCCCAATAGTCTTCTTTCACCTACATCCCACCAACAAAGTGTTGTCCAACACTTCCTCCCGTACAACACCTCATACGCAGCCATTCCGATGCTGGAATGATAACTGTTATTGTAGGCGAACTCCACTAATGGAAGGTGATCCTCCCATCTGCCACCACTATCAAGTGCACACGCCCAAAGCATCTCCTCCAAGGTTTGGATAGTACGCTCAATTTTGCCATCGGTCTGAGGATGATAAGCCGTACTAACATTCACTTTAGAACCCAATGCCATATCCAGAGCTCTCCAGAAATGAGAAGTAAACTTCGGATCACGATCTGAAATGATGCTAGTTGGGACCCCATGCAATTTCACTATATTTTTGAGGTATTTATCAGCCAATTTAGAGATCTTGAGATTAGAGCGAACCAAAATGAAATGTGCTGACTTAGTTAGACGATCCACCACTACCCAGATGAAATCATTACCAGCCTGGCATCGTGGCAGTCCCATCACATAGTCCTTATAAATATCTTCCCATTTCCATTTAGGAACATTCAATGGCTGCACATGATCGGAAGGCTTTTGGTGCTCTATCTTAACCCTTTGACAAGTTAAGCATCGAGACACAAATTCAGCAATTTCTGTTTTTATTCCCAGCCACCAATACATCTGTTTGATGTCCCGATACATCTTTATAGAACCAGGATGTATAGAATATTGACTCTTGTGCGCTTCTTCAAACACCTTATGCTTCAGTTCATCATCATTAGGCACACAAATTCTCCCGTTGAAACAAATCATACCGTCACTGTCTTCGGTAAAACCAAGTTGTCCCGTTTGAGCCGGAAGCTCCAAATCAACTTCTTGGTCCAAGCAAATTGAATATCTTAACGAAATAGAAATCCGAATATGACTTAGCACCAATTTACCCATCTTGGGTATTACGTTCAAGTTGAGATTCCTAAAAGATTCCAATAAGGCCATTTAATGCATCATCGGTGAAGTTGTGTGTAATGACTTCCGACTCAATGCATCAGCTACCACATTAGCTTTTCCAAGATGGTACTTCGATTCAAAATCATAATCTTTCAGAAATTCTATCCATCTCTGTTGCCGCTTATTCAGCTCGTTTTGGTCAAACAGATAGTTCAAGCTTTTATGATCACCGGAAACCCCGAAATGAGAACCATACAGGTAATGTCTCAAAATCTTCGATGCATACACAATGGCAGCTAGTTCCAGATCATGTGTAGGATAATTCTCTTCATGAGTTTTCAGTTATCTAGAGGCATAGGCAACCACTTGTTGATTCTGCATGAGAACACATCCCAAACCCCTGCCTGAAGCATCACTGTAAATTTGAAATCCCAATGATGGATCAGGAAGGATTAGGATCGGAGAATATGTCAAATGAGTCTTTAATTCCACAAAGTAATCTTTGCAATCGGAATCCCACACAAACGGTTGACCCTTTCGAGTTAACCAAGTGAGTGGAAGCACTAACTATGAAAACCCCTGGATGAATCTCCTATAGTATCCAACCAATCCCAAGAATCTTCTCACTTTAGTCACTGTGGATGGTCGTTCCCAATTCAGTACCACTTCTACTTTACTAGGGTACACTGCAACTCCATTTTTAGAAGTCACATGTCCTAGAAATTTGACTTCGGACATCCAAAAGTCACATTTCGTCAGCTTAGCATACAAATGCTTCTCTCGGAGCACCTTAAGAACAATTCGAAGATGCTGCACATGATCCTCAACTGTCTTTGAGTACACCAAGAAATCGTCAATGAACACGACCACAAACTGATCCCGATATTGGTTGAAGTGTTAACCCGAATGGCATCATTACAAACTCGTAGTGCCCGTATCTAGTACAGAAAGCTGTTTTCGGAACATCCAAAGATGGCACCTTGATTTGATGATAACCTGACCTCAAATCAGTCTTCGAAAACACTGCTGATCCCCGGAGTTGATATAACAAATCATCGATCCTTGGCAACAGATACTTGTTCTTGATTGTCACCTTGTTGTGCTGTGAGTGGTCAATGCACAACCTCATACTACCATCTTTCTTCATAACTAGGAAAACCGGAGCACTCGATCGAATGAATTTCTTGGAAATGAATTCTTTGAGTTGAGACTTAAGCTCTTTCAATTCTAAAGGAGACATCCTACAAGGAGCCATAGAAATTGTTCCAATGCCCGACAACAATTTTATTGAGAATTCTACCTCACGATCTGGAGGTAGGGATGCACTTCATCGGGAAAGAGATCAAGAAACTCATTAACAACTTGAACAGAAGTTAGGTCTAAACCTGTTTCAGAAGCGGATGATAACATCATGATATAGGCCTCTGCTCCTTGAAACAAACACTGACTTGCAGAAGTAAAAGAGATTATGGCTTCAAAGTTGGTTGTGGGCAACTCGACCGACTCGGAAGCAAAACTGATTGTTCTGTTGAAGCAATCCAAAGTGGCATGATTGGCGGACAGCCAACTCATACCCAAAACGATCTCCATACCCTTCATTGGCAAACACACGAAGTCTACCACAAAAGTCCTACCTCCTATAGCAAGCAAACTGTTTTCACATAGAGTTTGGGTCTGAACATTACTCTCAGCGGCCGTGAAAATAGTAATCGGTTGAGGTACCCGTGTTAAAGCTAAGCCCAACCGTTCAACATATGTTTGTGCTATGAATGAATGAGTGGCACCGGAATCATATAAAATACTTATAGGCTAATAGAAAAGAGATCTTGTACCCCTCAACAGATTATCAGTAGGCTTGACTTTCTGGGCATCCAAGGTATACACTCTCCCTTGAGTTGGAGTAGTACATCCTAACTGAGCTTTCTTCTTTTCAGGACAATTATTGGCATAATGACCCTTCTACTTACAATAGTAGCATTGAGTAGATCCGATGCGACATTCACCTCTATGGAATTTCCCGCATGTAGAACAATCCTCAAATTTCTTAGAATCTGACTTCTGAACTTGCATTCCCTTCTTGAGATTCACTTTTGGTCCCATCTGAGAGTTAGAAGATCCTTCACCCTTCTTACCATAACCAAACTCCCTCTTGCTAGCATGCAGCTTCCTCAAGTCTCCTTCCACAACATAGGCTTGCTGCACCAAAGCAGCATAACCGGTGCAATAAAATGAACCTAAGTTGTGAGCAATATCCTCTCTCAGTCCATGTTTATACCTATTGATGTTCCACAGGTCATTCGGTGCATAAGTGGCCAATTCATAGAACTGAGATAACTCCTCAAACTTAGTGGTGTACTGAGCCACTGTTAGGTCATTCTGCTTTAGAGTTAAGAATTCCTCTTCTTTTTATGTCTTCATGGCTATGGGGAAAAACTACTCAAGGAACATTTGATGGAAGTTCTCCCAACCAAGTCACAGGTGTACCCTGATTTACCATTAACGCGCGAGCATTTCTCCACCAGGTATATGCTTCCCCCTTTCAGCATATGGGTAGCCAACTGGACTTTCTCTTCATCACCACTTTGAAGAGTCCGAAAAATCTTCTCAATATCATCTATCCAATGTTGGGCTCCCATAGCTTCAGGTCCTCCTCTAAACTCGAAAGGGTGCATTTTGTAAAATTTGGAATAAGCCTGGTGAGGATCAACTTGTGGTTGTGGTGCCTGAGGCTGCACCGGTGGGGGATTCTGTTGAGCGTTAAACAATTGTTGCATCATCATCTGCTGATTCAGCATCATTTCGGTGCATCTGTTGTTGATTGTTCATCATTTGCTGGTTCATCTGAAAGATTGGTTGCATCCAGTCAAGTATGGGGTTTTGGGGAACCTCTGGCCTTGGTCGGGGATTTACGCCTCGGTCGTCCTGCCATAATTCTGCATACAATGCAACAAGTATTGGGTTGATCAGGCTCAATGTCTCTTAGCAAAATAAGCAGAAATATGACAAAGATTAACAAGGAGTCACACACAACCCTAATTCTATTCTAAGGCCAACTAGGTCGAACTGCTCTAATACATAAAATGTAACACCTTAAGATCACAACTAGGTGAACTAAAAGCATTAACATAATCTTAACAAATCAGAGTATAAACCTGCTCATAAAGTTGGTACAAATTAAAACTAAAGCGGACTGAAACCACTTAACATAGCCTTGAGATAAAATTTCTCAAATACAAATCCGAAATAAGTACTTAATAGGTACAAATTCGATATAATAAACATAACTATGGTCAAATCTACAAGGCAAGGTTTATAAGAACTACATAACCTTGACTATAACTCAAGGATTTAGGTCCAAAATACATGAAAAGGGAAATGAAGCATATTTAACATAAAGATCTCAAAAGGATCTCCCATCCAACTAAGTAGCTAAGCCATCTGCTACTTCTTTAACTCATAGCCCGGAAGAGCAGCTACTTCTTCCTTGTTTGCTTTTTCTTTCCCTGCTCATATGTAAAACACCACATAATTAAACAGTGAGATAATAATCTCAGCGAGTTCTTTCGGAACCCCTCACGTTAATCTCTCGGTGTCTTAATTATCTTTTCTCTTTTGTTAGCACAACACCGGAAAATCACTACAAAATTCCCCCAATGAACCCACTCGATAATAGCTATTATCGAGTCAACTTATCCTGGGCTAGGCTTAGCACTAATTACTTCCCCTCACTTAGAATGCTCTTACTCGGGATCGTCACCCCCTTGGCATCTAATGCTTTAGATTGACACTTAAAGTTACTTGTGTTGCATCATAAAAATACATGATTTATGACTTAACTTTGTTCAACTATCATTGGGGAGGGTTGAGGAAGGAATTAGGGAAGGATTGGACTCAAAAGGAATAGCATTTGAGGCATTTAAAATTGGGTGACAGATGGTTCGGCCCGGACCGGGCTCTTAGGCGCACGGATCGGGCATGTTTTCAAAAAAATTTAGTGTGCACTACGGATTTGGGCGGATGAATCGGGCTCCTGCACCAGCTTTCTAAAAACTCTATTCTCGATAATTTTGGTTGTTCCTTCGATTCCAATACCTATTTCGCTCAATTCCTAATTCAAGAACAGTCTCTAATTATCATTTTGGCATGCTTAAACAACCAATTTGATACAATTTAACATGTCAAGAAACTTACATAAGCATACATAACATAGAGCCTAATAAATTTTCAGCACAACCACTTCTTTTGATAGTTTCAACAGTTTTAAACAAAGCAATGTTTAGGAAACCGGCCCGGACGGTCGGTTGACCCGGTCCAATAGGGAACCGGTCACCAAGACGGCCTGTTAAGACCCCAGAACTGTTTTCATAGAGAACCGACTACGAACCGGAAAAACTCGGGAACACCGGCAAAACCAGTAAAAACTAGCGGTTCAGCGGTTCAGGGCATTTATATATTTTTTATTTTAAAAAACTAACAAAACGATGTCGTTTTAATAAAACCAATTTTTACACCCCAAAAGCAAAGCAAAACACGTTCTCTACTTCTCAATTTTTATTTTTTAATCAAAAGATTCAACATTAAAAAAAAAATTAAAACCATTCAACTTCTCAATCACACCCCAAAAGTCACGTTCTCACTTCTTCTTCTCTCATACCCACAACCAATTTTCTTTCCACAAGCCCTAAAAAGCAATGTTTTAAAAACCGGACCGAACCGGCCGGTTCAACCGGTTGGACCGGGAACCGGGCACTCGGGCGGTTGGTTCAACCCCATTTGAACCGTAGGCACGTTGAACCGCTTAGAACCGGTTTGGACCGGATTGAACCACGGTTAAACCGCTTTGAACCGCCAATTGACCCGGGGTTGAACCGCCCGGAATGCTTTTTTTGACTTTTTTATTGACTTTTTCTCCAAAATTTAATACCTTTCTTATTTTTTATTTAATTATTACTCATCCGGTTCAACCATGGTTCAACCGAGTGAACCGATTGAACCATGACCCGGAGCTCTCTCCGGTTCAATCTCCGGTCCGGTTTTTAAAACATTGCTAAAAAGTAAAAACTTCCTTCCTGTGCTGCTGCTGCACCTGTCTCCGGCTCTGGCTCCGACTCCTTAAGGATGTTATTGTGTTGAATTTGAATATTAAGTCATATTTTATTTGGATAATTCTGTAATTTTGCAAGTTAAATATGTGTACAGTGTACACCGGTTCAATGTCCGATCCGATTCATCTCTGGTTGAGCCATTGAACCTTGAACCGGTGCATCCACCAGTTCAATGACCTGTCTGGTTCTCTGAACATTGAAACAAACCAAATATACATGCAATCATGGATACCCAGAATCAGCCACATGCGTTAATTAATTCATCAATGAAAACATAAAACGGGATAACTCACATGTTTCAAGTAGAATCAAACAATGTGTACAAGAATGAGTCTCAAAAACCCCAATATCAAGCTTTTAAGACACCAACAAGCTCCTAAGTACCCAAAAATTGCTCCTACTTGACCCTCATCTCCCAAACCCTTATCTTTCGATTCCCAATCAACAATGTAGCTTCTCATGAGTGCTAAACAACCCTTAAAACTGACATGAAATAGAATAATCTTCCCATTCAAGCTCTAAAGTGCTCACGAAGTTCAAAATGGTAAAGGGAAGAATAGAGAGTGAAAAACTTGAAATTTCTGATCTCTTGGAAGTAAATAGAACTAGGATAGAGTGTGCTAACTAAGAGTGAAAAGATGAGAGAGTGGGGTGAGTCATGGTGTTGAAGAAGGTAGCTTACAAGGCTTTCATTTCCTCTCTCCTTTCTCTCCCTTTCTTCGATATCTCTTCTCTCTCAACTCACTCTCCTTTTTGTTTTAAAACTGAAAATGATAAGTGAGTGTGAGTGTGGTTGTGTCTCTCCTTGCTTTCAGCACTAGTAATGAGGGAAATTGAGTGTTTGGTCTGTGAAATGTTTGTTTTGCCCTTACCTTCTGTTTCTCACTTAAGATCCCTTTTTAATTACTCAAGCAAATCCCAAAATGCATACAATTAACACATTTAGGCAAATATAATCATCAATCATCTATTCACACTTACTCAATCAACTCAATTAACAATAATTAATTAAAATCACTTGCTAATCAAAACAATTAGAACAAACACTTTGGGGTTGTTACATATTCAACTAAAAAATATATTGCTTTTAGCAAATATTTTTTTTGAATCAATATTTGAAAATTTTCAAAAACAAATTCCAGCCTTTTAAAACCAAAATTAATTAAATTTACATTTATTTTTTAAAAAAATTATGATTTTGGGGTCTTAACTCTATTTCTACAGCTGAATTAAAATAGTTTTTGTAGAAACTAATTTTTTTTTGACCAATTTTTCTTGTAGCTATAGTATTTTTTAAATTTATATATACTTTTTCATATTTGATTATTGTGTATATTTGTTGATTACTTTTGCCCCCACAGTAAATTATGTAAAGCTACTATGTCACTGAGGGGCCGAATTTAATAAAAGTAGGAGCCTCCATAGTATATTTGTTGATTACGTTGAAGAAGTTGCAAACCCTGAATTTGTATAGCTTTGTATGTTGGCATTAATTTTATTATTTGTTCACAGATGGAGGGGACAGAAGGAATTCATGAGCATCCATATCCCTAGACACTGTTAGAATCTACACGAGAATATACGTATACAGACTAACGGTGTCAAACGACAAATGTTCAATTCCCTAAATCCCCTCTATATGTCAATAGACAATATAATCCGGGCCAAAATATAGCAGTATATAAATTCATGTTTTATAACTTCTTCAACGGCAATCTACTTCTTGGGTTTGTTTAGAAGAAACACGAGTAAGAATAAATTAGGTGGTGAAAAGAAACCACACTAATCTGACTGGGTTAATTGACTGATACTAAGCCTATTTGGTTTACTAATCCTAACAAGGATGGAAGATTGTGATGCCTTCAAAAACTGCATAAGCAGCTTATAAGCAGACCAGACAGGAGTAAGAGGTCAAAAAACTGCACAATTTGAGCAAAGTAGAGAACTGCATAATTGTGTTGTAGGATCACAAGAGATCAAAGAAAACTGCAAAAAATATGTATGCTTTAGATGGTACAAAAAGATACATCATTCAAAGTTAAAACATATAAAATAGATCCACCATAAACCTAGCAAAACTCTATACGAACTCACAAAGAAGAATGCAACACAACGGAGCAGCAACATGGCATATAAATGCATTCTTTTATCTTCCTTGTAAGTAGGAAAATGAAGCATGAACAAAAATGAATCTATATACTATCTCAGTGCCCCTTTATTTCTCGGGCCAGTTGTTACGATTTGGTATAGCAAGTAGATCAAATAACGTTCGATAATGATATACCATGCATAAAAGCACTGCAATCGCAATAATATTCCAAGTTAAAATATAAATTGATCGAATAAATAAAACATAAGCAGTTATATATATATATATATATATATATATATATATATATATACACACATATATAGTGTTAAGGTTTTTAACCTATCAATCAATACATGTCATTAAAAATATCTAGCTTTAATCATAAAAACTTAAAGGTCACACTTAAAATGTTGTGATTGATTCATGGTGTGAAATATTGTTACACTGTATGTGCATCAAACCCATCATTACGATGAAGGTCTCCGTTCATTTTGATTTTCCTTGGTTGTTTTGATTTTTAATTTAATGTCTTGTAGCTGAGTTTAAGTACTTCTAGTGCTCCCATTATAAAGAGGTGCTAGTAAAAAAATAAGCTGCTAGTAAAAACTCAACCTAGATGATTATAATACATATTATGATTGTAACCAGCTTACCCCTTTGACTTTTATTATCATTAGCAATGTCATCATTGATGGTATACATCCTTGTCCACAATTACTGTCCATGTTCTTCCATCCAGTAGTTCAACAAAGACAACAAATGCATTCATGGGTGTTTTTGGCTTTACAAGATGGCGGTAAGTATTGAGAAGCAAAAAACCCACAAGTTTAGGTTTTCCACCAAAAATAATCAAGTTCATATAGCCAAATGCCTAGAGAAAAACACTATTCACTTTGAAGTTCCAGCTATCACAGTGCACCCGACAGAAGCATGCTTTGGCTTTTTACGAGCACTGAGAGGGCTGTCTTTCTTAGATAGCAGTGAATCCATCTGCTTTCTCTTATTCTCTGGAGTACGACCAACATATACCAATAATGCGCTTCTTCTTTCACCATGCTTCCTAAGGTATTTAATGGCCTCATGTTTATGAGGATCCCCACTGGACCCACTTGACTTGTTTGATAAATTTTTAGAGCTCCCTTCACTCTCCGTCTTCAAATGATCTCGCGATATCTTGTAACAGTTATCGGACAAATGCAACTCAAGGTCATTAAACAAGTAAATTATAGTAATACATGGGAAAAAGGTCAATCGGTAATTGAACCATATTGATCTATTTTTTTTCAATTGCAACATGTAATTTTAGTGATATGAGGATGTGAACTCCCGACTTCGAACCATATTAAGGTGTTTATTTGTAAATTTGTCAAAGTTGACCAAAAAACCAAACCAAAGAAATTATAAAGTTATCTATCATACAATAAAAGGCCAAGAGGCAATGCATCCACAATGGAGACCCTACAGATATTAAAACAATTAGAGTCATTAACCATTAGAAAATGTTGTTTTTGTTGTGTTAAATATACTCTATGTGACACCCTCTACCCTGTCATGGCATTTTAATAGCATAATTAGGAAAAATTGCTAGAAGCAAAGTATTGTTCAAAATGAAACTTTAATTTAACGGGGTGAAGTATTCACATTTACAAACTTACGAAATGAAAAAAAAATACCAACTTATAAATAAAGCAAATAACCCAAATTCCCGATGTCACAATAGTTCAGAGCTGACCCTTACAAAAGTACATCGGAAAAATAGACTTTTAATCAATAGCGAAAACTAGTTAATTCTAACTACGTTAACTCCGAGAGCATAATCACTCCTCAGGTCCATCAACACCAACACCTGCAAGCACATCATCTATACTTACACAATGGTGTATGCATAGCCACAAAGGGGTTAGTCATCATACATCCAAGTAGCATTTACGGTAAGAGAGATAAATGAGCAATGCACTTTATAACAACAACTTTTACTTGAATAATTAAGCATCACATACATCCACACCTATGAGAACATATATTATTACCAACCACTAAACATACTATTATGCAATGATATATTACTACAACAACATCAACTATATTACTAACAACAACATCAACAACAACAACCATAAGATTGAGATACCATGCTCGAACGGGGTACCTTGCCCGACAATGATCTACTAACAACAGGAGTGACAACCGCAGGACCAGGATACCATGCCTGAATGGGATACCTTGCCCGATAACGCCCTACTAACAACAACAATGACGACAACCGCAGGACCAGGATACCATGCCTGAACGGGATACCTTGCCCAATAGTGCCCTACTAACAACAACGACAATCGCAGGACCAGGATACCATGCCTGAACGGGATACCTTGCCCGATAGTGCCCTATTAACAACGACAACAACAATGTGAGGACCGGGGAACCATGCCCGACCGGGATACCTTGCCCGATAGTGCCCTATTAACAACGACAACAGACTTATGGACTTAATCGAAATGGTGTCTAACAACCGCATCAGCGACAACAACTATTGCTACGACGGCGAACAACAACAACAACAACAGTAGCAATAATAACGATAACAACAACTAGGTAAAACAATAACAACAACGAACAACAATAGCAACACAATAGCAACCGCAACATCACAACAGTACCAACAACATAAACACATCAAAGACAACAACTTAGCAACTTACCATTAGCAGCTACAATATCCACAACTTAATCACTTAACATCAACAGCAACAACAACTTAACAACTTTAGTATATGTACTATTTAAAAATAGCAACAACAACAACCAATTTACAACTTTAGTATAACTATATAACAAGAACAAGAACAACAACAACATCGATCAATAACACAACCACAACAACAACAATATCAGCAACAACAACTGCGACATCAACAACAATAGAACAACAACGTAACATTAGCAAAAACAACAATGTGGCATCAGCAACAACAACAACTTCAAAATCAACAATAACAACTACTCAAGAACTTTAGTATCTAGTGGAATACTATTGAACAATCAAAAACAACAATAATCACAACAACAATAATAACGATAGAAGCAATGATACAATATCAACAATAGCAACCACTACAACAACCATAATAACAACTTAACAAATTTAGTATCTTGTGGAATGCTACTTAACAACAATAGCAATAACAACTTAAAACAATACAACAACATTAACAACTTCTGGTGAATCAAGCACTACAACACTATTAGTCACTACCAACAATCATATAAATTTCTACATAACATTAGAAGTAATTGTTCCCATCACAATGGCGACGGTACTAAGTGCACGGTTCTATCGCGTAATAAAAAGTATCGATCCAACAGAGACTTTTTGATTACCAATTTCTTTTTCGGTGTTGATTAGCTAAAAGGAATGATTTTAGAAGAAGGAATGTTTGTTGATTTTAAATTCAGAATTATAAAGAATCTCAGGTTATTAATTTCATCACAATGATGAGGAACCCATGTAATTCTTTAGACCATTTACCAAACTTATAAAGTAATATACTTCAAAGACAAAGCAACGAATATAACAAATGTCTCCTTTCAGAGTACAAAAGTGTGTTTTAAACTAACATTCAAGCCTATTCTCATGGTTGATTGTAACCAAAACCCATTAAGCATAATACCTTTATAATGTCTCAAAAGTTTCAAAACTATTCTCATGATTTGAATCCCTTGTCTAAATTCATAGTTCCAACATCAATACTTCACCTTTCGGTTCTTCGTATGATGTTTAGGATTAGAATTGAAGGACAATGAAATTAGATTGAAATATAAAACAATTGGAGTGGAGAATAGTCTTTGGGAACTACTAGGGACCTATCATTGGGTTACTCCCAATAACCCAAGACTTTGTATCTACTCACTCTTGCTTAAAAAGTAAATTGCAATAAGATAAATAGACATAATTGTAAATGACTGAAATCTAAATGACAGAAGTAAAGTGCAGAAAGTAAGAGCTAAAATGTAAAGTGCTGGAAATATAAAGAGCAGAAAAATAAAGAACAAGAAGATAAAAGAAAGCAAGTAAACAAGAACTAAAATAAGAGAAAGAACTTATATTAAACTTTGGAGTGAGATTACAAGTATCCAAAGGCACCATTACAGCTGAAATGAGGTCCTATTTATAGCCTAGGATCAGTAGACAAAGGAGTAAATTCGAATTACAAGCCATAATGAAAGAATTGGAAGAGTTTTGTAACATTTTTAGCTTCAGACAAAGGTGCACAGACCACGCCGCTGGGGTGCAGGGACCGTGCGTGTCGTCAATCTTTTCAGCTTCTTTCTGTAACAGTGCGCACGGACCACGCTTATGATGTGCACGGACCGTGCGTGTAGGCCTGATATTTGGTTCTATTTACTTGATTTTGCTCCTTTGACATTGTACTTTTAATCCTTGCTTTTAATCACCCAAATTCTTCCATTTCTTCATTATTTGACCCTGACAATAAAAACCAACATTTTGTAGTAAAATAGCTCCAAAGTAGAACTAAAATCCCACACTTTTTATTTAATTCAAATGCTAAAAATACAATAAAATAAGACTTATCAAACTCTCCCATGCTTGAATCTTTGCTTGTCCTCAAGCAATAACAATCAAAACCAGCAGCACAAATTAGTAGAAGCAATTTTTTCATTAAAGCTCAATCACATTTATTTTTCAAGGGCTTTGTTCTCAAGGTGCACTTATCACACTTCTCTATGCTTTTCATGGATTTTTCAACCCAACAATTGTTCCAAGTGAGTGTGTGCACTCATAGGTCCGGTCCAGTCACCAAAATAGTCACAAAAATTTCGCTTTTGCCTTACTTAGAAATAGCCTTCCTAGATTGTGCTTCAGTTGATTACAAAGATTGACAATTGATCCACATTTGGTGGTCAGGGCACACTTGATATTTTTCAGTTGCTTCACTTTTTGAATTTTCTAACCAGCAAAAACAGCCTAGTTTAGATATATTACCCTGACTTCAGGGCATACTTTTGATTTTTCAGCTGTTTCGCTTTTTGAAATTTCTACTTAGCAAAAACAACCTAGTATATGTATATTACCCTGACCATCTTGCTTGATTTCTATTTTTCTTTGTTGTATCAAGTTTAGCACAATTGTTGGCTGACTAAAACAAGCTCAGCTTTGACTAGCTTTTGAACTATTTGGCTTCCTTTCAAGACATAGAGTTTAGGTGTAAAAACAGATGTGGGTTTAGAAAACAATTCAAGCAAAAAAAAAATTGTGCTTACGTGTATAAATTCATCATAGAACTCAGCCCTTATTTGATTTTTTTTCAACTATTAATAAGTGCTGCACTATTACATTTATCTCAAAGAAAACAGCAGCAATACAAAACATGGGAAAGAAATCCAGTCTCAACACTACATGAAAATTGAATAACAGAAATTTAAACAGCAAAGGGTAAAGTACCCCCCTATGCTTGGACTAAGCATTGTCCTCAATGATATGAAATTAAAAACACATGAGAGGGGTAAGGAAAACTCACATTGACTAGCATTTGTAGCTTTTCTTCTTATTCCAGTAAAACAAAAATGAAGGTAAACTTGTGGGTTGCCTCCCACGCAGCGCTCCTTTATGGTCATTAGCTTGACCTTTGCCTTCTATAGACTTATTCCTAGGTCCCATTGCTTGAAGCATAAAGACCAAGTGACACATGAAGAAGGAAAGCATATTCCTGGATCCCATGGCTTGTAAAAAGGAAGTTGTGTAAGCAATAAGATCCTATTTTGCATTCCTCCTAGATCAAATGTTATTTTCACAAAGGATGGTGAGAAGTAAGATAAAGGGCACAAGATTATGACATCCACACATGAATTTAAACCATTATACTTATCCATGGAAGGAATTTCGGTTTCCCTTATGCTCTCCATTTCATGGCATATCTCTTTTGAATCATCTTGCACTACCACATTACCATTATTTTGATCTATCTCAACAACAATATTTTTCTCAATTTCTATTTCATGTTGTTTTTTGAAAATTCCTTGTAAGCAAGGTGGTGGTGGTGGCAAAGACGCCTCAAAAGATTCCCATTCCTCCTTTGAGATTGTAATTTCATTTTTGTATATCCCTTGCAAGCAAGGTGGAGGTGGTAGCAAAGATAACTGAAAGAATTCCCATTCCTCCTTGGAGAATGTAAATTCAATCTTAATCATAATAAAAAGCAAAAAACATTTAGTCTAATCGATACCGAAAAATCAATTAATATCACAAAGTCCCCGACAACGGCGCCAAAAACTTGATAGGCCGCAATTGCACGGTTCTATCGCGTAATAAAAAGTATCGATCCCACAGAGACTTTTTGATTACCAATTTCATTTTCAGTGTTGATTAGCTAAAAGGAATGATTTTAGAAGAAGGAATGTTTGTTGACTTTAAATTCAGAATTATAAAGAATCTCAGGTTATTAATTTCATCACAATGATGAGGAACCCATGTAATTCTTTAGACCAATTACCAAACTTATAAAGTAATATATTTCAAAGACAAGGCAACGAATATAACAAATGTCTCATTTCAGAGTACAAAAGTGTGTTTTGAACTAACATTCAAGCCTATTCTCATGGTTGATTGTCACCAAAACCCATTAAGCATAATACCTTTATAATGTCTCAAAAGTTTCAAAACTATTCTCATGTTTTGAATCCCTTGTCTAAATTCATAGTTCCAACATCAATACTTCACCTTTCGGTTCTTCGTATGATGTTTAGGATTAGAATTGAAGGACAATGAAATTAGATTGAAATATAAAACAATTGGAGTGGAGAATAGTCTTTGGGAATTACTAGGGACCTATCATTGGATTACTTCCAATAACCCAAGACTTTGTATCTACTCACTCATGCTTAAAAAGTAAATTGCAATAAGATAAATAGACATAATTGTAAATGACTGAAATCTAAATGACAAGAAATAAAGTGCAGAAAGTAAGAGCTGAAATGTAAAGTGCTGGAAATATAAAGAGTAGAAAAATAAAGAACAAGAAGATAAAAGAAAGCAAGTAAACAAGAACTAAAATAAGAGAAAGAACTTAGATTAAACTTTGGAGTGAGATTACAAGTATCCAAAGGTACCATTACAACTGAAATGAGGTCCTATTTATAGCCTAGGATCAGTAGACAAAGGAGTAAATTCGAATTATAAGCCATAATGAAAGAATTGGAAGAGTTTAGTAACATTTTTAGCTTCAGACAAAGGTGCACGGACCACGCCGCTGGGGTGCATGGACCGTGCGTGTCGTTAATCTTTTCAGCTTCTTTCTGTAACAGTGCGCACGGACCACGCTTATGATGTGCACGGACCGTGCGTGTAGGCCTGATATTTGGTTCTATTTACTTGATTTTGCTCCTTTGACCTTGTACTTTTAATCCTTGCTTTTAATCACCCAAATTCTTCCATTTCTTCATTATTTGACCCTGACAATAAAAACCAACATTTTGGAGTAAAATAGCTCCAAAGTAGAACTAAAATCCCACACTTTTTATTTAATTCAAATGCTAAAAATACAATAAAATAAGACTTATCAAACTCTCCCATGCTTGAATCTTTGCTTGTCCTCAAGCAATAACAATCAAAACCAGCAGCACAAATTAGTAGAAGCAATTTTTTCATTAAAGCTCAATCACATTTATTTTTCAAGGGCTTTGTTCTCAAGGTGCACTTATCAAATGCTAAAAACACAATAAAATAAGACTTATCAAATGGCGACGGTACTAATTCACTTAAAGCCGTGTGAAGCTTAGGGATCATGGGACATCCCTATTGCTTATTATCTAACATACTCACTACTATAGAGTTAAATACCCCCTTACCTCGATAAAATAACTTGTGGTATCAACAACAGCAAACAAAGTCGGCCTGCAGCGACAATTCAGCACTCAACGACACGAAGCAAAATCCATAGGTCGTATAGAAAGTGAAATACAGCTGGACAAAAACAATAGTAATTATAAACTGTTTATTTCTGAAATTTCTAAAACTGAAACGAAGTTTAAAGGAACAAAAACTGAATTACGGTAATTGTCTCACCGAAAAAGGGGTCCGACGTCAACTTCACCGAAACGAAAAAGAGACAAGTGTTTCCCAAAGGTTTCGACGAGTAGAATCCGAAAACGACGTCCGTTTTTCCAATCAGAGACTGTAGTGGTCGGAAAGCGCGAAATGTAGTCCGCCCAAAGTGAAAATACGCGATAAATGGTGCTTCGTTTGACGAAACAGAGGTGAGAATCGAATTCAGAAGATGATTTTGAGTTGGGTAGTGAAATTTGGGACTAAACCGTGGTCTAGAGGGAGAGAACGAAGGCAAACAAGGAGAAGTTAAGGGTTTGGTAACAACAGTTACATTTGGCTCATGGAGAAGAAGATGAAGCGTGAAAGATAACTAAATAATAAAATAAAGAAGAAACCAGGTAGGGCGCACTTAGCAAATGGGGGGTGCAGCCATTAAAAATTTAAGAAAACAAAACTATAATATATTCCTATTGTTACATGCTAATATATAATATATATAATATATAGTTATCTCAAAATAACAATATCAATATTAATAATTATATCAAAATATAATTAACACTGAACTACTAAAAAATAATGATAATAAAATGGCAACAAATCATAACTAATAGTTTATAAAACTAGTAAATAAATAAACAAATAATTCAAATAACAAAATAGTAAACTTTACTAAAATATATGAATTATAAAGGCAAACACACACAAATCATGTCACAAAATTACTATTATATTCCGGTAAGTAAATATAGAAAAAATGGGGTGTTACACTCTACGCACCTTGCCACATAAACAACATAGTTTCTAATCAGGTTCAATTGAACAGAGCACATCACAAAATTATGGATTGTTCATAGGCAGAGAGCTGAAGTAGGCAAGAATTTAAAAGCATAAGAATGAGCATAATTTCTATTTGTTGTCCAATTTCAAAAATCAAGGTTTGTAGCTTCGAAGATAAAATTTAGTAAGGACACATCATCGAGAAAGAGGTGATAACATCTTATATATAGCCATAAATAGTCAAGTTTTTTAGGCAAAAATTATGGCATCAGCTTATCATCTTTGCTCAATACACATGTGTTCCATCACCAATTAATATTAGCTAAGAACCATGTAGCCTCATCATCATCTAGCTAGAGCTGTGCCAAACTATATAGCACAAATATTTAGTCACAACATTTCGTCACACACACAAAAAAGAATTAAATACACTAAAAAAATAAAAGTTGTGTGTTTCCCTAAGTGCATTTATTTCTGTTTTGAGTGTATGACCAAATGTTATGACTAAATATTCGTGACCACCTAAGAATTATTCTACAAAGAATATCTATTGAATTCATTATATAACATGTCAATAATATAGGTATTTGTAATTACAAGTGGAACAAAAAGTAAAGAAAATCATGTCATAAGTTGTTTTCATATATTTCCCGCTCTAATCTAGTTTGTTTAGGAGGGAAAATAAAACTGGCCGCTCCCTTCCTTTCCTGACACATTACTTGTCTTCTCTGAGAATGTAGCTCCTAACTTTGTTAGAGCAAGTGGGCTTCTCAATGTGGAACAACATGCCAATGGGGCACAACAAGCAACTGGAGAACAACGTGCCAATGGGCAACAACAAGCCAATGTGGAACAAAATGCCAATGTAGAACAACATGCCAATGTGAAACAACAAGGTGGTGGAGGTAATAGCAAGAAAAGGGACAGTGAAGATTCTACTGAAAATATCAATAATACTCCTTCTAATGTTGGTGTTGAGGTTGCTGGTGCCGAGCAGTTCGAGGCTGATGGAGGCACTAACACTGAGCCTTCGGATGTTCCCTCCCAAACTACTAGTAAATAGGATCAAGAGGTCTGCTAATAAGCCGAGGGGAAGACCTAAAAAAAATAATGTTGTTTTCATATGCTCTCCCAAAGTAATTACGCCAAGACAAAAACAAAGATAAGCCAAACCAAACAAGCCCTATGTCATCAATGGCAAAAAGAAAAACATACCAAACCCTATAATATCACTTGACGCAATTACAAATATATGAAAACCCATATCTATTTCGGCTAGCAGAAGGGTAATTCTTTGCATTAATTTATACAACCCTTTTGCACTTTCATCCAGGGGCATTGGATGTAACTTTCAGAATTTTCGCAACATGTTAGAAGTGATTTATGTAAAACGACTTAACATTTCAAAAAATCATTGTTACAATTTATAAGTGATTGATTTCAAACCAACGATTCCTCAAATAACACAAGAGAAAAAATTAAAATGAAGGAGACCCAATAATATCAAGCCATTGATAGTTACAACACTAGTGGGAAAAAGGCATTCAAAGTCGGGTATTTAGGACTTTTAAAGTCGGGGTCTTCACCTGACTTCTATCAAAGCGACTTATTTAGATAAGCCAAAATCACTGGTAAATACCACTATCCATCTTAAAAGTTTAAAAATTCAAGTACCTTTTTCCAATTGATAGTTGGCTACATTATATACTTATTTAGATAAGCCAAAATCACTGGTAAATACCACTATATATCTATGTATTTGTCTTAAACATATTTATATCGACTATAACTTATATTCATCAATCATGTTGTGGAATCCCTGATTAACTTAGAAATATGCGCGACCAGAGTTTACAACCTTCTAACTTATCCAAAATGATAACAACCTTCAAAATATATGAAATAGAGAAATTAATTTTATACACCAAAATTTCTCACGAAACTGTTAAGAAGGACTTACATCAACAAAACTCCAAGGATATGTGCTCCATGCTGCTAAAGTATGTGTCTCAAGCAGTTCTACAGTCAAGCTAGATCCAGTATTAATTCATCAGCTTAAATTACGCATGTTGATTGACTCAGATTAGAAAAACACACACCATGTATTAAGACTTTATCCTTGTTATGGAAAATCTATGATTATGTGTGCGTGCTTAACACTTTATAAAATTAACTTTAGTGTATTGTCTTACCTTTATTTAATCAAGGAAATCACGGTTGCTGGAGATTTATATCAAAAATAATAGTTGAGCAAAGTACAAAAGAGAAGCCCTTGAAATATATGATAACATTGACGATTTCCTTTTGATCAAGCCAGCAATGATGGTCCAAAAATTGAGTAGTGTCCCTTCCTTCATGGATCTAGCAGTAAAAAAACAAGATAGTTTAAATTGGAGGAACGAAACAGAAAAAATATGAAACAAATGACAAAATATGCAGGAATTGATGTACCGATTTCTAACACATCCTCATAATCGATTCTCTTATTCAAGCTTCTGCTTACAAATCTTATATATAAATGATTGATACACTCTACAAATTCGATATAACGCGGATCAAGAAATGTACATATAACATTACAATTTTGAGGAAACGGCGGTGTCGACAACCCTAGATGGTGCTTTCAAAGAGGATTACACAACCATGTATTTATAAAAATCTCACGGGAGACAAGGGCTTGTGTTAGGTTAAATTTTTACAGTATCTATATTTAAATTATTTAAATTAAACATAAATACATTTTGTAAGAAAAAAATCATATAGATATATTTATTTAATGCCTTTAAAGTAAATTCTAGACGAAAAAGATTAATAAAAATTGTTCTCATTTATAAAAATAATTATGAAAATAGAGATTATAACCACATATGCACATATGTGTATCAAAATTAATAAATTATTTAAACTTTCGTATTTAATTTTAATAAAAAAATTATTTCTTTTTTATCTTCTTATAAAACATGTAACTTTTTCCCTTTTAGCTCAAATGATAAAAAAAAGGCAATATTGAAATAATCATGTAATAATTAAAAAATTGAAATGCAAACCATCATCATGATCTCATTTGTTCTGCAACAAACATTTAGTTAAAGCTACTTTGAGCATGAAGTGTTTTTCATATATAACCTTTGATATCTCATTTATTTTCACAAACATCTACCTTTTGAGGTACCTTGGCATACCTTGCACCAGAATATGAAAATTTTGATGTCTTTAGAGTATTTGCAAATGTTTGCAAAGTAAAGATAAACTTTTACTTGGAAGATTCTAAAATTGGATATAACACTTTGAGACACTTTAGAATTTTGGGACTCCTATATGCATCATTTTTGTTTTTTCTAGAAGCAAAATAAACTAGTTAAATAGACGAGGACACAAATTAAATTAAAAAATTAGATACAAAATAAACTTCGATGAAGGATACAAGGATTGGAAACCATGGGTTGTTGGCCCTCTCTCCCTTCAGAATTTGTTTTTGGTTAGTCCCTACTTGCCTATGTTATGTATCATGTTGCATGTAACTAAAGATTTTTATTTTTATTTGCATACTTCTTACGCCGAGAAGTGTGTAAAATAATTCAATTCATGACGGAAATTTTTTTGTTGGCCCCACACTATTTGCACATCGTGATGCATTTTCCACATGCACGATAGTAACTAACTCATTCTTCAAATTCAAATCATTCTTCAAATTCAAATCTATTACCATAACATAAGTACCAAATTAAACAAACAAACATTAAACAACAATGATCTCACAAATATTCATTAATATTCTAATTAATAAATTTATAAAATCTTTTTTCAAACAAAAATAAATATGTAAAATCTAATAACTAAGAAATTTGATACAAAATATTAGATGTTAAATAATTAGAATATAAACATAATATAACACACACACGCACACACACACACGCACATATATATATATATATATATATATATATATATATATATATATATATAATACAAACCTATTATCAATAAACAAAAAACATATATTTTTTATTTCAAATGAGATAGTAGATACTTAACGTTTGTAAGGTAATGTATAAAAAATTAAAACAATAATTGCAATATTTGAATTGGAAAAAGTAAAACAAGCTAAGCATTTAGGGAATTGCATTGCTGGAATTTGGTGAAGCATTTGGTGTCGTTGGAACACCTTTCTTAACTACATTTGTTGGACAATTCGAGAAATAAAAAGTATTATATGAAGATATCAATTAAGAGCAAGAGATAAAAACTATCAAATATATTCATCTAAAAATTCTCTTCTTATCTCTTTCTTATGTCTCTCTTTTCTATTTTTTCAAACATCGAAACAAATATTAGTGCTAGTACGGTTAAAGAACAAAAAAAGGAGGGAGAAAAATTAAAGAACAAGTAAAAAAAGAGGGAATAGGATCCCAAAATTTTCTATCAATCAATTAAAAGCAAGAAAACAAAATTTTCTATCAATTAAGAGCAAGAGAGACAAAAATTTGAAAGAATTGGTATGAAGATTGAAGCATAACCATTTCATACTTGAGAGAACACTCCTCCCATAACGCCATAAACCCATAGTTAACACTTAACACCTTTGAAGTTTACCAATGTAACTTCAATGCTTTGCTGTTTTGGCATACATCAAATTTGCTTTAATGGATGATGATCGCAGGCTCCTTTGGAAGCCTTTTTTAGATAGAATTTATTTTCTTTAAATTATGAAAAATGCAAAGCAGAATGATTTTAATAGTTTGAAATTCCACAAAGATTTTCGAATAATATATTTGTGATGTTCCCCAAGAAGAAAAACTATATTGCAATGAGATTAGCATATTGGTGCAGATGCTTGCATTGAAAATGGGGGAAAGAAGATTAGATAGTATATTGAGGAAAATAATCTGACAAGAGCAATGGCTATGATGGTAAAACGTGCCATGGGTATGATGGTAAAACACGCCACTCGTTTGTGTCACGACCCGATTTGGATCATGACCGACGCACAGACTACTAACGAAATCTGACAAGTCTTACCAAAATCAAGTAGAACTAAAGATCCCTAAATATCTCAAACCTATAATAGTCAATATTTCAAACAAATTTCTAACAAAATTTTGGTAAAATCTCCTCTAAAATATGGACATTCTCAAAATAACATATATACCTGTAGAACAACAAAACAACTGCACCAACCAATAATGGTCCTCATAGAGGCCAACAAAATCACATCTAATTGATGTCAGATAACTCAACAATGTAACAGAGCCACTACAGATTTTTCCAACATTATGTAAGGACACAAAGAATATCACAAGTATCATCGCTAACAACCCCCGAATCAAAAGAGAGCATCACCTAAAAGTAAGACGTTAAACTCTAACAAGGTGATCGGTTCGACACAAGCCTGGGAATCTGAAACATATAAGAGACACGATGTGAGTCACCACTTTGTGAGTAAATAATAAAGAACATAACAAGCGAGACACGATAATACCGATCATAAAGTGATTTGCACAAAAATCTTAAATAAGTGAATCGTATAAAGTCGTAAATGGGGTAATATATATGCAGAACTGAAATAGGCTCCCTGCCTGGAAATATCAATAATAGGCTCCCCGCCTCAAAATGTCCATCATAAGCTCCCCGCCTGAAAATATCAATAATAGGCTCCACGCCTCGAAATCAACAATAGGCTCTCCGTCTTGAAATATCAACAATAGGCTCCCCGCCTGATAGGTAAATCATGGTGCACCAAGGCTAACACATACTGCTGTTAGCATGCAGCGTTCTGACAAAGTTTTACCCCAAATCCTTTCGAAAATCCAATAAAATATACATATATTAATAAAACCTCTCGATCAAGAAAATATCATAGTGAATCGGTAGTCTCAAGGTATTACTCTCAAACGTCAAACCAATTATTCATAAGAATCTCAAACTTCAAGTGTTCAAAACTTTCCATGAGAATCCTCAATTCAAGTTATCAAGCCATAAGATCATATTACCATGTTCCAAAAATGTGTTTCATATAAAGGGCAATAAAGTCTTTAAATTGCTTAAAAACATAAGATAGAGATTCAGTCAAATACATATAAAGTAAGTTTAACAAAGTAAAAAGGACTTGTAATAGTCTCTATTATTTACTCACCGAATTCCTAATCCGAAGAGAGAAGAGTTGAGGACCGATACCGATGGACTGACTTCTTTGAATCTAGATTAGGATAAACTAAATTAGTATTTTAGATAGGATATATAAAATTGAATCAATTCCTAACGCATCTAGTTTATCTTTCTCTTATATTTTCAGCATTTTAAACTTCTAATTTTCATTTATACACTTTAAAGCTTCTTACTACCTTATTTAAATTAGATCTAGTATTTCTATCTTCCTAAAATAATTTTCTATCAACTTCCTACATGAATCTTATGCTCACAAGATACTAAGTAGGCCAAACTATCATACTGTCATATATAAAACCTATATAAATTTCTAGTTTGTCAACAATCAGACCCTAACATAAAATTTGCCAAAATATAAGAGATCGAGCTTCTCTTACCTCAAATAGATTTTACTTGTGTGAATCACCTTCTCTTTCAAATTTTTACTCTCTCTCTCTCTCTCTTCAACATTTCTTTCCTTTATCCTTGAATTTGTTTGCCCCCTTCTTTTCCAAAATCTACACCTTACAAAGTCTGCTATTTCTCTAACTCAGCACCCTCACTATTGCCGTATCTACACCTCACTATTCCAAAATCTACACCTTACAAAGTCTGCTATTCCTCTCCAGCCCTCCTAGCTAGTTCTCTCTCTCTCGGTTTGTATTTCCCTTTCTTAATATCACTGGTGCTTGATTTTTCCAAAGAAGCTTCTAGTGAGTGTTTTTCTTTTCATTTCATATTCATTGCCTTTTTCAATAATATATTATTATTAGTTGTCTTCCCAAGATGTCAGTTGCGTTTGATTTTATTTTTCCTTGAGAACTATAACTATATTATAATACTAGGCTCTCACCCGTGCTCAGAGCACGAGGTTTAATTATTTACATAAAATATCATTACATATCTTTGTATTTTTCTGAAATGACTTACTTTTTTAAAAAAACTACAAAAGTATCATTACATATTTTTGTTTTTATCTGTAAATGATTGCACTTATTTTTTTTATCAAAAATACAATTATTTTCTTTTTTGTCTTTTTCCAGAAATGAATGCCCTTATTTTATATCAAACACACAAAAATGTCATTACATATATTTGTCTTTTTCCCCAAATGATTGCCCTCGTTTGTTATCAAAGCTACAAAAATGTCATTGTTTTTTTGTTGTCTTTTTCCCGAAATGACTGTCCTCAGTTTTATCAAAACCACAAAAAATGTCATTACTTTTTTTTCTCTTACCGAAAATGTTTTACCTTCATTTTGTTTACAAAAATGCCATTACAATTGTTTACCCTCATTTGTCTTGTTCCCGAAATGATTGCCCTCATTTTTTCATCAAAACTACAAAAATATAATTGTTTTTTTGCCTTTTACCGAATATAATTGTCCTCATTTTATTGTCAAAACTACCAAAATGTCATTACTTTTTTGAATTTTTATAAATACTCATTTTTTATTATCAAAACTACAAAAAAATGTCATTGTTTTTTTGTCTTTTACCGAATATAGTTACCCTCATTTTGTTGTCAAAACTACCGAAAAATAGAGACATTTACAGGGACTAAATACATATTTAAACCTTACTTTTTTGACTTTATAAATACTCATTTTTTATCAAAACTACAAAAATGCCATTGTTTTTTTCTTTTATTGCATATTTGCCCTCATTTTGTTGATAAAACTACCAAAATACCATTACTTTTTTGACTTTTTATAACTATGTATTTGTATATGTATATACGTATAGCATAAAGTGATTTTTGTGTATGTTTTGGCACTTTAGCTTTATATAATAGGGAATTATTATATTTTATCTAATGTTAACCTTGATCTTCTATATATATATATTTATATTACAAACCACAATATAGCTTTGTTTCTACTATGTCTTACTGGTCTTGCTCATCCGAGACTGGCAATTGTTATCTATTATTATAATTATTTTTTTTATAAATTTGGATTTACATATATATATATATATGTAAATTATAATTATTTGTTGGAGACCTAATGTCACACAACAAAACAGAGTGTTACAGTTTGAGACCTGGTCAAGCAATGGGAAGCAAACAACAAATCTTGTTTAATAGAATTGCAGTCGAACAAAATGCAACACAACACACTTCCACCAGATTACTAGAAAGGTAGGATTGGAAAACAAAAAAAATCAAAAGAGGGAACACGATGTAGCCTATCATCGTTGGGAACACAGTGGTCTCAGATAAACAGTCATTTTTGTCAATTATTGTGTGAAGCGCTATTATTTTAGTCCCGAAATATATCAAATCGCAAACATATCCTCCAGTATCTCTTTAGTAAATCATTTTGGTCCTCAGATTTATTTTTAGTTCGCAATTTTAGTCCTCAAATGTGTTTTTTGTTGGTCAATTTAATCCCTAAAATTACTCAAAAAGAACCAATTTGCAATTTTGATGAATTCGGAGACTATAATGACAACGCTTCACACTGACACAGTTGACTTCTCTCTCCCTCTTCTGTCTATCTCACTGACATAGCCGCCTTTTGATGTTTGTTCCATCGGCTCCATCTCCGTTTGTGAAAGGAAATAAATATTAGAGTTATTTATGCTATTAGCTAGTAGGTTTATTTCTAGTATTTTTAAGCTTTTTATCTTGTTGTGTGACTCACCATGCCCTAGAATTTTTCTAGGGATTCTTATGAAATGATTATCCACTCATTTGTGGCTAGCTTGCCTTTGTATAGCAGCACTGCTACATTTAATGAATCAACCAATAATTAAAAAGCAAAATATCTCTTATCCCTAAGAAAATTCTCTTATACTCATTGTAGGGTCGACCATAGGCCTGTGCAGGTTGTGCTACTGCACAAGGCTCCGATCCAATACTAACTTTTTAGGGCCCAAAAAAAATAATTGACAAGTTATATAAATGCTTATCTAATCATGTACATCTACATTTATTTTACAGGCTGTATGAAATCTTTCAAAGGATACATTAAAAAAAGGAATGGTTACACAAAAGAGCAATGTTTGGAGTTTTGGAATTGTTCTTCTGGAGCTACTTACTAGTAGAAATAATTTTGACAACTGTCTCCCCAAGGAAGACAAGAACTTAATCAAGTGGTGTCGACCGGTCTTTTCCAAGGTTTCGACTTTGCAATTGATGGACTTCCATTCTAAAAGCACAATAACTCACAAAAATGTGAAGTAGTATATTTAATATGAAAAACACTTTGGTATAAAAGGTATACATACATTATTAGGCAATGGATGATAGGTAAAGGAATTAGCCATCTGAGTATAGGATTTGTGTTTTGAGAGACTTATAATCATGAAATCAAAACTTCAAGTTTTACGCCTTCAAGCTCTATATGTGGATCATATTGAAGTTGTTGCCCAAAACCTTGGTGTTTTATTTCTTGATTCTATAATTTGTCCTTCCAGGAATGTATCCATTGTTGCTCCAAACCTGCAAAACTTCCTGTATCATTGGTATTCAGTGAGATTCTAGCATACTACAACGATCTTTCGGTAATAATTTCCAATTCTTTTCATATATCTTTTTAACAATTGCTCCACTAATGATTAATGGAGTTTCATGGAAATTTTATGAAGATGAAACATTACATAAACAAAGCAAATGGATTACTTATTGAAAACAAAACATATATAATTAAAAGATAGAGAATTGCAATGAAAAAAGACTCAAATATTGTAAGCTTGACCGAGAAAAGCATATATGTATCTCATATATGTAGTGTTAAGCTATCTACTAAGACTTAATTGTGTGTTGGGTAAAGGGGTAATTAGATGATTAAGAGACTTCATTCCATTGTACAACTCCCAAATTGTGGAGAAGAAAAATAGGAGAAAAGAGTGATATGGAATGGTATGGAATCCTTCTTACTCATTTTTTCAGCTCCTTCCAAATGCAAATGCATTGCATCTCGTTCTATTCAAATCGAAACAATGAAATATAACTTCATACAAATGCATTGCATCTCTTTCCATTCAACCTTTTCCATTACAATATATTGACTAAAATCATTCATCCACTTTCCCTTTCCCTTCCTAATAAAAAACATAACACTTCACAAACATATTAGCGAAAACATTTGACCATATTGGATTTGGGGAATGAGAGAAAAATTTATGTTGAAGTATTATGTTTATATTGGAGGGACGAGATCAGGAAGGATTTGGAGAAAAATTTCAACATCAGTTCTACCCAATAACAACTTTTATTTGACTAAATAAAACCACAAACTTCCTCAATTTGTTATCCCATTGAATCTATCTTTACAATAATATAGGTTTTTGTAATTTCAAAGTAAAGAAAATCATGTCATAAGCTGTTTTCATAAGGTCTCACAGACAGTGTCACAAGTACTTATACCAATAGATAAGATTAGCTAAGCCGATCCAAACAGGGCCTATGTCATCAATGGCAAAAAGAAAAACATACAAAACTCTAAAATATCACTAGACACAATTACACATATATGAAAACCCCTATTCATTTAGGTTAGCACAAGGATAATTCTTTGAATTTATTCAACTTTTTTTGCACTTGCATCTAGGGGCTTCGGATCGTCCTTTCATATTTTTTGCGACATGTAAGAAGTGATTTATGTAAAATCACATAAAATTTCAAAACATCATCGATGCAGATTATAAGTCACTGATTCTAAATCAACACTTCCTCAAATAAAACAAAAAAAAACAAATTAAAGTAGTGGGGGCAAAAAATTATATAAACTTATAAATTAACTCCATTTCAAGTGTATTCTCTTACCTATATTTAATCAAGAAAATCACAGTTGTTGAAGACTTATAACAAATTTAACAGCAGAGCAAAACACAAAAGAGAAGGCGTTGAAATATATAACAACATTGGTGATTTCCTTTTGATCAAGCTAGCAATGATGGTCCACAAATTGAGAATTATCCCTTCCTTCATGGATCTAGCAGCAACAAAACAAGATAGATCAAATAGGAGAAACGATAAAAAAGAGATAAAATAAATGACAAAAGATGAAGCAATTGATTACCAATTCCTAACACATCCTCATAATCAATTCAATCAATAAGGTATCTGCTTACAAATCTTATGTATAAACGAGTGATACATTCTGCAATATCGAAGTTTTGGGGAAATGGCGACAGCCCTTGGAAACGGCGAGAACCCTTGATAGTATTTTCAAACAAGTGATACATATTTATAGAGTTCGCATGAGGAGAGCTGTGTTAGGTTAAGTTTTTACGAGACCTAAATTTACATTATTTAAATTAAAGATTGTTTGGTACCAGAGTACTAGAGTGAAGCTCCCGAGGCTGGGTGAGGCTCCGAACCTGGGACTAAGTGCTTGACTGCTTCTAATGAGGTATGTTGCTTTTAGAATGCCGATCTCGGACGTCCGAGGTAGAGCTCCGTCCACGCCGGGTGGGGGGTACCTGCAAGACACTCCGACGCTCAAGTCAGTATGTGAAAGATGAAGAGATAATAAGAGATAAAGAATACGATCTCGGGGCTATGCTGAGGTGCTTGGCTGACTGCCTGAGCTCTGCGTGCCCGAACTCGGAAGATCAGGTGCGCTGGGCTCGGGGAAGGTAAGATATGTGCAGAATCTTAGCCTTGTGAATTGTATGTGTGAAATCGTACCTGGGTTTGGAGGGCGGAACCTCTATTTAATGCTGGGACGCCGTACCTAGACCGTTGGATACGGAGGGTTGATCTTGATCGTTGGTCAGGTGAGTAGTCCGGCAGTTGATATCCTGAGAGGCGGAAATGGGCCGGGTCTTAGGTGGTGAAGGTTTGGCCCAGTCCGGAACAGTGGCCCCTCAAGTCGAGAGCGGGGTGGAATGAACTCGGTCTCGGCTTGTTCTTCTTCCGAGGCGGACCCTTGATAGGTCTTGTTGTCTCCTGAAAAGGTAATTTTGAATACTCATGCAATGCCTCAGGAAATTTGAGTACCTGTTTGCGAAGAGTTGTGCATTTATTCTGTTGTGACGCTTCACCTCCCCCTCCTATAAAAGGGCGAGTTGGAGGTTTTCCTAGTCATTCTGCGTTTTTCTTGACTTTGATCTCTGTAAGTACCTGCACCGAGGTTAGTTCTTTCGTAATTTTGTATTTTATGATTCTAGTCGCGGCGGGCGCCACCATGTTCGTGGCTGTCGCTGCTCGTTTTAAGGGGAGGAGCCGTCTGGCCTTGGGGATGCCCGAGGCCAAGACGTGTTATTGTTTGCGAATTAAGATAAAAAACATAGTGCGTTTAGATTAAGTGATGGCGCCGTCCTCCCCTTGCAGATCATGACTCGAACCAGGAGTGAGGAAAGACAAGCCCCGGGAAAACCGCTTGGGAAACCAATTCTGAGGAAGTCGGCCACGGGTGAACCGATGTTGGCCCCTAAAGGGGCCCTTCTTTACTGTCTTCCACCTACGCTCCTTCTCCTACCGGCGAGAGGGTCGGTCCCGCAGACCTTGGGCTGAAGAACTTGAGGCTGAGTTGAAGGCCGAAGCCGGGGCGGAGAAGCCTGAGGTCCTTGTTGAAAATGAATTCCCCTGGGTGGGAATAAGGATCTGCAATACCATGGCGAGGTTGAGACCGGACAGACCCCTATCCTTCTACGAGAGGTTCATCACTGGTCCCGCTGAGCAGAGATGGGAGTTGACGGACGCTGACAAGTATCCGGTGTGCATGGAGTATGACGGGGCCGGATTCTTCCTTTACGGAGTTGTAGTGGAGACAATGGGAGTCCGGATCCCATTGACCGAGTTCCAGAAGAATGTGCTCAAGTTTCTGCACGTGGCTCCTTCACAGTTAACGCCAAATGGTTGGGGCTTCGTCCGAGGTTTTGAGCTTGTCATGGAGCGTCTCGGGAGAATTCCAACGGCGGAGGTCTTTTTCTGCTTCTTCAACGTGCTCCATTCCCCAGAGGCCGGATCTAAGGGCAAGAGGCACGGACACGTCAGACTGAGATGCAACCCAAGTCGGTCTTGCTTCATTGCTGTTAATGATTCGAACCGGGACTTCAAGTCAAACTTCTTCTTTGTTAGAGCTTCGAGCAGTGCAGGGAAATTTGCCGTTGCCGACTTCGAAGACCGAAAGTTGGTAGCTGGGCACTTTCCTCTTTTGGGATCGGAGCCATTACATCCGGGACGGAGTGGAGATTAGCACCCAGAGCTACATGTCGAGTCCTGAAAAGCTGAACGAAGAGGATAAAAAATCTTATGAACTGTTCAATAAATGGGGAAGGATAATGGTCAAGGCCGGACTCCGGTTTCATTGTGGCTCAACGATAGAGGCCTTGGCCGTGTCCAAAGCCAGATTGGATCAATATTTTGCTACTTGTAAAATGCCTTTAATTTCTTGTTTATTTTGTGCAGAGTTGAGTTCGGCGTATCATTGTGGTTGATTGATCCTTTTGTTGTTTTTGCAGGCAAAATGGATGATCTGGACTTGGACGCCGTTTTCGAGGTGGCGGGGTCGAGACCACGGTCACAATCGACAAGAACACACCTGCAAAGAAGGCAACTGACACGCCTTCTGGGTCGGCCACCGGGACCGGTCCATCAGACAAGAACGCGGGAAAGTCCGACTCTGGGGGGGCCGCGGTAAATAAACAAAAATCAAGCCAGAATAAACCTCCTCCAAAATCTCCCGTTGTCCGTTCCTCTACTCCGCAGCTAGACACGGCGGTAGGCAAGAAGAGGAGCAACGTCGAAATCGTTGCCAGCGATCCTGCCAAAAAACAAAGGTCTTCGCTATAGAATACAGATAAGGTCAAAGAAAAAGCTTCCCTGGCCGACTTCGAAGCCTGCATCCGAGTTGGTCAGACCGGTGCGGGGGTCATCAAGGAGCTGCGGGATCTAGCAGCTGGCAAGATGACTGACCGCCTCAAAGGTAAGATGTCCGTCCTTGACGTTGAAAATAGAATTTTACAAGGCAAATATATTCAAATATGTCGTGAGCTCTGAAGGCGGGGCTTGCTGATCTGTTTTTAAGCTTTTCCTTGATTTGGTCCTGGGCATGTCCGGGGCCAATTTTTAAATGTAACATACAATGGGCGCCGTCCCTTTTTCCGGTCTTTAATTTGTTCCTGCTCTCCATTAATTCCGTTGATTATTCGCTGTTCCTTATGCATGCTTTGAACGAATGTCCGTAGAGTAGGAAAAACGACCGAGATTAGAACGCGAGCTTTTGTAGGACGGCTTGTTTGTTTATAAGGGGGATGCCATGATCCCGAATCCAGAGCGAAATCCGAGGTAGCCGACAGAGAGCCTGTAGGTCTTAAGACATTCCTGCAATTTAAGACAATAGAGCTGAAAATAATTTTTGAAGCGGGGAAAAGTCCGGCACGGGCCCCCTGCTTCGTAGCTTGATGAGATGAGAGCCGTTGCGAGCCATTGTCTTCATAGATGAGAAAGCCGCTGCGGGCTCCTCTCCAAAAATTCCACCAACGGAGATCGCTGCGGACCTCCTCCCTTCAACCCCTAATGGAGCGCGGAGCTCGAAGATCAGGGCGCTGCAGGCTCGCACGAGGCGAAATTGGGAAGACCTAGGCCTCTGATGGAGCTCTTCAGCTCGGAGATCAGAGGGAGGTCGGCTCGCACGAGGCGAAATTGGGAACCCTTCGGCCTATGGTGGAGCTCGTCAGCTAAGACACCAGAGGGAAGGTCGAACTCTCTGATGGAGCGCGGGGCTCGGAGATCAGAGAGCTATTGGAGCCGCTGCGGGCTATTGATTCGGCGCCGCGATCATGAGGGAGATCCGAGCGGGCGAAGACCTGCGAAGAAATCATGAGAAGATCGGATGAAGATCTATCATTGAGGTAGACGCCGGAGGTCGGCGATGAGAGTCCTTGAGAAGTGCCCTACGGTATCTGGGGTTGGACAGAAGCTCAAGCCGTGCTTGCGAGGCGAGCGATGTCTTCGAGCTCAAGCCGAGGTCGGTAGGCAAGCATTTTCTTCAGGCTCATGCCGTGGTTGGGAGGCGAGCAGATTCTTCAGCCTCAAGTCGTGGTTGGGAGGCGAGGATAACCTGCAAAACGGGAAAAGAGAAATCCTGGGAAATAGTAGGAAATAGGTTTCGTGATCTTAAAGTGTTTATTGTGCCTCTAGGAGAAGTGAGCTAGTCCGGAGAGGGCTTGATACTTTTGAGAGATGGAAGCAGGCGGTGATACTCCCACTGTGGTCGCCAATGTTCGGTACCGGAGTACTAGAGTGAAACTCTCGAGGCTGGATGAGGCTCCGAACCTGGGACTAAGTGCTTGATTGCTTCCAATGAGGTATGTTGCTGTTAGAATGCTGATCTCCGACGTCCGAGGTAGAGCTCCGTCCACGCCTGGTGGGAGGTACCTGGAAGACACTACGACGCTCAAGTCAGTATGTGAAAGATGAAGAGAAAATAAGAGATAAAGAATACGATCTCGGGGATATGCCGAAGTGCTTGGCTGAGTGCCTGAGCTCTGCGTGCCCGAACTCGGAGGATCGGGTGCGCTAGGCTCGGGGAAGGTAAGATATGTGCAGAATCTTAGCCTTGTGAACTGTATTTGTGAAATCGTACCTGGGTTTGGAGGGCGGAACCTCTATTTATAGCTGGGACGCCGTACCTGGACCGTTGGATACGGAGGGTTGATCCTGATCGTTGGTCAGGTGAGTAGTCCAGTAGTTGATATCCTGAGAGGCGGAAATGGGCCGAGCCTCAGCTGGGGAAGGTTTGGCCCAGTCCGGAACAAAGATAAATACATTTTGTAAGAAAAATATCACATAAATTCATTTATTTATTTAATGCCTTGAAAGTGAATTCTAGCATAAGAAGATAAATAAAAAATAAAAAAGTGAAATTATAACCACGCACATATATATGTGCATCAAAATTAATAAATTACTTAAATATCATAATTAATTTTAATAAAAAAATTCTTTCTTTTTTTATTTTCTTATAAAATATGTCATTTTTTTGCCTTTGAGCACAAGTAGTTAAAATGCCATTTTTTGTCAAATGTGCAATATTTCATCAAACGGGCACACCAACACTACACATAGTTAACAATGAAAGCACCAATAAATCCAATAATGGACAATCAACCAGGTACATTTGACCTCTTAAATAAAGGAAGAAGCACATGAGAAACACCAGAACAACTAAGATTCTACTGAACTAGATAAAATAGATCCTAATGAACTAGCTAAAATAGATCCTAATGAACTAACTCAAAACAAAACATAATCAAACCCTAAAACAATCAAGCACAGCCAACATGAAAAAATTATTTAAATACACCCTACACACCTTCACCGCAAGACTGAACGAGAAACTCGATAGAATTGCAACTGTTAACCGAATCCACTAGTGAACAGGAGAGGAGGCTCCACAACGGCTATGAGGGAAAATCTTGTGGATCTGGGGGAATGAGTGGTTCAGGGAGGGGGGAGAAGCTTCACAGTCAGCAGGAGGAGGAGGAAGGGAAAAGGTTCGGTGGGTGAGACGGTAGGGGACGATTGGATGGGTTTCGGGCAGCTTTCAGTTGGAGGAAAGGTGGTTTAAGGTGGTAGCGGGTTTGAGGCACAGGAGCAAAATTCTGAGAATGGAGCGACTGAGAAGGGAGCGAGGGCTACAACAGCAACACCGACAACCTACCTAAGCTAGAGAAGACGAAAGGTGCTGCTAGGGAGCCACTGAAACCCTATCAGAGGGTCTTTAATGGACCGGTAAAAAAATACAAATTTTAAAATATTTATGTATTAATAAAAGAGTTGGGAATGCAAACCATTAGGGGTGAGAATAGACCAGTGCAACCGACAAGGATTAATGAACCAACCTAAGTCAAACCCGGGTCAAGCTAGGTTCGGCTCGGTGGGGGGAGAGGTGAGTGGATCCTAGTCTGGATCAAGGCTACTGAAGGAGATATAAGAGAGGGGACCCATGTACCTAATGCCTTAAGGTTTTGGGTGAAGATGTGTTGTCTGGGTCCCTTTGTAGTCTAGGTCATAAAAAATGGTAAAATGGGCTTTTAAGCAGGCTTTCGGGCCTTGAAAGACTTATAAAGCTTTGCTCGGTCCAGCCAATTTCCATCCCTACAAACCTTCATGATCTCATTTTATTTGCAGTCAACATTTTGTTAAACCCACTTTGAGAAAGAAATACTTTCAATAGGATTTGATTTGTCATTCACTTTCCAAAACATTCTATGATGTGGCATTCAGTGCCACGTGGTGCAAAGGTCTAATAAGATGTTGACATGTGGCAGTGACATCATCTTTGTTTGCTAAATCACCTTTTTTAAAAGAACTTAACAGAGGAACCAAACATGATGCATTTTGTTTTTGCAGGGGCTTCTTTAAAACATTTTTTTTGTAGGGGCTCAATTGGACCGTGGTGATATTTATAGGAACCAAACGTATATTTAAACCTTTTAAATAGGCAAAATTACACCAGGGGACCTTTAACTTATTTATTTGTAACAAGTTGGCCCTTTAAGTTTCTTTTGTAACAAATAGGCCCTTTAAGTTACCCGACGTTGACACCGTTGGCCCTTTTAGTAAAATGTAATATCGTTCATTACATCAAAATACACAAAAATATGTTTGTTTGCATCAAAATACATAAGCTAGAGTAGTCACAATATATAAAGTAGCATTACATCAAAATATATAAGCTAGAGAAATCATTAAAAGGGCCTATTTGTTACAAAAAAAACTTAAAGGTCCAACTTGTTACAAATAAATAACTTAAAGGTCCTCTAGTGTAATTTTGCCTTTTAAATAATATGAACTAAAACTAGAATTACATACGTTATTTTTAATGACAATATTTTCAAAACATCATAACATAATACTCACAGTCAATGTCGTTCTTCTAGTGAGGACACCAAAAAAACAGAAATAATAGGTTAATTTATTTTAAATCTAATTTATTGCATAAATATTAATTGGTTATAAATATACCTATATACATTTATAGGTATCCATTTAGTAGAACCGGTTTACGTTCTGTGCTTGGTTCTCATACTCAATCCTCGATGAGTTGTCAAAGCATTGAGCGAAAAAGAAATATAACATCCTTGATCGAAATAGTTTGAATCGTCACATATGCGAGTTATCTAAGTACATACCTGTTTTATGTATCTTTTTTATTTTTGACAAATAAAAGGAAGAAAGCCTCGTTAAAACCTTCTGATGTAAAAAAAGAAATTAAAATCAAAACCATAATAAGGACTTCCTAACTTGAACATTGAGAAACCCCTAATACAATCCATCCTAGAGACAAATTTAAGGCAATTTGAAGGACTAATTTTTGATAGCCAGATCAAAAAGAGATGAAGACAGAATTTGTACTGGAACGAGTATTATAGGCGACAATTTTAATTTATGGACCAACTTTTTTTAGCGGAAATTTCTTCTTTTGGGTCTTGGACACAACCGGTTCAAAATGATCATCATGCGCAACTGTTCGTTGGGTATCAGTAGCCATATGATCATCATCATTATCAAACACATCCACCCAAAACTTTCCTAATATTATCATGTCATATGCAACCACTAGGTTAGAAGTAGCACCATAACAATATTACTTCAACGACAATTAAAAATATTCATATTCTTGATTATGTTGGCGTAAGAGTTAACAACGAGATATTGTTCATCCAATCTTTGTGTTCATCGATTTTAGAAGGAAAGGAATCTAAGTAGGATATTGTATTTAAATCATCATCGATTGCCAACAATATCCAATAGTACCTACAAAAATTGTGGAATAAGAAAATCACAAATATTTCACAATACATTGTTTATGTCCTATATATGTTAACAATCTTCCTAACTGATTTCAAACAACATACTAACAATCTCCATTAACTGAAAGAGAGAGAAGAGAAGTGAAAGGGCCCCGTGACTGCTTTAGCTAAGGGGCGGGCCTGAATGCAACACAACGAATATATAAGATAAATCAAATGTCTCACATTAGATTGATAGGTGACCATTAATTGGCTCCTAACTAAAACTCGTTCCTTTCTTTAGAACATCACGCTATAATAGGTTCACCAATAATTCAATGCTTTTGGAAGTGAGATAGCCAATCTTTTATAAGCTCACTTGACACTGGACTGTATATATTGCTGTCTTTTGTGCCATCTCTAAAAGCGGCTCATTTAATAAATACACAACTTGTTGCAAATATGGAAGACATATTGGGGTACCTCTGTGCAAAAATGAAAAATAGTTATATTTTTTAAAGTTTATAATTTCATAAACATTGTTGTTCCCTTCTTGATCTGGTGGATCTTTTCCACAGTTTCCTGAACCAAATCTGGTCCCAATAGTCTTCTTTCACCTATATCCCACCAACAACGTGGTGTCCGACACTTCCTCCCGTTCAATGCCTCATACGCAGCCATTCCGATGCTGGAATGATAACTGTTATTGTAGGCGAACTCCACTAATGGGAGGTGATCCTCCCATCTGCCACGACTATCAAGTGCACACGGCCGAAGCATCTCCTCCAGGGTTTGGATAGTACGCTCAGTTTAGCCATAGGTCTGAGGATGATAAGTCGTACTAACATGCACTTTAGAACCCAATGCCATAACCAGAGCTCTCTAGAAACGAGAAGTAAACTTCGGATCACGATCTAAAATGATGCTAGTTGGGACCCCATGCAATTTCACTATGCTTTTGAGGTATTTATCAGCCAATTTGTAGATCTTGAGATTAGAGAGAACCAGAATGAAATGTGCTGACTTAGTTAGACGATCCACCACTACCTAGATGAAATCATTACCAGCCTGGGATCGTGGCAGTCCCATCACATTGTCCTTATAAATCTCTTCCCATTTCCATTCAGGAACATTCAATGGCTGCACATGACCGGAAGGCTTTTGGTGCTCTATCTTATCCTTGTGACAAATTAAGCGTCGAGACACAAATTCAGCAATTTCTGTTTTCATTCCCGGCCACCAATACATCTGATTGATGTCCCGATACATCTTGGTAGAACCAGGATGTATAGATTATTGACTCTTGTGTGCTTCTTCTAACACCTGATGCTTCACTTCATCATCATTAGGCACACAAATTCTCCCGTTAAACAAATCATACCGTCACTGTCTTCGGTAAAACCAAGTAGTCCTGTTTGAGCCTGAAGCTCCAAATCAACTTCTTGGGCCAAGCGAATTGAATCTCTTAACGACCTAGAAATCCGAATATGACTTAGCACCAATTTACCCCTCCTGGGTATTACGTTCAAGTTGAGATACCTAAAGGATTCCAATAAGGCCATTTCATGCATCATCTGTGAAGTTGTGTGTAATGACTTCCGAATCAATGCATCAGCTACCACATTAGCTTTTCCAGGATGGTACTTCAATTCAAAATCATAATCTTTCAGAAATTCTATCCATCTCTGTTGCCGCTTATTCAGCTCCTTTTGGTCAAACAGATATTTCAAGCTTTTATGATCACTGAAAACCTCGAAACGAGAACCATACAGGTAATGTCTCCAAATCTTCGATGCATGCACAATGGCAGCTAGTTCCAGATCATGTGTAGGATAATTCTCTTCATGAGTTTTCAGTTGTCTAGAGGCGTAGGCAACCACTTGTTGATTCTGCATGAGAACACATCCCAAACCCCTGCCTGAGGCATCATTGTAAATTTGAAATCCTAATGATGGATCAGGAATGATTAGGATCGGAGAATATGTCAAACAAGTCTTTAATTCCACAAAGCAATCTTTGCAATCGGAATCCCACACAAACGGTTGACCCTTTCGAGTTAATCGTGTGAGTGGAAGCACTAACTGTGAAAACCCCTGGATAAATCTCCTATAATATCCGGCCAATCCCAAGAATCTTCTCACTTTAGTCACTGTGGATGGTCGTTCCCAATTTAGTACCGCTTCTACTTTACTAGGGTCCACTGCAACTCCATTTTGAGAAGTCACATGTCCTAGAAATTTGATTTCGGACATCCAAAAGTCACATTTCGTCAGCTTAGCATACAAATGCTTCTCTCGAAGCACGTTAAGAACAATTCGAAGATGCTGCACAAGATCCTCAACTGTCTTAGAGTACACCAAGAAATCGTCAATGAACACGACCACAAATTGATCCCGATATTGGTTGAAGTGTTAACACGAATGGCATCACTACAAACTCGTAGTGCCCATATCTAGTACGGAAAGCTGTTTTCGGAACATCCAATGCTCGCACCTTGATTTGATAATAACCTGACCTCAAATCAATCTTAAAAAACACTGCTGATTCCCGGAGTTGATATAACAAATCATCGATCCTTGGAAACGGATACTTGTTCTTGATTGTCACCTTGTTGTGCTGTCGGTAGTAATTGCACAACCTCATGCTACCATCTTTCTTCATAACTAGGAAAACCGGAGCACCCCATGGTGAAGCACTCGGTCGAATGAATTTCTTGGAAATGAGTTCTTCGAGTTTGGACTTAAGCTCTTTCAGTTCTAAAGGTGACATCCTATAAGGAGCCATCGAAATTGGTCCAATGCCCGACACCAATACTATTGAGAATTCTACCTCACGATCCGGAGGTAGGGATGACACTTCATCAGGAAAGAGATCAAGAAACTCATTAACAACTTGAACAGAAGTTAGGTCTAAACCTGTTTCAGAAGCGGATGATAACATCATGATATAGGCCTCTTCTCCTTGAAACAGACACTGACTTGTAGAAGTAAAAGAGATTATAGCTTCGGAATTGGTTGTGGGCAACTCGACCTACTCGGAAGCAAATATGATTGTTCTGTTGATGCAATCCAAAGTGACATGATTGGCGGACAGCCAACTCATACCCAAAACGATGTCCATACCCATCATTGGCAAACATAAAAAGTCTACCACAAATTTCCTATCTCCTATAGCAAGCAAACCGTTTTCAGCTTTCAGCGTCCGTGAAAATAGTAATCGGTTGAGGTACCTATGTTAAAGCTAAGCCCAACCGTTCAACACATGTTTGTGGTATGAATGAATGAGTGGCACTGGAATCATATAAAATACTTATAGGCTAATAGAAAAGAGATCCTGTACCCCTCAACAGATTATCAGTAGGCTTGATTTTTCGGGCGTCCAAGGTATACACTATCCCTTGAGTTGGATTAGTACATCCTGACTGAGCTTTCTTCTTTTCAGGACAATTATTGGCATAATGACCCTTCTACTTACAATAGTAGCATTGAGTAGATCCGTTGCGACATTCACCTCTATGGAATTTCCCGCACGTAGAACAAGCCTCAAATTTCTTAGAACCTGATTTCTGAACTTGCATTCCCTTCTTGAGATTCATTTTTGGTCCCATCTGAGAGTTAGAAGATCCTTCACCCTTCTTACCATAACCAAACTCCCTCTTGCTGGCATCCAGCTTCCTCAAGTCTCCAATCACAACATAGGCTTGCTGCACCAGAGCAGCATAACTGGTGCAATAAAATGAACCTATGTTGTGAGCAATATCCTCTCTCAGTCCATGTTTATACCTATTGATGTTCCACAGGTCATTCGGTGCATAAGTGGCCAAATCATAGAACTGAGATAACTCCTCAAACTTAGTGGTGTACTGAGCCACTGTTAGGTCATTCTGCTTCAGAGTTAAGAATTCCTCTTCTTTTTATGTCTTCATGGCTGTGGGGAAAAACTACTCAAGGAACATTCGATGGAAGTTCTCCCAAGTCACAGGTGTACCTTGATTCACCATTAATGCGCGAGCATTTCTCCACCAGGTATCTGCTTCCCCCTTCAGCATATGGGTAGCCAACTAGACTTTCTCTTCATCACCACTTTGAAGAGTCCGAAAAATCTTCTCAATATCATCTATCCAATGTTGGGCTCCCATAGCTTCAGGTCCTCCGCTAAACTTGAAAGGGTACATTTTGTAAAATTTGGAATAAGCCTGATGAGGATCAACTTGTGGTTGTGGTGCCTGAGGCTGCACCGGTGGGGGATTTTGTTGAGCGTTAAACATTTGTTGCATCATCATTTGCTGATTGTGCATCATTTCTAGGTGCATCTGTTGTTGATTGTTCATCATTTGCTAATTCATCTGAAAGATCGGTTGCATCCAGTGCGGTGTGGGGTTTTGGGGAACATCTGGCCTTGATCGGGGATTACGCCTCGGTTGTCTTGCCATAATTCTGCATACAATGCACCAAGAATTGGGTTGATCCAGCTCAATGTCTCTTAGCATAATAAGTAGAAATATGACTAAGATTAACAAGGAGTCACACACAACCCCAATTCTAATCTAAGCCCAACTAGGTCGAACTGCTCTGATACATAAAATGTAACACCTTAAGATCACAACTAGGTGAACTAAGAGCATTAACATAATCATAACAAATCAGAGTATAAATCTGCTCATAAAGTTGGACCAAATTAAAACTAAAGCGGACTGAAACCACTTAACATAGCCTTGAGATAAAATTTCTCAAATACAAATCCGAAATAAGTACTTAGTAGGTACAAATTCGATATAATAAACATAACTATGGTCCAATCTACAAGACAAGGTTTATAAAAACTACATAACCTTGACTATAACTCAAGGATTTAAGTCCAGAATACATGAAAAGGGAAATGAAGCAAATTTAACATAAAGATCTAGAAAGGATCTCCCATCCAACTAAGTAGCTATGGCATCTGCTACTTCTATAACTCATAGCCCGGAAGAGCAGCTACTTCTTTCTTGTTTGCTTTTGCTTTCCCTGCTCATATGTAAAACATCACATAATTAAATAGTGAGATAATAATCTCAGCGAGCTCTTTCGGAACCCCTCACCTTAATCTCTCCGAGTCTTAATTATCTTTTCTCTTTTCTTAGCACAACACCGGAAAATCACTACAAAATTCCCCTAGTGAACCCACCCGATAATAGCTATTATCGAGTCAACTTATTCTGGGCCTATGCTTAGCGCTAATTACTTCCCCTCATTTAGAATGCTCTTACTCGGGATCGTCACCCCCTTGGCATCTTATGCTTTAGATTGACACTTAAAGTTACTTGTGTTGCATCATAAAAATACATGATTTATGACTTAACTTTGTTCAACTATCATTGGGGAGGGTTGAGGAAGGGATTAGGGAAGGATTGGAATCAAAAGGAATAGCATTTGAGGCATCTAAAATTGGGTGACAGGAGGTTCGGCCCGGACCGGGCTCTTAGGCGCACGGATCGGGCATGTTTTCCAAAAATTTCAGCGTGCACCACAGATTTGGGCGCACGGACCGGGCTCCTGCACCAGCTTTCTAAAAAGTCCGTTCTCAAAAATTTTAGCAGTTCCTTCGATTTCAATACCTATTTCGCTCAATTCCTCATTCAAGAACAGTCTCTAACTATCATTATGGCAAAGCAAAACACGTTCTCTACTTCTCAGTTTTTATCTTTTAATCAAAAGATTCAAAATTAAAAAAAGAAATCAAAACCATTCAACTTCTCAATCACACCCGAAAAGTCACGTTCTCACTTCTTCTTCTCTCATACCCACAACCAATTTTCTTTCCTCAAGCCCTAAAAAGTAAAAACTTCCTTCTTATGCTGCTGTTGCACACGTCTCCGACTCCGGCTCCGGCTCCTTAAGGATGTTATTGTGTTGAATTTGAATATTAAGTCATATTTTATTTGGATAATTCTGTAATTTTGCATGTTAAATATATGTGTACACCGGTTCAATGTTCGGTCCGATTCATCTCTGACTGAACCATTGAACCTTGAACCGGTGCATCCGCCAGTTCAATGACCGGTACGGTTCTTTGAACGTTGAAACAAACCAAATATACATGCAATCATGGATACCCAGAATCAGCCACATGCATTAATTGAGTCATCAATGAAAACATAAAACGGGATAACTCGCATGTTTCAAGTAGAATCAAACAATGTGTACAAGAATGAGTCTCAAAAACCCCAATATCAAGCTTCTAAGACACCAACAAGCTCCTAAGTACCCAAAAATTGCTCCTACTTGACCCTCATCTCCCAAACCCTTATCTTTCGATTCCCAATCAACAATGTAGCTTCTAATGAGTGCTAAACAACCCTTAAAACTGACATGCAATAGAATAAACTTCCCATTCAAGCTCTAAAGTGCTCATGAAGTTCAAAATGGTAAAGGGAAGAATAGAGAGTGAAAAACTTTAAATTTCTGATCTCTTGGAAGTAAATAGAACTAGGATAGAGTGTGCTAACTAAGAGTGAAAAGATGAGAGAGTGGGGTGAGTCATGGTGTTGAAGAAAGTAGCCTGCAAGGCTTTCATTTCCTCTCTCCTTTCTCTCCCTTTCTTCGATTTCTCTTCTCTCTCAACTCACTCTCCTTTTTGTTTTAAAATTTAAAATGATAAGTGAGTGTGAGTGTGGTTGTGTCTCTCCTAGTTTTCAGCACTAGTAATGAGGAAAATGAGTGTTTGGTCTGTGAAATGTTTGTTTTTCCCTTACCTTCTATTTCTCACTTAAGATCCCTTTTTGATTACTCAAGCAAATCCCGAAATGCATACAATTAACACATTTAGGCAAATATAATCATCAATCATCTATTCACACTTACTCAATCAACTCAATTAGCAATAATTAATTAAAGTCACTTGCTAATCAAAACAATTAGAACAAACACTTTGGAGTTGTTACATATTCAACTAAAAAATATATTGCTTTTAGCAAATATTTTTTTGAATCAATATTTGAAAATTTTCAAAAACAAATTCCAGCCTTTTAAAACCAAAATTCATTAAATTTACATTTATTTTTTAAAAAAATTATGATTTTGGGGTCTTAACTCTATTTCTACAGCTGAAGTAAAATAGTTTTTGTAGAAATTAATTTTTTTTGACCAATTTTTTTTGTAGCTATAGTATTTTTTAAATTTATATATACTTTTTAATATTTGATTATTGCGTATATTTGTTGATTACTTTGGCCCCCACAGTAAATTATGTAAAGCTATGTCACTGAGGGGCACAATTTGATAAAAGTAGGAGCATGCACTGTATATTTGTTGATTACGTTGAAGAAGTTTCAAACCCTGAATTTGTATAGCTTAGATAATATAATCCGTGCCAAAATATAGCAGTATATAAATTCATGTTTTATAACTTCTTCAACGGCAATCTACTTCTTGGGTTTGTTTAGAAGAAACACGAATAAGAATAAATTAGGTGGCGGAAAGAAACCACACTAATCTGACTGGGTTAATTGGCTGATACTAAGCCTATTTGGTTTACTAATCCTAACAAGGATGGAAGATTGTGAAGCCTTCAAAATTTGCATAAGCAGCTTATAATCAGACCAGACAGGAGTAAGAGGTCAAAAAACTGAACAATTTGAGCAAAGTAGAGAACTGCAAAATTGCGTTATAGGATCACAAGAGATCAAAGAAAACTGCAAAAAATATATATGCATTAGATGGTACAAAAAGATACATCAGTCAAAGTTAAAACATATAAAATAGATCCACCATAAACCTAGCAAAACTCTATACGAACTCACAAAGAAGAATGCAACACAGCGGAGCTGCAACATGGCATATAAATGCATTCTTTTATCTTCCTTGTAAGTAGGAAAATGAAGCATAAACAAGAATGAATCTATATACTATCTCAGTGCCCCTTTATTTCTCGGGCCAGTTGTTACGATTTGGTATAGCAAGCAGATCAAATAACGTTCGATAATGACATACCGTGCATAAAAGCACTGCAATCGCAATAATATTCCAAGTTAAAATATAAATCGAATAAATAAAACATAAACAGTTATATATATATATATAGATATATAGTGTTAAGATTTTTAACCTATCATTCAATACATGTCATTAAAAATATCTAGCTTTAATCATAAAAACCTAAAGGTCACACTTAAAATGTTGTGATTGATTCATGGTGTGAAAAATTGTTACACTGTATGTGCATCAAACCCATCATTGCATTCCTAGCCATGCTTGGACTTGGAGTGGCATGCTGATCTGGTAGAGTGTGTTGTTTGAAGGTCTCCGTTCATTTTGATTTTCCTTGGTTGTTTTGACTTTTAATGTAATGTCTTGTAGCCGAGTTTAAGTACTTCTAGTGCTCCCATTATAAAGAGTTGCTAGTAAACAAATAAGCTTCTAGTAAAGACTCAACCTAGATTATTATAATACATATTATGATTGTAACCAGCTTACCCCTTTGACTTTTATTATCATTAGCAATGTCATCATTGATGGTATACATCCTTGTCCACAATTACTGTTCATGTTCTTCCATCTAGTAGTTCAACAAAGACAACAAATGCATTCATGGGTGTTTTTGGCTTTACAAGTTGGCGGTAAGTATTGAGAAGCAAAAATACCCACAAGTTTAGGTTTTCCACCAAAAATAATCAAGTACATATAGCCAAATGCCTAGAGAAAAATACTATTCACTTTGAAGTTCCAGCTATCACAGTGCAGCCGACAGAAGCATGCTTTGGCTTTTTACGAGCACTGAGAGGGCTGTCTTTCTTAGACAGCAATGAATCCATCTGCTTTCTCTTATTCTCTGGGGTACGACCAACGTATTCCAATAATGCGTTTATTCTTTCACCATGCTTCCTAAGGTATTTAATGGCCTCATGTTTATGAGGATCCCCACTGGACCCACTTGACTTGTTTGATAAATTTTTAGAGCTCCCTTCACTCTCCGTCTTCAAATGATCTCGCGATATCTTGTAACAGTTATTTGACAAATGCAACTCAAGGTCACTAAATGAGTAAATTATAGTAATACATGGGAAAAAGGTCAATCGGTAATTGAACCATATTGATCTATTTTTTTCAATTGCAACATGTAATTTTAGCGATATGAGGACGCGAACTCCCGACTTCGAGCCCGTGGGTGGCTATTTGATAATGCGTTTAAGGTGTTTATTTGTAAAGTCGTCTAAGTTGACCAAAAAATCAAACCAAAGAAATTATAAAGTTATCTATCATACCCATCCTGTCCTAAATTCTTTGAGCAGTTTATACAAAATATGCCTCCGGAATCTACCAAAACACAATAAAAGGCCAAGAGGCAATGCATCCACAATGGAGACCCTACAGATATTAAAACAATTAGAGTCATTAAGTCATTAACCATTAGAAAATGTTGTTTTTGTTTTGTTAAATATACCTTGCCACATAAACAACATCGTCTCTAACCAGGTTCATTTGAACAGAACTCTTCACAGAATTATGGATTGTTCATAGGCAGAGAGCTGGAGTAGCTAGGCAAGAATTTAAAAGCATAAGAATGAGCATAATTTCTATTTGTTGTCCAATTTCAAAAATCAAGGTTTGTAGCTTCGAAGATAAAATTTAATAGAAAGAGGTGATAACATCTTATATATAGCCATAAATAGTCAAGTTTATTAGGCAAAAATTATGGCATCAACTTATCATCTTTGCTCAATACACGTGTTCCATCACCAATTAATATTAGCTAAGAACCATGTAGCCTCATCATCATCTAGCTAGAGTTGTGCCAAACTATATAGCACAAATCACTACAAAAAATTAGGTTAATTGTGGCGGTTTTAATATGGCAGTTCTATTAAACCGCCATTTTTACTGTAATGTAGGGCGGTTGTAGGGCCCGCCATAATAAACATTTATTTTACAGCATTTTGGACCACCATAATTAACTTTATCCTTTTCACACAGTGCATTTAGCCAAATCATGTGACCCTTCCCGTTTCTCTTTTCTTTTTCCACTTTTATAAAAATAATAATAAAAAGAAGTACTATATTAGTCTTTTAATAATTCAAATCCTTTTTAGAAGACAAAACTTGGTTGTGAAATCCCAATTCCCAAAACCCCAAAGTGTTTCTGAAAATAGATTTAATTTTTAGATGCTCTACTACCCCCGCTATTTTGATTTCACAAAACTTTGTACTAGCCGTCTAAGTATCCCTGTTAGCTATGCACAAATGCAATTTCAGTGATTATTGGGTTTCGATAAGTATCCCTGTTTATGATGAATTTCAATGTCTTGTGAATTTCAATATCTTAAGTAATTTGTTTGTTCCATGTTTAAACCTTTTTGTATTAACAGGTAATTCTTGTACTTAAAAGAACTTCAATTAGAAAGAAGGAAACAAAGATAAAAACAATTGAAAGTAATGTGCGATTCATAAAAAAAAAAAGATTTATTCTGCCTTCTGAATTAAATAAATATTTGAATGTTTATAATATTGTATAGTGTATGCTTGTGAGTTTCCAATACTAATTGAATCTCCATAATGTTTTCACCATTTTTGTTTTTCTCTTTTATAAGTTTTCCAGTAGAGCATCTGTTGTCTAGAAACCTTCTGTATTATTAAGAACTTTATGCATGCATATTTTCTTTTTGTGTTGATGTGCTTGTGTGAGCCTGTGAGTCTGAACATTCGAATTAACATGTTCTTTTGTTCTTTCTCTTCTTAAAAGTAGAATTTAGGTATTTTCGTAATTGCCATAAGATTAGTTGGCAAAGAGCTCTTGATTTTAATTATCTCGTCCTTCAATCTATATGATTATTTTTAGTCTGATTTAGGAAATTTTTTTACAAATAAATGAAAATTATGGTGGTTCAAACCGCTATAATTGTCTATATTTTTTTAGTATCAATGGTGCAAATTTTGGCGGTTGTAACTCACGTTATTTACATACCATAACCGCCATTTTATACCATGTATATTGTGGCGGTTTGTATGGCGGTCTTTTGGGAACCGCCATTTTATTCTAGTGGCACACGAAATTATGGCGTTTTTGAGAACTGCCACTAATGTAAAAAATGGCAGTTAAAGCCGCCATAATATACAAAAATAACCCCCATTATTTACATGTTTTTTTGTAGTGAATATTTAGTCACAATATTTTGTCATACACACAAAACAAAAATAAATACACCAAAAAAATAAAAGTTGTGAGTTTCCCCAAATGCATTTATTTCTGTTTTGAGTGTATGACCAAATGTTATGACTAAGTATTCGTGACCACCTAAGAATTACTCTACAAAGAATATCTATTGAATTCATTATATAACATGTCAATAATACAGGTTTTTGTAATTACAAGTGGAACAAAAAGTAAAGAAAATCATGTCATAAGTTGTTTTCATATATTTCCCGTTCTAATATCATTTATAAAAAAAATTAGGAAAATAGAAATTATAACCACATATGCACATATGTGTATCAAAATTAATAAATTATTTAAACTTTCGTATTTAATTTTAATAAAAAAATTATTTCTTTTTTATCTTCTTCTAAAACATGTAACTTTTTCCCTTTTAGCTCAAATGATAAAAAATAGGCAAAATTACACCAGGGGACCTTTAACTTATTTATTTGTAACAAGTTGGCCCTTTAAGTTTCTTTTGTAACAAATAGGCCCTTTAAGTTACCCGACGTTGACACCGTTGGCCCTTTTAGTCTAATGTAATATCGTTCATTACATCAAAATACACCAAAATATGTTTGTTTGCATCAAAATACATAAGCTAGAGTAGTCACAATATATAAAGTAGCATTACATCAAAACATATAAGCTAGAGAAATCATTAAAAGGGCCTATTTGTTACAAAAAAAACTTAAAGGTCCAACTTGTTACAAATAAATAACTTAAAGGTCCTCTAGTGTAATTTTGCCTAAAAAAAAGTCAATATTGAAATAATCATGTAAGAATTAAAAAATTCAAATGCAAACCATCATCATGATCTCATTTGTTCTCATTTGTTCTGCAGCAAACATTTAGTTAAACCTACTTTGAGCCTGAAGTGTTTTTCATATATAGCCTTTGATTTTTAATTTATTTTCACAAACATCTACCTTTTGAGGTACCTTGGCATACCTTGCTCCAGAATATGAAAATTTTGATGTCTATAGAGTATCTGCAAATGTTTGCAAAGTAAAGATAAAGTTTTACTTGGAAGATTCGAAAATTGGTTATAATACTTTGAGACACTTTAGAATTTTGGGACTCCTATAATCTTTTTGTTTTTCTAGAAGCAAAATAAACTAGTTAAATAGACGGAGGGCACAAATTAAATTAAAAAATTAGATACAAAATAACCTTGGATGAAGGATACAAGGATTGGAAACCACGAGTTGTTGGCCCTCTCTCCCTTTAGAATTTGTTTTTGGTTAGTCCCTACTAGCCTATGTTATGTATCATGTTGCATGTAACTAAAGATTTTTATTTTTATTTGCATACTTCTTACGCCGAGGAGTGTGTAAAATAATTCAATTCATGACGGAAATTTTTTTGTTGGCTCCACACTATTAGCACATCGTGATGCATTTTCCACATGCACGATAGGTCTAATGAAAAAAGATTTTTCTTTTACTTTGACAAGATGGAAAAAGCGTAGATATTAAAATAGACCCGGTAATCAATCGGGTCAGGACACTAAGTCATTGGGACAATAGTTGGATCTGTGGGTCATTGGTTGGCCCGCATGACCCATGACACTATTAAAACAAATATTAGTGCTAGTACGGTTAAAGAACAAAAAAAGGAGGGAAAACAATTAAAGAACAAATAAAAAAAGAGGGAATAGGATCCCAAAATTTTCTATCAATCAATTAAAAGCAAGAAAACAAAATTTTCTATCAATTAAGAGCAAGAGAGAAAAAAATTGGAAGAATTGGGGGAAAGAAGATTAGATAGTAAATTGAGGAAAATAATCTGACAAGAGCAATGGCTATGATGGTAAAACGTGCCATGGCTATGATGGTAAAACACGCCGCTCTCGTTTGAGACCTGGTGAAGCAAACAACAAATCTTGTTTAATAGAATTGCAGTCGAACAAAATGCAAAACACAACACACGTCCATCAGATTACTAGAAAGGTAGGATTGGAAAACAATATAAATCGAAAGAGGGAACACGATGTAGCCAATCAGTCGTTGGGAACGCAGTGCTCTAAGATAAACAGTCATTTTGGTCCTCAGATGTATTTTTAGTTAGTCATTTTAGTCCTTAAATGTGTTTTTTGTTGGTCAATTTAATCCCTAAAATTACTCAAAAAGAACCAATTTGCAATTTTGATGAATTCGGCGACTATAATGACAACGCTTCACACCGACACAGTTGCCTTCTCTCTCCCTCTCCTTTCTCTCTCACTGACATAGCCGCCTTTTGATGTTTGTTCCATCGGCTCCATCTCCTTTTGTGACAGGAAATAAATATTAGAGTTATTTATGCTATTAGTTAGTAAGTTTATTTCTAGGACTTTTAAGCTTTTTATCTTGTTGTGTGACTCCCCAGGCCCTAGAATTTTCCTAGGGATTCCTATAAAATGATTAGCCAATCATTTGTGGCTAGCTTTCCTTTGTATAGCAGCACTGCTACATTTAATGAATCAACCAATAATTAAAAATCAAAATATCTCTTATCCCTAAGAAAACTCTCTCTTATACTCATTGTAGGGCCGACCATAGGCCTCTGCAGGTTATGCTACTGCACAAGGCCCCGATCCAATACTCATTGTAGGGCCGACCATAGGCCTCTGCAAGTTATATAAATGCTTATCTAATCATGTACATCTACATTTATTTTACAGTTTGCAGGAAATCTTTCAAAGGATACATTAAAAAAAGGAATGGTTACACAAAAGAGCAATGTATGGAGTTTTGGAATTGTTCTTCTGGAACTGCTTACTGGTAGAAAGAATTTTGACAACTGTCTCCCCAAGGAAGACAAGAACTTAATCAAGTGGTGTCGACCGAAATGGATGATAGGTAAAGGAATTATTGTGAAGTAGTATATTTAACATGAAAAACACTTTGGTATAAAAGGTATACATACATTATTAGGCAATGGATGATAGGTAAAGGAATTATCCATCTGAGTATAGGATATGATATAGATGGTAGACTCATCAGCCAAATTATAGGAAACAGGGACTTGCCTTGAGTGTGTAGCAAATTTTGGAGAAACTGAAGATGACAGTTCATCTGAAAATGAAACTCACAATCCCCACTTTTTGTGTAGGATTTTTTATTGTTTGAGATCACTTGAGTCGATCAATTACACAATTGATTTTTCATCTGCATTTGAGGATTGCCACAACCTCAAAGTCCTTAAGCTAAAAAGGATAACATTGGATGAGGCAACTCTTAATGGAATTCTTGAAAATTGTGTGGAGTTGGAAAAGATTAGCCTACTTGAATCAACTGGGTTTTGAGAGACTTATAATCATGAAATCAAAACTTCAAGTTTTACGCCTTCAAGCTCTATATGTGGATCATATTGAAGTTGTTGCCCAAAACCTTGGTGTTTTATTTCTTGATTCTATAATTTGTCCTTCCTGGAATGAATCCATTGTTGCTCCAAACCTGCAAAACTTCCTGTATCATTGGTATTCAGTGAGATTCTAGCATACTACAATGATCTTTCGGTAATAATTTCCAACTCTTTTCATATATCTTTTTAACAATTGCTCAACTAATGATTAATGGAGTTTCATGGAAATTTGCTGAAGATGAAACATTACATAAACAAAGCAAATGGATTACTTATTGAAAACAAAACATATATAATTAAAAGATAAAGAATTGCAATGAAAAAAGACTCAAATATTGTAAGCTTGACCGAGAAAAGCATATATGTATCTCATATATGTAGTGTTAAGCTATCTACTAAGACTTAATTGTGTGTTGGGTCAAGGGGTAATTAGATGATTAAGAGACTTCATTCCATTGTACAACTCCCAAATTGTGGAGAAGAAAAATAGGAGAAAAGAGTGATATGGAATGGTATGGAATCCTTCTTACTCATTTTTTCATCTCCTTCCAAATGCAAATGCATTGCATCTCGTTCTATTCAAATCGAAACAATGAAATATAACTTCATACAAATGCATTGCATCTCCTTCCATTCAACCTTTTCCATTACAATATATTGACTAAAATCATTCATCCACTTTTCCTTTCCCTTCCTAATAAAAAACATAACACTTCACAAACATATTAGCAAAAACATTTGACCATATTGGATTTGGGGAATGAGAGAAAAATTTATGTTGAAGTATTATGTTTATCTTGGAAGGACGAGATCAGGGGATAAAAAATGAGGTATTTTCAACAACAGTTCTACCCAATAACAACTTTTATTTGACTAAATAAAACAACAAACTTCCTCAATTTGTTATCCTTTACAATAATATAGGTTTTTGTAATTTCAAAGTAAAGAAAATCATATGTCATAAGCTGTTTTCATAAGGTCTCACAGACAGTGTCACAAGTACTTATACCAATAAATAATATTAGATAAGTCGATCCAAATAGGACCTATGTCATCAATGGCAAAAAGAAAAACATACAAAACTCAAAAATATCACTAGACACAATTACACATATAGGAAAACCCCTATTCATTCAGGCTAGTACAAGGATAATTCTTTGAATTTATTCAACTTTTTTTGCACTTGCATCTAGGGGCTTCGGATCGTCCTTTCATATTTTTTGCGACATGTAAGAAGTGATTTATGTAAAATCACATAAAATTTCAAAACATCATCGATGCAGATTATAAGTCACTGATTCTAAATCAACACTTCCTCAAATAAAACAAAAAAAAAACAAATTAAAGTAGCGGGGGCAAAAAATTATATAAACTTATAAATTAACTCCATTTCAAGTGTATTCTCTTACCTATATTTAATCAAGGAAATCACAGTTGTTGAAGATTTATATCAAATTTAACGGCAGAGCAAAACACAAAAGAGAAGGCGTTGAAATATATGACAACATTGGTGATTTCCTTTTGATCAAGCTAGTAATGATGGTCCACAAATTGAGTATTATCCCTTCCTTCATGGATCTAGCAGCAACAAAACAAGATAGATCAAATAGGAGAAACGATAAAAAAGAGATGAAATAAATGACAAAAGATGAAGCAATTGATTACCAATTCCTAACACATCCTCATGAACAAGCACTTGAAACGGCGACAGCCCTTGTGTTAGCCTGTAATTTCGACAGGCTTCATTGAAAATGGTCAACAAGGCTTGACTTATATTTCGACAAAGACCAAAGTATTTCGACAGAGAAAATGGTCATGTGCAGGGTAAATTCGACAAGCTTCCGGGGAAGCAAAAGCAAGAAAGAGGAAAATGGACACAAGCTTTCGACAGACAGAAAACAGAGCAGTTATGCGCTGAAGAACTAGCAGTTGGTCGAAAAGAGGAGCGGTTGCTATCATTTTTATAACTGTTTTAGGGCAGTTTCTGCTTAGTATAAATAGTAGTTTCTGAGAAGAAACAAAGGTCACAAAATTTCATATTGCAAATCTCACGCTCTAACTTCCGCATTCAAGAGAAAAACGAGTCAGAGAAACAATGTATGAATTTGTGCACCATTTCCTTTAACTTTAATGCAACTTTAATTTGTTTTCTTTCATTTTACTTGTTTTTATCAATTCAAGTCCTTCTTCCCTGAAATATCTTGATTGCTTCGCGCGTAAGGAATCAATTATTTCTTCTTCTTTTCTGTTTAAAACGCAAAACACTGAAGAACATCACATCAAACTAAAAACTCTAAACACAAATGGTCTTAGGATTCACTGGTTGATCCTGCAAGTTAACCAAATTGGAGACCAGCGGTGTTTACCAAAATCCACGGTAAACAAATTGGCACACCCGGTGGGACATTTGTGTCGAAATATTAGAGTGTTAGTTAACAGAATCTTGGAATATAATTGTTTATGCGCCTGAGGAGTGGTAAATCTTTGTCAAAGATGTCACGTTCTGGCGCAAGTTCTTCGAACGCACAAAGTGGCCCTGAGAATGCGTCTGTCAATGACGCTAATCCAGTAACCGCTATGGGAATAACTCCTCCAACGCCTTCGACAGGCATGGTCACAGTTACATCTCCTGTGCTTAATCCTTTACCAACAATGGCCACCACGGTGACCACACAGCCTAATGAAATGGCTTCTATGCCACAAACAATGGGAACGTCTAACCCATATATGACTAGTGGTCATATCCCATTTAGCGTGCCTATAGTTGGTCGAAATCTCCCTTATGGTATGCCAACTGGCATGATGGTAGGCTTGCAAACCAATTCATCAACGTGTGCAGATAACATAATGAATGGTGGTTTCTCCCCTATGCATACCTCTCAAGAGGGCATTTATGGTCGAAATGCCCAGCCCACATTAACTACAGCTTCTTTGTTGGCATTAAGACAACAAATAGATGATGCCAATCATGATATGGTTAACATGTTAACCCAACAAATTGGTACAGTATTCAACCCTTTGATACGTGATACCAATAACAGTTACCAAGCATTGGCAACTCAAATGGGTCGAATTGCAGATTTCTTTGGCACTCCAAGAATGCAGAATCAGCCAATACCCCAAGTACAACCTTTGAGGCCTGTAGAAATCACCTTAGAAAGGCCTAACATTGAATTGCCTAGAAATCAGGCACAAGTACAAGTTGTCGAACAACCCTTGCAGGGGATGGTTGAAAACGAGCCTGATATAGTGTTAGTAAATAGAACTCAAAATGCTGATGAAGTAGTCAGGCAAGTGCAACAAAACAATTTTGGAGCGCAGAACAATATAGCTAATCTTGTCGAAACAATTTTAGCCCAGAATGGCCTTAACATAGGAATGCACAGGCCAAATTTCGTGTCGCCATTATCAGAATATATTTTGCAAAGTGAATTGCCAAGGGGTTGGAAAGTCCCTAAATTCACTAAATTTGGTGGAGAAACTAGTGAATCCACCGTCGAACACATTTCTCGTTACTTAACTGAGGCTGGGGATTTAGCCCAAAATGAGAATTTAAGAATGAAATTTTTCCCTAATTCTCTAACAAAAAATGCTTTTACTTGGTTTACTACACTACTCCCTCACTCTATGTTTAATTGGAACCAGTTAGAAAAAGCTTTTCACGAGCAATTCTATATAGGACACTCCAAAATTAGTCTCAAAGAATTGGCTAGTGTTCGACGTAAAACGGCAGAGACTGTTGATGACTATCTCAACAGATTTAGACTTCTCAAAGCAAGGTGCTTTACCCAAGTGCCTGAACATGAGTTAGTCGAAATGGCTGCTGGTGGTCTAGATTATTCTATTAGGAAAAAACTAGCACTCAACATTTAAGAGATATGGCCCAATTGGCCGATAGAGTAAGGCAAGTCGAAAGGCTAAAAGCTGAGAAATCTAGAACTAGTTGGTTTCATAACAATAAAAAAGACAAAATTGCCTATGTCGAAATTCTAAATGAGGAACAAGAGTACGACATCTCTTACGAGGAAGTCGAAGAGGAGGTCAATGTTGCCGAATTAAAGCCAGGACCTCCATATACTTGTAAATTGCTAAAACCTTCAAATGGTAAAAATCCTGTCGAACCTAAAAACGACAAATTCGTTGCAAAAACTTATACATTTGATGTTTCTAAATGTGACGAAATATTTGACTTGTTAGTTAAGGACGGTCAAATTCTGGTTCCTAAAGGGCTAAAAACACCACCATTAGAACAAAGACAGAAAAGAGATTTTTGCAAATACCATAATTTTTTGGGTCATAATACCTCTCATTGTGTTCTTTTCAGGGATTTGGTGCAGAAAGCGCTAAATGAAGGAAGGCTCAAATTTGGTGAAAAACCAAAAGCGCCAATGAAGATTGATGCTGATCCCTTGCCTGAAGTCGAGGCATTATACACTGAAATTAGCATCAATATGGTCGAAGCTTCTGGAACCGGGCCTAGTAAGGCTCACATTAAGAGAACTTCACCAATTTCAGAGATGGATGTCGAAATGGCTACAGAAGGCCAAAGAAACGACAAGGCCAAACCCGTCTACCCAAAAGCTGAAGAGGATTTGGTGGATTTCCTCAATCGCTGCAAGATAAGTAATTCAGAGGTGATGCTGTGCCCAAGGTGCAGTGCTGTTTTCGACAAGAAAGCTTCTAAAGAACTTGAAGAGTTCAAGCCTCAAATGAAGCGCAAGGGTAAGTGGGTGGATAAAAGGCCCAAGTTTGATTTTGCTGACAAGAGAATTCCCTATGGAGGAAAAGGAAAGTTAAGCACTTACGTGCCTCCTTCTTGTACTCCTGTCGAAAAGTGGGTACATTCTGGTGGGAAAGGTAAAGGCCTGTACCACACTGGGGGCAACATGATTCATCGAATTAGGCCAAATATGATGGCCAAAGGAAACACAAGTGGTGCTAACCAGAATGAGGCAACTGGAAATAAGAAGTATGCCTACAACAACAACTACAAGGGAAAGAATCCTATGACAAGGACTCAATGGCGAAGATTTCAACGCCAAAAGAAAGTTGATGCTGTTGCTACAGGCAAAGTAGCAATTCCCAAGAACGAGAAAGGTAAGGAAATAGTTTTACCTTCAACTGAAGTGGTTAGGAAACCATACACTGAAAGAATCTTCCCTTCTTTGGCTGAGATAAAGAAAGGCTTCAAAGAAGAAGATCTCAAGTTGGAAGAGGAATTGAACTCTTCTTTTGCTGATTCTGCGCATGACTTCGACGTGCTATGTGGTGTCATTTCAATTTTACCAATTGAATATGATGTGGTGTCTGAAGTCAATGAGGTCGAAGAAGAATTCGACGAAGGTATGGCTTACAAGCCAATATGCTATTATGTGCTGAAGAATGGTTGCGTTGAAGAACAACAAGCTGTGTTTGAAAGGCCGGATTGTGGCATGATGAATCATCTCAAGCCACTATTTATACAAGCCAAAGTCAATAATGTTGGGATCAACAAGGTCCTTGTCGATGGTGGAGCCGCTGTGAATTTAATGCCTCAACACTTGCTAAGTAAAATTGGCAAGTATGATACTGATTTAAGGCCACATAACGTGGTTCTTACCAATTATGAAGGCAAATCTGGCTACTCACTAGGGGCCATTCAGGTCGAATTGGCTGTTGGAAGCATAAAGAGGCCAACTCTGTTTATGGTAATACCTTCTAAAGCAAATTACAACTTATTGCTTGGAAGAGAGTGGATTCATGCAGTGGGGGCAATCCCTTCGACTGTACATCAGAGGTTGGTAATTTGGAGAGAAGATGGATTGGTCGAAAATATTGAAGGAGATCAAAGTTACTTCAAGGCTGAAGTAAATACAATAACCAAGCAGACCTTCGACAAACAACTAGCGAACATTGCTCCATGTTCCTCCTCTAATGCTGGATTCATTGGGCAGGATAATGTTATTTCCTCTGTCAACCTCCACCCAAACTATGGTTTCATTTGGGAGAGGCAATACATTGATGATGGAAGTGCAACAAGAGGCTTTGACAAGCCTTCTGGTTGGGATGATTGATGATGATAAAACCCAGTACATGGGAAAGAATTACGGCCTATGTGGCCGAAAATAAAGAAAAAGCAATTCTCGAAGCTGAGTTGCATCACATGGTTGCTTTAACCACAAATGCTAGTAACAAAGAAATTATGGTCGAAGCACCTAGACTAGACGGTGTCTATGATGATGAACCATTAGGATTTGAGAAAGATCCAATGGGTTCGACCAAGAAGATACAAGCACAAGATCCCTTAGAAGAAATAGATTTGGGAGATGGAAGTGTAAGAAGACCAACATATATCAGTGCAAAAGTCAATAAAGACTTCAAGGTGCAGATAGTCGAATTGCTGAAAGAGTACAAAGACTGTTTTGCTTGGGACTACAATGAAATGCCAGGTTTAAAAAGAGAAGTGGTTGAGTTGAAGTTGCCTATTCGACCAGATAAGAAGCCTGTGAAGCAAACCCCAAGGAGATTTGCACCAGAAATCATGTCGAAGATCAAAACAGAGATCGAAAGGTTACTAAAGAGCAAGTTCATCAGAACTGCCAGGTATGTTGATCGGCTTGCTAATATAGTTCCTGTAATTAAGAAAAATGGTACACTTAGAGTTTGCATAGATTTTAGGGATCTAAATAATGCTACTCCCAAAGATCAATATCCAATGCCAGTGGCAGAAATGTTAGTTGATTCCGCAGCAGGTTACCAATATTTGAGTATGCTTGATGGGTATTCAGGCTACAACCAAATCTTTATTGCTGAGGAAGATGTTTCAAAGACTGCATTTCGATGCCCGGGGGCGTTAGGTGTTTATGAATGGGTAGTGATGCCATTTGGTTTAAAAAATGCTGGTGCTACGTACCAAAGAGCTATGAATACTATGTTCCATGATTTTATAGAAAATTTTATGCAAGTATACATAGATGACATAGTAGTTAAATCAGCACCAGAAAGTGGTCATCTAGACCACCTTCGACAATCATTTGAAAGGATGAGAAAATATGGATTGAAAATGAATCCACTAAAATGTGCCTTTTGTGTAAGTGCAGGTGATTTCTTAGGCTTTGTCGTGCACAAAAAAGGCATTGAGATAAAATAAAATAAGACGAAGGCTGTCATGGAAACACAACCTCCTTCGACAAAGAAAGAATTGCAGTCTTTACTAGGAAAGATCAATTTCCTGAGAAGATTTATATCAAATCTAAGTGGCAAGACTCAAGTATTTTCGCCATTACTTCGACTGAAGAAGGAAGATGTTTTCAAGTGGGAGCCATGCCACCAACAAGCTTTCGACGAAATCAAAGCCTACCTGATGAAGCCACCAATTTTATCGTCTCCAATTAGAAATAGAACAATGAAATTGTATATAGCTGCATCAGAAATGTCAATAGGCAGTATGTTAGCACAAGAGGATGAAAATGGAGTCGAAAGAGCCATATATTACCTCAGTAGGGTTTTGAATGATGCTGAAACCAGATATCATCCTATTGAAAAACTGTGTTTGTGTTTGTATTTCTCATGTACAAAGTTAAAGCAATATATAAAGTCTGTTGATGTTTATGTTTATTCTCATTTTGATATAATTAAACATATGTTATCGAAACCAATTTTGCATAGCAGAATAGGTAAATGGGCATTAGCTTTATCCGAATATTCATTGACATTTCAACCACTAAAGGCTATTAAAGGCCAGGTAGTGGCAGATTTTATTGCAGACCATTCAGTGGTCGAATTAGCAATTGATTGTGTTCACCTTCGACCTTGGAGGCTATATTTCGATGGCTCAAGCCACAAACATGGTACAGGTGTAGGAATGTTAATCATTTCACCAACAGAAATACCAACCAAATACAAGTATAAAATCGAAGAAAGTTGCTCCAACAATGAGGCGGAATACGAAGCCTTAATAGCAGGACTCGAAATTCTGTTAAACTTGGGGGCAAAGCAGGTCGAAATAAGAGGTGATTCTGAATTAGTAATCAAGCAATTAACGAAAGAATACAAGTGCATAAGGGAAAATTTGATTACTTACTTTATTGCTGCCAATGCATTATTGAAACGTTTTGATCACGTTAAAATCGAGCATGTGCCTCGTATTGCAAATCAAGAGGCGAATGATTTGGCACAGCTAGCTTCAGGTTATAAAGTTTCGAAAGAAAACTTAACGGAGCTAATCGAAATTAAAAACAAACTAATTTCGACGAACATGTCACTAGAAACTTTGTCAAGGCAAAAACTTGAGGGGGCAGAGGCCGATTCTTTAGCCTTAAGTCCTAAGCCAAATGAAATTTTTAATGAAAATGAAACTTTTGAAGTTTTTGACAAAGGGTATTGTGACAACGTGTTCGAAGTTTTTGCCATCAACAATTTGTCAAATGATGATTGGCGAAGACAAATTGTTAATTACTTGGAGAATCCCACAGGGATGATTGATAGAAAGATCAAGTATAGAGCCTTAAGTTATGTGATTACGGGAAATGAGTTGTTTAAGAAAACCCCTGAGGGAGTTTTACTCAAATGTCTTAGCGAAAATGAGGCGTACTTGGCAATATCCAATGTTCACAGTGGAACTTGTGGGGCTCACCAAGTAGGCCATAAGATGAAATGGCTTCTTTTTCGACAAGGTGTTTATTGGCCAACCATGTTAAAAGATTGCATAGAGTTTGCCAAAGGATGCCAAGAATGTCAAAAGCATGCAGGGATACAACATGTGCCTGCAAATGAATTGCATTCTATCGTGAAACCTTGGCCATTTAGAGGATGGGCTTTGGATATAATTGGCGAAATTAAGCCAAACTCGTCGAAAGGCCATCGTTTCATATTAGTAGGGATAGATTATTTCACTAAGTGGGTGGAAGCTATTCCTTTAAATAATGTTAATCAAGAGGCAGTAATTAGTTTTATTCAAGACCATATATTGTATAGATTCGGTGTGCCTGAAACTATCACCACAGACCAAGGCTCGGTTTTTATTGGTCAGAAAATGGTCGAATTCGCTGCTGAAAATGGTTATAAATTGTTGAGTTCGACGCCATACTACGCTCAAGCAAATGGTCAAGTTGAAGCAGCCAATAGAATTATCATTAGTTTGATTAAAAAACATGTTTGGCAAAAACCCAAGAATTGGCATAAGACACTTAACCAAATTTTATGGGCATGTCGAACATCTCCCAAAGAGTCAATTAATAATACTCCTTTTAAACTTGTTTTTGGGCATGATGCAGTATTACCAGCAGAAATTTGTTTTCAATCAATTAGGATTCAAAGACAATTTGAAATCCCATCTGATCATTATTGGAGTATGATGCTAGATGAATTAGTTGATTTAGATGAGGACAGGTTAAATGCATTAGATGTGCTCACAAGACAAAAGGAAAGAGTAGCTAAGGTGTACAATAAAAGAGTCAAATTGAAGACTTTCGACGTGGGAGATTTAGTTTGGAAAGTTATCTTACCTATGGATAGAAAAGATAGAGTCCTTGGTAAATGGTCCCCAAGTTGGGAAGGACCATTCAAAATTTTACAAGTCTATTTAAACGGCGCATATGAAGTCGAAGAGATTGGCGCTGATGAAAGAATTTTGCGTATAAATGGCAAATACTTGAAAAAATATAAGCCAATGCTGCAAGAAGTTAAAATAACGCTGGAATAAATATAAAGAAAGCGTAAAGACATGGCATTCAAAGAATAGAAGTTGCCAAAATGTTGTCGAATTCATAGAATAAGAATTGCACAAGAATAAAATGGAAGAAATTCCATTATAATGTTGCCAGATTAGATACGACATTGCTTGAGAAATGGCCTTTGCAAAATAAAAATAATTGTCAAAATAGCCAAAGTGCTACAACAGGAAAATGAAGCTATGTTATTACAAAATGACTTTCGACTTCAAGTCATTGAATAAGGCCTTTGCTTTAGAGATCTTCTTGTTGAGAAAATTGCCATCTTTAGTTAGTTTTTCGACAGTGGCATTGCAACGCTCAAGGTCCTCCAAGTGTTTAAGGCAAAGAGTGGCGTCTTGGTCAATTTGGTCCTTAAGTTTTTCTGCAGGAGTCAAAGATCTTAGAAGGTTCCCTTTCTTCTTTTCCAACGCTTGTATCTTCGACTGCAATTTGGCTATACTTTCTTGATGTGCCCTGATCTCAATATCACAATCTTCAATAGTTTTCATCTCAGCTTCTGACTTAGTCTTCAAAGAGGCAAAGTTAGCATGCGTGGCATCAACAAGTGTTGCCATTTCTACCTTGCGTTTCTACTCAAGCTCCAGAAGATGGTCATGTTCCCTCTTTCTCTGTATATCTCGAGCAAGTTGTACAACACTTAACAGTGGTGACATTAGGTATACAACTATTCTACTCAAGTGCAAAGTCTATTTCGACGGTGAATTCAAAAATGTTCTTTCTCTTCTTCCACCTCAAGCTCAGTCGAAAAAGACATTTTTGAGGGGGCAATTTGTTAGCCTGTAATTTCGACAGGCTTCATTGAAAATGGTCAACAAGGCTTGACTTATATTTCGACAAAGACCAAAGTATTTCGACAGAGAAAATGGTCATGTGCAGGGTAAATTCGACAAGCTTCCGGGGAAGCAAAAGCAAGAAAGAGGAAAATGGACACAAGCTTTCGACAGACAGAAAACAGAGCAGTTATGCGCTGAAGAACTAGCAAGTGGTCGAAAAGAGGAGCGGTTGCTATCATTTTTATAACTGTTTTAGGGCAGTTTCTGCTTAGTATAAATTGTAGCTTCTGAGAAGAAACAAAGGTCACAAAATTTCATATTGCAAATCTCACGCTCTAACTTCCGCATTCAAGAGAAAAACGAGTCAGAGAAACAATGTATGAATTTGTGCACCATTTCCTTTAACTTTAATGCAACTTTAATTTGTTTTCTTTCATTTTACTTGTTTTTATCAATTCAAGTCCTTCTTCCCTGAAATATCTTGATTGCTTCGCGCGTAAGGAATCAATTATTTCTTCTTCTTTTCTGTTTAAAACGCAAAACACTGAAGAACATCACATCAAACTAAAAACTCTAAACACAAATGGTCTTAGGATTCACTGGTTGATCCTGCAAGTTAACCAAATTGGAGACCAGCGGTGTTTACCAAAATCCACGATAAACACCTTGAAAATTGCGACAAACCTTGATAGTATTTTCATACAAGTGATACATATTTATAGAGTTCGCCTGAGGAGAGCTGTGTTAGGTTAAGTTTTTACGAGACCTAAATTTACATTATTTAAATTAAAGATAAATACATTTTGTAAGAAACATATCACATAAATACATTTATTTATTTATTTAATGCCTTTAAAGTGAATTCTAGCAAGAAAATAAATAATAAATAAAAAATTGAAATTATAACCACGCACATATATATGTGCATCAAAATTAATAAATTACTTAAATATCGTAATTAATTTTATTAAAAAATTCTTTCTTTTTTTATTTTCTTATAAAATATGTCATTTTTTTGCCTTTGAGCACAAGTAGTTAAAAATGCCATTTTTTGTTAAATGTGCAATATTTCATCAAATGGGCACACCAACACTACACAAACAATGAAAGCACCAATAAATGCAACAATGGACAATCAAGCAGGTACATTTAATCTAGCAAGCCTCGAAACATATAATATAATATCAAGCAGGTACATTCTGCAATATAGAAGATATTTCTAATGAAAATTCGACAGAACCTTACCTAAAATTTGGACATCTCACAATATGATATACACCTGTATATTCAAGACATAGAATACCCACGTACATAGGCCCTCACAGAGGCCATCATAAAGACATATAAATACTATTAGACAACCACATAATGCAACAGAGCCTCTAAAGATTTTTACAATTCAAATACATATGGAGACAATAGGAAATATAGGTAACATGAATAGTGGCCCTCCAAAATAAGAAATGATCATCACCTAGAAATAAGAGACTAAACTCTAGCAGAGGTTCTTGGTTCGACATGACCTGGAAATCTGTAACATACAAGAGAGACGATGTGAGTAAATAATGAAGAACATAACAAGCGGAACACGATAATACCAATCATAAAGTGATTTCCACAAAAATACAAAATAAGTAAATCGTATAAAGTCGTAAGTGGGGTAACACATATGCAGAACTAAAACAGGCTCCCCGCCTGGAAATATCAATAATAGGCTCCCCGCCTCGAAATATCAATAATAGGCTCCACGCCTCGAAGTATCAATAACAGACTCCCCGCCTCGAAATATCAATAATAGGCTCCCCGCCTCGAAGTATCAATAACAGGCTCTCCGCCTCGAAAAATTCATAATAGGCTCCCCGCCTCGAAATATCAATAACAGGCTCCCCGCCTCGAAATATAAATAATAGGCTCCCCGCCTAGAAATATCAATAATAGGCTCCTCGCCTAAAAATAAATCATGGTGCACCAAGCCTAACACATATTGCTGTTAGCATGCAGTGTTCTGACAAAGTTTTACCCCAAATCGTTTTAAAATCACAATATCATAAACTCATACTGATCAAAATCAAACCAAATGTCCATGAATCCATACCAATAAACAATTCTCAAAATACTCCGACAAAATCCATGTATTTAAATTTGGCAAACTATATGATCATAATACCATGTCCCTCTAAGAAAATAAAGTACTTTAAATAAACATAAGTGATAGATGCCGTCAAATAAGTATAAAATGAGTCAAACAAATATATAGGACTTGTTATAGTCCCCATTAATTACTCACCGACTTCCTAAGCCGCGAAAAGAGTAGTCGAGGATCAATACCGATGAGATGGATTATCTGAATCTAAATAAGGATAAAACTATATTAGCATTTTAGATAAGATGTATAAAACTTAGTCAATTGCTAACACTTATTTATATTATAATTTGATAACGCATCTAGTTTATGTCTTTTTTTATACCTTTCCGTATTTTAAGCTCCTTGTAATTTTTGCTAACTCAAGTTTTTATAACAACCTAGTTCTAAAATATATAATTAATGGTACTAATCCTCAACTGTGAACCATTTCTATTTACCTTGGGTCCTAATAAAATTTCATTTATCAACTTGAAAGCCTCTTAACATCTTACTTAAACTTACTCTTTTATTTGTAACTCACTAGTATATTGTTATCAACCTCAAACCTAAGTCTGTCAATAAAACTTATAGGTTCTATAAATGAATTCCATGCCCTCAAGATATTAAGTAGTCCAAACAATCCTCCACAATATAAATATGTATCTAGATTTCTAAATTTGTCTATTCAAAACCAAACATTAATATTTCAATAATAACAGAGATGACAATTCTCTTACCTCCTATAAGATGTACTAGTGTTGATGACCTTAAACTTTCAAGCTCCTACTACCTCCGATTTTAATTGTTAAAATATAGATAGTAAGCCCATTAGTTAGTAGTAAGGCCCATTAGATTGCTAGGTCATTAGATAGTAAGGTCCATTAGTTGGTTAGTATATAAGGTAAATGGTAGACTCATTTAGGGTCATCTCTTCTCATTTGTAATATCTTACCACTTTCAATATAATAGACTTTTAAGGTTTTCTCTCTAATTTCCATGGATGCCATGTTTTTCAACATGGTATCAGAGCAAACATGGTATCCTCCATGAATCTCGCTGCTTTCAAGTTCCTTCTATTTTTTTATTACTTTTCCTTTTTTTTTTCCAGAAATCCCCTTTCTACGTTTACCTTTAGATTGAATTTTTTTTTGTTCCATTTGGTTGCATAATTTTCTTGATTTGTGTTCTTCTTTTCCTCACAATTTCTTCTTCGCAACCTAGATCTTTTCCTGGTTCTCACTTCGATTCCGCTCTCACTTTGGATTTGTCGTCGGGTTTCGTTCTTGGCTTCAAATCTGGTTTCGTTCCTTTTTTTGGCTTTGCGACTTGGTTCATGTTCGTGGATTCTGGTTCGCGCACCACTCATGGTTCGGTTCGCACATTCGATTCAGGTTCAGATCTTCATTTACAAGGCAGCATTGATTCTGCTTGGCACCTGGAATTGGTTTTTCATTGGACTCATACTTTTGGACTTCGTTTTTCACATCAGGTTCTGTTTTTTTTTGTTGTTACCGCATTGGGTTGTTTTGGAATCGTTGTTGTTACTGGTTGTGCAATTCGGATCCGATTGCAGCCCCTTGTGTGTGGTTTTGCTATTCAGCGTGTTCCTTTCTTTTTTTACAAAACAACGCATTCAAGCTGTTTGATGAAATGTCATTTAGAAAAGGATAATTTGCTTTAAAGCTTTCAAAAATTAGCACAATGCTTGGGAGCTTCCATATGATATCAATTTATCTAGTCATGAATGTCCTTGGGAAGTATTATGGAAATATGTTGGAGTTTAGGTTGCTTTCACCAGTTCCTACCTTCTGCCATGATGCAAATTGAAGAGGGACTTCTGTGCTTTGCTTTGGAGGGTGTGCTTGGAGTTATCCAAACCTTACAAAAAAGGAAATATCCATTGAATTGGTGGTGTTTTGTACTTGTACTGGTTGTGGTCTTGGTGTGTTCCTTATACATGGTTGTTGCTGAATGGTGCAATTGGGACATCTATTGATGGCTTTGCGGATTAATACCTTATGATAAAGTTGTGCTTCAATCTTGAATTCATAGAATCCTCAAGGTGATGGGCGTTGAGAGTTGGTGTTCTGCCCTGGCCAAATTGTACTCCATTGGTTATAATTTGCATCAGTGTGGCAACGGTGATAAAAGCAACTTGCTGTGATAATGCAATTTGAAGGGTGTTCTACTTTTGTTTAGTTTGTGCTTAGTTGATCCCATCAGCTTGGTCTTGCTAGCATGCAAGCATGACTCTTATCCCCTTCAACAATTCCAAATGTTGGTCATCTGGTTTGGAAGTTAAGCAAGTGTTATATGATTTGACATTAGATAAGGATTGGCAGTTAGATTATGCCAAAGGGTTAGAGAAGCTGTCCATGAATTTGTTGATATGGAATTATCTGGAGTGCTACCACATAATTACACATATGCTAGTTTATTAAGTGCTAGCACCTCAATTTTATGATTGGATCTAGGGGAACAATTTCATTCAAGGACTTGAGGATGATATTCATGTAGGAAATGCACTCGTTGATATTAGAAAAGATATTCTGGATTTGATGAATTTTTTGATTAGCCTTAGTGGCTTGATTTTAGCTTCTATTTATGGTGATTAAGCATGATACTTTTGCTATAAATGGTTAAGCATTGAGATTTTGCTTCTGTCTTGAGTGATTGAGTACCCTTGATGGTTAAGCGTTGTTTGTGCTTCTACCAAGTGGTTAAACATTGAGGTATTGTTTCTGCTTGGTGGTTAAGCCTTTGGCCCTATGGCCTTGTTGATGTTTGCTTCTGCCAAATGGTTAAACTTTGAGGTATAGTTTCTGTTTGGTAGTTAAGCCTTTGCCCTATGGCGTTGTTGATGTTTGTTTCTGCCCTATGGTGGTTAAGCATTTTGCTTCCTTCAAGTGATTAAGCCTTGAGTTGTGGTTTTTGCTTGATGGTTAAGTGTTAGTTTGTTGCTTCCTCCGAGTGGTTAAACCTTGAGTTGTGGTTTCTGCCCAATGGTTAAGCATTTGTTGACTTCTTTGGCACTTGGATGGTTATCCTAAGAGTGGAGTTTGTTGATTCCTTTGAAGTGAATGTTGTGGAGACGCTGGAAGAAGCTTGAAGGGGCCCGATAGTTGGTCGAAGACTTCTAGGAGCTATGCACCTCAACTGCTACCAATTCGGATTGCTCTTTATTTTTTCTTTACTTTGATAGTATTTTGTATTGCTTATCTCAAGCTGGAAATGTTGTGAACACCTTCCAGCTTGCGGGAGGCTGTTAAAATATAGATAGTAAGCCCATTAGTTAGTAGTAAGGCCCATTAGATTGCTAGGTCATTAGATAGTAAGGTGTTAGCCTGTAATTTCGACAGGCTTCATTGAAAATGGTCAACAAGGCTTGACTTATATTTCGACAAAGACCAAAGTATTTCGACAGAGAAAATGGTCATGTGCAGGGTAAATTCGACAAGCTTCCGGGGAAGCAAAAGCAAGAAAGAGGAAAATGGACACAAGTTTTCGACAGACAGAAAACAGAGCAGTTATGCGCTGAAGAACTAGCAGTTGGTCGAAAAGAGGAGCGGTTGCTATTATTTTTATAACTGTTTTAGGGCAGTTTCTGCTTAGTATAAATAGTAGTTTCTGAGAAGAAACAAGGGTCACAAAACGAGTCAGAGAACAATGTATGATCTTGTGCACCATTTCCTTTAACTTTAATGCAATTTTAATTTGTTTTTCTTTCGTTTTACTTGTTTTTATCGTTCAAGTTATTCTTCTCTGAAGTACTCTGATAACTTCGCGCGAAGGAATCAGTTATTTCTTTCCCCTTTTTCTGGTTAAAACGCGAGACAATTCAAGAACATCATAATAAACTAAAAACTCTAAACACAAATGGTCTTAGGATTCACTGGTTGATCCTGCAAGTTAACCAAATTGGAGACCAGCGGTGTTTACCAAAATCCACGGTAAACAAATTGGAACGCCCAGTGGGACCTTTGTGTCGAAATATTAGAGTGTTAGTTAACAGAATCTTGGAATATAATTGTTTATGCGCCTGAGGAGTGGTAAATCTTTGTCAAAGATGTCACGTTCTGGCGCAAGTTCTTCGAACGCACAGAGTGGCCCTGAGAATGCGTCTGTCAGTGACACTAATCCAGTAACCGCTATGGGAACAACTTCTCCAATGCCTTCGACAGGCATGGTCACAGTTACATCTCCTGTGCTTAATCCTTTACCAACAATGGCCACGGTGACCACACAGCCTAATGAAATGGTTTCTATGCCACAAACAATGGGAACGTCTAACCCATATATGACTAGTGGTCATATCCCATTTAGCATGCCTATAGTTGGTCGAAATCTCCCTTATGGTATGCCAACTGGCATGATGGTAGGCTTGCAAACCAATTCATCAACGTGTGCAGATAACATAATGAATGGTGGTTTCTCCCCTATGCATGCCTCTCAAGAGGGCATTTATGGTCGAAATGCCCAGCCCACATTAACTACAGCGTCTGTGTTGGCATTAAGACAACAAATAGATGATGCCAATCATGATATGGTTAACATGTTAACCCAACAAATTGGTACAGTATTCAACCCTTTGATACGTGATACCAATAACAGTTACCAAGCATTGGCAACTCAAATGGGTCGAATTGCAGATTTCTTTGGCACTCCAAGAATGCAGAGTCAGCCAATACCCCAAGTACAACCTTTGAGGCCTGTAGAAATCCCCTTAGAAAGGCCTAACATTGAATTGCCTAGAAATCTGGCACAAGCACAAGTTGTCGAACAACCCTTGCAGGGGATGGTTGAAAACGAGCCTGATATAGTGTTAGTAAATAGAACTCAAAATGCTGATGAAGTAGTCAGGCAAGTGCAACAAAACAATTTTGGAGCGCAGAACAATATAGCTAATCTTGTCGAAACAATTTTAGCCCAGAATGACCTTAACATAGGAATGCACAGGCCAAATTTCGTGTCGCCATTATCAGAATATATTTTGCAAAGTGAATTGCCAAGGGGTTGGAAAGTCCCTAAATTCACTAAATTTGGTGGAGAAACTAGTGAATCCACCGTCGAACACATTTCTCGTTACTTAACTGAGGCTGGGGATTTAGCCCAAAATGAGAATTTAAGAATGAAATTTTTCCCTAATTCTCTAACAAAAAATGCTTTTACTTGGTTTACTACACTACAAAATTGGAACCAGTTAGAAAAAGCTTTTCACGAGCAATTCTATATAGGACACTCCAAAATTAGTCTCAAAGAATTGGCTAGTGTTCGACGTAAAACGGCAGAGACTGTTGATGACTATCTCAACAGATTTAGACTTCTCAAAGCAAGGTGCTTTACCCAAGTGCCTGAACATGAGTTAGTCGAAATGGCTGCTGGTGGTCTAGATTATTCTATTAGGAAAAAACTAGACACTCAACATTTAAGAGATATGGCCCAATTGGCCGATAGAGTAAGGCAAGTCGAAAGGCTAAAAGATGAGAAATCTAGAACTAGTAGGTTTCATAACAATAAAAAAGACAAAATTGCCTATGTCGAAATTCTAAATGAGGAACAAGAGTACGACATCTCTTACGAGGAAGTCGAAGAGGAGGTCAATGTTGCCGAATTAAAGCCAGGACCTCCATATACTTGTAAATTGCTAAAACCTTCAAATGGTAAAAATCCTGTCGAACCTAAAAACGACAAATTCGTTGCAAAAACTTATACATTTGATGTTTCTAAATGTGACGAAATATTTGACTTGTTAGTTAAGGACGGTCAAATTCTGGTTCCTAAAGGGCTAAAAACACCACCATTAGAACAAAGACAGAAAAGAGATTTTTGCAAATACCATAATTTTTTGGGTCATAATACCTCTCATTGTGTTCTTTTCAGGGATTTGGTGCAGAAAGCGCTAAATGAAGGAAGGCTCAAATTTGGTGAAAAACCAAAAGCGCCAATGAAGATTGATGCTGATCCCTTGCCTGAAGTCGAGGCATTATACACTGAAATTAGCATCAATATGGTCGAAGCTTCTGGAACCGGGCCTAGTAAGGCTCACATTAAGAGAACTTCACCAATTTCAGAGATGGATGTCGAAATGGCTGTAGAAGGCCAAAGAAACGACAAGGCCAAACCCGTCTACCCAAAAGCTGAAGAGGATTTGGTGGATTTCCTCAATCGCTGCAAGATAAGCAATTCAGAGGTGATGCTGTGCCCAAGGTGCAGTGCTGTTTTCGACAAGAAAGCTGCTAAAGAACTTGAAGAGTTCAAGCCTCAAATGAAGTGCAAGGGTAAGTGGGTGGATAAAAGGCCCAAGTTTGATTTTGCTGACAAGAGAATTCCCTATGGAGGAAAAGGAAAGTTAAGCACTTACGTGCCTCCTTCTTGTACTCCTGTCGAAAAGTGGGTACATTCTGGTGGGAAAGGTAAAGGCCTGTACCACACTGGGGGCAACGTGATTCATCGAATTAGGCCAAATATGATGGCCAAAGGAAACACAAGTGGTGCTAACCAGAATGAGGCAACTGGAAATAAGAAGTATGCCTACAACAACAACTACAAGGGAAAGAATCCTATGACAATGACTCAATGGCGAAGATTTCAACGCCAAAAGAAAGGTAAGGAAATAGTTTTACCTTCAACTGAAGTGGTTAGGAAACCAGCCACTGAAAGAATCTTCCCTTCTTTGGCTGAGATAAAGAAAGGCTTCAAAGAAGAAGATCTCAAGTTGGAAGAGGAATTGAACTCTTCTTTTGCTGATTCTGAGCATGACTTCGACGTGCTATGTGGTGTCGTTTCAATTTTACCAATTGAATATGATGTGGTGTCTGAAGTCAATGAGGTCGAAGAAGAATTCGACGAAGGTATGGCTTACAAGCCAATATGCTATTATGTGCTGAAGAATGGTTGCGTTGAAGAGCAACAAGCTGTGTTTGAAAGGCCGGAATGTGGCATGATGAATCATCTCAAGCCACTATTTATACAAGCCAAAGTCAATAATGTTGGGATCAACAAGGTCCTTGTCGATGGTGGAGCCGCTGTGAATTTAATGCCTCAACACTTGCTAAGTAAAATTGGCAAGTATGATACTGATTTAAGGCCACATAACGTGGTTCTTACCAATTATGAAGGCAAATCTGGCTACTCACTAGGGGCCATTCAGGTCGAATTGGCTGTTGGAAGCATAAAGAGGCCAACTCTGTTTATGGTAATACCTTCTAAAGCAAATTACAACTTATTGCTTGGAAGAGAGTGGATTCATGCAGTGGGGGCAATCCCTTCGACTGTACATCAGAGGTTGGTAATTTGGAGAGAAGATGGATTGGTCGAAAATATTGAAGGAGATCAAAGTTACTTCAAGGCTGAAGTAAATACAATAACCAAGCAGACCTTCGACAAACAACTAGCGAACATTGCTCCATGTTCCTCCTCTAATGCTGGATTCATTGGGTAGGATAATGTTATTTCCTCTGTCAACCTCCACCCAAACTATGGTTTCATTTGGGAGAGGCAATACATTGATGATGGAAGTGCAACAAGAGGCTTTGACAAGCCTTCTGGTTGGGATGATTGATGATGATAAAACCCAGTACATGTGAAAGAATTACGGCCTATGTGGCCGAAAATAAAGAAAAAGCAATTCTCGAAGCTGAGTTGCATCACATGGTTGCTTTAACAACAAATGATAGTAACAAAGAAATTATGGTCGAAGCACCTAGACTTGACGGTGTCTATGATGATGAACCATTAGGATTTGAGAAAGATCCAATGGGTTCGACCAAGAAGATACAAGCACAAGATCCCTTAGAAGAAATAGATTTGGGAGATGGAAGTGTAAGAAGACCAACATATATCAGTGCAAAAGTCAATAAAGACTTCAAGGTGCAGATAGTCGAATTGCTGAAAGAGTACAAAGACTGTTTTGCTTGGGACTACAATGAAATGCCAGGTTTAAAAAGAGAAGTGGTTGAGTTGAAGCTGCCTATTCGACCAGATAAGAAGCCTGTGAAGCAAACCCCAAGGAGATTTGCACCAGAAATCATGTCGAAGATCAAAACAGAGATCGAAAGGTTACTAAAGAGCAAGTTCATCAGAACTACCAGGTATGTTGATCGGCTTGCTAATATAGTTCCTGTAATTAAGAAAAATGGTACACTTAGAGTTTGCATAGATTTTAGGGATCTAAATAATGCTACTCCCAAAGATCAATATCCAATGCCAGTGGCAGAAATGTTAGTTGATTCCGCAGCAGTTTACCAATATTTGAGTATGCTTGATGGGTATTCAGGCTACAACCAAATCTTTATTGCTGAGGAAGATGTTTCAAAGACTGCATTTCGATGCCCGGGGGCGTTAGGTGTTTATGAATGGGTAGTGATGCCATTTGGATTAAAAAATGCTGGTGCTACGTACCAAAGAGCTATGAATACTATGTTCCATGATTTTATAGAAAATTTTATGCAAGTATACATAGATGACATAGTAGTTAAATCAGCACCAGAAAGTGGTCATCTAGACCACCTTCAACAATCATTTGAAAGGATGAGAAAATATGGATTGAAAATGAATCCACTAAAATGTGCCTTTTGTGTAAGTGCAGGTGATTTCTTAGGCTTTGTCGTGCACAAAAAAGGCATTGAGATAAATTAAAATAAGACGAAGGCTATCATGGAAACACAACCTCCTTCGACATAGAAAGAATTGCAGTCTTTACTAGGAAAGATCAATTTCCTGAGAAGATTTATATCAAATCTAAGTGGCAAGACTCAAGTATTTTCGCCATTACTTCGACTGAAGAAGGAAGATGTTTTCAAGTGGGAGCCATGCCACCAACAAGCTTTCGACGAAATCAAAGCCTACCTGATGAAGCCACCAATTTTATCGTCTCCAATTAGAAATAGAACAATGAAATTGTATATAGCTGCATCAGAAATGTCAATAGGCAGTATGTTAGCACAAGAGGATGAAAATGGAGTCGAAAGAGCCATATATTACCTCAGTAGGGTTTTGAATGATGCTGAAACCAGATATCATCCTATTGAAAAACTGTGTTTGTGTTTGTATTTCTCATGTACAAAGTTAAAGCAATATATAAAGCCTGTTGATGTTTATGTTTATTCTCATTTTGATATAATTAAACATATGTTATCGAAACCAGTTTTGCATAGCAGAATAGGTAAATGGGCATTAGCTTTATCCGAATATTCATTGACATTTCAACCACTAAAGGCTATTAAAGGCCAGGTAGTAGCAGATTTTATTGCAGACCATTCAGTGGTCGAATTAGCAATTGATTGTGTTCACCTTCGACCTTGGAGGCTATATTTCGATGGCTCAAGCCACAAACATGGTACAGGTGTAGGAATGTTAATCATTTCACCAACAGAAGCACCAACCAAATACAAGTATAAAATCGAAGAAAGTTGCTCCAACAATGAGGCGGAATACGAAGCCTTAATAGCAGGACTCGAAATTCTGTTAAACTTGGGGGCAAAGCAGGTCGAAATAAGAGGTGATTCTGAATTAGTAATCAAGCAATTAACGAAAGAATACAAGTGCATAAGGGAAAATTTGATTACTTACTTTATTGCTGCCAATGCATTATTGAAACGTTTTGATCACGTTAAAATCGAGCATGTGCCTCGTATTGCAAATCAAGAGGCGAATGATTTGGCACAGCTAGCTTCAGGTTATAAAGTTTCGAAAGAAAACTTAACGGAGCTAATCGAAATTAAAAACAAACTAATTTCGACGAACATGTCACTAGAAACTTTGTCAAGGCAAAAACTTGAGGGGGCAGAGGCCGATTCTTTAGCCTTAAGTCCTAAGCCAAATGAAATTTTTAATGAAAATGAAACTTTTGAAGTTTTTGACAAAGGGTATTGTGACAACGTGTTCGAAGTTTTTGCCATCAACAATTTGTCAAATGATGATTGGCGAAGACAAATTGTTAATTACTTGGAGAATCCCACAGGGGTGACTGATAGAAAGATCAAGTATAGAGCCTTAAGTTATGTGATTACGGGAAATGAGTTGTTTAAGAAAACCCCTGAGGGAGTTTTACTCAAATGTCTTAGCGAAAATGAGGCGTACTTGGCAATATCCAATGTTCACAGTGGAACTTGTGGGGCTCACCAAGTAGGCCATAAGATGAAATGGCTTCTTTTTCGACAAGGTGTTTATTGGCCAACCATGTTAAAAGATTGCATAGAGTTTGCCAAAGGATGCCAAGAATGTCAAAAGCATGCAGGGATACAACATGTGCCTGCAAATGAATTGCATTCTATCGTGAAACCTTGGCCATTTAGAGGATGGGCTTTGGATATAATTGGCGAAATTAAGCCAAACTCGTCGAAAGGCCATCATTTCATATTAGTAGGGATAGATTATTTCACTAAGTGGGTGGAAGCTATTCCTTTAAATAATGTTAATCAAGAGGCAGTAATTAGTTTTATTCAAGACCATATATTGTATAGATTCGGTGTGCCTGAAACTATCACCACAGACCAAGGTTCGGTTTTTATTGGTCAGAAAATGGTCGAATTCGCTGCTGAAAATGGTTATAAATTGTTAAGTTCGACACCATATTATGCTCAGGCAAATGGTCAAGTTGAAGCAGCCAATAAAATTATTGTTAGTTTGATTAAAAAACATGTTGGGCAAAAACCCAAGAATTGGCATAGGACACTTAACCAAATTTTATGGGCATGTCGAACATCTCCCAAAGAGTCAATCAATAGTACTCCTTTTAAACTTGTTTTTGGGCATGATGCAATATTGCCAACAGAGATTTGTCTCCAATCAACTAGGATTCAAAGACAATTTGAAATCCCATCTGATCATTATTGGAATATGATGTTAGATGAATTAGTTGATTTAGATGAAGATAGGCTAAGTGCATTAGATATGCTCACAAGACAAAAAGAAAGAGTGGCTAAGGCCTATAACAAAAGAGTCAAATTGAAGACTTTCGAGGTGGGAGATTTAGTTTGGAAAGTTATCTTACCTATGGATAGAAAAGATAGAGTCCTTGGTAAATGGTCCCCAAGTTGGGAAGGACCATTCAAAATTTTACAAGTCTATTCAAACGGCGCATATGAAGTCGAAGAGATTGGCGCTGATGAAAGAATTTTGCGTATAAATGGCAAATACTTGAAAAAGTATAAGCCAACATTGCAAGAAGTTAAAATAATGCTGGAATAAAGATAAAGAAAGCGTAAGTACGTGGCATTCAAAAGAAATTGTGATTGCCATATGAGCATTGTCAGAATTATAAGCAGAACGTTGAAGGCCACGTGGTACACCAATATAGGAATAACGCCAACAACATTTAACAGTGATGATGTCAGGTAGGCGAGATATTCCGATCAAGTGTAAAACCTATTTCGACATTGAATTCAAAAATGCTCTTTTTCTTTCTTTGCCTTAAGCTCAGTCGAAAAAGACATTTTTGGGGGGCAATTTGTTAGCCTGTAATTTCGACAGGCTTCATTGAAAATGGTCAACAAGGCTTGACTTATATTTCGACAAAGACCAAAGTATTTCGACAGAGAAAATGGTCATGTGCAGGGTAAATTCGACAAGCTTCCGGGGAAGTAAAAGCAAGAAAGAGGAAAATGGACACAAGTTTTCGACAGACAGAAAACAGAGCAGTTATGCACTGAAGAACTAGCAGTTGGTCGAAAAGAGGAGCGGTTGCTATTATTTTTATAACTGTTTTAAGGCAGTTTCTGCTTAGTATAAATAGTAGTTTCTGAGAAGAAACAAGGGTCACAAAATTTCATATTGCAATTCTCACGCTCTAACTTCCGCATTCAAGAGAAAAACGAGTCAGAGAACAATGTATGATCTTGTGCACCATTTCCTTTAACTTTAATGCAATTTTAATTTGTTTTTCTTTCGTTTTACTTGTTTTTATCATTCAAGTTCTTCTTTTCTGAAGTTATTTCTTTCCTCTTTTTCTGGTTATTTCTTTCCTCTTTCCTCTTTCGCATTAAATAATGAAGAACATAACAAGTGGAAGACGATAATACCAATCATAAAGTGATTTCCACAAAAATACAAAATAAGTAAATCGTATAAAGTCGTAAGTGGGGTAACACATATGCAAAACTAAAACAGGGTCCCCGCCTGGAAATATCAATAATAGGCTCCCCGCCTCGAAATATCAATAATAGGCGTGGAGCCTCGAAGTATCAATAACAGTCTCCCCGCCTCGAAATATCAATAATAGGCTCCCCGCCTCGAAGTATCAATAACAGGCTCTCCGCCTCGAAAAATTCATAATAGGCTCCCCGCCTCGAAATATCAATAACAGGCTCCCCGCCTCGAAATATAAATAATAGGCTCCCCGCCTAGAAATATCAATAATAGGCTCCTCGCCTAAAAATAAATCATGGTGCACCAAGCCTAACACATATTGTTGTTAGCATGCAGTGTTCTGACAAAGTTTTACCCCAAATCGTTTTAAAATCACAATATCATAAACTCATACTGATCAAAATCAAACCAAATGTCCATGAATCCATACCAATAAACAATTCTCAAAATACTCCGACAAAATCCATGTATTTAAATTTGGCAAACTATATGATCATAATACCATGTCCCTCTAAGAAAATAAAGTACTTTAAATAAACATAAGTGATAGATGCCGTCAAATAAGTATAAAATGAGTCAAACAAATATATAGGACTTGTTATAGTCCCCATTAATTACTCACCGACTTCCTAAGCCGCGAAAAGAGTAGTCGAGGATCAATACCGATGAGATGGATTATCTGAATCTAAATAAGGATAAAACTATATTAGCATTTTAGATAAGATGTATAAAACTTAGTCAATTGCTAACACTTATTTATATTATAATTTGATAACGCATCTAGTTTATGTCTTTTTTTATACCTTTCCGTATTTTAAGCTCCTTGTAATTTTTGCTAACTCAAGTTTTTATAACAACCTAGTTCTAAAATATATAATTAATGGTACTAATCCTCAACTGTGAACCATTTCTATTTACCTTGGTTCCTAATAAAATTTCATTTATCAACTTGAAAGCCTCTTAACATCTTACTTAAACTTACTCTTTTATTTGTAACTCACTAGTATATTGTTATCAACCTCAAACCTAAGTCTGTCAATAAAACTTATAGGTTCTATAAATGAATTCCATGCCCTCAAGATATTAAGTAGTCCAAACAATCCTCCACAATATAAATATGTATCTAGATTTCTAAATTTGTCTATTCAAAACCAAACATTAATATTTCCATAATAACAGAGATGACAATTCTCTTACCTCCTATAAGATGTACTAGTGTTGATGACCTTAAAATTTCAAGCTCCTACTACCTCCGATTTTAATTTTTCTTTTCTTTAACCTTCGATCATTTCCTCTAAATCTCAACCAAGAAAACAAAGCATCACATTGTGAGCAAACTGCCCTCAAACTATAATTTCCCATGCGCCAATTCCAACCCACCTTTAACTTTCAAATACTCTCCCATTCCTTGTTGCTTCTCTATTTTCATTACAGCTGCCTTTTCTACTTCTTTCTTATTTCCTATTTTTTCCTTTACTCTAGTCATATCGGTTTGGTCCTCTTCTTTTCAAGAGAAGGTTCTCGATGATGTGTTGCTGTCCACTACTCTATTCATATATTTTAATATTTTAATCTTGTTTTGAGTTATATTGGAATATAATTCCGTCCAAGGCTAAATACAGGCGAGAGATCGATAGCGAACAAGTACCGCCAGGGAAAGATGAAAAGGACTTTGAAAAGAGAGTCAAAGAGTGCTTGAATATACGCCTCTGGTGTGGATTAGCGCAAATCCAAAAAAAGAGAGTCAAAGAGTGCTTAAATAGCCGCGCTAAACCAGCTCCAATAGCGTATATTTTAATTTACCGCCTCTAGTGTGGATCAGCGCAAATCCAAAAAAACTTATATGTTACGTTTCAATTTAAATATATATATATATATATATATAGTTTGTTATTTTTTCCCGAAATATTCAACTCTTTAAATTTAATTGGTAACTGTGTATATATACTATTTGAATACAATTTTAATTTAGGTTTTTGACAACCAAAATTTGAGGTAAATTTTGATAGGCATTAAACCATATTAATTACCAACGATCAGTTGCTTCCAAATATGGGAGCCGCAATTTTGTGGATTGATAGCCATCCAGATTGTGACTCATATGTAACTTTGATTAATAGCCGTTCAGATTATACAAATGGATGAGGTGGACGCCACCTATTTTTCTAAAGTATTGCGTGGCTTTTTTGATTAGTGACATGGACATGTGATGTGTGCAATTCCTGAATGTATATGATAATGATAATGATAATGATAATGATAATGAAATGATAATGATAATGATATATATATATATATATATATATATATATATATATATATATATATATATATATGTGCCAATGTAACAAATATAGATAAATTGAATTTCTTGACATGCATGTCTAGATAGTCTTTTTTTATATAAAAAAAAACTACATTTAAGTCTTGTGTCCTTTAATAATTTAATTGTTTGAGTGTGAGTTCATACTCAAAAATTGAGAGTGTTACAGTTAAGCCGGAAGAAGACCACGGCTTGGCCATGGGATTCAGTCAGGTTTTCTCTCCATTTTTTCATTCTCCAAAATGCCCTTTGCTACATTGTTTTGCTAGTAAATTCACTCCAAAATAAACAGCGGGATAGTAAATCTTGCTATAAAACCTTGGGAGCTGAGTATACATCAATTACAGTGTTATTTGAACCATTAGTTGAATTATATAACAACAGAATCAAACCATGGAACCCCATGCAAAGCCAGGCAGCAAAATTTCTGCAAGTCAACCTGAAATAATCAGATTCCATCCAATTTAGTTGTGCCCCTCTTATTCTTAATGAAACCACTTGCTCTCACCATTTTGCACTAAGTGTATAGAATATTCATTAATAAAGTGGTTCCCTCTTCATACCAGATTCTAGCCATTGGGATTTAAGGGAGTTTTATGTCCCTTTGCACTTGCCAGATCAACTCCTGAATAATATACATTAATCCAAGTCATTTTAAAACATTGATTTTCTCCCATTATGCCTTAAACAAGTTTCAATATAAATGGTTGCACAAAAAATGAAAATAGGACCATCAAAACACAAATGAAGGAATTGGGGAGGGGATTAAAACCAAATATATATAATGTAAACTAAATCTGTCTATAATAATTCAGATAGAATTCCAATTATGTTTAAATACCAAACAAGCCACTTTAACATTACTGATAAATGAGCAACCACCAAAGTCTACAGAAGAGAACATACTATACTAAAGGAATTTGTCTTATTATCTGTTACTAATCGGAGTTCCCCTAAAGTCGTTTAATTGCTGCACAAACATTCCCTGATGTTGCAATTAGTGCCCTAATCTTTTCTTGCGCGTCAAGAAACCCCGTCTCTTGAAGTTGGGAGAGTTGGGTGGCATATACTATCTCCGGTGGCTTTGAGAAAACAATAAAGTCGGTATATAGTGCTTGTTCTAGAGTGGGCCGAAGACCAGTCTAGGCCATGCACAAAAAAGGCCCATTAAGGATGACAAAAGCATAGACCGAAATGAATGGCTCTGATTGATCCGTACAACGATCTAACGGCCATAGGCAACTTCCAAACACTATATAAGCATACACTGCGTCATTGTCAGGTACACACACTATTCACTCATATTCGCATTTTGCTCGTTCGCTCCTGACTTGGGCGTTGGAGTGTATTCGCAGGTACACCCGCCCGCTCTCACCACCTTGGAGCACGACCATCAGAGCGAGTGACAGAAGACTAGGACCTCAGCCGCTTACTACAAAGCAATCAAAGGTACAGATCAGTGCTAATACCAGTAATCTAGTTAAAATATTTATATTGGTCCCGACATTATTTAAGTATTTTTTATTAGCTCTAATAAAAGCAATTTGCAACATAATTTGCTACTAACCAGAGTTACCCAAATGTTGTTCAACTGCAGCATCAACATTCCTAGAAGTGGAAATAAGAGCCCTCGTGTTTTCTTTTAAGTCGAGGGTATCCATCTCTTGAGGCTGCAAAATCTGAGTTGCATATGATGGCTCTGCCTCTAAGAAGACAACAAAATCAATGAGAGAAGTAGGTCCCCACATTATTTGATGATCTTTTTATTGGATCCATTTTATGTTGTTATAACACACTGCCTGCTAAACTAGCCAGAGTAGTTTTTTTTGAAGATATGGTGATGTGGAAGTCTTTGTGGCTATTTTTTTTATTACTTCTAATCAGATACAGCAGCTGCCTGATAAATTTTGATTTGTCTTTTAGGGCTGGAAATGTTTTGATGAGTGAACATTAACATGTTTCTTTGAATTTCTTATGAAATAGATTTGATCAGTGTGATTGTATTTGTTCCTAAACTTAGAGGTTGGTTGTGAAAGATTATTTTAAAACTTAGAGCTTGATTGTGAAACTTAGAGTGTAAAAAAAATAAAAATTATATCGACTATAACTTATATTCATCAATCATGTTGTGGAATCCTTGATTAACTTAGAAATATGCACGACCAGAGTTTACAACCTTCTAACTTATCCAAAATGATAACAACCTTCAAAATATATGAAATAGAGAAATTGATTTTATACACAAAATTTCTCACGAAACTATTAAGAAGGACTTACATCAACAAAACTCCAAGGATATGTGCTCCATGCTGCTAAAGTATGTGTCTCTAGCTATTCTACAGTCAAGCTAGATCCAGTATTAATTCATCAGCTGAAATTACGCATGTTGATTGACTCAGATTAGAAAAACACACACCATGTATTAAGACTTTATCCTTGTTATGGAAAATCTATGATTATGTGTGCGTGCTTAACACTTTATAAAATTAACTTGAGTGTATTGTCTTACCTTTATTTAATCAAGGAAATCACGGTTGCTGGAGTTTATATCAAAAATAACTGTCGAGTAAAGCACAAAATAGAATAAGGCCTTGAAATATATGACAACATTGACGATTTCCTTCTGATCAAGCCAGCAGTGATGGTCCACAAATTGAGTAGTGTCCCTTCCTTCATGGATCTAGCAGTAAAAAACCAAGATAGATTAAATTGGAGAAACGAAACAAAAAAAAATGAAACAATTGACAATATATGCAGCAATTGATGTACCGATTTCTAACACATCCTCATAATCGATTCTATTATTCAAGCATGTGCTTACAAATCTTATATATAAATGAGCGATACACTCTGCAAATTCGATTTAACGCGGATCAAGAAATGTACATGTAACATTACATTTTTGAGGAAACGGCGGTGTCGACAACCCTAGATGGTGCTTTCAAAGTGGATTACACAACCATGTATTTATAAGGGGAGACAAGGGCTTGTGTTAGGTTAAGTTTTTACCGTATCTATATTTACATTATTTAAATTAAACATAAATACATTTTGTAAGGAAAAAATCATATAGATTTATTTATTTAATGCCTTTAAAGTAAATTCTAGACGAAAAAGATAAATAAATATTGTTCTCATTAATAAAAAAAAACTAGGAAAATAGAAATTATAACCACATATCCACGTATGTGTATCAAAATTAATAAATTATTTAAACTTTCGTATTTAATTTTAATAAAAAAATTATATCTTTTTTATGTTCTTATAAAACATGTAACATTTTCCCTTTTAGCTCAAATGATAAAAAAAGTCAATATTGAAATAATCATGTAATAATTAAAAAACTGAAATGAAAACCATCATCATGATCTCATTTGTTCCGCAACAAACATTTAGTTAAACCTACTTTGAATATGAAGTGTTTTTCATATATAGCCTTTGATTTCTCATTTATTTTCACAAACATCTACCTTTTGAGGTACCTTGGCATACCTTGCTCCAGAATATGCAAATTTTGATGTCTATAGAGTATCAGCAAATGTTTGCAAAGTATAGATAAAGTTTCACTTGGAAGGTTCTAAAATTGGGTATAACACTTTGAGACACTTTAGAATTTTGGGACTCCTATCTCCATCTTTTTGTTTTTTCTAGCAGCAAGATAAACTTGTTAAATAGACGGAGGACACAAGTTAAATTAAAAAATTAGATACACAATAAACTTCGATGATGGATACAAGGATTGGAAACCATGGGTTGTTGGCCCTCTCCCCCTTTAGAATTTGTTTTTGGTTAGTCCCTACTTGCCTATGTTATGTATCATGTTGCATGTAACTAAAGATTTTTATTTTTATTCACATACTTCTTACGCCAGGAGTGTGTAAAATAATTCAATTCATGACGGAAATTTTTTTGTTGGTCCAACTCTATTAGCACATCGTGATGCATTTTCCACATGTACGATAGGTCTAATGAAAAAAAGATTTTTTTCACTTTGACAAGATGGAAAAAGCATAGATATTTAAACAGACCCGGTAATCAATCGGGTCAGGACACTAGTCATTGGGACAATAGTTGGATCGGTGGGTCACTTGTCGGCCCGCATGACCCGTGACACTATCAAAACTAATAAAAATAGGCATGATATGCAGTGACGGATTCATAAATTTTCATTAGTGGAGGCAAAAATGTAGTCTAAAATATTTTTCTAAAAAATATACTATAAGATTTTATAAATTCGTAATTTTATGACAAAAAAAATACTAAAATACCTAAATTTCTACAAATTATAAAGCTAAAAGGAAAAATTAATAGCAACTTATTCTCTATTTTACTGACCTCTTATAAATTTCTACAATTACTTTAAGAAGTTTTTCATGTGGGGACAAAATCTATTTTTTTTGGGGTCAAGACAAAATTACTATGTATATTACTAAATAAAATATTTTGTTAAGTGGGGGCAAGTGCCCCCAATAACTTCAACCTAGATCCGTCCTAGATGATATGTATGAACTCATACATACCAAGCTATGATTATTTTTACCATACTTTAAAAATGTCCAAAAAAAACTCAAATAATATTGATCGACATAACTAACTAACTCATTCTTCAAATTCAAATCTATTACCATAACATAAGTACCTAATTAAAAAAACAACCATTAAACAACAATGATCTCACAAATATTCATTAATATTCTGATTAATAAATTTATAAAATCTTTTTTGAGACAAAAATAAATATGTAAAATCTAATAACTATGAAATTTGAAATAAAATATTACCTGTTATATAATTAGAATATAAACATAATATAACACACACATATATATAATACAAACCTATTATCAATATACAAAAAACATATATTTTTTATTTCAAATGAGATAGTATATACTTAACGTTTGTAAGGTAATGTATAAATAACTGCAATATTTGAATTGGAAAATGTAGAACACGCTAAGCATTTAGGGAATTGCATTGTTGCAATTTGGTGAAGCATTTGGTGTCGTTGGAACACCATTCTTAACTACATTTGTTGGACAATTCGATAAATAAAAAACATTATATGAAGATATCAATTAATAGCAAGAGATAAAAATTATCAAATATATTCATATAAACATCTAAAATTTTCTCTTCTTATCTCTTTCTTATTTCTCTCTTTTCTATTTTTCGAAACATCCAAACAAATATTAGTGCTAGTACGGTTAAAGAACAAAAAAAAGGAGGGAAAACAATTAAAGAACACATACAAAAGGGGTAATAAGATCCCATTATTTTCTTTCAATTAATTAAACATAAATTTTCTATCAATTAAAAGCAAGAGAGACAAAAAATAGGAAGAATTGGTATGAAGATTGAAGCATAACCATTTCATACTTGAGAGAACACTCCTCCCATAAGTTCATAACCCATTATTAACGCTTTGAACTTTACCGATGTAACTAAAATGCTTTGTTTTTTTGGGATACATCAAATCTGCTTTAATGGATGATGATCGCAGGCTCCCTTGGAAGCCTTTTTTAGATAAAATGTATTTTCTGAAAATTATGAAAAATGCAAAGCAGAGTGATTTTAACAATTTGAAATTCCAAATTATGTAGCCTCTCGTCGTTGGGAACACAGTGCTCTGAGATAAACTGTCATTTTGGTCCTTAAATATGTCAAGCACTAATATTTTAGTTCCTAAATGCATCAAAATTTCAAACATATCCTCCAATATCTCTTTAGTAAGTCATTTAGGTCCTCAAATGTGTTTTTTGTTAGGCATTTTAGTCCTCAAATGTAATTTTTTTATTGGCCAATTTAATCCCTAAAATTACTCAAAAAGGACCAGTTTGCAATTTTGATACATTCAGCGACTATAATGATAGCGCATCACACATTCAAGGACCAAAATGACTATTTTTTCATGCTCTCCCTTCTCTTCTTCCCCCTCTCCTATCTCTCTCACTGACACAACCGCCTTTTGATGTTTGTTCCATCGGCTCCATCTCTGTTTGTGACAGGAAATAAATATTAGAACTATTTATGCTATTAGCTAATAGGTTTATTTCTAGCACTTTTATGCTTTTTGTGTTGCTCTTTGACTCATTGTGCTCTAGAATATTCCTAGGAATTCTTACGAAATTATTAGCCAATCATTTGTGGCTAGCTTACCTTCATATAGCAGCACTGCTGCATTTAATGAATCAACCAATAGTTAAAAATTGATATATCTCTTATCCCTAAGAAAACTCTCTCTTATACTCAATGCAGGGCTGGCCAAAGGCTTGTGCAGGTTGTGCTACTGCACAAGGCCCCATCCCTATATCAATTTTTTAGTGCTCAACAAAATTAATAGACAAATTATATAGATGCTTTTCTAATCATGTATTAGATTTTCGCCGGAGTGCAGTGCAAGTAGAGCGCATCTTAACGTTGGGGGAAAAAGTTGGATCCCCAACATCTGCATTATTTACTTTTTACTTTGGCATCTCGCTGCATTGATGTTTCTTTTTTTTTTACAGCTGCATGTTGTTTTTTTTACAATTCTTTGGAAAATGATTAAATATATAATATTACTTTTGGAACGTATTCAACTAAAAAATATATTTCTTTTAGAAAATGTTATTTTGAATAACTATTTGAAAATTTCCAAAAAAATATAATTCCAGCCTTTTAAAACAAAAATTAATTAAATTTTCATTTGTTTTTTTAAAAATATTGTGATTTTGTGTTCTTAACTTAATTTCTACTGAGGAATTAAAATAATTTTTTTTAGAAATTATTATTTTTTGTTGCTATAGTATTTTTTAATTTATATTTACTTTTTTGTATTTGAGTATTGGGTATATTTGTTAATGATTTTGGCCCACATAATAAATTATGTAAACTCTATCACCAAAGCGGCCAATTTAATAAAAGTAGGAGCCTGATTTTTAAAATTTGAATAGGACCTCTCAAGTGAATGGGACGACCGCGACTCATTGGTTCATCTTCTCCAAATTCTATTCTTCCATTAATATTTTAGAAATGAGCTCAAATTATTACCAGATTTATATCCCTCACAATCTAAATCATTTTTTTATGTCGTAAATGTTGAAGGTCAAACACTCTTTGTTTTGTATGATAACAAATTACAATCTGTTTACTAATGGTTATAGTTGAACCAAAGCACAGGGCATGAACCAAAGCACAGGGCTGAACCAACGCACAGGGCAATGAACCAAAGCGCTTGATATTATATCTTAAAGTGTAGAAGCTCGAAGGAGAAGCTACTCAAGCGTTCAAGACTTATGTGTTATATTGCTTTGCATAGGACGCGTGTAAGATCTCGTCACTTAAGCTTTATGACTGTTGTAGTTGAGAGATGATCTTTTAAAATGGAATTGAGCTAGGCTTGGTAAAATAGGTTAGGCACAAATAATGATTTGTTGTTTTTTAAAGAAAATAGATTCATGAGTTAGTGTTTTAAAACAATTTGTTTTTAAAAGTAAAGAATCGATTCTTGATTTGGTACATTAAGCTAGAAATCGATTTCCACTTGTTGTTAAAGCCATAAATCGATTTTCCTCTTGCTTGTTAAAGTCATAAATCGATTTCCCTTGTTTTTAAAAGCCATAAATCGATTTTCCACTTCCTAGTGTATAGCCAACAATCGATTTGTGGCTTCCTTGTTTTTAAAAAAAAAAATTGTTTTGGAAAGAAAACAATCGATTGATGACTTTGTGTATTTGAAGAACCAAATCGATTTTTGACTTGATTTTAAAGCATAAAATCGATTTCCCCTCTTGCCTTTGAAGCATATAATCGATTTCCCATCTGTTATTTTTTAAGAAAAGAATTTGTTTGGGAAAGAAATCAATCGATTGATGGCTTGTTATTATAAAGATTACAATCGATTATTGACTTGGTTTATAAAGAAAAGAATCGATTGTTAGCTTCTCTTAGGAAGCAAGCAATTGATTGTTGGCTTCCTTTAGGAAGCAAGCAATCGATTGTTAGCTTGCTTTTTGAAGCAAGCAATCGATTATCTACTTGTTTTTAGAAGAACAAAATCGATTCATGGCCTATTTATAAAGAAAACAATCGATTTTCATCCTATTTCTTTCAAGCAATCAATCGATTCTTCATTTATCACAATTGTGTTAAAAAGTGCTTCAACGATCATATTTTTACATTCCCTATAAATAGGACTTAGGGTTTTCACGATGAAAAAGAACAACACACGACTCAAAAAGAAAAGAACGTATACTCTCACCGTCAAACCATTTTCTTCACGTTCTTCATCTAGGGTTTCAAATCTCTCATCTCTCTCAACTACATCTTGTTATATTTTTGAGTGATTGGATCCTAGTTTTCACTTGTAATCGTCTATACTTGGTTGTTGTGAAATCCTGGGAAGTTTTCTTGGGTAACTCAATCGGGGAGATTGAATTGTAGCGAAATTCTTAGCGGGGAGCGTGGGTTCTCAATTTGGGGAAAATTGAGATTGGTGTGGTAGCTATAGGGAAGTTGCTTGCTTATAATCAGACTAGGGTGGAGCAAGAGGTCAAAGAACTGCACAACTTCAGCAGAGCAGAGAGCTGCACAACTATGTTGCAGGCTTGCAATAGGTAAGAGAAAACTGCAAAATTATGTTTGCAACAGATTCTGAAAAAAGATATAGTATTCAATGTTAAGACAGATAAAATATATCCAACATAAATACTGAGAAATTCTAAATTAAAAAACTAACTTGCAAAGAAGAATGTAGCACAATGGGGCCACAACATGCATTATAAATTCATTCTTTTATATTCTTTGTAAATAGGAAGATGAAGCATAAATAAGAATGCATCTATGTATCACGTCGATGCTCCACATGGTAAACTATCTCTTAAGCCTAACGAAATGTACCCAGTTTATATAGTTTCCCACCAAGGGAAATTTTAGCGGTCAACTTTAACCTCACCAATGCAACGTGAATGTCATATGTCTGAGTTTTGAACCACTGGTGTGAGCAACAACATGACACGGAACAACTATAATAGAAGTGATTTATTCTGTTCAAGTTTTCAAAAAAAAAAGGTGTGAGTCTTATAATGTAGTAGTAATACATTTTTTTATATTACCATGTCAAAATTATAAATTTATAGTTTCTACAAACTAGGTCTGTATTACAGTATTGTATTATATATAAACTATCTCTCCTTAAAGTAGGTTTCTATAATCTCTATGATGGAGATGTATTACAGTATTTTTTCGTACCATGTTATATCTAGATTCTCTAACAAATGATTTTGTGTTTTTATGCATATTTAGATAGAAGATAGATAGAGTTTAACGAGAAAAATATTTGAGCTGGACCATACAAATAAAACTTATAAAAAGTGATATATCTTGATAAGTTTACCTTTTGATTGGTCAAATTGGTGTTGTTGCCCAATTGCCATTTTCTAAAAAGTTTAGTAGTGTATGTTAAAGTATCATGCTGAGTAGTAATGAAAAATATTTGAAACTCTTCTATTAGTCAAAAATAATAAACTCACATTTGAAGCTTCTTTAAGTTTCATAATCCCCACTTTTTGTGTAGGATTTTTTATTCTTTGAGTTCACTTGAGTCGATCAATTGATTTTTCATCTGCATTTGAGGATTGCCACAACCTCAAAGTCCTTAAGCTTAAAAGGATAACATTGGATGATGCAACTCTTAATGGAATTCTTGAAAATTGTGTGGAGTTGGAAAAGACTAGCCTACTTGAATCAACTGGGTTTTGAGAGACTTATAATCATGAAATCAAAACTTCAAGTTTTACGCCTTCAAGCTCTATATGTGGATCATATTGAAGTTGTTGCCCAAAACCTTGGTGTTTTATTTCTTGATTCTATAATTTGTCCTTCCAGGAATGTATCCATTGTTGCTCCAAACCTGCAAAACTTCCTGTATCATTGGTATTCAGTGAGATTCTAGCATACTACAATGATCTTTCGGTAATAATTTCCAATTCTTTTCATATATCTTTTTAACAATTGCTCAACTAATGATTAATGGAGTTTCATGGAAATTTGCTGAAGATGAAACATTACATAAACAAAGCAAATGGATTACTTATTGAAAACAAAACATATATAATTAAAAGATAAAGAATTGCAATGAAAAAAGACTCAAATATTGTAAGCTTGACCGAGAAAAGCATATATGTATCTCATATATGTAGTGTTAAGCTATCTACTAAGACTTAATTGTGTGTTGGGTAAAGGGGTAATTAGATGATTAAGAGACTTCATTCCATTGTACAACTCCCAAATTGTGGAGAAGAAAAATAGGAGAAAAGAGTGATATGGAATGGTATGGAATCCTTCTTACTCATTTTTTCATCTCCTTCCAAATGCAAATGCATTGCATCTCGTTCTATTCAAATCGAAACAATGAAATATAACTTCATACAAATGCATTGCATCTCCTTCCATTCAACCTTTTCCATTACAATATATTGACTAAAATCATTCATCCACTTTTCCTTTCCCTTCCTAATAAAAAACATAACACTTCACAAACATATTAGCAAAAACATTTGACCATATTGGATTTGGGGAATGAGAGAAAAATTTATGTTGAAGTATTATGTTTATCTTGGAGGGACGAGATCAGGGGATAAAAAATGAGGTATTTTCAACAACAGTTCTACCCAATAACAACTTTTATTTGACTAAATAAAACAACAAACTTCCTCAATTTGTTATCCTTTACAATAATATAGGTTTTTGTAATTTCAAAGTAAAGAAAATCATATGTCATAAGCTGTTTTCATGAGGTCTCACAGACAGTGTCACAAGTACTTATACCAATAAATAATATTAGATAAGTCGATCCAAATAGGACCTATGTCATCAATGGCAAAAAGAAAAACATACAAAACTCAAAAATATCACTAGACACAATTACACATATAGGAAAACCCCTATTCATTCAGGCTAGTACAAGGATAATTCTTTGAATTTATACAACTTGTTTTGCACTTGCATCTAGGGGCATCGGATCGTCCTTTCATATTTTTTGCAACATGTAAGAAGTGATTTATGTAAAATCACATAAAATTTCAAAACATCATCGATGCAGATAAGTCACTGATTTTAAATCAACACTTCCTCAAATGAAAACAAGAAAACTAATTAAAATAAAGAGGGCGAAAAATAATATAAACTTATATATTAACTTTATTTCAAGTGTATTCTCTTACCTATATTTAATCAAGGAAATCACAGTTGTTGAAGATTTATATCAAATTTAACGGCAGAGCAAAACACAAAAGAGAAGGCGTTGAAATATATGACAACATTGGTGATTTCCTTTTGATCAAGCTAGTAATGATGGTCCACAAATTGAGTATTATCCCTTCCTTCATGGATCTAGCAGCAACAAAACAAGATAGATCAAATAGGAGAAACGATAAAAAAGAGATGAAATAAATGACAAAAGATGAAGCAATTGATTACCAATTCCTAACACATCCTCATGAACAAGCACTTGAAATGGCGACAGCCCTTGAAAATGGCGACAAACCTTGATAGTATTTTCATACAAGTGATACATATTTATAGAGTTCGCCTGAGGAGAGCTGTGTTAGGTTAAGTTTTTACGAGACCTAAATTTACATTATTTAAATTAAAGATAAATACATTTTGTAAGAAAAATATCACATAAATACATTTATTTATTTATTTAATGCCTTTAAAGTGAATTCTAGCATAAGAAAATAAATAATAAATAAAAAATTGAAATTATAACCACACACATATATATGTGCATCAAAATTAATAAATTACTTAAATATCGTAATTAATTTTAATAAAAAATTCTTTCTTTTTTTATTTTCTTATAAAATGTCATTTTTTTGCCTTTGAGCACAAGTAGTTAAAAATGCCATTTTTTGTTAAATGTGCAATATTTCATCAAATGGGCACACCAACACTACACAAACAATGAAAGCACCAATAAATGCAACAATGGACAATCAAGCAGGTACATTTAATCTAGCAAGCCTCGAAACATATAATATAATATCAAGCAGGTACATTCTGCAATATCGAAGATATTTCTATTGAAAATTCGACAGCACCTTACCTAAAATTTCGACATCTCACAATATGATATACACCTGTATATTCAAGACATAGAATACCCACGTACATAGGCCCTCACAGAGGCCATCATAAAGACATATAAATACTATTAGACACCACATAATGCAACAGAGCCTCTAAAGATTTTTACAATTCAAATACATATGGAGACAATAGGAAATATAGGTAACATGAATAGTGGCCCTCCAAAATAAGAAATGATCATCACCTAGAAATAAGAGACTAAACTCTAGCAGAGGTTCTTGGTTCGACATGACCTGGAAATCTGTAACATATAAGAGAGACGATGTGAGTAAATAATGAAGAACATAACAAGCGGAACACGATAATACCAATCATAAAGTGATTTCCACAAAAATACAAAATAATAAATCGTATAAAGTCGTAAGTGGGGTAACACATATGCAGAACTAAAATAGGCTCCCCGCCTGGAAATATCAATAATAGGCTCCCCGCCTCGAAATATCAATAATAGGCTCCACGCCTCGAAGTATCAATAACAGGCTCCCCGCCTCGAAATATCAATAATAGGCTCCCCGCCTCGAAGTATCAATAACAGGCTCTCCGCCTCGAAAAATTCATAATAGGCTCCCCGCCTCGAAATATCAATAACAGGCTCCCCGCCTCGAAATATAAATAATAGGCTCCCCGCCTAGAAATATCAATAATAGGCTCCTCGCCTAAAAATAAATCATGGTGCACCAAGCCTAACACATATTGCTGTTAGCATGCAGTGTTCTGACAAAGTTTTACCCCAAATCATTTTAAAATCACAATATCATAAACTCATACTGATCAAAATCAAACCAAATGTCCATGAATCCATACCAATAAACAATTCTCAAAATACTCCGACAAAATCCATGTATTTAAATTTGGCAAACTATATGATCATAATACCATGTCCCTCTAAGAAAATAAAGTACTTTAAATAAACATAAGTGATAGATGCCGTCAAATAAGTATAAAATGAGTCAAACAAATATATAGGACTTGTTATAGTCCCCATTAATTACTCACCGACTTCCTAAGCCGCGAAAAGAGTAGTCGAGGATCAATACCGATGAGATGGATTATCTGAATCTAAATAAGGATAAAACTATATTAGCATTTTAGATAAGATGTATAAAACTTAGTCAATTGCTAACACTTATTTATATTATAATTTGATAACGCATCTAGTTTATGTCTTTTTTTATACCTTTCCGTATTTTAAGCTCCTTGTAATTTTTGCTAACTCAAGTTTTTATAACAACCTAGTTCTAAAATATATAATTAATGGTACTAATCCTCAACTGTGAACCATTTCTATTTACCTTGGGTCCTAATAAAATTTCATTTATCAACTTGAAAGCCTCTTAACATCTTACTTAAACTTACTCTTTTATTTGTAACTCACTAGTATATTGTTATCAACCTCAAACCTAAGTCTGTCAATAAAACTTATAGGTTCTATAAATCAATTCCATGCCCTCAAGATATTAAGTAGTCCAAACAATCCTCCACAATATAAATATGTATCTTGATTTCTAAATTTGTCTATTCAAAACCAAACATTAATATTTCCATAATAACAGAGATGACAATTCTCTTACCTCCTATAAGATGTACTAGTGTTGATGACCTTAAACTTTCAAGCTCCTACTACCTCCGATTTTAATTTTTCTTTTCTTTAACCTTCGATCATTTCCTCTAAATCTCAACCAAGAAAAAAAAGCATCACATTGTGAGCAAACTGCACTCAAACTATAATTTCCCATGCGCCAATTCCAAACCACCTTTAACTTTCAAATACTCTCCCATTCCTTGTTGCTTCTCTATTTTCATTACAGCTGCCTTTTCTACTTCTTTCTTATTTCCTATTTTTTCCTTTACTCTAGTCATATCGGTTTGGTCCTCTTCTTTTCAAGAGAAGGTTCTCGATGATGTGTTGCTGTCCACTACTCTATTCATATATTTTAATATTTTAATCTTGTTTTGAGTAATATTGGAATATAATTCCGTCCAAGGCTAAATACAGGCGAGAGATCGATAGCGAAAAAGTACCTCCAGGGAAAGATGAAAAGGACTTTGAAAAGAGAGTCAAAGAGTGCTTGAATATACGCCTCTGGTGTGGATTAGCGCAAATCCAAAAAAAGAGAGTCAAAGAGTGCTTAAATAGCCGCGCTAAACCAGCTCCAATAGCGTATATTTTAATTTACCGCCTCTGGTGTGGATCAGCGCAAATCCAAAAAAACTTATATGTTAAGTTTCAATTTAAATATATATATATATATATATATATATATATATATAGTTTGTTATTTTTTCCCGAAATATTCAACTCTTTAAATTTAATTGGTAACTCTGTATATATACTATTTGAATACAATTTTAATTTAGGTTTTTGACAACCAAAATTTGAGGTAAATTTTGATAAGCATTAAACCTTATTAATTACGAATGATCAGTTGCTTCCAAATATGGGAGCCACAATTTTGTGGATTCATAGCCGTCCAGATTGTGACTCATATGTAACTTTGATTAATAGCCGTTCAGATTATACAAATGGATGAGGTGGACGCCACCTATTTTTCTAAAGTACTACGTGGCTTTTTTGATTAGCGACATGGACATGTGATGTGTACAATTCCTGAATGTATATGATAATGATAATGAAATGATAATGATATATATATATATATATATATATATATATATATATATATATATATATATGCCAATGTAACAAATATAGATAAATTGAATTTCTTGATACATGTCTAGATAGTCTTTTTTTATATAAAAAAAAAAACTACATTTAAGTCTTGTGTCCTTTAATAATTTAATCCTATTTTTCTAAATTGAATTATATAACAACAGAATCAAACCATGGAACCCCATGCAAAGCCAGGCAGCAAAATTTCTGCAAGTCAACCTGAAATAATCAGATTCCATCCAATTTAGTTGTGCCCCTCTTATTCTTAATGAACCACTTGCTCTCACCATTTTGCACTAAGTGTATAGAATATTCATTAATAAAGTGGTTCCCTCTTCATACCAGATTCTAGCCATTGGGATTTAAGGGAGTTTTATGTCCCTTTGCACTTGCCAGATCAACTCCTGAATAATATACATTAATCCAAGTCATTTTAAAACATTGATTTTCTCCCATTATGCCTTAAACAAGTTTCAATATAAATGGTTGCACAAAAAATGAAAATAGGACCATCAAAACACAAATGAAGAAATTGGGGAGGGGATTAAAACCAAAAATATATAATGTAAACTAAATCTGTCTATAATAATTCAGATAGAATTCCAATTATGTTTAAATACCAAACAAGCCACTTTAACATTACTGATAACTGAGCAACCACCAAAGTCTACAAAAGAGAACATACTATACTAAAGGAATTTGTCTTATTATCTGTTGCTAATCGGAGTTCCCCTGAAGTCGTTTAATTGCTGCACAAACATTCCCTGATGTTGCAATTAGTGCCCTACTCTTTTCTTGCGCGTCAAGAAACCCCGTCTCTTGAAGTTGGGAGAGTTGGGTGGCATATACTATCTCCGGTGGCTCTAAGAAAACAATAAAGTCGGTATATAGTGCTTGTTCTAGAGTGGGCCGAAGACCAATCTAGGCCATGCACAAAAAAGGCCCATTAAGGATGACAAAAGCATAGACCGAAATGAATGGCTCTGGTCGATCCGTACAACGATCTAACGGTCATAGGCAACATCCAAACACTATATAAGCATTCACTGCGTCATTGTCAGCTACACACACTATTCACTCATATTCGCATTTTGCTCGTTCGCTCCTGACTTTGGCGTTGGAGTGTATTCGCAGGTACACCCGCCCGCTCTCACCACCTTGGAGCACGACCATCAGAGCGAGTGATGGAAGACTAAGACCTCAGCCGCTTACTACAAAGCGATCAAAGGTACAGATCAATTGGCGACCACAGTGGGAGCCCGCGCGCTTTCCACCACCACTAAAACACCACACCCGGCGAATCATGGTTATCTCCGGAGGCACGTCGGCGGACGCAACAACCAACCGATGTATCAAAAGAAGGTGGGGTGAGATCGCAAGTATTGCCTCTAAAGCCGCACCAACACCCTCCCATCTGCGACCTACTATCTTATTTGGAGACGAAGACCTGATCGACGGAACGCCTAATTACGAAGTACCGCTGGTAGTAGCTGCGGTGATAGCGAACATGGAGGTCAGGCGAATTTTTATCGATCAGGGTAGCTCGGCAGATATCATCTTTGAGGACCTGTTAGATGCGTTGAGAGTCTCCAAAGACGACCTGAGACCCTTCAGAGGGACGGTCTTGACTGGTTTTAACGGAGGCTCGACAACCCCAATAGGACGAATCGAGTTGATGGTGACCTTTGAAGACGACGTTGCTAAGAGACGACTTTGTAGGACTGTGAGAACAGACTTCATTGTACTACCTTGCAAGTCAGTCTACCAATGTATTATTGGCCGACCTACTCTAGCTCACCTCTAGGCCGTATCGTCCACGGTTCACCTTAAAATGAAGTTCTACACTGAAGATCGAGAAGTCGCTACTATTCGGGCCGATCTTATATCAGCAAGACGGGCTCACCTCCTGGGACTCGGGAAAGTGTTCTAAAGGAAGCAGATGAGGAAGCTGTGAACGCCTTAATGAAGGGCAGGAAGCAAGTGAATACGACAGACCTAGATGCCCGCTATGATCCAGATAGCGAGGAAGAAGAAGAGGACGACCTATTAACCAAAGAACTCAAAAAGAGAATCAAACGACCAGAGCCAGATGGAGAGTTTTGCCAAGTGCAATTAGGAGATGACCCAGAGAAAATGATCAAAATAGGGAACGATCTTCCACGAGAAGTGCATGACAAGCTCGTTCAATGTTTAAGAGAGTATGCTGACCTGTTCGCCTGGAGTGCGGTGGATATGCTCGGGATCCCACCCGAAGTCGCTTGTCACCATTTGGCCGTGGATCCAAGAGCAAAATGGGTCGCCGAAAGGAGAAGTGTCCAGAAAGAAGAGAAGGCACGAGCAGCATCCAAGGCTGTTGAAGATCTGCTCGATGCAGGATTTATTAAGGAGATCAAGTACACTACATGGCTCTCGAACGTCGTCCTAGTCAAAAAGGTGAGTGGAAAATGGGGGATGTGTGTGGATTATACAGATCTCAACCGAGCCTGTCCCAAAGATGCATTCCCAGTTCCGAGCGTCGACCGCTTGGTTGACAGTGCGAGCGGATTCAGGGTTCTGTCCTTTTTGGACGTTTACTCCGGTTACAACCAAATTGCCATGCACCCGCCCGATCAAGAGAAAACGGCCTTCATGACGGACAAAGAACGCTGGGGCAACCTACCAACGCATGATGAACCACGTTTTCTGAAATCAGATAGGAAAGGTAGTGGAGGTCTATCTGGATGACATGATCGTTAAAAGTAAACACGATCCTGCTCACATTGACGACCTAAGAGAAGTTTTCGAATAAGCCAGAAAAAATTCCCTAACGTTCAATCCAGAAAAATGCACCTTCGGTGTAAGAGCGGGCAAGTTCCTAGGTTTTTACCTCACAGAAAGGGGAATAGAAGCCAATCCAGATAAATGCCGAGCAGTCACACAAATGAGGCCGCCCACGACCAAAAAAGAAATCCAAAACCTCAATGGAATGGTGGCCTCCCTTTCTCGGTTCATCTCGAAGGCTGCGAACAAGTCCTTGCCCTTATTCAGACTATTGAAGAAGGAGTCCGCTTTCGAATGGACACCCGAGTGCGACCAAGCACTTGAACAATTAAAGACTGCTTTGGCAGAACCGCCCATCCTGACCACTCCAGAGCCCGGGGAGACTTTATACCTATACTTATCCATCACGGACGAGGCGCTGGGCGCCGTGTTGGTACGAGAAAAAGGAGCTAAGCAGAATCCGGTATATTTCGTTAGCAAAGTACTGCAAGGACCCGAGCTCAGATACCAAGAGATCGAGAAATTGGCATTAGCTTTGGTCGTCGCAGCTAGGAGATTGCGCCGTATTTTGTGGCACATCAGATCGCACTACAAACGGACCAACCGATCAGGCAGATCCTGCATAGACCAGATTTAGCTGGAAGAATGATCAAGTGGGCGGTGGAACTCTCGGAATTTGGAATCAAGTATGAGCCTAGATCGTCCGCCAAAGCCCAGGTCTTGGCCGATTTTATTGCGGAAATGACACTAGGGGCTGAACCCCCAGATGAGGGAACATGGACCTTACATGTAGATGGATCCTCCAATGGAAAAGGCAGTGGAGCGGGTATAATTCTAGAGAACGAGGATGGAACGACCATAGAGGTCTCATTGGCTTTCTCCTTCCCTACATTGAACAACCAGGCTGAGTATGAGGCCTGCGTAGCCGGACTAGTGCTCGCTCTAGAGTTCAAAAGGTGGAAATACGATCAGATTCGTTGCTCGCTCTCTCAAATCAACGATGTGTTCTCAGCCAAGGATGAGGTGTTGCAAAGGTACTTAGCAAGAGTAAAAGAGCTAATGCAGAAATTCGAGCACGCCGAAGATAAGCACGTCCCTAGAACAGAGAACATCAGGGCGGACATACTATCCAAATTTGCGAGCACGAAGAACTCCAGCAATCATAGAAGCATGATACAAAAGCTCTTGTCTCAACCGAGCGTGAGGCTAGAAACTTCCATGAGAGTAGATGTGGGCGAGGTAGATCAGAGACCCACCTGGATCGACCAAATTGTCAATTACATTAAAGAAGGAGAAGAATCTGGAAACTCGAAGGAAGAGGTGCTCGTTCGAAAACGAGCAACCTCTTACACTATTATCAACGACCAGCTGTATAGAAGAGGTTTCACCATGCCGTTACTCAGATGTCTCTTACCAGACAAGGCTGACTACGTACTAAGAGAAGTTCACGAAGGCATTTGCGGTAATCACAAGGGAGCAAGAGCATTGGCCAAGAAAGCCTTAAGAGTGGGTTATTACTGGCCGACCATGGATGCAGATGCGACAGAAATGGTAAAGAAATGCGACAAGTGCCAAAGGCACGCAGACGTCCACATAGCTCCTCCTACCGAGCTCAATAGTTTAACCGCCCCCTGGCCGTTTGCTTTGTGGGGGATAGACCTCCTAGATCCATTCACGCTCGCTCCCGGACAGCTTAAATTCTTGATCGTCGCAGTGGACTACTTCACCAAGTGGATCGAGGCAGAACCATTGGCAACCATCACTTCAAAGAATTGTCTCTGGTTTGTAAAAAAGAATATACTGGTACGATTTGGAATACCCGAAGTCTTAGTATCGGATAATGGCACTCAGTTCACCGATAAGAACTTCCAAGCAACTCTGGCCGAGCTAGGAGTAAAACAGCGTCTCACGTCGGTGGAACACCCGCAAACAAATGGACAAGCAGAAGCGGCCAACAGAGTCATCTTAAGGGGGCTGAAAAGGAGACTGAATGAAGCCAAGGGGAAATGGGCAGAAGAATTACCCTCGGTACTATGGGCGTACAAAACCACGCCCCACTCAACCACTGGAGAGTCACCATTTAGGATGGTATATGGGACGGAGGCATTAATTCCTGTTGAAATAGGGGAATTCACCTGGAGAACGACTAATCCAAAACCGCAGGCTGAGAACGAACAGGCGACCAGGGAAGAGCTGGACTTGGTCGAAGAATTGAGAAACAAAGCGTCTTTGAGGGAAGCACTGGTTAAACAAAGCGTGGCGACCAAGCATAACACTAAGGTCGTTTCCCGTGTATTCGAAGTTGGGCAGCTCGTCCTACGAAAGGCCAACATCGGTCAAAGAAATGCGGGACAAGGGAAGCTCGTACCCAACTGGGAGGGGCCCTACAGAGTCGCAGCTAGAACGGGCAAAGGGGCATACATTCTACAAACGATGAATGGTGGAACGATCTCCAACACTTGGAATGCTACGAACCTCAGAAGATACTTCACCTAGAAACTTTGTAAATATGAAAGAATATCATGTTTAGGAATTAAACGTTAAGAACGGATAGGGCACTCTTTTTCCTACGAGGTTTTTTAATGAGGTCTGCTCGTCTTTCAATAAAGATACCTTGCATTTCCTAGTTTACGGAATTACTTATTTAAGTTATCGATCGTCCCAAGAAACGGGCCACACTTTTAGTGAGTTCAATTCAAACCGAGTTTGATAAACTACTAAGAAAGAAAATGAAACGAGCTTAAGAATAAGGCCAACGATCAAAAGATTTGGTCGTGTATGGGAAACAAGCTAAATCCAAAGTAGAAACTTGGTAAGCTGTTCACATACGCAGAACTCGTCTCAAAGACTTCTACGATATAGAAATTTAGATCGAGTTATACTTAAAGATATTAGAAATTCATGGAAAAATACGAATTAAACATATCCACCCGGAGAAGGCCGGGCTCCATTAAATTTCATTACAAATAAGGGCGACATGAAAGTCCCCAAAGGAAAGAGAATAAAACACGTTCAACGAAAGCATAAAAACGAAAAACGCTTGAAGCTGATCACTCCTGACGACGGTAGATGATTTCCTCATCTCGAACAATGTTACCATTTTCATCCGTCTCCGCAAGGCGAACAATCTGCCCGTCCCGAAGGAAGTCATCATTACTCACAATTGCAAGATTGATGTCCAAGTTAGGATAACAATACTGAATTTGAGCAACAGCTTCATCAAAACGCCCTTGGGCAATTTAAAGGGTTTTGTCCTCTAGGGATTCCAACTCAACAGCCTTCTGATCTCGCTCGTCCGTCTCAGTTTTGAGATCGCCTTTAAAACCATCAACCTGCTCCTCCAAGTTAGTAACCTTAGCAGTCATCTCGGTCAAGTTGGCAGTTTCGGTGGCCAACTTGGTCTCGACGTCCGCTTTGGCTTTTATGGCTGCATCACGTTCAGAAGTGAGCTTGCCAAGTTTCTCTCTGGTGGGTTGAAGGGCGACCTCAGCTTTCTTAAGTTTTGCCTTGGTAGATTCCAGTTGAGCCCGCAGATCTGCAAAATGACCAAGGGCAGAGTTATATTTATCAGTTCTGTCTTGGAGGTCGCCCTCCAACCATAAATTTCGATGTGCAAGTCGAATACCTGCTTGGCGTTCAGCATCCTCGCTCTTAAAACGAGCAAGTTTGACAGAAGCGGCCTTGGCAATCTCAGCCGCGAACAAAAGGGGGTCTTCACGTAAGCGGGCAAAATCTGATTCACCAAGAGCGTCAAGATTTAAAACGGGCTTCTTTGGGACCTCTTTGGGCCTCTTGAAATTTGGGGAATCAAGGTCAATTTGTACGGGCTCATCTGAAGAGGGCACCCGATCACGCTTCTTTGAGTTTGAGCTCGAATCATTCTCACGAACAGGAGACCTCTGGCCACCATCGATATGAGCGGGCTAAGAAGGAGGATCGGGGAACGTAACTTTCTTGGGTTTCCTCGCTTTGATCTTGTGCATGAGGGACCCGAAATCACAACCCGACATCTTGGCTGCATAAAGGGAAAAGATAACGGTCAGAACCTGAAAAGGAACTATAAAAAGCAAGCAATCAAAAGAGAAAATCAGGAAAGACGATCACCGAGCTTATTTTGTACTTGAGTAACCATTCGAGCACGAGCAAACGGGTTACAGGGGATAACTCGCTTAGACATCCAGCTAACTAATGCTTCTAAAATCTCAGCGCTCTCAATATCGTATTCGCTGAGCGACCTCAGATATCTATAGTGTATGGATTCACGGTCATAGTGGGAACGTGACCACCCGATGGGAAATTTCACCGAAATGACATTTCCTTGAGCGTCCGCAGCACCAACCATATTACGAGCTTTATCATTAACGGGAACAACCCAGAGGAGTGCATGTCTCCAAGGCTTGACAGGCTTATGAAAGGGCTTGAATAATTCGACCGTGCCCTTGCGACACTTCAACGACACCTGCCCCCATCGATGGGGCCCGCTCTTTAACTCCACACTGTGGTTAACATCAAACAAGGAAAAGAACAGTCGGTAGTTGATGTCACGACCAATGGCGCCCATCACGTTCTCAAACGCCCTTATAAGGGCCCATGCGTTAAAATGGAGTTGGGAAGGGGCGACCCCAAGAGCCCTTAGAATACGACGTTGAAAGAAAGTAAAGGGAGGGCGCACCCTCCGATCCCGAAGGACATTGGTATACATTGTAAACATCATAGAATTCGGAATCATGGTCGCATGTTCTTCAGGAGGTACTCCCTCGGTTCGCCACTCTTGGTCGCCATAGCCGACCAACTCATCAAAATAGCGAGTGATGTCATCACCGGGAGGGAAGGTCGATGATGTTGATAGAATAAAGTTTGAAATCCAGGAGCGATCTTCCCCATATATACCCCTCTAGTTGTACTCTTCGGGCAGGGATGCGTTTTGAGGAACGGGTGAAGGCGGCGGATTAGAACGCCTCTCAGATGGAGGAGCGTCTGCACGAGGAGACTGCAAGGTCTCAGAATCAGTAGAAGAGGAAAAGCCGGATAGAGACGAGTTCGAAGAGGAAGAGCGGGTTCTAGAAAGATCTTTCGAACGAGCAGCACACTCGGCCGTATTTGAAGAAGGACGGCCGGTGATCCTAGTGGTTTTTTTAGTTTGCGCCAGCGCGAAACCTGAAAGGGGAGGGAAGGTCAGGATCACCAAGATCGATGATACTCAGAAGGGGGCGACAAGGTCGACCCCGGGCCTAACACCCCCCTCCTCGCCCTAAGAGAGTTTACAAAGACTTAAAAGCGGTTAAAAGTATGAAGACGTACCTTGATGGAGAATATTGAGGAATTAGGTCGATCATAAGGAGAAACTTTGCTCGTCCGCAGAAATGTAAATTGCTCGCCTTGCGAAAGGTAAATCCAAAAGGAAGGAAAATTGAAATCAGAGGGCAGCATATTTATAAGACCTGAAAGAAGGAAAACAGAACAATACAATGATTCACCTGCACGCGCCTCGAAAACCGAAACGTCATCATGACAAAAGCAGCCACTTTTCGAGATTCGAGGCACCATTAATGAGTTTTCGGGGAACCAAGAAACGTCACTTTATGTCAGGCGCCAAGTGTTCAGAAGGTACGGTCGGTCAGAAAATATCCCTGCGCAACGGGTAAAAACGCAAGAATCCCACTACAACATTTTGACCCAAAGGCAACGCCTGAAAACCGTTGTGTAAAGCCAAAAAACCGTTGCCTTTACTTTCGGCAACGGTTTTGAAACCGTTGTTTCTGCGGGCGTTGCCTAAACTATAGGCAACGGTTTTTGTGAACAAAGACAACGGAACCCTAAAACCGTTGCCACTGATAACTTAAACGCAACGGTTTTTATTTTCAAACAATTACGACGGGCACAAACCGTTGCCAGTTATGGCAACACTAAAAAACCGTTGCTAGATGTGGCAACACTAAAAAACCGTTACTAGATGTGGCAACTGTAAAAAACCGTTGTCGTTTATAAAATAAAACCGTTGTCGTTAATAAAATAAAACCGTTGCTGTAATTGGCAACACGAAAAAACCGTTCCCAATTACTGTACAAAATATATATCGGCGACAACAGCATAAAACCGTTGTCTACTCATAAAAAAAAATTCTAGATTTGAAAGTTTAAAATTCACTAAATTAATTAATGAGACAAAAAGTCAAGTATTACATAAGCCAACAATTATATCTAAACACCAATCTCTACTACAGTCTTGAAAAATAAAATAAAATATAAGTTGAGCAGTAAAAACTAAGGCATACAATAGGCCTAAAGCCACGTTGAGGTCAAAATTACAGTGTACGTACAAGTCCTCCCCAACAATATCCTTATCCCTTCAAGTTGCAAGATATTCTTCAGCATCCATTCAGCCCATAGTGGTTGGATTGAATAGAAGAGGTTAGGACTGCCCAACTTACAATTCTGTCTTTCCTACAAAATAAAGAGTGATAATCATTAAATTTGATAAACAATGGGACCTCTCAAATAGACAAGTCCGTATAGCTGCCCCAGAAATATTACCATTGTCAAATTCTACAGGTCCCAAAAAAGTAATTCTATAAGGCTAGGACAATGATTAACCATGCATATTTGGGTATGGTATATGATACAAGTTCTTCAAGTTATTCTCCTAATATCAGCACATTCACTTGGTTCATGCGGGCACTTTATCTGTCCAAACAAAGTTTCTACCTGATTTTCATATTCATAATAAGGCTAGGAGAATGAGGGAGGCTTGCATTTGTACAAGACATTATTCCAGTTCAGAAATTTTAATTTTAAAAAATGCGATGCAAAGACACAATGTCCCTTTTTTGTATCTTAATTCAAACAGTTATTCCTCTATACATAATTAGCTAAAGACTAGTGTTCCTATCCTAATTGAACATACACATGATTCAGAATATTAGCATTTTCTTTATCATGATTTAAGGGCATATCCCATGCTTCCAAATTCGAAGTCCAGCAAGAACTACATTAAACTTTATGCAAGGAAATAATGCGTAAAGACTAGTGGTAATGGGTTTCAGTAGTTTGTTTGAGTTTATAGGGTTCAAACAACTGCACTAGCTCCCATTGTACCAAATAATGTTTAATTTCTGTCCGATTACTTACACAGAGTAAAATAGGAACACTGCACAAAATAATTTATGCAATGTCTAAAGTGATTATAAAAAGTAATTGCGTGACTAGTGTTTTTAGAGCCTGAAACTTTCCAGTCAATTTCTTTCAAGTAAAATAATTTAATTACTTACACAGAGCTAACACATTCTCACTAACCTTTTAGAGCTTGAAACTTTCCAGTCAATTTCTTCTTATTAAGAGCTCCCAATGTACATTGGTCTTTGTGTTTTTCTTCATGATCATCTAGGTCAATGGCATCTGTACAGGAGGAAGAAGCACATCTCAATTGATTAGCAGAGACTTCATTAATCAATTGATTATCTTAGGAGCAAAAAAAGCAAAATTAATCATCATTTTTTCCCAAAGATGATGTATATAGTTTAATAGTTTAACAAGTTATCAAAACTACTTCATAGTCATACCTTTGTCTTTTCCTTATGGATGACTGGAGCAGAAACAAGCTCTTTTCGCATCATTTCTTTCCTATAGATGTAGCTAGAAGAATCCAAACTCCTAAATTGAAGTCAAGAAAAATGTAAAAGTGAGTGCCACCATTTTCATAAATGATAGTTGGCAGGAACATAAATCACAATAGGAGACAAGATATCATTCATGACAGTAAAAGCAAGTGCAATACAGAGTTGGAAAAATTAATGCAGCAATCTTGCCAAATATATATAGATATCAGAAATGCAATTCAACTCAAAAAGCCATGAAAAAAAATCATGTTCTTGAGCAAATCAAGGGACCCATAAAGAAGTAAAAACTTACCCCTTGAAGTCCCAAAAACTTACCCCTTGAAGACCCATAAACTTACCCTTGTTCTAGAGCAAACCTTGTTTTGTATGTTCTAGAGCAAAAACTTGGAGACCCATATAGAAGCAAACATTCCTCAATGAACTGAATAGAAATCAGAAGTGGAAAGTGACTTACTTACCCCTTGATCATCACTATCAAACAAGTCAGGGCCTTCTCAATGGAAGATTCCACGCTTCTTGTTTTGCTGCATGCTTGGGGAGTTTTCTGTTCCCCAACCGATCCTAGATCTGGATACTCCGGTGGCAACTCATGCTTGAACTTTTAAGCACCAATCTCCTTTTACGTCCTTTTCTTTTCACCGATTCAAATTCTGAGGAACCAACATTTTTTTTCCCATTCCACTATTATACTCATACATTCGAAAATAATCAACAATATTAACAAGAAAATTAAAGTTTATAGTTTTCTAGGGTTTGTTTGAACAAAACAGAAAACTGATTAGAGAAAAATGGGGAAAAGGGATCCTGTTTTCTTTTCAAACTGGTTCGTAGAACTAGCACCCCCAATTATCTCCCGAGGCAAAAAAATTCATAACACGATCCGTACATCAAATTTTTAGAAATTAAACTTGTTCATTGTAAATTGGCTTGGGAGATTAAATCAATTGCTCCAAACCAGCAACTACAACGGACAACGCAGCAACAAAGAAAATGAAGTAGAGTATAGAAGAAGAAAAGGAAATGAATAGCTAGGTTTAGAAGTGGGCTTGCTGGGTATCGCCACCCTTGCCGACTGAGACGCTGATGATGCTGCTTGTTGCGATTCTGATGATGCTGTTTGGAAACTAAGCAACGACGATGATCAAATGGAATGAAGCAGCGATGATCTGGCTTGTTGTGAATGAAACGACGATGATTAGGGTGAAATAAGGGTTTAGGGCGATTTTTGGATGAGAATGGACTGGGTGAAAAAAGGAGACCGAAACTAAAGGGTAAGCTCAATTAAACTTTTTTTAACATTATTAAAAAAATGAAATCAAGGACGACGGTTTTAAGACGTTGGCCACAAGATGAAAAAATAACCGTTGCCTTTGAGCTTTTGACAACGGTTTCCAAACGTTCCCGATAAAAAAGTTTGACATGCCAATAGATTTTAAAAACCGTTGCCTTTTATCAGCTAAGGCAACGGTTTTCTATGTGTTGCAAAGTTGGGTGTTGCCGTAGGTCCAAAATGTTGTAGTGTCCTAACAAGCCTACGCTCGTCCAAGCACGATCTTGGCTGGGGGGCAACTGTTCCAGAGTGGGCCGAAGACCAGTGTAGGCCATGCACAAAAAAGGCCCATTAAGGATGACAAAAGCATAGACCGAAATGAATGGCTCTGATCGATCCGTACAACGATCTAACGGCCATAGGCAACTTCCAAACACTATATAAGCATTCACTGCGTAATTGTCAGGTACACACACTATTCACTCATATTCGCATTTTGCTCGTTCGCTCCTGACTTGGGCGTTGGAGTGTATTCGCAGGTACACCCGCCCGCTCTCACCAACTCGGAGCACGACCATCAGAGCGAGTGATGGAAGACTAGGACCTCAGCCGCTTACTACAGATCAGTGCTAATACCAGTAATCTAGTTAAAATATTTATATTGGTCCCGACATTATTTAAGTATTTTTTATTAGCTCTAATAAAAGCAATTTGCAACATAATTTGCTACTAACCAGAGTTACCCAAATGTTGTTCAACTGCAGCATCAACATTCCTAGAAGTGGAAATAAGAGCCCTCGTGTTTTCTTTTAAGTCGAGGGTATCCATCTCTTGAGGCTGCAAAATCTGAGTTGCATATGATGGCTCTGCCTCTAAGAAGACAACAAAATCAATGAGAGAATTAGGTCCCCACATTATTTGATGATCTTTTTATTGGATCCATTTTATGTTGTTATAACACACTGCCTGCTAAACTAGCCAGAGTAGTTTTTTTGAAGCTATGGGGATGTAGAAGTCTTTGTGGCTATTTTTTTTATTACTTCTAATCAGATACAGCAGCTGCCTGATAAATTTTGATTTGTTTTTTTGGGCTGGAAATGTTTTGATGAGTGAACATTAACATGTTTCTTTGAATTTCTTATGAAATAGATTTGATCAGTGTGATTGTATTTGTTCCTAAACTTAGAGGTTGGTTGTGAAAGATTATATTAAAACTTAGAGCTTGATTGTGAAACTTAGAGTGTAAAAAAAATAAAAATTATATCGACTATAACTTATATTCATCAATCATGTTGTGGAATCCTTGATTAACTTAGAAATATGCACGACCAGAGTTTACAACCTTCTAACTTATCCAAAATGATAACAACCTTCAAAATATATGAAATAGAGAAATTGATTTTATACACAAAATTTCTCACGAAACTATTAAGAAGGACTTACATCAACAAAACTCCAAGGATATGTGCTCCATGCTGCTAAAGTATGTGTCTCTAGCTATTCTACAGTCAAGCTAGATCCAGTATTAATTCATCAGCTGAAATTACGCATGTTGATTGACTTAAATTAGAAAAACACACACCATGTATTAAGACTTTATCCTTGTTATGGAAAATCTATGATTATGTGTGCGTGCTTAACACTTTATAAAATTAACTTTAGTGTATTGTCTTACCTTTATTTAATCAAGGAAATCACGGTTGCTGGAGATTTATATCAAAAGTAACAGTTGAGCAAAGCACAAAAGAGAAGGCCTTGAAATATATGACAACATTGACGATTTCCTTCTGATCAAGCCAGCAGTGATGGTCCACAAATTGAGTAGTGTCCCTTCCTTCATGGATATAGCAGTAAAAAACCAAGATAGATTAAATTGGAGAAATGAAACAAAAAAAAAATGAAACAATTGACAAAATATGCAGCAATTGATGTACCGATTTATAACACATCCTCATAATCGATTCTATTATTCAAGCATGTGCTTACAAATCTTATATATAAATGAGCGATGCACTCTGCAAATTCGATATAACGCGGATCAAGAAATGTACATGTAACATTACATTTTTGAGGAAACGGCGGTGTCGACAACCCTAGATGGTGCTTTCAAAGTGGATTACACAACCATGTATTTATAAGGGGAGACAAGGGCTTGTGTTAGGTTAAGTTTTTACCGTATCTATATTTACATTATTTAAATTAAACATAAATACATTTTGTGAGAAAAAAATCATATAGATTTATTTATTTAATGCCTTTAAAGTAAATTCTAGACGAAAAAGATAAATAAATATTGTTCTCATTAATAAAAAAAATTAGGAAAATAGAAATTATAACCACATATCCACATATGTGTATCAAAATTATTCAAACTTTCGTATTTAATTTTAATAAAAAAATTATTTCTTTTTTATGTTCTTATAAAAAATGTAACATTTTCCCTTTTAGCTCAAATGATAAAAAAAGTCAATATTGAAATAATCATGTAATAATTAAAAAACTGAAATGAAAACCATCATCATGATCTCATTTGTTCAGCAACAAACATTTAGTTAAACCTACTTTGAACATGAAGTGTTTTTCATATATAGCCTTTGATTTCTCATTTATTTTCACAAACATCTACCTTTTGAGGTACCTTGGCATACCTTGCTCCAGAATATGCAAATTTTGATGTCTATAGAGTATCAGCAAATGTTTGCAAAGTATAGATAAAGTTTTACTTGGAAGGTTCTAAAATTGGGTATAACACTTTGAGACACTTTAGAATTTTGGGACTCCTATCTCCATCTTTTTGTTTTTTCTAGATGCAAAATAAACTTGTTAAATAGACGGAGGACACAAGTTAAATTAAAAAATTAGATACACAATAAACTTCGATGATGGATACAAGGATTGGAAACCATGGGTTGTTGGCCCTCTCCCCCTTCAGAATTTGTTTTTGGTTAGTCCCTACTTGCCTATGTTATGTATCATGTTGCATGTAACAAGATTTTTATTTTTATTCGCATACTTCTTACGCCAGGAGTGTGTAAAATAATTCAATTCATGATGGAAATTTTTTTGTTGGTCCAACTCTATTAGCACATCGTGATGCATTTTCCACATGTACGATAGGTCTAATGAAAAAAAGATTTTTTTCACTTTGACAAGATGGAAAAAGCATAGATATTTAAACAGACCCGGTAATCAATCGGGTCAGGACACTAGTCATTGGGACAATAGTTGGATCGGTGGGTCACTTGTCGGCCCGCATGACCCGTGACACTATTAAAACTAATAAAAATAGGCATGATATGCAGTGACGGATTCATAAATTTTCATTAGTGGAGTCAAAAATGTAGTCTAAAATATTTTTCTAAAAAATATATTATAAGATTTTATAAATTCGTAATTTTATGACAAAAAAAATACTAAAATACCTAAATTTCTACAAATTATAAAGCTAAAAGGAAAAATTAATAGCAACTTATTCTCTATTTTATTGACCTCTTATAAATTTCTACAATTACTTTAAGAAGTTTTTCATGTGGGGACAAAATCTATTTTTTTTGGGGTCAAGACAAAATTACTATGTATATTACTAAAAAAAATATTTTGTTAAGTAGGGGCAAGTGCCCCCAATAACTTCAACCTAGATCCGTCCCTGATGATATGTATGAACTCATACATACCAAGCTATGATTATTTTTACCATACTTTAAAAATGTCCAAAAAAAACTCAAATAATATTGACATAACAAACTAACTCATTCTTCAAATTCAAATCTATTACCATAACATAAGTACCTAATTAAAAAAACAACCATTAAACAACAATGATCTCACAAATATTCATTAATATTCTGATTAATAAATTTATAAAATCTTTTTTCAGACAAAAATAAATATGTAAAATCTAATAACTATGAAATTTGATATAAAATATTACCTGTTATATAATTAGAATATAAACATAATATAACACACACATATATATATATAATACAAACCTATTATCAATATACAAAAAACATATATTTTTTATTTCAAATGAGATAGTATATACTTAACGTTTGTAAGGTAATGTATAAATAACTGCAATATTTGAATTGGAAAATGTAGAACACGCTAAGCATTTAGGGAATTGCATTGCTGCAATTTGGTGAAGCATTTGGTGTCGTTGGAACACCATTCTTAACTACATTTGTTGGACAATTCGAGAAATAAAAAACATTATATGAAGATATCAATTAATAGCAAAAGATAAAATTATCAAATATATTCATATAAACATCTAAAAATTTCTCTTCTTATCTCTTTCTTATTTCTCTCTTTTCTATTTTTCGAAACATCCAAACAAATATTAGTGCTAGTACGGTTAAAGAACAAAAAAAAGGAGGGAGAACAATTAAAGAACACATACAAAAGGGGTGATAAGATCCCATTATTTTCTTTCAATTAATTAAACATAAATTTTCTATCAATTAAAAGCAAGAGAGACAAAAAATAGGAAGAATTGGAAGAATTGGTATGAAGATTGAAGCATAACCATTTCATACTTGAGAGCACTCCTCCCATAAGTTCATAACCCATTATTAACACTTTGAACTTTACCGATGTAACTAAAATGCTTTGTTTTTTTGGCATACATCAAATTTGCTTTAATGGATGATGATCGCAGGCTCCCTTGGAAGCCTTTTTTAGATAAAATGTATTTTCTGAAAATTATGAAAAATGCAAAGCAGAATGATTTTAACAATTTGAAATTCCAAAAAGATTTTCGACAATATCTTCGTGATGTTCCCCAAGAAGAAAAACTATATTGCAATGAGATTAGCATATTGGTGCAAATTCTTGCATTGAGAATGGGGGAAAGAAGATTAGATAGTAAATTGAGGAAAACATATCCTCCAGTAGAAAGGTAGGATAGGAACACAAAAAAAAAATCAAACGAGGGAACACGATGTAGCCTCTCGTCGTTGGGAACACAGTGCTCTGATATAAACTGTCATTTTGGTCCCTAAATATGTCAAGCACTAATATTTTAGTTCCTAAATGCATCAAAATTTCAAACATATCCTCCAATATCTCTTTAGTAAGTCATTTTGGTCCTCAAATGTGTTTTTTGTTAGGCATTTTAGTCCTCAAATGTATTTATTTTATTGGCCAATTTAATCCCTAAAATTACTCAAAAAGGACCAGTTTGCAATTTTGAAACATTCAGCGACTATAATGATAGCGCATCACACATTCAAGGACCAAAATGACTATTTTTTCATGCACTCCCTTCTCTTCTTCCCCCTCTCCTATCTCTCTCACTAACACAACCGCCTTTTGATGTTTGTTCCATCGGCTCCATCTCCGTTTGTGACAGGAAATAAATATTAGAACTATTTATGCTATTAGCTAGTAAGTTTATTTCTAGCACTTTTATGCTTTTTGTGTTGCTCTTTGACTCACTGTGCTCTAGAATATTCCTAGGAATTCTTACAAAATTATTAGCCAATCATTTGTGGCTAGCTTACCTTCATATAGCAGCACTGCTGCATTTAATGAATCAACCAATAATTAAAAATTTATATATCTCTTATCCCTAAGAAAACTCTCTCTTATACTCAATGCAGGGCTGGCCAAAGGCTTGTGCAGGTTGTGCTATTGCACAAGGCCCCATCCCTATATCAATTTTTTAGTGCTCAACAAAATTAATAGACAAATTATATAGATGCTTTTCTAATCATGTATTAGATTTTCGCCGGAGTGCAGTGCAAGTAGAGCGCATCTTAACGTTGGGGGAAAAAGTTGGATCCCCAACATCTGCATTATTTACTTTTTACTTTGGCATCTCGCTGCATTGATGTTTCTTTTTTTTACAGCTGCATGTTGTTTTTTTTACAATTCTTTGGAAAATGATTAAATATATAATATTACTTTTGGAACGTATTCAACTAAAAAATATACTGCTTTTAGAAAATGTTTTTTTGAATAACTATTTGAAAATTTCCAAAAAAGTATAATTCCAGCCTTTTAAAACAAAAATTAATTAAATTTTCATTTGTTTTTTAAAAATATTGTGATTTTGTGTTCTTAACTTAATTTCTACTGAGGAATTAAAATAAATTTTTTTAGAAATTATTATTTTTTGTTGCTATAGTATTTTTTAATTTATATTTACTTTTTTTGAATTTGAGTATTGGGTATATTTGTTAATGATTTTGGCCCCCATAATAAATTATGTAAAACTCTATCACCAAAGTGGCCAATTTAATAAAAGTAGGAGCCTGATTTTTAAAATTTGAATAGGACCTCTCAAGTGAATGGGACAACCGCGACTCAATGGTTCATCTTCTCCAAATTCTATTCTTCCATTGATATTTCAGAAATGAGCTCAAATTATTACCAGATTTATATCCCTCATAATCTAAATCGTTTTTTTATGTCGTAAATGTTGAACCAAGGTCAAACACTCTTTGTTTTGTATGATAACAAATTACAATCTGTTTACTAATGGTTATAGTTGAACCAAAGCACAGGGCATGAACCAAAGTACAGGGCTGAACCAACGCACAGGGCAATGAACCAAAGCGCTTGATATTATATCTTAAAGTGTAGAATCTCGAAGGAGAAGCTACTCAAGCGTTCAAGACTTATGTGTTATATTGCTTTGCATAGGACGCGTGTAAGATCTCGTCACTTAAGCTTTATGACTGTTGTAGTTGAGAGATGATCTTTTAAAATGGAATTGAGCTAGGCTTGGTAAAATAGGTTAGGCACAAATAATGATTTGTTGTTTTTTAAAGAAAATAGATTCATGAGTTAGTGTTTTAAAACAATTTGTTTTTAAAAGTAAAGAATCGATTCTTGATTTGGTACATTAAGCTAGAAATCGATTTCCACTTGTTGTTAAAGCCATAAATCGATTTTCCTCTTGCTTGTTAAAGTCATAAATCGATTTCCCTTGTTTTTAAAAGCCATAAATCGATTTTCCACTTCCTTGTGTAAAGCCAACAATCGACTTGTGGCTTGCTTGTTTTTAAAAAAAACTTGTTTTGGAAAGAAATCAATCGATCGATGACTTTGTGTATTTGAAGAACCAAATCGATTTTTGACTTGATTTTAAAGCATAAAATCGATTTCCCCTCTTGCCTTTGAAGCATATAATCGATTTCCCATCTGTTATTTTTTAAGAAAAGAATTTGTTTCGGAAAGAAATCAATCGATTGATGGGTTGTTATTATAAAGAACACAATCGATTATTGACTTGGTTTATAAAGAAAAGAATCGATTGTTAGCTTCTCTTAGGAAGCAAGCAATCGATTGTTGGCTTCCTTTAGGAAGCAAGCAATCGATTGTTAGCTTGCTTTTTGAAGCAAGCAATCGATTATCTACTTGTTTTTAGAAGAACAAAATCGATTCATGGCCTATTTATAAAGAAAACAATCGATTTTCATCCTATTTCTTTCAAGCAATCAATCGATTCTTCACTTATCACAATTGTGTTAAAAAGTGCTTCAACGGTCATATTTTTACATTCCCTATAAATAGGACTTAGGGTTTTCACGATGAAACAGAACAACACACGACTCAAAAAGAAAAGAACGTATACTCTCACCGTCAAACCATTTTCTTCACGTTCTTCATCTAGGGTTTCAAATCTCTCACCTCTCTCAACTACATCTTGTTATATTGCTTGAGTGATTGGATCCTAGTTTTCACTTGTAATCGTCTATACTTGGTTGTTGTGAAATCCTGGGAAGTTTTCTTGGGTAACTCAATCGGGGAGATTGAATTGTAGCCAAATCCTTAGCGGGGAGTTTGGGTTCTCAATTTGGGGAAAATTGAGATTGGTGTGGTAGCTATAGGGAAGTTGCTTGCTTATAATCAGACTAGGGTGGAGCAAGAGGTCAAAGAACTGCACAACTTCAGCAGAGCAGAGAGCTGCACAACTATGTTGCAGGCTTGCAATAGGTAAGAGAAAACTGCAAAATTATGTTTGCAACAGATTCTGAAAAAAGATATAGTATTCAATGTTAAGACAGATAAAATATATCCAACATAAATACTGAGAAATTCTAAATTAAAAAACTAACTTGCAAAGAAGAATGTAGCACAATGGGGCCACAACATGCATTATAAATTCATTCTTTTATATTCTTTGTAAATAGGAAGATGAAGCATAAATAAGAATGCATCTATGTATCACGTCGATGCTCCACATGGTAAACTATCTCTTAAGCCTAACGAAATGTACCCAGTTTATATAGTTTCCCACCAAGGGAAATTTTAGCGGTCAACTTTAACCTCACCAATGCAACGTGAATGTCATATGTCTGAGTTTTGAACCACTGGTGTGAGCAACAACATGACACGGAACAACTATAATAGAAGTGATTTATTCTGTTCAAGTTTTCAAAAAAAAAAGGTGTGAGTCTTATAATGTAGTAGTAATACATTTTTTTATATTACCATGTCAAAATTATAAATTTATAGTTTCTACAAACTAGGTCTGTATTACAGTATTGTATTATATATAAACTATCTCTCCTTAAAGTAGGTTTCTATAATCTCTATGATGGAGATGTATTACAGTATTTTTTCGTACCATGTTATATCTAGATTCTCTAACAAATGATTTTGTGTTTTTATGCATATTTAGATAGAAGATAGATAGAGTTTAACGAGAAAAATATTTGAGCTGGACCATACAAATAAAACTTATAAAAAGTGATATATCTTGATAAGTTTACCTTTTGATTGGTCAAATTGGTGTTGTTGCCCAATTGCCATTTTCTAAAAAGTTTAGTAGTGTATGTTAAAGTATCATGCTGAGTAGTAATGAAAAATATTTGAAACTCTTCTATTAGTCAAAAATAATAAACTCACATTTGAAGCTTCTTTAAGTTTCATATGTTTTCTTTTTCCTCTCAATTCAGATAGACGGATACATATCTTCTCAAATACTTCTATTTCTTTCAAAGAACGGCATTGAAAATGCTCTGTTCTATCATTATAAACCTACAAAAAAACATCATTACGTGATCCGTTGAAAGAGAATTCAACAAATTATGTATTATTTTTGGATTCTTGCTAAAAAAATGAAGCAGTATGCACATTATTAGATTCTTGCATGCTACTATCTCTCTTTCATATTAAGTTCAAATGAAAATCAAATGCCTATTTAAAATTCATCGCACACTCTTTTTTGAGTACATTATTATGTGTGTTGATGTATAAGTTCATTTATATAGTATTTTCTAGACCATTGTGTTTGTAGTCTTTAATCAGCATTACATTTATTCCAATAGTTTTGTTCTCATATGTTGGAAGGCAAGCCTTGGTGTAATGATAAGATTGTTTGTCCTGTGATTTGGAGGTCACAAGTTCAAATCTTGTAAACAAAATTTGGATTCAGTGTAGTCGAGAGAATGTGCAGTCAGAAAATCCGAACCGTACGACCAAGATCAGACTGTCTAGATTTTAAGTGCAGCTTTTGAGTTTTGCTTAATATAAAACTTCAAATTTGAAATCTGTACTGTCCGATTTTAATCGGACGCCTCCGAGCTTTTTCAATGTATAACTTCAGACTCTCTCTGACCGCACATAAATCGGATTCATGTAAATAACCTATTGGCTTGCCGGGGTATGTATGAATCAATCAACCCTCCCCAGACTCCAGTTGGTGGGAGCCTCGAGCACTTGACCGCCTTAATTTTGTTCTCTCATTTTTTTTATGTACATCTTCATTTATTTTACAGGCTGCATGTAATCTTTCAAAGGATACATTAAAAAAAGGAAAGGTTACACAAAAGAGCAATGTATGGAGTTTGGGAATTGTTCTTCTGGAGCTGCTTATTGGTAGAAAGTTTTTTGACAACTGTCTCCCTGTTGCACCCCGAAGAATCCGGATTGGACCTTTCATCGTACAACGTGAAAATTTTTGAAGCCGCCATCAACATTTTTATTTAGGGACCAAAACATTGAAAAAGGGTCCTTTTTAAGGCGGGTGGCCCTTTGAGAACTAGAGATGTAGGTTCGGGGGTCGGTTAGGTGTGGGGAAGGTATTAGCACCCCACACCTCCTTTCTACCGAAAGGGAACCTTTAACTTGATGTGCGGTTTTGACAGAGTTGATTTAAAACAATTCATTCTACTTCTTTTTTTTTATTTGAGAAAATGTTTTTGAAAACGGGGGAAAAGAAGAATCTTTTTATTATTTTTTAAAAGTGTGCTTGACGGGATGTGACCCGCTCCTACGTATCTCCCGGTGCGATGGAGAATTCAAAGCTTACGTAGTTCTCCTTAGTCGAGAAACTTTGTGTTGGTGTTTTTTATTGTAGGGGTTTTCGGTCCTAGACCGTACAGTCCACTAGACCTAGAACAAAGACAACCCCGCCTGTACAGACGACGTGCCCCCTACTTATTGAAAATGTTTTTTTGATTAAGGAAGAAAAAGATTTGTTGTGAGGTTGGTTGCTTTTATTTGGCAAGTATCTTAGGCTCGCCCGAACTGTACAGCTCGCTAACCCTAAGACGCTAACCAATACCGGATGTACATCCGACTCGATTCCTTACTCATTTTTTGAAATAGGGTTCAAGTTGTTAATTACTTGTTTTAATTCTCATAAGTATCCCAAGATGTTTGAGCTGTACAGCTCCGATCTTAGGACGCTAGACAACACCGGCCGTACGTCCGACTTGCCTCCTTATGAGTTTTCAAAAAGGTTTATTGTTGATCTTAGAAAGAATTTGATTGTCTTATGAAAAACAATTTGAGAAAAGATTGAGTTTGGAAAAAAGCTTAGAAAATGATTGATTTGAAGAAAGGAGAAGGGAGTTTGAGGGTGACATTGGTCACAAAAGGTTTGTTGGGATGGCGTGGCATCCAAAAGGAAAAGAAAGTAGAACATTCAATCAATTTCCAAGTCAAGAACCAAAGTGCAACATTTAACAAATTGCAAGCAAAGCAATCAACAATGTAAGCATAAGCATAAACATTACCAATTACAACATTTGAGCACAAGAATGACACTTAGTCATCAACATCTAATGGCATGCATATGTAAGATCAACAATAGGCACACAAAGAGATCATACAAAAGTTCAATTCAATTAGGTGTCAACACAAGATAAAGCACAAGGTTGAATCCCTTTTAGTAATCCTTGACGCTTGAGACAATGCACAAGTGCATAAGTGTCTAGTCCTTTTACCAAATCATCAACATTAAAGCATAACATTAACCTAGAAAGAAAATCACATTTGCAAGACCAAAAGTGACCAAAAGAGGGCATTAACAAGTCATTTTTGTAACCAAAATTGATTAATCAAGTTAGAAAACTAGCATTTGCATTTTCAAACAAGAATTGCACAAAGAAAATTGAATCATCTTAGGCAATCCTCATCACTTAAAGTGAAGTGCACTAGGCACAAGTGAGAGTCCTCTTGCCAATCCTCAACATAGAATAACTTTGCAAACCAGTTACTAACAAGCAAACCAAAATTTTCAATCAAAGCACAAGGTTGTGTTGAATCATCTTAGGCAATCCTCAACACTTAAAGTGAAGTGCACAAAGACACAAGTGTGAGTCCTCTTGCCAATCATCAACATAACAATGACTTGCAAGCAAGATACCATCTATTAACATCAAAATAACTTGAGAAAACGTTTTTGATCACAATTGCAAACCCATTTCACAAGAAAATTAACAAACCCTAATTCTAATCATGATTTGGGAAGCATCACATCATTTTATTCAACAAAAATGCAAGATCATAGTGAAAACAACATAAATCACAATTTATTCAAGGGTGAGAAGCATCTCAAACACCCAAGCCTCCCTAAGTGCTTGTCAAAATGTTTGAGACACCTCTCACCAACAACAATCAACAAATCAACAATATAACAACACTAAAATGCATGAATATGGTAGGATGCAAAATTAGAAACATGATATCTACATTTTGATGCAAAAAAGTTGAAGATGATGCTAGGTTTTAAGAAGTTTACCTCAAATCCAAGCTAAGGAATGACTAATATGAAGAACAAGACCACAAATCAACTTGAATCTTCACCAAACTTCAATGAAACCCACGAAATGCTTGCTTAAAAATGCCCTTTGATGATGCAAGCTTGAATTAAATTAGGAGAGAAGGAAGATATATGAAGTAGGAATGGAAATGAGGTGAGAAAATGGTGATTTGGTGAAGGAGAAGTGAAGAATTGATGGAGGAAGAAGGTGGTATGATTTCGGCCAAGAGAGGGAATTAGGAGAGGGAGTTGTGTGCTAGGGTTGTGGTGTGAAAATGAGGCCAAAAAAAAGGTGTGTGTGAGATGAGGTTTCTAAGGTATATATAGAGAGCAACTAGGTTTAAGGGTATTTAGGTCATTGTGCATCTCATCTCACTCTAGGATTGCATTTAAAATTTGAATGGAGGGTGAGGATTGAAACACACATGATGAGGGACAAAAAAAAAATGCAAAATGAGAGGGAAATGAAGGGGGGTGAATTCGAAATAGCAAGGGAGAGTGGTGCCCAAGTTTTGCAAGTTGTCATCTTGTACTATTGTACTATCATATGACCATTCTATTATCCCTTCATTTTTGATTATTCTTCTTAGGATAATTGTACAAAAATAAACCCAATTTAGGCCACATACTAGGAATCTTAGGAATATGCCATTTTATGAGATCACCATGACCAAAAATATCATAAAAACCTCATCTTGAAATTTTTGTAGAATATTCCTTTTTGATGCCTTTTTGAATTTGAATTTTTATGCAAATGCGTGCATGTATGCGCAAAAAATATATGACCAAGGGTGTCTTGCTTCAAATAAATTTCTCTAAAATTTGCACAATGATTTTTGATGAAAAAAATATCTTATTTTTAGAAAATGACCAAAATACCCTTTTGCCCTAAAAACTCAAAAAAAAATGCATGCACAATGTTCTTCACACTCTTCAAAATACGCCACACTTCTTAATTTATTTATTTTTGTTGAGAATTAGGGTTTTGACCTAGGCGGACAAAATTAGGGTATGACAGCTGCCCCTCTTTATTTGGATTTTAACAAGGAATATGAATTGGCCGAAACATATTCCGAGGCAAAATAGAAATAAAGAATTCAGAAATTATACCAATTTTGTCTACTTAGAGAAACCAGAATTTTCCTTTTTCTTTTTTTCTCTTTTTTGTTCCTTTTTGAAATATGATACAAATGCAATGAAAAGTTTTTTTTTTTTTTGCGCTTTTTTTTTTCTTCTTTTTTTTCTTGTTTTTCTTTTTGGAATCAATTGGTGCCAACCCTCAATAAGCCAGCGAAAGCAGTAAAGAAAGCAAAAAAAAAAAAAAAAAAAAGGTGCCGGCCCTCATTAAGCCGGCGAAGGAGGCTGCCTAAAGCCTTTTAACGAATCGCGAACGATCCGAGTTTGCACTTGGGCCTGGGGAGCACGTGGGCTCAAAGGGGTGGTCTTTCGAGCGACCGGGGGAGGGTACTATATCAAGTCTAGATCTCGATATTTCCCTAGGACTGCGCCATGTTTTAGGCCAACACAGCTATCCTTTTTGACTGGACCTATTGAGGTCAGGGGGACTTACTCGCAGCTCGAATACGAAGTGAAGTCAATCTTTCTGGAGGACACGTGGGTCCAAAGGGGATTTGAAAATCCAATTGGTTTTCTTCAGTTGGTCAATGCTGCCGCACCGATCCAGGGTACCTGCATACGTTAGTTGATGCAAGGAATGGTGCATGAATGCAAGTTTTTTCTTACCTTAGTGGTGATCGAACGAACACGAGTTTCGTAGGATCGACCATTGGCGACTTGAACTGTTACTAGCAGATAGCAACTTATTTGGATGCAGAAAAATTTAGCAAATACATGGATATTCATGAAATGCTCCTTATTCTTTTTTCGATGAATGCACAAGAGGTGGATATGCAAATGTAATGCAAATGTATGTTATGCAAAGGCAGGTTATGCGAATGCACGTGATGCAATGAATGTTTTTAATTTTCTTTTAGTATAGGGACTTTAGGATTCTTGAGTGATCAATTCAAGCGTCCTATCGTGACGACTATGACTATTTATTAAGAATGCCTCTTTTTGTTTTGAAAACTGATTTGATGTTTGATGTGATGATGATAAATGCTATGGAATGTCTGTGTTCTTTTGCTTTTATTGTGATGAATGTGGATGATGCGAATGTAATGCTTTGAATAACATGAAATGCCTACATGCATGAGGAGGATGAATGATTGGAGTATTTAAACATTTTTGTAAACATTTTTATGATGATGAGACGCGAGACTTTGAATGCAAGGAATTGAGATGGCTATGGACCATTCTTTGGAAAACTAGATTTGATTCAAACTCTGGTGTTCTCAAGGTTTTTATTAACAAGCTCACTTATTTTCCTTTCCATTTCCATGATGACTGAACTTTAAACACCACATGATCAATTTGTATTCTCTCTCTCTGAAGCATTGACTAGTAAGTATGCATAAGAGTGCATATGTGGACGAGTGAGTCAGTTAACTTGGGATTGGTTTAGGACAGTGAGTTGAGAGACTACCCCGACAGGAATTTATGGATGTGAATGACTTTAGGGAGAACTCTGCTCATTTGAGCGGGAGTGAACAGTTATGGAAATGCCCCACTTTAGAATGACAATTTCAAATGGGTTCTTTGAGTGGGTTTGTGAAAGGGGATGAAGTTATGGTACTGGTTATGAACTGAGGGTGGTATATGAATGGGATGGACAATGAACAAACTTTTCCAAGACCAGGGTGGGTGGGTGGTGAAGAGAATGCCCCAACTTTTGGATCTGAGTGGTGTTCTCAGTGCAAATCTTTGGTTCTCTATGAATGTCTTGACTTTTGGCATGAAAGAAGCCTCACTTGGTGATCACTAAACCTTGTTTTAATCTTTGGTGCAAATCTTTTCCTTTGGGCCTGAGACATGAGGACCATCTAGGGTAATAGCAATGCCAGAGCCGCGCATAAGTTTGCTTGCCATTTGAAGTGATTGTGCCCGCGTTTGTTTTTTGCCAATTCATTTATTTGAGGGATCCCCTCTTTTCTGTGATTTTCAGAAATTTCGCAATGATTGTAATGCTTTTTGACTCATGCACAGGTTTCACAATTCAGTATCATCAATCATAAAAACATTTATTTTAAAACAAAGAGACAGAATAAGTGAAGATAAAAGACACGAAAAGCAAACACATGGAAGAAAAAGTTGAATTCTTATTGTTATGGAAACTGGACGTGCAGAAGGTCACGCCAATTGAAAGTACATTGAAAAATTTTTAAACTGGAAAAATACAAGAAAAAGGGGAAGCAGATCTTGTGTTTTTTTCTTTTGAAGTAACGATGCCAATCGTCCATACTCATGACCTTGATCACCCCTTTATCCAAACTTTTGGAAGTGCTGATTGCCTTTTTCATTTCAAGTCCAAGTTTTCTGACCCTAATTTTTGCCTGGATCGCCCTTTGCGGGTTTTCAATCCACCGGGTCGCTCTGGTTTTGCCTAGGCCGCCCTTTGCGGGTTTTCAACCTAGCGAGCTGATTCTTACTTGGCTCATCTTTCTCTTTTTTCATTTATTTCTTTAGGCATACTCCTTTCTGACTGCATCTGAATTTACTGGAAACTGGGGTTTTCTTTTCTGGCATCCCATTTTGCGAGAATTAAAGGCCCCTCCGGAGAATAAGTTCTTCGTCTTCATGATACTGGGTTCATCTCCATGGGAATCCCTTTGGAGGTTCATGATCTTTTTGAGCATTGAGTCTTCTTTGAAATTGTTGAAGATGAGCTTTCTTCGGTTTGAGCTTTCTCTTATTCTTCTTCTGACATAAGACAAATGTATTTTGGTTTGATAAGGCTCAATGAAAGTATTACTTCCATCATATGGGGTTTGCCCCTGTTAGAGTGTAAAACGAAGCCTGATTTCCAAGAAGGTCATCATCGTCCTTGATATCCTTTGTTGATTGTCTCTAACTGCCCCATTTTTAGGGTGGCGTAGGGAGGGATCATGATGCTTGACCTGGAGTCTTCATACTGTCATTTGTGACTACCTTAGCTTGGAAAGCTACGCAACAGACCGAACTTTGGTAATTACAGACTTTGTTATAATGGCAAGTGTCTTATGTCAGAAGGGTGATTTACACAAACTTGTTGATTCATTGCTCTTTATCATGGCGTCAATGCTCTCCTTTGCTCAAATTGATCATGTCACTTGATTCCTCATGAGGACGGACCACTTTGTTCTCTTATTCTTGCACAACAGCTTGATTGCAAATCTGATGGTGGAGTCTGAGGAATGACTGAGGGTTTGTGGAGGGCGGGATGACGAGGTCGAGGTAGTGTTTGCGGTTTTATGAAAGGAGAGATGTATAGGAATGATGAAGTGTTTGAAGGTTTATGGAAGAAAGGGTGGTCATACACAACAAGGTGTAGGAAGGTTCATTGAGACAAGGATCTCTTACGCTTTATGGCCAAATGTATCAGCTCACAACTTATATTTCTTTCGTCTCTTTTTCCCTTGTTTTTTCAATTTTGGGATTTTCATTTTTTGAATCTGTTCTTTTTTGTTTCATTTTTTCTGATTTTTTCTTTTTTTGCTTTTGAGTTGAGTGAGCTGATAAAAGTGATACACTATTTTTGGATATTTGAAGTGATCCTTGTCTGGGGTGATTGGAGAGATAATGGCAATGAAACCCCTGCAGCGGTTGGAGGATGCTTGATTGGGTTCTGGTATTAACTGGGGTGACAGGAGGTTCGGAGGGAGGAGCAAATGAGATGGGTTGATTTTGTAGAAGGGTCACTGGTAGTGAGGAAGGTGGCGATGGCAGGCATTTGGTTATGAAATTTTTTTTGTGATGGGGTACTTGTAATGGGAAATGGGAAAGTTGGTTGATCTGAGGAAGGGAAAGGGTTTGGTCGCGAAAGAGGTTCGCTTGTAACATTTGTTTGGTTTCCTCAGCATTGCTCCACTTTGCTTGAACTTGTGCTTTGACTTCATTGCCCAACCTAGTTGTGGCATCATGAATTTCTACAGCCTTAGCCAATTCTTCACTTATTAACTCCGAAGAAACATTCCAGTTGTCTTCAGCCTCTCTCTCAGTTTGGTTAATCGGGTAATCAGAGTCACAATATGAACCATTGGCGTCGTTGTTTTCAAAGATTATTTTCATTTATTATTATTTTTGATCCGCGTTGGGAGGAATTGAAAAGCAAATAACAGACACATGACAAAATGAAAGAAAGAAATTTTATTGAGGAATTCAAAATAACATTTTACTGATGATGATACTAAAAGGAAACATGTGTGCCCTTATTGAAATATCCTAAGGCCTTGGGCAGAGCCAAAGGATTGCATTACAGAAAATTATTTTGAACTGAAAAACTACATGAAAATCAACAATCACTGATAAATGCTATGAAATGCATGACAAAGACACAAATGTTTTGATGATGCCGCTTTCACCACTTCAACCCTCTTCAACAACTGCTATCCTTGCTTAATAGTCCACAGACCCTGAGAACTTGATCCTTCCCCCCTTCTCAAAAGTTAACAGCTTGGAATCAATGAAGCCCTGAACCAAACTTTTCAAAAGATAGCAATTTTCAGCAGAATGCGCAATTGCCCCAGCATGGAGCTCGCAAGTGGCTTCTGGATTGTACCCGCTTGGGAATGGAGGTTGAACTGATCTCATCTTGCGAGGAGTGATCCATCCATGATTGATTAGATAGCTGCATAGGTCGGCGTATGACACGGGGATGGGGTTGTATTGTGGTGACCTTCTTTTACCCGCCACAGCACTGGTTTCTCCACTCTCCTTCACAGTCAAGCCATTAACATTGCTGTCAATGAAATTCAAACGTTTGGAGTCGATTAGATCCTGGACCGCATGTTTCAATGCTTTACAATCTTCCACAGAATGTCCCACTCCCCCTGCATGAAATTTGCACGTAGCTTCTGGGTCATAGCTCCTCGGGAAAGGAGGCTGAACGGGTTTCATGGAGCGGATGGAAATTAGGTCATGACTGACAAGATGGTCAAACAGGTCTGAGTAGGACATTGGAATTGGATCGAAATCCTCAGGCTTCCTTCTCACATAATTTTGTGTTTTCTGGCTTTTTCTGATTTGAGTGGAGGAGTGCAGGACTTGAGGGAGGATTTCGGGACTATAGGAGACATCCCCGGATCCTGCTATGGGAGTAGCTTCGGTTGAACTGTAGGCAGTTTTTCCTTTCTTTGCTCCATTCTCCAAACTTTCCCCAGCTAGGACCAAGTCTTTGAAGCTTGAAGAGGCACTCTCAACTAACTTGTCATAATACAGTGGCGGTGGAGTGTTCATGAATATGCCGACCATCTCCTTCTCAAGAAGAGACGGTTTCGCCTGTGCTGCCAAATGTCTCCACCGCAGGGCGTACTCTCTGAATGTTTCTTTGTTTCTTTGTGCCATATTTTGCAAACGTGCCTTGTTGGGAGCTTTGCCAATATTGTAGTTGAACCGCTCCAGGAAAGCATTAGCTAACTCTCTCCAACACCTAGTGTGAGTATGTTCTTGCATGTACCAGCTTAAAGCTTCCCCAGCCAAACTTTCTCGGAAGTAGTAGGTCAACAACTTGTCATCTTTTGTGAGTGGGAACATTTCTGTACAGTATGCGGCCGCGTGATTAACAGGACAAGTCATTCCTTCGAACTTACCAATGTTAGGAACCTTGAATATGGGAGAGGGAATCATATTAAGGGCCAGACCTGGATCGTGTACCTCCATGGCTTCTTCAATTGCTTTCGGCCGTTCTTCTGACCCTTGGTACTTGTCTCTTGCTTGAGGAGCTGCAGCCGGGTGACCCTGAGGACCACTACCCACATTGAGATGATAACCCTCGTATTGAGCGGCATGAGCAGGATGATTGACCCCGGATCCCGGAGGAGGAATAGCAGTCACAGTTTCAGCGGGTCCCGAAGCAGGAAGGATGGTTGCAGTCCCACCAGGGTTTACAACAGCAGCAGCTTCAGTAGTGATCCCGTTTTTCAAGGCTTGCAGGATATCCATCATTTCAGTCATTTGCATTCCCATCGCCTCGACTTTAGCATTTAATGCCCGATTCTCTTGGACTAGCTGTTTGAGAACTTCCATAACAAGATCATCTGGGCCCGAATTGCCAGAATTCTCAATCTCTGGGTTTCCTTGATTGTGTTGACCCTGATTACCCTGAACCTGGCCTGGATCACCCTGATTTGATTCGCCTTGATTTGTTGCCATGTTTCTTGTTAGAGAATAAATCCAACTTGCCATTCCTTCTGTTTAGCAGAGCACACGACATAAGCACAAGAACGAATGACTGAACAAATGCATGCACATTTTTAGACTTGCACCAAAGAAAAGCAATCTTAACAAGGTAATTAAGTGATTACAAAATTGCCCTCTTGTATGGAGGATTTAAACCAAAAGTCAAGTGTGTACTAATGCGGGGAGAGTATGTACTTTATGGGTGGATGGGGCGGGATCAAACTTGGATGGAGAATGATGATAAGGGAAGGAAACTGACAGACTCAAACAAGAGAAACTGCACATGGCATGCACGCCCACTAGAAGAATGCTTCGTAGAGAGTTAACATTGGTTAAAACATGATGGAAAATTTTTTTGATGAACTGTTTCAGTCTTTTATCATGGAATGGATGAGATGCAATGCCTTTTTTGAAGAAAATGCAAATGAACTGTTGATTTGAAAAACTGAGTGCCTTGGAACATCTTGAGTTTGCAAATAAGTAAGGGTAAACTTTTTCAACAGATTATCTTGCAAAAGCGTCTCGTCTCTCATCACAACTTTTTTATTTGGTTTATGCAATGTATGAATGGACAAATCATGATAAGCAAATGCATGAAAAATGACCACTTGAAAAGTGTAATTATTCTAAAGGAGATTTTTTTGTTTGTTTTTGATGCAAGATGAAATACGAAACTCCAATGCATTTTTGGATGATGCAAGATGCAAGAATGATATTTTTTCAAAATGATTTTTATTCTTTAGAGGCACGGCAAGATCTGAAATACCAATGCCCCTTTTGCGAAAATGATGACGTAAGGCAACCAATTGTCGTTACTCTGAGTAACTTGCATGAAACATTGAGTGGATCCTGACTCAATACTTCACGCAATATACTGAAATGCTTCGACATTTGGTTGACTCCACTTATTCACTTTATTTGAAAACAAACTGCGCCCGATTGGGTCAAAGTGCCCCGATATCGTAGAGTATCATCTCAAATTTGTAGTGCACAAACAAATTTGAGATATTACCCTTCATCATTCAAAGATGCACTTCTACCCATGGAACGATTGCATAAGGAGTTTCTCTTATTTCATTTCATTTTTTTTGGAAAATGATTTAGAAAATGATTTTAAAAATGATTTGAAGATGCAAGTGATTTATTGAAAATTTTTTTTTTAGAAAAAGGTGCTTTATTTGGGGAAAAAGGTTTTTAGAAAAAAGGTGCTTGACGGGTATGACCCGTTCCTACGTATCCCCATTGTGATGAGGAATCAAAGCTACGTAGTTCTTCTTCGTCTTTTTCCTGAAATAATGCTTATGAGGTTAATGAAATGATGCATAAATGCTACATTGGCTCGACGCCCACATTATTTGATGAAGGTTTTTGTACATGATTATGGATGACTGAAATGCTTATGCTATGCAGATGATAATTGTTTTTTTCGTTTTCATTTTTCTTATGCAATGAAATGAAATGCATGATACTCGCAATTATTTTTAAAATGCACGAGAGACGTGATTTTTATTAAATGAAACTATATGCAAAATGAGAGGTTCACATATTTATATGCAAGGGAAAATAACAATGCACGAGAGATGTTTCTAAAAAATGTTTTTTTTATATGCGAGAAAGTGCATGATACTCGCAATTTTTAATGCATGAAAAATCATGATCTTCAGTGGATGAAGATGTATGCAAAAGGAAATGAGTAAAAAATTATTTACAATGCAAAGGCTTTCAAAAGCCGGAAATTCACACATTTTTTTTTTTTGATAATTTTTTTTCGGTTTATTTGCAAAAATATTTTATTTAGCATGGATGCAGGGGTATGAAGCTCCTTTGTGTCCTACCAAGGTTTCTTAGAGACAGGATCTATGGCTATTTCTACGGGTACACACTTCAAGGTTAGCACTAAAGGAAGGACCCTAAATAAGGCTCCTAGAGCCAACGACCTCATCTGAGACCACCGATCACAGGGCCGTACGTCCAAGTGATGGTATCATCAAACAAAGCCAAACTCTAGGTGAAGTCTTCGCAACCACCCAACAAGACGTACGTCCAGTGAGCAGCCACTAATGACTTCGTTCTAGCCTAAGATATGCTCTAGCCCGGGTATAGGGCTGTCTCACCAAGAAATATAAGGGTAAAAAGAGTGCAACGTGTGTGTAGGAGCACAACGACAAACATACCCCCCCACCTGCAAAGAAAATCCAGAAACAGTCCAGACAAAGAGTCGTCTACCCTAGGGTTTTGCAAGCATATATCGTTTCAATACAAACAAGTAAACTAACCTAGGGTTCCAACAACAATCATATGCACTGCTTACCTCAAGAAAGGGAGCCAAGAAGAAGGGTCATAATAGAATCGGGGGAATGCATGAACTTACCTTGAAGAAAGGGAGCAAAGAAGAAGGGATCATAGTAGAATTGGGGGAATGATGCATGAGCTTACCTTGAATAAAGGGAGCAAAGAAGAAGGGGACATGGGGATTGGAGAAATGCATGATCATATTAAGCATATAAACAAAAGAAGATGAAAGGAGAAGAAGGAACAAGAAGCGAACATAGAAGAAGAAGAGTCAAATGCACATGAATGCAACATAACAACACGAGAATGCAAGAGAACATTCAAACATCAGAAAGAGAGAAGAAAAAGAAGGAGAAGAAAAGAGAGAAATAGAACAATCACATTCAAATCAAACAATTAAACCGCACATCAAGTTAATTAGGCCTGACCCTCGTTTTAAAAGGAAAGTCCCCAGTGAAGTCGCCAGCTGTTGCACCCCGAAGAATCCGGATTGGACCTTTCATCGTACAACGTGAAAATTTGTGAAGCCGCCATCAACATTTTTATTTAGGGACCAAAACATTGAAAAAGGGTCCTTTTTAAGGCGGGTGGCCCTTTGAGAACTAGAGATGTAGGTTCGGGGGTCGGTTAGGTGTGGGGAAGGTATTAGCACCCCACACCTCCTTTCTACCGAAAGGGAACCTTTAACTTGATGTGCGGTTTTGACAGAGTTGATTTGAAACAATTCATTCTACTTCTTTTTTTTATTTGAGAAAATGTTTTTGAAAACGGGGGAAAAGAAGAATCTTTTTATTATTTTTTAAAAGTGTGCTTGACGGGATGTGACCCGCTCCTACGTATCTCCCGGTGCGATGGAGAATTCAAAGCTTACGTAGTTCTCCTTAGTCGAGAAACTTTGTGTTGGTGTTTTTTATTGTAGGGGTTTTCGGTCCTAGACCGTACAGTCCACTAGACCTAGAACAAAGACAACCCCGCCTGTACAGACGACGTGCCCCCTACTTATTGAAAATGTTTTTTTGATTAAGGAAGAAAAAGATTTGTTGTGAGGTTGGTTGCTTTTATTTGGCAAGTATCTTAGGCTCGCCCGAACTGTACAGCTCGCTAACCCTAAGACGCTAACCAATACCGGATGTACATCCGACTCGATTCCTTACTCATTTTTTGAAATAGGGTTCAAGTTGTTAATTACTTGTTTTAATTCTCATAAGTATCCCAAGATGTTTGAGCTGTACAGCTCCGATCTTAGGACGCTAGACAACACCGGCCGTACGTCCGACTTGCCTCCTTATGAGTTTTCAAAAAGGTTTATTGTTGATCTTAGAAAGAATTTGATTGTCTTATGAAAAACAATTTGAGAAAAGATTGAGTTTGGAAAAAAGCTTAGAAAATGATTGATTTGAAGAAAGGAGAAGGGAGTTTGAGGGTGACATTGGTCACAAAAGGTTTGTTGGGATGGCGTGGCATCCAAAAGGAAAAGAAAGTAGAACATTCAATCAATTTCCAAGTCAAGAACCAAAGTGCAACATTTAACAAATTGCAAGCAAAGCAATCAACAATGTAAGCATAAGCATAAACATTACCAATTACAACATTTGAGCACAAGAATGACACTTAGTCATCAACATCTAATGGCATGCATATGTAAGATCAACAATAGGCACACAAAGAGATCATACAAAAGTTCAATTCAATTAGGTGTCAACACAAGATAAAGCACAAGGTTGAATCCCTTTTAGTAATCCTTGACGCTTGAGACAATGCACAAGTGCATAAGTGTCTAGCCCTTTTACCAAATCATCAACATTAAAGCATAACATTGACCTAGAAAGAAAATCACATTTGCAAGACCAAAAGTGACCAAAAGAGGGCATTAACAAGTCATTTTTGTAACCAAAATTGATTAATCAAGTTAGAAAACTAGCATTTGCATTTTCAAACAAGAATTGCACAAAGAAAATTGAATCATCTTAGGCAATCCTCATCACTTAAAGTGAAGTGCACTAGGCACAAGTGAGAGTCCTCTTGCCAATCCTCAACATAGAATAACTTTGCAAACCAGTTACTAACAAGCAAACCAAAATTTTCAATCAAAGCACAAGGTTGTGTTGAATCATCTTAGGCAATCCTCAACACTTAAAGTGAAGTGCACAAAGACACAAGTGTGAGTCCTCTTGCCAATCATCAACATAACAATGACTTGCAAGCAAGATACCATCTATTAACATCAAAATAACTTGAGAAAACGTTTTTGATCACAATTGCAAACCCATTTCACAAGAAAATTAACAAACCCTAATTCTAATCATGATTTGGGAAGCATCACATCATTTTATTCAACAAAAATGCAAGATCATAGTGAAAACAACATAAATCACAATTTATTCAAGGGTGAGAAGCATCTCAAACACCCAAGCCTCCCTAAGTGCTTGTCAAAATGTTTGAGACACCTCTCACCAACAACAATCAACAAATCAACAATATAACAACACTAAAATGCATGAATATGGTAGGATGCAAAATTAGAAACATGATATCTACATTTTGATGCAAAAAAGTTGAAGATGATGCTAGGTTTTAAGAAGTTTACCTCAAATCCAAGCTAAGGAATGACTAATATGAAGAACAAGACCACAAATCAACTTGAATCTTCACCAAACTTCAATGAAACCCACGAAATGCTTGCTTAAAAATGCCCTTTGATGATGCAAGCTTGAATTAAATTAAGAGAGAAGGAAGATATATGAAGTAGGAATGGAAACGAGGTGAGAAAATGGTGATTTGGTGAAGGAGAAGTGAAGAATTGATGGAGGAAGAAGGTGGTATGATTTCGGCCAAGAGAGGGAATTAGGAGAGGGAGTTGTGTGCTAGGGTTGTGGTGTGAAAATGAGGCCAAAAAAAAGGTGTGTGTGAGATGAGGTTTCTAAGGTATATATAGAGAGCAACTAGGTTTAAGGGTATTTAGGTCATTGTGCATCTCATCTCACTCTAGGATTGCATTTAAAATTTGAATGGAGGGTGAGGATTGAAACACACATGATGAGGGACAAAAAAAAAATGCAAAATGAGAGGGAAATGAAGGGGGGTGAATTCGAAATAGCAAGGGAGAGTGGTGCCCAAGTTTTGCAAGTTGTCATCTTGTACTATTGTACTATCATATGATATTCTATTATCCCTTCATTTTTGATTATTCTTCTTAGGATAATTGTACAAAAATAAACCCAATTTAGGCCACATACTAGGAATCTTAGGAATATGCCATTTTATGAGATCACCATGACCAAAAATATCATAAAAACCTCATCTTGAAATTTTTGTAGAATATTCCTTTTTGATGCCTTTTTGAATTTGAATTTTTATGCAAATGCGTGCATGTATGCGCAAAAAATATATGACCAAGGGTGTCTTGCTTCAAATAAATTTCTCTAAAATTTGCACAATGATTTTTGATGAAAAAAATATCTTATTTTTAGAAAATGACCAAAATACCCTTTTGCCCTAAAAACTCAAAAAAAATGCATGCACAATGTTCTTCACACTCTTCAAAATACGCCACACTTCTTAATTTATTTATTTTTGTTGAGAATTAGGGTTTTGACCTAGGCGGACAAAATTAGGGTATGACACTCCCCAAGGAAGACAAGAACTTAATCAAGTGGTGTCGACCAATCTTTTTCAAGGTTTCGACTTTGCAATTGATGGACTTCCATTCTTTTTTTTTTGACAATGATGGACTTCCATTCTAAAAGCACAATAACTCACAAAAATGTGAAGTGGTATTTTTAATATGAAAAAGACTTTGGTATAAAAGGTATACATACATTATTAGGCAATGGATGATAGTTAAAGGAACTAGCCATCTGAGTATAGGATATGATATAGATGGTAGACTCATCAGCCAAATTATAGGAAACAGGGACTTGCCTCGAGTGTGTACCAAATATTGGAGAAATTGAAGATGACAGTTCATTTGAAAATGCAATTCACAATCCCCACTTTTTGTGTAGGATTTTTTATTCTTAGAGTTCGCTTGAGTCGATCAATTGATTTTTCATCTGCATTTGAGGATTGCCACAACCTCAAAGTCCTTAAGCTAAAAAGGATAACATTGGATGATGCAACTCTTAATGGAATTCTTGAAAATTGTGTGGAGTTGGAAAACATTAGCCTACTTGAATCAACTGGGTTTTGAGAGACTTATAATCATGAAATCAAAACTTCAAGTTTTACGCCTTCAAGCTCTATATGTGGATCATATTGAAGTTGTTACCCAAAACCTTGGTGTTTTATTTCTTGATTCTATAATTTGTCCTTCCAGGAATGTATCCATTGTTGCTCCAAACCTGCAAAACTTCCTGTATCATTGGTATTCAGTGAAATTCTAGCATACTACAATGATCTTTCGGTAATAATTTCCAATTCTTTTCATATATCTTTTTAACAATTGCTCAACTAATGATTAATGGAGTTTCATGGAAATTTGCTGAAGATGAAACATTACATAAACAAAGCAAATGGATTACTTATTGAAAACAAAACATATATAATTAAAAGATAAAGAATTGCAATGAAAAAAGACTCAAATATTGTAAGCTTGACCGAGAAAAGCATATATGTATCTCATATATGTAGTGTTAAGCTATCTACTAAGACTTAATTGTGTGTTGGGTAAAGGGGTAATTAGATGATTAAGAGACTTCATTCCATTGTACAACTCCCAAATTGTGGAAAAGAAAAATAGGAGGAAAGAGTGATATGGAATGGTATGGAATCCATATTACTCATTTTTTTATCTCCTTCCAAATGCAAATGCATTGCATCTCGTTCTATTCAAATCGAAACAATGACATATAACTTCATACAAATGCATTGCATCTCCTTCCATTCAACCTTTTCTATTACAATATATTGACTAAAATCATTCATCCACTTTCCCTTTCCCTTCCTAATAAAAAACATAACACTTCACAAACATATTAGCAAAAACATTCGACCATATTGGATTTGGGGAATGAGAGATAAATTATGTTGAAGTATTATGTTTATATTGGAGGGACGAGATCAGGGGATAAAAAATGAGGTATTTTCAACATCAGTTCTACCCAATAACAACTTTTATTTGACTAAATAAAGCCTCAATTTGTTATCCCATTGAATCTATCTTTATAATAATATAGGTTTTTGTAATTTCAAAGTAAAAAAAATCATATGTCATAAGCTGTTTTCATAAGGTCTCACAGACAGTGTCACAAGTTCTTATACCAATAGATAAGATTAGATAAGCCGATCCAAACAGTGCCTATGTCATCAATGGCAAAAGGAAAAACCTAAAAAACTCTAAAATGTCCCTTGACACAATTAGGCATATATGAAAACCCCTATTCATTTAGGTTAGCACAAGGATAATTCTTTGAATTTATACAACTTTTTTTGCACTTGCATCTAGGGGCATCGGATCGTCTTTTCATATTTTTTGCAACATGTAAGAAGTATTTATGTAAAATCACATAAAATTTCAAAACATCATCGATGCTGATTATAAGTCACTGATTTTAAATCAACACTTCCTCAAACGAAAACAAAAAAACGAATTAAAATAATCGGGGCGAAAAATAATATAAACTTATAAATTAACTCAATTTCAAGTGTATTCTCTTACCTATATTTAATCAAGGAAATCACAGTTGTTGAAGATTTATATCAAATTTAACAGCAGAGCAAAACACAAAAGAAAAAGCGTTGAAATATATGACAACATTGGTGATTTCCTTTTGATCAAGCTAGTAATGATGGTCCACAAATTGAGTATTATCCCTTCCTTCTTGGATCTAGCAACAACAAAACAAGATAGATCAAATAGGAGAAACGATAAAAAAGAGATGAAATAAATGACAAAAGATGAAGCAATTGATTACCAATTCCTAACACATCCTCATAATCAATTCGATCAATAAGGTATCTGCTTACAAATCTTATGTATAAACGAGTGATACATTCTGCAATATCGAAGTTTTGGAGAAATGGAGACAGCCCTTGGAAACGGCGACAGCCCTTGATAGTATTTTCAAACAAGTGATACATATTTATAGAGTTCGCATGAGGAGAGCTGTGTTAGGTTAAGTTTTTACGAGACCCAAATTTACATTATTTAAATTAAAGATAAATACATTTTGTAAGAAAAATATCACATAAATTCATTTATTTATTTAATGCCTTGAAAGTGAATTCTAGCATAAGAAGATAAATAAAAAATAAAAAATTGAAATTATAACCGCGCACAGATAAATATATATATATATGCATCAAAATTAACAAATTACTTAAATATCATAATTAATTTTAATAAAAAAATTCTTTTTTTTTATTTTCTTATAAAATATGTCATTTTTTTTTGCCTTTGAGCACAAGTAGTTAAAAATGCCATTTTTTGTCAAATGTGCAATATTTCATCAAACGGGCACACCAACACTACATATAGTTAAAAATGAAAGCACCAATAAATCCAATAATGGACAATCAACAAGGTACGTTTGAACTCTTAAATAAAGGTAGAAGCACATGAGCAACACTTGAACAACTAAGATTCTACTGAACTAGATAAAATGGATCCTAATGAACTAGCTAAAATAGATCCTAATGAACTAACTCAAAACAAAACATAATCAAACCCTAAAACAATCAAGCGCAACCAACATGAAAAAATTATTTAAATACACCCTACACACCTTCACCGCAAGACTGAACGAGAAACACGATCGAACGACAAGTGTTAACTGAATCCACTAGTGAACAAGAAGAGAGGAGGCTCCACAACGGCTACGAGGGAAAATCTTGTGGATCTGGGGGATCCAGAGGTTCAGGGAGGGGGAGATCGAAGCTTCAAAGTCAGCAGGAGGAGGAGGGGCAAAGGTTTGGTGGGTGAGATGGTAGGGGACGATTGGATGGGTTTCGGGCAACTTTCAGGCTGGAGGAAAGGTGGTTTAAGGTGGTAGCGGGTTTAAGGCACAGGAGCAACATTGTGAGAATGGAGCGACTGAGAAGGGAGCAAGGGCTACAACAGCAACGCCGACAATCTACCTAAGCTAGAGAAGAAGCTAGAAAGGTGCTGCTAGGGGGCCACCGAAACCCTATCAGAGGGTGTTTAAGGGACTGGTATAAAAATACAAAATTTAAAATATTTATGTATTAATAAAAGAGTTGAGAATGCAAACCATTAGGGGTGAGAATAGACCAGGCTAACCGACAAGGACTAATGAACCAACCTAAGTCAAACCCATGTCAAGCCAGGTTCAGCTCGATGGGGGGAGAGGTGAATGGATCCTAGTTTGGATCAAGGCTAGTGATGTGGGTGACTCACACTTGAGGGGGAGATTGTTGAGAGTTCAAATGTGAACGGTTAGTCCCACATCAGCTAGGAATGAGTTAAAATGAAGGGGATATAAGAGAGGGGACCTATGTACCTAATGCCTTAAGGTTTTGGGTGGAGATGTGTTGTCTGGGTCCCTTTGTGGTCTAGGTCATAAAAAATAGTAAAATGGGCTTTTAAGCAGGCTTTCGGGCTTTGTAAGACTTATAAAGCTTTGCTCGGTCCTGCCTATTTCCATCCCTACAAACCTTCATGATCTCATTTTATCTGCAGTCAAAATTTTGTCAAAACCATAATAAGGACTTCCTAACTTGTTACATTGAGAAACCCCTAATACAATCCATCCTAGAGACAAATTTAAGGCAAATTGAAGGACTAATTTTTGATAGCCAGATCAAAAAGAGATGAAGACAGAATTTGTACTGGAACGAGTATTATAGGCGACAATTTTATGGACCAACTTTGTTTTAGCGGAAATTTCTTCTTTTGGGTCTTGGACACAACCGGTTCAAAATGATCATCATGCGCAACTGTTCGTTGGGTATCAATAGCCATATGATCATCATCATCATCAAACACATCCACCCAAAACTTTCCTAATATTCTCATGTCATATGCAACCACTAGGTTAGAAGTAGCACCATAACAGTATTACTTCAACGACAATTAACAATATTCATCTTCTTGACTATGTTGGCGTAAGAGTTAACAATGAGATATTGTTCATCCAATCTTTGTGTTCCTCAATTTTAGCAGGAAAAGAATCTAAGTAGTATATTGTATCTAAATCATCATCGATTGCTAACAATATCCAATAATACTTACAAAAATTGTGGAATAAGAAAATCACAAATATTTCACAATACATTGTTTATGTCTTATATATGTTAACAATCTTCGTAACTGATGTCAACAACATGCTAACAATCTCCATTAACTGAAAGAGAGAGAAGAGAAGTGAAAGGGCCCCGTGACTGCTTTAGCTAAGGGACGGGCCTGAACGCAACACAACGAATATATAAGATAAATTAAATGTCTCACAGTAGATTGATAGGTGACCATGAATATTAATGCTCCCAACTAAAACTCGTTCCTTGCTTTAGAACATCATGCTATAATTGGTTCACCAATAAATCAATGCTTTTGGAAGTGAGATAGCCAATCTTTTATAAGCTAACTTGACACTGGACAGTATATATTACTGTCTTTAGTGCCATCTCTAAAAGCAGCTCATTTAATAAATACACAACTTGTTGCAAATATGGAAGACATATTGGGGTACCAATGTGCGAAAATGAAAAATAGTTATATTTTTTAAAATTTATAATTTCATAAACATGAACAGATACATAAGTACATTTTCAGACATTTTGTACAAGGTACAAATTTTGTTCGCTCCTTGATCTGGTGGATCGTTTCCACAGTTTCCTGAACCAAATCCGGTCTCAATAGTCTTCTTTCACCTACATCCCACCAACAAAGTGGTGTCCGACACTTCCTCCCGAACAATGCCTCATACGCAGCCATTCCGATGCTGGAATGATAACTGTTATTGTAGGCGAACTCCACTAAAGGAAGGTGATCCTCCCTTCTGCCACCACTATCAAGTGCACACGCCCGAAGCATCTCCTCCAGGGTTTGGATAGTACACTCAGTTTAGCCATCGGTCTGAGGATGATAAGCCGTACTAACATACACTTTAGAACCCAATGCCATATCCAGAGCTCTCCAGAAACAAGAAGTAAACTTCGGATCACGATCTGAAATGATGCTAGTTGGGACCCCATGCAATTTCATTATGTTTTTGAGGTATTTATCAGCCAATTTGGAGATCTTGAGATTAGAGCGAACCAGAATGAAATGTGCGGACTTAGTTAGACGATCCATCACTACCCAGATGAAATCATTACCTGCCTGGGATCATGGCAGGCCCATCACATAGTCCTTATAATTCTCTTCCCATTTTAATTCAGGAACATTCAATGGCTGAACTAGGATGTAAGCATCGAGACACAAATTCAGCAATTTCTGTTTTCATTCCCGACCACCAATACATCTGTTTGATGTCCTGATACATCTTGGTAGAACTAGGATGTATAGAATATTGACTCTTGTGTGCTTCTTCTAACACCTGATGCTTCACTTCATCATCATTAGGCACACAGATTCTCCCGTTGAAACAAATCATACCGTCACTGTCTTCGGTAAAACCAAGTAGTCCCGTTTGAGCCTGAAGCTCCAAATCAACTTCTTGGGCCTAGCAAATTGAATCTCTTAACGAACTAGAAATCCGAAAATGACTTAGCACCAATTTACCCCTCTTGGTTATTACGTTCAAGTTGAGATAGCTAAAGGATTCCAATAAGGCCATTTCATGCATCATCAGTGAAGTTGTGTGTAATGACTTCGAATCAATGCATCAGCTACCACATTAGCTTTTCCAAGATAGTACTTCAATTCAAAATCATAATATTTCAGAAATTCTATCCATCTCTGTTGCCGCTTAATTAGTTCTTTTTGGTTAAACAGATATTTCAAGCTTTTATGATCACTGAAAACCTCGAAACGAGAACCATACAGGTAATGTCTCCAAATCTTCGATGCATACACAATGGCAGCTAGTTCCACATCATGTGTAGGATAATTCTCTTCATGAGTTTTCAGTTGTCTAGAGGCGTAGGCAACCACTTGTTGATTCTGCATGAGAACACATCCCAAACCCCTGCCTGAGGCACCACTATAAATTTGAAATCCCAATGATGGATCAGGAATGATTAGGATCGAAGAAGATATCAAACGAGTCTTTAATTCGACAAAGCAATCTTCGCAATCGGAATCCCACACAAACGGTTGACCCTTTCGAGTTAACCGAGTGAGTGGAAGCACTAACTGTGAAAACCCCTGGATGAATCTCCTATAATATCCGGCCAATCCCAAGAATCTTCTCACTTTAGTCACTGTGGATGGTCGTTCCCAATTCAGTACCGCTTCTACTTTACTGGGGTCCACTGCAACTCCATTTTGAGAAGTCACATGTTCTAGAAATTTGACTTTCGACATCCAAAAGTCACATTTCGTCAGCTTAGCATACCAATGCTTCTCTCGGAGCACGTTAGGAACAATTCGAAGATGCTGCACATGATCCTCAACTGTCTTAGAGTACACCAAGAAATCGTCAATGAACACGACCACAAACTGATCCCGATATTGGTTGAAGTGTTAACCCGAATGGCATCACTACAAACTCGTAGTGCCCATATCTAGTACGGAAAGCTGTTTTCGGAACATCCAAAGCTCGCACCTTGATTTGATGATAACCTGACCTCAAATCAATCTTCGAAAACACTGCTGATCCCTGGAGTTGATATAAGAAATCTTCGATCCTTGGCAACGGATACTTGTTCTTGATTGTCACCTTGTTGTGCTGTCGGTAGTCAATGCACAACCTCATACTACCATCTTTCTTCATAAGAAGGAAAACCGGAGCACCCCATGGTGAGGCACTCGGTCGAGTGAATTTCTTGGAAATGAGTTCTTCGAGTTGGGACTTAAGCTCTTTCAATTCTAAAGGAGACATCCTATAAGGAGCCAAAGAAATTGTTCCAATGGCCGACACAAATTCTATTGAGAATTCTACCTTACGATCCGAAGGTAGGGATGACACTTCATCGGGAAAGAGATCAAGAAACTCATTAACAACTTGAACAGAAGTTAGGTCTAAACCTGTTTCAAAAGCGGATGATAACATCATGATATAGGCCTCTGCTCCTTGAAACAGACACTGACTTGCAGAAGTAAAAGAGATTATGGCTTCGGAGTTAGTTGTGGGCAACTCGACCCAGTGGCAGAGCCACATACTGTTGAGGGGGTTCAGATGAACCCCCCATTTTTTTTTGGCTTACCACCCTATAGAAATATTTTTTTGACACACCTGAATATTTTAAATTGCACCAATAGCCTAAATTTTGCACCCATTTGCACCAAAGACCCAAATTTAATTTACCCAAAACACAACACAGTCACTGTTTAACGCACATACAACTCTCTTTCAGACTCTCACGTTCTGTATGAGCTCTCTCAGACTCACACGTTCTCTACGAGCTGTCTCACTCAACTCTCTTCTTACGGTGGGCGGTGGCTTCTCTGTTCTCTCTCTCTCTCTCACGGACCTGGTTTCTCTGTTCTCTCTCTCACTCAGTCTCACGGCTTCTCTGTTCTTCTCTCACAGCAGCAACTTTCTCTTTTCCATTGAACTCTCAAAAACACTAAAACAGGTTAGATTTATTCTCTTTTCTAGTCTAATCTACCGAAGTGATTGTTTGATTCATTGATTGAAAACCGTAATTGTTTAATTTTTGATTTGGGGAAAATTGAAAACCCTAATTGTTTAATTTCTGATTTGGGGAAAATTGGTAACCCTAATTGTTTAATTGCTTAATTTCTTCCCGGTGACTTTTATTTTTAATTTTAAAATATTTTCTCTACCAGTAGGATAGGATGAAGGATATAAGAAGCCTCATGCAATTGACAATGGCCTTTTTAACTACCAACATTCTGTTGAAAATATTAGTATATAATTTAAAGCTGGAATTTCATTAATATGATCAATGTTTGAACAACAAGCTGTTTTGCTCTTTGTTTAGGTTTTTAGCTTGTTAAATAGTAATCGGTTGAGGTACCTGTGTTAAAGCTAAGCCCAACCGTTCAACACATGTTTGTGCTATGAATGAATGAGTGGCACCGGAATCATATAAAATACCTATAGGCTAATAGAAAAGAGATCTTGTACCCCTCAACAGATTATCAATAGGCTTGACTTTCTGGGCATCCAAGGTATACACTCTCCCTTGAGTTGGAGTAGTACATCCTGACTGAGCTTTCTTCTTTTCAGGACAATTATTGGCATAATGACCCTTCTACTTACAATAGTAGCATTGAGTAGATCCGATGCGATATTCACCTCTATGGAATTTCCTGCACGTAGAACAAGCCTCAAATTTCTTAGAATCTGACTTCTGAACTTGCATTCCCTTCTTGAGACTCACTTTTGTTCCCATCTGCGAGTTAGAAGATCCTTCACCCTTCTGACCATAACCAAACTCCCTCTTGCTGGCATCTAGCTTCCTCAAGTATCCTTCCACAACATAGGCTTGCTGCACCAAAGCAGCATAACTGGTGCAATAAAATGAACCGAAGTTATGAGCAATATCCTCTCTCAGTCCTTGTTTATACCCGTTGATGTTCCACAGGTCATTCGGTGCATAAGTGGCAAATTTATAGTGGTGTACTGAGCCACTGTTAGGTCATTCTGCTTCAGAGTTAAGAATTCCTCTTCTTTTTATGTCTTCACAGCTGTGGGGAAAAACTACTCAAGGAACATTCGATGGAAGTTCTCCCAAGTCACAGGTGTACCCTGATACACCATTAATGCGCGAGGATTTCTCCACTAGGTATCTCCTTCCCCCTTCAGCATATGGGTAGCCAACTGGACTTTCTCTTCATCACCACTTTGAAGAGTCCGAAAAATCTTCTCAATATCATCTATCCGATGTTGGGCTCCCGTAGCTTCAGGTCCTCCTCTAAACTCGAAAGGGTGCATTTTGTAAAATTTGGAATAAGCCTGGTGAGGATCAACTTGTGGTTGTGGTGCATGAGGCAGCACCGGTGGGGGATTCTATTGAGCGTTAAACATTTGTTGCATCATCATCTGCTGATTCTGCATCATTTCTTGGTGCATCTGTTGTTGATTGTTCATCATTTGCTGGTTCATCTAAAAGATCAGTTGCATCCAGTCAGGTATGGGGTTTTGGGGAACCTCTGGCCTTGGTCGGGGAATACACCTCGGTCGTCCTGCCATAATTCTGCATACAATACACCAAGTATTGGGTTGATCAGGCTCAATGTCTCTTAGCATAATAAGTAGAAATATGACCCTTCTACTTACAATAGTAGCATTGAGTAGATCCGATGCGATATTCACCTCTATGGAATTTCCTGCACGGAGAACAAGCCTCAAATTTCTTAGAATCTGACTTCTGAACTTGCATTCCCTTCTTGAGACTCACTTTTGTTCCCATCTGCGAGTTAGAAGATCCTTCACCCTTCTGACCATAACCAAACTCCCTCTTGCTGGCATCTAGCTTCCTCAAGTATCCTTCCACAACATAGGCTTGCTGCACCAGAGCAGCATAACTGGTGCAATAAAATGAACCTAAGTTATGAGCAATATCCTCTCTCAGTCCTTGTTTATACCCGTTGATGTTCCACAGGTCATTCGGTGCATAAGTGGCAAATTCATAGTGGTGTACTGAGCCACTATTAGGTTATTCTGCTTCAGAGTTAAGAATTCCCCTTCTTTTTATGTCTTCATGAATTTGGGGAAAAACTACTCAAGGAACATTCCATGGAAGTTCTCCCAAGTCACAGGTGTATCCTGATTCACCATTAATGCACGAGCATTTCTCCACCAGGTATATGCTTGCCCCTTCAGCATATGGGTAGCCAACTGGATTTTCTCTTCATCACCACTTTGAAGAGTCTGAAAAATCTTCTCAATATCATCTATCCAATGTTGGGCTCCCATAGCTTCAGGTCCTCCTCTTAACTCGAAAGGATGCATTTTGTAAAATTTGGCATAAGCCTGGTGAGAATCAACTTGTGGTTGTGGTGCCTGAGGCTGCACCGGTGGGGGATTCTGTTGAGCGTTAAACAATTGTTGCATCATCATCTGCTGATTCTGCATCATTTCTTGGTGCATCTGTTGTTGATTGTTCATCATTTGCTGGTTCATCTGAAAGATCGGTTGCATCCAGTCAAGTATGGGGTTTTGGGGAACCTCTGGCCTTGGTCGGGGATTACGCCTCGGTCGTCCTGCCATAATTCTGCATACAATGCACCAATTATTGGGTTGATCAGGCTCAATGTCTCTTAGCATGATAAGTAGAAATATGACAAAGATTAACAAGGAGTCACACACAACCCTAATTCTAATCTAAGCCCAACTAGGTCGAACTGCTCTGATACATAAAATGTAACACCTTAAGATCACAACTAGGTGAACTAAGAGCATTAACATAATCATAACAAATCACAGTATAAACGTGCTCATAATGTTGGACCAAATTAAAACTAAAGCGGACTGAAACCACTTAACATAGCCTTGAGATAAAATTTCTCAAATACAAATCCGAAATAAGTACTTAATAGGTACAAATTCGATATAATAAACATAACTATGGTCCAATCTACAAGACAAGGTTTATAAAAACTACATAACCTTGACTATAACTCAAGGATTTAGGTCCAGAATACATGAAAAAGGAAATGAAGCAAATTTAACATAAAGATCTCAAAAGGATCTCCCATCCAACTAAGTAGCTAAGGCATCTTCTACCTCTATAACTCATAGCCCGGAAGAGCAGCTACTTCTTCCTTGTTTACTTTTTCTTTCCCTGCTCATATGTAAAACACCACATAATTAAACAGTGAGATAATAATCTCAGCGAGTTCTTTTGGAACCCCTCACTTTAATCTCTCGGTGTCTTAATTATATTTTCTCTTTTCTTAGCACAACACCGGAAAATCACTACAAAATTCCCCCGGTGAACCCACCAGATAATAGCTATTATCGAGTCAACATATTCTGGGCCTAGGCATAGCTGTTGAGGTAGGTCTAGACGTGCGCGGGGTGTACCTGCGAGGACACTCCGACGCTCAAGTCAGCTAGGTCGAGCACTATAATATCGAGTGAGAATTAGAATAGATTGTGTACCTGGCATCTTGGTGCTTAGTGCTATTTATAGTGGCTGAGAGATTCGAGAGAGCCGTCGGATTCAAGTGGGGTGATCCGGATTGTTGATTCTGGAGGCCCATTGATCTGTTAGGCTGATCCACTAATGGATTGGGCCTGACGATTGGCCCAGTCCAGAATAGTTTCCCCTCAAGCCAAGGTCGATCGTCGAGCGGGCGTAGGCTTGATGTGCCGTCTTGACAGTCGTGGCCCCCAGTTATCACTTAGTAAATTTTCGGTGTTCGGGATAACAAAGTAGGGGGTGTGCTTAGTGCATTCCACTAGACCATTGCGTTGTTTCGAAAGTTTCTAACATTTCGAGTTTGCATGTACACGTATAGGAGAGGTCCTTCCCATTCGCTTGTAAAATACATTATTTCTTCCAAAATTCCACCGAGGTCTCTCACACACGGGCGTTCAGAATTTTGGAGCGGCCACTTTCTTCCGGGCGGCCAGGGTATTTCGCGTGGGATCATCATCATCTTGGGCGGACAGGGTTGCGTGCGGGCGACCAAGAATCAAGGGTCTCAGGCGCGAGTGATCTTGGGGCGATCAACATCTTGGGCGGCCATCATCTTCTCACGAACGACCTGCATATATCGAGGCTGAGCGTCTTCGTGCTGTGGCGCCCCAATCTTTGGCGACCAACACACACTGTAAGCGCCCCAGCTTCGGCGACCTCTTCATGTGTTGTGGGCGCCCCACCTTGGGCGACCCACTAGGACTTGGAGCGCGCGTCATTCTTCACGCGTTGTGGGCGCCCCACTTGGGCGACCCAGTAGGGCTTGGAGCGTGTGTTGTTCTTCACACGTGGTGGGCGCCCCACCTTGGGCGACCCACTAGTGTTTGTGAGCGTTTCTCACGCACGTGGGCGCCCCACCTTGGGCGACCCACTAGGGTTTTGAGCGTGTTCTTCACGCGTGTGGGCGCCCCACCTTGGGCGACCCCTTCTCTCTTTTTCCTTTTGCGTTATTCTATCTTGATGTAGTGGTGACTTAGAGTATTTTTTGACGTTTTGGTCTTCCAGGTGGTGCTCTTTGTCTTTCTGAGGCTTTGGTGGTTTGATCTTCCCGACTGCTTGATCTGTATTTCAAGGTATGCGACCTCGATTAATTCGTAATATGTCGGTTGGTTTCTGACCTGTTGTGATTTTTATGACTTTTGATTTCTTCTTTGGATAGGTGTGATACGATCACTTGGTCTTTCTGCTCTGAGGTCGACCGGAACTCTTCTGAGATCAACCACTGCTGCGTGGTGTTATTCATCAAAGAGGGCGCTCCTCCCTGACCAAACGTAAGTTTTCTATCTCGCTTTCTGTCTTATCTTTCAATTTGTGTCTTTGTTTTCTGATTGATTAGAGTGAGGAGGGGGTTTCAAGCCCGGGGTCGAGAATTTCAACAAGAAGCTTGTTGATGTCGAACGGGAACTTGACAAAGCGGTCGAAGATCATGCAGCCTTAAGGGACCAGATCGTGGGTATTGTGCGGAGCGCTTTGAGGAGGCGCTTTGGGCTCCTCCAGCATGATCTTGTTTTTAATTTCTTTTTTCGCACTTTATTTCTTTTGCTTTTGTTTTTGTCTGTTTAACGGGGTGACCTCCAGGTCGTCTCTCTCTTTGAACCTCGTATGCTGATGGGGCCCGGCCTTCTCCGGGATGACTTGTTTTAATTGAGCTTTATTCGTTTAATCATTTTTAACTGGTCGGGTCTCGACCCTACCCCTTAGGCAGCTTACCAAGTTTCTACTTGGATTTAGCTCGCCTTTGGGGGTGCGACCAATCTTAGGTCGCTTCGTTTGTACTTAAATTCGTTTAAGTGCCTTTGGACAGTTTATCAAGCTTCTACTTGGATTTAACTCGCCCTCAGGGGTGCGACTAATCTTAGGCTGCTTCGTTTGTACTTAAATTCGTTTAAGTGTTGTATCCTGACTACGCAGTTTATCGAACAAGGTTCGAACTTGACTCGCACGGCAGATCGAATTTTTGAGGTTCGTTCTCGATAGTATCGTCTCCGAAGGTGACCATCAACCCGATCATCCGATCGGTGTGGTGGATGCTCCATTAAATCTGGTCAGGACTGTTCCTCTGTAAGGTCTCAAATCTCTTTTTGATATCTTCAAATTGGTTAAGAGATCTACAAAAACAGTATCTGCAGAGCTCGCTTGGTCGATCAGTATTCCTCTGACTTCCACGTTGGTCATGACAGCGACCACCACGAGTTGTACACCGTTGTTGGGCGTCCCGTCAATAAGGTCCTCGTCCCCGAAGGAAATGGGCGGCCTCTTCGAGAGGGCCCGGGGCGGACATTGATCCGACGCTCATGATTGCATCCCACCTTCCTTCTATCGACTTGTTTGTTGAAGCATCAGCGGGAATGCCTCTTGTGACTACCATGGCAACTGGCCTTCCCCTTGGTTTTCTAGTGTCTGGGACATCATCAACTTCGTCTTCATCTTCTTCTAACACCTTGGCCATTTCGTCGGCCGGTGCCTTTTCTTTCCTAGGCGATCGACCTGCTTGCCTGCCGTCCCGCCTATCAGTCTGGTTCTTTTTTGTCCTGACATTGGGAAAATCTTGCATTTCACAGGTCCGGCTTCCCCCCTGTATTTCATCATTAGGTCGAAGTGTTTTAGGTGGGCGACAGAATCTTTTGCGCCATTGTACATCTTCACGTCAGAGAGGGGTTTTTCTAACGAGCGCGGAATGCGGTACTCGTCTACCTATCTGGTAAATGGTCCCAAGCTCATGTCGACTCCGCCTTTACGAGGTGGTCGGTCCTCGAAGTATCGACTTCGATGACCACGTCGTTCTTCTTCGGAATAGTCTTATTAATGGTTGATCTTCCTGAAGGTGAGTCTGATCGATCGAAGAGGTCTAATCGGCCAAGGAGGTTGCTGATCACAAGATTGAAGAGCTTGAGGGGCCGGTCTCAAAGCTCGAGGGCGAGGTTGAAGACTTGAATTTAGCGAAGAATGTTGCAGAGGAGGCGAAGGAAGAAGCAGAGGAGAGCGCTCATACGCTCGCTCGAGAAGGGGTCAGGGTCGCTCACTCGGTCATCTTCCAGGGACCATGAGGGTCAGGTCGCCCCTGGCCAGGGTGGTCATGGTCGCCCCTAGTCATGATCGGGTTGTCTTTTATTGTAATCTAAACTTTGATCATAAGCGCTTTGGTATTCTACTTCACGTTTGATTTCTCTAAGATTCATTTGCTCTTTCATCTTACACGTTTGATGCTCTGATCGTCTAATATCATTGGATCACCCATGCTCTTTAGGTCGTCCAACATCTTGGGTCGCCCAACAAGCAAGGTCGTCCCATCTCTTTAAGCCACTCCTCCCCATGTGGGGGGCGCTCATGCCTAAACAATGAGATCGTTCCCTGAAACTCATTGCTCGTTGGGGTAAGTCCTCCTCCTCCACGTGGGCAAAAATATATGTTCCCTAAACGGGGTTAATCCTCCTCCTCGTCCCCTTCGACGAGGTGGAGATTTATGGGCGAGATGTCTTCGGGGAGGGGAGCGATGTCTCCTAGACAGGTTGGCCCGTGGGACGGGCGACCTGTTGTTACGGCGGCGTGGTTCGGGTGCTGTGTTTGCTCGTTTGGAAGCCATTAGCTCCTCCCTCTGGGTGAGGCGGTCATCTTGGCGAGCAATCTTCCGATCTCGATCGCAGAGCAAGTCACGAAGCTCCTGAACCAGGTTTGCTGGAAGGGTGACATCAACCTGCTGGGTCGAGCCTGGTTGGGCACCAATGGCAGCGACCTCAGCATTGGTCGTTGTTCCTATCAATGCTGGGGGTGGCCGGACTGGTATCTCGGCCACGCTTTGCAGGCGAGTTGACCGTGGTCTGCCTCGAGGTGCCTTTGGAGGCATGAGAAGTCGGTGGGATAGCGCGTGGACTCCCACTGTGGTCGCCACTGATCAATACCTTGAGGTCGGCTGTAGAGCTGGTCAAGGGACTAGTCCTCTGATGTTGTAGGAAGTGGTCGTCCTGATGCTGTTGAGGTAGGTCTGGACGCGCGCGGGGTGTACCTGCGAGGACACTCCGACGCTCAAGTCAGCTAGGTCAAGCACTATAATATCGAGTGAGAATTTGAATAGATTGTGTACGTGGCATCTTGGTGCTTAGTGCTATTTATAGTGGCTGAGAGATTCGAGAGAGCCGTCGGATTCGAGTGGGGTGATCCAGATCGTTGATTCTGGAGGCCCATTGATCTGTTTGGCTGATCCACTAATGGATTGGGCCTGACGATTGGCCCAGTCCAGAATAGAATCCTCTTACTCGACATCTTATGCTTTAGATTCACACTTAAAGTTACTTGTGTTGCATCATAAAAATACATGATTTATGACTTAACTTTGTTCAACTATCATTGGGGAGGGTTGAGGAAGGGATTTGGGAAGGAATGGAGTCAAAAGGAATAGCATTTGAGGCATTTAAAATTTGGTGACAGACAGTTCGGCCCGGACCGGGCTCTTAGGCGCACGAATCGAGCATGTTTTCAAAACATTTCAGCGTGCACCACAGATTTGGGCGCACGGACGGGCTCCTGCACCAGCTTTCTAAAAACTCTGTTCTCGATAATTTTGGCTGTTCCATTGATTCCGATACCTATTTCGTTCAATTCCTAATTCAAGAACAGTCTCTAATTATCATTATGGCATGCTTAAACAACGGTTTTAAACTAACCAATGTTTAGGGACATGTCAAGAAACTTACATAAGCATACATAACATAGAGCCTAATAAATTTTCACCACAACCACTTCTTTTGTTAGTTTCAACGGTTTTAAACAAACCAATGTTTAGGAAACCGGCCCGGACGGTCAATTGACCTAGTCCAACCGGGAACCGGTCACCAAGACGGTCTGTTAATACCCCAGAACCGTTTTCATAGAGAACCGGCTACGAACCGGAAAAACCGGGGAAAACCGGCAAAACCAGTAAAAACCGGCGGTTCAGGGCATTTATATTTTTTTGTTTAAAAAAACTAACAAAACGAGGTCGTTTTCATAAATACAAATTTTTACACCCCAAAAGCAAAGCAAAACACGTTCTCTACTTCTCAGTTTTTATTTTTTAATCAAAAGATTCAAAATTAAAAAAAAATCAAAACCATTCAACTTCTGAATCACACCCCAAAAGTCATGTTCTCACTTCTTATTTTTTCATACCCACAACCAATTTTCTTTCCTCAAGCCCTAAAAAGTAAAAACTTCCTTCCTGTGCTGCTGCTGCACATGTCTCCGGCTCCGACTCCTTAAGGATGTTATTGTGTTGAATTTGAATATTAAGTCATATTTATTTGGATAATTCTATAATTTTGCATGTTAAATATATGTGTATACTGGTTCAATGTCCGGTCCGATTCATCTCTGATTGAGCCGTTAAACATTGAACCGGTGCATCCGCCAGTTCAATGACCGGTCTGGTTCTCTGAACATTGAAACAAACCAAATATACATGCAAGGCTTTCATTTCCTCTCTCCTTTCTCTCCCTTGCTTCGATTTCTCTTCTCTCTCAACTCACTCTCCTTTTTGTTTTAAAACTGAAAATGGTATGTGAGTGTGAATGTGGTTGTGTCTCTCCTAGTTTTCAGCACTAGTAATGAGGGAAAATTATTGTTTGGTCTGTGAAATGTTTGTTTTGCCCTTACCTTCTATTTCTCACTTAAGATCCCTTTTTAATTACTCAAGCAATTCCCACAATGCCTACAATTAACACAATTAGGCAAATATAATCATCAATCATCTATTCACACTTACTCAATCAACTCAATTAGCAATAATTAATTAAAATCACTTGCAAATCAAAACAATTAGAAAAAACACTTTGGGGTTGTTACATATTCAACTAAAAAATATATTGCTTTTAGCAAATATTTTTTGAATCAATATTTGAAAATTTTCAAAAACAAATTCTAGCCTTTTAAAACAAAAATAAATTAAATTTACATTTATTTTTTAAAAATATTATGATTTTGGGGTCTTAACTCTATTTCTACAGCTGAATTAAAATAGTTTTTGTAGAAATTAATTTTTTTTGACCAATTTTTTTTGTCGCTATAGTATTTTTTAAATTTATATATACTTTTTTATATTTGATTATTGCGTATATTTGTTGATTACTTTGGCCCCCACAGTAAATTATGTAAAGCTATGGCCCTGAGGGGCTCAATTTGATAAAAGTAGGAGCATGCACTGTATATTTGTTGATTACGTTGAAGAAGTTTCAAACCCTGAATTTGTATAGCTTTGTATGTTGGCATTAATTTTATTATTTGTTCACAGATGGAGGCGACAGAAGGAATTCATGAGCATCCATATCCCTAGACACTGTTAGAATCTACACGGGAATATATATATATACACTAACGGTGTCAAACGACAAATCTTCAATTCCCTAAATCCCCTCTACATGTCAATAGATAATATAATCCGTGCCAAAATATAGTAGTATATAAATTCATGTTTTGTAACTTCTTCAACGGCAATCTACTTCTTGGGTTTGTTTAGAAGAAACACGAGTAAGAATAAATTAGGTGGTGGAAAGAAACCACATTAATCTGACTGGGTTAATTGGATGATACTAAGCCTATTTGGTTTACTAATCCTAACAAGGATGGAAGATTGTGAAGCCTTCAAAAATTGCCTAAGCAGCTTATAAGGAGTAAGAGGTCAAAAAACTGCACAATTTGAGCAAAGTAGAGAACTGCACAATTGTGTTCTAGGATCTCAAGAGATCAAAGAAAACTGCGAAAAATATGTATGCTTTAGATGGTACAAAAAGATACATCATTCAAAGTTAAAACATCTAAAATAGATCCACCATAAACCTAGCAAAACTCTATACAAACTCACAAAGAAGAATGCAACACAACAGAGCTGCAACATGGCATATAAATGCATTCTTTTATCTTCCTTGTAAGTAGGAAAATGAAGCATGAACAAGAATGAATCTATATACTATCTCAGTGCCCCTTTATTTCTCGGGCCAGTTGTTACGATTTGGTATGGCAAGCAGATCAAATAACGTTCGATAATTATATACCGGGCATAAAAGCACTGCAATCACAATAATATTCCAAGTTAAAATATAAATCGAATAAATAAAACATAAACAGTTATATATATACATATATAGTGTTAAGGTTTTTAACCTATCATTCTATACATGTCATTAAAAATATCTAGGTTTAATCATAAAAACGTAAAGGTCACACTTAAAATGTTGTGATTGATTCATGGTGTGAAAAATTGTTACACTGTATCTGCATCAAACCCATCATTGCAATCCTAGCCATGCTTGGACTAGGAGTGGCATGCTGATCTGGTAGAGTGTGTTGTTTGAAGATAATCAAATTATAATACGTTTAACTAGGTCTATGTGATGAAGGTCTCCGTTCATTTTGATTTTCCTTGGTTGTTTTGACTTTTAATTTAATGTCTTGTAGCTGAGTTTAAGTACTTCTAGTGCTCCCATTATAAAGAGTTGCTAGTAAAAAAATAAGCTGCTAGTAAAGACTCAAGCTAGATGATTATAATACATATTATGATTGTAACCAGCTTACCCCTTTGACTTTTATTATCATTAGCAATGTCATCATCGATGGTATACAATTACTGTCCATGTTCTTCCATCCAGTAGTTCAACAAACACAAAAAATGCATTCATGGGTGTTTTTGGCCACAAGTTTAGGTTTTCCACCAAAAATAATCAAGTTCATATAGCCAAATGCCTAGAGAAAAACGCTATTCACTTTGAAGTTCCAGCTATCACAGTGCAGCCGACAGAAGCATGCTTTGGCTTTTTACGAGCATTGAGAGGGCTGTCTTTCTTAGACAGCAATGAATCCATCTGCTTTCTCTTATTCTCTGGGGTACGACCAACGTATTCCAATAATGCGCTTCTTCTTTCACCATGCTTCCTAAGGTATTTAATGGCCTCATGTTTATGAGGATCCCCACTGGACCCACTTGACTTGTTTGATAAGTTTTTAGAGCTCCCTTCACTCTCCGTCTTCAAATGATCTCGCGATATCTTGTAACAGTTATCTGAGAAACGCAACTCAAGGTCATTAAACGAGTAAATTATAGTAATACATGGGAAAAAGGTCAATCGGTAATTGAACCATATTGATCTATTTTTTTTCAATTGCAACATGTAATTTTAGTGATATGAGGACGCAAACTCCCGACTTCGAGCCCAGGGGTGACTATTTGATAATGCATTTAAGGTGTTTATTTGTAAATTCGTCTAAGTTGACCAAAAAACCAAACCAAAGAAATTATAAAGTTATCTATCATACACATCCTGTCCTAAATTCTTTGAGCAGTTTATACAAAACATACCTCCGGAATCTACCAAAACACAATAAAAGGCCAAGAGGCAATGCACCCACAATGGAGACCCTACAGATATTAAAACAAATAGAGTCATTAACCATTAGAAAATGTTGTTTTTGTTGTGTTAAATATACTCTACCCACCTTGCCCCATAAACAACATGGTCTCTAATCAAGTTCCATTGAACAGAACACATCACAGAATTATGGATTGTTCATAGGCAGAGAGCTGAAGTAGGCAAGAATTTAAAAGCATAAGAATGAGCATAATTTCTATTTGTTGTTCAATTTCAAAAATCAAGGTTTGTAGCTTCGAAAATAAAATTTAATAAGGACACATCATCGAGAAAGAGGTGATAACATCTTATATATAGCCATAAATAGTCAAGTTTATTAGGCAAAATAATGGCATCAACTTATCATCTTTGCTCAATACACATGTGTTCCATCACCAATTAATATTAGCTAAGAACCTTGTAGCCTCATCATCATCTAGCTAGAGTTGTGCCAAACTATATAGCACAAATATTTAGTCACAACATTTCGTCACACACACAAAACAGAAATAAATACACTAAAAAAATTAAAGTTGTGTGTTTCCCCAAGTGCATTTATTTCTGTTTTGAGTATATGACCAAATGTTATGACTAAGTATTCGTGACCAACTAAGAGTTACTCTACAAAAAGTAAAGAAAATCATATGACCAAATGTTATGACTAAGTATTCGTGACCAAATGTTATGACTAAGTATTCGTGACCAACATGTCAATAATATAGGTTTTTGTAATTACAAGTGGAACAAAAAGTAAAGAAAATCATGTCATAAGTTGTTTTCATATATTTCCCGTTCTAATCTAGTTTGTTTATGAGGGAAAATAAAATTGGCCGCTCCCGTCCTTTCCTGACACATTACTTGTGAGGATGTAGCTCCTTACTTTGTTAGAGCTGAGGGGCATCTCAATGTGGAACAACATGCCAATGGCGCACAACAAGCAAATGGAGAACAACGTACCAATGGGCAACAACAAGCCAATGTGGAACAAAATGCCAATGTAGAACAACATGTCAATGTGGAACAACAAGGTGGTGGAGGTAATAGCAAGAAAAGGGACAGTGAAGATTCTGCTGAAAATATCAATAATACTCCTCCTAATGTTGGTGTTGAGGTTGCTGGGGCCGAGCAGTTCGAGGCTGATGGAGGCACTAACACCGAGCCTTCGGATGTTCCCTCCCAAACTACTAGTAAAAAGGATCAAGAGGTCTGCTAATAAGCTGAGGGGAAGACCTAAAAAAAATAATGTTGTTTTCATATGCTCTCCCAAACAGTGTCACAAAGTAATTACGCAAAGACAAAAACAAAGATAAGCCAAACCAAACAAGCCCTATGTCATCAATGGCAAAAAGAAAAACATACCAAACCCTATAATATCACTTGACGCAATTACAAATATATGAAAACCCATATCTATTTAGGCTAGTAGAAGGGTAATTCTTTGCATTAATATATACAACCCTTTTGCACTTGCATCCAGGGGCATTGGATGTAACTTTCAGAATTTTTGCAACATGTTAGAAGTGATTTATGTAAAACGACTTAACATTTCAAAACATCATTGTTACAATTTATAAGTGATTGATTTCAAACCAACGATTCCTCAAATAACACAAGAGAACAAATTAAAATGAAGGAGACCCAATAATATCAAGCCATTGATAGTTATAACACTAGTGGGAAAAAGGGATTCATAGTCGGGTATTTAGGACTTTTAAAGTCGGGGTCTTCACCTGACTTCTATCAAAGCGACTTATTTAGATAAGCCAAAATCACTAGTAAATACGACTATCTATCTTAAGAGTTTAAAAATTCAAGTACCTTTTTCCAATTGTTAGTGGGCTACAAGATATACTTATTTAGATAAGCCAAAATCACTGGTTAGTGGGCTACAGTATATCGACTATAACTTATATTCATCAATCGTGTTGTGGAATCCCTGATTAACTTAGAAATATGCACGACCAGAGTTTACAACCTTCTAACTTATCCAAAATGATAACAACCTTCAAAATATAAGAAATAGAGAAATTAATTTTATACACAAAATTTCTCACAAAACTGTTAAGAAGGACTTACATCAACAAAACTCCAAGGATATGTGCTCCATGCTGCTAAAGTATGTGTCTCTAGCTGTTCTACAATGAAGCTAGATCCAGTATTAATTCATCAGCTGACTCAGATTACAAAAACACACACCATGTATTAAGACTTTAGCCTTGTTAAGGAAAATTTATGATTATGTGTGCGTGCTTAACACTTTATAAAATTAACTTTAGTGTATTGTCTTACCTTTATTTAATCAAGGAAATCACGGTTGCTGGAGATTTATATCAAAAATAATAGTTGAGCAAAGCACAAAAGAGAAGCCCTTGAAATATATGACAACATTGACGATTTCCTTTTGATCAAGCCAGCAATGATGGTCCACAAATTGAGTAGTGTCCCTTCCTTCATGGATCTAGAAGTAAAAAAACAAGATAGATTAAATTGGAGAAGCGAAACAGAAAAAATATGAAACAAATGACAAAATATGCAGCAATTGATGTACCGATTTCTAACACATTCTCATAATCGATTCTATTATTCAACCTTCTGCTTACAAATCTTATGTATAAATGATCGATACACTCTGCAAATTCGATATAACGCGGATCAAGAAATGTACATATAACATTACAATTTTGAGGAAATGGCGGTGTCGACAACCCTAGATGGTGCTTTCAAAGAGGATTACACAACCATGTATTTATAAAAATCTCATGGGAGACAAGGGCTTGTGTTAGGTTAAATTTTAACGGTATCTATATTTACATTATTTAAATTAAACATAAATACATTTTGTAAGACAAAAATCATATAGATTTATTTATTTAATGCTTTTAAAGTAAATTCTAGACGAAAAAGATTAATAAAAATTGTTCTCATTTATAAAAAAAATTAGGAAAATAGAAATTATAACCACTTATGCACATATGTGTATCAAAATTAATAAATTATTTAAACTTTCGTATTTAATTTTAATAAAAAAATTATTTCTTTTTTATGTTCTTATAAAACATGTAACATTTTCCCTTTTAGCTCAAATGATAAAAAAAGTCAATATTGAAATAATCATGTAATAATTAAAAAACTGAAATGAAAACCATCATCATGATCTCATTTGTTCCGCAACAAACATTTAGTTAAACCTACTTTGAACATGAAGTGTTTTTCATATATAGCCTTTGATTTCTCATTTATTTTCACAAACATCTACCTTTTGAGGTACCTTGGCATACCTTGCTCCAGAATATGCAAATTTTGATGTCTATAGAGTATCAGCAAATGTTTGCAAAGTATAGATAAAGTTATACTTGGAAGGTTCTAAAATTGGGTATAACACTTTGAGACACTTTAGAATTTTGGGACTCCTATCTCCATCTTTTTGTTTTTTCTAGAAGCAAAATAAACTTGTTAAATAGACGGAGGACACAAGTTAAATTAAAAAATTAGATACACAATAAACTTCGATGATGGATACAAGGATTGGAAACCATGGGTTGTTGGCCCTCTCCCCCTTCAGAATTTGTTTTTGGTTAGTCCCTACTTGCCTATGTTATGTTTTTTTTTTTTGATAAGTCAAAAAATACATTTAATTAGTACAAGGGGTACCACAATCCCTTTTATACAATTCATGAGTTTGTGAGATTAGATTAATACAAGCCAATGGGTTGTTAACCCACTTCTCAAACTCAACTGATTGGACACTCCCTATCTTATTTGAAAACCATCCCCATGAAATTCTTATTACATGATCAACAATCTTAGACACACTAAGGGTACCATTATAGAAAATGATGTTGTTCCTTTGAGTCCAAATTGCCCAGACCGTGGCCACCCAGTGCAGATGCCTTACACCTCTATGCTTCTTTCCTTTGAATTCAACACCATGATGCAGGAAATGATCAACCAGCAGCCTGCAGCGAGAATTTGACACTCCCAGCCAGCCATATACCCTGTTCCAGACCTGCTCCGATACACTGCAATTAATAAAAAGATGATCTACCTCCTCCAGACTGTTTCCACATAATACACATTCTGCCCCACTGCTCAAGTTTATGATATTTCTATGTAATAATGCAGCTCTAGTAGGAATACGGTTCTGCAGAGTTCTCCACACATGTACCAGAATTTTTGACGGAGCCTTCGTCTTCCATACTTTCTTTAACGCCTTTAAAGTGTCTTCATCAACTGGTTCCTCTCCACTTTTGTTAAGCAGTAGCTTGTACACGGTTTTAACCTTGTACACCGAATTATCCAGCTGCCATACCCACCTGTCACGACAGTTTTGCTCAATCGAAATCGGGGTTAGAATATTAATTAACAGCTCCTCGGCAAGCTGTTCTTCTCCTACTAAATTCCTGCTCCAACCAAGTCTCCATCTCCACGATCCGTCCAACCAGATCCCAAAATCTGCCACACAGCCTTCAGGTCTGTCCGAAGCGCTTTACAACTGAGGAAATAATTCTAACAGTGGCCACTGGCAGCACCACGGTTCCTGCCAAAAACTCAGTAGCTTACCATCACCAATTTTACATTTAATACAGTCTTGGAACCACCTTGGCGCAAAGTTCACACAGCTATCCAGTAGGTTTAAATCCTTCCACCACGTTGAGTGTTGTCTAATGCTAAGTATTCCACTGTCACCGTACAGTTCAGTCATTAAGTCGCGCCACACACTTCTCTCATCTACCAACAACCTCCATCTCCATTTCCCTTGCAATGATACATTAAAGAGCTCCAAGTTTCTCACCCCCAAGCCACCTAGTGTCTTCGGTAAGCATACCTTGTTCCAGCTAACCCACGCACCCTTTCGGACTTCGTCACTTCCACCCCAAAGAAAATTTCGTTGAATTTGCACCATTTCTTTTAGTACACACTTAGGTACTTTGAAAAAAGAAAAATAGTACAAAGGGAGGCTAGCTAATACCGAGTTTATCATCGTTATCCTTCCACCTATTGATAATTGTTTACTTCTCCACATTGAGAGTCTATTCTTCATTTTTTGCACCACCGGTTTCCAAGTAGAAGCTAGTCTTGGGTTAGCTCCTACCGGGATACCTAAGAAATTAAACGGCAGCTCCCCAACTTGGCAATATAGGAACTGAGATTCCACTCCATTTCTTCTTGATCCACATTTAAACCCACAAGGCAACTTTTGTTGAAATTAACCTTTAGCCCAGACACCAACTCAAATACCCTCAACACCGCTTTGATGCACCATAGATTTTCTTTTGAATTTTTACACATGATGATAGTGTCATCCGCATATTGGAGAATCGGATAATTAACATTCCTTCCTATGGAAAATGCTTGAAAATACCCCATCTCCATGCTTTTCCTAAGTAGAGCCGAGAGTGCTTCGGCAACCACTAGGAAGAGGAATGGAGCCAATGGATCTCCTTGTCTCAGCCCTTTTTCCATCGTAATCTCCGACGTGGGACTTCCATTTACCAAAACCGAAACTGACCCCGTGAAAATACACGCTTCCATCCACTTCCTCCATTTAGCATCAAACCCCATCCTCATCAACATGTAGTCTATAAAACTCCAACTTACTGAGTCATACGCCTTTTCAAAATCTACTTTAAACATAAGCAATGGCCACTTCTTCCTTTTTGCACCATTAACTATTTCATTAGCCACTAGCACACCATCCAATATCTGTCTACCTTGAAGGAATGCTGTTTGAGAGTGAGATATGATTCCGGGCAGCACCCCCTTAAGTCTTGAAGCTAATATCTTAGCTATAATCTTGTATATACAACCAATCAATGAAATTGGCCGGAAGTCGTTTAGCCCTTGCGGATTCTTCTTTTTTCCCACCAAAGCTACAAAAGATGCCGTGAAAGCCTTAGGTAATTTCCCATGTGTGTGGAACTGCACCAATAGACCATGAATCTCCCCTTTAATAGTCTCCAAACAAGATTTTATAAATGTGAAATTGAAACCATCCGGCCCGGGGCTCTTATTCCCTTCACAACTCCATACCGCTTCTTCCACCTCTTCCATTGAGAAAGGAGATGATAAATATGCCGATTCATCCTCTGAAATTCGCATGAACTCTATCCCATCTAGTAGTGGCCTGCTGAAATGATCTTCCTTAAATTGCTTACTGAAGTGATTTCTAACTTCTTCCTTGATCTCCGGTACCTCACTGATCCACCTCTCACCCACTTTTAATGCCTCAATCTGGTTCTTCTTTTGTCTATATTTAACCATATTATGAAAGAATCTAGTGTTGTTGTCCCCTTGCTGAATCCAATCAACCCTCGCCTTTTGTGCCAACAAACTCTCTTTATGATGCAAAGCTTCCCAAAAATCTGAGTTTAGCCTCTTCCATTTCTCGCCATCCCTATCACTCTCTTCCCTTATGCCATCCTCCAAAGAGTTAATTTCCTTTACCATTTCTTCTATGTGAAGATCCATATAACCATATACCTCTTTATTCCACACCTTCAATTTCTCTTTCACATATTTGAGTTTTTCTTTTACTATGTGTGCCATCGAACCCTCTACCTTGCATTCTTTCCACTTATCTTCCATGAATCTCTTCCCTTCCTTGTGATCCAACCAACCATTTATAAATTTAAACGGTTTCGGTCCCCAATTTTTATCCGATGACACCAACCACACCGGACAATGACCTGAAATGTCTCTCGAGCCTACCCACTGAGCTTTCACCTTCCACAAATCTACCAAGTCTTGGGTTAACAGAATCCTATCAATCCTGCTTGCCGCATAGCCATTCGGTTGATACCACGTATACTTCTTCCCCAAACAAGGTGGCTCCACAACCCCCATCTCATTCATGAAAAATGTAAAATCACACATCTCAGCGTCACTGAATCTCACACTTTTGCCTCTTCTTTCAGACCTGCTAGTTACTGTATTGAAGTCTCCCCCAATAACCCAGCTACCGGCACTCAATCTTCTCTTCTCTCTAATTAATCCTTCCCACAACTCCCTCTTCCTTCTAACTGAGCATCCAGAGTACCCGTTTACAAAGTATATGGTCCTAGAGTCCTGCTGAACAGCCACACCGACAAATCCAGGATGATAAAAAAAGAATAGAAAATTGAACATACCTTTGCGCCAGATGGACAGGACACCGCCGGAGAGACCCACAGAAGGCTGAGCAACCCACTCGAAATCATCACCACCCCATAATCTAGCTACCATCTTATTGTTGACTTCACTTCTTTTTGTCTCTTGTACAAAGCAGAAATCAAACCCCTTCTCCCGAATTAGGCTTCTAAATCGCCTATTTTTGGCACTATTGCCAATCCCCCTCATGTTGAACGTGACTAAATTCATTTGGAACTAGCCGTGGCCACCTTCTTTCCATGGACACTCTTGTCCCTAGCTTCCATGTCTTCAATTTTCCCAATATACAGTGTATCTTCTTCAGACCCCTTCACACCAATTTCACTTGCGAACCTCCATATTTTCTCCGCTTTGGTTAAAGAGCTATCAGCCCAGATAGTAGAATTACAGTCCACCATCAAATTAGATACTAGGCTAACCTCTGCCATAGCGCTATCTGAATCAAGCTCCCGAAGACCTGAGAGTTGAGAATCATGAGAAGCTAATGGCAACAAAGGGTTAGGTGAGAGGTCGACAATCAGTGGAATTGGAGGGCAATTTACGATGTCCACCCCCTGATGATGAGAGGAGGGATCCGAATCCGAATCCTCAAGCTCAGATGATGCCAACGACGGAGAGCTCGAAGATTCTGGAGAAGATGGAGAGGATTCGAGGGTCACTTGGGGAATGGTTTTAGGAGATTGGGTCGGGTCACACTTAGTCGCAGGGGGTGAAACGGGTAAGGGAGGGTGTGTTGGGTTGTGGGCTTTCTTAAGTGAATGGTCTGACAAAAAAATGTCCAAAGAGGGAGAGCATTTTTGGTCAAAAGGGATTTTTGGTTGGATAGGGTGGGCTGGGTCAGGAGAGGATTGGGCTTCCAAATGAGTATCAATTAAGTTTAAATCTCCCCCATTATCATCCTCAAAATTACTGTGATAATTTACTGGTGGTAACTCATTAACTTGAAATTGCACGTCCTTTTCCTCACAACTATTTCCTGTAGATACCTCTTCACAGTAACCCACGTTTTCCATCATTTTATATGCCTTGGGACTCTTCACTATATTTGCCTCTTGTAAAGCATGCGCCGCCTCACCATTTCCAAGATCCCCATCCATCATCATTGAGTTTTTTTCCTTGGAATCCGAAAAGGCTTCTCCACCGTCCCCTTCCTCTCCATCAGAGCCGAACGCTGGCTCATCTTCGCTGCCCATTCCGTCACCGGAATCTTCATCCAGATCATCAACACTTTCTTCATCAGAGGATTGCTCTAGCACTGCAGTGTCACGTTTATTCCACTGGAGAGGGCCGTACCAATCCTCAACGACTTTTATAACGAACAGTTCGTCGTTGATCATAAATCTCTCCACAAAATTGACAACATCATTCCCTTTTGTTCTGATCATAATTCTCGCCACATCTAATGTTCTTCTCTTGGCTGTATTATCATCTAATACCATAAATTCTCCCATTCCGACTACTAAGAACTTGAAAAATTCTTCATTCCACGCGTGAACGGGGACTCCGTAAACTCTCAACCAAGCTATTCTTTCAATGTCTGTGACTTCAGGACTCCATTTTTTGATTTCAGAGAACCATGTCGCCAACCACTCTTGGGCTCCTTCTAATAAGGCCTCCATCTCACCCTCCTCTAGACTTTCCAAGAGCACCAAATTTGCTCCCAATGGTGTTGCTCTAACCGAAAAATAGCCTTGCTGGATAAATTCCTCTTGTATTCTATAAGACAAGCCAGGATTCCATACTTCTCCAACATATGCGGTTTCCAGCTTTTTTAGTTCAGATTCTTCCACATTATAGTGACGGTGTGCCCAGGGACGTTTAGGTCTAGGTGGTGGTATAAAGTTTAGGTTTTGCTGAGAGGGCTTAAAAGGTTGATGGTAGTTTGGAAAGATTTGTATTTGGCTTTGTGAGGTGTTAGGGTCAAGCTTAGGAATAAGGGCTGGGTTCGCATCAAGGTCAGAAGCAGGGACAGCTTTTGATGTGAAATGTTGATTCTCCGGTTTGGGTTTGGGTTTATATTCAAACTTGGTTTTGTTTTTGAGCTGCTGATGTACTGGTTGTTTAAGGGAGGGTCGAGGGGTTCTTAGAGTATCTTTCATATTCTCAGCAGGTTTATCTCTATCATTCCTATTGAACCTAGGCAAGTTCACCATTATTTTTTCACTGCCTATGATGATGTTATCCAACTTAATGGCAAAGTTCCTCGGATCTTGGACGTTCACCGCTCTTGCAAATCCGAATCTCTTTCCAAGTCTGTCTCTTTTAGCTGGAATGACTACTTCTTCGAACTCTCCGTACTTCTGAAACGCAGCCAGCATGTGCTTTGCATGGAAATTATCTGGAAATTGAGTGAAGAAAAATGTTGTCCTTCTTGCTGCTTTCGGCCAATAATAGTAGTTTCTTGCTACATCCATCTGTTTTCTTCCGATGACTATCCTATGCTCAGCCTTCCTTCTCCTCACTGTCTGCCAACCCGGCGCTCCAGCTTGTTCATTTTCCTTGTCCGATTCTCTCTCAATCTCCCTGATGTTTGCACTAGTGTGTCTCTCTAGTTCTCGCACTCTCTCTCTCATCTCTCCTGTTGGTGTTTAATTATTAATAATAGGTATGCCTATGTTATGTATCATGTTGCATGTAACTAAAGATTTTTATTTTTATTCGCATACTTCTTACGCCAGGAGTGTGTAAAATAATTCAATTCATGACGGAAATTTTTTTGTTGGTCCAACTCTATTAGCACATCGTGATGCATTTTCCACATGTACGATAGGTCTAATGAAAAAAAGATTTTTTTCACTTTGACAAGATGGAAAAAGCATAGATATTTAAACAGACCCGGTAATCAATCGGGTCAGGACACTAGTCATTGGGACAATAGTTGGATCGGTGGGTCACTTGTCGGCCCGCATGACCCGTGACACTATTAAAACTAGTAAAAATAGGCATGATATGCAGTGACCGATTTATAAATTTTCATTAGTGGAGGCAAAAATGTAGTCTGGTATATTTTTCTAAAAAATATACTATAAGATTTTATAAATTCGTAATTTTATGACAAAAAAAAATATTAAAATACCTAAATTTCTACAAATTATAAAGCTAAAAGGAAAAATTAATAGCAACTTATTCTCTATTTTATTGACCTCTTATAAATTTCTACAATTACTTTAAGAAGTTTTTCATGTGGGGACAAAATCTATTTTTTTTGGGGTCAAGACAAAATTACTATGTATATTACTAAAAAAAATATTTTGTTAAGTGGGGGCAAGTGCCCCCAATAACTTCAACCTAGATCCGTCCCTGATGATATGTATGAACTCATACATACCAAGCTATGATTATTTTTACCATACTTTAAAAATGTCCAAAAAAAACTCAAATAATATTGACATAACTAACTAACTCATTCTTCAAATTCAAATCTATTACCATAACATAAGTACCTAATTAAAAAAACAACCATTAAACAACAATGTTCTCACAAATATTCATTAATATTCTAATTAATAAATTTATAAAATCTTTTTTCAGACAAAAATAAATATGTAAAATCTAATAACTATGAAATTTGATATAAAATACTACCTGTTATATAATTAGAATATAAACATAATATAACACACACATATATATAATACAAACCTATTATCAACATACAAAAAACATATATTTTTTATTTCAAATGAGATAGTATATACTTAACGTTTGTAAGGTAATGTATAAATAACTGCAATATTTGAATTGGAAAATGTAGAACACGCTAAGCATTTAGGGAATTGCATTGCTGCAATTTGGTGAAGCATTTTGTGTCGTTGGAACACCATTCTTAACTACATTTGTTGGACAATTCGAGAAATAAAAAACATTATATGAAGATATCAATTAATAGCAAGAGATAAAAATTATCAAATATATTCATATAAACATCTAAAAATTTCTCTTCTTATCTCTTTCTTATTTCTCTCTTTTCTATTTTTCGAAACATCCAAACAAATATTAGTGCTAGTACGGTTAAAGAACAAAAAAAAGGAGGGAGAACAATTAAAGAACACATACAAAAGGGGTAATAAGATCCCATTATTTTCTTTCAATTAATTAAACATAAATTTTCTATCAATTAAAAGCAAGAGAGACAAAAAATAGGAAGAATTGGAAGAATTGGTATGAAGATTGAAGCATAACCATTTCATACTTGAGAGAACACTCCTCCCATAAGTTCATAACCCATTATTAACACTTTGAACTTTACCGATGTAACTAAAATGCTTTGTTTTTTTGGCATACATCAAATTTGCTTTAATGGATGATGATCGCAGGCTCCCTTGGAAGCCTTTTTTAGATAAAATGTATTTTCTGAAAATTATGAAAAATGCAAAGCAGAATGATTTTAACAATTTGAAATTCCAAAAAGATTTTCGACAATATCTTCGTGATGTTCCCCCAAGAAGAAAAACTATATTGCAATGAGATTAGGATATTGGTGCAAATTCTTGCATTGAGGAAAACATATCCTCCAGTAGAAAGGTAGGATAGGAACACAAAAAAAAAATCAAACGAGGGAACACGATGTAGCCTCTCGTCGTTGGGAACACAGGGCTCTGAGATAAACTGTCATTTTGGTCCCTAAATATGTCAAGCACTAATATTTTAGTTCCTAAATGCATCAAAATTTCAAACATATCCTCCAATATCTCTTTAGTAAGTCATTTTGGTCCTCAAATGTGTTTTTTGTTAGGCATTTTAGTCCTCAAATGTATTTTTTTTATTGGCCAATTTAATCCCTAAAATTACTCAAAAAGGACCAGTTTGCAATTTTGATACATTCAGCGACTATAATGATAGCGCATCACACATTCAATGAGCAAAATGACTATTTTTTCATGCTCTCCCTTCTCTTCTTCCCCCTCTCCTATCTCTCTCACTGACACAACCGCCTTTTGATGTTTGTTCCATCGGCTCCATCTCCGTTTGTGACAGGAAATAAATATTAGAACTATTTATGCTATTAGCTAATAGGTTTATTTCTAGCACTTTTATGCTTTTTGTGTTGCTCTTTGACTCACTGTGCTCTAGAATATTCCTAGGAATTCTTACGAAATTATTAGCCAATCATTTGTGGCTAGCTTACCTTCATATAGCAGCACTGCTGCATTTAATGAATCAACCAATAATTAAAAATTGATATATCTCTTATCCCTAAGAAAACTCTCTCTTATACTCAATGCAGGGCTGGCCAAAGGCTTGTGCAGGTTGTGCTATTGCACAAGGCCCCATCCCTATATCAATCTTTTAGTGCTCAACAAAATTAATAGACAAATTATATAGAAGCTTTTCTAATCATATATTAGATATTTGCCGGAGTGCAGTGCAAGTAGAGCGCATCTTAACGTTGGGGGAAAAAGTTGGATCCCCAACATCTGCATTATTTACTTTTTACATTGGCATCTCGCTGCTTTGATGTTTCTTTTTTTTTTTTACAGCTGCATGTTGCTTTTTTTACAATTCTTTGGAAAATGATTAAATATATAATATTACTTTTGGAACGTATTCAACTAAAAAATATATTGCTTTTAGAAAATGTTTTTTTAATAACTATTTGAAAATTTCGAAAAAAATATAATTCCAGCCTTTTAAAACAAAAATTAATTAAATTTTCATTTGTTTTTTAAAAATATTGTGATTTTGTGTTCTTAACTTAATTTCTACTGAGGAATTAAAATAAATTTTTTTAGAAATTATTATTTTTTGTTGCTATAGTATTTTTTAATTTATATTTACTTTTTTTTGTATTTGAGTATTGGGTATATTTGTTAATGATTTTGGCCCCCATAATAAATTATGTAAAACTCTATCACCAAAGCGGCCAATTTAATAAAAGTAGGAGCCTGATTTTTAAAATTTGAATAGGACCTCTCAAGTGAAAGGGGCGACCGCGACTCATTGGTTCATCTTCTCCAAATTCTATTCTTCCATTGATATTTCAGAAATGAGCTCAAATTATTACCAGATTTATATCCCTCACAATCTAAATCATTTTTTATGTCGTAAATGTTGAACCAAGGTCAAACACTCTTTGTTTTGTATGATAACAAATTACAATCTGTTTACTAATGGTTATAGTTGAACCAAAGCACAGGGCATGAACCAAAGCACAGGGCTGAACCAACGCACAGGGCAATGAACCAAAGCGCTTGATATTATATCTTAAAGTGTAGAATCTCGAAGGAGAAGCTACTCAAGCGTTCAAGACTTATGTGTTATATTGCTTTGCATAGGACGCGTGTAAGTTCTCGTCACTTAAGCTTTATGACTGTTGTAGTTGAGAGATGATCTTTTAAAATGGAATTGAGCTAGGCTTGGTAAAATAGGTTAGGCACAAATAATGATTTGTTGTTTTTTAAAGAAAATAGATTCATGAGTTAGTGTTTTAAAACAATTTGTTTTTAAAAGTAAAGAATCGATTCTTGATTTGGTACATTAAGCTAGAAATAGATTTTCACTTGTTGTTAAAGCCATAAATCGATTTTCCTCTTGCTTGTTAAAGTCATAAATCGATTTCCCTTGTTTTTAAAAGCCATAAATCGATTTTCCACTTCCTTGTGTATAGCCAACAATCGATTTGTGGCTTGCTTGTTGTTAAAAAAAACTTGTTTTGGAAAGAAAACAATCGATTGATGACTTTGTGTATTTGAAGAACCAAATCGATTTTTGACTTGATTTTAAAGCATAAAATCGATTTCCCCTCTTGCCTTTGAAGCATATAATCGATTTCCCATCTGTTATTTTTTAAGTAAAGAATTTGTTTTGGAAAGAAATCAATCGATTGATAGCTTGTTATTATAAAGATTACAATCGATTATTGACTTGGTTTATAAAGAAAAGAATCGATTGTTAGCTTCTCTTAGGAAGCAAGCAATCAATTGTTGGCTTCCTTTAGGAAGCAAGCAATCGATTGTTAGCTTGCTTTTTGAAGCAAGCAATCGATTATCTACTTGTTTTTAGAAGAACAAAATCGATTCATGGCCTATTTATAAAGAAAACAATCGATTTTCATCCTATTTCTTTCAAGCAATCAATCGATTCTTCACTTATCACAATTGTGTTAAAAAGTGCTTCAACAATCATATTTTTACATTCCCTATAAATAGGACTTAGGGTTTTCACGATGAAACAGAACAACACACGACTCAAAAAGAAAAGAACGTATACTCTCACCGTCAAACCATTTTCTTCACGTTCTTCATCTAGGGTTTCAAATCTCTCATCTCTCTCAACTACATCTTGTTATATTTTTGAGTGATTGGATCCTAGTTTTCACTTGTAATCGTCTATACTTGGTTGTTGTGAAATCCTGGGAAGTTTTCTTGGGTAACTCAATCGGGGAGATTGAATTGTAGCGAAATCCTTAGCGGGGAGCTTGGGTTCTCAATTTGGGGAAAATTGAGATTGGTGTGGTAGCTATAGGGAAGTTGCTTGCTTATAAGCAGACTAGGGTGGAGCAAGAGGTCAAAGAACTGCACAACTTCAGCAGAGTAGAGAGCTGCACAATTATGTTGCAGGCTTGCAATAGGTAAGAGAAAACTGCAAAATTATGTTTCCAACAGATTCTGATAGACGGATACATATCTTCTCAAATACTTCTATTTCTTTCAAAGAACGGCATTGAAAATGCTCTGTTCTATCATTATAAACCTACAAAAAAACATCATTACGTGATCCGTTGAAAGAGAAATCAACAAATTATGTATTATTGTTGGATTCTTGCTAAAAAAATGAAGCAGTATGCACATTATTAGATTCTTGCATGCTACTATCTCTCTTTCATATTAAGTTCTAATGAAAATCAAATGCCTATTTAAAATTCATCGCACACTCTTTTTTGAGTACATTATTATGTGTGTTGATGTATAAGTTCATTTATATAGTATTTTCTAGACCATTGTGTTTGTAGTCTTTAATCAGCATTACATTTATTCCAATAGTTTTGTTCTCATATGTTGGAAGGCAAGCCTTGGTGTAATGATAAGATTGTTTGTCCTGTGATTTGGAGGTCACGGATTCAAATCTTGTAAACAAAATTTGGATTCAGTGTAGTCGAGAGAATGTGCAGTCAGAAAATCCGAACCGTACGACCAAGATCAGACTGTCTAGATTTTAAGTGCAGCTTTTGAGTTTTGCTTAATATAAAACTTCAAATTTGAAATCTGTACTGTCCGATTTTAATCGGACGCCTCCGAGCTTTCTCAATGTATAACTTCAGACTCTCTCTGACCGCACATAAATCGGATTCATGTAAATAACCTATTGGCCTGCCGGGGTAAGTATGAATCAATCAACCCTCCCCAGACTCCAGTTGGTGGGAGCCTCGAGCACTTGACCGCCTTAATTTTGTTCTCTCATTTTTTTTATGTACATCTTCATTTATTTTACAGGCTGCATGAAATCTTTCAAAGGATACATTAAAAAAAGGAAAGGTTATACAAAAGAGCAATGTATGGAGTTTGGGAATTGTTCTTCTGGAGCTGCTTACTGGTAGAAAGTTTTTTGACAACTGTCTCCCCAAGGAAGACAAGAACTTAATCAAGTGGCGTCGACCGATCTTTTTCAAGGTTTCGACTTTGCAATTGATGGACTTCCATTCTTTTTTTTTGACAATGATGGACTTCCATTCTAAAAGCACAATAACTCACAAAAATGTGAAGTGGTATTTTTAATATGAAAAAGACTTTGGTATAAAAGGTATACATACATTATTAGGCAATGGATGATAGTTAAAGGAACTAGCCATCTGAGTATAGGATATGATATAGATGGTAGACTCATCAGCCAAATTATAGGAAACAGGGACTTGCCTCGAGTGTGTACCAAATTTTGGAGAAATTGAAGATGACAGTTCATCTGAAAATGCAATTCACAATCCCCACTTTTTGTGTAGGATTTTTTATTCTTTGAGTTCACTTGAGTCGATCAATTGATTTTTCATCTGCATTTGAGGATTGCCACAACCTCAAAGTCCTTAAGCTAAAAAGGATAACATTGGATGATGCAACTCTTAATGGAATTCTTGAAAATTGTGTGGAGTTGGAAAAGATTAGCCTACTTGAATCAACTGGGTTTTGAGAGACTTATAATCATGAAATCAAAACTTCAAGTTTTACGCCTTCAAGCTCTATATGTGGATCATATTGAAGTTGTTGCCCAAAACCTTGGTGTTTTATTTCTTGATTCTATAATTCGTCCTTCCAGGAATGTATCCATTGTTGCTCCAAACCTGCAAAACTTCCTGTATCATTGGTATTCAGTGAGATTCTAGCATACTACAATGATCTTTCGGTAATAATTTCCAATTCTTTTCATATATCTTTTTAACAATTGCTCAACTACTGATTAATGGAGTTTCATGGAAATTTGCTGAAGATGAAACATTACATAAACAAAGCAAATGGATTACTTATTGAAAACAAAACATATATAATTAAAAGATAAAGAATTGCAATGAAAAAAGACTCAAATATTGTAAGCTTGACCGAGAAAAGCATATATGTATCTCATATATGTAGTGTTAAGCTATCTACTAAGACTTAATTGTGTGTTGGGTAAAGGGGTAATTAGATGATTAAGAGACTTCATTCCATTGTACAACTCCCAAATTGTGGAAAAGAAAAATAGGAGAAAAGAGTGATATGGAATGGTATGGAATCCATCTTACTCATTTTTTTATCTCCTTCCAAATGCAAATGCATTGCATCTCGTTCTATTCAAATCGAAACAATGAAATATAACTTCATACAAATGCATTGCATCTCCTTCCATTCAACCTTTTCTATTACAATATATTGACTAAAATCATTCATCCACTTTCCCTTTCCCTTCCTAATAAAAAACATAACACTTCACAAACATATTAGCAAAAACATTCGACCATATTGGATTTGGGGAATGAGAGAAAAATTATGTTGAACTATTATGTTTATATTGGATGGACGAGATCAGGGGATAAAAAATGAGGTATTTTCAACATCAGTTCTACCCAATAACAACTTTTATTTGACTAAATAAAGCCTCAATTTGTTATCCCATTGAATCTATCTTTATAATAATATAGGTTTTTGTAATTTCAAAGTAAAAAAAATCATATGTCATAAGCTATTTTCATAAGGTCTCACAGACAGTGTCACAAGTACTTATACCAATAGATAAGATTAGATAAGCCGATCCAAACAGTGCTTATGTCATCAATGGCAAAAGGAAAAACCTAAAAACCTCTAAAATGTCCCTTGACACAATTAGGCATATATGAAAACCCCTATTCATTTAGGTTAGCACAAGGATAATTCTTTGAATTTATACAACTTTTTTTGCACTTGCATCTAGGGGCATCGGATCGTCTTTTCATATTTTTTGCAACCTGTAAGAAGTATTTATGTAAAATCACATAAAATTTCAAAACATCATCGATGCTGATTATAAGTCATCGATTTTAAATCAACACTTACTGAAATAAAACAAAAAAACAAACTAAAATAATGGGGGCAAAAAATAATATAAACTTATAAATTAACTCAATTTCAAGTGTATTCTCTTACCTATATTTAATCAAGGAAATCACAGTTGTTGAAGATTTATATCAAATTTAACAGCAGAGCAAAACACAAAAGAGAAAGCGTTGAAATATATGACAACATTGGTGATTTCCTTTTGATCAAGCTAGTAATGATGGTCCACAAATTGAATATTATCCCTTCCTTCTTGGATCTAGCAACAACAAAACAAGATAGATCAAATAGGAGAAACGATAAAAAAGAGATGAAATAAATGACAAAAGATGAAGCAATTGATTACCAATTCCTAACACATCCTCATAATCAATTCAATCAATAAGGTATCTGCTTACAAATCTTATGTATAAACGAGTGATACATTCTGCAATATCGAAGTTTTGGAGAAATGGCGACAGCCCTTGGAAACGGCGACAGCCCTTGATAGTATTTTCAAACAAGTGATTCATATTTATAGAGTTCGCATGAGGAGAGCTGTGTTAGGTTAAGTTTTTGCGAGACCCAAATTTACATTATTTAAATTAAAGATAAATACATTTTGTAAGAAAAATATCACATAAATTCATTTATTTATTTAATGCCTTTAAAGTGATTTCTAGCATAAGAACATAAATAAAAAATTGAAATTATAACCACGCACAGATAAATATATATATATATATATATATATATATATATATATATATGCATCAAAATTAATAAATTACTTAAATATCATAATTAATTTTAATAAAAAAATTCTTTTTTTTTATTTTCTTATAAAATATGTCATTTTTTTTTGCCTTTGAGCACAAGTAGTTAAAAATGCCACTTTTTGTCAAATGTGCAATATTTCATCAAACGGGCACACCAACACTACACATAGTTAACAATGAAAGCACCAATAAATCCAATAATGGACAATCAACAAGGTACGTTTGAACTCTTAAATAAAGGTAGAAGCACATGAGCAACACCTGAACAACTAAGATTCTACTGAACTAGATAAAATAGATCCTAATGAACTAGCTAAAATAGATCCTAATGAACTAACTCAAAACAAAACATAATCAAACCCTAAAACAATCAAGCGCAACCAACATGAAAAAATTATTTAAATACACCCTACACACTTTCACCGCAAGACTGAACGAGAAACACGATCGAACGACAAGTGTTAACTGAATCCACTAGTTAACAAGAAGAGAGGAGGCTCCACAACGGCTATGAGGGAAAATCTTGTGGATCTGGGGGATCCAGAGGTTCAGGGAGGGGGAGATCGAAGCTTCAAAGTCAGCAGGAGGAGGAGGGGCAAAGGTTCGGTGGGTGAGATGGTAGGGGACGATTGGATGGGTTTCGGGCAACTTTCAGGCTGGAGGAAAGGTGGTTTAAGGTGGTCGCGGGTTTAAGGCACAGGAGCAACATTGTGAGAATGGAGCGACTGAGAAGGGAGCAAGGGCTACAACAGCAACGCCGACAATCTACCTAAGCTAGAGAAGAAGCTAGAAAGGTGCTGCTAGGGGGCCACCGAAACCCTATCAGAGGGTGTTTAAGGGACTGGTATAAAAATACAAAATTTAAAATATTTATGTATTAATAAGAGTTGAGAATACAAACCATTAGGGGTGAGAATAGACCAGGCTAACCGACAAGGACTAATGAACCAACCTAAGTCAAACCCATGTCAAGCCAGGTTCAGCTCGATGGGGGGAGAGGTGAGTGGATCCTAGTTTGGATCAAGGCTAGTGATGTGGGTGACTCACACTTGAGGGGGAGATTGTTGAGAGTTCAAATGTGAACGGTTAGTCCCACATCAGCTAGGAATGAGTTAAAATGAAGGGGATATAAGAGAGGGGACCTATGTACCTAATGCCTTAAGGTTTTGGGTGGAGATGTGTTGTCTGGGTCCCTTTGTGGTCTAGGTCATAAAAAATAGTAAAATGGGCTTTTAAGCAGGCTTTCGGGCTTTGTAAGACTTATAAAGCTTTGCTCGGTCCTGCCTATTTCCATCCCTACAAACCTTCATGATCTCATTTTATCTGCAGTCAACATTTTGACAAAACCATAATAAGGACTTCCTAACTTGTTACATTGAGAAACCCCTAATACAATCCATCTTAGAGACAAATTTAAGGCAAATTGAAGGACTAATTTTTGATAGCCAGATCAAAAAGAGATGAAGACAGAATTTGTACTGGAACGAGTATTATAGGAGACAATTTTATGGACCAACTTTGTTTTAGCGGAAATTTCTTCTTTTGGGTCTTGGACACAACCGGTTCAAAATGATCATCATGCGCAACTGTTCGTTGGGTATCAATAGCCATATGATCATCATCATCATCAAACACATCCACCCAAAACTTTCCTAATATTCTCATGTCATATGCAACCACTAGGTTAGAAGTAGCACCATAACAATATTACTTCAACGACAATTAACAATATTCATATTCTTGACTATGTTGGCGTAAGAGTTAACAACGAGATATTGTTCATCCAATCTTTGTGTTCCTCAATTTTAGCAGGAAAAGAATCTAAGTAGGATATTGTATCTAAATCATCATCGATTGCTAACAATATCCAATAGTACTTACAAAAATTGTGGAATAAGAAAATCAAAATATTTCACAATACTTTGTTTATGTCTTATATATGTTAACAATCTTCGTAACTGATTTCAACAACATGCTAACAATCTCCATTAACTGAAAGAGAGAGAAGAGAAGTGAAAGGGCCCCGTGACTGCTTTAGCTAAGGGACGGGCCTGAACGCAACACAACGAATATATAAGATAAATTAAATGTCTCACAGTAGATTGATAGGTGACCATTAATATTAATGCTCCCAACTAAAACTCGTTCCTTGCTTTAGAACATCATGCTATAATTGGTTCACCAATAAATCAATGCTTTTGGAAGTGAGATAGCCAATCTTTTATAAGCTCACTTGACACTGGACAGTATATATTACTGTCTTTAGTGCCATCTCTAAAAGCGGCTCATTTAATAAATACACAACTTGTTGCAAATATGGAAGACATATTGGGGTACCTACGTGCAAAAATGAAAAATAGTTATATTTTTTAAAATTTATAATTTCATAAACATGAACAGATACATAAGTACATTTTCAGACATTTTGTACAAGGTACAAATTTTGTTCGCTCCTTGATCTGGTGGATCGTTTCCACAGTTTCCTGAACCAAATCCGGTCTCAATAGTCTTCTTTCACCTACATCCCACCAACAAAGTGGTGTCCGACACTTCCTCCCGAACAATGCCTCATACGCAGCCATTCGGATGCTGGAATGATAACTGTTATTGTAGGCGAACTCCACTAAAGGAAGGTGATCCTCCCTTCTGCCACCACTATCAAGTGCACACGCCCGAAGCATCTCCTCTAGGGTTTGGATAGTACACTCAGTTTAGCCATCGGTCTGAGGATGATAAGCCGTACTAACATACACTTTAGAACCCAATGCCATATCCAGAGCTCTCCAGAAACAAGAAGTAAACTTCGGATCACGATCTGAGATGATGCTACTTGGGACCCCATGCAATTTTAGTATGTTTTTGAGTTATTTATCTGCCAATTTGGAGATCTTGAGATTAGAGCGAACCAGAATGAAATGTGCGGACTTAGTTAGACGATCCATCACTACCCAGATGAAATCATTACCTGCCTGGGATCATGGCAGGCCCATCACATAGTCCTTATAATTCTCTTCCCATTTTAATTCAGGAACATTCTCTTCCCATTTTCATTCAGGAACGTTCAATGGCTGCACATGACCGGCAGGCTTTTGGTGCTCTATCTTAACCCTTTGACAAGTTAAGCATCGAGACACAAATTCAACAATTTCTGTTTTCATTCCCGACTACCAATACATCTGTTTGATGTCCTGATACATCTTGGTAGAACTAGGATGTATAGAATATTGACTCTTGTGTGCTTCTTCTAACACCTGATGCTTCACTTCATCATCATTAGGCACACAGATTCTCCCGTTGAAACAAATCATACCGTCACTATCTTCGGTAAAACCAAGTAGTCCCGTTTGAGCCTGAAGCTCCAAATCAACTTCTTGGGCCTAGCGAATTGAATCTCTTAACGAACTAGAAATCCGAATATGACTTAGCACCAATTTACCCCTCTTGGTTATTACGTTCAAGTTGAGATAGCTAAAGGATTCCAATAAGGCCATTTCATGCATCATCAGTGAAGTTGTGTGTAATGACTTCGAATCAATGCATCAACTACCACATTAGCTTTTCCAAGATGGTACTTCAATTCAAAATCATAATATTTCAGAAATTCTATCCATCTCTGTTGCCGCTTAATTAGTTCTTTTTGGTTAAACAGATATTTCAAGCTTTTATGATCACTGAAAACCTCGAAACGAGAACCATACAGGTAATGTCTCCAAATCTTCGATGCATACACAATGGCAGCTAGTTCCACATCATGTGTAGGATAATTCTCTTCATGAGTTTTCAGTTGTCTAGAGGCGTAGGCAACCACTTGTTGATTCTACATGAGAACACATCCCAAACCCCTGCCTGAGGCATCACTATAAATTTGAAATCCCAATGATGGATCAGGAATGATTAGGATCGAAGAAGATGTCAAACGAGTCTTTAATTCCACAAAGCAATCTTCGCAATCGGAATCCCACACAAACGGTTGACCCTTTCGAGTTAACCGAGTGAGTGGAAGCACTAACTGTGAAAACCCCTGGATGAATCTCCTATAATATCCGGCCAATCCCAAGAATCTTCTCACTTTAGTCACTGTGGATGGTCGTTCCCAATTCAGTACCGTTTCTACTTTACTGGGGTCCACTGCAACTCCAATTTGAGAAGTCACATGTCCAAGAAATTTGACTTTCGACATCCAAAAGTCACATTTCGTCAGCTTAGCATACCAATGCTTCTCTCGGAGCACGTTACGAACAATTCGAAGATGCTGCACATGATCCTCAACTGTCTTAGAGTACACCAAGAAATCGTCAATGAACACGACCACAAACTGATCCCAATATTGGTTGAAGTGTTAACTCGAATGGCATCACTACAAACTCGTAGTGCCCATATCTAGTACGGAAAGCTGTTTTTGGAACATCCAAAGCTCGCACCTTGATTTGATGATAACCTGACCTCAAATCAATCTTCGAAAACACTGCTGATCCCTGGAGTTGATATAAGAAATCTTCGATCCTTGGCAACGGATACTTGTTCTTGATTGTCACCTTGTTGTGCTGTCGGTAGTCAATGCACAACCTCATACTACCATCTTTCTTCATAAGAAGGAAAACCGGAGCACCCCATGGTGAGGCACTCGGTCGAATGAATTTCTTGGAAATGAGTTCTTCGAGTTGGGACTTAAGCTCTTTCAATTCTAAAGGAGACATCCTATAAGGAGCCAAAGAAATTGTTCCAATGGCCGACACAAATTCTATTGAGAATTCTACCTTACGATCCGAAGGTAGGGATGACACTTCATCGGGAAAGAGATCAAGAAACTCATTAACAACTTGAACAGAAGTTAGGTCTAAACCTGTTTCAGAAGCGGATGATAACATCATGATATAGGCCTCTGCTCCTTGAAACAGACACTGACTTGCAGAAGTAAAAGAGATTATGGCTTCGGAGTTAGTTGTGGGCAACTCGACCCAGTGGCAGAGCCACAAACTGTTGAGGGGGTTCAGATGAACCCCCCATTTTTTTTTGGCTTACCACCCTATAGAAATATTTTTTTGACACACCTGAATATTTTAAATTGCACCAATAGCCCAAGTTTTGCACCCATTTGCACCAAAGACCCAAATTTAATTTACCCAAAACACAACACAGTCACTGTTTCACGCACACACAACTCTCTTTCAGACTCTCACGTTCGCTATGAGCTCTCTCAGACTCACACGTTCTCTACGAGCTGTCTCACTCAACTCTCTTCTTACGGTGGGCGGTGGCTTCTCTGTTCTCTCTCTCTCTCTCTCTCACGGACCTGGTTTCTCTGTTCTCTCTCTCACTCAGTCTCACGGCTTCTCTGTTCTTCTCTCACAGCAGCAACTTTCTCTTTTCCATTGAACTCTCAAAAACACTAAAACAGGTTAGATTTATTCTCTTTTCTAGTCTAATCTACTGAAGTGATTGTTTGAATCTTTGATTGAAAACCGTAATTGTTTAATTTTTGATTTGGGGAAAATTGAAAACCCTAATTGTTTAATTTCTGATTTGGGGAAAATTGGTAACCCTAATTGTTTAATTGCTTAATTTCTTCCCGGTGACTTTTATTTTTAATTTTAAAATATTTTCTCTACCAGTAGGATAGGATGAAGGATATAAGAAGCTTCATGCAATTGACAATGGCCTTTTTAACTACCAACATTCTGTTGAAAATATTAGTATATAATTTAAAGCTTGAATTTCATTAATATGATCAATGTTTGAACAACAAGCTGTTTTGCTCTTTGTTTAGTTTTTTAGCTTGTTAAATAGTAATCGGTTGAGGTACCTGTGTTAAAGCTAAGCCCAACCGTTCAATACATGTTTGTGCTATGAATGAATGAGTGGCACCGGAATCATATAAAATACTTATAGGCTAATAGAAAAGAGATCTTGTACCCCTCAACAGATTATCAATAGGCTTGACTTTCCGGGCATCCAAGGTATACACTCTCCCTTGAGTTGGAGTAGTACATCCTGACTGAGCTTTCTTCTTTTCAGGACAATTATTGGCATAATGACCCTTCTACTTACAATAGTAGCATTGAGTAGATCCGATGCGATATTCACCTCTATGGAATTTCCTGCACGTAGAACAAGCCTCAAATTTCTTAGAATCTGACTTTTGAGACTCACTTTTGTTCCCATCTGCGAGTTAGAAGATCCTTCACCCTTCTGACCATAACCAAACTCCCTCTTGCTGGCATCTAGCTTCCTCAAGTATCCTTCCACAACATAGGCTTGCTGCACCAGAGCAGCATAACTGGTGCAATAAAATGAACCGAAGTTATGAGCAATATCCTCTCTCAGTCCTTGTTTATACCCGTTGATGTTCCACAGGTCATTCGGTGCATAAGTGGCAAATTCATAGTGGTGTACTGAGCCACTGTTAGGTCATTCTGCTTCATAGTTAAGAATTCCTCTTCTTTTTATGTCTTCTCAGCTGTGGGGAAAAACTACTCAAGGAACATTCGATGGAAGTTCTCCCAAGTCACAGGTGTACCCTGATACACCATTAATGCGCGAGGATTTCTCCACTAGGTATCTCCTTCCCCCTTCAGCATATGGGTAGCCAACTGGACTTTCTCTTCATCACCACTTTGAAGAGTCCGAAAAATCTTCTCAATATCATCTATCCGATGTTGGGCTCCTGTAGCTTCAGGTCCTCCTCTAAACTCGAAAGGGTGCATTTTGTAAAATTTGGAATAAGCCTGGTGAGGATCAACTTGTGGTTGTGGTGCCTGAGGCAGCACCGGTGGGGGATTCTGTTGAGCGTTAAACATTTGTTGCATCATCATCTGCTGATTCTGCATCATTTCTTGGTGCATCTGTTGTTGATTGTTCATCATTTGCTGGTTCATCTGAAAGATCAGTTGCATCCAGTCAGGTATGGGGTTTTGGGGAACCTCTGGCCTTGGTCGGGGAATACACCTCGGTCGTCCTGCCATAATTCTGCATACAATGCACCAAGTATTGGGTTGATCAGGCTCAATGTCTCTTAGCATAATAAGTAGAAATATGACCCTTCTACTTACAATAGTAGCATTGAGTAGATCCGATGCGATATTCACCTCTATGGAATTTCCTGCACGTAGAACAAGCCTCAAATTTCTTAGAATCTGACTTCTGAACTTGCATTCCCTTCTTGAGACTCACTTTTGTTCCCATCTGCGAGTTAGAAGATCCTTCACCCTTCTGACCATAACCAAACTCCCTCTTGCTGGCATCTAGCTTCCTCAAGTATCCTTCCACAACATAGGCTTGCTGCACCAGAGCAGCATAACTGGTGCAATAAAATGAACCTAAGTTATGAGCAATATCCTCTCTCAGTCCTTGTTTATACCCGTTGATGTTCCACAGGTCATTCGGTGCATAAGTGGCAAATTCATAGTGGTGTACTGAGCCACTGTTAGGTTATTCTGCTTCAGAGTTAAGAATTCCCCTTCTTTTTATGTCTTCATGAATTTGGGGAAAAACTACTCAAGGAACATTCCATGGAAGTTCTCCCAAGTCACAGGTGTATCCTGATTCACCATTAATGCACGAGCATTTCTCCACCAGGTATATGCTTGCCCCTTCAGCATATGGGTAGCCAACTGGACTTTCTCTTCATCACCACTTTGAAGAGTCCGAAAAAGCTTCTCAATATCATCTATCCAATGTTGGGCTCCCATAGCTTCAGGTCCTCCTCTTAACTCGAAAGGATGCATTTTGTAAAATTTGGCATAAGCCTGGTGAGAATCAACTTGTGGTTGTGGTGCCTGAGGCTGCACCGGTGGGGGATTCTGTTGAGCGTTAAACAATTGTTGCATCATCATCTGCTGATTCTGCATCATTTCTTGGTGCATCTGTTGTTGATTGTTCATCATTTGCTGGTTCATCTGAAAGATCGGTTGCATCCAGTCAAGTATGGGGTTTTGGGGAACCTCTGGCCTTGGTCGGGATTACGCCTCGGTCGTCCTGCCATAATTCTGCATACAATGCACCAAGTATTGGGTTGATCAGGCTCAATGTCTCTTAGCATAATAAGTAGAAATATGACAAAGATTAACAAGGAGTCACACACAACCCTAATTCTAATCTAAGCCCAACTAGGTCGAACTGCTCTGATACCTAAAATGTAACACCTTAAGATCACAACTAGGTGAACTAAGAGCATTAACATAATCATAACAAATCACAGTATAAACCTGCTCATAATGTTGGACCAAATTAAAACTAAAGCGGATTGAAACCACTTAACATAGCCTTGAGATAAAATTTCTCAAATACAAATCCGAAATAAGTACTTAATAGGTACAAATTCGATATAATAAACATAACTATGGTCCAATCTACAAGACAAGGTTTATAAAAACTACATAACCTTGACTATAACTCAAGGATTTAGGTCCAGAATACATGAAAAAGGAAATGAAGCAAATTTAACATAAAGATCTCAAAAGGATCTCCCATCCAACTAAGTAGCTAAGGCATCTTCTACCTCTATAACTCATAGCCCGGAAGAGCAGCTACTTCTTCCTTGTTTACTTTTCCTTTCCCTGCTCATATGTAAGACACCACATAATTAAACAGTGAGATAATAACCTCAGCGAGTTCTTTCGGAACCCCTCACTTTAATCTCTCGGTGTCTTAATTATCTTTTCTCTTTTCTTAGCACAACACCGGAAAATCACTACAAAATTCCCCCGGTGAACCCACCAGATAATAGCTATTATTGAGTCAACATATTCTGGGCCTAGGCTTAGCGCTAATTACTTCCCCTCACTTAGAATCTGATCTGTACCTTGAGGTCGGTTGTAGAGCGGGTCAAGGGACTGGTCCTCTGATGCTGTAGGAAGTGGTCGAGTGGGGTGATCCGGATCGTTGATTCTGGAGGCCCATTGATCTGTTAGGCTGATCCACTAATGGATTGGGCCTGACGATTGGCCCAGTCCAGAATAGTTTCCCCTCAATCCAAGGTCGATCGTCGAGCGGGCGTAGGCTTGATGTGCCGTCTTGACAGTCGTGGCCCCCTGTTATCACTTAGTAAATTTTCGGTGTTCGGGATAACAAAGTAGGGGGTGTGCTTAGTGCATTCCACTAGACCATTGCGTTGTTTCGAAAGTTTCTAACATTTCGAGTTTGCATGTACACGTATAGGAGAGGTCCTTCCCATTCGCTTGTAAAATACATTATTTCTTCCAAAATTCCACCGAGGTCTCTCACACACGGGCGTTCGGAATTTTGGAGCGGCCACTTTCTTCCGGGCGGCGAGGGTATTTCGCGTGGGATCATCATCATCTTGGGCGGACAGGGTTGCGTGTAACACCCCCCCTTTTACTATTACAATTAAATAGACAATTATCAGAGTCACCTCGAAGGGCGCTACATTTTTCACCATTTTAAAAAAAAGAAAATCTCCAAAATAATTTATATAAAAGAAATCACCAAGCAGCGGAAATATTAACCAGTTTAAACATCTCCAGAATTAACAATTAAAGACATCTCCAAAATAAATTAAAACAATTTCCAATAACTAAAATAATAGTTCAAAACGATAACTAACGACTCCCCGGTGCTACATATCAGAGCTGACACAGACCCAAACGAGAGAGGAAGCAAAACCTAGCAATTCCTCCACGAGCACTAGCGATCACCTGCAGCGTTGCCGCATGAGAGCAACATTCCAAGCAGAAGGGGTGAGTCTAACAGAGATAATAAGCAGATGATAAAAATATGCTAGCATCAGGTAACTACAGCAACACAATACAATTACACCATATCACAGCACCAGATACCAAAGGAAAAATCCATTTGACAGTGAACCACCAAAATTATAACATTCATAGACAATGGGATGATATGCAACCCCTCCAGTGGGCATATGCATGCGGTACCGATCACCAAAATGAGCCACGACGGGCATATCACCAATAAACACCAGAGGCAGAGCCTATATCACCAAAACATGCATATGACAATGCGACACCATGATTATGCACCAACTCACCATAACAAGTATTTAAAATAAATACTATATCACCAGAATCAAAACAAATGATTTCACCAAAAATAGCACCAAGTTGTAGCATCACAGCTACCACTAAACTCTCCTGAGCATACCAGCACCGTACCTGAAATATTAACACCAGACGGCTCCACAACGCGGACATAACGCACGCACACCACGCACAAGACTGGCGCACAGCGCCTAGGCACATCGCACCTACTTCAGAGAATTAATTAAAATAGCAAACGACATCGGATTTCAACAAATAAATACTTGTTGGAAAGCCCTATGGGTCTGGTTATCATCCCTAAGTTCAGTTTTTGAAGGAGAGTGTCCAATAGGTACAGTTTTCGAAAAGCACACAGGCTAGTTGCAAAAGAGGACAGTTTCTGTCCTTCAAATTCAAGCAATTCCAAAGTGACCAAAACTCAATCAAATTGCATGAAACTTGTGCATAAACTGGGGCAAATTTTGTCTAGTTTTCAAAGAAATTGGATTCGTTCGAAAAGGAGTTCTTTTGAAAACGTGGTAACCAAAACACTGACCCTGTGTCCAGATTGTTTCCAGAATCTTACTCTAACTTGTGGAATTCATATCTCGAGCTACACAACTCTAAACGCAACCAAACCAGTGCCAAATTAACAAGCATTAAGTCTATTTTCCAGAAAAATAAACCACATAATTTTTCGGTCAATACAACGTTCCCAGTCACCGAAATACCGAATCTATACCCAAATCGTTTCCAGAATTTTAACCTAACTTGTATCGCCTATAACTCGAGCTATACAACTCCGAATTTAACGAAACCAGTGCCAAAACGACCGGCGTTAAGTCTATTTTCAAAAACAATCAACCTCATAATTTTTGGATCAACCAAACAGCGCCAGTTTTAGAAAAACCGAACCTGTGTCCAGAATCGCTAAATTGCCAAACACCAAACCCTAACGGCAACGACACCGCAACCACCACAACAAAAACGACAATTCGACAACGCGACAACAACAATCAACCACGCACAGCAACAATAAAAACACGAACAATAACAACACCATCATCGTGATACAACAATCACGCAACAACAAATAACGAAACAAATCACAATAACGTGCAATAATCATCAAAGCACCAATCTCAACGAAAACACGATATGCAACAACACGAACAATTCAACAAAGCCCTAGACTACCCACACATAATTATCATCAACCCATTATCAAGGTTAAGCCCACCCTTACCTCGAATAATGTAAGCTCCGGAACACGACGAACGAGACACGAACAAAACCACCGCAACACGAACGATCTCCTTTTGAAATTCTTCGCGAAACCCTCCTCTTCTCTCCCTCTTTGCGCCGCGTGCTCTCTCTCTCACTCTCACTTTCGTTTTTCTTTTGCTTGCTGCGAATGAGGGTTTGGCTTAAACCCCCAGGGTTTAAGTTGAGGGCTCAGTAAACACTGGGCTCTCTACGTCACCACCTCCTTTACTCGTTTCACCTCCTACGCATATAAAATATTAACCTTTTAATTTTCTATATCCCGCCTCCAAATTATTTTAATAATTCAATCAACTATTTTAATTAAATTATTTCCGGGGTGTTACAACCCTCCCCCACTTAGAATCTTTCGTCCTCGAAAACATACCTGATTCAAACAGCTCCGGATAGGACTCTCGCATCTTGCTCTCCAACTCCCATGTCATGCTTTCACCAGCAGCTCCTAACCAGACCACTTTCACCAGGTTTATCTCTTTGCCACGTAAAGTCTTCACTTCACGATCTTCAATTCGCACAGGCATTGTCTCCACAGTGAGATTATCCCGCACATGCACCTCATCCATCGGAATCACATGGGACGGATCCGAAATATACTTCCGAAGTTGCGACACATGAAATACATCGCGCAAATTCGAAAGATTAGGCGGCAAGGCCACCCTATAAGCAACATTACCAATTCTCTCAGTGATCTGATATGGTCCAATGAAACGAGGAGTCAACTTCTTTGTCTTCAATGCACGCCCAACACCAGCCATAGGCGTGACTCTCAAAAACACATGATCACCAGCTTGGAATTCTAAATCCTTCCTTCTCTTATCATGATAGCTCTTCTGTCTACTCTGCGACGCTTTCATTTTCTCACGGATCAATTTCACCTTTTCAGTAGTCTCTCGAACAACCTCGGGTCCAAGAACAATACTCTCCCCAGATTCATGCCAACACAACGGAGTCCTACATCTCCGACCATACAATGCCTCGAACGGTGCCATCCCGATGCTAGAATGGTAACTATTGTTGTAAGTAAACTCGATCAACGGAAGGTGAGTATCCCACGCACCTCCCTGCTCAAGAACACAAGATCTCAACAAGTCTTCCAACGACTGAATGGTCCTCTCTGTCTGTCCATCAGTTTGAGGATGATAGGCTGAACTCAACCTCAATTTAGAACCCAACGCTTCTTGCAAACTCTTCCAGAAATCAGAAGTGAACCTAGGATCTCTGTCAGACACAATGCACAAAGGAACACCATGCAACTTCACAATCACCTGAATATAAATCTCTGCCAATCTCGACACCGGATACGTGATATTGATAGGAATAAAATGAGCAGACTTCGTCAATCTATCCACAATCACCCAAATCGAATCGTGCCCCCTCACAATATTAGGTAACCCTATCACGAAATCCATAGAAATACTATCCCACTTCCATTCCGGAATCTCCAACGGTTGCATCAACCCAGCAGGCTTCTGATGCTCAACCTTCGATTTCTGACAAGTCAAGCAGGAATACACAAACTGCGCCACATCACGCTTCATACCAGGCCACCAAAACATCTTCTTCAGATCCTGATACATCTTTGTAGCTCCCGGATGGATACTCAACTTACTCCTATGACCTTCTTCTAAAATTGCTCTTTTCATCTCCTCATCATCAGGAATGCAGATTCTCCCACGGTACTTCAATACATTCTGCGCATCCAACTCAAAGTCTTTATTCTCGGATTGATCAATCCCAACCATCAGGTCAACTAATTTAACATCTAACTTCTGAGCTTCTCGAATGCTAGCCATGAATTCATTATCAATCTTCAACATCCCCAATCTGACACTCTGAGGCGTCACTTCACAAACCAAACTCATATCCCTGAACTGCTCAATTAATTCGAGTTCTCTAACCATCATTGCTGACATATGCAACGTCTTTCGACTTAAAGCGTCAGCTACCACATTAGCCTTTCCCGGATGATAGTTCAAGCTAAAGTCATAGTCTTTCAGCAACTCCAACCATCTGCGTTGTCTCATATTCAACTCTTTCTGATCAAACAGATACTGCAAACCCTTATGATCACTGAACACCTCAAACCTCGAACCATACAGATAATGTCTCCAAATTTTCAACGCGAACACAACTGCAGCAAGTTCTAAATCATGGGTAGGGTAGTTCTTCTCATGAGTCCTCAACTGTCTCGACGCATAGGCAACTACCTTACCATTCTGCATAAGCACACCTCCCAACCCCATCTTGGAAGCATCACAATACACCACAAACGACTCTTCCGGATTAGGCAACGTCAGAACAGGAGACGTCGTCAACCTCTTCTTCAATTCTTTGAAGCTCTCTTCACAACAGTCATCCCAGATGAAAGCTTTACCCTTGCAAGTCAACTGAGTCAACGGAAGTGCCAACTTCGAAAATCTTTCTATAAACCTCCTATAGTAACCTGCCAGACCCAGAAAACTTCTAATCTCAGTAACTGACTTCGGAGACTCCCATTGTAACACGGCATCAACCTTAGACGGATCCACGGCAATTCCATTCCCCGAAATAACGTGACCCAGAAAGCTAACCTCTTTCAACCAAAACTCACACTTAGACAGCTTCGCATATAATTTCCTGTCCCTCAGAATTTCCAATACCAATCTCAGATGTTCTGCATTATTTTATAAATGAAGCATGAAGAAGAATGAATCTATATACTATGTCAGTGCCCCTTTATTTCTCGGGCCAGTTGTTACGATTTGGCATGGCAAGCAGATCAAATAACGTTCGATAATTATATACCGGGCATAAAAGCACTGCAATCACAATAATATTCCAAGTTAAAATATAAATCGAATAAATAAAACATAAACAGTTATATATATACATATATAGTGTTAAGGTTTTTAACCTATCATTCAATACATGTCATTAAAAATATCTAGCTTTAATCATAAAAACGTAAAGGTCACACTTAAAATGTTGTGATTGATTCATGGTGTGAAAAATTGTTACACTGTATCTGCATCAAACCCATCATTGCAATCCTAGCCATGCTTGGACTAGGAGTGGCATGCTGATCTGGTAGAGTGTGTTGTTTGAAGATAATCAAATTATAATACGTTTAACTAGGTCTATGTGATGAAGGTCTCCGTTCATTTTGATTTTCCTTGGTTGTTTTGACTTTTAATTTAATGTCTTGTAGCTGAGTTTAAGTACTTCTAGTGCTCCCATTATAAAGAGTTGCTAGTAAAAAAAGAAGCTGCTAGTAAAGACTCAACCTAGATGATTATAATACATATTATGATTGTAACCAGCTTAACCCTTTGACTTTTATTATCATTAGCAATGTCATCATCGATGGTATACAATTACTGTCCATGTTCTTCCATCCAGTAGTTCAACAAACACAAAAAATGCATTCATGGGTGTTTTTGGCCACAAGTTTAGGTTTTCCACCAAAAATAATCAAGTTCATATAGCCAAATGCCTAGAGAAAAACGCTATTCACTTTGAAGTTCCAGCTATCACAGTGCAGCCGACAGAAGCATGCTTTGGCTTTTTACGAGCATTGAGAGGGCTGTCTTTCTTAGACAGCAATGAATCCATCTGCTTTCTCTTATTCTCTGGGGTACGACCAACGTATTCCAATAATGCGCTTCTTCTTTCACCATGCTTCCTAAGGTATTTAATGGCCTCATGTTTATGAGGATCCCCACTGGACCCACTTGACTTGTTTGATAAGTTTTTAGAGCTCCCTTCACTCTCCGTCTTCAAATGATCTCGCGATATCTTGTAACAGTTATCTGAGAAACGCAACTCAAGGTCATTAAATGAGTAAATTATAGTAATACATGGGAAAAAGGTCAATCGGTAATTGAACCATATTGATCTATTTTTTTTCAATTGCAACATGTAATTTTAGTGATATGAGGACGCAAACTCCCGACTTCGAGCCCAGGGGTGACTATTTGATAATGCATTTAAGGTGTTTATTTGTAAATTCGTCTAAGTTGACCAAAAAACCAAACCAAAGAAATTATAAAGTTATCTATCATACACATCCTGTCCTAAATTCTTTGAGCAGTTTATACAAAATATACCTCCGGAATCTACCAAAACACAATAAAAGGCCAAGAGGCAATGCATCCACAATGGAGACCCTACATATATTAAAACAAATAGAGTCCTTAACCATTAGAAAATGTTGTTTTTGTTGTGTTAAATATACTCTACCCACCTTGCCCCATAAACAACATGGTCTCTAATCAGGTTCCATTGAACAGAACACATCACAGAATTATGGATTGTTCATAGGCAGAGAGCTGAAGTAGGCAAGAATTTAAAAGCATAAGAATGAGCATAATTTCTATTTGTTGTTCAATTTCAAAAATCAAGGTTTGTAGCTTCGAAAATAAAATTTAATAAGGACACATCATCGAGAAAGAGGTGATAACATCTTATATATAGCCATAAATAGTCAAGTTTATTAGGCAAAATTATGGCATCAATTTATCATCTTTGCTCAATACACATGTGTTCCATCACCAATTAATATTAGCTAAGCTAAGAACCTTGTAGCCTCATCATCATCTAGCTAGAGTTGTGCCAAACTATATAGCACAAATATTTAGTCACAACATTTCGTCACACACACAAAACAGAAATAAATACACTAAAAAAATAAAAGTTGTGTGTTTCCCCAAGTGCATTTATTTCTGTTTTGAGTGTATGACCAAATATTATGACTAAGTATTCGTGACCAACTAAGAGTTACTCTACAAAGAATATCTATTGAATTCATTATATAACATGTCAATAATATAGGTTTTTGTAATTACAAGTGGAACAAAAAGTAAAGAAAATCATGTCATAAGTTGTTTTCATATATTTCCCGTTCTAATCTAGTTTGTTTATGAGGGAAAATAAAATTGGCCGCTCCCTTCCTTTCCTGACACATTACTTGTCTTCTGTGAGGATGTAGCTCCCGTTCTAATCATGTTCTTCTGTGAGGATGTAGCTCCCTTCCTCAATGTGGAACAACATGCCAATGGCGCACAACAAGCAAATGGAGAACAACGTACCAATGGGCAACAACAAGCCAATGTGGAACAAAATGCCAATGTAGAACAACATGTCAATGTAGAACAACAAGGTGGTGGAGGTAATAGCAAGAAAAGGGACAGCGAAGATTCTGCTGAAAATATCAATAATACTCCTCCTAATGTTGGTGTTGAGGTTGCTGGGGCCGAGCAGTTCGAGGCTGATGGAGGCACTAACACTGAGCCTTCGGATGTTCCCTCCCAAACTACTAGTAAAAAGGATCAAGAGGTCTGCTAATAAGCTGAGGGGAAGACCTAAAAAAAATAATGCTGTTTTCATATGCTCTCCCAAACAGTGTCACAAAGTAATTACGCCAAGACAAAAACAAAGATAAGCCAAACCAAACAAGCCCTATGTCATCAATGGCAAAAAGAAAAACATACCAAACCCTATAATATCACTTGACGCAATTACAAATATATGAAAACCCATATCTATTTAGGCTAGTAGAAGGGTAATTCTTTGCATTAATTTATACAACCCTTTTGCACTTGCATCCAGGGGCATTGGATGTAACTTTCAGAATTTTTGCAACATGTTAGAAGTGATTTATGTAAAACGACTTAACATTTCAAAACATCATTGTTACAAATTATAAGTGATTGATTTCAAACCAACGATTCCTCAAATAACACAAGAGAACAAATTAAAATGAAGGAGACCCAATAATATCAAGCCATTGATAGTTATAACACTAGTGGGAAAAAGGGATTCATAGTCGGGTATTTAGGACTTTTAAAGTCGGGGTCTTCACCTGACTTCTATCAAAGCGACTTATTTAGATAAGCCAAAATCACTAGTAAATACGACTATCTTTCTTAAGAGTTTAAAAATTCAAGTACCTTTTTCCAATTGTTAGTGGGCTACAAGATATACTTATTTAGATAAGCCAAAATCACTGGTTAGTGGGCTACAGTATATCGACTATAACTTATATTCATCAATCGTGTTGTGGAATCCCTGATTAACTTAGAAATATGCACGACCAGAGTTTACAACCTTCTAACTTATCCAAAATGATAACAACCTTCAAAATATAAGAAATAGAGAAATTAATTTTATACACAAAATTTCTCACAAAACTGTTAAGAAGGACTTACATCAACAAAACTCCAAGGATATGTGCTCCATGCTGCTAAAGTATGTGTCTCTAGCTGTTCTACAGTGAAGCTAGATCCAGTATTAATTCATCAGCTGACTCAGATTACAAAAACACACACCATGTATTAAGACTTTAGCCTTGTTAAGGAAAATTTATGATTATGTGTGTGTGCTTAACACTTTATAAAATTAACTTTAGTGTATTGTCTTACCTTTATTTAATCAAGGAAATCACGGTTGCTGGAGATTTATATCAAAAATAATAGTTGAGCAAAGCACAAAAGAGAAGCCCTTGAAATATATGACAACATTGACGATTTCCTTTTGATCAAGCCAGCAATGATGGTCCACAAATTGAGTAGTGTCCCTTCATTCATGGATCTAGAAGTAAAAAAACAAGATAGATTAAATTGGAGAAACGAAACAGAAAAAATATGAAACAAATGACAAAATATGCAGCAATTGATGTACCGATTTCTAACACATCCTCATAATCTATTCTATTATTCAACCTTCTGCTTACAAATCTTATGTATAAATGATCGATACACTCTACAAATTCGATATAACGCGGATCAAGAAATGTACATATAACATTACAATTTTGAGGAAACGGCGGTGTCGACAACCCTAGATGGTGCTTTCAAAGAGGATTACACAACCATGTATTTATAAAAATCTCATGGGAGACAAGGGCTTGTGTTAGGTTAAATTTTTACGGTATCTATATTTACATTATTTAAATTAAACATAAATACATTTTGTAAGACAAAAATCATATAGATTTATTTATTTAATGCTTTTAAAGTAAATTCTAGACGAAAAAGATTAATAAAAATTGTTCTCATTTATAAAAAAAATTACGAAAATAGAAATTATTACCACTTATGCACATATGTGTATCAAAATTAATAAATTATTAAAACTTTCGTATTTAATTTTAATAAAAAAATTATTTCTTTTTTATCTTCTTATAAAACATGTAACTTTTTCCCTTTTAGCTCAAATGATAAAAAAAAGCCAATATTGAAATAATCATGTAATAATTAAAAAATTGAAATGCAGACTATCATCATGATCTCATTTGTTCTGCAGCAAACATTTAGTTAAACCTACTTTGAGCATGAAGTGTTTTTCATATATAGCCTTTGATTTCTCATTTATTTTCACAAACATCTACCTTTTGAGGTACCTTGGCATACCTTGCTCCAGAATATGAAAATTTTGATGTCTGTAAAGTATCTGTAAATGTTTGCATAGTAAAGATAAAGTTTTACTTGGAAGGTTCTAAAATTGGGTATAACACTTTGAGACACTTTAGAATTTTGGGACTCCTATATCCATCTTTTTGTTTTTTCTAGAAGCAAAATAAATTAGTTAAATAGACGGAGGACACAAATTAAATTAAAAAATTAGACACAAAATAAACTTCGATGAAGGATACAAGGATTGGAAACCATGGGTTGTTGGCCCTCTCTCCCTTCAGAATTTGTTTTTGGTTAGTCCCTACTTGCCTATATTATGTATCATGTTACATGTAACTAAAGATTTTTATTTTTATTCTTATTCGCATACTTCTTATGCCGAGGAGTGTGTAAAATAATTCAATTGATGACGGAATTTTTTTTGTTGGCCCCACACTATTAGCACATCGTGATGCATTTTCCACATGCACGATAGGTCTAATGAAAAAAGATTTTTTTTTTACTTTGACAAGATGGAAAAAGCATGGATATTAAAATAGACCCGGTAATTAATCGGGTCAGGACACTAAGTTATTGGGACAATAGTTGGATCGGTGGGTCACTGATGGCCCGCATGACCCATGACCCTATTAAAACTAATAAAAATAGGCATGATATGTATGAATTCGTACATACCAAGCTATGAATTATTTTTACCATACTTTAAAAATGTCCAAAAAAACTCAAATTATATTGACACAACAAACTAACTCATTCTTCAAATTCAAATCTATTACCATAACATAAGTACCTAATTAAACAAACAACCATTAAACAACAATGATCTCACAAATATTCATTAATATTCTAATTAATAAATTTATAAAATCTTTTTTCAAACAAAAATAAATATGTAAAATCTAATAACTAAGAAATTTGATACAAAATATTACATGTTAAATAATTAGAATATAAACATAATATAACACACACATATAATACAAACCTATTATCAATATACAAAAAACATATATTTTTTATTTCAAATGAGATAGTATATACTTAACGTTTGTAAGGTAATGTATAAAAAAATAAAACAATAATTGCAATATTTGAATTGGAAAAAGTAAAACAAGCTAAGCATTTAGGGAATTGCATTGTTGGAATTTGGTGAAGCATTTGGTGTCCTTGGAACACCTTTCTTAACTACATTTGTTGGACAATTTGAGAAATAAAAAGTATTATATATCAATTAAGAGCAAGAGATAAAAATTATCAAATATATTCATCTAAACATCTAAAAATTCTCTTCTTATCTCTTTCTTATGTCTCTCTTTTCTATTTTTTCGAACATCGAAACAAATATTAGTGCTAGTACGGATAAAGAACAAAAAGAAGGAGGGAGAGAACAATCAAAGAAGAAATAAAAAAAGAGGGAATAGGATCCCAAAATTTTCTATCAATCAATTAAAAGCAAGAAAACAAAATTTTCTATCAATTAAGAGCAAGAGAGACAAAAATTGGAAGAATTGGTATGAAGATTTAAAGATAACCATTTCATACTTGAGAGAACACTCCTCCCATAAGGCCATAACCCATACTTGAGAGAACCTTTGTTGTTTTGGCATACATCAAATTTGCTTTAATGGATGATGATCGCGGGCTCCTTTGGAAGCCTTTTTTAGATAGAATTTATTTTCTTAAATTTATGAAAAATGCAAAGCAGAATGATTTTAATAGTTTGAAATTCCACAAAGATTTTCGATTAATATATTTGTGATGTTCCCCAAAAAGAAAAACTATATTGCAATGAGATTAGCATATTGGCGCAGATGCTGGTTGCATTGAAAATGTGGGAAAGAAGATTAGATAGTATATTGAGGAAAATAATCTGACAAGAGCAATGGCTATGATGGTAAAACGTGCCATGGCTATGATGGTAAAACGTGCCATGGCTATGATCGTTTAAGACCTGGTCAAGCAATGGGAAGCAAACAGGGAAAACAAAAGAGGGAACACGATGTAGCCTATCGTCGTTGGGAACGCAGTGCTCTCAGATAAACAGTCATTTTTGTTCCTGAATGTGTGAAGCGCTATTATTTTAGTCCCAAAATGTATCAAATTGCAAACATATCCTCCAGTATCTCTTTAGTAAGTCATTTTGGTTCTCAGATGTATTTTTAGTTAGTCTTTTTAGTCCTAAAATTACTCAAAAAGAACAAATTTGCAATTTTGATGAATTCGGCGACTACAATGATAACGCTTCACACTGACACGGTTGCCTTCTCTCTCCCTCTCCTTTCTCTCTCAATGACATAGCCGCCTTTTGATGTTTGTTCCATCGGCTCCATCTCCTTTTGTGACAGGAAATAAATATTAGAGTTATTTATGTTATTAGCTAGTAGGTTTATTTCTAGGACGTTTAAGCTTTTTATCTTGTGTGACTCACCATGCCCTAGAATTTTCCTAGGGATTCCTATGAAATGATTAGCCAATCATTTGTGGCTAGCTTGCCTTTGTAAAGTAGCACTGCTGCATACAATGAATCAACCAATAATTAAAAATCAAAATATCTCTTATCCCTAAGAAAACTCTCTCTTATACTCATTGTAGGGCCGACCATAGGCCTGTGCAGGTTGTGCTACTGCACAAGGCCCCGATCCAATACCAACTTTTTAGGGCCCAAAAAAATTAATTGAGAAGTTATATAAATTCTTAGCTAATCATGTACATCTACATTTATTTTACAGGCTGCAGGAAATCTTTCAAAGGATACATTAAAAAAAGGAATGGTTACACAAAAGAGCAATGTATGGAGTTTTGGAATTGTTCTTCTGGAGCTGCTTACTGGTAGAAAGAATTTTGACAACTGTCTCCCCAAGGAAGACAAGAACTTAACCAAGTGGTGTCGACCGGTCTTTTCCAAGGTTTCGACTTTGCAATTGATGGACTTCCATTCTAAAATCACAATAACTCACAAAAATGTGAAGTAGTATATTTAATATGAAAAAGACTTTGGTATAAAAGGTATACATACATTATTAGGCAATGGATGATAGGTCAAGGAATTAACCATCTGAGTATAGGATATGATATAGATGGTAGACTCATTAGCCAAATTATAGGAAACAAGGACTTGCCTTGAGTGAGTACCAAATTTTGGAGAAACTGAAGATGACAGTTCATCTGAAAATGAAATTCACAATCCCCACTTTTTGTGTAGGATTTTTTATTGTTTGAGGTCACTTGAGTCGATCAATTACACAATTGATTCTTCGTCTGCATTTGAGGATTGCCACAACCTCAAAGTCCTTAAGCTAAAAAGGATAACATTGGATGAAGCAACTCTTAGTGGAATTCTAGAAAATTGTGTGGAGTTGGAAAAGACTAGCCTACTTGAATCAACTGGGTTTTGAGAGACTTATAATCAGTGTTATTAAAGCCGGACCGGACCGGCCGGTCGGACCGGGTTCCGGTGCCCCACCCGGCTCGGCCAGCATGTTAGTCCGGTTCTGCATTTGGGCCGGCTATGACGTCATCGGGCCGGTCATCATGCCGGTTGGGCCGGTCATCATGCCGGTTGGGCCGGTCATCATGCCGGTCGGACCGGTCATCATGACATATTTATAATTTTGCGGATATTTTATTTCTTATTAAATTTAAATATTTTATCATTTTACTTAATTACAATTATAAATACAAATACTTTCTTAGTATATATTATAATTTTTGAATTTATTTAATATAGACCGGCTCATGCGGTCCAACCAAAGACCCACCGGCCCGATCAAAGAACCAGTGACCTAGTGTCTTGACCAGTGACCTGTATCAGTGGTATTCAGTGAGATTCTAGCATACTACAATGATCTTTCGGTAATAATTTCCGATTCTTTTCATATATCTTTTTAACAATTGCTCCACTAATGATTAATGGAGTTTCATGGAAATTTTCTGAAGATGAAACATTACATAAACAAAGCAAATGGATTACTTATTGAAAACAAAACGTATATAATTAACAGATAAAGAATTGCAATGAAAAAAGACTCAAATATTGTAAGCTTGACCGAGAAAAGCATATATGTATCTCATATATGTAGTGTTAAGCTATCTACTAAGACTTAATAAAAAATTCTTTCTTTTTTTATTTTCTTATAAAATATGTCATTTTTTTGCCTTTGAGCACAAGTAGTTAAAAATGCCATTTTTTTGTTAAATGTGCAATATTTCATCAAATGGGCACACCAACACTACACAAGCAATGAAAGCACCAATAAATGCAACCATGGACAATCAAGCAGGTACATTTAATCTAGCAAGCCTCGAAACATATAATATAATATCAAGCAGGTACATTCTGCAATATCGAAGATATTTCTAATGAAAATTCGACAGAACCTTCCCTAAAATTTGGACATCTCACAATATGATATACACCTGTATATTCAAGACATAGAATACCTACGTACATAGGCCCTCACAGAGGCAATCATAAAGACATATAAATACTATTAGACAACCACATAATGCAACAGAGCCTCTAAAGATTTTTACAATTCAAATACATATGGAGACAATAGGAAATATAGGTAACATGAATAGTGGCCCTCCAAAATAAGAAATGATCATCACCTAGAAATAAGAGACTAAACTCTAGCAGAGGTTCTTGGTTCGACATGACCTGGAAATCTGTAACATATAAGAGAGACGATGTGAGTAAATAATGAAGAACATAACAAGCGGGACACGATAATACCAATCATAAAGTGATTTCCACAAAAATACAAAATAAGTAAATCGTATAAAGTCGTAAGTGGGGTAACACATATGCAGAACTAAAACAGGCTCCCCGCCTGGAAAATATCTCCCCGCCTCGAAATATCAATAATAGGCTCCCCGCCTCGAAGTATCAATAACAGGCTCCCCGCCTCAATATCAATAATAGGCTCCCCGCCTCGAAGTATCAATAAAAGGCTCTCCGCCTCGAAAAATTCATAATAGGCTCCCCGCCTCGAAATATCAATAACAGGCTCCCCGCCTCGAATATAAATAATAGGCTCCCCGCCTAGAAATATCAATAATAGGCTCCTTGCCTAAAAATAAATCATGGTGCACCAAGCCTAACACATATTACTGTTAGCATGCAGTGTTCTGACAAAGTTTTACCCCAAATCGTTTTAAAATCACAATATCATAAACTCATACTGATCAAAATCAAACCAAATGTCCATGAATCCATAACCAATAAACAATTCTCAAAATACTCCGACAAAATCCATGTATTTAAATTTGGCAAACTATATGATCATAATACCATGTCCCTCTAAGAAAATAAAGTACTTTAAATAAACATAAGTGATAGATGCCGTCAAATAAGTATAAAATGAGTCAAACAAATATATAGGACTTGTTATAGTCCCCATTAATTACTCACCGACTTCCTAAGCCGCGAAAAGAGTAGTCGAGGATCAATACCGATGAGATGGATTATCTGAATCTAAATAAGAATAAAACTATATTAGCATTTTAGATAAGATGTATAAAACTTAGTCAATTGCTAACACTTATTTATATTATAATTTGATAACGCATCTAGTTTATGTCTTTTTTTATACCTTTCCGTATTTTAAGCTCCTTGTAATTTTTGCTAACTCAAGTTTTTATAACAACCTAGTTCTAAAATATATAATTAATGGTACTAATCCTCAACTGTGAACCATTTCTATTTACCTTGGGTCCTAATAAAATTTCATTTATCAACTTGAAAGCCTCTTAACATCTTACTTAAACTTACTCTTTTATTTGTAACTCACTAGTATATTGTTATCAACCTCAAACTTAAGTCTGTCAGTAAAACTTATAGGTTCTATAAATGAATTCCATGCCCTCAAGATATTAAGTAGTCCAAACAATCCTCCACAATATAAATATGTATCTAGATTTCTAAATTTGTCTATTCAAAACCAAACATTAATATTTCCATAATAACAGAGATGACAATTCTCTTACCTCCTATAAGATGTACTAGTGTTGATGACCTTAAACTTTCAAGCTCCTACTACCTCCGATTTTAATTTTTCTTTTCTTTAACCTTCGATCATTTCCTCTAACTTTCAAGCTCCTCTATTTTCATTACAGCTGCCTTTTCTACTTCTTTCTTATTTCCTATTTTTTCCTTTACTCTAGTCATATCGGTTTGGTCCTCTTCTTTTCAAGAGAAGGTTCTCGATGATGTGTTGCTGTCCACTACTCTATTCATATATTTTAATATTTTAATCTTGTTTTGAGTTATATTGGAATATAATTATTATACACTATTATAATATAATATATGCGCTAATCCACACGACCCTTCTTATATGTTAGGTTTATTTTATGCGCTAATCCACACCAGAGGCGGTATATTTAAGTTCTTACATTACCCATTCGGGCGGTAAATTCCGTCTAAGGCTAAATACATGCGAGAGACCGATAGCGAACAAGTACCGCCAGGGAAAGATGAAAAGGACTTAGAAAAAAGAGTCAAAGAGTGCTTGAATATACGCCTCTGGTGTGGATTAGCGCAAATCCAAAAAAAGAGAGTCAAAGAGTGCTTAAATAGCCGCAGTAAACCAGCTCCAATAGCGTATATTTTAATTTACCGCCTCTGGTGTGGATCAGCGCAAATCCAAAAAAACTTATATGTTACGTTTCAATTTATATATATATATATTGTTATTTTTTTCCCGAAATATTCAACTCTTTAAATTTAATTGGTAACTGTGTATATATACTATTTGAATACAATTTTAATTTAGGTTTTTGACAACCAAAATTTGAGGTAAATTTTGATAGGCATTAAACCATATTAATTACGAATGATCAGTTGCTTCCAAATATTGGAGCCGCAATTTTGTGGATTGATAGCCGTCCAGATTGTGACTCATATGTAACTTTGATTAATAGCCGTTCAGATTATACAAATGGATGGGGTGGACGCCACCTATTTTTCTAAAGTACTGCGTGGCTTTTTTGATTAGTGACATGGACATGTGATGTGTACAATTCCTGAATGTATATGATAATGATAATGATAATGAAATGATAATGATAATGATATATATGCCAATGTAACAAATATAGATAAATTGAATTTCTTGATATTCATGTCTAGATAGTCTTTTTTTATATAAAAAAAAATTACATTGAAGTCTTGTGTCCTTTAATAATTTAATTGTTTGAGTGTGAGTTCATACTCAAAAATTGAGAGTGTTACAGTTAAGCCGGAAGAAGACCACGGCTTGGCCATGGGATTCAGTCAGGTTTTCTCTCCATTTTTTCATTCTCCAAAATGCCCTTGGCTACATTGTTTTGCTAGTAAATTCACTCCAAAATAAACAGCGGGATAGTAAATCTTGCTATAAAACCTTGGGAGCTGAGTATACATCAATTACAGTGTTATTTGAACCATTAGTTGAATTATATAACAACAGAATCAAACCATGGAACCCCATGCAAAGCCAGGCAGCAAAATTTCTGCAAGTCAACCTGAAATAATCAGATTCCATCCAATTTAGTTGTGCCCCTCTTATTCTTAATGAAACCACTTGCTCTCACCATTTTGCACTAAGTGTATAGAATATTCATTAATAAAGTGGTTCCCTCTTCATACCAGATTCTAGCCATTGGGATTTAAGGGAGTTTTATGTCCCTTTGCACTTGCCAGATCAACTCCTGAATAATATACATTAATCCAAGTCATTTTAAAACATTGATTTTCTCCCATTATGCCTTAAACAAGTTTCAATATAAATGGTTGCACAAAAAATGAAAATAGGACCATCAAAACACAAATGAAGGAATTGGGGAGGGGATTAAAACCAAATATATATAATGTAAACTAAATCTGTCTATAATAATTCAGATAGAATTCCAATTATGTTTAAATACCAAACAAGCCACTTTAACATTACTGATAAATGAGCAACCACCAAAGTCTACAGAAGAGAACATACTATACTAAAGGAATTTGTCTTATTATCTGTTACTAATCGGAGTTCCCCTGAAGTCGTTTAATTGCTGCACAAACATTCCCTGATTTTGCAATTAGTGCCCTAATCTTTTCTTGCGCGTCAAGAAACCCCGTCTCTTGAAGTTGGGAGAGTTGGGTGGCATATACTATCTCCGGTGGCTCTGAGAAAACAATAAAGTCGATATATAGTACTTGTTCTAGAGTGGGCCGAAGACCAATCTAGGCCATTCACAAAAAAGGCCCATTAAGGATGACAAAAGCATAGACCGAAATGAATGGCTCTGATCGATCCGTACAACGATCTAACGGCCATAGGCAACTTCCAAACACTATATAAGCATTCACTGCGTCATTGTCAGGTACACACACTATTCACTCATATTCGCATTTTGCTCGTTCGCTCCTGACTTGGGCGTTGGAGTGTATTCGCAGGTACACCCGCCCGCTCTCACAACCTTGGAGCACGACCATCAGAGCGAGTGACGGAAGACTAGGACCTCAGCCGCTTACTACAAAGCGATCAAAGGTACAGATCAATTGGTGACAACAGGGGGAGCCCGCGCGCTTTCCACCACCACAAAAACACCACACGCGGCGAATCATGGTTATCTCCAGAGGCACGTCCGCGGACGCAACAACCAACCGATGTATTATTGGCCGACCTACTCTAGCTCACCTCGAGGCCGTATCGTCCACGGTTCACCTTAAAATGAAGTTCTACACTGAAGATCGAGAAGTCGCTACTATTCGGGCCGATCTTATATCAGCAAGGCGGGCACACCTCCTGGGACTCGGGAAAGTGTTCTAAAGGAAGCAGATGAGGAAGCTGTGAACGCCTTAATGAAGGGCGGGAAGCAAGTGAATACGACAGACCTAGATGCCCGCTATGATCCAGATAGCGAGGAAGAAGAAGAGGACGACCTATTAACCAAAGAACTCAAAAAGAGAATCAAACGACCAGAGCCAGATGGAGAGTTTTGCCAAGTGCAATTAGGAGATGACCCAGAGAAAACGATCAAAATAGGGAACGATCTTCCACCAGAAGTGCCTGGAGTGCGGCGGATATGCTCGGGATCCCACCCGAAGTCGCTTGTCACCATTTGGCCGTGGATCCAAGAGCAAAATGGGTCGCCGAAAGGAGAAGAGTCCAGAAAGAAGAGAAGGCACGAGCAGCATCCAAGGCTGTTGAAGATCTGCTCGATGCAGGATTTATTAAGGAGATCAAGTACACTACATGGCCCTCGAACGTCGTCCTAGTCAAAAAGGCGAGTGGAAAATGGGGGATGTGTGTGGATTATACAGATCTCAACCAAGCTTGTCCCAAAGATGCATTCCCAGTTCCGAGCGTCGACCTCTTGGTTGACAGTGCGAGCGGATTCAGGGTTCTGTCCTTTTTGGACGCTTACTCCGGTTACAACCAAATTACCATGCACACGCCCGATCAAGAGAAAACGACCTTCATGACGGACAAAGAACGCTGGGGCAACCTACCAACGCATGATGACCTAAGAGAAGTTTTCGAATAAGCCAGAAAAAATTCCCTAACAGTCAATCCAGAAAAATGCACCTTCGGTGTAAGAGCGGGCAAGTTCCTAGGTTTTTACCTCACGGAAAGGGGAATAGAAGCCAGTCCAGATAAATGCCGAGCAGGCACACAAATGAGGCCGCCCACGACCAAAAAAGAAATCCAAAACCTCAATGGAATGGTGGCCGCCCTTTCTCGGTTCATCTCGAAGGCTGCGAACAAGTCCTTGCCCTTATTCAGACTATCGAAGAAGGAGACCGCTTTCGAATGGACGCTCGAGTGCGACCAAGCACTTGAACAATTAAAGACTGCTTTGGCAGAACCGCCCATCCTGACCACTCTAGAGCCCGGGGAGACTTTATACCTATACTTATCCATCACGGACGAGGCGCTGGCCGCCGTGTTGGTACGAGAAAAAGGAGCTAAGCAGAATCCGGTATATTTCGTTAGCAAAGTACTGCAAGGACCCGAGCTCAGATACCAAAAGATCGAGAAATTGGCATTTGCTTTGGTCGTCGCAGTTAGGAGATTGCGCCGTATTTTGTGGCACATCAGATCGCACTACGAACGGACCAACCGATCAGGCAGATCCTGCATTGACCAGATTTAGCTGGAAGAATGATCAAGTGGGCGGTGGAACTCTCGGAATTTGGAATCAAGTATGAGCCTAGATCGTCCGCCAAAGCCCAGGTCTTGGCCGATTTTATTGCGAAAATGACACCAGGGGCTGAACCCCCAGATGAGGGAACATGGACCTTACATGTAGATGGATCCTCCAATGGAAAAGGCAGTGGAGCGGGTATAATTCTAGAGAACGGGGATGGAACGACCATAGAGGTCTCATTGGCTTTCTCCTTCCCTACTTCGAACAACCAGGCTGAGTATGAGGCATGCGTAGCCAGACTAGTGCTCGCTCTAGAGTTCAATGTAAAAAAGGTGGAAATACGATCAGATTCGTTGCTCGCTGTCTCTCAAATCAACGATGTGTTCTCAGCCAAGGATGAGGTGTTGCAAAGGTACTTAGCAAGAGTAAAAGAGCTAATGCAGAAATTCGAGCACGCCGAAGATAAGCACGTCCCTAGAACAGAGAACATCAGGGCGTACATAGTATCCAAACTTGTGAGCACGAAGAACTCTGGCAATCATAGAAGCGTGATACAAAAGGTCCTGTCTCAACCGAGCGTGAGGCTAGAAACTTCCATGAGAGTAGATGTGGGCGAGGTAGATCAGAGACCCACCTGGATCGACCAAATTGTCAATTACATTAAAGAAGGAGAAGAATCTGGAAACTCGAAGGAAGCGGTGCTCGTTCGAAAATGAACAACCTCTTACACTATTATCAACGACCAGCTGTATAGAAGAGGTTTCACCAAGCCGTTACTCAGATGTCTCTTACCAGACGAGGCTGACTACGTACTAAGAGAAATTCACGAAGGCATTTGCGGTAATCACATGGGAGCAAGAGCATTGGCCAAGAAAGCCTTAAGAGCGGGTTATTACTGGCCGACCATGGATGCAGATGCGACAGAAATGGTAAAGAAATGCGACAAGTGCCAAAGGCACGCAGACGTCCACATAGCTCCTCCTACTGAGCTCAATAGTTTAACCGCCCCCTGGCCGTTTGCTTGGTGGGGGATAGACCTCCTAGGTCCATTCACGCTCGCTCCCGGACAGCTTAAATTCTTGATCGTCGAAGTGGACTACTTCACCAAGTGGATCGAGGCAGAACCATTGGCAACCATCACTTCAAAGAATTGTCTCAGGTTTGTAAAAAAGAATATACTGGTACGATTTGGAATACCCGAAGTCTTAGTATCGGATAATGGCACTCAGTTCACCGATAAGAACTTCCAAGCAACTCTGGCCGAGCTAGGAGTAAAACAGCGTTTCACGTCGGTGGAACACCCGCAAACAAATGGACAAGCAGAAGCGGCCAACAGAGTCATCTTAAGGGGGCTGAAAAGGAGACTGAATGAAGCCAAGGGGAAATGGGTAGAAGAATTACCCTCGGTACTATGGGCGTACAAAACCACGCCCCACTCAACCACTGGAGAGTCACCATTTAGGATGGTATATGGGACGGAGGCATTAATTCCTGTTGAAATAGGGGAATTAACCTGGAGAACGACTAATCCAAAACTGCAGGCCGAGAACGAACAGGCGACCAGGGAAGAGCTGGACTTGGTCGAAGAATTGAGAAATAAAGCGTCTTTGAGGGAAGCACTGGTTAAACAAAGCGTGGTGACCAAGCATAACACTAAGGTCATTTCCCGTGTATTCGAAGTTGGGCAGCTCGTCCTACGAAAGGCCAACATCGGTCAAAGAAATGCGGGACAAGGGAAGCTCGTACCCAACTGGGAGGGGCCCTTTAGAGTCGCAGCTAGAACGGGCAAAGGGGCATACATTCTACAAACGATGAATGGTGGAACGATCTCCAACACTTGGAAAGCTACGAACCTCAGAAGATACTTCACCTAGAAGCTTTGTAAATATGAAAGAATATCATGTTAAGGAATTAAACGTTAAGAACGGACAGGGCACTCTTTTTCCTACGAGGTTTTTTAGTGAGGCCTGCTCGTCTTTCAATAAAGATACCTTGCATTTCCTAGTTTACGGAATTACTTATTTAAGTTATTGATTGTCCCAAGAAACGGGCCACACTTTTAGTGAGTTCAATTCAAACCGAGTTTGATAAACTACTAAGAAAGAAAATGAAACGAGCTTAAGAATAAAGCCAACGATCAAAAGATTTGGTAGTGTATGGGAAACAAGCTAAATCCAAAGTAGAAACTTGGTAAGCTGTTCACATACGCAGAACTCGTCTCAAAGACTTCTACGATATAGAAATTTAGATCGAGTTATACTTAAAGATATTAGAAATTCATGGAAAAATACGAATTAAACATATCCACCCGGAGAAGGCCGGGCTCCATTAAATTTCATTACAAATAAGGGCGACATGAAAGTCCCCAAAGGAAAGAGAATAAAACACGTTCAACGAAAGCATAAAAGCAAAAAACGCTTGAAGCTGATCACTCTTGACGGCGGTAGATGATTTCCTCATCTCGAACAATGTTACCATTTTCGTCCGTCTCCGCAAGGCGAACAATCTGCCAGTCCCGAAGGAAGTGATCGTTACTCACAATTGCAAGATTGATGTCCAAGTTAGGATAACAATACTGAATTTGAGCAACAGCTTCATCAAAACGCCCTTGGGCAATTTAAAGGGTTTTGTCCTCTAGGGATTCCAACTCAACAGCCTTCTGATCTCGCTCGTCCGTCGCAGTTTTGAGATTGCCTTTCAAACCATCAACCTGCTCCTCCAAGTTAGTATTCTTAGCAGTCATCTCGGTCAAGTTGGCAGTTTCGGTGGCCAACTTGGTCTCGACGTCCGCTTTGGCTTTTATGGCTGCATCACGTTCAGAAGTGACCTTGCCAAGTTTCTCTATGGTGGGTTGAAGGGCGACCTCAGCTTTCTTAAGTTTTGCCTTGGTAGATTCCAGTTGAGCCCGCAGATTTGCAAATTGACCAAGGGCAGAGTTATATTTATCAGTTCTGTCTTGGAGGTCGCCCTCCAACCATAAATTACGATGTGCAAGTCGAATACCTACTTGGCGTTCAGCATCCTCGCTCTTAAAACTAGCAAGTTTGACAGAAGCGGCCTTGGCAATCACAACCGCGAACAAAAGGGGGTCTTCACGTAAGCGGGCAAAATCTGAGTCACCAAGAGAGTCAAGATTTAAAACGGGCTTCTTTGGGACCTCTTTGGGCCTCTTGAAATTTGGGGAATCAAGGTCAATCTGTACGGGCTCATCTGAAGAGGGCACCCGATCACGCTTCTTTGAGTTTGAGCTCGAATCATTCTCACGAACAGAAGACTTCTGGCCACCATCGATATGAGCGGGCTCAATAGGAGGATCGGGAAACGTAACTTTCTTGGCTTTCCTCGCTTTGATCTTGTGCATGAGGGACCCGAAATCACAACCCGACATCTTGGCTACATAAAGGGAAAAGATAACGGTCAGAACCTGAAAAGGAACTATAAAAAGCAAGCAATCAAAAGAGAAAATCAGGAAAGACGATCACCGAGCTTATTTTGTACTTGAGTAACCGTTCGAGCACGAGCAAACGGGTTACAGGGGATAACTCGCTTAGGCATCCAGCTAACTAACGCTTCTAAAATCTCAACGCTCTCAATATCATATTCGCTGAGCGACCTCAGATATCTATAGTGTATGGATTCACGGTCATAGTGGGAACGTGACCACCCGATGGGAAATTTCACCGAAATGACATTTCCTTGAGCGTCCGCAGCCCCAACCATATTACGAGCTTTATCATTAATGGGAACGACCCAGAGGAATGCATGTCTCCAAGGCTTGATAGGCTCACGAAGGGGCTTGAATAATTCGACCGTGCCCTTGCGACACTTCAACGACACCTGCCCTCATCGACGGGGCCCGCTCTTTAACTCCACACTGCGGTTAACATCAAACAAGGAAAAGAACAGTCGGTAGTTGATGTCACGACCAATGGCGCCCATCACGTTCTCAAACGCCCTTATAAGGGCCCATGCGTTAAAATGGAGTTGGGAAGGGGCGACCCCAAGAGCCCTTAGAATACGACGTTGAAAGAAAGTAAAGGGAGGGCGCACCCTCCGATCCCGAAGGACATTGGTATACATTGTAAACATCAAAGAATTTGGAATCGTGGCCGCATGTTCTTCAGGAGGTATTCCCTCGGTTCGCCACTCTTGGTCGCCATAGCCGACCAACTCATCAAAATAGCGAGTGATGTCATCACCGGGAGGGAAGGTCGATGATGTTGATAGAATAAAGTTTGAAATCCAGGAGCGATCTTCCCCATATATACCTCTCCAGTTGTACTCTTTGGGCAGGGATGCGTTTTGAGGAACGGGTGAAGGCAACGGATTAGAACGCCTCTCAGATGAAGGAGCGTCTGCACGAGGAGACTGCAAGGTCTCAGAATCAGTAGAAGAGGAAAAGCCGGATAGAGACGAGTTCGAAGAGGAAGAGCGGGATCTAGAAAGATCTTCCGAACGAGCAGCACACTCGACCGTATTTGAAGAAGGATGGCCGGTGATCCTAGCGGTTTTTTTAGTTCGCGCCAGCGCGAAACCTGAAAGGGGAGGGAAGGTCAGGATCACCAAGATCGATGATACTCAGAAGGGGGCGACAAGGTCGACCCAGGGCCTGAATCCCCCCTCCTCGCCCTAAGAGAGTTTACAAAGACTTAAAAGCTGTTAAAAGTATGAAGACATACCTTGATGGAGAATATTGAGGAATTAGGTCGATCATAAGGAGAAACTTTGCTCGTCCGCAGAAATGTAAATTGCTCGCCTTGGGAAAGGTAAATCCAAAAGGAAGGAAAATCGAAATCAGAGGGCAGCATATTTATAAGACCTGAAGGAAGGAAAACAGAACAATACAATGATTCACCTGCACGCGCCTCGAAAACCGAAACGTCATCACGACAAAAGCAGCCACTTTTCGAGATTCGAGGCACCATTAATGAGTTTTCCGGGATCCAAGAAACGTCACTTTATGTCAGGCGCCAAGTGTTCAGAAGGTACGGTCGGTCAGAAAATATCCCCGAGCAACGAGTAAAAACGCAAGAATCCTAACAAGCCTACGCTCGTCCAAGCACGATCTTGGCTGGGGGGCAACTGTTCCAGAATGGGCCGAAGACCAGTCTAGGCCATGCACAAAAAAGGCCCATTAAGGATGAAAAAAGGCCCAGAGTGTGATTGTATTTGTTCCTAAACTTAGAGGTTGGTTGTGAAATATTATTTTAAAACTTTGAGCTTGATTGTGAAACTTAGAGTGTAAAAAAAATAAAAATTATATCGACTATAACTTATATTCATCAATCATGTTGTGGAATCCTTGATTAACTTAGAAATATGCACGACCAGAGTTTACAACCTTCTAACTTATCCAAAATGATAACAACCTTCAAAATATATGAAATAGAGAAATTGATTTTATACACAAAAATTCTCACGAAACTATTAAGAAGGACTTACATCAACAAAACTCCAAGGATATGTGCTCCATGCTGCTAAAGTATGTGTCTCTAGCTATTCTACAGTCAAGCTAGATCCAGTATTTATTCATCAGCTGAAATTACGCATGTTGATTGACTCAGATTAGAAAAACACACACCATGTATTAAGACTTTATCCTTGTTATGGAAAATCTATGATTATGTGTGCGTGCTTAACACTTTATAAAATTAACTTTAGTGTATTGTCTTACCTTTATTTAATCAAGGAAATCACGGTTGCTGGAGATTTATATCAAAAATAACAGTTAAGCAAAGCACAAAAGAGAAGACCTTGAAATATATGACAACATTGACGATTTCCTTCTGATCAAGCCAGCAGTGATGGTCCACAAATTGAGTAGTGTCCCTTCTTTCATGGATCTAGCAGTAAAAAACCAAGATAGATTAAATTGGAGAAACGAAACAAAAAAAAATGAAACAATTGACAAAATATGCAGCAATTGATGTACCGATTTCTAACACATCCTCATAATCGATTCTATTATTCAAGCATGTGCTTACAAATCTTATATATAAATGAGCGATACACTCTGCAAATTCGATATAACGCTGATCAAGAAATGTACATGTAACATTACATTTTTGAGGAAACGGCGGTGTCGACAACCCTAGAAGGTGCTTTCAAAGTGGATTACACAACCATGTATTTATAAGGGGAGACAAGGGCTTGTGTTAGGTTAAGTTTTTACCGTATCTCTATTTACATTATTTAAATTAAACATAAATACATTTTGTTAGAAAAAAATCATATAGATTTATTTATTTAATGCCTTTAAAGTAAATTCTAGACGAAAAAGATAAATAAATATTGTTCTCATTAATAAAAAAAATTAGGAAAATAGAAATTATAACCACATATCCACATATGTGTATCAAAATTAATAAATTATTTAAACTTTCGTATTTTTAATAAAAAAATTATTTCTTTTTTATGTTCTTATAAAACATGTAACATTTTCCCTTTTAGCTCAAATGATAAAAAAAGTCAATATTGAAATAATCATGTAATAATTAAAAAACTGAAATGAAAACCATCATCATGATCTCATTTGTTCCGCAACAAACATTTAGTTAAACCTACTTTGAACATGAAGTGTTTTTCATATATAGCCTTTGATTTCTCATTTATTTTCACAAACATCTACCTTTTGAGGTACCTTGGCATACCTTGCTCCAGAATATGCAAATTTTGATGTCTATAGAGTATCAGCAAATGTTTGCAAAGTATAGATAAAGTTTTACTTGGAAGGTTCTAAAATTGGGTATAACACTTTGAGACACTTTAGAATTTTGGGACTCCTATCTCCATCTTTTTGTTTTTTCTAGAAGCAAAATAAACTTGTTAAATAGACGGAGGACACAAGTTAAATTAAAAAATTAGATACACAATAAACTTCGATGATGGATACAAGGATTGGAAACCATGGGTTGTTGGCCCTCTCCCCCTTCAGAATATGTTTTTGGTTAGTCCCTACTTGCCTATGTTATGTATCATGTTGCATGTAACTAAAAATTTTTATTTTTATTCGCATACTTCTTACGCCAGGAGTGTGTAAAATAATTCAATTCATGACGGAAATTTTTTTGTTGGTCCAACTCTATTAGCACATCGTGATGCATTTTCCACATGTACGATAGGTCTAATGAAAAAAAAAATTTTTCACTTTGACAAGATGGAAAAAGCATAGATATTTAAACAAACCCGGTAATCAATCGGGTCAGGACACTAGTCATTGGGACAATAGTTGGATCGGTGGGTCACTTGTCGGCCCGCATGACCCGTGACACTATTAAAACTAGTAAAAATAGGCATGATATGCAGTGACCGATTTATAAATTTTCATTAGTGGAGGCAAAAATGTAGTCTAGTATATTTTTCTAAAAAATATACTATAAGATTTTATAAATTCGTAATTTTATGACAAAAAAAAATACTAAAATACCTAAATTTCTACAAATTATAAAGCTAAAAGGAAAAATTAATAGCAACTTATTCTCTATTTTATTGAACTCTTATAAATTTCTACAATTACTTTAAGAAGTTTTTCATGTGGGGACAAAATCTATTTTTTTTGGGGTCAAGACAAAATTACTATGTATATTACTAAATAAAATATTTTGTTAAGTGGGGGCAAGTGCCCCCAATAACTTCAACCTAGATCCGTCCCTGATGATATGTATGAACTCATACATACCAAGCTATGATTATTTTTACCATACTTTAAAAATGTCCAAAAAAAACTCAAATAATATTGACATAACTAACTAACTCATTCTTCAAATTCAAATCTATTACCATAACATAAGTACCTAATTAAAAAAACAACCATTAAACAACAATGTTCTCACAAATATTCATTAATATTCTAATTAATAAATTTATAAAATCTTTTTTCAGACAAAAATAAATATGTAAAATCTAATAACTATGAAATTTGATATAAAATATTACCTGTTATATAATTAGAATATAAACATAATATAACACACACATATATATAATACAAACCTATTATCAATATACAAAAAACATATATTTTTTATTTCAAATGAGATAGTATATACTTAACATAATATAACTGCAATATTTGAATTGGAAAATGTAGAACACGCTAAGCATTTAGGGAATTGCATTGCTGCAATTTGGTGAAGCATTTGGTGTCGTTGGAACACCATTCTTAACTACATTTGTTGGACAATTCGAGAAATAAAAAACATTATATGAAGATATCAATTAATAGCAAGAGATAAAAATTATCAAATATATTCATATAAACATCTAAAAATTTCTCTTCTTATCTCTTTCTTATTTCTCTCTTTTCTATTTTTCGAAACATCCAAACAAATATTAGTGCTAGTACGGTTAAAGAACAAAAAAAAGGAGGGAGAACAATTAAAGAACACATACAAAAGGGGTAATAAGATCCCATTATTTTCTTTCAATTAATTAAACATAAATTTTCTATCAATTAAAAGCAAGAGAGACAAAAAATAGGAAGAATTGGAAGAATTGGTATGAAGATTGAAGCATAACCATTTCATACTTGAGAGAACACTCCTCCCATAAGTTCATAACCCATTATTAACACTTTGAACTTTACCGATGTAACTAAAATGCTTTGTTTTTTTGGCATACATCAAATTTGCTTTAATGGATGATGATCGCAGGCTCCCTTGGAAGCCTTTTTTAGATAAAATGTAATTTCTGAAAATTATGAAAAATGCAAAGCAGAATGATTTTAACAATTTGAAATTCCAAAAAGATTTTCGACAATATCTTCGTGATGTTCCCCCAAGAAGAAAAACTATATTGCAATGTGATTAGCATATTGGTGCAAATTCTTGCATTGAGGAAAACATATCTTCCAGTAGAAAGGTAGGATAGGAACACAAAAAAAATCAAACAAGGGAACACGATGTAGCCTCTCGTCGTTGGGAACACAGTGCTTTGAGATAAACTGTCATTTTGGTCCCTAAATATGTCAAGCACTAATATTTTAGTTCCTAAATGCATCAAAATTTCAAACATATCCTCCAATATCTCTTTAGTAAGTCATTTTGGTCCTCAAATGTGTTTTTTGTTAGGCATTTTAGTCCTCAAATGTATTTTTTTTATTGGCCAATTTAATCCCTAAAATTACTCAAAAAGGACCAGTTTGCAATTTTTGATACATTCAGCGACTATAATGATAGCGCATCACACATTCAAGGAGCAAAATGACTATTTTTTCATGCTCTCCCTTCTCTTCTTCCCCCTCTCCTATCTCTCTCACTGACACAACCGCCTTTTGATGTTTGTTCCATCGGCTCCATCTCCGTTTGTGACAGGAAATAAATATTAGAACTATTTATGCTATTAGCTAATAGGTTTATTTCTAGCACTTTTATGCTTTTTGTGTTGCTCTTTGACTCACTGTGCTCTAGAATATTCCTAGGAATTCTTACGAAATTATTAGCCAATCATTTGTGGCTAGCTTACCTTCATATAGCAGCACTGCTGCATTTAATGAATCAACCAATAATTAAAAATTGATATATCTCTTATCCCTAAGAAAACTCTCTCTTATACTCAATGCAGGGCTGGCCAAAGGCTTGTGCAGGTTGTGCTATTGCACAAGGCCCCATCCCTATATCAATCTTTTAGTGCTCAACAAAATTAATAGACAAATTATATAGAAGCTTTTCTAATCATATATTAGATATTTGCCGGAGTGCAGTGCAAGTAAAGCGCATCTTAACGTTGGGGGAAAAAGTTGGATCCCCAACATCTGCATTATTTACTTTTTACTTTGGCATCTCGCTGCTTTGATGTTTCTTTTTTTTTTTACAGCTGCATGTTGTTTTTTTTACAATTCTTTGGAAAATGATTAAATATATAATATTACTTTTAGAACGTATTCAACTAAAAAATATATTGCTTTTAGAAAATGTTTTTTTGAATAACTATTTGAAAATTTCGAAAAAAATATAATTCCAGCCTTTTAAAACAAAAATTAATTAAATTTTCATTTGTTTTTTAAAAATATTGTGATTTTGTGTTCTTAACTTAATTTCTACTGAGGAATTAAAATAAATTTTTTTAGAAATTATTATTTTTTGTTGCTATAGAATTTTTTAATTTATATTTACTTTTTTTGTATTTGAGTATTGGGTATATTTGTTAATGATTTTGGCCCCCATAATAAATTATGTAAAACTCTATCACCAAAGCGGCCAATTTAATAAAAGTAGGAGCCTGATTTTTAAAATTTGAGTAGGACCTCTCAAGTGAAAGGGGCGACCGCGACTCATTGGTTCATCTTCTCCAAATTCTATTCTTCCATTGATATTTCAGAAATGAGCTCAAATTATTACCAGATTTATATCCCTCACAATCTAAATCATTTTTTTATGTCGTAAATGTTGAACCAAGGTCAAACACTCTTTGTTTTGTATGATAACAAATTACAATCTGTTTACTAATGGTTATAGTTGAACCAAAGCACAGGGCATGAACCAAAGCAGAGGGCTGAACCAACGCACAGGGCAATGAACCAAAGCGCTTGATATTATATCTTAAAGTGTAGAAGCTCGAAGGAGAAGCTACTCAAGCGTTCAAAACTTATGTGTTATATTGCTTTGCATAGGACGCGTGTAAGATCTCGTCACTTAAGCTTTATGACTGTTGTAGTTGAGAGATGATCTTTTAAAATGGAATTGAGCTAGGCTTGGTAAAATAGGTTAGGCACAAATAATGATTTGTTGTTTTTTAAAGAAAATAGATTCATGAGTTAGTGTTTTAAAACAATTTGTTTTTAAAAGTAAAAATCGATTCTTGATTTGGTACATTAAGCTAGAAATCGATTTCCACTTGTTGTTAAAGCCATAAATCGATTTTCCTCTTGCTTGTTAAAGTCATAAATCGATTTCCCTTGTTTTTAAAAGCCAAAAATCGATTTTCCACTTCCTTGTGTATAGCCAACAATCGATTTGTGGCTTGCTTGTTTTTAAAAAAAACTTGTTTTGGAAAGAAAACAATCGATTGATGACTTTGTGTATTTGAAGAACCAAATCGATTTTTGACTTGATTTTAAAGCATAAAATCGATTTCCCCTCTTGCCTTTGAAGCATATAATCGATTTCCCATCTGTTATTTTTTAAGAAAAGAATTTGTTTTGGAAAGAAATCAATCGATTGATAGCTTGTTATTATAAAGATTACAATCGATTATTGACATGGTTTATAAAGAAAAGAATCGATTGTTGGCTTCCTTTAGGAAGCAAGCAATCGATTGTTAGCTTGCTTTTTGAAGCAAGCAATCGATTATCTACTTGTTTTTAGAAGAACAAAATCGATTCATGGCCTATTTATAAAGAAAACAATCGATTTTCATCCTATTTCTTTCAAACAATCAATCGATTCTTCACTTATCACAATTGTGTTAACAAGTGCTTCAACGGTCATATTTTTACATTCCCTATAAATAGGACTTAGGGTTTTCACGATGAAACAGAACAACACACGACTCAAAAAGAAAAGAACGTATACTCTCACCGTCAAACCATTTTCTTCACGTTCTTCATCTAGGGTTTCAAATCTCTCATCTCTCTCAACTACATCTTGTTATATTTTTGAGTGATTGGATCCTAGTTTTCACTTGTAATCGTCTATACTTGGTTGTTGTGAAATCCTGGGAAGTTTTCTTGGTTAACTCAATCGGGGATATTGAATTGTAGCGAAATCCTTAGCGGGGAGCTTGGGTTCTCAATTTGGGGAAAATTGAGATTGGTGTGGTAGCTATAGGGAAGTTGCTTGCTTATAAGCAGACTAGGGTGGAGCAAGAGGTCAAAGAACTTCAAAACTTCAGCAGAGCAGAGAGCTGCACAACTATGTTGCAGGCTTGCAATAGGTAAGAGAAAACTGCAAAATTATGTTTGCAACAGATTCATCTGAAAATGCAATTCACAATCCCCACTTTTTGTGTAGGATTTTTTATTCTTTGAGTTCACTTGAGTCGATCAATTGATTTTTCATCTGCATTTGAGGATTGCCACAACCTCAAAGTCCTTAAGCTAAAAAGGATAACATTGTATGATGCAACTCTTAATGGAATTCTTGACAATTGTGTGGAGTTGGAAAAGATTAGCCTACCCGAATCAACTGGGCTTTGAGAGACTTATAATCATGAAATCAAAACTTCAAGTTTTACGCCTTCAAGCTCTATATGTGGATCATATTGAAGTTGTTGCCCAAAACCTTGGATAATTTGTCCTTCCAGGAATGTATCCATTGTTGCTCCAAACCTGCAAAACTTCCTGTATCATTGGTATTCAGTGAGATTCTAGCATACTACAATGATCTTTCGGTAATAATTTCCAATTCTTTTCATATATCTTTTTAACAATTGCTCAACTAATGATTAATGGAGTTTCATGGAAATTTGCTGAAGATGAAACATTACATAAACAAAGCAAATGGATTACTTATTGAAAACAAAACATATATAATTAAAAGATAAAGAATTGCAATGAAAAAAGACTCAAATATTGTAAGCTTGACAGAGAAAAGCATATATGTATCTCATATATGTAGTGTTAAGCTATCTACTAAGACTTAATTGTGTGTTGGGTAAAGGGGTAATTAGATGATTAAGAAACTTCATTCCATTGTACAACTCCCAAATTGTGGAAAAGAAAAATAGGAGAAAAGAGTGATATGGAATGGTATGGAATCCATATTACTCATTTTTTTATCTCCTTCAAAATGCAAATGCATTGCATCTCGTTCTATTCAAATCGAAACAATGAAATATAACTTCATACAAATGCATTGCATCTCCTTCCATTCAACCTTTTCTATTACAATATATTGACTAAAATCATTCATCCACTTTCCCTTTCCCTTCCTAATAAAAAACATAACACTTCACAAACATATTAGCAAAAACATTTGACCATATTGGATTTGGGGAATGAGAGAAAAATTTATGTTGAAGTATTATGTTTATATTGGAGGGACGAGATCAGGGGATAAAAAATGAGGTATTTTCAACATCAGTTCTACCCAATAACAACTTTTATTTGACTAAGTAAAGCCTCAATTTGTTATCCCATCGAATCTATCTTTATAATTGTCATACCCTAATTTTGTCCGCCTAGGTTTAAAACCCTAATTTTCCGCAAAAAATAAATAAATTGAGAAGTGTGGTTTTATTTTGAAGAGTGAAGAGCATTGTGCATGCATTTTTGGGTTTTAAAAGTCATTCTAGGGCTTTTAAATTCATTGTTAGAGTGGAAATGCATTTGTTGTTAAAAAACAAGGTTTTTAGGACAAAAGGGTATTTTGGTCATTGTCAAAATAAGATAATTTCTCATCAAGAATCATTGTGCAATTTTAGAGAAATTTATTTGAGGCAAAACATTTTTGGTCATGTATGTATGGATGCGCATGCATGCATACATTGTGCACAAAATTTCAAAAAGGATCAATAGGGAATATTCTACAAAAATTTCAAGATGAGGTTTTTATGATATTTTTGGTCATGGTGATCTCATAAAATGGCATATTCCTAAGGTTCCTAGTATGTGGCCTAAATTGGGTGTATTTTTGTACAATTATCCTAAGAAGAATAATCAAAAATGAAGGGATAATGGAATGGTCATATAATAGTACAATAGTACAAGATGACAACTAGCAAAACTTGGTCACCAAGGACCCCTCCCAATGTGTGTCGCCTATCCCTCTCATTCCCTCTCATATTTTCATTTTTTGACCTCAATCCATGTGTGATTCAATCCTCACCCTCCATTCAAATTTTAGATGCAATCCTAGGGTGAGATGAGATGCACAATGACCTAACTACCCTTAAACCTAATTGCTTTCTATATATACCCTATTAACCTCACCTCACAAAAAAAAAAGAGAAGCTTTTAGCCTCACCATTCACTCATAAACCCTAGCACACAACTCCCTCCTCACCTTCTCTCCATTTATGCGCCACCCCCTCTCCCTTCTCTCTAACTCACTTCTTCATTTCTCATCTACCCACACACGTTCAATCCATCTTCCAAGCCTAAACACTAATTTTCAACCATCAATCCTTCATAAAATCACACAAAAGTTCAAGATCAAGGGTCATTTTTTGGTTGAAGATAAGTTGATTTGGTTGATTGTTTCTTCATCTATTGTGTTTATTTGGAGCTCATCTTAAGGTATGTGATTCCTAGACCCCTTCTCTTGTAAATCCTTGCATAAAGTCATCATTTCTTGCATATTTGTGAGATTTCCACTTCCAAAAATGTAGATCCTCTCTTTTAACTTCATTTTTATGCTTGTACATATGTTAATCTCATGAATCTTTGTTTTGATGCTTTGATTTTGGGGTTATATGCATGATTTTGTTGTTTTAATTGAAATAAAATGTTATTTGCTTTGATGATAATTTCGCATGCTTCAAATAAATATGTGTTTTATGATTTTTGTTGGTTCTCATGGTTGAATCTTATGAATAAATGTATCTATGTTTTGGTTATGTCATTCGCTTGCTTGATTTGGTTGACTTGTTGAAATAAATTGATGATTGGCCATTAAACTTGCAAATATTCAAACCTATGTTGTTAATTGTGAAATTTGTGATTTGAGAAAAATGAATTTGGGTTTTGGTTCATTTATGGTCCACAAATGATCTTGGGTTATGCTAAGTTGGCAAGAGATAGGTTACTTCAACCTTGATGCCTATGCTTGTAAGCATTTAAAAATTCAATTCCCATTTGATGTGCTTGTGAAATGTGAGCAAAAAGGGGTCTATAAACAATTGAATTTGCGCACATGATTGGTCTCCAATGACCTTGATGCATCCTCAAGTTTAATCATGCTTTCTTTGCTCTTTGAGTTTATTGTAAATTGTTGTTTGAAGCTTGTGAAGTTTTGGCAAAGGATAGGCCACTTAGAGCCTTGATGCACCATTGCATTGTCTTAATAAATTGCAAAGGATAGACCGCTTGGAGTTTTGATACACTTTCCATTTCTCAATCGGCAAAAGATAGGTTCATTTAACCTTGATGCACATGCATTTTGCATATTCATGCATTCTTACCTATTCTTGCATCCTTGCCTACTCATGCATTCTTGAATTGAAGCTTGGTACTCCATGCTTGATATACTTGTTTATGTGCTTGTGGTGCATTAAAATGTTGAATTGGTGTTCACAATTTGCTTGTTTTGATTTCCACCAATTGTTACTCGTTAGTAACTCTCCAAAACTTCAAAACCATGTTGCATACAAAAAACAACTTGTTACTCGTTAGTAACGTTCCAACTTCAAAACATTTTTTTTGCATTTACATAATCAATGATAAACAACTTCACTTCTTCTCAAAACAATTCCAAACTATTTTTCACAAATTAAAAACTTTGTTGAGGATAATGCGAAGCCTTTGCTTGCACGATTGTCAACAATGGGGTGCTAGTGGTGATCACTTGGAGCCTTTGCTCAATTGATTATCATGAACACTCATTTTTCAAAAGAACTCTCATTTCACAAATTAAAAACTTTGTTGAGGATAATGCGAAGCCTTTGCTTGCACGATCGTCAATAATGGGATGCTAGTGGTGATCACTCGAAACCTTTGTTGTTTGATCACTGTGAACATTCAATTTTCACAATTAAACAACTAAAAAATAAAAACCTTTTCTCGACAACCGAGAACTACGTAAGCTTTGAATTCTCCATCGCACTGGGAGATACGTAGGAGCGGGTCACATTCCCGTCAAGCACGACAAATGAAAACCATTTTCTTTTCAAAAAAAACAAACCCTTTTCCAAAACAAGGCAATTTCTAAAAACAAAACAATTTTCGAAAACAAGAACTACGTTGCTTTGATTCCCTCCCCAGGATACGTAGGCACGGTGCCCTCCCGTCAAGCACAAAAGATTAAATTTTCCTTAAGTTTTTCCATAAAGTAAGGAGAGATAAAGAGAGATAAAAACAAAGCATTTCTTAAATCTACCTTTTAAATCACACGTCAAATCGAGGTTCCCTTTCAGTAGAAAGGATGTGTGGGGTGCTCGTACCTTCCCCATGCATAACCGACCCCCGAACTCAAATCTCGTGGTTCCAAGGACCATTGTCTTTCAAGAAAGGTTTTTTTTCAATGTTTTACCTCTAAAAAAATATTGGTGGCGACTCCAATTCACGTTGTGCGAAGAGAAATTCCTCCAAAGGATTTTTCGGGGTGCAACAGCTGGCGACTCCACTGGGGACCTTTCTTTAGTGGGTCGAGCCAATCGATTCGACATGTGATTTATTTCGTTGATTTGAATGCTTTGTTATATCTCTCCTCCTTTCCCTTTCTTCTTTCTTTCCTTTGCCTTTAAAAACATGCTTGCATTATTCTTAGAATTGTCGTGTGCATTCTTGTGATGTTGTGCTTGCGTGCATTGTGTGTTAGCCTTCTTCCTCTTCTATATTTGCTTCTTGAGTAAAATAAGAGTAGTTTCTTCTTCTTCTCCTCTTACTTTCGTCGTTTATATGCTTTTCTCATACATTTCCCCAATCCTAGCATGTTCCCCTCTTCTTTGCTCCCTTTCTTGAGGTAAGCTCATGCATTTCCCTTAATCCTATTATGTCCCCTCCTCTAGGCTCCCTTTCTTAAGGTAAGCAATGCTTGCGATTGTTGTTGGAACCCTAGGTTAGTATACTTATGTTGAAATGATATTGAACCCTAGGGTAGACGACATGCTGTTGCTTGATATTGTCTGGACTGTTTTGGTTTCCCTTTGCAGGTGGGGTTTGGGTAGATTTTTAGGTGTTGTGCCCTCATCACACACTGCACACCTTATATTTGTGAGCATTGAGTGGGGCCTAAAACCCAAGGTCTGCAAAGAACCCTAGGAGAGTGGAAATGAGTAGTGACTGCCATTCGTAGACCGTTGTCTGTCTGGCTCTCATGAAAGTTTCGCCCAAGAGTGCACTTTCTTCATGATACCTCACAATCGGTAGCTCTCTACGATTGTGGGTGTATTCATGAGAGAGACTTTAGCTCTTGGTTGCCATTGTGAGGCAGTGACCAGAACCCACATGGGAGGATTACCCTTGTCGTTGACTTTAGAGCCTACGATCTTTACCCATTTGTAGGACACGGGGGCACGCAAATTGTGTGTTGCATTAGCTTAGGCATCCTCTTTCGAAACTCTTTTACCAAAAATGTAGAAAGTAATTTCCTTTTTCCCTCATAAACACCTATATGAGGTGGCATATAGCGGGTATTTTCAAAAATGTTTTGAACCGCCACCAATAAACATCATTTTCTTCTCTCTTTTCTATGTAAATAAAAGGTCATAAAAATCACATCTGCGTCATTTTGCATCATCATCATTGCATTCGCATCTAACAAAAATTTTGAAAAAAAAACCTCCATTCTTTGCATCCTCCATGCATTAAAGTTGTTTGCCGGAGATCGCAACGTAACACAAAGTCTTTTCATAGGTGTGTAAGAAACGGAATGGAATCAAAAGGCAAAACCGTTTTCAATTCAAGGCTTCCTGTGGTGAAAGAGATTGATATGGCTAGTCTGAAAGAGTATGCATCCCTCCTAGGTCCTATTGAGGTCAGGTCTTTTGACAAAACCTATGGGAACATTCGCAAGCTGCTACAACTAGAAGTGCAAGAGAGTGCCATTGCTGCCCTGTGTCGGTTCTATGACTCGGAGATTCGCTGTTTCATTTTTAAGAATTTCCAAATGGCGCCTACCCTAGAAGAGTATGATAGGATTTTGGGCTTTGATCGATCCAAGTTTAAGCCTTATCAATACCAAGGGGAGTATTATTCTGATGAAAAGCTTGCTGCCTTGTTGCAAATCAGTGCTGAGAAAGTGCGGGCCCATAAGATAGAACGTAATAAGGTATTTGGGTTTCCTCAAGAATACTTTGAGAGTTTGATGACCATCTATGTAGTGTCTGATGATTGGAATTCTTTCAAGCAAGTGCTAGCTCTGACCATCTTCGGCATTGTGCTCTTCCCTCAGATAGAGAGGCATGTGAGTGAAACTGCAATCGGTGTCTTCCTCGCCTTCAAATGTGCAAAAAATCCTATCAATCCGGTTCCCGCAATCCTCGCAGAGACATACCGTGCCTTCACTCGTCACCATGAATTCCAAAAGAATAAGATGTGTTGCTCCTTCCCTGTGTTATATGCTTGGTTGATCAGTCATGTGTGTACCAACAAAAGTGATGTGAAGGATTTGCTTTCCTATGCCTTGGGTTGTAATCCGAAGACTATGAACTCTCAAGAGTGGGTGCATGCTTTCAAGAACCAAGATGCTCTCCAGATTCGTTGGTTCTCACCTAAATGTTGGGTAGGCAGGCCTTCAGTGGTATTTCGGTGTGGGAGTTTTCAGAACGTTCCTCTCATGGGAACCCAAGGATCCATAAACTATAACCCCTCTTTGACCTTGCGACAGCTCGGATACCCTATGCGGGATTCACCCTCCGAAGCTATGCTGTTTCGTTTTTACCTCCGCGCGGGGATCCCTAAAGACGAGAGTCTACTTCGGCGAGTCCTGCAAGCTTGGGAAACCGTGGTGCGGAAGGACAGAGAAGAGTTAACCAGGAGGACCACTGCTATCTCTTTTTCTCAAATGGCTTGAAGGGAGGATTAGTGAAACTCGGTCATCCAACCAAGGAGTACCACTGCCTGAGGAAAAGATACAAGAACCTCACATTCCTACCATTGAAGAATTGGAAGAGGTTAGGTTGGCCATGTCAAAGGTGGGAGAAGAGAAAAGGGCTCTGCAAGATAGATTGAGAAAGATGATGCAAGACAAGAAAAAGCTAGAAAATGAAAATGCTTTCCAAGCTGCAGCTATTGAGGAAGTCAATAGAAAACATGAAATAGAGGGGAAAAGCAAGAGGGAAATGCAAAAGCACTTGAAGGGTGCCAAAGAGGAAGTGAAGAGGTGCACTACCAAGATGAATGAGGCTGTAGCGGAAGCAATTAAATGGAAGAGGCTATATGAGGATACATGGAAAGAAGAGCAAGCAGTCAGGCACGCACTAGTTAAGTCAAGAATAGACTCTCGAATAATGAAGCTTGAATTGGAAGATCAATTAAAGAGTGTCAAGCAAGATCGGGAATCTATTGAAGGGATCCTGAGGGATTATCAGCAAGCACTAAGAAGGGAACAAGGGAAGTCGGAAAGCTTGGCCAATCATGTGCAGTACTTGGAAGGGTCTTACCTCCGGCTAAGGGAGAAGAGTGACTATTGGGAGAGTCAATTTGCGGAATTGCTCAGTAAGGTAAAAAGTCAACAAGTCTTTGAGGAATTGAAAAAGGAAGGCTTACATTGGAAAGACAAGTTCTCCAAGTTAGTTTGGTTAGCTAATCAGGCTGTGAGAGACATTCCCAAGAAGCTAAGAAAGGCGGATGCAGAAATGAATCCTTTCAACACCCCTGTCAAGGTGTGTGAGTTTGTTGAGTACTGCAAGATTCTCACAGAAGAACTCCTGGAGAAAGCCCGGGGGCAGCTGAGAGCAAGAAGAGGAAAAGGAGCGAGGAGTTGAAAGCCATATGCCTTTAAAGTTCCCTTTAGAGTATTGTAGCGATCCTTAGGAAATTGTAATTTTCTTTAAGAAGTTGTAACTTTCTTTGGAAAATAGTACTTTGTTTAAAATCATTGTATTGCACTCTTAAGGAATATTGTACTTTGATTTTCTTTCTATTTGTGATACTCCTTCGCATTCCATTTAATTGAAGTACGTTTGTTTTGCCTTGTTGCTTCCAACTTTGTTGCAATCCTAAAAACACCTGAACCTTAACACCTATGACAAGACGAGTTGCACCGCGATTCTCGGCAATAAACATAATAACATGCATATTGCATTGCATTTGCATCATTTGTCTTTGTATTCGTAAAAAAAATGTCTCGTCCACAGAAGTAAGACAAGCTGGTTAATCATCGGTATTGGACGCGATCACAGGCAAGAAATATGGCCAACAATCAAGACAACGCGAATCTGGGCAATCATCAACCAATCCAGAATGATGCAGTTCCAGAAGGTCCGAATCCAAATGGTCAGGGTCAGCATGATCAGAATCAAGAGAATCGAGCAATCAGGGCTGAGATGGAAGTTATAAGAGCTCAAATGGCAGAGGTCATAAGAGTGTTAAGTGCCTTAAGGGATGCTGGCATAACTGAAGGTGCTGCTGCCGCAGGAGTGGATCCTCCTCCTGAACCTAGAGTCTCTCAGGCTCTCCAGAACGTGCGATGGCCTCCTTATGGTCTCCCATTAGGGTACAGACCCCCTGCTGCCGGTGCAAACCCAGAAAGTGGTCCTTCGGGAACCACAGGACAGGCCCAGCCTGAATCAGCTGTGAATGAAGTTGGAACGGGGACACCTCAGGTTCAAATTCAGATTCCTACTCCTGCTATTACCCCGGGAACTCCGGTTGGCTTCAATTCTCCAGCAACAATCCATCCACAAGTTCAAGGTCCAATTCCTCAGATTATCGCTCACTCACGTGACCCACACGTGACCCCAGCTGTGGTGTCGATGAATAATCTTCACTACGGTGTGAGTGGTTTTCCGCCGAATTACCCTGATGAAGCTAGAAGTCAGTACCAGATGTTAGAAGAAAGATTGAGAGCTGTTGAAGGAACAGGTTCCCAGGCTAGGAGCGCCCATGAGTTATGCTTGGTCCCTAATCTAGTCCTGCCACCCAAGTTCAAAGCACCATTTTTCGACAAGTACAAAGGAGCAACCTGCCCGCGCAGCCATGTGACGATGTATTGCCGGAAGATGACTGCCCACGCCCGTGATGATAACCTGATGATACATTGCTTTCAGGAAAGCTTAGCTGAAGCTCCCCTTGAATGGTATATGCAATTGGAGCCAACTAATATCCGTTGTTGGAAGGATCTGGCGGATGCCTTTATCCGTCAATACCAGTACAACAGTGATTTAGCCCCGGATAGGACCCAGATGCAATGTATGTCTAAGAAGGATAATGAGACATTCAAGGAATACGCCCAGAGGTGGAGGAACCTCGCTGCACAAGTAAAACCCTCCTTGCTTGATAAAGAGATGGTCCATATGTTCATGGAAACTCTTCCCCCAGTGTTCTATGATCGTTTGGTCGGCAGCGTGGCTTCGAATTTCTCTGAGATGGTTGTCATTGGAGAAAGAGTGGAGAACGGCATGCGCAGCGGAAGAATAGCCCATGGCCCAACACCTCCTTCCCATCAGAAAAAGCCTTTTTCTGGTACCCATAAGAAGAAGGAGGGAGAAACTAATGCAATCAGCGGAGCTAGCGGTCCATCACACAACAATCCCCCACAAGCCATTCCAGTTCCTGCTCAGACGCCGCCTGCTCAGCCATTCCAGTCCAACAATCAGTACAGAAACTACAATGAAAAAAAGCCTGTTGTCTTTGAACCTATCCCCATGTCGTACACGGATTTGTTCAATTATCTCATTGCCAACAAGTTAATCAGCACTCGTCAGATGAAACCATATCAGCCTCCCTATCCCAGAGGGTATAATGCAAATGCTACCTGTGCCTTTCATTCTGGGGCCGTAGGTCATGTGGTGGAGGATTGTAAGGCGTTCAAGTACGTTGTGCAAGACCTGCTTGATGCAAAGAGTATATCATTTCAGCAACCTAATGTAACCACCAACCCGTTGCCGGGGCATGGTGGGCCCACTGCAAATGCCATTAATGATCAAGGTGGTCAGTACTTAATTAGGAAGGTGGAGTGAATTCGCACACCCCTGAGTATCATTCATGCTGCACTATGCCATTGTGGTATCATCGAAGAAGGGTGTGCCAGAAGAGACATCTGCAATGACCCTTATTGTGTTGGGGCCTGTGAGAGCTTCAAACCCATCCTCCAAGAGCTGTTAGACAGACACCTGGTCCAGGTTGGGGTTCAGGAAAAGGAAGAAAGTGTATCTACTCTGCAATCAAACAACAGAGGTTTCAGGAGACCGGTTGAAATCCCTTGCAGTCTGAATTCAAGCTCGGTTGTGGCAAGACCTCTGACTGTTGTTATTCTGGTACCTACTGCTACCCCTAGTAGAGAGACTAGGGTTATTCCCTGGAGCTGCAACGTGCAAATGCAAGCAGAGGTCCCTCAGGGCGTGTTGGATATAACAAACATTGCTGGGAGTAGTGGAATTACAAGGAGTGGAAGGATGTATGTTCCTGAAAATCTTAGAAAGGAACAATCAAAGGAAGCTGAAGAAAGGGCCCGTAAGGGAAAAGATAAGGAAACTGTGGAAGTTAGAGAAGTATCAGACAAAGAAGCTCAGGAATTTCTGAAAGTAATGAGACAAAGTGAATACCGGGTGGTGGACCAGTTAAATCAAACCCCGGCCAAAATCTCAATGCTTTCGTTGTTGCTTAGTTCCGAGGCACAGCAAGCTGCACTGTTGAAAATCCTGAATGAAGCACAAGTACCCCATGACATTACGGTCAACCAGCTTGATGGTATTGTTGGGAACATAGTGGCATCCAACTACTTGACCTTCACAGACGCTGAGCTACCTCCGGCGGGGAAGAATCATAATCAAGCCCTTCACATCTCTGTCAAGTGTGGGGACTACATGCTGGCCAGAGTGCTCATCGACAATGGCTCGTCATTGAATGTGTTGCCCAAGTCCACAATGGATAAGTTGGATGTGGATTTCTCATATCTGAAGCCTAGCTCCACCTTGGTTAGAGCATTTGATGGGTCTGTGAAAGAAGTTTTTGGAGAAGTAGAGGTGCCTTTGCAGGTGGGTCCTGAAGTGTTCTATGTCACATTCCAAGTCATGGATATAGCTTCCTCTTATAGCTGTCTGCTAGGACGACCTTGGATACATGCCGCTGGGGCAGTGCCATCTTCGCTCCATCAGAAACTCAAGTTTGTGGCCGAGGGCAAGTTGATAGTAATCTTCGGGGAGGAGGAGATGATGATAAACCGATCACTACCAGAATATTACGTTGAAGCAGCAGAGGAGTCTTTTGAGACTGCCTTCCAGGGATTGGAGATCTCAAATGCTATCTTTGTTGGGAGTGAGCCTCCCCAATTGAAGCCTAGGTGGTCCAAGGCGGACATGATGGTTGCAAAGGTGATGCTAGGATATGGGTATCAGGTTGGAAAAGGCCTGGGAAAAGCTGCTCAAGGAATTGTAGCACCCGTCCTGCTGAAAGGGAATACTGAAAGGTTCGGTATTGGGTACATCCCAAGCCCTGCAGACCGAGAGAGGCTAGCAGCTGATAGAAGAGAGAAATGGTTGGCAAAGCTCAGAGGAAGGACCCCCAACCAGGGAGGGATGGTCGTCGGTGATCTTAGGAACAACTTCCGAAGTGTAGGCATGCTGAACCCTGACCAGGTCAATGTGATTGAAGAAGATTCAGGCTCGGGTGACGGTGCTGTCGGCTTAGTGCGCCGTTGTGCTGCGAAAGAAAAGCTCCAGAACTGGGAGGCCCTAGATTTCCCTGTGATTTTCAATTTAAAGTAATTTTTCTTTGTAATGCAAAATTCCTCGGCTCTGCCCAAGGCCTTGGGATATTTCATTCGGGCATGCATGTTTTCGTCAAACTTCATCAATGAATAAAATGTTATTTTGGAATTTTCAATAAAATTCTCTTTCTTCATCTCTCATTTGCGTGTCTTTTCTTTATTTTTATTCGCCACTCCATTTTAATGCAGATCGAATACAATTCTTGAAAGTAATAATGCCCATAACTCATACTGTGACTTTAATTACCCGGTTAACCAAACCGAGGAAGATGTTGAGGATGGTTGGGATACTCCTCCAGAAATTATGAGAATGGTAGAACAAGAAGAAAAGGTCATCAACCCCCATGGGGAGCCCACAGAAATGGTTAATTTGGGTACTGAGGAAGACAGAAAAGAGATCAAGGTTGGTACCGCGATGGGGGATTGTGAACGTAAGAAGTTGATTCAGCTCCTGTTTGACTATGTTGACATTTTCGCATGGACTTACCAAGACATGCCGGGATTGAATACAGATATTGTTGAGCACAGATTGCCGGTAAAACCAGAATACCCTCCGGTAAAACAGAAATTGAGGCGAATGAGGCCAGAGATGTCCTTGAAAATCAGGGATGAGGTCAAGAAACAGTTTGACGCAGGGTTCTTAGCAGTGGCAAAATATCCTGAGTGGGTAGCCAACATCGTTCCGGTTCCCAAGAAAGACGGAAGGGTCCGGATGTGTGTCGATTACCGTGATTTGAACCGAGCAAGTCCTAAAGATGATTTCCCTCTGCCTCACATCGATGTTCTGGTGGATAGCACAGCGCAACACTCAATGTTCTCCTTCATGGACGGATATTCAGGTTACAACCAGATCAAGATGGCTCCAGAGGATATGGAGAAAACCACCTTCATAACCCTTTGGGGAACTTTCTGCTATAAGGTCATGCCTTTCGGATTGAAGAATGCCGGGGCAACTTATCAAAGAGCAATGGTGACTCTGTTCCACGACATGATGCATAAAGAGATTGAAGTTTATGTGGACGATATGATCGCCAAATCAAGGACCGATGAAGAGCATGTTGTTAACCTGCAGAAGCTTTTCGAGCGCCTCAGAAAGTACAAACTCAGGCTGAATCCCGCCAAGTGCACATTCGGAGTGAGGTCAGGAAAATTGTTGGGCTTCATTGTTAGCCAGAAGGGAATTGAGGTAGACCCGGACAAAGTGCGTGCTATCCCCGAGATGCCGGCACCAAAAACAGAGAAAGAAGTTCGTGGTTTTCTTGGAAGGCTGAATTACATTTCCCGATTCATCTTCCAGTTGACCGCTACCTGCGAGCCGATTTTCAAACTGTTGTGCAAAAACCAAGAGTTGAAGTGGAATGATCAATGTCAAGAAGCCTTCGAGAAAATCAAGGTGTATCTTCGGAATCCGCCAGTCCTAATGCCACCTGTGTCCGGCAGGCCTCTTATTCTGTACCTTACAGTGTTGGACGATTCCATGGGTTGCGTACTGGGGCAACACGATGAGTCGGGGAAGAAAGAACATGCAATCTACTACCTGAGCAAGAAATTCACCGATTGCGAGACCAGGTATTCACCATTGGAGAAGACTTGTTGTGCCCTTGCCTGGGCAGCGCATCGATTGAGACAGTACATGTTGAGTCACACTACCTGGTTGGTGTCTAAGATGGATCCAATCAAGTACATATTTGAGAAACCTGCGCTCACAGGTAGAATTGCTCGTTGGCAAATGCTTTTATCAGAGTATGACCTCCAGCATGTCACCCAAAAGGCGGTTAAAGGCAGCACATTGGCAGAGTATCTGGCACATCAACCGGCTGAGGATTACCAGTCCATGCAATGTGAATTCCCAGATGAAGACATCATGGCATTGTTCGACGAAGGAAAATCCCAAGATGATGAAAGGTGGAGAGTACTGTTTGATGGTGCCTCTAACATGTGGGGGCACGGGGTCGGAGCAGTGTTGATCTCCCCGGACAATCGTTTCATACCATTCACAGCAAGGCTGAGTTTCTACGTCACAAATAATATTGCAGAGTATGAGGCGTGCATCTTAGGCATACAAGCGGCCCTCGATTGGAAAGTCAAAAGGCTCGACGTGTCCGGGGATTCAGCTTTAGTTGTTCACCAAGTAAAAGGTTATTGGGAAGCAAGAAACCCTGATTTGATCCTTTACCGTGACTACATTCAAGAGCTAATCAAGCCCTTTGAAGAGATCACCTTCCAGCACATACCTCGCAATGAGAATCAACTGGCCGATGCCTTGGCCACTTTGTCTTCCATGTTCAACGTCAACTGTGACAGGAACTTGACGTGTGTCAGAGTCCAACACCGGGGTCTACCTGCTTATTACCATTGCATGGCAGTTGAAGAGGAATCAGGCAGTAAACCTTGGTACCATGACATCAAACAGTATATCACCAGCAGAGAATATCCCCCCGGTGCTTCAGAAAATGATAAGAGAACACTCAAGAGGCTGTCAATGGGTTTCTTCTTGAGTGGAGACGTCCTTTACAAGAGAAACCATGACTTGGTTCTCCTCAGATGTGTAACAAGGGAGGAATCAATAAAGATCATGCAAGATGTTCATGAGGGCTCATTTGGAATTCATTCCAGTGGGCACACAATGGCTAGAAAGATCCTGAGAACAGGTTACTATTGGCTGCAAATGGAATCTGACTGTTATAGCTTTGCAAGAAAGTGCCATAAATGTAAAATTTATGCAGATCACATCCATGTACCACTAACCTCTCTGAATGTCCTGAGTGCACCTTGGCCTTTCTCAATGTGGGGCATGGACATTATTGGTCCTATTGAACCCAAAGCTTCAAATGGTCATCGTTTCATCCTGGTTGCTATCGACTACTTCACCAAGTGGGTAGAGGCTGCTTCTTATCCCAATGTAACAAGTTCAGTGATTGCTAAGTTCATCAAGAAAGATTTGGTTTGCCGCTACGGCCTTCCGAACAAAATCATCACAGACAACGGCAGTAATTTGAACAGCAAGGTGATGAGGAACTTATGCAAGGACTTCAAAATCCAACATCACAACTCTTCTCCCTACCGTCCGAAGATGAATGGGGCAGTTGAGGCAGCCAATAAGAATATTAAGAGGATAGTACAGAAAATGGTAGTAACTTACAAGGACTGGCATGAGATGCTCCCCTTCGCCTTGCATGGGTACAGAACCTCGGTGCGTACATCTACAGGGGCAACCCCTTACTCGTTGGTTTATGGGTCAGAAGCTGTTCTCCCCATTGAGGTTGAAATACCCTCGCTGCGGGTATTGATGGAGACCAAATTAGAAGAAGCAGAGTGGGTTCAGGCTCGTTTTGACCAATTGAATCTCATTGAAGAGAAGCGAGTAGCCGCCTTGTGCCATGGTCAGCTGTACCAACAGAGGATGATGAGGGCTTTTGACAAGAAAATCCGTCCTCGGGAATTCCAAGAAGGAGACCTCGTGCTCAAACAGATCTTGCCAATCCAGACAGATCCCCGTGGCAAATGGGCTCCCAAATACGAAGGACCTTATGTGGTGAAGAAGGCATTCTCCGGAGGGGCATTAATTCTTGCAAACATGGATGGAGATGAAATTCCAAATCCAGTGAACTCAGATGTGGTAAAGAAGTACTATGCCTAAAGAAATAGACAGAAAAAGAGAAAGATGAGCCAAGTAAAGTTTAGCTCGCTAGGTCGAAAACCCTCAAAGGGCGGCCTAGGCAAAATCAGAGCGACCCGGTGTATTGAAAACCCGCAAAGGGCGATCCAAGCAAAAATTAGGGTCAGAAAACTTGGACTTGAAAAAAGAAAGGCAACTAGCACTCCCGAAGATTTGGATAAGGGGTTGATCAAGGTCACAAGTATGAACGGTGGGCACCGTTACTTCAAGGATAGAATCACAGGATCTGTTCCTTTTTCTTGTATTTTATCAGTTTAGAATAAAGATTGCAATTGTACTTTCAACTGGCGTGACTTTCTGCACGACCAGTTTCCATATCAGCAAAAGTCCAACTTTTCTTTCATATGTGTGCTTTTCGTGTCTTTACTTTCATTTATTCAGTTTCTTTCAAAATAATGATTTTATGATTGATGAAATTGAATTGCAAAACATGTGCATACATTCAGAGCATTACAGATTATTACGAAATCTTTGAAAATCACAAAAGGAAAAATGGTTTCCCAAAATGGGTAAAGTTGCAAAAAAACAGTCACATGCACTGCCACCTTAAAAATAACAAGATCATTGCAAACCAGCGCGCAACCCTTGCGTTATCACCATCCTGGAACGGTCTTCGTGTCAAGTGCCACAAGTCCCGCGGATTGATTTAACCAGCAAAAAAAAAAAAACATTTTCATATCATTCATCATTCCTATATCATCCATGTCGTCAAACAGTAGAGCATTATACTTTCATATTCGCATCCCAGAAGAAAAAGAAACAGAAGAAAAAGAAAAAGGAAAATCAAACAGAAAAAACATCTCACCAAATCAATCATTGCATCCATGTGCATCCCAGCATCAAAAGCCTGCATTCCATGCATCATTCAAAGCTTCCCAATTTTCAAAAAGAAACTCAGTTGCTTTGGACTCGTTAGTCCCCAAAATTTTCAAAAAAAGTCAGTTACTTTGGACCAATGGGTCCCCGAAATCTCATTTTCAGAAAATCATCATGGCACCGAGTTAGTGAACTCCATCAGCACAGAGTTAGTAAACTCCCACAGAGTTAGTGAACTCCTTCCACAGATCACAACGTCGCGTACGAGCGCGCGGCAGATCCTGCAGACTTCGTTAAGTCCATCGGATTAATTGTGTCAACCTAAGGCATAGCGTAGATCCATTGATCATATCAGTTCCAGACCTGATATTGATCGGCCGCTCGAAAAGGCCACCCCCAGAGCTCGGACTCGACGAGAGTCCGTTAAAAGGTTTTAGGCAACCTCCGAATTCCCCAATTTACGGCACTTCCCATTTACTGCTTTCATTTACTGCTTTACGCAATTTACTGCTTTCTCGTCGACGCGACAAGTGTTGACTCTCTCTCTCTCAAAAGAAGAGAGATCAAAGAAAGGAAACAAAAAAAAAGAGAAAAAAGAAAAGGAAAATTCGGGTTTCTCTAAGTAGACAAAATTAGTATTATTTCCGAATTCTTTATTTCTATTTTGCCTCGGAATATGTTTCGGCCAATTCATATTCCTTGGTAAAATCCAAATAAAGAGGGGCAGCTGTCATACCCTAATTTTGTCCGCCTAGGTTTAAAACCCTAATTTTCCGCAAAAAATAAATAAATTGAGAAGTGTGGTTTTATTTTGAAGAGTGAAGAGCATTGTGCATGCATTTTTGGGTTTTAAAAGTCATTCTAGGGCTTTTAAATTCATTGTTAGAGTGGAAATGCATTTGTTGTTAAAAAACAAGGTTTTTAGGGCAAAAGGGTATTTTGGTCATTGTCAAAATAAGATAATTTCTCATAAAGAATCATTGTGCAATTTTAGAGAAATTTATTTGAGGCAAAACATTTTTGGTCATGTATGTATGTATGCGCATGCATGCATACATTGTGCACAAAATTTCAAAAAGGATCAATAGGGAATATTTTACAAAAATTTCAAGATGAGGTTTTTATGATATTTTTGGTCATGGTGATCTCATAAAATGGCATATTCCTAAGGTTCCTAGTATGTGGCCTAAATTGGGTATATTTTTGTACAATTATCCTAAGAAGAATAATCAAAAATGAAGGGATAATGGAATGGTCATATAATAGTACAATAGTACAAGATGACAACTAGCAAAACTTGGTCACCAAGGACCCCTCCCAATGTGTGTCGCCTATCCCTCTCATTCCCTCTCATATTTTCATTTTTTGACCTCAATCCATGTGTGATTCAATCCTCACCCTCCATTCAAATTTTAGATGCAATCCTAGGGTGAGATGAGATGCACAATGACCTAACTACCCTTAAACCTAATTGCTTTCTATATATACCCTATTAACCTCACCTCACAAAAAAAAAGAGAAGCTTTTGGCCTCACCATTCACTCATAAACCCTAGCACACAACTCCCTCCTCACCTTCTCTCCATTTATGCGCCACCCCCTCTCCCTTCTCTCTAACTCACTTCTTCATTTCTCATCTACCCACACACGTTCAATCCATCTTCCAAGCCTAAACACTAATTTTCAACCATCAATCCTTCATAAAATCACACAAAAGTTCAAGATCAAGGGTCATTTTTTGGAGATTGAGGACCAAGCTTGAAGATAAGTTGATTAGGTTGATTGTTTCTTCATCTATTGTGTTTATTTGGAGCTCATCTTAAGGTATGTGATTCCTAGACCCCTTCTCTTGTAAATCCTTGCATAAAGTCATCATTTCTTGCATATTTGTGAGATTTCCACTTCCAAAAATGTAGATCCTCTCTTTTAACTTCATTTTTATGCTTGTACATATGTTAATCTCATGAATCTTTGTTTTGATGCTTTGATTTTGGGGTTATATGCATGATTTTGTTGTTTTAATTGAAATAAAATGTTATTTGCTTTGATGATAATTTCGCATGCTTCAAATAAATATGTGTTTTATGATTTTTGTTGGTTCTCATGGTTGAATCTTATGAATAAATGTATCTATGTTTTGGTTATGTCATTCGCTTGCTTGATTTGGTTGACTTGTTGAAATAAATTGATGATTGGCCATTAAACTTGCAAATATTCAAACCTATGTTGTTAATTGTGAAATTTGTGATTTGAGAAAAATGAATTTGGGTTTTGGTTCATTTATGGTCCACAAATGATCTTGGGTTATGCTAAGTTGGCAAGAGATAGGTTACTTCAACCTTGATGCCTATGCTTGTAAGCATTTAAAAATTCAATTCCCATTTGATGTGCTTGTGAAATGTGAGCAAAAAGGGGTCTATAAACAATTGAATTTGCGCACATGATTGGTCTCCAATGACCTTGATGCATCCTCAAGTTTAATCATGCTTTCTTTGCTCTTTGAGTTTATTGTAAATTGTTGTTTGAAGCTTGTGAAGTTTTGGCAAAGGATAGGCCACTTAGAGCCTTGATGCACCATTGCATTGTCTTAATAAATTGCAAAGGATAGACCGCTTGGAGTCTTGATACACTTTCCATTTCTCAATCGGCAAAAGATAGGTTCATTTAACCTTGATGCACATGCATTTTGCATATTCATGCATTCTTACCTATTCTTGCATCCTTGCCTACTCATGCATTCTTGAATTGAAGCTTGGTACTCCATGCTTGATATACTTGTTTATGTGCTTGTGGTGCATTAAAATGTTGAATTGGTGTTCACAATTTGCTTGTTTTGATTTCCACCAATTGTTACTCGTTAGTAACTCTCCAAAACTTCAAAACCATGTTGCATACAAAAAACAACTTGTTACTCGTTAGTAACGTTCCAACTTCAAAACATTTTTTTTGCATTTACATAATCAATGATAAACAACTTCACTTCTTCTCAAAACAATTCCAAACTATTTTTCACAAATTAAAAACTTTGTTGAGGATAATGCGAAGCCTTTGCTTGCACGATTGTCAACAATGGGGTGCTAGTGGTGATCACTTGGAGCCTTTGCTCAATTGATTATCATGAACACTCATTTTTCAAAAGAACTCTCATTTCACAAATTAAAAACTTTGTTGAGGATAATGCGAAGCCTTTGCTTGCACGATCGTCAATAATGGGATGCTAGTGGTGATCACTCGAAACCTTTGTTGTTTGATCACTGTGAACATTCAATTTTCACAATTAAACAACTAAAAAATAAAAACCTTTTCTCGACAACCGAGAACTACGTAAGCTTTGAATTCTCCATCGCACTGGGAGATACGTAGGAGCGGGTCACATTCCCGTCAAGCACGACAAATGAAAACCATTTTCTTTTCAAAAAAAACAAACCCTTTTCCAAAACAAGGCAATTTCTAAAAACAAAACAATTTTCGAAAACAAGAACTACGTTGCTTTGATTCCCTCCCCAGGATACGTAGGCACGGTGCCCTCCCGTCAAGCACAAAAGATTAAATTTTCCTTAAGTTTTTCCATAAAGTAAGGAGAGATAAAGAGAGATAAAAACAAAGCATTTCTTAAATCTACCTTTTAAATCACACGTCAAATCGAGGTTCCCTTTCAGTAGAAAGGATGTGTGGGGTGCTCGTACCTTCCCCATGCATAACCGACCCCCGAACTCAAATCTCGTGGTTCCAAGGACCATTGTCTTTCAAGAAAGCTTTTTTTCAATGTTTTACCTCTAAAAAAATATTGGTGGCGACTCCAATTCACGTTGTGCGAAGAGAAATCCCTCCAAAGGATTTTTCGGGGTGCAACAATAATAATATAGGTTTTTGTAATTTCAAAGTAAAAAAACTCATATGTCATAAGCTGTTTTCATAAGGTCTCACAGACAGTGTCACAAGTACTTATACCAATAAATAAGATTAGATAAGCCGATCCAAACAGTGCCTATGTCATCAATGGCAAAAGGAAAAACCTAGAAAACTCTAAAATGTCCCTTGACAATTAGGCATATATGAAAACCCCTATTCATTTAGGTTAGCACAAGGATAATTCTTTGAATTTATACAACTTTTTTTGCACATGCATCTAGGGGCATCGGATCATCTTTTCATATTTTTTGCAACATGTAAGAAGTATTTATGTAAAATCACATAAAATTTCAAAACATCATCGATGCTGATTATAAGTCATCGATTTTAAATCAACACTTACTGAAATAAAACAAAAAAACAAACTAAAATAATGGGGGCAAAAAATAATATAAACTTATAAATTAACTCAATTTCAAGTGTATTCTCTTACCTATCTTTAATCAAGGAAATCACAGTTGTTGAAGATTTATATCAAATTTAACAGCAGAGCAAAACACAAAAGAGAAAGCGTTGAAATATATGACAACATTGGTGATTTCCTTTTGATCTAGCTAGTAATGATGGTCCACAAATTGAGTATTATCCCTTCCTTCTTGGATCTAGCAACAACAAAACAAGATAGATCAAATAGGAGAAACGATAAAAAAGAGATGAAATAAATGACAAAAGATGAAGCAATTGATTACCAATTCCTAACACATCCTCATAATTAATTCAATCAATAAGGTATCTGCTTACAAATCTTATGTATAAACGAGTGATACATTCTGCAATATCGAAGTTTTGGGGAAATGGCGACAGCCCTTGGAAATGGCGACAGCCCTTGATAGTATTTTCAAACAAGTGATACATATTTATAGAGGTCGCATGAGGAGAGCTGTGTTAGGTTAAGTTTTTACGAGACCCAAATTTACATTATTTAAATTAAAGATAAATACATTTTGTAAGAAAAATATCACATAAATTCATTTATTTATTTAATGCCTTTAAAGTGAATTCTAGCATAAGAAGATAAATAAAAAATAAAAAATTGAAATTATAACCACGCACAGATAAATATATATATATATATATATATATATGCATCAAAATTAATAAATTACTTAAATATCATAATTAATTTTAATAAAAAAATTCTTTTCTTTTATTTTCTTATAAAATATGTCATTTTTTTTTGCCTTTGAGCACAAGTAGTTAAAAATGCCATTTTTTGTCAAATGTGCAATATTTCATCAAACGGGCACACCAACACTACACATAGTTAACAATGAAAGCACCAATAAATCCAATAATGGACAATCAACAAGGTACGTTTGAACTCTTAAATAAAGGTAGAAGCACATGAGCAACACCTGAACAACTAAGATTCTACTGAACTAGATAAAATAGATCCTAATGAACTAGCTAAAATAGATCCTAATGAACTAACTCAAAACAAAACATAATCAAACCCTAAAACAATCAAGCGCAACCAACATGAAAAAATTATTTAAATACACCCTACACACCTTCACTGCAAGACTGAACGAGAAACACGATCGAACGACAAGTGTTAACTGAATCCACTAGTGAACAAGAAGAGAGGAGGCTCCACAACGGCTATGAGGGAAAATCTTGTGGATCTAGGGGATCCAGAGGTCAGGGAGGGGGAGATCGAAGTTTAAAAGTCAGCAGGAGGAGGAGGGGAAAAGGTTCAGTGGGTGAGATGGTAGGGGACGATTGGATGGGTTTCGGGCATCTTTCAGGCTGGAGGAAAGGTGGTTTAAGGTGGTAGCGGGTTTAAGGCACAGGAGCAACATTGTGAGAATGGTGCGACTGAGAAGGGAGCAAGGGCTACAACAGCAACGCCGACAATCTACCTAAGCTAGAGAAGAAGCTAGAAAGGTGCTGCTAGGGTGCCACCGAAACCCTATCAGAGGGTGTTTAAGGGACTGGTATAAAATTCAAATTTTAAAATATTTATGTATTAATAAAAGAGTTGAGAATGCAAACCATTAGGGGTGAGAATAGACCAGGCTAACCGACAAGGACTAATGAACCAACCTAAGTCAAACCCAGGTCAAGCCAGGTTCAGCTCGATGGGGGGAGAGGTGAGTGGATCCTAGATTGGATCAAGGCTAGTGATGTGGGTGACTCACACTTGAGGGGGAGATTGTTGAGAGTTCAAATGTGAACGGTTAGTCCCACATTAGCTAGGAATGAGTTAAAATGAAGGGGATATAAGAGAGGGGACCTATGTACCTAATGCCTTAAGGTTTTGGGTGGAGATGTGTTGTCTGGGTCCCTTTGTGGTCTAGGTCATAAAAAATAGTAAAATGGGCTTTTAAGCAGGATTTCGGGCTTTGTAAGACTTATAAAGCTTTACTCGATCCTGCCTATTTCCATCCCTACAAACCTTCATGATCTCATTTTATCTGCAGTCAACATTTTGTCAAAACCATAATAAGGACTTCCTAACTTGTTACATTGAGAAACCCCTAATACAATCCATCCTAGAGACAAATTTAAGGCAAATTGAAGGACTAATTTTTGATAGCCAGATCAAAAAGAGATGAAGACAGAATTTGTACTGGAACGAGTATTATAGGCGACAATTTTATGGACCAACTTTGTTTTAGCGGAAATTTCTTCTTTTGGGTCTTGGACACAACCGGTTCACAATGATCATCATGTGCAACTGTTCGTTGGGTCTCAATAGCCATATGATCATCATCATCATCAAACACATCCACCCAAAACTTTCCTAATATTCTCATGTCATATGCAACCACTAGGTTAGAAGTAGCACCATAACAATATTACTTCAACGACAATTAACAATATTCATATTCTTGACTATGTTGGCGTAAGAGTTAACAACGAGATATTGTTCATCCAATCTTTGTGTTCCTCAATTTTAGCAGGAAAAGAATCTAAGTAGGATATTGTATCTAAATCATCATCGATTGCCAACAATATCCAATAGTACTTACAAAAATTGTGGAATAAGAAAATCACAAATATTTCACAATACATTGTTTATGTCTTATATATGTTAACAATCTTCGTAACTGATTTCAACAACATGCTAACAATCTCCATTAACTGAAAGAGAGAGAAGAGAAGTGAAAGGGCCCCGTGACTGCTTTAGCTAAGGGACGGGCCTGAACGCAATACAACGAATATATAAGATAAATTAAATGTCTCACAGTAGATTGATAGGTGACCATTAATATTAATGCTCCCAACTAAAACTCGTTCCTTGCTTTAGAACATCACGCTATAATTGGTTCACCAATAAATCAATGCTTTTGGAAGTGAGATAGCCAATCTTTTATAAGCTCACTTGACACTGGACAGTATATATTACTGTCTTTAGTGCCATCTCTAAAAGCGGCTCATTTAATAAATACACAACTTGTTGCAAATATGGAAGACATATTGGGGTACCTATGTGCAAAAATGAAAAATAGTTATATTTTTTAAAATTTATAATTTCATAAACATGAACAGATACATAAGTACATTTTCAGACATTTTGTACAAGGTACAAATTTTGTTCGCACCTTGATCTGGTGGATCGTTTCCACAGTTTCCTGAACCAAATCCGGTCTCAATAGTCTTCTTTCACCTACATCCCACCAACAAAGTGGTGTCCGACACTTCCTCCCGAACAATGCCTCATACGCAGCCATTCCGATGCTGGAATGATAACTGTTATTGTAGGCGAACTCCACTAAAGGAAGGTGATCCTCCCTTCTGCCACCACTATCAAGTGCACACGCCCGAAGCATTTCCTCCAGGGTTTGGATAGTACACTCAGTTTAGCCATCGGTCTGAGGATGATAAGCCGTACTAACATACACACTTTAGAACCCAATGCCATATCCAGAGCTCTCCAGAAACAAGAAGTAAACTTTGGATCACGATCTGAAATGATGCTAGTTGGGACCCCATGCAATTTCAGTATGTTTTTGAGGTATTTATCAGCCAATTTGGAGATCTTGAGATTAGAGCAAACCAGAATGAAATGTGCGGACTTAGTTAGACGATCCATCACTACCCAGATGAAATCATTACCTGCCTGGGATCATGGCAGGCCCATCACATAGTCTTTATAATTCTCTTCCCATTTTCATTCAGGAACATTCAATGGCTGCACATGACCGGAAGGCTTTTGGTGCTCTATCTTAACCCTTTGACAAGTTAAGCATCGAGACACAAATTCAGCAATTTCTGTTTTCATTCCCGACCACCAATACATCTGTTTGATGTCCTGATACATCTTGGTAGAACTAGGATGTATAGAATATTGACTCTTGTGTGCTTCTTCTAACACCTGGTGCTTCACTTCATCATCATTAGGCACACAAATTCTCCCGTTGAAACAAATCATACCGTCACTGTCTTCGGTAAAACCCAGTAGTCCCGTTTGAGCCTGAAGCTCCAAATCAACTTCTTGGGCCAAGCGAATTGAATCTCTTAACGAACAAGAAATCCGAATATGACTTAGCACCATTTTACCCCTCTTGGTTATTACGTTCAAGTTGAGATAGCTAAAGGATTCCAGTAAGGCAATTTCATGCATCATCAGTGAAGTTGTGTGTAATGACTTCCGAATCAATGCATCAGCTACCACATTAGCTTTTCCAAGATGGTACTTCAATTCAAAATCATAATCTTTCAGAAATTCTATCCATCTCTGTTGCCGCTTAATTAGTTCTTTTTGGTTAAACAGATATTTCAAGCTTTTATGATCACTGAAAACCTCGAAACGAGAACCATACAGGTAATGTCTCCAAATCTTCGATGCATACACAATGGCAGCTAGTTCCACATCATGTGTAGGATAATTCTCTTCATGAGTTTTCAGTTGTCTAGAGGCGTAGGCAACCACTTGTTGATTCTGCATGAGAACACATCCCAAACCCCTGCCTGAGGCATCACTATAAATTTGAAATCCCAATGATGGATCAGGAATGATTAGGATCGAAGAAGATGTCAAACGAGTCTTTAATTCCACAAAGCAATCTTCGCAATCGGAATCCCACACAAACGGTTGACCCTTTCGAGTTAACCAAGTGAGTGGAAGCACTAACTGTGAAAACCCCTGGATGAATCTCCTATAATATCCGGCCAATCCCAAGAATCTTCTCACTTTAGTCACTGTGGATGGTCGTTCCCAATTCAGTACCGCTTCTACTTTACTGGGGTTCACTGCAACTCCATTTTGAGAAGTCACATGTCCTAGAAATTTGACTTTCGACATCCAAAAGTCACATTTCGTCAGCTTAGCATACCAATGCTTCTCTCGGAGCACGTTAAGAACAATTCGAAGATGCTGCACATGATCCTCAACTGTCTTAGAGTACACCAAGAAATCGTCAATGAACACGACCACAAACTGATCCCGATATTGGTTGAAGTGTTAACCCGAATGGCAACGGATCCTGATATAAGAAATCTTCGATCCTTGGCAACGGATACTTGTTCTTGATTGTCACCTTATTGTGCTGTCGGTAGTCAATGCACAACCTCATGCTACCATCTTTCTTCATATCAAGGAAAACTAGAGCACCCCATCGTGAAGCACTCGGTCGAATGAATTTCTTGGAAATGAGTTCTTCGAGTTGGGACTTAAGCTCTTTCAATTCTAAAGGAGACATCCTATAAGGAGCCAAAGAAATTGTTCCAATGGCCGACACAAATTCTATTGAGAATTCTACCTTACGATCCGGAGGTAGGGATGACACTTCATAGGGAAAGAGATCAAGAAACTCATTAACAACTTGAACAGAAGTTAGGTCTAAACCTATTTCAGAAGCGGATGATAACATCATGATATAGGCCTCTGCTCCTTGAAACAGACACTAACTTGTAGAAGTAAAAGAGATTATGGCTTCGGAGTTAGTTGTGGGCAACTCGACCCAGTGGCAGAGCCACATACTGTTGAGGGGGTTCAGATGAACCCCCCATTTTTTTTTGGCTTACCACCCTATAGAAATATTTTTATGACACACCTGAATATTTTAAATTGCACCAATAGCCTAAATTTTGCACCCATTTGCACCAAAGACCCAAATTTAATTTACCCAAAACACAACACAGTCAATGTTTCACGCACGCACAACTCTCTTTCAGACTCTCACGTTCTCTATGAGCTCTCTCAGACTCACACGTTCTCTACGAGCTGTCTCACTCAACTCTCTTCTTACGGTGGGCGGTGGCTTCTCTGTTCTCTCTCTCTCTCTTTCTCTCTCACGGACCTGGTTTCTCTGTTCTCTCTCTCACTCAGTTTCACGGCTTCTCTGTTCTTCTCTCACAGCAGCAACTTTCTCTTTTCCATTGAACTCTCAAAACCACTAAAACAGGTTAGATTTCTTCTCTTTTCTAGTCTAATCTACCGAAGTGATTGTTTGATTCTTTGATTGAAAACCGTGATTGTTTAATTTTTGATTTGGGGAAAATTGAAAACCCTAATTGTTTAATTTCTGATTTGGGGAAAATTGGTAACCGTAATTGTTTAATTGCTTAATTTCTTCCCGGTGACTTTTATTTTTAATTTTAAAATATTTTCTCTACCAGTAGGATAGGATGAAGGATATAAGAAGCTTCATTCAATTGACAATGGCCTTTTTAACTACCAACATTCTGTTGAAAATATTAGTATATAATTTAAAGCTGGAATTTCATTAATATGATCAATGTTTGAACAACAAGCTGTTTTGCTCTTTGTTTAGTGTTTTAGCTTGTTAAATAGTAATCGGTTGAGGTACCTGTGTTAAAGCTAAGCCCAACCGTTGATAGAAAAGAGATCTTGTACCCCTCAACAGATTATCAATAGGCTTGATTTTCCGGGCATCCAAGGTATACACTCTCCCTTGAGTTGGAGTAGCACATCCTGACTGAGCTTTGTTCTTTTCAGGACAATTATTGGCATAATGACCCTTCTACTTACAATAGTAGCATTGAGTAGATCCGATGCGATATTCACCTCTATGGAATTTCCTGCACGTAGAACAAGCCTCAAATTTCTTAGAATCTGACTTCTGAACTTGCATTCCCTTCTTGAGACTCACTTTTGTTCCCATCTGCGAGTTAGAAGATCCTTCACCCTTCTGACCATAACCAAACTCCCTCTTGCTGGCATCTAGCTTCCTCAAGTATCCTTCCACAACATAGGCTTGCTGCACCAGAGCAGCATAACTGGTGCAATAAAATGAACCTAAGTTATGAGCAATATCCTCTCTCAGTCCTTGTTTATACCTGTTGATGTTCCACAGGTCATTCGGTGCATAAGTGGCAAATTCATAGTGGTGTACTGAGCCATTGTTAGGTCATTCTGCTTCAGAGTTAAGAATTCCTCTTCTTTTTATGTCTTCACAGCTGTGGGGAAAAACTACTCAAGGAACATTCGATGGAAGTTCTCCCAAGTCACAGGTGTACCCTGATACACCATTAATGCGCGAGGATTTCTCCACTAGGTATATCCTTCCCCCTTCAGCATATGGGTAGCCAACTGGACTTTCTCTTCATTACCACTTTGAAGAGTTCGAAAAATCTTCTCAATATCATCTATCCGATGTTGGGCTCCCGTAGCTTCAGGTCCTCCTCTAAACTCGAAAGCGTGCATTTTGTAAAATTTGGAATAAGCCTGGTGAGGATCAACTTGTGGTTGGGGTGCCTGAGGCAGCACCGGTGGGGGATTCTGTTGAGCGTTAAACATTTGTTGCATCATCATCTGCTGATTCTGCATCATTTCTTGGTGCATCTGTTGTTGATTGTTCATCATTTGCTGGTTCATCTGAAAGATCAGTTGCATCCAGTCAGGTATGGGGTTTTGGGGAACCTCTGGCCTTGGTCGGGGAATACACCTCGGTCGTCTTGCCATAATTCTGCATACAATGCACCAAGTATTGGGTTGATCAGGCTCAATGTCTCTTAGCATAATAAGTAGAAATACGACAAAGATTACAAATCATTGCTGCATTTAATGAATCAACCAATAATTAAAAATCAAAATATCTCTTATCCCTAAGAAAACTCTCCCTTATACTCATTGTAGGGCCGACCATAGGCCTGTGCAGGTTATGCTACTGCACAAGGCCCCGATCCAATACCAACTTTTTAGGGCCCAAAAAAATTAATTGACAAGTTATATAAATGCTTATCTAATCATGTACATCTACATTTATTTTACAGTTTGCAGGAAATCTTTCAAAGGATACATTAAAAAAAGGAATGGTTACACAAAAGAGCAATGTATGCAGTTTTGGAATTGTTCTTCTGGACTGGAGCTGCTTACAGGTAGAAAGAATTTTGACAACTGTCTCCCCAAGGAAGACAAGAACTTAATCAAGTGGTGTCGACCGGTCTTTTCCAGGGTTTCGACTTTGCAATTGATGGACTTCCATTCTAAAAGCACAATAACTCACAAAAATGTGAAGTAGTATATTTAATATGAAAAGTACTTTGGTTTAAAAGGTATACATACATTATTAGGCAATGGATGATAGGTAAAGGAAGTAGCCATCTGAGTATAGGATATGATATAGATGGTAGACTCATCAGCCAAATTATAGGAAACAGGGACTTGCCTTGAGTGTGTACCAAAATTTGGAGAAACTAAAGATGACAGTTCATCTGAAAATGAAATTCACAATCCCCACTTTTTGTGTAGGATTTTTTATTGTTTGAGTTCACTTGAGTCGATCAATTACACAATTGATTGTTCGTCTGCATTTGAGGATTGCTACACCCTCAAAGTCCTTAAGCTAAAAAGGATAACATTGGATGATGCAACTCTTAGTGGAATTCTAGAAAATTGTGTGGAGTTGGAAAAGATTAGCCTTGTTGAATCAACTGGGTTTTGAGAGACTAATAATCAAGAAATCAAAACTTCAAGTTTTACGCCTTCAAGCTCTATATGTGGATCATATTGATGTTGTTGCCCCAAACCTTGGTGTTTTATTTCTTGATTCTATAATTTGTCCTTCCAGGAATGTATCCATTGTTGCTCCGAACCTGCAAAACTTCCAGTATCATTGGTATTCAGTGAGATTCTAGCATACTACAAGGATCTTTCGGTAATAATTTCCAATTCTTTTCATATATCTTTTTAACAATTGCTCCACTAATCATTAATGGAGTCTCATGGAAATTTTATGAAGATGAAACATTACATAAACAAAGCAAATGGATTACTTATTGAAAACAAAACATATATAATTAAAAGATAAAGAATTGCAATGAAAAAAGACTCAAATATTGTAAGCTTGTCCAAGAAAAGCATATATGTATCTCATATATGTAGTGTTAAGCTATCTACTAAGACTTAATTGTGTGTTGGGTAAAGGGGTAATTAGATGATTAAGAGACTTCATTCCATTGTACAGCTCCCAAATTGTGGAGAAGAAAAATAAGAGAAAAGAGTGATATGGAATGGTATGGAATCCTTCTTACTCATTTTTTCATCTCCTTCCAAATGCAAATGCATTGCATGTCGTTCTATTCAAATCGGAACAATGAAATATAACTTCATACAAATGCATTGCATCTCATTCCATTCAAACTTTTCCATTACAATATATTGACTAAAATCATTCATCCACTTTCCCTTTCCCTTCCTAGTAAAAAACATAACACTTCACAAACATATTAGCAAAAACATTTGACCATATTGGATTTGGGGAATGAGAGAAAAATTTATGTTGAAGTATTATGTTTATATTGGAGGGACGAGATCAGGGGATAAAAAATGAGGTATTTTCAACATCAGTTCTACCCAATAACAACTTTTATTTGACTAAATAAAGCCTCAATTTGTTATCCCATTGAATCTATCTTTATAATAATATAGGTTTTTGTAATTTCAAAGTAAAAAAAATCATATGTCATAAGCTGTTTTCATAAGGTCTCACAGACAGTGTCACAAGTACTTTTTTTGAGGTTAGCACAAGGATAATTCATTGAGGTTAGCACAAGGATAATTCTTTGAATTTTAACAACTTTTTTTGCACTTGCATCTAGGGGCATCGGATCGTCCTTTCATATTTTTTGCAACATGTAAGAAGTGATTTATGTAAAATCACATAAAATTTAAAAACATCATCGATGCAGATTATAAGTCACTGATTTTAAATCAACACTTCCTCAAACGAAAACAAAAAAACGAATTAAAATAATCGGGGCGAAAAATAATATAAACTTATAAATTAACTCCATTTCAAGTGTATTCTCTTACCTATATTTAATCAAGGAAATCACAGTTGTTGATAATTTATATCAAATTTAACAGCAGAGCAAAACCCAAAAGAGAAGGCGTTGAAATATATGACATCATTGGTGATTTCCTTTTGATCAAGCGAGTAATGATGGTCCACAAATTGAGTATTATCCCTTCCTTCATGGATCTAGCAGCAACAAAACAAGATAGATCAAATAGGAGAAACGATAAAAAAGAGATGAAATAAATGACAAAAGATGAAGCAATTGATTACCAATTCCTAACACATCCTCATAATCAATTCAACCAATAAGGTATCTGCTTACAAATCTTATGTATAAACGAGTGATACATTCTGCAATATCGAAGTTTTGGGGAAATGGCGACAGCCCTTGGAAACGGCGACAACCCTTGATAGTATTTTCAAACAAGTGATACATATTTATAGAGTTCGCCTGAGGAGAGCTGTGTTAGGTTAAGTTTTTACGAGACCTAAATTTACATTATTTAAATTAAAGATAAATACATCTTGTAAGAAAAATATCACATAAATTCATTTATTTATTTAATGCCTTTAAAGTGAATTCTAGCATCAGAAAATAAATAAAATATAAAAAATTGAAATTATAACCATGCACATATATATGTGCATCAAAATTAAGAAATTACTTAAATATCATAATTAATTTTAATAAAAAAATTCTTTCTTTTTTTTTATTTTCTTATAAAAAATGTCATTTTTTTTCCTTTGAGCACAAGTAGTTAAAAATGCCATTTTTTGTCAAATGGGCACACCAACACTACACACACAATGAAAGCACCAATAAATCCAGTAATGGACAATCAACCAGGTACATTTAAACTCTTAAATAAAGGAAGAAGCACATGAGCAACACCTGAACAACTAAGATTCTACTCAACTAGATAAAATAGATCCTAATGAACTTGCTAAAATTGATCCTAATGAACTAACTCGAAACAAAACATAATCAAACCTTAAAACAATCAAGCGTAGCCAACATGAAAAAATTATTTAAATACACCCTGCACACCTTTACCGCAAGACTGAACGATAAACTCGATCGAACTGCAACTGTTAACCGAATCCACTAGTGAACAGGAGAGGAGGCTCCACAACGGCTATGAGGGAAAATCTTCTGGATCTTGGGGATCGAGAGGTTCAGGGAGGGGGGAGAAGCTTCACGGTCAGCAGGAGGAGGAGGGGAAAAGGTTCGGTGGGTGAGATGGTAGGGGACGACTGGATGGGTTTCGGGCAGCTTTTCGGCTGGAGGAAAGGTGGTTTAAGGTGGTAGCGGGTTTGAGGCACAGGAGCAACATTCTGAGAATGGAGCGACTGAGAAGGGAGCGAGGGCTACAACAGCGACGCCGACAACCTACCTAAGCTAGAGAAGAAGAAAGGTGCTGTATGAAAGGGTGTTTAAGGGACCGATAAAAAAACACAAATTTTAAAATATTTATGTATTAATAAAAGAGTTGAGAATTCAAACCGTTAGAGGTGAGAATAGACTAGGCCAACCGACAAGGACAAATGAACCAACCTAAGTCAAACCCAGGTCAAGTCAGGTTCTGCTCGGTGGGGGGAGAGGTGAGTGGATCCTAGTTTGGATCAAGGCTAGTGATTTGGGTGACTCACACTTGTGGGGGATATTGTTGAGAATTCAAATGTGAGCGGTTAGTCCCACATCAGCTAAGAATGAGCTAAAATGAAGGGTATATAAGAGAGGGGACCCATGTACCTAATGCTTTAAGGTTTTGGGTGGAGATGTGTTGTTTGGGTCCCTTGTCTGGGAACCATGTACCTAATGCCTTATGGTAAAATGGGCTTTTAAGCAGGCTTTCAGGCCTTGTAAGACTTATAAAGCTTTGCTCGATCCAGCCTATTTCCATCCCTACAAACCTTCATGATCTCATTTTATCTGCAGTCAACATTTTGTTAAATCCACTTTGAGAAAGAATAACTTTCAATAGGATTTGATTTGTCATTCAATTTCCAAAACATTCTATGACGTGGCATTCAGTGCCACATGGCACAAAGGTCTAATAAGATGTTGACATGTGGCAGTGACATCATTGATGATGTCATGCTGACATCATCTTTGTTTGCTAAATAACCTTTTTTAACAGAACTTAACAGAGGGAACAAACATGATGCATTTTGTTTTTGCAGGGGCTTCTTTAAAACAATTTTTTTTTGTAGGGGCTCAACTGGACCATGGTGATATTTACAGGAACCAAACGTATATTTAAACCTTTTAAATTATATGAACTAAAACTAGAATTACATACGTTATTTTGAATGACAATATTTTCAAAACTTCATAACATAATACTCACAATCAATGTCGTTCTTCTAGTGAGGACACCGAAAAAACAGAAATAATAGGTTAATTTATTTTAAATCTAATTTATTGCGTAAATATTAACTGGTTATAAATATACCTATATACATTTATAGGTATCCATTTAGTTGAACCGGTTTACGTTCTGTGCTTGGTTCTTATACTCAGTCCTCGATGAGTTGTTAAAGCATTGAGTGAAAAAAATATATATAACTTCCTTGATCGAAATACATACATAGTTTGAATTGTCACATATGTGAGTTATCTAAGTACATACCTGTTTTCTGTTTCTTTTTTATTTTTGTCAAATAAAAGGAAGGAAGCCTCGTTAAAACCTTCTGATGTAAAAAAAGAAATTAAAATCAAAACCATAATAACGACTTCCTAACAATATTACTTCAACGACAATTAACAATATTCATATTCTTGACTATGTTGGTGTAAGAGTTAACAACGAGATATGGTTCATCCAATCTTTGTGTTCGTCGATTTTAGCAGGAAAGGAATCTAAGTAGGATATTGTATCTAAATTATCATCGATTGCCAACCATATCCAATAGTGCCTACAAAAATTGTGGAATAAGAAAATCACAAATATTTCACAATACATTGTTTATGTCCTATATATGTTAACAATCTTCATAACTGATTTCAAACAACATGCTAATAATCTCCATTAACTGAAAGAGAGAGAAGAGATGTGAAAGGGCCTCGTGACTGCTTTAGCTAAGGGGCGGGCCTGAACGCAACACAACGAACTTATAAGATAAACTAAATGTCTCACAGTAGATTGATAGGTGACCATTAATTGGCTCCCAACTATAACTCGTTCCTTGCTTTAGAACATCACGCTATAATTGGTTCACCAATAATTCAATGCTTTTGGAAGTGAGATAACCAATCTTTTATAAGCTCACTTGACACTGGACAGTATATATTTTTGTCTTTTGTGCCATCTCTAAAAGCGGCTCAATTAATAAATACACAACTTGTTGCAAATATGGAAGACATATTGGGGTACCTATGTGCAAAAATGAAAAATAGTTATATTTTTTAAAGTTTATAATTTCATAAACATGAACAGATGCATAAGTACATTTTCAGACATTTTGTACAAGTTACAAATGTTGTTCCCTTCTTGATCTGGTGGATCTTTTCCACAGTTTCCTTAACCAAATCCGGTCCCAATAGTCTTCTTTCACCTACATCCCACCAACAAAGTGGTGCTTGACACTTCCTCCAGTACAATGCCTCATACGCAGCCATTCTGATGCTGGAATGATAACTGTTATTGTAGGCGAACTCTACTAATGGAAGTTGATCCTTCCATCGGCCACCACTATCAAGTGCACACACCCGAAGCATCTCCTATAGGGTTTGGATAGTGCGCTCAGTTTTGCCATCGGTCTGAGGATGATATGCCTTACAAACATACACTTTTGAACCCAATGCCATATTCAGAGCTCTCCAGAAACGAGAAGTAAACTTCGGATCACGATCTGAAATGATGCTAGTCGGGACCCCATAAAATTTCACTATGTTTGTGAGGTATTTATCAGCCAATTTGGAGATCTGGAGATTAGAGCGAACCAGAATGAAATGTGCTGACTTAGTTAGACGATCCACCACTAACCAGATGAAATCATTACCAGCCTGGGATCGTGGCAGTCCCTTGACATAGTCCTTATAAATCTCTTCCCATTTCCATTCAGGAACATTCAATGGCTGCACATGACCGGAAGGCTTTTGGTGCTCTATCTTACCCCTTTTACAAGTTAAGCATCGAGACACAAATTCAGCAATTTCTGTTTTCATTCCCGGCCACCAATACATCTGTTTGATATCCCGATACATCTTGGTAGAACCAGGATGTATAGAATCTTGACTCTTGTGTGCTTCTTCTGACACCTGATGCTTCACTTCATCATCATTAGGCACACAAATTCTCCCGTTGAAACAAATCATACTGTCACTGTCTTCGGTAAAACCAAGTAGTCCCGTTTGAGCCTGAAGCTCTAAATCAACTTCTTGGGCCAAGCGAATTGAATATCTTAACGAACTAGAAATCCGAATATGACTTAGAACCAATTTACCCCTCTTGGGTATTACGTTCAAGTTGAGATACCTAAAGGATTCCAATAAGGCCATTTCATGCATCATCGGTGAAGTTGTGTGTAATGACTTCCGACTCAATGCATCAACTACCACATTGGCTTTTCCAGGATGGTAATTCAAAATCATAATCTTTCAGAAATTCTATCCATCGCTGTTGCCGCTTATTCAGCTCGTTTTGGTCAAACAGATATTTCAAGCTTTTATGATCATTGAAAACCGTGAAACGAGAACCATACAGGTAATGTCTCCAAATCTTCGATGCATACACAATGGCAGCTAGTTCCAGATCATGTGTAGGATAATTCTCTTCATTAGTTTTCAGTTGTCTAGAGGCGTAGCCTGTAACACCCTAGTATTTCTAAACAGTAGAAATACCAAAACATACATTTTAGCTTATATCAGAGTATAAAATTTCCTACTTAGATACACATCATTGCAAGAATAGCGAAAATGATTACATAACTTAAATATTAATTCAAGTCATATTATCGATTACAGAGACAACCACAGGAAACATAAACTAACATAAAAGAACTAGTCTTCAATCTTCCCCTCGAGCATGTCACCTAACCATGCCTTCTAGCTTTCCTTGTTCCCTGTTTCTCTGTAAAAACAACAATAATGATAGGGTGAGATAACATGTCTCTGTGAGTTTTACCGCGACCCCTAACATTCACTCGGTCCAATTTATAAAACCATAGCATTCGTAGTTTAATTTAAAAACCACAAGCTTCTTATATTAATCGAAACACCGACCGCACACACAACTGCTAATCCTGGTGAATCGTGCAACAATACCTAGCATAACATCGGCCGCCATAACATGCTTACTCCCGATGAACCCCCGCTAGTACTTTCCCTAACGGATATTGGGCCTTGGTAAGGGGCTCATGACCTTCCCCGCCTAGTATGCTATTCAATGGGTCGTCACCCACAATCGATATAATTTATATATCGTAACCGCATTGGGCCGTCAACCTTATTAGATATAATCTATATATCACACCCGCATTCGGGCGCTATATAAGCATTCACTGCGTCATTGTCAGGTACACACACTATTCACTCATATTCGCATTTTTCCCGTTCACTCCTGACTTGGGCGTTGGAGTGTATTCGCAGGTACACCCGCCCGCTCTCACCATCTTGGAGCACGACCATCAGAGCGAGTGACAGAAGACTTGGACCTCAGCCGCTTACTACAAAGAGATCAAAGGTACAGATCAATTGGCGACCACAGTTGGAGCCCGCGCGCTTTCCACTTCCATTTACGATGCCACCAAAGGCAGCTCGAGGCCGACCAAAGGCCCCGACGCGACTCCAAAGCGTGGCTGAAATTCCAACTGGACTTCAGAGCGCAGTCGAAATCCCAACCCAACCGCCTCACACTAATGTGACAGGTCCCAGTACCGTCCCAACACAGCAAGTGATGGTCGGGCTACCCGCAGATCTGGTCAACGAATTGCGAGGGCTACTACAAGACCGCAATCAGACGCTAAATCAAAATAATGACCGACTCACGCAATTAGAAGATCTGGTTGCCTCAAGGCGAGCTCACACCGCTCCGGAGAGACGACCTCCACGGGAAGGCACCTCGGCATTACGGGCAAACCGATCACCTCCACGCAGACTTTTAGCCCATCGGTCTCCAACCCAGAGGAGGGGACGAGGAGGGGGTAGCTCGCCACCAAGTGGGATTCCGCCCACTTCTGATTGCACATATTGGCCTGAAGAGTCCTCTGATCAAGAATCTTCCTTTGGATCGACCAACTCGCCCACCCCATCACGAAGTCGATCTAATGAGCGATTCACTAATCGTTCAAAAGAATACTCGAACAAACCTAAGCGCGGACACGGAGGTCACTATAAGGAGGGACGACATCATCAGAAAGAAAGAGGAGATCACAGTTTGGGACCGTACACTAAAGAAATTGACGAGTATCGCATACCTCATTCGTTGCAGAAACCTCTATCAGGTCTCCACATGTACAACGGCATGAAGGACCCTGATGCCCACTTAAAACATTTTCATATCATGATGAAATATCGAGGAGCACCCAGACCAGTAAAATGCAAGATTTTCCCCCTAGCCCTAGAAGGGTCGGCCTTGGAATGGTTCACTGAGCTAAAACCCAACACCATTTCTTCTTGGGAACAGATGGCCAGAACATTCACAGCCCACTTCACGACCTCAACAATCAAGCCTAAATCTCAAGATGTTTTGATCGCCATCAGGCAAGGACACAACGAATCCCTACGGAGCTATGTGGAACGATTTAACCGAGAAGCTGACCAAGTAAGGCACCTAGATGATAACCAAAGATTATTTTTCTTAAGAACGGGTCTCTTGCGAGGAAGCTGTTTCGAGGTAGAAGTGGGACTCCATATCCCCAGAGACTTGGAAACATTCCTAAGGCGATCACAAAGGTTCGTGAACTATGAAGAAAGGACATCTACCATGGAAGCTGCGGAAGCGGGCATGAATCAACAACCAAGGGCGGAGAACGATCGAAGGGATAAGGAAGATTATACCCATACCCGAGCAAACAAGAATAACAGGACTAAAAAGTTCTCTGAGCGCACTAAATTAAACACCTCAATCGCGAACATTCTGCACGAGTGTGCAAACGCAGAATTCAGAGACATCAAGAGGCCGGAACCCCTCGTCCTTAAGGAAGGGCAGCGACCCACCAAAAAATACTGCAGATACCACAAGAGTAATGGGCATGATACTAACAACTATATGGCCCTCAAAGACGATATAGAAGCCTTAATCAGAAGAGGAAAACTGACACAATATCTAAAGGGAGAGCAAGTTGAGGCGCGGGGAGAAAAGCGAGAAGATCGCTCACCGAAAAGGGGAAAAGCACGAGCAGAAGAATCAGTCAAAGTCGTTGACGAAGAGGACGACGAGGAAGAGGTAGTAGATACCCGAAAGTCGCGAGGATGGGCAGTTGCAGTGGTTATTTCTGAGGGGATACCCACCAATGCATCATCCAAAAAATCAGTCAAGAGAAGGTGGGACGAGATTCTGAGCATTGCCTCTACGTCCACCCCAAGACCGCCCTCTCAAAGACCCTCCATTTCGTTTGGTGACGAAGATCTCATGGATGGAACGCCCAACAGCGAAGTACCACTTGTAATAGTTGCGGTGATGGCGAACATGGAAGTTAGAAGAATCTTGGTCGATCAAGGAAGCTAGGCGGACATCATTTTTGAAGGTTTATTGGACGTGTTGAAAATCTCAAAGGACGACCTAAGGCCCTACAGAGGAACGGTCTTGACTGGTTTTAACAGAGCTTCAACAACTCCAGTTGGGCGATTGGAATTCATGGTGGCCTTTGGAGATGATGCTGCGGACAAACCTCTTTGTAGAACGGTCAGAACGGACTTCATCGTGCTACCTTGCAAATCGGTCTATCAATGCATTATTGGTCGACCGATCCTAGCCCGACTAGAAGCCGTGCCATCCACGGTCCACCTTAAAATGAAGTTCTACACCAAGAATGGGGAAATCGCCACTATTCAAGCCGACCTACTGTCCGCAAAGCGAGCGTTTCTCCTAGGTCTGAAGGAAAAGAGTAAGAAAGTAGCACAAGAAATAGAAGTCGCAATGAAAGACGATGGACGAAGGAAAGATGGGAGCGATCTTCCCACCAAGACCAACCACTTGCCTTATAAGGCATGAAGAAGTATGATGTATGAGAATCAAGAACGAGTAGGACGCTCTTTTTCCCCACTGGGGTTTTTATTGAGGCCTGCTCGTACATCAATAAAGAAGAACTTGTTACTGTTACCAAGTACCATTTTTGAAGTTGTTAAACGACCTTAGACAACAAATCGAATCACGCCTTTAATAAGTTCAATTCAAAATGAGTTTGATAAACTACTAAGGTAATTAAACGAGCTTAAGAATAAAGCAAACGACCTTCGACTCGGTCGCGCATGATAAACGGTCTAAAACTAAAGAAGAAACTTGGTAAGCCGTCTTATTTATGCAAACAACTCGAATCATCACTCGCGCGAGAGTGAGAACGGATCACTCGAAATAACTTAGAAGTGAAAACATAATCAAATTGGTATTAAATTAGCCCAAAAGAATGCGGGTTTCATTACAACAAAAAGGCAGCCCAGAGGTCCCCGATCAAAAGAAAGGAAAGTTAAAAACAGAAATTACAAGAAAAACAAAGACTGTTCATTCTGAGCGACTATAGATGACCGCCTCCTCTTGCACGATATTATCATTGTTCACTATCGAAGGATCAATTTCCAAATTTGGATAGCAGTATTGAATTTGAGCAACAGCCTCCTCAAACCGCTCTTGAGCAATCTCAACGACCCTCTCCTCTAGAAGCTCAAGATCAGCAACCTTTTGATCTCTCTCTTTTTCCACCATCTCAAGGTCATCCTTCAAGCCCACCACCTGTTCCTCCAGTTTGGTAGCCTTGGTAGTTTGCTCAATCAAATTGGCAGATTCGGTGGCCAACTTTATCTCAGCATCTGCCTTAGCTGTTAAGGCCGCGTCACATTCAGCAGTGACAGTACCTAGTGCCTCTTGAGTAGGTTGAAGGGCGACATCCGCTTCTTTAAGCTTTTCCTTAGCAGCCTCCAACTCTGCTCATAGATCTGTGATGCGACCAAGTGCAGATTTGTACTTGTTAGTCTTATCTATGAGGTCCCCCTCCAACCGTGAGTTTTGACGGGCGAGAAGAATACCTGCTTGACGTTTTGTTTCCTCAGTCTTATAGCGAGCAAGTTGTGAAGAAGCAGCCTCAGCGATCTCCGCAACGAACAAAAGAGCGTCTTCCTTAAGGCGTTCAAAATCTGTCTCCCCGAGATCGTCCAAATCCAAGGACGATTTCCGTGGGTTCTCTTTAAGTTTCTTTTGCTGAGGAGGATCAAGATCGTAGTCATTGAGGCTCTTCTGAGTTCTGTACTTGATGGGTTCACGATCATAGTGGGAATGCGACCAACCAAGAGGGAACTTCATCGAAGTAACATTCCCCTGAGCGTCTGAAGAACCGACAAACTTACTAACCTCATCACTGGTTGGAACGATCCAGACAAACGCGCTCCTCCATGGTTTAACAAACTCACAAAAAGGTTTGAACATTTTAACCGTCCCCCGTTGTGTCTTCAAAGAAACTTGTTCCCAGCGCCTGGGAACACTTTTTTGCTCAACGGTGCGGCTAACTTCGAAAAGAGTAAAAAAAAAGCGACCGTTGACATCCCAGTCAAGAGCGCCCATCACAATCTCAAAGGAACGGATCAGAGCCCAAGCATTGAAGTGAAGTTGGGAAGGAACGACCCCCAACATTCGTAGAACGCGCCGTTGGAAGTAAGTAAAAGGAGGTCGTACCTTCAGGTCGCGGAGCACGTTGGTGTACATAATGAATTTAAGGAACAGTAAGGAGGTCGTACCGATTAATTCTTCATAATAAGGAACCATATTATTCCCTGCAGGAAAGATGGAACCCTGAGAAAGTGTGGCCGTTGAAATCCAAGAGCGATCTTCCCCGTAAACACCGTTCCAGTCGCGCTATTCTGGGATGGCATCATCCACGGGAACTGATGGGACAGAAGGAGTTTCCTGATTCGAACGCTCCTGAAGCAGATCAGTGTGGAGTATTTGCCCGGCCTCAGAAGAAGTGGATGAAGAAGTACGAGTGGAAGAGGAGGACGAAAAGTCGGTCGAGGAAGTTAGAGTCTCAGAGGACGTGTCTCCGCTCATTTTTAGCTGCGAATTCAAACAACCGAAAGAGCGACTGAAAGACTAAGCCGATTTTACTCAACCGCACCAGTACCCCGCCATGCAAGGAGAGGGAAAAAGTCAGAATCACCAGAATAGGATGACTCGCGGAAGGGGGGACAAGGTCGACCCCGAGCCTGTCACCCCCTCCTCACTTGGAAAGCAAAAACAAAGAAAGGAATAAGCAACAAAATTTGGGAAAGATAAAGGAACTTACCAGGAGTAGGAGAAAAGTTCGGGCACAGGGTCGTATGCTCCTTAATAAAGAGGATAAGGCGACCTGAAGAGTGAAAATGCCTAAGGGGAAGCTCGTGGACGGGCAAGCACCTAGCCAGAGTAACGATGAAGGAAGCTCATTCCGCACGAAAAGGTAGCCCGCTCTTGGAGGAAGAAATGAGGAAGGTAGAAAAGAAATGAGTAGGGGCAACGTATTTATAAGGTCCAAAGGGCAGAAAGGCAGAACGACACGACCTTTCGCCTGCAAGCGCCTCGAAAAATGAAACGTCATCATTACCAGACGCTGTCGTTTCACGAATTACTAGGCGTCATAAATGATTTCGTCAAAACCGAGAAAGTGTCGCTCCACGCCTGGTGACACGTGTCCAAAAGTGGTCCGAAATCAACGACCAAAATAACAGAGAGAAGGTTGACCGTCCGTTAAAGCCTACGCCCGTCCCTAGCACGACCTTGGCTTGGGGGGCAACTATTCTGGAGTGGGCCGAAGCTCGGTCCACAAAAAGCACAAGCGGAATCAACCAGATTAACGGTTCTGTTGAGTCCGTACACAATCCAACGGACGCACGCAGATATCGGGCGCTATATAAGCATTCACTGCGTCATTGTCAGGTACACACACTGTTCACTCATATTCGCATTTTGCTCGTTCGCTCCTGACTTGGGCGTTGGAGTGTATTCGCAGGTACACCCTCCCGCTCTCACCACCTTGGAGCACGACAATCGGAGCGAGTGACAGAAGACTTGGACCTCAGTCGCTTACTACAAAGCGATCAAAGGTACGGATCACTTATAGTTCTATATAATCTATATATCACTATTCTATGACCGGTTTAGACGAATACAACAATAATCATCCCACGTCGTTAATATAAAATCAAATAGGATATATAATCCATTTAATTTTTCCAAAAACATGTGCGCACACGTAAACTATGACAATCTTACTTAAAATGTAAGGAAACCTTTTACATATCAAACGACGTCGAAAAATTGCAAAAGACCACTTGTTGGGAAGCTACGGATGTCTTGTTTCTAAATAAACTTAGTTTTGCAAAATAATGAGCGAATTAGTACAGTTTTCAAAAATGGACAGAATGGTTCTCAGATTTGGACAGAATCTGTCCCCTGATTCAAGCAATTGTAAAACGACCAAAACTTGACCAACTGGTACAAAACTTGAGTCTAACCAGAAGAAAATTGAGTTTACTTTCTAACGGGACAAGAATTGTTCAAAACGGAGTTCAATTGAGACAACCAAACCAAAAACGCTGAACCTATACCCAATTTAACTTCAGAAATTTGACTCAACTTGGGATACTCATAACTCGAGCTACACAACTCCAATTTTAACCACACCAGTGCCAAAATGACCAAAATGAAGTCTCGTTTCTAAAAAAATAAGCCCCATAATTTTTGGACTAAAAAACCGTACACAGTTTCAAAAAGATAGTACCTATGCCCAGAATGCTTCCAGAATATTACCCTATCTTGTAAGACTTATAATTCGACTTAGACAACTCCAATTTTGATGAAACCAGTGCCAAATTAAATAACTTTAAATCTAGTTTTCAAAAATATAGGATACAGAATTGTATAATTACCAGAACTCCCGCAACAACCAAAACACTGAACACATATCCAGAAACTTTCCAACAGTGAAATCTTATCAACAATTTTTCTAATTTTCAGCAAACATCAAATTAAAACAATCACATTCAGACTCAAAATCCCTAAGCGTGAGTAAAACTCACCTTTTGTGATGAAAATCACAATTCCACGCGAACACAAAGATCACGAACAATCAAAATCACACGAATGGTCCCCGAAACGACTCCGACGCTCCCACGAACTCGAACTCGCCTTGAAGCTGACCCAAACCACCCAAAACAGAACTAAGGTATCCAACCCCTCAAGTAATTTCGAAATGTGGCTTGGTTGATCTCCTAACACTAGTGATTGATCTTCAACAACATGCAAGTCAATCATCAACACCCAAACTCCATTTTCCGTTCATATGAGCTCCAAATTCTAAAATGGCAACTAGAGAAAAATGGGGAATGAGTAATTAATTCTGGTATCATTGTGATGAAGAGTGGATCCTAAAACACTTACATGCATTACATTTTGAGTGATGAATCTCCTCTTCTTCTTCCTCCCTCATGTGCGTCTCTCTCTTCTCTCTCTCCATTCTCTCTCTCTGATTTTATTTTCTCTAGCTTTCAGCAAGTTGTGGAAAGTGAGAAGGAATGTTATGTTTTTGGTATTTATGAGCTGAGGGTTATGTAAATAAGGAAAAGACTAAAATGCCCTTTTTAGCCTAACTCTCACTTAAACTCTAACTTCCCAATGATGCAATCATTAATACCAACATGTAACTTAGCCATTTAAATAGCAATTTCATAATCCTAATATATATAGGACCGAAATGACGATTTTACCCTTGTGATCTAATTCCCACAATAACTCACACAATTCAAATAAAATTGCATGTAATTCATATGATTGAGCAATTAAATATTGCTTTCGCGACATAATCATATCAATGACTCGATTTATCATGTAATCGATTAATAAATCGCTAGTTAATTTCGTGAACCGAAATTAACGAAACTAGGGATGTTACATAGGCAACCACTTGTTGATTGTGCATGAGAACACATTCCAAACCCCTGCCTGAGGCATCACTGTAAATTTGAAATCCCAATGATAGATCAGTAATCTTTGCAATCAGAATCCCACACAAACGGTTGACGCTCTCGAGTTAACCGAGTGAGTGGAAGCACTAACTATGAAAACCCTGGATGAATCTCCTATAGTATCCGACCAATCCCAAGAATCTTCTCACTTTAGTCACTGTGGATGGTCGTTTCGAATTCAGTATCGCTTCTACTTTACTAGGGTCCACTGCAACTCCATTTTGAGAAGTCACATGTCCAAGAAATTTGACTTCAGACATCCAAAAGTCACATTTCGTCAGCTTAATGCTTCTCTCGGAGCACGTTAAGAACAATTCGAAGATGCTGCACATGATCCTCAACTGTCTTAGAGTACACCAAGAAATCGTCAATGAACACAACCACAAACTAATACCGATATTGGTTGAAGTGTTAACCCGAATGGCATCACTACAAAATCGTAGTGCCCATATCTAGTACGGAAAGCTGTTTTCGGAACATCCAAAGCTCGCACCTTGATTTGATGATAACCTGACCTCAAATCAATCTTCGAAAACATTGCTGTTCCCCGGAGTTGATATAACAAATCATCGATCCTTGGCAACGGATACTTGTTCTTGATTGTCACCTTGTTGTGTTGTCGGTAGTCAATGCAAAACCACATGCTACCATCTTTCTTCATAACTAGGAAAACCGGAGCACCCCATGGTGAAGCACTCTGTCTAATGAATTTCTTGGAAATGAGTTCTTCGAGTTGGGACTTAAGCTCTTTCAATTCTAAAGGAGACAACCTATAAGGAGCCATAGAAATTGTTCCAATGCCCGACACCAAGTCTATTGATAATTCTACCTCACGATCCGGAGGTAGGGATGACACTTCATCGGGAAAGAGATCAAGAAACTCATTAACAACTTGAACAGAAGTTAGGTCTAAACCTGTTTCAGAAGCGGATGATAACATCATGATATAGGCCTCTACTCCTTGAAACAGACATTGACTTGCAGAAGTAAAAGAAATTATAAATTATGGCTTCGGAGTTGGTTGTGGGCAACTCGACCGACTTTGAAGCAAAACTGATTGTTCTGTTGAAGCAATTCAAAATGACATGATTGGCAAACAGCCAACTCATACCCTAAACGATGTTCATACCCTTCATTGGCAAACACACGAAGTCTACTACAAAAGTCCTATCTCCTATAGCAAGCAAACCGTTTTCACATAGAGTTTGGGTCTGAACATTACTCTCAGCGGCCGTGAAAATAGTAATCGGTTGAGGTACCTGTGTTAAAGCTAAGCCCAACAGTTCAACACATGTTTGTGCTATGAATGAATGAGTGGCACCAGAATCATATAAAATACTTATAGGCTAATAGAAAAGAGATCTTGTACCCCTCAACAGATTATTAGTAGGGTTGACATTTTCTGCGCATCCAAGGTATACACTCTCCCTTGAGTTGGAGTAGTACATCCTAACTGAGCTTTCTTCTTTTCAGGACAATTATTGGCATGATGACCCTTCTACTTACAATAGTAGCATTGAGTAGATCCAATGCGACATTCACCTCTATGGAATTCCCGCACGTAGAACAAGCCTCAAAATTCTTAGAATCTGACTTCGGAACTTGCATTGGCTTCTTGAGATTCACTTTTGGTCCCATCTGAGAGTTAGAAGATCCTTCACCCTTCTTACCATAACCAAACTCCCTCTTGCTGGCATCAAGCTTCCTCAAGTCTCCTTCCACAACATAGGCTTGCTGCACCAGAGCAGCATAACTGGTGCAATAAAATGAACCTAAGTTGTGCGCAATATCCTCTCTCAGTCCATGTTTATACCTATTGATGTTCCATATGTCATTCGGTGCATAAGTGGCCAATTCATAGAACTGAGATAACTCCTCAAACTTAGTGCTGTACTGAGCCACTGTTAGGTCATTCTGCTTCAGAGTTAAGAATTCCTCTTCTTTTTATGTCTTCATGAATGTGGGGAAAAACTACTCAAGGAACATTCCATGGAAGTTCTCCCAGGTATATGCTTGCCCCTTCAGCATATGGGTAGCCAACTGGACTTTCTCTTCATCACCACTTTGAAGAGCAGCTACTTCTTCCTTGTTTACTTTTTCTTTCCCTGCTCATATGTAAAACACCACATAATTAAACAGTGAGATAATAATCTCAGCGAGTTCTTTCGGAACCCCTCACTTTAATCTCTCGGTGTCTTAATTATCTTTTCTCTTTTCTTAGCACAACACCGGAAAATCACTACAAAATTCCCCCGGTGAACCCACCAGATAATAGCTATTATCGAGTCAACTTATTCTGGGCCTAGGCTTAGCGCTAATTACTTCCCCTCACTTAGAATCTGATCTGTACCTTGAGGTCGGTTGTAGAGCTGGTCAAGGGACTGGTCCTCTGATGTTGTAGGAAGTGGTCGGCCTGATGCTGTTGAGGTAGGTCTGGACGTGCGCGGGGTGTACCTGTGAGGACACTCCGACGCTCAAGTCAGCTAGGTCGAGCACTATAATAACGGGTGAGAATTAGAATAGATTGTGTACGTGGCATCTTGGTGCTTAGTGCTATTTATAGTGGCAGAGAGATTCGAGAGAGCCGTCAGATTCGAGTGGGGTGATCCAGATCGTTGATTCTGGAGGCCCATTGATCTGTTGGGCTGATCCACTAATGGATTGGGCTTGACGATTGGCCCAGTCCAGAACAGTTGCCCCTCAAGCCAAGGTCGATCGTCGAGCGGGCATAGGCTTGATGTGCCGTATTGACAGTCGTGCCCCCCAGTTATCACTTAGTAAATTTTCGATGTTCGGGATAACAAAGTAGGGGGTGTGCTTGGTGCATTCCACTAGACCATTGCGTTGTTTCGAATGTTTCTAACATTTCGAGTTTGCATGTACACGTATAGGAGATGTCCTTCCCATTCGCTTGTAAAATACATTATTTCTTCCAAAATTCCACCGAGGTCTCTCACACACGGGCGTTCAGAATTTTGGAGCGGCCACTTTCTTCCGAGCGGCCAGGGTATTTCGCGTGGGATCGTCATCATCTTGGGCGGACAGGGTTGCGTGCGGGCGACCAAGAATCAAAGGTCTCAGACGCGAGTGATCTTGGGGCGACCAACATCTTGGGCGGCCATCATCTTCTCACGGGCGACCTGCAAATATCGAGGGTGAGCCTCTTCGTGCTGTAGGCGCCCTAATCTTGGGCGACCAACACACACTGTAAGCGCCCCAGCTTGGGCGACCTCTTCATGTGTTGTGGGCGCCCCAATCATGGGCGACCAGCATACACTGTAAGCGCCCCAGCTTGGGCGACCTCTTCATGTGCCGTGGGCGCCCCACCTTGGGCCACCCACTAGGACTTGGAGCGCGCGTCATTCTTCATGCGTTGTGGGCGCCCCACCTTGGGCGACCCAGTAGGGGTTGGAGCGTGTGTTGTTCTTCACACGTGGTGGGCGCCCCACCTTGGGCAACCCACTAGTGTTTGTGCGCGTTTCTCACGCACGTGGGCGCCCCACCTTGGGCGACCCACTAGGGTTTTGAGCGTGTTCTTCACGCGTGTGGGCGCCCCACCTTGGGCGACCTGTTCTCTCTTTTTCCTTTTGCGTTATTCTATCTTGATGTAGTGGTGACTTAGAGTATTTTTTGACGTTTTGGTCTTCCAGGTGGTGCTCTTTGTCTTTCTGAGGCTTTGGTGGTTTGATCTTCCCGACTGCTTGATCTGTATTTCAAGGTATGCGACCTCGATTAATTCGTAATATGTCGGTTGGTTTCTGACCTGTTGTGATTTTTATGACTTTTGATTTCTTCTTTGAATAGGTGTGATTCGATCACTTGGTCTTTCTGCTCTGAGGTCGATCGGAACTCTTCTGAGATCAACCACTGCTCGCGTGGTGTTATTCATCAAAGAGGGCGCTCCTCCCTGACCAAACGTAATTTTTCTATCTCGCTTTCTGTCTTATCTTTCAATTTGTGTCTTTGTTTTCTGATTGATTAGAGCGAGGAGGGGGTTTCAGGCCCGGGGTCGAGAATTTCAATAAGAAGCTTGTTGATGTCGAAGGGGAACGTGACAAAGCGGTCGAAGATCACGCAGCCTTAAGGGACCAGATCGTGGGTATTGCGCGGAGCGCTTTGAGGAGGCTCTTAGACAGGTTATATGCAGCCTGAGATCGAGTTCGATCGAGAAGTCGTCAACTACTCCCATTTCATGGAGGGCGGCCGCATCGTCAGGGCCGAGCAGTTGGACGAGGAGGGAAAAGTCGTTAGCGAGGAGGCGGTCGTTTGGGCTCCTCCAGCATGATCTGGTTTTTAATTACTTTTTCGCACTTTATTTCTTTTGCTTTTGTTTTTGTCTGTTTAACGGGATGACCTCCAGGTCGTCACTCTCTTTGAACCTCGTATGCTGATGGGGCCCGGCCTTCTCCGGGGTGACTTGTTTTAATTGAGCTTTCTTTTGGTCATTTTCACTTTATACTTGCTGCTAGCTTTATTGTCTCTTACGTACTTTGTGCTTGGGAAAGATCGTTTTTTCTCTAAGCCGGGGGGCTTTCGCTTCTGCCAAGAACTGGCCGTCCCCTATAGCAATTAGCTGGCCGTCCCCCATGGCTCAAGGTGTGGTCCCCCCTGAGAGCTCACAAAAAGGGGAGGGTGCTCGCCTTGTTGATCGTTCCACACGGAGTGGTCGTCTTTATTCGTTTAATCATTTTTAACTGGTCGGGTCTCGACCCTACCCCTTAGGCAGCTTACCAAGTTTCTACTTGGATTTAGCTCGCCTTTGGGGGTGCGACCAATCTTAGGTCGCTTCATTTGTACTTAAATTCGTTTAAGTGCCTTTGGATAGTTTATCAAGCTTCTACTTGGATTTAACTCGCCCTCAGGGGTGCGACCAATCTTAGGCTGCTTCGTTTGTACTTAAATTCTTTTAAGTGTTGTATCCTGACTGCGCAGTTTATCGAACAAGGTTCGAACTTGACTCGCACGGCAGATCAAATTTTTGAGGTTCGTTCTCCATAGTATCGTCTCCGAAGGTGACCATCAACCCGATCATCCGATCGGTGTGGTGGATGCTCCATTAAATCTGGTCAGGATTGTTCCTCTGTAAGGTCTCAAATCTCTTTTTGATATCTTGAAATTGGCTAAGAGATCTTCAAAAACAGTATCTGCAGAGCTCCCTTGGTCGATCAGTATTCCTCTGACTTCCACGTTGGTCATGACAGCGACCACCACGAGTGGTACACCGTTGTTGGGCGTCCCGTCAATAAGGTCCTCGTCCCCGAAGGAAATGGGCGGCCTCTTCGAGAGGGCCCGGGGCGGACGTTGATCCGACACTCATGATTGCATCCCACCTTCTTTCTATCGACTTGTTTGTTGAAGCATCAGTGGGAATGCCTCTTGTGACTACCATGGCAACTGGCCTTCCCCTTGGTTTTCTAGTGTCTGGGACATCATCACCTTCGTCTTCATCTTCTTCTAACACCTTGGCCATTTCGTCGGCCGGTGCCTTTTCTTTCCTAGGCGATCGACCTGCTTGCCTGCCGTCCCGCCTATCAGTCTGGTTCTTTTTTGTCCTGACATTGGGAAAATCTTGCATTTCACAGGCCCGGCTTCCCCCCTATATTTTATCATTAGGTCGAAGTGTTTTAGGTGGGCGACAGAATCTTTCGCGCCGTTGTACATCTTCAGGTCAGAGGGGGATTTTTCTAACGAGCGCGGAATGCGGTACTCGTCTACCTATCTGGTAAATGGTCCCAAGCTCATGTCGACTCCGCCTTTACGAGGTGGTCGATGATCACGTCGTTCTTCTTCAGAATAGTCTTCTTAATGGTTGAGTTGGTATCTCCCGTGAGATCTGATACGAGACCGCGCGGGGGAGCCAGATGAATCATACGAGGATTCCTGGTGTGATGACTCTTCCGGCCAGTAGGTGTAGTCAGAAGTGGAGGGTGTCGTCCTCTTGTGGGGAAAAAGGTCGATCTTCCTGAAGGTGAGTCTGACCGATCGAAGAGGTCTAATCGGCCAAGGAGGTTGCTGATCACAAGATTGAAGAGCTTGAGGGGCCGGTCTCAAAGCTCGAGGGCGAGGTTGAAGACTTGAACTTGGCGAAGAATGTTGCAGAGGAGGCGAATGAAGAAGCAGAGGAGAGCGCTCGTACGCTCGCTCGAGAAGGGGTCAGGGTCGCTCACTCGGTCATCTTCCAGGGACCATGAGGGTCAGGTCGCACCTGGTCAAGGTGGTCATGGTCGCCCCTGGTCATGATCGGGTTGTCTTTTATTGTAATCTAAACTTTGATCGTTCACGCTTTGGTATTCTACTTCACGTTTGATTTCTCTAAGTTTCGTTTGCTCTTTCATCTTACACGTTTGATGCTCTGATCGTCTAATATCATTGGATCGCCCATGCTCTTTAGGTCGTCCAGCATCTTGGGTCGCCCAACAAGCAAGGTCGTCCCATCTCTTTGAGCCGCTCCTCCCCATGTGGGGGGCGCTCATGCCTAAACAATGAGATCGTTCTCTGCAACTCATTGCTCGTTGGGGTTAATCCTCCTCCTCCACGTGGGCAAAAATATATGTTCCCTAAACGGGGTTAATCCTCCTCCTCGTCCCCTTCGACGGGGTGGAGATTTATGGACGAGATGTCTTCGGGGAGGGGAGCGATGTCTCCTAGACAGGTTGGCCCGTAGGACGGGCGACCTGTTGTTACGGGGGCGTGGTTCGGGGTACTATGTTTGCTCGTCTGGAAGCCATTAGCTCCTCCCTCTGGGTGAGGCGGTCATCTTGGCGAGCAATCTTCCGATCTCGATCGCAGAGCAAGTCACGAAGCTTCTGAACCAGGTTTGCTGGAAGGGTGACATCAACCTGCTGGGTCGAGCCTGGCTGGGCACCAATGGCAGCGACCTCAGCATTGGTCGTTGTTCCTATCAATGCTGGGGGTGGCCGGACTGGTATCTCGGCCACGCTTTGCAGGCGAGTTGACCATGGTCTGCCTCGAGGTGCCTTTGGAGGCATGAGAAGTCGGTGGGATAGCGCGTGGACTCCCACTGTGGTCGCCACTGATCAATACCTTCAGGTCAGCTGTAGAGCTGGTCAAGGGACTGGTCCTCTAATGTTGTAGGAAGTGGTCGTCCTGATGCTGTTGAGGTAGGTCTGCTCGCGCGCGGGGTGTATCTGCGAGGACACTCCGACGCTCAAGTCAGCTAGGTCAAGCACTATAATATCGAGTGAGAATTTGAATAGATTGTGTACGTGGCATCTTGGTGCTTAGTGCTATTTATAGTGGCTGAGAGATTCGAGAGAGCCGTCGGATTCGAGTGGGGTGATCCACATCGTTGATTCTGGAAGCCCATTGATCTGTTGGGCTGATCCACTAATGGATTGGGCCTGACGATTGGCCCAGTCCATAACAGAATCCTCTTACTCGGGATTGTCACCCCCTTGGCATCTTATGCTTTACATTCACACTTTAAGTTACTTGTGTTGCATCATAAAAATACATGATTTATGACTTAACTTTGTTCAACTATCATTGGGGAAGGGATTTGGGAAGGAATGGAGTCAAAAGGAATAGCATTTGAGGCATTTAAAATTTGGTGACAGACAATTTGGCCCGGACCGGGCTCTTAGGCGCACGAATCGAGCATGTTTTCAAAACATTTCAGCGTGCACCACAGATTTGGGCGCACGGACGGGCTCATGCACTAGCTTTCTAAAAACTCTGTTCTCGATAATTTTGGCTGTTCCATTGATTCCAATACCTATTTCGCTCAATTCCTAATTCAAGAACAGTCTCTAATTATCATTATGGCATGCTTAAACAATGGTTTTAAACAAACCAATGTTTAGGGACATGTCAAGAAACGTACATAAGCATACATAACCTAGAGCCTAATAAATTTTCAGCACAACTACTTCTTTTGATAGTTTCAACGGTTTTAAACAAACCAATGTTTAGGAAACCGGCCCGGATGGTCAGTTGACCTAGTCCAACCGGGAACCGGTCACCAAGACGGTCTGTTAATACCCCAGAACCGTTTTCATAGAGAACCGGCTACGAACCGGAAAAACCGGGGAAAACCGGCAAAACCAGTAAAAACCGGCGGTTCAGGGCATTTATATTTTTTTATTTAAAAAAACTAACAAAACGACGTCGTTTTCATAAAAACCAATTTTTACACCCCAAAAGCAAAGCAAAACACGTTCTCTACTTCTCAGTTTTTATTTTTTAATCAAAAGATTCAAAATTAAAAAAAAATCAAAACCATTCAACTTCTCAATCACACCCCAAAAGTCATGTTCTCACTTCTTATTCTTTCATACCCACAACCAATTTTCTTTCCTCAAGCCCTAAAAAGTAAAAACTTCCTTCCTGTGCTGCTGCTGCACATGTCTCCCGGCTCCGACTCCTTAAGGATATTATTGTGTTGAATTTAAATATTAAGTCATATTTATTTGGATAATTCTGTAATTTTGCATGTTAAATATATGTGTACACCGGTTCAATGTCCGGTCCGATTCATCTCTGGTTGAGCCATTAAACATTTAACCGGTGCATCCGCCAGTTCAATGACCTGTCTGGTTCTCTGAACATTGAAACAAACCAAATATACATGCAAGGCTTTCATTTCCTCTCTCCTTTCTCTCCCTTGCTTCGATTTCTCTTCTCTCTCAACTCACTCTCCTTTTTGTTTTAAAACTGAAAATGGTATGTGAGTGTGAATGTGGTTGTGTCTCTCCTAGTTTTCAGCACTAGTAATGAGGGAAAATGATTGTTTGGTCTGTGAAATGTTTGTTTTGCCCTTACCTTCTATTTCTCACTTAAGATCCCTTTTTAATTACTCAAGAAAATTCCTTTTTAAAATTTGAATCAATATTTTTAGCAAATATTTTTTGAATCAATATTTGAAAATTTTCAAAAACAAATTCCAGCCTTTTAAAACCAAAATTAATTAAATTTACATTTATTTTTTAAAAATATTATGATTTTGGGGTCTTAACTCTATTTCTATAGCTGAATTAAAATAGTTTTTGTAGAAATTAATTTTTTTTGACCAATTTTTTTTGTAGCTATAGTATTTTTTAAATTTATATATACTTTTTAATATTTGATTATTGCGTATATTTGTTGATTACTTTGGCCCCCACAGTAAATTATGTAAAGCTATGTCACTGAGGGGCACAATTTGATAAAAGTAGGAGCATGCACTGTATATTTGTTGATTACGTTGAAGAAGTTTCAAACCCTGAATTTGTATAGCTTTGTATGTTGGCATTAATTTTATTATTTGTTCACAGATGGAGGGGACAGAAGGAATTCATGAGCATCCATATCCCTAGACACTGTTAGAATCTACACGGGAATATATGTATATACACTAACGGTGTCAAACGACAAATGTTCAATTCCCTAAATCCCCTCTATATGTCAATAGATAATATATTCCGTGCCAAAATATAGTAGTATATAAATTCATGTTTTGTAACTTCTTCAACGGCAATCTACTTCTTGGGTTTGTTTAGAAGAAACACGAGTAAGAATAAATTAGGTGGTGGAAAGAAACCACACTAATCTGACTGGGTTAATTGGCTGATACTAAGCCTATTTAGTTTACTAATCCTAACAAGGATGGAAGATTGTGAAGCCTTCAAAAATTGCCTAAGCAGCTTATAAGGAGTAAGAGGTCAAAAAACAGCACAATTTGAGCAAAGTAGAGAACTGCATAATTGTGTTGTAGGATCTCAAGAGATCAAAGAAAACTGCGAAAAATATGTATGCTTTAGATGGTACAAAAAGATACATCATTCAAAGTTAAAACATATAAAATAGATCCACCATAAACCTAGCAAAACTCTATACAAACACACAAAGAAGAATGCAACACAACGGTCAACATGGCATATAAATGCATTCTTTTATCTTCCTTGTAAGTAGGAAAATGAAGCATGAACAAGAATGAATCTATATACTATCTCAGTGCCCCTTTATTTCTCGGGCCAGTTGTTACGATTTGGTATGGCAAGCAGATCAAATAACGTTCGATAATTATATACCGGGCATAAAAGCACTGCAATCACAATAATATTCCAAGTTAAAATATAAATCGAATAAATAAAACATAAACAGTTATATATATACATATATAGTGTTAAGGTTTTTAACCTATCATTCAATACATGTCATTAAAAATATCTAGCTTTAATCATAAAAACGTAAAGGTCACACTTAAAATGTTGTGATTGATTCATGGTGTGAAAAATTGTTACACTGTATCTGCATCAAACCCATCATTGAAATCCTAGCCATGCTTGGACTAGGAGTGGCATGCTGATCTGGTAGAGTGTGTTGTTTGAAGATAATCAAATTATAATACGTTTAACTAGGTCTATGTGATGAAGGTCTCCGTTCATTTTGATTTTCCTTGGTTGTTTTGACTTTTAATTTAATGTCTTGTAGCTGAGTTTAAGTACTTCTAGTGCTCCCATTATAAAGAGTTGCTAGTAAAAAAAGAAGCTGCTAGTAAAGACTCAACCTAGATGATTATAATACATATTATGATTGTAACCAGCTTACCCCTTTGACTTTTATTATCATTAGCAATGTCATCATCGATGGTATACAATTACTGTCCATGTTCTTCCATCCAGTAGTTCAACAAACACAAAAAATGCATTCATGGGTGTTTTTGGCCACAAGTTTAGGTTTTCCACCAAAAATAATCAAGTTCATATAGCCAAATGCCTAGAGAAAAACGCTATTCACTTTGAAGTTCCAGCTATCACAGTGCAGCCGACAGAAGCATGCTTTGGCTGTTTACGATCATTGAGAGGGCTGTCTTTCTTAGACAGCAATGAATCCATCTGCTTTCTCTTATTCTCTGGGGTACGACCAACGTATTCCAATAATGCGCTTCTTCTTTCACCATGCTTCCTAAGGTATTTAATGGCCTCATGTTTATGAGGATCCCCACTGGACACCCACTTGACTTGTTTGATAAGTTTTTAGAGCTCCCTTCACTCTCCGTTTTCAAATGATCTCGCGATATCTTGTAACAGTTATCTGAGAAACGCAACTCAAGGTCATTAAACGAGTAAATTATAGTAATACATGGGAAAAAGGTCAATCGGTAATTGAACCATATTGATCTATTTTTTTTCAATTGCAACATGTAATTTTAGTGATATGAGGACGCAAACTCCCGACTTCGAGCCCGGGGGTGACTATTTGATAATGCATTTAAGGTGTTTATTTGTAAATTTGTCTAAGTTGACCAAGAAACCAAACCAAAGAAATTATAAAGTTATCTATCATACACATCCTGTCCTAAATTCTTTGAGCAGTTTATACAAAATATGCCTCCGGAATCTACCAAAACAAAATAAAAGGCCAAGAGGCAATGCACCCACAATGGAGACCCTACAGATATTAAAACAATTAGAGTCATTAACCATTAGAAAATGTTGTTTTTGTTGTGTTAAATATACTCTACCCACCTTGCCCCATAAACAACATGGTCTCTAATCAGGTTCCATTGAACAGAACACATCACAGAATTATGGATTGTTCATAGGCAGAGAGCTGAAGTAGGCAAGAATTTAAAAGCATAAGAATGAGCATAATTTCTATTTGTTGTTCAATTTCAAAAATCAAGGTTTGTAGCTTCGAAAATAAAATTTAATAAGGACACATCATCGAGAAAGAGGTGATAACATCTTATATATAGCCATAAATAGTCAAAAATTATGGCATCAACTTATCATCTTTGCTCAATACACATGTGTTCCATCACCAATTAATATTAGCTAAGAACCTTGTAGCCTCATCATCATCTAGCTAGAGTTGTGCCAAACTATATAGCACAAATATTTAGTCACAACATTTCGTCACACACACAAAACAGAAATAAATACACTAAAAAAATAAAAGTTGTGTGTTTCCCCAAGTGCATTTATTTCTGTTTTGAGTGTATGACCAAATGTTATGACTAAGTATTCGTGATCAACTAAGAATTACTCTACAAAGAATATCTATTGAATTCATTATATAACATGTCAATAATATAGGTTTTTGTAATTACAAGTGGAACAAAAAGTAAAGAAAATCATGTCATAAGTTGTTTTCATATATTTCCCGTTCTAATCTAGTTTGTTTATGAGGGAAAATAAAATTGGCTGCTCCCTTCCTTTCCTGACACATACCTTGTCTTCTGTAATGGAACAACATGCCAATGGCGCACAACAAGCAAATGGAGAACAACGTACCAATGGGCAACAACAAGCCAATGTGGAACAAAATGCCAATGTAGAACAACATGTCAATGTGGAACAACAAGGTGGTGGAGGTAATAGCAAGAAAAGGGACAGTGAAGATTCTGCTGAAAATATCAATAATACTCCTCCTAATGTTGGTGTTGAGGTTGCTGGGGCCGAGTAGTTCGAGGCTGACGGAGGCACTAACACTGAGCCTTCGGATGTTCCCTCCCAAACTACTAGTAAAAAGGATCAAGAGGTCTGCTAATAAGCTGAGGGGAAGACCTAAAAAAAATAATGTTGTTTTCATATGCTCTCCCAAACAGTGTTACAAAGTAATTACGCCAAGACAAAAACAAAGATAAGCCAAACCAAACAAGCCCTATGTCATCAATGGCAAAAAGAAAAACATACCAAACCCTATAATATCACTTGACGCAATTACAAATATATGAAAACCCATATCTATTTAGGCTAGTAGAAGGGTAATTCTTTGCATTAATTTATACAACCCTTTTGCACTTGCATCCAGGGGCATTGGATGTAACTTTCAGAATTTTTGCAACATGTTAGAAGTGATTTATGTAAAACGACTTAACATTTCAAAACATCATTGTTACAATTTATAAGTGATTGATTTCAAACCAACGATTCCTCAAATAACACAAGAGAACAAATTAAAATGAAGGAAACCCAATAATATCAAGCCATTGATAGTTATAACACTAGTGGGAAAAAGGGATTCATAGTCGGGTATTTAGGACTTTTAAAGTCGGGGTCTTCACCTGACTTCTATCAAAGCGACTTATTTAGATAAGCCAAAATCACTAGTAAATACGACTATCTATCTTAAGAGTTTAAAAATTCAAGTACCTTTTTCCAATTGTTAGTGGGCTACAAGATATACTTATTTAGATAAGCCAAAATCACTGGTTAGTGGGCTACAGTATATCGACTATAACTTATATTCATCAATAGTGTTGTGGAATCCCTGATTAACTTAGAAATATGCACGACCAGAGTTTACAACCTTCTAACTTATCCAAAATGATAACAACCTTCAAAATATAAGAAATAGAGAAATTAATTTTATACACAAAATTTCTCACAAAACTGTTAAGAAGGACTTACATCAACAAAACTCCAAGGATATGTGCTCCATGCTGCTAAAGTATGTGTCTCTAGCTGTTCTACAGTCAAGCTAGATCCAGTATTAATTCATCAGCTGAAATTACGCATGTTGATTGACTCAGATTACAAAAACACACACCATGTATTAAGACTTTAGCCTTGTTAAGGAAAATTTATGATTATGTGTGCGTGCTTAACACTTTATAAAATTAACTTTAGTGTATTGTCTTACCTTTATTTAATCAAGGAAATCACGGTTGCTGGAGATTTATATCAAAAATAATAGTTGAGCAAAGCACAAAAGAGAAGCCCTTGAAATATATGAGAACATTGACGATTTCCTTTTGATCAAGCCAGCAATGATGGTCCACAAATTGAGTAGTGTCCCTTCCTTCATGGATCTAGAAGTAAAAAAACAAGATAGATTAAATTGGAGAAACGAAACAGAAAAAATATGAAACAAATGACAAAATATGCAGCAATTGATGTACCGATTTCTAACACATCCTCATAATCGATTCTATTATTCAACCTTCTGCTTACAAATCTTATGTATAAATGATCGATACACTCTGCAAATTCGATATAACGCGGATCAAGAAATGTACATATAACATTACAATTTTGAGGAAACGGCGGTGTCGACAACCCTAGATGGTGCTTTCAAAGAGGATTACACAACCATGTATTTATAAAAATCTCATGGGAGACAAGGGCTTGTGTTAGGTTAAATTTTTACGGTATCTATATTTACATTATTTAAATTAAACATAAATACATTTTGTAAGACAAAAATCATATAGATTTATTTATTTAATGCTTTTAAAGTAAATTCTAGATGAAAAAGATTAATAAAATTTTTTCTCATTTATAAAAAAAATTAGGAAAATAGAAATTATAACCACTTATGCACATATGTGTATCAAAATTAATAAATTATTAAAACTTTCGTATTTAATTTTAATAAAAAAATTATTTCTTTTTTATCTTCTTATAAAACATGTAACTTTTTCCATTTTAGCTCAAATGATAAAAAAAAGCCAATATTGAAATAATCATGTAATAATTAAAAAATTGAAATGCAGACTATCATCATGATCTCATTTGTTCTGCAGCAAACATTTAGTTAAACCTACTTTGAGCATGAAGTGTTTTTCATATATAGCCTTTGATTTCTCATTTATTTTCACAAACATCTACCTTTTGAGGTACCTTGGTATACCTTGCTCCAGAATATAAAAATTTTGATGTCTGTAGAGTATCTGTAAATGTTTGCATAGTAAAGATAAAGTTTTACTTGGAAGGTTCTAAAATTGGGTATAACACTTTGAGACACTTTAGAATTTTGGGACTCCTATATCCATCTTTTTGTTTTTTCTAGAAGCAAAATAAACTAGTTAAATAGACGGAGGACACAAATTAAATTAAAAAATTAGACACAAAATAAACTTCGATGAAGGATACAAGGATTGGAAACCATGGGTTGTTGGCCCTCTCTCCCTTCAGAATTTGTTTTTGGTTAGTCCCTACTTGCCTATATTATGTATCATGTTGCATGTAACTAAAGATTTTTATTTTTATTCTTATTCGCATACTTCTTATGCCGAGGAGTGTGTAAAATAATTCAATTCATGACGGAATTTTTTTTGTTGGTCCCACACTATTAGCACATCGTGATGCATTTTCCACATGCACGATAGGTCTAATGAAAAAAGATTTTTTTTTTTACTTTGACAAGATGGAAAAAGCATGGATATTAAAATAGACCCGGTAATCAATCGGGTCAGGACACTAAGTTATTGGGACAATAGTTGGATCGGTGGGTCACTGATGGCCCGCATGACCCATGACCCTATTAAAACTAATAAAAATAGGCATGATATGTATGAATTCGTACATACCAAGCTATGAATTATTTTTACCATACTTTAAAAATGTCCAAAAAAAACTCAAATTATATTGACATAACAAACTAACACATTCTTCAAATTCAAATCTATTACCATAACATAAGTACCTAATTAAACAAACAACCATTAAACAACAATGATCTCACAAATATTCATTAATATTCTAATTAATAAATTTATAAAATCTTTTTTCAAACAAAAATAAATATGTAAAATCTAATAACTAAGAAATTTGATAGAAAATATTAGATGTTAAATAATTAGAATATAAACATAATATAACACACACATATAATACAAACCTATTATCAATATACAAAAAACATATATTTTTTATTTCAAATGAGATAGTATATACTTAACGTTTGTAAGGTAATGTATAAAAAATTAAAACAATAATTGCAATATTTGAATTGGAAAAAGTAAAACAAGCTAAGCATTTAGGGAATTGCATTGTTGGAATTTGGTGAAGCATTTGGTGTCCTTGGAACACCTTTCTTAACTACATTTGTTGGACTATTTGAGAAATAAAAAGTATTATATATCAATTAAGAGCAAGAGATAAAAATTATCAAATATATTCATCTAAACATCTAAAAATTATCTTCTTATCTCTTTCTTATGTCTCTCTTTTCTATTTTTTCGAACATCGAAACAAATATTAGTGCTAGTACAGTTAAAGAACAAAAAGAAGGAGGGAGAGAACAATTAAAGAAGAAATAAAAAAAGAGGGAATAGGATCCCAAAATTTTCTATCAATCAATTAAAAGCAAGAAAACAAAATTTTCTATCAATTAAGAGCAAGAGAGACAAAAATTGGAAGAATTGGTATGAAGATTTAAAGATAACCATTTCATACTTGAGAGAACACTCCTCCCATAACGCCATAACCCATACTTGAGAGAACCTTTGTTGTTTTGGTATACATCAAATTTGCTTTAATGGATGATGATCGCGGGCTCCTTTGGAAGCCTTTTTTAGATAGAATTTATTTTCTTAAATTTATGAAAAATGCAAAGCAGAATGATTTTAATAGTTTGAAATTCTACAAAGATTTTCGATTAATATATTTGTGATGTTCCCCAAAAAGAAAAACTATATTGCAATGAGATTAGCATATTGGTGCAGATGCTGGTTGCGTTGAAAATGGGGGAAAGAAGATTAGATAGTATATTGAGGAAAATAATCTGACAAGAGCAATGGCTATGATGGTAAAACGTGCCATGGCTGTGATGGTAAAACGTGCCATGGCTATCGTCGTTGGGAACGCAGTGCTCTCAGATAAACAGTCATTTTTGTCCCTGAATGTGTGAAGCGCTATTATTTTAGTCCCAAAATGTATCTCTTTAGTAAGTCATTTTGCTTCTCAGATGTATTTTTAGCTAGTCTTTTTAGTCCTAAAATTACTCAAAAAGAACAAATTTGCAATTTTAATGAATTCGGCGACTACAATGACAACGCTTCACACTGACACAGTTGCCTTCTCTCTCCCTCTCCTTTCTCTCTCATTGACATAGCCGCCTTTTGATGTTTGTTCCATCGGCTCCATCTCCTTTTGTGACAAGAAATAAATATTAGAGTTATTTATGCTATTAGCTAGTAGGTTTATTTCTAGGACTTTTAAGCTTTTTATCTTGTGTGACTCACCATGCCCTAGAATTTTCCTAGGGATTCCTATGAAATGATTAGCCAATCAATTGTGGCTAGCTTGCCTTTGTAAAGCAGCACTGCTGCATACAATGAATCAACCAATAATTAAAAATCAAAATATCTCTTATCCCTAAGAAAACTCTCTCTTATACTCATTGTAGGGCCAACCATAGGCCTGTGCAGGTTGTGCTACTGCACAAGGCCCCGATCCAATACCAACTTTTAGGGCCCAAAAAAATTAATTGAGAAGTTATATAAATTATAGGAAACAAGGACTTGCCTTGAGTGAGTACCATCTCCTTTTATTGTTTGAGTTCACTTGAGTCGATCAATTACACAATTGATTGTTCGTCTGCATTTGAGGATTGCCACAACCTCAAAGTCCTTAAGCTAAAAAGGATAACATTGGATGAAGCAACTCTTAGTGGAATTCTAGAAAATTGTGTGGAGTTGGAAAAGACTAGCCTACTTGAATTAACTGGGTTTTGAGAGACTTATAATCATGAAATCAAAACTTCAACTTTTACGCCTTCAAGCTCTATATGTGGATCATATTGAAGTTTTTGCCCAAAATCTTGGTGTTTTATTTCTTGGTTCTATAATTTGTCCTTCCGGGAATGTATCCATTGTTGCTCCGAACTTGCAAAACTTCCTGTATCAGTGGTATTCAGTGAGATTCTAGCATACTACAATGATCTTTCGGTAATAATTTCCGATTCTTTTCATATATCTTTTTAACAATTGCTCCACTAATGATTAATGGAGTTTCATGGAAATTTTGTGAAGATGAAACATTACATAAACAAAGCAAATGGATTACTTATTGAAAACAAAACATATATAATTAAGAGATAAAGAATTGCAATGAAAAAAGACTCAAATATTGTAAGCTTGACCGAGAAAAGCATATATGTATCTCATATATGTAGTGTTAAGCTATCTACTAAGACTTAATTGTGTGTTGGGTAAAGGGGTAATTAGATGATTAAGAGACTTCATTCCATTGTACAACTCCCAAATTGTGGAGAAGAAAAATAGGAGAAAAGAGTGATATGGAATGGTATGGAATCCTTCTTACTCATTTTTTCATCTCCTTCCAAATGCAAATGCATTGCATCTCGTTCTATTCAAATCGAAACAATGAAATATAACTTCATACAAATGCATTGCATCTCCTTCCATTCAACCTTTTCCATTACAATATATTGACTAAAATCATTCATCCACTTTTCCTTTCCCTTCCTAATAAAAAACATAACACTTCACAAACATATTAGCAAAAACATTTGACCATATTGGATTTGGGGAATGAGAGAAAAATTTATGTTGAAGTATTATGTTTATCTTGGAGGGACGAGATCAGGGGATAAAAAATGAGGTATTTTCAACAACAGTTCTACCCAATAACAACTTTTATTTGACTAAATAAAACAACAAACTTCCTCAATTTGTTATCCTTTACAATAATATAGGTTTTTGTAATTTCAAAGTAAAGAAAATCATATGTCATAAGCTGTTTTCATGAGGTCTCACAGACAGTGTCACAAGTACTTATACCAATAAATAATATTAGATAAGTCGATCCAAATAGGACCTATGTCATCAATGGCAAAAAGAAAAACATACAAAACTCAAAAATATCACTAGACACAATTACACATATAGGAAAACCCCTATTCATTCAGGCTAGTACAAGGATAATTCTTTGAATTTATACAACTTGTTTTGCACTTGCATCTAGGGGCATCGGATCGTCCTTTCATATTTTTTGCAACATGTAAGAAGTGATTTATGTAAAATCACATAAAATTTCAAAACATCATCGATGCAGATAAGTCACTGATTTTAAATCAACACTTCCTCAAATGAAAACAAGAAAACTAATTAAAATAATGAGGGCGAAAAATAATATAAACTTATATATTAACTTTATTTCAAGTGTATTCTCTTACCTATATTTAATCAAGGAAATCACAGTTGTTGAAGATTTATATCAAATTTAACGGCAGAGCAAAACACAAAAGAGAAGGCGTTGAAATATATGACAACATTGGTGATTTCCTTTTGATCAAGCTAGTAATGATGGTCCACAAATTGAGTATTATCCCTTCCTTCATGGATCTAGCAGCAACAAAACAAGATAGATCAAATAGGAGAAACGATAAAAAAGAGATGAAATAAATGACAAAAGATGAAGCAATTGATTACCAATTCCTAACACATCCTCATGAACAAGCACTTGAAATGGCGACAGCCCTTGAAAATGGCGACAAACCTTGATAGTATTTTCATACAAGTGATACATATTTATAGAGTTCGCCTGAGGAGAGCTGTGTTAGGTTAAGTTTTTACGAGACCTAAATTTACATTATTTAAATTAAAGATAAATACATTTTGTAAGAAAAATATCACATAAATACATTTATTTATTTATTTAATGCCTTTAAAGTGAATTCTAGCATAAGAAAATAAATAATAAATAAAAAATTGAAATTATAACCACGCACATATATATGTGCATCAAAATTAATAAATTACTTAAATATCGTAATTAATTTTAATAAAAAATTCTTTCTTTTTTTATTTTCTTATAAAATATGTCATTTTTTTGCCTTTGAGCACAAGTAGTTAAAAATGCCATTTTTTGTTAAATGTGCAATATTTCATCAAATGGGCACACCAACACTACACAAACAATGAAAGCACCAATAAATGCAACAATGGACAATCAAGCAGGTACATTTAATCTAGCAAGCCTCAAAACATATAATATAATATCAAGCAGGTACATTCTGCAATATCGAAGATATTTCTAATGAAAATTCGACAGAACCTTACCTAAAATTTGGACATCTCACAATATGATATACACCTGTATATTCAAGACATAGAATACCCACGTACATAGGCCCTCACAGAGGCCATCATAAAGACATATAAATACTATTAGACAACCACATAATGCAACAGAGCCTCTAAAGATTTTTACAATTCAAATACATATGGAGACAATAGGAAATATTGGTAACATGAATAGTGGCCCTCCAAAATAAGAAATGATCATCACCTAGAAATAAGAGACTAAACTCTAGCAGAGGTTCTTGGTTCGACATGACCTGGAAATCTGTAACATATAAGAGAGACGATGTGAGTAAATAATGAAGAACATAACAAGTGGAAGACGATAATACCAATCATAAAGTGATTTCCACAAAAATACAAAATAAGTAAATCGTATAAAGTCGTAAGTGGGGTAACACATATGCAGAACTAAAACAGGCTCCCCGCCTGGAAATATCAATAATAGGCTCCCCGCCTCGAAATATCAATAATAGGCGTGGAGCCTCGAAGCATCAATAACAGGCTCCCCGCCTCGAAATATCAATAATAGGCTCCCCGCCTCGAAGTATCAATAACAGGCTCTCCGCCTCGAAATATAAATAATAGGCTCCCCGCCTAGAAATATCAATAATAGGCTCCTCGCCTAAAAATAAATCATGGGGCACCAAGCCTAACACATATTGCTGTTAGCATGCAGTGTTCTGACAAAGTTTTACCCCAAATCGTTTTAAAATCACAATATCATAAACTCATACTGATCAAAATCAAACCAAATGTCCATGAATCCATACCAATAAACAATTCTCAAAATACTCCGACAAAATCCATGTATTTAAATTTGGCAAACTATATGATCATAATACCATGTCCCTCTAAGAAAATAAAGTACTTTAAATAAACATAAGTGATAGATGCCGTCAAATAAGTATAAAATGAGTCAAACAAATATATAGGACTTGTTATAGTCCCCATTAATTACTCACCGACTTCCTAAGCCGCGAAAAGAGTAGTCGAGGATCAATACCGATGAGATGGATTATCTGAATCTAAATAAGGATAAAACTATATTAGCATTTTAGATAAGATGTATAAAACTTAGTCAATTGCTAACACTTATTTATATTATAATTTGATAACGCATCTAGTTTATGTCTTTTTTTTATACCTTTCCGTATTTTAAGCTCCTTGTAATTTTTGCTAACTCAAGTTTTTATAACAACCTAGTTCTAAAATATATAATTAATGGTACTAATCCTCAACTGTGAACCATTTCTATTTACCTTGGGTCCTAATAAAATTTCATTTATCAACTTGAAAGCCTCTTAACATCTTACTTAAACTTACTCTTTTATTTGTAACTCACTAGTATATTGTTATCAACCTCAAACCTAAGTCTGTCAATAAAACTTATAGGTTCTATAAATCAATTCCATGCCCTCAAGATATTAAGTAGTCCAAACAATCCTCCACAATATAAATATGTATCTTGATTTCTAAATTTGTCTATTCAAAACCAAACATTAATATTTCCATAATAACAGAGATGACAATTCTCTTACCTCCTATAAGATGTACTAGTGTTGATGACCTTAAACTTTCAAGCTCCTACTACCTCCGATTTTAATTTTTCTTTTCTTTAACCTTCGATCATTTCCTCTAAATCTCAACCAAGAAAAAAAAGCATCACATTGTGAGCAAACTGCACTCAAACTATAATTTCCCATGCGCCAATTCCAAACCACCTTTAACTTTCAAATACTCTCCCATTCCTTGTTGCTTCTCTATTTTCATTACAGCTGCCTTTTCTACTTCTTTCTTATTTCCTATTTTTTCCTTTACTCTAGTCATATCGGTTTGGTCCTCTTCTTTTCAAGAGAAGGTTCTCGATGATGTGTTGCTGTCCACTACTCTATTCATATATTTTAATATTTTAATCTTGTTTTGAGTTATATTGGAATATAATTCCGTCCAAAGCTAAATACAGGCGAGAGATCGATAGCGAACAAGTACCGCCAGGGAAAGATGAAAAGGACTTTGAAAAGAGAGTCAAAGAGTGCTTGAATATACGCCTCTGGTGTGGATTAGCGCAAATCCAAAAAAAGAGAGTCAAAGAGTGCTTAAATAGCCGCGCTAAACCAGCTCCAATAGCGTATATTTTAATTTACCGCCTCTGGTGTTGATCAGCGCAAATCCAAAAAAACTTATATGTTACGTTTCAATTTAAATATATATATATATATATATATATATATATATATATATATATATATAGTTTGTTATTTTTTCCCGAAATATTCAACTCTTTAAATTTAATTGGTAACTGTGTATATATACTATTTGAATACAATTTTAATTTAGGTTTTTGACAACCAAAATTTGAGGTAAATTTTGATAGGCATTAAACCATATTAATTACCAATGATCAGTTGCTTCCAAATATGGGAGCCGCAATTTTGTGGATTGATAGCCATCCAGATTGTGACTCATATGTAACTTTGATTAATAGCCGTTCAGATTATACAAATGGATGAGGTGGACGCCACCTATTTTTCTAAAGTACTGCGTGGCTTTTTTGATTAGTGACATGGACATGTGATGTGTACAATTCCTGAATGTATATGATAATGATAATGATAATGATAATGAAATGATAATGATAATGATATATCTTTATTATACTAAACCATGGATGTGTTCATGGCTTAGTACACATAAGAAAACATTGGAAATGACATCAGTTTTCCACTAATCCACCTCACTTCTACAACACTTTTTCGTGACATGTCAGCAACTCTGGAAAATCCAACGGTTCCAAACGTTATTTACTGCCACAAACGCGTATCCCACGGCCCAAAACGCTTAAAATTGCGGCTACAAATACACGGCTGAGATTAAAAATAAACAAACTCAGACCCACATCAACGGCTGCTGCTGTTCACATTAGCCCAAAAAAAACACAATTAATTCTTTAATAGGCAATTATTAGGATCCCATATTTTGTGGATCAAATACAACACATTGAATACTCCTGGCTCACAGTTACGCTCAATGTGTTAACAGTTACTCCTTGGTTCCACATACGCTTTTGTGTTTGGCTGAAATTTTTTATACATCTCTCTCTCAAATCGTGAGTCTCTCTCTTCCACTTCCTTCTTCTTCAACCTTTATTCTTTCTTCTTCTGCAGATTTGAGAGCTAACGGGAAATGAGTTGACAGGGCCACGAGACAACAACTGGACAATGATGGGAAGATGACGAGACGAAGACGGGTGACGACGACGGTGGGAGATTTCGTTTTCCTTCCAGTTCTCACCTCTTCACTACTGTCTTCATCTTCTCCACAAGTAAGATTTCGTTTTTCCTTTTCCTTTTCGGTTTTCAGTCTTCGTATTCGTTCTTCTTCTTCTAATTTAAAACTTTCAAATTGCAATTTTAGGTTTGGGATGTTAGGGTTTCGGTTGGGTGCTGACTCCCACATTGCTCATTCTAAGCTTGGAATTTTAGGGTTTTGCTATTATATGAAACCCCTTTCTGTTTGTTGCTGATTTCCCTTTACATTTTTTTCAATTTTTTTTTCTGAATGAGGTAATAGAGAGAACAGTCCAACGACAACGGGTCCAGGAACGACAAGAGAGCCGCAACGGGAAGCTGCAACCGGCGACAACGAGAGCCGTAACAGAAAGCAGCATTAGGAACGGTGACGGGAACCGCAACGGGAAGCGGCAGTTATATGGAGTATTTATCCCTTCTTCCTATTGCAAGACACAAGTTGAATTTATCCCACTTCAAATTTTCTTGGTTTTCTTTTACTATTACATTTTACATGTATTTTTGTTCCAAGATCAGCTGTATATCTCAAAGACCCACGAACCAAGTGTCCACAAATTTACACTTTTTAGTATTTTCCCTTTCAAGCTACAACTGTTATGTGCTTTTGTTTTGGTGGGGTTGGAATTTGACAGGAAAAAATAATAGTAATTAGCATAAGAATTGTATTTACGGGAAATGAGGAAGAAATAAGATGGAATTTGCATTCAGTTTGCCTATATGTTTAGACAATGTAGTTTAAGAAGCAGTTAATTTGAGGTCTTGATTTATTCTTCTAGAGGTGTTAATGTAAAATAGCATCCTTCAACATGTTATTTACTTCCCCATGTTTTGGAGCCTGGTTCATATGTTGGTTTTTTTTTAAGAGTCCTGATGCTGATATAATTGCATGTGTTGTGTCACATGACATATTTGGAAGAAAATAAGGTTCAAATTATCATAAGAGACACCAATAGCAACAGGCACGAGGTATATTTTACTCCCATGTTGCATAAGTTACTCCAATCCTTACTCCCATGTTGCATAAGTTACTCCAATCCTATAGACTGCAATTTCTACACGAAAGGGTAACCATTGCATTAACGATGAAGTAGGAGCAGCTAACAAGTGCAGGTGTGTAGGCTTTCTGGTGGTGGAGAATACTTTGAGCACTGCCACACTAGGAGGAGATTGAAACCTTGCTTAAGAAATCTTAGATTTTGGCTAGGCCATGTTTTATGTTGAGTTAATTGTTCTCTACAAGTTACAAAACAATTGTCTTTGAGTACAAAATGTTCATATTTTTTGTGTACTTAATACTTCATGCTAATGTAATAGTCTTTTATGTATTTCATCTTCTCTCATTATTTCATCTTCTAAATGTGCTCTTTATATAGCCTTTAAGCTATTTAAGAAATGTACGTATCTGTATTATATGTTACAGGACCTTGGTGATCTCTTAATCCTTTGCTTCTAATTATTTCACACTTTTATACAAGATTTGCAACTGTCATTTGATTTCGATATGCTTTCCAAACCTTACTTTTATCTATAAATAATCTCTGCTAGCTTGGTATGTATTCATTTATTTATTTGTTTATCTGATTAAAGTGGGAGTAGTACAATAGTTTTTAATCATGATATATTTGTTGTTGTTCTCTTTAACTTAATCATGCAAAGGGCAAATTCTGATGCGGTTACTATTTACGACTTAAAAGATTTAGCTTTTCTCACTTAGGCACATTCAAAATTAGCTATAACAAGTGGGGTGGTGCATATTGTTTTAGAATATGGTGGTGCATATTGCAGTTTTACATATTGAACTATATGTAATGTTTTGAAAATATACCAAACTCATCTTTGTCTCCAACTCTTCCTTATGTATTCGGCTTGAAATTCCTATCACGAGAAGATCGTATCTACTTGCAATTTTCGTATGGGCACACATTTTCGTTTTTGGCTCACACATCTTGATATTCACTTAATTGTGTTTGCAGGATAGAAAGGGAACACATTTTGTCTTTTCTAAATCATTTGAACAATTAAATTTCAACATGGAGATGTATGTATTGTAGATGTTTATAATTATCTAATTGTTACATTTGAATAAATGAGTGTGTGTACAATTATAAGATACCGTAGGGACGGGGACAAGGGGAGAAATTCCCTACACGATCAATTTGGACGGGGATGGTGACCTTGCTCTCCGTCCCTAACTATTAAATAACTATACATAGTACATGATGTTAGAATTGATAGTAATGATTAGTGGCGGATCTTGACCAAAAAGTTAAGGTGAACCGCTCATGAAAGAGTCATGGAAACTCAAAAATGCGTGAACACAGATGCAGAAACGCAAATACAATTAAAATAGATAAATATAAATTAAAATTATTTATAAACAAAATTAAACGACTAAAAATATAATTTTGATTTTAGATAGAGACTCAATTGATGTTATTTGTAAAAATATAGGTTTAAATTTATTTGATATCTTTTATAGTTTTTGGGGGCCACTCTTCAGCATGCACTCTGAGGTTTTTGACTGCTGCACAAGAATTAAAATATACACATATACTTCAACCCGTGCATCGCACGGGTCCACCATACTAGTATATATATATATATATATGCCAATGTAACAAATATAGATAAATTGAATTTCTTGATATTCATGTCTAGATAGTCTTTTTTTATATAAAAAAAAAACTACATTTAAGTCTTGTGTCCTTTAATAATTTAATTGTTTAAGTGTGAGTTCATACTCAAAAAATCAGAGTGTTACAGTTAAGCCGGAAGAAGACCACGGCTTGGCCATGGGATTCAGTCAGGTTTTATGTCCCTTTGCACTTGCCAGATCAACTCCTGAATAATATACATTAATCCAAGTCATTTTAAAACATTGATTTTCTCCCATTATGCCTTAAACAAGTTTCAATATAAATGGTTGCACAAAGAATGAAAATAGGACCATCAAAACTCAAATGAAGGAATTGGGGAGGGGATTAAAACCAAATATATATAATGTAAACTAAATCTGTCTATAATAATTCAGATAGAATTCCAATTATGTTTAAATACCAAACAAGCCACTTTAACATTACTGATAAATGAGCAACCACCAAAGTCTACAGAAGAGAACATACTATACTAAAGGAATTTGTCTTATTATCTGTTACTAATCAGAGTTCCCCTGAAGTCGTTTAATTGCTGCACAAACATTCCCTGATTTTGCAATTAGTGCCCTAATCTTTTCTTGCGCGTCAAGAAACCCCGTCTCTTGAAGTTGGGAGAGTTGGGTGGCATATACTATCTCCGGTGGCTCTGAGAAAACAATAAAGTCGGTATATAGTACTTGTTCTAGAGTGGGCCGAAGACCAATCTAGGCCATGCACAAAAAAGGCCCATTAAGGATGACAAAAGCATAGACCGAAATGAATGGCTCTGATCGATCCGTACAACGATCTAACGGCCATAGGCAACTTCCAAACACTATATAAGCATTCACTGCGTCATTGTCAGGTACACACACTATTCACTCATATTCGCATTTTGCTCGTTCGCTCCTTACTTGGGCGTTGGAGTGTATTCGCAGGTACACCCGCCCGCTCTCACAACCTTGGAGCACGACCATCAGAGCAAGTGACGGAAGACTAGGACCTCAGCCGCTTACTACAAAGCGATCAAAGGTACAGATCAATTGGCGACCACAGGGGGAGCCTGCGCGCTTTCCACCACCACTAAAAACACCACACGCGGCGAATCATGGTTATCTCCAGAGGCACGTCCGCGGACGCAACAACCAACCGATGTATTATTGGCCGACCTACTCTAGCTCACCTCGAGGCCGTATCGTCCACGGTTCACCTTAAAATGAAGTTCTACACTGAAGATCGAGAAGTCGCTACTATTCGGGCCGATCTTATATCAGCAAGGCGGGCACACCTCCCGGGACTCGGGAAAGTGTTCTAAAGGAAGCAGATGAGGAAGCTGTGAACGCCTTAATGAAGGGCGGGAAGCAAGTGAATACGACAGACCTAGATGCCCGCTATGATCCAGATAGCGAGGAAGAAGAAGAGGACGACCTATTAACCAAAGAACTCAAAAAGAGAATCAAACGACCAGAGCCAGATGGAGAGTTTTGCCAAGTGCAATTAGGAGATGACCCAGAGAAAACGATCAAAATAGGGAACGATCTTCCACCAGAAGTGCCTGGAGTGCGGCGGATATGCTCGGGATCCCACCCGAAGTCGCTTGTCACCATTTGGCCGTGGATCCAAGAGCAAAATGGGTCGCCGAAAGGAGAAGAGTCCAGAAAGAAGAGAAGGCACGAGCAGCATCCAAGGCTGTTGAAGATCTGCTCGATGCAGGATTTATTAAGGAGATCAAGTACACTACATGGCCCACGAACGTCCTCCTAGTCAAAAAGGCGAGTGGAAAATCGGGGATGTGTGTGGATTATACAGATCTCAACCGAGCTTGTCCCAAAGATGCATTCCCAGTTCCGAGCGTCGACCGCTTGGTTGACAGTGCGAGCGGATTCAGGGTTCTGTCCTTTTTGGACGCTTACTCCGGTTACAACCAAATTGCCATGCACCCGCCCGATCAAGAGAAAACGACCTTCATGACGGACAAAGAACGCTGGGGCAACCTACCAACGCATGACGACCTAAGAGAAATTTTCGAATAAGCCAGAAAAAATTCCCTAACAGTCAATCCAGAAAAATGCACCTTCGGTGTAAGAGCGGGCAAGTTCCTAGGTTTTTACCTCACAGAAAGGGGAATAGAAGCCAGTCCAGATAAATGCCGAGCAGGCACACAAATGAGGCCGCCCACGACCAAAAAAGAAATCCAAAACCTCAATGGAATGGTGGCCGCCCTTTCTCGGTTCATCTCGAAGGCTGCGAACAAGTCCTTGCCCTTATTCAGACTATCGAAGAAGGAGACCGCTTTCGAATGGACGCTCGAGTGCGACCAAGCACTTGAACAATTAAAGACTGCTTTGGCAGAACCGCCCATCGTGACCACTCTAGAGCCCGGGGAGACTTTATACCTATACTTATCCATCACGGACGAGGCGCTGGCCGCCGTGTTGGGACGAGAAAAAGGAGCTAAGCAGAATCTGGTATATTTCGTTAGCAAAGTACTGCAAGGACTCGAGCTCAGATACCAAAAGATCGAGAAATTGGCATTTGCTTTGGTCGTCGCAGCTAGGAGATTGCGCCGTATTTTGTGGCACATCAGATCGCACTACGAACGGACCAACCGATCAGGCAGATCCTGCATAGACCAGATTTAGCTGGAAGAATGATCAAGTGGGCGGTGGAACTCTCGGAATTTGGAATCAAGTATGAGCCTAGATTGTCCGCCAAAGCCCAGGTCTTGGCCGATTTTATTGCGGAAATGACACCAGGGGCTGAACCCCCAGATGAGGGAACATGGACCTTACATGTAGATGGATCCTCCAATGGAAAAGGCAGTGGAGCGGGTATAATTCTAGAGAACGGGGATGGAACGACCATAGAGGTCTCATTGGCTTTCTCCTTCCCTACTTCGAACAACCAGGCTGAGTATGAGGCCTGCGTAGCCAGACTAGTGCTCGCTCTAGAGTTCAATGTAAAAAAGGTGGAAATACGATCAGATTCGTTGCTCGCTGTCTCTCAAATCAACGATGTGTTCTCAGCCAAGGATGAGGTGTTGCAAAGGTACTTAGCAAGAGTAAAAGAGCTAATGCAGAAATTCGAGCACGCCGAAGATAAGCACGTCCCTAGAACAGAGAACATCAGGGCGTACATAGTATCCAAACTTGTGAGCACGAAGAACTCTGGCAATCATAGAAGCGTGATACAAAAGGTCCTGTCTCAACCGAGCGTGAGGCTAGAAACTTCCATGAGAGTAGATGTGGGCGAGGTAGATCAGAGACCCACCTGGATCGACCAAATTGTCAATTACATTAAAGAAGGAGAAGAATCTGGAAACTCGAAGGAAGCGGTGCTCGTTCAAAAATGAGCAACCTCTTACACTATTATCAACGACCAGCTGTATAGAAGAGGTTTCACCAAGCCGTTACTCAGATGTCTCTTACCAGACGAGGCTGACTACGTACTAAGAGAAATTCACGAAGGCATTTGGGGTAATCACATGGGAGCAAGAGCATTGGCCAAGAAAGCCTTAAGAGCGGGTTATTACTGGCCGACCATGGATGCAGATGCGACAGAAATGGTAAAGAAATGCGACAAGTGCCAAAGGCACGCAGACGTCCACATAGCTCCTCCTACCGAGCTCAATAGTTTAACCGCCCCCTGGCCGTTTGCTTGGTGGGGGATAGACCTCCTAGGTCCATTCACGCTCGCTCCCGGACAGCTTAAATTCTTGATCGTCGAAGTGGACTACTTCACCAAGTGGATCGAGGCAGAACCATTGGCAACCATCACTTCAAAGAATTGTCTCAGGTTTGTAAAAAAGAATATACTGGTACGATTTGGAATACCCGAAGTCTTAGTATCGGATAATGGCACTCAGTTCATCGATAAGAACTTCCAAGCAACTCTGGCCGAGCTAGGAGTAAAACAGCGTTTCACGTCGGTGGAACACCCGCAAACAAATGGACAAGCAGAAGCGGCCAACAGAGTCATCTTAAGGGGGCTGAAAAGGAGACTGAATGAAGCCAAGGGGAAATGGGCAGAAGAATTACCCTCGGTACTATGGGCGTACAAAACCACGCCCCACTCAACCACTGGAGAGTCACCATTTAGGATGGTATATGGGACGGAGGCATTAATTCCTGTTGAAATAGGGGAATTAACCTGGAGACGACTAATCCAAAACTGCAGGCCGAGAACGAACAGGCGACCAGGGAAGAGCTGGACTTGGTCGAAGAATTGAGAAACAAAGCGTCTTTGAGGGAAGCACTGGTTAAACAAAGCGTGGTGACCAAGCATAACACTAAGGTCATTTCCCGTGTATTCGAAGTTGGGCAGCTCGTCCTACGAAAGGCCAACATCGGTCAAAGAAATGCGGGACAAGGGAAGCTCGTACCCAACTGGGAGGGGCCCTTTAGAGTCGCAGCTAGAACGGGCAAAGGGGCATACATTCTACAAACGATGAATGGTGGAACGATCTCCAACACTTGGAAAGCTACGAACCTCAGAAGATACTTCACCTAGAAGCTTTGTAAATATGAAAGAATATCTTGTTAAGGAATTAAACGTTAAGAACGGACAGGGCACTCTTTTTCCTACGAGGTTTTTTAATGAGGCCTGCTCGTCTTTCAATAAAGATACCTTGCATTTCCTAGTTTACGGAATTACTTATTTAAGTTATCGATTGTCCCAAGAAACGGGCCACACTTTTAGTGAGTTCAATTCAAACCGAGTTTGATAAACTACTAAGAAAGAAAATGAAACGAGCTTAAGAATAAAGCCAACGATCAAAAGATTTGGTCGTGTATGGGAAACAAGCTAAATCCAAAGTAGAAACTTGGTAAGCTGTTCACATACGCAAAACTCGTCTCAAAGACTTCTACGATATAGAAATTTAGATCGAGTTATACTTAAAGATATTAGAAATTCATGGAAAAATACGAATTAAACATATCCACCCGGAGAAGGCCGGGCTCCATTAAATTTCATTACAAATAAGGGCGACATGAAAGTCCCCAAAGGAAAGAGAATAAAACACGTTCAACGAAAGCATAAAAGCAAAAAACGCTTGAAGCTGATCACTCTTGACGGCGGTAGATGATTTCCTCATCTCGAACAATGTTACCATTTTCGTCCGTCTCCGCAAGGCGAACAATCTGCCAGTCCCGAAGGAAGTGATCGTTACTCACAATTGCAAGATTGATGTCCAAGTTAGGATAACAATACTGAATTTGAGCAACAGCTTCATCAAAACGCCCTTGGGCAATTTAAAGGGTTTTGTCCTCTAGGGATTCCAACTCAACAGCCTTCTGATCTCGCTCGTCCGTCGCAGTTTTGAGATCGCCTTTCAAACCATCAACCTGCTCCTCCAAGTTAGTATTCTTAGCAGTCATCTCGGTCAAGTTGGCAGTTTCGGTGGCCAACTTGGTCTCGACGTCCGCTTTGGCTTTTATGGCTGCATCACGTTCAGAAGTGACCTTGCCAAGTTTCTCTATGGTGGGTTGAAGGGCGACCTCAGCTTTCTTAAGTTTTGCCTTGGTAGATTCCAGTTGAGCCCGCAGATTTGCAAATTGACCAAGGGCAGAGTTATATTTATCAGTTCTGTCTTGGAGGTCGCCCTCCAACCATAAATTACGATGTGCAAGTCGAATACCTACTTGGCGTTCAGCATCCTCGCTCTTAAAACTAGCAAGTTTGACAGAAGCGGCCTTGGCAATCACAACCGCGAACAAAAGGGGGTCTTCACGTAAGCGGGCAAAATCTGATTCACCAAGAGCGTCAAGATTTAAAACGGGCTTCTTTGGGACCTCTTTGGGCCTCTTGAAATTTGGGGAATCAAGGTCAATCTGTACGGGCTCATCTGAAGAGGGCACCCGATCACGCTTCTTTGAGTTTGAGCTCGAATCATTCTCACGAACAGAAGACTTCTCGCCACCATCGATATGAGCGGGCTCAATAGGAGGATCGGGAAACGTAACTTTCTTGGCTTTCCTCGCTTTGATCTTGTGCATGAGGGACCCGAAATCACAACCCGACATCTTGGCTACATAAAGGGAAAAGATAACGGTCAGAACCTGAAAAGGAACTATAAAAAGCAAGCAATCAAAAGAGAAAATCAGGAAAGACGATCACCGAGCTTATTTTGTACTTGAGTAACCGTTCGAGCACGAGCAAACGGGTTACAGGGGATAACTCGCTTAGGCATCCAGCTAACTAACGCTTCTAAAATCTCAACGCTCTCAATATCATATTCGCTGAGCGACCTCAGATATCTATAGTGTATGGATTCACGGTCATAGTGGGAACGTGACCACCCGATGGGAAATTTCACCGAAATGACATTTCCTTGAGCGTCCGCAGCCCCAACCATATTACGAGCTTTATCATTAATGGGAACGACCCAGAGGAATGCATGTCTCCAAGGCTTGACAGGCTCACGAAGGGGCTTGAATAATTCGACCGTGCCCTTGCGACACTTCAACGACACCTGCCCTCATCGACGGGGCCCGCTCTTTAACTCCACACTGCGGTTAACATCAAACAAGGAAAAGAACAGTCGGTAGTTGATGTCACGACCAATGGCGCCCATCACGTTCTCAAACGCCCTTATAAGGGCCCATGCGTTAAAATGGAGTTGGGAAGGGGCGACCCCAAGAGCCCTTAGAATACGACGTTGAAAGAAAGTAAAGGGAGGGCGCACCGTCCGATCCCGAAGGACATTGGTATACATTGTAAACATGAAAGAATTTGGAATCGTGGCCGCATGTTCTTCAGGAGGTACTCCCTCGGTTCGCCACTCTTGGTCGCCATAGCCGACCAACTCATCAAAATAGCGAGTGATGTCATCACCGGGAGGGAAGGTCGATGATGTTGATAGAATAAAGTTTGAAATCCAGGAGCGATCTTCCCCATATATACCTCTCCAGTTGTACTCTTCGGGCAGGGATGCGTTTTGAGGAACGGGTGAAGGCAGCGGATTAGAACGCCTCTCAGATGGAGGAGCGTCTGCACGAGGAGACTGCAAGGTCTCAGAATCAGTAGAAGAGGAAAAGCCGGATAGAGACGAGTTCGAAGAGGAAGAGCGGGATCTAGAAAGATCTTCCGAACGAGCAGCACACTCGGCCGTATTTGAAGAAGGACGGCCGGTGATCCTAGCGGTTTTTTTAGTTCGCGCCAGCGCGAAACCTGAAAGGGGAGGGAAGGTCAGGATCACCAAGATCGATGATACTCAGAAGGGGGCGACAAGGTCGACCTAGGGCCTGAATCCCCCCTCCTCGCCCTAAGAGAGCTTACAAAGACTTAAAAGCGGTTAAAAGTATGAAGACATACCTTGATGGAGAATATTGAGGAATTAGGTCGATCATAAGGAGAAACTTTGCTCGTCAGCAGAAATGTAAATTGCTCGCCTTGGGAAAGGTAAATCCAAAAGGAAGGAAAATCGAAATCAGAGGGCAGCATATTTATAAGACCTGAAGGAAGGAAAACAGAACAATACAATGATTCACCTGCACGCGCCTCGAAAACCGAAACGTCATCATGACAAAAGCAGCCACTTTTCGAGATTCGAGGCACCATTAATGAGTTTTCCGGGAACCAAGAAACGTCACTTTATGTCAGGCGCCAAGTGTTCAGAAGGTACGGTCGGTCAGAAAATATCCCCGAGCAACGAGTAAAAACGCAAGAATCCTAACATGCCTACGCTCGTCCAAGCACGATCTTCGCTGGGGGGCAACTGTTCCAGAGTGGGCCGAAGACCAGTCTAGGCCATGCACAAAAAAGGCCCATTAAGGATGACAAAAGCATAGACCGAAATGAATGGCTCTGATCGATCCGTACAACGATCTAACGGCCATAGGCAACTTCCAAACACTATATAAGCATTCACTGCTTCATTTGTCAGGTACACACACTATTCACTCATATTCGTATTTTGCTCGTTCGCTCCTGACTTGGGCGTTGGAGTGTATTCGGAGGTACACCCGCCCGCTCTCACCACCTTGGAGCACGACCATCAGAGCGAGTGATGGAAGACTAGGACCTCAGCCGCTTACTACAAAGCGATCAAAGGTACAGATCAGTGCTAATACCAGTAATCTAGTTAAAATATTTATATTGGTCCCGACATTATTTAAGTATTTTTTATTAGCTCTAATAAAAGCAATTTGCAACATAATTTGCTACTAACCAGAGTTACCCAAATGTGGTTCAACTGCAGCATCAACATTCCTAGAAGTGGAAATAAGAGCCCTCGTGTTTTCTTTTAAGTCGAGGGTATCCATCTCTTGAGGCTGCAAAATCTGAGTTGCATATGATGGCTCTGCCTCTAAGAAGACAACAAAATCATGAGAGAAGTAGGTCCCCACATTATTTGATGATCTTTTTATTGGATCCATTTTATGTTGTTATAACACACTGCCTGCTAAACTAGCCAGAGTAGTTTTTTTTGAAGATATGGGGATGTGGAAGTCTTTGTGGCTATTTTTTTTATTACTTCTAATCAGATACAGCAGCTGCCTGATAAATTTTGATTTGTTTTTTTGGGCTGGAAATGTTTTGATGAGTGAACATAAACATGTTTCTTTGAATTTCTTATGAAATAGATTTGATCAGTGTGATTGTATTTGTTCCTAAACTTAGAGGTTGGTTGTGAAAGATTATTTTAAAACTTAGAGCTTGATTGTGAAACTTAGAGTGTAAAAAAAATAAAAATTATATCGACTATAACTTATATTCATCAATCATGTTGTGGAATCCTTGATTAACTTAGAAATATGCACGACCAGAGTTTACAACCTTCTAACTTATCCAAAATGATAACAACCTTCAAAATATATGAAATAGAGAAATTGATTTTATACACAAAATTTCTCACGAAACTATTAAGAAGGACTTACATCAACAAAACTCCAAGGATATGTGGTCCATGCTGCTAAAGTATGTGTCTCTAGCTATTCTACAGTCAAGCTAGATCCAGTATTTATTCATCAGCTGAAATTACGCATGTTGATTGACTCAGATTAGAAAAACACACACCATGTATTAAGACTTTATCCTTGTTATGGAAAATCTATGATTATGTGTGCGTGCTTAACACTTTATAAAATTAACTTTAGTGTATTGTCTTACCTTTATTTAATCAAGGAAATCACGGTTGCTGGAGATTTATATCAAAAATAACAGTTGAGCAAAGCACAAAAGAGAAGACCTTGAAATATATGACAACATTGACGATTTCCTTCTGATCAAGCCAGCAGTGATGGTCCACAAATTGAGTAGTGTCCCTTCTTTCATGGATCTAGCAGTAAAAAACCAAGATAGATTAAATTGGAGAAACGAAACAAAAAAAAAATGAAACAATTGACAAAATATGCAGCAATTGATGTACCGATTTCTAACACATCCTCATAATCGATTCTATTATTCAAGCATGTGCTTACAAATCTTATATATAAATGAGCGATACACTCTGCAAATTCGATATAACGCTGATCAAGAAATGTACATGTAACATTACATTTTTGAGGAAACGGCGGTGTCGACAACCCTAGATGGTGCTTTCAAAGTGGATTACACAACCATGTATTTATAAGGGGAGACAAGGGCTTGTGTTAGGTTAAGTTTTTACCGTATCTATATTTACATTATTTAAATTAAACATAAATACATTTTGTTAGAAAAAAATCATATAGATTTATTTATTTAATGCCTTTAAAGTAAATTCTAGACGAAAAAGATAAATAAATATTGTTCTCATTAATAAAAAAAATTAGGAAAATAGAAATTATAACCACATATCCACATATGTGTATCAAAATTAATAAATTATTTAAACTTTCGTATTTAATTTTAATAAAAAAATTATTTCTTTTAATGTTCTTATAAAACATGTAACATTTTCCCTTTTAGCTCAAATGATAAAAAAAGTCAATATTGAAATAATCATGTAATAATTAAAAAACTGAAATGAAAACCATCATCATGATCTCATTTGTTCCGCAACAAACATTTAGTTAAACCTACTTTGAACATGAAGTGTTTTTCATATATAGCCTTTGATTTCTCATTTATTTTCACAAACATCTACCTTTTGAGGTACCTTGGCATACCTTGCTCCAGAATATGCAAATTTTGATGTCTATAGAGTATCAGCAAATGTTTGCAAAGTATAGATAAAGTTTTACTTGGAAGGTTCTAAAATTGGGTATAACACTTTGAGACACTTTAGAATTTTGGGACTCCTATCTCCATCTTTTTGTTTTTTCTAGAAGCAAAATAAACTTGTTAAATAGACGGAGGACACAAGTTAAATTAAAAAATTAGATACACAATAAACTTCGATGATGGATACAAGGATTGGAAACCATGGGTTGTTGGCCCTCTCCCCCTTCAGAATATGTTTTTGGTTAGTCCCTACTTGCCTATGTTATGTATCATGTTGCATGTAACTAAAAAATTTTATTTTTATTCGCATACTTCTTACGCCAGGAGTGTGTAAAATAATTCAATTCATGACGGAAATTTTTTTGTTGGTCCAACTCTATTAGCACATCGTGATGCATTTTCCACATGTACGATAGGTCTAATGAAAAAAAGATTTTTTTCACTTTGACAAGATGGAAAAAGCATAGATATTTAAACAGACCCGGTAATCAATCGGGTCAGGACACTAGTCATTGGGACAATAGTTGGATCGGTGGGTCACTTGTCGGCCCGCATGACCCGTGACACTATTAAAACTAGTAAAAATAGGCATGATATGCAGTGACCGATTTATAAATTTTCATTAGTGGAGGCAAAAATGTAGTCTAAAATATTTTTCTAAAAAATATACTATAAGATTTTATAAATTCGTAATTTTATGACAAAAAAAAATACTAAAATACCTAAATTTCTACAAATTATAAAGCTAAAAGGAAAAATTAATAGCAACTTATTCTCTATTTTATTGAACTCTTATAAATTTCTACAATTACTTTAAGAAGTTTTTCATGTGGGGACAAAATCTATTTTTTTTGGGGTCAAGACAAAATTACTATGTATATTACTAAATAAAATATTTTGTTAAGTGGGGGCAAGTGCCCCCAATAACTTCAACCTAGATCCGTCCCTGATGATATGTATGAACTCATACATACCAAGCTATGATTATTTTTACCATACTTTAAAAATGTCCAAAAAAAACTCAAATAATATTGACATAACTAACTAACTCATTCTTCAAATTCAAATCTATTACCATAACATAAGTACCTAATTAAAAAAACAACCATTAAACAACAATGTTCTCACAAATATTCATTAATATTCTAATTAATAAATTTATAAAATCTTTTTTCAGACAAAAATAAATATGTAAAATCTAATAACTATGAAATTTGATATAAAATATTACCTGTTATATAATTAGAATATAAACATAATATAACACACACATATATATAATACAAACCTATTATCAATATACAAAAAACATATATTTTTTATTTCAAATGAGATAGTATATACTTAACGTTTGCAAGGTAATGTATAAATAACTGCAATATTTGAATTGGAAAATGTAGAACACGCTAAGCATTTAGGGAATTGCATTGCTGCAATTTGGTGAAGCATTTGGTGTCGTTGGAACACCATTCTTAACTACATTTGTTGGACAATTCGAGAAATAAAAAACATTATATGAAGATATCAATTAATAGCAAGAGATAAAAATTATCAAATATATTCATATAAACATCTAAAAATTTCTCTTCTTATCTCTTTCTTATTTCTCTCTTTTCTATTTTTCGAAACATCCAAACAAATATTAGTGCTAGCACGGTTAAAGAACAAAAAAAAGGAGGGAGAACAATTAAAGAACACATACAAAAGGGGTAATAAGATCCCATTATTTTCTTTCAATTAATTAAACATAAATTTTCTATCAATTAAAAGCAAGAGAGACAAAAAATAGGAAGAATTGGTATGAAGATTGAAGCATAACCATTTCATACTTGAGAGAACACTCCTCCCATAAGTTCATAACCCATTATTAACACTTTGAACTTTACCGATGTAACTAAAATGCTTTGTTTTTTTGGCATACATCAAATTTGCTTTAATGGATGATGATCGCAGGCTCCCTTGGAAGCCTTTTTTAGATAAAATGTAATTTCTGAAAATTATGAAAAATGCAAAGCAGAATGATTTTAACAATTTGAAATTCCAAAAAGATTTTCGACAATATCTTCGTGATGTTCCCCCAAGAAGAAAAACTATATTGCAATGTGATTAGCATATTGGTGCAAATTCTTGCATTGAGGAAAACATATCCTCCAGTAGAAAGGTAGGATAGGAACACAAAAAAAAATCAAACGAGGGAACACGATGTAGCCTCTCGTCGTTGGGAACACAGTGCTCTGAGATAAACTGTCATTTTGGTCCCTAAATATGTCAAGCACTAATATTTTAGTTCCTAAATGCATCAAAATTTCAAACATATCCTCCAATATCTCTTTAGTAAGTCATTTTGGTCCTCAAATGTGTTTTTTGTTAGGCATTTTAGTCCTCAAATGTATTTTTTTTATTGGCCAATTTAATCCCTAAAATTACTCAAAAAGGACCAGTTTGCAATTTTTGATACATTCAGCGACTATAATGATAGCGCATCACACATTCAAGGAGCAAAATGACTATTTTTTCATGCTCTCCCTTCTCTTCTTCCCCCTCTCCTATCTCTCTCACTGACACAACCGCCTTTTGATGTTTGTTCCATCGGCTCCATCTCCGTTTGTCACAGGAAATAAATATTAGAACTATTTATGCTATTAGCTAAGAGGTTTATTTCTATCACTTTTATGCTTTTTGTGTTGCTCTTTGACTCACTGTGCTCTAGAATATTCCTAGGAATTCTTACGAAATTATTAGCCAATCATTTGTGGCTAGCTTACCTTCATATAGCAGCACTGCTGCATTTAATGAATCAACCAATAATTAAAAATTGATATATCTCTTATCCCTAAGAAAACTCTCTCTTATACTCAATGCAGGGCTGGCCAAAGTCTTGTGCAGGTTGTGCTATTGCACAAGGCCCCATCCCTATATCAATCTTTTAGTGCTCAACAAAATTAATAGACAAATTATATAGAAGCTTTTCTAATCATGTATTAGATATTTGCCGGAATGCAGTGCAAGTAGAGCGCATCTTAACGTTGGGGGAAAAAGTTGGATCCCCAACATCTGCATTATTTACTTTTTACTTTGGCATCTCGCTGCTTTGATGTTTCTTTTTTTTTTTTTACAGCTGCATGTTGTTTTTTTTACAATTCTTTGGAAAATGATTAAATATATAATATTACTTTTAGAACGTATTCAACTAAAAAATATATTGCTTTTAGAAAATGTTTTTTTGAATAACTATTTGAAAATTTCGAAAAAAATACAATTCCAGCCTTTTAAAACAAAAATTATTTAAATTTTCATTTGTTTTTTAAAAATATTGTGATTTTGTGTTCTTAACTTAATTTCTACTGAGGAATTAAAATAAATTTTTTTAGAAATTATTATTTTTTGTTGCTATAGAATTTTTTAATTTATATTTACTTTTTTTGTGTTTGAGTATTGGGTATATTTGTTAATGATTTTGGCCCCCATAATAAATTATGTAAAACTCTATCGCCAAAGCGGCCAATTTAATAAAAGTAGGAGCCTGACTTTTAAAATTTGAATAGGACCTCTCAAGTGAAAGGGGCTACCGCGACTCATTGGTTCATCTTCTCCAAATTCTATTCTTCCATTGATATTTCAGAAATGAGCTCAAATTATTACCAGATTTATATCCCTCACAATCTAAATCATTTTTTTATGTCGTAAATGTTGAACCAAGGTCAAACACTCTTTGTTTTGTATGATAACAAATTACAATCTGTTTACTAATGGTTATAGTTGAACCAAAGCACAGGGCATGAACCAAAGCACAGGGCTGAACCAACGCACAGGGCAATGAACCTAAGCGCTTGATATTATATCTTAAAGTGTAGAAGCTCGAAGGAGAAGCTACTCAAGCGTTCAAGACTTATGTGTTATATTGCTTTGCATAGGACGCGTGTAAGATCTCGTCACTTAAGCTTTATGACTGTTGTAGTTGAGAGATGATCTTTTAAAATGGAATTGAGCTAGGCTTGGTAAAATAGGTTAGGCACAAATAATGATTTGTTGTTTTTTAAAGAAAATAGATTCATGAGTTAGTGTTTTAAAACAATTTGTTTTTAAAAGTAAAAATCGATTCTTGATTTGGTACATTAAGCTAGAAATCGATTTCCACTTGTTGTTAAAGCCATAAATCGATTTTCCTCTTGCTTGTTAAAGTCATAAATCGATTTCCCTTGTTTTTAAAAGCCATAAATCGATTTTCCACTTCCTTGTGTATAGCCAACAATCGATTTGTGGCTTGCTTGTTTTTAAAAAAAACTTGTTTTGGAAAGAAAACAATCGATTGATGACTTTGTGTATTTGAAGAACCAAATCAATTTTTGACTTGATTTTAAAGCATAAAATCAATTTCCCCTCTTGCCTTTGAAGCATATAATCGATTTCCCATCTGTTATTTTTTAAGAAAAGAATTTGTTTTGTAAAGAAATCAATCGATTGATAGCTTGTTATTATAAAGATTACAATCGATTATTGACATGGTTTATAAAGAAAAGAGTCGATTGTTGGCTTCCTTTAGGAAGCAAGCAATCGATTGTTAGCTTGCTTTTTGAAGCAAGCAATCGATTATCTACTTGTTTTTAGAAAAACAAAATCGATTCATGGCCTATTTATAAAGAAAACAATCGATTTTCATCCTATTTCTTTCAAGCAATCAATCGATTCTTCACTTATCACAATTGTGTTAAAAAGTGCTTCAACGGTCATATTTTTACATTCCCTATAAATAGGACTTAGGGTTTTCACGATGAAACAGAACAACACACGACTCGAAAAAGAAAAGAACGTATACTTGGTTGTTGTGAAATCCTGGGAAGTTTTCTTGGGTAACTCAATCGGGGAGATTGAATTGTAGCGAAATCCTTAGCAGGGAGCTTGGGTTCTCAATTTGGGGAAAATTGAGATTGGTGTGGTAGCTATAGGGAAGTTGCTTGCTTATAAGCAGACTAGGGTGGAGCAAGAGGTCAAAGAACTGCACAACTTCAGCAGAGCAGAGAGCTGCACAACTATGTTGCAGGCTTGCAATAGGTAAGAGAAAACTGCAAAATTATGTTTGCAACAGATTCATCTGAAAATGCAATTCACAATCCCCACTTTTTGTGTAGGATTTTTTATTCTTTGAGTTCACTTGAGTCGATCAATTGATTTTTCATCTGCATTTGAGGATTGCCACAACCTCAAAGTCCTTAAGCTAAAAAGGATAACATTGTATGATGCAACTCTTAATGGAATTCTTGAAAATTGTGTGGAGTTGGAAAAGATTAGCCTACTCGAATCAACTGGGTTTTGAGAGACTTATAATCATGAAATCAAAACTTCAAGTTTTACGCCTTCAAGCTCTATATGTGGATCATATTGAAGTTGTTGCCCAAAACCTTGGTGTTTTATTTCTTGATTCTATAATTTGTCCTTCCAGGAATGTATCCATTGTTGCTCCAAACCTGCAAAACTTCCTGTATCATTGGTATTCAGTGAGATTCTAGCATACTACAATGATCTTTCGGTAATAATTTCCAATTCTTTTCATATATCTTTTTAACAATTGCTCAACTAATGATTAATGGAGTTTCATGGAAATTTGCTGAAGATGAAACATTACATAAACAAAGCAAATGGATTACTTATTGAAAACAAAACATATATAGTTAAAAGATAAAGAATTGCAATGAAAAAAGACTCAAATATTGTAAGCTTGACAGAGAAAAGCATATATGTATCTCATATATGTAGTGTTAAGCTATCTACTAAGACTTAATTGTGTGTTGGGTAAAGGGGTAATTAGATGATTAAGAGACTTCATTCCATTGTACAACTCCCAAATTGTGGAAAAGAAAAATAGGAGAAAAGAGTGATATGGAATGGTATGGAATCCATATTACTCATTTTTTTATCTCCTTCAAAATGCAAATGCATTGCATCTCGTTCTATTCAAATCGAAACAATGAAATATAACTTCATACAAATGCATTGCATCTCCTTCCATTCAACCTTTTCTATTACAATATATTGACTAAAATCATTCATCCACTTTCCCTTTCCCTTCCTAATAAAAAACATAACACTTCACAAACATATTAGCAAAAACATTTGACCATATTGGATTTGGGGAATGAGAGAAAAATTTATGTTGAAGTATTATGTTTATATTGGAGGGACGAGATCAGGGGATAAAAAATGAGGTATTTTCAACATCAGTTCTACCCAATAACAACTTTTATTTGACTAAGTAAAGCCTCAATTTGTTATCCCATCGAATCTATCTTTATAATAATATAGGTTTTTGTAATTTCAAAGTAAAAAATATCATATGTCATAAGCTGTTTTCATAAGGTCTCACAGACAGTGTCACAAGTACTTATACCAATAAATAAGATTAGATAAGCCGATCCAAACAGTGCCTATGTCATCAATGGCAAAAGGAAAAACCTAGAAAACTCTAAAATGTCCCTTGACAATTAGGCATATATGAAAACCCCTATTCATTTAGGTTAGCACAAGGATAATTCTTTGAATTTATACAACTTTTTTTGCACATGCATCTAGGGGCATCGGATCATCTTTTCATATTTTTTGCAACATGTAAGAAGTATTTATGTAAAATCACATAAAATTTCAAAACATCATCGATGCTGATTATAAGTCATCGATTTTAAATCAACACTTACTGAAATAAAACAAAAAAACAAACTAAAATAATGGGGGCAAAAAATAATATAAACTTATAAATTAACTCAATTTCAAGTGTATTCTCTTACCTATATTTAATCAAGGAAATCACAGTTGGTGAAGATTTATATCAAATTTAACAGCAGAGCAAAACACAAAAGAGAAAGCGTTGAAATATATGACAACATTGGTGATTTCCTTTTGATCTAGCTAGTAATGATGGTCCACAAATTGAGTATTATCCCTTCCTTCTTGGATCTAGCAACAACAAAACAAGATAGATCAAATAGGTGAAACGATAAAAAAGAGATGAAATAAATGACAAAAGTTGAAGCAATTGATTACCAATTCCTAACACATCCTCATAATCAATTCAATCAATAAGGTATCTGCTTACAAATCTTATGTATAAACGAGTGATACATTCTGCAATATCGAAGTTTTGGGGAAATGGCGACAGCCCTTGGAAACGGCGACAGCCCTTGATAGTATTTTCAAACAAGTGATACATATTTATAGAGGTCGCATGAGGAGAGCTGTGTTAAATTAAAGATTAATACATTTTGTAAGAAAAATATCACATAAATTCATTTATTTATTTAATGCCTTTAAAGTGAATTCTAGCATAAGAAGATAAATAAAAAATAAAAAATTGAAATTATAACCACGCACAGATAAATATATATATATATATATATATATATATATATATATGCATCAAAATTAATAAATTACTTAAATATCATAATTAATTTTAATAAAAAAATTCTTTTTTTTTTTTATTTTCTTATAAAATATGTCATTTTTTTTTGCCTTTGAGCACAAGTAGTTAAAAATGCCATTTTTTGTCAAATGTGCAATATTTCATCAAACGGGCACACCAACACTACACATAGTTAACAATGAAAGCACCAATAAATCCAATAATGGACAATCAACAAGGTACGTTTGAACTCTTAAATAAAGGTAGAAGCACATGAGCAACACCTGAACAACTAAGATTCTACTGAACTAGATAAAATAGATCCTAATGAACTAGCTAAAATAGATCCTAATGAACTAACTCAAAACAAAACATAATCAAACCCTAAAACAATCAAGCGCAACCAACATGAAAAAATTATTTAAATACACCCTACACACCTTCACCGCAAGACTGGACGAGAAACACGATCGAACGACAAGTGTTAACTGAATCCACTAGTGAACAAGAAGAGAGGAGGCTCCACAACGGGTATGAGGGAAAATCTTGTGGATCTAGGGGATCCAGAGGTCAGGGAGGGGGAGATCGAAGCTTCAAAGTCAGCAGGAGGAGGAGGGGAAAAGGTTCAGTGGGTGAGATGGTAGGGGACGATTGGATGGGTTTCGGGCATCTTTCAGGCTGGAGGAAAGGTGGTTTAAGGTGGTAGCCGGTTTAAGGCACAGGAGCAACATTGTGAGAATGGAGCGACTAAGAAGGGAGCAAGGGCTACAACAGCAACACCGACAATCTACCTAAGCTAGAGAAGAAGCTAGAAAGGTGCTGCTAGGGTGCCACCGAAACCCTATCAGAGGGTGTTTAAGGGACTGGTATAAAAATACAAATTTTAAAATATTTATGTATTAATAAAAGAGTTGAGAATGCAAACCATTAGGGGTGAGAATAGACCAGGCTAACCGACAAGGACTAATGAACCAACCTAAGTCAAACCCAGGTCAAGCCAGGTTCAGCTCGATGGGGGGAGAGGTGAGCGGATCCTAGATTGGATCAAGGCTAGTGATGTGGGTGACTCACACTTGAGGGGGAGATTGTTGAGAGTTCAAATGTGAACGGTTAGTCCCACATTAGCTAGGAATGAGTTAAAATGAAGGGGATATAAGAGATGGGACCTATGTACCTAATGCCTTAAGGTTTTGGGTGGAGATGTGTTGTCTGGGTCCCTTTGTGGTCTAGGTCATAAAAAATAGTAAAATGGGCTTTTAAGCAGGATTTCGGGCTTTGTAAGACTTATAAAGCTTTACTCGGTCCTGCCTATTTCCATCCCTACAAACCTTCATGATCTCATTTTATCTGCAGTCAACATTTTGTCAAAACCATAATAAGGACTTCCTAACTTGTTACATTGAGAAACCCCTAATACAATCCATCCTAGAGACAAATTTAAGGCAAATTGAAGGACTAGTTTTTGATAGCCAGATCAAAAAGAGATGAAGACAGAATTTGTACTCTAACGAGTATTATAGGCGACAATTTTATGGACCAACTTTGTTTTAGCGGAAATTTCTTCTTTTGGGTCTTGGACACAACCGGTTCACAATGATCATCATGTGCAACTGTTCGTTGGGTATCAATAGCCATATGATCATCATCATCATCAAACACATCCACCCAAAACTTTCCTAATATTCTCATGTCATATGCAACCACTAGGTTAGAAGTAGCACCATAACAATATTACTTCAACGACAATTAACAATATTCATATTCTTGACTATGTTGGCGTAAGAGTTAACAACGAGATATTGTTCATCCAATCTTTGTGTTCCTCAATTTTAGCAGGAAAAGAATCTAAGTAGGATATTGTATCTAAATCATCATCGATTGCCAACAATATCCAATAGTACTTACAAAAATTGTGGAATAAGAAAATCACAAATATTTCACAATACATTGTTTATGTCCTATATATGTTAACAATCTTCGTAACTGATTTCAACAACATGCTAACAATCTCCATTAACTGAAAGAGAGAGAAGAGAAGTGAAAGGGCCCCGTGACTGCTTTAGCTAAGGGACGGGCCTGAACGCAATACAACGAATATATAAGATAAATTAAATGTCTCACAGTAGATTGATAGGTGACCATTAATATTAATGCTCCCAACTAAAACTCGTTCCTTGCTTTAGAACATCATGCTATAATTGGTTCACCAATAAATCAATGCTTTTGGAAGTGAGATAGCCAATCTTTTATAAGCTCACTTGACACTGGACAGTATATATTACTGTCTTTAGTGCCATCTCTAAAAGCGGCTCATTTAATAAATACACAACTTGTTGCAAATATGGAAGACATATTGGGGTACCTATGTGCAAAAATGTAAAATAGTTGTATTTTTTAAAATTTATAATTTCATAAACATGAACAGATACATAAGTACATTTTCAGACATTTTGTACAAGGTACAAATTTTGTTCGCACCTTGATCTGGTGGATCGTTTCCACAGTTTCCTGAACCAAATCCGGTCTCAATAGTCTTCTTTCACCTACATCCCACCAACAAAGTGGTGTCCGACACTTCCTCCCAAACAATGCCTCATACGCAGCCATTCCGATGCTGGAATGATAACTGTTATTGTAGGCGAACTCCACTAAAGGAAGGTGATCCTCCCTTTTGCCACCACTATCAAGTGCACACGCCCGAAGCATTTCCTCCAGGGTTTGGATAGTACACTCAGTTTAGCCATCGGTCTGAGGATGATAAGCCGTACTAGCATACACACTTTAGAACCCAGTGCCATATCCAGAGCTCTCCAGAAACAAGAAGTAAACTTTGGATCACGATCTGAAATGATGCTAGTTGGGACCCCATGCAATTTCAGTATGTTTTTGAGGTATTTATCAGCCAATTTGGAGATCTTGAGATTAGAGCAAACCAGAATGAAATGTGCGGACTTAGTTAGACGATCCATCACTACCCAGATGAAATCATTACCTGCCTGGGATCATGGCAGGCCCATCACATAGTCCTTATAATTCTCTTCCCATTTTCATTCAGGAACATTCAATGGCTGCACATGACCGGAAGGCTTTTGATGCTCTATCTTAACCCTTTGACAAGTTAAGCATCGAGACACAAATTCAGCAATTTCTGTTTTCATTCCCGACCACCAATACATCTGTTTGATGTCCTGATACATCTTGGTAGAACTAGGATGTATAGAATATTGACTCTTGTGTGCTTCTTCTAACACCTGATGCTTCACTTCATCATCATTAGGCACACAAATTCTCCCGTTGAAACAAATCATACCGTCACTGTCTTCGGTAAAACCCAGTAGTCCCGTTTGAGCCTGAAGCTCCAAATCAACTTCTTGGGCCAAGCGAATTGAATCTCATAACGAACAAGAAATTCGAATATGACTTAGCACCATTTTACCCCTCTTGGTTATTACGTTCAAGTTGAGATAGCTAAAGGATTCCAATAAGGCAATTTCATGCATCATTAGTGAAGTTGTGTGTAATGACTTCCGAATCAATGCATCAGCTACCACATTAGCTTTTCCAAGATGGTACTTCAATTCAAAATCATAATCTTTCAGAAATTCTATCCATCTCTGTTGCCGCTTAATTAGTTCTTTTTGGTTAAACAGATATTTCAAGCTTTTATGATCACTGAAAACCTCGAAACGAGAACCATACAGGTAATGTCTCCAAATCTTCGATGCATACACAATGGCAGCTAGTTCCACATCATGTGTAGGATAATTCTCTTCATGAGTTTTCAGTTGTCTAGAGGCGTAGGCAACCACTTGTTGATTCTGCATGAGAACACATCCCAAACCCCTGCCTGAGGCATCACTATAAATTTGAAATCCCAATGATGGATCAGGAATGATTAGGATCGAAGAAGATGTCAAACGAGTCTTTAATTCCACAAAGCAATCTTCGCAATCGGAATCCCACACAAACGGTTGACCCTTTCGAGTTAACCGAGTGAGTGGAAGCACTAACTGTGAAAACCCCTGGATGAATCTCCTATAATATCCGGCCAATCCCAAGAATCTTCTCACTTTAGTCACTGTGGATGGTCGTTCCCAATTCAGTACCGCTTCTACTTTACTGGGGTTCACTGCAACTCCATTTTGAGAAGTCACATGTCCTAGAAATTTGACTTTCGACATCCAAAAGTCACATTTCGTCAGCTTAGCATACCAATGCTTCTCTCGGAGCACGTTAAGAACAATTCGAAGATGCTGCACATGATCCTCAACTGTCTTAGAGTACACCAAGAAATCGTCAATGAACACGACCACAAACTGATCCCGATATTGGTTGAAGTGTTAACCCGAATGGCATCACTACAAAGTCGTAGTGCCCATATCTAGTACGGAAAGCTGTTTTCGGAACATCCAAAGCTCGCACCATGATTTGATGATAACCTGACCTCAAATCAATCTTCGAAAACACTGCTGATCCCTGGAGTTGATATAAGAAATCTTCGATCCTTGGCAACGGATACTTGTTCTTGATTGTCACCTTGTTGTGCTGTCGGTAGTCAATGCACAACCTCATGCTACCATCTTTCTTCATATCAAGGAAAACCAGAGCACCCCATCGTGAAGCACTCGGTCGAATGAATTTCTTGGAAATGAGTTCTTCGAGTTGGGACTTAAGCTCTTTCAATTCTAAAGGAGACATCCTATAAGGAGCCAAAGAAATTGTTCCAATGGCCGACACAAATTCTATTGAGAATTCTACCTTACGATCCGGAGGTAGGGATGACACTTCATCGGGAAAGAGATCAAGAAACTCATTAACAACTTGAACAGAAGTTAGGTCTAAACCTATTTCAGAAGCGGATGATAACATCATGATATAGGCCTCTGCTTCTTGAAACAGACACTGACTTACAGAAGTAAAAGAGATTATGGCTTCGGAGTTAGTTGTGGGCAACTCGACCCAATGGCAGAGCCACATACTGTTGAGGGGGTTCAGATGAACCCCCCATTTTTTTTTGGCTTACCACCCTATAGAAATATTTTTATGACACACCTGAATATTTTAAATTGCACCAATAGCCTAAATTTTGCACCCATTTGCACCAAAGACCCAAATTTAATTTACCCAAAACACAACACAGTCAATGTTTCACGCACGCACAACTCTCTTTCAGACTCTCACGTTCTCTATGAGCTCTCTCAGACTCACACGTTCTCTACGAGCTGTCTCACTCAACTCTCTTCTTACGGTGGGCGGTGGCTTCTCTGTTCTCTCTCTCTCTTTCTCTCTCACGGACCTGGTTTCTCTGTTCTCTCTCTCACTCAGTCTCACGGCTTCTCTGTTCTTCTCTCACAGCAGCAACTTTCTCTTTTCCATTGAACTCTCAAAACCACTAAAACAGGTTAGATTTCTTCTCTTTTCTAGTCTAATCTACCGAAGTGATTGTTTGATTCTTTGATTGAAAACCGTGATTGTTTAATTTTTGATTTGGGGAAAATTGAAAACCCTAATTGTTTAATTTCTGATTTGGGGAAAATTGGTAACCGTAATTGTTTAATTGCTTAATTTCTTCCCGGTGACTTTTATTTTTAATTTTAAAATATTTTCTCTACCAGTAGGATAGGATGAAGGATATAAGAAGCTTCATGCAATTGACAATGGCCTTTTTAACTACCAACATTCTGTTGAAAATATTAGTATATAATTTAAAGCTGGAATTTCATTAATATGATCAATGTTTGAACAACAAGCTGTTTTGCTCTTTGTTTAGTTTTTTAGCTTGTTAAATAGTAATCGGTTGAGGTACCTGTGTTAAAGCTAAGCCCAACCGTTCAACACATGTTTGTGCTATGAATGAATGAGTGGCACCGGAATCATATAAAATACTTATAGGCTAATAGAAAAGAGATCTTGTACCCCTCAACAGATTATCAATAGGCTTGATTTTCCGGGCATCCAAGGTATACACTCTCCCTTGAGTTGGAGTAGCACATCCTGACTGAGCTTTGTTCTTTTCAGGACAATTATTGGCATAATGACCCTTCTACTTACAATAGTAGTATTAAGTAGATCCGATGCGATATTCACCTCTATGGAATTTCCTGCATGTAGAACAAGCCTCAAATTTCTTAGAATCTGACTTCTGAACTTGCATTCCCTTCTTGAGACTCACTTTTGTTCCCATCTGCGAGTTAGAAGATCCTTCACCCTTCTGACCATAACCAAACTCCCTCTTGCTGGCATCTAGCTTCCTCAAGTATCCTTCCACAACATAGGCTTGCTGCACCAGAGCAGCATAACTGGTGCAATAAAATGAACCTAAGTTATGAGCAATATCCTCTCTCAGTCCTTGTTTATACCCGTTGATGTTCCACAGGTCATTCGGTGCATAAGTGGCAAATTCATAGTGGTGTACTGAGCCACTGTTAGGTCATTCTGCTTCAGAGTTAAGAATTCCTCTTCTTTTTATGTCTTCACAGCTGTGGGGAAAAACTACTCAAGGAACATTCGATGGAAGTTCTCCCAAGTCACAGGTGTACCCTGATACACCATTAATGCGCGAGGATTTCTCCACTAGGTATATCCTTCCCCCTTCAGCATATGGGTAGCCAACTGGACTTTCTCTTCATTACCACTTTGAAGAGTTCGAAAAATCTTCTCAATATCATCTATCCGATGTTGGGCTCCCGTAGCTTCAGGTCCTCCTCTAAACTCGAAAGCGTGCATTTTGTAAAATTTGGAATAAGCCTGGTGAGGATCAACTTGTGGTTGTGGTGCCTGAGGCAGCACCGGTGGGGGATTCTGTTGAGCGTTAAACATTTGTTGCATCATCATCTGCTGATTCTGCATCATTTCTTGGTGCATCTGTTGTTGATTGTTCATCATTTGTTGGTTCATCTGAAAGATCAGTTGCATCCAGTCAGGTATGGGGTTTTGGGGAACCTCTGGCCTTGGTCGGGGAATACACCTCGGTCGTCTTGCCATAATTCTGCATACAATGCACCAAGTATTGGGTTGATCAGGCTCAGTGTCTCTTAGCATAATAAGTAGAAATACGACAAAGATTACAAATCATTGCTGCATTTAATGAATCAACCAATAATTAAAAATCAAAATATCTCTTATCCCTAAGAAAACTCTCCCTTATACTCATTGTAGGGCCGACCATAGGCCTGTGCAGGTTATGCTACTGCACAAGGCCCCGATCCAATACCAACTTTTTAGGGCCCAAAAAAATTAATTGACAAGTTATATAAATGCTTATCTAATCATGTACATCTACATTTATTTTACAGTTTGCAGGAAATCTTTCAAAGGATACATTAAAAAAAGGAATGGTTACACAAAAGAGCAATGTATGCAGTTTTGGAATTGTTCTTCTGGAGCTGCTTACTGGTAGAAAGAATTTTGACAACTGTCTCCCCAAGGAAGACAAGAACTTAATCAAGTGGTGTCGACCGGTCTTTTCCAGGGTTTCGACTTTGCAATTGATGGACTTCCATTCTAAAAGCACAATAACTCACAAAAATGTGAAGTAGTATATTTAATATGAAAAATACTTTGGTATAAAAGGTATACATACATTATTAGGCAATGGATGATAGGTAAAGGAAGTAGCCATCTGAGTATAGGATATGATATAGATGGTAGACTCATCAGCCAAATTATAGGAAACAGGGACTTGCCTTGAGTGTGTACCAAATTTTGGAGAAACTAAAGATGACAGTTCATCTGAAAATGAAATTCACAATCCCCACTTTTTGTGTAGGATTTTTTATTGTTTGAGTTCACTTGAGTCGATCAATTACACAATTGATTGTTCGTCTGCATTTGAGGATTGCTACACCCTCAAAGTCCTTAAGCTAAAAAGGATAACATTGGATGATGCAACTCTTAGTGGAATTCTAGAAAATTGTGTGGAGTTGGAAAAGATTAGCCTACTTGAATCAACTGGGTTTTGAGAGACTAATAATCAAGAAATCAAAACTTCAAGTTTTACGCCTTCAAGCTCTATATGTGGATCATATTGAAGTTGTTGCCCCAAACCTTGGTGTTTTATTTCTTGATTCTATAATTTGTCCTTCCAGGAATGTATCCATTGTTGCTCCGAACCTGCAAAACTTCCAGTATCATTGGTATTCAGTGAGATTCTAGCATACTACAAGGATCTTTCGGTAATAATTTCCAATTCTTTTCATATATCTTTTTAACAATTGCTCCACTAATCATTAATGGAGTCTCATGGAAATTTTATGAAGATGAAACATTACATAAACAAAGCAAATGGATTACTTATTGAAAACAAAACATTTATAATTAAAAGATAAAGAATTGCAATGAAAAAAGACTCAAATATTGTAAGCTTGTCCAAGAAAAGCATATATGTATCTCATATATGTAGTGTTAAGCTATCTACTAAGACTTAATTGTGTGTTGGGTAAAGGGGTAATTAGATGATTAAGAGACTTCATTCCATTGTACAGCTCCCAAATTGTGGAGAAGAAAAATAAGAGAAAAGAGTGATATGGAATGGTATGGAATCCTTCTTACTCATTTTTTCATCTCCTTCCAAATGCAAATGCATTGCATCTCGTTCTATTCAAATCGGAACAATGAAATATAACTTCATACAAATGCATTGCGTCTCATTCCATTCAAACTTTTCCATTACAATATATTGACTAAAATCATTCATCCACTTTCCCTTTCCCTTCCTAGTAAAAAACATAACACTTCACAAACATATTAGCAAAAACATTTGACCATATTGGATTTGGGGAATGAGAGAAAAATTTATGTTGAAGTATTATGTTTATATTGGAGGGACGAGATCAGGGGATAAAAAATGAGGTATTTTCAACATCAGTTCTACCCAATAACAACTTTTATTTGACTAAATAAAGCCTCAATTTGTTATCCCATTGAATCTATCTTTATAATAATATAGGTTTTTGTAATTTCAAAGTAAAAAAAATCATATGTCATAAGCTGTTTTCATAAGGTCTCACAGACAGTGTCACAAGTACTTTTTTTGAGGTTAGCACAAGGATAATTCATTGAGGTTAGCACAAGGATAATTCTTTGAATTTTAACAACTTTTTTTGCACTTGCATCTAGGGGCATCGGATCGTCCTTTCATATTTTTTGCAACATGTAAGAAGTGATTTATGTAAAATCACATAAAATTTAAAAACATCATCGATGCAGATTATAAGTCACTGATTTTAAATCAACACTTCCTCAAACGAAAACAAAAAAACGAATTAAAATAATCGGGGCGGAAAATAATATAAACTTATAAATTAACTCCATTTCAAGTGTATTCTCTTACCTATATTTAATCAAGGAAATCACAGTTGTTGATAATTTATATCAAATTTAACAGCAGAGCAAAACCCAAAAGAGAAGGCGTTGAAATATATGACATCATTGGTGATTTCCTTTTGATCAAGCGAGTAATGATGGTCCACAAATTGAGTATTATCCCTTCCTTCATGGATCTAGCAGCAACAAAACAAGATAGATCAAATAGGAGAAACGATAAAAAAGAGATGAAATAAATGACAAAAGATGAAGCAATTGATTACCAATTCCTAACACATCCTCATAATCAATTCAACCAATAAGGTATCTGCTTACAAATCTTATGTATAAACGAGTGATACATTCTGCAATATCGAAGTTTTGGGGAAATGGCGACAGCCCTTGGAAACGGCGACAACCCTTGATAGTATTTTCAAACAAGTGATACATATTTATATAGTTCGCCTGAGGAGAGCTGTGTTAGGTTAAGTTTTTACGAGACCTAAATTTACATTATTTAAATTAAAGATAAATACATCTTGTAAGAAAAATATCACATAAATTCATTTATTTATTTAATGCCTTTAAAGTGAATTCTAGCATCAGAAAATAAATAAAATATAAAAAATTGAAATTATAACCATGCACATATATATGTGCATCAAAATTAAGAAATTACTTAAATATCATAATTAATTTTAATAAAAAAATTCTTTCTTTTTTTTTATTTTCTTATAAAAAATGTCATTTTTTTTCCTTTGAGCACAAGTAGTTAAAAATGCCATTTTTTTGTCAAATGTGCAATATTTCATCAAATGGGCACACCAACACTACACAAACAATGAAAGCACCAATAAATCCAGTAATGGACAATCAACCAGGTACATTTAAACTCTTAAATAAAGGAAGAAGCACATGAGCAACACCTAAACAACTAAGATTCTACTGAACTAGATAAAATAGATCCTAATGAACTTGCTAAAATTGATCCTAATGAACTAACTCGAAACAAAACATAATCAAACCTTAAAACAATCAAGCGTAGCCAACATGAAAAAATTATTTAAATACACCCTGCACACCTTTACCGCAAGACTGAACGATAAACTCGATCGAACTGCAACTGTTAACCGAATCCACTAGTGAACAGGAGAGGAGGCTCCACAACGGCTATGAGGGAAAGTCTTCTGGATCTTGGGGATCGAGAGGTTCAGGGAGGGGGGAGAAGCTTCACAGTCAGCAGGAGGAGGAGGGGAAAAGGTTCGGTGGGTGAGATGGTAGGGGACGACTGGATGGGTTTCGGGCAGCTTTCCGGCTGGAGGAAAGGTGGTTTAAGGTGGTAGCGGGTTTGAGGCACAGGAGCAACATTCTGAGAATGGAGCGACTGAGAAGGGAGCGAGGGCTACAACAGCGACGCCGACAACCTACCTAAGCTAGAGAAGAAGAAAGGTGCTATATGAAAGGGTGTTTAAGGGACCGATAAAAAAATACAAATTTTAAAATATTTATGTATTAATAAAAGAGTTGAGAATTCAAACCGTTAGAGGTGAGAATAGACTAGGCCAACCGACAAGGACAAATGAACCAACCTAAGTCAAACCCAGGTCAAGTCAGGTTCTGCTCGGTGGGGGGAGAGGTGAGTGGATCCTAGTTTGGATCAAGGCTAGTGATGTGGGTGACTCACACTTGTGGGGGATATTGTTGAGAATTCAAATGTGAGCGGTTAGTCCCACATCAGCTAAGAATGAGCTAAAATGAAGGGTATATAAGAGAGGGGACCCATGTACCTAATGCCTTAAGGTTTTGGGTGGAGATGTGTTGTTTGGGTCCCTTGTCTGGGAACCATGTACCTAATGCCTTATGGTAAAATGGGCTTTTAAGCAGGCTTTCAGGCCTTGTAAGACTTATAAAGCTTTGCTCGATCCAGCCTATTTCCATCCCTACAAACCTTCATGATCTCATTTTATCTGCAGTCAACATTTTGTTAAATCCACTTTGAGAAAGAAATACTTTCAATAGGATTTGATTTGTCATTCAATTTCCAAAACATTCTATGACGTGGCATTCAGTGCCACATGGCGCAAAGGTCTAATAAGATGTTGACATGTGGCAGTGACATCATTGATGATGTCATGCTGACATCATCTTTGTTTGCTAAATAACCTTTTTTAACAGAACTTAACAGAGGGAACAAACATGATGCATTTTGTTTTTGCAGGGGCTTCTTTAAAACAATTTTTTTTTGTAGGGGCTCAACTGGACCATGGTGATATTTACAGGAACCAAACGTATATTTAAACCTTTTAAATTATATGAACTAAAACTAGAATTACATACGTTATTTTGAATGACAATATTTTCAAAACTTCATAACATAATACTCACAATCAATGTCGTTCTTCTAGTGAGGACACCGAAAAAACAGAAATAATAGGTTAATTTATTTTAAATCTAATTTATTGCGTAAATATTAACTGGTTATAAATATACCTATATACATTTATAGGTATCCATTTAGTTGAACCGGTTTACGTTCTTTGCTTGGTTCTTATACTCAGTCCTCGATGAGTTGTTAAAGCATTGAGTGAAAAAAAAATATATAACTTCCTTGATCGAAATACATACATAGTTTGAATTGTCACATATGTGAGTTATCTAAGTACATACCTGTTTTCTGTTTCTTTTTTATTTTTGTCAAATAAAAGGAAGGAAGCCTCGTTAAAACCTTCTGATGTAAAAAAAGAAATTAAAATCAAAACCATAATAACGACTTCCTAACAATATTACTTCAACGACAATTAACAATATTCATATTCTTGACTATGTTGGTGTAAGAGTTAACAACGAGATGTTGTTCATCCAATCTTTGTGTTCGTCGATTTTAGCAGGAAAGGAATCTAAGTAGGATATTGTATCTAAATCGATTGCCAACCATATCCAATAGTGCCTACAAAAATTGTGGAATAAGAAAATCACAAATATTTCACAATACATTGTTTATGTCCTATATATGTTAACAATCTTCACAACTGATTTCAAACAACATGCTAATAATCTCCATTAACGGAAAGAGAGAGAAGAGATGTGAAAGGGACTCGTGACTGCTTTAGCTAAGGGGCGGGCCTGAACGCAACACAACGAACTTATAAGATAAACTAAATGTCTCACAGTAGATTGATAGGTGACCATTAATTGGCTCCCAACTATAACTCGTTCCTTGCTTTAGAACATCACGCTATAATTGGTTCACCAATAATTCAATGCTTTTGGAAGTGAGATAACCAATCTTTTATAAGCTCACTTGACACTGGACAGTATATATTTTTGTCTTTTGTGCCATCTCTAAAAGCGGCTCAATTAATAAATACACAACTTGTTGCAAATATGGAAGACATATTGGGGTACCTATGTGCAAAAATGAAAAATAGTTATATTTTTTAAAGTTTATAATTTCATAAACATGAACAGATGCATAAGTACATTTTCAGACATTTTGTACAAGTTACAAATGTTGTTCCCTTCTTGATCTGGTGGATCTTTTGCACAGTTTCCTGAACCAAATCCGGTCCCAATAGTCTTCTTTCACCTACATCCCACCAACAAAGTGGTGCTTGACACTTCCTCCCGTACAATGCCTCATACGCAGCCATTCTGATGCTGGAATGATAACTGTTATTGTAGGCGAACTCTACTAATGGAAGTTGATCCTTCCATCGGCCACCACTATCAAGTGCACACGCCCGAAGCATCTCCTATAGGGTTTGGATAGTGCGCTCAGTTTTGCCATCGGTCTGAGGATGATATGCCTTACAAACATACACTTTAGAACCCAATGCCATATTCAGAGCTCTCCAGAAACGAGAAGTAAACTTCGGATCACGATCTGAAATGATGCTAGTCGGGACCCCATGCAATTTCACTATGTTTGTGAGGTATTTATCAGCCAATTTGGAGATCTGGAGATTAGAGCGAACCAGAATGAAATGTGCTGACTTAGTTAGACGATCCACCCCTAACCAGATGAAATCATTACCAGCCTGGGATCGTGGCAGTCCCTTGACATAGTCCTTATAAATCTCTTCCCATTTCCATTCAGGAACATTCAATGGCTGCACATGACCGGAAGGCTTTTGGTGCTCTATCTTACCCCTTTTACAAGTTAAGCATCGAGACACAAATTCAGCAATTTCTGTTTTCATTCCCGGCCACCAATACATCTGTTTGATATCCCGATACATCTTGGTAGAACCAGGATGTATAGAATCTTGACTCTTGTGTGCTTCTTCTAACACCTTATGCTTCACTTCATCATCATTAGGCACACAAATTCTCCCGTTGAAACAAATCATACTGTCACTGTCTTCGGTAAAACCAAGTAGTCCCGTTTGAGCCTGAAGCTCCAAATCAACTTCTTGGGCCAAGCGAATTGAATATCTTAACGAACTAGAAATCCGAATATGACTTAGAACCAATTTACCCCTTTTGGGTATTACGTTCAAGTTGAGATACCTAAAGGATTCCACTAAGGCCATTTCATGCATCATCGGTGAAGTTGTGTGTAATGACTTCCGACTCAATGCATCAACTACCACATTGGCTTTTCCAGGATGGTAATTCAAAATCATAATCTTTCAGAAATTCTATCCATCGCTGTTTACGCTTATTTAGCTCGTTTTGGTCAAACAGATATTTCAAGCTTTTATGATCATTGAAAACCGTGAAACGAGAACCATACAGGTAATGTCTCCAAATCTTCGATGCATACACAATGGCAGCTAGTTCCAGATCATGTGTAGGATAATTCTCTTCATTAGTTTTCAGTTGTCTAGAGGCGTAGCCTGTAACACCCTAGTATTTCTAAACAGTAGAAATACCAAAACATACATTTTAGCTTATATCAGAGTATAAAATTTCCTACTTAGATACACATCATTGCAAGAATAGCGAAAATGATTACATAACTTAAATATTAATTCAAGTCATATTATCGATTACAGAGACAACCACAGGAAACATAAACTAACATAAAAGAACTAGTCTTCAATCTTCCCCTCGAGCATGTCACCTAACCATGCCTTCTAGCTTTCCTTGTTCCCTGTTTCTCTGTAAAAACAACAATAATGATAGGGTGAGATAACATGTCTCTGTGAGTTTTACCGCGACCCCTAACATTCACTCGGTCCAATTTATAAAACCATAGCATTCGTAGTTTAATTTAAAAACCACAAGCTTCTTATATTAATCGAAACACCGACCGCACACACAACTGCTAATCCTGGTGAATCGTGCAACAATACCTAGCATAACATCGGCCGCCATAACATGCTTACTCTCGATGAACCCCCGCTAGTACTTTCCCTAACGGATATTGGGCCTTGGTAAGGGGCTCATGACCTTCCCCGCCTAGTATGCTATTCAATGGGTCGTCACCCACAATCGATAGAATTTATATATCGTAACCGCATTGGGCCGTCAACCTTATTAGATATAATCTATATATCACACCCGCATTCGGGCGCTATATAAGCATTCACTGCGTCATTGTCAGGTACACACACTATTCACTCATATTCGCATTTTTCCCGTTCACTCCTGACTTGGGCGTTGGAGTGTATTCGCAGGTACACCCGCCCGCTCTCACCACCTTGGAGCACGACCATCAGAGCGAGTGACAGAAGACTTGGACCTCAGCCGCTTACTACAAAGAGATCAAAGGTACAGATCAATTGGCGACCACAGTTGGAGCCCGCGCGCTTTCCACTTCCATTTACGATGCCACCAAAGGCAGCTCGAGGCCGACCAAAGGCCCCGACGCGACTCCAAAGCGTGGCTGAAATTCCAACTAGACTTCAGAGCGCAGTCGAAATCCCAACCCAACCGCCTCACACTAATGTGACAGGTCCCAGTACCGTCCCAACACAGCAAGTGATGGTCGGGCTACCCGTAGATCTGGTCAACGAATTGCGAGGGCTACTACAAGACCGCAATCAGACGCTAAATCAAAATATTGACCGACTCACGCAATTAGAAGATCTGGTTGCCTCAAGGCGAGCTCACACCGCTCCGGAGAGACGACCTCCACGGGAAGGCACCTCGGCATTACGGGCAAACCGATCACCTCCACGCAGACATTTAGCCCATCGGTCTCCAACTCAGAGGAGGGGACGAGGAGGGGGTAGCTCGCCACCAAGTGGGATTCCGCCCACTTCTGATTGCACATATTGGCCTGAAGAGTCCTCTGATCAAGAATCTTCCTTTGGATCGACCAACTCGCCCACCCCATCACGAAGTCGATCTAATGAGCGATTCACTAATCGTTCAAAAGAATACTCGAACAAACCTAAGCGCGGACACGGAGGTCACTATAAGGAGGGACGACATCATCATAAAGAAAGAGGAGATCACAGTTTGGGACCGTACACTAAAGAAATTGACGAGTATCGCATACCTCATTCGTTGCAGAAACCTCTATCAGGTCTCCACATGTACAACGGCATGAAGGACCCTGATGCCCACTTAAAGCATTTTCATATCATGATGAAATATCGAGGAGCACCCAGACCAGTAAAATGCAAGATTTTCCCCCTAACCCTAGAAGGGTCGGCCTTGGAATGGTTCACTGAGCTAAAACCCAACACCATTTCTTCTTGGGAACAGATGGCCAGAACATTCACAGCCCACTTCACGACCTCAACAATCAAGCCTAAATCTCAAGATGTTTTGATCGCCATCAGGCAAGGACACAACGAATCCCTACGGAGCTATGTGGAACGATTTAACCGAGAAGTTGACCAAGTAAGGCACCTAGAGATAACCAAAGATTATTTTTCTTAAGAACGGGTCTCTTGCGAGGAAGCCGTTTCGAGGTAGAATTCAGAGACATCAAGAAATACTGCAGATACCACAAGAGTAATGGGCATGATACTAACAACTATATGGCCCTCAAAGACGATATAGAAGCCTTAATCAGAAGAGGAAAACTGACACAGTATCTAAAGGGAGAGCAAGTTGAGGCGCGGGGAGAAAAGCGAGAAGATCGCTCACCGAAAAGGGGAAAAGCACGAGCAGAAGAATCAGTCAAAGTCGTTGACGAAGAGGACGACGAGGAAGAGGTAGTAGATACCCGAAAGTCGCGAGGATGGGCAGTTGCAGTGGTTATTTCTGAGGGGATACCCACCAATGCATCATCCAAAAAGTCAGTCAAGAGAAGGTGGGACGAGATTCTGAGCATTGCCTCTACGTCCACCCCAAGACCGCCCTCTCAAAGACCCTCCATTTCGTTTGGTGACGAAGATCTCATGGATGGAACGCCCAACAGCGAAGTACCACTTGTAATAGTTGCGGTGATGGCGAACATGGAAGTTAGAAGAATCTTGGTCGATCAAGGAAGCTAGGCGGACATCATTTTTGAAGGTTTATTGGACGTGTTGAAAATCTCAAAGGACGACCTAAGGCCCTACAGAGGAACGGTCTTGACTGGTTTTAACAGAGCTTCAACAACTCCAGTTGGGCGATTGGAATTAATGGTGGCCTTTGGAGATGATGCTGCGGACAAACCTCTTTGTAGAACGATCAGAACGGACTTCATCGTGCTACCTTGCAAATCGGTCTATCAATGCATTATTGGTCGACCGATCCTAGCCCGACTAGAAGCCGTGCCATCCACGGTCCACCTTAAAATGAAGTTCTACACCAAGAATGGGGAAATCGCCACTATTCAAGCCGACCTACTGTCCGCAAAGCGAGCGTTTCTCCTAGGTCTGAAGGAAAAGAGTAAGAAAGTAGCACAAGAAATAGAAGTCGCAATGAAAGACGATGGACGAAGGAAAGATGGGAGCGATCTTCCCACCAAGACCAACCACTTGCCTTATAAGGCATGAAGAAGTATGATGTATGAGAATCAAGAACGAGTAGGACGCTCTTTTTCCCCACTGGGGTTTTTATTGAGGCCTGCTCGTACATCAATAAAGAAGAACTTGTTACTGTTACCAAGTACCATTTTTCAAGTTGTTAAACGACCTTAGACAACAAATCGAATCACGCCTTTAATAAGTTCAATTCAAAATGAGTTTGATAAACTACTAAGGTAATTAAACGAGCTTAAGAATAAAGCAAACGACCTTCGACTCGGTCGCGCATGATAAACGGTCTAAAACTAAAGAAGAAACTTGGTAAGCTGTCTTATTTATGCAAACCACTCGAATCATCACTCGCGCGAGAGGGAGAACGGATCACTCGAAATAACTTAGAAGTGAAAACATAATCAAATTGGTATTAAATTAGCCCGAAAGAATGCGGGTTTCATTACAACAAAAAGGCAGCCCAGAGGTCCCCGATGAAAAGAAAGGAAAGTTAAAAACAGAAATTACAAGAAAAACAAAGACTGTTCATTCTGAGCGACTATAGATGACCGCCTCCTCTTGCACGATATTATCATTTTCATCCCGCTCTGCAAAACGTATGATTTGCCCGTTCACCTAAAAGTGGTCATTGTTCACTATCGAAGGATCAATTTCCAAATTTGGATAGCAGTATTGAATTTGAGCAACAGCCTCCTCAAACCGCTCTTGAGCAATCTCAACGACCCTCTCCTCTAGAAGCTCAAGATGAGCAACCTTTTGATCTCTCTCTTTTTCCACCATCTCAAGGTCATCCTTCAAGCCCGCCACCTGTTCCTCCAGTTTGGTAGCCTTGGTAGTTTGCTCAATCAAATTGGCAGATTCGGTGGCCAACTTGATCTCAGCATCTGCCTTAGCTGTTAAGGCCGCGTCACATTCAGCAGTGACCGTACCTAGTGCCTCTTGAGTAGGTTGAAGGGCGACATCCGCTTCTTTAAGCTTTTCCTTAGCAGCCTCCAACTCTGCTCATAGATCTGTGATGCGACCAAGTGCAGATTTGTACTTGTTAGTCTTATCTATGAGGTCCCCCTCCAACCGTGAGTTTTGACGGGCGAGAAGAATACCTGCTTGACGTTTTGTTTCCTCAGTCTTATAGCGAGCAAGTTGTGAAGAAGCAGCCTCAGCGATCTCCGCAACGAACAAAAGAGCGTCTTCCTTAAGGCGTTCAAAATCTGTCTCCCCGAGATCGTCCAAATCCAAGGACGATCTCCGTGGGTTCTCTTTAAGTTTCTTTTGCTGAGGAGGATCAAGATCGTAGTCATTGAGGCTCTTCTGAGTTCTGTACTTGATGGGTTCACGATCATAGTGGGAATGCGACCAACCAAGAGGGAACTTCATCGAAGTAACATTCCCCTGAGCGTCTGAAGAACCGACAAACTTACTAACCTCATCACTGGTTGGAACGATCCAGACAAACGCGCTCCTCCATGGTTTAACAGACTCACAAAAAGGTTTGAACATTTTAACCGTCCCCCGTTGTGTCTTCAAAGAAACTTGTTCCCAGCGCCTGGGAACACTTTTTTGCTCAACGGTGCGGCTAACTTCGAAAAGAGTAAAAAAAAAGCGACCGTTGACATCCCAGTCAAGAGCGCCCATCACAATCTCAAAGGAACGGATCAGAGCCCAAGCATTGAAGTGAAGTTGGGAAGGAGCGACCCCCAACATTCGTAGAACGCGCCGTTGGAAGTAAGTAAAAGGAGGTCGTACCTTCAGGTCGCGGAGCACGTTGGTGTACATAATGAATTTAAGGAACAGTAAGGAGGTCGTACCGATTAATTCTTCATAATAAGGAACCATATTATTCCCTGCAGGAAAGATGGAACCCTGAGAAAGTGTGGCCGTTGAAATCCAAGAGCGATCTTCCCCGTAAACACCGTTCCAGTCGCGCTATTCTGGGATGGCATCATCCACGGGAACTGATGGGACAGAAGGAGTTTCCTGATTCGAACGCTCCTGAAGCAGATCAGTGTGGAGTATTTGCCCGGCCTCAGAAGAAGTGGATGAAGAAGTACGAGTGGAAGAGGAGGACGAAAAGTCGGTCGAGGAAGTTAGAGTCTCAGAGGACGTGTCTCCGCTCATTTTTAGCTGCGAATTCAAACAACCGAAAGAGCGACTGAAAGACTAAGCCGATTTTACTCAACCGCGCCAGTACCCCGCCCTGCAAGGAGAGGGAAAAAGTCAGAATCACCAGAATAGGATGACTCGCGGAAGGGGGGACAAGGTCGACCCCGAGCCTGTCACCCCCTTCTCACTTGGAAAGCAAAAACAAAGAAAGGAATAAGCAACAAAATTTGGGAAAGATAAAGGAACTTACCAGGAGTAGGAGAAAAGTTCGGGCACAGGGTCGTATGCTCCTTAATAAAGAGGATAAGGCGACCTGAAGAGTGAAAATGCCTAAGGGGAAGCTCGTGGACGGGCAAGCACCTAGCCAGAGTAACGATGAAGGAAGCTCATTCCGCACGAAAAGGTAGCCCGCTCTTGGAGGAAGAAATGAGGAAGGTAGAAAAGAAATGAGTAGGGGCAACGTATTTATAAGGTCCAAAGGGCAGAAAGGCAGAACGACACGACCTTTCGCCTGCAAGCGCCTCGAAAAATGAAACGTCATCATTACCAGACGCTGTCGTTTCACGAATTACTAGGCGTCATAAATGATTTCGTCAAAACCGAGAAAGTGTCGCTCCACGCCTGGTGACACGTGTCCAAAAGTGGTCCGAAATCAACGACCAAAATAACAGAGAGAAGGTTGACCGTCCGTTAAAGCCTACGCCCGTCCCTAGCACGACCTTGGCTTGGGGGGCAACTATTCTGGAGTGGGCCGAAGCTCGGTCCACAAAAAGCACAAGCGGAGCGGCCCATTAGGTTATCTAAGAGCAATCAACCAGATCAACGGTTCTGTTGAGTCCGTACACAATCCAACGGACGCACGCAGATTTCGGGCGCTATATAAGCATTCACTGCGTCATTGTCAGGTACACACACTGTTCACTCATATTCGCATTTTGCTCCTTCGCTCCTGACTTGGGCGTTGGAGTGTATTCGCAGGTACACCCTCCCGCTCTCACCACCTTGGAGCACGACAATCGGAGCGAGTGACCGAAGACTTGGACCTCAGCCGCTTACTACAAAGCGATCAAAGGTACAGATCACTTATAGTTCTATATAATCTATATATCACTATTCTATGACCGGTTTAGACGAATACAACAATAATCATCCCACGTCGTTAATATAAAATCAAATAGGATATATAATCCATTTAATTTTTCCAAAAACATGTGCGCACACGTAAACTATGACAATCTTACTTAAAATGTAAGGAAACCTTTTACATATCAAACGACGTCGAAAAATTGCAAAAGACCACTTGTAGGGAAGCTACGGATGTCTTGTTTCTAAATAAACTTAGTTTTGCAAAATAATGAGCGAATTAGTACAGTTTTCAAAAATGGACAGAATGGTTCTCAGATTTGGACAGAATCTGTCCCCTGATTCAAGCAATTGTAAAACGACCAAAACTTGACCAACTGGTACAAAACTTGAGCCTAACCAGAATAAAATTGAGTTTACTTTCTAACGGGACAAGAATTGTTCAAAACGGAGTTCAATTGAGACAACCAAACCAAAAACGCTGAACCTATACCCAATTTAACTTCAGAAATTTGACTCAACTTGGGATACTCATAACTCGAGCTACACAACTCCAAATTTAACCACACCAGTGCCAAAATGACCAAAATGAAGTCTCGTTTCTAAAAAAATAAGCCCCATAATTTTTGGACTAAAAAAACGTACCCAGTTTCAAAAAGATAGTACCTATGCCCAGAATGCTTCCAGAATATTACCCTATCTTGTAAGACTTATAATTCGACTTAGACAACTCCAATTTTGATGAAACCAGTGCCAAATTAAATAACTTTAAATCTAGTTTTCAAAAATATAGGATACAGAATTGTATAATTACCAGAACTCCCGCAACAACCAAAACACTGAACACATATCCAGAAACTTTCCAACAGTGAAATATTATCAACAATTTTTCTAATTTTCAGCAAACATCAAATTAAAACAATCACATTCAGACTCAAAATCCCTAAGCGTGAGTAAAACTCACCTTTTGTGATGAAAATCACAATTCCACGCGAACACAAAGATCACGAACAATCAAAATCACACGAATGGTCCCCAAAACGACTCCGACGCTCCCACGAACTCGAACTCGCCTTGAAGCTGACCCAAACCACCCAAAACAGAACTAAGGTATCCAACCCCTCAAGTAATTTCGAAATGTGGCTTGGTTGAGCTCCTAACACTAGTGATTGATCTTCAACAACATGCAAGTCAATCATCAACACCCAAACTCCATTTTCCGTTCATATGAGCTCCAAATTCTAAAATGGCAACTAGAGAAAAATGGGGAATGAGTAATTAATTCTGGTATCATTGTGATGAAGAGTGGATCCTAAAACACTTACATGCATTACATTTTGAGTGATGAATCTCCTCTTCTTCTTCCTCCCTCATGTGCGTCTCTCTCTCCTCTCTCTCCATTCTCTCTCTCTGATTTTATTTTCTCTAGCTTTCAGCAAGTTGTGGAAAGTGAGAAGGAATGTTATGTTTTTGGTATTTATGAGCTGAGGGTTATGTAAATAAGGAAAAGACCAAAATGCCCTTTTTAGCCTAACTCTCACTTAAACTCTAACTTCCCAATGATTCAATCATTAATACCAACATGTAACTTAGCCATTTAAATAGCATTTTCATAATCCTAATATATATAGGACCGAAATGACGATTTTACCCTTGTGATCTAATTCCCACAACAACTCACACAATTCAAATAAAATTGCATGTAATTCATATGATTGAGCAATTAAATATTGCTTTCGCGACATAATCATATCAATGACTCGATTTATCATGTAATCGATTAATAAATCGCTAGTTAATTTCGTGAACCGAAATTAACGAAACTAGGGATGTTACATAGGCAACCACTTGTTGATTGTGCATGAGAACACATTCCAAACCCCTGCCTGAGGCATCACTGTAAATTTGAAATCCCAATGATAGATCAGTAATCTTTGCAATCGGAATCCCACACAAACGGTTGACCCTCTCGAGTTAACCGAGTGACTGGAAGCACTAACTATGAAAACCCTGGATGAATCTCCTATAGTATCCGACCAATCCCAAGAATCTTCTCACTTTAGTCACTGTGGATGGTCGTCTCGAATTCAGTATCGCTTCTACTTTACTAAGGTCCACTGCAACTCCATTTTGAGAAGTCACATGTCCAAGAAATTTGACTTCAGACATCCAAAAGTCACATTTCATCAGCTTAGCATACAAATGCTTCTCTCGGAGCACGTTAAGAACAATTCGAAGATGCTGCACATGATCCTCAACTGTCTTAGAGTACACCAAGAAATCGTCAATGAACACGACCACAAACTAATACCGATATTGGTTGAAGTGTTAACCCGAATGGCATCACTACAAAATCGTAGTGCCCATATCTAGTACGGAAAGCTGTTTTCGGAACATCCAAAGCTCGCACCTTGATTTGATGATAACCTGACCTCAAATCAATCTTCGAAAACATTGCTGTTCCCCGAAGTTGATATAACAAATCATCGATCCTTGGCAACGGATACTTGTTCTTGATTGTCACCTTGTTGTGCTGTCGGTAGTCAATGCAAAACCACATGCTACCATCTTTCTTCATAACTAGGAAAACCGGAGCACCCCATGGTGAAGCACTCTGTCGAATGAATTTCTTGGAAATGAGTTCTTCGAGTTGGGACTTAAGCTCTTTCAATTCTAAAGGAGACAACCTATAAGGAGCCATAGAAATTGTTCCAATTCCCGACACCAAGTCTATTGATAATTCTACCTCACGATCCGGAGGTAGGGATGACACTTCATCGGGAAAGAGATCAAGAAACTCATTAACAACTAGAACAGAAGTTAGGTCTAAACCTATTTCAGAAGCGGATGATAACATCATGATATAGGCCTCTACTCCTTGAAACAGACATTGACTTGCAGAAGTAAAAGAAATTATAAATTATGGCTTCGGAGTTGGTTGTGGGCAACTCGACCGACTTTGAAGCAAAACTGATTGTTCTGTTGAAGCAATTCAAAATGACATGATTGGCAGACAGCCAATCATACCCTAAACGATGTTCATACCCTTCATTGGCAAACACACGAAATCTACTACAAAAGTCCTATCTCCTATAGCAAGCAAACCGTTTTCACATAGAGTTTGGGTCTGAACATTACTCTCAGCGGCCGTGAAAATAGTAATCGGTTGAGGTACCTGTGTTAAAGCTAAGCCCAACAGTTCAACACATGTTTGTGCTATGAATGAATGAGTGGCACCAGAATCATATAAAATACTTATAGGCTAATAGAAAAGAGATCTTGTACCCCTCAACAGATTATTAGTAGGTTGACATTTTCTGCGCATCCAAGGTATACACTCTCCCTTGAGTTGGAGTAGTACATCCTAACTGAGCTTTCTTCTTTTCAGGACAATTATTGGCATGATGACCCTTCTACTTACAATAGTAGCATTGAGTAGATCCGATGCGACATTCACCTCTATGGAATTCCCCCACGTAGAACAAGCCTCAAAATTCTTAGAATCTGACTTCGGAACTTGCATTGGCTTCTTGAGATTCACTTTTGGTCCCATCTGAGAGTTAGAAGATCCTTCACCCTTCTTACCATAACCAAACTCCCTCTTGCTGGCATCAAGCTTCCGCAAGTCTCCTTCCACAACATAGGCTTGCTGCACCAGAGCAGCATAACTGGTGCAATAAAATGAACCTAAGTTGTGCGCAATATCCTCTCTCAGTCCATGTTTATACCTATTGATGTTCCATATGTCATTCGGTGCATAAGTGGCCAATTCATAGAACTGAGATAACTCCTCAAACTTAGTGCTGTACTGAGCCACTGTTAGGTCATTCTGCTTCAGAGTTAAGAATTCCTCTTCTTTTTATGTCTTCATGAATGTGGGGAAAAACTACTCAAGGAACATTCCATGGAAGTTCTCCTAAGTCACAGGTGTACCCTGATTCACCATTAATGCACGAGCATTTCTCCACCAGGTATATGCTTGCCCCTTCAGCATATGGGTAGCCAACTGGACTTTCTCTTCATCACCACTTTGAAGAGCAGCTACTTCTTCCTTGTTTACTTTTTCTTTCCCTGCTCATATGTAAAACACCACATAATTAAACAGTGAGATAATAATCTCAGCGAGTTCTTTCGGAACCCCTCACTTTAATCTCTCGGTGTCTTAATTATCTTTTCTCTTTTCTTAGCACAACACCGGAAAATCACTACAAATTCCCCCGGTGAACCCACCAGATAATAGCTATTATCGAGTCAACTTATTCTGGGCCTAGGCTTAGCGCTAATTACTTCCCCTCACTTAGAATCTGATCTGTACCTTGAGGTCGGTTGTAGAGCTGGTCAAGGGACTGGTCCTCTGATGTTGTAGGAAGTGGTCGGCCTGATGCTGTTGAGGTAGGTCTGGACGTGCGCGGGGTGTACCTGCGAGGACACTCCGACGCTCAAGTCAGCTAGGTCGAGCACTATAATAACGGGTGAGAATTAGAATAGATTGTGTACCTGGCATCTTGGTGCTTAGTGCTATTTATAGTGGCAGAGAGATTCGAGAGAGCCGTCGGATTCGAGTGGGGTGATCCGGATCGTTGATTCTGGAGGCCCATTGAGCTGTTGGGCTGATCCACTAATGGATTGGGCTTGACGATTGGCCCAGTCCAGAACAGTTGCCCCTCAAGCCAAGGTCGATCGTCGAGCGGGCGTAGGCTTGATGTGCCGTATTGACAGCCGTGCCCCCCAGTTATCACTTAGTAAATTTTCGGTGTTCGGGATAACAAAGTAGGGGGTGTGCTTGGTGCATTCCACTAGACCATTGCGTTGTTTCGAATGTTTCTAACATTTCGAGTTTGCATGTACACGTATAGGAGATGTCCTTCCCATTCGCTTGTAAAATACATTATTTCTTCCAAAATTCCACCGAGGTCTCTCACACACGGGCGTTCAGAATTTTGGAGCGGCCACTTTCTTCCGAGCGGCCAGGGTATTTCGCGTGGGATCGTCATCATCTTGGGCGGACAGGGTTGCGTGCGGGCGACAAAGAATCAAGGGTCTCAGGCGCGAGTGATCTTGGGGCGACCAACATCTTGGGCGGCAATCATCTTCTCACGGGCAACCTGCATATATCGAGGGTGAGCCTCTTCGTGCTGTGGGCGCCCTAATCTTGGGCGACCAACACACACTGTAAGCGCCCCACCTTGGGCGACCTCTTCATGTGTTGTGGGCGCCCCAATCTTGGGCGACAAGCATACACTGTAAGCGCCCCAGCTTGGGCGACCTCTTCATGTGCCGTGGGCGCCCCACCTTGGGCGACCCACTAGGACTTGGAGCACGCGTTGTGGGCGCCCCACCTTGGGCGACCCAGTAGGGGTTGGAGCGTGTGTTGTTCTTCACACGTGGTGGGCGCCCCACCTTGGGCAACCCACTAGTGTTTGTGCGTGTTTCTCACGCACGTGGGCGCCCCACCTTGGGCGACCCACTAGGGTTTTGAGCGTGTTCTTCACGCGTGTGGGCGCCCCACCTTGGGCGACCTGTTCTCTCTTTTTCCTTTTGCGTTATTCTATCTTGATGTAGTGGTGACTTAGAGTATTTTTTGACGTTTTGGTCTTCCAGGTGGTGCTCTTTGTCTTTCTGAGGCTTTGGTGGTTTGATCTTCCCGACTGCTTGATCTGTATTTCAAGGTATGCGACCTCGATTAATTCGTAATATGTCGGTTGGTTTCTGACCTGTTGTGATTTTTATGACTTTTGATTTCTTCTTTGAATAGGTGTGATTCGATCACTTGGTCTTTCTGCTCTGAGGTCGATCGGAACTCTTCTGAGATCAACCACTGCTCGCGTGGTGTTATTCATCAAAGAGGGCGCTCCTCCCTGACCAAACGTAAGTTTTCTATCTCGCTTTCTGTCTTATCTTTCAATTTGTGTCTTTGTTTTCTGATTGATTAGAGCGAGGAGGGGGTTTCAGGCGCGAGGTCGAGAATTTCAATAAGAAGCTTGTTGATGTCGAAGGGGAACGTGACAAAGCGGTCGAAGATCACGTAGCCTTAAGGGACTAGATCGTGGGTATTGCGCGGAGCGCTTTGAGGAGGCTCTTAGACAGGTTATATGCAGCCTGAGATCGAGTTCGATCGAGAAGTCGTCAACTAATCCCATTTTATGGAGGGCGGCCGCATCGTCAGGGCCGAGCAGTTGGACGAGGAGGGAAAAGTCGTTAGCGAGGAGGCGGTCGTTTGGGCTCCTCCAGCATGATCTGGTTTTTAATTACTTTTTCGCACTTTATTTCTTTTGCTTTTGTTTTTGTCTGTTTAACGGGGTGACCTCCAGGTCGTCACTCTCTTTGAACCTCGTATGCTGATGGGGCCCGGCCTTCTCCGGGGTGACTTGTTTTAATTGAGCTTTCTTTTGGTCATTTTCACTTTATACTTGCTGCTCGCTTTATTGTCTCTTACGTACTTTGTGCTTGGGAAAGATCGTTTTTTCTCTCAGCCGGGGGGCTTTCGCTTCTGCCAAGAACTGGCCGTCCCCTATAGCAATTAGCTGGCCGTCCCCCATGGCTCAAGGTGTGGTCCCCCCTGAGAGCTCACAAAAAGGGGAGGGTGCTCGCCTTGTTGATCGTTCCACACGGAGTGGTCTTTTAACTGGTCGGGTCTCGACCCTACCCCTTAGGCAGCTTACCAAGTTTCTACTTGGATTTAGCTCGCCTTTGGGGGTGCGACCAATCTTAGGTCGCTTCATTTGTACTTAAATTCGTTTAAGTGCCTTTGGATAGTTTATCAAGCTTCTACTTGGATTTAACTCGCCCTCAGGGGTGCGACCAATCTTAGGCTGCTTCGTTTGTACTTAAATTCTTTTAAGTGTTGTATCCTGACTGCGCAGTTTATCGAACAAGGTTCGAACTTGACTCGCACGGCAGATCAAATTTTTGAGGTTTGTTCTCCATAGTATCGTCTCCGAAGGTGACCATCAACCCGATCATCCGATCGATGTGGTGGATGCTCCATTAAATCTGGTCAGGACTGTTCCTCTGTAAGGTCTCAAATCTCTTTTTGATATCTTCAAATTGGCTAAGAGATCTTCAAAAACAGTATCTGCAGAGCTCCCTTGGTCGATCAGTATTCCTCTGACTTCCACGTTGGTCATGACAGCGACCACCACGAGTGGTACACCGTTGTTGGGCGTCCCGTCAATAAGGTCCTCGTCCCCGAAGGAAATGGGCGGCCTCTTCGAGAGGGCCCGGGGCGGACGTTGATCCGACGCTCATGATTGCATCCCACCTTCTTTCTATCGACTTGTTTGTTGAAGCATCAGTGGGAAAGCCTCTTGTGACTACCATGGCAACTGGCCTTCCCCTTGGTTTTCTAGTGTCTGGGACATCATCACCTTCGTCTTCATCTTCTTCTAACACCTTGGCCATTTCGTCGGCCGGTGCCTTTTCTTTCCTAGGCGATCGACCTGCTTGCCTGCCGTCCCGCCTATCAGTCTGGTTCTTTTTTGTCCTGACATTGGGAAAATCTTGCATTTCACAGGTCCGGCTTCCCCCCTATATTTTATCATTAGGTCGAAGTGTTTTAGGTGGGCGACAAAATCTTTCGCGCCGTTGTACATCTTCAGGTCAGAGGGGGGTTTTTCTAACGAGCGCGGAATGCGGTACTCGTCTACCTATCTGGTAAATGGTCCCAAGCTCGTGTCGACTCCGCCTTTACGAGGTGGTCGGTCTTGGAAGTATCGACTTCGATGATCACGTCGTTCTTCTTCGGAATAGTCTTCTTAATGGTTGAGTTGGTATCTCCCGTGAGATCTGATACGAGACCGCGCGGGGGAGCCAGATGAACATACGAGGATTCCTGGTGTGATGACTCTTCCGGCCAGTAGGTGTAGTCAGAAGTGGAGGGTGTCGTCCTCTTGTGGGGAAAAAGGTCGATCTTCCTGAAGGTGAGTCTGACCGATCGAAGAGGTCTAATCGGCCAAGGAGGTTGCTGATCACAAGATTGAAGAGCTTGAGGGGCCGGTCTCAAAGCTCGAGGGCGAGGTTGAAGACTTGAACTTGGCGAAGAATGTTGCAGAGGAGGCGAATGAAGAAGCAGAGGAGAGCGCTCGTACGCTCGCTCGAGAAGGGGTCAGGGTCGCTCACTCGGTCATCTTCCAGGGACCATGAGGGTCAGGTCGCCCCTGGTCAGGGTGGTCATGGTCGCCCCTGGTCATGATCGGGTTGTCTTTTATTGTAATCTAAACTTTGATCGTTCGCGCTTTGGTATTCTACTTCACGTTTGATTTCTCTAAGTTTCGTTTGCTCTTTCATCTTACACGTTTGATGCTCTGATCGTCTAATATCATTGGATCGCCCATGCTCTTTAGGTCGTCCAGCATCTTGGGTCGCCCAACAAGCAAGGTCGTCCCATCTCTTTGAGCCGCTCCTCCCCATGTGGGGGGCGCTCATGCCTAAACAATGAGATCGTTCTCTGCAACTCATTGCTCGTTGGGGTTAATCCTCCTCCTCCACGTGGGCAAAAATATATGTTCCCTAAACGGGGTTAATCCTCCTCCTCGTCCCCTTCGACGGGGTGGAGATTTATGAACGAGATGTCTTCGGGGAGGGGAGCGATGTCTCCTAGACAGGTTGGCCCGTAGGACGGGCGACCTGTTGTTACGGCGGCGTGGTTCGGGTACTAAGTTTGCTCGTCTGGAAGCCATTAGCTCCTCCCTCTGGGTGAGGCGATCATCTTGGCGAGCAATCTTCCGATCTCGATCGCAGAGCAAGTCACGAAGCTCCTGAACCAGGTTTGCTGGAAGGGTGACATCAACCTGCTGGGTCGATCCTGGCTGGGCACCAATGGCAGCGACCTCAGCATTGGTCGTTGTTCCTATCAATGCTGGGGGTGGCCGGACTGGTATCTCGGCCACGCTTTGCAGGCGAGTTGACCATGGTCTGCCTCGAGGTGCCTTAGGAGGCATGAGAAGTCGGTGGGATAGCGCGTGGACTCCCACTGTGGTCGCCACTGATCAATACCTTCAGATCAGCTGTAGAGCTGGTCAAGGGACTGGTCCTCTGATGTTGTAGGAAGTGGTCGTCCTGATGCTGTTGAGGTAGGTCTGGACGCGCGCGGGGTGTATCTGCGAGGACACTCCGACGCTCTAGTCAGCTAGGTCAAGCACTATAATATCGAGTGAGAATTTGAATAGATTGTGTAAGTGGCATCTTGGTGCTTAGTGCTATTTATAGTGGCTGAGAGATTCGAGAGAGCCGTCGGATTCGAGTGGGTGATCCACATCGTTGATTCTGGAAGCCCATTGATCTGTTGGGCTGATCCACTAATGGATTGGGCCTGACGATTGGCCCAGTCCAGAACAGAATCCTCTTACTCGGGATTGTCACCCCCTTGGCATCTTATGCTTTACATTCACACTTTAAGTTACTTGTGTTGCATCATAAAAATACATGATTTATGACTTAACTTTGTTCAACTATCATTGGGGAGGGTTGAGGAAGGGATTTGGGAAGGAATGGAGTCAAAAGGAATAGCATTTGAGGCATTTAAAATTTGGTGACAGACAATTTGGCCCGGACCGGGCTCTTAGGCGCACGAATCGAGCATGTTTTCAAAACATTTCAGCGTGCACCACAGATTTGGGCGCACGGACGGGCTCATGCACCAGCTTTCTAAAAACTCTGTTCTCGATAATTTTGGCTGTTCCATTGATTCCAATACCTATTTCGCTCAATTCCTAATTCAAGAACAGTCTCTAATTATCATTATGGCATGCTTAAACAACGGTTTTAAACAAACCAATGTTTAGGGACATGTCAAGAAACGTACATAAGCATACATAACCTAGAGCCTAATAAATTTTCAGCACAACCACTTCTTTTGATAGTTTCAACGGTTTTAAACAAACCAATGTTTAGGAAACCGGCCCGGATGGTCAGTTGACCTAGTCCAACCGGGAACCGGTCACCAAGACGGTCTGTTAATACCCCAGAACCGTTTTCATAGAGAACCGGCTACGAACCGGAAAAACCGGGGAAAACCTGCAAAACCAGTAAAAACCGGCGGTTCAGGGCATTTATATTTTTTTATTTAAAAAAACTAACAAAACGACGTCGTTTTCATAAAAACCAATTTTTACACCCCAAAAGCAAAGCAAAACACGTTCTCTACTTCTCAGTTTTTATTTTTTAATCAAAAGATTCAAAATTAAAAAAAAAAACTCAAAACCATTCAACTTCTCAATCACACCCCAAAAGTCATGTTCTCACTTCTTATTCTTTCATACCCACAACCAATTTTCTTTCCTCAAGCCCTAAAAAGTAAAAACTTCCTTCCTGTGCTGCTGCTGCACATGTCTCCCGGCTCCGACTCCTTAAGGATATTATTGTGTTGAATTTGAATATTAAGTCATATTTATTTGGATAATTCTGTAATTTTGCATGTTAAATATATGTGTACACCGGTTCAATGTCCGGTCCGATTCATCTCTGGTTGAGCCATTAAACATTGAACCGGTGCATCCGCCAGTTCAATGACCTGTCTGGTTCTCTGAACATTGAAACAAACCAAATATACATGCAAGGCTTTCATTTCCTCTCTCCTTTCTCTCCCTTGCTTCGATTTCTCTTCTCTCTCAACTCACTCTCCTTTTTGTTTTAAAACTGAAAATGGTATGTGAGTGTGAATGTGGTTGTGTCTCTCTCCTAGTTTTCAGCACTAGTAATGAGGGAAAATGATTGTTTGGTCTGTGAAATGTTTGTTTTGCCCTTACCTTCTATTTCTCACTTAAGATCCCTTTTTAATTACTCAAGCAAATCCCACAATGCCTACAATTAACACATTTAGGCAAATATAATCATCAATCATCTATTCACACTTACTCAATCAACTCAATTAGCAATAATTAATTAAAATCACTTGCAAATCAAAACAATTAGAAAAAACACTTTGGGGTTGTTACATATTCAACTAAAAAATATATTGCTTTTAGCAAATATTTTTTAAATCAATATTTGAAAATTTTCAAAAACAAATTCCAGCCTTTTAAAACCAAAATTAATCAAATTTACATTTATTTTTTAAAAATATTATGATTTTGGGGTCTTAACTCTATTTCTATAGCTGAATTAAAATAGTTTTTGTAGAAATTAATTTTTTTTGACCAATTTTTTTTGTAGCTATAGTATTTTTTAAATTTATATATACTTTTTAATATTTGATTATTGCGTATATTTGTTGATTACTTTGGCCCCCACAGTAAATTATGTAAAGCTATGTCACTGAGGGGCACAATTTGATAAAAGTAGGAGCATGCACTGTATATTTGTTGATTACGTTGAAGAAGTTTCAAACCCTGAATTTGTATAGCTTTGTATGTTGGCATTAATTTTATTATTTGTTCACAGATGGAGGGGACAGAAGGAATTCATGAGCATCCATATCCCTAGACACTGTTAGAATCTACACGGGAATATATGTATATACACTAACGTTGTCAAACGACAAATGTTCAATTCCCTAAATCCCCTCTATATGTCAATAGATAATATATTCCGTGCCAAAATATAGTAGTATGTAAATTCATGTTTTGTAACTTCTTCAATGGCAATCTACTTCTTGGGTTTGTTTAGAAGAAACACGAGTAAGAATAAATTAGGTGGTGGAAAGAAACCACACTAATCTGACTGGGTTAATTGGCTGATACTAAGCCTATTTAGTTTACTAATCCTAACAAGGATGGAAGATTGTGAAGCCTTCAAAAATTGCCTAAGCAGCTTATAAGGAGTAAGAGGTCAAAAAACAGCACAATTTGAGCAAAGTAGAGAACTGCATAATTGTGTTGTAGGATCTCAAGAGATCAAAGAAAACTGCGAAAAATATGTATGCTTTAGATGGTACAAAAAGATACATCATTCAAAGTTAAAACATATAAAATAGATCCACCATAAACCTAGCAAAACTCTATACAAACACACAAAGAAGAATGCAACACAACGGTCAACATGGCATATAAATGCATTCTTTTATCTTCCTTGTAAGTAGGAAAATGAAGCATGAACAAGAATGAATCTATATACTATCTCAGTGCCCCTTTATTTCTCGGGCCAGTTGTTACGATTTGGTATGGCAAGCAGATCAAATAACGTTCGATAATTATATACCGGGCATAAAAGCACTGCAATCACAATAATATTCCAAGTTAAAATATAAATCGAATAAATAAAACATAAACAGTTATATATATACATATATAGTGTTAAGGTTTTTAACCTATCATTCAATACATGTCATTAAAAATATCTAGCTTTAATCATAAAAACGTAAAGGTCACACTTAAAATGTTGTGATTGATTCATGGGGTGAAAAATTGTTACACTGTATCTGCATCAAACCCATCATTGCAATCCTAGCCATGCTTGGACTAGGAGTGGCATGCTGATCTGGTAGAGTGTGTTGTTTGAAGATAATCAAATTATAATACGTTTAACTAGGTCTATGTGATGAAGGTCTCCGTTCATTTTGATTTTCCTTGGTTGTTTTGACTTTTAATTTAATGTCTTGTAGCTGAGTTTAAGTACTTCTAGTGCTCCCATTATAAAGAGTTGCTAGTAAAAAAAGAAGCTGCTAGTAAAGACTCAACCTAGATGATTATAATACATATTATGATTGTAACCAGCTTACCCCTTTGACTTTTATTATCATTAGCAATGTCATCATCGATGGTATACAATTACTGTCCATGTTCTTCCATCCAGTAGTTCAACAAACACAAAAAATGCATTCATGGGTGTTTTTGGCCACAAGTTTAGGTTTTCTACCAAAAATAATCAAGTTCATATAGCCAAATGCCTAGAGAAAAACGCTATTCACTTTGAAGTTCCAGCTATCACAGTGCAGCCGACAGAAGCATGCTTTGGCTGTTTACGATCATTGAGAGGGCTGTCTTTCTTAGACAGCAATGAATCCATCTGCTTTCTCTTATTCTCTGGGGTACGACCAACGTATTCCAATAATGCGCTTCTTCTTTCACCATGCTTCCTAAGGTATTTAATGGCCTCATGTTTATGAGGATCCCCACTGGACCCACTTGACTTGTTTGATAAGTTTTTAGAGCTCCCTTCACTCTCCGTTTTCAAATGATCTCGCGATATCTTGTAACAGTTATCTGAGAAACGCAACTCAAGGTCATTAAACGAGTAAATTATAGTAATACATGGGTAAAAGGTCAATCGGTAATTGAACCATATTGATCTATTTTTTTTCAATTGCAACATGTAATTTTAGTGATATGAGGACGCAAACTCCCGACTTCGAGCCCGGGGGTGACTATTTGATAATGCATTTAAGGTGTTTATTTGTAAATTTGTCTAAGTTGACCAAAAAACCAAACCAAAGAAATTATAAAGTTATCTATCATACACATCCTGTCCTAAATTCTTTGAGCAGTTTATACAAAATATGCCTCCGGAATCTACCAAAACACAATAAAAGGCCAAGAGGCAATGCACCCACAATGGAGACCCTACAGATATTAAAACAATTAGAGTCATTAACCATTAGAAAATGTTGTTTTTGTTGTGTTAAATATACTCTACCCACCTTGCCCCATAAACAACATGGTCTCTAATCAGGTTCCATTGAACAGAACACATCACAGAATTATGGATTGTTCATAGGCAGAGAGCTGAAGTAGGCAAGAATTTAAAAGCATAAGAATGAGCATAATTTCTATTTGTTGTTCAATTTCAAAAATCAAGGTTTGTAGCTTCGAAAATAAAATTTAATAAGGACACATCATCGAGAAAGAGGTGATAACATCTTATATATAGCCATAAATAGTCAAGTTTATTAGGCAAAAATTATGGCATCAACTTATCATCTTTGCTCAATACACATGTGTTCCATCACCAATTAATATTAGCTAAGAACCTTGTAGCCTCATCATCATCTAGCTAGAGTTGTGCCAAACTATATAGCACAAATATTTAGTCACAACATTTCGTCACACACACAAAACAGAAATAAATACACTAAAAAAATAAAAGTTGTGTGTTTCCCCAAGTGCATTTATTTCTGTTTTGAGTGTATGACCAAATGTTATGACTAAGTATTCGTGATCAACTAAGAATTACTCTACAAAGAATATCTATTGAATTCATTATATAACATGTCAATAATATAGGTTTTTGTAATTACAAGTGGAACAAAAAGTAAAGAAAATCATGTCATAAGTTGTTTTCATATATTTCCCGTTCTAATCTAGTTTGTTTATGAGGGAAAATAAAATTGGCTGCTCCCTTCCTTTCCTGACACATACCTTGTCTTCTGTAATGGAACAACATGCCAATGGCGCACAACAAGCAAATGGAGAACAACGTACCAATGGGCAACAACAAGCCAATGTGGAACAAAATGCCAATGTAGAACAACATGTCAATGTGGAACAACAAGGTGGTGGAGGTAATAGCAAGAAAAGGGACAGTGAAGATTCTGCTGAAAATATCAATAATACTCCTCCTAATGTTGGTGTTGAGGTTGCTGGGGCCGAGTAGTTCGAGGCTGACGGAGGCACTAACACTGAGCCTTCGGATGTTCCCTCCCAAACTACTAGTAAAAAGGATCAAGAGGTCTGCTAATAAGCTGAGGGGAAGACCTAAAAAAAATAATGTTGTTTTCATATGCTCTCCCAAACAGTGTTACAAAGTAATTACGCCAAGACAAAAACAAAGATAAGCCAAACCAAACAAGCCCTATGTCATCAATGGCAAAAAGAAAAACATACCAAACCCTATAATATCACTTGACGCAATTACAAATATATGAAAACCCATATCTATTTAGGCTAGTAGAAGGGTAATTCTTTGCATTAATTTATACAACCCTTTTGCACTTGCATCCAGGGGCATTGGATGTAACTTTCAGAATTTTTGCAACATGTTAGAAGTGATTTATGTAAAACGACTTAACATTTCAAAACATCATTGTTATAATTTATAAGTGATTGATTTCAAACCAACGATTCCTCAAATAACACAGGAGAACAAATTAAAATGAAGGAAACCCAATAATATCAAGCCATTGATAGTTATAACACTAGTGGGAAAAAGGGATTCATAGTCGGGTATTTAGGACTTTAAAGTCGGGGTCTTCACCTGACTTCTATCAAAGCGACTTATTTAGATAAGCCAAAATCACTAGTAAATACGACTATCTATCTTAAGAGTTTAAAAATTCAAGTACCTTTTTCCAATTGTTAGTGGGCTACAAGATATACTTATTTAGATAAGCCAAAATCACTGGTTAGTGGGCTACAGTATATCGACTATAACTTATATTCATCAATAGTGTTGTGGAATCCCTGATTAACTTAGAAATATGCAGGACCAGAGTTTACAACCTTCTAACTTATCCAAAATGATAACAACCTTCAAAATATAAGAAATAGAGAAATTAATTTTATACTCAAAATTTCTCACAAAACTGTTAAGAAGGACTTACATCAGCAAAACTCCAAGGATATGTGCTCCATGCTGCTAAAGTATGTGTCTCTAGCTGTTCTACAGTCAAGCTAGATCCAGTATTAATTCATCAGCTGAAATTACGCATGTTGATTGACTCAGATTACAAAAACACACACCATGTATTAAGACTTTAGCCTTGTTAAGGAAAATTTATGATTATGTGTGCGTGCTTAACACTTTATAAAATTAACTTTAGTGTATTGTCTTACCTTTATTTAATCAAGGAAATCACGGTTGCTGGAGATTTATATCAAAAATAATAGTTGAGCAAAGCACAAAAGAGAAGCCCTTGAAATATATGAGAACATTGACGATTTCCTTTTGATCAAGCCAGCAATGATGGTCCACAAATTGAGTAGTGTCCCTTCCTTCATGGATCTAGAAGTAAAAAAACAAGATAGATTAAATTGGAGAAACGAAACAGAAAAAATATGAAACAAATGACAAAATATGCAGCAATTGATGTACCGATTTCTAACACATCCTCATAATCGATTCTATTATTCAACCTTCTGCTTACAAATCTTATGTATAAATGATCGATACACTCTGCAAATTCGATATAACGCGGATCAAGAAATGTACATATAACATTACAATTTTGAGGAAACGGCGGTGTCGACAACCCTAGATGGTGCTTTCAAAGAGGATTACACAACCATGTATTTATAAAAATCTCATGGGAGACAAGGGCTTGTGTTAGGTTAAATTTTTACGGTATCTATATTTACATTATTTAAATTAAACATAAATACATTTTGTAAGACAAAAATCATATAGATTTATTTATTTAATGCTTTTAAAGTAAATTCTAGATGAAAAAGATTAATAAAATTTTTTCTCATTTATAAAAAAAATTAGGAAAATAGAAATTATAACCACTTATGCACATATGTGTATCAAAATTAATAAATTATTAAAACTTTCGTATTTAATTTTAATAAAAAAATTATTTCTTTTTTATCTTCTTATAAAACATGTAACTTTTTCCCTTTTAGCTCAAATGATAAAAAAAAGCCAATATTGAAATAATCATGTAATAATTAAAAAATTGAAATGCAGACTATCATCATGATCTCATTTGTTCTGCAGCAAACATTTAGTTAAACCTACTTTGAGCATGAAGTGTTTTTCATATATAGCCTTTGATTAGTCATTTATTTTCACAAACATCTACCTTTTGAGGTACCTTGGTATACCTTGCTCCAGAATATAAAAATTTTGATGTCTGTAGAGCATCTGTAAATGTTTGCATAGTAAAGATAAAGTTTTACTTGGAAGGTTCTAAAATTGGGTATAACACTTTGAGACACTTTAGAATTTTGGGACTCCTATATCCATCTTTTTGTTTTTTCTAGAAGCAAAATAAACTAGTTAAATAGACGGAGGACACAAATTAAATTAAAAAATTAGACACAAAATAAACTTCGATGAAGGATACAAGGATTGGAAACCATGGGTTGTTGGCCCTCTCTCCCTTCAGAATTTGTTTTTGGTTAGTCCCTACTTGCCTATATTATGTATCATGTTACATGTAACTAAAGATTTTTATTTTTATTCTTATTCGCATACTTCTTATGCCGAGGAGTGTGTAAAATAATTCAATTCATGACGGAATTTTTTTTGTTGGTCCCAAACTATTAGCACATCGTGATGCATTTTCCACATGCACGATAGGTCTAATGAAAAAAGATTTTTTTTTTTACTTTGACAAGATGGAAAAAGCATGGATATTAAAATAGACCCGGTAATCAATCGGGTCAGGACACTAAGTTATTGGGACAATAGTTGGATCGGTGGGTCACTGATGGCCCGCATGACCCATGACCCTATTAAAACTAATAAAAATAGGCATGATATGTATGAATTCGTACATACCAAGCTATGAATTATTTTTACCATACTTTAAAAATGTCCAAAAAAAACTCAAATTATATTGACATAACAAACTAACACATTCTTCAAATTCAAATCTATTACCATAACATAAGTACCTAATTAAACAAACAACCATTAAACAACAATGATCTCACAAATATTCATTAATATTCTAATTAATAAATTTATAAAATCTTTTTTCAAACAAAAATAAATATGTAAAATCTAATAACTAAGAAATTTGATAGAAAATATTAGATGTTAAATAATTAGAATATAAACATAATATAACAAACACATATAATACAAACCTATTATCAATATACAAAAAACATATATTTTTTATTTCAAATGAGATAGTATATACTTAACGTTTGTAAGGTAATGTATAAAAAATTAAAACAATAATTGCAATATTTGAATTGGAAAAAGTAAAACAAGCTAAGCATTTAGGGAATTGCATTGTTGGAATTTGGTGAAGCATTTGGTGTCCTTGGAACACCTTTCTTAACTACATTTGTTGGACTATTTGAGAAATAAAAAGTATTATATATCAATTAAGAGCAAGAGATAAAAATTATCAAATATATTCATCTAAACATCTAAAAATTATCTTCTTATCTCTTTCTTATGTCTCTCTTTTCTATTTTTTCGAACATCGAAACAAATATTAGTGCTAGTACGGTTAAAGAACAAAAAGAAGGAGGGAGAGAACAATTAAAGAAGAAATAAAAAAAGAGGGAATAGGATCCCAAAATTTTCTATCAATCAATTAAAAGCAAGAAAACAAAATTTTCTATCAATTAAGAGCAAGAGAGACAAAAATTGGAAGAATTGGTATGAAGATTTAAAGATAACCATTTCATACTTGAGAGAACACTCCTCCCATAACGCCATAACCCATACTTGAGAGAACCTTTGTTGTTTTGGCATACATCAAATTTGCTTTAATGGATGATGATCGCGGGCTCCTTTGGAAGCCTTTTTTAGATAGAATTTATTTTCTTAAATTTATGAAAAATGCAAAGCAGAATGATTTTAATAGTTTGAAATTCTACAAAGATTTTCGATTAATATATTTGTGATGTTCCCCAAAAAGAAAAACTATATTGCAATGAGATTAGCATATTGGTGCAGATGCTGGTTGCATTGAAAATGGGGGAAAGAAGATTAGATAGTATATTGAGGAAAATAATCTGACAAGTGCAATGGCTATGATGGTAAAACGTGCCATGGCTGTGATGGTAAAACGTGCCATGGCTATCGTCGTTGGGAACGCAGTGCTCTCAGATAAACAGTCATTTTTGTCCCTGAATGTGTGAAGCGCTATTATTTTAGTCCCAAAATGTATCAAATTGCAAACATATCCTCCAGTATCTCTTTAGTAAGTCATTTTGCTTCTCAGATGTATTTTTAGTTAGTCTTTTTAGTCCTAAAATTACTCAAAAAGAACAAATTTGCAATTTTAATGAATTCGGTGACTACAATGACAACGCTTCACACTGACACAGTTGCCTTCTCTCTCCCTCTCCTTTCTCTCTCAATGACATAGCCGCCTTTTGATGTTTGTTCCATCGGCTCCATCTCCTTTTGTGACAAGAAATAAATATTAGAGTTATTTATGCTATTAGCTAGTAGGTTTATTTCTAGGACTTTTAAGCTTTTTATCTTGTGTGACTCACCATGCCCTAGAATTTTCCTAGGGATTCCTATGAAATGATTAGCCAATCAATTGTGGCTAGCTTGCCTTTGTAAAGCAGCACTGCTGCATACAATGAATCAACCAATAATTAAAAATCAAAATATCTCTTATCCCTAAGAAAACTCTCTCTTATACTCATTGTAGGGCCAACCATAGGCCTGTGCAGGTTGTGCTACTGCACAAGGCCCCGATCCAATACCAACTTTTTAGGGCCCAAAAAAATTAATTGAGAAGTTATATAAATTATAGGAAACAAGGACTTGCCTTGAGTGAGTGCCATCTCCTTTTATTGTTTGAGTTCACTTGAGTCGATCAATTACACAATTGATTGTTCGTCTGCATTTGAGGATTGCCACAACCTCAAAGTCCTTAAGCTAAAAAGGATAACATTGGATGAAGCAACTCTTAGTGGAATTCTAGAAAATTGTGTGGAGTTGGAAAAGACTAGCCTACTTGAATTAACTGGGTTTTGAGAGACTTATAATCATGAAATCAAAACTTCAAGTTTTACGCCTTCAAGCTCTATATGTGGATCATATTGAAGTTGTTGCCCAAAACCTTGGTGTTTCATTTCTTGATTCTATAATTTGTCCTTCCAGGAATGAATCCATTGTTGCTCCAAACCTGCAAAACTTCCTGTATCATTGGCATTCAGTGAGATTCTAGCATACTACAATGATCTTTCTGTAATAATTTCCAATTCTTTTCATATATCTTTTTAACAATTGCTCAACTAATGATTAATGGAGTTTCATGGAAATTTGCTGAAGATGAAACATTACATAAACAAAGCAAATGGATTACTTATTGAAAACAAAACATATATAATTAAAAGATAAAGAATTGCAATGAAAAAAGACTCAAATATTGTAAGCTTGACCGAGAAAAGCATATATGTATCTCATATATGTAGTGTTAAGCTATCTACTAAGACTTAATTGTGTGTTGGGTCAAGGGGTAATTAGATGATTAAGAGACTTCATTCCATTGTACAACTCCCAAATTGTGGAGAAGAAAAATAGGAGAAAAGAGTGATATGGAATGGTATGGAATCCTTCTTACTCATTTTTTCATCTCCTTCCAAATGCAAATGCATTGCATCTCGTTCTATTCAAATCGAAACAATGAAATATAACTTCATACAAATGCATTGCATCTCCTTCCATTCAACCTTTTCCATTACAATATATTGACTAAAATCATTCATCCAATAAAAAACATAAACTTCCTCAATTTGTTAATAACACTTCCCTTCCTAATAAAAAACATAACACTTCACAAACATATTAGCAAAAACATTTGACCATATTGGATTTGGGGAATGAGAGAAAAATTTATGTTGAAGTATTATGTTTATATTGGAGGGACGAGATCAGGGGATAAAAAATGAGGTATTTTCAACATCAGTTCTACCCAATAACAACTTTTATTTGACTAAATAAAACCATAAACTTCCTCAATTTGTTATCCCATTGAATCTATCTTTACAATAATATAGGTTTTTGTAATTTCAAACTAAAGAAAATCATATGTCATAAGCTGTTTTCATAAGGTCTCACAGACAATGTCACAAGTACTTATACCAATAGATAAGATTAGATAAGCCGATCCAAACAGGGCCTATGTCATCAATGGCAAAAAGAAAAACATACAAAACTCTAAAATATCACTCGACACATTTACATATATATGAAAGCCCCTATTCATTTAGGTTAGCACAAGGATAATTCTTTGAATTTATACAACTTTTTTTGCACTTGCATCTAGGGGCATCGGATCGTCCTTTCATTTTTTTTTTGCAACATGTAAGAAGTGATTTATGTAAAACCACATAAAATTTCAAAACATCATCGATGTAGATTATAAGTCACTGATTTTAAATCAACACTTCCTCAAATAAAACAAAAAAACAAATTAAAATAATGGGGGCGAAAAATAATATAAACTTATAAATTAACTCCATTTCAAGTGTATTCTCTTACCGATATTTAATCAAGGAAATCACAGTTGTTGAAGATTTATATCAAATTTAACAGCAGAGCAAAACACAAAAGAGAAGGCGTTGAAATATATGACAACATTGGTGATTTCCTTTTGATCAAGCTAGTAATGATGGTCCACAAATTGAGTATTATCCCTTCCTTCATGGATCTAACAGCAACAAAACAAGATAGATCAAATAGGAGAAACGATAAAAAAGAGATGAAATAAATGACAAAAGATGAAGCAATTGATTACCAATTCCTAACACATCCTCATAATCAATTCAATCAATAAGGTATCTGCCTACAAATCTTATGTATAAACGAGTAATACATTGTGCAATATCGAAGTTTTGGGGAAATGGCGACAACCCTTGGAAACGGCGACAACCCTTGATAGTATTTTCAAACAAGTGACACATATTTATAGAGTTCGCATGAGGAGAACTGTGTTAGGTTAAGTTTTTACGAGACCTAAATTTACATTATTTAAATTAAAGATAAATACATTTTGTAAGAAAAATATCACATAAATTCATTTATTTATTTAATGCCTTTAAAGTGAATTCTAGCATAAGAAGATAAATAAAAAATAAAAAATTGAAATTATAACCACGCACATATATATGTGCATCAAAATTAAGAAATTACTTAAATATCATAATTAATTTTAATAAAAAAATTCTTTCTTTTTTTATTTTTTTATAAAATATGTCATTTTTTTTCCTTTGAGCACAAGTAGTTAAAAATGCCATTTTTTTTCAAATGTGCAATATTTCATCAAATGGGCACACCAACACTACACAAACAATGAAAGCACCAACAAATCCAATAATAGACAAGCAACCAGGTACATTTGAACTCTTAAAAAAGGAAGAAGCACATGAGCAACACTTGAACAACTAAGATTCTACTGAACTAGATAAAATAGATCCTAATGAACTAGCTAAAATAGATCCTAATGAACTAACTCAAAACAAAACATAATCAAACCCTAAAACAATCAAGCGCGGCGAACATGAAAAAATTATTTAAATACACCCTACACACCTTCACTGCAAGACTGAACGAGAAACTCGATCGAACTGCAACTGTTAACCGAATCCACTAGTGAACAGGAGAGGAGGCTCCACAACCGCTATGAGGAAAAATCTTGTGGATCTGGGGGATCGAGAGGTTCAAGGAGGGGGGAGAAGCTTCACAGTCAGCAGGAGGAGGGGAAAAGGTTCGGTCTATGAGATGGTACGGGACGATTGGATGGGTTTCGGGCAGTGAGATGGTAGCGGGTTTGAGGCACAAGAGCAATATTCTGAGAATGGAGCGACTGAGAAGGGAGCGAGGGCTACAACAGCAACGCTGACAACCTACCTAAGCTAGGGAACAAGAAAGGTGCTGCTAGGGAGCCACCGAAACCATATCAGAGGGTGTTTAAGGGACCGGTAAAAAAATACAAATTTTAAAATATTTATGTATTAATAAAAGAGTTGAGAATGCAAACCATTAGGGGTGAGAATAGACCAGGCCAACCGACAAGGACTAATGAACCAACCTAAGTCAAACCCAGGTCAAGCCAGGTTCGGCTCGGTGGGGGGAGAGGTGAGTGGATCCTAGTTTGGGTCAAGGCTAGTTATGTGGGTGTCTCACACTTGAGGGGGAGATTGTTGAGAATTCAAATGTGAGCGGTTAGTCCCACATCAGCTAGGAATGAGCTAAAATGAAGGAGATATAAGAGAGGGGACCCATGTACCTAATGCCTTAAGGTTTTGGGTGGAGATGTGTTGTCTGGGTCCCTTTGTGGTCTAGGTCATAAAAATTGGTAAAATGGGCTTTTAAGCAGGCTTTCGGGCCTTTTATAAAGGTTTTCTCGGTCCAGCCTATTTCCATCCCTACAAACCTTCATGATCCCATTTTATCTACAGTCAACATTTTGTTAAACCCATTTTGAGAGAGAAATACTTTCAATAGGATTTGATTTGTCATTCAATTTCCAAAACATTCTATGACGTGGCATTCAGTGCCACGTGGTGCAAAGGTCTAATAAGATGTTGACAAGTGGCAGTGACATCATTGATGATGTCATGCTGACATCATCTTTGTTTGCTAAATCACCTTTTTTAACAGAACTTAACATTTTGTTTTTGCAGGGGATTCTTTAAAACATTTTTTTTGTAGGGGCTCAACTGGACCATGGTGATATTTACAGGAACCAAACGTATATTTAAACCTTTTAAATAATATGAACTAAAACTATATTTACATACGTTATTTTGAATGACAATATTTTCAAAACTTCCTAACTTAATACTCACAATCAATGTCGTTCTTCTAGTGAGGACACCAGAAAAACAAAAATAATAGGTTAATTTATATTAAATCTAATTTATTGCATAAATATTAATTGGTTATAAAAATACCTATATACATTTATAGGTATCCATTTAGTAGAACCGGTTTACGTTCTGTGCTTGGTTCTCATACTCAATCCTCAATGAGTTGTCAAATCATTGAGCGAAAAAAAATATAACTTCCTTGGTCGAAATACATACATAGTTTGAATAGTCACATATGTGAGTTATCTAAGTACTACCTGTTTTATGTATCTTTTTTATTTTTGGCAAATAAAAGGAATGAAGCCTCGTTAAAACCTTTTGATGTAAAAAAAGAAATAAAAATCAAAACCATAATAAGGACTTCTTAACTTGTTACATTGAGAAACCCCTAATACAATCCATCCTAGAGACAAATTCAAGGCAAATTGAAGGACTAATTTTTGATAGCCAGATCAAAACGAGATGAAGACAGAATATGTACTGGAACGAGCATTATAGGCGAACATTTTATGGACCAACTTTTTTTAGCGGAGATTTCTTCTTTTGGGTCTTGGACACAACCGGTTCAAAATGATCATCATGTGCAACTGTTCATTGGGTATCAGTAGCCATATGATCATCATCATCACCAAACACATCCACCCAAAACTTTCCTAATATTCTCATGTCATATGCAACCACTAGGTTAGAAGTAGCACCATAACACTATTACATCAACGACAATTAACAATATTCATATTCTTGATTATGTTGGCGTAAGAGTTAACAACGAAATATTGTTCATCCAATCTTTGTGTTCGTCGATTTTAGCAGGAAAGGAATCTAAGTAGGATATTGTATCTAAATCATCATCGATTGCCAACAATATCCAATAGTACCTACAAAAATTGTGGAATAAGAAAATCACAAATATTTCACAGTACATTGTTTATGTCCTATATATGTTAACAATCTTCATAACTGATTTCAAACAACATGCTAACAATCTCCATTAACTGAAAGAGAGAGAAGAGAAGTGAAAGGGCCCTGTGACTGCTTTAGCTAAGGGGCGGGCCTGAACGCAACACAACGAATATATAAGATAAATTAAATGTCTCACAGTAGATTGATAGTTGACCATTAATTGGCTCCCAACTAAAACTCGTTCCTTGCTTTAGAACATCACGCTATAATTGGTTCACCAATAATTCAATGCTTTTGGAAGTGAGATAGCCAATCTTTTATATGCTCACTTGACACTGGACAGTATATATTACTGTCTTTTCTGCAATCTCTAAAAGCGGCTCATTTAATAAATACACAACTTGTTTCAAATATGGAAGACATATTGGGGTACCTATGTGCAAAAATGAAAAATAGTTATATTTTTTAAAGTTTATAATTTCATAAACATGAACAGATACATAAGTACATTTTCAGACATTTTGTACAAGGTACAAATGTTGTTCCCTCCTTGATCTGGTGGATCTTTTCCACAGTTTCCTGAACCAAATCCGGTCCTAATACTCTTCTTTCACCTACATCCCACCAACAAAGTGGTGTCCAACACTTCCTCCCGTACAATGCCTCATACGCAGCCATTCCGATGCAGGAATGATAATTGTTATTGTAGGTGAACTCCACTAATGGAAGGTGATCCTCCCATCTGCCACCACTATCAAGAGCACACGCCCGAAGCATATCCTCCAGGGTTTGGATAGTACGCTCAGTTTAGCCATCGGTCTGAGGATGATAAGTCATACTAACATACAGTTTAGAACCCAATGCCATATCCAGAGCTCTCTAGAAACGAGAAGTAAACTTCGGACCACGATCTGAAATGATGCTAGTTTGGACCTCAAGCAATTTCACTATGTTTTTGAGGTATTTATCAGCCAATTTGGAGATCTTGAGATTAGAGCAAACCAGAAAGAAATGTGCTGACTTAGTTAGACGATTCACCACTACCCAGATGAAATAATTACCAGCCTGGGATAGTGGCAGTCCCATCACATAGTCCTTATAAATCTCTTCCCATTTCCATTCAGGAACATTCAATGGCTGCACATGACCGGAAGGCTTTTGGTGCTCTATCTTTACCCTTTGACAAGTTAAGCATCGAGACACAAATTCAGCAATTTCTATTTTCATTCCCAGCCACCAATACATCTGTTTGATGTCCCGATACATCTTGGTAGAACCAGGATGTATAGAATATTGACTCTTGTGTGCTTCTTCTAACACCTTATGCTTCACTTCATCATCATTAGGCACACAAATTCTCCCGTTGAAACAAATCATACCGTCACTGTCTTCGGTAAAACCAAGTAGTCCTGTTTGAGCCTGAAGCTCCAAATCAACTTCTTGGGCCAAGCGAATTCAATCTCTTAACGAACTAGAAATCCAAATATGACTTAGCACCAATTTACCCCTCTTGGTTATTACGTTCAAGTTGAGATAGCTAAAGGATTCCAATAAGGCCATTTCATGCATCATCAGTGAAGTTGTGTGTAATGACTTCTGACTCAATGCATCAGCTACCACATTAGCTTTTCCAGGATGGTACTTCAATTCAAAATCATAATCTTTCAGAAATTCTATCCATCTCAGTTGCCGCTTTTCAGCTCCTTTTGGTCAAACAAATATTTCAAGCTTTTATGATCACTGAAAACCTCGAAACGAGAACCATACAGGTAATGTCTCTGAATCTTCGATGCATACACAATGGCAGCTAGTTCCAGATCATGTGTAGGATAATTCTCTTCATGAGTTTTCAGTTGTCTAGAGGCGTAGGCAACCACTTGTTGATTCTGCATGAGAACACATCCCAAACCCCTTCCTGAGGCATCACTGTAAATTTGAAATCCCAATGATGGATCAGGAATGATTAGGATCGGAGAAGATCTCAAACGAGTCTTTAATTCCACAAAGCAATCTTTACAATCGGAATCCCACACAAACGGTTGACCCTGTCGAGTTAACCGAGTGAGTGGAAGCACTAACTGTGAAAACCCCTGGATGAATCTCTTATAATATCAGGCCAATCCTAAGAATCTTCTCACTTTAGGCACTGTGGATGGTCGTTCCCAATTCAGTACCGCTTCTACTTTTCTAGGGTCCACTGCAACTCCATTTTGAGAAGTCACATGTCCTAGAAATTTGACTTCGGACATCCAAAAGTCACATTTCGTCAGCTTAGCATACAAATGCTTCTCTCGGAGCACGTTAAGAACAATTCGAAGATGCTGCACATGATCCTCAACTGTCTTAGAGTACACCAAGAAATAATCATTGAACACGACCACAAACTGATCCCGATGTTGGTTGAAGTGTTAACCCGAATGGCATCACTACAAACTCGTAGTGCCCATATCTAGTACGGAAAGCTGTTTTCGGAACATCCAAAGCTCGTACCTTGATTTGATGATAACCTGACCTCATATCAATCTTCGAAAACACTGCTGATCCCCGTAGTTGATATAACAAATCATCGACCTTGGCAACAGATATTTGTTCTTGATTGTCACCTTGTTGTGCTGTCGGTAGTCATTGCACAACCTCATGCTACCATCTTTCTTCATAACTATGAAAACCGGAGCACCCCATGGTGAAGCACTCGGTCGAATGAATTTCTTGGAAATGAGTTCTTTGAGTTGGTACTTAAGCTCTTTCAATTCTAAAGGAGACATCCTATAAGGAGCCATAGAAATTGTTCCAATGCCCGACACCAATTCTATTGAGAATTCTACCTCACGATCCGGAGGTAGGGATGACACTTTATCGGGAAAGAGATCAAGAAACTCATTAACAACTTGAACAGAAGTTAGGTCTAAACCTGTTTCAGAAGCGGATGATAACATCATGATATAGGCCTCTGCTCCTTGAAACAGACACTGACTTGTAGAAGTAAAAGAGATTATGGCTTTGGAGTTGGTTGTGGGAAACTCGACCGACTCGAAAGCAAAACTGATTGTTCTATTGAAGCAATCCAAAGTTACATGATTGGCGGACAGCCAACTCATACCCAAAATGATGTCAACACCCTTCATTGGCAATAGTAATCGGTTGAGGTACATGTGTTAAAGCTAACCCAACCGTTCAACACATGTTTGTGCTATGAATGAATAAGTGGCACCGTAATCATATAAAATACTTATAGGCTAATAGAAAAGAGATCATGTACCCCTCAACAGATTACAGGTAGGCTTGGCTTTCCGAGCATCCAAGGTATACACTCTCCCCTGAGTTGGAGTAGTACGTCCTGACTGAGCTTTTTTCTTTTCAGGACAATTATTGGCATAATGACCCTTCTACTTACAATAGTAGTATTGAGTAGATCCGATGCGACATTCACCTCTATGGAATTTCCTGCACGTAGAACAAGCCTCAAATTTCTTAGAATCTGACTTCTGAACATGCATTCCCTTCTTGAGACTCACTTTTGGTCCCATCTGAGAGTTAGAAGATACTTCACCCTTCTTACCATAACCAAACTCCCTTTTGCTGGCATCCAGCTTCCTCAAGTCTCCTTCCACAACATAGGCTTGCTACACCAGAGCAGCATAACTGGTGCAATAAAATGAACCTAAGTTGTGAGCAATATCCTCTCTCAGTCCATGTTTACATCTATTGATGTTCCACAGGTCATTCGGTGCATAAGTGGCCAACTCCTCAAACTTAGTGGTGTACTGAGCCACTGTTAGGTCATTCTTCTCCAGAGTTAAGAATTCCTCTTCTTTTTATGTCTTCATGGCTGTGGGGAAAAACTACTCAAGGAACATTCGATGGAAGTTCTCCCAAGTCACAGGTGTACCCTGATTCACCATTAATGCGCGAGCATTTCTCCACCAGGTATTTGCTTCCCCCTTCATCATATGGGTAGCCAACTGGACTTTCTCTTCATCACCACTTTGAAGAGTCCGAAAAATCTTCTCAATATCATCTATCCAATGTTGGGCTCCCATAGCTTCAGGTCCTCCTCTAAACTCGAAAGGGTGCATTTTGTAAAATTTGGAATAAGCTTGGTGAGGATCAACTTGTGGTTGTGGTGCCTGAGGCTGCACTGGTGGGGGATTCTGTTGAGCGTTAAACATTTGTTTCATCATTTGCTGGTTCATCTGAAAGATCGGTTGCATCCAGTCAGGTATGGGGTTTTGGGCAACCTCTGGCCTTGGTCGGGGATTTCGCCTCGGTCGTCTTGCCATAATTCTGCATACAATGCACCAAGTATTGGGTTGATCAGGCTCAATGTCTCTTAGCATAATAAGTAGAAATATGACAAAGATTAACAAGGAGTCACACACAACCCTAATTCTAATCTAAGCCCAACTAGGTCGAACTGCTCTGATACATAAAATGTAACACCTTAAGATCACAACAAGGTGAACTAAGAGCATTAACATAATCATAACAAATCAGAGTATAAACCTGCTCATAAAGTTGGACCAAATTAAAACTAAAGCGGACTAAAACCACTTAACATAGCCTTGAGATAAAATTTCTCAAATAAAAATCCGAAATAAGTACTTAATAGGTACAAATTCGATATAATAAACATAACTATGGTCCAATCTACAAGACAAGGTTTATAAGAACTACATAACCTTGACTATAACTCAAGGATTTAGGTCCAGAATACATGAAAAGGGAAATGAAGCAGATTTAACATAAAGATCTCAAAAGGATCTCCCATCCAACTAAGTAGCTAAGGCATCTGCTACTTCTTTAACTCATAGCCCGGAAGAGCAGCTACTTCTTCCTTGTTTGCTTTTTCTTTCCTTGCTCATATGTAAAACACCACATAATTAAACAGTGAGATAATAATCTCAGCGAGTTCTTTCGGAACCCCTCACGTTAATCTCTCGGTGTCTTAATTATCTTTTCTTTTTTCTTAGCACAACACCGGAAAATCACTACAAAATTCCCCCGGTGAACCCACCCGATAATAGCTATTATCTAGTCAACTTATTCTTGGCCTAGGCTTAGCACTAATTACTTCCCCTCACTTAGAATGCTCTTACTCGGGATCGTCACCCCCTTGGTATCTTATGCTTTAGATTGACACCTAAAGTTACTTGTGTTGCATCATAAAAATACATGATTTATGACTTAACTTTGTTCAACTATCATTGGGGAGGGTTGAGGAAGGGATTAGGGAAGGATTGGAGTCAAAAGGAATAGCATTTGAGGAATTTAAAATTGGGTGACAGACGGTTCGGCCCGGACCGGGCTCTTAGGCGCACGGATCGAGCATGTTTTCAAAAAATTTCAGGGTGTACGACGGATTTGGCCACATGAACCGGGCTCCTGCACCAGCTTTCTAAAAACTCTATTCTCGATAATTTTGGTTGTTCCTTCGATTCCAATACCTATTTCGCTCAATTCCTAATTCAAGAACAGTCTCTAATTATCATTATGGCATGCTTAAACAACCAATTTGATACAATTTAACATGTGAAGAAACTTACATAAGAATACATAACATAGAGCCTAATAAATTTTCAGCACAACCAGTTCTTTTAATAGTTTCAACGGGTTTAAACAAACCAATGTTTAGGAAACCGGTCCGGATGGTCGGTTGACTCAGTCGAACTGGGAACCGATCACCAAGACGGTCTGTTAAGACCCCAGAACCGTTTTCATAGAACCGGCAATGAACCGGGGAAAACCGGCAAAACCAGTAAAAACCGGCGATTCAGCGGTTCAGGGCATTTATATTTTTTTTATTTTAAAAAACTAACAAAACGACGTCGTTTTAATAAAAACCAATTTTTACACCCCAAAAGCAAAGCCAAACACGTTCTCTACTTCTCAATCACACCCCAAAAGTCACGTTCTCACTTCTTCTCTCATACCCACGACCAATTTTCTTTCCTCAAGCCCTAAAAAGTAAAAACTTCCTTCCTGTGCTGCTGCTGCACACGTCTCCGGCTCCTTAAGGATGTTGTTGTGTTGAATTTGAATATTAAGTCATATTTATTTGGATAATTCTGTAATTTTGCATGTTAAATATATGTGTACACCGGTTCAATGTCCGATTCGATTCATCTCTGGTTGAGCCATTGAACCTTGAACCGGTGCATCCGCCAGTTCAATGACCGGTCCGATTCTGTGAACATTGAAACAAACCAAATATACATGTAATCACGGATACCCAGAATCAGCCACATGCATTAATTAATTCATCAATGAAAACATAAAACGGGATAACTCACATGTTTCGAGTAGAATCGAACAATGTGTACAAGAATGAGTCTCAAAAACTCCAATATCAAGCTTCTAAGACACCAACAAGCTCCTAAGTACCCAAAAATTGCTCCTACTTGACCCTCGTCTCCCAAACCCTTATCTTTCGATTCCCAATCAACAATGTAGCTTCTAATGAGTGCTAAACAACCCTTAAAACTGACATGCAATAGAATAATCTTCTCATTCAAGCTCTAAAGTGCTCATGAAGTTCAAAATGGTAAAGGGAAGATTAGAGAGTGAAAAACTCGAAATTTCTGATCTCTTGGAAGTAAATAGAACTAGGATAGAGTGTGCTAACTAAGAGTGAAAAGATGAGAGAGTGGGGTGAGTCATGGTGTTGTTGTGAGTGTGGTTGTGTCTCTCCTAGTTTTCAGCACTAGTAATGAGGGAAAATGAGTGTTTGGTCTGTGTAATGTTTGTTTTGCCCTTACCTTCTGTTTGTCACTTAAGATCCCTTTTTAATTACTCAATCAAATCCCAAAATGCATACAATTAACACATTTAGGCAAATATAATCATCAATCATCTATTCACACTTACTCAATCAACTCAATTAGCAATAATTAATTAAAATCACTTGCTAATCAAAACAATTAGAACAAAAACTTTGGGGTTGTTACATATTCAACTAAAAAATATATTGCTTTTAGCAAATATTTTTTTTGAATAAATATTTGAAAATTTTCAAAAGCAAATTCCAGCCTTTTAAAACCATAATTAATTAAATTTACATTTATTTTTTAAAAATATTATGATTTTAGGGTCTTAACTCTATTTATACAGCTGAATTAAAATAGTTTTTGTAGAAATTAATTTTTTTTGACCAATTTTTTTTAGCTATAGTACTTTTTTAATTTATGTACTTTTTTATATTTGATTATTGCGTATATTTGTTGATTACTTTGGTCCCCACAGTAAATTATGTAAAGCTATGTCACTAAGGGGCCCAATTTAATAAATGTAAGAGCATCCACAGTATATTTGTTGATTACGTTGAAGAAGTTTCAAACCCTGAATTTGTATAGCTTTGTATGTTGGGATTAATTTTATTATTTGTTGACAGATGGGGGGACAGAAGGAATTCATGAGCATCCATATCCCTAGACACTGTTTGAATCTACACAGGAATATACGTATACACACTAACGGTGTCAAACGACAAATGTTCAATTCCCTAAATCTCCTCTATATGTCAATAGATAATATAATTCGTGCCAAAATATAGCAGTATTTAAATTCATGTTTTTTAACTTCTTCAACGGCAATCTACTTCTTGGGTTTGTTTAGAAGAAACACGAGTAAGAATAAATTAGGTGGGGGAAAGAAACCACACTAATCTAACTGGGTTAATTGGCTGATACTAAGCCTATTTGGTTTACTAATCCTCACAAGGATGTAAGATTGTGAAGCCTTCAAAAATTGCATAAGCAGCTTATAAGCAGACCAGACAGGAGTAAGAGGTCAAAAAACTGCACAATTTGAGCAAAGTAGAGAACTGCATAATTGTGTTCTAGGATCACAAGAGATCAAAGAAAACTGCAAAAAATATGTATGCATTAGATGGTACAAAAATATACCTCATTCAAAGTTAAAACATATAAAATAGATCCACCATAATCCTAGCAAAACTCTATACGGACTCACAAAGAAGAATGCAACACAACGGAGCTGCAACATGGCATATAAATGCATTCTTTTATCTTCCTTGTAAGTAGGAAAATGAAGCATAAACAAGAATGAATCTATATCCTATCTCAGTGCCCCTTTATTTCTTGGGCCAGTTGTTACGATTTGGTATAACAAGAAGATCAAATAACGTTCGATAATGATATACCGTGAATAAAAGCACTGCAATCGCAATAATATTCCAAGTTAAAATATAAATCGAATAAATAAAACATAAACAGTTATATATATACATATATAGTGTTAAGGTTTTTAACCTATCATTCAATACATGTCATTAAAAATATCTTGCTTTAATCATAAAAATCTAAAGGTCACACTTAAAATGTTGTGATTGATTCATGGTGTGAAAAATTGTTACACTGTATGTGCATCAAACCCATCATTGCAATCCTAGCCATGCTTTGACTAGGAGTGGCATTTGGTAATGTGTGTAAGGTGTTTATTTATAATTTCGTCTAAGTTGACCAAAAAATCAAACCAAAGAAGTTTTAAAGTTACCTATCATACAGGTACCTGTCCAATATTCTTTGAGCAGTTTATACAAAATATGCCTCCGGAATCTACCAAAACACAATAAAAGGCCAAGAGCCAATGCATCCACAATGGAGACCCTACAGATATTAAAACAATTAGAGTCATTAACCGTTAGAAAATGTTGTTTTTGTTGTGTTAAATATACTCTACGCACCTTGCCACATAAACAACATGGTCTCTAACCAGGTTCATTTGAACAGAACACATCACGAAATTATGGATTGTTCATAGGCAGAGAGCTGAAGTAGGCAAGAATTTAAAAGCATAAGAATGAGCATAATTTCTATTCGCTGTCCAATTTCAAAAATCTTGGTTTGTAGCTTCGAAGATAAAATTTAATAAGGACACATTATCTAGAAAAAAGGTGATAACATCTTATATATAGCCATAAACAGTCAAGTTTATTAGGCAAAAATTATGGCATCAACTTATCATCTTTGCTAAATACACATGTGTTCCATTAATATTAGCTAAGAACCATGTAGCCTCATCATCATCTAGCTAGAGTTGTGCCAAACTATATAGCACAAATATTTAGTCACAACATTTGGTCACACGCACAAAACAGAAATAAATAAACTAAAAAAATAAAAGTTGTGTGTTTTCCCAAGTGCATTTATTTCTGTTTTGAGTGTATGACCAAATGTTATGACTAAGTATTGTGACCACCTAAGAATTACTCTACAAAGAATATCTATTGAATTCATTATATGGCATGTCAATAATATAGGTTTTTGTAATTACAAGTGGAACAAGAAGTAAAGAAAATCATGTCATAAGTTGTTTTTATATATTTCCTGTTCTAATGTAGTTTGTTTAGGAGGGAAAATAAAATTGGCCGCTCCCTTCCTTTCCTGACACATTCCTTGTCTTCTGTGAAAATGTAGCTCCTTACTTTGTTAGAGCAAGTGGGCATCTCAATGTGGAACAACATGCCAATAATACACCTTCTAATGTTGGTGTTGAGGTTGTTGGTGCCGAGCAGTTGAGGCTGATGGAGGCACTAACACTGAGCCTTCGGATGTTCCCTCCCAAACTACTAGTAAAAAGGATCAAGAGGTCTGCTAATAAGTCGAGGGGAAGACCTAAAAAAAATAATGTTGTTTTCAAATGCTCTCCCAAACAGTGTCACAAAGTAATTACACCAAGACAAAAACAAAGATAAGCAAAACCAAACAAGCCCTATGGCATCAATTGAAAAAAGAAAAACATACCAAACCCTATAATATCACTTGAAGCAATTACAAATATATGAAAACCCATATCTATTTAGGCTAGTAGAAGGGTAATTCTTTGCATTAATTTATTGTCCCTTTTGCACTTTCATCCAGGGGCATTAAATGTAACTTTCAGAACTTTCGCAATATGTTAGAAGTGATTTATGTAAAACGACTTAACATTTCAAAACAACATTGTAACAAATTATAAGTGATTGATTTCAAACCAACGCTTCCTCAAATAACACAAGAGAACAAATTAAAATGAAGGAGACCCAATAATATCAAGCCATTGATAGTTATAACACTAGTGGGAAAAAAGGATTCAAAGTTGGGTATTTAGGACTTTTAAAATTGGGGTCTTCACCTCACTTATAATTTGTATTTGTCTAATGTGGTTCAATTCTTCGGATGTGAACGGACGAGTCGTATTGAATACCTAAAACGATAATCATCATATTTATCATGAGTTAATCTAATATCTACTCAATAATAATTAATCATCTTAAAAGTTGAAAAATTCAAGTACCTTTTTCCAATTGTTAGTGGGCTACAGTATATACTTATTTAGATAAGCGATCACTGGTAAATACCACTATCTATCTATGTATTTGCCTTAAACATATTTATATCGACTATAACGTCTTCGCGGCCTCCCTGCAGAGTTGCCCCGCCGACTCACCCACCGCCGGTGCATTCTTCTCTAATTATTCGCAACTAACAAGTAACAACCACGTGTCGCCGTTGTTAAGGGAAGGTTGATGAATGGAGCGGTGGTGTGGTTGTGTTAGGACTTTCCGACTAAGTTAAGCCGGAAGAAGACCACGGCTTGGCCATGGGATTCAGTCAGGTTTTCTCTCCATTTTTTCATTCTCCAAAATGCCCTTTGCTACATTGCTTTGCGAGTAAATTCACTCCAAAATAAACAGTGGGATAGTAAATCTTGCTATAAAACCTTGGGAGCTGAGTATACATCAATTACAGTGTTATTTGGACCATTAGTTGAATTATACTGATGAAATGATAAAATTATTCATAAATGAGGAAGATAAGGGAAACACTTTCCGGATTTCTTCATTTGGAATATCGGTTGGACGTTTGAAGAAAAAACTTATTGTTCTTGACATAAATGGGCTTCTTGCTGACATAGTTGCTTCCCCTCCAAAGCATATGAAAGCAGATGCAACTGTAGCAAGGAAAGCATTATTCAAGAGGCCTTTTTATCTCGAACTTCTGAACTTCTGCTTTGAGAAATTTGAAGTGGGTGTGTGGTCTTCAAGAACCAAGAGAAATATCGACACAGCCCTTGTTTCTGAACTGCTGCTTTTCTGTTGGGACCTTTCTTATTGTACTGAGACAAGCTTCAAAACTCTTGAAAATTACCACAAGCTACTGAAACAAGTCAACCTGAAATAATCAGATTCCATCCAACTTATTGTGCCCCTCTTATTCTTAATGAAACCACTTGCTCTCACCATTTTGCACTAAGTGTATAGAATATTCATTAATAAAGTGGTTCCCTCTTCATACCAGATTCTAGCCATTGGGATTTAAGGGAGTTTTATGTCCCTTTGCACTTGCCAGATCAACTCCTGAATAATATACATTAATCCAAGTCATTTTAAAACATTGATTTTCTCCCATTATGCCTTAAACAAGTTTCAATATAAATGGTTGCACAAAGAATGAAAATAGGACCATCAAAACTCAAATGAAGAGAACATTACTGGTTCCAATTATGTTCCAAAAAATGAAAATAGGACCATATAAATGGTTGCACAAGTTTCAATATAAATGGTTCCAATTATGTTTAAACACCAAACAAGCCACTTTAACATTACTGATAAATGAGCAACCACCAAAGTCTACAGAAGAGAACATACTATACTAAAGGAATTTGTCTTATTATCTGTTACTAATCGGAGTTCTCCTGAAGTCGTTTAATTGCTGCACAAACATTCCCTGATGTTGCAATTAGTGCCCTAATCTTTTCTTGTGCGTCAAGAAACCCCGTCTCTTGAAGTTGGGAGAGTTGGATGGCATACACTATCTCCGGTGGCTCTGAGAAAACAATAAAGTCGGTATATAGTGCTAATACCAGTAATCTAGTTAAAATATTTATATTGGTCCCGACATTATTTAAGTATTTTTTATTAGCTCTAATAAAAGCAATTTGCAACATAATTAGCTCTAATAAAAAAAAAATTATATCGACTATGACTTATTCATCAATCATGTTGTGGAATCCCTGATTAACTTAGAAATATGCACGACCAGAGTTTACAACCTTCTAGCTTATCCAAAATGATAACAACCTTCAAAATATATGAAATAGAGAAATTGATTTTATACACAAAATTTCTTACGAAACTGTTAAGAAGGACTTACATCAACAAAACTCCAAGTATATGTGCTCCATGCTGCTAAAGTATGTGTCTCTAGCTGTTCTACAGTCATGCTAGATCCAGTATTAATTCATCAGCTGAAATTAACTTTATAAAATTAACTTTAGTGTATTGTCTTACCTTTATTTAATCAAGGAAATCACGGTTGTTGGAGATTTATATCAAAAATAACAGTTGAGCAAAGCACAGAAGAGAAGGCCTTGAAATATATGACATTGACGATTTCCTTCTGATCAAGCCAGCAGTGATGGTCCACAAATTGAGTAGTGTCCCTTCCTTCATGGATCTAGCAGTAAAAAACCAAGATAGATTAAATTGGAGAAACGAAACAAAAAAAATGAAACAATTGACAAAATATGCAGCAATTGATGTACCAATTTCTAACACATCCTCATAATCGATTCTATTATTCAAGCCTCTGCTTACAAATCTTATATATAAATGAGCGATACACTCTCGAAATTCGATATAACGCGGATCAAGAAATGTACATATAACATTACAATTTTGAGGAAACGGCGGTGTCGACAACCCTAGATGGCGCTTTCAAAGTGGATTACACAACCATGTATTTATAAGGGGAGACAAGGGCTTGTGTTAGGTTAAGTTTTTACCGTATCTATATTTACATTATTTAAATTAAACATAAATACATTTTGTAAGAAAAAAATCATATAGATTTATTTATTTAATGCCTTTAAAGTAAATTCTAGACGAAAAAGATAAATAAATATTGTTCTCATTTATAAAAAAAAATTAGGAAAATAGAAATTATAACCACATGCACATATGTGTATCAAAATTAATAAATTAATTTATTTTTTATCTTCTTTTAAAACATGTAACATTTTCCCTTTTAGCTCAAATGATAAAAAAAGTCAATATTGAACCCATCATCATGATCTCATTTGTTCCGCAACAAATATTTAGTTAAACCTACTTTGAACATGAAGTGTTTTTCATATATAGCCTTTGATTTCTCATTTATTTTCACAAACATCTACCTTCTGAGGTACCTTGGCATACCTTGCTCCAGAATATGCAAATTTTGATGTCTATAGAGTATCAGCAAATGTTTGCAAAGTATAGATAAAGTTTTACTTGGAAGGTTCTAAAATTGGGTATAACACTTTGAGACACTTTAGAATTTTGGGACTCCTATCTCCGTCTTTTTGTTTTTTCTAGAAGCAAAATAAACTTGTTAAATAGACGGAGGACACAAGTTAAATTAAAAAATTAGATACGCAATAAACTTCGATGATGGATACAAGGATTGGAAACCATGGGTTGTTGGCCCTCTCCACCTTCAGAATTTGTTTTTGGTTAGTCCCTACTTGCCTATGTTATGTATCATGTTGCATGTAACTAAAGATTTTTATTTTTATTCGCATACTTCTTACGCCAGGAGTGTGTAAAATAATTCAATTCATGACGGAAATTTTTTTGTTGGTCCAACTCTATTAGCACATCGTGATGCATTTTCCACATGTACGATAGGTCTAATGAAAAAAATATTTTTTTCATTGGGACAATAGTTGGATCGGTGGGTCACTTGTCGGCCCGCATGACCCGTGACACTATTAAAACTAATAAAAATAGGCACGATATGCAGTGACGGATTCATAAATTTTCATTAGTGGAGGCAAAAATGTAGTCTAAAATATTTTTCTAAAAAATATACTATAAGATTTTATAAATTCGTAATTTTATGACAAAAAAATACTAAAATACCTAAATTTCTACAAATTATAGAGCTAAAAGGAAAAATTAATAGCAACTTATTCTCTATTTTATTGACCTCTTATAAATTTCTACAATTACTTTAAGAAGTTTTTCATGTGGGGACAAAATCTATTTTTTTTGGGGTCAAGACAAAATTACTATGTATATTACTAAATAAAATATTTTGTTAAGTGGGGGCAAGTGCCCCCAATAACTTCAACCTAGATCCGTCCGTGATGATATGTATGAACTCATACATACCAAGCTATGATTATTTTTACCATACTTTAAAAATGTCCAAAAAAAACTCAAATAATATTGACATAACTAACTAACTCATTCTTCAAATTCAAATTTATTACCATAACATAAGTACGTAATAAAAAAAACAACCATTAAACAACAATGATCTCACAAATATTCATTAATATTCTGATTAATAAATTTATAAAATCTTTTTTCAGACAAAAATAAATATGTAAAATCTAATAACTATGAAATTTGATATAAAATATTACCTGTTATATAATTAGAATATAAACATAATATAACACACACACACACATATATATATATATATATATATATATAATACAAACCTATTATCAATATACAAAAAACATATATTTTTTATTTCAAATGAGATAGTATATACTTAACGTTTGTAAGGTAATGTATAAATAACTGCAATATTTGAATTGGCAAATGTAGAACACGCTAAGCATTTAGGGAATTGCATTGCTGCAATTTGGTGAAGCATTTGGTGTCGTTGGAACACCATTCTTAACTACATTTGTTGGACAATTCGAGAAATAAAAAACATTATATGAAGATATCAATTAATAGCAAGAGATAAAAATTATCAAATATATTTATATAAACATCTAAAAATTTCTCTTCTTATCTCTTTCTTATTTCTCTCTTTTCTGTTTTTCGAAACATCCAAACAAATATTAGTGCTAATACGGTTAACGAACAAAAAAAAGGAGGGAGAGCAACTAAAGAACACATACAAAAGGGGTAATAAGATCCCATTATTTTCTTTCAATTAATTAAACATAAATTTTCTATCAATTAAAAGCAAGAGAGACAAAAAATAGGAAGAATTGGAAGAATTGGTATGAAGACTGAAGGAGAACCATTTCATACTTGAGATAGAATGGATGATGATCGCAGGCTCCCTTGGAAGCCTTTTTTAGATAGAATGTATTTTCTGAATATTATGAAAAATGCAAAGCAGAATGATTTTAATAGTTTGAAATTCCACAAAGATTTTCGATTAATATATTTGGGATGTTCCCCAAGAAGAAAAACTATATTGCAATGAGATTAGCATATTGGTGCAAATTCTTGCATTGAAAATGGGGGAAAGAAGATTAGATAGTAAATTGAGGAAAACATATCCTCCAGTAGAAAGGTAGGATAGGAACACACAAAAAAAATCAAAAGAAGGAACACGATGTAGCCTCTCATCATTGGGAACACAGTGCTCTGAGATAAACTGTCCTTTTGGTCCCTAAATATGTCAAGCACTAATATTTTAGTCCCTAAATGTATCAAAATTTCAAACATATCCTCCAATATCTCTTTAGTAAGTCATTTTGGTCCTCAAATGTGTTTTTTGTTAGTCATTTTAGTCCTCAAATGTATTTTTTTTATTGGCCAATTTAATCCCTAAAATTACTCAAAAAGGATTAGTTTGCAATTTTGATACATTCAGCGACTATAATGATAGCGCATCACACATTCAAGGACCAAAATGACTATTTTTTCATGCTCTCCCTTCTCTTCTCCCCCCCTCTCCTATCTCTCTCACTGACACAACCGCCTTTTGATGTTTGTTCCATCGGCTCCATCTCCATTTGTGACAGGAAATAAATATTAGAACTATTTATGCTATTAGCTAGTAGGTTTATTTCTAGCACTTTTATGCTTTTTGTGTTGCTGTGTGACTCACCATGCTCTAGAATATTCCTAGGAATTCTTACAAAATTATTAGCCAATCATTTGTGGCTAGCTTGCCTTCATATAGCAGCACTGCTGCATTTAATGAATCAACCAATAATTAAAAATTGATAAATCTCTTATCCCTAAGAAAACTCTCTCTTCTACTCAATGCAAGGCCGGCCAAAGGCTTGTGCAGGTTGTGCTATTGCACAAGGCCCCATCCCTATATCAATTTTTTAGTGCTCAAAAGAATTAATAGACAAATTATATAGATGCTTTTCTAATCATGTATTAGATCTTCGCCGGAGTGCAATGGAAGGAGAGCGCATCTTAACGTTGGGGAAAAAGTTGGATCCCAACATTTGCATTATTTACTTTTTACTTTGGCATCTCGCTGCATTGATGTTTCTTTTTTTTTTACAGCTGCATGTTTTTTTTACAATTCTTTGAGAAAATGATTAAATATATAATATTACTTTTGGAACATATTCAACTAAAAAATATATTGCTTTTAGAAAATGTTTTTTTAATAACTATTTGAAAATTTCCAAAAAAAATATAATTCCAGCCTTTTAAAACAAAAATTAATTAAATTTTGATTTGTTTTTTAAAAATATTGTGATTTTGTGTTCTTAACTTAATTTCTACTGAGGAATTAAAATAAAAATATTTAGAATTTTTTTTTGTTGCTATAGTATTTTGGCTTAATTACAGTTTTGGTCCCTCTATTTTCACCAATTCACGATTTTAGTCCCCCAAGTATTTTTTCACGAATTTAGTCCTAGTATTTTAACAAACTCACAATTTTAGTCCCCCAAGAATTTTTTTGATGAATTTAGTCCCCCTCCAACCCCTATAATTTGTCAAATTGACGCTGAGTTATTAGTCACTTCATTTATCCTACGTGGCTGACACCTGGCTTGCCTTGTTAAAACTTAAACATAAAAATTATGATTTTTATTACAAAAATTGTTTTTTACTTATTATATTTAATAAATAAAAATTCAATCTTCTTATTCATTCGATACTTCATCTCCCTTTGCGAACCCTAATCCCAAAGCATCGTTCCTTCAAAAGCAAACCAATTAGAATTTGTGAACATGGAATTTTTATTTATTAAATATAATAATAAAAAAACAATTTTTGTAATAATATTAATAATAAAAATAAAATATAATAATAATTTTTATGTTTAAATTCCAACAAAACAAGCCAGCGTGTCAGTCACGTATGAAGTAACTGACAACTCAACGCCAATTTTGACCAAATTATAGGGGTAGGGGGACTGTGATTTTACAAATTGGAAAAATAGGGGAACTAAATTTGTCAAAAAATTCTTCGGGGACTAAAATCGTGAGTTGATGAAAATAGAGGGACTAAATTCATGAAAAAAAATTCTTGGGGGACTAAAATCGTGAGTTGGTGATAATAGGGGGACCAAAACTGTAATTAAGCCTAGTATTTTTTAATTTATATGTACTTTTTTTATATTTGAGTATTGGGTATATTTGTTAATGATTTTGGCCCCCATAAAAAATTATGTAAAACTCTGTCACCAAAGCGGCCAATTTAATAAAATTAGGAGCCTGATTTTTAAATTTTGAATAGGACCTCTCAAGTGAATGGGACGACCGCGACTCAATGGTTCATCTTCTCCAAATTCTATTCTTTCATTGATATTTCCGAAATGAGCTCAAATTATTACCAGATTTTTATCCTTCATAATCTAAATCATTTTGTTATGTCGTAAATATTATGGGGAACTGTGTAATAATGTTTTTTTTACAAACTATGAAAATAGAACTTTTTCATAGTTTGTGGGGAAATATTTACGACAGTTCCCACAATATTTACGACATAAAATGCTTGGGAACTTTTTAAGTAAATGGGCGGGACTTAGAAAATAGAAGGTTAAAAGTTTAAAAAATAGACACCAAAGGAAGCAATTAAACAAAATCAAACAAACACATAATTGTGGAATGGGGAAGTTAGTGCTTCAAACTTCTGCGTGCATCACTTATAGTTTTCTTTGCCAATGGGAGTTCTTTAAGGATAAATTTATAATACTGAGATGAATTTTAAGGGTAAAAGAGGAACAAAAAAGTGATACACTAAAGTAACAATTTTCACATCCTATTGATTTTAAACATGGTTACAGATTATGTTGGTTTACAATATAAAAGTAGCAAATAGAGACTTACATTGAGAAAAATATATGACAACCTAGATTAGTTTGTTTCTTCCAAAACAAACCCAACAAGTAGACGATTGGGATGCAAATCCTTGTAATTGTATTGCTCTACTTGAATGACTTGTAAAAGGGTTGAGGTACCCCTTGTACCTCCTTAATATAATTTGACTTATCAAAAAAAAAAAAAACCCAACAAGTAGACTAACGTTGACAGATTGAGGGTCACAGAATTAGTGTGTTTAAACCCTGAATTTGTATACCTTTGTACTTTGGTATTAATTTTATTATTCGTTGACAGATGGAGGGAACGGAAGGAATTGAGCGTTGAGATCATTACACACTAATAGAATCTACACGAGAATATACGTTTAGACACTAATGGTGTCTAACGACAAATGTTCAATTCCCTGACTCTATATGTCAATAGATTATAAAATCCATGCCAAAATATAGCAACATATAAATTCATGTTTTATAACGTCTTCAACGATAATCTACTTCTTGGGTTTGTTCTAGAAGAAGCCAAGTAAGCATAAATTAGGTGGTGGGAAGAAACCACTCTAATCTAACTGGGTTGATTGGCTGGTACTAAGCCTATTTGGTTTACTAATCCTAACAAGGATGGAAGATTATGATGCCTTCATAAATTGCAAAAGCAGCTTATAAGCAGACCAGGCAGGAGTAAGAGGTTAAAAAATTGCACAACTTGAGCAGAGTAGAGAACTGCATAATTGTGTTGTAGGATCGCAAGAGGTCAAAGAAAACTGCAAAAGAATATGTATGCATTAGATGCTACAAAAAAGATACAACATTCAAAGTTAAAACCTATTAATTAGATCCAACATAAACATTGCAAAATTCTATACTAACTCGTAAAGAAGAACGCAGAACAATGGGGTCGTAACATGGCATATAAATGCATTATTTTATCTTCCTTGTAAGTAGGAAAATTAAGTATAAACAAGAATGCATCTATATACTATCTCAGTTCCCCTTGATTCCTCGGGCCACTTGTTATGATTTGGTATATAGAGCAAGCAGATCAAATAACGTTCGATAATGATATGCAGCGTATAAAAACACTGCAATCGCCATAATATTCAAAGTTAAAATGTAAATCGAATAAATAAAACATAAATGGTTATTGTAAAACATCGAGTAATATGAGACATTCATAAATGGTTATTGATAAAGGGTATTATAGGAAAATAGAAATTAAACTTCATTAGTATTGTAAAACATCAAGTAATATGAGACATTCTTTTGGCTAAAACGTCATGTAATATAGGATGGAGGGAGTATTTTTCATAAGTAACTAATTCCAAATTAGTAATTTTAATCAAGGAAAAAGGAAGAAAATCTGTAACAAATAAATTAACATATATAGATACCCTTATGTGCACACAATCTTGAACATAATGAACCTAGTGTAGTTTACCTACCATGCCTGTATCCATATAATCCCGAAAATCATCTTGAGATGGAGGAGGCCAAATTTGTCTCCCATAACATGTTGGTCCCATTGTAGGTGCACTAGAAACTCATATTATTCATCTACCCTTATACCATTGGCCCTCTAGGAATTGAGTAGTATTGCTCATGATGCTGTGTTGGTGGTTTTCCCATGCTTGTGGTTTTGTTGGCAAAAAAGCAGAAGTTGAACAATTTTATGGTGGCAAAAAAGCAAGTGTGCATTGGATTCAGGACACTCTTGTTGTATATCCTCATGTAATCATGTTAAAGGCCCTTTATGAGCACTTGAAGTGTATGATTCTAATTAATTGGATGAACTTTGAGTCCATTCAGCTATAGAAGTTTGGTTTTGGGATGTAGTATTTGAAACATTGTTCATTGCTTGTTGAAATTCAGTTCCAACTACTTTAAGGGCATCCAAAGAAATAATTTTGTAAGTAGAAAAACCTTATCCAAGAGAATTGTTGATGCTATCAAAGGGTAATTCAAGATTGTTAATAACAAAGTCTTGGAAACAAAATATTTTATTAGAAATAAGATTAAATGTACAAATGGTTCAATTCTTGCTATAGATTCCCAACAGCAACTCCATTAAACCATCCTGTCACCCACATCAAAACCTCCTCGTTGATATTAACTATAAACAATGGCGAATCCATGATCTTAAAATATGGTGTTCCTTTTCCTTGAATGATTTAACAAATGTACGAATTTTACCAAAAAAACAATGATAAAGTAAATGTTCCAAAAAAATCAATGATAAAGTAATGTTCCAAAATAAAGTACCTTTTAATCTAAGTCTAATTGTATTTTCCTCTTTCTCATAGCTCGGAAGAGTTTGGTGATATCTAAATCATCGACTGTGCTAAAAACTTCATATTCCACAAACGTCATCAAACAACCATTAAGCCAAGGGTTGGACATCCTGTTTCTCAACTCATCATTCACATACTTCATTCGTGAAAATACTCGCTCAACAGTTGCGATTGCCACCGGTAAAGATAAAGCTAATTTCAGAAGCCTATATACGAATCTATAGGTCTTGTTCTTCTTTGTTTGCACAAGAGTCTTAGAAAGATCCGAGAGTCCCTTCAAATTGGAAAATCTGTGATCATCCTTAACACTCCTAATATAATTATCAAGTTGGCCAGACAACTCCACATCATCAACATCATCAAAGTCAGCTGGTTGGTCATGATCTTGTGGAAGCGGTGGTAGAATTGGTGGTGGAAGTGGTGAATTGTTGCAATAAAAACACGCTTAGAGCAAGTGTACGATCGCAGAAATAGTATAAAAGATATCGTCTCCACATGGATTAGTTAACAAGTACTAATTTAGTCTAGATTTTATATTGTTTAGACGAACAATAATTGAGTGTTATTGAAACTAAAATTGAAAGAAATAAATAACAAGAACTAAAATTGCAAGATATAATCAATGGAGAGAGGTCTAGGGTCGCGGTTTAACTTGCAAGCTTCGATTCCCCTATATCTAATTCTACCTGAATTCCCTTATTTTATTTAATTATCAATCCCTTTACTAAAGCTATTAATCCGTTTGGTCATTCGCGATTAATATTCTTTTTCCTAAATTGATTCTAGTTTGGTCATGCTAGAATTTAAATTTAAGAAAAGCATAAAGTACAAAAAGGTTGAATGATTGGAAGACTAAATTAAAGTTTGGTCATTCATTAATTATAGCCCCAATTATCCTATAGGTCCACCAACTAATTGCAGTACGGTCGCTGATCAACAAATTGATTATGAACATGTAAATGGTAGCTAATCCTAATTATGTGATAAAAACAATAGGACAATATTAATTGAAATAAAACTAAGAATTCAAATCAGAAATTAGAACATAAAGAGGTCTCTAAACATGCAAGATCCACCTGAGACCCTAGAAGAGGATTTAGGTATCCATAATAGTCAAGATCAATGAAATAAAATTAGGAGTACTGAATTACGAAAGATAAAAATAACCCAGAATAGAGAAATTTTCAATCTTCGGTAGTTAGTCTTCTTTATCTGCTCCAGAGCTCTCTCACGTTGTCATAACTGGTACCCAGATTTCCTCAAACTCTCTCCTTCTTATGCACCGTCGTCAGTTCGTTGGTAATAGATGTGTGAATTACGGCTTGTCCTCCTCTGTCAATTACAGCTTGTCCTCCTCTGTCAATTACAGCTTCTCCCTTTTTATAATTGAAGCATATAGGTTCAGTGTTGTTAACTTTTTCTTCACGTTAGACTTCACTTCTTCATGTAATGGACTAATGGTCCTTTTCTTCTTTGGTTTTTTTTTTACCCTCATCATCTTCCAATATACCCCCATATGAATTGTTATGACGAAAATACCCCTAAAAATAATTGACCAAATCGGATTTAACTAATCTGTAGATAGATCTGCTTTGTTATTTACAAAGTCGGATTTATCTATAGGTTAGTTAAATCCGATGAGCATTAAAAATGTCAATCGGATATACATAAGCTTGGTTTAAATCCGATTTTAATAGAAATAGAAGCGGATGTATCTATATTGGGGTACATCCGATTTATAATTTAATAAAAGCGGATTTACATATGATGGGGGTACATCCGCTTTGTTAAATGTAAAGCGGATTTACCTCCCCTACAGGTAAATCTGATTTGTACTAATTTACACGGTTAGGATTTCACTGCCCAATTTTGATAGACGGTATAGATTGCACCGACAATATCAACGGTTGATAATCATTGACGACATCTATAAATACCACTCTCACCTTCATTATTTTCACACAAAAATTTCACGTACTTATTTCACACATCCAGAATGCAGATCTGCCTAACACAACACTCGGACGAGAATAGGCTCTGCGGTATACATCATGGGGGCAACATCACCATGAGAGAAGATGGTGTCTACTTCTCGAGTCCGGAGCCGGTGTTATGTAGAATCCACCGCGCCATGGGGTTCGAAGGTTTGAAGGACAAAGTGTGGTCAAAAGTTTAAGTGACCGGTGACGACCGTGACGTAGTATCACTTATCGCAAACCCAATCGTGGGGACGATGGCCGCATTTTCTGCTCGTCCATGTCTATCAAGAACGACGAAGACATGGCGAACATGCTCAACATCCATGACACGCTTCAGCGGTATAAGCCGTTGGAGCTGTACGTAGAAACTGAACGGAGCGTGAATGAGATTTTACGTTGTCTGCGAGATCTGGAATATTAGGAAAAATTTTCCGGCTATTTTTATTGTAGTTGGTTATGTTTTATCTTTTATGTAACTTCGTTTTATCGAATCAATGAAATTGAAATTTTAATGAAACTTGTCAAATATAATAACCAAGAAATAGTAATAATCAAGTGCAAGAAATAGTTCAAACATACAATCCCACAAAACTACAAACATAAAATTCCCTAGTCATGCCTCGGTAGCATATCCAACAACCGCGTGAGGCGAACGTATGTCTAAGTGCCCATATGGATGTCTCCACTCCGAAGCCCCCTCCGAATCTCGTCCTCCATAATCTCCATCCACTCTGCATCTCCCATGCCAGGTGGTGGTGGTGCAGCTACATGTACTGGTGGGGGTGGCGGTGATGTAGCCCGTAAGAGTCTCGGAATAGATGCATTCACATACCACTCTAAGTAGCCTGGAGCAACCTGACCCAACTCCTGAGCAGGCTGAGTAGTCCGCAGAACGTCCTGCACACTTGGCATATAGTGGCCAATCTGAAATATGTAGTCTGCATGGCCAGGACTACTAGTAAGAGGGGCACCTGGGATGACCTGCACATACCCAAACTGTCGGAGGCACCTATCAGGCATGTAGGGAACTCTGATGTCTCCCCACCTGATGTGTCCCCTGTACAGTGAAATCATCTCAAAGGCACTGTCCTCCCGGTGCTCCTCAAAGGGTCGCCATACCACATCATCCGAGCTAAGAGCATCAATCTGCCGCCTGTATGCTGTCAGTTTCCCTGCATCTGTCTTCTTCTTCAGCCAACGCCCACACAGTGCTCCAGCCTGCACTCCAGTCCTCCTCTCCACTAACTGCGGAAAAAACCACAAAATCCAGCTCTGAAATGCAAAGATAAACAACTTGGTTAAGTAAAAAATATTTAACAAAAATTTAACCAAACTAGGAAAAAATTAATTAAAAATTATTACCTGTAACAGGGTGGCATACCCTCCTAACTGATGCGAGCTCTCCAAACAGGCGAAGTTCAGCTGGTCATACATGTAAGCTAGTGCTCCTGCCCCCCATGCATACCCTCCAACAGCAGCTGCATTGACGTCGTCAAGTAGGAGCAGCCACTTAGCCTCAACCCTGTGTCCGGTCTTGCAAGTGAAGATGTTGTAGCTCAGAATCAAAAGTATAAAGGCCCTGACAGCAGGAAGCATGTCTCCCTCCGTGGATGATGCGGTAACTATCGCCTGCAGCCACTCATGACGAAAATATGGACCAGAAGAAGCTCGACACTCCCTAGCCGCCTGCTCCATAATCACTCCTAGATAAGTATGTGCCAGCTGGATGTCCTGCTCATTGGTCACAGATGTGGGTGGAGCTCTGAAATAATTGTCGTGGATGGGAAGATGCAGCAAACCGGAGACATCATCCAAAGTAATCGTCATTTCACTTACCATTTGTCAATAAAAGCAGACATAGCTCATGGTTCACTTTTGTATGTTCAGTGGAGACGAGGGGGATAATCCAGAACCTGTGATATACTCCCACAACTGGAGGTGTCGAGAATACCCAAGTAGTCTCTGACCAAGCTTGTTACCATGGCTCTGAATCTTCATCTTACGCTCATATGTCTGAATTAAAATTAAATAAAAAAATAAGGCTATGTAAAGAAATAATTTTAACTAACAAGACTGAATTAAAATTAAATAAAGCTATGTAAGGCTATGTAAAGCTATGTCTGAATTAAAATTGAATTAAAATTAAATAATTTTAACTTACCGGGTCTCTAAGTATAAGGGTACAAACATGAGAGTCAAGCACAGTCAATAGAGGAGGTTGCTCCTGCTCCTGATGGTACTGAGGCTGCTGGTAGTGCTCCTCCTGGTACTGCTCCTCAGGCATATACTGGTCCTCAAACTGCTCTGAGGAGATAGACTACTGGTAATCAAATAGTTGCGACTGCTGGCCCTCTTCATAATGAAACTCTGGGGCCTCCTCCACCTGCGGTTGTGTCTCGCATACAACACGCCTACGCCTCGTGGAAGCATGTCCTGCAACTCTGGTGCGGGTGCGTGTACTCGGAGCAGAGGATGACGACGACGCCTCCTGTTGAGTCAGTCGAGCCGACGACTCCCCTCGGTACCTACGGGACACTGAAAAAAATCAAAATTAAGCAAAAAAAGTAAAAAAAACAAATAGGTAGTAGCTAAATCTGAATCGGATTTAGCTACATACGATGTGAATGAAAACAGGAAAATCAGATGTAGCTAAATCCGACTTACTTTTTTGGAGTTGTTTGGTGGAAATCGGATTTAGGTAGTGCCGATGCGAATAAAAAGGAAAATCGGATTTAGCTCTGGGGTGTAAATCCGATAATCTCTGAGAAAAGTCTGTGGTCAAACGGATAAAAGTAAAAAATGGTAAGTGTTTTGTAAATTTGTAAAATTATTAAGGGTATTTTCATCTTTTTGCAGCTCTGGGGGGTATATGTGAAGATTGATGGGGTAAAAAAAAACCCTTCTTCTTTTTCTCTTTAATTTCTTTTTGGAGACAAAAAGGCCGTAGGCCTATTCAAATCATGGGCTATAGACTTCTTTCTTTTGCTTTCCAGCCACACACATATATATGATATATTGTATATATAATATAATAATATAATACACATATATAATATTTATAAAGTATTATATACATACATTAGTAATATATATATATATATATATATTAATTGCATTTTTATCTTTTCTTCTTTCCTACAAAATATAGAACAAATTTAGTCAACAATTTATATAATTGATAATAATTGCTCTAAAAAGTAATCCAAAAATATCTCAAAAAATACACTAAATTGGAATTTATTATGGTTGAATTGGTGGTGAAACTTTGGGCTTGCGTAAAAAGGAGAAAAGGGAGTGTGCGTGACTACATGGAGGAGAAAGAGGAAGGAAAATTTAGGGGTATTACCACTAAGGTAAGGATGTTTGGGTGTTCCTGGAGGAACACCAGGAACACCAGGAACACCCTTTAAATCCATCTCTGACTATAAACTCAAACACCAAACTCCACCGAAGAGAGTCTACCACGGTGGAAACGAGCACAATTTGGACCTTGTTGTTTACTACTTTTTTTAAAGAAGTTTAGAAGTTAATGATAATTCAAATCGTTTTAGGATTATATTTCTCAAAAAAATCATTTTATTCTCATTAGCAATGTCATCATCAATTGTATACATGCTTGTCCACAATTACTGTCCATATTCTTCCATGCGGTAGTCGACATAGACAACGAATGCATTTATGGGTGTTTTTGGCTTTACAAGTTGGCAGTAAGTATTGACAAACAAAAATATAGGTTTTCCACCAAAAATAATCAAGTACATATAGCCAAATGCCTAGAGCAAAACACTATTCACTTTGAAGTTCCAGCTGTCACAATGCAGCTGATAGAAGCATGGTTTGGCTTTTTACGAGCACTGAGAGGGTTGTCTTTCATAGACTGCAATGAATCCATATGCTTTCTCTTATTCTCTGGGGTACGACCAACGTATTCCAATAATGTGTTTCTTCTTGCACCATGCATCCTAAGGTATTTAATGGCCTCTTTTTATGGGGATTCCCACTGGACCCACTGGACTTGATTGATGATTTTTAGAGCTCCCTTCATTCTCCATCTTCAAATGATCTCGCGATATATTGAAAATTTATCTGACAAATGCAACTCATGGTCATTAAATGAGTAAATCATAGTAATACATGGAAAAAGGGTAATCGGTAATTGAACCATATTGATCTATTTTTTCTCAAGTGCAACATTGTAATTTTACCGATATGAGGGCGCGAACTCCCGACTTCGAGCCCATGTGATAGTACGTGTAAGGTGTTTACTTGGAACTTCGTCTAAATTGACCAAAAAGCCAAACCAAAGAAATTATAAAGTTACCTATCATACAGGTACTTGTCTTAAATTATTTGAGTAGTTTATACAAAATATGCCTCCAGAATCTACCAAAACACAATAAAACGCCAAAAGGTAATGCATCCACAGTGGAGACCCTACAAATAATAAAACAATTAGAGTCATTAACCAGCAGAAAATATTGTTTTTGTTGTGTTAAATATACTCTACGTACCTTGCCACATAAACAACATGGTCTCCAACACAGGGATAAATTACGTGATGTAAAAAAACCACACTAATATGACTGAGTTTATTGGCTGGTACTATTAATGGGTTTATTAATCCCAGCAAGGATGGAAGATTGTGTTGCCCTCAGATACGCACAAGCAGCTTATAAGCAAACTAAGATGGAGCAAGAGGTCTAAGAACTTCACAACTTGAGCAGAGCAGAGAGCTGCACAACTATGTTGCAGGCATGCTGTAAGTCAGAGAAAACTTCAAAACTATGTTTGCAAAAGATTCTGAAAAAGGCATAGTATTCAAAGTTAAGACATATAAACTAGATCCAACATAAATATTGAAAAAATTCTAAATTAAAAAACAAACTTGCAAATAAGACTGTAGCACAATAGGGCCACAACATGCATTATAAAATCAGTCTTTTACATTACTTGTAAATAGGAAGATGAAGTATAGATAAGAATGCATCCATATTCAAAGTTAAAAGGCGGAGCAAACAATGTTCGATAACGATATAGACGTATAACCGCACTGCAATCGCAATAATATTCAAGTGTTCAAACATAAATAATATATATATATATATATATATATATATATATATATATATAGCGTAAAGGTTTTTACCCTATCATTCAATCGTAATTTAACATGTCATCAAGATATTAAACTTTAATCATAACTACCTAAAAATCACCCTTAAAATGTTTTGTGATTGATTGATGGTGTGAAAAATTAATACACCGTATGTGCATCAGAACTATACTCTATATATAACTACAATCTGGTAATATTCTAAACCCTGAATTGCAATCCTAGCCATGCTTGAACCTTGAGTGGCATGCGGATCTGGTAGACTGCATTGCTTGGAGATAGTCTTGATTATAATACGTGTAACTAGATCCATTCAATGAAGGTCTCCCCTCATTTCTATTTTCCTAGGTTGTTTGTACCTTTTATTTAATGACTTATAATTGAGTTGGAGTACTTCTAGTGCTCCCACTTATAAAGTGTTGCTATTAAAAAAAAAGACCCATGTTAAGGTGCAAGTAAAGACTCAACCTAGATGATTATGATACATACTATGATTGCAACCAGTTTCCCCCTTTGGCTTTTGTATTTTTTTCCAGTTTCAATAAATGTAATGTGGTTGGAGTACTCTTTTTCCTTATAGATGATTTTTTATTAGGGAGAGTTTTGCATCAGAAGGTTTTACGAGACTCATTTTCTTTCAATGTTTACAAAAAAAGAGTTTAATCGAAGTGTAAACTAGCTCCTAAGCCTAATGAAATCTACGTAAATTATATGGTTTCCCACCAAGGTAAATCTAAGCGGCCAACTTTTACCTCACCAATGCAAGGTGAAAGTCATATGTCTAAGTTTCGAACAACTTTTATCTACCTCCAATGGTAGACCTAACACACAAAACTAGTGTGAGCAGTAACATTACACACAACCACCAGAACAAAAGTCATTTATTATGGTCAAGTTTTCAATAAAAAAAGGGGTGTGAGTCTTATAATGTAGTAGTAATACATTTTTTTTATATTACCATGTCAAAAATATAAATTTATATATAATAACTTACAAAAATATACCCATATAGGGTCAAAGGTGATGTCTGCCTGCTTCTTGCATTATTGCATACATAAATCAACCTGTATCAATAGCTTCTATAACTCCTAGGGAGTAGGTCTGTATAATCTCTAGGATGGAGATGTATTACATTATTGTTTCATACCATGTTAGATCTAGATTCTCTAACAAATAATTTTGTGTTTTTATGCATATTAATATTTGAGCAACTTTCATACCATGTTAGTGCAACTTTTCATACCATGTTACATTATTGTTTCATATTAATTTTGTGTTTTTATGTTAGATCTAGATTCTCTAACAAAAGATAGATAGAGTTTATCGAGAAAAATATTTGAGCTGGACCATATTAATAAAACTTAGAAAAGATGATATATCTTGATAACTTTACCTTTTGATTGGTCAGATTGATGTTGTTGACCATCACACAAGTGTTGTTGCCCAATTGCCATTTTCTAAAAAGTTTAGTAGTGTATGTTAAATTATCATGATGAGTAGTAATAAAATATATATTTGAAACTTTTCTAATAGTCAAAAATCATAAACTCACACTGGAAGCTTCTCCAAGTTTCATCGCTTTTCTTTTTCCTCTCAATTCAGATGGACGGGTAACTGTCTTCTCAAATACTTCTATTTCTTTCAAAGAACGACATTGGAAGCACTCTGTTCTATGTTTATAAACCTACAAAATTCTTTATTTATAAGCATTCACTTGATTAAGTTCCTCTCTTCCTTGGGGAGACGATTGTCAAAATTCTTTCTACCGATAAGTAGCTCTGAAAGAACAATGCCAAAACTCCATACGTTCCTAGGTGATGTGCAATAAATGTTGATGTACATAAAAAATGAGAGAACAAAATTAGGGCGCTCAAGTGCTCGAGGCTCCCACCAAGTGGAGTATAGGAAGGGTTGATTTATGCACACTTACCCCGACAGGCCAAGAGGTTATTTACAGGAATTCCATTTGTGTGCAGTTAGAGAGAGTGTGCAGTCATACATTCAGAAAGCTCGGAGGCGTCCGATTGAGATCAGACAGTACAGATTTTAAATTTGAAGTTTTATATTAAGCAAAAATCAAAAGTTGCACTTAAAATCTAAACTGTCTGATCTTGATTGGATGGTTATTGTGTTTGTTTTTCGAGCTCTATCTATTGACATCAATTTCGATAGTTCATCTCCCCTCTAGCTCATTCCACCTTTGTTGATGTTCAAGCTCCATTTTTGACAAAAACTTGAAACTTTTACCTTGCATGTTGCTTTTCTCGGAAAACTTAAGAGGAATCTAGCCACATTCAGAACTTGTGCGAAGGATTAGAGCTCAGTGGAGTGTGGTTTAGTAATTAGAAGTTGGAAATCGAAGTTGAAGTGTTTCGGGAGCTTAGGTGCCGTAACGGGGATAGTTCGAGTGGTTTTCGTTTCGTTCGTTGTGTGAAGATTCGAGAATTTGAGAAATCGACATTCCGGGTGAGTTTTACTCACGTTTAGGTTTTTATTTTCATTTTGAATTGGATGTTATATTGGCTGATTGCGTGATGTTCCGTGGATTTCGAAAGATCTTGGGTCAAAACCATTTTTATGAAATTGAGGTTCATGTTGATTGTTTGGGACTTTATACCATCACTAATGATTGATGAAATTGTTGATTTGATTGTGTTCTTGACTGGAAATATCAATGATATTGCAATGCATTGGATTAGAATTAGCATTAGGGACGAATCGGAACTAAAAAGGGCGAGAAAACTAAACGAAAACACTGTTTTGAGATACTGAGAAAATGGCACAGACCGTGCTACCATCGGGTTGTGAACTGAACAAAAATTTTAGGAAGCACGGACCATGCCACTTTTGACACGGACCGTGCCACCATATGTTACCTTGTTTTGAAAATTTTTATTTCTCATCCTTTTTGTATTCCAATTCTTTCCCAATGCTTACCTTAGCCGTAATGAAGTATTAATGAATGAATGTGATTGGAATTTGACATGTTCTAAACCGAATTATCACGAACTACAAATGTTTTGAAAAACCGAAATCTAGTCTACGTGAGAGGACATGTATTTTAAAAAGTAAACGAACTATATGTTCAACTTATTATTGTTTGACTGACATGGGATGACTTTTATTTATCTAAGATTGTTTATGTTTCACGGTATATATATTATATCGAGTCGAGGTGACGACCTCCAGATGTTAGCATACTAGTGCGAGGGAAGTCATGAGCCCTTAGCATAGGCCCCCAGATGTTTATCATATTGCCTTTAGGGAAAGTACTATTGATCAGTGGGGTTCACCGATAGTCGTCAGTTATTGTGGTCGGTGTTGTGCTAAAAGATGTTGAGAATTTATCGGTAGTTTGACAGTTATTGCAGCCGGTATTATTCCTACTAATGATGTTTGTAATTCATTAATATAATATGATAAAAAGAATTATCGGTAGTTGTCAGTTTTTGCAGCCGGTATTATTCTAATTAAATAAGCGTATTTAGGTTGAGAGGAAACTCTCAATTCTATTGACCAATTCGGAAAGGAATTGGGTACGTCATAAATAATTTTATTGCAAGGAAAAAAAAGATTCAAAAATGAATCGAGAGCGTGGCTGGGGGTCACGGTAAAACTCACTGAGATATGTATCTCACCCTTTTATTGTTGATGTTTTTACAGAGAAACAGGGAAATAAGAAGACTATAAGGCACATACAGATGACGTGCACGAGGAGAGGATTTGAAGACTTAGTCGTTTCAAATCTTAGATTATGTATTTCCCTTGTTATCTTTGTACTCGATTAATGACTTGAACTGTATTAAGTTGTTTATCGTTTTCCTTTTCCTTGTGAGGATATTGAACACTAAGAAATAATGTTTTGAGGTTATGAACAGTTTTCAGTTTATTGAAGTATTGACAGGTTATGATTGGGAGATAATTTATAATATCGAAAAATTTTAGTCGTGTTCATTATCTACACAGGAATATTAATCTCTAATGTATGCTAAAATTGTACATTTTAATATTTCTACTTGTTAGAGATATTAGGGTATTACATTTGCAAAAGTCGGTGTCTAAGTTGATATATTATAAATGTCAAAAATTAAATTGAATTTTAGTGAAATCTCAAAGGCTAAATTGGCTAATAACTCTTCACATTCCTTAAACATACTTGCAAAAGAATTTTTTTTAAATAATTTAGGAACTATTTATTATTATTTATATAGTTAGAAACCAAATTGCAAGTAGAGTATTAACTTAGTTAATTCTAATCATTTATTTAAAAGATTCATATAGCTGACAAAAATGACATAAAAGATCCTTCCTTAAAAAATTAAGAAGGATATAAATAAAATGGTGCACTATTGCTGTCAAGAAATGTTAGTTTAACATACATTGTTGATATGTTGTTGTCTGGCTTTAAAGCATCTTTGTTCAACTGCACCAGAGTTTCTCAGAGAAAAAAAAGGGAATATCTTTCTCTCTATTAGTCCTCTCAATCTTGCCCTGTTTTTTCTGTTTCATAACCCCTCTCTGGTCTGGTTAGTATTCTTTAGCCTTTAATTTTAATATTTTCCATAACTCTTGACATATCCACTAAATAAGAGACATAAAAACTACCAGCCAAATTGACTGGTAACTCTAGTAGTGTAATATGGTTTGACTTTATCATCTAAACCTTACCCATTCTTATGTGATTTTTTTTTTAATTTTGTTTCTCAATAATTTACACCTACCAAAATTACATTATTCTTATTAATATTGTGGTTCAATGCAATTTAATTACCATAGGATGTATAAATGTAACAAAATCTTTTTTTTTTTTAAATGTAACAAAATTTTCTTGTGCAGTGTCATGGGTTGGAAATGTAGCTGTGTTGTCTTAGTTGCTCTAATCCTTCTTCTGCCATTAATGGCTTATTCGGGTTCTATTGTCAAGAACTTGCCGGGCTATGATGGAGATCTTCCATTCAAACTTGAAACTGGGTGAGTTTCTTTCTTCTTTTATTCAAATGATTTTTGTATTATATTTGAATATTTGAATTAACACTTGTTTGGTTCGGCTTATTTGGCTTTATCTACTCTCATAAACATTTGTGAGACCGGAAAGCTTATGACAGCTTATGACATGTTCATAAGCTGTTTTAAGCTAATTTCCTTAAGCTCTTCAAGATAGCTTATTAAAACAGTTTATAACTTATAGAAAAATAATTTTGTTCGGTACCTGAGTACGGGATATGTCTTTGAGATGAAGTACTCCGTGAGGAAAGGAAGTGGACTTCGGATGGTTGAGCTTGGACCTCGGATTGGCCGAGGTAATCTTCTCCCGCGCCTCGGGTGGGGTACCTGCAAGCACACTGATGCCTAAGTCAGCAAGGGAAGAGAGGAGGTATTCGAGGGAGAAATGAGTGCGTACCTGGAAACGGTGGGTTGAACGTGTATTTATAGAGCGGGGTGCCGTATCCAAACCGTTGGATCAGGTGGGCAAGTCTTGCTCGTTGGAAGCGGGTAGTTACTACCATGGAGTCCAGGTTTGCTTTTAGCAGCACCCGCGGATTGGATTTTGGCCCAGTCCGAAATAGTGGCCCCCAAAGCCGAGGTCGAAGTAACTAAGGTCGGGCTCGGCTTGAAGGATCTGGATCTGTCCTTCATTCTGCTTCTGGGGTGGCAACAGGTGAGTCCCTTCTTTCCTGCGCTTTGAGGCCGTGGGATTGATTCACTGCGCTCCTTCCTGCAAAAAGGCTTGATAGAGCATTTAAGCTCGGAATCAAGTACATCTTGACTGAGCATTTAAGCTCAGAGTCAATTATGTCTCGACTGAGCATTTAAGCTCGGAGTCAAGAGGATTCGAAGCCGCTGTGGACTTCTTCCTCGGTCCTGAACTGAACATTGAAGCTCGGAGTTCAGGAGAAGGCATGTGCTCAAAGAGCGGGGTCGAAGTCGCTTGGGACTTCTTCCTCCGGTCTCCGTCTCAGCATTTAAGCCAAGCCGAAGAGGAGGCTGGCTTGCGAAGAGCAGATTCGGGATCGCTGTGGACCGTTGCGCGCCTCGGAACTGAGCATTTAAGCTCGGAGTCGAGGGGGACGGTGCGTCGTTCTTCGACGGCGTCACCTCGTACCGTTGTCCGCCGAGTGGCCAGCTCGGTGTTGGACTCGGGTGAGAGGGGCGTTGTTGCTAGTCGGGAGCTGGTTTCGCCGCGATCCCTGCAAATGGGGAAAACATAACGATTGCTTTAGAATGTCTTTATTCAGGGACGTTACTTGTTCGAATGTTACATTTGACTAGCTATAGTATAGCCTGAGCTTGGCAGCATTCCAGGTTCGTGGTATTGGCTCCTTGGAGAGAGTTTCCAAATGGTAAGCTCCTGTCCCGGTCTTTGCTGCGACTCGATAGGGTCCTTCCCAGTTGGGTGCAAGTTTTCCCTCGCGAGCATTCTTCTTGCCGACATCAGCTCGCCTAAAGACAAGGTCCCCAACATTGAAGTCTCGGGTAATGACTCTCTGGTTGTACCCTCTGGCAATCCGAGCTTTAACGATGGCCTTGGCAAGCTATGCTTTATCTCGGACTTCCTGTACGAGGTCGAGTTCTTCTTTTGCAGCTTTGGTATTTGCCTCATTGATGAGCGTACAAGGTTCTCCAGGTAGATTCCCCGACCTCTACTGGGATGACGGCCTCCGTTCCATATGTTAATCTAAAGGGGGTCTCGTTGGCGGTGGAATGCTGAGTTGTACGATATGCCCAGAAGACATATGGTAATTCGTCTAGCCATTCCCCCTTTGCTCCCTTTAGTCTTTTCTTCAATCCTTTTAGAATGACCGTGTTTGCCGACTCCACCTGCCCATTGGTTTGGGGGTGTTCGACGTAGGTGACGTGCGGCTTTATGTTCAGATCCGTCTTCAACTTTCGAAATCCTTTATCCGCGAATTGGGTCCCGTTGTCAATGATTACCACAGAAGGAACCCCAAAACGGGTCAGGATGTTCTTTTTGACAAACTTGATGCAATTGTTGGCTGTTATCTGGGCTAGAGGTTCTGCTTCGATCCATTTTGTGAGGTAGTCAACGGCTACTATTAGGTATTTGACCCCGCCTCGGCCAGGTGAAAAGGGCCCGAGGAGATCTATTCCCCACTGGCTGAAAGGCCATGCTGCTGACAAGGAAGAGAGTTCGGCTGGTGGAGCGAGATGGATGTCGGCGTATCGTTGGCAGATGTCGCACCTTCTGACGAGGTCGGACGCATCCTTTGTCATAGTCAGCCAGGTGTTGTCCGCAGATTCCTTCGTGGATCTCGTCCAGTACGTACTCGGCCTCCTCCCCTTCAACGCACTTCAGGAGGGGGTAGAGAAACCACGCCGGAAGAGTTTCCCATCTATAATGGAGTAAGAGGTTGCACGTCGCCGGACTGCGGTGGCTTCCTTGGGGTCGAAAGGCTCGACGCGGAGCTCAATGTAATCTTTGATGGGTCGTATCCAGCCAGCGTTATCTGTTATTGCGTTGATCTCAGACACGGCGATTGGAGATAGGTCCACGCTTGGTTTCGCCAAGTTTTCCTGAATGATGCTTCTCAGATTGCCTGTTGGCTTTGTGCTGGCCAGCTTGGCTAGGACGTCGGCTTGAGCGTTCTCAGTTTGAGGTACGTGCTTAAGGTTTGTCCGTTCGAAGCGGAGGAGTAACTCCCGCACCCGTGCTAGGTACCATTGCAGAACAGGGTCGTTTGTCACGAAATCTTTCTTGACTTGCGATACTACCAGCAAGAAATCCGTGTTCAGCTCGATGGTTTTTGCTCCAAAGTCTGAGGCCAGCTTCAACACGACAATGTAGGCTTCGTATTGTCCCTGGTTGTTTGAAGTGGCGAAGGCGAAGCTGAGGGAAACCTCGATCATTAGCCCCTCGGAGTTCTCGAGGATGAGTCCAGCTACACAGCCTTTTGAATTTGATGAGCCGTCGACGTGGACCTTCCATTGCAAAGGATTGGTCTCGGAGTGGGACAACGCCATTTCCGCTACGAAGTTAGCTAGGACTTGAGCCTTGAGAGCGGACTGTGCCTCGTATTTGATGCCGAACTCGAATAATTCCACAGCCCACTTAATGATCCTTCCCGCGAGGTCGGGGCGATGTAAGATCTGGCGAATGGGTTGGTCCGTCCTGACGACAATCTGATAAGCCACGAAGTACGGTCTTAACCTTCTGGCTGCCACGACCAAGGCCAATGCCACCTTTTCTATTCTTTGGTACCGGGATTCGGCCCCCTGTAACACCTTATGAAATAAACTAGTCTCTGCTCTTCCTCTGTTTCTCGGATGAGGACTGCACTTACCGTCTGCTTGGCCACGGCGAGGTAGAGGTAGAGGGTTTCCCCTTCAACTGGTTTCAGCAGTATTGGTGGTTAGGACAATATATGCTTGAGTTCGGCAAGGGCGCTCTCGCATTCGGGTGTCCACTTGAACTCTACGCCTTTCTTCAGGACTTTGATAAAGGGGAGTGAACAATTGGCTGCTCTGGACACAAACCTAGAGAGGGCGGCAATCATGCCCGTTAATTTCTGCACTTCTTTCTTGGTGGTCGGAGGGCGCATGTCGGTCACGGCCCTGCATTTATCTGGGTTTGCCTCGATGCCTCTTTCAGTCAAGTAGAAGCCGAGGAACTTTCCGGCTCTGACGCCAAAGGTACATTTCTCAAGATTGAACTTGAGGTTGTTTTTTCTTGCCTCGTCAAAGATTTCCTGTAAGTCGGCCAGGTGCCTTTCATCCGCCTTGCTTTTCACAATCATGTCGTCAAGATAGACTTCAATGACTCTACCAATTTGGCTGCGGAAAACCTTATTCAGCATATGCTAGCAAGTGGCCCCAGCATTCTTGAGTCCAAAGGGCATGACTCTGTAGCAGTAGTTCCCCTGACTTGTCATGAAAGCTGCTTTTTCCTGGTCCGGGGGATTCATTGCAATCTGGTTGTAGCCGGAATAGGCATCTAGGAAAGACAGAAGTTGGAATCCGGACGCGTTGTCTACGAGCTTGTCAATGCTTGGGACGGGGAAAGCTATTAAGGTCAGTGTAGTCTACACACATTCTCCATTTTCCGTTGCTCTTTTTGACCAACACTATGTTGAACAGCCAGGTGGTATATTTCCCTTCTTTGATGAAGTCAACCGATAGGAGGTCGGCCACCGCCTTCGCTGCTGCCTCGGCCTTTTCCTCGCTCTGGGCTCGATGTCGCTGTGCCACGCCCTTGGCGTCGGGGTTGACCGCCAGGTGATGACATGCTACTTCCAGAGAGATTCCGGGCATCTCGGAGGCGGACCAGGCAAAGAGGTCGGCATTTTCTCGTAGACACGCGATCAATTTTTCTCTGACGGCCTCGCTGAGCTCGGCCCCCACTTTGACAGTCTTCGTGGGGTTGTCGCCCAGAGGGACTTCAAGGAAATCGCCCTAGGGCTCGGGGCGTTTGATCGTTCTTTTGAGTTCTCTAGCCAACTCGACGTCGTCCTCGTCCTCGGAACTGTCTGGGTCGTAGCGGGCATCGACCTCGGTAAGGTGTACCTGAGAAGTGGTTGGTTGTGGCCTGGGGAGCTCTTGTACCTGGCGCTGGGTGCCTTTGAGGGCAAGGTACTGGCATCTTTCAACAAAGTTGATGTCGGCCAAGACAGTCACAACGTCGCCCGCCAGGGTATGGAACTTCATTTTCAAATGTACCGTGGAAGCGACGGCACCAAGTTTGGCTAACGTCGGTCTTCCCACGATGCAGTGATACAGGGTGATGAGTGGTATTACCAAGAAGGTCGTCTAGATAGTCCGAGAGAGTTTCTTCCTACCGTAGGTCACCATGTCGTCAAGGTATCCCAGGGGCGGGTTCAATCCTCCCCAAGCCCGGACAAGTCAGTCCCAAGGTAAGGACTCAAGTCGGCGAGGGATAAGCCGAGCTTGGGAAGGAGATCTTGGAACATGATGTCAGCAGAGCTTCCTTGATCTACTAGGATTCGTTTCACCTCGACGTCAAGCATGGAGGCCGAGATAATGAGAGGGATGAATTTGTTTGGTTCGCCCAGCAGGTAGTCTTCAGCAGAGAAAAAGAGAGGCTTCCTAGATGAGGCTTAAGCCGTCGTTGGGCCAGAAGTCAAGTTGGCAATCTCTTTCCATTTGCGCTTCAGAGTCTTTTTGGATTCCGTAGTTGAAACAGATGAGCCACCCGAAATCACCTTGAGGGAGTGATTCCTCCCACTGTGGTCGCCAATGTTCGGTACCTGAGTACGGGATATGTCTTTGAGATGAAGGGCTCCGTGAGGAAAGGAAGTGGACTTCGGATGGTTGAGCTTGGACCTCGGATTGGCCGAGGTAATCTTCTCCCGCGCCTCGAGTGGGGTACCTGCAAGCACTCTGATGCCTGAGTCAACAAGGGAAGAGAGGAGGTATTCGAGGGAGAAATGAGTGTATAGGTTACACTATACACTTGGATTTCAAAGTGTAGGTTTATTCTAAGAATAAATTTCAAAAGTTATTTATATAATATGAAACTAACATGTAGTAGCTAGGAAGCTGCAAAAAAATAAATTGAAAGCAGAGATATATATATATATATATATATATATATATTTATATAAATAAAAGGGGGGAGAGGCAATAATAGCGGCGGAGGACTTATGCATGAACATAGAAGAAAGACAGAATAATGAAGAAGACAGGTTTTTATAAACATAGAAGATACAGAAAGCCATTTATTAATAACTTACAAGAGGCTTACAAGATAAACTTACAAAGCTTCAGGGATGTCAAAAGCTTCAGAGCTGAGATATGAAATCTTAGGTGAAGTTTTTTCGATGCCTTGAAATGAAAACTAAGCCATCCTTTTATAGAGGGAAGGAGGCTGTTACAAACCTACAGCTGGCTATGCCAGCGCAAAAGCGTAATAATTACATTGATTCGTAATCCGCCGAAAGTAAAAGGCGATAATGACTAAAGCACGATAATTCCTAATAAAACAAACGACTTTAATAAAGAAGTCAAAAGTAAACAGTAATGTTGTCTGCCACGAGCAGCTTTGTTGACACGGAGTCTTCCTTTGCCAAAAGTGATAATGATGCTGTCTCCAATAATTCAAGTAATGCCAAAATCTTATCACGAAGGAATCTGCTTTTCCCAAAGTGATAAAGACTTTGTCTACCACCGAGTTTCATAATCCTCGGATTCCTTCTATTCCGAAGCAATCATCCTCATTGATAGCTGTAAAGCTTTGAGAGGAACTGGCTGAGTCTTCGTCATTGTTGATGTCTGATTCTGATATTGCCGCGTGTAATTTCTTTAAGAATTCCTTTTTGTTGGAAGAGGAAGATAAGTCTGCTAAGAATTTGGACTTTTCTGCCAAGAACTCACATTCTTTAACAGCTTCTTTTGATGTAATGAGAAATTTCGAATTCTTCTTAAACCAATTCTGCAAAGTTAATTCTTTTATTAGTTTTGGGTTGAACTTATTCCACCATTTAATTTTGATGCATCTGACAATCCAATTAATGTTACTATCTGGGACAGATAAATCCTTTTTATAACTCCAAGAGGTAATCCAGGAAATGCCAAAACTGGCGTGAAAAGCTAATATCTTCATATGATCCTGAAAATTTGTTTCCTTAGCAAAGATCTGAAAAGCCTTCTCAGCAAATTCAGGATAAATGCTTGTCTCTGGGCCCCATTCATGGAACCATTTAACAAACCAATAGGGAAATTGTAATGGGAAGTCCTTTCTGAACCAGATGAACCATGAATGATCAAAGGGTTCATAGAACATCATATTGTTCCAAGCGTCCATGTAATCATAGTAAGAGTAGTTCTGAGGTGAGAATCTTCTGGAAAAGCCTTTTATTGCTGATGGGTGAGCTTTCCAATCAGAGGGGGATAATATCCTTAAAATCTTAAATTTAGAGAATATAATTCTATTTTTATCTTTCTGATCAAAAGTATGAGTTATTTCAATGGAGTCTGTATCCACTAAGATAAACTCATAGAATAATCTGGTCTTTTTCGGGCTTGATGGCAAATAATGAAATCCTAAAGGGAAGTATTTTGGGGTTATATGGAATAATGATTCTTCTGAATCGTATTCTGGTTCTACAAGAAAAAGTATTTTCTTATAGGCCTTTTCTATAAAGGGACAGTTTAATGTAGCTGGGGGAGTATAGAAGGGTAATTTTTCTGGTTTTTCCGGTTGAGGGTTTAAAGAGGAAGGAATATTTAATGCAAAAGTCAGGGGCGACACTAATTTAGAATTTATTGGTGATCTTATTGCTCTAGGATTAGGGGTATTGGATGAAGAGGGATAAAAAGCAGGTAAGGCTAGGGGTGTTAGGTAAAGCGGTTTTGGTTTTGTAAAGAGGAAGAAGGAGGGGTTTGTAATACCTGTTTAGAAGTAATTCCCTTTGTAATACCTTTAGTAATTTTTCTTGAAGAGTCCTCGAGAGGAGGCCCATAGTTATCCTTTTTACTCATGGTGCTTTCCCGGTAAAAACTCTCTAGTAAGAAAGTCAGGCAAAGAATTCTTGTCTCCTTTAATATGTTCTATATTAAAATCAAAGCATGAAAGTAATGATTGCCATCTGGCGAAAATAGGTTTAGAAACTAGATTTTTAACATCCTTTTGTAAAACATCTTTTGCAGCTTTGCAATCAGATCTTAATAAAATTCTCTTTGAGAAAAGATCATCTTGAAATTTCAAACCACATAGAACAATAGCTAAAACTTCCTTTTTAACAGTGCTATATTTTAGCTGTGCCTGGTTCCACGTTCCAGAATAATACCTAACAATCTTTTCTACTGGGGATTCTGGTAGTCTTTGTTTTAATATTCCTCCGTATCCTAAATCTGAAGAATCGGTTTCTACGATAAGGAATGCTTGAGGATCGGGGATCCCTAAGCAGGGTAATTTCTTAACCATTTGTTTAATCTTCCTAATACTTTGGCTCATAGACTCATCCCAGGGGGGAGGGTCCTTTCTTAGTCTCTTAAACAGGGGTAAACAAATAATACGAAGATTGGGAATAAAATCAGCAACATAATTCACACAACCTAAGAATCTTTGTAATTGAGTTTTATCCTTTAATTCATCAGGAAATTTATCACTGAACTCAATAGCTCTACTAATGGGTGTAATGGTTCCTTGATAAATATTAAACCCTAAAAACCTTACATTGACTTGAAATAATTTCATTTTTCTGGCAGATAAAACCAAACCATTTTCTATAATGATATTAAGGAATTTATCTAAATGCTCGAAATGTTGATCAAGAGATTTAGAGAATACAAGGATATCATCAAGATATACAATAGAAAATTCCTGATAATCATTTAAAATGTCATTCATAATATGTTGAAATTCACTTGGGGCATTTTTTAATCCTAATGGTATAACATTCCATTCATAATGTCCAAAAGGGACAACAAAAGCAGTTTTGTATTTATCCCATTCTTCCAGTTGAATCTGATAATAACCGGACTTTAAATCAAACTTAGAAAATATAGTTGCGCTATGTAATCTACCAATTAAATCCTTCTTGTTAGGGATAGGGTATCTTATCCATTGCAAGACCTTATTTAAGGGCTTGTAATTAATTACTAATCTGGGAGCACCTTTTTCTAATTCTCCTGGGTTATTGACATAAAAGCCAGTACAACTCCAAGGGGATTTGCTAGGTCGGATTAGGCCTTTATCCGAGTATTCCTTAATCTCCCTTTTGCAGTATTCTAAATATTGCTGATTCATTTGGATAGGCCTTGCCTTTGTGGGGATCGATTTTTCATCAAACCCTGATTCATAAGGCAAAGAGACAATGTGTTTCTTCCTTTTCCAAAAAGCATTGGGATGCTCAGCACATATTTCCTTTTCAAACTTATTTTGAAGCTGATTAATTCTATCCTGAATGGTTCTGGACTGTAATTGTTCTTCTACCCTATGGTATCGAACTTCTTTGTTAAGCATTGTAATATGCTTTTTCTTTTGAGATATCAGGCTAATAGAAGAAGTAGGGACTTCTTGAAGATTGTTTAATTCTTTAATTCTAGGAGGTTCAATAAATGTAAAACTAACTTCCTTTCCCAGGGCTCTGAAGTTATAGCCGTGTGGGAAACCTTAAACGGGTATAATAGAGATAAAAATGGAGTTCCTAATATGACATGGTCATGCAAGTTCTTAACTAGTAAAAATGGTGTACGGTAACAAATATGATCCTTACAGATTCTAGCATCAGTTAACTTATAGGAAATATTTAATCTATGTCCACCTGCACCACTTAATCCTTCTAATGTCTTTTCATAATATTTGGTGGGGATTAATCCTTCCTGAATACAATTCACATCAGCACCGGAATCGATTAAAGCCACAAATTCAAACCTCTGGTCTCTAACAACTATGGTTAAAGCACAGTGCCATTTGTGAGTAATCATTTTGTTTAATGTCGAAACATAAGGGGTATCTCTATTGCTATTATGCAGTATACCTTCCCCTTTTGTTCCTAAATGTCTAGGTTCCGATTCTAGGTCCTTCTGTTTCAACAATTCTATTTCCTGCTTAATGAGAGAAATCTCATTCTGCAAGTTTCTAACAGTTACTTTTGGGGTAACTGGGGGTTTGATCCTATTTATAGGCTCCTGGTCACCGGTAATCATATTAATATGGTTATCACAAATACATAGTCTCGGACCTGAACAACATCTTTTTTCAGGACTACGTTCGGGTTTGTCAATAATTTGGTTGGCATAATCTTTTTTGGGTAATCTCGAGACATCAACACCTTCTAAGATATTGGTAGGGCTCTCTCTCTTAACTCTGCAGACTTTAGCATAATGACCGAACTTTTCGCATCTAAAACACTTAATATCTGGCTTTTCATAATTCTTTTGGATTCTGCCAGGTCTAGGGTAATAACTCCTAGTCCTATCCTGATAACCCTTGTTTCTAGATTTTTCTACCTGGGTTAACTTTCTTAATTTTCTTATTAGGTCATTTGTCTGAAGACCTAAACGGTCCTTACTTAATTTCTTCTTAGGAGTATTATGGCCTTTTCTTTTAACTGTTTCTAAAGGGAGGTGAACTGATTCAACAGTTTTATCTGTCAAGGTAGTCCACTTTTTGGTAATTCTAGTGTTAACATCTACACGTTTTTCTTCTAAAAAGGGATAGTCTAAACCCTTTTCTAAACAATACTCTTCGAACCAAGTAAAGAAATAAACATTAATCCTATTTTTTCTAAGGTAATCATAAAATCCTAACAAGTAATCAGCTGTTTGCCGTTTAGAGAAAGTGGTAAAATACCAATCTCTCTTTTCTTTGTTGTAATCAGCCTCAAAATCCTTTCTGATCCAAGGCTTGTCTATCTCAAATTCTTCTTCTAAGGTAATAACCGAAAGAATTTGAGAGACTGTGGGAGACATAGGTGCTGACTCCGACCTAGTCTCTGACTCATATAATGGTTGAGGTACAATAGGAGTAAAATCAACTCCTGCTAAGTTAACATTAATTGTAGATGCAGAATCTACAGATCTTCTAGAGCCTAAAGTGTCTCTAATGCTTGACTCATCACTCCTCACAGAGTGACTTCTAGTCATTCTAATACGAACAGTTCCATCATCTCCCATGATGAACAGTCTGGGTTTTCTTGCCTCTATTTTGGGTAAAGGCATAACCTCAGATAAAACCCATTCATCTGGTAATTTGCTAATAACATCAGAGGCTCTTAACTTCTTAAGCGTAGTAATATTAGAACACCTTAAGTTTGCCTCAATAATTACCGTTTCGTTCTTGGGAGAACTTCTTAAAGCTTTGAAATTGTAATTCACATTCGAAACTTTATACTTAATCCTGTAACAAATATCAATATTAGCAACACCTTCATAAAACAAATCATCCATACACTGAATATTAATAACTAATGAGCTTTTAGTAAAACTATTCATTAAATTCATGGAATAATTAGGATAACAATTGAAATAAACTGGGCAATCATTCAGATTTGATTCTAATATAGCAACGATAGACTCAGAAAATTTCTTAATTCTAGTATCACGCAAGATTAATAATATAGGAGTATTTAATCCTAATTTATGCAAAGGCTTAACAGCAACTTGTATTAATCCAAGATGAACATATTGAAATCCTTGATTAACATGATCATTAATTAATTCCTCATTTAACAAATTAATGGACTCATGATGATTTACAATAGGTCTAGAAGACTCTATTGTATGCATAATATGCTGTGCTCTAAATTTATCAAAGGTACTGGTTTTGTAAATCTCTTTGTAATTGATGTCAGGCATCGTCCAGTTTTGTAATCTGTTTTCTATCTCGACTATTTGTAACTCTTTGTTCTGATAATTGTCTTGGTCATATCTGGCTTCTAATTGTTCTTGTGTAAGACTCGTGGTTATCATCGCTCTATCTCTCCTAGAGGATCCTAACTCACTCAAGGTTCTAAGTAATCTAGCCATGGTTACTATTTCTATTCTTTTATCACCCTATCACTCTCTTCTTTCTTAACGGGAACACCTCACGGACTCTCAAAGGTTTGCGGGAACACCAAACGGACTCTCAAAGGTTTGCGGGAACACCAAACGCCACTCTCTCTCGGGCTTCAAAAGGCTTACCAACACAAACTATCCGGGATTATATTTATATTTATATATAAATATAATCATATATATATTTATATAAATATAATATATATATATATATTATATTTATATATAAAAAGTATATAAATATAATATATATATATATTTATATATAAAAGTAGTCCGCTTTTGGTATCAGAGCCATTTATTAAGGTAATTTATGAGTCTTAGTAATACTTGTTGTGGAAGGTTAAAGGTCAGGAAAAAATCTAACTATGTAAGTTTTTTCCTATAAAATTATTATCCGAACAACAAGTCTTTTGTGTTTTCAAAACTAAAGATGTTTTTAGTGTTTTCTTAGAAAATCTCATCTTTTGCCCAGAGGAAGGGAGTATTATGATGATATGAATTTTCGAAAAAGAAAATTTTTGCTAAAAACATTTGACATCGTTGATTTAGGAGAAATCCTTCTATCCCCAAGAGGTTGATAGTTAAACGATTAACGTCGTTTGCAAAGATGACAAGTGAAGTGTTGTTCGCATAACAGTTCTATAAGTCTAATTTACATAAGACAGAATTAGTCTTGACATTTAACCAACCACAACAACCTTAGCCGATTCCCATGGAGATAGATGATTATGATCATCAAAATAATTTAATAAATAATGAGGAACTTGTTGAATATCCAAAAAATTTGGATAAATCGAATAAATGGACTATTCCTACTGTACCTTCAAAATAAATTTATAAATTTGGCATGTTTGACGTTGTATCTCGTTTTGCTGTTAAGCAAATAGAACAAACTATCCAAGTTTCTGAGAATACTCAGACAATCAGACTTTTAAGTAAAAAAGATTTACTTCCTTTCAAAGATTACAATTTTATCCATATTGGATTAATACAAATTGCTTTTAAGCCCTTAACTTTGTTAGGTTTAAATTCAAGTATTGTGGCTTATGTTAGAGATGGAAGGTGTAAAGATTTTAAGCCTTCTCTAGCTGCTTTATTAGAGACCAGTCTGTGTCATGGACCAGTCTATTTTGATGTCTCTCCAAATTTAAGTTTATCCTTATCTGACAAAAATCTATCAGATGTTGTTCAATTAACTATCCATACCAATGGTTATAATTTTAAACCAGGAAGTGAAATAATAGCAATATGCTATAGAATATATTATAAAGTTCTAAACACGCTTAACCCTAAGGCTAAGCAAATATCTTTTCCAGGGACTACAACTTTAGTCCAAACTAACTTATTAACCTCTAACGTAGCAACAAATAGGTTAATAAGATGGGATGAAATAGACTTCCCTACAACATGGTCTCTACCCCAGGAAGTAGACCCTGAACCTATCTTAACTAAAGAGGTAGACCAAATCATCCAGAATACTGAAGGAGACATAGAAATAAAATTTAGTTCTAAAAGGATTACTAGAATACCTAGAACCCTGTCTTCTAGACATTTTGTTAGTAATTTTTACACTACACCCAGTGAGCTTACTAGAAATCCTAGTGGCTCAAACAGAGCTTCTACTTCTCAAATAGGAGAAGAGATAGAGTCTGTGGAACACATAAGAATTAGTGAGAATAAAATCCCACATGGTATTTACCAAAAAACCAATTCCCAGAGTAGGCAATCACCTACTCAATCTGAAATGAGTTTTGGTATATGATGGGCCTAAACCCAGGAAGTGCTATGAGAGAGCTCATCAATGATGAGTTCCAACACGAAAGGTATTTTCAATTTAGAAAATGGTATTTCAAAACCTTTTCTTCTCCTAAATTAAATAATTTTAAAAATATTTATTCCGAAGAGTTAGCCATAACTCAGAATTATATTCCTTTTGTTAAATGGTTTATAGCCTATTTTATTAATAAAATTATCCAAGAAATTCTTGTTTTACAATCAAATTCTTGGATAGCAACTAATGGAGAGGAAATAATTTCTCCTTTCCCTCCTAAACAAGCTATAACTCTTGGCAAAGATGCTGAAGCCAAAGCTCTTTCTACTCTTCAAAAGGTCGAGCATAATCAAGTCACTATTAGAGAATTAAACTCTATAATAAAATCTCATAATTATACAAACACTTTCCTTTTATGTTTTGGAGAACAATTTATTTCCTTAGAAAAAGATTTATTGTCTTTGAAGGATTTAATGGAAAAACAAATTGCTCAGCAAAAGGTCATTATAGATCAATTGAGTAAAGAAAAATTTACAGAAGTCATCCCTGTTATAAAGGATGTTCCTCTAGTCCAACCTCCTATATCCATAGAAGGTTTTAAAATGGACGACGATAACACTGAATTCACTCGTATCCTCGAACAAAAGTTGAAGGATTTACGTCTAAACGTTTTGTCTCAGAAAGATATTTCTGAAAATACTTCAGAAATTTCTGAAGATAGAGAAGAGATTAGTAATATTGACGAATTAACCAGGATGTTTAATAGCCAAGACATTACTAGAGATGTCGAGATTAATCCCATCTATGAGAATAAGTCCTTAGAAAAATATTACTATAAAAGGCCCTCACCTCAAGATTTACTCTTTGAGGAGACTGAACCATATCAGAATTCATATTCTGGAAAATCCATCTAGGAATGGAATATTGATGGTTTAAATGATAAACAAATTATAGACACTGTACATAGAATGATTATGTATTCTACCGTCTGCAAACAACACGGTAAACTTGATAGCTCTATAGCTTCCTTTATAGCCACTGGCTTTGTCGGCCAATTAAGAGGTTGGTGGGACCACTACCTCACAGATGTCCAAAAACAGGAAATCCTATCTCATAAGAAAGAGATTAAGCTAGAAACTAGCAGTAGTATCAATACCACAACCACAGGCGAAGAAGATGCCGTATATACTTTATGTCTTTCTATTCTACAACACTTTGTAGGAACCAATGTCCCAATAGAAGAAAAATTACAAACTCTCCTTCAAAATCTAAGATGTCCTTCCTTAACCCATTTTAGACGGTACAAGGATACTTTCCTGTCCAGAGTCTTTCAATTAAGAAACCCTGGTTCCATTCATTGGAAATCCAAATTTGTAGATGGATTACCTTATTTATTTGCTGAAAAAGTTCGGCAATCCTTAAGAACTAAGAATGATGGCATAAACATAAATTATGCTGACCTAACTTATGGCCAAATCATTAGCAGCTGTATTAACGAAGGATTAGCCTTATGTAATGACATAAAGCTAAAGAACCAACTTAAGAAGCAGAAACTTTCTGAAAAACACCAATTAGGTGAATTCTGTGAACAGTTTGCTTTTGATTTAGATAAACCCCCAAGTTTAAATAAGAAAAAGCAGAGAATAGAAAAGAATAAACCTTATAAAAATTATAAGAATAAAACAAGGGATTTTTTTAGAACCCCTAGAAAGAAGAAGAACAGAAGAAGGTTTTTCAATAAAGAAAGGCCTAGAGAAAAAACCTTCAATCCCAAGGGAAAAAGAAAAGCTAAAAGGCTTGATATAACCTGCCATAAATGTGGCAAAGTTGGTCATTATGCCAACCAATGTTGGACCAAGAAAGCCCTTAACGAGATTAAAGACGAGCAATTAAGAGCTCAATTAGAGAAAGTTTTGTTAATTAATTCTGACTCAGAAACAGAATCCTCAAGTGAAGATATAGGAGTCATGTATGAGTCCTCAACTGAATCATCTTCCCCAGACAACAATGATTGTCAATGTAATGAATTAAATTACTGGAAATCTATTGTCGACATGAACGGCTTGAATGTTCTCACTGCAGAACAAGATGAAGCCTTAAAGACTTTAGAGACTATTTCAGATAATAATCTGAAAAGAAAAATGATCAATTTTCTAATAAAAGAAAATGTCAAAAAGGAATCTCCTTTAATCATAAAAGCACCTTATCAAATTAGTGAGGTGATATCTAGATTTAGACAGTCCAATATTAGGGAAACACCTGTCTCTATTACAGACTTGAAAAGAGAAATAAATCTCTTAAAATCTGAAATTTCTCAGAGTAAGAAAGATAATAATATTTTGTATCAAAGAATAACTCTTCTAGAGAATCCAGAAAAAATAGAAGGAGTTTCTTCTAGTGATAACAATTATTTGTCTCTTTTAGATAGACTGACATCACAAAAATGGTTTGTCAAAGTTACTTTAATGATTAATAAAAATTTTATTTTAGAAAATGAAATTGCCCTCATAGATAGTGGAGCAGATTTAAATTGTATACAAGAAGGGATTATCCCTACTAAATACTTTTCGAAAACATCTCAAGCCCTCACACAGACTGGAGGCGACAAACTGCAAGTTAAATATAAACTTTCAAATGCCTATATTTGTAATCAAAATATTTGTTTACCAACATCTTTTATTTTAGTCAAAAATTTGACTCATAGAATTATACTAGGCACCCCTTTTTTGCATAATATCATGCCTATTATAAATATTGATCAAAGTGGAATTACTACTATTATAGATAGTAAGAAAATCATTTTCAAATTCATTACTGATCCTCATGTTAGAATGTTAAATGAGGTAAGAGATATTCTCCTCAATAAAGAAAAGCAATTATGCTTCCTTAAAGAAGAAGTAGACTTACTTAATGTAAGTGAGCAACTTAATAAAGATAATATTAAGAAACAAATCAAAATTATTGAGCAACAATTTGTTGCAGATGTTTGCAATGATCTTCCTAATGCTTTCTGGAATAGAAAGCAACATATTATATGCTTGCCCTATGAAGATGGCTTTATTGATAGTCAAATCCCTACTAAAGCTAGGCCAGCTCATTTGAACAAGGAATACCTTGATTTGTGTAAAAAAGAGATTAACTCTCTTTTAGAAAAAGGATTGATTAGAAATTCTAAATCACCTTGGAGCTGTACAGTGTTCTATGTTAATAAAAACGCAGAACAGGAACGAGGAGTTCTTAGACTAGTTATTAATTATAAACCCCTTAATAAGGTACTAAAATGGATCAGGTATCCCATCCCTAATAAAAAAGATCTTTTAGACAGATTAAACGATGCTTTATTCTTTTCAAAATTTGACATGAAATCAGGTTATTGGCAAATCCAAATAAATGAAGCTGATAAATATAAAACAGCTTTTACTGTACCCTTTGGACATTTCGAATGGAATGTTCTCCCCTTTGGGTTAAAAAACGCCCCTTCTGAATTTCAAAATATCATGAATGATATTTTTAATCCTTATTCTGAATTCATGATTGTTTACATAGATAATGTTTTAATCTTTTCTAAAGATATTGACCAACACATGAAACATTTGAAGATTTTCAAAGGTTTGGTCAAACATAATGGTTTGGTTATTTCTGCCCCAAAGATGAAACTTTTTCAAACAAAAGTCAGATTTCTAGGTCATGAAATAGACCAAGGAACAATTATTCCTCTCAGCAGAAGCATAGAATTTGCTTCTAAATTTCCCAATGTTATTTCTGAGAAAAAACAATTACAAAGATTTCTAGGAAGTCTGAATTATATCTCAGATTATTATGAGAATTTATCACAAGATACAGCTATTCTTTATAATAGGCTTAGGAAGAATCCAGGACCTTGGACAGAGAAGCACTCCCAAGCTGTCTAAAGAATTAAGGCCAAAGTGAAATGTTTACCTTGTTTAAATTTAGCAAGTCCTAAATTTTTTAAGGTTGTTGAAACAGATGCTTCAGATTTAGGATATGGTGGTATCCTAAAACAGGTGAATCCTAATAATTCTAAAGAGGATCTTGTAAGATTTACATCAGGAAAATGGAATCCAACCCAGTCGAAATACTCGACTATTAAAAAAGAAATGCTTTCCATCATAAAATGTATTTCAAAATTCCAAGATGATTTATTAAATCAAAAATTTTTACTGAGAATTGACTGCAGTTCTGCCAAATCAATTATCGAAAAAGATGTGAAAAATTTAGTGGCAAAACAAATCTTTGCCAGTTGGCAAGCACAATTGTCTGCTTTCGAATTTGATATACAGTATATTAAAGGAGAAAATAATTCTATTGCTGACTATTTGACACGTGAATTTTTGCAGGGAGAATAATAACCCTCCTAGGGAAAACCCTAGGGAAAATGGCAACCCCCAACAGGGAAAGAGGGCGCGGTTACAATAGCCGTGGCCGTGGTGGTCGTGGAGGCAACAATATGCTGCCTTACCAGGAAACAAATATTCCTCTAATAGGGATTGGACTACAGTCCATTATAACAGAACTAGAAATATGCAGCAATTGCCTGCACCTCCAAGGAAAGAAGATATACCTTCTTCCTCATCAGGTAAGACAACATCTTACAAAGAGGCGGCAGTCAATGACCCCCCTCAAGAAGTAGCAGAATACTTTGAAAACCCTGTTACTGAAGATATAATGTATATCGAAGATGAAGATATCATTATGACTCCCAATGATGGGTGGTCAATTAAAACAAGATACCTCGAATCAAGAGGATATCCTGGTCTCTATGGAAAGACCAGACCAAATTTAGAAATATTACCAATAGTTACTGAATCAGTAACAATTACACATCATTACCAAAACAACAATCCAGACAGTTTCATAAACTTCAGCAAATGCCATATCAATAAGGTATTGTCACCCAGAGAATGAGGGTTAAATCCTAATGGAGAAAAGGCAATAAAAATTGCCGAAGGAAAATATGTATATTTTAACTATTGGGATTACATCCAGACATTTTCTCTGGCCTTTTACTATCAAAACCCGAAGAATAAGCATTCTTGGTTTTTTAGCATTAATCCAGAAATACTGGAAAAACCTTTACCAAATTGGTTTTACAATTGGTGGATAAAATTTGGTCCTTCCTTAGAAATTCTACCAGAAAATATTCTGGACTTATATGACTCATGGTGCAATCATAGCCCTTTAATTGTAAAGAATGCTTCAAAATTAATAACGGGACAAGGTCCATGTTTATTTTTTATCAAGTTCCAAATCCCGTGGATATGAAGATGGACTATTACCATAGCCCAAGATAAATCCAATATTCCTATCCTTAGAAGAAATTTCTTCTACAAATGGTGGACTAGAATGGCTACTGAAGACCTTCAATATATGGAAGCCAAAATTGAGACAGCCATAGCTGATGACCAATGTAAGATAAAAGAGCAGAGTTCTCAAGAACTTTCAATAGCTAATTTAAAAAATTACTTCCAAAAAATCCATCCAAATGAGACAGAAGAACAAATTATGGTCAGAACTCTTGATCATATGAAGAACCAGTTCTTTAAAACTTTTCAGTTCAAAAATGAAGCAGTATCGATGAAAACAAGTTCATCGGAAAATTCAATGGACTCAGGTGCCTTTGATTGCCTAGCTGGGGAATCCCAAGCTGAGGAAGACCCTACCCCCGAAGACTTTTGGGACGCCATGATCCAGTCAATGACTCAGCAAAACAAAAAAGGATAAGGACAATAGATCAATCGTCAGCCATGACGTCACGAAATCAATAATACATATCCGGCCAAAGAAAGAATCTTTCTTCTAGTCAAAAGAAAGCAATAATTTCTGCTTTTACTATTTCCTTTTTAAGTTTTTTCGTTTGTCATTATGAATGTGCCTATGGGACCCACAAAAGCGTACCCGGCATTGATAATGAATTTTGTCGTTTTGTTTACCGGCTACCGAATGTAACAGTAGCTTTTTACCGGCTTAAATAGTAAGCCTTTATTTCCTCTATATAAGGCACATCTGCCTCCGTTGTATCATAAGCTTGAAATATATAAAATTTTAGTCTTTGCATTTTATGCTCTTTTCGGACAACCTCTTCTCTCCTCAATTGACGATCCTCTTCCGCCGCGCTCTTGTCCGCTTTTCTGGGTTTTGAGCTTAAGGCTTAATATGTATATAACTTCTAGGCATCCTAAGCAGGTAGCTCAGTTGGCGAGCTAAGGGATATCGAAAGAGTGCACCAAATGAGTGCAACAAGGAGGTCCCGGTTCAAACCCCGGAAACTAATATTCCCCTTCCCCCACTAAGATTGCTTATAAAAAAAATATAACTTCAAGGCTTAATATGCATTTGCACCTTCCATATTGACATGTCAGATACTCGGTGGTTGGTACTCAATGGCAAATCTAGAAACTTTATGTCGTAGGGGCAAAAAATAGTCTAGTATTTATTAGAAAAAATATTATAAACATTTATAAAATATATAATTTCTAGATAAAAACGAGCAAAGGCTCAACTCTTATTTGAAAACAAAAAACAAAACTTATTTGGTCTTTCACAAACGAAAAATACCAATTTAGTTATCAAAAATCAGTCAAATTGGCGGTTTTAAAATAATTTTACAGACATTTGGGTCACTCTAAAAATTTGTTTGACTAATATTTGAATTTTTAATGACCAAGTTAGTAATTTTCATTCACGAAGAACGAATATGATCTCTACTTTTCGTAAATTATTTTTGAGTCATTAATCTTTAAAATCCAAAAGTTTCCATTATGGGGCAAAAGATTTTTTATCAAGTATAAGTATAACTAGCTAAAATATTAAATGGCAGAGGCAATTGACCCACAACTCATAACATGGATCGGCCCTTGCGGATACTGCTCATTTATTCTTACCTATTTCCCAATGAACCCGAGCTTATTGTAGTAACTTAGTGCGTGATTGGTTCGGTGAAAATTGATTTTATCAGAATTGATTGTTGTTAAAAATGACTTGAGTGAAAAGTGCCTTATGTTTGGATACTTTAAGAAAAAGGTTATTTTTATCTATTGTTGTTTGGATAGTTTCATCAGAATTGCTTTTTAATATATATTGAGACAAAATCTAGTATCACTTTGGGGCTTTTTTTAGTGAAGACCAGGGTATCCACCGCCGAACGCAGTGACTAATCCCCTCGCTGGATTGGAGGCACCTCGAAGGGTGGGACAGCTGGCCCAGGGATTTAAAGCTGCTCCATACCCAAGACGAGGATCGAACTCTCGACACTTAGTTAAGGGAGGGCTTTTGGCGTAAGTAATTGTGAGACTGTTTTGAGAGAGATTATGAAAACAACTTATAACCTATCTACAACATGTTTTCAACCTATTTTTATAAGTTGTCCACGATAGCTTTAACTTTATTTTATTTCTTATTATAGAAATAATTTATACATAAACACTTAAAAGATATGCACTTATACTATAACTGTTTAATTAAGTTATATATCTAAGACAAATTGCATTATTTATCGGGTAAATGTTTGCAGGGCCTTTAGTAATGGTTCGCAATTACAATGGGAACCTTCCAAAACTTGAGTTGAACCCATATGCGTGGACACATATGCTGAATATGATATACATAGATATGCCAGTAGGCACTGGATTTTCTTACTCGGAAACACAAGAAGGCTACTATAGTAGTGGCATATTGTGGGTGGAGCATACATATTCTTTTTTACAAAAGGTAAACCATTTTTCTACTTCTATTGTTTCTAATGTTTATGAATTTTATTTTTTAGCAATGTAAAAGTTTATATTACTATCCAACCTAGTTTTACTATAGGGTTAAATACTTTTTGGTTCCTATAAAATTTGAGAATTATATTTTTAGTCCTTTAAATTTTACTCACTTTTAAACCTCATATTTCCTCTGGCAATGTTTTTAATCCATATAGCTCACTTTTAGTCCTCTGACAATGTTTTTGATTCTTATTCACACATACCTAAAAATACTCGCTTTATGTTAGTCAAAAATGACAAACAAAAGCTTCACAATAAAGCAAGGCATCCCAACTATGTTGGCACCCCAAACATTCATAATGAGGGTGACTTTGCAAGGTTTTCCCGTCACTAATAAGCTTATTATCATAATAAACTCGGAGACATTAGATGACATGTTAATCTTAAATTATGTGCTCCATTGGTTCTTTGCTGCTTAAGGCTAGGAAGAGATGGGCGAGGAAGCCAAATACAAATGAGAAACACTTTAGGCTAAGAAGAGATGGGCGAGGAAGCCAAATACAAATGAGAAACACCCACAATTGCTTTTGTTGTTGTCATAGTGTACACTCATTTTGTACTCTTTGAGACTAATGTTACTTGATTTGAATCTTGGGTCTCCTTGAGCCTTGGTTCCTCGTGATAAATAAAAATTTCTTTCGCCTTTGCAAAAAAGAAAGTACGAATGCATTTATGCTAAATTCAAGAGAAAAATCTACAGTGAAACAAAACATAACAATGTCTTTATTATGGATACCATATCCAATTTGTTATACAAGCATATTTTCACTCTATCCAATCATAGCTTAAAATTTGAAATGATATTAGGATTATTGTTGGAACAATGTGGCTGCAATAGAAAATGGGAAGCATTAACTTCGAACGGAAATATTCTATTATTGTAACGAGTTTCGTTTTCAATGTAGTGGTTTATTGATCATCCAAAGTTTAGCTCAAATCCATTTTACATTGGTGGTGGCTCATATTCTGGAATAGCTGTTGGTCCTTTAGTTCAAAAAGTGTATGAAGGTAAATAACAAATGTTACTTTGATAACCTAAATTTTGCCTTAGCCTAATTATCTGTTCTTTTGATTTTCTTCAATGCTTAATCGAAGGGCAGGATACATAACAAGACAGATGCCACACATAAACATCAAAGTATGGAATTAAACAAAACCTTTTTTTTGGAAGTCTTTTTCTATTTTGCTAAATATTAGCTTTTAAATTACTATATATGTATAATTAATTAATTGTTTCATTTATCAAAGGGTTATGTGCTTGCAAGCCCATATGTTGATACATATCAGGATAACAACATGAGAGTTCTATATGCATACCATATGAGTCTTATACCAAGCGAACTCTAAGAGGTTAGTTTTCCATCAATGTCTATGTTAGCTTCCTAGCCTCACTGCAATAGAAAATGAGCAATTTTTTATTGATGAAAAGAAAGGGAAAGGAATACACTGATGCTACTAAGCACTTTGCTGGCATAACCTTGCTCATTGGCTTCTCCCAGTAAAACTAAACTCAAATGATTCAAAAGATACCTGTTCCACTCCTCATACTTCTATTTATAATCATATAGAAGAATAGGAACTAATACTAACCAACTAACTAACATTAACAACATGCAATAACTAACATACACTAACTAAATAACTAACAACATACAATAACTACCACTTATTCCTGACAATACCACGCCCTTCAACACCAACTTTTTCCTCTAGATTGACCTCAGGGAATTTCTCGTGGGGATGCTTGACCTTGTCTCTAGTTGCTGCTTCATGTGTTGGGTGTTGCCATCACACCAACACTTGCTTCTTCCTATCGATTCTCAAAAATACCAACACAGAGAGATTCAATGTGAGGTCAATAAGCTTAAGTTTGGTAGCAATCTTTCCTACTAATACTTTTACACTATAGCAGCTCTTTTTATAGCAGCTCTTTTTGATTTATCATGAGTATGTACTAAGAGACCCAACCCATCACCAATTTCTAAAGTCACTTTTCTCCTGCATCCCAAAGCTATTATATTAACAAATTGGGCAAGTGTTTACTATTTTGTACAAGTCCATAAATTTGCTTCAAGTCCAAGGTTGCAGCAACGGATCTGGAGGCCATGATAATTGGCAGCATGAATTTGGTAGCTCTCGTGATGACGGATCTGGCGACTTGGGCGGTGGAGGCAGGGTCGACCCAACACATATGGAGGACTAAAGCGAACTCAAATATGAGGCCTGTAAAATATAAAATAACAGAAACTCTTAAAGCTGATTCAATACATTTTTAACTCTATTCTCTTGAATTTTGATAAAAATATTGTTGAGCAATGTAATAACGACAAAAATTCAAGCTCAATTAAAAATATTATTTGAATAGTTTACATAAATAATTTAAGTTTGGTAAAAATAAATAGATAATTTAAGTTGGATAAACAATAAATTGATAAATATAGTTAGAGTTGAAATTAAAAAAATAAGATAGTAATAGTAGAACAAAAAACCAGTAACTAAAATGTTAAGGGTAATGTCTTTTTGGTCAACAAATAAGATAGATCGAATTCATTTGAAAGTAATAGTTTAAATAAATATTGTATGATTTTTCTTTGACAAAAAATAAATATTGTATGATAAGGTGTACTGTTTGTAAATATTGTATGATCGCGATATGAAAGTATTGTATGATCATAAATATGTAATTCATTCATGTAAAACAATTGTATGAATTGTCATTATATGAATTATATAATATTTTTTATCAAATGAATTATATAATTATAAATATTGTGTTAGTAAAAAAATAATAATTATAAATATTGTACGAGTATTATGAATTAAGTTAAATAAAAAGAACAGTTATTTTATGAATTGTAGGATCATTAAATTAATAACAATAAATTAAATAAACAATACGAGACACAATAACAAATGTTATAAAACAATCGATGCGGAAAATATATACATGTGATGGATTTAATGATATTTAATTAAGTAAAAATTACAATGGCCAATTGGCCATACAATATGTTTTGAAAATATATTTTGACATGAAAAATATTTTTAGATAAACTTTTTATTTGTTAGGAACTTTTGGATTTTAGTGCCACAGATAATTGGAAAAAAATTATCCATTTGTTCAAACCCTTCTTTTTGATAAAAGTAAAATATTTTGAACTAAACCTGTTAGGCTATCTAGCATGTTATTTAGCACAAATCAAAACAAAAGCATAAGAGGGGGGATCAAACCCACACACCAAAAACAGATGAGGGAAGACAGTTTAACATTTGAGCTAAGCTAAGCTTTGTTATTTTAATGGAATTTATAATACATATTATATACATAATAAAATTTTGAGGCCTATTTTTTTGTCAAATTTTGTGAGGCCTACAGCCCTAGCTAGGGTCTCTAGGCCTATTGGGCCGACGTTGGGTGGAGGTTGTGGGTAGATCCGCACCTCTTGCTTCTTTCTTCTTCTCTCACCACATGTTTCCTCATACTCATCTCCACTATCGTAAACGACCAGTTCTAGCAGTTTGGACGGTGGTACTCGCTGTTGAAGGTTCGTCGCAGGCTTGTCGGAGTATGGCGAGTTTGGTGGTCGTTTAGCGGCTCTGGCGGTTTCTCGGGTGATTCAAAAACCCAATGTCCCATCCTTGTTGATGATGTCTTCTCCTTCGTGAGCAGTTTTAAACCTTTTCTCCCGCATTTGGTGGTTTCGGTAGTGGTAGTAGTGGCACAATCTTAAACCACTTCTCGTGCTCTCCATTTTTCACCGTAAGCAATCACCTTCATTACCTCCATACTCATCCCTTTCTCAGCAGTTTCTCTCGCAGCCAAGATCTTCGCAGAGCACATTTTTTTCTTGATTCTTATCCCTCGATGGCTCAACAACAGTAACAGGGGATAAGTTTGTTGTTGCCTTGGCTTCTGTGAAAGAAGCAAGAACTCCATTGTTCTTCTCTAATTCTTGATCCTGTTCCTCTTCTTCATCTAGTGCAAATCCATCATGAAATTTTGGCTTAAAAGGCCAAACAAAATGTTTCCCTACTCTCCGCCGAGTGACGACAAATCCAAGAAAGCTACGCGACAAAAGACCTCGCATAGCCTTAGAAACTTCTTTCATCTTCTTTTTCTCAAGTGTTCCCATTGTCTTAAAATATCTGTCCATACAGATAACCCACCAATAAGCATCTACTCCTTCTTGGAGCACTGGTAACTCCATCATCTCTAGCATCGCTGGCTTCGAACAACCAACAGGTTGGACCACTTGTTGGGTTCCTAGCCTAACCGCAAAGTGAAATTTCGTCCCTATAAATTTATTGATGAACGGAAAGGGGAAACAAATACACTAATGCACCTAAACACCTTGCTAGCATGGCCCAGCTCACTAACTTCACCCAGTAAAACTAAACTCAAATGATTCAAAAGATACTTATTCCACTCCCCACACTTCTATTTATGATCAGTGGCAGAGCTTGACCAAATTTATTGTTGGGGCCAAAATGTCTTGCAAATAAACTTGTCATACAGTTACAAAATTAATGTTTAAATTTCATAGAAATATATATATATATATATATGTGTGTGTGTGTGTGTGTCTCCGAAATACAAAATATATTTAAACACATGGTGTAGTGGTAAAGTTGCTTAAACTATTTTCACTAGACCAAGTTCGAATCCCGTGTGCAGTGAAATTATTTGTCAATTAGGCGCCAACATATATATAATAGCGATCTATTTATTAAAAAATTTATATAACATATATTTTTAAAAGAAAAATAAAAAAGTTTGTAGGGGCCGTGGCCCCTACCCATCCCTTAAAAGATCTGCCCCTGTTTATGATCATGATCATATAGAAGAATAGGGTGATGGTTAAAGACTAACACACACTAAAAAACTAACATTAACGACATACAATAACTAACCAACACTAAACTAACACTGACAATATACATTAACTACCATTCTAACAACTTATTCCCTTACAATATCATCCCCTGTTCCTCCTAAGATATACCTAGAATCTCCATTTACTAAGGGTCTAACAGTATAATGATATAATTGCTCAAAAACTTACTTTTTATACAGAAAACTAATTTCATTGAGAAGACTTTCTTTCTATCTTTGTATCTTCTTATGAAGTTGTTATGCTTTCTTATTTACGCGTTACCCGACATTTTATGTCCCATAACTCAAAATATCGTTGCAGTCGATGAAAGAAAATTGTAAGGGTAATTATGTTTACATTGATCCAGAAAACACAAAATGTGTCTCAGATTATGAATCTTATTTGGAGGTTAGTATTCTATTGTACGGGCTTGTAGTCATGCATTTATTTGGTCTAAAGTAATCAAGTTACGCAATGTTTTGCAGCTAGTTCGTTATTAAACCAACCTTAAATTTTGGAACCTGTTTGTAGTACTACACCTGCAGGGAACCACGTAATTCAACAATCAATTAAAGAACGTTCGGAATTCTGGTGTAGAGTTAAGGAAATCTCTCTCTCTCTCTCTCTCTCTCTCTCTCTCTCTCTCTCTCTCTCTCTCTCTCTCTCTCTCTCTCTCTCTCTCTCTCTCTCTCTCTCTCTCTCTCTCTCTCTCTCTCTCTCTCTCTCTCTCTCTCTCTCTCTCTCTCTCTCTCTCTCTCTCTCTCTCTCTCTCTCTCTCTCTCTCTCTCTCTCTCTCTCTCTCTCTCTATATGTGTGTGTCTTTCCCTTCCCCCACCATTTTTTTTCTCAATCACACACTGTTTTTACAAAGACTTAGTTGAAAAAATGTTTATAAGTACAAGACACCTCTCACCTTATAAGTCTTTTATGTAGGGTAGAGTTAGACTCAACACAAATTTTAAGATAGTATTAAAGTCTATCTATGATTCTCTGGGTCACCCGCTATTGAGTCACTCGAGTCACGCTCCTGTTGTTTTATCCTGGACATGGGTGTGTATGTTGGGAGTCCCACATAGAATGCAATATGATTTGAAAAAGTGTTTATAAGGGAGAGATATCCTCCTTATCAAAATAAAAGCAAGAGATATCCTCACCATAGAAGCTGGTTTGGTAGAGTTGAGTTATGCCCTTCCCAAATTCTAAGACTCATGTCATGCACTATTAGACATGCAAAACTAAAATAGGAAAACTCAGGGTGCTTGGATCTTGGGATGCAATACTATGACCAAATGCTTTATTATTAGAGGGCATGCATATATAGAGAGAAATGACTAGAAGCGAATGACCCCATATTCCTCGATTGTTAAGTTCAGATTGGCTAGAAGAGCTAACTCGATTAAATTATCAACTGTGTTTTAGAGTTATGATCACATTCTTATTGACATCTGGGCAAATGATGAAAATGTGTGGAAGGCCCTCCATGTAAGAAAGGTAATGTACTTGAGTCATTTATATTTTAACATTACTTAATCAAATTAATTAATTGAAGTTTCATGGAGCTAAGCATTTAGTTCAATAATTCTATGTAACTAGGGAACTAAGGAGGAGTTCATTAGATGCAACAAGACTTTGGCATACACCCACAAATCGACTCAGTGTTGTCGAGTATTTTAAGAATCTCACTAATGCCAACCTCCAAGCGTTAGTTTACTGGTAACTTGTAAAGTTTAAAATATCAAAACATTTCCTTTTTAGTCAGAATTATTTTTATTATGATTGCTCCAACCTATTAAATTGCATTTGATTTATCATTGTAAACTCAATTTTTAGCTGATAATTGCAGTTCTGATCTAGACATGGTTTTTACCCACTTGGGTACCCAATATTGGATCCAATCATTGAACATGAGTACACATGACAAATGGCGTGCTTGGTTTGTCGAGGGTCAAGTGGCAGGGTAATTAGTTTAATTAAAATGATAAATAGATTAGGTATATACAGTAGGTATGATAGAGAAACTAATTTAGTGTTCAAAAAATATAATGTTAGTTCTATTTGCTTTGAAATTTGAAATATGTTTGAATGTTATCTCTTATGCACTAGTTTAGCTATTTGCTAAAGTCTTGACAACTTAAATGTGTGTGCAAATAAAAATAAGATCAAACTTGGTTACAGTACCACCATAGGTACTATGCCTACCATTTTTCACTAAAAACAAATTTAAGAACGCAAATATTTTCGCTCTTGAGACAGTGGCGGTTCCAGGATTTTAAACTAGGGTGTTCCTTTTTCTCCAACGATTTAACAATTATACGATTTTACAAAAGAACAAACAACGATAAAGTAATACTACACAATGCAACAACTCAATATTTTCAAGAGTTAACTCACAACACAAATTTAATAATCACACAAGATAATTTTTCAAACAAATCCACTAACCACAATAAGTAAACCAAAATTAATAATTTCATAACTAGGTAAATTTCACACCCAAATAAATATGTCTATATATAATATAAATATATTTTAGGTGATACAGGATCATAAAGGTGAAAAGATCAAAAAAGTATATTTTAATATCAGTATAACAAAAAAAACTCTAGTTACAGAGATGAGGCTTTTGTATTGATATTTGATAACGATAAGTGATATGTAACAACTATATGCCAATAGTAACAAACATTCGTAATGGTGTAGTTGTTACTGCTTGTGTTTCTAAGTCTTGGATCATGGGTTTGAACCCCACCTTGAACTTTTATAAAAAGAATAATATAATAATGCTTTGTTTGTGTTTGCTTGTGATATACTTTGATTTGGTGTTTCTTATAGGCAAATCTTAATTCTTAGTAAGTTATGTTAGTAGTCAAGATTTTGACTAAGGACCTCCTCCTCCTTTGAATGTTCCACTTCCAGCTCAACCACACGAGCTACACCTTTGAAATATACTTTGAAACAATGTTTTGCCCTTGAGATATACTTTGAAACAATGTTTTGTAAAGTGTTTTGTGTGACTATAACCTCTGGTAAATCAGAACCTATCATTCTTCACATTTTCCTTAGCTCATATTTGGTGAAAGCCCAACTATGTACCATTTTATTAATTACGTGGTTTTTCTAATATTCCTCATAGGTTCACAGAAATTTACAAAATGAAAGAAGACCACTACTTAACATATGTGACTGTGAAGGTGTTCTGGACTGGGCCACGAGGCCCATTCAGCAAAATTGAACATGGATTGGCACAATTACTTTGGTCCATATCCACAATCTACAAGCTCAATTATGACTCTCATATTTGGAGGGCTCAGATCAACTCATTCAATCCAATGGCTCACGATGGGCACGCTTTCCTATAAATACTGGCTCACATTGCCGTAATGAGGTACACTCTCATTCCTTGCTAAATCACTCACCTACTCTCAATACTAACTTGGGCGTCGGAGTGGCTTCGCAGGTCCCCCTCCCGGGCGCTCGTTGATATCAAGCCATACCGCAAGAGACCACCGACGCAGTCCACACAACACTGCTAGGTACAGTTCATTGGCGACCACAGTGGGAGGTCACTACCTTTCACACCGTTCCTACTCTTAGAAACTTTTCTCTTGCACTTCCATGGCTCCAAGAGGCAGACCCCGAGTTAAGAGTGTTGTCGTGCCTGCACCCCAGCTTGAAGGCACTCCTGAGGGCGACATCGCCACCCACGAAGACACCCCTGTTCAAGCTGCGCAAGAAGTCCCCCCGTAGGGAGGGGTTCAACCTCCAGATGTGAATCAACTGTTGGATCTTCTGGCCAACCGTATTCAGACTATGCTGCTACAAGAGGCACGTCTTAGGCAAATTGAGAGACGTGTGGCCTCTATGCCCGAGCAACCTCCTCCTTTTTGGGGAACTCCTCCTCAAACGACTGTGGTATCAAGACCCTGCCGTTCTCCCTCTCGGAGGCGTCATGCTCACTGTTCCCCACCTAGGCGGAAGCATGTGCATCGCTCTCCTCCTCGGCTTAGGAAGCATCAGGGATCCAGCTCACCACCAAGGGCGTCCCCTTCCTCTCTGGATGGGACTTAACATCCTGATGACACCCACTCCAAGGTTTCTTCGCGCGACTCCTCTGATTCACGCGACAGGTCGAGGAGCAGGGCTAAGATTCACAAGAGACGTCGCAGAAGATCGCCATCGATGAGATCTCTCGACAAGCACAGATACCAAGACTTTGACTTCCAAGATGTCTCACCTCGCAATTCAAGGAGGTTTACGGATGAATGACCCTTCACTCAGAGGGTGGAGGAATGCCCGATTCCAAGGACTTTGGAAAAACTCCCAACACTCAAGATGTACGATGGGACTGGAGATCCAGACCGGCACTTGGCTCATTTCTCACTCATGATGCACTATAGAGGCGCTCGAGAGCCTGTTCATTGTAAGATATTCCCTCTCACCCTCGAGGACACCGCATTAGAGTGGTTCCAAGAGTTGAAGCCAAACTCCATCTCTTCATGGGGGCAACTGGCAAGACTATTCACCGCCCGTTTCATCGCCTCCCGACTGAAGCCAAAATCTGAGGAAGTGCTGAGGGCTGTCAGGCAGCGGGAAGGCGAAACACTTAGAGAGTATATTGAGCGTTTCAATAAGGAAGCTTCATGTGTTCGGAACTTGGAAGATAAGCAAAGACTATTTTGGATGAAAGATGGCCTCAGGCAAGGAAGTCTTTTCGAAATTGATGTGGGAATCAACAAGCCAAGGGACTTGGCAGAATTCCTCCAAAAGTCTCAAAAGTACGTGGACTACGAAGAGAATAAGTTGGCTTACCAATAGGAAGCCAAGGTTGGCAACAAAGAGGACGGGCGGGCCTATAAGGCCACCGAAGAGTTGTGGCAGAAGCGAGGCCAAGCTGAGAGAGCTCCCTTTGAATCTCGACCCCGGCAAGGTCGTTTCTCAGAGTACACCCTGCTGAACACATCCCAGACTAAGATCCTTGCTAAATGTGCCGACGCGGAGTTTCGAGATATCAAAAAGCCCGAACCTCTCGTACAAAGGAAAGGCCGAACTTCTAAGAAGTATTGTCATTATCACAAAGGTTATGGGCACAGTACCAACAAATGCTACACCCTCAGGGATGACATTGAAGAGCTGATCCGCGAAGGGAAGCTTGCCCAGTACGTGAATGAAGAAGAGGAGGAGACCCATGACTCTGAATAGGGAACAAAGCATCAGAACCTTAACCTAGAGTTAGGACTAGTTAAGAATTTTGTTGTTTGGGCACAAAAGCAGAATGTAAAAGCTCGATATGAATGATTAACAAAAGTTCATTTTGCAAGTACAGTTTTTGCTCTAGCTCACCAACATTAACACTGGTTCCAAAGAAAATCCATTAATATTAAGAAAGAAAACGGTCCAACTCCATAGGTGGGGGCAGAACGAAACAAGTTTGAGACCCGACATACCCCGTAGGAAGGGACTGCCTGGCTCACAGAGGAAACCTCATCATTAGCTCTAAACTAAAATCAACTTCCCAAGACGGTCTTTTTAAATACACCCCTTGGAATCCTTGTAATGGAGTCAAGAGTGTCATGGCACGCCGAGACAAATAAAGATTGTCGATAACAGAGTAATCAATGAGAGCCACCATGATCATTAGCATCTTCCCTACATACCGAGGCAGGAATCTCGTGATTCTTTCCATCAAGTGACCTTGGTGGTCGCAACCCCTTGGACGAGTTGTATCTGGGCCGAGTCCTGATAAACTGTGCCAAGGGTATACTTCAAGTGACCTTGGTGGTCACAACCCATTGGACGAGTTATATCCGGGTCGAGTCCTGGTAAACTGTGCCAAGGGTATACTTCAAGTGACCTTGGTGGTCACAACCCCTTGGACGAGTTATATCCGGGCCGAGTCTTGGTAAACTGTGCCAAGGGTATTCTTCAAGTGACCTTGGTGGTCGCAACCCCTTGGGCGAGTTATATCCGGGCCGAGTCTTGGTAAACTATGCCAAGGGTATACTTCAAGTAACCTTGGTGGTCGCAACCCCTTGGGCGAGTTATATCCGGGCCGAGTCTTGGTAAACTGTGCCAAGAGTATAATTCAAGCTGACTTTGATGGCCATAACCCGTTGGGCGAATATACTTGACCACGAGGTGCCATGTGGAAACGAAGGCCGGCACCCTGCCGGGTTTTGGGTATGAACCCCTGCACCAACGAAGGCCGGCACCCTGCCAGGTTTGACATATCGAACCCCGGCACTATGATTTCTATCACGGCACCTTATAACCCGGCACCCTTGAGGGCTGTCTAGTTCGCAGACCATAACTTCGTCCTTGGTTATCCAATGGGGGCGTGTGAGCATGCGTTAGAAAGCTAAGAAGCAGAGATACAACTCTTCTGTTAAGCCCAATATCCAATTATAACTTCTCCGACCCCGACACCTTGCCGGCTTCCGCGGCATCCGAGCCAAATCCCGGCACCTTGGCGGTTTCCGCGGCATCAGGGAGGGCTGTCTAGTCTCCAGGCCATAACTTCGTCCATGTTTATCTGATGGAGGCTTGTGAGCATGAGTTAGAAAGCTAAGAAGCAGAGCTACAATTCTTCTGTTAAGCTAAAGATCCAATTCTGACGTCTCCAACCCTGGCAGCATTATTTGTAACCCGGCACCCTTGAGGGCTGTCTAGTCTGCAGACTATAACTTCGTCCATGTTTATCCGGTGGAGGCGTGTGAGCATGTGTTGGAAATCTAATAAGCAGGGCTACAATTATTATGTTAAGCTCAAAATCCAATTCGGAAGTCTCCAACCCCGGCACCATTATTTGTACCTCGACACCTTGCTGGTGTCTGGGGCACTCGCAAGAGAAAAAGTTGAACCCCGGCACCCTGCCGGTGTCCGGCGCGTGCGCGAAGGAAAGAATTGAACCTCGGAACCCTGTCGGTGTCCGGAGCGAGCACTGAAAGATTAAGGTGTCAAAGAGAAAGAAATTCATGAGAATTTTTCTAAGTGTCAAAGACTAAAAATTCATGAGAATTTTACTAAGTGTCAAAGACTAAAAAAATTCATGAGAATTTTACTAAGTGTCAAAGACTAAGTGCCAACGATGGGGCAACGAACCCCGGCACCCCACCGGGGTCGGAAACAACACACGAAGGCAAAGGTCAAGCACATACGTCATCAAAACACGTCAAGGAAATAATTGAACAAAATAAAGATTCAAAGCCCAACACCATGAGGTGTTCACAGCAGGGGAAAATGTCCATGAAGGCACGCGAACGCGTACAAAGGCGCGCATGGGTGACGAAACCCGGTACCCTGCCGTGGTAGGCGCATCAGACGGCACCCTGCCAGTTTAGAGAAAGCGCACGAAGGCGCATAACCCGGCACCCTGCCAGTTTGGTGGACGCGCTCGAAGCGTCCGATGAAAAACGCAAGACCCGGCACCCTGCCGGTTTACGTGGGGAACCCGGCACCCTGCCGGTGTCCGGGGGCGCGCGAGCGCGAGGTGTGGAGCCCGGCACCCTGCTGGTTTGCAAAGGGGGTGCACGCGGGCGTGAGTGTTATAACCCAGCACGCTGCCGGTTTACGAGGGGGTGCGCGCGGGAGTTGGAACCCGGCACCCTGCCGGTTTGCGAGAGGGGGGTGCACGCGGGAATTGGAGCCCGGCACCCTATCGGTTTGCGAGGTGGTGCGCCGGTGTCCAAGGGCTATCCCCCATATGGTTCCATTTTTCGCAAAAACTTATGAGTTTGGGGTGTGATTTTGATCAACACAAGGCCATGAGGCACCAACATTCCCTTGTCACCTATAACTTTTATGGAAGACCAATGCCATGAGGCATCAACATTCTTTTGTCACTAAGAGCTAACATTCTCATGAAGCATGCAATGGTAGCATATAATGTTAAAAAGATATAAAAGAGGATGAAGGAAGATGCACTTACCAAGGGAGAAATGAGAGAGAGCTTCGAAGGAAAAATTTGTGTGGTCCTAAAAGCCTTATCCACTCTTTCAAAATTCTATCTTCATCCACTCTGACCAGGCGCCACGAGGTGCCCACCTGCTGTTTGATAAATTGCCGGAAAGGCAGCGTCTGGATGCAACACAACTATGCACTGTGGACCCGGCGCAATGCCTATGCACCAAAGAAAAGAGAATGAAAATGCTTACCAAGGAGAGAAGCAAGAGAGGATGGACCCAAGTTGAAAATGAAGTGTGTCGTCACCAAGAGTCTTATTCTCCACCATGCACAAAATCATGCCCATAAAACCATGGGGTGGCCAAAGCCTAGACACGACACCATAGAGGGCGCCTACCACACGACACCATGGAGTTGCCAAGACACAATCACACAGCACTATGAGGATACTTAGTCCCACGACACCATAGAGGTGCCAAGACATCATCACACGACACCTTGGAGGGCTAAGCTCCCGACACGATGGACGAACCGACAAAAATGCTTCAAGCCAAGACCATCCTTCGGAATAATCTCGACTTGGGGGCAACTGTTCTGGACTGGGCCACGAGGCCCATTCAGCAATTGAACATGGATTGGCCCAATCACTTTAGTCCATATCCACAATCTACAAGCCCAATTATGACTCTCATATTTGGAGGGCTCAGATCAACTCATTCAATCCAACGGCTCACAATGGGCACGCTTTCCCATAAATACTGGCTCACATTGCCATAATGAGGTACACTCTCATTCCTTGCTAAATCACTCACCTACTCTCAATACTAACTTGGGCGTCGGAGTGGCTTTGCAGGTCCCCCTGCGCTCGTTGATATCAAACCATACCGCAAGAGACCACCGACGCAGTCCGCACAACACTGCTAGGTACAATTCAGAAGGCAAGTACAACTTTACTTCCTAAATTGGAGAATGCTATTTTAATTTATTTATATATCCATTCAAACCACAATTGTTGTTGGTGAAATGTAATATATGTCTTTTTTTAGATTTGGTTTAGGTGCAATCATGATTGCACATAGTCATGCAGTTAGATGCCTGTGGACTGTCTGATCTTAATTGGACGGTTTGTACTGTAAGTTTTATTTAAAGCATAATTCGTGTTGTTGAAATACATACCGTCCAATCTTAGCCGGATAGTCCAGATAAGCTGGCTGCATGTCTGCATTGATTGCAACTAACCCAAATCTATATTGTATCACTTGATTACAACTTTTATCATTCTAATGTAATGCACGGGCCTGGACATGTAGCGGAAACATATTGTTAGCCTGTAATTTCGACAGGCTTCATTAAAGATGGTCAACAAGGCCTGACTTATATTTATTTTACAAAGACCAAATTACTTCGACAGAGAAAATGGTCATGCGCAAGGTAAACTCGACAAGTTTCCGGGGAAGCAAAAGCAAGAGAGAGGAAAATGGACACAGGCTTTCGACAGACAGAAAACAGAGCAGTTATGCGCTGAAGGCTAGCAGTTGGTCGAAGCGTGATAGAGCTGTTCTGGTCGAAAGTAGGAGTAGCAGTTATTAATTTTCAAATTGCTAGGCGGTTACTTAGTTCAGTTTTTCCCCCTCTTTTCCTTTGTATAAATAACTGTTTCTGAGAAGAAACAGGGGTCGCAAATCACAATACACAACCCGATTCCTGAAACTCTAACTTCCAAGCTAGAGCGAAAAACGAGTGGAAGAATCGCTGTACGTGATCGTGTACCACTTTTATGATTCAATGCAATTTATTTGTCTGTTCTTTACAATTCGTGCACCATTTACTGCTTCTTTTCTTTTCAATTCTGTTAATCATTTGCAAATCGTCCCCTTTTCTACGTTTTCCTCAACAAAAACCATGAGCAATTCAAAGGCAATTGCTTTGAGATTTTTCTAGTTTGATCTCACAAACCTTCTAATAAAACTAATGATTGTTTGCTAAAAACACCAGCAAACAAATTGGCACGCCCGGTGGGACTTTGCCTTTGATTTTGTTCATTTTCGTACTCTCTTATTTGTATTCGCTGTTGTATGCACTTAAGAAGTGGTAAAATGGTTCGTTCTAGTACGAATAATGCGTCTAGTTCCAACCCTATCGTTTCACAAGGGCAAGGAACAACAATGGATTCTGCGAGCATTAGTGCAGGACCATCATCGTCAACAACCGTTCCTTTATTATCAATGACTAATGTTGGTTCAACGCAGTCAGAAATGGCATCTTTGCCTATGTCTTTGCCGTTAAGTGCAGGGCTTCATAGCCCTTACATGGCAATGGGAAACGGTTTAGACCCACGTTTGAATAACGTGCATCTACCCCCATTTCCTTTGGGAATGTATGGCATGCCTACTGGAATGCCACATATTTCGACCTTTTCCCCTACACATGTCTCTTCTGAGAGCGTATTTGGTCGAAATCCCCCAGCATTAACCAATACGTCTTTGTTGGCCTTAAGACAGCAAGTAGACGAGAGTAATCACGATATGGTTAATATGCTTACCCAACAAATTGGTACAGTTTTCAATCCATTGATTCAAAATACCAATAACAGTTACCAAATGTTGGCAAATCAGATGAGTAGGATTGCAGACTTTTTTGGGGTTCCAGCGGTTAATAATAGGCAAGTTCCTATTATTGCGGGTAATGCGTCGCCAGTTAACCCCCAAGAAGCAGTTGCAGTCGAAGCGTCCACAACTGTAGGCGAACTACAAGGGGCAGTAAACCACGTCCCTGAAGTAGTTGTGGTAAATAGACACCAGAACGCTGATGAAGTTGTTCGACAAGTGCAACAACACAATGTTGGCGCAGAAAACAATATAGCTACTTTAGTCGAAACTATTTTGGCGCAAAATGGCCTTAACATAGGTTTACAAAGGCCTAACTTCGTATCACCATTATGTGAATACGTATTACAAACTGAGTTACCAAGGGGATGGAAAGTTCCCAAGTTTACTAAGTTTGGTGGTGATACAAATGAGTCCACAGTCGAACACATTGCTCGTTTCTTGACTGAGGCTGGGGACTTAGCACAAAATGAGAATTTGAAGATGAAATACTTTCCAAATTCTCTAACTAAAAATGCTTTCACTTGGTTCACGACCTTACCCCCTGGTTCTATGTTCACATGGGGGCAATTAGAAAAGGCATTCCATGCACAGTTTTACATGGGCCAGTCGAAAATTAGTCTTAAAGAATTGGCTAGTGTTCGGCGCAAAATGCCTGAAACTATTGATGATTACTTAAACAGATTTAGGCTGTTGAAATCTCGTTGCTTCACACAAGTCCCTGAACATGAGCTTGTCGAAATGGCTGCTGGTGGCCTTGATTACTCAATTAGAAAGAAATTAGACACATCTCATTTGCGAGATATGGCTCATTTGGCTGATAGAGTTCGACAAGTTGAAAGGCTTAGAGAAGAAAAATCTAGGTCGAATAGGTATCATAAAAAAGAGAAAGTGGCATATGTCGAAGAAGAATTCGACGTTACATATAGTAATGTCGAGGAAGAGGAGATAGACGTGGCTGAACTTAAGCCTGGTCCTCCTTATACCTGTAAATTATTAAGGCCTGCGAATGGGAATAACCCTGTAGAGCCTAAGAATGATAGGTTTATGCCTAAGACTTATACTTTTGATGTTACTAAATGTGATGAAATTTTTGATCTTTTAGTAACTGATGGTCAAATCTTAGTGCCTAAAGGCCTTAAAATACCAACTCATGACCAAAGAAAGAAAAAGGGTTATTGTAAGTTCCATAATTTTTTGGGACATAACACTGACCGTTGTGTGCTCTTCAGGGATATTGTGCAAAAAGCAGTTGACGAAGGAAGACTCAAATTTGCTGATAAGAAAATGAAAGCTCCTATCCAGATTGATGTTGATCCATTGCCTAAGGCTGAAGCTATGTATTCTGAACCTGTTGAAGCTGATGTAGGCATGGTGGATGCTCAAATGGCAGACCCTCCTAAGTGTGTCAAGACTGCCACCGAAAAATTAAAAGGTTTTATGTATGCTGAAAGTAAGAAACAGGAAGTGACCCTAAAAGAATATGATGGGAAGATACATGCTGTGTATCCAAAGGCTGAGGAAGAATTGATAGATTTCCTCAATCGGTGTAAGTGGAATAACTCTGAAGTTATGCTTTGCCCAAGGTGCAGCGCTGTCTTCGACAAAGAAGCAGCTAAAGCGGTCGAAGGTTATCAGGATCAACAACAACGTAAAAGAAAATGGCTTGATAACAGGCCGAAATTTGACTTTGCAAAAGGAGATCTTCCTGGCTATAAGGCTAATGTGTCGACAAAGCCTTCAACAAGCAAACGACAATTTTCTAAGGAGAAGTCCTCAGTGAAAGGGTATTTGAAGCTGTCAACAAATAAATCCTTTGTCCCAAGTGCTAGTGCTCCTGTCGAAGCGTGGGTGCCCAATAATCAACGTGCTAACGCTGTCAAGCCAGGTACTGATGCTGTTAAGTTTAATTATAAGAATAACTATAAGGGTAAGAACCCCATGACTAGAACACAGTGGCGTCGTTACCAAAGACAACAGAAGAAGAAGGCACACTTTGACATTAACCAGGTTCCAAGTCATTTGGCTAATAATCAAGTTCCACACAGCATAATAGTGGCGAAGAGTGAGGTTCACAAAGCTGAAGTTGCCACAAAGAGGAATGCTGAGGTTGCTAGTCATGTGTGTGCAGCGAATAAGGCCAAAGGCAAGGCTGTAGTAACAGAAAAGCCAAGAAGGCCTGCTCTTGAAAGAATATTTCCCCCATTGTCAACAGTGAAAGAAAAGAATGCTGATTTCGACATGGATGAAGACATGGAGTCTGATTTTGATGATTCTGAAGATGATTTCGATGTTGTTTGCAATGTGGTATCAATACTGCCTCTTGAGTATGATGTTATCACAGTACCAAATGATGTTGAAGAGGATTTTACAGAGGATATGGCTCGTCATAAGCCAATGTGTTACTATGTGATGAACAATGGTTGTGTCGAAGACCAAATGGCTGCCTTCGAGAAGCCAGATATGAGTATGCAAAACCACTTGAAACCCCTGTATGCCCAAGCCAAAGTCAATGGTGTTGGAATTAACAAAGTGTTAGTGGATGGTGGAGCTGCAGTGAATTTAATGCCACATGGTCTTTTGAAGAAGATTGGTAAGTTTGACACTGACCTCAGGCCACATAACATTGTCTTAAGCAACTATGAAGGCAAAACTGGCCATTCTTTGGGGGCCATTGAGGTGGACTTAATCGCTGGTTCCATAAAGAGGACTACATTGTTCTTAGTGATAGCCTCTAAAGCGAATTTTAATTTACTCCTTGGTAGAGAGTGGATCCATGGAGTTGGTGCTGTCCCTTCAACTTTGCATCAACGTTTAGTAATGTGGAAGGAAGATGGTTTGGTAGAGTATGTTGAAGCCGATCAGAGCTACTTCCGTGCTGATGTGAACCAAATTACCAAGGAAAATTTTGAGAAACAAATGGCGAAGATTGCGCCATGTTCATCTTCTAATGAGGCATATGTTCCTGCGGATAATGTTTTTGCCTCAGTTCATCTTGACCCAAATTATGGTTTTGTTTGGGAAAGAGAAATAATGGGAGATGATAGTGTCTATCTTGATGGTGTTTTTCGACCAACGGGGTGGAACACTGGTTCTTGAAAGTGTTCTTATGTCAGTGCCCAATGCATGGGACAAAATTACGGCTTATATGGCCGAAAACAAGTTTAAAGCGGCTATAGAGGCCGAAATTATTCAACAAACAATGGCTGTCGAAGCCAGTGAGTTACATGAAGGAAGTGGCATAGTCATAGATGAAAGACTTGACTGCATTTATGATGATGATCCATTAGGTTTTGAAAAGGATCCTAGAGATTCGGCAAAGCATATGCAAGCTCAAGACCCGTTAGAAGAAGTTGATTTGGGAAATGGCTCAATAAAACGGCCAACTTATATTAGTGCAAATATTGATGCTTCTCTAAAAATCCAAGTCATCACATTGCTAAGGGAATTCAAAGACTGCTTTGCTTGGGATTACGACAAAATGCCTGGGTTAAGTAGAGAAGTAGTGGAAATGCAATTACCAATTCGACCAGGGAAGAAACCAGTGAAGCAGGTGCCAAGGAGATTTGCTCCTCAAGTGTTGGCTAAGATCAAAGAGGAAATCGAAAGGCTATTCAGAAACAAATTCATCAGAACTGCCAGGTATGTCGAATGGTTAGCCAATATAGTTCCTGTAATAAAGAAAAATGGGGCTCTTAGAGTTTGCATAGACTTTAGGGATTTAAATAATGCAACTCCCAAGGATGAATACGCAATGCCTGTGGCAGAAATGCTAATAGATTCAGCAGCGGGATTTGATTATCTTAGTATGCTCGATGGTTATTCTGGGTATAATCAAATCTTCATTGCTGAAGAGGATGTGTCGAAAACTGCTTTTAGATGTCCGGGGGCATTGGGTGTTTATGAATGGATAGTAATGCCCTTTGGATTAAAGAATGCTGGTGCTACATATCAGAGGGCCATGAATTCTATGTTTCATGATTTTATTGATGATTTTATGCAAGTATACATAGATGATGTGGTGGTTAAATCTTCCTCAGAAAGTGGTCATTTAGACCATCTTCGCCGTTCTTTTGAAAGAATGAGGAAATATGGATTGAAATTAAATCCATTAAAATGTGCCTTTTGTGTACGTGCAGGTGATTTCTTGGGTTTTATAGTGCACAAAAAAGGCATTGAAATCAATCAAAATAAGACTAAGGAAATTATGGAAACGAAGGCCCCTTCGACCAAAAAAGAGCTTCAGTCGTTGCTGGGAAAAATCAATTTCCTTCGAAGATTTATATCAAATCTAAGTGGCAAAACACAAGTTTTTTCGCCATTGTTAAGACTGAAGAATGAAGAAGAGTTCAAATGGGAACCAATGCATCAAGCAGCCTTCGACGAAATCAAGTCTTATTTGATGAAACCACCAATTTTGTTGCCTGTTATTAAACACAAAGTGCTCAAATTGTATATAGCAGCTTCTGATAGAACAATAGGTAGCATGTTAGCACAAGAGGATGATAGTGGTGTCGAAAGAGCCATTTATTACCTCAGTAGGGTCTTAAATGATGCCGAAACGAGGTACACTCCTATAGAAAAGTTGTGCCTTTGTTTGTATTTCTCGTGTACAAAGTTAAAGCAATATATAAAACCAGCTGATGTTTCTGTTTATTCGCATTTTGATGTTATTAAGCATATGCTGTCGAAACCAATAATGCATAGCCGAATTGGTAAATGGGCTTTGGCTTTGTCAGAATACAACTTAACTTATCAACCTCTAAAATCAATTAAAGGACAAGTGGTTGCTGATTTTATAGTAGACCATTCTGTTGTCGAAGAAACATTAAGTTTTGTAGACGTATATCCTTGGAGGTTGTACTTTGATGGTTCAAGCCATAAACATGGAGTTGGGATTGGTATTTTAATAATATCTCCTACTAACATTCCAACGAAGTATAAGTTTAAAATTCGAGATGTTTGCTCCAATAATGAAGCTGAGTATGAGGCTTTAATAGTAGGCCTTGAAATTTTACTTGAGCTGGGGGCAAGTCATGTTGAAATAAAAGGTGACTCTGAGTTGGTTGTCAAACAATTGACAAGGGAGTACAAATGCATTAAAGAGCACCTTATCAGATACTTTGTTGTTGCCAATGCTTTGTTAAAAAGATTTGAGTCTGTTCACTTAGAACATTTACCACGAATTGATAATCAAGTGGCAAATGAGTTGGCACAAATTGCTTCAGGCTATAAAGTTTCAAAACAAAGCCTGGAAGAGTTAATTGAAATAAAGGATAAAATCATTTCTAATGACTATTCTTCGTTGCTATTGTCAACACCAAAAACTGGGGGGGCAACAAACGCAAATGAGGAACTAGTCGTTGTCGAAAAACGTCAATTTTTTGGTGACTTTGACTTAGCAGAAATCTTTGCTCTTGACAATATGACCAATAATGATTGGCGAAGGCCTATTGTGGAATATTTGCAAAATCCCACAAGAAATACCAATAAAAAGGTAAAATACAGAGCTTTGAGCTATGTGATAATTGGAAACGAATTGTTTAAAAAGACTCCTGAAGGAGTACTATTAAAATGTCTTAGTGAAAATGAGGCATATTTAGCAGTTTCTGATACACATAGTGGAGCATGTGGTTCACACCAAGTAGGCCACAAAATGAAGTGGTTATTATTTCGACAAGGAATGTATTGGCCAACTATGCTGAAAGATTGCATAGAATTTGCTAAGGGATGCCAAGAGTGTCAAAAGCATGCTGGGATACAACACGTACCTGCAAATGAATTGCATGCCATAGTCAAACCTTGGCCATTTAGAGGTTGGGCTCTAGATGTGATTGGAGAGATAAAGCCAACTTCGTCGAAGGGCCATAGATATATCCTTGTGGGAATTGATTACTTCACCAAATGGGTTGAAGCTATACCTTTAGCCAATGTTGATCAAGAAGCAGTGATAAGGTTTATCCAAAATCATATCATTTATAGGTTTGGAATTCCAGAAACCATTACTACAGATCAGGGATCAGTTTTCACTGGTAGAAAAATGGTAGAGTTTGCTTCTGAAATTGGTTTTAAGTTATTAACTTCGACACCATATTATGCGCAAGCCAATGGTCAAGTAGAAGCTGCCAATAAAGTTATTATTAATTTGATTAAAAAGCATGTTGGGCAGAAACCCAAAAATTGGCATAATACCCTTGATCAAGCATTATGGGCTTGTCGAAATTCACCCAAAGAATCTATCAACACTACTCCTTATAGGCTAACATTTGGACACGATGCAGTGTTGCCTGTTGAAATTTGTCTACAATCAACAAGAATTCAAAGACAGTGGGAGATTCCCTCTGATTATTATTGGAATATGATGCTTGATGAATTGGTTGATTTGGACGAAGAAAGGTTATTAGCTTTAGATACGCTTATTCGACAGAAAGAGAGGGTAGCTAAAACTTATAACAAAAAGGTTAAGTTTAAAGCCTTTGATTCAGGTGATCTAGTGTGGAAGGTCCTATTGCCTATGGATAAAAAAGATAGAGTCTTTGGTAAATGGTCCCCAAGTTGGGAAGGACCATTTAAAATTTTACAAGTTTATTCAAACGGCGCATATGAGGTCGAAGAGATCGGCGCTGATGAAAGAATTTTGCGTATAAATGGCAAATACTTGAAAAAGTATAAGCCAACGTTGCAAGAAGTTAAAATAACGCTGGAATAAATATAAAGAAAGCGTAAAAACATGGCATTTAAGTTGCCAAAACATTGTCGAAAGCACAGAATAAAAAATTGCTCAAGAATAAAATGGAAGAAATTTCATTATAATGTTGCCAAGTTACATGTGCCAAAGGAGGCATTTGTGAATTACATAGTGCCGAAAGGGTAAATAAACTAGGCATAAATAAAACGCTGGATTGCAGTTGGTCTTTTACGACCAAGTAACTTCTCTTTTGGGTGGTTTTCTTCGACCACGTTGACACTTCCCGTCGTTCGGGGGGTCATTCTTTCGTCTGCGCGTTAGGCTTGTAAGCCTTTCAACAGGGCGTTTCCTTGCTTGGTAAACCTCAGGAAGCCCTTCAGAGAGGAGATATTGATGTCCCCAAGGAAGACAGTCATCATCAAAGCAAAACACCTGATGAATCTTCCTGCTCCCATTTTGAGTCTCCCGCATAAACTCAGAAAGTTGCAAGATCAAGTGACATGAAGAAAAAAGGAGCAAAGCCATAATTAGTAGAGATCAAAAACCATCACTTTGAACCTCCAGGCAACCTCACTGCAATTATGAGAGATGAGGTTACGCGGAAGACTCAAAGCAAAGGGAATGATCCTGGAACGGGAAAGGAAAAAGAAGAAAATCATGGAGTGGTGAAGATGAGAAACAAAACTCTTCTATTTATAAGGAGAAGTATGAAAGAGCGTCAGTTGGTTACGAGTTTGGCGTTCCGAGAAGTGAGGCATCACTTTAATTACGGCGTTATTAACGTAAAGGAAAATGGTGGAACCATTCAAAGTTAAAACAGAGAATCAGTAAACATAGTCAAAGGCCGAAATTACAGGCTGTTCAAGTTCAAGGTTTGAATATGGATTATTGATGGCAACTTATGAGGCAAAAGAAGTGGAAGAATTGGAGAAGCCTTATAGGAAATGGTGAGATAAGGCATTTACTGAGAAGTAAAACTTTGAAGGCCACATAATACACCAATATAGGAGTAACGTCAACAACACTTAACAGTGGTGACCTCAGGTATACATCTATTTTACTCAAGTGCAAAGTTATTTCGATGGTGAATTCAAAAATGTCTTTCTCTTCTTCCTCCTCAACTTCAGTCGAAAAAGACATTTTTGGGGGGCAATTTGTTAGCCTGTAATTTCGACAGGCTTCATTAAAGATGGTCAACAAGGCCTGACTTATATTTATTTCACAAAGACCAAATTACTTCGACAGAGAAAATGGTCATGCGCAAGGTAAACTCGACAAGTTTCCGGGGAAGCAAAAGCAAGAGAGAGGAAAATGGACACAGGCTTTCGACAGACAGAAAACAGAGCAGTTATGCGCTGAAGGCTAGCAGTTGGTCGAAGCGTGATAGAGCGGTTCTGGTCGAAAGTAGGAGTAGCAGTTATTAATTTTCAAATTGCTAGGCGATTACTTAGTTCAGTTTTTCCCCCTCTTTTCCTTTGTATAAATAACTGTTTCTGAGAAGAAACAGGGGTCGCAAATCACAATACACAACCCGATTCCTGAAACTCTAACTTCCAAGCCAGAGCGAAAAACGAGTGGAAGAATCGCTGTACGTGATCGTGTACCACTTTTATGATTCAATGCAATTTATTTGTCTGTTCTTTACAATTCGTGCACCATTTACTGCTTCTTTTCTTTTCAATTCTGTTAATCATTTGCAAATCGTCCCCTTTTCTACGTTTTCTTCAACAAAAACCATGAGCAATTCAAAGGCAATTGCTTTGAGATTTTTCTAGTTTGATCTCACAAACCTTCTAATAAAACTAGTGATTGTTTGCTAAAAACACCAGCAAACACATATAAACCCAAAGAAGTTTATAATATGATTAATAGGTGGTTTTCATTTTCTCTTATCTAAGGTTGTGCTTTAAGATTGTTTGATAATGTTTACGAGAAATTTGTCACCTATTGTAAAATTTGGGTTATTAGCCCTCCCTATTAGAATGTTCATCAGAAAATATGATAGAAAATATCCCTAAGAATAGTACTAAACATAGTTTTTTTTTATAAAAAAAAAGTTATATGTAATCGACCATGATAACATAAGATTTTCTAAGTTGAGATTCTTGAACTTAAAACAAATGATCCCTTAATATGGAAGTAACATGTTATTTTGAGCCCATTCTTTAAACTCGTTATTTATGTTTGATAGATAGCCCAGAAGGGCCAAAGGGTATCACAGAGCCAGAGGAATGCCCAGTTCAGAAAAAATGTCTATCTTCTTTAGATCGTTGAGGTTGAAACAAAGATCCATTATCACACTTCATAGTTGGAATAGTATCACGTTGAGTAGAAGCTTGCTTTCTTGACTGCTGCATCGTTGAGAGCAAAAAAATTGCAGGGAAACGGTTTAGGGTTCTAAGTAAGACTTTGAAGAGAGTGAATAGTGTATGAAGTGAGCAAGATGTACGTGAACAATTTTATCAAAAACATTGAAGAGGGAAAGACAAAACGTTTTCAAAATTTTGTAGTTATTTAATAAATTTTTGTGACAAAACATGTACTACACATTTAATAAGTGCGATAATGGAAAAGGAAAACTAAATATTTTTCTTGTTTATGTCAAAGATATTATTATTATTGCAGGAGATGACTTGTCTGAGAGACAATTGCTAAGGACGAAACTATCCGCAGAATTTGAAGATTCACATCGGGTTGCAATTTCCTCCGAAGTGTTGGATTGAAGATTCACAATATTTGATTCAAGATCCAGAAAAGCTGATGCAGCATCACCAGATCCTACATCGTTGTTACTCTGTTTGACGGCAGCAAGCGAACAACTGATTTCTCCAATCTGTACCGTGAGTTCATCTAATTCTGGTGTGGTTGAAATCAGTGGAGCAGCAACAGCAATCGTTTCAAGATCTGAATCTTGACCAAAACTGCCGAACACGATATTGAGATGCTCGTTTTGTTGTTGAATTAGCGAGGCATCTTCATCTTCAAGATCTTGAAACAACCACGGTGGGACGTCGAAATCGAAATCTTCATCGGTGATCGAATCAGAGTCGGAATCGGAAGCGTAATCCTCATCTCTAGGGTATCGCTCTGATACCATCTTAAGAATCATAGGATCGTACATGCATAGATTGAATCCATAGGAGAGGTATTGAGCATAAGAATACTCATGAGGTAAAAGAGGTAAAAACTCTTCATAAGGAATCGTATTGAAAAAGGTAGTAAATGTGAGTACAATGTGCTCTATATATAGAGCTCTAGGAGATACTAACTAACTAGGGAATTACTAATTAGTCCCTAAGAAAATGTTACACCTCCTAAGTCACTATTATTTTTAATACTTACAAGCTGGGAATGATAGACATCGACTCATCAGCTTGAGGGGGAGTGTTGTAAATAGTATATAAGTATATATGTAATTGAAGTTATGTGTGCGACCCATTTACCAGGCTCGTTAGGGTTAGTCTCAGAGTAGTCTATTGTATGCAAATACGATTGAAATAACTCAAATATTTTTCCAAAAATTCCAATATGTTTTTTTTCTCTCGAATGTAAAATAGGATTCATAGTTAAACAATTGAAGAGGTATTATCACAAAAGATAACAATGTTACTCTCTTTGATTTGATAATTCTCTAGTTGATGCTTCACCAACAAAAGCTGAGAACTACAACTTGCAGTTGAAATGCATTATGCTTATGATGATGTGAAGAGAGTAATAGCGTTTTACCTTTTGCTTGACCACGAGAAACCCACTAACTTGCTATCTTTGGGTTTCTTATACGACAAGTCAAAATTAGTAGTTCATTTCAAATACCTAAAGATTCTCTTAGTTGTTGTTAAGTGAGTCTCTCTCGAAGTTGATTGAAAACGTGCACACAAACACACACTAAACTTAGAGAAATCCTTGCAAATATTTTTCTAAAAACCCTCTTGGTCTTGATAGCTTGCTTAGCTTCAAGAAAGGAAACAAGATTCCGGATTTCATTTCTCTAGAATTGATTTAGCCCACTTGCATAGGAAGAGTCCATTCTTCATCTAATAGTACTTCATCTAAAGTCTCTGGTTCTATCTCTGATAGAAGTACAAGATATTATGTCTCTCTCAGAATGTTTTTGGTTCTATCACTGGTAGAAGTGCAAGATCTATTGTCTGCCTTAGAGATGATCTTGTTCTCACTAGGTCTTCAAGTTCTACGATGAGTTCTTATGGGTGGCTAGATCTGTATCTCAACCCATGTCTAGTATCTCCTTTTGTTTGGTTACCAGACATAGAGCCCGTTTGTTACGACTTTTTTTAAACAAAAAAACACTTTTTATAAAAATAATCACTTACGACGATATGTTGTCTATTTGTTACAAATTCTTAAAAAAAATGAAAAATTGAAAATAATCTAAGAACTGCTTCATATGAAAAGTTATTTTGAGTAGTTTCTAATAAAAATTATTTTTTATGATTTTTTTTAAAATAAGTGATTTTCAATATGTTACACAAATACAAAACTACTTCTCATTTTCTTAATGAATATGTATGTTGGTGAAAATATGAAATGTTGGATATCACATAAAAATTGATATAATGGAATCATTGAGGAAATAATGAATATGTATGTTTTGATTATGCTATGCACGAATACATATCATGATAAACATAATATGTATGTTTTGATTATGCTATGCACGAATATTATATGTTTATCATTGATATATACCGATAATCTAATAATTCTGAAAATGTTCCTAAGTCTTAACTGACGGAGTCAGGGGAGTCTCCTAACATTTTTATTAGAAATATTGTATGTCTAAAATGAAAAATTGGTAATCAATATAGTATTTGTCATCATGAAAAATTGGTAATCAATATTGCTGCTACTGCTTAAACTTTTTTTATAAACCTAGGTTTATAACATTAGATCGGGTCGGCTCGGGTAAGCCAGGTGGGTTTGGGATTGTACCGCTATTTATCGACCGTGACGGCCCACACCAACCCACGTGTTGCTCCGTTTGTACCCAAGAACCCAAGCGAACCCGGCCACGAGTGAAGCTGTGGCTACGGATTAAGCCGGTTCAGGAGGGTCTGGTTCTCATGATCAAGACTAATGTTAGTCAGATCAAAAATTTCTCATTTGACCAAAAAAAGACGTTAAATATTTCTTTTTAAAGTCGATGAAAGTTAGCTGGACAGTCACTTTAACAGGACAAGTTGCCATCTGATCCACCACCTCCAAACAAATGAAAGATAGAAACGGTGTTGGTTAGTTAGGCTAACCCTTCAAACTGACAAAATTCACCAATCTCCAATTTACACAATATCCACAAAATGGACGTAAATAAATTTGTTTTCTAAATAATATTTTTTCAATAGAGTCAAATTCGTATAACTATACATCATACACAATCAATGCATGATGGCTGGATAAAAATTGCAAGCTTTCACTCAACTAAGAAGCTTGCATTGCACTTGCAATTGGCATATTATATGCATTACTTTACTGCTTCCTAACTCATCCACATAAGTGAGCATTTTATTCCTCTTCTATAACTATGCAAAAAAGAATAAAAAACATGAAATTAATAGAATGATCCGTCATTTCTTGAAGAAATTATATATTTTTTATGATACAACATATACTATCATATCTTGGAAGCATCCGCGGTGACTCGGTTAAGGGCAATGGCAGTTTTCGAGCCAGATGGGCGGCCCAAATGTTTGCTGATGAATTCCCCAGCTGACATGAGCTTTCCAAGATCAACGTTGGTTTTCACTCCAAGCCCATTTAGCATGTACACAACATCTTCACTGGCTACATTTCCTGAAGCTCCCTTAGCATATGGACAGCCACCAAGACCAGCAACTGAAGAATCCACTGCACTAATTCCCATCTGTTTATGTACAAATTAATAAAGCCCATTACTAACTGTGACAAGCAAATGATAGAGGGCATAACTAAGAGCTTCCCCTTTTTTTGACAAAACCCCCTAGTGTTCCGGAATTTTGTTCTTGAAGATGCTTTTTCCCTGGAAACTAATTTCTTGGAGGCATTAAAAAGCATTTCAAACACTAGCTTCAGGAACACAAAGGATGTTCTCGTCAAAAAGGGAATGTCATCAGCAAGATCCGTGATAAAAGGCAGGCCCAATTTAAACTTGTTTTTTTTTAAAGATAGGTAGGAGTCTTGTTAAAACTTTCTGATGCATATCTAAATTCTGAAAAAATAAGGCCCATGGAAACAAGGGAATTTTCATTAAATATGATGGTTGGTTCATTAAATAGGACTTTAATTACATATTACATATGTAGTAGAAGAGGCAAGCTCAATAAATCTATGCAAAATAAACCAGCAAATGAAAAATTCAAGCTACAGTTGGTTGGCTTACTTGGAGAGAAACAAGAATATTTGGAAGGGACTGCCCATATGTGTCATGGAAGTGGACAGCAAGCTTCTCTATTGGTACAACAGCCATTACAGCCAAAAGCATAGGAACTACCGTTCCTGATCATACAACAGAAAGAGCAAACTGTTAGAATATGTATATTCAGGATAGAAAGGAAAAAGCACAAACTTTGGCATTCATCCTCAATTTCTCCAGTCTCAATTAAATATTTGACACTCATTTCCTATTTTAACAAAAAAATAGTCATCTAGCTTATTACCTGGCGTACCAACACCAATTGTGTCACCAAGTGAGATTTCAAAGCAACCCATATCATTTAGTTCTTTAGCCACATAAGCAACTTTTGATGGAGAGATTTGTCCTTCCACTGGGCATCCAACAACGCAAGAAACATACCTATCAAATTTAAATACAGAAAAATTATTGGAATATGCAGAACAGAAACAGAATTTCATACCATAAAATTTCAATATCAACACAAAAGAGACTTTCCCGTGTCTAACTGCTAGACCTTGATGGTAGAGAAGATATTTGATGGGTAAAAGTAAAGAAGATGCGATTACTTTTTATCACTGCTACTAAAAGTAAAGAAGATGTTGCGAGGCAGGAAACACAAATCCTTTAGAAAACATCAAAGGAAAAACAAAATGTTTGGAAACTCAGTCAAGCATCAATACCCACTTACAAATATATGGAAGTGGAGATGTTTGATGGGTACTTAGAATAATGAAGCAGAAACAAAAGGCATACCCTCGAACTGGAATTGAGAGCTCTTTAGCAGCACGAGTAACTGCTCGATAGCGGGTAAGGCTCTCTTCAATACTACAATTAATGTTTGATTTTGAGAATGATTCAGAAGCCGATGCAAAAACAGCTACTTCTCTAGCTCCAGCTGCAATAGCAGCTTCAAAACCCTATAAATGTAATATACATCAGACATCTGAATATAAATCTGACCATTTAAAGCTGTTGCTGTTCTAAAAATTTCACCTTTAAATTTGGAGTCAGAACTGGCAATCTGATGCCTCCGAGGTTATGAACTGCTTGCATCACATCCTTGGCATCAGCCAACTGAAATGTAACGATATAGAACAACATTCAAGCAGGTAAATCTAAAATCTCACAGGAAATTCAGTTGTCATATATTTTTAAATAGACATATCATATATACCGAAACCGAGCACCAAATACATGAGGTCTGTTTAGTTTGGGTGATTTTGGGGGGAATGGATCTGGAGGGAAGGAAAATGTTGAATATTTAATATTCTTTTGTGTCAAGCGCAAAAAGAAAGTGAGGGGAATTATTTTGGAAGAAAACATATTAGTTCAGTTATAGAACAGAAAATGACTTTTAACCTTTTTCTTTTAAATATACATGCGATTAAAAGCTCCTATCATGTGGATGCATGTCAAAAACAGTAGTTAAATAAATATGGAAAAGTCATTATACCTGCGGGACCCATTTAGGAGATACAAAACTAGTAGCTTCAATGACAGATAACCCGGAAGATGCAAGTCTATGAATCAATTCAATCTTCACATCTGTTGGTACTATGTTCTTCTCATTTTGTAATCCATCCCTTGGACCAACTTCAACTATCTTAACAAACGTTGGCATACCTTTCATAAACTGCAATGCCCAACTAAATATGTAAGTATGCCTCATACCAGCCAATGATATATGAATATGATAAAATAACCCAACTACAGCAAGTTTAAACTCTGTAAAATAGACATAAGATGGAGATACAAAAAGAGACACCAAATAAAAAATAACTGATTTAGTAGCTATAAAAAAATTTCTTGAACAGAAAGTAATGCAGCCACTGCTGACCTTATAAGCCATATCACTTATGTCTTTATTGTTGCAATTTCGGCTGAAATTGTAATCTGAGGTATAAAATGAATTATCAATCGTTCCAAATTTCCTCGAGTTTTTCCCTTTGATCAAAGTCTTTTGACTGAATGAGTCACCTCGGGACATGTCTCTTGTTTGTCTTTTCCAAGGGAATGTCTCTGCTGTGTACTCTTCATTGTCTTCACTGCACGAAAGATAGCTTAACTTTATGTTATATATATAGTAGGCAGTAATAGGTTAAATAATATATGACAGAAGTCAATGGAAAGCATTGAAGGACAAAAAGAAGTTGAATCACATATATATACACACACACACACACACACATGTGTGTGACTCTGTGTGTGTGCATAAGTGTTGGCTTGTACCAAATTGCAAAATTTGACTCACTTTGAATAGTTAGATGTGCTGCAACTTCGTCCTTCAATCCAGCAATTTCCCATACCCAAATTATCTACTCGTGGACGGCAAGCACCAGAAGAGAAGCTCTGAATTCTATCTATGGTACTCATGCTTGGCAACTTGTCAAGGCCAAGTGGCTCCTCCAAACTTGACATGATGAACTGGATGGGCAAAAGGGAATTGGCACAAGAAATTCAGAATAAGAATTGTGAAACAGGGAATTTATTTAACATTCTTTCTACCAAGTTCACCATGTTGTAAGGAGTTACATATTTTCATCACCATATCAAGTGCCTATTCTGTTCATTTTCATACAGTGAAATCTAATGACAAGTAACCATGTTTAATATTTGACAATCAAGAAGATGCAGTTGGTTAAAATTGCAATACAAGTTTGTTGTCAATTAGATTTACTAACTACAGATGATCCAATATCACATAATACATGATGAAATAACTAGTGACGTAAAGTAAAATTCAATATATCAAAAAAGGAAACGCGAACATAATCAGGTGGACTTGTTTTAGTAGGTAGAAAATGAGGAAAGGGGGTAAGATGGAACTAAATAGAGAAGGTCTGAATTTTCACTCCTTGTTGCTTGGTAGAGGATGGAAAATCACTTTCAACTCACTTTAATTCTGCCCACTTTCATTCTATAGTGGGGCCAGAACTTGCCATGAGTTGAATTCCACATTAAGCTTTCCCAAATTGTTGTTGCAACAAGCAAACATGACATGATTTTCATACCAAAATCTCTAGCTCCTTTTTTTCTGCTTACTCAAAGAAGTATAGTCTAAGTCATAAGAGGTATTTGCAAATGAAGCCTTTCAACCATGACCATGGATTGTGTCAGTTTCAACAAATGCAATCGTGCCGTTGTGAGTTGCAGAACATGTGAAATATAATATTTTGTAGTTTATAGTATAAAAATTATATATCTGTAGACCTGTCCATGACTGTTGCTTTACAAGTGAATCACATAGCCACTAAAAGATTAAAATTAGGTGCTTCCATAAAAAAGGTATCCTATTCATAATTCAAACTCATCTCAATAAAACCAAAAGGAAAACCTTTTATGAGGAAGTATAGTTATCAAGCATTTAAAAGTTAACAGTCACAAAATTTCTTTAAAAGCATAACCTCAGCTAAGTGAGAGTTCTTAACATCTGTAACAAAATTTATAATGTGCAATGCAAAAACTCAAAAACTAGACATAGGCATTATTTGCTTGGACTCATGAACCTGCATTAAACTGTTGGTTTCTACAATTGCAAATCATACTCTTTTGAAATTATAATTAATTCCTTTGATTTAACATGCCAAACAAATACTTCAATTGCATTCCTCATCCAGCTAATTACAAATTCACAATTAACTCCCAAGTGTGATATATAGGAAAAGGTAACCAACCACAGGATCAAAAACAGAGTTATAAAACATTGAACACTTGAACTTGAAACCAAATTCCCAAAAGAATACAAATAATAAAAATGTAAAAACCAAGTAAATTGTATGAATGAATGAACAAATAGTGGAGAACCCACAATTAAAACCAATCAAGCATAGCCAATTATTTTGAATCTTTCTATTCAACAATTTCCCTTAAAATTAGAGAAAAATGGGGAATTGGAAGAAGTAACAGACCTGAAACCAAGCAAGAATCGAAGAAAGAATTGGAGGGAACGTAACAGGTAAGGGTTAGCGAAACCCTAGAAATTGGGGGAATTCGAAATTCGTGATATATTTACCGAATTTCGTGATACGAGGATGAAGAAGGAGAATGTTGTGGGAAAGGTTAGGTGACGAAGTTGTTTATTTAAGTAAATTCGGTTTGGTTAGTTGGTAGGTAAGCGAATGGTTCGCCAAGAAAGAGGTCAATATTTTAGTTGGATTTTTTATGAATTAATTAATATCTTTGTTAAAATTGAATAAATTTAAAATTGTGTGGTTGCTTGATTTTCAGGCGAAAGGCTGCGTTTTAATTGGAGATTGAGATTGAACACAGACCAGAGACACAGGGGGTGGCGTGGCGTGGCGGGGCGGGTGGACTCTTTTCAACCAATATAAATTTATTATTTATTATCTATTATTCAACAATCTACTCTCATCATGGGAGGGGAAGAACCGCACGGACTAATAAAACAATGTATACCGGTGACAAAGCGAATGGAAACTGTGCAACAATAATACAGTAACAAAATATGAATCTATACCCAGGAAGACCATAGTTACTCTAACACTAATTCTTCTTAAAGTTACTCAATTTTTTTTAACAAAAGAAAGGTTTACGGTGCCTTAATAAAACCTTCTAATGCAAAACTCTTTTTAGGGAAAAACATCAATAAAGAAAAAGAGTACTCCATCTACATTTTATTGATAAAAAACACAAAATATATAAAAGACATGGGGACCTGACCATTACCTATGAATAAAACATTACATCCAAAAGAAAAAAAAATGACAATCCTATTAAAAGGAATCTAATCCAAAGAAAGATAAAATTGGCATGCAATAGCATCACTATAGTGACTCCCATCCCAACCAAATTGGCAACAAAGTCACTAACAATCATTTGCAGCACACCAAAAATAGAAGGTTGATAAGTCTTATTTTACTATGTTTTTAGCATTTGAATTAAATAAAAATTGTAGAATTTTAGTTTCACTTTGGAGCTATTTTACTACAAAATGTTGGTTTCTATTTTCAGGATCAAATAATGAAGGAATGGAAGAAATTCACGTGATTAAAGGCAAAGAATAAAAGTTCAAGGACCAAGGAGCAAAATCAAGCAAATGAAGCCAAAAATTAAGTGTTCACGCACGGTCCGTGCCTACTACACGCATCGTCCGTGCTCACTGTTACAGAAAGTAGTTGAAAAGACTCAAGACACGTACGGTCCGTGCGCACCATAAGCATGGTCTGTGCGCAGTGTACGTTTCAGAAGCTGGAGAGTTTGAAGACCACGCATGGTCCGTGCTCCCTATACGCATGGTCCGTGCTCCCTGTGCTGAATCAGAATTTTACAAGTTTTACGGCACGCACGGTCCGTGCACCCCAGCAGCATGGTCCGTGCACCTTTATCTGAAGCTAAAAATGTTACAAAACTCTTCCAATTCTTTCATTATGGCTTGTAATTCGAATTTAATCCTTTGTCTACTGATCCTAGGCTATAAATAGGACCTCATTTCAGCTGTAATGGTAGCTTAGCATACTTGTAATCTCACTCCAAAGTTTAATCTAAGTTCTTGCAATTTTCTTAAGTTTTTGCTCTTTTATTTTCATGTTCTTTACTTTCTTGCAATTTTAATTTCTGTTCTTTACATTTCCAACACTTTGCATTTCAGTTCTTTATCGCTTTGTTTATATTCTTGTCATTTACATTCTGTTATTTATCTTTATGTTATTTTCTTTTATGTCATTCTCTTCTACTCCCTTGTCTACTATGATCATGTGTGAGTAGACTTCTTTAGTCTTGGGATTGTGGGACACAATCAAATGATGGGTCCCTAAACAAATCCAAGACTAAACTCTATCTTATTTAGAACTTGAATTTTAATCTAATTCCATAGAACTAAATTTTATAAAACAAATATCAAACGAAGTACCGAGAGGTGAAGTTTGATATTGGAACAAATGGATTAGACAAGGCGAAGCAAAGCATGAGAATAGCATTGCTAGCCTTGGGACAATAAGGTTGTGATTAATGGGTCTCTGCGATGATCAACCATGAGAATAGGTTTGATCATTGTTTCGAGACACATTCTTGCATTCCGAAAGGAAGCTTGAATTACACCAAAAGAATACCTTGTCCTTAAAACAATTTCAAAATAAGATAGAGAATAGTTAAAGGATTGTTTATTTCCATCATTATGATCTAACCATGATCCCAAGACGTCTTTTATTCTGAATTTTACAAAACAAAAAATACTCTTTTTATTAAAATCATTCCTTTCAGCTAATCAACATCAAAAATTAGATTAGTAATCGCAAAATACTCCCTGTGGATCGATACTTTCTATTACGCGATAGAATCGTGCACTTACGGGCTATCAAAGGTCAAAAGTAGACTGAAACCATCGAACATATAACCAACATAACCTACACCTCGGTAAACCTAACTTATTTCTGAAGAAATCCTCAGCAATGAAGCTAGGAGGAAGGTCCCACCAGACAAACCCGCTTATGTTAGTATCATGTCCGGCAAGCTTATCAAGTGTCACCTTCTCTATAAATGTGATTGCAAATGAAGTTCATTTGTCTCGTCAAAAATAAGCAATTATTTCATCTATTTTTAAGCTTCCAAGGAACAATTTTACAATTCTTTAAGGCGAAAACCACTAATTAAGAATCACACTCCAACCACAAGTACTTCCAACCTTGATCAGAAGCAATCTCTATAGCCAACGTAACCCTAGTAACTTCAGCATGAAGAGCATAATTGTTGCCGAAAAAGCAATCAGCAACACTTCTGTTTCTAAAAATACCACCACAAGCGGCAGAACCCAGATAACCCTTAGCAGCGCTATCGATATTGCACTTAATCATGTAGGGCGCCGGAGGGATCCAATTAACCTCTTTGATTTGCAAAACTTCTATAATTACCAATGATATTGAAGGACTTGATAATTATAAATTTAGCAACAGAGAAAGGCATCGAAGATTTAGAAGCATTCTTAGCTATAAAAACTTTTTTTAGACATTTAATTTTATAAATCCAACATGTTAATATTAACGTGCATATTATATTAAGATTATATATACCAAAGTTTATTATACGTTAAATTTAAGTTATTTGATGAAGTATCAAATATTTTTAAAGATTGTATAAAATTTTATGGAGTTGATCTACTCAATAAAACCTTTTACTTCTATGACTGGATTGATGAATATTAGTCTGTAAAAAGAATTACTAAGCGAAGTAACCCTAACAACAATTGCTGTTAGAGTAACTATAGTCTATATCCCTCCTCATTCTTTATATTTTCTATAAAATAAAAAATTTAGTCCCATAATTATTATTTTTGTCACTTTTCTTTCTATTGTCCTTGCTAATTGAAATTTAAATTTGAACTTAGTACTTTTTTTTGACAAATTAAATTGAATTAAATACTTAGCTATTTGTTTAACGGAGTTTTGTATACAATTTTTTGACAAATTTAAATACTTACCTAGTTTTCTGTACAATTTTTTGTTTTCGTTTAACTTAATGTTAACAATTTAAAAGAAAAATTAAGACAAATTTCTTTTCTTCCCTTAATTTTTATGAACATTAGAAAAACACAAAAATAACTATTAAATTACATAATTGAGCATTGTAAATATGAGTAGTGTCCGTTTTTGTAAGCATGGCGACAAAACCCGTACCAATAGGGACCCACCCAAACCCGCCCCAATTTGACGGATTTTCCCGCTTTGACTGGGTTTGGGTTTTCCCCGAAATCAAAATACGGGGACGGGGTGGGGAATGGGGATAGAGGTACCCACCCTGAACCCTTCCTCGAACCCGCCTAATGTATTAAATTACAATATTACCCATCTTAAATTAGAAAACCTTATAATCTCAAGTGAACCCTAATTGGATTTGTTATTCACTGTTGGTGCCTCACTACTCTCACGGTCTCACTCTCTCAGGAGTTTCTTGGTCTCTCTTCTCTCTCGGTCTCACTCTCACAAGTATTTCTCTTCTCTCTCGGTATCACTATCTTCTCTCTCAGTCTCACTCTCTCATTCTGGTTTCTCTCTTCTCACTCGGTCTCACTCTCTTGATATTTTGGCTATATGTTGTATTGCATTGGTTTTATGTTGTACTGCTAAATTTCGGGTTTGGGGCGGATTCGGGTGTGGGATAAATAATGAGTTTGGGGCGGGTTTGGGATAGCCATAAATTATTTTTTAATTTAAAAAATTTGATTCCACTACAGGGATGGGGTGGGGGCGGGGATCCCCGAACCCGTTGGGTACGGGGATGGGGATCCATAGTTCATCCCCGTTGGATTTGGGTAGGGGAACGAGGAACTATATATGGATTCGGGGATGGGGATGGGGAATGTAAAATCTGTCTCCGCCCCGCCCCATTGCCGTGCCTAGTTTTTGCGCTAGTGAATATGAGTAGTTTTCGTTTTTTCATGATGTTTTGAGTTTTTTTTTGAATTGTTTTGAGTTTTTACGAGCTTCAACTTTTGTCAAAAGAATTTATATATTTAAGACTCAAAAGATTTTATATATTTTGGACCACATGATGCTCCACGTATAGGCGAGCTCTGCTAGGGTTCCGTGCGCACCGCCATTGGCCCAAATGGCTGACTCCTCGGATTTGTTACAGCTCTTGCCATGGGGCCCAGCCAGATTGGTTCCATCTCATGCTCTGCGTCATATGAGTTGCGTCACTCGTACCTTAATTTCATGTTGTCCAAGACCTGTAACGTTTGCATTCAGTGGGCCCGAGTTGTTCTCCAGTCACATCGCTGCCTGCGCTCTCTACAGCGCCTGCGACTGGTCCGTTTTTTGTGGCACATAAGGTGATAGGCGTGATCTTGTCTTCTTTTGCGCGTGTCAGTTCGCCGCCTGCTGCCGCTCCTGCGCCTGGCTCGTTTTCTGTTAAGCCTGAGGTGACTGCATATGGGTCCATCGGGTCATATTTAAAGAGGAAAGAATCTGTTCATTTTAAACCTAGAAAATATTTTGCTGATGTTTTACAAAAATCCTTTAGACCGACTTTTTTGGACAATCACTTTAGCCATCTACCGAAGCCTTGCCTTAAAGGGGATATTCTTGCAATTAAAATCTTTGAAGACAAATATCAAGATAGTATTTCTTCTGATTGGTCACTGGTTTCTCTTAGTAAGGGATTCTTTGAGTTTTCTTTTGCCTCTTCTGATGATCTTAGACGAGCATGGTCGCTCGGCCCTCGTAATTTGAATCCATGTGTTCTGCGTTTGTTTGCTTGGAAGCCCAATTTTGACCCTTTTTCTACAAAACAAACCTATGCTCAATGTTGGGTTACCATGGTCTTTCCCGTGAATATTGGAGGCCGAAAATTCTTTTTGAGATTAGTAGTAGCCAAATGAAGCCATTATGAAAAGGACTTTTGGTCACTTTGCTAGAGTCCTTATTGATGTTGATTTAACTGATAAGCTGCATGATCAATTATACATAGAAAGAGAGGGATACGCTTTTCTCATTGGAGTGGAATATGAGTGTGTGCCTTTGTTTTGCACTTTCTGTCAATGTATTGCACACTCACTTCAAAATTGTAATCACTCCCATGATGCGGAGAAGACTAAAGATATTCAAGTGAAACATCGAAAGGTGAATCATGTCCCTTTTAGGTATGTGCCGAAGAATGATAAAGGGAAGTCAATTGTCATGGAGAAATATGTTAAGCATGTAAATATATTGGATGTTGGCCCATCCAAAATGCAAGGTACTAGTGTGGTTATATCAGTAAAGGAAGCTAATGATCCTAATCGCTTCAAGGGCTTTAATAACATTAGTATATCACCTGAGTCCAAACCCTCTTCTTAATTGGCAGCGAGTCCAAACCCGCTTCTTGGTGTTGCGAAAAATACTCCTCCTCCTGAAGGGATGTTGGTGGTCCCTTCTTTATCAAATAAATCTTTGACTCAGAATGTGTGAGATGTAGATTTATCCTCCACCCATTCTCCCACAACAAGACTTGATTGCCTAAAAGCTTCAATGTCTGTGCTACTTCTAACCCAGTGGTAGCATCTGATATGAGAATTTTAGGGATGCTTTGGGGGGATGTTTCAGGTGATGAGGCTGACTCTAATACTCAAGAATCTGTGGCGCCTAATGTTGTTGTCAAACCGACTGTGTCCAAGGCCCAAAATTTTGTCTCAGAGTTTGTTGCTACTTCTAATCCAGTAGTAGCAACTGACATGAGAATTTTAGGCAATCTTTGGGGTGGGATGTTAGATGAGGTTGGTGATCTGTGGCTTCTGATTCTCAAGGAACTGTTGCGCGATATGATTATTTTGAACTGACTTTGTCCAAGTCCCAAAAGAAGAAATTGAGGCAAAAAAAAAGAAATTGGTTGTTGTTTACAATACTCAGTCAAAGGCAAATTCTGTCTCAGATTCCTTCTGATCTGGTTTATTAGCCCTTTAATCTTTCTTTTTTACTTTTCTTGAGGCCGGTTTGTTTTAGGGGGTCTTTAGATTAGGGTTGCTCTTTTTTTTTTGACTTTAGTTTTTTTTCTTGCCTTGGGTTTTGGTCTAGTCCCCAATTAACCTCTTTTCTGTCTTATTCTCTCTTTTTTCTTTTTTTTTAATAATATCAATTTGCTTTAAAAAAAGAACGGTGCCCTTATTCTAATATTTAAGACTCAATCTCACTTCTTTACAAAGAATTGAAATTCTGAGCATTAAGGCTTTTATGTAAACTCCCATAACTGTCCTTTATGCTGGTTGTATATATTGACAATTTCAATGACATGAGTACAATCATCTAGATAATATTGTTGAGTATTACGGTCCACAATAATATTAGCCTCTCACAAAAGCCATTTTGAAATGCTACATAGGAACAAAATTGCCACGTTTGCATAAAATTGAGAAAAAAAATCAAAGGAGACCCATTAATAATTTAATTTGAAAAGAAAAATCAGAAATTTAATTGGCTCAATAAAAATTGGGGACCAAAATTATAGAATTTTGAAAACAACATAGAAAATGAAAGGTTGGAACAAAAATGAATCAAGCAGAAGAATACATCTTAGAAGTAACCGACACAATGGCAAATCACCAAAAGAAACTCTATGTACAACTGTACAAGCCAACGAACACAACATTGGTATTTAGGAGTTTGAAATGTTTAGAGTTCCATCTCAAGTGTGAACAAGATCTCCCTTGAAGTTCACGAAAGCGATTAAAGCATTAAATTTAGCCTCACAATCATAAACTTGGGGTGGACATTTTTACTAGTACAGTATCAATTTGGATACTTGTGGAATCAAGATTTAGCTAGAAATTGACTCCACCAAGTGATGAATTTCATTCATATATCAAAGGGAATATTAATTACAAGGCACACAAATGTAGATTTATGTTTGGACTTAAGTCTACCAGGAGAGCACAACCTAAAATACTACACCATTGGTCCACAATATAAGAGAAAAAACCAAAAATCACACTTACTAAGGAATAACATTGAAACTTGCTATTTCCAATTAATAAAGTTGAAATCTAGCTTTCTTTCCAAAACTATCCTTTTTATAAAATTTAAATTTATTCTCCTAAACATTCTTTTTAAAGTAATAAAGCTAAACTACATGAGAAAGTACAGATAATAAATGAGGGTAGAATTGGAATTAAACATTTAATACACCCTAAAAATAATGCTTATTTCTTATATTGTGGACCACAAAAATACACATTTTTTCTTTTATTTTGTGGATCGGAGGGAGTAGTAGTTAATTAGGTGGGAAGATCTCATGACTTAGGTATCATATTGAGCCTTCTTATCTCCTCAATGTGAGACTCCTAACATTGTCATCCTCTTTAATGAGTCTACATCCACAATGGCTTTTAGTCTATTGGCATCAACCGAGTGGCAGCCCTTTCCTCTTTTCACGACTTGACACACCTATAGTTAGCTCTTTCCGTAGTTGAACTCTAAATGAAAATACCAATTGTTAGAACTTAAGCCTATGAGGAAAGCCCCATGACTAGTCCATTAGATGGAATAGCCTCATGACTTAAGTACCACAGTGAGCCTTTTTATCCCCACTCAATACCTTAAGGCTTTGAGTATATGAGTCACGCTAAGCTAATTGAATCCCAACATAAAGTGAGGTCTTTTAGTATAAAAATGAGACATTTTTAAAATTAATTATTAAAGATTATTAATTTTACCTGAAATAGAGTAACAAATTAAAAGTGTTTAAAAAATTTTTAATGTGACCTTTGTTCAAATAAGAATTGAACTTCACGTCAAAAATAAATAAATAAGAATTGAACTTTATTTTTTTAAGATTAAATTATTTATTGATATTTATATACTAACCATGTAGTTCTTAAAAGGACTCGGCTAACAATTCGATCCCCGGCGATGGAATAAAATTGGAGCTAGACTTTACTTATCTCCCGATCGAACTCCAAATTATTCAGAGCCTCTTCCCATGGACACCGGAGCGGGTCATGACTCCTGGACAAACAAAAATATGAACTGTAGTTCCTTTCAATAAATGACCTCCATCATTCAGAGAAAAGCCTGAATTTGTATCTCAAAGGTCAAACGAATTTTTATCTCAACAACTATACATTAATTAGTCATTTCACTTTTTTTTTTACAAAAATTAGTCTTTTCACTTAACTTCCACTGCATAATATTTCAATCAATTGCTTCAAAAAAAAAATATTTCAATCAAAATAACTTATATTTTCAAAAATACGTGCAGAAACAAAAACCCGTTTGTGGTGATGAAGTGTTCCACGCAAGTCTTGCATGGCTTGAGCAAGAGTATTTTCCTCCTCACTTAAATAATACTAATATTATTCTTATTCCAAAAAAACAAAATCCTTTTTCATGAAAGATCTTCGTCCTATTTCTTTATGTAATGTTGTTTACAAAATTCTCTCTAAGGTCCATCTTGGATAATGCCATGGTAGCTATAGAGACTATACATCATATGAAATGCAAGACTAGTGGGAAGGACGGGGAAGTGGCTTTCAAAATTGACATTAGTAAAGCCTATAATAGAGTTAGCTGGGAGTATCTAAGGGCTGTCCTTCAAAAGATGGGTTTCAATAATAGATGGGTAGATAGGATGATGATGTGTTTGAATTCGGTTGAGTACCAGATTATTGTAAATGATGATTGTGTGGGTCCTGTGATACCGGGTAGGGGGCTCCGACAAGGGGATCCTCTATCACCATACTTATTCATTCTTGGTGCCGAAGGGCTCACGAGACTAATTAGGAAGGCGGAAGGGAAAGGGGGCTTGCATGACATTAAAGTGTGTAGCGGCGCACTAGTCCTTACACATTTGTTATTTGCTGATGATTGTTTTCTTCTTTTCAGGGCCAATGAAAGAGAATGTAGGGTGATGAATGATATCTTGGATACTTATGAATCCGCTTCCGGCCAAGCTATCAACAAACAAAAATCTGAGATCTTTTTTAGCAATAACACCTCAGCTGATATGTGTTCTTTGGTCTCTAGAGTGCTTAGTGTGACTGAATGTCTTGGCACCGACAAGTAACTTGCCCTTCCTTCTATGGTGGGGAGGAAGAAGAAGGCTATTTTTAATTATCTTCGAGACATAGTGTGGAACAAAATTCAACGTTGGATCGGCAAACATTTGTCCAAGGCGGGGAGAGAAGTTCTTGTGAAATCAGTGGCTCAAGCTATTCCTTTTTATTGTATGAGCACCTTTCTTATCCCAAAGTCGCTAGGGGAGGAAATGGAGCGCATGATAAATTCTTTTTGGTGGGGTTCCAATACAGCACAAGGAAGAGGTATTAACTGGTTGAGGTGGGACAAATTGGCTATGAGAAAGGAACACGGAGGGACGGGCTTTAGACATTTTCATACCTTCAATTTGGCGATGCTAGGGAAGCAAGGTTGGAAAATTCTCACAAACCCAGATGCTATAATATCAAGAGTCTTCAAATCTAAATATTTCCCTAGAGGGGATTTCTTGGGGGCATCTATTGGCCACAACCCAAGTTTTGTTTGGCGTAGCATCTACGCTTCACAGGCTATTATCAATGGAGGATTGAGATGGAAAATTGGTGCTGACTTTAATGTTCGAATTTGGGATGACCCATGGCTTCGAGGTACTCAACATCCTTATGTCTCATCAGGTGTGCATTCAGCTCAAAGCCTGCATTTTGTATCAGACCTTGTGGAAGCTAATTCTAATGAGTGGAAGACTAGCCTTATAACTGAAGTTTTTAATGATCATGATGCTAGAGCAATTCTAAGAATGCCAAGGAATGCTGCCCTTGGCGAAGACAGAATGGTCTGGGAGCTGAGTCGAAATGGAGACTACTTTGTGAAGTCCGGTTACTATTGCGCAATGGAACACCTTGTTGACAACGCTCATCTTCGGGTTGAAGGTAATTGGTCCGCAATTTGCTCACTCATGGTACCAAAAAAGCTGAAAATTTTAATTTGGCGCATCGTGCGAGGGTGCTTACCAACTCGCAAGCGTCTCATTAGCAAGAGAGTAAACTGCCCATCTCTTTGTCCTATTGATAACTCAATTTTATATAGAGTTATATACGCTTTCAAATCTAAATTATTGTAAAGAACTCAGTAAATTTAAAACTTCAAATAAAGGAAAATAGAAGAAAAACAACATCTTTAATTTAGGAACTCATCATTATTGTTTATCATGATTTGTGACATTTTATGTGTTTGTTCAATTGCTGCAGCAATCATTGCACCTGCAATAGGTCAAGCAACTATTGCACCTGCAATGATGCTAACAACCATTGCACCTGCAATATGCCCAGATGACAATGCGCTAGCATTGCACCAACAATCATTGCAGCTACAATGACCACAACACAGAATGCTCCTGCACTATGATGATGACGTCAGCATGCCAAGTTGCAAGTGCAAGTTGTGCAAGTGGATGGTTGCAGCGTCAAGTTCAGACCCCTTGGACAACAAGTTGTAACTTTTTGTGTACACTTGTCCACACATCATTGGACCACTCTTCATTATTTAGTAGATAGTTTCATTTTATTTTTAGAGTTAGAGGTACTCAACAAAGCTTGAAAGAAGGAATGAAAGTGACAACTTCTTCCTTCTCTTCTCGTGGAGTTCTTGTTGGTGTTTTCCATTGTTGAGAGGTGTTCTCCTCAACATAAGCTAGGTAGAAAATGCAAAGGATCTTTATGTATGTAATTCCTATCTCATCTCATTTCCTTTGTATTTTCCTTCATATAAACATGTCTCATGCTGTTTATATGTGCCTATTTATGTTAAGTATGAACTAAACTCTTTACGGTTGGAATACCTTAACTTTGTATTGAAACTTTGATTAGTTATTATGTTATATTGATGTTTATGTAATTTGGTTCTTGTGCTATAATTCTTTCAAACTTATTTTAAGATTGATCACTTAGAATAAGTAGGGTCATAAATACAGAAATGGTTTGTGATTTGAACTCAAGAACTAATATGGATAAGTGTTTTAATAAGAGGAAATTTTGTTACAACCATGCTAAGACTTAGACATAAGATAGCATAGTCCATAGGGTGAATCTGTAAGGGTTTAAAAGACAATGGTGAACTTATTTAGGGCTTAGACATAAGACTTATAACGAACCCTGAAGATAGTTGCAGAAATGCACAAGTCATTTTATACAGCATCCATTGCAGGTGCAATCATTGCAGAATCAATGATTGCAGGTGCAATTATTGCAGGAGCAATGATTGCATGAGTATCATATGTAACATAATGCTTTCAAAGTGAATTTACTTAGAAAAGAGTATTTCAACCATTTCTCTCAATTGATCGAAACACAACATCTTTTACTTGCTTTAAATTACATTCTGTTTGCATAAACTATCCTCACATCAATTTAATTTTATTTTACTTTCCTTTTATCACTAGCATTACTATTATTTTAAACTCTTTAAAATTAATCCAATCCCTGTGGGTACGATCTCTACTTATCAGTATATTACTTGCTTTAGACTGTGTATACTTGCACATCTTTTTCACACAAGTTTTTGGCGCTGTTGCCGGGGATTGCCATTAATTTTTTAGTGTTTAATTTAGTAGTAGTTTAGTGATCAATTTTACTCTGGTTGTTAGTTCCTTGTGGTATAACAGATATTGCACCAGCAAAGTGTTGCAGCTGCAACCATTGCACCGGCAATAGTCACTACTGCATATGCCCAGGTCTAATACACCAGAATTCCAATTAGATCCTGAAATAGAAAGGAGATTCAGAAGGTTGCGTAGGATCCAAAGACAAGCAGGTAGACGAACAATGTCTGATCTAGGAGCAGAAGGCTCTCATCATGGTTCTGGCAGAGGTTCAGGTAGAGGCAGAGGCTCTATTCATGGTGATCCATAGCACAATTACAGAAACCAGTTCATCAATATGGGTCCAATAGGTATGATAAATGATAGGGACAGACCAATGAGGGACTATGCTGTGTTTGATCAAACAAACATGCAAACCAGTATAGTCAGACCACAAATTGATGCACCATATTTTGAATTCAAACCTATGATGTTTCAAATGCTTCAAACTGTAGGCCAATTTAGTGGTTCTCCACAAGAGGATCCTCATTTACATCTAAAGCAATTTCTAGAAGTTTGTAGCAATTTTATCATCCCTGATGTCTCAGAAAATGCTTTTAGGCTAAAACTTTTCCATATTCCCTCAAGGATAAAACAAAGGCATGGTTAAATTCACTAGAGCCTAACTCTATCATTGAGTGGAATGAATTAGCTGAAAAATTTCTTGCAAAATATTTTCCACCAAGTAAAAATGCCAGGATGAGAAATGAAATTACTACCTTTAGACAAAAAGATGGTGAATCACTGTTTGAAGCATGGGAAAGATGGAAGGAACTTTTGAGAAAATGTCCTCATCATGGTATCCCTATCATAATACAAATGGAAACATTCTACAATGGTTTGGAATCCCAAACCAGACTCATGTTAGATGCATCATCTGGAGGAGTGCTACTGAACTTATCATACAATGAAGTTGCTGAATTAATTGAGAAAATGGCTACCAATAGCTATAGTTGGCCCACAGAGAGGGGCAGTGTTCAAAAGAAGGCAGCTGGGGTCCATGAAATCAATGAAGTATCAGCACTAGCAGCTCAAGTTGCATCACTCACCAACATGATAAAGAACCTCAACAACAACAATGCACCAGCATCCAACGCAGGTGCAATGCCAGATACTGCAGCTGCAATAGAACAAGCACCTCCAGGTTCCACAAGTTGTGTATATTGTGGAGGTGGTCACTTGTATGAAGAATGCCCAAGCAATCTTGTATCTGTTAACTATGTGGGATTTAATAAGAACAACAATCCTTATTCTAACACCTACAATCCAGGTTGGAGAAATCATCCAAACTTCAAGTGGAGCAACAATAATGCACCAGCAACCAATGTTGCAGCACCATCAGCTCCACCAGGCTTTCAATCTCAAAATTACCAAAATTATCAGAAAGCTCCTCCAGTTGCCAATGACAACTCATTGGAAGCAATGTTCAAAGCATACATGAGCAAAACTGATGCATTTATCAGTGAAACAATAACTACAAGACAAGCTCATGATGCCTCATTAAAGAACTTGGAGAATCAAGTGGGGCAACTAGCTACAGCATTATCTCAGAGGCCAAATAGTTCACTACCATCAACCACAGAAGCATCAACCTCACAAAGACATGGAAAGGCGCAATGCATAGCCATTTCTCTGAGAAGTGGGAAAGATCTCTCAGAACCATATGCAACAGAAGGTGTAGAAAAGGAAGAAAAAGAAAAAAATGAAAAAAAAATGAAAAAACAGAAAAAAATAGAAAAGAAAAGAGTGTTTTTGATGCAGGTACATCTGATGCTGGTGCATCCAATGCAGAAGCAACAGATGCAGGAGCAAATGATGCAGAACCAACAAATGCAGGAACATCAAAAGCTACAACATCAGGAACCACATCAGCACCACCCAGGTTAGTACAAGAATACCCTTCTCCTCCTTATCCACAAAGACTCAAGAAAGCACATGAGGAGAAGCAATTTGGTAAGTTCCTTGAGGTGCTTAAACAGTTACACATTAATGTACCTCTTGTTGAAGCACTACAACAGATGCCCAACTACACAAAATTTATGAAAGATGTGCTCACCAAGAAGAGAAGATTAGGAGAATTTGAAACTGTGGTCATGTCAAAAGAATGCAGCATGATCATGCAAAACAAAATTTCCAGGAAATTAAAGGATCCTGGTAGTTTCACCATACCGTTTTCAATTGGAAAATTTTACACAGGTCGTGCACTATGTGATTTAGGTGCAAGTATCAACTTGATGCCTAAATCCATATTCACACAATTAGGTATTGGAACTGCCAGACCTACAACTGCAACTCTTCAGTTAGCAGACAGGTCAATTGCATATCCTGAGGGGATTATAGAAGATGTTTTAATCAAAGTTGACAAGTTTGTGTTTCCTGCAGATTTTGTTATTCTTGATTTTGATGCAGATAAGGATGTACCAGTTATTTTGGGGAGACCATTCCTGGCCACTGGCAGAGCACTCATTGATATACAACAAGGAGAATTAACCACGAGAGTTAATGATCAAGAAGTCAAGTTCAACATCATGAATGCTATCAAATACCCAAATGAAGATGTTGAAGAATGTTCTCTCATTGTCTCCTTAGATCAAGCAATACAACAACATTTCACTCAAAAGCAGAATCATCTAACAAATGCAATAGCATCTATTGCAGGAGCAACGGATGCAGGTGCAATACCAGAACCAGGGGATGAACTGGAGAGTGAAAATATGCAAGAAGATATTGCTGTGAAGGAAGTTTGGGCAAGGAAATATGAATCATTAGAGCTTGAGAATTCAAAGCTCAAAAGAAACATTACTTCAATTGAAGCACCTCCTCAACTAGAGCTCAAAGAAATTCCTAAACACCTCAAATATGCTTTCCTAGGGGAGAATAACTCTTTACCAGTAATCATTGCTTCTGACTTAACACAAAAGCAGGAGCATGATCTCATTTCTACCCTAAGAAAGCACAAAAAGGCAATTGGCTGGCAGATGTCAGATATCAAGGGAATCAGACCTTCCATTTGCATGCACAGAATAGTTTTGGATTAAAATCTGATAGGAACCAACTAGTATATTGAACGAATTAGGATGATTACAATGTATTTCCTAGAGTATTCGAGAGACTCTAGACTCTCCATAGTGCCATAAAGCCCCAATTGTTTACAAATGATTACACACCCTCCTTCCTAATCCCTCTTCTCTATTTATAGGCTACATGCCTAATTGTTATTTGCTAACTAACCAATTCAACCCCCTAACTAACTATTAACTAACATAACAAACATTAACCAATTGTAACTAACTAGCTAACTTATTGCTAACTAATTGTAACAGACCTATCAATACTCCCCCCGGGGACAATCACCTTGTCCTCAAGGTGACTAAGAAAAAAAACAACAGCACAACAATTTTGAAAAAAATTCTTCTACTGCATTTGCACTGGCACCCGAGGAAATAGTAGTGTTATCCAGCTGTCACAGCCCCCTTCACATGCATGAAAATTGAATTGCTACTGGCACTATATACAGTCTATCCCAATTTAGATTACCACCACGGGGTTTCCACTACTTTAAGAAATTGATGTTGGCACTAATCCAAAACATTGTGCCTTTTAGTTTATTGCCATCTGGATCCCATTGAATTAAGGATAGAGATCCACTTACTACCGTTGCTTCTACTGCACGAACCAATTGGTCATATTCCTCAACTTCCAACCTATGCTTCACTTGCAGTTTAAAAACTCAGGAATTCATAGAGAGGTAGTTTGTTTCCTTAGATAATATTTGCTTCAGAACATGAGGAACCACTCCAATTAGACGTTGTGATTTACCCACAAATGTAGTAAGTTTCCCGCGAGTCCCAAAATTCACTTCCATCTTCTTAAACCCCAAGACTCTGTTTTTGCAACATTCTTTGAATGAGCCCACTACCAACAATTGAGCCACCTCTGTACTTACCTCCTCCCAGCTACATTTGGATAGCAGCTTGCTGTTAGCATCTTCATAGTACATAGGGTTTGATATGTTAGGAAGCCACCACCAAACACCATATGCATCAACAATTCTCCCTTTCCAAACCAACTCCAACTTCATAGCAATCCCAATAGGATTGTTCTCAGTATACCCCCTTACCAATATATCCCTATCAGTGAAATAAGACCTCACATGCATTGTAACAAATAGTAATCGTGCAGCTCTAATGTCTATAAAAACATTCTTCAAGAATTCATTTAACATTTGTCCTCTTTTCCAATGAACAACAAGTGAATCTTGACTCACACTCTCAGACGAATCTCCATTTGAGAATAGAAGATAAGTGCAAATAACCATGCATAGAATCACATACATACCTTGCAATTTCCATAAGAACCCATTGATTAAGGGATTTAAAGTTGGTGCAACCAGTAGCATCCCTTCACGCAACATTCCTCTATATAGTGGGTGCTTCACCTTAAGTTCCACATCCCTCTCGTTGAGCATTTTAAGAACAGTGATGGGAATATGTTTCAAATTACAATAATATTTAGCGATGAAAATACCCAGGTCAAACACAAAACCAATTAAAACGTTTCCCCTATTTGGAAACCTATGCTTTGGCTCACTTGGCTCTAACTGTCGCACCTTGTGATAGGCAGCTGTAATTGTGAAACCTTGGTTGTGAACAGGTCCTGATGAACTTGCGAATACCACTTGGCTAAGGGATAGGCTAAAGGGTCTTGCAAACAAAACCAAGCACGTACTTGAGGCAGCCAAAATCTGAAATACCACCTGAACAAAGCAAGGAGTGCAACTCAGCGACGGAAACAATGGCGACGAAGCGCACACCTAGGACGACGATGTAGCATTTCTTCCTTGCGCAATCAGGTAGAGTCCTTGCTGACTTCAGGTCAAGTTAGGAAATTGCGCTTCTGTACTTCTCATTTTCACTTTACCCATAGTATTCTGGGCCTGGCCCATTAGGATTGGAAAGAGGCCCAACTCGTAATTGGGCGTGAGACCCAACTCGTATGGTGATCGCAGCGGCGTCCTTGCGCCCTTCCTCTCGTCTTGCATCTATCATTTCGCGCTCGCCCCTGCACCGGCAGCAACGGTCGACGGCGTGGCCACTCCCCAGTGGTCGTGGTGGCGTCCGGTGGTCTGGACGTGGATGGCGGTGCCCAAGAAACTTTAACCTTCCATCTTTTCTTCTTATCCGCTTCACGGTTCCCTTCTTCGGTCACATTCTGGTCTGGTGGTTCGGGTGGCGGCGATGGTTCATTCCCCCTTCCTTGCTTCCTTTCTCTACACTTCGTTCTTGATCTTGAGCGAGCAATTTCGCTCACACGAGCACTGGTCACTGGTAACGCACTAAGAGGTACTGGTGGTGATAGTTACGCCTTGGTTCGTTCTGTTACTACAAGCTGTTTCGACTCCGATCGTCCCAACGATGGCTCCAGACCCGTTGAAACTCCCATGGACTTCGAACTAGCCATTTCGTCGTTGCAATTTTGCATTCCCTTCCGGTGTGAAGTTTTCTTGGAAGCGATTCTTGAATCTTTGGTTGCTCGACTTCTTCTCCACCTTACCGTGATGCCTCTCATCTTGAGTGCCAAACCAACATTGTGCTTAGACCATATTTGGACCTTGCAATATTCAGTTTCCACCTCTGATTTCTTGCTTCCCATTGAAGATGTAGTCGCACCTTGTTTCTTGAAATTCTGACTTGAAGACTCTTCTCTTTCAAGAACAGTTTCTTCAATTCTGTCCTCCACAAGACTAGGCTGATCAGGAGTCTGTTTCGTGTCAATGAAATTCTCCAACTTGGGAATTCCATTGCTATCATCGGTGAGCACCACTAGCAGCCGCTTTGCTTGGCTCGAGAATTCGGTTTGCTGTTGTTGCCACACAACAATGAACATCTCCTCCACGCGCGCGATTGATTCTTCGAAGCGACGCTGATTGCGGAGCTCTAATTCTTGAAATCGCCGTTCCAATTCGTAGTTACGTGAATTCATGGTGGTTGAAACTTGCTTCTTGCGCACCATGAACGTTCCGAAGATCGAATTGCTTTGATACCAGTTGATAGGAACCAGCTAGTATATTGAACGAATTAGGATGATTACAATGTATTTCCTAGAGTATTCGAGAGACTCTAGACTCTCCATAGTGCCATAAGGCTCCAATTGTTTACAAATGATTACACACCCTCCTTCCTAATCCCTCTTCTCTATTTATAGGCTACATGCCTTATTCTTATTTGCTAACTAACCAATTCAACCCCCTAACTAACTATTAACTAACATAACAACCATTAACCAATTGTAACTAACTAGCTAACTTATAGCTAACTAATTGTAATAGACCTATCAAAATCCCAAAAACAGCATTGAAAGTCAGAGGAGATTGAACCCAGTTATGAAGGAGGTGGTTAAAAAAGAAATAATCAAATGGCTAGATGCTGGCATAATCTACCCAATTTCAGATAGTGCATGGGTGAGTCCTGTGCAATGTGTACCAAAGAAGGGTGGAGTGACAGTAGTGGCCAATGAAAAGAATGGGTTGATACCTACAAGAACAGTCACAGGGTGGAGAATATGCATGGATTACAAGAAACTTAACAAGGCAACCAAGAAGGACCATTTTCCACTGCCTTTCATTGATCAGATGTTGGACAGGCTAGCAGGTAAGGAATTCTACTGTTTCTTAGATGGGTACTCAAGCTATAACCAGATAGCTATTGTCCCTGAAGATCAAGAGAAAACAACATTTACATGTCCTTATGGCACCTTTGCTTTTAGAAGGATGCCATTTGGACTATGTAATGCTCCAGCAACATTTCAAAGGTGCATGATGGCATTATTCTAAGAATTCATTGAACACTCAATGGAAGTGTTTATGGATAACTTCTCAGTGTTTGGGGAGACATTTCAACTATGTCTTTCCAATTTGGACGAAATCCTCAATAGATGTTAAAAGACTAATCTAGTTTCAAACTGGGAAAAATGTCATTTTATGGTTTAAGAGGGCATTCTTTTAGGCCACAGACACTAGTGCAGAAAAGACATTTAGCATCGGTTGTTTTGGACATTTAGCATCGGTTATCAGAGGATGCTAAATCCCCAGATACTAAATGTGGGACATTTAGCATCGGTTATTTAACCGATGCTAAATGTCCCCTGCTGATACTTTTAGCATCGGTTGTACTGTACAACCGATGCTAAATGTGCCCCTACTGGTACTTTTAGCATCGGTTGTACTGTACAACCGATGCTAAATGTCCCCCTCTGGTACTTTTAGCATCGGTTGTACTGTACAACCGATGCTAAATGTCTCCTGCTGATACTTTTAGCATCGGCTGTACTGTGCAACCGATGCTAAATGTCTCCAACTGGTACATTTAGCATCGGTTGTACTATACAACCGATACTAAAGGTCTACTGTTGGTACTTTTAGCATCGGTTATATTGAACAACCGATGCTAAATGTCTCATTTTTTTTATATTTTTTTTTTGGTTTTTGTCCATACCAGTCATCTAATATATAATAACCTGTTATATACAGAGAGATATTCCAGTCATCAACACATATAAAAGTACTTAAAATTCCATTAAAGTTAATAATGTCTTACATAGTGAGAACATAAGTTAAACTAATTAGAAAACAAAATACATAACAAAATGTGGTATCCACCATAACATATATAACACTATTGTGCACAAAATGTGGTGACCCTTTCCTAATTACACAAGTTAAGCTACGCACGAAATAGTGTATCCTTTTGCTCTGTACGTATCTTGAAAAAGAATTCCGCCCAAAGCTGACGAGTCTTCTCAAGTTCCTCATCGGTGTATGACTTTGCATTATCAAATACCTACAAGTTTAAAATTTACTCAAACAAATTAGATTTCAAACTTTTATACCTTCTCCTAATTATCAAATACCTACTAAAAAAGACTTTGCTTTGACAAAATTTAATACATTCTCCCAATTATCAACAATACCGGCGCTCACAATGGTCAGCATTATAGAAGCAGTAGCTCAAAGGTTTGTTCAGCTAGGAAACAAGTTGAGGGAAGTAGAACAGATTCCAACATGTTAGTTATTACATACACTTCAGAACAATCATCCATGGCCAACTCAAAGAAATGCCTTAGCTGGTTCAACAAGATCTCAACCATCTAAAAGCAATCCTTCTCAAAAGAATTCAGAAACCTCTCAAAAAGTAACTAAAAATTCAAAGAAAGAAGAAACAAATTGAGATGGATGATGGAGAATAAAACAGTTAATGATGTAAAGGAAGAGATGGAAGATATAAAACAACAAATTGAGAATCAATTCCTAGCTACAATTCCTGTTCAGATCAGATACCTTATTTTATCTATAATTTCAAATACAACCACTCTATCTATAACCACCTTTATCTTCTCCTTATTTATGATTATAATAATAATAATCCCATGCAACATTCCTTCAAGATGCTCCTACAAAAGCACATCTCACTTAGCTTACTAACTTAAGCACATCTCATTTAGCTTACTAACTCATAAGTCATAACACAATGTAATTCATCATCCTTGTAGGAAGCATAAAAGGTTCTCCAAAACACTCAAGAGTATATTCATGTATAGGAAGCATAAAAGGTTCTCCAAAAACACTCATTGGTACATTCCATACAGATACATCAAAAGATCTACAAAACACTCATAATAGAAGGACACATCGGGATTTTCCCCTGTCAATAACCATCTCCAAGACAACACTCTAATCCTTTCCAATAGCTGGACTCTTTCCACCAGCCCAAGACATCATAATTAAATTTCTATTATGGACACTTTCAGTCATACCTTTTGATTGCTGCTATTCGATTCTCATAGGTCCTAATCACAAGAACAATAATACAAGCTTTCAGAGCACCAAAATTAGTTCAAGCAATGGCAATACAACATGGCATGTTTTCAAAAGTTGTTATGAATGATGCAATAGCAACAGTTAATGACAGTAGCTAGAGTTACATAGTTCATAAAAAAAAGGTACATGTGAATCATACATATATTGAAGATATTAAAGTTTGGATACTCTCCCTACCTGATACTATTCCATCAAGGCCATATATGCTGCCTCACGCATTTTGGAGTTCTTTCTCTGTTTCAAGTTTTGCAATGAACTATGATGCAATGTAAAATTTCTGAATTACTCTCACCTTTGCCTGCAAACCGTATAAATAAATAAACAAAAATAGTAAAAAGCACAAGTAGTTTAAATTTTACAACTCCACCAGATTCATTGTTAGAGTATCATTCCAGTGAAGGATATAATTACCTGAGTTGGAGGCTTGAGTACAATGAAATTTCCAACAATAAGTGCAGGAGCAATTTTTGAGACAGCAAGATTGACAATATAGTTAAATGGTGGAATGGCTAAAATCACTCCAATAGAAAATCAGAAGCATAACTTTGTGTACCTTCAGTCACAATTTCAAGAAAAGCAGAAGTATAACTTTGTGTATCTCTCGCTAATCTCATAACTCTATGTACAAACATCCATGGCCAACTCAAAGAAATGCCTTAGCTGGTTCAACAAGATCTCAATCATCTAAAAGCAATCCTTCTCAAAAGAATTCAGAAACCTCTCAAAAAGGAACTAAAAATCCAAAGGAAGAAGAAACAAATTGAGATGGATGATGGAGAATAAAACAGTTAATGATGTGAAGGAAGAGATGGAAGATATAGAGAAAAGTCATACCTCTTGAAATAGGATCTCCAGAAACTAAAGTTGGTTCAGAGAGTTTTATTGCTCTGTGTAAATCCTTCAGATGACCCCACTTTGGTTGTCTCAGCAATCCTGCAGAAGAAGAAACAAAAGAAGTACTCTACATAGGTGTACCAATGTATACAAAATATGTGAAGTTCTCAATATTTAGTATGAATGAATTATGAGTGGAACAAAGGATGTTTCACAGATTATATTTTGAGATTTATTCCATGTAGGTCCTACATAAAAAGCGGGAAAAATATCATAGTTTCAGTGTTTATTAATCATATAAAGTATTGGAATCCTTTGTGTTTACCATATTCATCAAGAGGACTTGTAGAATGTCATAGTTTCAGTATTTATTAATCATATAAGGATTAATTTCAGTCATCCATTTCTGACTTCATTGTGCCAATGCAAAAATCAAAAGAAATTAGAAGGTACTCACATTCACATAACATCAATGAAAATGGAAGAGAGATTGAGATTTTTTTATCAATCCGCAAGGAATAAGGATGACTGAAATCTTACCTTAAATGGGCCATTGTCTGTTCTAAAGCTGATACCAGGAATATACTTCAGCCAAACAGGGAAACCCCTGAATAATAATCAGGAAAAGAACAATTTTTGTTAAGATATTTCTAGTTTGAGATGTGCATAGATTTTTGCCACAAAAAGGAAAAGAACAATTTCACTACCCAAAGTTCCACTCAGCACAGACATAGGGACCAATCCTTAGATTGACATAAAGACCTGCTTGCTGCACCAGCTTTATGAACTTCACCAGATCATAATTCCCCTCAAAATAATACTACATCAATCAAGAAAAAACAATAACATTGATTAATTATTCCTGCTAATAACTCATAACATTGATTTTTGCCACAATAACATTGTGTACTTTGCCAGGTGAAGGTTCATGCCCATTCTAAAAGTTCCGTTGAAACCAAAGAAGTTAATGAAGGTATCATTCACCTGTTGTTCAACCTCAAACGAATTTGAAAGTGAATTGGTGCCCCCTTCATCTGTTTTCTTCTTTTCCTCCAAAGATTTTGTATCCTGTCTCAAATCATTTTATAAACCATATTAATAACGTTTTTGTGACTAAAAATCATACGGGTTACTTACTACCACTAGTGACTACCTCAGGTGAGCTTTTCAGCTCAGTAATCTCGTTTCCTAGAGAAGCAATTGCCAAAACCAAGAACCCTTCTGGTCTGTCCACTTCACTTTCTCTATGAATTCTAATAGAACTTCCACACCTGATAAGTGTTCTATTGTTAGATTTTCTAAATGGCATTAGATAAATATGAAAAATGAAGTTTGCATATACTTACATCTTTTCAAGTGAAGATTTGTAACCATTCCTATTGGAAGGTCCGGAGAATCATAACCCATCTCCATAAATGCATACCTGAAATCCAATTTATAGGTTAATGTAAAAGTTCAAGTAATTTTCATAATAGTTTTCAGTTATTGTATTTGTACTTACTTATAGATTATAGATTATAGATCTCTTGGCTGCACATAACTTTCATAAAATTTTTGGCTGCACATAACCTTCATAAAATTTGCAACCATAGACTCAAGTTTACAATGTGTTGATGCTATCCCTAGCTGCCTAAGACCCAGTGCTCCATGTCTAACTTCAACTCCATCATCCTATTCAATGCCATAAAGCTAAATCAGAAGAGGAATGGATAATTCATTAATCATCTGAGGGAGGTAATATATTTATGTACCATGTCAATTGGGTAAAACTTTAATGGCATTTTCTGGAACTTCTCTCTTTCCCATGATTCAAAATCATTTCCTGTTATTTCCTCAAAGAGCCTGACAAACTCTTTCATAGCATTGTCCATATTTTCATACTCTTCTAATCTCTCTTCTGCATTTGGATCATCCCCTACACTCCCTTTTTTGAAATATAGATGCAAACTAGTCTTTGGGACAACAATCAGTTGCATGACACAGTAGCTGCAACAAATTAACATCACTAGTTTAGATAAAGTTGGCTTATAAATAACTGTCAAGATGGACTAAAATTGCAATTCATCTTTGATAGTATTATTACTCATTAAGTTTTCTCCCTTGGTCACAAATAGAGAAGGCCCAGTTGTACAATATTCCATCTCTTTCAAATATCTCTCCCTCATGCATAACAAAGAAAGAATCTACACTTAATAATTGCCCATATATAGGGATAAATGAAGGTTCAAAAGCAATCCCAATATTTTAAGAAATGAAAATAACAGATTAAAAAAGTACTTATATGAATAATCGCATATATCTCCCGATCAATGTAGAACCAGGAGACAGATGAGAGAAAGATGCAACTATACCATCAAATACTCCAGTAAGATCTCTTGTCTCATAAAAATCCTGAATACTATCAATTCTTGTCGCATAAAAGTCCTCCAGAGAAGATCTCTTGCGAAGAGAGCTAGCATACCCGTAGTTGAACTTGCCATTGTAAATATAAATACAATTCACAACAAATTTTTTAGTAATTTTTTCAGATTACGACAATACTATCTCTCTCTCTTCTTTTCAAATTAGTCATGCATAAAAACCACAGATATAAAATGGAAAACAAACTCAGTGATGACCCAAAAGAAAAAAAAACAAATAATTAATTTTCTCTGTTAAACAAGAAAAACAAAAACAAAACACTGATTTTCAGATATGCTTACCTAAGATTTCTTTGGATTTTGAAGATGAAAACTTAGGGTTTCGAGCGAGCAAGGTGACGGAGAGCAAGGAGACGATGACAGCGAGCAAGGAGACGGTGACAGCGAGCAAGGCAACGGCGACGGCGAGCGAGCAACGACGACGGCGAGCAAACAACAGTGACTGCGACAGTGTTGATTTTCAGTGTTCTTCTCCTTTATTTCTCTTCAGCGTTTTTGATTTAAACTTAGGGTTTTGGTTTTTCTGGGTTTCTCTACAAAGACGGCAACATTGCGAGTAAGATTCAGAGAGTGAGAACGCGTTCAGAGAGTTGAGAACGAGAGTTTTGAGAACGAGAGAGTTCTGAGAATGAGAGAATGAGAGAACGAGAGAATGTGAGAGGTTTGACTGATGGTGATGTTGAGAACGCGAGAGAAAGAAAATAAAAGAGAACTTTTAGCATCGGGTCTTTTAAACGACCGATGCTAAATGTGTTTGCCTCAGACATTTAACATAGGTTGTTGAAAAAACCGATGCTAAAAGTCTGAGGCAAACACATTTAGCATCGGTTGTTTAAACAACTGATGTTAAATGTAGGTGGTGAAACGCAAAACTTCCACTTAATTGCAAAATTGCCACCGCCTCTACATTTAGCATCGGGTGTTCAAACAACCGATGCTAAATGGTGCTTCTTAATGTCAAATTTCCACTAGTGAGAGTTTCAAAGAAAAGGTCTTGAAGTTGACAAAGCAAAAATTGAGGTGATTGAAAAATTACCTCCTCCAACTACTGTGAAGAGTATCAGAAGCTTTTTGGGACATGCAGGCTTCTACAGAAGATTCATCAAGGACTTCTCAAGGATCTCAAAACTATTATGCCAACTCTTGCAGCATGATGTGCCATTTCATTTTGATGAATCTTGCTTGGAAGCATTTCAAACATTGAAGAAGACATTGGTAACAGCACCAGTAATAGTCACACCAGATTGGAGCAAGCCATTTGAGTTGATGTGTGATGCTAGTGACGCTGCAGTAGGAGCAGTCCTAGGGCAAAGGTATGACAAAGTTTTTCATTCCATTTACTATGCTAGTAAAACACTCATAGAAGCTCAAATTAATTACACCGTGACTGAAAAAGAACTATTAGCTGTAGTCTTTACATTTGATAAATTCAGGTCCTATTTAGTTGGCACTAAGGTAATAGTTTACACGGATCATTCGGCCATTAAATACCTTATTTCAAAGAAAGATGCAAATCCTAGATTAATTAGGTGGGTTCTCCTCCTTCAAGAATTTGATCTTGAAATTCATGACAAAAAGGGGGTGGAGAATCAAGTTGCTGACCATTTGTCTAGACTTGAGAACGAAAGTGCAGGTACCACAGGTGGAGAAATAAAAGAAAGTTTTCCAGATGAGAAGCTGTTGGCAATTTCTGCAACAACACACGATGCAGGTGCATTCATTGCACCTACAATGAAGGAATCAACAATTGCAGCAGCAATGGAGACTGCAACACCCTGGTTTTCTGACATTGTGAACTATCTTGCAAGCAAAGTTGTACCTGTCACCATGACCTACAAACAGAGGAAAAGGTTCTTCCATATAGTAAAAAAATACTATTGGGATGACCCTTTCCTTTTCAAAGAATGTTCTGATCAGATCATTAGAAGATGCTTACCAGAAGATGAACAACAAGCAGTGCTCTTGCAATGTCATGCAGCACCATATGGTGGACATTTTGGCAGCACAAGAATTGCTGCAAAAGTGCTCCAATCAGGTTACTATAGGCCTTCATTATTCAAAGATGCATATCAATTGGTCAAGAACTGTGATAGATGTCAAAGGGCTGGGAATATCTCTAATAGACATGAAAAGCCACTCACCAATATCTTAGAGGTTGAACTCTTTGATGTTTGGGGAATGGATTTCATGGGACCATTTCCCCCATCCTTTGGTAACTTATACATCTTGGTAGCTGTAGACTATCTTTCTAAATGGGTAGAAGTTGTGGCATTGCCAAACAATGATGCTAGATCAGTAAGTAAGTTTCTGCAAAGAAACATATTTACTAGGTTTGGTACTCCAAGAGCAATTATCAGTGATAAAGGGTCACGCTTCTGCAACTAACTCATTGAAAGTCTTTTGACCAAATATGGAGTGAAGCATAAAGTGGCAACTGCTTACCATCCACAAACCAATGGACAAGCATAATTATCCAACAGGGAAAGTAAAAGGATACTTGAGAAAATGGTTAGGCCCACAAGGAAGGAATGGACATTGCACTTAGATGATGCCTTGTGGGCATACAGAACTGCATTCAAGACACCACTGGGAATGTCTCCATACAGGTTAGTTTATGGGAAAGCATGCCATCTACCTGTGGAAATGGAACACAAGTCATCTTGGGCAATCAAGAAGCTCAACCTCAATTATGACCAAGATGGAAAGTCAAGACTACTGCAGCTCAATGAACTTGAGGAAATCAAGCACTTTTCCTATGAGAATGCAGAGATCTACAAAGCCAAGACAAAATTATGGCATGACAGGAAAATTCAGAGAAGAGAACTAATTGAAGGCAGTTTGGTGCTACTCTACAACTCTAGGCTCAAACTCTTCCCTGGAAAGCTCAAATCAAGATGGTCAGGACCATTGAAGCTAATGAAAGTCTACCCTCATGGTGCAGTAGACTTATTTGATGAAAAATCCAACACCACTTTCAAGGTAAATGGACAAAGAGTAAAGATGTACCATGGTGACTAGGTGGTAAGGAACAAAACCACCACTCATTTCCAAGATCCCTAGGACAAAATGGAGATAGTCAGGCTGAAGGACTCTTAAATCAAGCGCTTTCTGGGAGGCAACCCATGAATTTTTGATTTACTAACTTAATTATGTGTTTTAGTTTGTTTTCAAATTTTTGCAGGAGATGAATTGCAGGTGCATCCATTGCACCAGCAATGAGGAAAGCATCCATTGCACCAGCATTGCAAAGAGCAATTGGACCTGCAATGGATGGGATTTGATTGCACGTGCATTAAAGCCAACAATTTCGTTGAGGCATTACCTTATTCATTTAAACAGTGGTTAACTTAACCCATAAACAGTTTTATGCCACCTAAACCTCCACGCGTCCTTCTGCATGTTTGGCCACACTTCCTAACGGTCAAATTAAATGTCAAATCACTAACCCACTCACTTAACCTAACCTCCCACTACCCATAACTTCCCATTCCAATTATAACCACCCATAATCATTCACTCTTCCCATTTGTTACCGTTATTTTCTCTCAAATCATCCAATCTCACATAAACTCTCAAACCACGATGTAATGTTCATCATCCCCAAACCACCAAAATTCCCAAAACTTCAACACATCAAAAATGGTGAAGAAGCAATCAGCACTCAATACTTCAGGGAAATCAGCTGGCGATGCAGGAGCATCGACTCAAATCACAAAGAAAACTACCACTGCTATTGCTCCTGCATACATCAGCAAAGAAGGAGCAAAATTCTGGGGAATGGAATGCCTACCAGAAAGAGGATTCAGAACCAGTGACGCTTCTCCATCTTTTATCTCAACTGTCAACAATTTGGGAAGGGAATCATTCACAAAGCATAGAGATTCCTACTGCATCCCCATTGTTCGTGAATTCTATGCTGGGATGGCAGAATCAAAATCAGGTAAACCCCTCTATTACTCCACTGTTAGAGGAAAAAGAGTAGCTTTTGACTCCATCACAATCAATGATATCTATCTATTGGGATATAATGGAACTGAGTTTGAAAAGAGGCTAGATAGCATTGATAATAAAGAAATGAACAAGGTAAGGTCTAGGATTGCTGAAACAGATAGTGTTTGTGAAAAATGCACTTCCACTGACTTCACCATGAGGAGTAAGTATCTCATACCTGAAGCACAAGCATGGCACTTATTCATTGCATGTGCACTTTATCCCACATCACACACAACCACCATCAAGAAAGAAAGAATGCTAGCTGTTGATTCCATTTTGATTGAATAAAATATAGACATAGGAAGGATAATAGCCAGCAACATTTTAACCTGCAAAAACAAAGAGGCTGGTTATCTATTTTTCCCATGTTTGATCACCAAGTTATGCATCAAAGCTGAAGTAACAATAGAGAGCAATGAGACAAGAAAATTTCCCCCTGGTCCTTTTGCTGCCAATTTCAAAGAAAGAACCAAAGTGCACAGAGAGGGTCCTGGCAGTTCATTGCAGGAGCAATTCATGCACTAGTAACGTGCTGTGTGGAAATTTCAAAAGGAACAGGTAATATGGCAAAGTGTGATGTTTGAACATCTGACCAATGGCCAATTCAATCTGCCTACCCCTGTCTTACCTGACTGGGTGTTAAAAGAAGGAGAGGAGTCAGAAGAGAAAGAAGAACAACCAAAAAGAGGTAAAGGAGTGACAAAGCAAAAGCAACAACAAAAGGCCAAGGGAAAGAAGAAAATGGTAGAAGAAGAGGAAATATTGGAATCTGAGGACTTCTTAGACACAAGTGAAGAGGAGGAAGACAGGAGAGCAGTAAGAGATATAGAAAAAGATGTGGAGGAGGATGAATCAGAAACACAGAGTGAGGAGGAGGCAGAAGAAGAAGTGATCATGGAAAAAGCCCCACAAAAGAAGTAAGGGGAAAGCAAGAAACCACTTTAAAATCAACCACCAGAACACACTTATCACCCAAACACAGTAGGCCTCCACCATTCACCACTACCAAATCACCCTCATCACTCATACCTACCTCACTTATTGAATAATTACCACCACATCAGAAATCCCCTACTCAAACAACTAAAATTCCAACACACCAACCAATCCCCACACAACCTGAAAAACAACCTGAATAACAACCAATTATCCTACCCTATGTCACAGAGCAACCAGCCACTCAATCCACAACTGTGGAATCTGTTGTAAAGGTAGCAGAAACTACTATCTCTGTTACTAACATTGAACACGCAGGAACAAAAAGGAAATTGGATGTGCTTCATGAGCAGGAGGAACTAGAAGATGAGGAAGGTGAGGAAGAAAGCAAGGAAGAAGAAGAGGAGGATACTCAGAAAGAACCAACTCAAGAGCAGCCAAAGAAGCCCACTGGAATACTTGCATCAGATGCAGCTGCAACTGATGCACCTGCAATGCAACAAGCAGGAGATGCACCTGCAATGAAGGAGCCTGCTGTACTTGAAGGTCAGAAAGGACAAGATGCAGCTGCACTGAAGCAACAGGTTGATGCACCTGCAATGCTAAAACCAACTGTTGCAGGAGCATCTAAACCAGCTGTTGATCTTGCAGAAGTAGTAGCAGCAACACAGTTGGTCAGACAGACCCTGACAGCACTTAGAAATGAAGAAATAGCAAGGATCAAGCAGGAAAAAGTTGCTGCCACAAAAGAGCCCAATCCATAACAAACAGTTGAAGCTGAAGCAACAGAAGCTGATGCACCAGCAATGGATGCAGGAGCATCCAAATCTGATGAACCAAAGAAAAAGAAGCAGAAAAAGGCAAAGGGTGCACCAGTGAGAACTAGCAGCAGGCTAAGGAGTGGAGCTCCTAAGAAGTAAAAAGTTCCTTTTTAAATTATGCTGTTATCTTTTGTGAACAACTTTTAAGTATTTTGTGTTAACTCTAACTATGCAGCTTTTGTTTCTCCTCTCCCATTATCTGTTTGCAACGAGGACACTGCTAATCCTTAAGTTGGGGGGAGGAGACTAACTATATTTTGCTATATTTTGTGAACAAATGCCGCTGTTATACTTAAATATGCATGTTTATAGTAGTTTATGTGTGCTTTTATGTGATAGTTAAGTAGATATATTGGCAAATAAGTTTTTTGAAAACAATTTCTTGGTAACATTTTGAGAAGCATGATCAGCTGAAACTCTATTTTGTGAAAAAGAACAAGTTCATTTTCAAGAAACCAATTTCTTTGTGAAACATTAAGTATTGAAACCTAGGTTTAAATCAAAATTATTTTTGCTTCAACACTTATCTCACTGAACCTAAGAAAAGAACCTGATTAACTAGAAAATAAGTGGATGCCAAGGTTAGTTCTAGTGAACCAAGATCAAATGCTAAATTTTTACTAAAAACTTAGAATAGCATAAAGAAATAAGTTTGGGGGTGCAACAATGAAAACTAAGGTTAAGTAAATCAATTTTTAGGAAAGTCATAGCAAAAAGGTTACAACCCCATACACCATCATGTAAAAAGCTACATTGATCCAAATCATATGAGCTGTATCCGTTCCAATAATTGCATGAAAAAGAAAGAGAAAAAGAAGAAAAAAAATGTCAAAAAGAAAAGAAATGAAATATGCAAAAAGGGGAACAGCGAGGAGGACAATGTAGTTACACACTTCAAAAGTTAGAAGCTGGAGCAACAAAATCTCATAGCATTCATTGCACCTGCAATTCAAACACTTACATTGCTCCTGCAATAGGGAACCACCAAAAATTTTAGAAAACACTGACACAAGTTGATTTGCTTACAAAAGACCCTTTGTTGTGCTTTGAAGCTCCCCTATACTTAAAGAAGTTGTTAGTCTATTCTCAATTTTGAAAAATCTTGTAGTTTTGATCAAAAGCAAACTTTTTCTATCCAAAAGCTAAACAAACTTTTCAAAATTAGTTAGGGACCAATCTGAAGTTCAGTGAAGTCACACACCCACATAAAAGAGCTACAATAACTTTGAATGTTGGAAGAACCTCAGGTTCACAAGCTTTGTGGGAAACAAATGAAGTTATGTTTCAAAAGAAATGCACTCATTGAAAATATGTTTTTAAAAGGGCTTAGTTGATCTGATCTTCTAAGAATTAAAACCAAGAATTCTTGAAATTTTTCTTAAGTCATTACTTGAGGACAAGCAATGGTTTAAGTTTGGGGGTGTGATAACTCTATTTTATATAGAGTTATATACGCTTTCAAATCTAAATTATTGTAAACAACTCAATAAATTTATAACTTCAAATAAATGAAAACAGAAGAAAAACAGCATCTTTAATTTAGGAACTCATCATCATTGTTTATCATGATTTGTGGCATTTTATGTGTTTGTTCAATTGCTGCAGCAATCATTGCAACTGCAATAGGTCAAGCAACTATTGCACCTGCAATACAGGAAACAGAAGTTCTGAAGAAAGTAGATACATTGCACCTGCAATGATGCTAACAATCATTGCACCTGCAATATGCCAAGATGACAATGCACCAGCATTGCACCAATAATCGTTGCACCTGCAATGACCACAACACAGAATGCTCCTGCACTATGATGATGACGTCAGTATGCCAAGTTGCAAGTGCAAGTTGTGCAAGTGGATGGTTGTAGCGTCAAGTTCAGACCCCTTGGACAACAAGTTGTAACTTTTTGTGTACACTTGTCCACACATCATTGGACCACTCTTCATAATTTAGTAGATAGTTTCATTTTATTTTTAGAGTTAGAGGTACTCAACAAAGCTTGAAAGAAGGAATGAAAGTGACAACTTCTTCATTCTCTTCTCGTGGAGTACTTGTTGGTGTTTTCCATTGTTGAGAGGTGTTCTCCTCAACATAAGCTAGGTAGAAAATGCAAAGGATCTTTATGTATGTAATTCCTATCTCATCTCATTTCCTTTGTATTTTCCTTCTTATAAACATGTCTCATGCTGTTTATATGTGCCTATTTATGTTAAGTATGAACTAAACTCTTTACGGTTGGAATACCTTAACTTTGTATTGAAACTTTGATTAGTTATTATGTTATATTGATGTTTATGTAATTTGGTTCTTGTGCTATAATTCTTTCAAACTTATTTTAAGATTGATCACTTAGAATAAGTAGGGTCATAAATACAAAAATGGTTTGTGATTTGAACTCAAGAACTAATATGGATAAGTGTTTTAATAAGAGGAAATTTTGTTAAAACCATGCTAAGACTTAGACATAAGATAGCATAGTCCATAGGGTGAATCTGTAAGGGTTTAAAAGACAATGGTGAACTTATTTAGGGCTTAGACATAAGACTTCCAATCTTGCTTTTTGAAGACAAGGGAACCCTAAAATCAGCCTGGTGACCAAGGCAAAGAACTTTTTGAAGCCTATAAATACATCCCCTCTTCTCCATTCAAAAACACATCTTAGGATATCACTAGTTATCATATTCTCTCCATCTCCATAGTTTAGAAGATAGTTTCATTTTATTTTTAGAGTTAGAGGTACTCAACAAAGCTTGGAAGAAGGAAAGAAAGTGACAACTTCTTCCTTCTCTTCTCGTTGAGTTCTTGTTGGTGTTTTCCATTGTTGAGAGGTGTTCTCCTCAACATAAGCTAGGTAGAAAACGCAAAGGATCTTCGTGTGTGTAATTCCTATCTCATCTCACTTCTTTTGTATTTTCCTTCTTATAAACATGTCTCACTCTTTTTATATGTGCCTATTTATGTTATGTATGAACTAAACTCTTTATGGTTGGAATACCTTAACTTTGTAATGAAACTTTGATTAGTTATTATGTTATATCGATGTTCTTGCAATTTGGTTCTTGTGCTATAATTCTTTCAAACTTATTTTAAGATTGATCACTTAGAATAAGTAGGGTCATAAATACAGAAATGGTTTGTGATTTGAACTCAAGAACTAATATGGATAAGTGTTTTAATAAGAGGAAACTTTGTTAAAACCATGCTAAGACTTAGACATAAGATAGCATAGTCCATAGGGTGAATCTGTAAGGGTTTAAAAGACAAGGGTGAACTTATTTAGGGCTTAGACATAAGACTTAAAACGAAACCCTGAAGATAGTTGCAGAAATGCACAAGTCATTTTATACAGCATCCATTGCAGGTGCAATCATTGCAGAAGCAATGTTTGCAGGTGCAATTATTGCAGGAGCAATGATTGCATGAGCATCATATGTAACATAATGCTTTCAAAGTGAATTTAATTAGAAAAGAGTATTTCAACCATCTCTCTCAATTGAAACACAACATCTTTTACTTGCTTTAAATTACATTCTGTTTGCATACACCATCCTCACATCAACGTAATTTTATTTTACTTTCCTTTTATCACTAGCATTACTATTATTTTAAACTCTTTAAAATTAATCCAATCCCTGTGGGTACGATCTCTACTTATTAGTATATTACTTGTTTTAGACTGTGTATACTTGCACATCCTTTTCACACAACACCTATGTGTAAGGAGATGTTTGAGAACGGATGGCATATATTTTTTTGCTGCTCAAAGTCGCAACAGGTCTGGGAGATTCTGGGTTTATGGACTATCATCGATAATTTGTATGAACAGGTTGTGGGAGCTGCTGAAATGTTTTTTACTCTGCATGGAAACATTAGACAGCAATTCGAAAGCAGATTTTGCAGCGGTCATTTGGTGTATTTGGAAGCAGTGAAATGACATGGTTTGAAACTCAACCGAGAGACCAATTGCTGCTGCTCTGCACGACGCCAGAAGGTTGGTTATGGACTAGTGCTGTCATCAACATCGCAACCAGCAAGGTAGGCTACAACAGCATTAGACAGATGCTTCGGTTCTGCACCAGCAACAGCAGAATGCTGTTTCGGACCCCCCGCAGTGGACTAAACCGAGAATTGGGTGTATAAAATGCAATATTGATGGAGCCTGGTTTGAGTATCAGACGAGATGTGGCTTCGGAATTTGTCTGCGTGATCATTCGGGCAGATTTATTAGCGCTAAATCTGGGTGGTTCGATGGTTATTTGACACCGACAGAAATTGAAGCGATGGGACTGTTGGAGTCGTTCAGGTGGCTGCTGCAGCTGAATTTAGGTGGTGTTTACTTGGAACTTGATTGTAAACAAGTGGTGGATTCTATGAAGGGAGGTCTCACATCTTTGCATGAATTCGGCTCAATTATTTCTATTTGTAAACAACTCTTTCAAAGTTTAAATAACTGTTCCATCAGTTATATTAGGAGACAAGCCAATTGTGTGGCTCATAGCCTAGCTAGGGCGGCTCAATGTTTTGCTAGTTACCAAGTGCATGAGCTTATTCCTTATTGTATCTCAACAAGGGCCTGTTTGGATGAGCTTATTTTTGAGCTTACGGAAAACAACTTATGGAGATAAATAAGTTTTATGTTAACCCATAAGTTTTCACTAACAAAAGTTATATCTCCATAAGGTTTTTCCATAAACTACATTGACAAGTTTATGAATAATACATAAAAGCTTCTTTATTTGCATAAGTTATTTTTCATAAGCTCAAAATAAACTCTATCTAAATGGGCCCCAATTCTAATTAATGAAATGGCTTGATTTTGCTTGCTTAAAAAAAAAAATTACGTGCAAATAATGATTTTGTTAAGACGCGCACATTACTATAAACGACATGAATATATAAACCCGTTGATTTTCAGGGGATCAAAAATATATTTACTTCCATAAAAAAAAATATATTTACTTAATTTTTGTTTCTTTGAATCTTAATCCGGAAGTACCTTCACCTCTAATCTCTATACACCTCACTATTAAACCTTAGTTGACATATTGTCCCTACCACCTGCAGGATAGGAACGATAAGCATTAATTTAGTGATTACTATCAATCTACATCATGGTATTTGGACTTGCCCATATTTTTGTAATACATGATTCATGGTTCCATATGGTTACCATGTCCATTCTATATTTGGTTCGTGAAAATGAAAACCACACAAATCAAAAATAAATATCGATCTAGAATCCACGTAATATATATATATATATATATATATATATATATATATATAGACACACACTCTCTGGTACTTGACTGAGAATTACATGTGTTGATTTAAACAAAAGACAATATCACATTGTGTGAGTTTGAGGTTGAAATGATGAGACAACGGATGGGCTTCGAGTGAAATTTAATTATTCCACCTGGCACTTAGAATATCCTCATCTTGGAATTTACTTCAAGAATTGAGCATCTATAATTAAAAATATGAAAACTACGTCCTACCATGGGTTTTTGTTGGAGGGGCCATGCCAACAGCCACTAATTTGTAATGAATGGTTGGTATAGGGATTAGGGTCTCATGCATACTACTAAACAAAACAAAAGTATTACCATATAACGATAAGCGATATATGTGAAAAAATCTCAATATATATTTGATTATGGAAGTTTTTATGTAATACAACATGAATTTAATGAGCAAAGGCACTAGTAGATAACTAGGGGTCGCGAGTTCGGATCCTGCCCGGGACACTTTTGGATTCATTGGGTTCAACCATTTTCTGATTGCTTGCTGTAGGGTTGTGTCATTGGCCTATCATGGCTGACAGCCCTACTGATATTTTACAGATCCTTGCTGCGGGCCCCTCCATCTCTTCTACAATTGATGTTGGTGTGTCTGTCATGGTTCACAGCTCTGCCCACTCCTATTGCAAGTCAGCACCCAAGACAATGATGGACCCAAGAAATGCTGATTTGCGCGTGTCTTTCATTGAGGCCGCGCGCAGTTCGATGGCAGGTGAGGTTTTTTTAATGTTCCCTGATTTGAACACCCGTGGGGCCGATTTGTTAAGGAGAAAATATGCGCAACGGTCTTTATTTTCAAAGAAAGCTATTGCCAATTTGCAGAGTCAGCTGATGTCCAGAGTTTGCCTCTGCTTGTCACACAAGACTATATTTTGTTTCCCGAATGAATTACTCCTGATAAAGAGCAGCAGCCGGTCACTCAAGGCAATGTTGATTTTAATAATCAAGTTGTTTTTCAAAAGGTGCAAAGTTTTGTTGCATCTAAATCTTTTGCACAAGTACACAATCAAGATAATCATATAAAGTGGGTGATACCCTCCTAGTCAACTTCCATGCCCGTGTATAAAAGGGGATGACTTAACAATCTCGATTCCGGAAGATGAGTACGTGGCAGGCTTGGAGGGATGTAAGACTCGCCTTCATGGGAGAATTTTACTCTCAATAGGAGACACTTCAATCAGGACAGATGCTTTGAAATCCAAACTTCAAGCTCTTTGGCCTTGATCTTTTTAGGTAAAGGATATTATTAGTTTTCTTTTTCCTCAGTTGCTGATTTACGGAGAATTTAGTCGCAACACTCTTGGTATTGCAAGCCAGGGTTGCTTCGATTGTTCGCTCGACAGCCTGATTTTAGTCTTTATAATATAAAACACGCAAATGCGCAATGTTGGATTAGACTTACAAATCTTGTTCAATAATATTGGCGTCCCAAAGTTCTAGCTAGCTATTCGCAATTACTAGTAGTGTTGGCACACCAATTAGCCTAGATGATACAACATGTAAAAGCTCCTTTGCCTTTTGGACATTTCGCTCGCATACTGGTTGATATAGACTTGAAATTGGAGCTAAGGAATCAACTTTTAGTTGAGAGATCAGGTTATGCTTTCTTAGTGGGCATTGGCTATGAAAATTTGTCTTTCTTCTGTATGAATTGCAAGTCTATCAGTCATACCATTAGTTTTTGTAAAAGAAGGATACACTCTGGTGTGGAAAAGAAAAAGGAGCTAAAGTTCCCCGAACATGTCACTCAGGCAAAGCAGGTTCCGAAATATGTCCCTAAGCTACAGACTATTAATAATATGAATTACAAGCAGAAAGCTCAAGTTATATGTGGTAACACCTACGAAGCTCTTGGTGGCATTAGTGACGATCTTAGAGATGGTTTAGAAGAGGTCATGCAATCTAACGAAGTCTCAGTAGTCAAAGAATCTTGTGCTTCGAATGACTGTAAGCAAATATCGCCTGCGGTTTCTAGTCGGTGTTGTAGTGATTCTATTGACTCATCTTCCACTCAACCTCTCACTACCAGGCTAGATTCGCTATAGGCCTCAGAATCTAATGCTACTTTTAATCTAATGGTAGCATCACCAAAGTAAGTCTTTGTCAAGGCCAGCGTACACCGACATAACGAAGTGTGCTTATTTAAAAGAGTAACTTATTTTTTATATTTTTTTGACAAAATTATAAATTAGTTTTTTATAAAATATTAATTATCATTATCTTGAAAAATAAAGTTATATATTTAAAAAAATACAAAAATGGTGTTTTAGCAGGACTATATATATAATGAAAAGTCTAGGCTTGGCTGAAGTTACATCATAAGTTTTTTCAAAAATATTTTAATTTACAGCGCCCCATGTTTTTTCTTTTGCACATGCCCTATTCACTTAGGCTTTGTTTGGAAGGCGATTTTGGGGGAGGGGGAGGAAAGACATATGGGAAAGGCCACCGCTACTCGGAAGCTTTAAAAAAAAAAGGAAAGAGTTTTGGGATTTTTACAAGCATCCTGAAACTCCTCTGGTTCTCCATTTTCGAGTTCCCCCAAAATGGGAGGTTTTAGGAGTAAAGTGATGTAAATTGACAAATTCACCCTCACAAAAACTAAAAAATTCTCAAGTTACGAAAAACCCTAATTTCATCTCTCATTCTCTCTCTCTCTCTCTCTCTCTCTCTCTCTATCCCCCTCCCTGTCTCCCTCTCGATCGATCGATACATCTCTCGACAGCCACAATACTCTCTCGTCGATCTCCCCCTCTCGAGGATCTCAGTATCTCAACAGCCTCATCTCTTGAAGATCTAAAAAACCGATTTCTAACGTCCCTTTTTAAAAAAATTTATTTTAATTCATACCTATTAACCAATTTGCAATGCAAACTGATTTCCATAAAGCAGGGACTCATAATAATTCATAAATTTACTTCTATTGAACTTAAAAGTGCTACAAGCACAAGATTCCAACAATTCATTAAACTTGAAAGTTATACAAGTTTCTTAAGGAAAAATTTTAGTATCACTAATAAAGCAACAAATACAAGAGATGGGGAATCCAACGATTGAGGTAATTCTTCAGCCAAGTTTATGGTTCATTCTATCTCCAAGCTATTTTGCTCTCTTCAGATCTTCTACTTGCTTCACATCTCAATTTTTTCACAACATACTTACCCCAATTTTCACAAGTAATCAAGCTGAACTCACCCCAAACCACATCTCAAAAGCTGGTGAATGTGTCCTTCAGAGACTGGTCATCAACTCCACATGAAAGTGCTAAAATCAAACATTACCAAGAATCAGAATGAATCCAAGAGGAAAGACACAAATGGAATGAAACTTGCAGAAATAACAAATATTGTATATGCATTTAATTGAGTCCAAGAAATAGAACAAGTAAAGAATGAGTTAGCAAACAAACATTTTTCATCGTAGGCTGGAAGAAGATCATTTGTAAGAAAGGTACCTACAAATAAGATGATTTGTAGGTACCCTTCTACTTAATGCATTTATAGAATACTCTTCAGTGAATTATTTGGTCACAACTCACAAGAAGTTGAATTATGACATTTTTGCTCCTATACCTACACAAAAATTTCTCACTTAAGTATAACTCTTGCTTGTATGATTCTGTTTATAAGAGTTCATCCTTCTGTCATTTCATAGGTTCTAGAAAGAAATTTTGGATATAAAAAGATCTGAAATGAATGTTAAATAAACCAGCTTACTAGTTGTATAGCGTGCCAAAAATTCCTATCCACTCTAGATTGAGTTCTGCCACTACTGACCCGAATAAGTTATCCTGAAATAAAATAAAAACAAAAAATTCTGCAGATTATCCTTAATAAGTAATTAATATTCCACAAAAACAGCAAATAACGAGCTTTAGGAGAGTTGCTATCCTAACATTAACATCAAAACATTTAAACAAAACAAACTAATCACTGCCTCAAACCTTCCTCATATAGAATACACTAAAAAAACACGAATGGGATACCTGAAAATTAGCCAAGAAACAAGAAAAAGCAAACCAGACAATATATGGACCAGTTTTCTACTCATGCCCTGCAATGTCATATACCACCAATTTTCAAAAACACAAAAGTCATGGGTTTGAGCCTCTTTTCCCTCTGATACAACTCCACATATATGGTAAAAATAATAAATGAATTAGAAGAAAGAACTATGTATTACAGCAAATTTACACACTAATTTCAATCTCGCAATACATAGACTTGAATCATGAGAGAATAACAACTGAGTTTTCAGTTCACAATCAGAACTTGTAATAATTGAGACAGTCACCACAATCATTAAAAACCAACTCCTTGTAAGGAACAAAGGAAAATAATTTCTACCTGGAGGCAAATAATGGAAGATGATTTAGAAAGCAAGCAATCCAGAATCCTATCATTCTTGGCTAACCATAATTCTTTGAAGTCACTTAGGAGTCCCTGGTTCTATTCAAAACAAAAGACAACAATAGACATTAATAACAACATCCAGAGTCAAAAGATAGTTCATTTCATGGGTATCATTTCTCGGACTTTTGACTTACTTGGAAATAATGTATCTTCAACAAAATCTTGAAAAAGAAAACCACCCAATAGCCCAGTTGCAAATACACCTATATATGCAATTACTGCCATTACAGAATATAAAAGAATTTAGTCAGTGATCAGATTTGATAAAAAAAATATCAAGATACCCATTATTGACAAAAACAAAGCATATCTATCATCAAACCTGTAGCGGTCTTAACATTTGAAAACATGGAAGACAATGAAAAGGCCAGTGAAATTTGTAAATTTATGTAGATGAAATAAAACACGAATTGGATGTTGTAGTCATTCAATGTGAAGAATTTTAACCCTGAAAGAAAAGAAAAAAAAGTTTCATTGAGGAGAAATGAAAAATGCCAAACGGAGAAAGAAAGAAAGAAAACAAATTGCTGGTTGCATTGTTACCTATGACTGAGCCAAATATCACAAAACACAGCATGTAGATAATGGATATGGCAAGAAAATAACAATAAGTAATCATCCAATATGGTACATTACCAAGACCATGCATTTTCATCATTATTCTTAATTTTTGTTCCTTCTCATACACTAGTGATGTAAGGACAACCTGCATCATCAGATACAAGTGTTCAGAAATTAGGTCTTCTGTTTAATACAAGAAACCATATGCATAAAGATGGCGGATATATTTCCTTGCATATTTATGCACTTACAGGGAAAATTTGCAGGATGACCCATGTAAAGAAAAGACCGCCCAGTAAAGAAGCCAAATAAAACTTAAGTGGGGTCTCAGGTTTTGGCATTTCCTTTACAAACTCGAACAACATATTAGTATCAGCAGAAATTGAAGGTAGGCATTTGATACCTGCAAGCATAAACATACTAGTTGTATCAGGAGCACGAAATTACAGACCCCATTATTATTAAATTGAAAGTCGGAAAAAGTATACAAATGGAAATCACTATAATTTGCTATCTTAGTAATAGATTTCAACTTCAACTGTGAGTTTTTTCATGAGCTTGGTACAGACTAATGTTTTGACATTAAAGTTAAAATTTCAATAAAATAGAAAAATGGTAGATTCACATCACAACACAGAAGTTAATATGTTAATAAAATAGAAAAATGGTAGATTCACATCACAACACAGAAGTTAAAATTTTAATAAAATAGAAAAAAGGTAGATTCGCATCCCAACACAGGCCTCCAAGTTAGCATGTAGTTAATTCATATACGGAGACTGAGATTTTCAGTTTTATCATATTATATCAATTATGAGAATAATAATGAACAATGCACAATTGAAAAACAGGTTTTTTTATGCATACCAAATTTACAGAACGAGGAATCCGCGCCAATGCAATAGAACCAAAGCCAATGTCCCTTCGGTAGGTTGAGTTGTACCATATACTGACATTAAATTTTTTCTCATTTGAATATGAAAATAAGTATTTCCTTCCACACTTTAAGTAAAGTATAATGACATGATGATATATCTACCTGCAGCTCATTGATCTTTCTCTTTAGGTCCTTTAGAATAACTTTCAACTTAAAGGAAATTTTCAACTAAGACAAGTTTTCATTCTTAACTAACAGAAAAAGGTCCTATAAGTTCATAGGTGCTTATGGAAGACCATTTGAATCTTTCTTTAGCTATAAGTGCTTGTTAAGAAGTTTATCCAAATTAGCTGCTAGCTTTAATTAAATGTTTCACCCAAAAGACAAAAACATAAACTATTTAGAAATTCAATTGATTGTTAATTATGCAAGCTATTTATCTGCTTTTTTTTATTTTAACAATGAAATAAATAGGAATAGCACAATGGAATGTGAATTTCACTATTAAATAGCTCAATCGATGATAGACAACAATAGGAATAGGAATAGGCAAGGCAAAACTTCTGCCTCTCCTGCGTATCAATTCAACATGCATATGCATAAAAGAAAATCAAGAGAATTGGTAGATTAGGGATTTCAGTATAAATTCAACAACAGATGTATACAATAATTGATAGATTAGGGATTTCAGTGTCAATTGAAACAACAAATGTATACAAAGAAAATTAGAGAGTGAGGGTTTCATAGTCTAACCAATTTGTAGAAACGCGAGGAGGGGAGACCCGGACGATGAACAGGAACCTACCAAGCTTGATGATGAGCAGATTCAAACATAACCAACAGAGCAAGAGAGAGAGAAACAGAACGATTGGGCGCTGATAAATTAGGGCAAACACGAATGATGAGGAGTGTAGTCACAATGGAGGAATGAATTTTCTTCCTAATTAAAGAGAGCCGGAGAGGAAGAGCCCTAGCGGAGCAACGGAGTTAGAACTGCGAATAAGAGAAAGCGTGAGAGTGGGTCTTCAAGAAAGGAGAGCGAATAAAACGTGAGAGAGAGAGAGAATACGGTGAGTGAGAAGGGACCGAAAAGTTAGGGTTTGGGTGAAAAAAGGGACTTTAATAATCGGTTGTTTACAAAACCGATTCTCAATGTCCAAATACAGACATTATGAATCGGTTGTTTAAACAACCAATTTATAATGTATAAAAAAGTTTCCGGTGCGTCCTTTTAATTGCAAAATTGCCACCGCGCCAAGTTTTTGAATCGGTTATTCACACAACCGATTCCTAATAGTACTTTTTAAAGAAGATTTTGCACTAGTGTTTTTTAATGATTTTTGCTTGTTAATCGCTTGACTTGGGTCAATTTTTACTTGTTAATTGCTTGATTTAGTTCGATTTCTGCTTGTTTATAGCTTGATTTGCGCCAAAAATGGTTGGAATCAAGTGTGATTTTTTCTATTACCATGTTGGAGTTTGTGAATCGAATTTCATTATGATAATAATTTTGTATGTTTACTTAAAAGGAAAGCTGGGTTAGGCTTTTATGGTGCTTAATCTACCTTTTTATAGATTTGCAAAAAAACGAATTGGATTTGTATGAGTGAAGGAAAAGGGGTTCTTAGTACAAGTTTGCTCCATTTTGTTGAAATTAAATAACTAGTTTTCCATATTTTCGTAAATCTAGGTCAATGAATCTTGCTTGAATGACACTTGAACAAGAGCTGGGAGGTGTTTGCTGAATCAACTCAGGTAAGTTTTTTTCTTATGGTTTCATATATTTTATTAGTAGAACATGATTGTAATTGTGTTGCTTCTGGTGAACCACAACATTCCAATTCGATTGCAATTTTCAACTATGAATTGTCTTTTGGCCATGAACCGTCAAAGTTTAGCTTCTTGCTTTGTTTATAGACAATGTTAGTGGGGGAGGGGTGAATGTTAGTTTCCCGGTTTGAACTCAGGACCTCCTACCTGCACTTCTTTGGTGCATTCCTTCGATATTCCTTAGCTCATGAGTTACCTACTTGGGTTTCAACTTCTTGCTTGTTTAAGTTGTACACATATTACTAAGTTTATGTTTAACTATCATTTATTAATGTGAATTCTGATGTGTGTGTGCGCGCTCTCATATTCATCTATTAATTTTACACACATTTAATAAAATATGATGAATTTTGTTTATTGATTTAACCTAATATTCAGTCCAAAAATATTTAACCTAATATATTGTGTGTGGTCAGCCAGGTGACAGCCACTAACACGAGTCCAGATGCTACAATTCTGAGTTTCATTTGATGCTTCAAATGATCGATGATTAAAATCTCTCGAAATAGTTCATTTCTATATTCACTTCGAAGCTCAAACAAAATATTTCTATAAGCCAACCAGGATTCAAAGCTTATAAAAGATATTTCCATTATTATTTAAACCATGCTTGCTCAATGGAGAGATCAATGGCGACTAAAAATTTCCTACTTCTTACAATATTTCTTTGTGTTTTCTTTTCTGAAATGAACTACCATGGTTTTTTCTTTTCTTTGCTACACATCAAACCATGAAAGTTGATTTATGTGGTTCCCACATTCACTACAGCATGTCATGTGCTGCTGTGTGGTAGTTAGAGTGAAACTTTTGGGTCACTTTTGTTAGTGTATAATTAATGAGCTTTATTTATGTCTTAAAATTTAATTTTATAGTCCCCAAATTTTAAAGGATTCTAAATTAATTCAAGGGATTTAATTTTGAAATTATTGATTGAATTTGTTTATTTCTTACTTTGTTTACATTGTTTCACGCACATTTTGTAGTTCAGAAATGGAGCAGGATCGTTTATCTAGTCTGCCAGTAGTCATCCTCCATGACATTCTTTCAAGGTTATCACGAAAATGTGTTGCTAGGACAAGTGTTTTGTCTAAGGCTTGGGCTGAGACTTGGTCTACATTTCCCATCTTATCTTTTTCTGATACTAAATTCATAGCGCAAAGGAGATATAATTCCATTGAATTTGAGGATTATCCACAGAAGAAAAAGAAATTTTGTGATTATGTTGAGAGAACATTGTTAAGGTTCCGTAGCCACGACTTGGCTATCAAACAATTTAAGCTTAAAGTGCACAACTTTCAGGACATGTCAAAGGATGTAGATATTTGGTTGAAGTTTGCCAGTGAAAGTGATGTTGAGATGCTAGAGCTTCACCAACATTATAATGGTTGCATAAGAGAGGAAGTTCAGGACCAATGCTATATCTTGCCAGCTGGTGTTCTTGAAGCCAAATCACCAACATTCACAAATCATCCAATGAAGTTTTTCTCGTTGCTAGTATTAACATTGGATGGTGTTTGTTTTAGAGAAGAAGAAGCGTTGAAGCATCTTATTTCTTGTTGTCCATTGATTGAATATATAACTTTGACGGCTTGTTGTGTATGCCCTACTGGCGACAGACATCTACATCATGCCAGAAATTCTTGGATGAAATTTTTGAACCTATGTGGTCTACCAAGGCTCAAGAGTGTTATTGTTAGAGGAATACAAGAGGTTAATGTTGATTCCCCTTGTCTTGAGAATTTCAATTATGTTCTTGGTGACTTGTGTTCTACTTCAAAGGTTAATTTCGATAGGTGTAGAAATTTGAGATGGTTGAGCTTGGCGTGTTCGAAGAATACTTTAATCACAGACAAGGTGTTTCATGAACTGCTTCTGAAATTCCCTTGCCTTGAGACATTGAGGTTTGGTAATTGTAAAATGCCTAAGAGGATTAATATTTCAAGTGATCGGCTTAAGACGTTGGCGTTACATTATTGCTGTAACTTGAAGGAGATCAACATTGACGCTCCAAATCTATCATCATTTATTTATTTTGGTTTTGGAAATCATGATGCAGAACCTAGTATATCTTTTCTAAGATATTCTAGTCAACTATTTTTCGGTGTTGACATGTTTGTTAATTATCATAATCTTCGCAACTTTAGGAAATTCATCCAAAAAATCAAACCTCAAGCTGCTTTGACAATAATATCCATATCCATCCATGATACGATTGCGGTACGTATAGATTAGCTTCTTGGTTGATTCACTTAATATGTGTGTACTTGACTAATTTTTTATTCGTACCCACTTTGTAGGTTGAATTGGTCCCAATTGGGTTGCCAGTTTCATTCACTCCACCTTCCATCAAACATCTAGTCTTACGAAATCAGCCAAATAATGAAGCTTTGTATTCTCCCTGTGATGATGTGGCAACCGGTTTTTCAATTACCCTCTCAGACTGTGACACGTGTCATTGTGGGATTGGCCAGTTTCAAAAGTTTGTTTCATCCGTTGGAAGCGCGTGTTCTTGGCGCCAGATTTGCGAATCCTTCGTTTAGATAGCTTTGAGATGCAGATTCATGAGCAACAGAATTCTAATTCATCACAGGGTGTGTGTTATACCCTAATTTTGTCCGGCTAATTTTAAATCCTCTTAGAAAAATCAAAAATATTACTTATTGTGCGTTTTGAGGTTTTAATGGTTAACACGTGTCAATTCGCGTTCGTTAACGATCTTGCGGCTTTTATTCTCGTTGCACGCACATAACATTTCTAATCATAAACCCGTTGAGCAAGCGTGTCCTTTCTAATTGGATTGTGCACACGTGTTCGTGTCTCGTTGTGTATGAGTGTCTATTTTGGTAGTCGTTACTTTATTATTATCATTATATTTATTAGTTTAAGTTATCATCATTATTCTTGTTATAAATGAAATGAGATATGCAATTTAAGTTGATTAGTCAAAACTGTCCTTTTATTACAAAAATATATCAAAGTTACAATTTTTGCTATACATTTAGACAAAAAATAAAAGCAAAATAGTACAAAAATTTAAAACATAAATAAAAAAAAGAAGGACAGCATGCGATGCTGCTTGCTGTTGCTATAGTGAAAAATATTTTGAGCTACAAGACTCAACCTCCTTTCACCTTGTCCATTGGCTTTTCATATTTTGGGCAAAAACATTTCAGCACATCCATTGCTGCTCTTGCTGCTCCACTATGCCTCAGCTGCAACCACAATAAACTGGTCTCCTAGAGTAATAATCCACTGCTTTCCACCCACACCTACACAACAAATTTGACTATAAATACCAGTGCATATACCAACAGTAAGACACACAGAAACAGATACACAAACACACGAAAAATACACAAAAATCAGGGCAAAAATATTAGGGTTTCAAACTGAAACCGTAATCGCAAAAACACCAAAAATTCAGAAACAGAAGCAATAGAACAGTAGTAGCAGTAACAAAGTTTTAGCAGCAAGAGTACCAGAGCAAACATGAGGTTATTCAGAAGCTGGAGAAGATGTAGGTTATCACGACTTTGTCTTTTTCAAGTCTAGTTCATAAATATGTTATTTTGCAAAGTATTGTAGTTGTAGTTTGAATATAAATCAAAACAGTATATATTCAGCTTATTAAATTAGTAATAAAATTGAATATATAAACCGCAAAATAATTAGGTTTAGTTTATGTAAATAATTAGATACTGTTTATTTTGAAAATATTGATATTGTAAATATGTAGGTAGCATGAACAAATTAGGGTCCAGTATTCTGTTCGTTTCTAAATCAGTGTCATTTTGAAAATTAGATTTTAAGAGTTTGTAAGAAATCAAAAAAAATAAAGAGGAACAGAATCGGAGATGAAAAAAAATGAAGAAAAAAAAAAGATTACCTGTTAGTTCCGGCCGGCCACCGCACGGTGGTCGTTTGCTCCAAACCACCATAACCGTCGTCGTACTCGCGCCGCGGTCGTCGTCATCGCATCACCATCGTCGGAACCCACCACTTCGTGATGTCTCTCTTCGTGATGTCTCTCTCTCTCTCTCTCGCTGTCTTCGCCGCGATCCCCGCCGTGGTCTTCACCGGAAATCTCGCCGGATCTCTCTCTTTTTCTCACTTGATTTTTGATTTTCTCTCTCTCTTTGGTTTGATGGTGCGACGCATGGAAAGAGAAGAGAATGTTGAAATGATTTAGGTTTTGCTGTTTTAGGTTTAAGTGAGGTGTAATGGGCCTCTGGTCCAGTTTTTAGTTTCTTTTTCCTAAAAAATCCTGATTACTAATAACACCCCAGCGTTTTACTGCATACAGCCCCTTCTGTCTTTTAAAATTTAGATTTATGCTCACACCTCATTCCTTTTACTGATACAACCTCCCGGTTTTTTTAAAACACTAAATTTCTATTTACACCCTTTTTTTTTTATGATACCATGATGCTTCCTAAACCAATTTCTTTTCTCTCAAACAACCAAACTCATATAAAACATATAGGTTGTTACTAGCGGTCACTCTGAGTTTAACTTGTTTGGTCGTTAATAACAATTTTAGTTTTCAGACGAGTTATTAGTGATGATCACTCTGAGTTTTACTTGTTTGGTCATTGCGAACGCTTGTCCAGCTTTCGAAAATATTTTTAAAATAAAAATACCAACCCACAAACATTTTCTACCCAAGAACTACGTGTGATTTGATTCTCTACCAGGAGATACGTAGGACCAGAGGGCGGCCGACCTCTGTCAATTGCAATAATAAAAACCCCTTTTTAGTCTTTTCCAAAACTTTTCTTTTTTACTTCTCAATAAAAAATACAAAAAACAATTAAATTTTTATGAAGTCGTTTTCTATTCATTTTAGTATTAAAAAAGGGAAATAAATATTTTAAAGTTAATATAATTTTGCACAACTTATCATAGGTAACCTTTTTCGAAAGGGTGTTGTGGGGTGCTTATACCTTCCCCACACATAATCGACTCCCGAACCTAAAATCTGGTTTTCAAGACCATTTTCGTTTTTAAGGGATTTTTCAATGTTTTCCCTAATAATTAAACATTGATGGCGACTTCATTGAATTGCACGAGAGATCCTACCGGATTTTTCGGGTGCAACAACTGGCGACTCTGCTGGGGACATTTCGAGAGTCCAGCCTAACATGGTTAGTTGTGCCAAACATTTAACTTTTCCATATTTATTTCCCTTTCATATTTTAGAGTTATTTATTTTGCATTCTGTAAATATTGTTATGCTTAAACCTTAGGGTAGACGATCATATATCATTTTGCAAATATTGCATATATTCTGTTTGTTTTTGGATTTAAATAATCTTATGTTTTGCTCCCATCATACACATCACTTTCACATTTGCACACACTTATGAGTGGGGCCCTATACCCGGGTCCGTGTGAAAATTAGGACGAGTGGAGACAATTAGTGATAGTCATTCTGGATTTATCTGTCTGACTATCATGAAAGTCTCAACCAGAGTGTGCTCTTTTGTAATATTCCACACCTGATAGTTACCTGTCGTTGTGGGTAATATTACAAAGAGACTTTAGCTCTGAAGACCTTTGTGAGGAAGTGATTAGAGCCACATGGAAAAATGATCAAACAAGTGACCCTAGACCATGAAATATATAAGACATGATCCATTTAGGACACAAGGGAGCATCTTCTTTGTTTTATTTAATTTTGTCATTCCTTTTTACAAAAAAAAAAAGCAAAAATTATGGAGTTACATCATTGTACTTGAAAGCATAGCATTCATACATCATTTAGCTCGTATTATCATTCTCATGCATCATTTCTCCATTCATGCATCAATCCTATAAAAAATGACATTATTCTTTCATTATTCATCATCCAATTAGTCAAAAAATGAGACTTTGCATACATGTTGCATTGACTCTTAAAAATAATCGCATTAGGATCGAGCATTTACCGCTTCATGCATCCTACTACATTTTCATCATACATGTCTACCATATTACCATGTGTTCCATCATGCATTTTTTTTTTAATAAAAAAAACATGCGAGTATTTTTGGACACACTGTTTGATGAGAAACGATGTTTATTTGAGAAAAAATTGAGTTGATCAATCTTCCTTGGAAAAACTCAATACGCTGAGTCACAAAGATGCTCAAATTTATTTGCAAACTCAAGCCATGTTAAGACACTCAATGTCCAAGAAGGGATTATAACTGTTAGCAACTTGTTTACAAATTTGTTAAAACAAATCATGGTAGAGCCCAAATGGTCTCTTTTGTTAATTGGTGTGTTTGTCAAAAAGAATCTTTTTTTTTCTATCATATGTTTAACTTATGTTAACTCTCCATGAAGCATTTGTGTAATAAACTTGCATTGCATGTGAATTTACCTTGGTTTGAGTCAGTTAGTCCCCTCATCTCTACATCTTATCATTGTTCTATATCCATTTCTAGTCCCACCCCAGCCCCCCATAAAGCATCTATCGCCGCCTCATTAGTCCTTTGATGACTATTTGGTTGATTTTCAATGATGAAATTTCACAAAAAGAACACTTTGAATGCTCCACATTGGGGAAAATTAGCTTGTGATCACTAGAATATCATAAACTTGGTGCAAGTCCTTTGGGTAAAAAAAAAAACAAGAAAATCAAAAAAGAAAAGCTCGTTAGGTTGAAAACCTGTAAGGGCAACCTAAACAAAAATTAGGGCCTTTAAAGAAAATAAAGAAAATGAGCAAATATTAAAACATAAAGTTTTGTCCTCTAGTTAATCTTCTGAGAAAACAAGCAATCATGATTTGAAATGAAGATTTGTCATTTTTCCATGTCTCCGAAAAAATCAAATACTCTTTGCTACCCACTTTGAGCCAAAAAAAAAAACAAATTTTTCTTTCTATCACCCTAGACAAAGATCAATCCCACACTAAAAATGGTGCACTACTTACTTCAGTTTATTCAGCTCAAAAAAAAAAGGAGAACATGAAAATAGAAAAAGAGAGAATCAAATTCTCAAAAAAAAAAAAAAAAAAAGTTATTAAATCTTCGAGCTGATATATCATGTCATGAAATACACCATTAGATAAAAGATCATTTGTCTCATCAGCCCTCAAACACTTCGAGCCCAACCATCCATTCTTTCAGAAACCATTAACCACTAGCCACATCACACCGCTGAATAAAAAGATTCTTTGTCCCATTAACCCTCAAACACTTCTTTGAGCCTAATCATTCTATTCCTTCATAAACCATTAACCATTACAAACCCAAAAGTCCATTCCGATCAATGATTGATTGCTTTCACTTTCTTAAAGTTTTAATTCTCGGACAAAATGATTGTATTTATTATTTGCTCACAAAAAAAGAAAAAAAGAAGAAAAAATACTCAAAGGGCTTGCACCCATGGTTCATTAAAGAAACGTTGAGTGATCACCAACAAAATGAAATTTCATCGTATCAAGGACTCATGAGTATCATACTTACGACAACCTTCCCAAAAAGAAAAAACAAGTTCCTTCTAGGGCAATCATCTGAATTATCATCCCAAAGTGGGGCAGTCCCTCCACTCTTCATCCCACCTAAAATATCCATCACATACTACATCAATAAAGCCATACTGGGGCAACTCTCTAGCCAGCATCCTAACATTTCACCCATTCATCATCTTACTCGAACATGGACAACCTTGTCGTTTATAGATTGAGTCAATATCATATCTTTCGGGTTAGAGGAATGCATTGGCTTTTCACTCCATTCATTCTCAACCACGTGTTATTCCAGCACTGGGGAAATCCAAACCCTTCATCCACACTACTAGTTGTTGTTGTCATCCCAAAATAGGGGCAAGCTAGTCATTTCTCACCTACTGGGACGGTCACACATTTCTTATACTGAGGCAAGCGCATCCCCCATGAGCTTGGATAATGACAGTACCTGTCATCTCACTCACACCACATTCACCCGCCAAAATACCCAAATAGTCTTAGAACCTCCATTCAACCGACTCATTCATTTGTATCTACACAACTATACTTGTTAATTAGACAATGCTTCAAAGAGAGAGAACACAAGTTCATAATGTGAGACAGACAACTTCCCCAGTTAATTTCTTAGACCAAAGAAGCTAGCCATGATGGATAATCATCACCGAATAGAAGAAAAATGTGAACAAGTCTGCAAATGTGATCAAATTTAATTTCATGTCATGATCTACAAATATGACAACATTGAATTTGCAAAAATTTTGGGTTCAATTCAAATCTAATTTTTCCAAGGAATGATGATTCCAAAGTATTCACCTCTCTACTTCTCGCATCAAAAGTTTAAGTCTCGTATCTCATCAAAAAAAAGAAGCAAAAACATGTCCTTTTGCATCCCAATAAATCATGTCATAAATCATTGCACCATGCACTTCATTCCAACATCAAACCATGAATATACCATAGCACTTGCATCTAAGCATTATCATTCCATTGATATTGCATCTGCGTACACAATTTATCAACTTTAGCATCCATTATCTTCCACATTGCATTCATAACCCCAAAAAATCAATCATTGCATGCACATACATTACATGCATACATACCATTGCATAGCCAAAAGGCTCTGAATATCAGTCATTTCTGTCGATCAGTGCGCAAGCGTCGATTCTGTACCCACTCCAGATCGCAATGTTAGCACCGAGTCTAGCATCAATCCTTCAGACCAAATCGGTCCTTCAGTGCAGTTCGAATTTACACGTCAAAACGACGGCTTCGAACTCTACCTTCAGATCATACGTCGTCACTGAGCACGGCGGATCCTTCAGACCCCCAGTGATCCTTCAGACTAGCTATGTCCGCCTAAGACATAGTGGACGTCCTTCGTGGTCAACATATCAGTTCCGGATCTGATCTTGACCCTCACGACCGCTTGCCGCGTAGGTCACCCTCAGACTGTTTTATTAGTACCATAGCTAGTTGCAGTCCATCAGACCATTTTTGGTCCATCAGGCCTAGGCAGCCCTTCAGACCTATCGGTCCTTCAGTTTAATTCGAGTCAATGCGCCAAGAATCGATTTCCAATTAGACCTTCAGATCATTTTGCCAACACTTAAAGGCATCGATCCTTCAGACCCCGAATGGTCCTTCAGAGCCCTAGTGCTCCTTCAGATCCCCAGTGATCCTTATTTATTGTTTTCTCGTTAACACGCCAAGTGTTAATCATTACTTGTAAATTTTCAAAATCCCCAACTTTCCTACTAATCGGACAAAATTAGCATCTATTTTATCTTTATTTCTATTCCTACGATGAAATCTTGAAAACCATTCATTTTTTTCTACGGAATATAAATAAAGAGGGGCAGCTGTTATACCCTAATTTTGTCCGGCTAATTTTAAATCCTCTTAGAAAAATCAAAAATATTACTTATTGTGCGTTTTGAGGTTTTAATGGTTAACACGTGTCAATTCGCGTTCGTTAACGATCTTGCGGCTTTTATTCTCGTTGCACGCACATAACATTTCTAATCATAAACCCGTTGAGCAAGCGTGTCCTTTCTAATTGGATTGTGCACACGTGTTCGTGTCTCGTTGTGTATGAGTGTCTATTTTGGTAGTCGTTACTTTATTATTATCATTATATTTATTAGTTTAAGTTATCATCATTATTCTTGTTATAAATGAAATGAGATATGCAATTTAAGTTGATTAGTCAAAACTGTCCTTTTATTACAAAAATATATCAAAGTTACAATTTTTGCTATACATTTAGACAAAAAATAAAAGCAAAATAGTACAAAAATTTAAAACATAAATAAAAAAAAGAAGGACAGCATGCGATGCTGCTTGCTGTTGCTATAGTGAAAAATATTTTGAGCTACAAGACTCAACCTCCTTTCACCTTGTCCATTGGCTTTTCATATTTTGGGCAAAAACATTTCAGCACATCCATTGCTGCTCTTGCTGCTCCACTATGCCTCAGCTGCAACCACAATAAACTGGTCTCCTAGAGTAATAATCCACTGCTTTCCACCCACACCTACACAACAAATTTGACTATAAATACCAGTGCATATACCAACAGTAAGACACACAGAAACAGATACACAAACACACGAAAAATACACAAAAATCAGGGCAAAAATATTAGGGTTTCAAACTGAAACCGTAATCGCAAAAACACCAAAAATTCAGAAACAGAAGCAATAGAACAGTAGTAGCAGTAACAAAGTTTTAGCAGCAAGAGTACCAGAGCAAACATGAGGTTATTCAGAAGCTGGAGAAGATGTAGGTTATCACGACTTTGTCTTTTTCAAGTCTAGTTCATAAATATGTTATTTTGCAAAGTATTGTAGTTGTAGTTTGAATATAAATCAAAACAGTATATATTCAGCTTATTAAATTAGTAATAAAATTGAATATATAAACCGCAAAATAATTAGGTTTAGTTTATGTAAATAATTAGATACTGTTTATTTTGAAAATATTGATATTGTAAATATGTAGGTAGCATGAACAAATTAGGGTCCAGTATTCTGTTCGTTTCTAAATCAGTGTCATTTTGAAAATTAGATTTTAAGAGTTTGTAAGAAATCAAAAAAAATAAAGAGGAACAGAATCGGAGATGAAAAAAAATGAAGAAAAAAAAAAGATTACCTGTTAGTTCCGGCCGGCCACCGCACGGTGGTCGTTTGCTCCAAACCACCATAACCGTCGTCGTACTCGCGCCGCGGTCGTCGTCATCGCATCACCATCGTCGGAACCCACCACTTCGTGATGTCTCTCTTCGTGATGTCTCTCTCTCTCTCTCTCGCTGTCTTCGCCGCGATCCCCGCCGTGGTCTTCACCGGAAATCTCGCCGGATCTCTCTCTTTTTCTCACTTGATTTTTGATTTTCTCTCTCTCTTTGGTTTGATGGTGCGACGCATGGAAAGAGAAGAGAATGTTGAAATGATTTAGGTTTTGCTGTTTTAGGTTTAAGTGAGGTGTAATGGGCCTCTGGTCCAGTTTTTAGTTTCTTTTTCCTAAAAAATCCTGATTACTAATAACACCCCAGCGTTTTACTGCATACAGCCCCTTCTGTCTTTTAAAATTTAGATTTATGCTCACACCTCATTCCTTTTACTGATACAACCTCCCGGTTTTTTTAAAACACTAAATTTCTATTTACACCCTTTTTTTTTTATGATACCATGATGCTTCCTAAACCAATTTCTTTTCTCTCAAACAACCAAACTCATATAAAACATGTAGGTTGTTACTAGCGGTCACTCTGAGTTTAACTTGTTTGGTCGTTAATAACAATTTTAGTTTTCAGACGAGTTATTAGTGATGATCACTCTGAGTTTTACTTGTTTGGTCATTGCGAACGCTTGTCCAGCTTTCGAAAATATTTTTAAAATAAAAATACCAACCCACAAACATTTTCTACCCAAGAACTACGTGTGATTTGATTCTCTACCAGGAGATACGTAGGACCAGAGGGCGGCCGACCTCTGTCAATTGCAATAATAAAAACCCCTTTTTAGTCTTTTCCAAAACTTTTCTTTTTTACTTCTCAATAAAAAATACAAAAAACAATTAAATTTTTATGAAGTCGTTTTCTATTCATTTTAGTATTAAAAAAGGGAAATAAATATTTTAAAGTTAATATAATTTTGCACAACTTATCATAGGTAACCTTTTTCGAAAGGGTGTTGTGGGGTGCTTATACCTTCCCCACACATAATCGACTCCCGAACCTAAAATCTGGTTTTCAAGACCATTTTCGTTTTTAAGGGATTTTTCAATGTTTTCCCTAATAATTAAACATTGATGGCGACTTCATTGAATTGCACGAGAGATCCTACCGGATTTTTCGGGTGCAACAGCTGGCGACTCTGCTGGGGACATTTCGAGAGTCCAGCCTAACATGGTTAGTTGTGCCAAACATTTAACTTTTCCATATTTATTTCCCTTTCATATTTTAGAGTTATTTATTTTGCATTCTGTAAATATTGTTATGCTTAAACCTTAGGGTAGACGATCATATATCATTTTGCAAATATTGCATATATTCTGTTTGTTTTTGGATTTAAATAATCTTATGTTTTGCTCCCATCATACACATCACTTTCACATTTGCACACACTTATGAGTGGGGCCCTATACCCGGGTCCGTGTGAAAATTAGGACGAGTGGAGACAATTAGTGATAGTCATTCTGGATTTATCTGTCTGACTATCATGAAAGTCTCAACCAGAGTGTGCTCTTTTGTAATATTCCACACCTGATAGTTACCTGTCGTTGTGGGTAATATTACAAAGAGACTTTAGCTCTGAAGACCTTTGTGAGGAAGTGATTAGAGCCACATGGAAAAATGATCAAACAAGTGACCCTAGACCATGAAATATATAAGACATGATCCATTTAGGACACAAGGGAGCATCTTCTTTGTTTTATTTAATTTTGTCATTCCTTTTTACAAAAAAAAAAGCAAAAATTATGGAGTTACATCATTGTACTTGAAAGCATAGCATTCATACATCATTTAGCTCGTATTATCATTCTCATGCATCATTTCTCCATTCATGCATCAATCCTATAAAAAATGACATTATTCTTTCATTATTCATCATCCAATTAGTCAAAAAATGAGACTTTGCATACATGTTGCATTGACTCTTAAAAATAATCGCATTAGGATCGAGCATTTACCGCTTCATGCATCCTACTACATTTTCATCATACATGTCTACCATATTACCATGTGTTCCATCATGCATTTTTTTTTTAATAAAAAAAACATGCGAGTATTTTTGGACACACTGTTTGATGAGAAACGATGTTTATTTGAGAAAAAATTGAGTTGATCAATCTTCCTTGGAAAAACTCAATACGCTGAGTCACAAAGATGCTCAAATTTATTTGCAAACTCAAGCCATGTTAAGACACTCAATGTCCAAGAAGGGATTATAACTGTTAGCAACTTGTTTACAAATTTGTTAAAACAAATCATGGTAGAGCCCAAATGGTCTCTTTTGTTAATTGGTGTGTTTGTCAAAAAGAATCTTTTTTTTTCTATCATATGTTTAACTTATGTTAACTCTCCATGAAGCATTTGTGTAATAAACTTGCATTGCATGTGAATTTACCTTGGTTTGAGTCAGTTAGTCCCCTCATCTCTACATCTTATCATTGTTCTATATCCATTTCTAGTCCCACCCCAGCCCCCCATAAAGCATCTATCGCCGCCTCATTAGTCCTTTGATGACTATTTGGTTGATTTTCAATGATGAAATTTCACAAAAAGAACACTTTGAATGCTCCACATTGGGGAAAATTAGCTTGTGATCACTAGAATATCATAAACTTGGTGCAAGTCCTTTGGGTAAAAAAAAAACAAGAAAATCAAAAAAGAAAAGCTCGTTAGGTTGAAAACCTGTAAGGGCAACCTAAACAAAAATTAGGGCCTTTAAAGAAAATAAAGAAAATGAGCAAATATTAAAACATAAAGTTTTGTCCTCTAGTTAATCTTCTGAGAAAACAAGCAATCATGATTTGAAATGAAGATTTGTCATTTTTCCATGTCTCCGAAAAAATCAAATACTCTTTGCTACCCACTTTGAGCCAAAAAAAAAAAACAAATTTTTCTTTCTATCACCCTAGACAAAGATCAATCCCACACTAAAAATGGTGCACTACTTACTTCAGTTTATTCAGCTCAAAAAAAAAGGAGAACATGAAAATAGAAAAAGAGAGAATCAAATTCTCAAAAAAAAAAAAAAAAAAAAAGTTATTAAATCTTCGAGCTGATATATCATGTCATGAAATACACCATTAGATAAAAGATCATTTGTCTCATCAGCCCTCAAACACTTCGAGCCCAACCATCCATTCTTTCAGAAACCATTAACCACTAGCCACATCACACCGCTGAATAAAAAGATTCTTTGTCCCATTAACCCTCAAACACTTCTTTGAGCCTAATCATTCTATTCCTTCATAAACCATTAACCATTACAAACCCAAAAGTCCATTCCGATCAATGATTGATTGCTTTCACTTTCTTAAAGTTTTAATTCTCGGACAAAATGATTGTATTTATTATTTGCTCACAAAAAAAGAAAAAAAGAAGAAAAAATACTCAAAGGGCTTGCACCCAAGGTTCATTAAAGAAACGTTGAGTGATCACCAACAAAATGAAATTTCATCGTATCAAGGACTCATGAGTATCATACTTACGACAACCTTCCCAAAAAGAAAAAACAAGTTCCTTCTAGGGCAATCATCTGAATTATCATCCCAAAGTGGGGCAGTCCCTCCACTCTTCATCCCACCTAAAATATCCATCACATACTACATCAATAAAGCCATACTGGGGCAACTCTCTAGCCAGCATCCTAACATTTCACCCATTCATCATCTTACTCGAACATGGACAACCTTGTCGTTTATAGATTGAGTCAATATCATATCTTTCGGGTTAGAGGAATGCATTGGCTTTTCACTCCATTCATTCTCAACCACGTGTTATTCCAGCACTGGGGAAATCCAAACCCTTCATCCACACTACTAGTTGTTGTTGTCATCCCAAAATAGGGGCAAGCTAGTCATTTCTCACCTACTGGGACGGTCACACATTTCTTATACTGAGGCAAGCGCATCCCCCATGAGCTTGGATAATGACAGGACCTGTCATCTCACTCACACCACATTCACCCGCCAAAATACCCAAATAGTCTTAGAACCTCCATTCAACCGACTCATTCATTTGTATCTACACAACTATACTTGTTAATTAGACAATGCTTCAAAGAGAGAGAACACAAGTTCATAATGTGAGACAGACAACTTCCCCAGTTAATTTCTTAGACCAAAGAAGCTAGCCATGATGGATAATCATCACCGAATAGAAGAAAAATGTGAACAAGTCTGCAAATGTGATCAAATTTAATTTCATGTCATGATCTACAAATATGACAACATTGAATTTGCAAAAATTTTGGGTTCAATTCAAATCTAATTTTTCCAAGGAATGATGATTCCAAAGTATTCACCTCTCTACTTCTCGCATCAAAAGTTTAAGTCTCGTATCTCATCAAAAAAAAGAAGCAAAAACATGTCCTTTTGCATCCCAATAAATCATGTCATAAATCATTGCACCATGCACTTCATTCCAACATCAAACCATGAATATACCATAGCACTTGCATCTAAGCATTATCATTCCATTGATATTGCATCTGCGTACACAATTTATCAACTTTAGCATCCATTATCTTCCACATTGCATTCATAACCCCAAAAAATCAATCATTGCATGCACATACATTACATGCATACATACCATTGCATAGCCAAAAGGCTCTGAATATCAGTCATTTCTGTCGATCAGTGCGCAAGCGTCGATTCTGTACCCACTCCAGATCGCAATGTTAGCACCGAGTCTAGCATCAATCCTTCAGACCAAATCGGTCCTTCAGTGCAGTTCGAATTTACACGTCAAAACGACGGCTTCGAACTCTACCTTCAGATCATACGTCGTCACTGAGCACGGCGGATCCTTCAGACCCCCAGTGATCCTTCAGACTAGCTATGTCCGCCTAAGACATAGTGGACGTCCTTCGTGGTCAACATATCAGTTCCGGATCTGATCTTGACCCTCACGACCGCTTGCCGCGTAGGTCACCCTCAGACTGTTTTATTAGTACCATAGCTAGTTGCAGTCCATCAGACCATTTTTGGTCCATCAGGCCTAGGCAGCCCTTCAGACCTATCGGTCCTTCAGTTTAATTCGAGTCAATGCGCCAAGAATCGATTTCCAATTAGACCTTCAGATCATTTTGCCAACACTTAAAGGCATCGATCCTTCAGACCCCGAATGGTCCTTCAGAGCCCTAGTGCTCCTTCAGATCCCCAGTGATCCTTATTTATTGTTTTCTCGTTAACACGCCAAGTGTTAATCATTACTTGTAAATTTTCAAAATCCCCAACTTTCCTACTAATCGGACAAAATTAGCATCTATTTTATCTTTATTTCTATTCCTACGATGAAATCTTGAAAACCATTCATTTTTTTCTACGGAATATAAATAAAGAGGGGCAGCTGTTATACCCTAATTTTGTCCGGCTAATTTTAAATCCTCTTAGAAAAATCAAAAATATTACTTATTGTGCGTTTTGAGGTTTTAATGGTTAACACGTGTCAATTCGCGTTCGTTAACGATCTTGCGGCTTTTATTCTCGTTGCACGCACATAACATTTCTAATCATAAACCCGTTGAGCAAGCGTGTCCTTTCTAATTGGATTGTGCACACGTGTTCGTGTCTCGTTGTGTATGAGTGTCTATTTTGGTAGTCGTTACTTTATTATTATCATTATATTTATTAGTTTAAGTTATCATCATTATTCTTGTTATAAATGAAATGAGATATGCAATTTAAGTTGATTAGTCAAAACTGTCCTTTTATTACAAAAATATATCAAAGTTACAATTTTTGCTATACATTTAGACAAAAAATAAAAGCAAAATAGTACAAAAATTTAAAACATAAATAAAAAAAAGAAGGACAGCATGCGATGCTGCTTGCTGTTGCTATAGTGAAAAATATTTTGAGCTACAAGACTCAACCTCCTTTCACCTTGTCCATTGGCTTTTCATATTTTGGGCAAAAACATTTCAGCACATCCATTGCTGCTCTTGCTGCTCCACTATGCCTCAGCTGCAACCACAATAAACTGGTCTCCTAGAGTAATAATCCACTGCTTTCCACCCACACCTACACAACAAATTTGACTATAAATACCAGTGCATATACCAACAGTAAGACACACAGAAACAGATACACAAACACACGAAAAATACACAAAAATCAGGGCAAAAATATTAGGGTTTCAAACTGAAACCGTAATCGCAAAAACACCAAAAATTCAGAAACAGAAGCAATAGAACAGTAGTAGCAGTAACAAAGTTTTAGCAGCAAGAGTACCAGAGCAAACATGAGGTTATTCAGAAGCTGGAGAAGATGTAGGTTATCACGACTTTGTCTTTTTCAAGTCTAGTTCATAAATATGTTATTTTGCAAAGTATTGTAGTTGTAGTTTGAATATAAATCAAAACAGTATATATTCAGCTTATTAAATTAGTAATAAAATTGAATATATAAACCGCAAAATAATTAGGTTTAGTTTATGTAAATAATTAGATACTGTTTATTTTGAAAATATTGATATTGTAAATATGTAGGTAGCATGAACAAATTAGGGTCCAGTATTCTGTTCGTTTCTAAATCAGTGTCATTTTGAAAATTAGATTTTAAGAGTTTGTAAGAAATCAAAAAAAATAAAGAGGAACAGAATCGGAGATGAAAAAAAATGAAGAAAAAAAAAAGATTACCTGTTAGTTCCGGCCGGCCACCGCACGGTGGTCGTTTGCTCCAAACCACCATAACCGTCGTCGTACTCGCGCCGCGGTCGTCGTCATCGCATCACCATCGTCGGAACCCACCACTTCGTGATGTCTCTCTTCGTGATGTCTCTCTCTCTCTCTCTCGCTGTCTTCGCCGCGATCCCCGCCGTGGTCTTCACCGGAAATCTCGCCGGATCTCTCTCTTTTTCTCACTTGATTTTTGATTTTCTCTCTCTCTTTGGTTTGATGGTGCGACGCATGGAAAGAGAAGAGAATGTTGAAATGATTTAGGTTTTGCTGTTTTAGGTTTAAGTGAGGTGTAATGGGCCTCTGGTCCAGTTTTTAGTTTCTTTTTCCTAAAAAATCCTGATTACTAATAACACCCCAGCGTTTTACTGCATACAGCCCCTTCTGTCTTTTAAAATTTAGATTTATGCTCACACCTCATTCCTTTTACTGATACAACCTCCCGGTTTTTTTAAAACACTAAATTTCTATTTACACCCTTTTTTTTTTATGATACCATGATGCTTCCTAAACCAATTTCTTTTCTCTCAAACAACCAAACTCATATAAAACATGTAGGTTGTTACTAGCGGTCACTCTGAGTTTAACTTGTTTGGTCGTTAATAACAATTTTAGTTTTCAGACGAGTTATTAGTGATGATCACTCTGAGTTTTACTTGTTTGGTCATTGCGAACGCTTGTCCAGCTTTCGAAAATATTTTTAAAATAAAAATACCAACCCACAAACATTTTCTACCCAAGAACTACGTGTGATTTGATTCTCTACCAGGAGATACGTAGGACCAGAGGGCGGCCGACCTCTGTCAATTGCAATAATAAAAACCCCTTTTTAGTCTTTTCCAAAACTTTTCTTTTTTACTTCTCAATAAAAAATACAAAAAACAATTAAATTTTTATGAAGTCGTTTTCTATTCATTTTAGTATTAAAAAAGGGAAATAAATATTTTAAAGTTAATATAATTTTGCACAACTTATCATAGGTAACCTTTTTCGAAAGGGTGTTGTGGGGTGCTTATACCTTCCCCACACATAATCGACTCCCGAACCTAAAATCTGGTTTTCAAGACCATTTTCGTTTTTAAGGGATTTTTCAATGTTTTCCCTAATAATTAAACATTGATGGCGACTTCATTGAATTGCACGAGAGATCCTACCGGATTTTTCGGGTGCAACAGTGTGCGAGAGTAAACACTGGGAAATTAGGGTTCTGGGAACTGAGGGGGTGATCAATATTGGAAATTTCTCATATCTCTTGTAATTGACTTCAAAGTGAATCAATGCAGCAAGAACTAAGCAATTGCTTAGTTCCCCAGATGTAAGTATCAATCAGATACTGAACTGGATAAACAAATTCGTGCGTATTGTCCTTTAATTCGTTAATTCGTGTTTTTCCCAAAATTCGCTCAATTAGGGTTCCTGATTAGGTTAATTCGATTCATTCAATTAATCCTTGAATTGGAACTGGAAATTGGAGCAATTGTAAATTGCGATCAAGACGTCAAGGAAATTGCAAAGTAATTCACGCGAAGTCATAGCCAAATTCCAACAATTGGTATCAGTAGCGGCGTTGGAAAGGCATCCATGGAAATGACGAAATACAACATTGAAAAGTTCACTGGCAAGAATGATTTCGGTCTATGGAAGATGAAGATGCGTGTCATGCTTGTGCAACAGGGTCTTGAAGAGGCACTTGAGGGAGAGGACAAGTTACCAGAATCAATGTCTGAGAAAGAAAAGAAAGAGGTAATGAGAAAGGCATTCAGTGCTATAATTCTTTGCTTACATGATAAAGTTCTTAGAGAGATATCTAAGGAAAGATCCGCTGTAGCTATTTGGCTAAAACTTGAGAGTCTTTACATGACTAAGTCTTTAACAAATAGACTCTACCTAAAGCAAAGATTATACACTTTCAAAATGCAAGCAGGCACATCAATAGGAGACCATATAGAATGAGTTTAACAAACTGATATTGGATCTTGAGAACATTGATGTAAAGGTAGATGATGAAGACCAGGCACTGCTGCTTATTAGGTCCCTAAATGATTCCTATGATATCCTGGCGGATACTCTCATATATGGAAGGGAATCCATAACACTAGAGGAGGTCCAAGCTGCTCTAATGTCAAAAGAATTGTCCAAGAAAAAGGATACAAAGGACAATGATCAGAGTGAGAGTCTCATGGTTAGAGGAAGAAATGAAAAACGAGATGGAAAAGGAAAGAATAGGTCAAGATCAAAGTCTAAACCTAAGCATAACAGATGCTACATATGCAATAAGGAAGGGAATTACAAGAAGAATTGCCCTGACAAGAGAACTGCTAAGAACCAAAAGAGTGAAGATGAAGGTAATGCCTCATATGCCTCTGATGGTTATGACAGTTGTGAAGTCCTAGTTGCTGCTGATGGTGAAGACAGTGAAGATTGTGAATTGCATGCCACTACAGAAGCTAAGTGTGAAGAGGATTAGGCAATGGACTCTGCAGTTCATACAACATGTGCTCTAGAAGAGACTAGTTTGTTGATTACAGACCATTGAACACTGGAAGAGTGTTAATGGGTAATAACAAAGCCTGTAAAATTAGAGGAATTGGCACTGTCAAGTTAAAATTAGCTGATGGTTCAATAAAATTGTTGACCAATGTGAGACATGTGCCAGAACTCAAAAGTCCCCTAATCTCTCTAGGCACACTTGAAGCAGCTGGCTATACATTCAAAGGAGAAGATGGCATATTGAAAGTCATGAAAGGATCAAGAGTGGTGATGAAAGGGCAAAGGAAAAACAACAAGCTCTACATACTACAAGGAAGTGTCATAACTGGTGAAGTACATACTACAAGCACTGCAGTAGACAAAACACTCATGTGGCACCAAAGACTTGGGCACATGAGTGAGAAAGGCATGAAGGAGCTAGAGAAACAAGGTCTGCTTTGTGGAGACATAATTGACAAGCTTGGATTCTGTGAACATTGTGTGATGGGGAAGCAGACAAGAGTGAAGTTTGCTGTAGGCATACACAAGACAAAGGAGAGACTCGGATACATACATTCAGATTTATGGGGACCAGCTCAAACACCAACTCATGGTGGTAAGAGGTACTTTATATCTTTTACTGAAGATTACAGTAGAAAAGTTTGGATTTACCTATTGAAAACAAAAGATGAAGCTTTCAATACATTTGTAGAGTGGAAGAAAATGGTTGAAAATCAATGTGACTTGAAAGTGAAAGCACTTAGAACAGATAATGGACTTGAATTTTGCAATGAGCAACTTAACACTTTTTGCAAAGATAATGGAATCTACAGGAATTTGACTGTAAGAGGAACACCACAACAAAATGGCCTGGCAGAGAGATTGAACAGAACTTTGCTTGAGAAGGTTAGGTGCATGCTAACTTGTGCAAAGCTACCTAAGGCATTTTGGGGAGAGGCAGTCAACACTGCTTGCTACTTGGTGAATAGAAGTCCATCCACTGCATTGAACTTCAAGACTCCACAAGAGGTATGTACAGGACAACCACCAAATCTTCAAAATTTGAGAGTATTTGGATGCCCTGCATACTGTCATGTGAGAGAAGGAAAGCTTGAGCCTAGATCAAAGAAGGGGATATTCATGGGATATCCTAGTGGTGTGAAGGGATATAGAGTATGGCTGACAAAAGAGAAGAAGAGCATTATCAGTAGAGATGTTTATTCCAAGAATCAAAACTCATTGAAGAAACTATGAGCAATGAAACACTTGGAACTAATGATCAGAATGAGGAATCTCAAATTGAGGTGGAGCTGGAGAAGAGTCAAAAGCATATTGATGACACTGAGCATCAAATTCAAGAGCAAGAGGACAACTCTCAGTCAAGTTCTGATACAGAAGAAGAGAACAATCCTGATGATGATTACTTGCTTGCAAGAGATAGAACCAGAAGACAAATCAAGCCTCCAACTAGATTTGTAGATGAAGCTATCACTGCATATGCTTTGAACACTGCCACAGAGTTTGTGAATGAAGAACCAACAAGTTTTCAAGAGGCAATGGCCTGCAAAGACAAACAAAAATGGCTCAGTGCCATGCAAGATGAAATGGTTTCCCTGCACACCAACAAGACCTGGAAATTGGTCAAGAAACCTACTGGTGTGAAACTGGTAGGATGTAAATGGGTATACAAAAGGAAAGAGGGTATCACAGAGAAGGATCCACCTAGATTTAAAGCTAGGTTAGTTGCCAAATAATATACACAAAGAGAGGGTATTGATTACTCAGAGATTTTCTCACCAGTTGTCAAGCATAGTTCTATTAGAGTGCTTCTGTCTCTAGTGGTCCACTTTGGCATGAAACTTGAACAAATGAACGTGAAGACTGCTTTCCTTCACGGGGTATTAGAGGAGAAAATATATATGGCTCAACCAAAAGGGTTTGAGGAGAAGGGCAAGGAGGATCAAGTGTGCTTGCTCAAGAAATCCTTGTATGGATTGAAGCAATCACCAAGGCAGTGGTACAAGAGATTTGACACTTATATGATAGACATCAACTTCAGAAGAAGCAATTATGACAGTTGTGTCTACTTCAAGGAGTTAAGTGACAAAGAATACATCTACTTATTGCTCTATGTGGATGATATGCTCATAGCTAGTAAAAATGGCTGTGAGATACTGAAATTGAAGAAACTGCTTCATAAAGAATTTGACATGAAGGATCTAGGTAATGCTAACAAAATCCTAGGCATGGAAATTAGAAGAGCAGGTGACTCACAAGTCCTTAGCATTACTCAAACTGGGTATGCTAAGAAAGTTGTTGAGAGATTTAGCATGTTTGATGCTAAACCAGTGAGTGTGCCGATGGCTGCTCATTTTAAGTTGTCACAAGAAGATTGTCCAACTACAGAAAATGCGAAAGCACAAATGCAAGGAACTCCATATGCTAGTGCTGTTGGAAGTCTAATGTATGCAATGGTATGCACTAGGCCAGATCTTGCTTATTCATTAAGCTCGGTTAGCAGGTATTTGGCAAATCCTGGTCAGCAACATTGGAGTGCTGTGAATATGTTATGAGGTACTTGAAAGCTACTGTGAACACTGGTTTGCAGTATAGTCAAGGGAGTCAACATCAAGGTGGAGTCATAGGCTATGTTGATTCTGATTTTGCTGGAGATAGAGACAAAAGGAGATCATTGACAGGTTATGTTTTCACACTATTTGGAAACACAATTAGTTGGAAAGCATCACTTCAGCATGTGGTAGCCCTATTCCCAACTGAAGCAAAATATATTGGTGTAACTGAGGCAGTTAAGGAAGCCCTATGGCTCAAGGGATTGGTCAATGAACTTGGAGTCAAGCAAGAGAGTGTAAATGTGTTTTGTGACAATCAAAGTGCCATCCACTTATGTAAGAATCATGCATATCATGAAAGGACAAAACACATTGACACTAGGCTACATTGGATCAAAGACATTATTGCCCAAGAAGTGGTCAAGATATAGAAGATTCACACTACTCACAATCCAGCAGATTTTATAACCAAAGTCGTCCCTTTAAGCAAGTTCAAGCATTGCTTGAATTTGCTAAGTATTGGTTAAGTTGAAATGATGTACTGAACTGAGCTTTTGTGGAATGTTCTTGCTGCAGGTGTTATAAGGGTTGCCAAGGTGGAGATTGTGATGATGTGGCAATCGGTTTTTCAATTACCCTCTCAGACTGTGACACGTGTCACTGTGGGATTGGCCAGTTTCAAAAGTTTGTTACATCCGTTGGAAGCGCGTGTTCTTGGCGCCAGATTTGCGAATCCTTCGTTTATATAGCTTTGAGATGCAAATTCATGAGCAACAGAATTCTAATTCATCACAGGGTGTGTGCGAGAGTAAACACTGGGAAATTAGGGTTCTGGGAAGTGAGGGGGTGATCAAAATTGGGAATTTCTCATATCTCTTGTAATTGACTTCAAAGTGAATCAATGCAGCAAGAACTAAGCAATTGCTTAGTTCCCTAGATGTAAGTATCAATCAGATACTGAACTGGGTAAACAAATTTGTGTGTATTGTCCTTTAATTCGTTAATTCGTGTTTTTCCCAAAATTCGCACAATTAGGGTTCCTGATTAGGTTAATTGGATTCATTCAATTAATCCTTGAATTGGAACTGGAAATTGGAGCAATTGTAAATTGCGATCAAGACGTCAAGGAAATTGCAAAGTAATTCACGCGAAATCATAGCCAAATTCCAACACTCCCCTTGTCAATAGATTACTTTCAAACTGTTGCCCTGCAAATATTTCTTTTCGCTTGGATACTCTTCAGAGGAGCAGAGCATTCATTGAGGTATTTCATTGTCATTCATGTTTATTTAAATTTGTACTTAGCTTGCAACGGTTATATCCTGATATGATTGAAAGAAAATAAAAACTTGTATTCCTATATGTTTATTTTATCTCATACACATTTCAATTTTGCTTAAAATTTTTTCCTTTTATCAAATTAAATGATAGGCCGGAATGGAACTCCTAAATCGTTTTTATTTGTCTAAATTTGCTGCTTTTGTATGAGACGTTAATGGGCACAAAAAAGAACAAGTTCTTTCGTAGTTCTGGTCATTCTAAGTGTTGGTGGAACAACTTGAAACGTGTGGAAGTCACTAGCTCTATGAAGATTGGTGAGAACGTTGACTTTAAGACCATCTTAGATGCATGGCAAACTTCTGCACATCAAGAAACTATTAACTTTACCCTAGAATTTTAATGTTATTGTCATTAGCTAATAGACATGTTTCTTAAGAAGTTTTTTGTTATTGTATAGTAAGAAATGCTTATTTTTTGGTTTTATTTTGGATGCCAATTGAAGCTCTTGGTTATGAGCCAAGAAAGTACAATGCAAATGGAATATTTCCCGGAGTCTTAATGTCGTCAATTTGTCTTAATTTATACAATGAATAATGTTGATTCTATAGGGGTAGCAATACAACTAGTGCTCTCGTTTTGTTTTATTTCATGGTCTTTGAGTTCTCATAAAAAAAAATTCATGGTCTTTGAGTCACAACAATCACAACCACAATATAAATAAATTTAGGGTTTTTTTTCATACCCCCGTCATTATCACCTATACCCCCATAAATCGTTTTTGGACCAAAATGACTCTCATTTTTTAAAAAAATGTTTTTTTTTTAGTTTTCCGAATTTACACATAAATTCGGAATGGGGGATGAAAATTTCCGAATTTACGTGTAAATTCGGAGTACATTTTTTTAAACTGTATTCCGAAAATACGTGTATATTCGAAATATTTAAAAAAATGTATTTCGAATTTACGAGGTACATTCGGTCGTAAATTCGGAATAGTTAAAAAAAATTATTTATTTTTTTAAAAAATCAGTTTCATTTAATTAAAAAATCATGATTATTACGATCAATAACAGTAAATTATGAAACTCGATAAACTATAATAACAAAATACGTAATATAATAAAGTCGATAAAATACGAGTACAAATACAAAAAAAAAAACGAAAATAAATACAACTATGGATGAAAGTCTAAGTCTCCCAAAGACTAAAGGATGCGCCCAAAGTCCAAAACTGCCAGCGTACTAAGTCTGCCATATATGGCACAACAATATCGCCCCAGAGCAGCCAACCTCTGAAATGGGACATGCTGTGGAAAGGAGCGTACTCTCTGTGGTCCTCCCAAGGCGTCAGAATGACCTGATCTAGCCGCAGTTATTTTTTCCGCTCCCAAAAATCTTTAAGCTTGAGATGATCACACTTAAAGTTCTTCCACCTGCTGCAACGTGGAAGCCCAGTATCAGGGGAGGTTCTCCGCTGGACGATGGTGGGGAAGTACTCATAAATCCAGCACTGAAATAAAATAATTAAATAAATAAATAAGTAATTATATAAATAAAACCAATTAAAAGAATAAAAGTAATTAATTTATTAATTACTTGTAGCAGAGGAGCGTATCCGCCAATCTGCTTAGTCTCCCAGTAAGAGGCGTAGTTCAGCTGCTCGTAAAGAATGGCCAAAGCAGCTGGACACCAAGCCCACTGGCCACATGTCTCAAATTTTGAAATAAGAAGAATCCACTTAGCAGGCACGTAAGTGTGACTCTTGTCGGAGAAGATGGTGCCCCCAACAAGTGTAGCAAAAAGCACCGTGTTGCATGATCATAGTGTCCGTGGTGCATATTATCTTTGTTGGCATCCTCCAAAAATCTGAATCGGAATGCTGGAACCCTAGTGGAATTAAACTCGTTCCAGGTCGCCGTCCCATCTACGCCCAGAAAATCCACTCCAGCTTGAACGACCTCAGCAGTGGTAAGATGCAGATGCTCTGCCAAAGGATTGCCGGTGAGCAGCAAGTGGAGCAACGCGGACACGTCATCCAACGTCACGGTCATCTCCCCCCACCACATGTGGAATGAGCTGGTCTCAGAGTGCCACCTCTCAACAAAAGCAGATATGAGCTCGATGTTGTTGAGAGGTGTGGTGTCCAGCTGATATAGGTTGGCCCGCTGCAACCATGAAGCAATATGTGGGTGGTGCTGCTGAGGTCTAATAGTCAGTATCTTCCCTCGTGAGATACCACCTTGAGTGTACCTCGATCTTGTAAAAAAAGTAATTAATAAATAACAAAAACTAATTAAATAATTTTTGGTAAAAAATAAATAAATTACTTGTTATTACTTCCCCAGCCAATAGCTTACTGATGCGGTGATCCACCAACCGGTGCAACAAAGGCTGCTCAGCAACAGCCTGAGCGTGATGCTGAGCAGGCTCCTGTACCTGCTCATGCTGAGCGTCCTGCATCATATACTCCTGCTGAGCAGACTCCTGATAATGCTGAGCAGGCTGCTCAGGCTCGTGATACTACTGCGCTACTCAGGCTGGTCAGGCTACTCCTGATTGTCCTGCTGAGCAACCTCCTGATGCTCTCGCTGTCGGACACGCCTCCGGCGCTCAAAAGCGTGACCAGTCTGTCTAGTCAACCTGACCGTCGTCCTAGTGCCAGGATCATCTCGCGGTGTTGGTCCAGATGACTCGCTTGGCTCAAAGTTTCCTCCTCGACCAATTGCCACTGAAGAAGCAAAAAAAAGTTAAAACGAAATTAAAAAAACAAACAATTTCGAATTTACAGTGTAAATTCAGAATTTTTTCATTGAAAATTCTGAATTTACACCTAAATTCGGAATGTATTTCGTTGAACACTAGTGCAGAAAAGACATTTAGCATCAGTTGTTTTGGACATTTAGCATCGGTTATCCGACGATGCTAAATCCCCAGATGCTAAAAGTGGGACATTTAGCATCGGTTATTTAACCGATGCTAAAAGTCACCTTTAGCATCGGTTTTTTAAATAACCGATGCTAAATGTCTCTTAGAAGTACATTTAGCATCGGTTGTATAGAATACCCGATGCTAAATGTCTCTTACAAGCACATTTAGCATCGGCCGTATAGAATAACCGATGCTAAATGTCTCTTACAAGTACATTTAGCATCGGTTGTGTACAATAACCGATGCTAAATGTCTCTAAAATTGACATTTAACATCGGTTGTTTAAACAACCGATGCTAAATGTCTATTTTTTTAAAAAAAATTAATTGGCACTATTAATAAGTATCAATTGACCAATTTATAAAATTCTGATATACAAAATTATTTCGGAATAGCAACACATAATAAATTCATAAAATCATCAAATTCCATTGAAATTAATATCTTACAATACAATTCATGAAAATTAAAATTTCTACAAGTTTCTTACACAAAATTCAACAAAATGTTTCTAAAACACAAACGTCAAACTAAGATAAGGTAAGGTCCTAACATGAACTACTTCCTTTCATTTATCATTTTCTATTCCATTCAAAATCATTTAGATAATGCTGATAACTTTTGTACTTTCATGGAGGCCACATCCAAGACCATCATATGCCAATGACTTTCTGAGCATAAGTTGTAGGGGCTGTCATGATCCATTGGCTCCCCTGGAAAGGAAGCAACTGGCTCGGCTGCAACAACAGTTTCCTCCTCACTGCAGAGGAAAAATATCATGAAATGAGGTACCCATAAAAAGATTGCTACTTAGAGAAGGATACTCGAGACAAAACAAACAAACAAACTACTCAAGATTTGCAGATCAAATACACAAACAAAAGGATGGGAAAGCTTTTACTAACCTACTAAATTCACATGCTGGACCATAGTTAAACATATGCTCAGAAAAAACACATGCTGGGCAAATAACACACAATGCTGTCAAAGATGCAGAGGCAAGACCAGAAATCATGTTAACAAAAAATTCACAAAGTAACCTTTAAAAGATACGGTCAGTTAATTTTAGGAACAGATAAAACGTTGGGGAGTGTGAGGCAAAAATTCCAGCATCCCACTAAGTCAAATGTTTCCAGACCATGGATTTTCATGAAATGTTATAGTATAAATGAAATGCATGGACCATAAGTTCATCTAGCAATATATTCAAATCCTTCTAGCACAATGGGAGACATTAAATACATTCAATATATATATAGGAAAAGACAAACCTGTAAGGTTTTCCTGAAGCCATTTAGAATTCTTTGGGCTAATGTGGCTATCCCACCACCAAGAATATAAGCGCCTAGACTCAGAATGGAGCAAGGTTGCCATAACTCCAAGAAAGATCAACAGTAAAGCTGGTTTTGATTTGGCAAAACTGCCAAAGCCGGATGACGGATCCAGGCTAGACTATCAACTTATGAATTTCCACCACCGATTCTATCTAATATGAGACTTTTCAACTTCTCCTCTTATTTTACCTAACATCAAATAAAAGAGCGTGTGGTAAGCATATTTATGGAACCTAGTTTCAGAACAGCCCAGATTCATGAAGTCTTTAATCTGTAAGAAACTTAGATTAGATACTCTTTAGGCAAGAATGTTACACTACCTGTTCAATTGGACACAGTTCCAGTATCTACTTATTATAAATGGTATTTGCCTGTTCCAGCCACTCCAACACTTCAAAATCAGGACAACTGTGAAATAATAGAAACAAATAGAAAGCATTCAAAAATGAAAACAGCAAAATCAGATATAACAGTCCTTCCCCCAAAATGGAAAACAGGTTTGACCAAATCCAAGAACATAATGGAACAAACAAGTGTCTTTTTCATCTTTTTTTGACAGAATTAGCAAAACCAAGAGATCTTGAACATGAAAGCAAAAATGAAAAATCACATGAAACAAACGACAAAAAAGAACAATCGTATCAGACAAGCGACAAAATTAGGCCACCATATTGTCTATTTCATCTAACTGAAAATTAAGGGATTTAAAATGGCGCACACATTTATCGTATCAGATTAGTGTCAGTCTGTCAGACCACCATATTAGTACTCCAAATCAATAATTTATATCAACATATATAGAATTATAGTATTTCCATAAATTAACTTGAAAAGCCAGGTTATGGGAGAAGACCAACCTGAGTTGAAAATCACTGTAGATGGTCAATGATATAAACAAATAAGTGTATTGGAATTTTAAGGAAAAAATGAAGAGTGTGTTGATCTGAAAACACAATACATACTTGATGAATCTAAGATAGGCAAGGAAACAAAGCTTGAGGAGGTAGTGGGGAGAAGGAAATGCTAAGCAGCATAAATAGAAGACTTTAAGCTAAAGAATCAAAGCATATATACTCATTGATCCTAAATGCCCATATAACATTGAATAGTTAACTCGCGTGTTGAATTGTGATTGGAGAACACTAAAAACTGCACACAAGGAACTACACCTATTGTCTATGTAATAGTAGCTATTGTAGAAAACCATTGAATGTCAGTCAATTAATGATATAATAAAAGTAGAGATATGAATTCTTCTTCTAAGTAACTTACATTTAATGTCACATGAGATCCTTCAGCCACTGGTATATCAGTTCTTCCAGCAACTTCCAACTGCAGATCGCATACATAGACAAGTCAAAAGTCAACTTCATCAATAGAAAATAGGCAAATCCTTCAAAAGTGACAGCCACAGAATCAACTAAAAGAAAATCCTAATAAACTATACCAAACAGCAAGGAAAAATTCATTAAGAAAAGGTTATTATCAACAGTATAAGAGAAAAAGGATATGCATCTCAAAACTAAGATTTCAATCCTTTGCAATAACAAGAATTCAATAATATCAATGAAGACCATATGCATCTCTATTCTCTAGTATCTGGACATCAACAAATATAAAATATTAAATTTTAAAAATCAGAGAAGTATTAATAAGACCGACACTAGGAAGGAATTGAGATGCATCCTGGTATACTAAATTCCACCTCTTCCAACGCCAGTAGAAATCTCCCATGAAAGAAAAATAAATAAATATTCTCATTAATAGTAAGAGAAGCACTCGTGTGCTGCACTGTCAAAAGAGATAAGCGAGACCGCACTTAAATCCAGAAAGGTCTTGCTCAATTTCTTTCGCTATCTGATTTAGAATCAAAACACGGGGATAAATAGTTAGGGTTTTGCAGAAATAAAAGAAAATGAAATTGGGGAAAAATTATGGGGACGGAGAGGGAGATGGGACCTTGGAAGTAACGAGGTGATAGTTGCGTTTGTAAGGAGGTAAAGCGTTCCGTTTCCTACACAAATACATAGATATTGGCAAAACTCACTCTTCATTTAGCTTCTCCATTTTTGGTATGGTGTGGGTAATTGAGCTGAGGTTCAATTTCTGAGGAACACAAGCTAACTCAGCAATAAAACAAGAAATGAAAATGAACAATATGTTCATCATTAGGAGTTGATTGATGCAGCCAAAAGAGTGCTGCGAATTTGCCATCAGACCATAAAATGCATCGGCAATTTGAGAAAAATATATTTACTGGAAATAAAATGAAATTCACCAAAACAATATAATTAAACAAATAAGTTTCTTAGTCCCACAAACAAACACCATATCAGCAACATAACATAGATTATTTCCCATTAAAAACTTGCTAACAAACGAACAAACAAAGAGCAGTTATTACTTATTTGTATGACTCACAGAGGTGACGTCCCAAAGCTACTAGACAAGCAATTATTTATATCAAATTCATACTCACCCATTAGAATAAAGCCCAAACAACTACAGTTTTCTTCTTCTTCCTCAATACATGTGCGCTATCACTACACAAGAGGTCTCCACCATCATCTTCGATCAGCTAACACCAGCAAAAATCAACATCAATAAGTGAGTTTAGCATACCAGGATGCATTTCGAGTCATGTCCAATACCGTATCGGTAACTAGGGTTTCAGAGAAACGGACCAGATCTGTGAAAAATAAACTAAAAGCGAAATTAGGGTTTTAAGAGAGAGAGAGAGAGAGAGAGAGAGAGAGAGAAGAGTGATGAAAGGGAAAGAGAAAGAATTTTACCATTATCCCTGTGGCTGCTGAGATCCTTCTTCTCTTTCCATGTATTTCCTTCGCTTTACCACTACCTTTTCCTCTTCTTCCGTGTTTTTCCATCTCTTCTTTTGCGGTGAGCACAAGTTGTGATGATGTTTTGAGGCAGAGGAAGAGGGATAGGAGCTTAGGGCAACGATGTGAGGAAGACGGAGAGAGTTCAGAGAACGAGAGCGAGAGTTCACAGAACAAGAGTTGAAACGAGAGCGAGAGTTGAGAACGCGAAGGAGTGTATGCGATGAAAAAAGTTGGAAGAAAACAAAACAGGGCCTTTAGCATCGGGTGTATTAAAAACAGAGATACTAAATGTGTTTGAGGTACACATTTAACATCGTTTGTATAAACAACCGATGCAAAATGTAGGCGTGAAAATTGAAAACTTCCATTTAATTTCAAAATTGCCACCGTGTCTACATTTAGCATCGGCTGTTCAAACAACCGATGCTAAATGGTGCTTTCGAAAGTCAATTTTGCACTAGTGGAAATTTCTGAATTTACATGTAAATTCAGAATGTTTTTTCAGGGTCCACATTCCGAATTTACATGTAAATTCGAAAATTTTATTAAAAATAGTCAATATACATTCCGAATTTAGGCCTAAATTCGGAAAATTCAATTAAAAAATTCCGGAAATACGTTATAAATTCGGAAAATTTAGGGGGTGCCACTTACTGATTTCCGGAAATATACGCAAATGAGGAGAGTTTTGCTTTTTTTTTAAGTTTTCTTAGGGGTATTTTGGTCCAAATGGCAAGAATGGGGGTATAAGTGATAATGAGGGGGGGTATAAAAAAAGCCATAAATTTAATTCTGAACTTTGTACTTGATACCATGTTCCCTATTTATGAGAGTAAGCAAATGTTCCCTATTTATGAGAGTAAGCAAATAAAACTTTAATTTTCTGAAAATTGATACCATCATTGACATTTTTAGAACAATTTCAAACATTTTGAAGTTGGGCCAGATACGCCTTGATCTAAATAAGTCTCATTCTGAACAAGATTAGTCTTGTTTGGTGTTATGATGTCTTGTTTTAGTGTATCAATGTTGAGGTTCATCATAGAAACTTTAATTTTCTGAAAATTGATACCATCATTGACATTTTTAGAGCAATTTCAAACATTTTGAAGTTGGGCCAGATACCCCTTGATCTAAATAAGTCTCATTCTGAACAAGATTAGTCTTGTTTGGTGTTATGATGTCTTGTTTTAAGACCCAAGCCTATGATTATTATGAATAGAAGAACCCACAAGATCCTTAATTTGGATGAAGAAAACTCAGATATTGAATTTGAGGGATTCAGGAAGAAGAAAATAATTAAGGAACCCTAATTTGGGATTAACTAATTTAGGATTTTTATTTTAGTAAAAAATAATAAAAATATATTTTTACTTAAAAATCTACTTGGACTTAACACATTAGCAATGTTATAACCAAGTTAGCGTCATAACAACCATGTGTCCTTTTTTTTAACAGAGTTAAACAAAAATTCAAAAAAAGGGCAATGTCGTGTACATTTTGAAACTTAAAGGATTTAATTGGGAAAAAAGTTTAAAAGACTAAAGTGAAATTTGATATTAAGTTGAAGGACCTCGGGAGCAATTTTGCCAAAAATGTCAAAGTCTCAATATTATCATAATTGTGATTTGAAATAAAAAATAACAATAATCTAAAAGAAAGTTTAATGATCAAATTTGTGTCGACCCCACGAATCAATAACTCATTTTTTATGTTAGCCAATTCTAAAACCCGCGGTGATATTTCTGATGCTGAACATCATGCCTTTCTTCTTTACTTTTTCAGCAAGCACTTTATTTGTACTAGCTTAGTGCGAGTTCTCCATGAGCTTCAAATATTTGTAGCTCTATTGGTTTCTTGTAAGCCCTTTTCATAGGGTTATTTTTTCCTTTCCAGTCTTTATCGATCCATGTTTAACCTTCTAGATTAGCTAAACAAGGAAGAAAGCATAAAAAAGGTTCAATGACCCCTTTGGTTCTTGCAACTATTTGTCATTTTGTATTTTACCAATTTCATCTATCTACTTTAGCCTTCTTTCTCTTCCACAAGATCCTAGGGTGTTAGGGGTCCAGCTACAAGCTATCAAAGTGCATCCATTAAGCCCTTAGAAAAAGATCCTAGGGTGTTAGGGATCCGATTGAGTTTTATCATCTAAATTGTGTAGTGAGGAAGTCTAAATTGTTACAACACATCCCTCAATGGTACATATCAAGTGTGGGGTCTCTTACTCGGCTCGACCTTTCTACCAACAATGTTTCCGTCAAAGATCTCACTGCCATTCATTTCTTAGAGCATGGGGAAGATGAAAGAAACACCAAGGTTGCTACAGCATCGACCGAGCGAGGCCACTTCATCCAAGAAACCACCACCTTCAACCACTAAGACACATGTTCGAAGAATTGAAGGTAGAAAAACACTAGGAAGGGAGGTTTGAATAGGTTTTTCCATTTTTTGTCGCTTTGTAAGTCGTTCTTTTAAAGTATTCCTTTTGTTCCTTGATTCCTCGTACTCAGTAGTCTTCATCAAATACCATTAAATACGTCGCAATAAAATAAGTATTTGCCTTTTGGTATATGAAAGAGATTAAAGTGAGATCAGAAGCTTGATGTAGAGTAGCTTTAACTAAACAAATACTTGTTAATCAGATGCCCTACGCTGAGTAGATGCACTCTGATAGTTGGGCTTTGAGATCACATGCTTCTTGGAAGAGGAGGTTGTTGAAACTTGAAGACCTCTTGAGTTTTCTAAGAGCTCATGAGTTGGAGTTCAATGAAGAAGAGTTTGTAAAGAAATCAAAGTCCATTGCTTTGAAGTCATACTAAGCATCCTCTTCGAAGGCACTCCAAGCTGAGGTGGAAACTAACGAATCGTCTGGTATATAAATGAACGAAGGTTCAAACGATGAAATTATCTTCATTTCAAAGTGTGTCTATCAAATGTGGAATAAGCAAGGCAGACACAATATAATTTGAAAAGAAAGAGCCAAAAGGGAAGAAAGGAGACCTCTCAAGTCAATTGATTCGAATGCAAGAAGCCTAGCACTACAATTCTGAATTCCCAAAGCTCACAAAGGAGAAACCAAAAAAAAAGTTATTTCAAAGGGAAGAACAGGGGTCTCATGGCAACATGGACCTATTAATTTATACTAGTATGTCGCATGGGTATTATACATTTACTTTTAACTTAAAATGTGATAATTTTATTTGGGAGTTAAGGCAACATCAGTGGTATATTTTAGTGTATTATGTGAGATATTAAACAGTTTGTAGACTATCTAAAATAAACCCTTTATGTTATATAATAGATATACGCAAATGTATTATTAATATATATTTATACTTATTTTATAGTAATATATATATATATATATATTTAATTCTGTAATAAAAAGTATATATTTCATAATCTCGTATTCTCTCATGATATTTATTCTTATCCTCAAAAATTATAAACGTGAAAGACAAAATAACAGATTAGGAGGAATATAATTAAAAATCTGGTAATTAATAGGAGGTTAAGATTCTCTAATATTTTAGTACATTTACTTCTGAAAACACTATAAATAGTCAAATTATTGTCACAAAAAAAAGGAATTCAAATTAATTTGTAAAAAATTGTCATGAGTCTCACTTATCGTTTTTTACCCAATGTAAATATAACATATCTAATCTATATTATAGTCATGTAGATTTTTTCAAAATTTAATTCATTAAACAGTTAGCAGGCATAATATTGTGTTTAATAATCAAGATCAAATAGGGATATTTTGCAGCACCCAATAAAAGAAAAGATAAGTATAAGTTTAAAAAGGGTATTTTTAGTTTTCAGAAAAGGTTAGGGATATTTTTGTAAATTACCTTTAAGTTGATCTGTCACTAAATTTCCATAAATTTTGTTAGTAGAGAGACCTTCAAAATTGAATTCTACAAATAAGATGTATACATATATATTTTTGCCACTATTGCACTGTCAAGGACTTGATATTATTTTCTAGGTTTATGGTGTACATAGTTATACCACCGTAGCAAATTTTAAATACCTCTATTAATCGTACATTATTTTTTAAAACAGTAGGTATCCCTTTTAGAAAAGTTAGGATGTTTCCAGAAATATCACCTATAGAATTATATCTCAATAGTTTGTTTGGGGTTGTTGTTGTCTTGCTGGTAAGTTCATGAAGGTGTGTATGTAACCCATTCATCAAATTTTAATAAATATGTACACATAAATTTTAATATACATATTGATATTTTACAAAACACAAATTCAAATAGCGTAAATATGGAGATCAGAATTTTTTATAACTTGATAGTTTGAGATATACCACAACAGATGATATATGTCAGTATAACGATTATAGGTTACATTGTAAATGAAAATCACAGACTGATAATTGAGTAGCAATTTTAGCAGTGCAAAAGATTTAAAAAATTAAAACTGGCAATAAACTTGTCATCGCCTAAACTTATATAGTAAACGGTGTGTAAATCCATTTTTTTGAATCCTACATCGAAATGTGGGGATGAATCGCCTCGCTACAACTCTAGAAATGGCTTGGCGGTAAGACTTGTATTCCTGAAGAGGTAGTACGCAAGGCTGATAAGTTAGAATGTCCATTTAAAAATTGCAAACTAATAACATCGAATCAAAACAAAACATGCTTCGGTAAATGGTTAATATAAGTCATGATACTATAGACAAAAAGTACTTACTGCATTGAGCCAATCAATCCACTTGCTCATAGTATACAAATTCAGATAAAATCAAATTCACATACTCTGGTTTAATTGCGAATAATTAGTATCTGAATTTGATTTTATTCCATGGTTCTGGGAATTAATTAAAAAAAATATGGTTATGAATGAACACAAAACAACCCGCAATTTTCTTCATGGTCCCGACTCTTGATTTGTATTAATTGAAACTTAGTTAAACAAAATACAATGATACCAAGGAAACTGTACCATGTAAATAACTAAGTTATCAGTGGGCATTCCTTGGAAGTTGGAACAATTGTGTTTAGCACTGGTCCCAATTGTTCGTTTCAAAGGTATTTGATCGAAACTTCTTGTGGGTGTTCTAGTTCCTTGTAGAATTTGGTATAACAAATATTCCTTGTTATTCTATTTACAAATCAATTGTATTTTTCACCTTTTCTAACCGCTTCCCCTTGAGAAGACATTATCAAAAAATTAATAAGAAAGTAAAGGAAAAGATTTATAATATAACACAACATGTTGATGAGAATCAGCAAGAAAGTATTATCGGAAAGCAAAAGTTCTCACCCAATTCACATAACATGAACACTTTGCTAAAGCATCTTGAGAATATGATAAATGAATTTATGCAAGAAATCACAAAAGAACCAAATAACACTAAACCTGTAAGTGTAACAATGAAACATCTCCTACTAATTTGGCATCATCATACTCAAAGTTTAGGTAATCTCTATTCTTATATTCCCCCCTCTTATCTCGTAGGTCTTAAGCTTATGAAAAACATGGATATCATTCACTATAGTTTTATCACAAATAATTAGTAGATGATAACAATGTTTAAGAAAAATAAAAACATAAAATTCTTTAGTAGCGATTAGTAGAAAAATAGAAACACAAAATCTTCACACCTTGTTCAAACTTTTCACATAATCGATAATCATATCCATGCCATCGCCGCCATAGGAAGTAAATTTCCTGTGTGATTAAAGCTCAAACAAAATGAAGAAATAAGTAACTTTCTTTGATACATATATGCTTCAGTAAAAAAGGATGCAACACACCTGATGATTCTATTCTCAGCTTAATAATAGTATCATACCAGATATCAAGGAGCCTGTCCTCTGCACATATGAAAATCAATTTTAATTTCAATTTTCATCTTCTCATTTCATGAGGTCTCCACCAATTCTAATATACAAAAGAGTGAAATTCAATTCCGAAGCAATATCAGTATGAGTCCTAGTAAGGTTACCTCAAGTGTTTTGTTTTTTAATCTACTTATATTTCGCTTTAATAGCCAATCCAATAACCGTAAAAAGTGATCACCGAGGTAACCCAATAAAATTTGAAATAGATATCCATGTAAACCACTTGAGAAAAGTTGTCCTTAACAACCTAATTCATCGAAAGTAAAAATGAAAATGCACTAAATTCATCAAATCGATGGCTAAAATAAAGCCAAAATATGCAGACACACAGACACGATTATGAAATACAACTAAAAAATAAGAAAATATTGAAATTGTTACCTTCTAATATAGTTAAGCCACTTAGCTTGGAACAATTGTTAGTCATCCCCAATAATCATAATTATCATGACCATCATCTTGAGTTGCTGTACATCAAACAAATTGAACTCCGCTATTAAGGTCACCTTGCAATCAAAGTAACAATCCAAACAAAAAGCCCAACTTACCACGTCTATGGAGGTTCATAATCCAATATAGGCAAAGAAGAGCTCTGCAAATACAATATTCGATTAAAAAAATCTATAAATATAATATAACAGAAGAAAGAAAGAGCACTACAATTAGCCAATATCAAATTAAAGAACTCTATAAAGAGAGTAGAGTTTACATGGGTAATGAAGAAAACCATTAGCTATCTGCAACAATAGCAATAAGCAAAGCACAAAACACATCAATGACATTAATTTACAGATCATATCAGTGCAGACACACCATCATTTGGTATCAACATCCAACTATCTTTTGAGATTATTTAATCTCTTCAATAACAAATGCCGTCATCTTGTAAAATGCACATGAAACTTGAGATTAACTTCTATGAAGCAAAATGCATACAAAATAATTATAACAGCTCAAATCTCATTATATGGTCAACATCAGATATTCCTTAAAACACTCGTTATTATTAAGCTTTCAAGATTTGTTAGCGTAATATAAATTCTCAATTTCAATTTGAATTAATTCCATTTTTGTGTAAGTTTATATTAATTGTGCCAAGTTTTTCAAATTAACGTTTAATGTGAGAGGTTTCAGAAAATGCATAATCAATCATATTGCTTTCTAAGTTTTAATCCTTCGTGCATTCTGTAACACCCCGAATTTTTCTAATTAAATGCACACATGCATATGTTAGCAATTTGTTGATAAATTTGTGTGTTTGTTAAAATAATTAATATATTTTAAAGACATAATATTGTGCTTTATAAATCATTTATAAACTACCTTGATTAGGCAATACTTGCCATTGTTTGTTATAATATATCTTAAACGTGAATCATGAAATTTGCCACTAATAAAGAAAAGCTTGGCATGGATACACCCCATGTTCTTAACCCTATTATTATATGTAGTATTCACTATCCGTAAGCTCCTGAAAAATAGAGAAACACCCGTAGCAGCCTTCATCTTCCAAACCTGCTCTCACTCATTTCACCTCGGTTTAGCACAAAAATTCACCACCCAACTCGAAACCAACCCACAAACTCGTTTCCGACCACCGTTTGGCAAACAGACCACCATTTGTAGCATTTAGCGGACTGTATTTTGGAGATTGCGGTCACCACGGTCGTCGTTTGCAAAAACGGACATCGTTTTTGAGTTCCTCTCGTCGAGCTCATCGAGAAGCACGAGTCACTCGTTTCGCTCCATTCTCGTTCCTGTAGGCGATTAATTCTCTTTTGAGGTAAGGGGGGAGATTATCTTACTCATGGGTATAACAATGGTTGTGGGTAGAGGGGTTGGCCTTAGACCCCAATTTGGTCTGGTTTTAGTGTTTGCTATAATTTAAATAATTTACAATGATGTTGTGTCGAAAATAAAATTTTCGAGTTCTAAATGCTTGATTTTGGGTGATGATTGAATTGATTGTGAGCTTGTCCCTGTTGTTGCAGTTTCACTATTGAATAAATACATGCTTAATTGTGCTTGTTTCTACAATAGACTAATCCACTTTCGGTTCTCCCTTGGGTGTGCTTCTTGTTGAAAAGTGTTATACATTGTAATACCTTATAGCAGGTTGTTTTGAGTTCAGTTCTTGGAATGTTCACGAATTGTCGTTTATGGCTAATTTTTTGGGAGAGTATTAACTTAAAGTGAGGAATTAGAATTAAAAGTTATATCATTTTAGGATATCTGGAGATGTCAAAATAGTATATGATAGTGATTTATATATTTTTAAGTACCAATTATAGAAGTATCCTAGGAACTATAGGATGATCTATATGTTTTTAAGTTCACGCAGGGAACAATGCCTGGGAGGCTTGCTACAATGTTATTTATTAGTAGTTGCTAATTGGACTAAGGTTGTAGGGATATGCTTACCTTTATAGAGATATGTTAGCGTATAAATAAAAGAACTAGTGCAGGTGCAGAACTCTAGTAAATAATTAAGTGACAAAAGAATGGGGCTTAGGAATGGATGCAAGACAGGCACACACAAATTAAGTTTCCTAAAAGAGACCAACTTGGTTAGGTTGCATGCAAATGGTTGTATAGTATCTAATTATACAAACAGAAGTTATAAAACATAAAACAGATTTTGGTCATTTAGTGTAGATGAGTTAGGCTGAGATACTAATGAGTAAGGAGTTGTAATAATTGGTTTTAAAAATCGAGGTTTAATTAAATAAAAAGTATAGCAATCTGAAACTATAAATAAGATGTAAAAATAGATTGACTTGATTAATAATAGGGAGCGACCTTTCTTCGGTTGGGGGAAACATAGGGTGTGGCATTTAGTTTAAGCGTATTAGTTCTAAGATATTGATTTTTGGTGACTAGATTAGAATAGGTATTGTGTTATTTATATGGCTTGAAATTTGGGTTTATGAATATTACAGAGACGAGTCACCTAGCCCGTGAGAGGCGAGGATGGTGTTCTAGTGGTACTCAGTTGGTGTCGTGCTTAGCCTGTGAGACGCAACCTTGTTTCCGAGTCTGAGTTACCTAGCCTGTGAGAGGCAATCCTGTTTCCGAGTCCGAGTTACCCAGCCAGTGAGAGGCAACCCGATGTCTTCCAGTTTGAGTTACCTAGCCTGTGAGTGGCGAGGATGGTACTCAAGTGTTTCTGCCTAGCCTGCGAGAGGCCACCCGGTGTCTTTCGTTTGAGTTATACCTAGTCTGTGAGAGGCGAGAATGGTACTCATATGATCCAGTGTCAGTCAGTTAGAGATTGTTATAACGTACCACATGCCTATGGTGTAGAGTCGGAGGATGTCTTATATTGACATGCATTTTTTTCTTTGTGACGATGTAGCGCGGTAGAATTACGTGATTGTTTTGATGGTATGTTTGTGTTTATTTCTATCCACTGTTGTTGTTGTGCTTTTTAACATGATGTAAGATGTACTCACCCCCTATTTCTTATGTGTCCTGTATGGTATGATTCGTGTGCAGGCTCTCCTCAGGACGAGGCTCAGGAGTAGTGCTGAGGCGTTCATCCACGAGGATGTGGTGGAGAATAATTCCCCACTTATGTTTTGATTTTTATTTTTCCCTTGTTAGACAACTGTCATGTTCAATGGGATTGTAAGGCTCTGATATTGTGACACCGGGGTCAGGATTAATGTTTTGGTCTAGAAACTATTTATTTAATTATTTTCCACGCACTATTTTATTTGAGGATGATTGTAAGACTTTTAGGAAGTCAACGAAATTCATTTATGTTGACCTATGATTTTAAAGACAGGATGTGTGGTGATGACGTGATATTTTTCCCGGACGAAGAATTGTTATTATTTCTATCACTCTCCCATTTAATTTAGTTACTATTATTTCTTACTAAAGTATCGTTCTCACTTGTTTTGAGAAATTCATTTAAAAAGAATATTTTGGGGTTAAGGGTGTCACACATTCTCTGAAATAAAATCAAATTTGATTGAAGCAACAATTTAGTAAAATAAACTGCAGAAGAAAAAATACAATCAATCATATTGCTTTCTAAGTCCCAATAACCTTGTTCTACTTATATCATTATAGGACTTCAGAACAACTTAATGAGGGGAAAATTTCTGTTAAGCAGAAGACATGGTGGATAGTTTAATGTATCACCCCAATGCTATGATTAACTCCTAAATAAGAATAAGAATAAAACGAAAATAAAATACGAAACCCTAAGAAGACTAACACTAAAGAAAAGAGAAGGAAAAAAAATAACATAAGAACTAAACCCCAAAACATAAGACCAGCAAAACATAAGAACACCCAAAAAACCAATTTACTACCAAAAAACTTCCTCTTGGTTTTCTAACTATTAGCTAAAACGACTAATAAACTGGAACAGAGCGAGTAACTAATAACAATGTTTCCTTGATTTGAGGCCTCTTTTGATTTCCTTGAATTAATTTCGCCAATATTCCTTAATGATAGGCTTTATTGTATTAAATCTTGACCGTTTATTTCTCAGCCGCAATTTAGTTGAACATCATCCGTTAATAACTTTTTCTCATCATCTGAATATGTGTAGACCGTTGGATCATTACTGTTTGTTGACGTGTTGCACATGTGTCGCTTAAAAGCTTACTTGGACTTTGGTGAAATCTGATGTAATTACCATGAATTAGTGACATGGACGATGACATGTAGTATCCATGGTTTAGTATAATTAAGATAAAATAATATGACATGTTAGCATTGACTAAGACTAAAAATATTGTGAATAGATTTTTTTTGTTCGAATCATTGTTAGCTACCCACGAAGTATCGTAACGCTTTTAATGAAAGTATAATTTTCGCTTGTTCTTTAGAGCAAATTTCGCATTGGTCAACATCAAGTTTGTCACTACGCAAATCGGACCTAGGAGCTAACTATAATGTAACAGAAAGATCTAATTAAAAGAGATATTAATTCATAAATCTGTTTACAATATTTTTAAGTTTAAGAATTTATTTAAAAATTCTCAAATAGCTTCGAACCTAGAGAGTAATAAAACCTTTAGGGTCTGTTCGATGATCTAGATAAGTTAACCATGTCACTTGTCCAATCATACCTCTCTAGTTAAAAATATTATATTGAATTTGAGGTGGATTAAAAACCAGCAGAATAAGATGAGGAAAGAATTTTTTTCATTTAATCTTATGAAACATATATTTAAAATATTAAAATGAAATCTTGTAAAAATAAATATATGTTAAAAACACATAACTAAAATTAAAATGTGATGTCACGTTAAAAACTAAAAGGTATTACACGAGAGGTCCTTTAAGTTATTTAATTGTAACAAGTTCGTCCTTTAAGTTTTTTCCGTACCACTTAGGTTCTTTAAGTTATTTAATTGTAACAAGTTTGTCCTTTAAGTTTTTTTTCGTACCACTTAGGTCCTTTAAGTTATTCAATTGTAACAATATGGTCCTTTATGTTATTTAATTATAACTTTTAAAGGCCAAAAAACTTACATTTTCCAGCCCCAAATTGCTACATTTAAATAACTTAGAGAACCTAAGTGGTACAAAATAACTTAAAGGACCAACTTGTTACAATTAAAAACTTAAAGGACGTAAGTGTACGAAAAAACTTAAAGTACCAAATTGTTATAATTAAATAACTTAAAAGACTTCTGGTATAATTTAGCCAAACTAAAACTAGTAACACATAATTAAAAAATAGGCAAAATTACACCAGAGGACCTTTAAGTTATTTATTTGTAACAAGTTGGGCCTTTAAGTCTTTTTTTGTAACAAATAGGGCCTTTTAGTGATTTCTCTAGCTTATGTATTTTGATGTAATGCTACTTTATATATTGTGATTACTCTAGCTTATGTATTTTGATGCAACCAAGCATATTTTGGTGTATTTTGATGTAATCAACGATATGACATTGTACTAAAAGGGTCAACGGTGTCAACGTTAGGTAACTTAAAGGGCCTATTTGTTACAAAAAAAAACTTAATGGGCCAACTTGTTACAAATAAATAACTTAAAGGTCTTCTAGTGTAATTTTGCCTAAAAAATAATGGTAGCTTTGAAAATAAATTGAAAAATAAATATATTATTAAAAAATAGAAATAAAATTTTAATTTAACCTTTTTTAATAAATAAAATATAGATATTGTTCCCATCCGGATCCGCCGATTCCTACATCCGCTCGGCTCTCGAATGACCTCCTCTGAAGACTGACCTATCGGCTCCAAAATATCTCGCCTCTACCTCTCCCAAAAAAGTTGCTATTTTATTTGGGTTTTTATAATTTAACGGATTTGGTGTATGTTAACATTATACTATATCTTTGTTTGAATAAAGATCTAGATCTAGCAATAACGAAACATTCAATCTCTATTTCAATTGTTTGGAACATAAAACAATCTCTGATTTCCCTCTACCAGTCTGTAACGGTCAACTCGACCATAATGTATATTTACTGTCATTTAATTAATACCCTTGTAATATATATATATATATATATATATATATATATATATATATATATATATATATATATATATATATATATATATATACAGCCCTGAGAGGCCAATTGACGGATCCAATTCCATTTTCCACAATACATAACTGTGTTATTATAAAACGTGTGTTCAGTCCTTTCTCAACATGAGAAACCGATCGTAACAAATATCAAAAGAGAAATTTTGTCATTAACATATAATATGTATCATATGTTTATTTATTAAGTTATTTAAAATATATAAAAGAATAACTTATATTATATTTGTAAAAAAAAAAGGTGCTTCCAGGTGAGTGATCAAACTAAGTCCTCCACCGGTAAACCATAAAATTAACTGTAGGATATTATGTAAAATATTATGAGTGACTAAGATTGAATCAACTAGTATTAAATCTCAACCATTAATAAAATTCATTTTAGGCAAAATATTTCCCGGGTTCCCTTAACTTATTTATTTGTAACGAATAGGTCCTTTAACTTTTTTTTTAGTGCATAATTCCCTTAACTTTTAAAAACATTGCACCATGGTCCCTTTTAACGATTTTTTTATAACAAGTTATCATACAAAATTTCCACGTAGGCATAAAAAAAAAAGGCACATAAGCCCTCTAAAAGTCAGACCTCCCTCTTATATTCCCTCTCTTCAAAATTTCCATCTGTTTGAAGACACTGCGAGCGACACACAAACCACAGCATCGCCCTCTCCTCGTTACTGCCTACTGGTTCTTCTCTCCGTCGCAAGTAAGTTTCATTCTCTTCCTTCTTCATATTACGTTATGCCCATTTTCTCCTTTGGTTAGGGTTTCAAATTTCCAATATATAAATTGATAGGTTGCTGGGTATTCAGCCGCATCGCAAATAAAAGAAAACACAGATAGAGAACTTATTTGGATCATATGACTCGAATCATAATAATAAATTAGGAGAATTACTGTTTAGAAATCAATTTCTTGATCTTAGCAGACATTCAAGTATCTTAATTTTTGCTTTTCAGTTATCGTTGTTTAGTAATAATGTTTTTCCTTTTTATTACAATGTGAATTGAAGGTTTGTTTTGCAAATTATGTATGTGATGATGTCTTTGTGTCTTTCACTATAGAGATGGTGCATGTTAAGATGCACACCAACTGTTCGACGTAATTCCTTCTCCACAAAATGTAAAATTAGGGCCCTTTTACTTTTTAAAAACATTTTCCGTTTTTTATTTCTTGAAATATGCATTTGTCTTATTATGTTGTTAACGAGAAAATGGAAGACTGTTGTAATGAATAATTGTGATAGAGAGTTTTTTGTTTTTTTCAATGGAAATTGTCAGAGAGTAGATGTAAGAATAGTTCGGGAGAGTGTATTTTCGAAGATAATGAAAATGTTGATTTGACATTCTCAAAATTTCTTAAAATACTGAACTTGTTTTCACTAATATTTCCTAGTTTAAGCGGAAATAAGTGGAAATAAAAAATAGGTTCTTATATTGTCGTTTCTTCAAATACATAGCCTTTTGTCTTTTCCCTTTTCTATTAGTTGATAAATTTACATATTTTTTATCTGAGTAATATTGTAGTGTAAAGGGTACTTGGCCCAGAGATGAAAACATGAGTGTTTTTTCTTGTCCCTTGTCCTTGTCATCGTTTTCAACACCTCCACGGACTCTCTATCTTTTCACATACCTTCTAAACACACTCTTCACATGATTTACTAGTTGTCTGTACTAACTCTGCAAGTAGTGAAAAATGCAGTTAATTCTTCAAAGTTTATTTCAATAGTCGTCCATTTTATTAATCAATAAAAAGTCGTCCCTTTTTATTTAATCAATAATCTTAACAGGAGTAAGAAATGCATTGGAAGTTTGGAACCAAGTTGTTTTCTTTGTAGATTGTGTTGTTGAGGAATCCTAGAGTAGTAGAATTAGTCTTGGTTGACAGTCTACAGCTATTTATGATGATGTTAGCAGTAGAATCCTAGAGTAGTAGAATTAGTCTTTGTTATTTCACCTTTTTTAAGGGTCTTCTCTACAGACTGTTATTCAGGTCATTAGAAATAGAATCTGTCAATCTTATAATGGATGTTTTCGTTGGATTATGCATTGCATACATACATTTCACTCCGGAAAATGGGGATATTCCTTCAGTAACATGATATTAGTTTATGATATCTGCTAAAGAAATTTTAGTCGTTGAGAAGTTTCAGCATGAAGAGATGCATGTCCTTTATTTCATCTTAAATTGATTACCATTCATTCATTTATAAATATGCATTTCTTTTTCTATTATGCTTTCTTGGTTGCCAATAAGATATGCGTGAATCATTCTAGCTGTAGTTAAATCTGCATTTCAATTGTAATTTGCTCGTGTATTGAATTCTTGTACAAGTTTCGCAGTTTAATAGGATACATGAAACTCGGTTCTTAATTTCAATCTTCGATCTACTTGATAGTAACGTCTGATCTTAAGCATATTTGATTATTTGATTGCTGATCTGCAAAGTTTCAAATAAGACACTTGACTGAAAGATGAAACTTAGTAATAGCATTTTCTTTTTTATTTTCTACTCTGCATTCTTGGTTGCTAGTGTTATTTAAGACATGCTTCAATATTTCCAGCCATAGTTAAATCTGCATTTCTTTTGTAATTTGCTCTTGTTTATTGAGTCCTTGTACAAGTTTCTCAGTTTAATAGGATATGTGAAACTTTAATTTCAATCTTAGATCTACTTGATATTGATGTCTGATCTTCAGCATATTCATCATGAAGATAGTATCATTTGACTGTTGATCTGCAAAGTATCAAATAGGACACCTGATTAAAAAATGAAAATAAATAATATGGGATGGAATCTAGTTATTTACTCAGTTTTTCGCCCTGTATTTGCAGTTATATATTTGTTATAGTAGAAAATCTGATCCTTTATCAATCAACAGCATATCCTCTTTGTTTTTAAGATTCTGGCTTTATTTGTGCTGCAGTTTGAATAAATAGACATGCCTGAGACTGAGGTGAATCCAACTTTCAGCAAGTCAACTGGATTGCCTCGAAAGCGCTTCTATCGGGCAAGAGCTCACAGCAATCCATTAAGCGACTCCCACTTCCCTGTGCCATTATCCCCCAATCATGTTGACTTTTCTCTCCATTACCCTCACTACTTTCCCTCGTCTGATCAAACTGATGGTTCCAGAAAGATCAAGTTTGCTGATATTGGCTGCGGTTTTGGGGGGCTGCTTATCAGTCTTTCCACTCTGTTCCCAGAAAAACTGATGATTGGAATGGAACTCAGAGATAAAGTGAGCGAGTATGTCAAGGAGCGAATTACATCTTTAAGGGTAGCAAATCCAGGTCAATACCAAAATGTTTCCGTGGTGCGAACTAACTCCATGAAGTATATTCCCAATTACTTTGAGAAAGGGCAGCTCTCCAAGATGTTTTTCTTGTTTCCCGATCCTCATTTTAAAGAGAAGAATCATCGTCGTCGTGTTATCAGCCCATTCTTACTAGATGAGTATGCTTATGTGCTCGAGGTTGGTGGAATAATATACACAATTACAGACGTAGAAGAACTTGGGGACTGGATGAAGTCTTGTCTAGAAAATCACCCTATGTTCGAACCACTCACTGAGAAAGAACTTGAAGCTGATCTAGTTGTGAAGCTTTTGAGTTCTGCTACTGAAGAAGGCCAAAAGGTTGCAAGAAATGGGGGTCAAACCTTTCAGGCTGTATACAGACGCATTGCGCTATCTGATTAAACATCATAGGCTTTGATTTCCTAAACTAAGGTGTTGGTAATCAAAAAAATGGTTTCTATCTGTCAGCTGGGTAATTGGTTTGATTTGGCCACATTTTTGGCAGATATTTAGTGTCAAAAGAATCATCTGGTTTTTGCATTTTTTGATTTGCTATAATGTTTTTATTTTCATATTGAATAGAACCTATTTGATATCCAAAGCAGAACTATCATAGAGTGTAGTTTTACGATTTAACCCGTTCGATTTGCTATGGTTGAATGCAATTTTGCCTATCTTTGGTGAAAGTATAGTTTGGGCCTCAAACAGTTGCTTTTGCATCATCAGTAAGGATATTATTTAGTGAAATAGGTTTTTAAGCAGGTTTTAGGCTTTGTTAAACTCTCAAAACGACAGGCTCAGATCTAACACTTTCAATGCAGGACAAGCCTAAACATTGCAAAACGCAGTTCGACCTAATGTAGAAAAAGAAATAGGAGACACGATATTGGTCACGCAGTTCGGCCAATCTTTACTTACGTCTGCGACTACAGAGCAGTTGTAGTTCCATCTTATAAATTGTATAATTATATTTTGAGTACAAGCACTAACGATTTAAATAGGCTACTCTAACGGGCCTGGTAAATGGGCTGAATACATATATAAATAAATCTACTATTTACAACATATCTCAACACTCCCCCTCAAGCTGGTGAATGGATATCTATCATTCCTAGCTTGCAAGTAAGTTGGTTGAAATGTTATGTTGGCAGACCCTTTGTTAGCACATCTGCTAGTTGATGTCCAGAAGGAATGTAGGATGTAGCTATTAAACCGCTGTCTAGTTTCTCCTTGATGAAGTGGCGGTCTATCTCTGTGTTTGGTCCTATCATGCTGAACAAGGTTATGGGCAATACTGATTGTTGACTTATTGTCACAAAACAACTTCATAGGCCCTTCATATTGTATTTGCAAATCATTCAATATGATCTTCAACCAAAGTAACTCACAGATTCCTTGAGCCAAAGCTCGAAATTCCGCCTCGGCGCTTGATCGAGCCACCACATTTTGCTTCTTACTTCTCCATGTAACAAGGTTCCCACATAAAAATGTGCAATAGCCTGAGGTGGATCTTCTATCACTCACAGAACCTGCATAATCTGCATCAGTATATGCCTCTATAGTTAACTTTCCACCTCTCTTGAAAAGGAGTCCTCTCCCTGGAGTGGCTTTGAGATATTGCAGAACACGGTCTACTGCTTGAAGGTGTCTTACTCTTGGATCATGCATGAACTGACTTACAACACTAACTGCATATGCCAAGTCAGGTCTAGTGTGGGCTAAGTAGATCAATTTCCCCACTAGTCTTTGATATTGCATTTTGTCAACCTTAGCACTTTCCACTTCGGTGCTCAATTTGTGATTTTGCTCAATAGGGACGCTTGCAGGCTTACATCCAAGCTTTCCCGTTTCTTTCAGAAGGTCGAGAACATATTTTCTTTGAGAAATAAAAATGCTTTCATTGGAGTAAGCTACCTCAATCCCTAGGAAATACTTAAGTTTCCCAAGGTCCTTCATTTCAAAACATGTAGCTAATTTTTCCTTAAGCAGTTGCCTTTCGGTCAAATCATCCCCTACAACAATAATATCATCAACATAAACAAGAAGTATTGTCAGTTTACCACTCTGTGAATGTTTCAAGAAGAGTGTATGATCTCCCTGGCTTTGTTTATAGCCAAGGTGCAACACTGCCTTTGAAAACCTCCCAAACCAAGCCCGAGGAGACTGTTTTAGTCCATATAAAGCTTTTCTCAGCTTGCAAACCACATTCATTCCATTTGTGGGACCAAATCCTGGTGGAATCTCCATGTACACTTCTTCTTCTAAATTGCCATGCAAGAAAGCATTCTTAACATTAAACTGGTGTAATTCTCAACCAAAGTGTGCAGCAAGAGAGAGTAAAATACGAACAATATTCATTTTTGCCACAGGAGCGAATGTCTCCTCATAATCAATTCCATAAGTTTGAGTGTATCCCTTTGCCACCAGTCTTGCCTTGTACCGATCTAGGGTACCACTGGTTTATGCTTGACTGTGTAGATCCATCTGCAACAAACAGGTTTCTTGTCCTTTGGTTTCTCAACAATCTCCCAAGTTTCATTCTTCTCAAGTGCTATCATCTCTTCATTCATAGCCTGGGCCCAATTTTTATCTTGAAGTGCCTCTTGCACTGATGTAGGGATTATTACATAGTCAACAGCTGCAATAAAACTTTGATGCTGCAAGGAAAGATGCTTAGAAGAAACAAATTGAGAAATAGGGTACTTAGCACAAGATCTTTTCCCTTTTCTCAAAGCAATAGGTAAGTCATCTACATCAGGATCAATAATATCAACATCTGTATCAGGGTCATCAGTATTAGGAATATGAGAATCTGAAGTTGATGAGTCACTTTTAGTACTTACCTCTGGTTCAGGCGGCTGGAGCTGATTCTGGACCAGATCGGGTTTTCCTCTTCTCTGATAAGTAAGAATAGGCTCACTAGCCTTGTTCTTCACTGGTTCCAAAGGTATTGTTTCCTGCAAAACAGAAGACACAGGAGATACAGGAGGAACATTTGGAACAAAACTAGGAGAAATGGAAGGAGGAAAGGGAGTAGGAGACACAAAGTCTGTAACTGGTGACTCGTGTTGCCATGGACCAAGGAAGAGAAACTCAAGCTTGGACTCAGATTCCAAATTGGAATTGGAATCACTCTCCCCTTGAAGCTGTGGACGAGTGAAAAAGGAGACATGCTCATGAAAGGCTTTGATACCACTAGAGGGAAAAGTACTTCGGTGGTGCTTAGCAAATTGACAAATGTCACACTTAAAGGACTCAATAGACTGTTTTATGAATAAAAATGGAAACATAGACCTGAGTAATGAGAAAGGAGGATGACCAAGACGCTTATGTAGAAGCCAAATTTGTGAAGTAGGAGAGGGAGACTGTGACCGAGACTGAAGTGCGGAAGACAACACCTTTTTAATAGCATGCTCATCAGATAAATAGTACAACCCTCCCTGTTCCTTAGCAACTCCAATCATCTTTCCCGTGGCAAGATCCTGAAAAACACAATGAGAAGTGAAAAGAGTAACTTTGCAGTTATGATCACGAGTAAGTTTATGAATTGATATTAGGTTGTGAGAGAGTGTGGGAACATGCAGCACATCTTGTAATTGCAGTGAAGGTTGCAACCTAACATTTCCAGAGCCATCAATACGAGCATAAGAACTATTAGCAACAGTAACATATTGATCCCTCTCAGAGGAGGTATAAGAGGAAAAACAATTGGCGTCAAATGTCATGTGATTAGTTGCACTAGAGTCAAGAATCCAAGCATTCTTAGGGATTGTACAAACACTAAAAGCTCGAGAACATACACTCATACCAGTCGTGGAGGGAGCACCAGACGGCTTACTGAGATATTCAAGTAGAGACTTCAAACGGATCACATATTCCTTAGTGAAGCACAAAGAGTAATCAACAACGATTTTTTCAGCCATTTGTAACAAGCTCGAAAAATAAATATTGGCACCTAACGAGCCAAACACGGCCAAAAGAAGGGATATTCCTCAAAGAGAGGCCAAGAAAGATCTAAATAAATCTGTGTGACCAGAGGCTGAGCAATCTAAAAAAGATGCAGATCCAAAAAAAAAACTTGCAAAACAGCACCGTGCTTGAATAGTACCTGTACTGACAGATGGGCGCATAAACAGTACTTATTTGGATGAACACTAACCGCGAACAGTGCAGTGAACAGTACCTGTGAACAGTGTCGCAAACAGCAATCGATGAACAGTACGCGTGAACAGTAACGATGAACAGTGGCTTTTGGATGTTAAACTGCTGATCAGGTACTAGCTAATTTCAATGAGAAAAAGAGGAACAAAGAAGGTTCCAAATACTGCAACAAAGGCAGAAAACAAGCCGCAATGAAGGTGGAAAAGAAAACTATGATGAAGACGGCTAGGGTTTATGCAGAAGCAAGTCTCTCAAGATCGAGAGCTTTGATACCATGTAGAAAAAGAAATAGGAGACACGATATTGGTCACACAGTTCGGCCAATCTTTGCCTACGTCTGCGACTACAGAGCAGCTGTAGTTCCGTCTTATAAATTGTATAATTATATTTTGAGTACAAGCACTAATGAGTTTAAATAGGCTACTCTAACGGACCTGGTAAATGGGCCAAATACATATATAAATAAATCTACTATTTACAACATATCTCAACACCTAACCTATTCTCACCCCTATTCAACAACCTATCTGCCTGCCAAGTGTGAGAATGTGTTTATGATATTTGCCTTTACCAAGTAGTCTATGCCTTGAAGCCTGAAGGATGTTTAGATGCGATTCTTTTAGTCCCAAACTCCAATGGTGCCTTGGGAAATTAGTTTACTTATTATAAAATGTTAGTTATACAAAGTAATTTCCATCATGATAGGAACCAGAATTTCTCATCACTCAATAGAACAATTAAACTGTATATTAATGGCGATAAAACTGAAATTACATAGGTAACCGATAAACTAGACAATTCGAGAAGCCTAGGGTCTCCCAAAGACACTTATAGAGGCCCAATCTCTCCAAAAGGAATAACTTCCCAAATTCATACTTGCTTAATGATTCTAACCCCCTAAGTCCTATTTATAACCTCCACTAACTCTCCCACTTTCCCTCCACATTGCCACATAAGCAAGTTGGTTACAACTAATTCCATCCCTAAACCATAATCCCCTACATCTCATATATTTAATTTCCCATTCTACATTTTATTTATTTAGGATCCTATCACATCATTCTTTTGAGATAGTAGTAAATTAGTACTATTATTGTTTTATTATATTCCAAATGATTGCTTGTAATTCAGTCATGGAGCAATTATCATAGTAATACTGTGCATCACACGTTGACTTTTTTACTCAGTTTAATGGATTAATGGGCAGTGCAGATCTCAAAACAATTGAATTCAAGACACTAAGGATCTGGTCTACTCTTAAGCAAGCTACACAATATTTTCTCACATATAATTTCGTTGCTCTATTATTTCTCTGGTGTCATATTGTAGCACAATGGTTAAGGTAAGGAAGTTCTGGTCTGTCTTGGTTACTCTACTGCATTTGTTGGACATCACATCTTCACATTCCATTGTTAAGAACCTACCAGGTTTTGGGGATCTTCCATTCACTTTTATTACTGGGTTAGTTATAACTTCCTATTCTTCCTTTTCCTTTCAGTATTTGTTTTGTTTTTTTGGACTTGTGTGCGAACCGCAACAAACCGAATTGAAAAACAAAAAATCGAATAAGCTGCAAACCGAAGAAACTGAAAGCTGCAAAACACCAAATTTTTGGATTGGATCGGATTAGGTTTTGAATCACTCAACATGGAACTATTACACTCTTTATAATATATAATTTAATATCATAATTGTGGTTACCTTATTAGTTATACTTCAAATAATTTTTTCTAGTGTTGCCATTATAGTTACTAAATTTGAGAGTTAAGCTAAAATATGAAACTTATATTAATGATTAATTATACTATTATATAATTATATATTTGAACGTATGTATGAAAAGTGTTTATGAATTTGGCTACTCTGAGGCATTAAGTTGTGACTATGTGTTTCGTTACTTTTCTAATGATTATTAAGTTTTTTTTACTACTAATAACAATAATAAAGTAAATAATTTTAGTGAAGAAAAAACTGAAAACCAACCCAATCCAAACTAAATCAAATTGGAAATGGATTGAATGATTAGAGAACAAAACGGCAATGGTTTGATTGAATATTTTCTGCCTAAAAAAATCGATCTAAACCAATCCACGAACACCCTTAGTGTCCTCCAACTCTCCAAGGCTATGTTTTGCGGAAGAAGCTCACATCTCTTCATCCCCACGACCAAGATAGTAACTTAATTAATATCGGTTTGACAAAAAATAAAAGATAACAAATATTAATTATTGTGTTGAAACTTATGTCATACTTGTTTTCCCTTATTTTTGTCAAATTGATGACGATCAAATCATCTGTAACATCTCTAGTTCGTAGTCGACCATACAAACGCAGAATATTACCTTTTAGCAAAATCAGAGGTGCACAAAGCGGAATGGATAAAAACTCATAACAATATATATATAAATCCACAACCAGTGATGTCTCAGTCATTCAAAATACCATGAAGTTTAGAAAAGGTTTTACACATCACATAAGTCAATAGAAGTACATAATATCCATAAGTGCACATATCCCTAATACATAAAGCGGTTCGAAATCGATACATGACATGAACAAGACTAAATATAGTCTCCATGATACATAATACTAAAACATGAAACTGAACATTATAGCCATGAGCTGAGATCCTCAGCTAGCAGAACTCTTGCCCTTGCCTGAACTACCTGAGTCCTTCACCTGTGAATCTGAAAATCAACAACAATGAGGGATGAGATTACTTAATCTCAGTGAGTTGTCGCAACCCCTTATCATAATACTCTCAGTTGTTCAATTTTAATTAATATAACCTAGGGTGCATCTCTCCTAACGTGATAGACTTACATAGTATAAACACTATCGTGTACACGGTGAAGGAATCCGACACTCGCCAATCTAACGAGTAGTAGAACCATGAAGACCCGGGGAGTAGTCCACGACACTAACCCCAAGTACACCCTCCATTCTTTACTCAATTTATTTTCCCTTATATATAGGATACTTAGTGGTCTCTCCCGTTTAGCAAAAACGTACATAATCAGTCCACAGAAAATTTTCAACATTTACGCATAAACTTCAACAAATTAACTACCCAATCAAACGATATCAGAATTTAGCAAACGACCCCTCTACGGAACGCTCATGAAGTCTAGTTTTTGACTATATTTTTAAATTTGCAAAATGATGGGTCAATAAATACGTTTTTAGAAAATAAGTCAGTATGTCCAAAAAACGGGACTGCAATTGTGACCTAGATTGCAATCCTTCTAAAATGACCAAAACTTACTCATATAACCTGGAACTTGAGCCTAAACAGTATAAAATTAAGTCCAGTTTTGAAAGAAATAAAAATCATTCGAAAAGGAGCTCAATTGAAACCACCATGCCCAAAACACTAACCCTATGTCCAGATTGTCCCCAGAATTTTACCCTAACTTTTGGAACCTATAACTTGAGCAACACAACTCCAAATGCAACCAAACCAGAGCCAAAATAAAGATAATTCAATCTAGTTTCTAAAATGGCAAGCCACATAATTTTTCAACCAGCAAAACAGTCCCAATCACCGAAAAACCGAACGTACCCCAGAATGTCTCTAAACAGTGAACTTGACAACACAATAAGCATCAAACAAGCACCAAATTCAACAATTAAGATATATTATCATCAAGGAACAGCAACTCACATTTTTATAGAATCAAAACACATTAAAACGTAACTAACCTTGAGTGCAAAGACAAATGCACAACACAAACAAACTTCACAAAAATCAGTTTTTATGGCTTCCAAATCACCAAACTCGACCCCAACCCTCTAGGACCAGTTTCTATACTTTGATTTTCTCCTCCTAGCACCTTATTTGACCCCAAACCAGTAGCAACCAAGTTCCAAACACTCCCTTTCAACTCCAAAACAAAGTTGCCATGGATGGATTCAAGCTTTCTCTTCTTTCTCTCTCTAAGGCTCGATTTGGGTGTGGAGAAAGGGGGACTTTTTGCTGCTGAAATTGGTATGTTTTGTAGAGAATCACACAAGAAATGCAATGGAACAAGAATGGAGGACATGCATTGAAAGATCAAGAGTTCTCTCCTCTTCTTCCTAATCGCATTCTCTCTCTCTCTCTCTCTCTCTCTCTCTCTCTCTCTCTCTCTCTCTCTCCAAGCTCTCATCTCTCTCTGTTTTGGTCGAATAATGGAAGGGAAGGGAATGGGTGTTGCTGATTGTGTTTTGTAGAGATGAGGTGTAATGTTTCATGAAGGGTATATCTTTTCCCCACCTATTTTGCTTAAAAACCCCTTAACTCTCATTCTAACTCTTAATAACCCCCAATTAACCCAAATTAATCTTATACAATCACATACTTTCAAAATAGAATTTAGCAAACAATTATTTTAAAACAACTAATATCTTAATAACTCAATTAAATTAGAGAATAATTAGTAATTCATGAAATGGACTATGGGTGTTACATCATCATCTTAGTCGTGAGGACAAAAAAGGTTGTAAAACTTTTATATTTGATAGACGATCTATCATTGTTAGAATTTCGAGCATTTTTAACTATTGGTTCACTATGGACAACCTATCAATTAATGTGGATCAATATAGAAGCCACCATGTTTCCTGTGGTTGAGTTTGAAAATGGGTACACAATTATTTTGGTCTTGAATTTGTGAGGTATTGTTACTATAGTCTCTGAATATATTAAAATGGCTAAATATCTGTTTTGGTCCTTTATGGTTGGGCGAAGTTTCACTTTCGTCCTTTATCTTTTTTTTGTTCCGTTTTAGTCCTTTATGTTTCATTGTGCAAGAAAGTGAGGGACCAAAACGAAACAAATTAAAAACTGAGAGGGACCAAAATTAAACCAAACAAAAAAGCAGATGACAAAAATGAAACAAATAGTGCTAACGGTAGGGACGAAATCCAAACAAAAATGAAACATAAATGACTAAAACGAAATAAAAAAAGATAAAGGACGAAAGTGAAACTTCGCCCAAACATAAGGGACCAAAACAGGTATTTAGCCTATTAAAATTACAAAAATACTCTAAAATGTGTCCTTTATTAATTAGATTAGTCTTCAAATCGGCTTTCGTTAATCAGTATTGCATCTAAATTTACTCAAAATGACACATTTTTTGAAATTTCAACTTACCTTTAAATATTTAGGAAACAAAATGATTGTTTACCCATTTGAAAAATACCTAAACTAATTAAAATGTTTTTTTAAAGAAATAATCTTAATGTTATATATGTAGATACATTGGGGTTGGTGAAACAGATGAGGTGCAACTATTTTATTACTTTGCTGAATCTCAAAGGAGTCCCATGAATGATCCATTACTTTTTTGGTTGGTTGGAGGTGCCGGTTGCTCTGGCCTTTCTGCCCTCTTCTATGAAAATGGTAATTATTTCTGTTTTTTTCTCACTTTTCTTATAACAATGTTCCGTTTCAAAGCCCAAATAGGAATTTAGGTCATTTTTACTATGTTTTCAAAGTTTTATTTTTACTTTTTATAAGATACACATATTACTACATGCATAACCAAGAGGATGATATCTAAAGTGGAGATTAATAGTGCAAGAAACAATAATAAATATGAAAAAAGTAAAAAAAAAACTTTGTAGCATTCTCATCATTTCTAAAAATGCTATTTCTTGATTTTGGATATCATCCCTCGTTGTATTTAATCTCTTGGGCTATCTGTCTATCTTATTGAAAAATAGAAAAATACAATTTTGAAAACATAAAAAACAGTCTTAATTTTTGCAACAGTTCGAAAGTTAACTTTCAGACGGTAAAAGTTGTTTTGCAAATTTACTTTTAAAATATGAAATGTGTAAAAAAAAACTTTCAAATATATAACTTTCAAATTAGAAGTCTTTTTGAAAAAAAAGTTATAAAAAAACCCATGGGGGGTACATATTAAAAAAAAGGTAAAATATATCTCGGGGTCCCTTAACTTATTTATTTGTAACGAATAGGTCCCTTAACTTTCTTTTATAACGCATAGGTCCCTCCCTTAACTTTTTTTTGTAACACATAGGTCCCTTAACTTTTTTTTGTAACACATAGGTCCCTTGACTTTTAAAAACGTAACACTGTTGCGCCTTAAAATCTCTCCCTTAAATAAGTTAAAAGGGGCAATAGTGTTACGTTTTTAAAAGTTAAAGGACCTATGCGTTACAAAAAAAAGTTAAGAGACCTATTTGTTACAAATAAATAAGTTAAGGGACTTATGCGTTAGAAAAAAAAAGTTAAGGGACCTATTCGTTACAAATAAATAAGTTAAGGGACCTGGAGAGATATTTTGCCTAAAAAAAAGAAGGGTGTTTTTAAAGCCCAAAGAAAAAGACAAGGCAAAGAGCCGAAAAGGGATCTCCACAACGGATGATCCACTACAACCCCTATCTAGGGCACCGATCAAATATGGAGGGGGATCGCCGAAAACCTCACAAAGAGTAGAAGCAACAACAACATCGTGCTTTGCCAACAAATCTCCACGCCGTTTGCAACTCTACCAAGGTGTCGCCATCGAAGCTCACAAGGCGGCTTACCAATGGCCCGAATTGCGTTCAACAACTTAGAAAGGGCGTGCAAAGGAGGAACACCATCGCGCAACAACTGAATAGCTTGATCACAATAAGATTCCACAACGATGGAACGAAAGCCACGTGGATGTGCCACAATAAATGGTTAATGGTATTATAGGGGAAAGACAAATAATTTATCAAAAGTAATAGAATTTATTAATTTTATTGATATGTTTAAATAACTTTAAAACGATCTGTGTTATGAAACGGGTAGATTAGTAGATATATTAATTAACTTTTGTAAGTGCAACATCCTGACATTAGTTCTTGAGCCGACTGTCAAATTCTCAATGACAAATGATATATTTGTTGAACTATCGAGTTTCCTTACTTATCCAAGTCGGTGGGATGAGATCATTTACAAAGACCAAAAATTTCTAGTAGGAGAGATTGTCATCCTCTCTGCTACTAGAAAATTTCACTCTCTCTCCTACTGGATAATTTCAACCAATGGGGAGGAGTGTAAGCCCAAATGTTTTTGCTAAATTTGCTTTTATAATTTTATAGGGCCATTAATGTTCAATTATGACAGTTTTAATGGAAGCTTGCCGGAACTTCAATTAAATCCATACACTTGGACAAAGGTGAGTAGCTTCTGTGACCGTACTAATTAATGACATCTCCTTCCATTTTTTATATGTTGGTTTTTACAAAAGACAAAACTTAGACACAGTTACTTAAGTCCTGTTCTTAGTGTCCGCTAATAAAAACATAACATGTGTCCCAATGTTTCCAATCCGTTAAAAATGAGTAACTCTGTTAAAAGTTTCTTCTCTCTCAAAAGTTGTCTTCTTCAATGCACGCGCATGTCGCTCCACCATTCACCACCAACAATGGCACCGCCCATTGCATCGTCCAATTTGCACTGGACCTCCGTCGGATGCGAACTCTCCGGTCACCATCTCTCTTTCTCTCTCATTCCAAAAATCCATATGGCCAATCACCCCCTTTCACCATTTATTTCTCTTAGACAAAAAGATCGCCAGACCCTCATCAAAAACCAAAGTCCAAACCACCCACACAAGCATCATCTGCGGCAAACACAACCACCGTCTGATCTCGCTGGTGACTAGATTGCGAACCAGCATCGACTGGAACCATGCTGGCGTGTGAATTATATGTCCCACTCTTAATTCACTCACGTGTACTATATGTCCTTCTCTTACTGTTTTCCAACCAAAAACAAACACGTGTACTATATTTTTTCTAAATAAAAAAATAGTTAACAGACGTTTCCTTTCTCTGAACACTGTTTCTTTTTTTCTATGTCTTCATGCTCAATGTACAACCAAAGCTAACTGACCCATTCAAGAAACCATTTTTATTGCATTGTTCAAATTTAATGGAGCGCCTTAAATCCACACGGCCATCGTGACTGCTTCCCGTCAAGGCTGGGTTCACTCGCCGGCATGGTTCGCAATCTAGTCACCGACGAGATCAGATGGTGGTTGTGTTTGCTGCAGATGATGCTTGTGTCGGCGGTTTGGACTTTGGTTTTTGATGAGGTTTGCTGGTGGTCTTTTTGTCTAAGAGAAATAATATGGTGAAAGAGGGTGATTGGCCAAATGGGTTTTTGGAATGTGTGAGAGAGAGAGAGAGAGATGGTGACCGGAGAGTTTGCATCCGACGGAGGTCCAGTGCAAATTGGACTGTGCGATGGGCGGTGCCATTGTTGGTGGTGAATCGTGCAGCGACATGCGTGCATTGAAGAAGACAACTTTTGAGAGAGAAGAAACTTTTAACAGAGTTACTCATTTATAACGGATTGGAAATATAGGGACACATGCTATGTTTTTATTAGCGAACACTAAGAACAGGACTTAAGTAACTGTGTCTAAGTTTTGCCCTTTACAAAAAAAAAGTTATTGTCAGTTTTTTTCTTTTTATTTATTTTATGAGTTATGTTATTTGATACGAAAGATTTTCTATACGAATTATCATAATGTGTACGTGTCAGAAATATAAATAATAAGCTGGAGAAAAAAAAGGAAAACTCACCCAACACCGCACCATTTGGTCCGCACATTTCTTACTCGTACTAAACAACATTTCTTTTATTATATTGGTAGTTTTTGATTATATTAATTATTTATTTTTGTCATATAAATGCTTAATTATTTATTGTATAGATAGAATTAAATGGCATGAGTGATAAACAATCAAATGTATCATATGAAAAAGATTAACAATTTTATCAAAAACAACAAAATGTATTAGTTTTCTAGCTAGGTTTGCTTGATCCAAAAAAAAAAATTGGTTTTTTAGGTTTGTGTAAAAGAACCTTTAAAGATAAATAAAAGGGAACATAGGTAACAAACAATTTTTGCATGCAATAGCCTATTTATTAAGGGTATCTTTGATTTGAAGAGTAGATGTTATAAGAATTATCTCATTAAGATTGCGTTTTCTCATAGAAAAAGATTGAGTTTTCTCATAAATGCTTTTTTCTTTGCAACAACTATTCCCTCCATTACACAATATAAACAAAAATGGGTTAACGAAAGTTGATGTATCTGGTTCAAATTTTGAACTAGATACATAAACTTTCGTTGACCCATTTATAATCTGTAATGGGAGGGAGTAAGTAGCAACGAGATCAGCTGAAGTTTGTGTCTCTTCCCAAGTCTTCTTCTCCATTAAAAGAGTTTTCTCAACAATCTCATATATCACTACTAGAAAAATATGAAATACCGACAAAAAATAGAGATCCGAGACCAAACTATAATGTTTTTGTTGGGGACCAATTTAGATATTCAATTACTCTAATTGTTTTATGATTTTATTATCTTTTTCAGGAAATCAACATACTATATGTTGATGCACCAGTTGGTGCTGGATTTTCTTACTCAGAAACACAAGAAGGCTATTATACCAATGATACCCAAACAACGGAACATCTCTATGATTTTTTACTAAAGGTTCACATTATTTATGGGTGTTTTTTATTTGTGACAACATCTAAACTTCTATTGAATTTTATGTTGTTAGTAAATGATTTTTAATATAGTTTTCATTATATATCTACATCTCGCCTCCTTTTATTATTTATTTTTCAGTGGCTAGTGAATCACCCAAAATTCAGATCAAATCCGCTTTACATTGGGGGTGGTTCTTATTCAGGCATCTATGTTGCTCCCCTCGTTCAGAAAGCATATGAAGGTAAATATTTTTATGGCTATTTTTTATGCGTAGCAATCGAGATTAATCTCTCAAACAAGGTATGACAATAATAAGCAGCAAAACTTTCCGTTAAATTTTTTAACACTGCTCATTTAAGGCTGGATTTGTGCCCAGGGAATGCAGGGATATAATATCATATATCAGAGCCATGTAGACTGGTCTTTCATATGAACTTAATATGTTAACAACATCTTTTTGTGTTTTCTAAAACAAAAAATATTTTTAGTGTTTTCTTCTTTATATCATCGTTTTCCCCAGAGGTTGGGATAGTAAAGATGATTATCAAAAGAAAATTTTTGCTAAAAAAATTTGACATCTTTGATTTAGGAGAGATCCTTCTATCCCTAAGGGTTGATAGTTAAACAGTTTTACTGTTTGCAAAGATGGCAGATAAGGTGTTGAGAAAATAATAAGTTCATAGGTTTAACTAGTTTATTAAGGTCTGATTCTGTTTTTCGACTAACCACAACTATCTTAGCTTTTATCATGGAAATAGATGATTATAATCATCAAGAGAATTCAATAAAAAACGAAGAATTAGTTGAATATCCAAAAAATTTGGATCAATTAAATAAATGGACTATTCCATCTGTTCCTCCAAAACAGATATACAAATTTGGTATGTTTGATATTATGTCTCGCTATGCTGTCAAAACCATAGAACAAACAATACAAGTTTCTGATAATACTCAGACCATAAAATTATTAAGTAAAAAGGATTTACTTCCCTTTAAGGACTATAATTTTATCCATATTGGACTTGTTCAAATTGCTTTTAAACCTTTAACTTTATTGGGTTTAAACTCTAGTATTATGGCATATGTTAGAGATGGTAGAAGCAAAGACTTCAAATCATCCTTATCTGCTTTAATTGAAACCAGCTTATGTCATGGTCCTGTTTATTTTGATGTTTCTCCCAATTTGAGTTTATCTTTATCTGACAAGAATTTACTTGATGCTATACAGCTCACTATACATACTAATGGTTATAATTTTAAACCAGGCAGTGAGGTAATAGCAATATGCTATTGTTTGCTGGTGTTTTTAGCAAACAATCACTAGTTTTATTAGAAGGTTTGTGAGATCAAACTAGAAAAATCTCAAAGCAATTGCCTTTGAATTGCTCATGGTTTTTGTTGAAGAAAACGTAGAAAAGGGGACGATTTGCAAATGATTAACAGAATTGAAAAGAAAAGAAGCAGTAAATGGTGCAAGAATTGTAAAGAAAAGAAAAAACAAATTGCATTGAATCATAAAAATGGTACACGATCACGTACAGCGATTCTTCCACTCGTTTTTCGCTCTGGCTTGGAAGTTAGAGTTTCAGGAATCAGGTGTGTATTGTGATTTGCGACCTCTGTTTCTTCTTAGAAACAGTTATTTATACAAAGGAAAAGAGGGGGAAATTTGAACTAAGTAACTGCCTAGCAATTTGAAAATAAGTAACTGCTCCTACTTTCGACCAAAACCGCTCTATCACGCTTCGACCAACTGCTAGTCTTCAGCGCATAACTGCTCTGTTTTCTGTCTGTCGAAAGCCTGTGTCGATTTTCCTCTCTCTTGCTTTTGCTTCCCTGGAAACTTGTCGAGTTTACCTTGCGTATGACCATCTTCTCTGTCGAAATAATTTGGTCTTTGTGAAATAAATATAAGTCAGGCCTTATTGACCATCTTTAATGAAGCCTGTCGAAATTACAGGCTAACAAATTGCCCCCCAAAAATGTCTTTCTCGACTGAGCTTGAAGTGGAAGAAGAGAAAGAACATTTTTGAATTCACCATCGAAATAGACTTTGCACTTGAGTAGAACAACTGTATACCTGATGTCGCCACTGTTAAGTGTTGTTTCCATATTCAAGCCTTGAACTTGAACAGCCCGTAATTTCGGCCTTTGACTATGTTTACTGATTCTCTGTCCTACCTTTGAATGGTTCCACCATTTTCTGTTACGTTAATAACGCCGTAATTAAAGTGATGCCTCACTTCTCGGAACGCCAAACTCGTAACCAACTGACGCCCTCTCATACTTCTCCTTATAAATAGAAGAGTTTTGTTTCTCATCTTCACCACTCCATGATTTTCTTCTTTTTCCTTTCCCGTTCCAGGATCATTCCCTTTGCTTTGAGTCTTCCGCGTAACCTCATCCCTCATAATTGCAGTGAGGTTGCCTGGAGATTCAAAGTGATGGTTTTTGATCTCTGCGAATTATGGCTTTGCTCCTTTTTCCTTCATGTCACTTGATCTTGCAACTTTCTGAGTTTATGCGGGAGACTCAAAATGGGAGCAGGAAGATTCATCAGGTGTTTTGCTTTGATGATGACTGTCTTCCTTGGGGACATCAATATCTGCTCTCTGAAGGGCTTCCTGAGGTTTACCAAGCAAGGAAACGCCCTGTTGAAAGGCTTACAAGCCTAACGCGCAGACGAAAGAATGACCCCCCAAACGACAGGAAGTGTCAATGTGGTCGAAGAAAACCACCTAAAAGAGAAGTTACTTGGTCGTAAAAGACCAACTGCAATCCAGCGTTTTATTTATGCCTAGTTTATTTACCCTTTCGGCACTATGTAATTCACAAATGCCTCCTTTGGCACACGTAACTTGGCAACATTATAATGAAATTTCTTCCATTTTATTCTTGAGCAATTTTTATTCTGTGCTTTCGACAATGTTTTGGCAACTTAAATGCCATGTTTTTACGCTTTCTTTATATTTATTCCAGCGTTATTTTAACTTCTTGCAACGTTGGCTTATATTTTTTCAAGTATTTGCCATTTATACGCAAAATTCTTCCATCAGCGCCAATCTCTTCGACCTCATATGCGCCGTTTGAATAAACTTGTAAAATTTTAAATGGTCCTTCCCAACTTGGGGACCACTTACCAAAGACTCTATCTTTTTTATCCATAGGCAATAAGACCTTCCACACTAGATCACCTGACTTAAAGGCTTTAGACTTAACCTTTTTGTTATAAGTTTTAGCTACCCTCTCTTTCTGTCGAATAAGCGTATCTAAAGCTAATAACCTTTCTTCGTCTAAATCAACCAATTCATCAAGCATCATATTCCAATAATAATCAGAGGGAATCTCCCACTGTCTTTGAATTCTTGTTGATTGTAGACAAATTTCAACAGGCAACACTGCATCGTGTCCAAATGTTAGCCTATAAGGAGTAGTGTTGATAGATTCTTTGGGTGAATTTCGACAAGCCCATAATGCTTGATCAAGGGTATTATGCCAATTTTTTGGTTTCTGCCCAACATGCTTTTTAATTAAATTAATAATAACTTTATTGGCAGCTTCTACTTGACCATTGGCTTGCGCATAATATGGTGTCGAAGTTAATAACTTAAAACCAATTTCAGAAGCAAACTCTACCATTTTTCTACCAGTGAAAACTGATCCTTGATCTGTAGTAATGGTTTCTGGAATTCCAAACCTATAAATGATATGATTTTGAATAAACCTTATCACTGCTTCTTGATCAACATTGGCTAAAGGTATAGCTTCAACCCATTTGGTGAAGTAATCAATTCCCACAAGGATATATCTATGGCCCTTCGACGAAGTTGGCTTTATCTCTCCAATCACATCTAGAGCCCAACCTCTAAATGGCCAAGGTTTGACTATGGCATGTAATTCATTTGCAGGTACATGTTGTATCCCAGCATGCTTTTGACACTCTTGGCATCCCTTAGCAAATTCTATGCAATCTTTCAGCATAGTTGGCCAATACATTCCTTGTCGAAATAATAACCACTTCATTTTGTGGCCTACTTGGTGTGAACCACATGCTCCACTATGTGTATCGGAAACTGCTAAATATGCCTCATTTTCACTAAGACATTTTAATAGTACTCCTTCAGGAGTCTTTTTAAACAATTCGTTTCCAATTATCACATAGCTCAAAGCTCTGTATTTTACCTTTTTATTGGTTTTTCTTGTGGGATTTTGCAAATATTCTGCAATAGGCCTTCGCCAATCATTATTGGTCATATTGTCAAGAGCAAAAATTTCTGCTAAGTCAAAGTCACCAAAAAATTGACGTTTTTCGACAACGACTAGTTCCTCGTTTGCGTTTGTTGCCCCCCCAATTTCTGGTGTTGACAATAGTGACGAAGAATAGTCATTAGAAATGGTTTTATCCTTTATTTCAATTAACTCTTCCAGGCTTTGTTTTGAAACTTTATAGCCTGAAGCAATTTGTGCCAATTCATTTGCCACTTGATTATCAATTCGTGGTAAATGTTCTAAGTGAACAGACTCAAATCTTTTTAACAAAGCATTGGCAACAACAAAGTATCTGATAAGGTGCCCTTTAATGCATTTGTACTCTCTTGTCAATTGTTTGACAACCAACTCAGAGTCACCTTTTATTTTGACATGACTTGCCCCCAGCTCAAGTAAAATTTCAAGGCCTACTATTAAAGCCTCATACTCAGCTTCATTATTGGAACAAACATCCCGAATTTTAAACTTATACTTCGTTGGAATGTTAGTAGGAGATATTATTAAAATACCAATCCCAACCCCATGTTTATGGCTTGAACCATCAAAATACAACCTCCAAGGATATACGTCTACAAAACTTAATGTTTCTTCGACAACAGAATGGTCTACTATGAAATCAGCAACCACTTGTCCTTTAATTGATTTTAGAGATTGATAAGTTAAGTTGTATTCTGACAAAGCCAAAGCCCATTTACCAATTCGGCTATGCATTATTGGTTTCGACAGCATATGCTTAATAACATCAAAATGCGAATAAACAGAAACATCAGCTGGTTTTATATATTGCTTTAACTTTGTACACGAGAAATACAAACAAAGGCACAACTTCTCTATAGGAGTGTACCTCGTTTCGGCATCATTTAAGACCCTACTGAGGTAATAAATGGCTCCTTCGACACCACTATCATCCTCTTGTGCTAACATGCTACCTATTGTTCTATCAGAAGCTGCTATATACAATTTGAGCACTTTGTGTTTAATAATAGGCAACAAAATTGGTGGTTTGGTCAAATAAGACTTGATTTCATCAAAGGCTGCTTGATGCATTGGTTCCCATTTGAATTCTTCTTCCTTCTTCAGTCTTAACAATGGCGAAAAAACTTGTGTTTTGCCACTTAGATTTGATATAAATCTTCGAAGGAAATTGATTTTCCCCAGCAATGACTGAAGCTCCTTTTTGGTCGAAGGGGCCTTCGTTTCCATAATTGCCTTAGTCTTATTTTTATTGATTTCAATGCCTTTTTTGTGCACTATAAAACCCAAGAAATCACCTGCACGCACACAAAAGGCACATTTTAATGGATTTAATTTCAATCCATATTTCCTCATTCTTTCAAAAGAACGGCGAAGATGGTCTAAATGACCACTTTCTGAGGAAGATTTAACCACCACATCATCTATGTATACTTGCATAAAATCATCAATAAAATCATGAAACATAGAATTCATGGCCCTCTGATATGTAGCACCAGCATTCTTTAAGCCAAAGGGCATTACTACCCATTCATAAACACCCAATGCCCCTGGACATCTAAAAGCAGTTTTCGACACATCCTCTTCAGCAATGAAGATTTGATTATACCCGGAATAACCATCGAGCATACTAAGATAATCAAATCCTGCTGCTGAATCTATTAGCATTTTTGCCACAGGCATTGCGTATTCATCTTTGGGAGATGCATTATTTAAATCCCTAAAATCTATGCAAACTCTAAGAGTCCCATTTTTCTTTATTACAGGAACTATATTGGCTAACCATTCGACATACCTGGCAGTTCTGATGAATTTGTTTCTGAATAGCCTTTCGATTTCCTCTTTGATCTTAGCCAACACTTGAGGAGCAAATCTTCTTGGCACTTGCTTCACTGGTTTCTTCCCTGGTCGAATTGGTAATTGCATTTCCACTACTTCTCGACTTAATCCAGGCATTTCGTCGTAATCCCAAGCAAAGCAGTCTTTGAACTCCCTTAGCAATGTAATGACTTGGGTTTTTAGAGAAGCATCAATATTTGCACTAATATAAGTTGGCCTTTTTATTGAGCCATTTCCCAAATCAACTTCTTCTAACGGGTCTTGAGCTTGCATATGCTTTGTCAAATCTCTAGGATCCTTTTCAAAACCTAATGGATCATTATCATAGATACAGTCAAGTCTTTCATCTATGACTATGCCATTTTCTTCATGTAACTCACTGGCTTCGACAGCCATTGTTTGTTGAATAATTTCGGCCTCCATAGCCGCGTTAAACTTGTTTTCGGCCATATAAGCCGTAATTTTGTCCCATGCATTGGGCACTGACATAAGAAAAATTTTCAAGAACCAGTGTTCCACCCCGTTGGTCGAAAAACACCATCAGGATGGACACTATCATCTCCCATTATTTCTCTTTCCCAAACAAAACCATAATTTGGGTCAAGATGAACTGAGGCAAAAACATTATCCGCAGGAACATATGCCTCATTAGAAGATGAACATGGCGCAATCTTCGCCATATGTTTCTCAAAATTTTCCTTGGTAACTTGGTTCACATCAGCACGGAAGTAGCTCTGATCGGCTTCAACATACTCTACCAAACCATCTTCCTTCCACATTACTAAACGTTGATGCAAAGTTGAAGGGACAGCACCAACTCCATGGATCCACTCTCTACCAAGGAGTAAATTAAAATTCGCTTTAGAGGCTATCACTAAAAACAATGTAGTCCTCTTTATGGAACCAACAATTAAATCCACCTCAATGGCCCCCAAAGAATGGCCAGTTTTGCCTTCATAGTTGCTTAAGACAATGTTATGTGGCCTGAGGTCAGTATCGAACTTACCAATCTTCTTCAAAAGACCATGTGGCATCAAATTCACTGCAGCTCCACCATCCACTAACACTTTGTTAATTCCAACACCATTGACTTTGGCTTGGACATACAGGGGTTTCAAGTGGTTTTGCATACTCATATCTGGCTTCTCGAAGGTAGCCATTTGGTCTTCGACACAACCATTGTTCATCACATAGTAACACATTGGCTTATGATGAGCCATATCCTCTGTAAAATCCTCTTCAACGTCATTTGGTACTGTGATAACATCGTACTCAAGAGGCAGTATTGATACCACATTGCAAACAACATCGAAATCATCTTCAGAATCATTAAAATCGGACTCCAGGTCTTCATCCATGTCGAAATCAGCATTTCTTTCTTTCACTGTTGACAATGGAGGAAATATTCTTTCAAGAGCAGGCCTTCTTGGCTTTTCTGTTACCACAGCCCTGCCTTTGGCCTTATCATGCTGCGTGGAACTTGATTATTAGCCAAATGACTTGGAACCTGGTTAATGTCAAAGTGTGCCTTCTTCTTCTGTTGTCTTTGGTAACGACGCCACTGTGTTCTAGTCATAGGGTTCTTACCCTTATAGTTATTCTTATAATTAAACTTAACAGCATCAGTACCTGGCTTGACAGCTTTAGCACGTTGATTATTGGACACCCACGCTTCAACAGGAGCACTAGCACTTGGGACAAAGGATTTACCTGTTGACAGCTTCAAATACCCTTTTGCTGAGGACTTCTCCTTAGCAAATTGTCGTTTACTTGTTGAGGGCTTTGCTGACACATTAGCCTCATAGCCAGGAAGATCTCCTTTTGCAAAGTCAAATTTTGGCCTGTTATCAAGCCATTTTCTTTTGCGTTGTTGTTGATCCTGATAACCTTCGACAGCTTTAGCTGCTTCTTTATCGAAGACAGCACTGCACCTTGGGCAAAGCATAACTTCAGAATTATTCCACTTACACCGATTGAGGAAATCTATCAATTCTTCCTCAGCCTTTGGATACACAGCGTGTATCTTCCCATCATATTCTTTTAGGGTCACCTCCTGTTTCTTACCTTCAGCATACATAAAACCTTTTAATTTCTCGGAGGCAGTCTTGACACACTTAGCAGGGTCTGCCATTTGAGCATCCACCATGCCTACAACAGCTTCGACAGGTTCAGAGTACATAGCTTCAGCCTTAGGCAATGGATCAACATCAATCTGCATAGGAGCTTTCATTTTCTTGTCAGCAAATTTGAGTCTTCCTTCGTCAACTGCTTTTTGCACAATATCCCTGAAGAGCACACAACGGTCAGTGTTATGTCCCAAAAAATTATGGAACTTACAATAACCCTTTTTCTTTCTTTGGTCAAGAGTTGGTATTTTAAGGCCTTTAGGCACTAATATTTGACCATCAGTTACTAAAAGATCAAAAATTTCATCACATTTAGTAACATCAAAAGTATAAGTCTTAGGCATAAATCTATCATTCTTAGGCTCTACAGGGTTATTCCCATTCGCAGGCCTTAATAATTTACAGGTATAAGGAGGACCAGGCTTAAGTTCAGCCACGTCTATCTCCTCTTCTTCGACATTACTATATGTAACGTCAAATTCTTCTTCGACATATGCCACTTTTTCTTTTTTATGATACCTATTCGACCTAGATTTTTCCTCTCTAAGCCTTTCAACTTGTCGAACTCTATCAGCCAAATGAGCCATATCTCGCAAATGAGATGTGTCTAATTTCTTTCTAATTGAGTAATCAAGGCCACCAGCAGCCATTTCGACAAGCTCATGTTCAGGGACTTGTGTGAAGCAACGAGACTTCAACAGCCTAAATCTGTTTAAGTAATCATCAATAGTTTCAGGCATTTTGCGCCGAACACTAGCCAATTCTTTAAGACTAATTTTCGACTGGCCCATGTAAAACTGTGCATGGAATGCCTTTTCTAATTGCCCCCACGTGAACATAGAACCAGGGGGTAAGGTCGTGAACCAAGTGAAAGCATTTTTAGTTAGAGAATTTGGAAAGTATTTCATCTTCAAATTCTCATTTTGTGCTAAGTCCCCAGCCTCAGTCAAAAAACGAGCAATGTGTTCGACTGTGGACTCATTTGTATCACCACCAAACTTAGTAAACTTGGGAACTTTCCATCCCCTTGGTAACTCAGTTTGTAATACATATTCACATAATGGTGATACGAAGTTAGGCCTTTGTAAACCTATGTTAAGGCCATTTTGCGCCAAAATAGTTTCGACTAAAGTAGCTATATTGTTTTCTGCGCCAACGTTGTGTTGTTGCATTTGTCGAACAACTTCGTCAGGGTTCTGGTGTCTATTTACCAAAACTACTTCAGGGACGTGGTTTACTGCCCCTTGTAGTTCGCCTACAACTGTCGACGCTTCGACTGCAACTGCTTCTTGGGGGTTAACTGGCGACGCATTACCCGCAATAATAGGAACGTGCCTATTATTAACCGCTGGAGCCCCAAAGAAATCTGCAATCCTACTCATCTGATTTGCCAACATTTGGTAACTGTTATTGGTATTTTGAATCAATGGATTGAAAACTGTACCAATTTGTTGGGTAAGCATATTAACCATATCGTGATTACTCTCGTCTACTTGCTGTCTTAAGGCCAACAAAGACGTATTGGTTAATGCTGGGGGATTTCGACTAAATACGCTCTCAGAAGAGACATGTGTAGGGGAAAAGGTCGAAATATGTGGCATTCCAGTAGGCATGCCATACATTCCCAGAGGAAATGGGGGTAGATGCACGTTATTCAAACGTGGGTCTAAACCGTTTCCCATTGCCATGTAAGGGCTATGAAGCCCTGCACTTAACGGCAAAGACATAGGCAGAGATGCCATTTCTGACTGCGTTGAACCAACATTAGTCATTGATAATGAAGGAACGGTTATCGACGATGATGGTCCTGCGCTAATGCTTGCAGAATCCATTGTTGTCCCTTGCCCTTGTGAAACCACAGGGTTGGAACTAGATGCATTATTCGTACCAGAACGAACCATTTTACCACTTCTTAAGTGCATACAACAGCGAATACAAATAAGAGAGTGCGAAAATGAACAAAATCAAAGGCAAAGTCCCACCGGGCGTGCCAATTTGTTTGCTGGTGTTTTTAGCAAACAATCACTAGTTTTATTAGAAGGTTTGTGAGATCAAACTAGAAAAATCTCAAAGCAATTGCCTTTGAATTGCTCATGGTTTTTGTTGAAGAAAACGTAGAAAAGGGGACGATTTGCAAATGATTAACAGAATTGAAAAGAAAAGAAGCAGTAAATGGTGCAGGAATTGTAAAGAAAAGAAAAAACAAATTGCATTGAATCATAAAAATGGTACACGATCACGTACAGCGATTCTTCCACTCGTTTTTCGCTCTGGCTTGGAAGTTAGAGTTTCAGGAATCAGGTGTGTATTGTGATTTGCGACCTCTGTTTCTTCTTAGAAACAGTTATTTATACAAAGGAAAAGAGGGGGAAATTTGAACTAAGTAACTGCCTAGCAATTTGAAAATAAGTAACTGCTCCTACTTTCGACCAAAACCGCTCTATCACGCTTCGACCAACTGCTAGTCTTCAGCGCATAACTGCTCTGTTTTCTGTCTGTCGAAAGCCTGTGTCGATTTTTCTCTCTCTTGCTTTTGCTTCCCTGGAAACTTGTCGAGTTTACCTTGCGTATGACCATCTTCTCTGTCGAAATAATTTGGTCTTTGTGAAATAAATATAAGTCAGGCCTTATTGACCATCTTTAATGAAGCCTGTCGAAATTACAGGCTAACAGCTATAGAGTCTATTATAAAGTGTTAAATACACTTAATCCTAAAGTTAAGCAAATATCTTTCCCAGGAACAACTACTCTTGTTCAAACTAATTTACTAACTTCAAATATAGTCACAAATAGACTAATAAAATGGAATGAAATAAATTTTCCAGAAACATGGTCCCTACCCCAAGCTGTAGAACCTGAACCTATCCTAAATAGGGATATAGATCAAATAATTCAGACCAATGAAGGGGACATAGAGATAAAATTTAACCCCAAGAGAATTATTAGAATTCCTAGAAGTCTTTCAGAAAGACATTCAGTTAGCGAGTTTTATACAACTCCCACTGAATTAAATAGAGCCTCTAGTTCTCACCCAATAGAAGAAATAGAGACAGTAGAAAATATAAGAATAAGTGAAAATAAAATTCCCCATGGAATTTATCAGAAAAATCAATCCCAGAGTAGGGAATCACCTACTCAATCAGAGATGAGTTTTCATTTATGATGACAGAACTCATAGACTTCTCCCCAGGGAGCAAGATGAGAGAACTCATTAATAATGAGTTCCAACATGATAGAAATGCCCAATTTAGACAATGGTATTTTAAAAAGTTCTCATCCCCTGAACTTAATAGGTTCAAAGAAGATTATTATGAAGAATTAACTATAACTCAGAATTATATTCCTTTTGTTAAATGGTTTGTAAATTATTTTAATAATAAGATTAAAAATGAAATTTTGGTTCTTCAATCAAAAACGTGGGAGACCACTAAAGGAGAAAAAATCAGTTCCCTTTTTCCTCCTAAACAAACTATTATTTTAGGCCAAAATGCTGAAGCCAATGTTTTTCTCACTTTACAAAAAATAGAAAGCAACCATGTTACTATCAGGGAGTTGAATTCTATAGTTAGATCCCAAAATTATACAAATGCTTTTCTTATCTGTTTAGGAGAACAATTTGTTTCCCTCGAAAAGGATTTATTATCCCTAAAGGACATGGTTGAAAAACATATTTCTCAACAAAAATTAATTTTGGATCAGATAGGTGAGCCAAAAGCTCCTATAATTACTGAAACTCCCATGATTCAACCTCCTTTATCGGTAGAAGGATTTAAAATGGAGGATAATAATACTGAGTTTACTCGTATTTTAGAGCAAAAATTAAAGGATTTAAAGTTAAATGTTTTATCTCAAAAGGATAATTTAGATACTTCTGGAAATAGTTCAGAAGAAAGTGAAAGTATCAATAATATTGATGAGTTAACTAGAATGTTTAGTAATCAAGATATTAATAAAAATGATAGTATTAACCCGATATATACTTCTAAATCCATAGAGAAGTATTATTATAAAAGGCCTTCTCCTCAAGACCTTCTTTTTGAAGAAAATGAACCATATCAGAATTCCTATTCTGGTAAGGCCATTTATGAATGGAATATTGATGGCCTAAATGATAAACAAGTAGTAGATACTATACATAGGATGATTATGTATTCCACTATTTGTAAACAGCATGGGAACTTTGATAGTTCCATAGCATCTTTTATAGCTACTGGTTTCGTTGGCCAATTAAGAGGCTGGTGGGATCATTATCTCACGGATACCCAGAAAAAAGAAATTCTTTCTCATAAGAAAGAAATTAAAATTGAAGAAAACGCCAGCAACATTACTTCCACCACTGGTGAGGAAGATGCTGTATGTACCCTATGTCTATCCATCTTACAGCATTTTGTAGGAACCAATATCCCTATAGGAGAAAAATTACAAACTCTCCTTCAAAATTTAAGATGTCCCTCTTTAACCTATTTTAGATGGTATAAAGATACTTTCTTGTCAAGGGTTTTTCAATTAAATAACCCTGATTCTACCCACTGGAAGTCTAAATTTGTAGATGGTCTACCTTATCGTTTTGCTGAAAAAATCAGACAATCTTTGAGAATGAAAAATGATGGCATTAATATTAGTTATGCTGACTTGACCTATGGTCAAATTATTAGTACTTGTATGAACGAAGGATTAGCTCTATGCAATGACATAAAGCTGAAAAATCAATTAAAAAAGCAAAAGTTATCTGAAAAACACCAATTAGGTGAGTTCTGTGAACAATTTGCTTTTGATATTGATAAGCCTCCAGGGTTAAAGGATAAGAAACAAAGGACTATAAATAATAGGTTTTATAAAAAGAATAAAGACAAGACAAGTGGATTTTATAAATCTCCTCAAAAGAAGAAATATAAAAGAAATTATTATAAAAATAGGCCCAAGGATAAGCCCTACCAAAGCAAAGGCAAAAGAAAAGCCAAAAAATTGGACATTACTTGCCATAAATGCGGCAAGATGGGACATTATGCCAATCAATGTTGGACCAAAAAAGCCCTGAATGACATTGAGGACGACCAATTAAGGACCCAATTGGAAAAAGTCTTATTAATTAGTTCTGAATCAGAACTAGAATCTTCAAATGAAGATATAGAGGTTATCAATGATACCTCTTCAGAGTCTTCTTCTACTGACAATAATGATTGTCAATGCAATGAATTAAATTATTGGAAATCCATTGTTGATATGAATGGATTAAATGTTCTTACAGCAGAACAAGATGAAGCCTTAAAGGCTTTAGAAACTATTTCAGATAACGATCTGAAAAGAAAAATGATCAATTTCCTAATAAAGGAAAATGCGAAGAAAGAATCTCCTCTAATTATAGAGGCACGTTACCAAATAAGAGAGGTATTATCAAGATTTAGACAATCCAATATTAAAGAAACACCTGTTTCTACTATGGATTTGAAAAGAGAAATAAATCTCTTAAAATCTGAAATATCTCAGATTAAAAGAGATAATAATATCTTATCCCAGAGAATCTCATTATTAGAAATTCCAAAACAAGTCGAAGGAATCCCTTCCAACATAGAAGAAATCACTTCCACTAGCAATAACTATTTATCTCTTTTAGATAGAGTAACTTCACAAAAATGGTTTGTCAAAATAACCCTAGTTATTAACAGGAATTTTATTTTGAAGAATGAAATAGCTCTAATAGATAGCGGAGCTGATCTTAATTGCATACAAGAGGGAATTATCCCTACTAAGTATTTTTCGAAAACCACACAAGCCCTAACTCAGGCTGGTGGAGATAAATTACAAGTTAATTATAAGCTATCAAACGCATATATTTGCAATCAAGATATATGTTTACCGACATCGTTTATTTTAGTCAAAAATTTGACACATAGAATTATTCTAGGAACCCCCTTTTTGCATAATATCATGCCTATGACAAATATTGATCAAAGTGGTATTACCACCATTATTAATAATAAGAAAATTATTTTTGAATTTATTACCGATCCTCAAACTAGGATGTTAAATGAGGTTAGAGATATTCTCCTTAATAAAGAAAAACAATTATGTTTTCTTAAAAGTGAAATGAATATTTTCAATATTAATGATCATCTTAATAAAGAAGAGACTAAAAGACAAATTAAAATTATTGAACAGCAGTTCAAGACTGATGTGTGTAATGATCTACCTAGTGCTTTTTGGAATAGAAAACAGCACATCGTTTTTCTACCCTACGTAGATGACTTCAAAGAAAGTCAAATTCCTACTAAGGCTAGACTAGCCCAAATGAATCAAGAATATCTTGATCTTTGTAAAAAGGAAATTAATTCCCTTTTAGAAAAAGGTTTAATTAGAAAAATCCAAATCACCTTGGAGTTGCACAGCCTTTTATGTTAATAAGAATGCTGAACAGGAACGAGGTGTTCCCAGATTAGTTATTAACTATAAACCTCTTAATAAGGTTTTAAAATGGATAAGATACCCGATTCCTAATAAAAAAGATTTATTAGATAGACTTAACGATGCTTTGATCTTTTCAAAATTTGATATGAAATCAGGATATTGGCAAATACAGATCAATGAATCTGATAAATACAAAACAGCTTTTACAGTCCCTTTTGGACACTTTGAATGGAACGTCCTTCCTTTTGGACTTAAAAATGCTCCTTCTGAATTCCAGAATATCATGAATGATATTTTTAATCGTTATTCCGATTTCATGATTGTTTATATTGACGACGTGTTAGTCTTCTCAAAATCCATAGACCAACACATGAAACATTTGAAAATTTTCAAAAATTTAGTTAGACATAATGGTCTAGTATTATCTGCCCCTAAAATGAAATTGTTCCAAACAAGGACAAGGTTTTTGGGCCATGAAATAGATCAAGGAACAATCATTCCTATCAGCAGGAGCATAGAGTTTGCTTCAAAATTCCCCAATATTATTACTGATAGGAGGCAGCTTCAGAGATTTTTAGGAAGCCTAAATTATATTTCTGACTACTATGAAAATCTATCACAGGATACAGCTATCCTTTACAGTAGACTTAGAAAAAATCCAGGGCCTTGGACAGAAGAACATTCCTTAGCTGTCCAAAGAATTAAAAATAAGGTCAAATGTCTACCTTGTTTAAATTTAGCAAATCCAAAGCTTTTCAAAATAGTTGAAACAGATGCCTCAAATATAGGATATGGAGGTATCTTAAAACAGGTTATCCCAGATAACAATAAAGAGATTTTAGTAAGATTTTCGTCTGGAAAATGGAATCCAACACAGTCGAAATATTCGACTATTAAAAAAGAAATGCTCTCCATTATTAAATGCATTTCTAAATTTCAGGATGATTTATTAAACCAAAAATTTTTGCTAAGAATTGATTGTAGTTCAGCTAAATCAATTATTGAAAAAGATGTTAAAAATCTTGTAGCAAAACAAATTTTTGCAAATTGGCCAGCCCAATTATCAGTTTTTGAATTTGATATTCAATATATTAAAGGAGAAAATAATTCTCTTGCTGACTATTTAACCCGTGAATTCCTGCAGGGTGAATAATAATTCGACATTATGTTTTGATTGACCACCCATCATTAGGGGCCAAATTTATGTCTTCTTCTTCGACATACATAATGTCTTCTGTAACAGGGTTTTCAAAATACTCTGTTACTTCATGGGGTTCATTAACCGCTGCCTCTTTGTAAGATGGCATTTTACTTGATGAGGAAGAAGGAATATATTCTTTCCTTGGGGGCGCAGGCAATTGCTGCAAATTTCTCGTCCTATGGACTGTAGTCCAATCCCCTATTAGAGGAATGTTTGTCTCTTGATAGGGCAACATATTATTGCTCCCACGGCCACGGCCACGGCCATAGCCACGACCTCTTCCTCTATTGGGGGTAGTCATTCACCCTGCAGGAATTCACGGATTAAATAGTCAGCAAGAGAATTATTTTCTCCTTTAATATATTGAATATCAAATTCAAAAACTGATAATTGGGCTTGCCAATTTGCAAAAATTTGTTTTGCTACAAGATTTTTAACATCTTTTTCAATAATTGATTTAGCTGAACTACAATCAATTCTTAGCAAAAATTTTTGGTTTAATAAATCATCCTGAAATTTAGAAATGCATTTAATAATGGAGAGCATTTCTTTTTTAATAGTCGAATATTTCGATTGTGTTGGATTCCATTTTCCAGACGAAAATCTTACTAAAATCTCTTTATTGTTATCTGGGATAACCTGTTTTAAGATACCTCCATATCCTATATTTGAGGCATCTGTTTCAACTATTTTGAAAAGCTTTGGATTTGCTAAATTTAAACAAGGTAGACATTTGACCTTATTTTTAATTCTTTGGACAGCTAAGGAATGTTCTTCTGTCCAAGGCCCTGGATTTTTTCTAAGTCTACTGTAAAGGATAGCTGTATCCTGTGATAGATTTTCATAGTAGTCAGAAATATAATTTAGGCTTCCTAAAAATCTCTGAAGCTGCCTCCTATCAGTAATACTATTGGGGAATTTTGAAGCAAACTCTATGCTCATGCTGATAGGAACGATTGTTCCTTGATCTATTTCATGGCCCAAAAACCTTGTCCTTGTTTGGAACAATTTCATTTTAGGGGCAGATAATACTAGACCATTATGTCTAACTAAATTTTTGAAAATTTTCAAATGTTTCATGTGTTGGTCTATGGATTTTGAGAAGACTAACACGTCGTCTATATAAACAATCATGAAATCGGAATAACGATTAAAAATATCATTCATGATATTCTGGAATTCAGAAGGAGCATTTTTAAGTCCAAAAGGAAGGACGTTCCATTCAAAGTGTCCAAAAGGGACTGTAAAAGCTGTTTTGTATTTATCAGATTCATTGATCTGTATTTGCCAATATCCTGATTTCATATCAAATTTTGAAAAGATCAAAGCATCGTTAAGTCTATCTAATAAATCTTTTTTATTAGGAATCGGGTATCTTATCCATTTTAAAACCTTATTAAGAGGTTTATAGTTAATAACTAATCTGGGAACACCTCGTTCCTGTTCAGCATTCTTATTAACATAAAAGGCTGTGCAACTCCAAGGTGATTTGGATTTTCTAATTAAACCTTTTTCTAAAAGGGAATTAATTTCCTTTTTACAAAGATCAAGATATTCTTGATTCATTTGGGCTGGTCTAGCCTTAGTAGGAATTTGACTTTCTTTGAAGTCATCTACGTAGGGTAGAAAAACGATGTGCTGCTTTCTATTCCAAAAAGCACTAGGTAGATCATTACACACATCAGTCTTGAACTGCTGTTCAATAATTTTAATTTGTCTTTTAGTCTCTTCTTTATTAAGATGATCATTAATATTGAAAATATTCACTTCACTTTTAAGAAAACATAACTGTTTTTCTTTATTAAGGAGAATATCTCTAACCTCATTTAACATCCTAGTTTGAGGATCGGTAATAAATTCAAAAATAATTTTCTTATTATTAATAATGGTGGTAATACCACTTTGATCAATATTTGTCATAGGCATGATATTATGCAAAAAGGGGGTTCCTAGAATAATTCTGTGTCAAATTTTTGACTAAAATAAACGATGTCGGTAAACATATATCTTGATTGCAAATATATGCGTTTGATAGCTTATAATTAACTTGTAATTTATCTCCACCAGCCTGAGTTAGGGCTTGTGTGGTTTTCGAAAAATACTTAGTAGGGATAATTCCCTCTTGTATGCAATTAAGATCAGCTCCGCTATCTATTAGAGCTATTTCATTCTTCAAAATAAAATTCCTGCTAATAACTAGGGTTATTTTGACAAACCATTTTTGTGAAGTTACTCTATCTAAAAGAGATAAATAGTTATTGCTAGTGGAAGTGATTTCTTCTATGTTGGAAGGGATTCCTTCGACTTGTTTTGGAATTTCTAATAAAGAGATTCTCTGGGATAAGATATTATTATCTCTTTTAATCTGAGATATTTCAGATTTTAAGAGATTTATTTCTCTTTTCAAATCCATAGTAGAAACAGGTGTTTCTTTAATATTGGATTGTCTAAATCTTGATAATACCTCTCTTATTTGGTAAGGTGCCTCTATAATTAGAGGAGATTCTTTCTTCGCATTTTCCTTTATTAGGAAATTGATCATTTTTCTTTTCAGATCGTTATCTGAAATAGTTTCTAAAGCCTTTAAGGCTTCATCTTGTTCTGCTGTAAGAACATTTAATCCATTCATATCAACAATGGATTTCCAATAATTTAATTCATTGCATTGACAATCATTATTGTCAGTAGAAGAAGACTCTGAAGAGGTATCATTGATAACCTCTATATCTTCATTTGAAGATTCTAGTTCTGATTCAGAACTAATTAATAAGACTTTTTCCAATTGGGTCCTTAATTGGTCGTCCTCAATGTCATTCAGGGCTTTTTTGGTCCAACATTGATTGGCATATTGTCCCATCTTGCCGCATTTATGGCAAGTAATGTCCAATTTTTTGGCTTTTCTTTTGCCTTTGCTTTGGTAGGGCTTATCCTTGGGCCTAATTTTATAATAATTTCTTTTATATTTCTTCTTTTGAGGAGATTTATAAAATCCACTTGTCTTGTCTTTATTCTTTTTATAAAACCTATTATTAATAGTCCTTTGTTTCTTATCCTTTAACCCTGGAGGCTTATCAATATCAAAAGCAAATTGTTCACAGAACTCACCTAATTGGTGTTTTTCAGATAACTTTTGCTTTTTTAATTGATTTTTCAGCTTTATGTCATTGCATAGAGCTAATCCTTCGTTCATACAAGTACTAATAATTTGACCATAGGTCAAGTCAGCATAACTAATATTAATGCCATCATTTTTCATTCTCAAAGATTGTCTGATTTTTTCAGCAAAACGATAAGGTAGACCATCTACAAATTTAGACTTCCAGTGGGTAGAATCAGGGTTATTTAATTGAAAAACCCTTGACAAGAAAGTATCTTTATACCATCTAAAATAGGTTAAAGAGGGACATCTTAAATTTTGAAGGAGAGTTTGTAATTTTTCTCCTATAGGGATATTGGTTCCTACAAAATGCTGTAAGATGGATAGACATAGGGTACATACAGCATCTTCCTCACCAGTGGTGGAAGTAATGTTGCTGGCGTTTTCTTCAATTTTAATTTCTTTCTTATGAGAAAGAATTTCTTTTTTCTGGGTATCCGTGAGATAATGATCCCACCAGCCTCTTAATTGGCCAACGAAACCAGTAGCTATAAAAGATGCTATGGAACTATCAAAGTTCCCATGCTGTTTACAAATAGTGGAATACATAATCATCCTATGTATAGTATCTACTACTTGTTTATCATTTAGGCCATCAATATTCCATTCATAAATGGCCTTACCAGAATAAGAATTCTGATATGGTTCATTTTCTTCAAAAAGAAGGTCTTGAGGAGAAGGCCTTTTATAATAATACTTCTCTATGGATTTAGAAGTATATATCGGGTTAATACTATCATTTTTATTAATATCTTGATTACTAAACATTCTAGTTAACTCATCAATATTATTGATACTTTCACTTTCTTCTGAACTATTTCCAGAAGTATCTAAATTATCCTTTTGAGATAAAACATTTAACTTTAAATCCTTTAATTTTTGCTCTAAAATACGAGTAAACTCAGTATTATTATCCTCCATTTTAAATCCTTCTACCGATAAAGGAGGTTGAATCATGGGAGTTTCAGTAATTATAGGAGCTTTTGGCTCACCTATCTGATCCAAAATTAATTTTTGTTGAGAAATATGTTTTTCAACCATGTCCTTTAGGGATAATAAATCCTTTTCGAGGGAAACAAATTGTTCTCCTAAACAGATAAGAAAAGCATTTGTATAATTCTGGGATCTGACTATAGAATTCAACTCCCTGATAGTAACATGGTTGCTTTCTATTTTTTGTAAAGTGAGAAAAACATTGGCTTCAGCATTTTGGCCTAAAATAATAGTTTGTTTAGGAGGAAAAAGGGAACTGATTTTTTCTCCTTTAGTGGTCTCCCACGTTTTTGATTGAAGAACCAAAATTTCATTTTTAATCTTATTATTAAAATAATTTACAAACCATTTAACAAAAGGAATATAATTCTGAGTTATAGTTAATTCTTCATAATAATCTTCTTTGAACCTATTAAGTTCAGAGGATGAGAACTTTTTAAAATACCATTGTCTAAATTGGGCATTTCTATCATGTTGGAACTCATTATTAATGAGTTCTCTCATCTTGCTCTCTGGGGAGAAGTCTATGAGTTCTGTCATCATAAATGAAAACTCATCTCTGATTGAGTAGGTGATTCCCTACTCTGGGATTGATTTTTCTGATAAATTCCATGGGGAATTTTATTTTCACTTATTCTTATATTTTCTACTGTCTCTATTTCTTCTATTGGGTGAGAACTAGAGGCTCTATTTAATTCAGTGGGAGTTGTATAAAACTCGCTAACTGAATGTCTTTCTGAAAGACTTCTAGGAATTCTAATAATTCTCTTGGGGTTAAATTTTATCTCTATGTCCCCTTCATTGGTCTGAATTATTTGATCTATATCCCTATTTAGGATAGGTTCAGGTTCTACAGCTTGGGGTAGGGACCATGTTTCTGGAAAATTTATTTCATTCCATTTTATTAGTCTATTTGTGACTATATTTGAAGTTAGTAAATTAGTTTGAACAAGAGTAGTTGTTCATGGGAAAGATATTTGCTTAACTTTAGGATTAAGTGTATTTAACACTTTATAATAGACTCTATAGCATATTGCTATTACCTCACTGCCTGGTTTAAAATTATAACCATTAGTATGTATAGTGAGCTGTATAGCATCAAGTAAATTCTTGTCAGATAAAGATAAACTCAAATTGGGAGAAACATCAAAATAAACAGGACCATGACATAAGCTGGTTTCAATTAAAGCAGCTAAGGATGATTTGAAGTCTTTGCTTCTACCATCTCTAACATATGCCATAATACTAGAGTTTAAACCCAATAAAGTTAAAGGTTTAAAAGCAATTTGAACAAGTCCAATATGGATAAAATTATAGTCCTTAAAGGGAAGTAAATCCTTTTTACTTAATAATTTTATGGTCTGAGTATTATCAGAAACTTGTATTGTTTGTTCTATGGTTTTGACAGCATAGCGAGACATAATATCAAACATACCAATTTTGTATATCTGTTTTGGAGGAACAGATGGAATAGTCCATTTATTTAATTGATCCAAATTTTTTGGATATTCAACTAATTCTTCATTTTTTATTGAATTCTCTTGATGATTATAATCATCTATTTCCATGATAAAAGCTAAGATAGTTGTGGTTAGTCGAAAAACAGAATCAGACCTTAATAAACTAGTTAAACCTATGAACTTATTATTTTCTCAACACCTTATCTGCCATCTTTGCAAACAGTAAAACTGTTTAACTATCAACCCTTAGGGATAGAAGGATCTCTCCTAAATCAAAGATGTCAAATTTTTTTAGCAAAAATTTTCTTTTGATAATCATCTTTACTATCCCAACCTCTGGGGAAAACGATGATATAAAGAAGAAAACACTAAAAACATTTTTTGTTTTAGAAAACACAAAAAGATGTTGTTAACATATTAAGTTCATATGAAAGACCAGTCTACATGGCTCTGATACCATGTATATATATGAACTGTCATTCGTAGGGCTAGCCAATATAAGAACTTTTACACAATATATACGAACCTACCAATCATATTGTAATATAATACTACCTCCAGTCCACCTTAGAATTGCGGTTTTTGGTGCATTGAATAAATGATGTATTTGGTCTATATATAGAGACCAGATACATTAGTTCTTTAATGTACCAAAAACTGTATTGTCTCTTATAAAATGGAACAGAGATAGTATATAAGTTCAAATTTCATATACAGTTTATTGACATCCATAAGGCCTAGCTCAATTGGAATACCATGTCCCGAGTTCGAACCCGAGACCTCACAGTTTTATTTGATAAGCCAAAAGATTTTATTAATCAAGAGGTACAAGGGGTACCTCAACCCTTTTACAATTTAGCTCACAAGATCAAAACATGCCGAAAGGTTGTCTACCCATTTTTCAACGTCAATAGATAAGTGATTTCCCACCCTATTAGAAAACCACCTCAAGATATACCTTTTACATGATTTAGCATTTGAGTTACATTTGGTACCCTCCTCTAAAGAGAACTCTATTCCTATTTAGCCAAATCACCCATACAATAGCTAGCCATACCATAAACCTTAATCTTTTAGCTTTCTTCCCTCCCAATCTACTTCCAAGTTTAATCAAGTGTTCCCAAGGGTGTTGACAGACCACTGCTGCCACACTAGTCCAGCCAAAAATACGGTCCCATAGTTGTCCGCGAGACTGCACTTGAAAAAGAGATGCCATGAATCTTTGTCGTGCCTAAAACAAAACACACATGAGGGACTGGGCTGAAATGCCATAACTCCACGCTGCTGTAACAACATTCTTGTTGGCAAGCGATCCAAGAGAAGTCTCCAACCGTGAACCAGAAATTTTGATGGTATTGCGGTCCTCCACACCTTTTTAATGATTTTTCTCATCTCTTCCTCCAACTGTGTTTCTTCACTCTGATTAATTAGCAATATGTATGCAGACTTCACCAAATATAGCCTTGATTCCGTGAGAATCCAGCGCCACACATCTTCATCCTCCCTCTCCAGTTGAAGCGGTAACAACAGATCTTTCAGCATTGCTTCGGCTTGTTGATTCCCACCTATCAACAAATCAGTCTAATAAAACCTCTGGCACCATCTATTATCTCTCCATTCACCAAAATCAGAAATAGACCCGTTTTTCAACGACGAAAGCTCGAACAATTAAGGAAACAAATCCTGAAGTCTCCACGGGCTACACCACTCGTCTCCTCAGAATTTTATACCGGCACCTGTTCCTAATTTCACCTTTACCGAATCTGAGAACCATTTTTCACCAAAAGTCAAGCACTCATCAATACTTTGTAAGTCCTTCCACCACGTAGACTGTTGTTTTCTTTTTAAAATCCCATCTTCCCCATAGAGTCTTTTTACCATAGTAGTCCATATACATTCTTCATTTACTAGCAACCTCCTCCATTTTCCTAGGAGAGAAATGTTGAAGATCTCCATATTTCTAATACCTAGACCACCCTTTTCTTTTGGCAAACATATTCTACTCCATCTAACCCATGTCATCTTTTGAGCATCTTCACAGCCACCCCATAAGAAGTTACGTTGTATCTTGATCATTTCTTTAATTACATTTTTGGGAGCTTTAAAGAAAGAGAAGTAGTATAGTGGTAAACTTGCAAGAACCAAATTGATTAATGTAATTCTACCACCTATTGATAATTGTCTCCCCCTCCACAATGATAGCTTGTCTTTCATCTTCTTCACTACCGGTTGCCATGTAGACCCAATCCTAGGATTTGCACCCACCGGAATTCCTAGGACTTCTCCAATATTGCAATGTATAAATCTAGCACCTATTCTCCAATATTGCAATGTATAAATCTAGCACCTATTCTCATCTCGTCTTCATCAATATTTAAGCCAATTAAACAACTTTTGTGAAAATTTACTCTAAGACCCGATACTAATTCAAAAATCCTTAACACTGATTTTAAACACCATAAGTTCTCCCTCGACTTCTTGCTCAGTATTAGTGTATCATTCACAAATTGTAGAATCGAAAAGGAAAGTTCTTCATTGATAGTAAACGCTTCAACGAAGCCAAGTTCAATGCTTTTTATTTAGCAGCCCGGTAAGACCTTCTGCTACTATCAAGAACAAGAAAGGAGCCAACGGGTCCCCCTGTCTCAATCCCTTCTCCATAGAAAACTCCCCTGTTGGACTACTGTTTACCAAAACTGAGACATAACCCGTGAAAATACATGCCTTCATCCATGATCTCCATTTTTTACAAAATCCCAATCTTATCATCATGTAGTCTAAAAACCTCCAACACACCGAGTCGTAAGCCTTTTCGAAGTCCACTTTGAATAAGTAGAGAGGCTTCTTCTTCTTCTTTGCAAAATTAATTATCTCATTTGTTATCAAGACTCCATCTAAAATTTGCCTTCCCTTTAGAAAAGCGGTTTGAGGGGGTGATATTATCCCTGGCAGAATCTTCTTCAACCTCATTGCCAAGATTTTAGAGATGATTTTATACATACAACTTATGAGTGAGATAGGCCTAAAATCATTCAAACCTTGCGGATTTCTCTTCTTGCCGATCAATGCTTCAAATGATGATGTGAAGGCTTTTGGCAACCTTCCATTAGCATGAAATTGGACAAGTAATTCCAGAATTTCCTCTTTTATGGTACCCCAACAAGTTTTGATGAAATTGAAATTGAGACCTCACATTTGTATGCGTGAGTTTCTAGTGGTAATTATCACTTCGTTTATGAACCAAAAATATATACAGTTTATTGACTTTTCTTTTGACAAGATATAGTTTATTGACTTGCAGACTATAAATTAGGACGCTCACCGATCCTTAACATCAAAGTACGGAAATTAATATAGAATTGTTATTACTTTGTTAATTGTTTGCATTTTATTGATTCCGAATGTTTTTTTAATCAAACTTAATTTGGTTACATTTTTGAATAACTTAACACTAGGGCTTTGTACTTGCAAGTCCAAGTATTGACATACAAATGGACGCTAACTCAAAAGTTGAATTCGCTCATAAACGTACACTCATATCAGATGAGCTATATGAGGTTATATATTATTATTATTATTATTATTATTATTATTATTATTCAATTAATAATTATAATTACTTTATGTTTGAATTTTATGATTTGTTATAATTGTTTTGCAGTCAATTAAATCTAGTTGTAATGGTGATTATATTAATCGCGATCCTAACAATACAAATTGTACGTCAGATTATGAAGCCTTCTCCGAGGTCACAAATCTTCTTCTAACATTCTATTTAAGAATTTACTTATATATATATATATATATATATATATATATATATATATATATATATATATATATATATATATATATAGACACACACACGCTTCCATTTCAGTAATTTCATTTTTATATGTTTATTATATTTCTTTGTAGTTAGTTCGTTACTTAAATGTATATCAAATCCTGGATCCAAGTTGTATGAGTAGATCCTACAAAAATCATCTATTTCTTTTTGATGGGTTGAAAAATATCCACCAAACAAAGTTTAAATGTCCGGTATGTGAACCCTTCTTTCTTCTCTTTGTTTATTGTGTATACATATATTGAAACTAGCCTCATTTCCCGTGCGATGCACGGGATGAGCTAGTATCGATGGATGTAAATACATTAAATCAACTCATTAATATTGTGAGCATGTGATTATTAATTAGAGACAGTTTAGTAAACTATTTATTTTTTCATGAAGCTAAGAAAATTAAATGCATAAAACTACTATTGTTAATTCTTAATATGTGTAAAGTTAGTTATTTTTGCTTATAATTACGTCCGGAGGGAGTACATCAATACATCATGCAGGGTTGAATAAAAACCACCATTAACATAAAAACACTTATACAAAGTTAAAAGAAAATATTTGAGAGTTCTATTGTAAGTGAGGCTGAAATTTCCTAGGAAGAAAGTTAAATTATAAATATAAATTAAATGAAAATATTATACAGTAAATAAATAAACCGTAACACAAATATTAGATTTGAACATCCATAGATAATAAGAAGAAAAAGTCTATTTTTTTAATAATGTTATCTATATTCATCAGAAATATAAAAACTTAACCCATAATTAAATAGAAAAGAAGACAACACAATTAGAAAGTGAAATACGTACTTAGGTATCATGTCGTGTTTGATTTAAAACTAAACATCAGTTTAAGTATGCTTCTAATACTCGTTGGTGCAAAATTATCAAAATAAAGAGGAAAACACCAATTTGGACATGCAAATTTTTTTCTGGATCCTAAAATACCCCACAACACAATGCCTGACATCACACTTTATGTATTTTGTTACAATTTTTTTTGTTTTTCATCAAACTGCTTATTGAGAAACAAACTTCGCATATTTAAATATCTAAAAAATTTCGGGACACTAAAATACCCCAAAATACAGTGTCAGCGTCACAGTCTACGTATTTTGTCACAACGTATTATTATTTTTTAGGTAAAATACCATCCGGGGTCCCTTAACTTATTTTCTGTTTTCGCTTACGTCCCTTATGTTTTCGTGTTAACGAATAGGTCGCTTAACTTGAAAAAACATTGCACTATTGTCCTATTTAACGTTTTAACGTTAACACTGTTAAACGGTATCTGATGTGGCCATTACAGTACCTATGTGTCGTAATCCATGTCATTTTTAATTATTTTTTCCTGACATGTCATTTTATCTTAATTTTTAATAAAAAAACAAAAAAAACTGAAAGGGATTCAACTTAATCTTCAACAGATCTTCAACAAAATCGCTTTTTCGTTTCCAAATCTTTATCAACAGATCCATTAATGGGCTACTGTATTATCTTCATTTTTTCGTTTCTGGATCCATAATCGTTTCCATATAATCGTTTCTTCGTTTCTGGATCCAAAATCGATTTGAAACTTCATTTCCATAATCGCATGAATTTGGAGACGAAATCGTTCATGAAATCGAAAGAAATCGTTTTGCAACATCGAAAGAAAACGCCCGAAATCAGAAGAAGAAATCCTTCAAGAAATCGTCCAGATTTTGGGATAATGAGTATTTTGCGAATTTGAGTCTGGGTTTCATGAAATCGAAACCGAAACTGAATCTGGGTTTCATGAAATCAAAACTGGGTTTAAAACTGGGTTTCGATTTCAATTTGGTTTTTGATTTTCGTTTCTGGGTTTGATTTAGATTTATGTTTTTGGGTTTGTTTCGATTTCAATTTCGTTTACATCTATGGTTTTGGATTTCGATTTCGATTTCGTTTTCATCTATGTATGGGTTCCAATACTTTCAACTTTGTTTTTGTTTTCATCTATGGGTTTTGATTTTCAATCTGGTTCCAACACTGTTGTTGTTGACGTTAATGCCTTATAGGGAGAAGACGTTGAACAAACATTCATTTTTATTATCATTAAAAATTAAACTTAAAATGACATGTCAGTCAAAAAATAATTAAAAATGACATGCATTATGACACATAGGTACTGTAATAGCCATATCAGATACTGTTTAACGGTGTTAATATTAAAATATTAAATAGGACAATAGTGCAATGTTTTTTAAAGTTAAGGGAACTATTCGTTACTACGAAAACATAAGGGACCTAAGCGAAAACAGAAAATAAGTTAAGGGACTCCGGATGGTATTCTGCCTATTTTTTACCAAACCGGTTATTTACAAAGAAACTTTTGATATTTGAAGAGTTAAAATTTTCTCTGAATCCTAAAGTACCTCAAAACATACCACTTAACATTTCACTTTACGCATTTTGTTACAAAGTTTTTTTTTTCACCATGAAGCACACCAGCACACTGTTTAGCATCTCACTTTAGGTATTTTGTCATGATATTAATTTTTTTCACCAAATCAATTCAACAACAAAATTTGTATATTTAAACATCTAAAATTTGTTGAGACCGTAAAGTACCAATTAAAATATAAAACAGTAAAAAAATGCAAAACCTTAAAATGTAAAAGAAAAAAAACTAAAATAAAGGAAGAAGAATAAAAAAATGAAGTAGTATAAAGAGGAAAAAAAAGAAAAAAAGTAAAGGACAAAACAAAAAAACCAAAACAAATAAAGCAAGAAGAAGAAAAAAAAAGTGAAAGTGGCGGCAAAGTGACAAGCCGCATATATGTATTAGATAGATACTATTAGGGAGTGAATTATTAAAACGGTGGTGCAAATAGTAGCCATACATATGAAAAGAACCTTTTATAAAAACTAGCCGCCTGACCCGTGCTACGCACGGGATTGACTAATTTTTAGTTAACAAAATTAAAGTAAAACCGGAAGGGGAAAACCTCTTTAATAAACCAATCATTCAATACAACAGTTTTCTGTCCATTGCAAGAATCAAACTGGGGAGCACTACCCTGTGTCCCAGTGTAGCTTAAGTAGTGGACCAATGATGTTGGTTTGTAAAATATATAGTCAAATAATTGTGGATTGAAATTAAATTATAGCTATAAATGAATTAAATAAGGAGATTATAAAATTTAAAAAGAATATTGACAAAATCCATATTTATGAAATGTAAATTTAAAAACTTAACCCATAATAAGAAAGAAAAGAAGACAACACAATTAAAAACTAAAACACGTGGGTATCATGCATGCTTGTATGAAAACTCATGATAAAATAGGAGCAGTTATACAAAGTTGAAAGAAGATGTGGAGGTTGTATTATAAATGTGGCTGAAGTTCCCGTTGAAAGAAGATAAAAATTTAAACACCAGTTAAAGTATGTTTTTAATACCGTTTGATGCGAAAAGACCAAAATAAAGAAGACAACCCAAATAGAAAGTGAAACACATGGGTATCGGGTTAGATGAAAACCACAAATAAAATAGAATCACCTATAGAAAGTTGAGAGAGGGCGGTGAGGGGATCTATTGTAAACGTGGCCGAAATTCCCGTAAATAAAAATTAAATTAAAAAACTATAAATTAAATAAAAATATTATAAAATTAAAAAGAAACATTAACAAAGACATTGAAATTCAACATCGATCCATAGATAGTAAGAAAAAAAACATAAAGAATATTAATAACAACAAATACATTGAAATTGAACATCCACAGACAATTAGAAGAAAAAGTTTAAAAAACTTTAATAACGTTATCTATATTTATCAAATGTAAATATAAAAACTTAACACATAACTAAAGAGAAAACAAGACAACATAATTAGAAAGTGAAACACGTACGTATACGTATCATGCAGAGTTTGATTTAAAACCACCAATAAAATAGAAACACATATACAAAGTTGAAACTATTTTTGAAGAAAGAAGTTCGCATATTTGAATAAAATAGAAACACATAGAAACACTATTTAGTATCGCACTACATATTTTGCCCACAAATTTTTTCCACCAAACGGGTTTTTGGAATGAGCTTTGTATCCGAACATGTAAAAAAATTTGAATCCTAAAGTACCTCAACAAATTGTTTGGCATCACATTTTACGTATTTTGTCACGTACTTTTTTTATTTTTCGTCAAACAGGTTGTTGAGGAACAAACTTCACGTATCTGAACATATAAAATTTGTTCTGCACCCTAAAGTACCCCAAAATTCAATGTTGGCATCACACTTTACCTATTTTGTCACAAAACAATTTTTTTTTTGACCAAACCAGTTGATGAGGAAAAATCTTCGGGTGTTTGAATAGCTAATTTTTTTTCTGAATCCTAAAGTGCCTCAACACACACTGGTTAACATCGTATACCAAAGGACACTATTTAGCATCTCATTTTATGTATTTTGTCATGAAATTAAATCTTTTTTTTACCAAATCGATAATTGAAAAACAAAATTCACATATTTAAACATCTAAAATTTTTCGTTAAAATATTAAAAAGGAAAAAATGGAAAACATTAAAATAAAAAAGAGGACAAAACAAAAAAAAAAGAAAAACAAAAAAAGCTAAAGATAAAAAAAATTAGCGACAATTCTATCGTATATCGACTAATTAAATCTTTTCGAAAGACTAATATCTCATTGTGCTTGAATGCAAATTTTGCACTGGTCAACACTGAGTTTGTCAACTGTGAGTTATCTATATTCATCAAATGTAAATAAAAATAATTAATCCATAATTAGAAAAAAAAAGACAACACAATTAAAAAGTGAAACACGCTGGATACCAAGCATGGTTGAAGGAAACCCATGATAAAATAAGAGTAGTTATACAAAATTGAAAAAGATTTTGGAGATTTTATTGTAAATGCTACTGAAGTTCCCGTTGAAAGAAGATCATGAAGGTTGTATTGTAAATGTGACTGAAGTTCCCACAGGAGTCAATGCAGCAATGTTGTACTCGAATTTTAAAGAAAGATAAAAATATAAACACCAACTAAAGAATGGTTTAAATACCTGTTCGTGCGAAATGACCAAAACATAGAAGAAAACACAAATAGAAAGTGAAACACGCGGTATCGTGTAGGGTTGGATGGAAATTACAAATAAAATAGAAGCACCTATAGAAAGTTGAAAGAGTACGATTGAGAGACCTATTGTAAATGTGACTAAAGTTTACGTAACTAAAAATTAAATTAAATAATAAGATTATAAAATTAAAAACAAATGGTCATTGAGGAACAAACTTCACATATTTAAACATTTTTAAAAAATTCGGGACCCTAAAGTACCCAAAAATAAGAAGATGAGGAAGGTTCTATGTAATATGGCTGAAGTTCTCTCAGGAGTCAATGTAGCAACGTTGTACTCGAATTATAAAGAAAGATAAAAATAAAAAAATATAAAAACCAATTAAAGAATGGTTTAAATACCCGTTTGGTGCGAAATGACCAAAATAAAGAAGAAAACACAAATAGAAAGTCAAACACATGGAATCGTGCTGAGTTGAATGGAAATTACCAGTAAATTAGAAGCATCTAAAGAAAGTTGAAAGAGTACGGTTGAGGGATGTGTTGTAAATGTGACTGAAATTTTTGTAAACCAAAATTAAATTAAAATATAAATTAAATAAGAATTATAAAATTAAAAAGAAAAAGTTATTGAGGATCGAACTTCGTGTACTTGAACATCTAAAAAATTTTCGGGACCCTAAAGTACCCTAAAATACACTGTTACCTCACCGTTTATTTACGAAAAAGCTTCTTTGAAGAGTTAAATTTCTTTGAATCCCAAAGTACTTCAAAACATACAACTTGACATTTCACTTTATGTATTTCGTTACAAAATAGTTTTTTTATACCATCAAGTACACAAAAACACACTTTTTAACATCTTACTTTACCTAATTTTTCATGAAATTAATTACTTTTTTAATGAATCAATTATTGAAGACTAAAATTTACATATTTAAACATCTAATTTTTCTCGAGACTGTAAAGTACTCTTCAAAATATAAAAGAAGCAAAAACAAAAAAAAAAGCTGTACAAAAAATTGAAATAAAAAAAGAAGAAAAGAAAAAAGAAAGAAACAAAAAAGAAAAAAAAAACTGAAAGCAAAAAAAAAAAATAGCGGGAGTTCCCGCGCGGCATGTGACAAGCTGCATATATTAAAGAGATACATTACTGATTATTATTTTATGGTCAATACATTATTGATCTTGTAGGATGAAAAATATGCAGTTGGGGAATTGTGGGCTAATTATCCAGAAGTTCGAAAGGCTCTCCATGTTAGAGAGGTAATTGTAAACATTCATTCAAATAAGATAAATTAAGAAAATAAATCAAAATTTGCATGACTAATAAAAGCCATATAATGTCAAATTTTTAGGGAACCAAGGGGGATTTTAAAAGATGCAATCATAATAGTACTGCTTATACAATGAATGTACCTAGTGTTGTTGAATATCATCACAATCTCACCAATACAAACCTTCGATCTCTAATTTACTGGTAAGTATATATCATGAAATTATTTTTCCTTAATGATAACCTATGTCAATTGGTCTTTTATGTTTTTTTCCTCACTTTGGTCCTTTATGTTTCAAAGTAGTTCTTTTTTTAATTTTCCATTCACTAATGTTAAGGATGTCACACCGGCAGTTAACATATGATGTGGCTTGCTCAATTGACATTAGTGACTCTGAAGAAAATACATAAAGGACCAACATGAAATTTTGGTGAAAAATAAAGGACCAAAGTGCACTTTTTCCAAACAGCTTCATCTTCACCGTCAAACCCCACACCATGCATAAACCACCACTCTCTCACTCACCATCACTTCTATTACGACCTCTCTCTCTCTCCTTACTGTCCAACTCTTTTTGCCCACTCTCTCCTCCCTCAGTCCGTCTCCTCTTTCTCTTCCCCCCTTCATCTGCATCCCCAAACCGACCCTTGGAAATTAGAAAATGAACTCTTATTTCATCATTAGTCAGGCCATCAATCTTCATGAGGGCTCTAGTTTGTTCTTCACCGGGGGAACAACCCAATGTGCGAACTTGCGATTTTAAACATGTGGCAAACATGCTTGGTTTTCCATTTACCTCTCTCTCAAAATTGTGTGTTTGGTTTTAGAATCGATTCTGGTATAAAGCAGCTCTCCCAAATTTGGATTTTTAATTTTGGGTTTCAAATTCTAATTTTTCAATTTGGGGATGAAGATGAAGATGAAGCTTTTTGCCAAAAATGAACTTTGGTCCTTTATGGTGATGGGAAACAATTTGGTTTTGTTAGATTTTTCGAGATCGTACATGTATGCTCGCTGGAGTTAAGATTGCGCCGCTACTGGATTGGCATGTATAATCTAAGAATAAACAAATTAAGAGGAGGAAAAGGAGGATACCGACACAAAGATGAGGAAGAACAACAATAAATTAAGGACAAAGAAAAACAAGCCTAGAAGCTAACCAAAAGACGTAATGAGGAAAAGTGCAACAGAGGAACAAGACTAGAATGGCTTTGATTTTAATGTTTCCAAAGACCAAATAGAGTGATTAAGAAATTTTGCAGTTACGATTTACGGAACTCCTAAAGGACACATGTGACTTCTTTCACTTGTGGTTTTGTGACTCAACAACATGGTAACCAAGTGAACTTGTGAAAGAAAGGTGTGCATGGTTAAGCAATATTAAGGATGTGTCGTTGCTTGTGTTAGGGTGAGTGAGAGTTCTTCAAATGGATAACCGATAACTTTGTGCGCTTTGTTAACATAGACGTGGCTTTTTAGAAAAATAGAGACTCGGCATATTAAGGATACTAGTGAAACTATCTTCTTAGGAAACAATAATCTAGTTGCTCAAAGTAAGAATCAACAATTTGTTTTACTCAATTAGAGGTGTGGAAGAGCCATTCTCGCCACTTAGTATGGTGTTGAAAACGTGAAACCAAGTGAGGAGTTGGTATTTGATACAAAAATTTTAAACTGCGTATTCCTTCATGTTCCCTTAGTTCGATGGGTGGAGCTTTACCGGCGAAGGAGTTTGGGGGTTTTAATCAGAATTGACTAGAGAATTATTTGACAAAGATGGTAGGGAACAATTTCGGCACATTCTTTTGGAGTGAGCCATATTGTGAGAGTGGAACACTAAAAATCCACTTTGGAAGATTAATTAGGTTATCTAGTCACAATGAGCCTCTCATGGAAGATGGGAAAAGGTGAGAGAATGGGGTAGAATTGGGTTTGGAGTTCGAGGAGAGGAGAAGACTACTTCATTGGGAGAAGATCTAGAGATGCAGCTAAATGAAATGGTAAGACTCTATGGATTGGTGGATCCAAGACCCAGGGATCAAGGAGTTCAAAGTTGTCTTGGGTGCAATTGGGTGTAAACTTAGGAGTACTAGTACAAATTTAAAATTTCAGGCGGTTCAAATTGAGTTCAAGTGATCCCTCTCAACTACACACAAGTCTGACACTGGCTCTATGCTCTAAAAGAGAATGTAAACGGTAATGGGTTTCTGAAGGAGGAGACCATTGGGAGAAATCCAAGCCCCCATAGAAAATAGACAAGCCCGAAAAGAGTTTATATACAAGGGTGCTCCTCACCTTATAAACCAATTTTAGCCTTTTTTTATTAAACACCTCCTAACCTTATGAAAAGACAAAAATATCCTTAATGAACAAAAAAGTTTCAAGCGTGTCCCCTTTCTTCTGGCATTCAACGGGTACGTTACCTTGATACCGCACCCGGTACAATACATTGGTACCATGGCATATGTTTTGCACACACTCTAAGTACAATACGAAGGTAGCGAACTGGTATGGTGTCAAAGTATTGTGTCTACTAATTGTAAACAAGATAGAGACGGTACCTTGGTATCATACATATTAAACATTCTGCAGAATTTTGACAAATATTTTTTATATTTCAACGGTTTGGATTCCACCAGTGCTTTTGATCAACGACATATGTTCAGACAAATTTCTTTAATAGTCATCGAAATATTCGTCCTTAGTGTTAGAAAAATGAGTGGATGACATTTGTTGTGGTAATTGTGCTTCAACGGATAGAATTTCAACGATCTAGATTTCTCATCAAAAGTTTGATCAACGACTCTTATTTAACGACATCCACTATATAAGCTCTCAATTTCCCCCATTTCTTTCACACCAACCTCCACCCAATGTCTTTCCCTTACTAAACACACGCTTCTTCACAAACACCCCCTCTGAAATGGAGTTCACATCAACCCAGTTCTCAAAGGACTCCAACCTCACCATCCCTTATCACCATTCAAGTATTACCATGAAGGAAAATGGTGTTTGGTTTTAATGTCCCAATCCCGCCTTCTGTAGGATGAAAAATGACATCACATTCTTAGAATTAAAGGAAAAAACATAGAGGAAGGTTCGAGAGGAGTATTTTATGTTAGAACAATTTGTTGGTGGGAATAATGCTGCAACTAAGAAGAACAACCAAACATAGAAAATCATTAGTAAAAGTTAATTGTGAATAACATATAAAATAAATAACAAGGAGAAGATGAATTTATCATTGCACAAGACTCCAAGGCGTGTATAACACTAAGCTTTAGGTTCGATTCGCCCCCACCAATCACTCTAGATTGGATGCAATAGGATGACCAGCGAATCCCCTTCAGGATACAATGGAGTTCCTTGACATGGTCTGCACACCCACACCAAGCATATCGATCAATAGTAGTTCACGGAATAAAGTCTCCGTACCAACTCTCGTGCACTAGAGTAGCAAAGAGATGATTTAGAATAATAAAAATGATGGAAGTTGTGTTGGAGAGAAGTTAAATTCGTGTGTTATTTTCTGCTTCCAGAATGTTTGTTGTTATATAACAATCCATCTCTTTTGTGAAAGTAAATAACTAAATCTGTTGTTTCAGTTGAACGAAACAGATATATACTGTTAAAGTTCACAACCTTTCACAATCCAGTGTGACAGTTCAGTGGCAACCGTTCCTTTGTGTCGTTACCGGGTCGCGGGTTCGATTCCTTTGGGACACATCACGTTGTTTTTATTTTCGGGTTAGAAAATTAATAATAAAACTGTTTTCAAAAAAAACTTTCATAGCAAGGAGTCGAACCCAGTCCCATAAAGTCACAACAAAAAACCAACGACCACTGCACCATCACTCTCCTTTTGACATCAAAATAGAGCCATATTTACTTGACCTTTAACACAGAATTATCCAACCATATATTTTGGAAATATCTCCAACAATCCCCCACCATTTCCGAAATATCCAAATCCATTATTCCGGAAATCTCATGTTTTCAGATGAAGGTATCTTGCGATTTGAACCATCACTTAGTAAGTTAAGTTTTCACTCATACCCGAATAGATTGGTAGACAAGCTTTGAACCAATTATTAATTAGAACAAGAGTGCATAACTCACACATGAAATCTCGGTACCATTGATCGAATTATAAAATGACACTTTTGTTTAGGCCTTGTGTCAGGTATCCTTTTCATGAGAATTTTAAGAGTCAAGCCCTTGAACTCTATGAAGCGGCCTAACTTCATTCTCATATAGGTAGACTATATCAGAAATGCACCCATAATTATGTACCTCAGCAAATATATGCTATATGTCCATTAAGAGGAAAACCTCATCCTACCACTTTAATCTTATGGTCCAAGTACTTTTACCCTTTGGGATGTATCTATTGTCAAGTACTTCAATCACTCTAATAGTGTACTTTCCTCATTGAACTCAAGACTTGATACTACTCAAGTGTGAGTTGAGTTCACACCATTGGTGATCAATTAGATATGGGCTTGTACCACATCCCTAATGACATCTTCAATACCTTAAACATTATATCCGAAGACATCATATCCTTGTCAAATCTTTCGTCAAAGAATTGCAATATTTATTCCAACTTTAATAAACTTTGAATATTCAATCAATCACATAGCTATGACTTTTAGATTTTCTTGATAGTTTAAACTAACACCATGACAGTTTTGTCATTCATTGTGTCATATACACAAACTTTATGTCATTCTTCCTTTGCTATTAAATATTTAATAACCACTTCAATTTGAAGTTCTACTCCACTTGAATATATTAAAGAAACCATACATTGAATGCATTAATTAAATATATAAAGCAACAACACTTTTTATGAATAAAATTCCACCTTCAATTAAACGTAAATGAATATATAATTTAAGCATAATAAAGTAATGTATACATTATCCATACAAAATATAAAAATAACAATCCCAAAAAATAGTAGTCCTGAAGCAACTACTGAATGGCTTCGCAATGGCTTTTAGCGGCCCGAGTAAGGTCCAAGTATGCGCCCCTCGGGGAATACAATTTTTCAGATGTTTCTCCAACCCGAGAACTATCTCCAATATCTCAAGAATACACTACCTGTGCCAGAAAAAAGTATTAAAGTTACATCAAGTTTAATAAATAAAAAACCATAAAAACTCTCATACCTGTGATGCCTGTGACATCCGGTATGGGGTAATTGGCTGGATAATGGTATGGGTGTGAGACCCTCCTAAACTATTCCATGTACCCACCTGCGGTTTCTGGTCGACCTTACATGATCTGATCACCGAGCTGTATGATGTGCTCGTCGAACTTCTCTCACATGCGATCAGCCTGCTGTGGAGTCACAGACATCAGCCTAATACCTCATGGGCCAGTCGAGATTCTCTGGTCGTAGAAGTAGGCAAGGTCGATCTGCCCCAGGTGTAATTTTCGGTGGCCTCGAGGTTAGACAACATCCCAAGATATCATCACACCTTCACCTTTGACCTCGACTTAAGGATGAATATGGTGGTGCCCAGCAGGTACAACATATAACCCCTACCTGCATGCTCTCATCGATCATCATTGATGGATGCCTTGTAGACCACCTCCCGCAGTCACTTTAGCTGCATATACAACCCTTTACCCTCCATCAAATCAGCAGCATCCTCAAGGTCCAATCCCAAATACTCGACCAAGGCCTCTACTGCATCAATTTTAGAATAGGAAGGAGGTCGAAATACCTACTAACTATTGGGATGTGCGACAGTACAGAGATGTCATCCAAGGTGATAATCATCTCACCAGTGGGAAGGTGGAAGCTCGAGGTGTCTGGCTGCCACCGCTCCACAAATGCACGTATAAGGCACGTTAAAAATACAAAATATCCTAACCTCTTTCACACTCTTTCTACTCATTTTTTGCTCCTTAGTCTTCCCAATCTTCACCCATGCCTCGTGTTCTTATATACTATTTCTACTCATTCGATTTGTGCTACTTCTAATATCTTTATTATTATGTTGTTTTATTAATAAGTTGTGTTTACGTTATTAACTACCCAATAAGAACAACTTTTCTTGAAATGTCTTTTAGTCTGGAGTACTTAACCCCAAATCTTGGTGGTTGTGCATGTGGTAATCTATGTTTATATTTTGTATACTTACAAAAGAATACTAGTTATTATATATATATATATATATATATATATATATATATATATAAACTGTCCGCATATGTATTTAAAAATTTAGGTTATCTTTACAAAATTGTCATTTTTAGATCTGGTCTCCTCAAAATAATAATCATGGCTCTGCTTGAATATGGGCACAAAATAGAAAAGCAGGTTCGGTACTAAGGTGCAGTATCGGTTCGGTACCTTAGTACCACACTTGGTTTTTCAAATACTTTTAAGGGTCCGGTAAAGTACCGAACCAAAAAAAATGCAGCAACAGAACGAGAGAGAGAGAGAGAAAGGGACGGAGGGAGCTGGCGAAACTTATCAGAGGTTCAAGAGGAACGAAGGAGGAGGTGATTGAGAGAGAGGGAGTCCGTGAGGGTGAGAGAGATAGAGAGCACAAGGGAGAGGGAGTGAGAGTGGGAGTCTGCGAGATAGAGAAGTGAGGGAGTGAGGGGGCGTGAAGTGAAGAAGATGGATGGAGAGTATGTGAATTGGTTTTGGGGGAGGGGTATTTTGGCAATTTTAAAAAAATTGGGGTGTGTGTGAGTAGGAGGGGGTGCTTAATAAAAAATTTTGCCAATTTTATATGATTGAGTTATGCCAAAATTCTAAGAATTTAAACTTTTATGAAAGAATGAAAAAAAAGTGTAGAAATTGTATTGATAATATTGAGAATATTGTTTTCATTAAGGTCCTTTAGTTAGTATAAATAGTGCATGTTATTGTTGTATTAATAACCATTTTTCTCATACTTGAAAAGTCTCCCCTAAGGGCTACACCACTCCAACTTATACACGAGAGCATAGTCTAAAAAGAAAATCGTTGTGTCCTAATCTAAAAAGTTGAATCATTCAAAGGCTATGCAGTGAATATATTGTATTGAATTCGCTCCCTTCTTCACTGACATATCTTATACTTTTAATAAAACTCTGATTGGCTTTTTCAACCAAAAAAACAAGACCATTTTTTTTACAATAGCAAAAAAACAAGACCATTTTTTATGGGTGCTTCTAGGGTGAGGGAGCAAATTAAATCCCCTACCGGTGAACTATCGTAGGACGTAACATAAAAATTCATCAACAGTTGAGATTTAATACTGGTTGATTCAATTTAAATCACTCATAACATTTTACACAATATCTTACGATCAATTTTATTGGTTCACCGGTGAAGGATTTGATTTTCTCCCTTATCCTAGAAGCACCTTCTTCTGCAATAACAAAAAAGATCACTTAATGTATAAAAAATTTTAAAAAGTATTATCCATAATTGTTTTTTGACAAAATATCTCTCCAGGTCCCTTAACTTATTTATTTGTAATAAATAGGTCCCTTAACTTTTTTTTCTAACAAATAAGTCCCTTAACTTATTTATTTATAACGAATAGGTCCCTTAACTTTTTTTTGTAATGCATAGGTCCCTTAACTTTTAAAAACGTAACACTATTGCCCCTTTTAACTCATTTAAGGGAGAGATTTTAAGGAGCAACGGTGTTGCGTTTTTAAAAGTTAAGGGACCTATGTGTTACAAAATATAAAGTTTAGGGACCTATGCGTTACAAAAAAAGTGAAGAGACCTATTCGTTACAAATAAGTAAGTTAAGGGACCTATGTGTTACAAAAAAAAGTTAAGGGACCTATTCGTTACAAATAAATAAGTTAAGGGATCCCGGGAGATATTTTGCCTTGTTTTTTTAGAGTATCCATAATTGTTATAAACTCGTTTTTTCGGAATCAATTTTTTCAGCGGTGACCTAGACATGGCATTACCATATCTTAGTACAACTTCTATTATCAAGTCACTTAACTTGAATTTGAAAAAAATTTGGCATCCATGGTTCGTTGAAGGAGAAGTTGCAGGGTGAGTTTAATAATTTATTTTTTTTATTTGAATAATTTGATAATATTGTTGAGACATTTTGAATTTATATATTTTTGCTCAACTTTGAATTATATTGTAATATTTTTTTCCTGTACGTACAGCTATACAGAGGAGTACAAAAAAAGTGGGTATCACTTGACATACGTTATTGTTAAGGTAGGTAACATTGTCATTCTATTAAATGAATGAGTCTCTCTTTCTAAATCTTTTTACAATAAGAAATATAATTTCCAAAGGATATAAGGTGAATTATTATTGATTTTTTAAAAAAAAAATGGGGAAGGGGGAAATTTTTATATATCAAAGAGGCACTAATGGCTATTTTTACAACTCTCCTAACGGATTTAAACTCAGCACCTTGAGGATAGAAGACTATGCTATTACCACTAAGCTAGTACCTCAAGTGTGAATCATTATTGAAATTGAACAGAAAGGAGATTCAATGCATAAACTTAAATAGAATGGTACAAAATTCAAGATGAACAAAAGATAAGGAACATGAACATATAGTGGCACAAACTAAACAAAAAACACTTTTTTTTTTGACAAAAGGAGTCTACTTCATGTCATTAATAATAAAATCGGAAATACATGCCGACATATCAAGGAAAGTATGAGAAGGAACTGATGACAATGCTACCCCTGCTAAACTGTGAGCCACCTTGTTAGTTTCTATCCTAGAGAACTCCACATGAGAGTTTACATTAAAACAACTAAAAACCTCCCTACAAGAATTTAAAATAGATCCATAATTAGAAACAAAGGAGGAATAATTATTAAAGTCATCCACCACTACTTTGGCGTCAAGCTCAAAGACGACATCCTTGTAGTGTAGTTCACGCATCCACTCCATAGCAATTAAAATACCAAGCAGCTCGCCCTTATAGACTTCAACTACCGACACAAAAGAGTGTATTTTCGTAGGAATAAAAGACCCATGATCATCCGAAACGCACAAACCAAACCCAACCTTGTTACCACCATTATCAAAAGCGGCGTCAACATTACATTTGACAAAGCCCACAGGTGGTTTCTTCCACACTGAAGAGGTTGTTGTCTTTAGATGACCAAGAGGAAAAGTTGCTGGCCGAATAGAAGAGGCACGGGTAGTAATCCAATCGGATAACAACTGGCTGCCACAAAGAACTATAGCAGCCACCATCTTCCGCGAATTATTCCACACAAAGTTGTTCCTACTAGACCACATGCTTCACAATGTCATACTCCAAGCAAGCTCTCATTATTATTTAACTTACGAAAAATATCAAAAAACCAGCCAGTAACCGTAGAAGTCTCTGCTGCGCAATCATGATAACCGAATCAAGACCAACAGCTCTTCAACAAGCCGTGGCTGTAGGGCAGTCCACAAACAAGTGTATCGGTGTTTCCTCATCATCACCACCTAGGATAGACCGTGGGCACAACATCCCCACGATTATAAAGCACAGATCGAGTTGGAATACAATCTCTCCGCAAACGCCACAAGAAATTTTTAACTTTAGGAGGCACCTTTAGTTTCCATAACAAACTCTAGCTCCCTTCAACTACAAAATGAGAATTATTAAAAATAGTTTGTGTAGCCAAGCGTTGTGCACTTCTCACCGAATAAGTACTGGACTTCTCACACCTCCAAGTCAACAAATCTGATTGCACCGAAGGATAAGGAGGCATATTCAAAACAACATTGCTAGAGTTCTCATCCAAGAGGAAGCGAACCAAAGCCTCATTCCAAACCTTCCGATCTTGAATAATTAAGTAATCTACACGAAGGAAAGGATTGAAATGACTATGCTGCCTGGGCTGAATTGGTCTTCTATCCTTAGTCCAATTTGCATCAAACAAAACTACCATTTCTACGCTTAGTAGCATGTAACATATCACCATGAGGAAAATACTTTGCCTTATACAAGCGAGAAACCAAGAAAACTACCATTTCTACGCTTAGTAGCATGTAACAGTCACAACTAACTGAGTAGCAACAATATCCTGCTCACTTTGAGGAACATTGCGGCTAAAAAAGATTTGACTTTTGGAAGTTTTTTTTTGGCCCGAGGGCTTTTCATACACATCAAGAATGGTCTGGATACGCCTAGTTTCACCCATAGTTGCCCTGAAAAATAGAAAACAGTCATCTGAAAACAAGATGAGAAACAACAAATGCCCCTCTACACATTGATAGGCCGTGAAAGTCACCACTAGCCAGGGACTTATGCAAAAATGTTGTAAGGCCTTCAGTACATAAGATAAATAGATATGGTGATAGAGGATCCACCTGCCGAAGACCTCTACCCGGAGATATGGGCCCAACACGATCCTGATTAACAATCACAGAGAAAGATACGGTTTCTATACACATATGCATCCAATGTATCCACTATTTATTGAACCCCAACTTTCCCATCACTGCATAGAGATAACCCCAATCCACCCTATCATAAGCCTTACTCATATCAGTTTTCAGAGCAACTTCTCCTTTTTCCCTTTCCTCCTATTTTTTAGATAATGGATCACCTCAAAAGCTATCATTGCATTATCTAAAATAGATCTAGCAGACACAAATGCAGACTACTCAATGGAAATACACTTAGAAAGAACATGCTTAAGACGGTTAGCGAGTACCTTAGAGACAATCTTGTAGATGACGTTACATAGAGCAATGGGACGCCAATCAACCATAGAATGATGATTATCATTCTTCGGAATTAGAGCTAAATTAATGCCATCTAGATTATGAGGAAACTCGCCCCGGTGAAGCCACTCCAAGCATATAGAAAAAATTTCATCGCCATAATAACTCCAATAACGCTTAAAGAAAGCCGAATTAAAACCATCCGGACCTGGTGATTTATCATCATCCATGGCCATCAAAGCATCTTTAAACTCTTCCTTCACAAAGGCTCTTGTCAGCACGTTATTATCCTCCATACACAACTTCGGTTCCAGCACCCCAACCACCTCATCATACTCATCGGTTTGACTACCAAATAACTTATGAAAATAATAATCTGCGATCCTCCTTATAGCTATAGGATCCGTAGCAGTAGTCCCATCATCACGCTGCAACCTCTCAATTTTCTTATTTTTAAACCTGCAAGTGGCACAAGCATGAAAAAAAATTTGTATTCTAGTCCCCATCCTTCAGCCAAAAAGATTTAGATCGCTGCCTCCAAAAGGCCTCCTCTTGTAAGATCAGCTTATTCAACTTCATGTTCATTCTATTAAACTTCAGCACCCCTTGACTATCCCTCCTATCACGCCACACCTCCATAGCTTACTTACAATATGCTATCTCTTCACGAAACCTCAACTGAAGGCTACGCCCCCAAGAGGAGAGAGACATAGCACAACCATGCAAATGTGACTGAATATCCCCAACATTCCCTAAGCTCCACCCTTCACGGACCACCTCATCCACATCTGGCTCACACAACCAAGAATTTTCAAATTTAAAAGCAAAATTCCTAGGGGGCTCCACCAAAGGATTCCACTGAAGAAGCAAAGGAGAGTGATCGGACTTTGGAGATATTAAATTCAATAACCTTGCTTGTGGAAAAAGATCTAACCACTCCTTATTTGCAAATGCCTTATCAAGTCTCTGTTCAATAGCATGTGGGGTACCCAACACAAATCTCCAAGTAAATTGATAACCAGTAAGTGCTAACTCAACTAAACTAGCATCAACAATCGCCTCCTGAAATCCTCTCATTGATAATTTGGATGGTCACTGTTCGGTACCGGAGTACGGGATGTATCCTTGAGATGAAGTGTTCCGCGAGGAAGGGAAGTTGACTTCGGATGGTTGGACTTGGACTTCGGATTGACCGATGTGCTCTTCTCCCGCGCCTCGGGTGGGGTACTTGCAAGCACTCTGATGCCTAAGTCAGTAAGGGAAGAGAAGAGGTATTTTAGGGAGAAATGGGTACGTACTACAAAATGGCAAGTGGAACGTGTATTTATAGACCACGGCGTTGTACCTGGGCCGTTGAATTGGGAGGATAAGTCCTGACCGTTAGATCCAGATCAGGCACGGAAATAGGTGCGAGGGAGTACGGAAATGGGCCAGGCCCAAGTTCTATGGAGGTTTGGCCCAGTCCGGAACAGTGGCCCCCCAAGTCGAGGTCGGGAAGTAATTGAGTCCGGCCTCGGCTTGACTTGAATTTCTTCGAAGGTAGAGCTGTGATTGCAAAGCCACATGTTCCCCGCCGAGCAGGTGATGTTGGGAGAATATGAGACAGGGGTCATAATTATGGTTCAGTTCCTCATGTCAAAATTTGAATAGGTGCATTGATTAGACGTGACGGTTCGTTTTTCGAGCCCCTGTGGTATTTAAGCTCAACGCGAGCTCTTTATTTTTTACTTGTTATCTTTGAGCAAGTTGAGATTTCTGTGTGCGAGGTCAATCTTGATTCTTTCCGGCAGCCATTCTGAGTTGCGATTTTGTCACCGAGATCAGAAATTCTTCCCGATGTCAAACGTTGAAAGGCCAAGCTCATCTGTGGGGGATTAGAGGGTTTCCAGCCCAGAAGGGTCTTCACAAAATTTCATCCCCGAGGTCTGGGATTCCAATGTGTCTATGCATGACGCCGCAGAGTATCATTTTAACCCAAGTTTGTAGAACTGGGTTTCATCCGAGGTGGTAGATGCCACGTCTAGGCTGCACGGCGCCTCCCTGGCCGAGTTCAAAAAGTTCATCGTCGCGCCCGAGGAGCAAAAGTTGCGTTTGGAGAATGCGGGGCAGCTGCCAGCTTGTACCAAACTGCCCAGGAAGGAGGTCGGGTATTTCTTCTACAGGAGGTGCTTGGATACCATGGGAATCCGGGTCCCCTTGTCCGAGTTCCAGCAAAGTGTGTTGGACCATCTGCAAGTGGCTCCTTCTCAACTGGCCCTTAACGCTTGGGGGTATGTCAAGTCATTTGAGGATGTAATGGCTTATCTGGGGCGGACCCCGTCAGTTCGGGTCTTATTTGCAGTCTTTGACGTGTTTCGCCAACCTGATAAAGATGAACCTACCCGACACGGTCACGTTTGTCTCAGGGGGGTTCGGTATCGAGCCTTCTTCAACCCGGTGAACGACTCGAATAAAGGTTTCAAGAAACGCTTCTTTTACGTCCGTGCCATGAATAAGAAAGCAAAACAGGTCATTGCTGATTATGAAGGGCCCGAGCTGATGAGTACCCATTTCACGTTGTCTTGGGACGGCCATCACTACGATCATACCAACAATGCCTTCTTTGTGGCTCTAGAGTCCTTATGGGGTGAGGAAGGTGACAGTTACAAGCTCTTGAAGGAATGGGATGACAAGCTTTTGAGGGCTGATCTGCAGTTTCAATGTGTTGACATTATCAATGCCGGAGCCAAGTCCGCAGCCGAGCTGAAGTCAATGTTAGGTAATGTGGAATTTCCATATAAGCTTGTTCTCTGATTTCCTTACCCTGGTGTCTTAGCCAATTTTTGTCTTTTTCTTGCAGATGAGTTGGCTGCTTGTCCCGTTCCTGACCCCGAGGCCGAGGTTCCCCTCATAAGGTGCTCTTCCAGGCGGAGAACGGGTACAAGTGGTTCAAGAAGGAAATGGGGTGTTGCAAACACAGAGGTCCCTCCTCCCTCTAAAAAATCAAAAACCCTTGGTGTCAAGGAATTTGCTTTGCCTGCTGAGGTTGAAGCCGAGATCCCTTCTAAGGTCCCTTCTGATGCCGACCTGGAGGCTTGCCTGAGAGTTGCCGAGACTACTCTTAGGTTGTTTCAGGAGCTTGAAAAATTGAAGTTGGACCCGGAGGTTTTGAAGCTCTCGCGGAGACTGGAGAGGGCTGAAGCCATCAACTGCAAACTGGAAGGAGACCTTCAAGACCGGACTGACAAACTGGAGTACTATTAGTTCCCTTTCCTCGGCCGAGGAGCAGATTGTCGACCTTGAGGCTCAGCTGCTGTTGGGCCAAGACCAGGAAAAAGAGGCAGGGAGATTCGGGCGCAGTTGGCAAAGGCTAAGGCAGAGGAGGCTCGAGTTCAGGCGGAGGCCGCTGCTCTTCGGGCCGAGGCTGAAAAGCTCAGAGGTGAAGGTTGTGCTGTTGAGGCCGGGGTGGAGAATTTGGCCGCACTTGGTTTTGAGAGATGCAAAAATCTTCTGGCCGTGGTCAGCCCTGACTTGCCACTAGAGCTGCTGGACCCTCTGCACGAAGTCTTCGAAGGAAACCTGGTTAAGCCCGGACCTGGTGCTTCTTTGGACCAAGCGCAATTGCTCTTCCTCGACTCCGAGGCGGAGGTATCTGAATGAAGATTGGTCTCCCCTGGTTTCTTTTAATATTTTGTATATGTAAATATTGGCCAGTGGCCCACCTCTTGTAATATTTTGCAATATTAATGAAAGCTCATTTTATTTTGAAAGCGTCTCTTCATTTATTTATCTTCCGTTTGCAAGCGACTTTAATGGTGAGATAGGAGTGGCCGAGGCCAAGATTAGGATTACCTGAGTGTCCTTCCTTGTACTGTCGTAAGTTCTCTTTGATGGTCCCTGATGGAGCGAGTAGCTCGGAGATCAGGGAGGTCTTCGTCCCCTGATGGAGCCCGGAACTCGGAGATCAGGGGAGTCTTTATCCCCTGATGGAACGTGGAGCTCGGAGATCATGGGAGTCTTTCGCCTCTGATGGAGCACGGAGCTCAGAGACAGAGGTCCCTTCGGCCTCTGATGGAGAACGGAACTCGGACACCAGAGGGAAGGTCTTTGGTCGAAGTCGCTGGGGACTTCTTCCTTTAGCCATTGATGGAGCGTTTAAGCTCAGAGATCAAAGGGAAGGCTGCTCGCTCGAGGCGAGATTAAGGGATACTGTGGACCTGAGCCCCTCTCGACTGAGCATTTAAGCTCAGAGTCGGGAAAGACATGGGCCTCGCCTCGTACCGTTGTCCGTCGAGTGGCAAGCTCGGGTAGGAGGGGCGTCGCCGGAGACGGGTAACCTGCGTGTTAGTACGCACATAGCAATAAAAATAGAAATTGAAGGCATAGTTCTGCAATCTTTTCTTATTGAAGACGTATCAAATACACTTTTATACTCAGTCATTTTTCTCTGGCGTCTTCAATTCCTCGTTGGGCCCTTCGCCCTTTTTATTCTTTGTTGCTTTCTGCCTTGGTCACTGCAAGAGCCTGCTGATTTTCAGCCTGTCGCTCCGACTTAAGGCAGAGGTACTGGCACCTTTTAGCCCCGCTGAGGTCTACAGGGACCGTGACCACCTTCCCTTGCTCCTAGAAGAACTTCATCTTGAGGTGGACAGTGGAGGCGACGTCCCCAAGCTTCCCCAACGTCGGTTGCCCGACGATACATTGGTACGGGGAGGGGCACGATAGCACTAGGAATCTTGTCTTAATGGTTTTTGAAAGCTTGTCATCTCCGTAGGTTACCCTCATCTTAAGATAGCCTAGCGGTCGGGTCTTCGAACCGTTAAATCCCACCAGGTCGGAACCCTCGTATTCAGACAGGTCGCCTTCGGAGATTTTTAACTTCGGGAGCAACTCCTTGAACAGTATGTCTACCGAGCTCCCTTGTTCAACCAGGATCCTCTTTACATCGACCCCGGCCAAGACTGCAGAGATGACCAACGGGATTTCCTAGTTGGACTTGGCTCGGAGGAGATCTGCATCGCTGAAGGACAGTGGTGGTCTGTCTGTCTTGACCAGAGGGGAGGCAGGACCACTTCCGACGTTGAGAATCTCCTGCCAGTATAGCTTTATGGAGCGTTTGGTCCTTCTGACTTCCATGGAGTAGCCCTCCATGATGACCATAGCCACGGGTCGCTGCCTTTGGGACCTCGGCACGTCTTCTGCCGAGTCGCTGCTGTCTGCTGGAGATTTGGTCACCTCGTTGACTGCGGCCTTAGACTTCCGCGGCAAGGGCTTGGGAGACCTTTCCCTCTTCTTGTCGTCCGTCCTAAGGTACTGCCTCAGCTTTCCTTTCTGGATCAGGTCTTCTATATTGTCCTTTAACACCCTGCAGGCCTCGGTGTCATGGCCGCTGCTCCTGTGATACCTGCAATAAGCCTTTTTGTTTGTGTTCCCGCGCTGGGGGATTGGAGCTGACCATTTCATATCCCGGAACACGGTACTGGCGCATTCAGCCAGAATCCTTTCCCTGTTGGCGTTGAGGTCGGAATACTCAGCATGTCTTCCGCGCCATTCTTTTGTGCCGGACCCGGAGTCCTTCTTGTTCTTATTGTCCTTCCCCTTTCCCGACGCTGGACCTGTGTTGGAAATGTCCGCGGCGCCGGCTTCCTCATAGTCGATATAATGTTGTGCTCGCCTTAGGAATTCATCAAGGGTTCTTGGTTTGCGTAGTCCGACACTGATCTGGAAGAGGCTACCCTTCCGGAGGTCATGCCTCATGAACAAGACCCTAATGTCGTCTGAGAGTTGATGTACATCGTCTGCGATCCGGTTGTACCGCTCTATGTAGTCCCTCAAGGATTCCTTTTCCCCTTGTCGTATCCCCTGCAATACATCTTCCGACTTGGGTTTCACCCTCGACGCAGTGAAGCGAGACTAAAATAGCTTTGTGAATTGCTTCCAACCCGAGATTGACGCCGTAAGGAGTTCCCGGTACCACTTTAGAGCACACTTGCTTAGGGAGAGGGGAAAGAGCTTGCAACGGACGTGGTCTGTGGCATCACGATAATCGAGCATCAGGTCGAAGGTGTCCACATGTTCGTCAGGGTCGCCCCTGCCGTCGTACACATTTAGCCGAGGAGGCTTCTCAAGAGACTTTGGGATACGGCAGTTGGCAATCTCCGGGATGAACGGACTGGCCCGGGACCTTCTGTCCTTTTTCTTTGATTTGCCCTTATGAGTTCCCTTTCTGCGGGGAGATGGATCTCGAGAGGAAGAGGAGGAGTCGGATGAAGGGTTGTCCGACCTGTTAGGGGACTCTGACCTCGGCGAAGATGGTGGAGTCGAGGATTTGCCGCGTCGCTTTTCCCTGCGAACTGGTGCAGGAGAGGTGTCACTTGGGACATCGTCTTGGGGAGGTGAAGTTCGACGTCTCCGAGATACCGCGGTCCGTGGTGGAGATTGGGGGAGTCGGTCCACAGGTTGAGGTTGGGCCGCGGTAGCTCGGGCGATGGCGGCCATCTCTTGCTACATCAGCCCTTAGCTGCGTCGCTCTAGCACGTCGAGGAGTTGGCTGGCAGCCTAGAGTTGTGGCGGAATGGCATTGATTTGCGGCACCGGGGCAGGCGGTGGAAGCCTACTAGAGCTGGGAATTGCCGCGACTTCCTCAAGCACAGTCTGTACGTGACCTTCCGGAGTAGCCTGGGTTTGAACCCCAGGATTTGCGCTCTGCGCTCGAGATTGAGATCGGATAGGTGGTCGTCCTCGCGAAGGCATGATTAACTGAGAAAGTGAGTTCGAAAGCGAGCGAATATGCTCCGACTGTGGTCACCAATGTTCGGTATCGGAGTACGGGATGTATCCTTGAGATGAAGTGTTCCGCGAGGAAGGGAAGTTGACTTCGGATGGTTGGACTTGGACCTCGGATTGACCGAGGTGCTCTTCTCCCGCGCCTCGGGTGGGGTACCTGCAAGCACTCCGCTGCCTAGTCAGCAAGGGAAGAGAAGAGGTATTTTAGGGAGAAATGGGTACGTACCTCAAAATGGCAAGTGGAACGTGTATTTATAGACCACGGCATTGTACCTGGGCCGTTGGATTGGGAGGATAAGTCCTGACTGTTAGTTCAAGATCAGGCACGGAAACGGGCGCGAGGGAGTACGGAAATGGGCAGGCCCAAGTTCTATGGAGGTTTGGCCCAGTCCGGAACAGTCACAGTACCCACGTTTATCCTCTTGAGACCAAATCATTAGTCACCTATTATACACCACGGAAGCCGGGACAAACCTATCAACCTTCGAATCAACGCCCATGACTCTCTCCTAATGGACCTGTCAGTATAACCATAATACCCTATAATCCTCCACCTCCCACGAACCTCATCCTCCACCTCAACATCAACCACACCCCCTCCTCTACCAACTCTATCCACAGCTACACAACCATCATATCCCAAAAACGACGAACTGATTCCACCTTTGGAGAAAAAGACAATGTTTAAAAAAAAGCTCTAGATTGTTACTTCGGACAAGGTCTCTTAGCATAGGAATTGCCAAGGATGAGCCAAGCCTCGACAGCAGTCTTGTCTAACAGGACCTGCCAATAAAAAAGGATCAATAGTGGTTGTTTACGACTCGAAAAGTACATCTGCACCTGAAGACGTACCCGTGTTGCTACGTTTACGTTTACGTGCGTCCTCCAATTCACCACCTTCGAGTTTCGTAGCATCACGCAAACTAACGGAGCAAGATGCTCCACCTGCAACGCCGCCATGGTCAGTGCCACGTGGACCCGCATGTCTGGTAATTGTACCCGTGTCATCATAATGATATTATTTGGAATATTCCTCCCATAATTGGATCCATCATTAGCATGTCTGATAACTAGACCGTTACGCACATTTAGTGCCTGAAACTGCTCCTCATAGTTATTATGGTCATAATTACGGTCACTGTCGCTCTGTCTAGTCGCCGCCGTCCTAGCACCATGTGTCTCTGCCGCCGCCACACCACCTCGTTCCTGGCGTAACCAGACATTATTATCACCAGGGTTCCTTCCCACCCACGACTTCCATCATCATGTTCCAAAGCAAAGAGCAAGTCACAATTGTTATTAAGATGGCCCAGAGCACCACAAAGATAACAGAAAACTGAGAGCCTTTCATACTTGAATCTCACCACTTTGATATTATCACCCCCTACGTTAATCGTCTTTCCTATACGCAAAGGCTTACGAACATCCACCGAAACCCTAATGCGCATATATGACTTCCTAAAATATGAGTTGTTCTTTGGATCATATTCTAGGAACTCTTCAATGAAATTTCTCAGGACTCTTCCAACCGCCTCCGTCATAAAACCAATTGGTACGTGATGTACTTGCACCCAAAACGCCACATGAAAAAGAGGTACCTGAGTAGGAACATCCCCCACTCGTAGTAAAGAGAGGATCATCATGTGTCCATCAAAATGCCACAGACCTCCAGCATAAACCTTCTCCACATCACGCCAATGAAAAAACTAAAATAAGAACAGGTTACTATCAAGAACACGAATGTTTACCCCACGTCCTGGTTTCCATATTGCTGCCAACCGATCTTTCATGAGAGAAACGCGAATAGGTTACCTTGTAAGGAAACCACTCACCAAGCATAGTCTCGCTTCAAGATTCTCACCATTTGTCGTTTCCATCTGTAAAGGAACAGATGTGTCTTCCTCATCATCGAAGTTCATATTAGGAACAATAGCCATGATCAAAGAAAAGAGAGGTATGAGACTCACAAAGGAGCGGAAGCTGAAACGTCTCACAAAGGAAACGAAACCCTTCGTATTTTATTAAACAAAAAGCACATGAAATTTGGTTTATGCATCTTTGTAATTACAAATAATTAAAAGTTATTTGCATGGTGTTAAAAACACGGAAGAAACAAGATCCAAATTTAAAAAATAGGATTAGATTAATGAATGTAAGAAATATTGGATTTGGATTGAGTGCAATCATGAAGTCAGTCTGTTGGGAAAAAATTAAAATTAAAAAAAACTGACAAAGTAATTTGGTAATTTTATTGCAAGCGATGATTTGCTCTTGCGATGATTTGCAAGCGATGAAGGTGCCGGGTCACTGATTGAGGGGTCGACAGTTGAACCGCATGACCATGACCCGGTCTCAATTAAAAAATTCCCGAATTTTCAAGACATATAAATTTCATACCTGTAAAACTCAATTTGCTAATATTACACATCATGCCTTAAAAAGTCTAAAACGGCTTAAAACGACATTGTTTTTGCGCTTTTGGGTTTTTTTAAAATAAACACGCAAAACCCGGTCCGATTTTACAAAACCCGTCAGGTCACCGGTTTTCGTCAAAAACCCACCGAGTCACCGGTTTTCACCAAAAAACCGACCGGGTCATGCCGGTTTCTGCCGAGTCGCTGCATTTCCGATCCATAGCATGGCTTAAATCGGTTACCCCTCTGGTTCCCAGTTCGCCTGATCCGACTGGTCGGGTCGGTTTTTAAAACACTGCACTGAATGCCCCATTAACGCCACCGACGTACACTGTCATGAACTCCTCAGTGGAATTCTACTTTGACAATCGACTTATTCCACATCGGATCACAAATGTTAATTGTTAGAAATCATCGAATCAACCAAAACTGAATGGAAATAGGTAGATCAAAACAAGATCTACACACTTTTGATGAAGAACACAAATTTAAATATGAACTTGAAGAACTAATTTCTGGGAATTCAAAAAACAAACATTGAAAATGATAGAGAACTAAAACTATTAAAGTTGACGCAATAGGGGTACATAATGGAAATAGATTGTCTAGGACAAAGCAAGAAAAAGCAAAAATGTACGACTTGCCACGTATTTGTTGCAGACTTGCGGTTACACGATATTGGAAATGGGAGTTGGGGACTTGATGGGATTGAGATGGAGAGTTGTGTGAGATAAGGAGAGAAAATATTGTGAGCAATATGTTGAATGAAAAATGGAAGGGCGTGTGCATGAGTGGGACGTGCTTAGGGCAAAAAGAAATTACAAGTTTCTATAATTTTCTTAATGGAGTTCTGTACATCATTAGGAGGAGAGTGTTGTTGAGAAGCATATGGAACAAATTAACCTGCAGATGATGAGTATGAATTGGGTGGAAGTGGTGTGTCGCCATGATTGAAACATAGATTTGGTGATGGAGTTGTATTAGTTGAATAGATGAGGTATATAGGTTGTGTTATAGTGGTGAATAATAATAGCTGAAATCCATATTTGGGAATGGAGATGTAAAATTACTGTAGGTGGGAGAAAATATAGGATAGGGAGATGAGTAATATGGATGAGGAAAGTTTTGATATGCCATGAAGGGATTGAGTGCAAGAATGCAAGCACCAAATGATAGAGAGCTAAAAGTATTTTACCGAAAACTAGGTAAACTATTGCAATAAGGAAGAATACACTAGAAAAGATAAAAGCTAGTTACATAAAATAAAATACTTTTCATTGATTTTGGGTGTTTTTCCATGTCTCAAGGAGACTACATATATAGTGACAACTAATGGATGATCTAATAAAATGCGTAAGGGCTAAAACCCAATAACACTAAGTAAAAGACCAACTAATCAAAATACTACAATTAAATATTCTAAGTAAACTCCTATCAGAAAACCACAAAACTGTATGCATTGGGCTCTAGATACAACTTGATGCGATCCAATCTTCATACAAAAAGCGCTGTCATTTTTCTCGTTAACTTTTTCGTTAGGTAGCGCTTCCTAAAGTAGTGTTGCCTATTCTCAACCTTTAGTTGCGCTAAATATGCACTACTATTTTTACTGTTTCCATCAGCAGTGGATAAATAGGCAGCGCTTGTAAGCGCTACTAAAGGCCAAAAATAAGCCCTACTATATGTCTTTTTTCTGTTGTAGTATCAGTTTAAACATATTTTTCAATGGAATGATGAAGAAGAGGAGGATTTGGCACCAAACTATCAAAACAAGATAAAGAATATGAACATAAAATAGCACAAAGGAAAAATGTAAAACAGTTGAAATTCAGTTTATGGATTTTGGTGATCATAAATGATCAAGGGTTATCTTGTTGGTGATCAAAACATTGAAGAAACAAGTTAGAAAAAAATAGAAAATAAAACTGAAGAAATTAAATTAAGAAATAGAAGAGATGGGAAATAAAAATGAGAGAAATAAAAGAAGCATATGAAGATGGAAGAAAATATAGATGACACACCACGTCACATTCTTACTTCAATCAAGAAAGAAAAATAAGTTCATATCTTATGCAAAATCACCTAAGAGAATGGAAGCTTTTGATATAACTAAGACTCACATAAACACGACAAAAATATTACAGAAATCTTTGTGTCGTAGTTTGATGATGATAGTAAAAATAATATTTTAAAAAATCAATCCTTAAGGAGTATTAACTTACCATTTGTTAGTTTTTTGGTCGAACTATAGCTGATTATCCATAGAGTGTCTTGACACTTTCATTTTATTCCATTCATGTTTATCAATATATAGCTTCTTTTTTTTACAGGGAGGGGGTCATGTGGCTCAAGAGCACAACCCTAAAGAAGTGTATGACATGATAATTAAATGGTTCTCTTATAATGATATATAAACATGCATTGTATAATATTTACTTGTAATTTGGAAGTTTTAATTATTATTTTTCTAAGAAAGATACCTTGACCCTAGTCGTCCTTTCTAAACTTTTTCTCTAGTATTATTCTCTTCGTTTTTATTCATCTACCAGGGAGGTTGGTTTTAGGTCATTTTTTGGAATGAAATCACCCATTTACACCACTTTTTCTTTTTTTTTTATTTAATAGGGGTTTCCACATAGACCTACTTTTTCTTTTGGGTTTTTTCTTGATTTAGTTGTATTAACGCGGCGTTCTTTTGTTTGTCATCTTGGTGCGGCGTTATTTGGTTTCCCGTCTTGTTGTAGTATTCGTTTGATTCTTATTGGCAGATCAACTTCGATCAACTACAATTCAATCAATGATTTGAGCGTCAACGTTACAGATCCATAATCATAAGTATTTCGGTGGCTTTGATGAGCTTATATCGCTATGACATACATGAATAAAATATTATTTTGTATCCACAATGATGATACTTTCAAATGTGTAATCTAGTATTTTTATTGATGAAAATAACGTACTAATTAGAATAGGATGTAGTATGTGGAAACATATTAATATTATTTCTAATTCTAAACTTGGAACACATTAATCAACAAGATCAATTCTCATATTAAATATGTACCGTGAATTAGAGTTACTTGAATAGGAAGATGAATCCATCATATATGAGTTGATTCTGGTTCCTATGTGTGAGGAGATAAAAGCTACTTATATTCCACACAACCATTTTCAATGTGTAGTCACAATAGGTAAGACAACAGAAAACCTTTGGCTAGAAGTAGGGGCAAAGAATTATTAATAATAACAACAACATATTCCAATACTAAGACATCTTTAATTTGAGTATTAGAGAAAATTTAGCTGACCATGCTAGTCTAAAAAATAATCCAACAATCTCCCACTTGAACAATATGAGTCAAAAATAATACTGGAGACTAATTACACAATATGCGCACACAATAAGATGTCACAACAACAACAACTTTTAATAATTGGTCTGAAATGAGATTATAAGTACCCAGGCAGTATAGAGATCATACCCGATAGGAGCATTGAATCATATATACCAGACACTTATAATCTCGGCGACCTAATAACAATAGGTGATGTGGAATTTTGAAATGCATACTAATACTAAAAATAAATAATTAAGCAATTCCAAATAAACTAGTGTAATGATAAACTCCAATTTAGTGTATTTTTAGGGGTATTTTAAGGCTTGTTGAGAGAAACTATTACTAGTTATACAATTCATTGACTGAATTTACCCTTTATTTTGTATAAAGAAGAAAATAAGATAAAAGAGTGAAGGTTTACTTTAAAGCCACTAAAAAGTCAAAATAATACATATTAATGTATATGTGTGGGCTTGAATTCGAAAAGAGCATGGATTTTTAGTTTGATAAAACTAGCAGAAGCCCACGGCCTAATTATTTGAAGAAAGGATTTGACTTTTTCCAACCCCCTATTCAACAGACACCCCTTTAAGCTTTGAATTTACCAACTTAACCTTACCATTCTAAAAAATTCTCCCCTATCCTTCATCCCTCTTCTTCTCCTCCATCTCCTACACACTCCTCTCAAACACTCCAAACCTCCTATCTCTCCACTCCAAACCCTATCCTCCATACCTACTTCATTAACCTTCTAATCATCTTCTCAACATTGGCAACCATTATAAGGTATTATCCCAACCAATCATTTTTTGTTTTTGAGTCTTAAACTTTCTGCATTTGCCATTTTTTTAAGAAATCGCGCTTGTGGAACACATAACCATGCAGTCATTACTTATGATGAAGGTCATACGTACAGTGGTAGGTTAACTAAAGAAGAGAAGGAAGTGGTGGATAGAATGACTAAGAATCATATTGCGTCTAATGAAATCAAATCCATGAAGCTTAAAGAGAACCACACCACTCTCAAGCAAATATACAATTGTCGTTCAAGGCAACAATCGAGTATGCATCAGGGTAGGACTGAGCTCCAACAATTGATGAATTATTTGGAGCGTGATCATTATGTTTACTGGACTCGAGTTGCAGAAGGCACTAATGTTATCAAAGACATCTTTTGGGTACATCCAGATTCCATTGAGCTTCTAAACACATTCCCGATTGTATTGTTGATTGATTCCACGTATAAGACCAACCGGTATAGGTATCTGTTGGTTGAGATTGTTGGTGTAACCTCAACTGAGTACACTTTCACGGTTGCATTTGCTTATGTCATTTTTGAGAGGGTGGATAACTTTGCATGGGTTTGTGATAAACTGAGGGGTTTATTTAGGAGACATTATGAATTGCCACAGGTCATACTTACTGATAACGAGGTTGATCTGATGAATGCTCTGGCAACTGTATTTCCATCATCTATAAACTTGTTGTGTCAATTTCACATTAAAAAGAATGTGAGGGCCAAAGCTAGGTTGATCGTGAAACACATGGCTATAGTTGAGGATCTGATGAGGGCATTTCTTAGAGTTGTCCATGCAAAATCTACTGATGATATGATATGGAATTGCAACTCTTCTACGAGATGACAGCACCTTATTCCACCTTCATACATTATGTCAAGACCCAATGATTAATCACATACAAAGAGAAATTTATTAATGCATGAATAAATCGGTATATGCACCTTGGCAACACTGCCACTAACAGAGTTGAGTCTGCACACTCTCAATTGAAGAAAATATTGTATGAGAGCGGGGAAGATTTGTGTAAGTGTTGGGATTCAGTTTGTACCATGCTTAGGGTACAACATACTCAACTCAAGATGAGTTTCAAGCATAACCTGAGTAGAGTCAAAATTGTCCACTTGAAGAAAATATATGATGACATTATGGGTATAGTTTCTGCCAACGCTATAAACTATATTGCCACTGAGTTACAGCGGACTAGAGCCATTGGTATTGATGCATCATTATGTGGTTGTTTGATCAGAACCACACACGAACTACCATGTGCGTGTGAGCTTGCTAGGTATGTATTCTACTTTTACTCATATTCCAAAAAGCAGTGAAGTCATATTGGGAACACGTAGATGACAAATTTGACTCCCAAGAAGATAGCACATCTTTTGCTCAGTCTCGTATGCGTCCTACTCCTACCCAAAGTAGGAGTTCCACTGGCACTCCACCTATACCAAAGTGTCTGGCACCTACTCCATCAATAAGCAAAAAGCAAACTTAAGTTGACAGTTCAACTACTACACCTACTCCTCCTCTACCTTAGAAGCAAACATCCACACCACTTCCTATTAAGCCAGCTCCTACTGATGCACCAGCTCCTACTCTTACACCAGCTCCTACTTCAAATTTGACTCTTACACTGAATCCTATTGTTACTCATACGGATGACTATTATAATTACCTAAAGGGCTTGCCATCGATCATTCATCCTTATGTTGAAAATATTGTTAACTCGGCGATGGAAACTGTGGATTCCAATGTATTGATGCATTACTTGGAAGGGGTCAGGATGCTTGGCTTTCAGTGAGAAATGATCTGTTGGACGAGATTAGGCAATACATTGACTTCTACATTTTCCTATATGGTGGTATGGGAAAAGTCACATATCTGATGAAGTTGTTGATGCAGACAAATAAGGGTTTAAAAGAGAATTGGATGACTATACCAGAAATAGGGTATCTAATCACTAACAAATACAAGGTTGAACTGAATTGTTGGTGTGTTAACGAGTCTTTCACAATTTTCCCATTTCATATTGCACAATTCATGAGTGTCTGTACGTTCAACATCTGCTATACAGACGAACACTTTGTACAGGCATATCGACTTCTATTTAGAATTCATTTTTATATTGTGAAATGTTAGTTAACATTATTGCGCTTATTGTCCTTATAAGGTATTTATGAAGAATGGAAGTCTAATGCCCTCGCCCGATGCGGTATGGAATGTTAACAGGGCACCCATAGCAAAGGGTTAGGACACGCTGTTTACGGGTCGTATGTAAAAGTGGAAGGCGATGATATTAGAGACACAACCCCCGACTTTTGTAGATTTAAGTAAAGATAATGAAGATAGTGATTAATTGATAGCTTTGTAATTTTTTTTTCAACGTATGACTTGAATGTTTACCACATTTATTAAATCAAAAGAAACTTGGTTTATTTTTAATATACTTGCTTATTTGTGAATTGAATGTAAAGAAACAAGTTCCGTAAATGTTACTGTCTGTTGCAGCATTACGATGGTTCGGACCTTGCCTTCCGAATGGGTTTGGTTACTGGTGTGTGAAAAACGTGTGCAAGTATACACAGTCACAAACAAGTAGTATAATAAGATCGAACCCACAAGGATTGGATTAACTCTTGTATGCTTAAGAAGATATAAATTAGTGAAGCTACACTACTCACAATTTTGGGTGGAGTTTGAAATGAAAACAAAATGAAAATAAGCAATACAATAGAGAGGAAAACAGTTAAGAATAATAGTTGAGATGCTTTTATCAAATAACTTTCTTTTTAAGAGTTAAGTGTAATTGTGCAGTGCAGGTGCACTGGATGCAGCTGCATCAGTGTGTGCCTTTCAGCTACTTTCTTCAGAGTTGCATTACAAGCTTCCTATGTCTAGGCGTGCTAAATAAGTTCACTCCTGCCTTTGAAGTACCTGCTGATTATCCTAAGGGCTATGTTATCCTATGTCTAGGACTTAACATGGAATTAACAAGCTTCTTTTATTAAAACAAGTTAATAAAGGCTTTATTAAACACTTACCCCTATTGATTCTTGATTTCTAGTTATAAACCATGTCTGTGAATATAACTCTACTCATTTTAAGCGATCAACCTTAAAATAAGATGGATGTAGTATAACACAAGAATCAAAGTACATGCAACACACAAATGACACTTAAACTTTCTCAAAAGATCATTATAAGACTAGCACATCTCAACTAAAGGAATTTAGCTCATGATAGACATTGCAAGATGAAAAGAGATTGAATAAAACATATTGAGGTGATGGAAATTATCAAGAAAGAACAACAAAGTAAAGTTTACAATATTGAAGCTTTCTTGCATCAAGCAATGCAGGTGCACTGATCTCCTTCCTATATCTATGAAGAAGAGAAGGGAGAAGTCGTCAATTCCTTCCTCACCTTCTTACAAACTAACAACTAATTTAAACTATAAGAAAATTAAACTTTGAAAACTATAAAAAACTAAAATAGAAAGAACAAGAAGTAAGTATGTAAAAATCTATATATTTTTCAAGTGAAGAGTTGAGTCCTTTATATAGGCCTTGAGATTTCCTTTAAGTGAGGGTTTGCTTGGAGACAAAGTTAACTTAACCATGGTTACTTTTCAGAAGTTGATGATGCCATTTGAGTTTTTCACTCAAGTGCAAAGAATGGTCCAATTAGGTGTAGCCATGTGTCCTTTATAAGATGACTCTTCAAATGGTCATATATTGTAGGCACCTCCTTTGAAAGGTTCCCGTGTGACCCATGTGATTTGTGACCAATTATGATGTCATCTTGTGGTGTCTTTATCTTCTTTGAGTTTGAGGTGCTTCCGGTGTTGGCATTTTTCCTCCCTTTCAGGATGGTGCAGCTGCATGTAGTGCAGCTGCATGCGATGCAGGTGCATCCTTTTGCAAGTTGCCATGGTGCCTCCATGTGACTTGTGACTAAGCATGATGTCATAGAGATATTTATGCCATGGTATGAATTGAGGTGCTTCCATTGTGGAGTAATTCTGTCTTTGGTGCAGGATGGTGCAGATGCACTAAATTTGGTTGCACTGTGGTAATCTGGTGCAGCTGCATCTAGTGCAGATGCACTGCTTGTTTTCCGGTGCAGATGCATCAACTGCAGGTGCACTGAACAAACACGTCAAACATACCAATATATATACAAAATGCTAAGTCATGAGTATAAACCTTGAATGTTGTTTATTTTATTCATACTACTATATTTAACACATATTATACTTGATTATGGGCAATTATTTAAGTGTAGAAGCACGAATAACTCTATATAAAATAGAGTTATCACACCCCCAAACTTAATTCGTTGCTTGTCCTCAAGCAATGACAAAAAGAAAACACAAATAAGACTTTTACAATCAAGAAGAACAGATCAGCTCACATCTTTTTCGTAAAATGATTTTCAATAAATGCAACTTATGAAATTCATTTTTCAGAAACTTTTGTCTTTGTGCCTTTGAATTCCAAAACATCCAAAGCTATTAAAACTCATTTGTGTGAGTGTGTGCCCCACTGAGATTCAATCAGTTCCAAAACTAAGTAACAAGTTTCTCCTAGCCTTTGAAAAATTTAGATTACGTTCGGTCAAAACAAAGATGTTTCAAAATATAGACTAGACTAACATCTTCCTCAAGCATTGGGGGGCTCTAAGCACAACAAAGGGCTTTGACTTGAGTATTTCAAAACTATTGAGTCAATGCACTACTCTTTTTTTTGTGGTTATTTCCTTTTGGTGCAGATGCACCAAGTTGCAGATGCACTGAACTTTTTGCAACGGTGTAGATGCACATGAGTGCAGGTGCACTTGATACTACATTTCCAGACTTATAGCATATACTGCCCTCCTCACTGACCTCCTTATGCATACTTTTTTCTTTGGTTTGCTTTTCGTTTCTTCTTTTTCTTTCTTTTGTATATTTTTTTTTTTTACAAACCAAATGCACTATTGGAACAGGTTCAGTTTAATGACTCAGGTAAGTATAGCTATTTACAACAATTTGACACTTTTTGTAGTAGCTTTTGATAACCTATGGCATTTACTACTTTAAGTTCCTCATACTTTGCCTTAGTATTCATGGAAACTCCCCCAAACTTAATTCTTTATGCTCTTCTATATTTTTAGTAGAAATTTGTTTTTGACCTTAGCTTTCTAAAAATTCCTCTTGTATCAGATAGCTCTTTAAATAGCAAGGTTCTTTTCAAAACTCAGCTTTGATGTGTTAAAGTAATAATAAAATTGGTCATTTGAGGAAAAACAAGGCTTCTTTTCTTTTTCTTCCTTTCATCATTAAAAATCAGTTCAAAGAGATGCATTGTGAAAAAGATTTCTAAGCTGATCATGCTTCAAATCTATCAAATCCTAACACACATTTAAACATGTAGACACTCATAAAAACAAACATATATAAGAACAACATATATCAAACATATATAAGAACAAACATATATCAAAGCAGACACACATACTATAGTTAAACACATATGCATAATATGATAACTTAACTTCTCCCCCCAACTTAAAGTTGAGCAGTGTCCTCACTGCTCTTTAAAAATAAAAACCATGGGAGGAGGATTAGATCACAAAATAACATAGTGCAAAATATAATTATCCAAAAGCATAATTAAACATAATATTTAACAACATTCAAATATAATTACTGTTTTGATGCCCCACTCTTTAGCCTTGAGCTAGACCTCACTGCAGAATGCTTCACCTTCTGTCTCTTCTTTTTGGGCTCCTCAGGTTTGGATGCACCTGCACCAGTTGCACTTGCATCAGGTACATCAGTGGTGGATGCAGTTGCATTAGGTGCACCCGCATCAGGTTGCTCTGCAACATTCTTCTCAGCATTTAAATTTTTACCCCAGTGTGTTGTGGAGTTTGATTTAGGAGCACTGAAATTTTGATAGTGCAGGTGCATGCAGTGCAGCTGCACTGGGAATTCTCTTAACCTGTTTTCATACAAAACACTTCAAAACATAAATTAAAACTAACATAATTAATACTTACAAAATCATGGGTTGCCTCCCATAAGCGCTTGATTTAAGAGTCTTCAGCTTGACTAAGTCTTGTGGCAGATATCTTCAGCCACTAATGCATCTGCACACAGTGCTACTGCATCAGAATTCTGCATAATTGACAGCATCTGCACAAGACCATTCATTCATACCTGCAAAAGTAAAAACAAAAACACACAAAACACAACTAGTCCTAAAAATCTGGGTTGCCTCCCAGTAGCGCTTATTTTATAGTCTTTAGCTAGACTTGTCATTCAAAACCTAAGTTAGGGTGGATAATAGGACAAGAAGAAAATATCATCCTTCCTCTTTCTTCTTTTTGCTAGAAATCCCATGTATTTGGCATAGGGAAGCAAGTGATTCCATGCCCCAACCAATAAGCATTTGGGATAACAATTCTCATTTTCTTGAAAATATTTAAGATCATTTTGTGGAGGATGTTTTTCTTCTTCATCTATTAAGGCAGGAGCACTGGATGCTAGAGCATTCATCAGATGATCATGTTGTTTGTGGAATTGCTTCTGCATCAAATGATCAAGAGAGATGACTGCTGAACATTCTTCACTCTCTTCTGCAGGATATTTCAGAGCATTCATTACATTGAATTTCACCTCTTGATCATTTACTCTCATGGTTAGTTCTCCTTTTTGCACATCAATCAATGTTTTCCCAGTGGCTAAGAATGGCCTTCCAAGAATAACTGGTACTTCTTCATCTGAAACAAAGTCAAGAATAACAAAATCTGCAGGGAATACTAATTTGTCAACCTTTACCAATATATCTTCTATGATTCCTTCTGGGTAAGCTATTGACCTGTCTGCAAGTGACAATGTTAAAGATGTAGGTTTAGCATTTCCAATTCCTAACTGTGTAAAGACAGATTTAGGCATCAAGTTGATGTTTGCTCCTAAATCACACAATGCACGACCTGTATAGTAATTACCTATTGAAAATGGAATTGTAAAGCTACCTGGATCTTTCAATTTTCTTGGAATTTTGTTTTGCAAAATCAAACTACATTCTTTTGACAAAGCAACAGTTTCAAATTCACCTAATCTTTTTCTTTTTGAAAGAACATCTTTCATGAATTTAGCATAATTAGGCATTAGTTGCAATGCTTCAATCAAGGGAACATTAATATGCAATTGTTTTAAAACATCTAAAAACTTACTGAATTGCTTCTCCTCATGTGCCTTTTTTAATCTTTGAGGAAAAGGAGGAGGGTATTCAGGAACTAACCTTGGAGTTGGAACTTCATGTGATGCAGATGCATCAGGTGCTTCTGCATTTTGAGAACTTTTTTCATTTTTATTTTTTTCTTCCTTACCTGTACCTTCATTCTCATAAGGTTCTGCAAGATCTTTCCCATTTCTGAGAGAGATGGCTTTTACCTGTTCTTTACCTGGCCTTTGAGATGGAGTTGCTTCTGTATTTGATGGTAGTGTACCTGTTGGTCTTTGATACAGAGCAGTTGCTAACTGACCTACCTGATTCTCCAAATTTTTGATTGATGCATCTTGGGCTTGCCTAGCTGTTCTAGTTTCACTAATGAAAGATTTGAGCAAACCCTCTATAGAGTTATCAGTAGCAGGTTGTTGTTGTTGTGGCCTTTGGTAGTTCTGAGATTGAAATCCTGGTGGAAGGGTTGGTGCAGTTGCACTTGGTGCAGGTGCACTAGTATTGTTCCCCCACCAGAAATCTGAGTGATTGTTCCAATCTGGATTGTAGGTGTTTGGGTAAGGGTTGTTATTCCTATTATAACTTACATAATTTACAGAGACAGGGTTGCTAGGACATTCCTCATAAAGGTGACCTCTTCCACAATAGACACAACTTACTGTTCCTGGAGGGGCTTGTTCTATTGATGCTGCAGTGTTCTCTACTGGTGCAGCTGCACTAGATGCAGTTGCACTGGTTGTGGTGAAGTTTTTGAACATGTTTGCTAGTGAGGCTACTTGAGCAGATAGGGCTGATATTTCACTAATTTCATGTACCCCTGATGATTTCTTTTGGGCACTTACCCTCTCAATAGGCCAACTAGAACTATTAGTAGCAATTCTATCAATCAATTCACATGCTTCATTATAAGACAGATTTAACAATACACCACCAGATGATGCATCAATCATTATTCTAGTTTGTGGTTCCAAACCATTATAAAATGTTTCCATCTGAATAATGACTGGAAGACCATGGTGTGGACATTTTCTTAAAAGTTCTTTCCATCTTTCCCATGCTTCAAACAATGATTCAAATTCTTTTTGTCTAAAAGATGTAATATCATTTCTCATTCTGGCATTTTTAATGGGTGGAAAATATTTTGACAAAAACTTTTCAGCCATTTCATTCCATGTATGAATAGAATTAGGCTCCAATGAATTTAACCATGATTTAGCCTTATCTTTCAAAGAATATGGAAATAGCTTAAGTCTAAATGCATCTTCACTAACACCAGGTATGATAAAGTTACTACATATTTCTAAAAACTGTTTTAAATGCTCATGGGGATCCTCATGAAGAAATCCACCAAATTGACCAATTGTTTGCAACATTTGAAACATTATGGGTTTAAATTCAAAATGGACAGCCTCTATGTGAGGTCTTGCTATGCTTGTTTGCATGTTTTGATGATCAAACATAGTATAATCTCTCATAGGTCTATCTCTATCATTAATCATACCTATTGGTCCCATGTGAATGAATTGATTCCTGTGATCTGCTTCAGCATCTCTTTGTGATCTAGGACCACCTCTGACTGAGGCTGGTCTTGAGCCTTCTCCTTCACCTTGTTGAGACATGGTATTGCTGCAACTTTGAAGCCTTTGTTTCTGGAGTCTACGCAACCTTCTAAATTGTCTTTCTATTTCTGGATTTAATTCAAATTCTGGTGGTTTGTCTCTGGGCATAAGCTAGTGCAGATGCACTAGGTGTAACAGCACCTGTTTCTGCACAGAAAAACAAAATACCAGAATAACAAAACAGAAAATAAACACTAATCTACTATCTTTAAAACAACAAAAATTAATGACAATCCCCGGCAACGGCGCCAAAAACTTGGTGTGTGAAAAACGTGTGCAAGTATACACAGTCACAAACAAGTAGTATAATAAGATCGAACCCACAAGGATTGGATTAACTCTTGTATGCTTAAGAAGATATAAATTAGTGAAGCTACACTACTCACAATTTTGGGTGGAGTTTGAAATGAAAACAAAATGAAAATAAGCAATACAATAGAGAGGAAAACAGTTAAGAATAATAGTTGAGATGCTTTTATCAAATAACTTTCTTTTTAAGAGTTAAGTGTAATTGTGCAGTGCAGGTGCACTGGATGCAGCTGCATCAGTGTGTGCCTTTCAGCTACTTTCTTCAGAGTTGCATTACAAGCTTCCTATGTCTAGGCGTGCTAAATAAGTTCACTCCTGCCTTTGAAGTACCTGCTGATTATCCTAAGGGCTATGTTATCCTATGTCTAGGACTTAACATGGAATTAACAAGCTTCTTTTATTAAAACAAGTTAATAAAGGCTTTATTAAACACTTACCCCTATTGATTCTTGATTTCTAGTTATAAACCATGTCTGTGAATATAACTCTACTCATTTTAAGCGATCAACCTTAAAATAAGATGGATGTAGTATAACACAAGAATCAAAGTACATGCAACACACAAATGACACTTAAACTTTCTCAAAAGATCATTATAAGACTAGCACATCTCAACTAAAGGAATTTAGCTCATGATAGACATTGCAAGATGAAAAGAGATTGAATAAAACATATTGAGGTGATGGAAATTATCAAGAAAGAACAACAAAGTAAAGTTTACAATATTGAAGCTTTCTTGCATCAAGCAATGCAGGTGCACTGATCTCCTTCCTATATCTATGAAGAAGAGAAGGGAGAAGTCGTCAATTCCTTCCTCACCTTCTTACAAACTAACAACTAATTTAAACTATAAGAAAATTAAACTTTGAAAACTATAAAAAACTAAAATAGAAAGAACAAGAAGTAAGTATGTAAAAATCTATATATTTTTCAAGTGAAGAGTTGAGTCCTTTATATAGGCCTTGAGATTTCCTTTAAGTGAGGGTTTGCTTGGAGACAAAGTTAACTTAACCATGGTTACTTTTCAGAAGTTGATGATGCCATTTGAGTTTTTCACTCAAGTGCAAAGAATGGTCCAATTAGGTGTAGCCATGTGTCCTTTATAAGATGACTCTTCAAATGGTCATATATTGTAGGCACCTCCTTTGAAAGGTTCCCGTGTGACCCATGTGATTTGTGACCAATTATGATGTCATCTTGTGGTGTCTTTATCTTCTTTGAGTTTGAGGTGCTTCCGGTGTTGGCATTTTTCCTCCCTTTCAGGATGGTGCAGCTGCATGTAGTGCAGCTGCATGCGATGCAGGTGCATCCTTTTGCAAGTTGCCATGGTGCCTCCATGTGACTTGTGACTAAGCATGATGTCATAGAGATATTTATGCCATGGTATGAATTGAGGTGCTTCCATTGTGGAGTAATTCTGTCTTTGGTGCAGGATGGTGCAGATGCACTAAATTTGGTTGCACTGTGGTAATCTGGTGCAGCTGCATCTAGTGCAGATGCACTGCTTGTTTTCCGGTGCAGATGCATCAACTGCAGGTGCACTGAACAAACACGTCAAACATACCAATATATATACAAAATGCTAAGTCATGAGTATAAACCTTGAATGTTGTTTATTTTATTCATACTACTATATTTAACACATATTATACTTGATTATGGGCAATTATTTAAGTGTAGAAGCACGAATAACTCTATATAAAATAGAGTTATCAGTTACCCGTCGCCCGACGCACAAATGAGAGAAACACACCGCTTTCTATCACAATTTTCACGTCTGGTTGAGAGTGCCCGTGCAGGTTCGGCGATCCTCAACCGAACTCAACAAATAATATGCCCAGTTGATGGGTGGTCGTACCAGTTCGGTTCTCTGCACCGAACTATTTGAAAACTTTTCGTCCACGTCAGTCCATGACCGTTTCAAGTGAGGGTAATTTTGGAATATTTTGGGTTTGGGGGTGTTTGGTGAGTAGGAGGGGTGTTCGGAAAAGCATGGTTGAAGAAAAGGCCACTTGGCCTAGTTGAGGAAATTGAAGGCCCACTCTTTAGTTGAAAAAAGAAAGGATGTGTTGATGATAAAAGGAAGAAGGAACACGTGACTTGGAGAGAAAGCAATGCTTCCACGAAACCCTAAGTACCAATATAAAAAGCACATAACACATCACAAGGAAAGGAAGGGGCCCGTACAAATATATAAAAAAAGAAGCCACGCAGTAACGCATGGAAGAGAGAGATTGAGAAAATTTGGTGTTAGTACTCAACACTGTGAGAGAGCTCTGGAGCAGAAAAATAGGCTAAATACTCAAGGTTGTAAATTTCTCTATCTCCGGGTTATTTTTATCTCTGTAATTCTTGACTCTTAATTTTATTTCATTGTTCTTGATGATTATGGATAGCTAAATCCTCTTCTAAGGTCTTAGGTGAATCTTGCATGCTTAGAGACCTTTTTATATTCTAATTTTTGGTTTCAATTCCTATTTTTATTTCAATTAATATTGTCCTATTACTTTTATCACATAATCAGGATTATCTACCCTTTGCATGTTCATAATCAATTAATTGACCAGCGACCGTACTGCAATTAGTTGGTGGACCTATAGGATAATTGGGGATATAATTAATGCATGACCAGACTTTAATTTAGTCTTTCAATTAATATTGTCCTATTATTTTTATCATATAATTGGGGCTTTCTTTCTCCGACTTCTGCGTGAAATGCATCTTCGCCGATTACACAAATAATTCGCCCAAAATCCTTTGCAAGTGTTCTTACGAATTCCGTTTCTATCCCTATCAATCAACTACCCAAGCCTTGCATTAAAGGGGATGAACTTACAATCAAGATCCCAAACGAAGAGTACAAAGTAGGTCTTGCTTCATGTCATAATAATCTCCACGGGAGATTAATTCTTTTAAAAGGAAATTCTCCATGGCGAATAGACGATCTTCGCACCAAATTGCGCAATCTTTGGAACCCTTCAGGTGAGTGGAACGTAATTTTGCTAGGGAAGGGTTTCTACGCAATTGTATTTTCCTCTTCTAAAGACATGTGTTGTATCTGTTCTCATTGTTCGTGGTCACTCAAGCTTGGAATCTTTCACCTTTTCAGCTAGTCTGTGGAGTTCAACCCTTATCCCTTAAAGATTATTCCTGCCTAATGTTGGCTTTGTATTGTTGGTCTCCCTCAAGAATATTGGAGGCCTCAGATACCCTTCTCCATCGCCAGTGGGGTTGGAGTACCTATTGCTATTGATGAAGCCACCTCAAAAAAGTCTTTTGGACATTTTTCCTTAGTATCGATAGACATGGATCTTCAAGCAGACATTCGCGATAAAAAATTGGTAGAAAGGGACAACTTCGCATTCTTTGTAAATCTGGAATACGAGAAACTTTCCGCATTCTACTCCTCTTGTCAAGGTATTGGGCATGATAGTTTCTCTTGAAAACATGTTGTTGGGTACTCGGTTCCCATTGAAGATTCTAAAAAGACGGTTCAAGGAGTTTATACCAATAAGCCAAAAATGATCTACAAAGTAAAACACCAAATGGTAATTCATGATTATGTTCAAGAAGCCTATGATCCTAAGGAAAAGGTAATCCTCAATTCTGGTGTGCCAGGTAATAAGGTTGGTGATCATTCTATGGAATTTCTTGGTACGTATTCTGAGTCAAAAACACCTGATAAGGTTGAAGATATTGTTAATGTGCCCGTTCAAGAAAATTTAGTTGATATACATCATATAAATTCCAATAAAAGTCTTTTGATTTTGATTGAGGAATGCTCAAGTTCTTCGGGGGTTACGCATTAAAGATGTTGATAATGTGAATTTTGTTGTTGAGAATAGTCCTAGTAAAGGGGTTTCCAGTCAAAATCCTCTTGATAGAGAGCCTCAAGTTAAAATTATTGAGGATCAAAAATTCACAATGCTCCTAAGCAGGTCATTGATGATCTTCACACCATTTTAAACAAGTGTCGAAATAATGTGTTCAACCATTCGTGATGGTGAACAAACGCCACTAAACACAACTAATATCATAACTGAATTCAATTATTCCTCTATTAATTCCTATTCGAATTAAATAAAACAAGTGATCAAATAAATCGAATAATTAAGAGTTACAAAACAAAATCACATATAAAAAACGACATACATAAAACGAATCATGTATTGCAAAAACTAAATTTGGGTAATTAAGCACCACACAAAGAGGAAAATCACAAACAAAGAATTCAGAGATGAAATTGATAGAGAAGAAGGAACTGAAAACTAAAATGAAATAAACGAAATAACATTAGGAATCGAACCTCAAAATCTTTACAAGCAACGCCCTTTACCAATGGACTGATCTAGGGCTTAAGCTTCCATGAGGGTAGGGCACAAAAACGAATTCAGAAAATAAGACAGCATAAGGTACTAAGTTCCAGCTTCTAACCGCCTATTAATAAACTTAAGATTAAACCTTATTAGCTAAAACGAGTTTTTGGATAAAAGCCGAATAAGAAAGATTAATTGGCCTTAAAACCCGTAATTAACTACTCAATTGCAGATCTAAATTAGGCTTCTAACTCAACAAAATAATTGCAGATCTTCTCCTTAGCTTTCCAATGCATGCTTGCACAACTCAATTGCATGAACATAGCCAAAGTTATGGTCTGAAGAGCGAGCAAGGGTGAATATGCAATAAAACCAAAAATTAATCAAGGAATTATATTAATGTTCAATTAAGACCCAAAGTCTGGAATGATGCTAAGAAACAAATATTAGGTGCAGAACACAACCAAAACCACCAAGTGTAGTGCTATAAAAAATGCATTAAAATGCATTGATCAAATTCCCCACACTTAAACTTTTGCACTCCGAGAAAAACTCAAGGTTAAGACACAAAGACAACATATGAAGTTCCAATGAATCCGAAAAATACAACTTCATAAGAGAGATTCTCTTTCTAGGCTTCAAGGAGTATGACAATCATGGATAACACTTAATTGTAATCAAGGAAAAGAAAAGGATAGAGCAACCAAAGAATGAATCATAAGTGATGAGTCCTCACAGAATATATATAAAGTTCTCTCAATTACTCAAGTGCTTAAGCTTGTGTTTACACTCAAAGCACATCAATGAGAGTTAGAACTACTATAGGCTTGAGAAGCTTCTAACATCAACATTTAAAACACATGCACATAAGATCAAAAGTCTTGATTAAGATTGTAATGGGGCGAATGTCAAAGTGGGATAATCCTAAGGGGAACTAGGCTAAACAAAATCAATAAGGACAAAGAAACAATGAAAATCAATTATAAAGCGAGCATGAGAGGCATTTCAACTCAGCAAAGTATGATGAATTTCACTTTCTCTACTTTGACACATTTCTTCTTTCATAACTCCCATTACCCAACTTTCATTCTTCATAAAACAAAAACACAAGAATATACTATCTTTTTTTCTCTTTCTCTGCTTTTTTTTCTTTTGTATTTGTTTTTTTGTGTATAGACTCCTTAACATTCTCAGGATGCGTTGCCTCCATATCACCGCAGTTGAGTTTTTTTCACATTGAACAATGACGACAATGACTGCAAAAATCGGGCAATCTTTCATAGACAGCAGAAAACCTTCTCGTCCCACCATAATTTCATCATATAAAGTTGATGTTAAATCGAGATCCACTAAGATTCTAGCATAATGAAAAGAATGAAAATAACATTCTTATACGTATTATTTTGTAATTGACTGACGCCATAAAAACTGTTATGTAACAACAGTGTGTAAAAATAAAATAAATATGGTTTTTAATGATAAAAAAAGATTGATTATTTTGCATAGTCACTAAAATTTGTTATGTAGCGAAGGTGTAAGTGTGACTTTTTTTGGTTACAAAATGTTTAGGGGAGTTAGGTTCCGGGGGCTCACCAGGGTCAGCGTAGGACTCACAGCTCTTTCAGCGCTTACAAAGGTACTTAAAGATCACCCACTGATTGCTCTACATTATATGTTTAGTTTGACTCGTTTTTATTAAGTTTTTCTCAATTATAGTGTGTTTTAAGATTCTAAAAGTTTGATTTTTGTTTGTGAGTTTTCAGATTGAATTTGGTTTCCGTTTGCGTGTTTTGAGTCACTTGGTACGTTTTATTTGTTTGTTTTTGTTTTTCTTCGCCTAGCTATGACAGGAGCTAGCGTAGCGATGAGGAAGCCATTGTCAGTGCCGATGCTTACCTAAAGCTCGCCAGGCTAGGCGATGACGAAGTAGTTTTCAATGTTGGACTGTTGGTTCTTACCTGCAGCTCGCCAGGCGATGAGGAAGCAGTTTTCAGTTTTCAATTTTTGTCTGCTTCTCGCCAAGCGATGGGACAGTCTTGCCAGGCGATGGGTCACTAACTCAACTCCTATTTAAGCTTGTAACTCGAATTTTAGGTCATTCTGATCATTGGGAACAGTCTCGTTTTGCACTCTGAAGACCGTGACGACGAGGATTCGCACTCTGTTACCTCCGTTGATGATTCAAGCTTGGGAACAAGTCATTGGAGCATCAATGTTGTCACCTTCTCCCTCTAGTTTGATCTTTTCTCTTGTTATCTCTATTTCTATGTCTAGCTAAAATTCCCATCGTTGGCGATGAGCAACAATTTATGAATCTCTTATGTTTTTGAATTAAACCTCTGTTATTTGAATGAATGTTATGATTTATGTTTCAATTTCTGTTCTTAATGCATTCAAGGATTTTATCACTCTTTGGATGATTTATGATATGTGATTATGAATGGAAATTTGAATTACATATGCTTGAAAATTGAAATTTGTTTATCTCTAGTCTAGGAATAGTCATTGATATTCAGAATCATAGGATAATTGTTGTTACTACTGCTTATTTCTTTTTAAGGTCACCCAAGGAATTAGGGATTTTCATTAGAAATAGAGGTTCTTTTACTTAAGGAATTAGGATTAGAATATTTATAACAATTCGATCATCGCTCATAACATAAGTTCAATAACATGTTTGATTCGCTAGATATAAAAGTGAATTAAATTGAAGCTCGTCCCCAATGCTCTTTAATTCATATAAATCCAACTTGTGTTCTTGTTATCATTATAAATTAAAATCACTAAAAATATATTTAGTGTTTTTCATTTTAATTTCTCGTTAAACAAATCTGAATTAGTCTCTTTTCAATTTAGAAGTTAAATTGCTAAACCGATAATTAACCGCAGTCTTTGAGTTCGACACTCGGTCTTTCCGTACTATTACTTGTAACGATCTGGTACTGTAGATTGTTCCGTGAATTGAGGGAGATGTAATTTGGTGGAAGACCATGTGAAGATGCAAACAAGCATCTCACCAATTTTGCACAACTATGTGAAACAGTGAAAGTGGATGGTAATACTGATGAAGCTAAGAAACTTAGGCTTTTTCCTTTCTCACTAAAGGATGAAGCCAAAGAATGGTTTGATTTGCAACCTGAAGGTAGCATCACTACATGGAATGCTCATGAAGACAAATTCCTTGAACAATTTTCCCTCCCTCCATGTTCATTAAGAAGAGGGGAGAAATCAACAGTTTTGAACAAAAAGAGGGTGAGTCGCTCTATGAGACTTACAAAAGATTCAATATCACATTGAAGGCTTGCCCGAATCATGGTTTTGATGATCATCAGCAGATGCAAATCTTTTGTACTGGGGTTGAGACCGAAGGCCAGGATGATGCTTGATGCCTCAGCAGGTGGTTCTTTGAATTTCAAGACCGCGATAGAAGCAAGACAAATAATTGAAGCTATGGTTCCAATCTAATCCATCCATTTGCCAAAAAAAGTCCATCCAATCCATCCATCAACCACTTTTTAATGGATGGATATCCAATCCATCCATTAAGCCCAACTTTTTATTTTTTTGATCAATTAGGCCCAACTTTCTATTTCAATATTTATAAATATATATGTTTCTATATATATATATATATATATATATATATATATATCATATATTATATTCAATAAATAAATAATTAAATAGGAAGTTGGTGGTGGTGGCGGAGCTCCGGCGGCCGGCGGTGGTTGACGGCGGTGGTCGGCCGGTGGCGGCGCTCCGGCGACCCGCGGTGGCTCGCGGCCGCGGGTGGTGGAGGTGCGGTGGTTGCTTTATAAAAGTATATATAGTTATATTTATATATTTTTTATAAAAATATTTTTAATAATTATCCAATGGATTTTGATTGCCTATTTTTTGTAATCCATTGGATTTAAAAAAAATTAATGGATGGATTACAACCATCCACAAATCAAATGGATGGATCCAATCCAATCCATTAATTTTTTAATTTTTTTTAATGGATGGATTGGACGGATTTTGTTATGGACGGACAGGATATCCAATTGCTAAATGGATCACTTGGACACCCTTAAATTTATTTATTTTTTGATTTATAAGAGGGCTTTAACAGCCCAGAAGAGGAACAGGAACAAAACAAGCCTAAGAGGGAACCATACGGGGAGTCACAGCTCCACTAATATCAAGACTAAAAGCCTTAGCTACACTAATATCAAGACTAAAAGCCTTAGCTAGATAATCAGGCATTACATCATAAAAGACTATATCCTCAACTTGCTGGTTTCCTATGCTTGCCAAAAGATGAGCACATGTGTTTGCTTCTTTATAAACATGCAGAAATTTTATGCTCCAGTTTGATTCACGAAGAGTATTTCTGATCCTCTGCAAAAGACCTCAGCCCTCACTTCTTCCAAGTTTACCTTGCTGCAGCACAGTGATACTATCAGCAGCATCCAGCTCAACAATTATATGCTTATAGCCTTTGCTCTGAGCTAGAAGAAGACCTTCAAACACTCCCCATAACTCAGCAACATATGCAGTACAATTTCCGAGAGACTTGGAAAAACCTCCTTTCCAAGTGCCATTGGAGTCTCTTAAAAGACCTCCACACTCAGCCAATCCACACTCAAAAAAAAAAAAAAGACCTCCACACTCAGCCAATCCACAATCTGATAAACACGAGCCATTCGTGTTCAATTTGATCCAATTAGCATCAGGGGGAATCCATCTAATAAATTTTGTGATCTTACAGTTAGAAGGATGTAGGATTTGGTGCTTTTGTATAGCAAAGTAATCCTTAGTTTCTTTGCTAACAACTTCCCAGGGATGCCAAGGCATAACAAAGCTGGGATTATGCGTGATCATATTTCTCCAATACCATAAAGAGTGGCAAGCATTTGCCCAAAGACTGGCCCAGATGTAATCTGAATTTCTACCTAATTCACTTGTCAAATTCATAGAGATCCAGTTTTGTAAGTCACAGCTAAAGAACCTGTTACAATGCAGAGGTTGCACCAAGTGTAACCAGACATTCCTTGCATTATTGCAATCTCTTAGAGCATGTAAGCTACTCTCAGGCACCCCAATACAGGTATGGCAGTCAGAGGTACCCAAGTGCAGCTTTGATTTTCTCTCATTTGTCAAGAGCCTCTCATCGCAAATGAGCCAAATATGATGTTTGACTCTTTCTTTCGTATCCAGACTCCAAATTGCCTGCCAAGTTGAGCTTTTAGGATCTGCATCAAAGTTACACAACATATGATAGCCACTGCTCACTTTATATTGGCCATCAGTGCTCTCAGGCCAAGCACAGAGATCAGGACCTGCATTCTCAGTAGGAGGAGGAAGAGCATTAATGCGAGCAATGATTTCTTCGGCCAACCAGCTAACCATAGCATCAAAGTTCCAACTTCCAGAGGGAGTAGTAAGATCAGCAACAGTAAAATTGACCATATCAGTAAGAATAGAGATATTTAAATCAGTTATTGTCATGTCACTAGTGATCCAGCTTTGCTCCCATTCATTCACAGACTTGCCATCTCCTATAACCCAGTACTCATGGTTCTGAAAAAAAGATTCAAGAGGAGCAAGGGACCTCCACAAACTTGAGTCATAGTTCTTCTGAACCCATGTCTTGTTACCCTCAGGACGCCTGTTGTACTTGCCTTTAATCACATGGCACCAAAGCTTGTCTTTGTTGCTTCTGAGATCCCACCCCAGCTTAAGAAGACAAGCTGTGTTCATAGTAGTCAGTCTTCGCATTCCAAGGCCACCAAGCTGTTTTGGTTTCGTAATCACATCCCAATTAACAGCATGCAGCTTTCTCTGACCATCTTCATCACCCCACACGAATCATCTTTCAATTTTCTCCAACTCATACAGCACCCCTTTAGGAATTGAGGCAGCCATCATGGGGTAGATTGGCATGGCCTCAATAACACTATTTGCAAGAGTAGCTCTGCCAGCCCTAGACAACTGTCTAGCTTTCCAACCAGCTAATTTTTTCTGCACTTGCTCAATCAAATAGTGGTAGTCATTTCTGTTAGGTGTTCTACCAAGTAACGGGACTCCAAGGTGTTTCCCCATGCTATGCACTTCATTAAAACCTGACATGCTCACCAGCTCGTGCCTGACAGAAAGAGAGGTATTGCCAGAGAACATGATATTAGTCTTGTGGAAGTTAACCTGCTGTCCAGACATGCCACAAAATTCTTCAATAACCTGCAACACACAAAGCATTTGTTGTGTTGATGCTTGTCCAAAGAGGAGCAAGTCACCAGCAAACATTAAATGAGAAATACTAGGGCCAGATCTTCTTGCTTTAAGCCCAATCCAATTACCATGGCTCACTTGTTCACATATCAAGTGAGATAGTTTGTCTATACAAAGCACAAACAAATATAGAGACATAGGATCTCCCTGTCTAATACCCCTTTGGGGTTGGAAATACTCATTTCTGGTACCATTCCAGTTAACATTGGTCCACACACTTGTCACAGGGTGCATGATAATTAATGTTTATGAGAGAGTGAGGAATTCCTATTTCATACAAGGTACTCTCAATGAATGACCATCGAAGAATATCATATGCCCTGGAGAGGTCAACTTTTATAGCAAAATAACCATGCCTTCCCTTCATTTTACTCATGGAGTGAGCCATCTCTTGGGCGATCACAATGTTCTCTTAAATCCTTCTCCCAGGGACAAATCCCGATTGGAAAGGACTCACTAACATTGGCACAATATCTTTCAGTCTTGCCACTATAGTTTTGCTCACAATCTTGTACAGAGAATTACACAGAGATATGGGTCTAAATTGATCCACAAACTCTGGTTTCTCCACTTTAGGTATGAGACAAATATCAGTAAAATTCACAGCCTTTATATTACTAGGTTCATTCCACACTCTTTTCACAAAATCACACACCTGAGGCCCAACAATTCCCCATGTGTTTTGGTAGAAACCAGCTGGGAATCCATCTGGGCCAAGAGCTTTCCAGGCAGCCATAGAGAAAACAGCATTCTGAATTTCAGTATCAATAATAGGAGCAGCAACATTTTGTAACACAGTTTGGTCAGTTTCTGGGTAAGTCAAGGTAGTTCTTGTCCAGGAGGTGTGAGTGTTTGTATCACTAAATAGAGTCTTATAGTGACCAGTCATCATTTGCTTAATAGTAGCCTCACTATGTTCCCATGTTCCATTCTGGCTTCTCAGAGCCATAACTTGGTTGTTTTTCTTACGGGCGGTGGCCTTTAAGTGGTAATATTTGGTGTTTCTATCACCCCCAAGAAGCCATTTAGCCCTAGAACATTGAAACCATAATAGCTCTTCTTGATAGTTGACAATGTTCAATTCATCCTGCAACTTCCTATCTAACTTTCTCAAATAAGCTCGTTCCTTGCCACTGCTTTGCTTGTTTTGGATACCTGCAATACGAGCAAGTAATTCTTTCTTCTTTTTCCTAACTGCACCCACAGTATGCCTCTTCCACTTCTGCAGGTCTTCCTCAAGTTGACCAAGATTCTACTCAATCTGATTAGCCTTATTCCAACTTTCATTTACAAAGCTTTGGTAAGTTTCATCAGTAAGCCAAACACTTTCAAATCTAAACCTTGTATTCACTGTATAAGAGCCTCTTTCCTTAGTAACAATGAGCAAAGGATGGTGATCAGAATAATCAATTTTGGCCAACACCTTAACATAGGCCTCATGGAATCTTAATCTCCAATTGTCATTACTCATGGCTCTGTCAAGCCTCTTGAATATGTGATTACCATCATGATATAATGGACCCTTCCATGTGAACCGGGGGCCAACAGCTCCAAAGTCCAATAATTGACACTTGTTTATACTATCAACAAATTTATTAATTTTATTATAGGGAGGAGGGCCTCCACCTTTCTTCTCACTAGGGCTAGCAATGTCATTAAAGTCTCCAGCTAAAAGCCAATCTTCCTGAATACTTGAAGCCATGTTAGCAAGCTCTTCCCACATGACCCTTCTTATATTGTCATGAGGACTAGCATATACAGCAGTGAACAGCCAACTTGCCTCATTGCTCAGAGTTATTTCAGTGTGAATAAATTGGTGTCTTGTCAGTAATACTTTCACAGTAACAACTGTATTCTTCCAAGCCAGAATTATGCCTCCAACAAAGCCTTGGACTGGAGAAAAATAAAACCCAGAGTACCCAAGCATAGAGAAGGTCTTTTGAAGTTTGCTTGGGTCCACTCTAGGTTAAACAATAACCAAAATCTCTGGTTTATACACATCAGTGAACTGCTTCACATTGTGGAAGAGCTTTGGATTACCAACTCCACGAATATTCCAAACCAAAATGTTAATTGGACTCATCATAAAGCACTATTAAAAGAATAATTAAACACAAGGAACCCTTCAAACCTTAGTAGAGATTGATTGTTCCACCACTTGTTCCATTTCTGCATCATTGCCTGCTGTGAATTTTATGTCAGTCAGCTTTTCTGTCTTCCAAGTTGCCACTTGTTTTCTGGCTGATAGTGATAGAATGTGAAGTCCAATTCTTATCAGCACGGTCTGGGGGTCTTGGGGCATGACCATGTTGATCTTCCATCATGGAGGTGAGGTGATCTTCATGGTCCTGAGTGTCAACAGCTTTATTTTTCCGAGGCATCTCTTGAGAGAAAACCTGAACATTGCCATCCTCATCCATAGTGAGCCAATCCTCATATCTAACACAACTCTGTATCCTCTTATCTGCCTTGTTATAACCTCTGGATTTCCTTTTTCCAAATTCCATTTCCATTGTGTCATCTTGTTTTGTGAGCTCCATTGTTGTATCATTGACTTGTTGAGTCCCTTCAATCCCCTGTTGACCAAACATTTCCTCTATATTTATTTCCTGCATCAAGTTGCTTCCTTGCTCAATGCCCTCTTCCTGTCCCTGCATCCCTTTCTTATTAGAACTTCCTCCCTTGGCTTGAACTCTTCTGTTACCATTGACATTATTGACACTCTGAGGTGCTACTATGACTGGGTCTTCAACTTCTTGTGGTTGTTCTATGTTATCCTGTTGAAGAGCACTAAATCTTGATCCCACATATGGCCTGTGAAATTTCCCAACATCTCCATTAGCTATACCAATTTTCCTTCTATTTTGGCCTCTTGATTTCTGCACAATTGTCCACATGGATGAGTCCTCACTCTGTTCTGCATTCTGATGCTGGGCTCCTGCTGGTGGATTTGTTTCCTCCTCTTTTTCCAAACACCCTTCCTTATAGTGACCATAGTGCCCACATTTCAAACCTAATAGATGCAATCCTTCATATTCAACCTTGTAGTGTTTTCCATTGACCTCAAAGACTGCCAACAAAGGCTTATTCAGGTCAACTTCAACATAGAGTCTAGCGTATTTACCTCTTTCTATTGCGAGGGTTGTTTTGTCCACTTTGACAGTCTTGCCTATTCTATTTCCCACAAAATGTAAAAAAGCAGTATCATAATACTCTATGGGTAATCCTGAAAATCTCACCCCCACAGCAACTTTATCCACTAAGACCTTCATGGGATCAAAATTGGGACACCATTCCCTCACAATGAGGTAATGGTCGTACACCAACCATGGCCCTTGACTAATCGCAATATCCCTATCAGGAGTGAGAGAAATTTACCAGAAAATAGTCATTTCCTAGATCAATGATCGTGATTGTTCCATGCGTAACCCATAGCTGGTTCAATCTGGTCTCCAATGCCTTGAAGCCAATCTAGCGCCCTAGGAGTTTGACGATGAGCCCATTCCTCCAGGGACGTTGGATTCTTGCTTCTTCCCATTTTGAAAGGGTGAAAGCTGGGCACTCATACTTCCCCAATCGCTTTTCTTCAATGACGATTCTGCCTTCGAACATCTCAGTTGTGAAATCAATAGCTTCACCATCAATCTTGAATCCGTCTTGGCCGTGATTATCTTCAGAAGGTTCTTGACCTACCACGGTTTCCTTGAAAGTGCGCTTTGTACTTCCAATTCGCTTGTCGCCACCATCATCACTGGGTTTGCCATTAATACTTGGCTGTGATGAATCAGTGTTGAACGGGTGCTCCCCACTTCGAACTTTTTTCATGTACCGTCGCCGTTGGGGTTCTCCTTCCCCAGCCACGGTCGGCATTGGCTCCGCCTCCATCCCTCACGTGGTGAGGTCAAGAGAAGGAGGACACCCCTAATTTTTGGTTCGTTGCTAGTGTAAAAATTAGGTAGTTAAGATAGGGCATATTAAATATTTTTGGATAGTCAATCACAAAACTACACATCATAAAAAAAGTTTGGCCTTATCTTAACTACCTTAAAAATCACACATACTATAAATTTTTTGGTTGATGGTGTAAAAAATTTTACGATGACTGACTCCTGTATATACCATTTAAACCCTTTATATATTTCTTTAAAAATAGAGCTTAATTTATGTACACATAGAGTGTATAAGCTTTTATAATCATGACAAATAAAAATAATAATTCATGTAATGGTTGATATATAAGGTTTATTTACGGATCATATAAGGTATTTACCAACTGACCAACTCATTTTTAATTATGTGTCAATTTATAATTGATAGATAATGTAAAACAATATCGGTAGATAAAGTAAAACAATTATACCCATATCGTTGTGTATATAAAATAAAAGAGAAAAATCGTTTTTTTTTCATTTTCCTTTTCTGATCCCTTTTCTCTTCAAAACCCTAATTCCGTCAAATTCAGTTTGGGCCTCGAAAAACCTATCCCTCTCTCTCTCTCTCTAACGATTTTGCTTCAACAGCGATCCCTTCAACATCAACAACGTCCCCTTCTCAGAAACCCAAGGTTGGTTCTCCTTCCTCTGTTTCTATATTTTCTTAATGTTTTTAATTAATGGCTTTTTCATCTAAAAACCATAGCTACGATAGTCTGTTGCCACGGTGTTGTTTGTTTCTGGGAGTGAGAAAATCGCGGGTCTGTTTGGTTTCAAGTTTTGTGCAATCGTTGAATTCAGTGATTCGAATTTTACATTTCACTTTTTTTCGTGCGGATTGGGAATTGAGGAACTTCGAGTTTATTTGGATTTGTGAAGTGTGATGTTAGAGCAAAACGCGGGAGCCTAGGGTTGTTTTTGGTTCATTTTGCTTGATTGCGTTTTTTCAATGTTGAATTTATTAGGTTTCGTCTTTGCATTGAGCATCCATTGACAACTTGTTTGTTTGTGCCAGATAATGGAAAATGTTTTGTTATTTGAGTATACAGATCATATTATGATGGGGAATTTTGGTGTAATGGTCCATTCCCTAATGTTGAAAGTTTAGGAATGAATGAATGATCAGTGAATCAGTGATATACTTGGGAAGACTTGTGTGAGACTCATAATGGTTTTGTGGAAGAATGTCAACTCTTTTGTTTGAGTTAGACTCAGTGTTGTCAATCGCGAATTGCGGAAAATAGCGGTTTGCTCAAACTCTGCTATGCTGTAGCACTATAGTGCCACGATAGCCGCTATTTGACAGAACTTTTGGGCATATCGCGGATTGCGAACAATAGCGGTTTGTCCAAGTTCCACTATGATATAGCGGTATAGCGCCACTATAGCCGCTATTTGACAACGCTGGTTAGACTGCAAGCTTTGGCCTGAAAGCTGGTTAGTGAGGAAAATTTTCTGATGTGGAACTCTTCATGATCTAGAATAAAGAGGCATGGTTGCTAATCAGGAAAGGAAGTAGTCATTGATCTTGCCCATGCGCATCTGAAGAAGACCACGTTTTTTGTTTTTTATATTTACTATGTTGTTTAGCCGAAGTAGAATGCTGGATGACAGAAGAACATAAAATACGAGCTTTGTTCTGTTCTCATGATGCCTATTCTTTATGGGGTCCCCCCAATATGAACCTGATCCAAAGATAGACCCTTTAGTTTAACTGGCGGCACACGAGTAACTGTGTGACGAAAATTAGGAATCAGCTTGGAAGAAATCAGTTACTAATAGGCTATAGCTCTCTTCAATTTTCAAGGATATTATTACCTCTCTTTTGATATTATACATAGAACTCCAGATGCTTGTGACTGACAAAGTGTGCAAGGAGCTTTCAACTTCCCAGACATGAGATACACAAGTATGTGATTACAATGCCCAAGTCCAAGATGACTGCAGACATATCATATTCATTCCTATCATTTGAAAGTATTTCAGAACACCCAAAAAATTGGGATCCTAATATTCTTGAGAAAGGGACTTTACCAGCAATCATAAATTACCATGTCCTTCCTTGGATTACACATGTTTGTATCGATAGTGGAAGTATTATCTACTCTTGTATCTAAAAACCACTGCATTCTGAAGTGATTTCTGTTCTCCACTCACTCCTATTGTATATATTAAAGCACTGCATCATCATGGCTTTGCCATCTTCCTCCTCAACGCAGTGTCCAAGCTATTGCAACAGTACTTGAGACTTGAGACCCTTCAGTGGGCTGTGTTGTGTTCAACAGGCCCTCTTTGCCCTCTGGTATGAATCCCTCATGCTAGGCTTTACAGTAAGGAACTATTCTTGCGATCCTGTTGCTTTTTTCTGAGTCATTCTCAGGAAACCCAAGTCTTCTGTCGCCGCATTGTTGATTGTTTTAGGGGGTGGGAAACCACATGTTTGGTTGCTTTTGGGTTTTTGTGCAATTGTGTATTTCAGTGAATTTAATTTGTATTTATAGGTTTATTGTAGAGTGCCCATTAGCAACATGTCTGTGGAAATAATATCATTGTTTGGGTATACATGTAATATTAAATGGGGAATTCTGGTATTATTGTAATATTGTATTAAAATTATTATGGTTTATTCCCAAATTTTGTGATTATCCATTGTTTTTATGTTTACTATGTTGATAAGTTGATTAACACAGAGGTAGAATGGTTGGTGACAGAAGAACATGAAAATATGAGCTTTGTTACACTCTCATGGGCCATGGTGCTTGTTTTTTGTATTCCTTTTTTATTTTTCTTCTATTTTTTCTAATCTCAATGTTGTTGTGTGTTTTCAATTGAGACACTAATGTGAATAGTAGTGATACTAGGTTATTTGATACTTAGGGCCCAGACTTTGCTTCCATTATTTACTATTTTCATTTTCTCTCATTTCCACTAAAACTAAGAAACATCATATATAACAACTAATGTTTTTTATTGTCAAAAAAAAAACAACTAATGTTTTTTGAAATTTTGGAAATGGCAAAAGGTTATTTTCATTTTACCTAACATATATTCTCTAGAGCTAGCCTTTCATCTTCTCTTTATAAGTTATAACAATTATTCAATACAATCGTCTTCCATCTTCTTGTTAATGATTTAATATGAATACAGATTTTAGAGAATGGAATGAGAAAATCTTTTTAGAAAGTAACTTTCATCTTTTCAATCATTGTTCAAAAATTACCAAGTTATGTGGGTCATCCTTCTGGTTGAATTCAAGTGAATCCTTCTCAATTTTGAAGCTGTGCCATGCCATTTTGTTGCCTGAGAACGACCTACTTTTTTTGGGTCAGATGGGCATGGGCTGTGTATAATTGTATAAATTTGTAATTCTCATTAAAACGACCAGAGATTGCTGTTCTACCTGAACACAAAATGAAGAGACATCATTGGTAAAAACGGCCCTAGGTGATTGAATCTATTTAGGTGTAGTGCTGAAAATCTTTCCCTATATTTCCTTCCCCCTTCCATGTTTCTCAACGTGTAATTATTTCAAGGGAGAGTTATTTGGCTTTGTTATTATTTTGACATGTACCTAGTATTTGGGCTAGTTTACTTTCTTTTTCCCTGGTTTGTTCATTCTTTTCCTTGAAGTGTGTTTGTTTCAAGGGATATAAAATTATCCCCTGGAAAGTGTGCTTGGTAATATAACATTCACAAGTTTGCTGCAACTGTTTTGTGCATCCCAAGAATTTAGTTTACCTATGTTTTTCCCACTTTCCATTCCCATGATAAAGGGAGGAAATCTTATATTTCCGTAGGAGTAGAAGTTATTTTCTTACTCTTCTAACTCTTACTTACCGGTTATCAGTTTCACCTTATATTACCCATGTTTTTCCCACTTTCTATTCACCTTCACTAGATTCTTATAATTTAGTCAGGGGATGAAAATCAGTTTTCATTCTCATTGGCTTTAGTATTAGGAAGTTCCCTCCAACTTGTAAATGCTTAGTTTTTTGCCAACAGATCCATACATTTATTACCGTACCAATGCTTACTATGTTGATCAGGGGATGAAAATTAATTTTCATTCTCATTGTCTTTGACTATGTTGATGCATGTAATACTCTGCTGATTCGGTAGTTAAATGTGAAATAATGCAGTAATATAATTTATTTTCTGTAAATGTTTCAGGGCCATTGCCTTCTAAAGATGTCTCCAGCGTCCCGATCCAAGTCTAAGGACAAAAAGGCTACCAAAGAAGCTCAAAAGGCTTCTGCAAAGTCCACAGGATCTGGTAGTACAACAGCTGGTATTCCAGCTAGTGCATACAACCCATTATTAGGAACATTCTATACTTTGGACACATCAGTGGCACCCTCTACCTCACCAATACATTCCAATGGTCGTTTTCGAAACATAGATGAGACAGATGAACATCCTGGAAGCTCAGTGGTAACTGGTTTTGAATATGATTCTGTTTCTAACAATGATAGTTGGTCTGGTGAGTCCGAAGACCATAAAGAGAAAACTTCTAATCCCCCTGTTCGGTTGGAATCAGTTCCAGGAGCTGATAACGACAAGCGAGAGAAAATCCGCCAAAAGAATGAGAGAAAACATCAACGGCAGAAGGAAAAGCGAGCACAGGAGTTGCATGAGCGGTGTAGTGGTTATCTTATGTCTAGAAAACTTGAGGCACTTGCTCAACAGCTCGTGGCTATGGGATTTTCTCATGAACGGGCAACAATGGCACTGATATTGAATGAAGGCAGGGTAGAGGAATCAGTAGCATGGTTATTTGAAGGCGGTGAAGAAGCTGATGGTCAAAAAGATAAAAACACAGGTAGGGGCAATTTGAAAATTGACATATCAGACGAACTTGCTCGGGTTGCAGACTTGGAAACCAGGTATGGATGCTCAAAACAGGAGGTTGAAAGAGTGATTGTTTCCTGTGAGGGTGATCTTGATAAGGCTGCAGAGACCTTGAGAGACTTGAGACATGATCCACCATCTGCTCCACCGAAGCCAGAGGAAACTGGGGATCCCTCTATCATCAACAGTGGTAAGCAGCCAGGAGTTGCTAGTCAGTTCCCAAGGCCACAATTAAAACCCGTTCCTTCTCCAAATCAACCCAAAAAAGATGAAAAAGATTTTAACTATACAAAAGCAGCTATTACGATTGGATTATCTTCAGAATCCAGTAATAAAAATATGCAACCTCTAAAGACAATACAGCCCAAGTCGGAATGGATAAAGCCGCCTCAGGCTACTATACCAGCTGACAAAAGATGGCCTAGTGCCGGATCAAATCCTTCTGTTTCTTATTCATTGGCATCACCGTTGCAGGTATCACCCCCACCTGCTATGGCTGAAACTCGTTATGTGCCTGTTGGAGGTGATTTTAAAAAATTTCAACCTGGAGCAGCCAAGGAACAGATCGTTGTGATGCAGCGGCCCCAAACTTCAATTGCAAAGCAGGTTCCAGCCACAAGCATGAGTTCATTGCCTACTGGAATAGCCGACAGTTGGTACCCAACTAACAATGTAGAAGCTATGAGGTCTAATGGTTTTTTATCTCACGCTCCTAGTACCAAAAGCCTTGGTTCAAACTATTCAAGTTCTAATCAGATGTACAAACAACTTCAATATCAACCTCAACAACAGTTTGTGGCTGGCAGCAGCAACTCAGTAGATCCTCAAGCAATCAACAGAGGAAATAGGAATAGAACTGGCGCATATCCAACTCTTACTCCCGCTTCTTCTCTAGGACTCTTTTCAGGGCTAGGGTCAGCAGCCACATCAGGGGCATCTTCTCCGGTAGACTGGAGCACTGGTGGGTCGATGCAGTTCGATTATACCAACATAGACTGGTCCTTGGATAAAAATTTATCTTCTACAGGGTCAAGTTCTTTATGGTCAGGGGTTTCACCTTTTACAAAGACTAGAGCTGATATGTATGGCTCTAATACTTTGGGAGTTGTTTCCCAACCGACAACGAGATCGTTACCCTCAAATGGGAGCAGTATTCCAATGGCTGGATTGCAAATTGGTGGAGTAGCATCCACCACTGAAACATCTGGTGCTGGTTCCCAGGAGTGGAGTTCTCCATTTGAAGGGAAAGATCTTTTTAGTTTACCCAGACAGTTTGTTTCTTCTCCTTCTCTGTAAAATGTGGGGAGAGAAAAAGAATGAACCAATAAAATGAATGAAAGACCCAGAAATGCATGTGGATTTGATGTTGGTTCTTATGATTCTACAGTTTATGAATGTTGGTAGTAATCTTTCACAAGCACACTCTGCCTGAATTTTTTTTAGTAGAAGGGTAAAGCTGCAGCTACGAAAGTAAACAACAAACTCAAGCTGTGTTGAGCAATTGGAATCGCTGATATTATCATGTGAATCCAATGACTCTGTTGTGTTTATTGTGTCTAACTTTGTGGCTGTAGCTGTTATACAGTCATATAAGTGTAGGGGTCTACTGACAACATTTAATGAACAACCAGAATGTCACTTGATTAATCTATAAATTGAGAAGATATTTAAAAGGAAAACGCTGTAGAAAAAAAAAATCAAGGAATGGATAGGTTAAACCATACACTATCACCGTATACTCGAGCAATTTGATAAGTTGGTAGGGTCTCTTTAAGCTTAATCAAGGTCTGGGTTCGAATTCGGTCTTGGGTATGCAACGGTGTTAAATTTTTTGAGGGAGAGCTTTACCGTCCATTGTGGTCCTATCCAGCTTTAAAGATTAGTCTCTGAAATTGCAGAGGATGTTCGATTTTTATAAATAAATAAAAAATACACTGTGACCGTATAGATTGTTTCTGCGTTGAAGTTTAATACAATCGTCGGTTGCTCAAGTAGTTAACCTTTTTAGTATTTGTTTGGAACCATGGTCATAATATATTAGACGCGTGTTCATCTGGATGTTACACATAATAGTAGCTTTTACATAGACGCACAATTAAAATGTCGCAGTGATGAAAAACAAACACTCTTATTTGTTTTCATGATAGATTGATATCTGAGCATCTAAATGCACGTTCACTTCAACACCACAGTTTGTAGATTCTATTTTTTTTATGGTAAATTAGCGTTAAATTTTATTTTAAAGGGAATTGCTTATTCACATCTTGAATACATCTTACGCGTCACTTTCTTCTCTTCTTTGTTCTACCCTTCAAAAACCATGTCCACCAATAAGAGGGATTTATTTTCTCGAATGCCATATTTTTCTAAAGTTACTTACTTTTACTTCTATTTAGGCTACGCTAAAGGGTATTTAGGTATTTCTCTAATTTACCGACTCCTTCTAAATATTCTTTCTCATCACATTTTGGCACAGATGTATGTGAATATGACTTTAGAGAATCAAATCCTAATAAAAGAAACATGTTTTTTTAAATCTTTTACTTTTAAATATATAAAGATACTGACTATTTTTAATAGAAAATACGGGATGTTCTTTTTTTGACAATATCTTTGTTATTCTTTTTTTTTACCAAAATATCTTTGTTATTCTTAAAACCATTAAAAAACACAAACTATGAAATCTTAGGCTAAATTGCTCTTGGGTCGCTTAACTTAATTTCAGGTAGCGATTTAGTCTTTTATCTTTTCTTCCCAAATCAGTCCTTTATGTTTAAAATTTTTGACACAATTACCGTATTTTGTTAGTCTCCTTCCAACTCCTTTAAAAAATTCCTATGTGGCGATTAACAATTAAAAATAAAAAAGTATTATCCAACTCATTTTGATTTATTTTTTAACTAAAAATAAAAAATATTGGTCATCTTCCTCAATCAAAAACCCTAACTCATGAAAAATCTCCAATTCCATACTCAACTCTCCAGAAATGCTCAATGCTCCACTCCCTTTTTTTGTCAAATATTGTCACAAAAGAAAAATAATTTCGTCCGGAGTCCGCATTTGAGCTGTTGAAACATAGACAAATTCTGTTAAAAAATTATGCAGAATTACATAATACTTAACAAGTACGGCACTATCTCCCTTTTTTTGGTCAAATATTGTCACAAAAGAAAAATAATTTCGTCCGGAGTCCGCATTTGAGCTGTTGAAACATAGACAAATTCTGTTAAAAAATTATGCAGAATTACATAATACTTAACAAGTACGGCACTATGACACCATACCTATGAATTGAAGGATTTACTGAGTACGGAATGATGGTACCGTATTGGTTCAGTCACATGGTTCCGCACCTTTTAAATGTCATGCTACCATACGAGATTCGGTACCATGATTCTGTAGCCATTAAATCTCAGAAAAAAGTGACACGCTCGAAAAAAATTTATTCATTAAAGGTGTTTTGGCCATTTCATTAGGTTTGAGGGTGTGTGATGAGTAGGAGGGAGAGTGGAATAAGTATGGGCATTCTCTCCCTCGCTAGTATACTATCACTCCCTCAACAACATTATGAAATCTGATTGAGAAAAGGCCATATTAGACTTTGAGGCTCTCTGCCCACTACAACCCCACCCCACCATTCTCTCTCTTATGAATCTCGTATAGAATGAGAGGAGAAGGATGGAAATTTAGCATCACCACGTGACTTCTATAGATATGTGCAAGCAAGTCTGCACAACATCTTTGAAAAACCAAAAAGATTACTTTATGTTCAAGGTTGTTCCTGAGATTTTCGGTGCCCTGTGTGAAATTTGAATGAGGTGTCCTATTTTTTATAAATCGTATTCATTGAAATTAGTTATTTAATGTAACCTCAAGTAAGATAAAATATTATGAAATAAATGTCAAAGTTTACATCAATATTGAAAAGTCCAAACCAAAATTTAAATAGAATTAATTATAGCAAAAATAGTTATATATTTATTTTTCAACCAAGCATTTTGTAGTAGCGTTCCACACCTATTAATATTTGAATATCATTCTCCTTGCATTTTTTGCTGCAAAATCATTGATAATCCATTCATAATCAAGATTCTTAAAAAAATTATTTTCAATTGAAAAGCGCTTTTTTTACTATGTTTCAAAAGAATTAACTTCATTACCTAACAATGGATCAATTTGTTAAGTTTGATAGGCTTTTTATATCTGACTGAACATTGTTTAAAAAATGGGTTACGTTTATTTTTACCAAAAAATGGGCATGATAATTATATAATATTTTAATTTTAACACACACGCGCACACACATATATATACCATATAAAAAAATTAGTGCACCCAAAATTTTGGGACCATGTGCGGTCGCTCCTCCCACACACCCTCGAGCCTGGTAATGTTTCAGACATTTCCACCACAACACATACAATACAACAAGTGCATAAGAAACTTAAAGTAATTTCTTATGTTGCCTATAGGAAATTACTTTAAGTTTTTTTTTTATGTTTCACACTTTGCAACCAGGTATTAGCATAACATTGTCGTGAAGTGGGTTGATTAAGTTATGGCATGACAATGTTGTGACACACACTGGTCTCGTAATGGAAACTAAGTGCTTACTTTCACACAAAAAAAAAGGTATTTAGTAGCCCATGGGCTAGCTCGTTTGGCCTGCATAGGGAAAGGCTGCCAATATTTTAGGAGCCCAAAATAAATTTGGACCAGTTCGGCCTGCCCAAAATTGTCTTTGGCCCACATGGGTTGGCTTGGCCCAATTTGAGAGCTCTAGTATTGTCCACTAATTCTTCCTCACAACTACTCACAAGTCTTGCATTATATTAACTTCCATAGGAGTTGCAGCAGAATTGCAATCAAACATGTTGAATCATTTCAATACTTCCTTGGCATATTTAGCAATATACCTTCTTTGGTTGGATAGAATTCCATGCCAAGGAAATATGACAACTCACCCTAATCTGTCAGCTCAAACTCATCTTTCAATCTTCCTTTGGCCCTATTAACTTCTGTAGTATCACTGCCAGTAATTGTTGGATTAATAGATCATCTACATACAAACAAAATGATCACATCAACTGTTCCAGTTCCTTTCACATATACACGACGCTCAACAATGCACTTGTATAGACCAAGATTGGTTAAAAAGGCATCTATCCTCTTATTCCAAGCTCTTGGTGCATGTTCCAAGCCATAAAGAGCCTTCTTAAGTCAATACACCATGTATTCCTTCCCCTTGATCTCAAACCCTGGTGGCTAAGATACATGTACTTCCTCATCGATAGGACCATTCAGAAATGCAGATTTAACATCCATCTTCATTAAAGGCCAACATTATGAACTAGCTAGAGATACCACTAGTCTAGTGGTCTCAACTCTAGCTACTGGTTCATATACCACTTCATAATCAACTCCAATTTTTGCAGAAAACCCCTAGCCACTACTCTGGCTTTATGCTTTGCTATAGAGCCATTGGATTCAGTTTCCATTTGTACGCCCATTTGACATCTAGTAAATCACTGATTGTGCAGCTTGGATCTTCACCCATGTTTTCCTTCTACTCCCAACTTTCTGATTCAGCTACAATAACATCTCTTCTTGTCAGGACCTTCTTCCTAACAGAATCATACAATTTGTATGCATCTGTTGGATGATACCCTACAAGTACCATAGCTTCACTTCTGCCTCCTAATTTCCTTCATTGTTTCTCAGGCACATGCTTGTAACATAATGAACCAAACACCCTTAGATGCTTGACAGATGGCCTTTTCTCAGTCCACACCTCTTCTAGAACCTTATCTTTAAACCTCTTGGTTCGACGCTTATTCAAGAAATAGGCAATAGTAGATACCGCCTCTCCCTAGAATGAGTGTGGTAACTTCTTCTCCTTGATCATACCCTAGAAAGACCTACAACAGGCGTCGCTATCCAATTAAAACTATAATGCCCTCAAAAACTACGTAGCAAAACATCATTTATCAACTTTCTCCTAGTTTCTTGGCTACAGACTATATAAAAATTTCCTCTTTTGGTGAGAGCAGTCATCTGTCTCCTCGAAAAGTTATCTCATGGATGAAATTAAGCTTTAAGACTATTTAATAGGCTTTCGTAGTTTAAAGACTAAATAAAAAAAGGAGTTTTTTTGGCTTAATTACACTTTGTGTCCTCTATTATCACACACTCACGGTTTTTAGTCCCACAATTTTTTTCCATGAATTTAGTCTACCCATTTTCTCAATTTCTAAAATTCTTGCCCCTCCTTAATCTGGTCAAACATTTGGCTGACTTGGTGATCACTTATCCTATGTGGCATTTCGCTGGATTGCTATGTGGATTCTAAATTTAAAAACTATTATTTTTTATTTGTTAAATTGAGAAAAAATGTGTTTGATGCCCTAGCTAGCAAATGTGCTTTTTTTTTAATTTTACATATTATTAACTACTTTAAAAACAATTGCTATGATAATAATATTTTTTAATTTTTAATTTCCAGAAGGCAGGGGCAAGAATTTTAGAAATTGGGAAAATGGGGGGGACTAAATTCGTGGGAAAAAAGTTGGTGGACTAAAATCGTGAGTGGGTGAAATTTGGGGACTAAAAGTGTAATTAATCCTCTTTATTGGCAATTTTAGTAGTTAATTGTTAGTAGGAGTGGGGAATGTTGGTTTCTAGGGTTCAAACCCTGGATCTCTTGCTTGCATTCCTTCAGAGTCTCTTAGCTTACTAACTGAGCTACCTACTTAGAAATAAGTATAATACTTTATAGACGAAATTGAGAATTTATTGTATAGAGTATACGTAGAATGGGCAACCATAAGCACCCTTGTTAATACAAATCCAATAGATTTTGTTTCTCTAAAATTCCTATAATTTGAAAGTTAACTTTAGAACTTACTAATTAACCCATCTAGTAGTACGGTAATTTTCATCTGAAAATTAACTGCATCCAAACTATTGACCTTGTTTTTTTCGATAAGTGAGATATTGCATTAATGGGGGTACACGGGGTACTCCAACTCGTACAATTAATTTAGGGCCTCGTTATAACCTAATTGAGTCAAAACCCCATAGAAAAAAGACTCAAGGAGAAAAAAGAGTACCCAATGAGAACAATGTGACAAAGCCAATTATACGAGTATCGTAATACAAAAGAAATAGCAACAAAACGACATCCTTCAGCAGCCAGCAATCTAAAAAAACAACAACCCGTAGCAACAACCAATTCAACACACTTCCAAAGCAAACTCGGTGCATTATGGAGGAAAAAAAAGCAGGTGCATTATGAAAAAACAATAAAAATTTGTGAGACTAAATAAGAAAAAACATTGGTGGAAATAGTAGCCCTTACATATGAATCTTATAAAATACCAGTTCTGTTACTGACATTTTATGGGCCCTAGGCAAATTGTGAGAAAATAGCCCGTTAATATAACTATTTTTTAATTTGAAAATATTTCAATAAATGATAAAAAAAACTCATTTCATTAACATAATACAACGTAATCTATACCTATATATAAAGGGAATTCATTTTTTTGGTGTCAGATTTTTCTGACCAAAATACCCTTATAACTACCCACTAACACTATTTCATTATATTATTATTTATTATTTATCCATCAACTCACTAACACATGAAAGACGGGCCCGAAGGGCCCGTCTTTCCCCCTAGTACATAATAATAGTTTTACAAAATATCATAAAACTTCTCTTTTCCCGAAAAGTCTTAAGAAGCGGTTTCTTCGAGCATTTTCAGATGCAAAATCATTTATAATCTCATCAATTGACAAAGTTGCCAAACCGTTCAATCTCTCTTGCGACATTGATGATCTCAAGTAGATTTTAATCAACTTCAGTTTTGAAAAACTTCTCTCTGTCGATGCTACGATCACGAGTACCGTCAGTAAAACTCTACAAGCGACTGCTACAATCTGCAAGTTTGACAAATTTAAGAATATCTATTGCAGACATTGTTTCAGTTGGGAAAGTAAATTGTAACACTTTTAATTCAGAGAAAAGATCATCAACATCCAATAAATTGCCATGAGAAAAAGTTGAGTGAAATTTAACGCAACATTCTTTCAACTCATTATCATCTAATAACTTTAACTTTTGTGAATTATATAAAAATTCAAAGATACTTTCAAATGTCTTCAATTCCTCAAATATGTTTTTTAAAGTAATTGTCATATCAACAATAATAAGAAAATAGTTGACTTTAAATGATTCTTCTGATGACTAATTTTCATGTTTCTCATTGTTAAAATGTTTTTTTCCTAATCACACAATGTTATTCTAATTATCAGTATTTGAAGCAGTGGCGTATCTAGGACCCTGGCCAAGGGTGGCTAAACAATTTAATAAACTTTTAATATATATATATATATATATATATATATATATATATATATATATACATATACTTGTGTGTGTGATTTAATGTATATATACATTGTCGTTGTACAAATTTTTTTTAAAACATCAGTCAATCACGAAACAACACATCATAAAAAATGTTTGACTTTATCTCACCTACCATAAAATGTTTGACTTGATAATTTTGATCCTTGTTAAGAAAATTGTGAATTTGGTTTTTTAGGAATCAAGATTTTTAAGGAACAAAATTGCAAATAATTCATGATTTTTAAGGATAAAAATTGCAAAATTAAGAAAAATAGAGACCAAAATTGTCAAAAGTAAAAGTGAATTAAAAGACCAAAATCACCAAGTTAACAAAAATCACCATATTTGTTTGGATTAATAATAGATTAATGGGACTTAAAACTAATGACTTGTTATTATTCTTTTATCTCCTTAAACAAATAAACATAGTTGGGGTAGCTAAATAACATTTTATTGGAGTGGCTAAATACTAGTCTAAAATATACTTAATTATTCGAATACACATATTATTTTTGGGTAGCCAAAATTACTCCAAAGTTACACTACCAGTTACCCTTAGAGCTGCAACCTGAAAAATTAGCTAGTAGTGGAAAGAGAAAACAGGAGCAGAGTGTGCAAAAAATAAAACTAAATGTGTCAAAATATTTTTTTTTTAGGGGTATTAGTGTAAATTTTTAAATTTGAGAGTGTGTGGCTGCACACCCTCAATTGTATGTAGATCTGCCCCTGATTAGAAGCATTTAGCTAGCACATCATTAGAAACACTTGAATTATCAGCTTAGGATTTTTTGGGACTTTTTTCACATAACTTTTTGTTATACCACTAGAATAATTTAGGCTAAGTATAATTTTTGGGCTCCTACAAACGTGGGCCCTAGGCAGTCGCACCCTTGTCCTAGTCCCAGGGGCGGGCCCGTAAAATACTGATCTTATAGAAAAACAAACATGCAGTTTAGGAATTGTGGGCTAATTATCCACAAGTTCGAAAGGTTCTACCGTTAGAGAGGTAATTGTAAGAAAATAAATCAAAATTTGCATAAGTAAGTAGATAACGCATAAGTAAGTAGATAAAACTTCAATCTCTCTTATTTATTGATAAGAACCTTAAAATTATTCTCCCCTTCAACAATTGAAATATTATTGAAGCATATTTCAAGAAATCTAGTGGATGAATTGGGGAGGAATAAATCCTCAATTTGGTTTATACACCAATAACCTCTCCTACTTAGTTCCTAAAACATATGGAAATACTATGTAGTCAGTTAAGTTTATGAATATCGTTCCTAAGATTTCATAGACTTTAACGACCACTTATTATTTTCATATAGCTAAGGGTCTAAATAGAGGAGATATTATTGATCTACAGACTAAATTGAGGAGCATGTGTGATTGTAACAAGGCGAACACGAATAATTATTCAGAAAATATAGAGGAGGCCATTGAAGGTGAATGAATAGGTTAAGGATGGAATTGTGGGATTTGAGGTTGTTTCACATGGCCATTTATAGACCATCCTCAACTTAGTGACCGAAAAAATATTTATAGACCAAACAACGTAGTCAATCTCTATCGTATATTGTGGAGTAAGGATGACCCGGATTTTGAAGACCAATATTTTAGGCAAGAGAATAGATCATTGAGGAGTGGAATTGGAATTTGATATTGTTGCGAAATGTAGTCTTGACTATATTTATAGTTGAAAAAAGATCGCTCTGATTTTCTAGGTTTTACAACCCAAAATCACATAGATCATAAGTGATTTTTAATGCTCCAAAATCAATAAGTTGTCACATAATCAAATTGCTTAAATTGCATCCTTAATTGTGTGATTTGTGTCATCATATTCAGCAAAACCTTGTTGTGGATATTCCTAGTGTATTCAAACTTGATGGAATTTATCTTAAGTTAACTAAGTCAATATTTCTAATTATTAGGAGGTGATGAATGTACCTTGCATTAGTTATTTTTATCCTATTTTATCACCAAAAAAATTAGGATTAGAGGATGATACCTTAGTGCAAAGTAGAGAAAACCTTCGACTCTAAGTACTTACGAAGAGAAACATTAACTCGTCCAAAGAAGACTAGTGGGGATTTGAACTTGAGACCTCACAGATACAAATCATGTCATGCTTTGCTAGGCCAACCTCTTATAGTTTTTTTTTGACCATTCCAACCTCTTGTAGTTGATTTTCAATAATAAAAAAAAAACTATTTTTGATTATCCCTTATATTTATACACTGAAAAGTTTTTTGCAACATCCCTATTCACTTCATGTAACATCCATAGATATTCAAGCTATTATAGACCTAATTAATTATGTCGATGAAGGCTCCAAGAACGCTCTCGGTATTCTTGGATAGTGGAATTTGATATCCTTAGGAAGGTGGGAAAGAGAGTGATCCATGAAAAGATAGAGAGATGAATTCAGAAAATTTTGAAATGAAAAGAAAGAAGGGGAAACAAATTTGAAGTAGGACATTTTTACCCTTAATAAGTGACACATGTCCAAATAGATAGTTGATTTGGTCTAGAAAGTATTAGACAAAGAGACAGATTTTATTTTTCACTTCTCGACCTTCAACATAGCTTCAGTCTTATTTTTCTTTCAAATCTAAAAGCTTGGGAGGAACTCTGCAAGCTGATGTTAAATTATTGCAATCGCCCTATTGTATAGTTGATCTCCAATATTGACATTAGTCCTTGCTACATTCACCATCAACCCGAACCTTAGTCCCGCAGCAGCGCCTTTTTTCACGCTCCTCTTTAATTTCAACTTTTTTCCCACAGCAATCTACATCTTTTATACCAAGCTCAGACCTTCTATCTAAGAACTCAGTATTCTCCTTCCAGATCTCTCCATTTGAATAAACCTCCTTTTTCCAAATAGGAACAGTTGCTTTTATTTCATCTATCATATATCTACATGCTTCAAGTGCATCAGCTCTGTGGACAGATGAGACCGCAACGAAGACACTCGTTTCTCCTACAGGTACTGTGCCTAGTTGATGAGCAACAGCAATGGAATGTAAATTCCATGATTCTCTAGCAGATGAACAGAGAGACTTGATACAACGTATTGCCATTGGAATGTAAGCTTCGTATCTCAACTCTAAGACTGTTTTGCCTTCAAAAGTGTCGCGAGTTGTGCCTGCAAATGTAGCTATAGCACCAGCTTGTGGGGCACTGACAAAGTTCATATATTTAGCAACGTTTATTGAGTTCTGGTTTTCCAAGATTTCTATAAGATCCTTGTTATCTTCAGCAGCCATTTTTTACCAGAAGATCAGATAATATGCTGATGGATCGAATAACTGTTGTTCTTAGAGCCCTTTCTTCCCTCAAAGATTAAAGCAGATCAGTCCAGCAGCATTCCACCCTACATACAGATTGATTACAGCCTCTTATTGTTGCACAAGACATGATGAAGCTCATGCAAATATCAAACAACATATAGAATATAAAAGAACAAAATACCCGGTTTACTCTTAACTACTCTGACTTTCTTTTACTCTTTATTATTAACATGACTCAAAAAACAGTGACTCAATAGTTCTATAGCAGTGGTAATGACCATGGTTTCACTCTTGTGATCCTTCAAGCTCAACATAGTAATCCAGACACTCTTTATATCACAAATTTGCAAAACACACTCAAAAAACATATTTTATATTAAGTAATCATCATATGAGAATTCAAAAAGTGACATTTGAATATAGTACAGTTATTACCTGTTATACTTCATGAGCAAAAATGAAAATAAAATTAAAGAATCTGTTGAAAGCATACACTATATATACACAATATTCAATCAAGACCTTGGCTTATAGCTATAAATAAGAAATAAACTGAATAGCTATAACCAGTTTAGAAAATTCATTTTAGGAATTTGGATTTCTTCATAAACTATGGTGACATCAGTCCTAGCCGCATAAGTTTTGTTGTATAAAAAATCAAAGTTCAGTGGTATTAGAGTGACATAGACAGAATAATTATTAAAAAAAACGAAGATCAAAAACTAATCCCAAAGGCTTCAAAAGGGGGACATAAGTTTAGTGCCTTGGAACTTTTTTTTTTTGACAAGCAGTGCCTTGGAACTTAAAAACATTAGAATCTGGTCCTAAATCAGTGAGATTTCCTTCTAATTTAATATAATAGGGAAACTGCATTGTTCAAATTCTAACCCCAATTGGATTCAGCCATTCAGCTATCCGACATAATGATGATGAAATTTGACATTGGTTGGAGTTCATGCTACAATTCAACAACGCAAGATTGGAATGACCAACAACCTCAAAAATTTGCAAAAACACAACAGAAAAAGAAGAGAAGGAACAACTACTAGTTAAATGCAGTGTTCAGAATGTAACCAAACACGGGACTGGCTTGAAATAGTCCAAATTAGAATCTAACCAAACAAACACAACACTTCAAATGTATATGCAGATAAAAAATACACCAGCATACTTGGAATTTAAGATTCAAACAGATAAATGATAAATCTAATCAGATCTTTTGCAAAACAGAATTTTATTAATTCCTTTGTTTCTGAAATTAATGTCAAGTTCTCATCCAATCAAAAACTCCATACATTCTTTAAGTTATAGGAAAGTGAAGTTAATCCATCATCCCCTTCGACTCCTTTGCTCTAACAACTCATTAATAGAACTTTGCATTGTGTTTATATGCTTCGAAGTTGTGCATTTTGAACCATCACACTAGTGTAACTACCATCACATTTTATCCTTGAATCTTAAGCCATTAAATTCATCCATTGGTCACATGTTTTGGTGATGGAATCAGCTTCTTGCAAAAGCAAGGTAGAGTAGAGCTGCTTACAACGGATCTACTACACTTTCTCCATTCAATTTCAATGGGGGACTTCTTTACCTATGTGGAATTATCAACCTAAATCATTACAGTTCAAAACCTGAATTATTTTCCTTCCAAATTTCAATCATTCAATTCAAGCAACATGACAATAACAAACAGCAATTCAGCTCACAGCCCTCAATCGGAGAATTTCTCAAGCCTTTCATCTTACAACATTCCTTCCACAGAACACTCACACCATCGAGAATCAGTTCAAAAAAAATAAAGAAGTAAAATTTCACACACGAAAGAAAACAACCATTGAAAAAATACAAACTTCATAGACCAAACACAAGACCCAAAATAAAAAAGGGAAACTGACCTGGGGTTCAAAAATTAGGGTTTTAGAGGGGAAAATGGAATCTGTAATCTGCAATGTAAAATAGAAATATGGTGGAATGTTGCAAATAAAAGCCCTTTTATGTTTGAGTGTTGTTGTTGCAAATAAGAGATTTGATTATGGAAACACTTACTTGATATACTGAATGATAATTGTGGTCCTCTTTGGAGTTATTCTGGTGCAGTCTGCACAGCAATTTTGGCGTTTAACGTTTATTGTTTGGTTGTGTGAGGAGAAAGGGATAAGAGAGAAGAGTGGGAGAAGAAGAGAGAAATGTTTGAATATTTTTCAAAGTACTCTTGAATTAAAAAAAAAAACCCATTTTTTTAATTAAATTACTTAATTTATTTAACTTTGTATGAAATTAATTAATTACTAATTTAAATGCTTTAAGAAATAATTAATAGAATTTGTTAATTTGGAGTCAAAAATAAAAGAAGCTATTCATTTTTACAGTAGACAAGGAGGAGAGAAGCTATTGTTCCCTCTTAATAAATATTTTGCCTTACTAAAAACTCAAACTCAATATTTTGAAATGATATTTGAATCCAGTTACCGCTCATGTTAATCCTTGTTGGTATTATACCTTCAAATCCACTCCTTTCATCCCATAATATATGTCGCTTTAGATTATTTCACACATATTAAGGAGAGTGGTTAATTTTATATGAGAAAGAGAAATTGTGAGTTAGTTTATTAAATTAATTCATTAATTACATTGGAAAGGTGAATTAGTAGAGTTATGAAAGAGATATTATTAAATAATAAAAGATTTGGTAGGACAAGAAATATTGATGTTTCATTGGGATTTTATAAAGTTTAAGTATTATGGAAAACAAAAATTTTACTAGAAAGTCATATAATATCTTACCAAGGGAGTAATACCATCAATCGTTGTTGGAATAATAATGCACTCTATTTTTCATTACTTATAGGAACAATGTATACTATAGTACTACTACCAGTCCCAAAAATATAAACAAAATAATATGAATTGAGTCTAAATTTGGATTAAGTACATTGACTTTATTCTAAAATAACTTGTTTGAATCTGATTGTATGCAATAAACACTTTTCTACAATAAGTCTGTTCAGTATATTGACAGAGTAATGAAAGTTCCAGCTCATATCTTTTTAATTCCCTCTTTCAAGAAATAAGGCATTTCTATGAAATGTATAACTGAGATGGGATCATGTCAACATTTGGGAAATTTTCCCTGCTTTATAGATTCTTTAACTCTATAATGGGTCTGGGAAGGATGTTCAAACAATAAATATCTAATCTCTGTAAAGCAGCACTTGCAAAATTTTAGGGACTACTAATTTTAGGCACTTGCAAAATCACAATAGTTTAAGTAGAATAGTATTTATTTTAAAATATCTCAAATTTCCTGTCACTAAAAAAAAGTCTCATGAGAATTTGTTTTAAAAATACTTGTGGCCACCAGAAGAAAAACCTTAATATTTAGAATAGAAGCATAAACATTTCTCACATCTACAACATGATCTCCAAAGGAAATGCATGCATAAGGCACTTTTAACTAAGAGGATCAAAAGACCAAGTGCAATTCCCACCAAGGAACTGTTTCCATACAAATTTCAGAAAGAAGTTGAGAGTAAAACTAAGCATTTATAATTTAAACCCAAAGGCAACCCCTGCAACAGTTTAAAAGTAATGTTCTTATGAGATGTATTTTTCTTGCTGCTCTTGAAGTAGCTTAGCTGATGATTTGGCATCCAAATACAGCGAACAAACTTCCTCAAGATCCGCCTATAAATTTCACAATAATAAGATAACTCAGTTGAAGAGATGTAGCAAACAAATAATTTCAAGTGCCAAAAATTCAATTCACAAAATAATTACCTTGCAAATGTTGTCTCGACCATTTACTTTGGAAACAACGCTGGCAGGTGATAAAAGCTGAATCGCATGCCTGTTAAGCAACCAGTATAAGTAACAAAAGAGAGAAAAACATTGGAAGATACTCAAGATAGCCAATCTAGAATCCAGACCTTAAAGATGTCTGTTGTCCAATCTCCCCAAGGAAAGCTAAACTTTCCTCGTCCACAACTAGTTCCTCTACTTGAGCGCGAATAGCTAGAATCTATTCGACAAAAGCACATACGTTAGTACATCCAAAATTAACAAGTTTAATTTATAGAATGGCTATTTGATTTGAATGAAAGTTAAAGGCTATTTTACCTGTATTATTTCAGCAGGACCATAGGGTTGTGTTCGAATGATCACCAACCGATCCAATAGGTCAACAGGTATGCCATGAGGACTGGTCATATCAGTCCCTCTGTATAAAAAACAGGCAAGTTAGACAAGGAGTTAAACTCGATATCAGTCAGGAGCATCAACTGATAAAATAAATAACCATGGTCATGCTTGCAATGGTCATAACAAAGCCGGAATGATGGGCTACCAATAGTCACATTTTATTCATCCAGTTTCTCCAAATTTACCACTGGACCAAAACTCCCTTTTAAGCAACATTAGTTTAATCATACCTTACATTGCATATTCCTCTATTTGTGGCAAAGATTACTATTGGAGAAAGAGAGCTCTCTAAAGCACGATTTAGATAGGAGAAGCACTCCATATCTAGCATATGAACCTGCAAAGGATTAAAACTTGATTAACTAAATACAATAGAATTGAAGACATTAATTAGTGAGAAAGTAAATGATGAAGTCACCTCATCAATAAATAGAACTCCTGGGACAAGCTCTGCAACACCTTCATCAATATATCGGTTGACAACCTATCACCAAAGTAAACACATAAACTACCCTCTTGTTTTTATATCACCCTTCTGTTTCTTGTCCTTCGTTTTTTCTTTTTGTTTTTTTGCTCGCAAGTATACAAGTTTACTAATCACCAAATTCACTTTAATGCATTAAACATCTAAAAAGAAAAAGTAATATGCATGACAATCAAAAGAAATTCAGAAAAGTGCATATAAAAACTCTTTTTTAGAACCTTAAAAATTTCCCCATAAATTTAGAAAGCCTCGTCATCCAATTGCAAGAGAATGATTAGACAACTCGAACCTATGACCTCTTAGTCACATGACAACAACTCCAATTTTAATTAAAAAAATTAAACATGTATTCAAAGTATGACCATACCTTGTTAATTTCTTGTCTCAACTTGTCAGTGATTTCAGTTTTCCTAGGTTTCATCATCTGGCCCATCAGAGACAAAATATCTTGCCCCCCTTGTGGTCGTGCATTAGCAGCATCCAGATCATGTAGAGTTACATCCTTAAACAACAAAAACAATCCAAATCGACATTAAGATTAAGACATCAGTAACATATAGCTAGTCTCTAAAACATATTCTCAGAGTCTGGACCTCAGACAAATTTTATTTTAAACTTCAAGCCAGAAAGATTTTGCAGTTTCAAAAAATAAATTCAAAAGATTTATCTTTACTAAATTCAAAACCTAGAAGACAAAAGTTTATGTTGTCCAAAGAAATTTCGGTTAATGTTTTCCCTGTCCCCCCGCCCCCCAATGGTTCCATTATAAAAACTGAAAAACAGCTGTAACAGAATGACTGAACTAAAAGTAGATGCTACTCCAAGTTACATTCAGAGGCATTGTAGAATAACATTTTAAGGTGGTTTGATGCACTTTCACCAACTAGTTCCTCTACAGTGCATGTGGGAAATGTTCGTACAGTGATCAAATATCAGCTCCTTGAAATGCTAAAACTCTCAGTATAGCCACAAAATGTTGAATTGAAAACAATTAGAATGTTACTCAAACAGAATATATCCAAAGATGTTATAATTCTACATCAGGCCAGTTATACAGGCTTACAGAACGACTTGAAATGGAACAACAGAAGTGAGTTATCGAAGTTTACAATTCTAGCAAATTAGAAATGAAAACTGGCATCAATACAAGTTTTTAGTTTTTAGTATGATCTATAACCAAAGATTGAAATATAACAATTCTAGCAAATTAGAAACTTTTTACAGACATTACGCATATATAAAATTAGTCTTCAAATTAAATACCTGAACAATCTCCTTTTTCTTGTGAACCTCTCCCTTAGGAAGTGGAACATACTCCTCTGCTTCAAGGTCAAACTCGGTAGCAAAAGCATCACTTCGGCCCACCCTCTTCACAGCCCCACTATTTGCCTCGATATATATAACATCTCCAACAGCTACCTGCACATTGTACATAAATATACTAAGATTGGTTGACACAAAATACTACACAGCAGAGAAAAAGATGACAGAAGTTGGAAAGGCGGGGAAATAAGAGATCTCACCTTTTCCTTAATCAAAGCATCATATATAGTGGGGTCCAACTTTAGTTGCTTTGTTCCTTTCACTGTCTTCAATCCAATTATCACATGGCTAATACTTTTGCCATAACCTCCAGTTACACTCTCCATTTCCTCCGGAGAGAGCTCAGTTACCTTGTACAAGACCAGCAAAACATCAAAGGACTTGCTTGATATAGAAAATAACATGTAGAATGCAAAGTGATTAACAATCCCATCCCAGTTTTAAATTACAATGAACTCACCTCCCCTTCATAAACGTCCTTGTTTTCCTTAATTCGTAGACCAATAGCCCGTCGAAAGTTTTCCATAAGAACCTCAGTCTTCTTCACTTCCGACGAATATACTTCGGAACCAACCATTGGGCAGAATGGAACCTAAAAAGTGGTATAAATCTTATTAGCAAAAAGGGTTACAAAAATAAAACAATAAAATATAAGAACGAGTTTTGGAATGAAACCTTGGTCCCAAGTTCCTGACATATCCCAAGGGCTAATGCAGTCTTGCCGGTTCCAGGTGGCCCGGCGAGGAGGAGGGCCTTGCCAGCCATCTTCTTCTGCCGTATCATATCAACCACAAGGCCACATGCTTCTCTTGCCTCTGCTTGACCCACAAACCCAGAAGCAAATGGCAATGCTCTTCCACTGACCTGAACAATAATCAAACCAACACATCCACCCAAAAAGAAAAATACAATAAAGCTGTTAAAAACTGTAGCACCCAAAACAATTAGCCAGAGCAGGACTTCAATATCATTGAGAAATAAGTAAAAGGGTTCAGTTGCAGCCACTACAAGCAAGCGTGTATAAAACTAAAAATTTATGCCATTGGGACCTATTGCGTAAGAAAATCAGTGATGTTTTTCATGCAAATACAAGAACATTACAAATGTAATATGTTATTAAACTGAAGAAAAAGAAAAGAACGGACCTCAAGACCCAGGCCTTTTATGTGAGTGTGAGTAGCAACACGCTGTTTCTTCGTCGTAGACTGAACCTCTTCTATTTTCATCTTTTCCGATTTGCAGTGGAGACTGAGAAGCAAAAACAGGACTCAAGTAAGATTCAGAGTAGGGTTTGATTTTGTGCGTTCAAGAATCAAGACTGTGAACGTGATTTTAGCAGTAAGAATATGTGTTTAGTTGGTTCTCTTTTCTTCAAAGTGGTTTTGCCCCCAAACTCAATTCTACCTGAAGTTAGAAACCCTAGCTTTCACGTTTGCAACAAATCGATTTTGAAGGAAACTGATTGCAAACCTTTTGTTACCTTCTATCTTTTCCTTTATTGCCCTTGTTTCTTTACCCTGCGTTCTGCGTTTTTCATGTTGTTCTGCATTTCTAGTGTTTCTAGGTTAGGGACGAGTTAATATTGGCCTTCGATATAAGTTTATTGGGCCAAACATTTTACTCTTAATAGTTGGTTTTGACTTTTCCCACAACCCCTCCTACTCACCACACAGTGATAGGGATGTCAAAATGGGCGGCCCAGCCCGGCCCGCCTTCAGCCCGCTAAAAATAGGGTGGGGCGGGATGGCTCGCCAACTGAACATGGGTTCAAAATTCTAGCCCAGCCCACCAAGTGATAGGCGGGCTGGCCTGTCTATTTTTTTGCGGTTTTTTTAATAAACTTTTTCACCTGTTTTTTTACCTTTCAACTAAATTTTTCACCTATTTTATTTTAAAACAGTTTTCTCACATTATAAAAGATTTTCTTTCATAAAACAAAAGGTTCATTTTTCTCACATTGCTGCTGGCCAAGTCATAACAATGCAGGTACTCACTCACTTCTTTGGTATAAGAAAGAGCTAATGTTTTATTTGCACAAGCTTGGGAATGGAGAATCTGAGTGCATATATTACGTATATGTATTTAGACGACAACAACAACAATATATATATATATAGTCAATTTTCTTTCGAAAAACAGAAATAACAACAATATATAATAGAATCAACTTTCTTTCATATAATATAACAGAATATATATATATATATATATATATATATATATATATATATATAAAATTACCCTTTCAATATTCACATTAATAAAAACAAAAAAGAATAGGTATATTAACTATTAAGGGAAATACAATACAACTACAAGTCTACAATACCTGGAGAGGAAACACAAGCTGAGGGGAAACGAAGTCGGAGAGGAAACCTGGAGTCGCAATCGGAGAAGAAGAGGAAACCTTGGGTTTTGAGTGAGAGCGCCAAATAAAGAAGAGGAAGTCTAAACCCTAAAATTTCTATAAATCTATACCGTAGGAAGGCGTATTGCACTTGTGAGTTGTGGTTGTGGGCTGATTTTTTTTTTGTTCTCAATGGGAGGGCTGATTATTTTTAAGGTTTTTTTTTATACCCACATAATCCTATAATCCCCAAATTACCCTTGCCATAATCACCCAAGATTTGACTTTTGAGATATTCTCTGCTGGCCCACAATGTCTCTAATCGCATTTACTATTATGAAAGGTAAATTTGATTAGCATTAAATACACAATAAATAAGCCACCCACCAGTCAAATCGTATTTATCACCAGATAGATAAATACGATTTGACCTCGAAAATCAACCCAAAAAGGGAAATTTTGTCCGCCCGTATTTACTTATATACGATGGGAAATTGGATTTACGTACCCCACGTAAATCCGACTGTTATTTTTTTGTGAATCGTATGTATTGGGAGGTGGGGGTGTATCTGATTGCCAATCGGATTTACATATGGGGCACGTAAATCCGATTTGGTTTTTCTTTGTTTTACTAATGCTTATTTTTTGTTCTATTTTTGAAACAGATATTGACCCGCAGTCAGAGTCGCAGCTGGTTCCTATCGTGGTAGATACTATAGAGTCATTCAGGACGGAGACGGTATGTCTGATTACTAATTTTTTATATAATTTTGATAGACATTTAATTTATTAACCACGTAACAATTTTGTATTTTGTAGATATTTTCTACACGCGATGATGTTGTTGAGTGGGCGAAAGCGATTGGGAGTCGTATCGGAGTTGTTGTTATTATTGTCAGATCTGACACAGGTGGAGGTAAAAGGGGGACTAGAGATAAAATTATTTTTGGCTGCGACAAGCAAGGGAATTTCTGTAATAGTTCTAGAGTTATCGGGTCAAAGAGAAGAAGGTGTCCGTTCAAATTGAGAGCTATTTGTACCATACGTGATGGGGGTTGGCGTGTGAAGGTTAGGTGTGGTCTACGCACACATCAGTTGCTTATTACCCCAGTCGGGTCGACAGCTTTTGGGTGTTTGACTAAGCCGCAGAAGGCTATTATTGATGAGCATACTTCTTTGAACATTACCCCGAAAGACAGTCTGATTGCTTTGAAGAAAAATTTTCCGGGGAACGTCACTTATCTTCCTCAAATATATAGGCAGCGTTACGCCTATAGGTCTTCTAGGAGGGGTCCAAGAACGGACATTCAAGAGCTGATGTGATTAATTGAATCTGAAAATTATTTATGCTGGAGCAGGAAGGTTGAGGGTTCTGATGTGGTCAGTGACATCATGTGGGCGCATCCCACTTCTATCAAATTATTCCGATTGTTTCCCAAAGTTCTTATTCTTGACACAACCTACAAGACCAACAAATACAATCTACCTTTATTGGAGATTCTCGGTTGCTTTTGCCTATATTGCACATGAGCTCGGAAATCATTTTACTTGGGCATTACAACAACTAAAAGAACTATTGGACTTGCATGGGCTTCAACCACGGGTATTATTGACAGACAGAGATCTTGGTCTAATGTCTGGTATTCTTAGTGTGTTTCCTTCTGCTACGAATTTGTTGTGTTTTTGGCACGTGACAAAAAATGTCAAGGCAAAAATTAAAGAGTTCGTGCACGCGGATGTTATTGACTCACTTGACGAGTCAGAGTACTCATCTCGATTGTAGATTTTTGAGGACTCGTGCGTTGATCTTCCCGCTCTTATTAAATATGTGCATGATCCTTGGTTGAAACCGCATAAGGAGAAATTTATCTTGGCATGGACTAATCATATCCCACACTTCGGTAATCAGACCACCAACAGGTATTTTGGCTTATAGTTTAAATCTATCGTAGTTTAAATTTTTTTGACACGTGTTTAGTATTTTTATCGTAGTTTAAATTTTTTTGACATGTGTTTAGTATTTTTATTGTAGTTAAAAAAAAATTTACACGTGTTTAGTATTTTTATCGTTGTTTAAATTTTTTTGACACGTGTTTAGTATTTTTATCGTAGTTTAAATTTTTTTGACACGTGTTTAGTATTTTTATCGTGGTTTAAATTTTTTTGACACGTGTTTAGTATTTTTATCGTGGTTTAATTTTTTTGACACGTGTTTAGTATTTTTATCGTAGTTTAAATTTTTTTGACACACGTTTAATATTTTTATCGTATATTTATTGTTGTGATTATTTAAGAGTCGAATCAGCCCATTGGACTTTGAAGAGACATTTGGCGACTTCTGGAGGAGACTTGTCAAAATGTTTTCATTCGGTGCATGGGATGCTTAATCTTCATTTTGAAAAAGTCATCGGGTCTTTCCAACGGAGCATAAACCGTATTGAAGTTGCACACAATACTCCATTCTTTAAAAAAACTTCGCGGTCTTGTGTTTCTAAATGCTTTGGATCATATTGTTAAAGAGTTTTCAAAAACTACATCTGGAGTTGGATATGACAAAGCTCGTTGTGGTTGCGTTCTTCGAAAGACACATCTTCTTCCATGTGCTTGTGAGCTAGGCATCTATCATGTCTCCGGTTCTTCTATTCCGTTGGATGTTGTAGACAACCATTGGAAACAGTTGAATTTGGATTCTATAGATGAAAAAATTTCCCAAGACCAAATTTGATGCATGTGATATTTCATACAAAATGGAAATGATCTGGGCAAGATTTAATTGTATGACGAAGGAAGAGAGATTTGTCTTCAAGAAACAACTTAATGAGCTTGCATTCCCTACCACTTCTTCTATGGTTCCACCACCATTTAAAGTTAAAACTAAAGGTGCACCAAAGAAGAAAAAGAAGAAATTATTTGCAAGCGTGATCCTTCTGGTTGGGAGCAATTGGATGAAAAGCTGAAGATGACACAAGAATCTGGGACTTCCAAAAAATCATCTCAGTCGATAAAAGGGTCTTCTCCTAATGTCTCAAAGTCGTCTTCACGATTGAAGGTATCTCAGAGTGCTTTCAGAAAATTAACACAGCAGGGGGAGACAAAACTTCTATATTACCGTGGGTTCCTCAATACTTACACTCTTATGTTGAGAATATTATTGATGTTGAGCCTGATGGTAATTGTGGGTTTCGAGCATTTGCTGTTGGTTAAGGTCTTAGTGAGGATAGTTGGCCTTTAATGAGGCAAGAATTAATTCAAGAAACAAAAGACAGAGACCAACTGTTTATTGACATATTTGGGGAGCACAGACTTGCAGAGCTTCGACAAGCGTTAACGATTGAACACTACGGTATTCAGGAGGAGGATAAGTGGTTGAGTTTGCCTGAGATGGGGTACTTTATAGCAACCAGGTATAATGTGGCCCTAGTTCAGTTATTTTTGGGGATGAATTTTACTTATCTGCCTTTGAGAGGTGCTTATTCTTCTTCTAAGACTCGTAGTATCATATCTATTCTGCACGTGAGAGGTAACCATTGGGTGCATATTTCTCTTACGCTCGCCTGTCCTTTGCCTCCGATTGCTCATTTATGGAAGCGTAATGTATCTCACGAATCCCTTACATGGTTGGATCCGTATACAGGCCGCTTCGCCCTATGGCATTCCCTTGCTCCAGTCTTGCCCCCTCACATTGATGCGCCCACCGTGGTAGATTTAGCGGATGATTCTGATGGTTGAGTGCCTGACATGTGTTGTATTTATTTTTGTATCACGTTTTTTGTAATTATTTATCCATATTATTGTGTGTGTGTGTGTATAAATATATACACACACCAATAGGTACATACGACTTGTTATACATACAAATCGTATCTACCTGCGCCCTAGGTACATACACTTTGTATAATTAACATATCGTATGTACCTAATCAGTAGATACATACGATTGCCTTTTTTTTTCATTTCGTATTTACGTTTATACGCTTCCCAATTTTACACAGTCGTATTTACCTCTTAAAACGGTAAATCCGATTAAATCAACTTTCAGAGGGGTATTTTAGGATTTTCATATTATGTGGGGGTATTTTGTCAAATGGTGGAAGTACAAAAATAAACCCTATTTTTAAAAGTGTTTTGCAAGTCATGGGATGATTATTTTTGGTTACATAGACCGATGCTTACTATAGGTCATTAAAAAAAGTTACAACTGAAGATTTTTTAAAAAAAAACGTGTTGGCGGGCGGCCCTCCCCGCCATTGTGTTTGGCCCGTGGACTTTTCCTTTTAGCAGGCCGAGAAAAATTGGTCAGTGGGCAACAATACTTTAGCCCTGCTCACCTTTTTTTGGCGGGCCAAGCCCATTTTGACATCCCTACCACACACCCCTTGACCCTATGAAATTACCAAATTAACCTTACAACTCAAAAAAAATCCAACAAAATCCTTCATCCCTCTTCTTCTCCTCCATCTCCTAAAAATGACAGTTGGGGCAATCGAATATATTCTGTTTAGGGGAACCGAATGGTCGTATTACAGTAGCTTCTGTTTGATTATTTTTTTTATTACAGGATCCTATAAATGGAAGGAAATGATGTGTTGATGGTACTAGACTTTACGAGTTCTTTCACAACGAATAAGGTACGAAACATTCATTCTTTTCATTATGTTTAATTTGCCTAAGCAACACAATGGCATTTAATTTTCCATTTTCAGTTGTTTCCAAACCGTGAAAAGTTGTTGACATGGGTATGTAGCGTCGGCCGGTCTCTTGGCATGGTGATTGTGATATCTAGACAGATCCATTCTAAATTTCCTATCCTCCATAAACCCCTGGCCTCGTTACAAATCTAAACAGATCCATTCTACCATGAGGTGCATAAGAGATGATCGGCTCAATAAACCATCAAACACCTCATTGGGCCTAATTATCCCTCAATTCATAAACCCTCAAACACTTCCTTGGGCCCAATTATCCCTCCTTTCATAAACCCTTAAACACCCATTTACACCTAATTATCCTATCCTTCACAAACTCATAACCATCAGCCACATTACAACCTCTTTCTTTCATAAACCTCTAACCATCAGCCATACTACAAAGCCCTTTCTTTCATAAACCCCTAACCATTGGCCGCATTATAACCCTAAAAAGTCCATTCCGATCAATGACCGTTTGTTTTCATTTTCTCGAAGTTTTAATTTTAGGACAAATAAGTTTATCTATTTGTAATATGTTTACTAAAAAAACAAATCAAAAAAAGAAGAAAGCTAAAAAAAAAAAAAGTTCAAAAAAAAATCAAAAGGCTTGCACTCCAAGATTCATTCAAGTTGCACTGATATTACAACAAGGTTTAGTGATCACCAAGTGAAGTTTTCATCGTACCAAAAAGTCAAAACTGTCATAGTCTTTTGAATTCCTCTTAAAGAGAGCCAAAAGTTTGTACTAGGACCATCACTCAGATCCAAAGTGTGGGCATTCCCTCCACCCCTCCTTCCACTTAAGCTTTGTCCATTATCCATCTCTCTCATATACCACAGTCAATCTATATAGCCATTACCCTAACTCTGTCACCTTTCACAACCTCACTCAGAGCAACCATTTGAAATAGCATCCAAAGTGGAGCAGTCCTGTCGCCCATCACTGCACCTAAACTGGGGAAATTCGCCCTACACCCATCTCATTCTCTTACTATATTCACATCCATAAAACCACACCAAGGCCGTTTCTGAACCTACTATCCTAAATACGCCCTTTTCCAATACTACTTCAGTCGGGGCATCCTTGTCATAATAGGGGCAACACCAAACTCCGTGGGTTGCTTTCCACCTTTCATTCTAAAGTCAAGGCATTCCCAATTCATCATTTCCTCTATAACCCTAGCTGTTGTCATCACTAGACAGGGGCAAGTCAATCTTTCACCATCACCAGAAGTCTAAATTGGGGCAGTCCCACATTTCTTGAGTTGGGGGAACCTACCTTTCACTTTGACGAAAACCAGTCAGTCATTCATCCCTTCATGTGTCACATTTGTCCTTACCCTAGATCTAGAACCAAATCAATTGACTCATTCTTCTATATTTGCACTATTATACATGTTTACTAAACAATGCTTCAAAGAGGGAGAACACAAGCTAATAACATGATACTAAATATCCACCTAGTTAACTTTGTGGACGTAACTTCGGTCATCATGGGGCATCATAATAAAAGAGAAAAAATAAGCGAGCTTGCAAATACAGTCAAGTACTTTTTCACATCAGTGTCTGTAAATAACAACCTTGAGATTGCCGAAGTTTAAATCAAATCAAATATTTCCAAGGAGTGATCAATATTCACCTCTGTTTCTCATCATTACCAAAAAATATGTTTCTATATCCCAATCAACCATATCATATCATCGAACCATGCATTTTTGCACTCCATTTTTATTCACTATAGCATTCGCATCCAAATATTACATTTGCATCATATTCACATTCTCATTTCATGCATTCACCATATACTAAGAAAAGAAGTCAAAAAGAGAGAGGAGAAAGCAAAGCCAAAAAAAGAGTGAAAAAGAAAAGAAACAAAAACAAAATCATTCCACATTTCATTCATCATCCCACCAGATACCAATCATTGCACATGCTTACATTACATACATGCATACACATTCATTACCCCAATAGACGTCCCGAACGTCAGTCATTTTGCTTCGATCAACGCGCTAAGCGATGATTCAACATCACATTCCTGATCATTCCTGTTGATCTTTCAGACCTATTATTGGTTCATAAACTTGATCATTCCTGTTGATCCTTCGAACCCCAGTGCTCCTTATTTATTGCTTTTTCAATCGACTTCAAGTGTCGATCCCAATGTTTTGTTCTTTTTAAGTCAACGCGGCGAGCGCTGAATCCCATATCATATACTAGATCGAAGTGTTAGCGCAGAGTCGGGCATAAATCCTTCAGACCAAATTGGTCCTTCAGTTCAGTTCAATTTAATACGTCAAAAAGACAGTTTCGAACTCTACCTTCAGATCATAACGTCACCACTGAGCGCGACGAATCCTTCAGACCCCAAGTGGTCCTTCAGATTAGTTGTGTCTGCCTAAGACATGGCGTAAATCCTCCGTAATCAACATATCAGTTCCAGATCTAATCTTGACACCCACGACCGCAACGACGTAGGTCACCCTCAGACTATTTTACTAGTACCGTGTCTAGTAGCAATCCATCAGACCATTTTTGGTCCATCAGGCCCAGGCAGCGCTTCAAACTAAATAGTCCTTCAGAGCCCTAACGCTCCTTCAGATCCCTAGTGGTCCTTCAGATCCCGAGTGGTCCTTTAGAGCCCTAGCGCTCCTTCAGTACTTTTTCTGTCAACACGCCAAGTGTTAACCACACATTTTTCTTTTAATCCTCGTTCCCCCTCTAACTAGACAAAAACGGTATTTATTTTATCTTTATTTTTGATCCTACTATGAAATTTTTGAAGTCTTTCATATTTTCTACAGAATATAAATAAAGAGGGGCAGCTGTCATACCCCAATTTTGTCCATCTTATTTTCTTGAACTTTCCAATTCGCATGCTAAAATTTGTTTCCTAACTCCATCAAGGTTGTCTAATTAAGTCGACTTCTAATAAGTTAGTCAATCGAGTCAATTCGCTTTTTGTTTAATTAAACTTTTGTACATTTATGCCTAAGCTAATTCAACTCACTTGGGCCTATTTTCATTTACTTGTGCATTTCGAGCCTATTTCTCTATTTTGAGTTTCATTTTGACAACCATTTGGTTTAACCCAAATTTCGCTTTTATTTTTTACTTTTGGGTCAAAATTCATTCAAAATGACTTACAAAATGCCAAAATAATTTTTATAGAGTGAGTTTATTACAGTTTTATATTACAATAGTCCAAAAAGTACAAAATATGTCCAATAGTACAAAAAAAAGTCCAAAAATGAAAATAACAAACCCTAATCTGCCACCAAGCCAGCAGCTGGTCACAACTGGTTCTTTGCCTGAAAATGGAAAGAATTGATTAGGAATTAAGTCCCTGATTCCATTTTCTTAGCTATAAATAGGAAAGGAAAAAACAGAGATCAGACAGAAAATATTCCCACGAAAATACACACAAGAGCAACAAAGCTTCAAAAGCAGCAGAGGCAGTAAAGAAAGACAGTAGAATTCACAGTCAAAAGAGGGAAGAACAGAAGCTGGAGTAAGAGGTTGGTTTGAGTTTTTTTATTCTGTTTTTATGCATATATCCTTGTTCAGAGTAGTTTAGGTGTTCTCGCACGATCCATATTTGTTTGTAAATATAAGTATATTAGTTTGTACATACTAGCAATAGTTTGTTAGCTTGTATGTTTAGAAAATGATAGAAACAGATTCAAAAAAAAAAGCTAAAAAAAAGTGTTTAGGTTAAACGAATAAAATTAGATTAGGATCAGATCAGGAGTAGAAAAATAAGTTTTCGTAGAAGTCTCAAAACAAAATTAGAATCAGTAACTAGTTTAGGTTAAGGTCAGAAAATCAGTTTAAAAATACCATATGTTAGGCTCGGTTTTAATAAAAATAGTTAGAAAATTAGGTTTTTTTATAGAAACAGATCTAGATCTAATTTTTTTTGAATTAGGGATTTCAAAAAAATTAATTTGGGATTCAAGGTTTATATAAAACAAACGAAAAATCAAAAAAAGAAGAGATAAAAATTAAATAGAAGGTCAGAATAGGAGAAGAGAAACAGAGGAAAAATAAAAAACAAAACATTGAAACTCACCTTGTAGATCCGGCCACCGTAGATGGTGGCCGTTTGCCTTGGACCACCGCGAGAACACACCCGTTGGCCGCGAAAAACACCCGAAACGCCGCCGTGAACCCACGCCCACAGTCGTCTTCTCCGACGAGTTATAACCATCACCACCGTAAATGCCGTCACCATCGAAGCCATTCCGTTCTCATCACCAACACAGCAGCATCGCAACCACCATCTGTCCCCATAGCAGCACTGCGCACCTTCGCCAGAGCCGCCACGAGAAGCCCATGCCGTTGCAGATCGCGTCACCTCTCTCTCCCTACGCGCGTCTCTCTCTCCTCACCACAGATCTCGCCGGAAGATCCGCAAAGAATCTCTCTCTCTCTTGATGGGGAAGATTTCATTTTCTCTCTCCTAAAAGGTTGAAGCGGTGCTGAGAGGGGCGGGATGAAAAAATTAGGCTTAGGTTCTCATCAATTTACCTTATATAGTCCTCTCTTTTTTAATTTTAATATTTTTTAATCAGAATACTAGTTGCACCTAGGGGTGTGCATGGTACAAAAACCATCCCACACCACACCATACCATTTTCAAATCTGGTTTGGGTATACTAGTTTTTCAAAAACCAGTTTGCATTTACAAACCGGTTCTAAATTGGTTCATAACCGGTTCGAAACCGGTTTTCACCTTAAACCGGTTCAGAAATGGTTTACCACTTTAGAAACCAGTTTTTTTTACTGCAAAACGGTTTACCGCTTCCAAAAACCAATTTTTACTATAAAAAAAAATGGTTTACCACTTTCAAAAACCAGTTTTTACTACCAAAAAACAGTTCGCCACTTTCCAATACCAGTTTTCATTATAAAATGCAATTTTTGTCCATTAATATCTAGTAAATGAAACGAGAATGCTTGACAAACCATAACAACTGCTTTACTATCTAAGAAGAACAAAATATATAACAATGAAACCGAGTCAAAGAACCGAGTCACGATCTAGAGTTCTCTTTAGCACGTGACAGAGACTGAGTCAAAGAACCCAACTCGCCAGCGACGATCCAAACGGAACCGCAAGTCAAGCTACCAACATTTCACGGTGTCAACACCGCCGCCACCCACCGTGCTTGAACAACTGTTGAGTTTTGTTTCAAATGCCTCCCCTTTAGAAAACGTTGCCATGTGTTTCATGATGCTATCCAAAGACAAGTGGAGATCGGGATTTGAGAAGTGGAGAGTGAAGAAGTCATGATTTTGTTTTGACATCACAAATTGGAAGCTCATTATTTGGGGGTTTAGAAATCACAAATTGGAAGCTCACTAATACTTAGTTCTTTTTTCTTGCTCTGCGATGAGATGCGAATTACATTTTCAGGGAATAGGAATAGGGATAGGGATATGAAAAAAGTGGTAATTACCGGTCCTAAATAAAAGGTTCCCGGTTTTCCATTTGTTTTACTAAAAGGGACGGATTGGTTTTTTTAAAAAGTGGTATGGGCTTTTTATTGTGGTCCAGTATGGTTTTTGGTGTGGTTTCAGGTTTACCAATTTATTTGCACACCCCTAGTTGCACCCCCATTTTTAATGAAATAACCCTCCTGGTAAAGGTCCTTTTTCTATTCACGCAGGCCAGTTCAAAAAACGAGCTGGGCCCCTGCTGTTCGCGCTGCCTCTTTTAAAAATGCAACCCCCTCTGCTCTAATTTCAAAGTGAATCAATTTATTTCATTAGAACCTATAAAAACATGTAAATAAATAATTTTATAATAGAAGATTAAGTCGACTGTACGGTCGGGTTAGTTAACTTTTTAGGACCACAAATGAACCGTTACGGATCAGGTCCTGAAATCCCTATTTGAAACAAACAATTTCCTAAACTAAAAAATACAAACACATCTCTCTCTTTCAAATAAAGAAAACCATTTTTCAAAATGGGGGATTGAGTCGATCGTACGATTGGGTTGATCAGTGTTCTAAGACGAATGAACCGTTACGGATCAAAAGCCCTAGAACCCTTAAATAAAAAACACAAACCAACAAAACTTTTTCCAATAACTACGTAGCTTTGATTTCTCCATCGCACTTGGAGATACGTAGGAGCAGGGGCTCACTCCTGTCAAGCTCAAAAATAAAAAAAAACTTTTTAGTCATCTTCTTTTTAATAAAAGGGTAAAATAAACATAAAATACAACTAATTAGAAGGCAACCTTCTTTAGGAAGGATGTCGTGGGGTGCTAATATCTTCCCCACGCATAACCGACTCCCGAAACCTAATCTGGTCTCAAGGACCCTTATCCAAACTCCAAGGAATTTTCCAATATTTGCCCTTAAACTAAAATTTGGTGGCGGCTTCATCTTTCGAACTTCGAGGAATCCTCTTCCGGATTTTTCGGTCGCTACACTTGGGAACCAACGCGCAGTCGTTTCGATTCGCGCGGAGTGCCAAGTGTCACATAGCAGCAGTTATGTCTCCTCTAACCGTCATCTCAAGTCATGTCAAGGGTTTTCGTACTGTTAGTCACGTCCTCAAGGCCGCACGACAACACAAAAAGGGGGGCAATTGTTAACACCCAAAAATAATTAAGTCATGGGCCGATGGCTAAGAGGAGAAAAGAGGAATTTTGGTGTGAAGGCAAGCCACGCGACAAAGTGTAAAAGGGGGTATTTGCCAGAAAGAGTGAAGTCAAAAGAGGCCATCGGAGCACATTAAACGACAAAGTTCCCCTAGGGAGGGTTATGCCCGAGGGCCAATGAGCTAAGCTGAGGGAAAGTAATAGCTCCATCCTATAGAGTGCCAAGGTCCAGGTGGCTCGGGTGCCTAAGCTATTATCGAAAAGGGGCTAGGGCAGCCGAGCCATCGAGTGGCCGAGGCAAGGTGGGCGTTGCTTGGAAGGCAAGACACGGCACGAAGATAGAACGTGGGAGCGGTTGAAGTTGAAGCGAAAAAGCGAGGCCGGAAAACACGGAGCAACGAGCACTTACCCCACTAATCGTGCCAGTGGGAATGTGGGCAGTTACTTCGCCTTGTTGAGGGCCTAGGAAGCGATGAGAGCTGTTGATCTTAGATCAATCCAACGGCAGACAAATGTTGGCTAGCATAGTGGCCGACGATGGTCTGTGTATATCTATAGCAATAGAGTAATTGTACAAAGACACATCCAATCAATCAAACTCTACGTTTATTTCAATTTATCTTCCTTTATTGCATTTTTATCCTTTTACTTTATGCATTAGCCAAAGTATAATCCAACACTCGCGTCCCTTTCACCTTGTCTGACCCTTTCTAGAGGAGTCAGGAAACCCACAGTTGAGGAGCAGAGTTCCCTCCTCAACGCAATTGCTTGAAGAAACGAGGAATCAAAGACTATCCAAACCTCTGGACGACCCCACGGCCAGGACCTAAGAGTTTGACGACAACAGTAATATTAGTCTGCATTTGAAATTTGAAAGATAAACAGAAAAGTTTATGGTTTTCAGTCAGTCTGTGTAGTATCAGGTTTTCGGTTGATGCCAACCGAACATATTCGGTTCCCCTTCCCTGAACGAACAAAACTAGACAACACAACCCTTGTTATGTTTTAACACGTGCAATTTACATAAGCCGAAGGCTTTCGGTTGGCCTTAACCAAATATATTCGGTTGGCCTCAACCGAATCGCACGAAAACACGTCATCTGCTTAAGAGTATTTTTGGTATATTTGGAGTTAAGGGGTGTGTGGTGAGTAGCAGGGGATGTGGGAAAAGACTGGGCCTAACAGTTTGCCATAGGCCCACGCTTCTCTCACTATCCTTCCGACACACCACACACACCCAAACCACAAAAATTCCAATATTACCCTCAAGTGCAGCGCACATTGAAACAAACAGACGATGAGATTTGCAATGGTACGAATTTTACGCACCAAAAGGGTATGGTTCATTGGAACCGCGTTAAGATAAAAAATTAAGTATATAAAAATAATATATCATTAAAGAAAAATTAGCGCAAGGCTAATCGTGCGCGCAGGGGGAATCAGAAGATTTGCACTGAGCCAACAATGTTGGTCCCAACTTGTGCGCGCGAGGGAGTCTCTCCCACTAGCTTGTTTACAACCTCTCAATAAGCTTTAGTATATAAAAACTTTAATGTGTCCAAAGCTAAGCAATGTGGGACTTCCCCACTTTTGAAATATCACAAAAAGTCAACGAAATCACGACAATCCCCCACATAATTTCTAAAGTTGGAATAGAAATAAATAAAAGAAGTTTCCTGGGTTAACATCGTAGATGTAATGCATCTGAGTTGTATAGCAAGCTATGGAACCAGTCCTAGACAAATAAAACATAACATACAGTGAATTGGTTTAGCAAGTTGTGAAACCCAAGACATATGTTATATGTTAGAGGTTTTACCATCACATTACACCCCCACAAATTCACTTCCGACTTCACATAATCGATCGATATTGCTCCATATTTTTGCAATTGTTTGACAATAATATGTCTCAATTGCACTTGTCTATTTTTGCCATTATAGGTCTTATTCTTTGCAACGGCTATTGCCGACTGGCTATCACAATGTATTGACATTGATGGTGTCGATTTTATTCCCAAAGGATCCTAAAGGAATTCCAACTAAAAGGTTCTTCAACCATTCAACTTCAGTACCAGCAAACTCTAGAGCTACAAATTCCGACTCCATAGTCGATCTAGTAGTTATGGATAGTTTGGCTAACCTCCAAGTTACCGCACCACCACCAAGTGTAAAAATATAACCACTAGTAGATTTTGTCTAATCTGAATTAGATATCCAGTTAGCATCGCAGTAACCTTCTAATAATGTGGGAAATCCACTGTACGCGATATCATAATTTGTTGTACCTCTCAAATACCGCATGAGCTGAGCAGTTGCCTTCCAATGATCCTGACCAGGATTGTGAGTATACCTTCTCATACGACCGACAACGAAAGCAATGTCTGGTCGAGAGAAATTCATTAAGTGTAGTAGGCTCCCAATTACTTGGGCATACTGAGGTTGGTCAACAGGATCACCTCTATTCTTTTCAAGTGTGAGTTAACTTCATAAGGGGTACTCAATGGGGTAGAGTTATAGTGACCAAACTTCTTAAGAAGTTTCTCAACATAATGTTCCTGTGATAGTAAAATACTATCACCCTCCCTAATGACTCTAACTCCTAATATTGCACTTGCCTCTCCCATATCTTTCATATCAAAATTAGATGAAAGAAAAGATTTAGTACTAGTAACAATATCAAGACAAGTACCAAAAATAAGCATGTCATCTACATACAAGCATATAATAACATGTTCTCCACACACAGTTTTAGTGTAAACACATTTATCAGCTTCAATTGTGGAGAAACCATCATTAATCATAGTTTTATCAAACTTTCCATGCCATTGTTTTGGTGCTTGTTTTAAACCATATAACGACTTAAGCAGTTTGCATACTTTGTTCTCTTGACCAGAAACTATACATCCTTCGGGTTGAGTCATGTAAATTTCTTCTTCTAAGTCATCGTTCAAAAAAGCGGTTTTAACATCCATTTGGTGAATAACAAGTTTATGGATGCAAGCTAAAGCTATCAAAACTCTACTAGAAGGAATTCTTGTTAGTGGAGCAAAGGTATCAAAATAGTCAATGTTTTGTTTTTGAGAAAAACCTTTTGCCACTAATCTAGCTTTATATTTATCAATAGACCCGTCGGGGTTATATTTTCTTTTGTAAATCCATTTACATCCTATTGGTTTTGCTCCAGGAGGTAAGTCAACTAAAGTCCAAGTTTTACATTTAAAAATTGAATCTATTTCAATTTTAATAGCTTCTTTCCAAAATTTTGACTCAGAAGAAAAATTGCTTCAACAAAAGTTTGGGATCCTTTTCAACGAGATAAGTATAAAAATCATTTTTGAATGATGTTTCTTTTCTTGGTCTTTTACTTCTCCGTAATTCTTCATACGGTTCCTCACGAGTTTCATCATTAGAAGTTACTAATGGTTGTCTGGATGTACTCTCATGCTTCAAACGAAATATGTTCTCAATGAAATCAATATTCTTTGTTTCTACAATAGTATTATTATCTAGAACATCACTTTTCATAACAAGAAATCTATAAGCAGTGCTATGTTCAGCATATTCTATAAACACACAATCATAAGTTTTGCAACCAATTTTTCTTTTCTTAGGATCAGGAAAGATAACTTTAGTTAAACACCCCCACCCCTGGGAAGCACGGACACGGCCGCAAGCCACCGTGTCGCCGCATTGGACGCGGATTGGACACGGACTCTCGTACGATGCGCGTCGGAGTCGTTTTTGCGGTGTCCACGAAAAAAAATTCATGACACAGCTTGGACTCGGGTTGGACACCGATTTCTTGGACACGGCCCATCTCAAATTAAAAAAAAATTAAAAAACAAAAAACAAAAATAGGTTAATTATACAACTTACACAAGTTGAATTGAAATAGAAGTCTTTTGGTTTAATTTTAAACGCTGCCGTCGTCTTCTTCAACGTGAATCACTTTCGCTGCCGTCGTCTTCTTCATCTCCATTGTCGCAGGTCTGTGATTTTGTGCGTTGCTGTTATTCTCTTATTTCGTAGTCTTCTTTAATAGCAGGTCATGCTCATTTAATCTTTATAGTTGTTTTATTCTGCTGTTGTTGCTATTTTATTATATTTTATCTTTTCCCTTCTTTAGTATATATTATTATATGCGGTGGATTTTGTTTTTTTTGCTTCCTTCTTGTCAAGTTGGTCAAGCACTCAAGCAATTTGTTTATTAATTATTACTTTCTCAACATGTGCTTCTTATAGTTATTTTATTATGCTGTTACCGTTGTTCTTTTATTATTTAATTCAACTTTGGCTAATACTTTTTGTATCGAAAGTACTCAATTTTGCTTGTTATTTTAGACTCTATAAATTTTGCTCATAATTTATTTTTTTATATTAAATATAAATATATATAGCAGTGTCCCCGCGTCCTATGTTTTAGATACAACGTATCCGTATCCATATCGTGTCCGGTGTCCATGTCCGAGTTGGTGCTTCATAGCCCCACCCTAATCTTTTAACCCGTGAGTGGGGGTTGTTTTTTTAGAGGTTATGGAAAAAGGCAAAATGGTGGTGCTTTGGAGAAGATGAAGTGACTTTTCCCTCTACTCACATTTTTTCTCCTAATTGTCCCCCCCTTTCTTGGTTCTGTATTGTGGCATTTATCCAGAGTCAAGTTACTGATTGTTGTTGTTATATGTGCACAAGTTAGTGGAGTAGTGGGACACAATATCTGTATCAATGACAACTTGTAGGTGGTGCCTGCGAAGCTGTTTGGTTTGTGCAAATTGGAAAAAAATGCCAAACAGACAAGAAGAAGGTATTTTGAGCTTTGTAGCTCAGATTGAAAAAGCAGTGCAGAAGTCAAAGGTGAAGTGTAAGAAACAATGTCTCATTTGGTGACAAAAGAAAAACCAACATAAAAGAGCAATAAACTCCCATCTCAAATTAGAAGATGCTCTATTTATATTATTTTTTTGTAATTTTCGTTTTTTTAATGTGCAAAAAATTAATATGTTTAATACCATTAATTCTTTTTTAATTAAGTTCTACTAATAGTAATAGAAACGACTCGAACTGCTAATGAACACCAAATGACACGCGTAAATTACTTAAAACCCCAAAATGCAAAATAAGCAATATTTTTTGATTTTTTGATTCATCAATGCTTTTGTTAATAAAAAAGAGTTCTACTAATAATAAATAATAGCGATAAAAATGCAAAAATTACCGATAAGTCCAAAAGGACGCACAAGTCAACTAAAATCACAAAATGCATAAAAATGATATTTTTGGGATTTTCATGAAAAAATGAACATGCCGGTTAAAATTGGGTGTTCACACCTGCATTTAGGTGCATAGTGTCCCGACTTTCTACAAACAAAACAAAAGCCCCTTTTCTTGAATTCAGAGCTATGAACAATAGGGTTATGATGATTATTCCTTTTGCGGTTCTTTTGATTAGCAAATTTCTTGGAATTGTACCTTTTGTTTGAAGAGTCGGGTTTGTCTTTGTTGTACCTTGAAGACTTATTCAGCACCATGTTTGCGTGTGCAACCACTGATTTCGCTTTTGCTTTGTTGCTCTCCTTTCGGTTGGTTTCTTCAATGGTGATATGAGTTAGCAGCTCGTTCAACGACAATTGCTTATGTTTGTGCTTCAGCTGTTGTTTGTAGTCCTTCCATGATTCAGGCAGCTTCTCAATCAATATTCCAGCAGTGAACTCATCTGGGAGAACAATATTTCCAGCCTTCTTTTCCTCCAGTAACTTGTGATATTGATTGATTTGATGTTTGATTTCGTCAGTTTCGTTCATCATCCAATTGTAGTAGTTGCTGATGACAAACTTTTGCTTGCTAGCATCTTCAGTGGTGTATTTGAGAATCATTGAATGCCAAATCTCGTTAGCCTCCTTGTAGGTGAAGTAGACGTCAAACAGATCGTTGGCTAAGGTGCCGAGACTTGTGTGACGGCACGCTTTATTAGCATCGTTGTTGTTGGTCTGATCAGCCATGAGAAATCCTTTAGATTGTTGAAGATTAAGAGCTGAAACAACAACAGTGATAGGAACCTGCAAACACAAAGTCGTTAGTGTATAAGTATCAAGAGATGAACCCAGGAAGTTATCAAAATTAAATGAAATATTCTGATAAAAATAGCATTTCTGGATAGGCTCATATAAGACCAAAAATTAAGTATAAAAATAATATATCATTAAATAAAAATTAGCGCAAGACTAATCGTGCGCGCAGGGGGGAATCAGAAGATTTGCACTAAGCCAACAATGTTGGTCCCGGCTTGTGCGCGCGAGGGAGACCCTTCCACCAACTTATTTACAAGCTCTCAATAAGCTTTAGGGGCCGTCTGGATCGGCTTATTTGGGCTTATCTACTGGCATAAGCACTTGTGAAACTGTGTGAGAGAGCTTATGGAAACAGCTTATGACATATTATTCACAAGTTGTTTTCAGCTAATTTCCATAGGCTCCAAAAGATAGCTTATGAAAACAACTTATAGCTTATAGAAACATAGTTTTAACATCATCTCATCTTTTATTATATAAACAGCTTAAGCACTTATATAATAAGTACTTATGCTATAAGCGCTTAATTAAGCTGTGTATCCAAACGGACCCTTAGTATAGTATATAAAGACTTTGATGTCCCATTTTTGAAATATCAATAAAAGTCAACAAAATCACAACAGAAAGTTAAGAAATAGATAAAAACCTCGTTATTCTAACCTTAAAACGAACTTAAAGTTTTCCCATATTTAGAAAAAGTATCATGGTGCGAAAAAATTAGCTTCATTATGATAGATTTTTCGTAATAGGTTTGGTTTGCCAAACTACATATTTAAATAGTATGTCTATTTTTTTTACTCGAGTTTGGTCCGTGACATGTTCCCATGTTTGCGTTGTATTAATTTTTCTCGTTAAAAATGTTATTAGATTGTATGTTGCAAATGATTGCTCATGTCTACCCAAGAACGCTTTGATGAGATGGTTTGAGTCTCTTCCCGCTTAACCCGTATATTGGGTTCGAATCCAGCTTTGGGAATGCAGTAGCGTTAAATCTCTTGAGGGAGAGTTTTGCCGCCCATTGTCATACTACACGACTCGAGAGATTAATCTCTGCAATTACGCACGGAGGATGCACTCTTTAAAAAAAGAAGAAGATTGTTCCAGTCTAAAATGTCAATATAGGTGAATTCTCTTTGACGGAGTGATAGTTAAAAAAATTATTTTTTTTGTGAGAAGGTTATTGATTTGAATTTCAATAACAAAAATATTACTTTATCTTTACTTTATTTTTTGTTTTCCAAATTTTACACAAGAAATAGTGAAACAAATAAAAAATACTTTTTATAAATAAATCACTGAAAAGTATTTTTATTGTTTCTGAATTTTTTTTTGATAGGCAATGTTAGTAGGGGTGAGGGAAATGTTAGTTTCCTGGGATTGAACCCATGACCTCCTTCTTGCACTCCTTTGGTATCCCTTAGCTCGCCAACTGAGCTACCTACTTGGGATTATTTTTTTATTGTTTCTGAATACAATTTTACCAATAAAGTACTTTTTTTTAATTAAAACTAAAAAAAAGTAGAAAAGTCAAATTTTTAAAATTGAAGAGTAAATTATTCTGAAAATAATAATAATAATAAGTAAATAATAATAAGTAAATAAAATGAATTGCTGCTTCCATAAACTTACCCTACTTGCCAATCTCTTTGTTCATTGCAGTGTCAAAGGGAAAGTGCCTCCTCCACCCTCCGCCTTTGAAACGGGATAGTCGCCGGATAACAAATTCCGGCAACCACGACCGGTAATTCCCTTCTTCTTTACTCTCATTTGCGTTGCACCAATTGAAATTTCAGTCACCCTACAAATTGAGCTTCTGCGAAACTAGCTTTTGGGGGTTTTTCTTTTCCTTTTTTTAATTTATTATTATCCTCAAATATTTTCTCTTTTTCAGTCTCTGTTGCTAGCTAGGGTTCTATCTTTCATTTACTTTTATTTTGTTTGATTCCTTGAATGATCATATATATTCTGAACTCTGTACTGAAAGTTTTTTTTTATTTTAATTAAGGTTAATTAAAGACAGTGCTTCTGGTTTTTGTGCTCATTGTTGTGCTTTCTTTAATGGTTTTTTTTTGTTCTTTGGCTTTGGGATTTGTAATTATATTCAGTCATGTTTTGTTCTGTATGCCAGAAACACCAATGAATTCTAAGTGTTGAAAAGTAAACCACCACTTTAGTACCTGGAATTGCAAGTGCAGCTAAATTAGTCCCTAGAATCAATGAAACTAAAAAAGCTCTACAAATATTTTCTGGTCCGTCATGTTAGTTCAAAACGTCGACACGGTTAGTTAACACTCAACTGTACTGATTTGGCACGATAAGTGAATTACTTAGATTACATATCTTTTAAAGTGGATGTTTAACCATAACAATATTCATTCTCAATGAGAAGTGGTAAATACTAAATAGATGAAATAAAGGGTTCCTTTGATTCACATGATTATTATTATATATTTTTTTGGCACACACATGATTATTTAATGTCTTCTAGTTGTTTATTATTCTTCAAATATGATGCCATGGATATATCAAGAAAGGTATTTAATGTTCAGATCAGACAAGTAAATAAATCCGTACTAAGTTAACTACTGTACACGCTGGTGGCAAGCAGAGACGACTGCAGTGGCAAGTGAGGTGACACACGGTGGCGGGTGTGGTGGGTGAAGGGGTTTTCCAAGCAGGAGAGCAGGCACTGTAATATTTTGGAAGGAAACTGAGGCTGTTGCACTTTTTCAATTGAATGTTAGAATTAGAACTTATTCATTTTAGTCCGTACTGAGTTGGCACTTATGTGGAGGTACTGTTGGTATCTGCAATCTGCATCAACTTAGAGATGTTAACAGATGGAGGTAATGTTTTGGTGTCTGCATCCATTCAATTTTTTATTTATCCAAACTTGCTTCGGTGTACTCAACTGCCCTTTTCAAGTAAGAAACTCTCACCTTCCATATTCATTAACAGAATTTAGCATTTAGACAAATAAGAAACTTCTTACCAAAATAAATAGCAAAGCTTTGCCATAGCTGCATTTGCAAATGTCATGGATCACCAACTTTGCGTCTTTAGCACTTCAGTCATTGTCTTTTGCTACCTAGATGTTGAAGTTCCTTCTTTCCACTTCCTAGCAATTAACTCCACTGTTCCTTTCGACAATTTGCCTCTTTGGCTTTACCTTTATATTCAAACAACTTCAAAACAAACGTCTCCTAACTTCATCAGAAACATATGTACAAGCACTAACAATCTCCTTTTTTTTCCCATCGAACCTCTTTTTTTTAGTCTGGCTCATTTCCCCACTTAAAAATAACACAGCAAATCGTTAATAGTCTTCCGCCGGGATCCCAAAGCTTGAAGCATGATGTCCAAATAATGCATGAAATTGTAAAGCGGCCTCCCGGATCAAACACCCTCCGTTCACCTATATTTTTGAGCAAATAATAGAGCATTGTGGCTTTTCTATTTTTGCTAAATGAAACAACAACAGCTGAAACATCCACCTTAATTTTAGGAGCACCAACAAACTCAAATACACTTGCATCAACTTGAAAATTCATGGACAAATTTGGATTTTGAGCCCAATCATACCCGATAAGCTTCTTTTGGTCTATTTCCTTTTCTACTTGCAATAACCCTCCACTATTAGTAAATATGGTAGGTGTAATTATAAAATTGTGGGTCTGGCCCATTGGATTAAAAGTGAGATCCACTTTCCTTTGGGACCAACTAAACCCAAACAGCTTATTTTCCTTTGCAGCTTTTTCTTTTAACACCTTCCCCTTTTCTTTTAACACCTCCCTCTTTATATCAAACAAATCAGACCTACTAACCTTGACTTGGGCCTGGCCCAAAGAGATGACAACCGAAATTTTGAGATCGTCAATGTCAAAAGTGTTTGCGAAATCCAGCAAACTAGAAGAAAAAAGAGAAACAAAGGAATTGAAAAAGGAACAAGATGAAATTGAAGGGTGTGTCCCTAGGAACGTGATCGTGAAACCAGAAGGTGATGAGATCGGTGGTGACATAGAACCACCATGGATGCAATCGAAGATAGAAGCACCGGGGGAAGAGGGTTCGTCGAAAGAACCAACGCCGGTGGAAGGACTGACGACAGAAGGTTCGCCAGCGACAGTGAATCGTTTAGCGGCGCCGATTCTTTCGGCGAACCCTCTTCCCTCGGTGCTTCTATCTTCGATTGCTCCCATGGTGGTTCTATGTCACCACCGATCTCGTCACCTTCTGGTTTCACGATCACGTTCCCAGGTACACACCCTTCAATTTCATCCCGTTCCTTTTTCAATTCTTCCGTTTCCTTCTTTCTTCTAGTTTGCTGGATTTTGCAAACACTTTTGACATTGACGATCTCAAAATTTCTGTGATCTCTTCAATCTTCTCCAGAAATTCATTTCTCCCACTACTTCGAGTTGGAGCATGATGACAATGTAGCGATCGACATCCCGTGTCTCCCTGCCTTCTCATATTCTAGTGATGCTCTATCTCTTCTTCGCGGCTCTGTCTTCTTCTTGAATTCGCATCTTCTAATTTACCTCGACCACGATCATAAACCTTGAAGTCTGATGCTGTTGTATTGGCCGTTGGCGTCATGGCGACAATATGATTCTCTGTTTCCACAAATCTGCCTCACGCGATCTCCATATGCTTCAAGGCGGCGACAACGTGTTCTCAGTGCGCCGGCAGCGTCTCTTTTTTTCCTCCGAGCACTCAAGATCAAGTGCTCTGATACCAATTGATAGGTACCAACATTCCTCATAGTAAAAAGGAATATAGAAACTGTATATTAATGGAGAAGAACTGAAATTACAAGATGGTAACGATAATAGGCTCTTCGAGAGGCCTAATCTCTCCCAAGTTCCAGCAATTCGAGAAGCTAGGGTCTCCCCATATCATCTAACTGATTTCTTGCTTAATGATTCTAATCCCCAACTCCTATTTATAACCTCCACTCCACTAACTCTCCCACTTTCCCTCCACTTTGCCACTTAAGCAAGTGGTTACAACCAACTCTTATTTCCCTCCCCTTACACTTTATTTATTTATTTATTTAAATCCTATCAGGCTCCTCTTCAATAATCTCACTTGGGTTCTTTGGAGGGAAGCATTTCAGCCGTTTCCCTCTCATTTTTTAAAAAACATTGCAAAAAAATAAAACTTAAGGCGTCGATTTAAGAATTGGATTGTGCTACCGAATCCATTCCCTATGTGCATCCTGTGAACTCAGAATCACGCTATTTGAAGTTCATCTAATATATGTGCGATTCACATGATTCAAGTTGAGATTGACGGTGAAAAACGATTCTTCGTCAGACTTGTATGGTTTTTGTTGATCTAGTTTCTAGTCACAATTTGAATCGTATGCTTCATACGATTCTAAGTACACTCACGAATTGCGCTTTTGTAGATAGAGTTTAGATTTAATGAATCTTCTTAGAATTTGGGTTGAGCCTAACTGAACCCTACTAAACCAGTTGGTAAAGTGAGAGATGTCTCCCACTTATAAACTCTTTTTTAGACCATATCAATCCGATTATTTTTGGACTCTCAACACCCCGCACCCCCCGACCAGGACTAGACCACTGGAGTGTGACTCGAGTGGCCCGATAGCTGATGGCTCAACGGATCTTGGATAGGCTCTGATACCATGTTAGAATTTGGGTTGAGTCTAACTCAACCCTACAAAACCGGCTAGTAAGGCGAGAGATGCATCTCACTTATAAACTCTTTTTCGTGACATATCACATACGATGTGGGACTCTCAACAAATCTAATGTTGAAAAATAAAAACTTGAAGGTGTTTATCAATGCTATTTTTAGTCTCGGGATAGATATGACTGAATGATTAAGGATAATTTTTTTAAAAATTGAATATGAAAAATGGAGAATTCCACACATAAGCATACATTTGTATCAATATGCAGTATAGCTATTTGTTCTCTGTAAAACGACGATCTGACAATGCCTTTGGTAGTACATGCAGTAGTATTAGTCTGAAAGGCTAGTGTATGCATTTGAAACTTGATAATCATTTGGATTTTGAAATGCCTTATTTGTATGGTCTTGTAACATCACATGCATATATGGTTCATTTGGTGTGTGTCTCTGCTTTCTCTTACCGAAAGAAACTCAATAAATGGTTTTGAAAAAATTCCATTTTTGCTGCTAAAATACTGAACTACCGAATTTCAGCTACTAGCTCAACTATATTATGATTTATTTATTGTATATCTGCTTCACTGTCCTTTTCACATTTCCTAAGGGGTAAGGTTTTCATATACCAACTCTCCTTCCCATTTAAGTTGATTGATCTCTATTTAATAATGAGACTGAATTTAAAACCCTATTGCAATGCCCTTATTTTTCCTTAGACAAAACCCAGTGCAACACTTCTTTGCTTGTTCATCTTGGTGCAAAATAAGGAAGATTATCATAGCTCATTATATGTATTTTCAGGGATGCATCCAAAGGTGTATAAAACTCGTAGCTCTGTTGCCATAGACAAAGGGAAAAATATTGTTTGGAGAAGTGAAATGGACAATTGCCTTGCTGAGGTGCTTGCGGAGCAAGTGGAAAAGGGAAATAAACTAGATAACAGCTTGAAGCCAGCAGCATTTGCAGCTGCACTGAAAGCATTGAATGAAAAGTTTGATCTGCATTTGACAAAAGGACACATAAAAAATCGGCTGAAGACATGGAGAAAGCAGTTTGGGGTTTTGAAGGAACTCCTCGCTCATACCGGATTTGTTTGGAATAAGACACAGAAGATGGTTGTTGCTAACGATTCTGTTTGGAATGACTACATCAAGGTAATATTGGTACCTGTCATACAGTATACTCCCCATCATATTGCTGTGTTATGTTAGTTGTTTGATATTCTTATGTTTTTGCAGGAGCACCCTGATGCCAGAATTTTCCGAGGAAAGTCCATTGGAAACTATGATAAATTATGTATTATTCTTGGAAATGATCAATCACTTGCAAGCTCTTCTGACAATGTTACAGAAATTGATGTAAACCTCACAGTTGATAATGGAGACCCAGATATTGTCATTTTGTCCGAAATACAAACTGATGGAAACCTGACCAAGATCCTCAGGTGGACAGAGAAAATGGACCATTGGCTTGGAAAGATTCTCGTTGGTCAAGTGAGGAAAGGGCTTAAAATAGATAATGCTTTGCAGACAGAAGCATATGACAACACTGTTTCAGCCATGAATGCAAAATTTGGGCTTCATCTAACAAAGTATAACATTAAAAATCGTCTTAAAACATGGAAGAAACAATATGAAATAGTAAAGAAACTTCTGTCGCATGCCGGATTTAAGTGGGATGAAACAAAGAAATTGATTGTTGCAAATGATTCTACATGGAATGACTACATCCGGGTATGTTTTCCCCATAAGGACCTTTAGAACTGTTAGATAGCAATGGTTTAGTTATGTATATATCTTCTGACCAATGAAAACTCATTTCACTACCTTATGTTTTGTTTTGATAGCGAAAAACCTTTCTGCAGAAGGAAATATGAATTGTTCTTTATATCCTTTTCAAAAGTCATCGTCCATTTTTGAATTGATTTCTGTGTATTTGTAAGAAGGCATCTTTATAGCATTAAATACTTGTACATGGATATGGAACTTCTTCCTATCATTTTTAATGCTTTAAGGTAATTGAGTTGTGAGATTTTCAAACACATGCTATTTAGATTTTAGATGAAGTTATGTCTTTGTCAAGATGGATTACCACTATGTTTAAATACATCTGTTATGTTCTCTGTTACTTTACAGTTTACATTATGCATGACATGTTAGTTGTTTTTTTAATTGATTGAATAACATTTTAACATTTTTTTGGAGGGAGGGGGGGGGGGGGGGGGGGGGTGGGTGGGTTGTGGGGGATAAAATAATTTGATGGCAAGTTGATTGCACATTGGTTCAATTTTGTGATCAACTATTCCCACATGTTGGGAGAGGGAGGGGGAATATCATGTGAAAAAAAAGATGAGATGGGGTCATTGGATCATTTGGGTAAATGAGCGGGTGGCTGAAGCCATAAGGCAAAAAAAACATTTGTGATTCTGACACGTTTTTTCTCCCGTCATACTTTCTTTTCAGTGTTTTTTTACATTTATTTGTTTGGAGCTGGCTCCTAGTCGTTCCCCTGCATATGTCTTACTATAAAACAAAATCAATTCCTGACATCATAAGTTCTTGTTTGTCATTCTTCCTATCATTTCAGACACATCCAGATGCAAGGACTTTCCGCGCTAGAGTTCTTGAGAACTATGAGCATTTCTGCACTATCTTTGGCAATTCTAATGAACCTTTGCATTGTACTGACTCCATGCCTTGCGACGAGCCTGTGGAGTTCGCAAGTGTCTGTCCAGTTAACTATGATATCAATGTTAAAGATCCATCGAAGCAATTTAGGTGGACAAGTGATATGGACAGCTGTTTAAGTGAAGCTCTCGTGCAGCAAATCAAGCTTGGTAACAGAAGCAAATATGACTACAAATTAAAACCTGCCGCATTGGAAGCGGCTGTTCTGGCTATTAATGAAAAGTTCAACCTTTATATGTTGAAAGATCATATCAAAAATCGTCTTAAGACATGGAAGAAACAGTACGATGTTCTCAAAGAACTTCTGGACCAGAGCGGCTTTGAATGGGATGAAGAACGAAAAATGGTCATTGCAAATGACTCTGTATGGAATGAATATATTAAGGTACGTATTGGCCTACTTTAAATTTCTATGTGGCATTTGTTATAGCATAATGATATTATAGCTAATTTAAATATACCTTTCTGGAGCAGATAAATCCTGATGCTCGGATTCTTAAAGGACGGGTTATCCGAAACTATGAGGAACTGTGCATAATCATTGGTCACATTGATCCGCCAGATATGAACACTCCTGGTAATAATACGTGTATGACTGCAGATGATGATGTTCTGGAAATCCAAGAGACAAATTACCATAGAACTGACAATACATCGGAAAAAGGAAAGTGTGTTGTGTCATGGACAGATGAGATGGATCATTGCTTGACAGAGCTGCTAGTCAAGCAAGTAATGTTGGGAAACAAGCTTGAGAAAAATTTCAAGACCTCGGCTTACATAGCTACTGTAGCAGTTCTAAATGATAGGTTTGGCCTGAATTTAACAATAGAAAACATTAAAGGCCGGTTGAAAACATGGAGGAAACACTATGACCATGTGAAGAAAATGCTTTCTCAAGGGGGATTTGAGTGGGATGAGGAACGTAAGATGGTTGTTGCAACTGACTCAAAATGGAACGAATACATCAAGGTATATTCGGTCTTCTTATTAATTTTAGTTTGAGAAGTAATTTACGATTACATTTATTTGTTATTGTAGTACTTTAGCTAAGCTCCTAATGGATGCCAAGATTAGGTCATGTCAAGATTAGTCATTAACCTCAGTGATCTGGCGATAATCTCTAGCCACTTGTTATCTTCTCTTTCTACTGTTTAAAAAATTAAGGCAAAATTGCACTTTTGGCCCTTTATGTTTGGGGTTTGTGTCAATATAGCCCTTTATGTTTTTTCTTTCTCGTTTTAGCCCCTCATGTTTTTTTGTGTCATTTTGGCCCCTGCCATTAGTTTTTTCTAACGGACGCTACGCTGGCAGTTAACTGCTGACGTGGCGTCTTAAATGCTAGGATTGACTTTGACCTAATTTGGTGATGTGGCACATAAGGGACCAAATTGAAACTTAGAACATAGGGGACCAAATTGAAACTGAAAAATAAAATTAACAAAAACAAAAAACAACTTCATCTTCCTCCAAACACCACCTCCATCTTCATCTTCTCCGGCGAGCCACCACCACCACCAAAAATCAATAACTCTTCCACTCTTAATCCCTAACCTCTCTCCCTCAAACCCAAAACCCCCAATTTCACAAACTTAATCCCTAACCCCAAACCCCCAATTTTGTAACACCATTCACAAATATTACATGCTCAAAACGCATGGGAAGTTGTTCTGGTCATGAAAATGAACAGAAAAATAGCATGTTACATGCTCCACTATAAGGTTGAAGTGAAAGAGACTATTGAGGCATATACTACAGCGCACTTGATGTTGAGGTCCCTTCTTCAGGATATGTACGTGTACATCACTGAATAGAAAGCCTAGGAAGGTAGCTTTCTGTCCAAAAGAAGTTGAAAGGATAATTGAATGTGAAGGCCTTTTATAGAAAAATGCTCAGTCACACACTATAAGAAAAATTGTTGTTTTTGCGTCACTTGATATAAGACATGGATGTGAAGATATGTACGAGTTGGACTTGAACCATTTTACCATTTTGAACAAAGGAGAACCATATCATATGTGTCTCCTAAGAGCCCTGGGGTAAGTAAGTAATTAAGAGAAACCACCTAAATATTTGGGGAATGGTGTTACAAAATTGGGGGTTTGGGGTTAGGGATTAAGTTTGTGAAATTGGGAGTTTTGGGTTTGAGGGAGAAAGGTTAGGGATTAAGAGTGGAAGAGTTATTGATTTTTGGTGGTGGTGGCTCGCCGGAGAAGATGAAGATGGAGGTGGTGTTTGGAGGAAGAAGATGAAGTTGTTTTTTGTTTTTGTTAATTTTATTTTTCAGTTTCAATTTGGTCTCCTATGTTATTTTTAAGTTTCAATTTGGTCCTTATGTGCCACATCACCAAATTAGGTCAAAGTCAACCCTGACATTTAAGATGCCACGTCAGCAGTTAACTGCCAGCGTGGCGTCCGTTAGAAAAAACTAATGGCAGGTAGGGGTGGGAATAGGCCGGGCCGACCGACAGGGGCCTACGGCCCAGCCTACGGCCCAGCCTACGGCCCAGCCTACGTCAGGCCAGGCCAGGCCAGGCTTTTTATTTAAACAGATAAGGCTTAGGCTTTTTTAAAAGCCTATTTAGCTAAAAAGGCCAGGCCACAGGCCATTGAAAAAGCCTTTTAGGCCTATCAGGCCGGTCTATTTAAATAAAAATAAATAATATTATTATTATTGTATTAAATTTTGTATTTCATTTAAGTCATAAATTTGCTAATATTTCATGTTAATTTAAACTATTACATCCATTTTTGACAAATTTAAAGTTATTATTATAAAATAGAATTTAAATAAGATGTCATATAAAATAGAACAAAATTTTATTAATCTATTAGCTTTTTTGTTATTTACAAAAAACATACATCACTTAAAGATTATAGGTTTTTGTAAAAAAATTTGTAAAATAGGCTTCTAAACAGGCTTTCACAAAGGCCAGGCCAGGCCTAAAAATTGGGCCTATGATAGGCCACAGGCCAGGCTCAGGCCTAACGCTTTCAACGCAGGCCAGGCCCAGGCCAAGCAAAGCCTAGCTCGGCCCAGCCTATTCCCACCCCTAATGGCAGGGGCCAAAATGACAAAAAAAAACATGAGGGGCTAAAACGAGAAAAAAAACATAAAGGGCCATATTGACACAAACCCCAAACATAAAGGGCCAAAAGTACAATTTTGCCAAAAATTAATCATAAACCTATTATTATAATAACTACCAAAATATACCGAAGATTTTCTTCATAGGCGACAGCCGCCATGTTTCTCTTTTTGTTTATTTGTTTGCTTGCTTGTTTGTATGTTCTGGTTGCTTTTAACTGCAGCCACAACCACATTTGCACCTTTTTCTCACTAGTGCAGTGCTCAATAGTGTAGACACTCTCTCACACATTTATGTATATGCACGTATGTATATGTTTCTATATATTTCTGATTCATTGCTGTCCTGTCTCCTGTGTATATTCAGAAAAATCCAGATGCCAGGCGTTTGCGAGCCACACGTATAGTGAACTACAATGAATTAGGTTTGATTGTTGGCAATGAGGAAGCAAGTGGAAATTGGTCAGATGATTGTGAGAGGTTTGATGTAAATCTGACTCCCAACTTTGAAGATCAGGCTAATCTCACTCCTAACTACGAAGAGCAGGTTAATCTTACTCCTAACTATGAAGAACATGCTGAAAGTCCAGCACTGATGTTAGCTAATGAAGAGACGAGCCATGATACTGCAAGCGACGAAGCACAGGGTTCATCTGAGCAAACAGGGGCAAGGCCTTCATCATCACATTCAAAGCAACCATCATCGAAAAGGAGACGTACTGGTGATATTATGCTACAAATGATGAGTGTTATGGCTGCAGATATCGGTCGGATAGCTGATGCATTGACTGAAAATAACAAAACAGTGTGCTTGGAGGAAGTAGTTGAAAAAGTGCAGAATATTCCTGACTTTGATGATGATCTCATCATTGAAGCTTGTGAATATTTATGTTTTGATGAGAAGAGGGCATTGATGTTTTTGAAATTGGATGAAAGATTGCAAAAAAAGTGGTTGTTGAAACGATTGCGTGGTTAAGATAGATAAGCAGATGTCTTTCATTTGACCAAAAAAAAACAGATCTCTTTCATCATAGCATATGTAATATACCCAGTTTAGGTTGTTTCATTCCTGTATATAGAAACTAGAATTGAAGGAAACATGATTTTATGGAATGACAAGCTACTTCATTCAGAACCTAATTCCTTGTAATTTTGTAAGTAATTGTGTGTATCTAGCAGCATATAAAGTGAGAGTTGAAAGCATGCTTTTCACCCGCCTTAGAGTGAACGGAGAATTTTTGTCCTGTAGGTAATTTTACTTTGTATTTACCAGAAGTTAATTTTATCATTTGAATCTGTATGTTGCAACATTTTGATTGAATTTGATTATTGTGTCATGACAAGGAGTGTATTTACCAGAAGTCAAGACTCAAGAGTGTCATATTAATTCAGTAAAATTTATCATGTTATGAATCTCTATTTTATTTTATATATACTCCGGAACCTAGAGGTTGGGGTGACAAGAGTACGGGTTCTCCTCAAGGAGAAATTTTTGTTAGGATTTGAGCAGGTGATATGAGTCTCTACTATTAGATAAAATTCTTAAGTTATATAAGTTTCATAAGATTTGAAGTTAAAAATTAGAGATATTCAAAGTGAGAAAAAAAACTTGCTACGAAGTGAAGAGGGTTGAAAGGGAGAGTTGAGAGAAGACTAGGGTGTTGACGCAAACCACTTGACAATTCCTAAAAGATATTTGTTGGAGGAACAACCTCAAAGGAGTGCCTCAAGGCAAGTTGCAATGTGAATGCCCCGAGGATGGAGGTTGACCTCGAGGGGTAATGGATGAGGCCGACGTAGAGCAAGTTTTAACCTATAAAGTACCACGACCATGATGACTCGGTTACCTAGGTATAATGGCTACAGGTCGAGGACAAGGATCAGTCGAGGAATTATATGGCCAAAGTAAGGAAGATTTGTTTGAAAGGCAAGGAAAAGAAGCACGCGTACAGAACGTGGGGGCGGTTGAAGATCAAGCGAAGAGAAGAAGCATTGAGGAGTGGAGCGAGGAAGTTTCATCGCACTAACCGTGCTAGTGAGATCGTGAGTTATGGCTCTGATTTCTTAGGGCTTAGTAGCGATATTAGACATTGATCTTTGATTGATCCATCATTAGACAAATGTAGGCTCGCATAGTGGCCGACGATGACCAATGTGTGTATATATATATATATATATATATATATATATATATATATATATATATATATATTGAGAGGAGAACACTTGTAAAAAAGACACACATCAATCAATAGACAAATCTATTTTTCTCAGTTTTATCTTACTTTATCTCACTTTACTTTACTTTCATGCATTAGGCCAATAGATAATCCAATCCTCACATCCCCCTCGACCTTCTTTGGAGGAGTTAGGAACCCCACAGTTGAGGAGCAGAGTTCTCTCCTCAACACAATTGCTTGAAGAACAGAGGAATCAAAGATCGTCCAAACCTCTGGCCGATCCCATGGCTAGGATATAAGAGTTTGACAATAATAGCAACCAAACTATTTTTTTCAAGACAGTAAAAATTTTACATGTAGCCACATATCGTGTTTTGCGAAAAAATGAGTCGTGTGATTTATTTATTTATCTAAATATATTAACTTTTATTTTTATTATATTTTTAACAATGTTTGATTTTAAAAAAAGTTGATCCCTGACCTTGGGTCCTAGGCTCACCATTAATCTTTCTTTGGTCTAGGATCTTTGACCCGCTCTGGTGTCCAGGGGAAAGGGCGGTCCTCAATAATCCGGAGTCCGACTGAGAGATAAGTAAAGTCTGCCTTCAAATTTTTCCATCACTACTGATCTAATTATTTTTAGGCTTAAGAGCACTTTTGGTTCTCTTATTTTACTAAATGTGCAATTTTGATCCCCCTATTTTTGTTTGAGCAATTTTGGTCCCCCTATTTTACTAAATGCGCAATTTTGATCCCCTTATTATAGAAAATGATTTAATTATTTAAAATAAAAAATTGTATTTTATATTTTAATATATAATTTAAAATAAATAAAGTATTTTTGAATTTTATATTTTAAATAGTTAAATATTTATTTAAAAAATAGAAAATTACTTAATTATCTAAAATAAGTAAAATCGTGAGTTGATGAAAATAGGGGGACGTAATTAAGCATAAATATTTATTTAAAAATTGAAAATTATTTAGTTGTCTAAAATAAATGAGCTATTTTTATATTTTATATTTTAAATAGTTAAATGTTAATTTATAAAATAGAAATTCATTAAGTTTTTTTTTTAAAAAATAGACTATTTTTCTTTTATATTTTAAAATATAAATTACAATAATAAAATAGTGGGATTACCTCATTTATTTTATTAAATATTTATTTTAAACAATTAAATTATTTTTATATTTTAAAATATAAAAGTAATTTAGTAAAATAGAGAAACAAAAATTGCACAAAAGTAAATAGTAAAATAGAGAAACAATTAAACAATTAATAGGGGGATCAAAATTGCGCATTTAGTAAAATAGAGAAACAAAAATTGCACAAAAGTAAATAGGTGAATCAAAATTGCGTATTTAGTAAAACAAGGAAACTAAAATTGCCCAAAAAATAATAGGGGGATCAAAATTGCACATTTAGTAAAATAGATGGACCAAAAATGCATTTAAGCCTTATTTTTATGAATTCACCGATACTTTAAAAATTATAAATAGTAGTTTTTAAAACAATTTAGAGTAAACTCTCAATTTAGTTCTTAAATATCACTTTCTCTTTTATTTAATCTCTAAATTATAAAAAACTTAGTAGTCAAGTCACTAAATTAAATTGAGGGTTTAAATTTCTTAAAAAAAATTGAGGATTTAAATTTAATCAATAATTTGGTTTGTCAAAAAAAAAATAATCAATAATTTATTTTGACAGATTCTGTAATCAACATTCTCAAACTTGAAGCATACTATGCTTCAAGTTTGTGCGGCAAAGATCAACTTTGGCATTGTTCCATGATCTTCCATTCCCTTATTCTCAAGAAACTCAAACTCAAACCACCCACAATAACCAAAAACACACACTTTTCATCTTCATTCTCTTCTTCTTCCAACATTCACACTCACAATCACCCAGACCTTCTCCAACTCTGCACTCTTTCCAACACCCTTTCACAAACCAAACAACTTCACGCCATTGCCATTCTCCATGGTTTCCTCCCTCACAGTGTCTCTCTCTGTGCCTCTCTTATACTCAAATACGCTACCTTTGGATACCCCACAACTTCCCTTCTTCTATTCCAACACAGTGTTGCTTATTCCCGTAGTGCCTTCTTATGGAACACCCTTATCCGTGGTTACTCCATTGCTGGGGTATTTGATGGGTTCACCACTTATAACACCATGGTTCGTTCTGGTGTTAGTCCTGATGATCATACCTACCCTTTTGTTTTAAAGGGTTGTTCTGATTCTTTGGAGATTGATAAAGGTAGGGAGGTTCATGGGGTTGTTTTTAAAGTTGGTTTTGATAGGGATGTCTTTGTTGGGAATACACTTTTGATGTTTTATGGTAATTGTGGTTTTTTTGTTGATGCGATGAAGGTGTTTGATGAAATGTGTGAGAGGGATAAAGTGTCTTGGAATACTGTTATTGGTTTGTGTTCTGTTCAGGGTTTTTATGAGGATGCGATTGGTTTTTTCAGAGATATGGTTGCGGCTGTTCCGGTGGTTAGACCGGATTTGGTTACTGTTGTTAGTGTGTTGCCGGTGTGTGCAGATAGTAGGGATGAGGTGACGGCGAGAGTCGTGCACGGTTATGTTTTGAAGGTTGGTTTGTTGGGACATGTAAAGGTTGGAAATGCATTGGTTGATGTTTATGGGAAATGTGGATGTGAGAAGGCTTCCAAGAACGTTTTTGATGAAATGGATGAGAGAACTGATGTTTCCTGGAATGCCATTATTACTGGTTTTTCTTTTAGAGGGCTTTCTATGGATGCTTTGGATGTCTTTAGGTCGATGATCGATGCAGGAATGAGACCGAACTCTGTCACCGTTTCTAGTATGCTACCTGTATTAGGAGAATTGGGTCTTTTTAAATTGGGAATGGAAGTCCATGGATTTAGTTTAAAGATGGGAATTGAGTCTGATCTTTTTATTTCTAACTCATTGATAGATATGTATGCAAAGTCAGGATCTTCACGCACAGCGTCCACTATATTCGGCAAAATGGGAGATAGAAACATTGTATCATGGAATGCTATGGTTGCAAATTTTGCTCAAAACAGATTTGAGTTTGCAGCTGTAGAGTTGGTGAGGCAAATGCAAGCTGATGGAGAAACCCCCAATAATGTAACCTTCACAAATGTTCTTCCAGCTTGTGCAAGATTAGGTTTCCTGAATGTTGGAAAAGAAATTCATGCCAGAATAATTCGGGTTGGATTTGCCTTTGATTTGTTTGTCTCTAATGCTCTGACCGACATGTATTCTAAATGCGGATGCTTAAGCCTTGCTCGAAATGTTTTTAATATTTCTGTCAAGGATAAAGTTTCCTACAATATACTAATTATGGGTTATTCTCAAACAAGTAACTGCTCAGAGTCTTTAAATTTGTTTTCAGAAATGAGACTCTCCGGCATGACACCTGACATTGTTTCATTCATGGGAGTCCTATCAGCTTGTGCAAATCTGGCTTCCATAAAACAAGGTAAGGAGATTCATGGACTGCTGGTAAGAAAGCTTTTTCACACACATCTTTATGCAGCAAATTCCCTTTTGGATTTGTATACCAAGTGCGGCCGAATAGATCTTGCTATTAAGGTCTTTGATCATATTCAATACAAGGATGTAGCCTCTTGGAATACTATGATTTTAGGATATGGTATGCTAGGTGAGTTGGACACTGCAATCAACCTCTTCGAAGCAATGAAGGAAGATGGTGTGGAGTACGATTCAGTGTCGTTTATTGCAGTTTTGTCGGCGTGTAGTCATGGGGGTCTAATTGAGAAAGGAAGGAAATACTTTAAGAAAATGCAAGATCTTAATATTGAACCAACAAATATGCACTATGCTTGTATGGTTGATCTCCTTGGAAGGGCAGGCCAAATTGAAGAAGCTGCAGAGCTTATTAGAGGCATATCTATTGAACCCGATGCTAACGTATGGGGCGCACTACTTGGCGCATGCCGGATATATGGGAATATAGAATTGGGACACTGGGCAGCTGAGCATCTCTTTATATTAAAGCCTCAACACTCTGGTTATTATATACTCCTTTCAAATATGTATGCAGAAGCTGAAAGATGGGATGAGGCAAACAAGGTCAGGGAATTGATGAAGTCCAGGGGAGCTAAGAAAAATCCTGCTTGTAGTTGGGTTCAGATTGGTGACCAGGTGCATGCTTTTCTAGTTGGTGAGAAAATAGATAGCTTAGATACTACTGGCTTTTGGTTATCAGAAAATTGTTAAGTTTTGAGGGTATTGTCCATTAAATAAATCATTTAGGTTGATGGATTAATATCTTGAGGATTATAACTTTTAATTAGGCATTTCTGGTTGCATAAGCAAAATTGATTTTGATTTTTCTTCTTTTACAATTTAACTACATTCCTTGATATATTGTATTTTATTTATATTAAGTTTGTATATAGCACATTTATCAATCTAATAATGTGATGAAATTTCTTAAGATTTGAGATAAGGGAAGTTTCTCTGGTATGAGTTGTTGGTTTGGTTATGTTAATTTCATGGTGGAGAATATGCTAGTTAACTCGATGATAATAGTTGGGTCTCCATTGGAGCATTGTTTTAACTGCCGTCTCATATTGTTGGGGCCTTATACTCTTTCTTTCTTTATTTTTATAAAATAAAGAAACTAAGAGTAGTTCACTAATTTGTATAAAAATCAATAGTCAAACTACCATTATTTGTTTATAATTTTTATGAAGGCTACATAACAACTAATCAAACAGCATTTGACAGATGAAGTTCTAACCATTCCCATCTTTATATTTAATAATACTAAGCATCTTTTGGGATTATAAATTGACCATAAACAAAACCACTTTTGAGTGTAGTTATCTCTCACTCTATTGTTCAGTTTTCTTCCTTTCATTCATATTGCAAATATGGTGACACCAGAAAAGAGCCTCTCAACAGCTTTAAATGCTAGAATCATAGGCTCTGGCAAAGAAACCATAGTTTTAGGTCATGGTTTTGGAACAAAATTGTTCCTCTTTTAGCTGAAAATTACAGTCTAGTTCTATTTGACTGGCCATTTTCTGGAGCAGTTACAGATAAAAGTCTTTATGACCATGCTAAATACAATTCCTATGACCCTTATGCTGATGACTTAATTACCCTTTTGGATGAGATGGACCTCAAAGGTATCACTTTTCTTGGACATTCCATGTCTGCTATGATTGGTTGTATTGCATCTATTAAAAAGCCTGAGCTCTTCAAGAGGATCATTCTTCTTTGTGCTTCCCCAAGGTACTCTCATCTTTACTTGTATATGCTCTCTCTGATATTTTTGTTAATTTCTCTTAAGAAAATACTATTTGTAACACAATATTTGTCATTCTTTTGTTAGTTAACATATACTTGAATATATGGTGAAGTTTCATTCTATGGCTTAACTAATTCACCTAAACCCGCTCCATTATTATAGAGTCACACCAGAATGAGATTTACACTGTTTAAATAAATGGTGAAAGAAAACATAGTATATTTTGAAGGATTTAATGTTGAATTTACCTTTACCTATAGATGTCTAACATTTATAGTACTAGCTTGTCTGTGAATAAAAGTAATATTTCTTATAGTTTTTTACTAACCAAAGTAAGACGTCCCAAATAAGTAGTTTAGTTAGTCAGTTAAGCGACACCGAAGCCGTTTGAAACAAATAAGTAGTTTAGTTAGTGAGTTAAGCGACACTGAAGTCGTTTGAAACATATGAAGTCTAGATTCGAATCTTAAAAAGTAACATTTGTCTCTTCTACCAACTAATTAACTACTAATATTTATCGATATAAAAAAGTAAAATACTTAATCAAGAGTCAACAACTTATAAGAAGCAATTTAAATGGTTTGCAGTATTTAATATTAAACTTTCTTGCCGTCCGGCCGGCACATATCCATTAGTCTATTGGACAATAGTGCTTGTAGATCATAGTGTTATATATATGAAACAGAGAAAGATAATAGTATTATAATATTATATTAATTAATTAATTAATAAAGCTATCCAAGTAAAATATACAAAACATAGGAGAAAAGAAACGAAAGTCCACTGTCCTCCCACATGATAACTTCAGTTTAGAAGTTTTTAATTAGAAGTCTTACAACTACTCCAATAAAAAAAATTTATAACTACACTACAAAAAGTAAGATTTGTCTTTTTTACTCTTATGTAAGAATTTTGGGGAGTTCGGGGAGCACCAAGAGTTACAACGAGCTAATAACTAATACTACTAAGAGACTTGGACGCGATATCTCTATCCAAAACTCTTGGTGATTCTCAGGACTCTCCAGCAAAATGAATTCTAGCAAAAACAAATATTAATATCAAACAATTAAGGCTTAAAGTTCATCTAAATGTTTGTCTTTAAATAAAATATGCCATTATCTTGAGGCAAATAATTTCCTCCATATATTAACTCTTGCTACTATTGGATACATAGGTATATAAATGAAGATGAGTATATAGGTGGCTTTGAGAGCAAAGATGTTGAGAACTTAATCTCAACCAGAGTCTCAATACCAAAATTGGGTTTCAGCATACCCTCCTATTGCAATTGGTCCAAATGATGCAGCCTCAGTTGATCAATTCCAAAATTGCTTGAAAAATATGGGTGGTGAAGTTACTGTTTCCTTAGCCCAAACTGTGTTTTACAGTGACTACAGAGATATTCTTGAAAAGGTTCAAATTCCATGCACTATTATTCAGTCAAGTAATGATGCGGCAATTCCACTCAACATAGGGCACTACTTGGAGAGTTGGAGGAGAAAATAAAAGGGGTTTCTACTTTGGTTTTCATTGACATGATTGGCCATTTTCCTCAGTTAACTTCACACCTCAAGTTAGTTGAGGTGCTGAAGGGTGTTGTAGGCTAGCTTTTAACTTGGCCAGATCGAAATTTGAGGGTGTGTTTGGGAGTTTGGAAAGAAGGAAAAGGTAGAGAGGTCTTATTATTACTAACAATTTAGTAGTAATAATTTGGAGATAAATTATCCTTCAAACTCTCGCGCCCAGTTCATTTTTTGAGGTCTCCCAAAAGTATACAAATTTGAGGAAACTTTAAAAATAAACTACAGGCGGATTTTGGAGGGTGTTTGAGATATTTTTTTCCTTCTAAATTACTATTAAATTATAGTAATAAGCGTCTGTCTTTTTTGATTTTCAAACTCCCAAACACACTCGAAGAAAATCTGGTTTACATTTATCTCAATTTCTTTTCTCTTTTATCGCGAGTTACGTTGTGAAATTTATGTGATAGTAAATTTATGTATGATATTTGAACAAATAGTATGTGTTCTGTACCTAGCAGTGCTGGGCTGACTGCGTCGGTGGTCTCTTGCGGTATGGCTTGAAGTCAACGAGCGCCCGGGAGGGGGACCTGCGAAGCCACTCCGACGCCCAAGTTAGTATTGAGAGTAGGTGAGTGATTTAGCAAGGAATGAGAGTGTACCTCATTATGACAATACGAGTTGGTATTTATAGGGAAGCGTGCCCATTGTAAGTCGTCGAATCGGGTGAGTTGATCTGAGCCCTTCAAATACTTAGGTTAGATTGGGCCTTGTAGATAGTGGATATGGACCAAGCTGATTGGGCCAATCTATGTTAATTACTGAGTGGGCCTCGTGGCCCAATCCAGAACAGTTGCCCCCCAAGCCGAGATTATTCCGTAGGATGGTATTGGCTTGAAATTCTAATCGGTTCGCCCAAAGCGATTTTTTGTTCGTCCGGTCGAATGAGGTTGAGAGCCTTCCGCTTTTCCGTTGCGGTAAACTTTTAAAAAAAAAAATTTAACCTTGGTTTGTCCTTCACTTTTTCACTCACTATAAATAGGTGAGCTCATGCTTGGACCATATTCTTAGTGAGAGTGAAAAACATTTTGAGTGAAATTTTGAGTGTAGGAGAAGATAAGATTTTGGAAGAGTGGATAGGATTTGGGACCACACAAAATCTCCCTTGAAGCTCTCCCTTGGTAAGTGCTTCTTCCTTCATCCTCTTGTATCTCTTTTCAACATTATATGCTAGCCTTGCACACTTCATAGGAATGTTGGCTCATGGTTGCAAAAGATTGTTGATGCCTCATGGCATTTGTGTGGGTCAAATTTTTTGCATTGAAACCACACCCAAAGTTGTCTTGAAATGGAACCATATAGGGGATAAATCTTGGACACTGGCGCACCCCCTACGCGTGTAAACCGGCAGGGTGCTGGGTTAAATTTTCCGCGCTCGCCCTCTTGGCGCAAACCGGCAGGGTGCCGGGTTATGGCTCCCCCGCGCGCGCCCTCTTGGCACAAACCGGCAGGGTGCCAGGTTACGCTCTCGCGTGCGCTCCCTCGCGCAAACCGGCAGGGTGCCGGGTTATGCGCCCGCGTGCGTTCCCTCGCGCAAACCGGCGGGGTGCCGGGTTATGCGCCCGCGTGCGCTCCCTTGCGCAAACCGGCAGGGTGCCGAGTTATGCGCCCGCGTGCGCTCCCTTGCGCAAACCGGCAGGGTGCCGAGTTATGGGGCCTTGCCTTCGCGCGCTCCTGCGCCTCGTACAAATCGGCAGGCTTCGTGCGCTCGTGCGATGTCCCCTTCGTGCTTCATGCGTGACACTTAGTTTATTTCTCATATTGGGGCCTCATGGCTCTTTAGTAGTTTTAATTCTCATGAATTTCTTTCGCACCTTAATTTTTCAGGTTTCGAGCGGTGCTTCATTCTCATCGATATTCTTGTATTACCTGCTTGTCAAACTGGTAATTCCTCTTAACTTGGTTATTTTTATCTTCTATGCCTTGTCCTTCAACCTCAGGAAGGGGGGTTTGACAACAAGTTATTTTCTGACCCGCGACCGCTTGTTTCGCCCCTTTCCTGCAGGTTCTGAGAGATGGGGAGAACCAAGTCGACTGCTCGCGTGAACGCGGCCTACCCTGGTCCCACAATCGTAGTTCCTCGGTCGGAAGTAACGCCTTGTATAGAAGGGGTAGTACCTGGCTATCCCGTTACTTCTTCCGATGATGAGTACGTAGATGACGAGCGTTGGTTCGAGTTGGAAGTGGTGGAGGTTGATGGGATCAACTATGACTGGGTCGCTCGTAGTGTTCGGTCCACCAGGAGTTTTTATACCCCCGGTAAAAGTTTACCTTCAAGTCTTTGTGAGGATGTGCTTGGGGACCACTGGCGGTTAGAGGCGGTTGGTACGGATGACAGAGTTTGTTGCATTCCCTCGGGTCGAAAGTTCATGATGTTTGGCGCTGTTATTTACAAGATGAAGATTTCCCCATTCTTCACTTCATTCCAACTCTCCGTTTTGAAGCACCTAGGGATAGCTCCTTCACAATTGCATCCAAACTCATGGTGCTTTATCAAGTGTTTTGAGTTGGTGTTACGGGTCTTGGGGCGCAGGCGTAGTTTAAAACTCTTCTTCACCCTCTTTGAGGTGCAGCGGCGTCTGGAACTTTCCAATGGAGTCACGCGATCAGATTTCGTTTGCTTGAGGGGTCGTCGCACTTTGCCCTTTTTCGAAATCTATGCGGAAAGTCAGCATGATTGGAAACATAGATATTTTTATGTTGTCCCAGTAAGCCAGGAAGCAGCTGATAGCCTGAATCTTCTGGATGAGCAAGGGTCAATTGCCGGGGATAAGTTTCACCTTAGGTGGAGCAAATCTGATATTGAGTTTGCCTCTCGAAATTATCGAGTTAATCCCTCTGAGTTGAACAGGGAGGATTCAGATACTTTAAATTTAATTCGAGATATTGCCGAGCGTCTTTCTGTGTCGTCAAAGAAGATAGTTTGTAGTGAGCTCACTAAGGCTCAGGACCTTCGTGATGCCGTTTGGCACTTAGGTTGCTTGTTTAGTCATGCTCTTTTAATTTCTACTTTTTTTTTAATTCGCTTCTTGCTTTGTTGACTTATTTCCTTGTTCTTTTGCAGATAAGATGGCTGCCCCCCTCACCTTTGATGAAGTTGCTGCCTTGGCCGGGAGGAGGAACCCTCCGAGCTCAAATGGGGGAAGTCGCCCTATTCCCCCTTCCTCTACTGCTGGCCGCCCCTCAACGGGGTCTCGTTTGAGTCTTGGTGCCCCCGGTCGGGCTGGGCTTTCTGGAGTTCCCAGGATTCCTGTCGATGCTCGAGACAAGGAGGTTTGTATTGAAGGAGCTTCTAATACTCCCGAGAGTCGTGGCCATTCATCAAAGCGTAAGAAAAGTGTTGCCAGACGTCGTTCCCCTGTCGAGCGCCCTTCTCCTGATGGGTTTGCCCCTCCCCCTGGTCGTCCTCTTGAGCTTGACTCTGAGGTGATTAACTTCTCACATGCGGAGTGTGAGCGTTTTTGCGACAATCCTTGGGAATTCGCCATCCGCATGGTTCAGCTCGGACAAGGAATGCATGCCAAATGGAAGGATGAACGGGGAGGTAGCTCCAGCTCAGGTAGTCTTTATATGCTTCTTTATTTGTGATATTCTATTTGTTGGCCATATCGTTTCTTGATCGTCTCTTCTTGCAGGGGATCGTAGTCATTTGCTTGCTGAGAATCAGAGACTTACCCGAGAGCTACAAGAGGTTATGGAGTCTGGTCATCGAGCACAAGAACTCGTGGGGCGTTATCAGCGGGAGAGGGATGAGGCCTTTTGTGATAGGGATGCATGCCTGCGGAAGATGGAAGATCTTCACACTCAACTTCAAGGGGTTCATGCTGAATTGGAAGGTGTTGAGCAGTCAAGAGATGAAGCCGTGAAGAAAGTGGAACAGATTGCCGGACAAGTGGTGGACTTTTCTCACCAAGCCTACGCTAAGGCATTGGGTCATGTTCAGTGCCTGTATCCGGAGGCTCAGCTGGACACCCAGTATCTCAGCTTTGATCATGACACCCTGGATGGGCAAATTGTCAAGTACCACACTGGTGGTGGTGGCTTTGACGTTATCTACCCGTGACTTTGTGTTCTTTAGTCTTTCAATTATGTCGTTTCTTTTCGCCTTTTAAGATTTGGTTATGTACCCTAACTATGGGCCCGGCCATCTCCGGTGCTGCTATGTTTATTTCTCGTAATGCAATTTTAATCTTATGTCTTCTTATCCTGACATCTTTCTGAGTGTTTGCATCTTTTGCTTGACTAATGCGTTTTAATTAATGGCGTTGGGCGCGTGCCCTGCCTCGATCATTTTAACGTCCATTGTCTCGTTGTCTTATATTTATGTATCCTCTGAGGACAGTTTATCAAAACCCGGTCTGATTCTAACTCGACCATCAGAGGTTGCGACACGTTTGAAGTCGCTTCGCGCGGCGAGTATGCTTACTCGCGCCTTGGTTTATAAGGAAGCGCAAACGATCGCAGTGTCGATCTCATGCCGGCCCCTTTTTTACCATCAGGCTTTTCGTCGTTCAGCTAGTCTCTTGTTTCTATCGTTGGGACTTAGGCTTTTCAACCCTGCGAATAATGGTAAACATTGGGAAATAACATTCTTCGAGCAAACATAAGATTTCATTCAACTGAATACTTTAACATTTGACGGCTCAAGCCGTTACATGAATTTATACAATAAATTTTTTTAACTTGTCAGTATTCCAAGTCCTAGGGATTGGATCTTTATTCAAAGTCTCTAACTTGAAAGCTTCTTTTTCAGTTTTGGCGACAATTCTGTAGGGCCCCTCCCAGTTGGGGGCTAACTTCCCTTGGGATGCATTCTTTAGACCCACGTCTGCTCTTCGTAGGACTAGATCGCCTACCTCCAATGTCCTTCGAACTACTTTGGAGTTATACCTCGTGGCCATCCTTTGTTTGATCACTGCTTCCTTTAATGCTGCTTGATTTCTCACTTCATCGACGAAGTCTAACTCCTCTCGGAGCTTTTGTTCATTGGCTTGCGGGGGACTTGGGCTTTTGGTTCTCCAACTCAGCTGCCCAATCTCGACGGGTATGACTGCCTCTGTTCCGTACGCCAATCGGAACGGTGATTCTGAAGTAGATGAGTGTGGGGTGGTTCTGTAAGCCCACAAAACATAAGGTAGCTCTTCTGGCCAGCACCCTTTTGCTTCGTCAAGTCTTCTTCGCAATCCTCGCAAGATTACCCTGTTAGCAGCCTCTGCCTGCCCATTGGTTTGCGGGTGCTCTACTGAGGTGAAGCGATGCTTGATATTAAGCTCTTTCATGAGTTGTCTGAACCCTTTGTCTGTGAATTGCGTGCCGTTGTCGGTGATGACTACTTCTGGTATGCCGAACCTGGTCATGATGTTCTTTTTGAAAAATTTAATACAATTTTTTGCTGTTATGCTGGCCAGTGGTTCGGCTTCAATCCATTTTGTGAAGTAGTCCACTGCGACTATCAAGTATTTCACTTGACCTGGGCCGGGGGGGAAAGGACCTAAGAGGTCGATCCCCCACCAGGCAAATGGCCAAGGAGCACTCAGGTACTTCAAATCGGAAGAGGGTGCAACGTGCACATCAGCGTGTTTTTGACATTTGTCACATTTCTTGACGTAATTTTGTGAATCTTCATTCATGGTAGGCCAGTAGTAACCTGCTCTAAGAGCTTTTGCTGCCAAGGCTCGTCGACACACTTTAATAGAGGCATGGAAAAACCTCTACGAAAAAGTGTTCCTTCAATAACTGAATATGATGCTGCCCGCCTTCTAACGGATGCTGCTTCTTTTTCATCGGCGGGCTCATGCCCATCGAGTATGTATCGGAGGATCGGAGTTATCCAGTTTTGACTGGTTTCCACTGTGAGGACCGAGGTTGATGAATCATTATCAAGGAGGATGCTTGGACTGGACAAGGTTTCTTGAAGAACACTCCTATGATTCCCCGGTGCCCTAGTACTTGCCAATTTGGATAGTATGTCTGCTCTGGTATTCTCTCCCCTGGGTACATGTTTCACTTCTGCCTTCTTGAATAGTCCTAAGAGTTCGCGCACTCTAGCTAGATACTTCTGTAGCACCAGGTCATAGGCACCATATGCTGCATTTATCTGGGAGACCACTAAAAGTGAATCTGTGCGAAGTTCAACTTGGGTGGCACCGAAGTCTTTGGCCAATTGTAGGCCAGCTATGCAAGCTTCATATTCTGCTTGATTATTTGACGTGGAGAACGAGAATGAGAGAGATACTTCTACCATTAGTCCTTCAGAGTTTTCAAGTATCAGGCCCGCTCCACTTCCTTTGCTGGTCGAGGATCCATCCACGTGGAGAATCCATGACGTTTCCACATTATCTTCATGGGACGATGTCATTTCGGCGACAAAGTCTGCTAACACCTGGGCCTTCATGGCTGGTCTCGTCTCATATTTGATTCCAAATTCCGAGAGCTCCACTGCCCATTTAATCATCCTTCCAGCCAGATCAGGATGATGAAGTATTTGTCTGATAGGCTGGTTGGTTCGAACCACAACCTGATGTGCTACGAAATATGGCCTGAGACGCCGGGCTGCAATTACCAAGGCCAAAGCGACCTTTTCCACCTTCTGGTATCTCAACTCTGGTCAAAATACACCGGCCTCTGGCCAGCGTCGGTTTCTCTGACGAGTACCGCACTCAGCGCTTCGTCGGCCACAGCGAGGTACAAATACAGGGTTTCTCCAACCTCCGGTCGGGTTAGGATAGGTGGCTCGGAAAGGATTTGCTTTAAAAGACTCAGCGCCTGCTCCTGCTCGGCGGTCCATTCGAAGACCGTATCTTTCTTTAAAAGCTTGAAAAGCGGTAGGGATTTGAGAGCTGCCTGCGAAATGAAACGGGATAGCGCTGCAATCATGCCTGTGAGTTTTTGAATTTCAGTCTTTGTGGTTGGTGAAGTCATTTCGGTCACAGCCCTGCACTTGTCAGGGTTGGCCTCAATACCTCTCTCAGTGAGATAGAAACCGAGGAATTTCCCTGCTCGAACCCCGAATGTACACTTTTCTGGGTTCAATCGCATATTGTTCTTTCGAATTTCTGAGAACACTTCATCTATGTCTTTAAGATGATCTGGGTCATTCTTACTTTTCACTATCATATCGTCGAGACATACTTCGATTACTCGGCCGATTTGATTTTTAAACACTTTGTTCATCATTCTTTGATAAGTTGCCCCGGCATTCTTAAGCCCAAAAGGCATTACGCGGTAGCAATAATTTCCTTGCTCCGTCATAAACGCCGTTTTCTCTTGATCAGGTGGGTACATTGGGATCTGGTTATATCCTGAGTATGCGTCCATAAAAGATAATAAACGAAAACCTGAGGCGCTATCAACTAGTTTGTCTACACGGGGAACGGGGAAGGCGTCCTTTGGACATGCCTTATTAAGATCAGTATAATCAACACACATCCTCCATTTTCCATTAGATTTCTTAACAAGGACTACATTGGACAACCAAGTGGTGTACTTAATTTCTTTTACAAAGTTTGCCTCTATAAGGTCTTTGACAGCCTTAGCAGCAGCTTCAGCCTTCTCTCCCCTTTGGACTCTTCTTTTCTGAGCCACCCACTTCGTGTTGGGATTAACAGCAAGGTGGTGGCATGCTACCTCGGGTGGTATTCCTGGCATGTCAGCTGCGGACCAGGCAAACAGATCAGCATTCTCCTTCAAGTATTTGATGAGTTGCTCTTTGACGTCCTCAGGGAGGTCAGAGCCTATTTTGACAGTCTTAGCAGGGTCTTCCCCCAATTGAATAGAAACAAATTCGCCATCTGGCTCAGGTCTCTTCATGCGCTTTTTGAGCTCCTTAGCGAGGGCGGAATCCTCCTCCTCTTCCTCGCTATCAGGGTCATACCTAGCATCCAAATCTGCCAAGTTCACCTCAGCCTCTTTTCTTGACTTCTTGATTGGGTTTCTCACTTCAGCAATTTCACTTTCATCCTTATAGCTCATGAAGAAACATCTCCGCGCCGCGCCCAAGTCAGCTTGAATGGTCACGACCTTGTTTTCCAAACTGTAGAACTTCATCTTTAAGTGGACTGTTGATGTAACCGCTTCCAGTCTGCCTAGTGTCGGCCTCCCGATAATGCATTGGTAAACAGATTTGCACGGGAGGACTAGGAAAGCTGTCTTCACAGTTCGGAATAGCGGCTGCTCGCCATCGGGGTCTCCATAGGTGACCATCAGCTCTAAATGCCCAAGTGGCTTGGTTTTTGCCCCGTTGAATCCTGTGAGGTCCTTTCCACTGTAGGGAGTCATATCTTTGGGGGAGATATTCAGGACTTGCAACAAATCTTCGAAGATAATGTCCACCGAGCTTCCCTGGTCAACAAGGATTCTCTTCACTTCAATATTTGCCATGATGGCCGAGATCAGCAATGGAATGTGTTTGTTCGGTCTCCCATCCAACAAGTCCTTATCATCAAAGGATATGGGTGGTCTAGCTGGACCTTCCCTAATGGTTGAAGTTGATGCCACATTCATAATTTCCTTCCAAGTTCTCTTCATTGACTTGTTTGATCCCCAATCGTCGAGGGGGTTGGTCCCGTGAATGACCATAGCGACAGGTCTTCCTTTTGCTCTTCGAGTGTCCTCCCGCTCCGAGGATTCAGTGTCGTGATTCCCAACGGCTTTGACCACCTCGCTAGCTACAGCCTTTCCCTTTCGAGGGGACCTGGATCTTCTCTCAGGTGAACGGGGTCTCTTGCGCGAGTCGGTGGGCTCTCCATCTTTTTTTACATATTGCAAGAGCTTTCCCTTCCGAATTAACTCCTCAATGTCATCTTTCAGGGCTCGACAACCGTTGGTATCGTGACCTCCACTTCGATGGTATCGACACCACTTCCTTGAAGGATTTTGGCCTTCCTTCAGCACTAAGGGTTCTGGCCTCTTAACATTCTTAAACTCAGCATTGGCACATTCAGCCAGGATTTTGGCCCGAGATTGGTTGAGCAGAGTGTGCTCGGCGAACCGTCGTGGTTTTGCCTCACGACGTCCTCCTCCTGAGTCCTTTCGCTGCCGAGTTTCTCTGGTGTCACCCTTATCGTCACCATCCTTGGCTGCCTCGCGGTAAGCCATCTTGTTCTCTTCATAATCCATGTACTTTTGAGACTTCTGGAGAAATTCTGCCAAGTCCCTTGGCTTGTTGATTCCCACATCAATTTCGAAAAGACTTCCTTGCCTGAGGCCGTCTTTCATCCAAAACAGTCTTTGCTTATCCTCCAAATTCCGGACACATGAAGCTTCTTTGTTGAAACGCTCAATGTATTCTCTAAGTGTTTCACCCTCCCGCTGCCTGACGGCCCTCAGCACTTCCTCGGATTTTGGCTTCAGTCGGGAGGCCGTGAATAGTCTCGCCAGCTGCCCCCATGAAGAGATGGAGTTTGGCTTCAGCTCTTGGAACCACTCTAATGCGGTGTCTTCGAGGGTGAGAGGGAAGATCTTACAATGAACAGGCTCTCGAGCGCCTCTATAGCGCATCATGAGTGAAAAGTGAGCCAAGTGCCGGTCCGGATCTCCGGTCCCATCGTACATTTTCAGTGTTGGGAGCTTTTCCAAAGTCCTTGGAATCGGGAATTCCTCTACCCTCCGAGTGAAGGGTCCTTCATCCGCAAACCTTCTTGAATTGCGAGGTGAGACATCTTGGAAGTCAAAGTCTTGGTATCTGTGCTTGTCGGGAGATCTCCTCGATGGCGATCTTCTGCGACGACTCTTGTGAATCTTAGTCTTACTTCTTGATCTGTCACGCGAATCAGAAGAGTCACGTGAAGACACTTTAGAGTGGGTGTCATCAGGCTGATAAGTCCCATCCAAAGAGGAAGGGGTCGCCCTTGGTGATTCAGGTTCCTGATGTCTCCGACGCCGAGGCGGGGAGCGATGCACATGTTTCCTCCTATGTGGTGAACGATGAACATGACGCCTCCGAGGGGGGGAACGACGGGGTCTCGATACCACAGTCGTTTGAGGGGGAGTTCCCCACAAAGGAGGAGGTTGCTCGGGCATAGAGGCCACACGTCTCTCAATTTGCCTAAGGCGTGCTTCTTGTAGCAGCATAGCCTGAGTGCGGTTGGCCAGAAGGTCCAACAGTTGGTTGACATCCGGCGGGTGGACCCCTCCCGACGGGGGGACTTCTTGCGCAGCTTGAACAGGGGTGTCTTCGTGGGTGGCGACATCGCCCTCGGGAGTGCCTTCAAGCTGGGGCGCAGGCACAGCAACACTTTTCATGCGTGGTCTGCCTCTTGGAGCCATGGGAGTGCAAGAGAAAAATTTCTAAGTGTAGGAAGTGGTGTGAAAGGTAGAGATCTCCCACTGTGGTCGCCAATGTTCTGTACCTAGCAGTGCTGGGCTGACTGCGTCGGTGGTCTCTTGCGGTATGGCTTGAAGTCAACGAGCGCCCGGGAGGGGGACCTGCGAAGCCACTCCGACGCCCAAGTTAGTATTGAGAGTAGGTGAGTGATTTAGCAAGGAATGAGAGTGTACCTCATTATGGCAATACGAGTTGGTATTTATAGGGAAGCGTGCCCATTGTAAGTCGTCGGATCGGGTGAGTTGATCTGAGCCCTTCAAATATTTAGGTTAGATTGGGCCTTGTAGATAGTGGATATGGACCAAGCTGATTGGCCCAATCTATGTTAATTACTGAGTGGGCCTCGTGGCCCAATCCAGAACAGTATGTAATAGTCAGCTTTGTGTGGAAATGTATTTTATGATCTTAGTAAACTGAGTGGTAGTTTAATTAAGTGGGCATAGTAAAGACACTATTTTTTGTTTGCCCTCTTTTTAGTGGAACCAGATTAAGAATACAAAACTAATCTTAGGTGGCTGTTCTAAAAATCACTTGCATAGAATTAAAGGTCTTAATAACTAGGTCCAACATTTAGAGGATAAAGCAAACTTTTTTGTAAGTGAAAATATTATTAAATTGATTACAAGGATAAAGCAATCTTTACTAGGCTTAATTATAAAGATCAAATAAAAAGAAGACCAACGTACATTAGAGTGTGCATCAAATTTAGCCACTTTTGTACAATTTGATAAAAATGCTTTGAGTCTAATTTGAAGACAAACATTTTGGAAAGTCCCAATTCAAATAGGACTAGAAGCATTCATAGGCTAATTGGTGAGCTATCATTAGTGGGATGATAGAAAAATTAAGTTCAATTTTGCAATTTTTATTTTTTGCATTATTAATTTTTGGCTGAACTTTCTTGGGACATTTTGTATTCTCCTAGCCTCACTAAATGTATTCTAGTAGTGTTCTAAGTTGGCTATATTTTTATGATGTTTATGCTTTTTTAGGTAATGTACATGCACTTTTCAATGTACTTGGTAACTGCACCACAGGTAGAATTACAGTTGAATCACAATCAGCTTACAATATATTACTAGGATTCCTATCTTAATTTTGGCATGTGTAGGGGATCTCAGACACGTCTGCCCACCATGCAACAATTAGAGGTGTCAATTTTAACCCAATCCAACGGGCAGGACCGATGGCCTAGTGTTTTGGATTGCGTTCACAAAATAGAGATCTATAAAGAACCGAGTCATTTTGGCCTAGCTCAGTTAGTCCAATGCCACACTGAGTTCTCCTTGTTATGCTTTTTTGAATATTTTTTGTTTTCTTTTGTAAAAATTGAAGTGGCTCGGGCCAGTCTATTGGCCCAGTGTTTTGGGTTGGGTTGGGCTGCAAAAAATCCAACACAGTAAATAATTGAGTTGGTCCAGCCTAACTCACTTTTTCATTTTGGCCCATTAGACTGGGCTGGGCGGCCAGTTTGACACACAGCCCCAAAAGGATATATATTTAAGAATGACTCTAAGAACTTCTTTGTGTATACATCTTGTTGCCTCATCTGGCTTATACACACTAATAAACTCAGCCATGTATTGTGTACACTATGGTAGAGTTGGGGAAATGAAAGCTCAATCAAGTCCATGACAATCTGACCTATAGAAGACCTAACTAAAATAGTTTCCCGTTACCAATGAACGTGATTAGGATAGTCCGATTAGTTTGTAAATCATAATATGCTAGACGAAGTCTTAACTTGGATTATTACGTACTACTTATATTTTACATTCATTTTGATCAATCAATCCTTTAAATAAATCATCCAAGTCATCATTGAAAGTTTTAAAGACAATTAAGTTAAATTGGACAAATTTGTACACGATCGCCTAGCGAGGCGAGACCATCACCTGAAGAAGGTAGACAGAAATACCAATCAATTTTTATTGTTTGTCGTTCGGTGAGTCAAGGCAAACCCTCTGACGATGGAAGGCAGAATCACTCGGTAATTTTCATTGCTTGTCGCTCGACGATTCGTGAAATGAAATGAAGTAGAAAATAGATTTTATTTTTCCTCTGCTTGTTAACCATTAATTTATTCTCTAAAATTTGCTCTTGCCACCCTCGACAGGAAAGCCGCCTGACATAACTTTCTCTATGGGTTGAGACTTTGTTTTCTTTTTCTCCTCCTCAGAGGATGAATTGTCATTGAATAGATTTGAGGAACCGCCCTTTATTTCAACTCCATTCCCCTTGCAGGGTGAACGAGAATGTTTCCTACTTCTTGCATTCTTCTTGGAGGTGTACTTCTTAGTCTTCTCTGCTCAATCAGCTCCTCATGACGTCCTTCTGCTGTAAACATTTGTCGGTGTCTTGTCCGCGAGACCTATTATAGCAATACTAATTGGATTTGTTTGTCCAAGGTCTTTCTTTTATGGGCTCGAGTTGCTTCATCCTAACCTCCTCGAACTCAGTATTATTGCACTCATTATAGATTTGACTACGCGTAGCATTGAGGGGTGTATACTCAAAATACATTGATACCTGACCCCTGAATTCTCTTGCATTCTCCTTCCCCTCCCTTGACTTTTCTTTTTGCGGCCCTCCTCATTAATAAACTTCTACGAGTGACGCAAGAGATTCTCCAGTCTGGCCATTTGGTTGATGTCGATCTCTTGGTGGAAGAGGTTATCTTCGAGTAACCCCTTCGTAGGGAAATAGAGGTACATCTCATCAATCACCTCCTTGATGTGAACTGCTTCCTTGTTGAACTGCTCAATGTACTCCCTAAGAGTCTCGTTGGGACCTTGTCGAACTGCTTTGAGAACTTTGGCTCACTCGGGCTTTGTTCTTGAAGCAATAAGTCAGGCCGAGAGCTTTTTAGAAATTTCTTTCCAGGAAGATATCGAGTTTCGCTTCAAATCTTGGAACTAACATGATCTCCAAAGGATGGATCTAGAAAAGTGGAAAAATCAACTTTATTCTCAAAAATCTTCATGAACACATAAACATGAAATCAAAAAAGGAGATGAAGGAACTCAACAAACACAACACAAATGAAACAACACTACATGAAAGAGAAGAAATGCAAAATATGGAGAAAATATAAATGGAAGTGGAGATGAAGTCCACCACCTCTTCCCCAAGAAGATGATAGGACTACACTATCCTTGTGATATCCTAGCCACAAGTTTGTATGCTCAAGGTTCTCATCTCAAGAAGCCTTGGAGAATTCATGATGAACCTTCACCTACACACTAGCACTAAGAATTTTCCCTCATCCTCACTTGGTCTCATGACACTCACACTTTTGCTCAAATGTGTCAAAGTGAATTTCTTTCATCATAATTATATGTTTTACAAAGGAGAGAAAGGTATTTATATGTTGGGGCAATTGGATCCTAGGCCCAACATACAAATCCACTTAAAAGAAAGAACAAGGCCCATTCAGCCACAGTAAAGCAAGCTAAGGTCGTAGCCTCTAACAAAGGCAACAAGGCTAAAATCCAAATGCTACACTTGACTCTTGCACATCCTTTTCTTTTTTATCTTTATGAGGGTCATGACCTATATTAGAGTTGCCTACCACAACTACACTTATAATTTTTTTCCTCATGTACCTCACAATTTGCTTTTCTTTTCATCAAAGTGGTGCTCTCGACCACTACACTCACTTGGGCCTTCCAACTTGAGTTTTACCTTTCTTTCTTTTTCCTCCTCCTCAATTTTCTTTTTCAAAATGATTTGGTCCTTCAAAACTTCTTGAGGACTAAGAGGGTAAAGTACATTGTTCAAATTGTTATGCATAAAGGAGTATTTGTTAGTAAATCCATCATGGAGTGCTTTTGTATCAATTCGCCATGGCCTTCCTAAGGTTAGGTGGTCGGTCTCTTTAGGGACAAACATCAGATAAGACTCTGTCTTAGTACCTATGAGTGAAAAAGCTAACAAACACTTGTTATCCACAACCATTTCTTTTTTCTCATTAAGCCATTGGATTTTGTATGAGTTTGGATGATTGAGTTTTGTAACTAAGTGAATGCTAGCCCAATTAACACAACTTTCACAATCAATTTGCAAACAACATTCTCTATTCAAAACAAGATATCTAGTATGAAAGGTAGAATTGTATTAGGAGTAGGGCTAGAAGTAGAGATTGTTTCCTTACTCTTTGGCAGTATGGTCGAAGCTTTATATACCTTTTTAGGCGTATAAGCTCCGCCTCTCTTGGAATTGGCCTTCAAAGTATTGGTTTGGGTGTATTTGGAGGAGTTTTCTTCTTTGATGTCTTCCTTCTATGGCTCATTTCGTCTTCCTCAACATCTCTTCTAGACCTCATTTCCTCCTCATCATACCTATCTCTTCTATACCTCCTTTCCTCCTCGTCATATCTATCTCTTCTATACCTCCTTACATAGTACTCATGAGGGGAATCATGTCTCTTAAGAGAAACATACCTTCTAGGTAAAACATGGCTCCTTGGGGGTTCCTTTATACCTTTCATCCATCCTTCAAGTGCAATGTGGTACGTACCTACAAGAAGAGTTAGATAATAACAAAAAATTTCAGCCTCCAATAAGTCCTCAGAAGGGTGTATATCTCACAAATTTCACTCCACTCGTGTTTAGGCTTTTTAGAATTAGAACACTCTCCACTCAAAGGTTCTTTGGTCACACAAGTCACTCTATTCTCCAATGAGTTCTTAAGAGTGAACCTCAAAAGCCGCTTTCCAATCTTGATGTTGATATTACTATAGATCTCAAGGAGACTATGGCCAATCACCAAATAATGTCAAGAAAAAGAAATAAACTACAATGAAAACTTAGGAATTTTTAAAGACTAAAATTAAGAAACAATTTTTTTAGAAAAAGTAAAGACAATTTTAAACTACAAAAGAGACTCAAAAAGATTGGTAACTGTGTGTAACACCTTAAGATCACAACTAGGTGAACTAAAAGCATTAACATAATCATAACAAATCAAAGTATAAACCTGCTCATAAAGTTGGACCGAATTAAAACTAAAGCGGTTTGAAACCACTTAACATATCATTGAGATAAAAATTTCTCAAATACAAATCCGAAATAAGTACTTAATAGGTACAAATCTGATACAATAAACATAGCTATGGTCCAACCACAAGACAAGGTTTATAAAAACTACAAGACCTTGACTATAATTCAAGGATATAGGTCCAAAATACATGAAAAGGGAAATGAGCAATTATAACATAAAGATCTCAAAAGGATCTCCATCCAACTAAGTAGCTAAAGCATCTGCTACTTCTCTTCCGTCTGCTTCGCTTTACCCTGTACATCTGAAAACACCACATAAAAACAATGAGATTACAAATCTCAATGAGTTCCTTCACGACCCCTCACAGTTCCTCTCTTGGTGTTTTCCTTGTCCGTGGTATATTTTTATGGCTTAGCACAATCCGAGAGACCAAATCACTCAATCTCAACGGAAACCCCAATCCGACAATCACTACCGAATAATGTCAGAGCCCTAGCTTCAGGATCATGACTTCCTTCCACTAGGTGTGCTACAATGGTTTTGGGATCGTCATCCCCCTCGTACATTATGTAATTAATTAACCTCTTTGATTATTCTCACTCAATCAACTTATCGGGATATATCATGCATTAATTTCAACAATTGTTAGACAAACTAGTGCATAATCACAAGTATTCCAAAACATGTTAAAATAAGTGGAAATCAAGCTTAAACTATCTCAATTATCATTACCAATCATAGGGATTAAATTATGATAGTCGTATGAGGTACTTGAGAGCCAAACAAAGAAGGAAAAAGTATAAAGGGATGAATCTATGCTTGGGCGCACGGTGGTGCGCCTGGGGCCAGGCGCATGAGCAATATCTGATTTTGTTTGTCGTGCGCTTGGGCGCACAGTGGAGCGCTCAGCACAATCAACTAAGATTAATTATACTTGCTCCCAATGATCCATTTGACACATGCAACTCATAAGAACAAAAATTAATTGATTATTTCAGCAACTTTGAGCATTCCATCCATTTGAATCAACCAAGGCAAATGCAAACACTAATAAGTTTAGAACATCACATTTCCTAGACTTTCATTTTCATAAATCACAAAAGAACTAGGTAAGGAACTCACATGTAGTGCAGAATTTTCAAGAATGCAAGCAAAGATATGAAGTTGTCTTCACCAAAACAACTCCTAGAACTTCAAATTTTGACCCCAACCCTCAAATCTTCTAATTGGTTGTTCTAATCAACAATGTAGCTTCTGAATAACCTATCTTAGCTCCAAAAACTAGCATGCAACTAGAAATTCTATCAATCTTGCCAAATCCTCAACCTTGGGTATTTTCGAAAGTGGTAGGAGAATGGAGGAGAAGGAGTGAATCAATTGAGTTGAAATGCTCTCAAGCTTCCAAATATGATGTTAAGAACTAGAGAGGAAGAAATGGTGATGAACATTCAGCTGAAAGTGTGACTGAAATGAGGGTTGGGCCATATATTGAGCAAAATAAGCCTCACAGGTAAAATGGTCAACTATGGTCAAAATAGGAAATGGAAAATTTCCAAGCCTCTGGTAAGTTTTTCAGATTTTTCTAATTTTGTTTTTGGGATTTTCAAATGAGGTAGTGTTTTATTTTCAAATAATATGCAATTCTTATTTTTTTTTGCTTTTCTTGCTATTTTTCTTTTTACTGATATATAAATTTTTCACTATCTCAGTAATTAGTAGCTTTTGAGGCAAACAACTTGCTTTTTGGATCAAATGTTTATGGAATTTATAGAAAACCAAGAACACATTGAAGATCACCAAGGACACCTTTAAGCTGTGTTTCTTGTGACTTCCATCCAAACTCTCATGAGTAGGCTAACCATGTATCCATGATGGGGGGCTTGGCTCACATCATTTGCTACATCATTCGTTACTTGAAAGACATCTCTACTCGAGGTCTATTCTTTCCTAATAGCAAGCCTCATTGTCCGTCGAATATAGTGATATGCAGATTGGAAATGTTATCAGGATACACGAAGATCAATCACTAGTTGGTGCATGTTTCTTGGTCAAGAGTTAATCTCTTGGAAGAATAAAAAGGAGTCTCCTATCTCCAATTCTTCCAGAAAATTTAAATACCGTGACATGTTTACATAATGTTTTACAATTATTTAGCTTCATGGTCTTTTGGTTGAATTTTGCTTCCCTCAAACTACTGCCACACACTCTTTGGTGATAATACCACTACCAATTAGATTGTACTAATCTAGTTTTTCATGAACACACAACACATATAGAGTGAATTGTCGTTATATTTAGGAAGCAACAGACAATCAACTTATATCTATTATGGGTGTTGAGAGAATTGACAACAACAGTTGAGAATTTAACCTAATTCTAGAGCAATTTCAGTATTCCCAATTTATGAACCCTAGAATTTGCGATAACGAATTAATAATGGAATTGACAATTAAATGCAATGACACAGTTATTTGTTTACCCAGTTCAGCACCCTAAGGTACCTACATCTGGGGGATCAAGCAATTACTTGAATCCATTGCATTGAATCAAGAATTTCTATACAATCAATGTACAAACACCCGGTGTTTCCCCCTCATTCCCTATACCCTTTGTTCCTAGTATTTTCTCTCCACACAAACCCAAAAGTACAGCAGAATGAATTCTCTTGATTGCTTCACAAATGAAGAAGAAATCAAGCTATATATTGTGGTGAATGTAAAACTAGAAGAGGAAGTTACAAAAAACTATTTCATTGTAACAGAAAAACTGAAAGTGAACTAACTAAACAGAGAGTCACTCTTTTCCTTGCTTCCGTGTCAAAGTGGTTGACCATTTCTTCAACCATTGACTTGCCACATCACCAATGACTTATCCATGTGTATGCCACATCAACAATCTCCACCTTGGCATACACATTTCCATAGATTCAGTGCAACAGATCCAAGTAACTACTTGACCCAAAAGCAGCAAGTTAACCCTTTTCAACATTTAGCAAGTTCAAGCATTGTTTGAACTTTGCTAATGGCACAACCTTTGTTATAAAGTCTGCAGCATTGTGTGCAGTATGCACTTTCTGAATTCTCACCCTTCCTTCAGCTATGATGTCTTTGATCCAGTGAAGTCTGGTATCTATATGCTTGGTTCTTTCATGGAATAATTGATTCTTGCAAAGGTGGATAGCACTTTGATTATCACAAAGTACCTCCACACTATCTTGAATGATTCCTAATTCATTCACCAGCCCCTTCAACCAAAGAGCCTCCTTCATAGCCTCTGTAACTCCAATATATTCAGCCTCAGTGGTTGATAATGCAACTACATGCTGTAGGGAGGCTTTCCAACTCACTGTGTTACCAAACCGGGTGAACACATAGCCTGTGAGTGACCTCCTTTTATCCCTATCACCTGCAAAATCAGAATCAACAAAACCAATAATTCCAACAGAGTTAGAATTATCTTTTGTATAATTCAATCCCAGTTTCACACTTCCTTTTAGGTATCTTATGATGTGCTTGACTGCTTGCCAGTGTTGTTTGCCAGGATTGCACATGTATCAGCTTACAAGGCTTAAGGCATATGCAAGGTCTGGCCTGGTGCACACCATAGCATACATGAGGCTGCCAAGACCACTTGCATATGGTATCTTGCTCATTTCCTTCTTCTCACAGTCAGTTTCTGGGCAATCCTCTTGTGACAGTTTAAATTGAGTACCAATTAGAATGTTAGCAGGCTTAGAATCACTCATATTAAATCTGTTGATCACTCTTTTTGAGTATCCTTCTTGTGTTAGAGTGATTCCTAGGCCATCAGGTTTCCTTCTTATCTCCATACCAAGGATCTCGAGTTTGTCTATCTCATGCATGCTCTTGAAATGTCCTTCATTTCAAATTCCTTCATCAACAGTTTCTTGAGTTTGTCTATCTCATGCATACTCTTACATGCTATGAGCATGTCATCTACATACAAGAGCAAGTAGATGAAGTTTTTGTCATCTAGTTGCTTGTAGTAGACACAACTGTCACTGTTGCATATCTTGAACTTGATATTGAGCATATGGCTATCAAACCTTTTATACCATTGTCTGGGGGACTGCTTTAGTCCATATAGAGATCTCTGTAGTAGGCATACCATTCCTTCATCTTCAACAAACCCTTTTGGTTGAGCCATGTATATTTTCTCCTCTAGCATTCCATGTAAGAATGCAGTTTTCACATCCATTTGCTCTAAGTATAGGTCAAATTGTGCCACCAATGCAAGCACAACTCTGATTGAGGTGTGTTTGACAATAGGGGAAAATATCTCATTGTAGTCTATGCCTTCTCTTTGTGTGTAGCCCTTTGCAACCAGTCTTGCTTTAAACCTTCGGATCCCCAGTCTTGCTTCCTACCAATCTTGCCCCAGCAGGCTTCTTGACCAACTTCCAAGTCTCATTTTTATACAATGCTTCCATTTCTTCTTTCATTGCTTTCAACCACTCATGGTGCTCATTGCTTGCCATAGCTTCTTAGTAGGTGGCAGGTTCCTCATTTATCATGCTCTCAGCAGTATTCAAAGCATAAGCAGTGTATGACTCATGCCCAAACCTTTGTGGAGCCTTTGTTTCTCTCATTGCTCTGTCTCTGCAAAGCAAGTATTCTGGTTCTGGGCTCTCTTGTTCTGACTCTGAGCTTGAGCTCTCATCTGGCTCTACTCATCAACTTGATCAACCTGATCTTGCTCACTTTGAGTGTTAGTTTGAGTTGTCTTAAGCTCCACCCGCTGAGCTTCCTTATTAGGTGCAGTGTCCCCTAAGGTTTCACTGCCTTGACTTGTTTCAAGCAACTTGGACTCATGGAAAGTTACATCTCTACTGATGATACACTTCCTCTCATCAATTGGCCAAATCTTGTACCCTTTCACTCCATCAGGGTAGCCCATGAAAATTCCTCTCTTTGCCCTTGGTTCAAGTTTCCCTTCACTCACATGGAAATATGCTGGACAACCAAATACCCTTAGGTTTTGTAGTTCAGGTGGCTTTCCATTCCACACCTCTTGAGGTGTCTTAAGTTCTAAAGCTGTGGAAGGGCTCCTGTTTATGAGGTAGCATGTTGTATGCACTGCTTCACCCCAAAAGGTTTTGGGAAGCTTAGCACATGACAACATGCATCTTAGCTTTTCCAACAGTGTCCTGTTCAATCTCTCAGCTAGTCCATTCTGCTGTGGAGTTCCCCTAACTGTTAAATTTCTATAAATTCCCTGTTCTCTGCAAAAACTGTTGAATTCCTCACTGCAGTACTCCAAGCCATTGTCTGTCCTTAGAGCCTTGACTTGTAGCCCAGTTTGAGTTTCTACTTTCTTCTTCCAGTTTACAAAAGTCTTAAAGGCCTCATCCTTTGATTTCAGTAGGTATATCCATACTTTCCTACTTAGATCATCAACAAGTATCATGAAGTATCTATTCCCACCATGAGTTGGTATCTTTGAAGGTCCCCAAAGATCAGAATGGATGTATCTCAAATTCTCTTTTGTCTTGTGAATGCTAGTAGCAAATTTGACTCGAGTTTGCTTACCCATTACACAATGCTCACAGAAATCCAGCTTGTTGATCTTGTCTCCACAAAGCAACTTTTGTTTTTCTAACTCTTTCAAGTCTTTCTCACTCATATGGCCAAGCCTTTGATGCCATAGAAGTGACTTGCTCGGTGTTGCTGATGCTGCTACAGAAGCTTCACCAGTGACAGTGTTGCCAAGAAGCACATACATGTTATTTCTCTTCTTGATTCCCTTCATGAAAACCCTTGACCCCTTCATGATCTTTAGAGTACCATCTTCTCCTCTAAAACTGAAACTAGCAGCCTCCAAAGTGCCAAGTGAAATCAATGACCTTTTAAGGTCAGGCACATGCCTCACATTGTTCAATTTCTTTATTGTTCCATCGGCCAGAACAAGCTTTATAGTCCCTATTCCAATGACTTTGCATGCTTTGTTGTTTCCCATGATCACTTGACCTCCTAGACATGGTTTGTAATCAATAAACCAATCCCTTCTAGGACACATATGATAAGAGCATCCTGAATCTAGGATCCAATCATCATCACTTGAGGTGGATGCTGTTGAGTTTGATTCAATTCTTTCAATCCTATCCTCTTCAGCAACAAGAACCTCATCATAGTCATAGTCTGGCATGCCAAGCAATTCCTCACTAGTATCCCTTCCAGCAGGCACACTTTCACTATCTTCTTCACTGCATATGTCTTGAACGTCTTCTTTTTCCTCACTAGTGGCAAACTCATTTTCACAGTTATCTTCACCAGTGACCAGAAGTAATTCACAGCTCTCATAGCCATCAGAAGCAATAGATACTGTCCCAGTGTCTTCCAAGTTTTGATTCTTCTTTGAATTTCTTTCAGGACATTTATTCTTGTAATGTCCTTCTTTGTCACATATGTAGCATCTATTGTGTTTAGGCTTTGATTTAGACCTAGACTTATTTCTTCCCTTTGCTGTTTCTTTATTTTCTGACTTGCCTCTGATCATCAAACTTTCACCATTGTCATTGTCCTTATTGTTTCCTTTCTTGGATAATTCTTTTGACAACAATGCACTTTGAACTTCCTCAAGGCTTAGTGATTTCCTCCTATAAACATGAGTATAAGCTAATGTATCATAAGAACTAGACAGAGATCTAATTAACAGTAGGGCTTGATCTTCATCTTCAATTTTTATATCTATGTTTTCTAGGTCAAGAATCAATCTATTGAACTCATCAATGTGATCCCCTATTGAACTACCATGATTCATCTTGAAAGTATACAGCCTTTGCTTAAGATAGAGTCTATTAGCTAGAGTTTTTGTCATGTAAAGACTTTCTAATTTTACCCAAATTGCAGCAGCGGATTTTTCTTTAGAATTTTCTCTAAGTACCTTATCTCCCAAGCAAACAATGATGGCACTGTGTGCTTTATTCAAGATGTCCTTCTTCTCTTTATCAGATAGGGTTGCAGGAAGCTTGCTTTCGCCTTCCAACGCTTCTTTGAGACCTTATTGCACGAGAATTGCTCGCATCTTCATCCTCCAAAGCCCGAAGTCGTTCATGCCATTGAATCTTTCAATATTGAACTTCGCCATCTCCATTTGATTCAATTCTTCTCAACGATCGCCCGTGATACCAGTTGTTGAGAGAATTGACAACAACAATTGAGAATTTAACCTAATTCGAGAGCAATTTCAGTATTCCCAATTTATGAACCCTAGAATTTGCGATAACGAATTAACAATGGAATTGACAATTAAATGCAATGACACAGTTATTTGTTTACCCAGTTCAGCACCCTAAGGTACCTACATCTGGGGAATCAAGCAATTGCTTGAATCCATTGCATTGAATCAAGAATTTCTATACAATCAATGTACAAACACCTGGTGTTTCCCCCTCACTCCCTGTACCCTTTGTTCCCAGTATTTTCTCTCCACACAAACCC